>BSQW01000009.1:35572122-38525455 GCA_030161315.1 Eutrema japonicum | reverse complement strand
ATCTGACTTAGAAAAAATTGATTCACCAATTCTTTAACCGTTTTTCCTTCCGTGAGATCTCGATGTTCCCGTCAAAACTGTGAATTGAAGAGCCTGACGCTCTGATACCACTTGTTAGGCTTTTCAAGCCCATGTCCAACTCCCCATTAGTATGATATTGTCCGCTTTGGGCCCAGGTGGCAAAGCCCGCACGGATTTGTTTTTGGGCTCCTTCCCAAAAGGCCTTATACTAATTGAAGTTGGACATTACTTATATACTAGACAATATTTCTCTAAACTTCCGATGTGGGACTTGGATTGATATCCCAACAACTACTTTATCTGACTATGCTTGTCAGAAATATATTTTAAATAGAAATTAGCGATATTTATTATTGAGCGCTTTAAAATAAAAAATTACAAACACTCGCAAATGTTAGCATATGACTAATATAATATTGTCAGTCAGATAAGACATATTTATATATTTATTTGTTGATTGGTTTGAAGAAATCGTGCTTACCTTTAATATTCAAATTGTTAGATTGATGTTATACTTGTGGTTTGAATTATAAAGTGTTTTCAGTTATTGGTCCCATTATGTTTTTCTTAATCTTGAATTATTTTTCTGACGACAGTCTCAAGTAAGCTACTTTTTATACCATGAAATATTGATCCGTTAAATGTTATTTTAAACAAAGTGAGTTCGATATAATTTAGTATATATAGAAAAAGGGAGTGTATAACAGTGATGTTGTATATGTGATTTGTATATATAAATGTTGAAGAAAAGAGTAAACAAAGTATGTATAATATATTAATACTCATCGGATATATAGTATTACAATATAACAAATCATAATATAATACGTTGAATATTGTTTAAGACAAATACCATACACATTTGGCCCCACGTAGGTCAAGGTTGCTGACACTTGAGTAGTTAAATGAACCAAATAGTAAAAGCGAAAGCAACCAATATGGTGTAGAAATCTAGTGATCTCATTCTACTTATCGAGATTCAATGGTAAATATTTAGATCTACTGCTAACAATTCCTTTCCCCACGTCTAAACGTCTATCATTGAAGTGATGAGACATTGGATTGAAAACACGATTCTTAACCTCTCTGCTCAGATACCATGTTAAAACGAAGAAAGTTAATACACAATGTTTTTTTCATCTAATCTCTCATCATTTCAACGTATATTTCCTTGTAAAGACATGTCATACAATTTGTTGGATACCAATTAATCAATTATCTTAGTTTGATCAATATTTATAATTATTTTTGAAATCGCAATCAAAAGCCAAAAGCTGGCTTTCTAAAAAGCCATTCGTCAGATTAAAAAAAGAGAAAATTTTAGAACTTCCCAAAGAAATCAACATCATATCCTACCACAGAATCTTTGATACCTATTTTTGTGAAACTAATGAAGATATAACCAATCTCACTTTGGGGAGCTTTAGAATGCGACTAGAGAGATAGAGAGAAGTTTGCCTAAAATAATTATTCCAATTATATTTCGCCACCACCCACCTATTGGTCTGATTTACCAGAATCCAATTAAAGTTCATAGAATTTTTTTAATTGAATATTCATCAGAAGTTTGGAAAAAATAAACCGTAAGAATAAATGTAAGATAATTATAGTTAAGGGTGAATGTTTTTTTTTAAATCTTCTCGTATCGTCTCTGTGGTAAGATTTCAGATTTCTCCCCATATGATAACATCATTTCGAGTAAAATATAATTATTTCAATATTTTTTGTTTCTATACAGAAATTTGTGTTTTCATTTGAATATAAAACATATTTGTAAGAGACAGTAACTTTTATTAAATATTTCATCAATTAAAATTTTATCTGCAAGGTCAAGTTTCACATTTTGTCATTGAACTATTACGGCAAAACGTTTTCAAAGAGATTTTTTTTCTAATTTCTTATATATCCTTAAATAGCTCATGAAAAAACATATGAAAGAAAAACATATGAACACATTCATCTCAACACACAAGAATAAATTCTATACAATACATACAAATAATTTTTTTTATATTGTATTTGCCTCTTAAAACAATGGTGGGTTGAGAGGAACAAGGAAAGCTTGAACAGTAACTTACCAAATGTCGGTGTACAAGCCAAAGGTGCCAAGTGCCAACAATAGCAGGACCCACTTCACACCAACACCTTCATGCTATCTTCTTTGCTTATTAGATATATATATATATATATATTTTTTTTGTAATATCCTCCTTAAACAAAAAAGCTGTTTTCAACTTGAACTAAAAAGCTCCAGAACGTCACCACATTAGTTCCAAGAAAATCTGCAGCATTAATACACTGCAAAACTAAATGATTTTTAAAATGACATTTGTTCCTTAATTCAATTTTATTTTTAATAACAAAAGTAGATATTTTTCTTTAAGAGATTACCTAAAACGGTGTGTATAAATTGCAAAATTAGCAGTGTTGTTATGGAAGGAGAGATAATGGAGAAAGAGGGTGTTACCATTACCAGTACAACTACAGTTGCAGGGTTCAGGGGTTCCTTGGAGTAGCATTAAAGTCTGAAAGAGATTAAAAAAAACAAAAAAGATAAAAACAAAATTGAGTTTTTTTGTTGTTGTGATAAATGGTCTCTTTTTGTGATTTATAGAGGTGATGATTTGTTTTTACGGAGTAAAGATCTGAAAAAGAGCAAAAAGATGGTTTATTTTCGTCAGATTTTTCTCATGATCATTGTAGTGGTGATATTATCACAATGCTGCAAATTTAGCATCTTTAGCATTTTCGCTGATTCTAAAGAGCTTGATGATTGGAAAGTGTTGATGGTGAAAAACGGTGAGAGATATCGGACCCAGATCGGAAAGCTTGTCGGAGAAGACGGAGGCGAGAAGAAAAAGCTTCGGGTTTTAGAAAAATTCCGAGCTTTACTCGATTTGATAAAACCCTCTACTTCCCGGCGAAGGAACTTCGCGACTTCTGCTCCTTTCTCTCCTTGGCCGGCGCCGTCGCCGTCTCCGTTTCCAAGCGGTGGTCCAATCGAGTCTCCGGCGTATTCTCCAGCTCCTCAACGGCCAATCCCTCCGCATTTCCGTCGTCCGTTACCTCAACGGACCCATCCATCGAGACAACCCGAGATTCAGAGCCGAAAACACGAGAGAGGAACGTTTAAGAAGATTCTTTTACCAGTTGTCGTTTCTACAGCTTCTGGAATCGGTTTCGTTGTTTGTGTAGTGGGAGTGTGCTGTCTCTGCGCGAGACTCAGAAAAAGGAAGAAGAACAGTAAAACGCCGTCGTTTAAGAGGAAAAAGGGCAAATCTCAGAGCTCGACGAGGAAGGTTAGTATAAACCCTACTCTCGATTTCTTGTACCTAAACTCACTAGGAGTCGATTTAGAGAGGCAAAGCTCTGTTTCCGTTAAAGAAATACGAGAAACCGAGAAGGATTTGAACGATAACAATGGTGGATTGCTTGAAGAAGAGGTAAAGAGAAGCGTAGAAACAGAGATTTTGTCAGATTCGGACAATGCTAGTAGTTATTCAACGAAAGAGATTGTGTCGGTGCACGAAAATGAAGATGAACAAACAGTTGACTCTGTTTTTGCTCCTGTTGTTATCAATGGATGCGATTCTTCAGACGATGATGGTTCTTTTCATTCCGTTGGTGGTGGCTCTCATTATTCAAATCCAAGACTTTCAACTGCTTCTTCTTCTTCTGTTTCTGGTAGCGTTAACGTTGGATCCTCGCAACGCTTCTCAGAACGCGAATTGGAGATTCCAGAATGTTCCACAAAAGATTTTGGAAACTCTCCTCCTCCACCGCCACCGCCTCCACCTCTTCCGCAGTTCTCAAACAAACCTCTTCACACTCTGTCTTTGCCAGAAATTAATCCGCAGACGCTTTCGTCGCAATTATGTGTAAAAGTTTGTGCTTCTTCCTCGAAGCCAAGTCTTCTGATCAATGTATCGAATTCACAAGAAAATGGTTCTAAATCTCAACCGCGTCCAACTCCACCGCCGCCGCTACCACCACAACAACTTCAAGTTGCGGGAACGAATAAAACGCCTCCACCGCCACTGTCTCTTGATTTTTCTCAACGTAGACCACTGGGCAAAGACGGAGCTCCATTGCCTAAACTAAAGCCGCTTCATTGGGATAAGGTCAGGGCTACACCGGATCGGACTATGGTCTGGGATAAGCTCAGAACAAGCTCTTTCGAGTAAGTTTACAACTTGCTTTTAGCCTTTACCCACAATCAACAAAACTTTTTTCAAGAATGCATGATTATGTTGTGTTGTCTTGTGGGTACACAGATTAGACGAAGAGATGATTGAGTCGCTGTTTGGATATACGATGCAAAGCTCAACAAAGAATGAGGAAGGGAAGAGCAAGACTCCATCACCAGGAAAACACCTTCTTGAACCTAAAAGGCTTCAGAACTTTACCATTCTCTTGAAAGCACTCAACGCAACCGCCGACCAAATCTGCTCTGCTTTGGGGAAAGGTAAACTAAGATCAACTCAAATCGATCCATTGCTGACCTGATCTGATTTTAAAACCTTTTTTTTTTTTTGTTGTTGCAGGGGAAGGCTTGTGTTTACAGCAACTAGAAGCGTTGGTGAAGATGGTGCCGACTAAAGAAGAAGAATTGAAGCTGTGTAGCTACAAAGGAGCTGTGGACGAGCTTGGCTCGGCCGAGAAATTTCTCAGAGCTCTTGTCGGAGTTCCATTAGCGTTTCAAAGAGCTGAAGCGATGCTTTATAGAGAAACGTTTGAAGATGAAATGGTTCATCTCAGAAACTCCTTCTCAATGCTTGAGGTAGTACAATTGTTGATTAATATTTATTTACTGTTTTCTTGCATTAAAAGCTACCGTGTGTAACACAAAGTACTTAATTAGGAAGCTTGCAAGGAGCTTAAGTCAAGCAGGTTATTCTTGAAACTTCTAGAAGCTGTGCTTAAGACTGGAAATAGGATGAATGTAGGAACCATACGCGGTGGCGCAAAAGCATTCAAGCTTGATGCTCTGCTCAAACTCTCTGATGTGAAGGGCACAGATGGAAAGACCACTCTGCTTCATTTCGTCGTCCAAGAGATCTCTAGGTCTGAAGGAATCAGAGTTTCAGACAGCATCATGGGACGGATCATGAACCAGAGATCAAACAAGAACAGAACCCCTGAGGAGAGAGAGGAAGATTACAGAAGGATGGGGCTCGATCTCGTCTCGGGTCTAAACACAGAGCTACGAAACGTGAAGAAAACGGCAACAATTGATCTGGAAGGACTCGTTAGCTCCGTGTCGAATCTGAGAGACGGGTTAGCGCAATTGAGGTGTCTAGCGAGTGAGAAGGTAAAAGGGGATGAAGAAAACAGAGCATTCGTTAGTTCGATGAGCTCGTTCTTGAGATACGGAGAGAAGAGCTTGGAAGAGTTGAGAGAAGACGAGAAGAGAATAATGGAGAGGGTTGGAGAGATCGCAGAGTATTTTCATGGGGATGTGAGAGGAGATGAGAAGAACCCATTGAGAATCTTTGTGATTGTTAGGGATTTTCTTGGGATGTTGGATCATGTTTGTAGAGAATTGAGGTGTGTTAGGGTTCCCAATAGCCCTAGTCCTCTCGCTCCGTTTCGATGAGCATTGTTGACTATGAACAGAGGTTTGGTTGTTTGGGTTCTGTAGGGATTTTTTATGAAGTTTCTGAGTTGTGTTGGTGTTTACTGTGGACTAGAGCTGGGAAAAGATTCAGTCTTTGAGTCTATGGAGAGTTCTGTGAAGATTGATAGATATATGGATTTGTATATGTATCATATGCTAAAGACCATGACAGACAAGAATATTTCTATGGATATTCTGGAACTTTATATTATGTTTCTTCTTTTTCATAGAACAAAATTTAGTGTTTTTGGATACTTCCTTCCAAACCAGAGATCCTCTGTTCCTCGCAGCTATTTTGTCGTTTTGTGAGGTTTTTATAAGATGATGATGAATCAAGTTCAAAAATAAAAATCAAGAATCTACGGTTTAGTCGATCGGTCATGTCATCTAATTCAAGCCACAGCGAGGAGACGAAGGACATAACTTCATCTCCCAGCGAGAAGGAAGTGACTGTACCCATGGAGACGACCAAACTTTATTAGGATTAGATAGAGATTAATGGGCCATAGGTTTTAATCTCTAAGGAGTGTGTGAAGATTGTCTTACATCGGAAGTGGGAAGGGACATTGAGTAATATATAAGTGATTTGGGCCAATCCACTCATTGCCAATTGGTTTTGAGTTGGAAGCCCAAGAAACTTAACATGGTATCAGAACCCGAACACACACTGCCCGTAATCCGGCCCAGAAGAAGGCCCGACCGACCCGACCCGAGAATTGATGGTCTGTTGAGATTAATGGCTAGAAGAGCCATTATCTCGAGGGGAGCTATTAGGATTATGTAGAGATTAATGGGTCATATGTCTTAATCACTAGGGAGTGTGTGAAGATTGTCTCACATCGGAAGTGGGAAGGGACATTGAGTAATATATAAGTGACTTGGACCAATCCACTCATTGCCAATTGATTTTGAGTTGGAAGCCTAGAAAACTTAACATGGTATCAGAGCCCGAACACACATAGCCCGTAATCCGGCCCAGAAGAAGGTCCGACCGCCCCGACCGCCCCGACCCGAGAATTGATGGTCTGTCGAGATTAATGGCTAGAAGAGCCATTATCTCGAGAGGAGCTATTGGGATTAGGTAGAGATTAATGGGTCATAGGCCTTAATCTCTAGGGAGTGTGTGAAGATTGTCTCATATCGGAAGTGGGAAGAGACATTGAGTAATATTTAAGTGACTTGGGCCAATCCACTCATTGTCAATTGGTTCTGAGTTGGAAACCCAGGAAACTTAACAAACTCTGCATGGAATTTTCGTCAATGAGAAAGTGCAAGGCCAAAATTTCCATTTTGTATATATATACATCTGATTCACATTATCATCGATTCTTTTCTAGGGTTCAAGTGTTAAGTTCGAGCAAGTGTTGTGGGTGAACTAGTTCGGAGGGTCTAAATTGGTTTTTTACATAACCTTTGTGGCTAAGGAGTTTGAGTCTCCTGATGCACCTCTTGTAGAGTATCAAGCTAAGGTGTTGAAAACTGACATTGGAGAGACTTATCCCATTCTTTTCAGGCCAAACCCTAACCCAAAATGGTATATTTAATGTTTAATCTATTCAATCATGTATGACCCTCAAGAGAAACCGTTTTTAACTGATTATGTACGTATCTTGGCTACAATTAAGACCAGTTACTACCACATCACTCTTGAGATGTATTGTGGTATAGTCTTAATGCAAGTCTTGTTAGTAAGGAGTCTCTAACTGTATAGGGATGTCTTGTAGACTTAGGCCATGTTCGTTTGCTTTTTGAAAATCCGATTGTGGCGGGTAACCAAAGAGCCCAACAAATCCATGGAGCATAATTGACCTTGACTATGAAACTGAAGTACATAGAATAAAATAATATATAGTACAACAATAATAAGAAGAGATCGGAAATATTCGAAATAATTAATTTTTCAAGCATAGATATCGTCTTCAAAAGGAGCTGATGGCTCACGAACCCTAGCATCATCGGAATCACAACCTTTGATTTGTCCCCTAAAAACACTCCCAAATCTAAACCCTAAACATATATAACCCTTTGGTTTACCGGTCTTGGTTATGACCTGATAATTTATAGTGGTATGCTCGGTTATCGTCTTCTCTTCATTCAAGCGAAGCAATTGCTTAACCGGTACGAAAAGCTTCCCGACGACTTGCTCTGACCCAAAAAATCTCTTACACTTGATTTGAAACACAAACACTGACTCATTCCTTTGAACCTTGTCATCTTCTATATAGAATCTCATGCGGTAATTCCACCGTAAGAGTTTCTTACAGCACACGGCAGATGGAGTGACTTGCTGGTCAAGTGAACCGCAGGTGACCGAGACGGAAACATTGACTGTTGGTCTGAACAAAAGGTTTACGGAGTCGAGATCTTGAGCAGAGAGAACGTCAATCTCCACCGGTTGATAGTAATCCATTGTGTGAGGAATCAGTAGAAAAAGAAGAGAAAAGAGAAAGACGAGATTTGACGAATATTTATAATTTGTTAAAACGGTTGTTTTGATTCTCTAATGGATTAGGAATTATCGTATCCATAAACAAAGGATAATCTTTTTTTAAAAAATATTTATATCGTTTTAAGGATTCGCATCCACATCGAAAAGCTTTTGGTATAATATTATGTTGGGTCAAATCATTAGTATACTTTATTGTTTAGATTATGGGATATAATTAGCTTTCCAACAATATTTTATGCAGGCCTTTTTTTATTTTTTTTAAAGACTTCTCCTAAAGAGTTAAATCATTAGAGCATGTCCAATGGTGAGGTTCTAAAAATGGGTATCTAAAATTTTTATAACCTCACCTTTTAGAACCCCAACATTTTGTATGTTAATTTTTAGAATATGTATCTAAAAGTTCTAACTTTAGAACCCTTCTCTCTTCTTTTTAGAATCTCTCCAATATTTATCAATTATATATCATTATAATTTTTTAAAACTCTTCTATTTAGAACCCCCCATTGAACATGCTCTTAGTCTCTTTAGTCATATCATTCTGTACCATAAAAATTATAGAGCAATATTAAGATTTAGCATTTAAACCGTATTTGTAGGTTATTGATTAGAATTTGAAAATGAAAAAATTGTATGACATAAAATATAACTAATGTAATTATTTTAGATAGTTAAACTTTTTTTTATAAATCTCACGAGAAGTTTTATGGTGATGACACTTCAGCATGACATACTTGTAAATCACATGTTAAATCAATTTTTTTTTTAGTCATTCTCAATTAATATATAAGGAATATTATATTTAATTAATTAATGGGTTTTCTGTAATAAAAAAATCATGACTTGTATTTTTTTTTAAAAGAATAATCTTCAGCTCTGAATAATACAAGTCAATATTTTCATCTCTAAAATCACACGTAAAACAACCCCTCCTTGTAGAGATGATATGTCAATATATAACATCTATGAAAAAACTCACATAAACCAAATCGTATCGTTTTAATTTTATTTTGATCAATCAAAGTTTAATTCAGTTGAAAAAGATCAATAAATTGTACTGCATCATATTAATTTAAATAAAATGCAGTAAAATTTATTTATACCTCTGCCTGTGGTCCAACCTTAACCTACAACTAAATAATTTTAAACATTACACTGACATATTATGAAGTAACAATTACAAATAATATGTAGCGCATATTAAATGATGATAAAGTGCGTCGACTCTTCTAATCTTCTTAAACCAGATAATAAGAGTATTCGCATCAAGGGTATATGAGAGACCCTTTATTAAAAAAATAAAAAAAAAATTGAAAAAGAAAGAAGGAGAGAGAACATAGGTTAATACTGGTCCAAATTTTGTTTTTTTAACCACTTGCGCAGATTTTGGTTAAGGTACAAAGCTTTCGTATCCAATCAAGCACTTAGGATAAAGAATTTCCATGGAAGAAAACTGCTTAAACCCTTGAATCTCAATTGAGGAAAGTTCCGAACACTTAAAAAAGCGCAAACACTAAGTAAGCCCTAGAGAGAATCCTAAAAACAAGCGAAACTTACAGTGGATGTAAGTAGGATTGGCGAGACACTGAAGGAATTCAAGTTCCAGTAAGAACCGTTGCCTTCCACCGTCGGGATCCTTGTAAGTGATGTTCGTCCTGTCTCAATCACAGAGATGCGAATTAACTACTAAACAGCAGATATAAGGCATATGAGAGTGCAGAAGAGGAAGAAAACACCCACGGGGATGGAATTTCTGATGTGTCATCAATCTCCTCAGGCGAAGCCATGGACGAAAGGAACCTGGGTCAACCAATTGACGAACGCAAATGCGAAAAGGGGAATCGGAATTGGATTCTCAAATTTTCCATATACAAATAGAGGAATTAGAAAATAACCCAAACACGTTAGCGAGGCCGAGATATGCGACTAGGAGAGGACGGAGGCGGAGACAAAAAATTTTTTTTCTTTTTTAATTTCATTACTTAATTTTTTTAAAAATAATAATAATAAATTTGTTTTTTTTTTGAGACCGCTCTAAGGCCATGATCAACGCAGACCCGACAAGGTCTTAAAAAGTGTTCTTATCACTGAAAAAGATCTTATTTAAGATACTTTTATAAACTTAAGACCCTTTTAGTCTTATTTTAATTATTTTAAAACACTTTTTAAGACCTTGTCGGGTCTGCGTTGATCATGGCCTAAGAGTCATTTAAAAAAAAAAACTGATGCCAAACCCATTATTTGATGCGATGGGCCGATGGGCCGATGGGCAATGGCATTAGCGTAAATAAGTATCACGGAGGATATAAAATTACTTTTTACAAAGGGTTCATACGTTAATTGAGTTATCTGTGCGTTGGCTTCTTAAAAAAAAAAAACCCAAATTCGATTGAGAGGAAATCTAGGGTTTATTCGGCATGGCTCCTCCCAAATCAAGCAACGACGGCGAGACAAAGGATGGATCTTCAAGCGAGACGGAGCCCATGGAAGCTTCCACCCCTTCTTTGCTGGGGAAGCGCAAGGCGGAAAGCGCCGAGGCGGAGGATCCGGAAGAAGGCGAAGGCGAAGGCGAAGGCGAAGGCGAAGGCGAAGGCGAAGGCGAAGGCGAAGGCGAAGGCGAAGGCGAGGGAGATGAGGAGGATAGTGATTCCGGTTGGGATAAGGATAGCTTCGATGGCCTGGAATATAATTCTTCTGATTACAATGTGCATTCGGACGAGGAATTTAATGAAAAATGCCGTAATTACAATCGCGCGGTCATCGAAACCAAGGTAAATTCCGTTTCAACAAAATTTTGAGAATCATCTGATAATCACACACTAGTTTGGTTTTTGGTTTTTGGTTAGGGTTTCTTAGAGCCATCGGACAATCACCCCCGTTACCGTTGGACTGGAATTGTTCCAGTCCCAGATGATGATCTGGAAAACGAAATTAAGGAAGGCATTACCGGTCGTGAGTTCCTCGGGAACATGGCATCTGAATGTGTTGAAAAATATAACAAACGCAAGCAAAAGAATGTGAAATTCGACCATTTCTTGAGGGCCAATTTCAACCCAGGGGGTAGGACAAAGTACTACATCACCTTTGCTGCAACAGAGAATGACTCTCCTGATGCACCTTTTGTGGAGTATCAAGCTAAGGTTGCACGCTGTGCAGGCAACACTTATCCCATCCTTTGCAGACCAACCAAAAAGGGTACCTTCCTTTGACAGCCTTTTCACTGCCTTGTTATATGTAGTAACAATAAAAGGGTATCTGATTTTGCTCTTTTTTTTTTTGTTTCTCTGTCAATGTCAATGTCAATCTAGTAGTTGAAGGTGATGATGAAAGAGGTCAGTTGGAAGAGGTCGCCAAGGTGATGGAAGAGATCATTTGAAGAGTTTCCATAAGGATTTTGTTTCTCCGTATTGTAATGAATCTTGTAGACTAAGTTATTAGGAACTTGCACTATGTTTGATCAATATGGCTTGACATGTGTTTATTGAAGAGTTTCGCAAGGATTCTTGTTTCTCCGTATTGTAATCTTGTAGACTAAGTTATTAGGCACTTGAACTATGTTCTACGTTCTGGTCGGGTTGGTTCGGTTCGGCACACAATAACCGATCGGTTTTATTTTAACCTAAGATCCCTATTGTACTTTAATCCTGTGTTTCGCATCTCCACTGACGGAACCAACAGTATCATCACCTCCGCTTTAAGTGGCTGGCGAAGCCAACAAAGAGGAAGATCGAAGTATATCTGATCGAGCTGAAGCTTCTCGTCTGCGTTGTCGAAGTCGAAGAGAGATATCATCTCTCGATAATGGATTAATTAAATGGGCTTAGTTTGTTAGTTTCGTACAGGAGCCCAATCTGTATAATGTGATTACTTATTGGGTTTTAGTAGTTATTAGCCCATTTGTGATATGATGGATGGAACCCCAATATACAAGTTAACTCAGCTGATTCATATAACCGAAATTACACAATAAACCAAATAACCCGAAAAACTGAATAATCTGAAAGTAACCGAAAAGCCAAATAATAACACCCAAAACCGAATCGAATAAACCGAGTTCCGAACCGAATTTTTATTCATCGGCAACATTTTTCCTAACCCGATAAAACTGGCGTATTACCCTGATTTAGTTATTATATCTCAATAAGTATTGTGCTGATCGAGTATGGCTTGACATGTGTTTTATTTTTATGAACCTTTACTAGCATGTTTTAATGCCTGGTTCAACTTCGTTCATGTATGGTTTCAGTCACTTTATTATATTAAGGATTAGAAAAGAGAACATATTTGGTTGTAAAAGATATATAGTTGACTCAAACGACAAGATACTTGTGCTCTCTATCATATAGTCGTAATATAAACCCTCGATTATATATTTTAAATCCAAAATAATAAGAATCAGGTGTTTCTTACATAAAACGCAAGTGTTTCAAAATTCCATAAAGAGAGTTGTTACCTATTCTTTGCGACAAATTATGTCACATTTTTCTTCGATGATGATTCGGATATAACCTTGTGACACCCCATGAATTTTGACCAATAATATATAACTTTCCGTCTTTGGTCATTCCATAGCCAATGAGCATTAAGCAGTGTAGACGAGATTTAGACGTAATGATATTTTTCTTTGGCAAATAGTAAATCTGTAGAAAAAGAAAAGAAAAACATTATGTGAATTATTTGGCAAAAATAATGTAGAAAAAAAAAAGTGAGTTTTAACTAATTAATTTATTCAAAGACTCCAAAGTTGTGTAATTGTAAACTTTAACATAAATCTTTATTTATCACTTTTTTACTAACCTCTCCACTATTCTCTGAAAGTTTCATGTCTATCTCTAGTCGCAATGCAACAGGAAACCTATTCAACTTCTCTTGGATATATAAAGCATCCACATCCTCATAAAGGTCAAAAGTTTCTTTAACCCTTTTCCCCTTATCCCAGCCTAAAAATTCAAATACATAAAAAACTTTAGTTAGTTAGATTATAACAAAAATAAAACATATGAATAATTTTTTACCTTTCCATGTCCTCTTACTGGCATCTTTAGCATTCATATAACGCTAATATGTTTGAAGGCTTTCTTTAAATTGGCAAGTCCCAAACTTTTTTCTTCCTCGTCGGGCTTAATGAAACCGATCAGATCATTGATAGAAAATTCATTTTGATCATTTGGATGTGCCAAGTTGTAATGAGCCTGTAAAAGGCGAGCAAAACAAATGGCCCAGCAGATATCTACATTAAAATTAAACAATAGTTAGTTTATCTTAAAACAAATAAATATCTAACTATTTCAATGATGACATTGTTATATTGTTACAAATTACCTTTTAGACCTTGGTCCATAACGATTCCAATAATTTGTCCAATTCCTGAGCTCCAATCTTTCCTTATGGTTTCAACGCCGAATATCTATTAAAAAAGAAAATAAAATCACATGCACAACTTAGAATAATTAATGTCTTATTCACCGAATTGATCATAGAAATCAGGGTAAATAATGGCAGTATACCTGTTGGAAAGTTAGTTCATTGGTAATGTTAGACGATGATCCAGCTTCAGCAGCTTTTTTCATAGCGTGTTCTTTGGCTTGTGCCTGGGCGTTTTGCCTCTTCGGTCCTCCAAGTTTGGCTTCATCCATCTTGTTAATGATCACTAATGCTCAGAAATCAACAAGAAAACTGAGGAAATCGGAGGAAAATAAAACTAAGTCGCGAGAATATTCGATTCCAAACGCAGTAACATTACGTAGATATAAATCTTAATGAAGAGAGAGAAAGAGAAAGATCTATTAAAAAGAAACCCAAGGAAATCGTCGGAGGGACTTAGGGTTTGACGAGCGTGAGAGAGGAAAGCGCGTTCTGTAAGCTCTGAGCCTGAGAGAAATAAAAGAGAAATTGAACGAAGAAATGCTTTCGTTAAAAATCTTGCACTTTCACCAAGAAATTCCAATCCTTGACATCCCAAAAACCCTTAAGATTACAGAAAATGAAAATAATATGGAACCCAAAAAAACGAAGATGGAAAAACAGACTTTCCCCCAAAAAGGTCTCACCTTTATCATCCAAAACCCATAAAATTTCAGAATATAGTGAAGTTTTCCAAAGCAAACTACGAATGAAAGCACACATTTTCTAGGGTTCTTTTTTGGTTATGAAGAAGAAATGTAGAGTATTTGGTAAAAAGTTCTAAGCTTTAACATCACATCACCAAAACAACAACAAAAATCGCACCTTTTTCCCCCAAAAAGCTTCAGAAACTGAAGAAATAATGAAATTTCAAGACAAATAATGAAAGCCCCTCTTTTCTTGCAAAACGCAAAGACAATCTAGGGTTTTATTTGTTATCAAGAAGAAATGTGGAGTCTTTTGTATAATGTTTAAATTTTTAACATAAGAGAACCTATCAAATGAAGAAAACGGAGAAGAACAAAGAAAAGATCGCACCTTTTTTCTTGCTCCAAAACCTTTCCTTCAAAGGTTCTGGACTTTAAAAGTCAAAAACCAAAAGCTGTGCAAGTCTAACTCTTTCAAATAACATTTATTTTTGACAATGACAAGATTCTATCCAATTTGTTTTTTTTTTTTTAAATGGAACCGAAGAGTGCTTTATTTTCTGCTTAGGTTTTGGTTTTAATTTTGATTTTATAAGCATTTTTAATTATTTTTTTTTACATCATAAGCATTTTTAATTTATTCGAAGTAATTTGAGAAAGCTCTTTTTAGTTTAATCTCACTTACTGTATTGTAAAAATAATTATTTAAAATTCAGAGAATTAAAGACGTAATTTTAACTAGAATTGGGTACAAATGTTTTTTCACGATAATATCTCGTTATTTAATTCTGATATTCACAATTTGGATACAATCATACAAATGTATCTATTATCAAATTCTGTGTTAATTGTTTGAATATGTTATTCTGCGTAAAACTGTATTTTATTTGATCCCCTACCCTTACTTTATGAAAATATTGTTTCACTATATTACAATATTCATATTAGTATATGAAAATATTGTTTCACTATATTACAATATTTATATAGTGAAAATATTGTTTCACTATATAATATTTAAGTATTTTTAACATGTTTTTAGTAAAGGAGTTTTTCTACTCCCTTTATCCCACTTGAAAGTGACTCCCTAAGTGGGAGTAATTTGTCTGCCAAAGTATTTTTTTAATAATTACGCAAACCTTCATAACATTATAAAAAGTGAGAGTAATTTGTCTTTCGCTGCTACGCCTTAAACATTAGTAAAACACAATAATGGTCAACAATGTCCAAATCATTTTTTTGGCTGTAGAAAACAAAAACGGATTTTGTAGTGTGCTTTTTCAATTTGTAAATTGATGGAATCTTGATAAACCTTCTAAAAATGTTAGGAGGTCTCAATTCCAAAATACTTCAATGTGACTCAGACTCAAAACTATTTCGATCGGCTTTCTACTATTAGTCTTAGGTATAATAACACGAGTTATGATTAAATGGTTTAATTAAGATTTATTTGTTTTGTTGTCTACGGTTAATTGGATCCTTGTCGCGTTAATTAGAGGGAGTTTTCCGGATTAAGTTTTCATTTATGTGATTTTGAATATATTTGTTTTTCAGTATCTACATATTTCTTACGTTAGCTTTTGCTGGAAATTGAACCGCATATTCGGGTTGCATTATTACCGGTTGGTCTGGTCCAAGGTTTTACTTACGAAGGTTTAAGCTTCGGGCAAAATATATATAGACTTGTATGATCAGTGCTTTCACCTTTTAAATACCATTTCCGATCGAAGTACATTCAGGAAACTGTGTAACTGTATCAATATATGTTTTATGTTTTGAACTTTTTATTATATTAATATTAAAAAATTATGTCAAACAAAAATGATCTCATGCGTAAAATTATACAGTTTTATAATCCTACTAGATAAGTACCCGCATATATGCGGGTTTGTAATTTAATATTTTATAATCTGTAAAAAAAATGAAAGACGATAAAATGAAAAACAAAATTAGATCAACCGTGAAAATATTTTATACATAAATTTAGAAACAAAGTTTACGATAAAATAAATATATACATTGAAAGAAAAATTTGGTGAATAGATGCAGTAAATAGTTGTGGATACGATTATTGGATTTTTATTTCTTTTTGGTGTAACTGATATACTACCAAATTGTGGTTTATATAGAGGTGAGAAATTAAAATTCTTTTTATTTTATGAATAATTTTCATAATCTAAATGAAAAACTACAAATTTTTTCCTTACTATATTAATCTTGCCTTTTATGATAAATTATAAATTAAAACTAATTTGATTAATATTTACTTTAATTCATTTGTTTTTTAAATTAAACTAACACATGTCAAGATCTAAATTAACCGTGACAAATGTCATGATCTCGTGAGTGAGAATTATCCTACGTGTCACACTCACATTGAGAGATCCAACTTTATATAATACGATATATATATAAATATATATTTTAGTAACTTTACAATTTCGAATTATGAATGTGAAATTGAGAAGATATCAATTTGGTTATCTAGAAGTGGGGAATGATAATTCATTTTCTATTTTGCATTGTATTCCATTTTAAGTTTTTTGTTTTTTTAAGAATTACTAATTGTTCTTTCCTTTTTTAAAACTTTAGTTTTTTTATGATTGCAATCTATTGTTAAATTTCCTTATTCGAAACTGAAATATGTTTTTAAAAATAAAATTTAGCTTTTATTCCTTTTCTTTTTAGGATTGTTATCTATTGTTTAATTTATTTATTCTACTTTAAAATATGGTTTTTTTTTAACTTTGGCTTTTATTTATATTTTTTGTTTAATTTTTCTTAATCTAAACATAACTACTTTTTATTTACTTTTTAGGATTAGGAATCGGTTTAAAATCATATATTAATAATTTTTCTTTTAAGTTTAAAGTATATTTATAATTTTTCTTTCTTAAGTTTGACCGTGGTTGTAGATTATAAACTTTTAAATTTTCTTTTGTCACTTTCCTTTATTATAAATTTTCTCTACTTATACTTTTTTTTGTAAGGTTGTCTTTTTTAGTTTAAACTTTTTATTTACTTTAATTCATTTTTACTAAAATTGTCTTTTTTAGTTTAACTATTTTTAATATTTATTTAATTCATAAAATTTGGATTTTATTCCTTTTCTTTTTGTGATTGTAATCTATTGTTTAATTTATTTATTTTAAACTAAAATATGGGGTTTTTACTTTAACTTTGACTTTTTTATAATTTTTGTTTAATTTTTCTTAATCTATACATAAATAATTTTTTCATTTACTTTTTAGGATTAGGAATCGATTTTAAATCGTATATTAATAATTTTTCTTTTAAGTTTATAGTATATTTATAATTTTTCTTTTTTAAGTTTGATCGTGGTCGTAGATAAAAAAGTTATAAGTTTCCTTTTGTCACTTTCCTTTATTATAAGTTTTTCTTACTTATATTTATACTTTTTTTTTGTTTGTAAGATTGCCTTTTTATTTTACACCTTTTAATATTTACTTTAATTCATTTTTACTAAGATTGTCTTTTTTAGTTTAACATTTTTTATTTTTAAATTTAATTTTTTTTTTAATTTTTTTTAATTAAATTGATACATGTCAATATCTAAATTAACAACCGTGACAAATATCACGATCTCGTGAATTATAATTTTGCCTACGTGTCACGCCCACGTTGAAAAATTCAGTTTTATATAATAAGAATAGATTAGGTCCCGGGTAATACGCGTGTAAAAAATAAGTTATATTAGACTTTAAAATTGATAATTCATGTAAATATGACTCGTATAATTATATTTTACATTAAGATTCATGTTTAGCTATCTAGAAATTATGTTTTGTAATTCATAATTAAGAAAATTCAAAATTGATTCATATTATATATAAACATGGTAAACATTCCATCTATATGAATGAGAAGGTTCCAAAAATAAATTTTTGTTTTTGTTTTTTTATCATTTAATGCTTATAAAAGAAGTATCAAACATATAACAAATTGTTATTAATCTAATTTTATATATTATGAATCAATTTCTATTTAAATGAAATATAATTTCTTTTTCTGGTTTTGCTATTTTGTCTTTTTAAAAATAAATAACTAACTATACGAAAGTTTATATTATTACAATGTCATATTCTTTTTTTGACATTCAAAGACACTTTTTAAAAGTTTAATTACACTCAAAGACACTTTTGAGATAATTCACACTTTCTACCTACTCTATAGATGTGTTTTGACTATTATACTGTTCTACCAATATATAATTACATTCTATCTTTTTCTCTCTTTTCTTCTCCACTTTATCTTCAAACTCTCTTTTCTTCTCCATTTTCTTATTCATCTCATCAATTTTTCTCATATTAAGAATTAAAAATATAAAAAATATGAGATTGGTTAATCATCAAACTGTGAATTTTCAAAATGTTCGACGAAATTCACAAGAGAGGCATGCGTATCCATGTAAGTAGTTGCATATACGTGTACCATATTCGCATGGATACACATGCATATCCATATAGTTGCGTACACGTGTACCAAATGCGCGTGGATACGTATACATATCCATATAAATGCGTACATGTGTACCATATGCGCATGGATACGCATGTGTTCTATTAATGCGCATGTGTTCTATCTATGTGTTTGAACCACATGTAAGTAAATTATTGTAAAATGGATATCAAAGTATAGAGAAAAAATAAATATAGTTTATACTGCAAAAAAAATTGTGAAATTAGTTTTTATGAGAAGCAAATAAGCAAAACAAAATATGTGAGGTTTGGAAAAAAAATAATAATAAAAAATTATGATAAATGTATTATGGTCATTTCATGTGTAAGTAACAAAAGTATGTGCAAAGTGAAAAAATGTCATTTATGTAAAAAAAAGTGAGAAAGTATCTTACACTGTAAATCATTCAAACTTTAATTACATGTATATACATATTTTATAAATGTGTTTTGACTGTTATACCCTTTCTACCAATAAACAATTATCTTTACATTTTTCTTTCTCTTCTTCTCCACTTTATCTTCAAACTCTCTTTTTTCTCCATTTTCTTCTTCATATCATCAATTTTTCTCATATTAAAAAAAAAAAAATAGAAAAATTTTAAATTGGTTAATCATCAAATTGTGAGTTTTCAAAGTGTTCGATGAAATTCGCAAGAGAAACATACGTATCTATGTAGTTTTTTTTTGAACTAACGTATCAATGTAGTTGCGTACACGTGTACCATATTTGCGTGGATACACATGCATATCCATATAATTGCGTACACGTATATCATATGCGCGTAGATACACATACATATCCAATAAAATGCGTACACGTGTATCATATACGCATAGATACACATGAATACGCATGTATTATATCTATGCGCATGTAGTACACGTGTACGCAGGGCCATGTCTGTGTAAGGAAAATAGAAGCTTTGGCCTATGACATGCCCTTATTTTTTTTTTATAAAAAAAAATTATGCCTCAATTATTATATAAAAAAACATGCCTACATTTTTGTGGTCTTGTAATATTAGAGTCAAATAAATAAAAATAATGTTTCTAGAGACTTAAAAAATAAATTATAAATTAACTTTAAAACTAAGATACAGTAAAATATGGTAACTAATAACCTATTCATCTTCTTCGCACGTCAAACTCACGATCACTGCACCATTAATACGTTAAACCCTTTTTTTTACAGTAGTACATTAAACTTACACTAAATTTTTACTATATTTTTATATTTATTTGGAATAACGATGGTTATTATTTTACCAAAAATAATTTGTTTATATATACAGCATCGGGTCTCCATAATCCTAGTCACGGTTCTGCGTGTACGCAACTATATGGATACGCATGCGTTCTATCTATGTGTTTGAACCAGATGTAAGTAAAATATTGTAAAATGAGTATCAAACTATAGAGAAAAAGAAATATAGTTTATAGTGTAAAAAATATTGTGAAATTGGTTTTTTTTGAAAATAAAATAAGTAAAAAAAAATATGTGGGGGTGAAGAAAATAATAATAATAAAAATTGTGGTAAAGATATCTAGGTCATTTCATATATTATAAAGTAACAAAAGTGTATGAAAAATAAAAAATTAACATTTAAATAAAAAGAAAACGAGAAAATGTCTTAAAATGTAAAACAATCTATTAACCTACTACGATATTGTCTATTTAATCCAATAGTACTATAACCTAAAAGATAATATTATTCACCAATGGATTTGGATTTGAAACAAATGCAGAATACACGTAGGGTAGAACGCGAGATCTATCATCCTTTTAGGCTTTTAATTTTTTTGGTATAATATTATGTTGGGTCAAATCATCGGTATACTTTATTGTGTAGACTATGGGATACATAATTAGTTTCCCAACAATATTTATATATGACGCCGCCATTTTTTATAATATGTTAAATCACATTAGTCTCTTTAGTCATATCAATCTGTGCCATAAAATTATAGTGCAATATTAAGAGTTAGCATATTTGAACCGAACTAAAACAAAACCGGGAGTGACCTGACGTACATATTTTGTTGTTGTTAAAAAAAAAAACAGAGACCCTATATACATATGGTTAGTTCGATTTAGCTGAATCGAAAACTAAATGAAATGATGTTTTCTTCTTAAAAAGTTTCTCAAAGGAAAATATATACTATTTGCTTAGGGTCCGGTAATATCTATTTTAAATAAAATAAAAATAAGCGCTCTCTCCGGCGTCGACCAGATTTAGTTGGATTCCGACTTAGTTGGGATTTCTGTTTTCTTTGATTTGTTTAAGCCTTTTGCATGTTTTAATTGTCAAACGCTGGGAGATACTGTTTCATCGGAAGCTTGATCTATTTATCGAAGAAGAGTACATCCTCGTTTTCCTTGAAGTATAAGGCGTGGTTTGGTTTCTTCCTGATGGTAGAGGAATATGAAGATTCGGAGTATCGTCCGTCGTGTTTGAGTGTTACCGGAAGAATATGCCGATCCGATCATCTGAGGATTAACCTCCGATGGTGCACAAGGAGAGTCAAAGTGGTACACGTGCGGTATTGACTTGTTTACTTCGCTTTGTATTGGGCTTTAAAGCTTTGGAGTTTGGGCTACAAAATTGTGTACCACATAATTGCCCCGTTTTGGGCTTCATCAATAAAAAGACGACAAACAAAAATTAGAACACAGTTGGAACGTGATCTATTTATTAATAGGGGTTCAAAACTTGCAATTCGGTCAAGAATTTGAGATTTCTGCTGGTTTCAATTATGTAAAAACTAAACTAAATAAAAACTTTTTTTTTTTTGTTGATTTGATACAAGTTAGGCTTGGTGCGGTTTTTATCAAGTTTGATTTGGGTTTTAAAATAGGGAAACTAATAAAGTTATTATAAACAAGTTAATTTCAAACCAATTTAAACATTTTGGTTTACATTCGGCTCAATTAGGTTTACATGAGAGAGACAGAGAGAGTTGATCACTTAGAATTTTAATCCCCTTTTTTTTGTAATAAAGTGTAACAAGGAACCGTACTAATATACTCCGAAATTTCACTTCATCTCTCGACAGACTTGTTTTTTTGCTTATGTACTCTTGTCTATATCAGATGTATTCACAAGGGATGATATGGGACGTAACCCAAAAAGCCCGTGACGTTAGACACAACATCGTTACACCTTAATAACAGCTCCATCATCTGCTCCGAGATGTCCACCGTACACTCCGACGGCTTTAATGGTGGCTCGAGGTGGTCCACTTTATTATTAACAGGATTCCTTTTTGAGTTTTGCCAAGGGAGAGGAAGAATCGGAGGCAATGTTGATGGAACCATGTTTCGAGTGTTCTTACTAACACATTCCATTGCAACAGATGATGAAGAGTTATTTCCATTGTTTCTACTCGAAACAAGAAATGCTGTCCCTGTTTCTTTCCCACCCAACATGAATCTGACTCGTGCTTTCCCGCGGTTACCATTACCATTGTTCCCTGGTTTCTTCAAACAGGACTTGAGCTGGATGTTTGATTGGTGAACCGGCTGTGCTCGCTCTATCCGCTGGCTCATTGGTTCAATGATTGGTTCATCTGTCTTGGCCTTCTTCGGTTCATGACCCTCGGATGCCGAAGAAGCTTTCACGTCACGCAGAAAGTACGTCACATTCACGTTGCCAAACAGAGAGTGGCTTCCTGATGCATATCTTAAGGCAGTCTGCGCATCGAGTTTATACAGGAAGACAACACGGCAGATCGAGCATTTCCATGAAACTCTAATGGCCGATTGATCCAACAGTCCAAAGCGACCGAACCTTGCTTTAAGCAGAGCGGTCGAAGGGAGAGATGTACCATGAGGAAACTTCATCACCAGCATTGTGGGCTCAATTTCCTTCACAGACGGAGTCATCTTCTTTCCTGGTTGAGCTTTGGCTGGTTTGGCATTGATGGGGACTGGACCACTTTGGTCTCTTACTGGATTTAAAGGTGCAAGATTTGACCTCTTCTTTTCTTCTTGGTTGGTTTTCTTGTCAGAAGGCATTGTTTTGAACTGAATAGTTTCCTTTAGCTTTTTACTTGATGGGATATCTTGTTGATGGTCAGACGAGAGGCGTTTTCTCCCGGCCTTTGATGGTTCATTGGTGCTTCTCAAAGTCTTTGCAGATTTTGACGGTGTTGTTGTAGGAGGAGATTTGGCCAAGCTTTTCTGGTACACAAGAGACCGGAAACACAAAAAGAATTGCCTTACAGCTCTAATAGAACTTCTATCCGAGGATACAAAGAAAGGGTCAAGCGAGAGAGCTTGCAAATTACTCAACAGCTGCAGAGCATCGAGTTTAGAGTTTCTTCCAGTCAACATATTGGAGTGTCTTTCTACTGAACCTAATTCTGATGATTTCTTGGCCCAAGCTTCCCCAGAAGATAAAGCTCTCCTCTTGTCTGGACTGTCAGGGTTCAGCTCTGAAGGAGTATTCTCAAAATCCATTTCTCTAGAAGACCGTTTCAGGACATTGACGATCTTTATCACACTCCGTTCAGAACATATCCCCTCCATAAAGGACTGGAGAGAGCCTTTGTTTGATCTAGAACGCGTGCTAGTCTCATCTTGTTTAAGGCTGGTCATTGCTTCAAATTTCTCATCATCTAGATATAGAGCAACTTTTTCTCCAATTCTCACCTTTGATTCTTGAGCTAAGCCCTTGTCATCATCACGAGAGAGCTTAGAAACAGAAGATCCCTTTCCAGGAATATCAGCGCTTGAAGAGGTGAAGTCCATGCTGACAAGCCCAGTCTGCTCATGTTTCATGGGAGTTTGGAGATATGGAGTCCTTCTCTGCACTACATGATTACTTGCGGAGGATCCATTGATGCCCTGAAGCAGAGAAGATGCTTGGACCTGGCCAAATTGAACTGTCATATTATCAGCTTCCTCTCTCCTTTTGGGAAGATATTTTTCTTGTTTAGTAGAATCCTTTACTTTCATAGCGTTTTCAGAGGTCTTCGGGTCTCCCAGAGTTTCTGCAATAACCAGTGAGCCACTCAAGGGGGCTGTAAACAGAAGCAATGCATGAGGAAAGGTGAAATCTATTCCAACCACCCAAACAATGAAAGTAAAACAAACAATAAAGGTTAAATGACACTCCACATTGTGAAGTACTGGCTTTCACAATGCAGAATTCAAGATCAAAGAGACGTCATGCCTTTTTGAAGCATTTTAAGCATACAACTTCAAATCTATAAATCCTACAATAACATACTTAAAAAGGCCAAGGAATCTCGATTTTTAAGGATATCAAAGCCCCCAAATTCTAGAAAGTAGTAGCCTACATAAATCGAGAAGCAAAGAGTACCACATCTCTGTGATAAATAAAATAAAGGTCCACATAAAATCCGTAAAAAGGAAGCAGAAATATTACAAATATATTCAAAACAATGGCAGGATCGCTGAAAGGTGATGCTACCTCGAGGGGGTGCTCTATTAAGAGGTTCCTGTGACTTCACTGAAGTGTATGCAGATCTTGCCCCGAAGGCCTGTTCATATGTTTCATCAAACTCCTCAAACACTGCCCTGCGGAAAGCATAAGCCGCTGCTTTCCTCTGGTAAAACTTTAAGCTATCTGAATAACACTCTTGAGGGGCTAAAGCACACCGCTTCAAAAACGAGAGAGTTTGAGCAGATGAAAAACTAGCCCTAGCTTTCTTAATCTGCTTAGAAGAGTAAACAGCTTGGAGCTCGTAATCAGGCACATCAACAACAAAGTAACCTCGAACATTACTAGGCCTAAAGTTAAAAGGATTCCGACATTTACAAGTCAACCCAAGAGCTGACCTTTTACATGCTTCAGCCATAGCTTCTTCCACAGCATTTGCAAAGTCACTCGAATTAGTTTGCTGAGATTTCTCTGCAAAATGAGGTTCAAAAGGAATAAGCTGAGCAGGATCGAACCAACCGTAACTACTATCTCCGTAGAAAGCAACGAGAACGTAACCCATCTTCCTCATACGACGAACAGAAGGCGACACAAAAGCTTCGTTGTATATATAACCTGGCCACCATGGATGTGATTTTACCTTTCCCCATACCATATCACCTATTTCAAACCCATAGCTCAATGCTCTAGAAACTCCAGAACACAATTTCTCGCTTGCAACATACTCGGATAAGAGAGATCTGTAGCCTGAAACTCGGTTGGAAGCCACTCCCATTTTCTTCTCGTCAGCTTTGTTGCAGACCTCATAAAATTGGTCTTCGTCTTTAACATGGGAACTATTCTCTCTTTTCATTTCAGAAAACCTAGGTTCCGTTTCACTATCCCAGTCGTCCTCACTACCTATGCGCTTCCCAGGCCCAAGCTCCTTCGATTTCTTACTGGTAGAAACCCGATCACCTCCTCCGTCGCCATTTTCATTACCATCACCGTCACTTCCCGTGTCAGTAGCCACATAATCGAGAAGATGAAAAAACGTTCACTTCGCTTGAGTGGTATTATAGGTGAAAATCCGCTTGAGAGGGGTCAACGTCTCCTATGCCCTTATTGATTAGAAAAAAGCTCGGGTAATCACCTCCTATACCTCTGAGGAATTTTCAAATCACCATTGTCCCCGACTAATCCCTATAGCCCCTCACTTTAACGAAATGACGAAAATATCCTTGAGTTTTTTTAAATGAAATATCACCTCTTTAATTGTTTTTTTTAATGAAATATCACCGCCCAAGTATTACCTAATTGTACTAGTATTACCCTAGTGTGTACTCTCTAGTATTACCAGTGTTACTCTATGCCTTTGTATTACCCTAATATTACCAGTGTTACCCTATGCCTTTGTATTACCCTAATATTACCCTCCCTAGTTGTACCAGTATTACCCTAGTGTGTACCCTCTAGTATTACCAGTGTTACCCTATGCCTTTGTATTACCCTAGTATTACCCTCCCTAGTATTACCAGTGTTACCCTATGCATTTGTATTAGCCTAGTATTACCCTCCCTAGTTGTATTACCCTAGTAAAGGGTAATACTATACTAGGGCAGTATTACCAGGTATTACCACGCAGAGGGGATTCGAACTCTGATTGCGCGTGCACGGGTGACGAGCGTGGAGCTCAAAACCACTGAACTACCGTGTTTTTCGTTGTCCCTTTACCGATTTAATTCTACTTAACTCTTAAAACTTTTCATTAAGGGTAAAATTGACATTTTACCCTACATGGACATCTGAGCCCTTTTTCTAATTAATAAGGGTATACCTGCCCTTGACCCAAAAGGCTCAGATGTCTTGGATAGTAAAATGATAACTTTACCCTTAATGAAATGTTGTAAAGGTTAAATATAATTAAACGGTAAGAGGACAACGAAAACCACGGTAGTTCAGTGGTTTTGAGCTCCACGCGCGTCACCCGCGGGCGCGCGCGACCAGGGTTCGAATCCCCTGTCAGTAATACTGGTACAACTGATGTTATAACTATGTCGATTATATTTCATTAAAAATAATAATTAAAAAAGTAATATTTAATTTAAAAAAACAATAAGGGTATTTTCGTCGTTTCCTAAAAATGAGGGACTATAGGAATTAGTCGGAGACCTTATTGATTTAAAGATTCTTCATAAGGGCATACAAGACGATTACCCCGCTTGAGAGGGCATTTTGGTAACTTTACAGCGCCTTGAATGATAACCGTCGAACCTCCAGATCGAATACCAGGCTGCCACGTCATAGGACGGGAAAACGTGTTTTTTCATTATTATTTTATTTTGTCGCCGGAAAACGTGATTTTTCTAATGTTCGAGACTAATGTTCTGGTGATAACTTGTATTAATAATAGACTCGTAAACATGAGAATATTATCATTGGTGATGTCAAAGTTTCTAGGATTCTGATTTCGTTTTTAATCATTTTCACACTCCCCCAAACAAATATTTCAAAAAAGTTAACACAGAGAAGAGAACTAACCACGAATGAAAATCAATATAGAGCAAGGCTAAACATCGATCGTAATTTAAATCTCAAGAAGGACGGTATTGAAAGATCTTATTGGAAGAAGAAACCATGCGAGGGACTCGGGCAAAAAAAAAACATATATTTCTTTACTGAAAGCAAATATCGACTGATAAATATGGCTAATACCGGAAAAAAGTTAATCATGGCGAATCATCATCCTTCTCCTGAGGGCTTCCAGCGAGCCAGCCCCAGACGCCACTCGAGCTCTGACGTTTAGCGTTCATTGCGGCTTGTTCAGAGGCAGCCTTTTGACGCTGGAGGAGTTCGAGTTCCTTTTGGAGTGTTTCCAATGTTTGAAGCTTTTGTCTTAGCTCTGCAACATCAACCTGCAGATTTAATTCAAGGAGACCGAATTAGATTTGCCTTGTTTTTTAGTTTCAACCATGTAATGAAAACAAGTGTAATAAGAAGTGTGGCTACGGGTTTAATACCTCCAGTTTGAAACACCTCGATTGTTCGGCTGCAAGTTGGCCACGAACAGACTGAAGTTCCTGTAAAATGTCAGTACATAGTATCAGAGAAATTTTTACCAGATGTTAAATATTAATTATGCAATTGGTTCACCAAATTATTCATATTTCTGCTTTTGTTCCAAGAAGGTGAAAATATTATTACCTTGTACAAATCTGTATTTCGTGATTCTCCTTCTGCTAACTCTTGCCTTAGTTGGAGAGTCTGCATCTTCTCCTTGTTTAGTGATGTCTCCAGTTCTTCCTTCTCAGATTTAAGAGTCGCAACAATGCGTTCGCTATTTCCTTCAACCTGGAGGGTTCATTACACAAAATCAAATTAAGAGAAATAGATGGTGATGACCCCGACTTGGGTAACTATATCGTGTGTCGGTAATGCCAGGACCACAACAACAAAAAATATCTACAGCAGCTAGCTAACTGATAAGATGATTTAACTATCCCGAACAAATCAAAAGACGCAGCTATTCAAAACAAGGGAAATTCTGACAAGAAGATACCTTTGATCCAGGGTTAACATTGTCCATGACAATTTCCCGTACTCTGCCTTCTTGGCTCACCTCAACCTCTGACTCGATGTCTCTGGTTGTGGCATTGTTAACAGCAGAAAGACTACCTGGCAAAGGGGCTTCTAGAGTCTTTGTTTGCAGTGTTGTTTTGTGGCTTGGTTTAAGCAGATTAATCTAACACCAAGGAATAATTAGAAGCAGACCTGAATGCAAAATCAAGAGAATGGTACTTATGGGTTTACAACATAGTCCCTACCTCATTATTGTATCGTCCATTGTATCCACCAAAAGCAACTAGTACATCTTCTCCATTGTATGAACTCACAGCTAAACTTAATCCCTGTCAGTAAAAAAGAAAAGGAAGATTTGCACTTAATTCTGCAAGATTAAAACGGAATAGAAGTCTTAAAAAGGCTACCACCCTGTTCCAGGAATGATGAGGTGAAATTACTATTTGTTATAGTTATCTGGAAATTAATATCGATAAACTCTGTTCATTTATGTACCTCACTAGCAAGAGGTACACGTCCTTGAACTGAAGCGACTACCGACCATGCAAGAGTTGACATGTTTAGTACAACACTCTCAGATGCCCCTGCAGTAATTTATCAGGGTGCAGCACAATCAGCCAACACGAACTAGAAAAAGCGAAGCAAATATCATTTCTTTCCCAGAAATGGTCAAGAGGGGTGATCAACAGAAATAGCAGGGTAGAAAAGAGAACTTCCAAGGAAAAATGGATAAACCTACCACTCTTGTTATCACCGCCACCAACAATAAACCAGTTCTCCCCAATTGTCACGCCAGCATGTCCAGCTCGGGGAGTTGGTGCCTCACCTTGCTGTGCTGGTCTTGACCACTCCATCTATATTTGACAGTTATATCAGACGCTAACGAAGAACGTTTGAAAGGCAGCTGAAACAATATACACTTAGCTTAACTTACAGTCTGCAAATCAAGGACATGCAAATCATCGAAACAGGTAGCATGTGAGCCCCCACCAAAGATAAGAAGGTAACGTTCTGCATGCACTGCAGCAGCATGATCAGACCTCGGAGATGGAGATACACCTCTGCAAGTTGACAACAGTTTAAACCCTGATTGAAAATCTTTCATTAACAATATTAAAGGAGATAGTTGGTGGCTTTCTAAAAATATTCGTATTCTGGTTATATATCTAATCTTAAATGAGTTTGACTTCTCGAAAAGAGAAAAAAAATGCAGAAACGTCATAAACTCTTACACGGAATTTATCTCATCCCAGGTCATAGTTTCTAGGTCAAGTTCATGCAAATCGTTCAGAAGTGATTTCTTTGCATCTTGCCCGCCAAATATCACCAAGGTTTTACCCACAAGTGTGACTGACTGACCTCCACGTGAAACCTGAAAGCAAGAGATTATGACAAACAAAGTCTCCGTTTAAGAAACCAAACTGCATACTTAACTTCCGAATGAAAAAGGAAATCAATGAATTCTGGATTCAGATGCAACTTAACCCTGAAAACAGCTTTCCTTTTTAGTCTTTGATGGCCAAAAAATTAATTGTTCATAAGACTGGAATATTTCCATGCAAAGGTGATGGAAAACAAATGAAATAACATGAGAGAAGTGAAGATATACCGGTGGTTTTCCATATGTCTTTAACATTGACCATGTACAGGTATGGGTATCAAAGACCTTCACTGTGACAGGAAAACAGTAGAAAATTGATTGTGATAATTAAACTTCCAGAAGCTCCTATAAGATATTTGCTAAAAACCGTCTTCGAAGGTATATAAACGCTTACCTTGCATAGATTCTGAGGGATCCTTAGTATGACCACCGATAGACAGCAATTTGTTGTCCCATGGTATCTACATAACAAACAAAGAAGGCAAGTGAAAATAATGTATTGCTAGACTTTCCTTTAGCTGAAACCCCTGTCCTAAATATTTCTAGGCCGGAAAGCCAGAAGGGAGAAACAAAAACAAAGCTCAAAAAGTTAAAAAAAAAACGAACCAAAGAATGACCAGCACAAGGAGATAGTAATGTTGGAGCTGATGTTTCCTGTGATTCAGTTGCAACCTTGGTTTCAACTCTTGACCAAGTCCAATTTTTTAAATCTAGAACCTGTATACATTCCACAGAAGACATGCTTAAGAATTGTCTGCGGGACTGGTATCGCCAAATTAGGTTAAAATGGAACTGAATACTTCAATTACATCATCGGCTTATGCTTATGAATCATACAAGTTGCTTACATGAAGATCACCAAGGTAACGGCCGTTGTGATTTCCACCATATATATACATCTTATCTTGAATAACTGCTGCTCCATGCTGAAACAAATATGATAAACAGACTTAGAAAATAGAGATGATACATGAATGACAGGACCATTTACATATCTTCCAAAACAGAGAAAATATATTACCTCATAACGGGCTTTTGGCAGCTGACCTGACGTTTGGGGTGCAATCCACTGGTTATATACAGAAACAGTATTTGGGTCTTCCGAGACTACATCTTTATCTTGGGTTTCTGCCAGGCTTCCATTCTCAGTAGAAATTGTCTTTGTCTCGCCAAATGAGTTCCCATTCTCAACAACAGGCCCATCTTTTGTTGTCTGCTACAGAGAATGAATGCACTAAAAGACTCAAATACTTTTCTTCACCGAAGAAAAAAAAAAGTGTAATGTTTCCCATGTTTTGGACATAGAATCCCATGGGATACAAAACTCACACTGATTTGGACATCTAAGACAGGATCTGGAATATCATTAGATGCCCTCGAATACCAACCAGGATCTTCTTCCTGATTAAAAGTGAGAAATAGGGAAGAAATCAAGCCTATGCTCCAGTAAAGTCTTAAAAAATAGCCATAGACCTCTCTGTCATTTACCTCCAGAATTTTCGCAAAGAGACGCATTGCCTCGATGGAGGGCATGGTTCCGAGCCCCTGCCAACTAAGTAAATATGAAAATGCTTCAGAACATTAGCATGTACTTTTCCGAGGAAATTTCACAAGAACAACGTTCAAGGCTTATTTTCCAGTAAAAAAAAGATAACAAGCTCGGCAACGTAGAATTGTATTTGCATAATAACATTATCTGCAATCAGTTTTATCAACATCTCACACAATTTTTGAATGCACACCAAATCATAGGTAAGCATTTAGTTTTACATCCCTGCATTTCTATTTTTCTCCAGCAGCTTACATCTAGAAATACTCATTTCCCGTTTCCATGATTCATGAGGCCTCTGGATTCTTCTACACTAGTAATCAACGAAATTTAAGGCATCTCCTAATTATATCCACAACAAAGCTTCTTCCTACAAGTATGGTTCCCAAACTCAAGGATAGACACGTAAAAGAGCGTGAGATGAATGCATGAATGTTAATTGTAGATAAGTATCGGCAGACACAGCACCGAATCTAACCTTTTCCACTTGCTTTGCTCCACTGGTCTCCATGCACTAGGTTTTGGAGTGTTGCATGGTCCTACAGTAGCCTGTTTACATGTTAAATCCAAGAGACCATCAACACTGAGCCAATCTATCCCAGCGATGAAAATTAGTTGACTCAAAAACTTAATTAGCAGAAGAGAAAGTTTCTCTCTCTGGGAAGGAACAACCAATTTCAGCACCATCAATAATAAATTAATCTTCGACAATACTAATCTTGACTAAGAACCAACGGCCAACTATCATGACCAAAAGATGCAAAACAAAAAACACATGTGTTGTGGAAAGGCTAATTTTCTGACATAACAGTCGCATATCGAGGTACAGAAAAAATATAGATCTAAGTAAACTACGATCGAAGAACGGACGATCAGTGGGATCTGATTAATAGAAACTATTTGAATCACGTTTCCAATCAAATCGATAGTCAAATCTCGGGAAACATTTTACGGTCACCAATGGATCTATATTCATCTTAACTCGTACTCTTTCTGGTAATACCCGAAAATCCTAACCAGGATCGAAAATGACGATCAAGCTAAGTCAGACAAGCAAAGTGCGTCATTTCAAAATTCTGATAAGAATTCGACGAGACGGATACGAATCGATGAATGATACAAAAAAGATCAACATCCAAACCACCAGATCTCGTGAATTTCAAAACCAAAATCCAGAATAGTGAGGTTAGCAATGGAAGAGATAAAAAAAAATGGAAGTTCCTGACCTGCTGGTATAGCGCGTAGAGAATTAGAGCAGTATCATTGGAAAATTTCGAGCTGACGTGTTTCGCCGACGAATCAGATCCGTCGAGGCCGACGTAAGATGCAGCAGCGTAGAACCTCTCCGGGTAGGCGGGGCCAGATGTTGCCCTAGCCATAGCCATTTGTCTCACTCTCTGACTTCGACCGCGGATTTGATCGGAGATGGAGAAGCCGAGGAGCAGAGATAGGCGTTTTCTAGTTTCGTTTATGTCTAAAGATTTCAAGTTTAGGAGATGCCTTTCAAATATTTTTAATCAATTAAGAAATAATCTTCTCATCATTTATTAATTAATTAAAAGTTATAATTGCTACATGCAGTGTTTATATAGCGGCACGATCAAGACGACAAGATGCTAATATGCTATAAATACGTATTTCATACTCTCTTTTTTGTTGTCACTTCATATTGTTCTCCTTGATCTTCCACAAAACATGACAATTTAGTTGGTTTTATTTTATTTTTATTAGACTCGGAAGTAATCACAAACCTTTAACGGGCTCGGCCTAATTTCCCGAACGAGCGTGAAATCGCTCAATTACAATCCACGTGGCCAAAAGTTAATTTGATAATTCTGCACTCAGAAAACTCAATTAGGACCGACATAGTCAAATCTTTCCTGATGAATTTAGTTGGTTTGAACGTGGTCTCTTTGGTTAAAATTTACTGGTAAAGCCTAAATCCACACAGGACAAAAAAATGTATCTAATAAATCGAAAACAAGAGTTCCCAAGTAATGATAATGAATAATGTTAAAAAAAAAAAAGTACAATTAGTTTTCCTTCACATTCAAGAAATGATATTGAATGATTTAGCAATAGTGTGAAACTCCGATCTCACCTCCGACCAAGCTGACTCTGGAGCCTGAGCGTTCAGAGTATAAAGCCGGCCACCGTTAGCGCAACAAATGGCCACGTTATGCCGCCGGAAAAGCGGTGATTCGACTTTAAACTCCAACTCATAGTACTTCAAGTTTCTCTCTGAATCTTGTCTGAGATTTGATTCCAGCAGAGTTCCTTTTAAATATATTCTTTGACCAGATCCTGTCACTGTTCTTACTATTGCTTCACCTACTTCTTTTGGCCCTCCAAACGCTTCGATTCTATATATCATAAACAATAAAGCAGTTCATAAAAGAGACAGATTCCCTTCCTGAAATAAAATGTCAATTATTCGTGTTGATTGTCTTATCGATTGTTTTCTTTTTGGGCAAAATCTTGTAAAACATATTACCATGGAACAAACAATATTTAGGATTGATGTTTTTTACTTACGAGAAACTAGGTGAGACAGGAGAGACGATAACACTGACATTGAGCTCTCCAGTCGAACCGGGCGGTCCAAATGCAACAACCGGTTCATTGACGTTATTCCGGCGACTGTTTCTAGGCGGAGGAAGGTCTAGCGAAATCTTCCGTTCTGCTTTCTCAGCCGCTCTATACAAAAGCGTCTGGTCTCCAACCCACGTAGCCGGATAGATAAACTCTGCAATAATAAATTTATACAGTAATGGAATACCAAATTCTTTCTTACAAAATTGACAATCAAAGTAAAGATTGTTAAAAGTTGATGATGAGTTAGAGACCGAATCCTTCAACCGTGTCGATACATCTGCTATAACCTCCGATCGGATAAACGACGTCGAGTTTTAAATTCCGGCCGAATCCCGGCGACAAACCTAATACTAAACTCGTGATTCCTCCGAAATTAGCACCGATCGCTAGCACAGAGGACGATCCTACACCCAGAAGAAGCCGCCGGTTGAATTTCTCAGCCAGCGGAGAAAACTCCTCGGCCGGGGAAGGTTTCCGGTCACCGGAGGATTTCTGAGCGATCAAAATGTTGGAGATTTTCGCATTTTTGGGTGATGAGTGTTGAGAGAAGTAAAGTTTCAGAGACATTTCTCGTCCCTTCTTTTAAGTGAGGTCATCATCGACTGTTGCCGTCGACTCTCTTATCACTTGCAGAGCTAGAAACTAAACGACAGTGTTTTAGATATACAACGGCGAACGACGTCGTTTTGAATTCAAACTAAACGACGGCGTTTGTATCCAAAAGTGCACGACGACGTTTAAGAAGGGAATTTGTCTCGCTAAAATATTAAGAAGGTTAGCTAAAAAATGTTCCATTTGGTGATATTGTATGTAGTTGAGATGTGTTTCCTTTTTTACATGTACTATCTATATATATATTTTGATTCAGTGTATTGTAATGATGTTTATGATAAATAAGGAAATTTAAAGAAAAAGATCATAGTATAATCATGCATACAGTAAAATCTCTAATGAATTCAATAAAACATTTAAAACTTTACATGGGAATGAATCGAATATGCGCTCAGCGCCGAATTATACTGTATGGAAATTTTCACATAAAAACAATTTTCTTAAATTTTAAAACAATTTAAAAAAAAAAAAAATTGCTCCGCGCTATAATTAGCGCGAGTTAAATCATAGTACATATGTAATAGATCGATCTTTTATGTAACGAATATTTCTGATGAACCCTAAGCATTGGCAAAGGAGAGTTGGATTTCTTCTAGCGTTAATCCTCGAGTCTCTGGCACCAAGCACCATGTGAATACAATTGTTACTCCACATATTAAAGCGGATAGAATAAAAGTCCCTGCAAGTTATTTTCATAAAAGACACGATTAAACAATTTAGAGATAATCTAGAGTTACTTCATTTCTAATATCTAAATCGAACGAAATTAGATTCAGTTTATTTAAAAGTATATGTAGTTTAGGTTACGTACCGGTTGGGCTCCACACCAACATAAAATTGAAACAATAGTTTGCGATCCAACCAGTGAACCAATTGGCTATGGTCACTAAACTCCCAGCTAATACCTTTATATCCATTGGAAATATCTGCCAAGAAAATCATTAACATAATAAATAATAGTAACAAACTTATCAAACAAAATAATAATAGCTAGTAACAAACATATGATAATTAATTTGGATAAAATGAATATAATCCAAAAAAATGAAAAATAAAAGAACATGTTTGCTCATATATATGCATACCTCAGACATTATAATCCATGGCAACGCTCCCATTCCAACTGCGAACATCATCGTGAATGACTGTTTGGATGATAAAGTGTTATATCTTGTCACATTTAATTTGAAGAACTAACAATAATATCGATCGAGACGTATATAAAGACTTTGAATTGTTGTAAGTTTATTTCGGCCGGCCATATATATGCCTAGCTAATTTAATTTCGTTTAATGAAGATCTGATTTAAAGTGTTAAGTTTAATTTGATAGAAGACCGATTAGATAACTTTTTTCTTGATATATCATTACAAAAAAGTGTGTTTCACATCATTTATTTTACAGATTTGTATTAGTTATAAATGATGTAAAAAAAAATTACATCACTTAAATAAATGACTCTGAAAGGGGTGATGCAAATATTTACATCAGTTGTGAAAATATTTTATATCAGTTTAAGCAACTGATATAAATATTTGTATCACTTTAAACAATTGATATAAATATTTGTATCGAATATTATAATCAATGTTAATTTGTGTAGGTTGCAAAAAATGATGTTACAGATTTGTATCAATTAATATAAATGATGGTAATATTACATTATAATTACCAACTTTAAAATATGTGTAATAATTTAATAATTTAAAATTAGTACTAACTTTTATAAATTATTTTAATATTATATTATAAATTATTTCACAAATAATTTATTTATTTTTATCTAGGAAAACACGTCAATATTGGTTTTTAGAATCTGTAGATAAATTGTAATTATTTATAATAAACAAAACTTCTCACTTCTTTCCTTAGTTCTCGATGTGGGACAAACATCAAAGGTAATTAAAAATATATTTAATTAATTGAAAATTTATTAGCATCATTTTTTTATTGATGAAATATTTGTATCATTTTCTTAAATGATGTTAACAAAAATTGTAGATGCATCGATTATCTAATTGATGTGCATTCATATTTTTGTATCACTTCTCGTAAAGTGATCCAAATTAATAAAATTTTGTATCATTTAGGATTAAATCGATGTTAAATTAACTAATAGTAAAATCAATTATCAACTGATGTTAAACTACCTTTTTTATATCAATTACTAATAAATAATTCAAAAATATATCATTTATTTTTGTGATACAATTTAAGGGATGTAATATATACTTTTTGTAGTGTATATTTAAACCAGAAGCTATAATTTGATAATATATATACCAATCAAAACGGAAATCAAATTTTGCAGAACTTACCAATATTCCAATGAAAGTGAAAATTGGAGTAATTTTTTCAATATCGGGGACATCTTTAACTCCAAAAGCTACCGCCAATGAAATACAACTTAAACATAACCCAAGCGCTGAAGTCTGCAAATTCCATACATTCAATCTATTTAATATAAACCCGACAAAAAGTAACTGATTAGCCCTTTATGCGACTGTTTGAGCTACACGATCATTTGAATCTAAGAGAGAATACCACCACAATGGTGCCATAAGATTTTTTAACCTTGTTTAAATTGTGAATGAGCTAGCTAGGTTTTGTCATCCACTATACGCTTTTACTAATGGGCTGTTTTTCTTCAACAAATATAACTACCTAAAGATCTAAAATCTGTATGAGAATCAAGTCTTGGCCTAGGCAATTGTATCTATACTACGCAGCCTCTAAGCATCCAATTAGAGATAAATGATCGATTAACAAAAACAAAGCTATACACTGAACAAACAAACAAACAAAAAGAAAGTTCTAACCATAAGAAGTGGTCGTCTTCCCCATCGATCCACGAGTATTAAACCCATTAAAGATTTTGGTACCTATGGCATGATCATTGACAAGATAATTGGGTTACGTATACGAAGTTACGATCGTGATCACAATTTAATGACGCAATCATTGTTAGGATGGGTACGTATTAATTTATTAATATTTTGTACGTACGACGATAAGAGACAACACCGTCATCCCAATCCGAGCAGGAAATCCTGGAAATAAAAGTAAATTCAAAAAAAGAAAAAAAAATTACATGCATGATAATGAAAATATGAAATAATATCTGAGAACATAATAGATTATATTTTTACCGCCAAGTTTAAATAGAGTACTTCCGTAAGCGCTTATTCCTGCAGTTCCACATAACTGTTGCAGAAGCATCAAACCTATGCCGATCTAAACATAATTTCATAAACCAGAAAAAAAACTAAATATTTGTTTGTTGAGGTTTTCAAATCCAAGTTAATCACATTTCAAATATGTTTTTGAATGAATGAAAATAATTTTATCTTACTGTAAGTTGATGAGCATATCTCTTTCTGAAAAGACTACGAATGCCCATATTCGAATTTTGCTTCGAAACTTCAACCGAAATCTACAAGATTTTGAAACAAGTGGGGATTTTTACATGAAATTAGTAAAGAGAAAAACTTTGGTGTGAATGTGTCATTTTAAAGTGATTCCAGCTTTGTAATATTTTTCTTTTTTTTGTTATGAATAACTTTCATTTAACATTACTTTCAACTAAAAAAAAAAAAAATCTATAAATGATTCTAAAAATTTGTTAAACATATATATGATTTTGGGAATGATTCATATGTGTGGGTACCTTGATTTCCCGAGTTTCGAGCTTAATATCACGGCCTTTTCTCGCCTGTAAAAATCATGTTCAAATGAATACTCCATAAATATATCATGTATCAGATATTTAATTTATATGACTAACCAGCCATCTTGGAGACTCGGGTATGAAGAACAAACCAATAACTTGTATCCCACATGGAATAATACCTGGTTGGAAATGACTTTTAGTTAAACAAATTTATTGGGAGAAAATAATTGATTTGGAGATACTGAAACTCGAATATAAGTCACCGATAAAGGCTAGACTTCTCCATGACAAAATATTTCCAAAGTAATATGCTATTGCAACTCCACAGTTTTGCATCAACTGAAAAGTATAAATTTTGGAATTACAATTCAAATACATATAAATGATTATATCTAAATTTCGAGCTTTAAATTTGTAACTCACCTGATTGCTAAACGTAAAAGCGCCTCTTACGTGCTTGGGTGTTATCTCTGCAACATATACAGGCACCTATACAAAAATTCAACAAATAAAAATTAGGAATAGTTTAGTGGTTAGGGCTAGAGGTTCTTTATCAACATTTAGAGAACAAATTTTACCACGTAGCTAATGAGACCAACTCCAATTCCCACAAAAAATCGTCCCAAGTGGAGCCAAATAATATTCTGTAGCCAAACAAATAAACCGGTACACAAATATATTAATATTATTATAAAATTTGCAGTGGATTAAAATATTATTCGGATTAACCCGTAAAACCTATAATTTTGAAAATATAACCGTTTAATAACTCTAGTTTTGTGGTTAGTTCACAAACTCTTATAAAAATTATTTTCTTGTGTCTAACTTTTTATAATATTAGTAAAATATTTTTCAACTTTTATTTTGATATAAATTCAAATAAACTATTTTGAAAAATATATCAAGATTTCGAATATATTTTTTTCTTTGAATATATATGGATTGATTATTATTAAAAAAAAAAGTAGATAATATCTTTAATGCAACATAAATACTTTCCATAATATTATAGAGATTATAATCACTAATTGTAAAAGACAATAATATCATTTCTCATTTCAATTATTCTTTGTTATTTATAATGTCATTTTATGTAATAATTTACAAAATAAAATTTATTTTCAAAAATATCTTCTTAAATGACGTCGATTGGTTGGCTAAATAATTATGACGTGCATACGAAACAATCTCTGTTCTATAAAAGCTATGTCTTGTAGAGTTGTAGGGAATATAAACTTCCGAACATTGCAAAGTATTTTCAAGAATCAAGATCATCACCATCCATTACTTGAACCTGTTATTTGGTTTTTCATTTTAAGATTAATGCAAAGAGGTAAATAGGAGACAGATGAAGGAGGGCCCTCATAAGTTTATATATATATATACATTAACGTGGATAGAATTTAGCCCAAATATATATATATATACATTAGAATTTAGCCCAAATATACATTGGATGAGATGTATAAATTAATGCGTATAGTTCTAAGATGTTTGATTCATTGAACCAAGACGCAAAATAACAAGAAACGGCCTATCAAAAGTTAAGATTGGAACGCAGAAACGTAAATGAACTTGCACCTAATTATCACATCAATCAACTAGAGCTGTCAATTGAGCGGGTTGTCTGTGGGCAAACCCATTTTATATCATTACGGGCGGATCATGGTCACGTCCAAATACGAAACGGTTTAACCGCTCTACAATCAATGTTGTGATGTTATTAAGGTTAATTAGAAGATTTAGGTCCGGTTTGACCAAGAAAATAGATTTCGGCGCAATGGTTAGCATAGCAAGCAAAAAAAGTCCGAGACCCCAATACTCTGGATCCGGTCCATAAACGTCTCACAGCCGTAAAGTGACGTTTGCGTTTGCCTGGAATCGCTTTTCGAAATTAGGGAGTGCAATATTCTATTGTTCTCAATTATAGCAAAACAATATTTCTTAGTTAATTAAAAAACCCCACGATGGCACAAGGCTAGATAATAATCAAATACATTTGAGATTGGAACGAAACAAATCGAAAGTAAAATTCTAATAGAGCTGTGATAGGCAATCGCGAGATTCGTGCTCTTTTTAATAATCAAATACTACTATATTAGTGTTTTTTTTCCCCTCACAAACATTAAAATCGCTAGATTGGTCAAGAGATTTCAAGAATCGAGATCGATGTACATACATGTCTACATAGGCCATATATCATATAAGTAGGCAGGTGGGTATATTATATATATACTTTAAAGTTGACTTTTGAACAATATTCAAAAGACTCACCAGTTAGTGGATTTTGTCCTAAAACTAGTCACAATAAGTCAGCTTTACGCTCTTAAGTATCTCCCTCTCGGATCTCTAATTCCAAATAACTTTGAGGTTGAAAACCAAAACTCATGAAATCTCTTCTACTTTTCCTGGAGAAACCAGAGGGGAAAGGTTCCCATCAAAACGTCGAGGCATATCTCTACTTAGTATCTGGTAATAATCAGTTTTTCCCCACATTCTTTCTGACTTTCTTGAATATAAATTTGTCCTTAGCTCCATGATTTTCTCTGTTTGATTCCCGAGAAAGTAAAGGAAAATCGATGTAGTTAAAGCTAGATAGATTCACACTTCACTCTGTTTTCTCAGGTCAAGATTAGAACCATTCACTGAAAGAAATTTAGCATTTTGGTTAAGAAGAAGAAGTAATGGGGAGATCATGTTTGCCGAGATGGCGATTAGGAAGACTAATGGCAGGATTACAACTGATCTTGGGATTACTAGTGATCACTGTGAGCCTATCATGTCTCTATAGATTCCATTCTGCTGGTTACTTCTTGCATAACGAAGACATTTGCCGCAATATCTACACCATCAAGGAAGTCAACAACCAAGGATTCGACTTTAAGGCACTGCGCGATCGCGTTGATGAAGTCCTCGAAAAGATGGATAACTTGTATGAGAAGCTAGAGAAGACGGTTAAAGAGATGGAGAAGAGCAAAGACGGAAGCAAAAAAGAAATGAAGAAGTTTCTTGAAGACGAAGTGATGAAGCCATTTTATTATGCTCATATCGGTTTAAGGCAAATCCGGTTACCAAACCCCCAAGGAATCAGAAACTCGACGGAAAGAGAAGAGCCTTTGGTCAACAAGTTTCTCATTGAGGAGATAAGGAAGTACATTACCCCAAAGGAGAATCGGGTTGGGAAGATAAACATGTTTGGAACAGAGAGAGTTTACAACACAATAGGTCATTCCTGTGTGTTGATGAAGATGGAGCTAGAAAAGTATATGGATTATGATGTTGGAGCATATTGTGATGATGATTGGAATTTAGCACAAAAGCTTATAGTAAATGGGTGTGACCCGTTGCCTAGAAGACGATGCTTAACAAGAGCATCCATGACTTACCAGAAACCTTATCCGATCAACGAGTCATTATGGAAGCTTCCTGATGATAGAAATGTAAGGTGGGGAAATTACCAATGCAGGAATTTCGCTTGCTTGTCAAGTAAAAACCCGAAAAGGGGATACACAAAATGCAGCGGATGTTTTGAAATGGAGAAAGAGAATGATAAATGGGTCAAGAACAGTACTTTGATGGTTGATTTCATGATAGATGATGTTTTGAGAGTGAAGCCAGGTGAGATTAGGATTGGATTGGATTATGGTGTTGGGACAGGAACATTTGCAGCAAGAATGAGAGAAAAGAATGCGACTATTGTCACAACTGCTTTGAATTTGGGAGCTCCTTTCAATGAGATGATAGCGTTGCGAGGTTTGATCCCGTTGTACATCTCTGTGAACCAGAGGCTGCCGTTCTTCGACAATACTATGGATATGATTCATACTACTGGGTTAATGGATGGTTGGATCGATCTTCTCATGGATTTCATGTTATATGATTGGGATCGAGTGCTGAGACCGGGTGGGTTACTGTGGATTGATAGATTCTTCTGCAAAAAGAAGGATCTTGATGACTATATGTACATGTTCCTGCAGTTTAGGAACAAGAAACACAGGTGGGCTATTTCACCTAAATCAAAGGATGAGGTTTATCTCTCAGCATTGCTTGAGAAACCTCCTCGTGCAATTTAAAGAAAGCGATACAAAAGTTTAAGCTTGTATGTTTGTAATAGACATTCTTACTCATTTGATTGTCTAATCTTTGTTTTAATTAGAAAACAGTTAGAGATTTTCCAGCTCTGTTTCACTTTACTAGTTGAGGGTTTTCTGCTCGATAACCAAATTCAGGACTTTATTATATCTGACCTTGAAAACTGGCGAAAAAGGAGAAATATGGGCATTTTAGCTATTTTCTAAACGACATTGATGGAGAATTATATAATAAACCATAAACATCAGCTCAAATTACAGAAGCAACTGAATTAGCCAAAAGCTTGTTCAGTAACTAAAATACCTCTGGTCAAGCTGTTATCTTGAACCCATGAACTTCTAACACCATTTTCTCAGGTATAGATGTCTTCATCTACTCTTAAGTTAAAAAGAGACTGGACTTACCTAAAGGATATTAAAAAAAACACTAACCCAAATGAGCTGGCCTTTCAAGTTGGTACTAGAGCCAGGATTTGAGTCTTGATTCGTCCCATGCACATTTGGATTTCTCTGTATATAGGTAGGTTCTGGGGGCATCGAGGCTGCAAGCTCGTGACTGATGCGTCTATAAGCTGTGCCACATCAGCTGGAGGGTACTGTCTCTCCGTGCACATCTGCAAGTCACAGAGAAAGCAAAGTTCTGTGGATGCAGTTTGATTCAGGTTCATGATGAATGATGAATCCAGTGCTGTCTAAGCATTTGGCACACGAGGACCTAAGCAAAGATTTTAAACTTCCAGAGCTAATTTCAATGCCCAGAAAAAGATAGAGGTTACTAAGCCAACTGTAATTTGGTTTTGTACCAAAGACAAGTCAAAACTTAGTTTAAGGATTCATAAATGCTTCCAGATGATTTCATTGGGTATGCAATCCTTCCAAGCAATTTCCTGATTACCTGAATCATGAGCCAAGTGGCTACACAGGAGGTGATTAGCTCTGAAGGCATTTGAGCCTCATTTTTCTCTGAACCATCTTGTGAGATGAAATCGCTGTTAGCCATAGGCTTTGATGCGTCTGAGGGAGTTGGGTTGTGATGATGGTCTATGCTGCCATTTGCATGCTCGTGATGTTTGACCCTAGAGCCATGTAATGACTGATGTTTGCCAACCAAGTCTAAGGCTTCTTGGATCATTTTGCTCGCATCTTCTCCTTCCTTCACAGATGATGAAGCCTAGAACCGTAGAGTGATTACAACTTAGCAAAACATATGCATGTTGCAAGAGAATATAGGTAAAAGAAACTGAATCAATACCTTAATAGCTGCATCCACCATTGCTTGCGCTCTTGTCTTTGAACCCTTGACAATTTCTAGCATCTCTGGCTCCATTTCCTGTCACACAGCACAAATATAAGCTTCTTTAAGTTAATCAGAAGGCAGAGTTTCGGTGGGCAATCAATGGTCCATTTATTTTAATCACATTCGGTTTCCAAAACACAATATCTACCAATATGAACAAAAAGACATCAGCAGTCCATTACCTTTTCATCTAAAGCATGATGTAGCACAAGTGCTCGTTGAATCTCAGCTTCTCTTGCTTTGCTATAATTTATGATATATGACTGATTAGTCTGATGTGGACTACTACTGTTGGTTAAAACTTTTCCATGCAGAATGGGAGCAATCATATCACCCTGTAGAGAATTAAAGGGTTAGGCAAAATATTTACTAAATATGTACGGGAAGATCTAAGAAGTTTAAAGGCTCTGACAGAACTAGTCAAATCCATCTTTCCCTACCTGATTCAGAGAAGGATTCATGGAAAAGTCGATATTTTCAAGACCGCATGGAGGGAATATAACAGACACACCAAGGTTTGAATTCCCGCTTAGCTGTGCTTCCTTCTTCATGGACAAGCACTTATCAATTTGCCTCCTTAGACCCTCTGGCATGTATTCCAATGGATTTGAAGGCATGCAATCAATGTCCTGTCGAAAAAGGAGACGATCAAACGACTTAGACCTTATATCTATAAATCATAAGAGATTGGATTGTGTGAATGAAACTGGTATAGTACTACCATAACTAACTCTACGCCCAAGTCGTCGAACAGAACTTTGCATTTGTTATGGTCAACAGTGAGAATTTTCCCATCATGAATCTCCCGTGTTTTGGGATGGATGGCAATGACTCTATTCCCAACTGATAATGGCCGAGCCAAATCTGTAGGAAGCCCTTCCCTAGCACCTGTTCTAAGCTCTGTATAATGCTTTCTCACAGATTCACGGTACTGTTTGAGTTTCTCCCGCTCTTCCTGTAAAAATCTCTCAGAGAATCTTCGGGGTCTACCAAGAGAACTGCAAAAGAAAAAAAGAAAAACGAGCAACCTTTTTATATCTACCTATATTCTCTGGGAGCATTCCCAATAACAAATTTGAACAAACCTTTTAATGACGCTCCATTCAAGACGAGTAAGTCTTGGAATGTGACCAAGTCCCACATGATTTAGGTAATCGACAAACTCCATCTTTGCAAACCAGGGATGGTCGATAGCACTATAAAACCATTCAAATATGCACCTTCGACGTGCCAAGGGATACATCAGAGAAGTAGAAAGCTTATCCTGAATATGGAATAAACATAATATAAGAACCAGGTTTTGAATGTGCATAAGAGAAGTGAAGTTAGAGGCTCCACCTTTAATAACAACTCCTGTTCTGAAAGAGATCTCGAACTACGCGAAGCTTTATGAATAATTTCAGAAGATATAGCCCTTTCTTGTAAGCTTTTCTTCAGATTCATCTTACGCCTGCTAGGAGGTTTCTGCGAAAAACTGGCTGGGCCCGAATCAGAAACTTGTTTAGTTGACACTACTACATCCATCACAGATCTTTTCTTATCGCTGATTGTAGTAGATTCATCCAACACCTTAACAGTTTTCAACTGTTTTGACTGAGGACCTTGACCAGTGCGTTTTGTTCTAACAAAAGACTTCATATTATACTCTTCTTGAGCCAATTCCTGCAACACAATAAACTAAAACATATGAGGTAATGTTTTCTTCAGAAGAACAAACTTGAATATTCGATATGCATTTTTCGTAGAGGTCTTTGTCAAGGATCTCAAACTTGCTTCAAAGGATAGTAATCACAGATCAAAGAGTCCAACTAAGATTAAAATTTCATGTACAAATGAAGCAATATAAGAGTCAACACGGGTTTCAACTAATTCAACATACAGGTTCAACTAGTTTAACATACATAGAGAATACCTTCTTGTATATGAATTTGTTCCGACTAGAATCTGTTGGAGCTTCATCCCCTAGCACCTGAAAATTAAACACAATTCAAATATAGCTAAAAGATGCCTAGAAGAAAGTGCACAGAAAATTAAGAGAACTATCTTGCAAACCTTTAGTTTACGTTTACTTCTTAAATAGCCACTAGTACGTTGCGGTTGTAGCTTCCCTGTGGGATCAGCATTACACTCAGTGGACGCCTGCCTTGATGGTTTTGGTTTTCTGTCGTAAGCATTCTCAATAGCAGAAATTGCATGAAGGAGACTATCATCTGGTTCTGCATTTGATTTTTCCCCATGACTGCTTGAGGATGTAGCTTCCGGTGAGCTAGATTTTTCGTCCATGTCGTTTTCTATTCTTTCTTCCTTCAACTGAGCAGATGATTCTGGATCCAACGCAAAGTAGTAAAAATTAATAAATAAATACAGACATGACCCTAATGAAAATCGTGAAAAACTGCAGAATTGTAGTAGTGACAGACTCTTATTTTTAACCCAATCTACATACTCAATGAGAAAATCTAGAAAAAAAAAACACAAATTTCAGGTATACTCAGGCGCCATGGTTTAAATTACAAGCAAAACCACACAAAGCTCACCTGTTTCCATCATTGCAGCCGGAAGCATTAGAGCTGACAATTCAGCCAAGGCTTGTAGAGCATCAAATTCATCTACGCAGGAAAAGACAGGCAATAAGTTTCAGATTCCTATATGTTTTCAGCAGAAGATGAAGATACTTAGTTTAAATGGGCAATGTAGAATAAATAAATAATCAAATCTCACAATAGTAAAGCTTGTAAACGAAAATATGTGTTGACTATAAGAGATGATAAATATTTCTAGGTTTCCTGACAGAAAGGGCTAACATTGGAACATATTCTTGGAAATTGTAATCAGGCCTCAAGTTAAACTATTACTGGTTTTTTACCTCCGGAAGTAACTTTGTTATCTCTTTTCTTTGGGCTGCGTGGCGAGTATGTCCCTCTTGAGGTTTCAACATCTGCCTTTCGCCTCTGTGATTTAATTCTGATCCCCTCAGTAGCACTTCCATTGTCATCAGAATAATTACCCTCTGCTTCTTCGACTTTCACTTTTTTCTTGTAGAACCTTTTTCCCTTCCGTGGAACCTCCATTTCACCAGCTCCTTCCATATCCATCAGCAATGCAGCATCTCTATCAGATTCAAGCTTCCTTTCTCGGCTACTTCCCGCACACTCCTCGGACATGGAGCTGTCACGGTGCTTAGCTTGAGCTTTTCTCATTCGTGACTGGTCAAAGCACAAAGTTAAATCGTGTTTTCAGTAAATCAAAATTACGCAGAAAATAATTAAAAGGATAACCGCTTAAAATTTCTAGAGCTCTAGAGTTACCATTTTCCCCCAGCTCTTTATTGGTGAGCTATCGCTGAGTTCTGTTCTTCTATTTGGTGATTCAGAAACTTTTGGAGACCCTCCCCTTCTCGATGCGTCTGTTAATGCTAATGCTAAAAAATGTGCAACATCATCATTGGCATCAAGTTGCTTTCTGGCTCTTTTATTTGGTGGGGTAGAGCCTTCATCCCTCATGAGTGAAGTTTGTACAGGAAACCGAGGTGTACGTTTGCCAGTGGCACGTCGCTGAGTTCCTACATGAATTAAGAATCAAATTTACACATTCTTGAATGAATTGGTTTACAGATACTAGACAGATGGACACCTTATAAATGCTGTAGTACAAAACTCAATAACAAATGTAGCCCCAAGAAATCAACTTCCTCACCCGCTCAAATGATATAATGAATGGAAAAATCACATAGAAACCATTTGATTTAGCTTCTTTAGACGAGAATAGTATTTAGGAGAATAATGAGTTAGTACAATGTAGGCACTTTACCATTAGCTCGTGCTTGCTTCAAAAACGTGAGACATCCATCTGTTGACGCAATTGAATGTTGTGTATCAACTTCTTCTCGAGAATCACTAAGCTGAGGTTTTGCACGTTTGCGCTTTTGCTGTTTCCTCGATACTTCGGAAGCATCATGGCCTTCTCCTTCACTGCCACTCCCTTCCTAGAAGAAATACCATAAGAATGGGATACAATCCAGTCCACATAACTTTATCAAATATACAAACTGACCCAACAGACTGGCCACATAGGGTAACACAAAACTCAAAGTTTTATAATGTAAACGGTTTTACTGTCTATTCACGTTAATGATTAGAGGTTTTTTCACCAACCACCCACATTTTCATCCATGAAATTTCATTTTCCAATCTACTGGCAGGTCACTTCACATAATGTCATTGGTGTGCCAGCCATTGTTAAATAGAATTCTCACCATGACACTGTAATGATCGGTCATCATAGCAATAAGGCCAGCTACGGAGGCAGTTCCCTCCGGAAGAGATAAATATGCCTGGAAGAACAAGCAAATCTTATGAATGCAAAATTATGTAGGTTTTACAAGAGCCTGGAAAAGAAAATTGCCACTTCGAATACTAGTTAGAAAACTGAGATACAAGATGTCTAAACTCGTACCCGATTCATATTAAAAAGGGCATCCACCATGTCAACAGACCTGCTATTCCGAATTGCAGCAGCCACCTGGACAAAAACAGTCGTAAGAACTCTGATGCCATTGAAACTCACATAAACGAATCTGAGTAAAACGATTATTTACCTTCCTCCAGTCCTGCCCGTACTTCCGGTAAGCGTCATAGAAACGCTCAAGCTCTACTCGGGTCCACTGAGGTCCCAGCTTGTCAGACAATTTCTTCTTATACGATGAGCAAAGCAAAGCATAGTTAATGCATCTGAGTAACATCTCATTCAACGTTCAAGAAAATGAAGACCGATTACTCACACGCTGTTTATTTTTTCTCGAGTTCCCAACATCTTTTCCTGGGGAAGTTTCATTGGTGAAACGCTTGTTCACACTCCTCGACTTCCTAACCGGTGCCATTTGCAGGTTTCTCTGCCCAAGTATTTCAAATAGTTAGACACTAAAATGCAATTGTAAGAAAAAAAAAGACAACTTTCAGCTAATATGGACAAGATAACTAAACTGATGATCAAATTACGCTCGTGACAAATTCCGAATTACAATTTTACCAGAGGAAAAGAAATAGTGAGATTGGAGTTAGAGATTTCAAAACTTTACTCAAAAACAACTATGACCCGTTCTTGGATCAGACAAAAAGCACTCTTGGGGAAGATAAATATCTGCAGTATCGAGAAGGGAAAATCAGAATCAGATTTAAGTTTGGGTATTCAAAAACCTAAAAATACCCGAGAAAAAAAAATCCCAAATTTAGGAAATCAATATTCATTGTGACGAGACACGAAAATCATTCACAAAGGATCAAAAGTCAGGAGTCCGAACCCAAATTTCGAGGAAATGTGTTAAGAAATTGTTAAAATTTAAACAGAAACACAAAATCGAATCGAAACTCCCATTCGCCTAACCTGAAAATATCAAATAAAACGCAGACTCCACAAATCTGAAACCGATTCTCCAAAAAAAGTTGAAAAAAACTTCAATCGAGTGAACTTAAAAAAAAAAAAAAATCCCATTCAAACCCAGTTGAGGAAAAACGGAACTAGATTCAAAACCACGCAGCTTTAAAACGAACAACTAACACACAAGTGTAGTGAATACCAACAAAAAAAAACAAAAAAAATCCTGGGAAAATTTCTCAGTCGAACAAAGAAAATTCAAACGGAAAAAAGGAAAACCCTTTAAAAACCCTAATCGAAACAGATCCACAGACGATTCTCACTCACCAATTACGTGGGTTTGAAAAGGGAATACACGCGGAACTACATAGAAATCGAAATGCAGGTTTGGGTAGGAAGAGAGAGAAAGCACGAACCTTTCTTTCAAAAAGAGAGATCGATTAGAAATTTGAAACGAGGGTTTTAAGAGAGAGAAGGAATTGAAAAAAAAAAGAGGATAGAGCGGAGAGAGAGAGAGAGAAATGAGTAGAGAGGTGTTGCCGCGAAACTTGAATAGAAAGGACGTCTTCAGCCAATAAGCTTTCCCGATTTGTCATTTTTCCAAAAAAATATATTTTGTTTCACTCTGAGAAATCAGAAGCTAGTTGCATGTGTGATCGTGAACGCACACGTGGATCGTGAGGATGTGTACACCGTTTGATGTTTTGGTTCCACTTGTGGGGATTCTGGTATCGGTAGCAGAGGATCATATTTAAAAATACGAGAATTTTTTAGAAAGATAATCATAGTTAACATTTTGTTTAAGAATCTATCAATATGTGTTGTTCAAGTTGAATATCAAATCTTGTTGGACGTTTTTTGTTTTGTTTTGAAAACTGTGAAATTTATATGGTTGTTGATAATCTACTCCATAAATTCATGTAATTATCACTAGTGGTGGCTAGGGATGTCAATCGGACTAGTTCGATCCAGTCCGGCCTGAAACTCGTAAATTCTGCATATATTTGAGTCTGGTCCAAAAAAAATCGGGCCTATATTCCAAAGTTCGGTCCGGTCCGGATAGGATTTTAGGATTTTTCGGGCTTTTCTTTACAAACACAAAAATTCACAATTCTCAAATGAATAATTAAAACAAAATATTTATAAAAATAAATCTAAATTAAAATGTATTATATAAAATCCAATTAAATTTAAAAGCAAAAGTTTGAAAGAAAAAAACAAATAAAATTCAAATAAATTGTATTACCAAATAAAACATAAAATCAAAACACTTCAAATCTAGGTAGTAGAGTTTAGATTAAAATATCATTCATCGTATTCTAAACCCTTATCACCATCAAGAGGTACAGATAAAAAAAAAAAATATTAAGTTTTGACATGTATAAATCATATAGAAATGTCATTGAAAGTCTATAGATAATAATTCTAAAACAATGTAGTAAATATGGATGAATGATAATGGTAATTGTATCACGAAATTTATAGAAAATATGTTAAATTATTATTTTTAAAAAGATAAATGTTGAAATGAGCTTAGTCCGGAAAACCCGATTTTTCGGGCTTTGGCCATCGGACTTTGGCCCTAATCGACACTCCTAGTTGTGGCTTGGTGCTCCAAAGTTCCAATATAACAGGTTTTGGATTTTTCCTTGGCCCAACACTGAAGCCCAAGTACAAATCCATGTCATAGAAGCCCATATTCCATATTCAAGAGGAAATGGATGGTGACGGCTAAGAATCGACAGAATTTCCGATCAGAATAGTCAAGAAGATAATTATGAGCTCGACTAGGATATCAACTCAATAGCTATTTAATTTCAATTTCATGATGAAATTTCAGTTGAAACGAGTCCCAGAGACTTTGCTTTGATAATGAATTGAGGATATCATATGTGATACTAAAATTAACTGAGCGAAGAAGGGAGAGTGTGATCACTGATATGGATCATTATTCGTTAAAGTCGAGGTCGATGGAATGAGTCAATATTGGTTTATGTGGAAAAGTTTCAGGCAAATGGCACAAACCATATTGACCATAGAGAAATGTGGAAGACTTGAACGACACCATATTTAATTTTTACTCTAGTGTTTCACAAAAAAATGTTGTTTTTATTTTTGTTTCACAAAAAGTGTTATTTTATGTTTTCAATACATAATTTTTTTAAAAAAATCAGTTTTACTCTTATTGTTTTAGTGTATTAATTAGAAAGAGAAATTTTTTTTAGTGTATTAATAAGAGATAATATTGAACTTTTAATAATTTTTTAATATGTGTCAAAATTACATTTTTTGTGAAACGTAATGAATACTTACTTTCATCATTTTGAGCAAACACGGTTGCATCATTATGAGAAGCTAAGTAGATGCAACCTATACATATTCATAATCAAATCTATATTGTTGATTTTGATTTTAGTAGTGGTTAGGAACTTATTTTTCAAAGTGTATGTGATCGTTGGATTCCATGTGGTCATTAACAAGCATTTCGTGCTCGTTTTAGTTCTTCTGATCAAACACAATTCTTTTTAGTAAACTAAAACTTCAGAGTTGAGAAATATTCTAATTGTCAAATTAATCGAAAATTTGAGTGGTAAAACTAGCAGAAAATTGAAAAGACAAATGAAACTTATGACACCTCTAACGATCTAAAAGACTGGATGTTCATGTCTGATTTGGTTTCACAATTATACAGTTAAAACACAAAAAATCTTTAACTGATCCAACAACATAAAATATTTCCATAAATGGTGACATCCTCTCTCGTTTTTTTGATGTGTCTAGTTTTATTTGGGAATGTAGTTTCTTTGTTTGTTTTTTTTATGTAAAATATTGTGTAATATTTAGTTTGTGATTATAATTTTGGTATACTATATTTTTTCTATGTTGTATGTTTGTGTTATTAATGATGTTCGTACGTGGAATGTTTTGTAACTTTTAAATAATACTTGTGATGCAGAGAAATTTTTGACAATAGAGAAGACTATGATAAGTACCAAATAACATAAAGAGAAGAGAAAACTTAGCTCTGTGTAAGATGAAACCAATATGCTCTATTTCTTTAGTGGAAGATCCAAAATACCATTGTTCTCTATAAGGGGACTGCAAGTTTCAAAGACGATGAACCTAAATCAATACAAAACAACACCATATTTAATTTCTTACTTACTTTCATCATTTTGAGCAAACACGGTTGCATCATTATGAGAAGTTAAGTAGATGCAACCTCCTATTCATAATCAAATCTATATTGTTGATTTTGATTTTAGTAGTGTTTAAGAACTTATTTCTTAAAGTGTATGTGATGTTGGATTCCATGTGGTCATTCACAAGCATTTCGTGATCAAACGCAATTATTTTCAATAAACTAAAACTTTAGAGTTGAGAAATATTCTAATTGTCAAATTATTCGAAAATTTGAGGGTTAAAACTAGTAGAAAAGTGAAAAAACAAATAAAACTTATGACACCTCTAACGATCTAAAAGACTGGATGTCCATGTCTAATTTGGTTTCACAATTATACAGTTAAAACACAAAAATTCTTTAATTAATCTAACAACATAAAATATTCCCCTAAATGGTGACATCCTCTCTGAAATTTTTTTGGTGTGTCTAGTTTTATTTGGGAATGTAGTTTCTTTGTTTGTTTTTTTTTTTATGTGAAATGTTGTGTAATATTTAGTTTGTGATTATGATTTTGGTGTACTATATTTTTTCTATGTTGTATGTTTGTGTTATTAATGATGTTCGTACGTGGAATGTTTTGTAACTTTTAAATAATACTTGTGAGAAGTTTTTGACAATAGAGAAGACTTATGATAAGTACCAAATAACATAAAGAGAAGAGAAAACTTAGCTATGTGTAAGATGAAACCAATATGCTCTCTTTCTTGAGTGGAAAATCCAAAATACCATTGCTCTCTATAAGGGGACTGCAAGATTCAAAGACGATGAACCTAAATCAATACAAAACAACACCATATTTAATTTATTACCAACTCTCATCATTTTGAGCAAACACGGTTGAATCATTATGATAAGTTAAGTAAATGCAACCTATAACCTATTCATAATCAAAATCAAAACGAAACCAAAAAGCGTTTCAAGCTCATGTGAAATATCGATTGAAATATAGCGCTCGTGAGCTTCATCTACCACAATAACACTGCACAATGAAAAATAAGAGAAGGTTTACTAATAGTAATAACCTTATTCATAATCTGAACGAAATTATGCTGCATAAAAATCCTAACATAACTATGTCAAGAGAAGATCCTCCATCATCTCTGTGAGGACCTTTACACAAACAGAGCAAATGTATTTTAAGGCATTGATATTCGCATATTTTAACTCTTTTTGTCATGCATATCATCTAGTTTTTGTGCTTTATTTTGTAGTTTCATAGAGTTTTTCTTTAGTTTTGCATTCATAAGTAGAAGTTAATAGATTTTAGATAGGTCCTAGAGAGTTTTGGTACAATTGGAGTGTTTCAGGTGCTTATTGGAGTGTAGGGGAAGATCACGGACTAGGAGGAACGTACCCGTAGAACGGAGAAGGCAAACAAAAGAAGAAGAAAAATCCGCAGAGGCATATCGGTGCGATGCATCGGGCGCAGGAGACCGATGCAGGACAAAGGAACAACGGCAGGAGTCCATCGGTCGGCATCCCACCGATGCATCTGACCGATGGAAATTCTGGAAATCCGAGGATCATATCGGTGCGATGCATCGGCCGCAGGAGACCGATGGAAGCTCACAGCATCGACGTCAAGAAGTCCATCGGTCGGCCTCCCACCGATACACCCGACCGATGCGAAATTCTGGAAAAACCGAGACTGCATCGGTGCGATGTATCGGTTGCAGGCAACCGATATGACCCGCTGAAAAACTCAACCCGATGGGTTGACCCGACCCGACCTGTATTTACTTAAGCAAATTTAGCCTATTTAGCGGAGGACTCTGATTTTTAGACTCTAGGGTTGTTTTTGAGAGCTTTGAAGGAGATTGTAAGAGATTCTTGAGTGATTTATGCAAGTTCTTGTTGGATTATTTCTTCCATCTATTTTCTTATCATCTTTTATGATTCTCAACACTTCCTTTATGGGATTTGTGGAGAAAACCATGTGTTGTGAGTAGTTTTCTAGGGTTCTTGGGTGAAGTAGATTTATGTAATTTTAGTGTGAATCAATGATGTTAGGGCTTTGATTATTAATGATCCTTCCTTGTTTAGTGAGTTTAATGCTAAATCATCCATGATCAAGTTGATTTAGATCATAGGGAATTTCTCGCCCGGAAGGTGTTTGATGAAATTCCCCAATGAACTAATCAAGGGATATTTCATTCTTAGCCTATGGAAATAGTTGTCTAAGGTGTTTATTGATTAAATGATCTTGTTTCTAATGCTTGAAAGTTATTAAATCACAAATGAGAATTTGTTCTTGATTTAGTAAATTCCAAAGGGACTAATTCCAAGGGATTGGATTAGTCTTGTTAAATGATCATAGTCTAAGGATTAGCATTGCTTGAGTTTATTGGCATCATTGTGAACCACTAAAGTTACCAACAATCGTATACTTCACCCTTGAATTCGTTTTTTTTTTAGAACTTTCTTTAAACCGTAATTTACATTCTCGTTTAAGTTTCTATCTTTGCTTTAGTTGGAAATAGTTTGCTTTTAAAATCTTTTAGGTTGCTACAAAACCAATTCTTGAACCGCTTAGATTAAGAAGTTTTATGTATTCTTGGTTTTTAATCCCAACCCATTATGGTTCGATATCTCAAACACTACAATGACATGAGTAGGATTTGAGTAATTGATAGGAAAAATCCTACTATCAATTTGGCGCCGTTGCCATTTGGGTTTTGCATTAATCATTAGGATTTTAAATCTTCTTGAGACTAAGTTTTATTTTTAATTTGTTACTAATCTCTTTCACTTGGTTTTTCCCCTTCTCTTAGGTGTATGAACACGAGATCACAAGGCACATCAAATCTTATAGACCGTGTTGACAACATCCGTGCTCTAGAACGAGCAAACACAAGGGCAAGACAAGAAAGCGCGAGACACCTTCAACGGTTAGGAATGGATGGTGAACAAGTTCCTCCGGTTGGTCACCAAGATGCACCCGTGCTAGGTGTTGGTCACCAAGGTGTTGGTCACCAAGGTGTTGGTGTGAACCGAATTCCAATTCATCCACCACGACCTGCACGACTAATTGGAGCCGGTGATGCACCAAACACACATGCTAACCGTCAAGGAATTGCACCACCACAAGTTGCACACAACAACTTTGAGATCAAATCCGGTATTATCTCTATGGTGCAAAACAACAAGTTCCATGGGCTGGCCATGGAGGACCCATTGGATCACTTGGATCAATTCGACCAAGTGTGTGGTTTGGTGAAGATCAATGGCATCTCTGAAGATGCATTTAAGCTGCGGTTATTCCCTTTCTCTCTAGGGGATAAAGCTCGGCAATGGGAAAAGAACTTATCTCAAGGTTCCATTACTTCATGGGACCAATGCAAGCAGGCATTCCTGTCAAAATTCTTCTCCACAACAAGGACAGCTCGACTAAGGAATGACATCTCAAGCTTCACACAAAAGAATAATGAAGGCTTTAGTGAGGCATGGGAGAGGTTCAAAAGCTACACCATGCAATGCCCACACCACGGGTTTTCGGATGAATCTCTTTTAAACACTTTGTATCGTGGCGTTCTGCCCAAGTACCGAATGCTTCTCGATACCGCGAGCAACGGGAACTTTCTGGGTAAGGAAGTTAATGATGGGATGGAGCTTGTAGAGAACTTAGCTCAAAGCGACGGTAACTATGGAGAAGACTATGACAGATTTTCACGAGGAGGTGGAGACTTCGATAACCAAAAGACGAGACAGGATATTAAAGCTCTTAATGACAAGCTGGACAAGCTTATCCAAGTCTCACAATCAACCGTAAACTTTGTTGGTGAGTTCGATGAAAACCAAGGCCATCAAGAGGGAGTTGAGCATGACGATAAGCAAGAAGAAGTCAATTATGTGGGTGGTCAAGGTGGCTATCAAGGTGGCTTCAACGCAAACTATAGGAACCATCCCAATTTTTCCTATAGAAGCAACAATGTCGCAAACCCTCAAGACCAAGTGTATCCCCAACAAAACACTCAAGGTCAAGGTTTTCAACAAAAGAACTTCATCTCTACAAACCAACAAAGACCATTTGTGCCAAGGAACAACTTTCAAGGAAACCAAGGTGGGTTTCAACCAAAGGAACAATCTAACCCACCCGGTTTTGCACAGCAAGGACAACCAAGCAACACAACGCCTCAAGACACCGAGATGAAGAACATGCTTCAACAAATATTACAAGGCCAAGCTCAAGGAACCATGGAATTGAGTAATAAAATGGCGGAAATCCACAACAAGGTGGACTGTTCTTACAATGATCTCAACTCCAAATTTGAGTCATTGTCGTCTAGAGTCAAACAATTCGAAGGACGAGGAGTTGCTTCATCGTCACGCCCTCAAGGTACCTTACCGGGAAAACCCGAGGCTAATCCTAAGGAGTTTTGTAACGCTATCACATTGCGTAGCGGAAAAGAGCTTCCCCCACGGGAGCTTCCATCTAATCTCAACGAGGACATTGAGAACCAAAGTGGGGAGGTGGTCATTGAGAATGAAGCAAATATGGGTGAAGAAGATGCTGTTTCGGGAAAAGCTAAAGGAACAAGGACAATAGAAGACGAAACCGTGGTAGCACATACAAAGAAGAAGTCTTTTGTCCCACCGCCTTATGAACCCAAGCTTCCTTTCCCGGGCCGCTTTAAGAAGCAACTCATGGAGAAATACAGAGCGATCTTCGATGAGCAAATCAACAAAGTCCAAGTGACTATGCCCTTGGTTGATGCTTTCTTGTTAGTCCCACAATACACTAAGTTCCTTAAAGATGCAATCAAGGATAGAACCAAGGACTTAGAAGGAATGGTTGTGCTTTCCCATGAGTGTAGTGCAATAATTCAACGGAAAGCCATACCAAAGAAGTTGGGAGATCCAGGAAGCTTTACTCTTCCATGTGCCCTTGGACCACTTGGTTTTGATCATTGCTTGTGTGACCTTGGAGCAAGTGTAAGCTTGATGCCTTTCTCAGTGGCAAAACGTCTAGGCTTCACTACCTACAAAGCTTGCAAAATTTCTCTCGTGCTAGCGGATAGGTCGGTGAGACACCCAATTGGAATGCTTGAAGATCTACCGGTGAAAATTGGAGATTTTGAGGTACCCACCGATTTTGTTGTTCTTGAGATGGATGAAGAACCCAAAGACCCTCTCATCTTTGGAAGACCATTTTTAGCCACCGCCGGGGCTATCATAGATGTGCGAAAAGGGAAGATTGATCTTCATTTGGGCAAAGACGATGTGCTTAACTTTGACATCAATGCAATGATGAAGAAGCCCACAATAGATGGTCAAGCCTTCTACATTGAAACTATGGAGGAGCTAGCGGATGAGCTTCTAGAAGAGTTGAACTTGGAGGATCATCTTCAAATTGCTTTGACTAAAGAGCATGGAGAGAATGGGTATCTTCATGAAGAAAGTGTTGGTTACATGAAGTTGCTAAACTCGCACAAAGCACTAGTTGGAGAAAATTCGTTTTTGGAACTAGAGCACAAAGAAACTGTTGAAGACGGATTGGAAAACAATGTAAGTGCTTTGGAAATTGACTACGTGAGTGCTTTAGATGTCGACTTGGAGGACGAGCAAGAAACTAGCAATGGTGAGACTAGTTTCGATGAAGATTGGAGCGAACTCAAAGCCCCAAAGGTCGACCTCAAACCACTCCCAAGTGGACTAAGGTATGCGTTCTTAGGTCCAAATGAGTCTTATCCGGTCATAGTAAATGAGAGTTTAGATAAAAATGAGTTGACCGCCCTTTTGAGAGAGTTGAGGAAATTTAGAAGAGCAATAGGCTACTCTTTAGATGATATAAAAGGAATTTCCTCTTCTCTATGTACACACCGAATCCATCTAGAAGATGAGTCTATGAGCTCTATTGAACATCAAAGACGGTTAAACCCAAATTTGAAAGAAGTGGTTAAGAAGGAGATTCTTAAACTTCTAGATGCGGGGATAATATATCCCATTTCGGATAGTACATGGGTCTCACCGGTTCATGTGGTTCCCAAAAAGGGTGAGATAACGGTTATACGGAATGATAAAGATGAATTGATTCCCACTAGAACTATAACCAGACATAGGATGTGCATAGATTATAGAAAACTAAACTCGTCTACTCGAAAAGATCATTTCCCTCTGCCTTTTATTGACCAAATGTTAGAAAGATTGGCAAATCACCCATAATATTGTTTCCTTGATGGATATTCGGGTTTCTTTCAAATCCCAATCCACCCCAATGATCAAGAGAAAACGACCTTTACATGTCCATATGGTACCTTCGCATATCGAAGAATGCCATTTGGACTTTGTAATGCACCCGCGACTTTTCAACGGTGTGTAATGTCTATTTTCTCGGACTTAATTGAGGACATGGTAGAGGTGTTTATGGATGATTTTTCTGTGTATGGTGCTTCGTTTGCTTCTTGTTTGTCGAATCTTTGCAAGGTACTCACTAGGTGCGAAGAAGCAAATCTCGTCTTGAATTGGGAGAAATGTCATTTCATGGTGCGAGAAGGCATTGTCTTGGGGCATAAGATCTCGGAAAAGGGCATTGAGGTCGACAAGGCTAAGATCGAAGTGATGATGGGTTTGGAACCGCCAACTACGGTGAAGGGCATTCGAAGTTTCTTGGGCCATGCCGGGTTTTATAGACGGTTCATCAAGGATTTCTCGAGGATAGCGAGACCTCTAACAAGGCTTCTTTGCAAAGAAGTAGAGTTCAATTTCGATGGAGAATGCCTTGAGGCATTTTTGGAAATCAAGAAAGCTCTTGTGAGTGCTCCAATTGTGCAAGCACCGGATTGGGATCTTCCGTTCGAAATCATGTGTGATGCTAGTGACTTTGCGGTTGGCGCGGTTTTGGGTCAAAAGAAAGACAAAAAGATTCATGTCATCTACTATGCTAGTAGAACCTTGGATGATGCTCAGACGAGATATGCAACCACGGAAAAGGAGCTCTTAGCTGTGGTTTATGCTTTTGAAAAATTTTGCTCCTATTTGGTGGGATCCAAGATCGTGGTATACACGGATCATGCCGCCCTGAGACACTTGATAGCAAAGAAAGATGCCAAACCAAGGCTTCTACGGTGGATCCTTCTTCTTCAAGAGTTCGATATGGAGATTAAAGACAAGAAAGGCATTGAAAACGGCGTTGCGGACCACTTGTCTAGATTGAGAGTTGAAGAGACAATTCCCATAGATGATTCTCTTCCCGAAGAACATCTTATGATTGTTGGGATGTTGAAGAAAAGTTATCATGCGGGGTTGAGACTAGACGAGGTCATGAGTTTGAGTGATCTCGGTTTGCCGTGGTATGCTGATTTCGTGAACTATTTAGCTTGCGGGAAGGAACCACCAAACTTGGACAGTTACAACAAGAAGAAGTTCTTTAGAGATGTAAACCATTTCTATTGGGACGAGCCTTATCTATACAAGAGATGCTCGGATAGTCTGTACCGGAGATGCATCCCGGAGGAAGAAGTGAATGGAGTGCTGTATCATTGTCATGGTTCGGTATATGGAGGGCACTTCGCATCCTTCAAAACCGCAACAAAAGTGCTTAATTCCGGGTTATGGTGGCCAAGCTTGTTCAAAGACGCCCACACCTACGTTTCGTCATGTGATGCTTGCCAAAGAAAAGGCAACATAAGTAGAAGGGATGAGATGCCTCAAAATCCCATCTTAGAAGTCGAAGTGTTTGATGTGTGGGGAATAGATTTCATGGGACCATTCCCCTCGTCTTACGGAAACCAATACATATTGGTGGCGGTGGATTATGTTTCTAAGTGGGTCGAAGCCGTTGCGAGCCCAACTAATGACGCCAAGGTGGTCATTAAGCTATTCAAGACGATCATTTTTCCGAGGTTTGGAATACCTAGAGTGGTGATTAGCGATGGTGGAAGTCATTTTATTAACAAGGTGTTTGAGAGCTTGCTCAAGAAGCATGGAGTCAAACACAAGGTTGCCACACCCTATCACCCTCAAACGAGCGGGCAAGTGGAAGTCTCTAACCGCCAAATCAAGGCAATATTGGAGAAAACGGTGAGTAGCTCGAGGAAAGATTGGGCCAAGAAGCTAGACGATGCTTTGTGGGCATATCGAACCGCATTCAAAACTCCCATTGGTACTACACCGTTCAACCTACTTTATGGGAAGTCATGTCATTTGCCCGTCGAATTAGAGTACAAAGCATTGTGGGCGGTTAAGTTGCTGAACTTCGATATTAAGACGGCTTCGGAAAGACGTCTAATCCAACTACATGAGCTAGATGAGATCCGTCTCGATGCCTATGACAGCTCAAGGATTTACAAGGAACGGACTAAGGCGTTCCATGACAAGAAGATTGTCAAGAAAGGTTTCCAAGTTGGAGACCAAGTGCTGCTTTTCAATTCCCGGTTGAAGCTGTTTCCCGGAAAATTGAAATCGAGATGGTCGGGACCGTTCAAAGTTAAAGAAGTACAGCCTTACGGAGCGGTAACGCTATGGAACAACACTGGCGGGGAATTTACGGTTAATGGGCACAGACTCAAACCGTACTCAGCATCAGCATTCATCGAGGGAGGGATCTCGGTTCCGCTCTCGAATCCGTCTCCCGCCTAAAGGGTTTGCAAAGTCAAGCTTAGTGACTTTAAACAAGCGCTCTTGGGAGGCATTCCCATGACTATCCTTGTACATATTTCAATTTTTCTTGCTTCTTTTTATTCTTATGTTTCATGTTTTCAGGTTTCTTAGGTTCGGTTTCGGGTTAAAGATGAGAAAGAAAAATTTTGAAAATCCTGCACCTATATCGGTCGGAGGTATCGGTCTCCGGAGACCGATATAGCACTCCGTCAAATTCAGAAAAACGCATCGGTGGACCTCCTACCGATACCAGGGGCCGATATTTGTTCAGGAAAAATCGGAAAAAAACAGTGGTTATATCGGTTGGATGTATCGGTCGCAGGTCATCGATGCTATCATCCCAGGTAAGTCAACTCGTGCATTGACCCGGTTCTGTGACGGTTTGACTCGGTTTTCCTTCGATTTTGACCACTAAACCGGGTTCGATTTCTCTTTTCTCTCTCTCCCTCACGATTTCTTCTTCTTCTTTTCTCTCTTCTCTATCGCGATACTCTTCTTCTTCTTTGCTCAAAATTTTTCTCTCACCAAAAACTTTTTCAAGCTCGAATTTGTGTGCTCCTTGTGATTCCAACATCAATTTCGGCACTCTCTCTCTCATTACTCAAGGTAAAATCCATCCCATCTCTCTTTTCTATGAAGAACAAGCAATTTTCATAAGGTTTAAAAATCATGGGATTGTTGAATTGAGAGTAGAAATCGATTGAATGTGCTTGAGTTATGCTTGACTATGATTAAGATGTTGGATTTGGGTACTAATTTGTTGAGTTCTTGGCAAAATTTTGGATTTTGGAGATTTAGGGTTCTTAAGCATGAATAGTGACGAAAATTCCAAAAATTTTGGGGGAATTGGTTGATGAATGAAGATATCACTTGCATTGGCATGCCTTGGTCTTGATTGATACATATGAATCGAAATTATCATGTATCATTGCCAAAAATTGTGAAATTGGAGTTTATTTGAAAATTTCAATAAAATTTCACAACCTTTGCTAACTTCTCTTTGAGTTTTGTTCTTTTTATAGGAACAATGGCTACTAAAGCTGATTTAAGTCAAGTTCAAAAAGAGAAAGAACGGGGAAAGCGAGTTGTCAAATCAAGAAAGAAAAATGTTGTGGAAGAAAGCGATAGCGAGAGTAGAAGCGGTAGTAGTGATGACCGGGTCAAAATGTCAAAGAATAAGGTTACAAAGCCCAAGCCGACGCCGCTAACTTATGCGGAGACTTACAAGAAGTTTAGAAGCATGGGCTTTAAAGCAACTAGATACCCGGATCATGCTCTTCTAAACGAGCTTGGGATTCTCGAGGATGTGCAAGAGATGTACAAAAACATGGGCCTCGAGAAATTCTTCGCTATGGCATATCCCGCGTATGAAGTAGCAACATGCCAATTCTTGGCTTCCTTGACCGCCACGTTCTACAAGCACGGGAAATCGAGAGATGACGCGGATCATGGGTTCATCAAGTTTACCGTGAACCGCACGATTTACCATATGAGCTTTCACAAGTTGAGTGCACTCTTCGGGTTTGAGGAGATAGGAACCACGGCCAACGCGGACTTCAACATCTCATCCAATGAGATCCGTTCGTTATGGAACACAATTGGGCCAAGTGGTGTTTTTGTCTCCGGTCTTACCAAGTCGTCCTCCATCCGCCATCCCGCCATACGCTACGTGCACAAGGCACTAGCACACTCGTTGTTTGCAAGACGCGAAACGGGCTACATTGTTGACGAGGAAATGGCTTTGCTAGACATAGGGCTTGCGCCGCGCCTTGTCACGTGTGAAGATGGACACGTTCTCAAGGGGAATTATAGCAAGGTGGCACTAGTGACAGTGCTTGTGCGACAACTCCTCCACTACAAGGAGTGGGTGCAAACGACCACAGACAAAACTCCGCAATTGAGTGTGGGCGGGATCATCACCCCGATATTGGAAGCGAATGGGATTGAGCCGGGCAAGGTAAAAGATAGAAACTTACCCGGAGGCGTGAAAGAGATCTTGCGGATGGATGCATTCTACCTCAGCGCTGCGAAATTTCTAGCGGGAAGAACGGGGAATTCATATGGCTACAAGTTTAGCATCTCTCCTCCAACAGCGGTGAGACTCATGCTCCCAAACCAAGCTCTCACCACAATTCAAGAGAGAAAAAACATCCGATTTTCACCGCCTCGGGATCAACTCTACGATCCCGCCATTCATCCCCGACTAGAGGTTATCTACAAGCCCGGTTCACGGAAAGATAAAGCTTCTTCACGGGCGGCCGAGGTTGAAGAGCCATCGTCTCCTCCGACTGCGATTTATGGAAGTGAGCGATACTACTTCCATCCGTATGGCGAGCCTCTTCCGGACCAAGCCTCAAAGCACGCTCATCAACAAATCAACCTCCTCCAAAGATGGAATAAATGGCAAGACAAGACCATAAGGAAGTTGGTGAAATCGGTAAAAGGTTTGAAGAGCCAAGCAAAAGAGATGAAAAACCAAATCAAGGAGCTCACGGCAAAGGTCACCGGAGCAGGCTCATCCCGTGATCCGTATCAAAGCGAAAATGTCGAAGGCGAAGGAACCGGAGAAAATGCCATAGAAGAAGAGAGACGCCACTCATTCGACGAGACCTTAATGCTTACAAACCAAGAAGAACCACCACGTGCTTCATCTCATGAAATGAGAAGGCGTAAGAGGAGGGCGATGAGATCACCAACACCGTGCTCTAGCAACATGTCCTACTCCGTGGACACATCCTCTAACTCCGAAACTTTTTGAGGTAACACTCCAATTTTGTAAATATTTTTGTTTCTTTTTAGTTAGCATTTTTATTGGATTATTTTGTTTTCGTACTTTCTCCGAATTGTCTTAACACCGAGACGGTGTTAAGTAAGTTGGGGGGAGGTACCCGTTGCTAATATCGTGTTTTGTTTTGTTTTATTTTCCTTGAGTCTCATGCATTCATGTATCGCATTGGTAAAAAAAAAAAAAAAAAAAAAAAAAAAAAATGATCATATAGTTTTGCATTGCATTCTTTTCTTTTTAGGATTGAGTCTAGAAATATTTAGGAATGCATTGCATATGCATAGGGAGCAATGATAGTAACTAAAGCTTAGCGTTTCATTCAATGTGATGCCCTTGTTAATCATACCATGTTGCTTGAGCATCTCTTGAAAAACTTGCAAACTTCGTGCTTTGATCTCTCCACTTGAAACTTGTTGTCTTGTTGATGTTTGCTTGAATTGAAACCAACTCCTTAACTATTGGACTTAATTGAATTTAATTTTCTCACTTATGGGCTTGTGTATGCTTAACCATGGTCACCTAAAAACATCCAAGTCATCTTTGCATTAATTTTTACCACTCTTGTTGACTTGGGTGGCCATTTCCATTTATAAATGGTTTCCCCACCTTTAAACCCAACCATTTCCTTCCACCCGTGATGATTTTGTGAGTGAGGCCTCTTTTCTTGATAGTACTACACTTGTAAAATCTTGTAAGTATCGAGAACGACAAAGGATAGCTTCCATTAGCTAGGTTTGTTGTTCTTGGGAAATTGGCTAGTGATTAGAAAGGAGATTGAGAGTGGTATTAAGAGTTGTCAATGTTTGGGGATTGAAAAAAAGAAAAAAAAAAAAAAAAAAAAAAAAAAAAAAAAAGAAGAAGAAGTATAATAAAAGTTCGATTCTTTTGTGATGAGAAAAGAAACTCCCCCTAGAGATGAAAGAAAAGAAAAGATAAGTGAAAAAGAAAGGGAAAGGAGTAGTGATGAAAAGATAAGAAAAAGAATCGAAAGAGCAAATAAAAATTTTCAAGGAACGATTTGAGAAGAGGAATGATCAAAAGGGTAGAGATTTAGTTTGGCAAAGAGCAAAAAGAAAAACACTTGGGTAGAAATAGTGAATTGGATACTCAAAGCTTAGGGAAGGGTAGAACAATGGAAGTGAATACTTTGTATGCGTAAATTGTTCCGATCTTCCTTGCTTTTGCGAAGTGTTTGTACTCCGTTTTTCATAGAGTTAACCACTAAATTGATCTCTTGTTTATATTGATAAACCTTTCTCTTGTTCAACCGATTGGTCTATAGATCACTTGCCCATTTGTGAGACCGCACTTTGAAACGATTAATTAAACGTGAGAGTTGGTTGATATGACGGTAATCGGATGCTTGACTTTGAGTGTAGAGAAAAATATCTGGAGTTGCGATAAGCCTAGAGAAGTTAGAGTGGATTAAGAAGTTTGTTCTTGCAACATGTTATCATTTCCTAAGGACATCATGGTGAATGCTTTGCTAGCTTCTTTTGATTTGAGCTCCCGCCTTCAACCATTTTCTTCAACTTGTTTATGTTTGTTTGCTTGAGGACAAGCAAAAGGCAAGTCCGGGGGAATTGATATTCGCATATTTTAACTCTTTTTGTCATGCATATCATCTAGTTTTTGTGCTTTATTTTGTAGTTTCATAGAGTTTTTCTTTAGTTTTGCATTCATAAGTAGAAGTTAATAGATTTTAGATAGGTCCTAGAGAGTTTTGGTACAATTGGAGTGTTTCAGGTGCTTATTGGAGTGTAGGGGAAGATCACGGACTAGGAGGAACGTACCCGTAGAACGGAGAAGGCAAACAAAAGAAGAAGAAAAATCCGCAGAGGCATATCGGTGCGATGCATCGGGCGCAGGAGACCGATGCAGGACAAAGGAACAACGGCAGGAGTCCATCGGTCGGCATCCCACCGATGCATCTGACCGATGGAAATTCTGGAAATCCGAGGATCATATCGGTGCGATGCATCGGCCGCAGGAGACCGATGGAAGCTCACAGCATCGACGTCAAGAAGTCCATCGGTCGGCCTCCCACCGATACACCCGACCGATGCGAAATTCTGGAAAAACCGAGACTGCATCGGTGCGATGTATCGGTTGCAGGCAACCGATATGACCCGCTGAAAAACTCAACCCGATGGGTTGACCCGACCCGACCTGTATTTACTTAAGCAAATTTAGCCTATTTAGCGGAGGACTCTGATTTTTAGACTCTAGGGTTGTTTTTGAGAGCTTTGAAGGAGATTGTAAGAGATTCTTGAGTGATTTATGCAAGTTCTTGTTGGATTATTTCTTCCATCTATTTTCTTATCATCTTTTATGATTCTCAACACTTCCTTTATGGGATTTGTGGAGAAAACCATGTGTTGTGAGTAGTTTTCTAGGGTTCTTGGGTGAAGTAGATTTAGGTAATTTTAGTGTGAATCAATGATGTTAGGGCTTTGATTATTAATGATCCTTCCTTGTTTAGTGAGTTTAATGCTAAATCATCCATGATCAAGTTGATTTAGATCATAGGGAATTTCTCGCCCGGAAGGTGTTCGATGAAATTCCCCAATGAACTAATCAAGGGATATTTCATTCTTAGCCTATGGAAATAGTTGTCTAAGGTGTTTATTGATTAAATGATCTTGTTTCTAATGCTTGAAAGTTATTAAATCACAAATGGGAATTTGTTCTTGATTTAGTAAATTCCAAAGGGACTAATTCCAAGGGATTGGATTAGTCTTGTTAAATGATCATAGTCTAAGGATTAGCATTGCTTGAGCTTATTGGCATCATTGTGAACCACTAAAGTTACCAACAATCGTATACTTCACCCTTGGATTCGTTTTTTTTTTAGAACTTTCTTTAAACCGTAATTTACATTCTCGTTTAAGTTTCTATCTTTGCTTTAGTTGGAAATAGTTTGCTTTTAAAATCAATTCTTGGTTTTAGGTTGCTACAAAACCAATTCTTGAACCGCTTAGATTAAGAAATTTTATGTATTCTTAGTTTTTAATCCCAACCCATTATGGTTCGATATCTCAAACACTACAATGACATGAGTAGGATTTGAGTAATTGATAGGAAAAATCCTACTATCAGGCATCACAATGAACACAGAATGAGAAGAAAACCTGAGGAATCTGTATTGTTTTTCCACTCTCTGTCTCTCCGACGACAATGGTGGTGGCGTTAGATTCTGCAAAATACAAAATCTCTTCTGGGGAAAATTTGAACCTGAAAAAACAAGAAACGACACCAGTTTTGTATCATTACGCAATCTCAGTTCATGTAACAATAAAATTCATGAGATACTAATGAACAAATAAACAAAGATCAAATCACACAATCACAAAACTAGAACAAATTACTGAATAATCAAAGATCAAACCACGTTTTAGTGAGAAGATAAACACCAAGAGCATCAAAATTAAACCAATCAATATTGAAATTGAGCAATAAGAGACAAACGTTTCTGATTCAATTGTGAATTTCTTCGCTACCCAAACCCCAAACGAAACATCTCTTCGATCTGCACATAAGAACACACTTCATCTCTCGTCACAGCCTAAGTGAAAACCATACCTCACGCAGTCACGCTCCCTTTCCACCCAAACCCAAGTGAAACAAAATCTCCGATCAAAAAGTTAGGGAGGAATCGGTACCGTTTTTCATCCCCGCCGCCAATTAAAAACCCTAAGCGCCAATAATTGTCCACTTCTCTTCGGCGAGTCTCTGTTTTCGCGAACAAACTCAGAGCAGAGATGAAGAAATTGTAAGAATATTTCCGTTAGTGTGGCCGAAGTATTAACGGTCCAACTATTATAGTTTAAGTTTAATGTAAGGCTTAAAGTTTCCGGTATGTAACGGGATACGGTGATGGACCGAATCAAAGAAAAGATACCGGAATGGGTTTGATGTCAACCCTCTTACTCTACCCAATAAAGAATCTAATCTAAGGTTTATATGCATTTATATATATAATGGTTTAACTTATATAATTGTATATATATTAAAATATAGTTTATGTGTTATGTTTTAATGAATGGGTGTCTCATTGAAAAGACACAACTCCTCCTTTAACAGTGAGAATCACTTTGGGCCTCATATAAAAGAAAAGGGTAGAAGTTATTGCAATAGGAGAGTGACAGATTCTGGTTTTTCCAGAATTGAGACACTAAAAGAAAGAAGATAGAAACACATAAACATAAAAAGAGAGATTAGAGATTGTGATCGGAATCTGAACACCCCGGTTCTGTCGAAGGGGAGATCGCAGTAAGGAAGGGAAGGAGAAGATCAAACAATCATCAAGGAATCATCATCATGTCTAACAAAGCAATGGATCAAGGTTAGACATTCATCCTTCTCATAACCGAAATCCCCATCAATATAAAACGTGTTGATTCATTTGTTCTAGGGGAGATTATGGGATAGATTACAAGTGTGTAATCACTAAGGAAAAACTTATATGTGGTATCAGAGCCACCCTAGAATCATTTGTTTCAATTTTTAAAGCATATTGATGGATAAAACCGAAAATCTCGTTTTTTTTTTCATCAACGCATTGAATCTGAAAATGGTCTAAAAGTTATATCAATGTGAAGAGGATGAAATTATCTATCTATCGGTATAAAATTCATTAAAATCCATCAAGTAAATCAAAAGTTATAGGATTTTAAAGTTTTTTTTTTAAAAAAAAAAAAAAAAAAAAAAATGCGATGAACAGTCGCGATGAACAGTCGCGAAATTTTTTTTTTTTATTTTTTTTATTTTTTTTATTTTTTTTTATTAAAAGTAACTGTCACGTTATTATGAAATGTGAAACCGTTTCCGCTGTACTTTCTGAAATGTGAAAGACTAAGCTATTATGAAAAAGTTATTACATGTATATATATATATAAAAACTATATATATAAAACTTTATAATAAAACTTATAAGAAGAGAGTTCACATTATGTATAACTTGTTAATCACCAAAGTGGTCTGGTTATATTTAATGTGACGGTAAAAATAAAAATTCATAATTGATCATGATTAAAGGATGCTAAATGACATGAAAAGTTTTTATTGATTGATCAATTGCTTTATTAGTATACCCTAGGAGATCACCCAAAGGTGGATCATTGGGTGTATTAAATAACAACTAAAGTATTAATCACCCATGTTGCGGTTGATGGTGTGTATACCCAAAGGTAGCATTCCTATCCACTCTAACTATGGATTGATTAATTATTAAAGAAAATCTAAACAAGCATCAATTTAAGTGTATTTTTTTTTTTAAGTATTGCCCAAATGTTGCTTAAAAAAAAAAAAAAAAAAAAAAAAATGAAAGTGTTTAGATTATTTGTTGTCAATGAATCTATTAAAGTATCATAGAACTTATGGTAAGCATATATAAATTTTTTGCAGCTCCGTTTGCTTCTGCAAACTCTGTCGTAAAGTTCAATGGGCTCAACTATGAGGAATGGTCTGAACAGATTAAGTTCTCCTTGGGTGTAATGTCCCTTGATCAGGCTATACTCACGGATGAAGAGCCGGCAGCCATTACAGATACGAGCACCGAATTGGAAAAGTCTCGTCATGAGACTTGGGAGCGCTCTAACCGGCTGTGCCTGAATTTACTTAGGATGACGATGGCGGACAGTGTCAAGCCATCCATGCCTAAGACAGAGAAAGCAAGGGAATTCATCTTGAAAATTAAAGAACAATCACAATCGGATGTCGCTAACAAATCGATTGTAGGTAGTCTCATGAGTGAGCTAACTACAAAAAGATTCGATTGGTCCCAGACAATCCATGATCACGTCACTCACATGTCAAACTTGGCATCAAAGTTAACGTCCATGGGAATGGAAGTGCATGAGTCCTTCTTGGTACAATTTATTATGAACTCTCTACCTATGGAGTATGGCCAGTTCCAGGTGAATTACAACACCATTAAGGATAAGTGGACTCTTCAAGAATTGAAGGCCATGCTGGTTCAGGAGGAAGGGAGATTAAAGAAACAGAAGGGCGACATTGCAATGTTTGCAGGACATGATAGTGCCATGGGAAACTCTAAGAAATCAAGCAAGGGCAAAAGGAAGGATAAGGCTGTCTTTAAGACTCCTGAAAGCAAAATCCGTAAAGCTGCTGTCAAGTGTTTCTTCTGCAAGAAGGAGGGGCACATGAAGAAAGATTGCCCTAAAAGGAAGGAATGGTTCGACAAGAAAGGGATTCAGTTCGATCCAGCCTTTAAAAGGAACTGAAAGGTACTTGTTCATGGGAAACAGGATGAAGGCGCAAATAGAAGGCATTGGGACGTATAGATTGATCTTCGACACTGGTTGTTTTGTAGATCTTGAAAATTGTCTCTTTGTACCTGAGTGTGCTAGAAATCTTGTTTCAGTGAGTAGGTTGGATGATGTAGGTTTTAACTTTAAGATTGGTAATGGTGTGTTTTCGTTGTACCGTAACAGAACCTTTTATGGTAATGGTACATTGTGTGATTCACTTTATAAGTTCAATCTTGATAAAACCTTCTCTGAATCTTTGTTTAATATTGAGTATCAAGGAATTAAACGTAGTGCAACTAGTGAAAACTCAGCAATTTTGTGGCATAAAAGATTAGGTCACATATCCAAAGAAAGGATGATGAGGTTAATAAAGAAAGAATTATTACCTCAATTGGATTTTAGTGACTTGGATGTGTGTATCGAGTGCATTAAAGGAAAGCAAACCAAACACATCACAAAGAAACAAGCCACAAGAAGTAATGAACTCTTAGAGTTAATTCACACAGATATTTGTGGCCCTATAGATGCTCCGTCATGGAGTGGTGAGACGTATTTCATCACTTTTATTGATGATTACTCACGGTATGGATATACTTATTTGTTGCATGAAAAGGCTCAATCAGTGGACGTACTAAAAGTGTTCATTGATGAAGTGGAAAGGCAACTTGAAAAGAAAGTAAAAGTTGTGAGATCTGATAGAGGTGGTGAATATTATGGTCGATTCACCGAAAAAGGACAATGTCCAGGGCCATTTGCTAAATTTCTGGAAAGTAAGGGCATTTGTGCTCAGTACACAATGCCCGGAACACCTCAGCAGAACGGTGTAGCTGAAAGGCGTAACCGTACTTTAATAGAAATGGTTAGGAGTATGTTAAGTAATTGCAAACTACCAATGTCAATGTGGATATACGCATTAAAGACAGCGACATATATTTTAAACCGGGTTCCTAGTAAGGTGGTTCCAATGACTCCATTTGAACTATTTACGGGAAGGAAACCCAGTTTAAGACACTTACGTGTCTGGGGATGTCCAGCTGAAGTAAAGCCGTATAATCCGCATAAAAAGAAATTGGACTCTAGGACAGTCAGTGGGTTTTTCATTGGCTATCCGGAAAAGTCAAAGGGGTTTGTGTTTTACTGTCCTAACCATAGTACGAGAATTGTCGAGACTGGTAATGCTAGGTTCATTGAAAATGGTGAATCTAGTGGGAGTTCAGAATCTAGGGGAGTGAACATTAAAGAAACTCGGGTAGAAGATTCTTCACCCGTAGTTCCAACCCAAGTTGTTGTTCCTGTTGTCAGTGAACAGCCTAATATCGAAACAGAACAACAGAATGAAGAACATACGGACCCACTAGTTCAGGAAACCGAAAATGAACAAGTCGTCATTCAAGAACAGAACGTCATACCACAAAATCAATTAAGGCGATCTGTAAGGGAAAGGAGATCCGCCATTACAGATGACTATGTGGTTTATGATGTTGAGAATGAATGTGACCTTAGTCTTGATGAAGAACCGAAAACATTCAGAAAAGCCATGGAAAGTGAAAATTCTGAAAAGTGGTCGAATGCTTCAAATGAAGAAATGTCTTCTATGGAAGTGAACAAAGTGTGGGACCTAGTAGAGTTGCCTGATGGTTTCAAAACCGTTGGATGTAAATGGATCTATACGACCAAACGGAACTCTAGAGGTAACATAGAAAGGTACAAGGCTCGCCTTGTTGCTAAAGGGTTCACTCAAAAGGAAGGCATTGACTAAACGGATACCTTCTCTCCAGTTTCAAAGAAGGATTCCTTAAGAATTGTCATGGGATTGGTAGCTCATTATGATTTGGAGCTTCACCAAATGGATGTCAAAACCGCCTTTCTTAATGGAGAGCTTGAGGAAGAAGTTTACATGGACCAACCGGAAGGTTATGTGGCTGCAGGAAAAGAAAATCTTGTGTGTAAGCTGAGGAAGTCAATATATGGATTGAAACAAGCCTCCCGACAATGGTATTTAAAGTTCAATGATACCATGTTGTCATACGGTTTCATAGAAGTTATCGTTGATCGATGTATTTATATGAAAGTCAGTGGGAGCAAGTTTATTATCCTAGTATTGTATGTTGACGATATATTGTTGGCTACAAATGATATGAGTATGTTGAGTGATGTAAAGAAATATCTCTCCAAGAACTTTGAAATGAAGGATATAGGTGAGGCAAACTATGTCATAGGGATTGAAATAATCCGGGATAGATCACAAGGATTGTTAAGTTTGTCTCAGAAAGGATACATAGATAAAGTCTTGAAGAGATATGGAATGAAAATGTGCAAGTTAAGCAAAGCTCCAGTTCAGAAAGGGGACAAATTCAATAAAGCTCAATGTCCAAAGAATGAACTAGAGAGAAAAGAAATGGAGATGATACCTTACTTGTCAGTGGTAGGAAGTTTGAATTACATTCAAACATGTACTCGACCAGACATCAGTTTCGCGGTTGGTGTCTTGGGTCGGTATCAAAGTAATCCTGGAATGGACCACTGGAAGGCTGCAAAGAAAGTTCTCAGGTACTTGCAAGGCACCAAAGAGTTTATGCTTACGTACAGGAGATCCGATAATCTTGAAGTTATCGGATACTCTGATTCAGACTATGCCGGGTGCGTCGATTCTCGAAAATCGACGTTTGGCTAACTGTTCCTATTAGCTGGAGGAGCAGTATCATGGAAGAGTGGAAAGCAGTCCGTCATTGCTACTTCCACCATGGAAGCAGAATTCGTGGCATGCTATGAGGCCACAATTCAAGCATTGTGGCTGCGGAACTTTGTCTCAGGACTTGGACTTATTGACAGTATTTCCAAACCACTGAGAATGTATTGTGATAATTCCGCAGCAGTCTTCTTCGCAAAGAATGACAAGTATTCGAAAGGTGCTAAGCACATGGAGATAAAATACTTGTCTGTAAAGGAAGAAGTGCAGAAACGCAGAGTAGCAATTGAGCATATAAGAACGGATATGATGGTAGCGGATCCGTTAACGAAAGGACTCCCTCCTGGTATCTTCATTGGCCATGTAGAAAGGATGGGAATAATTGATAAGGCCTTGCTGTATTGATATTATGCTATTGTAAAGATGCTAACTTAAGTAATTTGAATTCAATAAAGTTTATTTGTTTTTCTGCAAATTAATATGTTATCATTATGGTATGTACATGTAGGGTTAGGATAACATATGAGTTGAGAATAAGGTTATATCTCAACATAAAAGAATTTTTGAGAATTAAGTAACCTCTCAAATATTAAAGAAGTAGTAAAGTTTGAACTGGTTGTGATGATGGAAGGGAACTTATCGCTGTAAAAGATAGGGGACCGCCTCATTCGATAAGTCCTGATTTTATGGTACTTAAAAAGGGGATAATTAAGCTTAATGAAAGGCGCGCTTTAAAGGAAGTTGAACCATTAAGTTAATACACGGCCAAGTGGGAGAATGTAAGAATATTTCCGTTAGTGTGGCCGAAGTATTAACGGTCCAACTATTATAGTTTAAGTTTAATGTAAGGCTTAAAGTTTCCGGTATGTAACGGGATACGGTGATGGACCGAATCAAAGAAAAGATACCGGAATGGGTTTGATGTCAACCCTCTTACTCTACCCAATAAAGAATCTAATCTAAGGTTTATATGCATTTATATATATAATGGTTTAACTTATATAATTGTATATATATTAAAATATAGTTTATGTGTTATGTTTTAATGAATGGGTGTCTCATTGAAAAGACACAACTCCTCCTTTAACAGTGAGAATCACTTTGGGCCTCATATAAAAGAAAAGGGTAGAAGTTATTGCAATAGGAGAGTGACAGATTCTGGTTTTTCCAGAATTGAGACACTAAAAGAAAGAAGATAGAAACACATAAACATAAAAAGAGAGATTAGAGATTGTGATCGGAATCTGAACACCCCGGCTCTGTCGAAGGGGAGATCGCAGTAAGGAAGGGAAGGAGAAGATCAAACAATCATCAAGGAATCATCATCATGTCTAACAAAGCAATGGATCAAGGTTAGACATTCATCCTTCTCATAACCGAAATCCCCATCAATATAAAACGTGTTGATTCATTTGTTCTAGGGGAGATTATGGGATAGATTACAAGTGTGTAATCACTAAGGAAAAACTTATAGAAATGCCATGAAAACGTCTCCCTCACGAAATGATACTTACACCACATCTGCTTTATCAACGATGGATTCGATTCCACATCACATCATAATTATCAATTAGGAAATGAGAGTAGAAGAGAAGAGACGATGATCGTGCGAGGAAAAAGGGAAGAGAGAGAAATGTTTGGTTTATCAAATTCAAATTTCAAATACATAATCACCTAATAACCCTTTTAAAACTTTTTAATTATAGCCGTTGAATATTTAATTATGGCCGTTGAATCACACAGTTTCATTTCATACTCTCGCACACGTCACGCTTGCTGCCATAACTATGTAAGATTTGGAATGATGTGGGGGTTATTATGTAGTTATCACTAGTTATGGACATTGCATAATATTTAATAATAATATGGGGGCTATTTTGAAATTCTCATTACTAATTTACATTTGTCTTCTCGTCTTGTGGTGATTATCCTGCTTATCGTCGGGGATGCTTCCTCTCACCCTTTCGTCGCCGTCTCTGAATCGGCTCGTTTTGTTCACTTCTCGTTACTCCTACTCTCCGTTTCTCCGCAATTTCAAATCGCTCCCTTTGATCCACCGGACACTACCGTACAACCATCTTCTCGGCGTAAGGTGTCATGCTAGTAGCAGCGGTTCTTCCTCCTTCACCGCAAAGCCTTCCAAAGATATTCGGAGGCCTCGAACCGAAGTAGTTCTGGACAAGAAGCTTAGCGCGCTCCGGCAACAGTTTCCCGAGCCGGGTGTCGGAATCGATGCTTATATCATACCTTCACAAGATGCACATCAGGTTTGTTTACTTGGGAACCTCCCTCCTCTTACATGTATTTCTGTAAATTGGGGTTAAAGTATTGTTGCTAAGTGGATGTTGATGTTATATATGAGTGTATAGTTTGTTTTCTTTATTAGCTTGTGATTTACACAGTGGGATGTGAATACAAATTTAATTGAATGGGAAACTCTGGTGGATTCGAAACTTTCTTGCTGCTTTTGCGAGGTCTTTGTTTGCATCTTTCAATGACTAATTTTGTTTTAAGGAACATATGTGATTGTTTTTTGACATTTTGTTATGAGCATTGTGTTGTTCTTTTGCGGTGGCGACCGAGAATGTTTGGTTATTTGAGATGTGTGGGTGGAGTTTACATCTTAGGAGCTTAAGATTTTCCTGGAATATTTTTCTCTGCCATTTGAGAAGATCACAAATTTATATTCTGCTTTTAAATGGATCCATATACTGCCTGTGTGATTTTTCTTCATATTGGTGCTAGAGCGAATTCATCGCTGAGTGCTATGCGAGAAGGGCTTTTATATCAGGATTTACTGGAAGTGCTGGTACCGCTGTTGTCACCAAGGATAAGGCAGCTCTGTGGACAGATGGCCGCTATTTTCTTCAGGTTTTGATCATATTCATCCTTTCCAAACGTTTTGATTGTCCTCTTGTATATAAATTTGAAAGGAAACTTGTGGTTTCTTATCTACATTCGCTACAATTATTGTGTCAAAGGCGGAGAAGCAATTAAACGCTAGTTGGATTCTCATGCGTGCTGGTAATCCAGGAGTCCCCACAGCAAGTGAATGGGTAGCTGAGGTTTTGGCTCCTGGTGGAAGAGTTGGTATTGACCCTGTAAGCTACTATCAAACCTTCTAAATTGTGTCTCCTTTTGTCCTTAGTATTTCATCTGGTCCTCAATCGTAGATAGTTTCAATACCCGCATTTGGGAAATGCGTATTTTCTTCCGTTGCACCATTCTTGTCTTGTGCACTTACATAGATTGTTTGGAAAAAACTCGAAAAATATGAACCTAACTTTTGTGTTCGTGGCAAATAATCTGGATTTCTGTCTGTCCAAAGCACTCTACTGGACTTGGATTATGTTTGGGCAGCTAGAAAAGAGATACTCTATATTGTAGTTTGTAATTTGTATTTACAATACTTTGGAATTCATGAAGGGAGCAGTTCCTCTTTTCCGCCGATGCTGCTGAGGAATTGAAGGAGGCTATAGCGAAGAAGAATCATGAGTTGGTTTACTTGTACAATGCAAATCTTGTGGATGAAATATGGAAGGACTCAAGGCCAAAGCCTCCTAGCAAACAAATACGGGTACATGACTTGAAGTATGCTGGTGTAGATGTGGCATCAAAATTGGCCTCTCTGAGAAATGAAATTATGGATGCCGGCGCATCTTCCATTGTGATATCCATGCTTGATGAGATTGCATGGGCGCTTAATTTGGTAAATACTCCGGATCAACATCTTAGCATTGTCTATGTGATTTTGTGCCACTCTCTCAACTTATTCTTCCATTTGAAGCTCCCAATGCATTGATGTTTTAATGTGCTTTTTTCTGATTGCAGAGAGGGAGTGATGTTCCACATTCACCTGTTATGTATGCATATTTGATTGTAGAGGTGGACCAAGCCATACTCTTTGCGGACAATTCTAAAGTAACTGCGGAGGTGAAAGATCATTTGACAAAGGCAGGGATCGAACTCAGACCTTATGATTCTATTCTTTCAGAAATAGATAGGTAAAAACATGATTGTTTAGGTCCATAAGAAGATTCGGAAAAAGAAATATACTTCCTGCTCTGTTCATACTCTACCTCACTCTGGGTTTTCGCAGTTTGGCAGCACGAGGAGCCCAGCTCTTGATGGATCCATCAACCCTCAACGTAGCTATCATTAGCACATACAAATCTGCATGTGAGAAATATTCAAGGAAGTCTGAAAACCCAGACAAAGCTAAGACAAAGTTAAGTATTGGCTCTAGCGGGTATTCTGCAAAACCCTCTGGAATTTACAGGCCGTCTCCTATTTCATGGGCGAAGGCCATCAAAAACGATGCTGAGTTACATGGGATGAAGAATTCTCACTTGAGGTAAAGAAATTGATTGCATTTTCATCTTCTCCTAATCTAAACCGCCTTTAGAGGATACAAGTTGTTTATCTCGCAAGTTTGGTTTAATTTTGGTAAATCTTTTCAGTTGACCACATATATTATTATGCAGAGATGCTGCTGCTCTTGCTCATTTCTGGGCGTGGTTGGAAGCGGAAGTGCACAAGAATGTGAACCTAACAGAGGTAGATGTGGCTGACAGGCTCCTTGAATTCCGTTCAATGCAAGATGGTTTTATGGATACAAGCTTTGATACTATAAGCGGTATGGTTATTTCCTTCCTTGCTTTTGGAGCTTGATTATCGATTATAATACCATACCTGTCATAATACAGAATCCATATACATTCTGTGAGTGATATGCGTTCGTTTCCTCTCAAATTACTCATGCAGGTTCCGGGGCAAATGGTGCTATTATACATTATAAACCAGAGCCACAGAGCTGCAGTCGTGTAGACCCTCAAAAACTTTTCTTGCTCGATAGTGGAGCTCAGTATGTCGATGGAACTACAGATATCACAAGAACAGTACATTTTACTGAGCCTTCTGCCCGAGAAAAAGAATGTTTCACCCGAGTTTTGCAGGTGAGGATTTGGCTCTTCTTTTCCCCATATTTCTTGATTACCTATCTTGAACAAACAAAGCTGTGTAGGATGCTTTCATCTGACTGTTTTTTGTTGTTGTAGGGTCATATAGCTCTTGATCAAGCTGTGTTCCCAGAAGGTACTCCTGGTTTTGTATTGGATGGGTTTGCACGCTCTTCTCTATGGAAAATCGGACTTGATTACCGCCATGGTACTCTATTCTAGCTTTTGACATTTCCTCACCGAACAATTTTTGTAAAGGAACTCATGTTGATAATTTTTCTACTTAACAGGGACAGGACACGGTGTAGGTGCTGCACTCAATGTGCATGAAGGTCCTCAAAGTATTAGCTTTCGGTTTGGAAACATGACCCCTCTTCAGAATGGCATGATAGTAAGCAATGAACCTGGATATTATGAAGACCATGCTTTTGGAATCAGAATTGAGGTGCGGCTTGGTCACCAGTCCATGATAGTCGTTATAAGATACATCAGATCAGCTAACAATTATATGGCTTGCTTTTGCAGAATCTCCTTCATGTAAAAGATGCTGAAACACCGAACCGCTTTGGTGGTGCTACATACCTTGGATTTGAGAAGCTTACATTTTTCCCCATTCAGGTACCACTGATATATCATTCTATCTCTGATCTAACTCTCATTCTTCTGGTCAGAGGAGCCTTCCGGTTTTCTTCTAACTTCTCGATTTTCTTTTCTTTTTAACTCACACACTTGCCTCTTACTAAAACCATGCAGACAAAAATGGTTGACGTTTCTTTACTCTCTCATGCTGAGATTGACTGGCTTAACAATTATCACGCCGAAGTCTGGGAAAAGGTTAGTCCACGAAAATACTGTGACTTTCACCATTATCTTCTCCAAAAGCCAAGTGGCCTGCATGTGCCTTGAAAGCAAGCGAGATGAAATCAACACATGAAGGAAACATTACTTTTCCTTGGCAGGTTTCGCCATTATTGGAAGAAGGCACTACTCAGCAATGGCTCTGGAACAACACTCGTCCGTTAGCTAAACCATGATAACCCACCAAAGTGTTATTCCCACTTGCAAGCTTAGACTTGATCCTTAGAAACAAAATCTGCTCCTTTTATTTGATAGTGTGTGTAAGTAAATTGCAAAATGTAATATTTTACTATAATTTTACAATCTCAGAACTTTTATTAATGTTCTCGAATCAACACAAAGTACATCTCCAAAGGCTAAATTCAAACACAAATATCTCTTGAGCTACATTGAACAACCTTAAATTTGTTATACTTCAGATACAGATATAATTGAAACTGACAATCGAGTACTCGATTCTGCTCGTCTGTTTCTTTTTTTTTTTGTTTTTGTTGAACATACTCGTCTGTTTCTTCGTGGAGAGGAAAGTAACTTCTGTGGCAAACTGCAAATTAGTGTTTGAATACGGAGTTTTGGTGAATGAATTCCAGATGGGTGATTCAGAAATTGACCTCTCACCTTCCTTCTTGCTTGTCTACCGTTTTGTGCCCTTCGAAAATCCTAATCCGGCAGACCCCAAGTTTCCAAGTCTCGACTTTTCTCCTCAACCATGTCGATATGAGTCGTCTGTTATCCATCTGCGGGAAAGAAGGCTGGCTTCCTCATCTGGGTCCTTGTATCCACGCCTCTATTGTCAAGAATCCTGAGTTTTTCGAACCTGTAGATGCTGATATCCATCGAAACGCTCTTGTTGTTTGGAACTCTTTGCTCGCTCTGTATGTCAGACGTGGAAACTTAGTTGATGCGCTCAAGTTGTTCGACGAAATGCCAATGATAGATAATATATCGCAGAATACTGTGTTTAATGGGTTTCTGAGGAACAGAGAGATGGCGTCTGGCTTTGTACTTCTTAAACGAATGCTTAGGTCGGGTGGGTTTGATCAAGCAACCTTGACGATTGTTTTATCAGTGTGTGATATACCAGAATTCTGTTTGGTGACCAAGATGATTCACGCTTTAGCAATTTTAAGCGGTTATGACAAGGAAATTTCCGTGGGGAACACATTGATCACATCCTACTTCAAATGTGGATGTTCGGTTTCTGGGAGACGGGTTTTTGATGAGATGGTACAAAGAAATGTCATCACTTGGACGGCTGTGATTTCGGGTCTCATACAGAATGAGTTACATGAAGATGGTCTAAGATTGTTTAGTTTGATGCGTAGAGGATTGGTCCATCCAAACTCGGTAACTTATTTGAGTGCTCTATCTGCTTGTTCAGGCTCACAGAGGATAATGGAAGGGCAACAGATTCATGCTATTTTGTGGAAACTTGGGATTGAATCAGAATTGTGCATTGAGAGTGAGCTAATGGATATGTACTCTAAATCTGGAAGCTTCGAAGATGCGTGGAAGATTTTTGAGTCCACAGAGGAAATTGATGAAGTTTCAATGACTGTGATGTTGGTTGGTTTAGCACAAAATGGGTCAGAGGAAGAGGCTATACATTTCTTCATTAGAATGCTTCAAGCTGGTGTAGAGATTGATGCAAATGTAGTCTCAGCTGTTCTTGGAGTCTCGTTTGTCGATAATTCTTTGGGTCTTGGCAAGCAACTGCATTCTTTGGTTATCAAACGAAGACTCTCTGGTAACACCTTTGTTAACAATGGACTCATTAACATGTACTCGAAATGCGGAGATCTGACTGGTTCACTCAGCGTCTTTAGACGAATGTCAAAAAGGAACTACGTTTCATGGAACTCGATGATTGCATCATTTGCCCGCCATGGTAACGGATTAGCTGCCTTGAAACTATACGAAGAAATGATGATGCAAGACGTGAAGCCCACAGATGTTACCTTTTTGTCACTACTTCATGCTTGTAGCCATGTAGGGTTGATCAATAAAGGCCAAGAACTCTTGAAGACAATGCAAGATGTCCATGGAATCGAACCTAGGACAGAGCATTATGCCTGTATCGTTGACATGTTCGGTCGAGCTGGTTGTCTAAAAGAAGCAAAGAGCTTTATAGACTCATTGCCTATGAAACCTGACTGTCCGATTTGGCAGGCATTGCTTGGTGCCTGTAGTTTCCATCGTGACACGGAAATAGGAAAATATGCTGCTGAACAGTTGTTTCAGACAGCACCTGATAGCTCAGCAGCTCATATTTTGATGGCCAACATATACTCGTCCAGAGGAAAGTGGAAGGAGAGAGCGAAGACGATCAAGAGAATGAAAGCAATGGGAGTGACTAAAGAAACAGGCGTAAGTTGGATTGAAATCGAGAATAAAATACACAGCTTTGTTGTTGAGGACAAATTGCATCCACAAGCAGAGGCTATATACGATGTTCTGTCTGAATTGTTTCCTGATATGGTAGATGAAGGTTACAGACCTGATATGAGGTCTATTCTCTATTATACAGAGGAAGCCAAAATGGATACAGCTGTTGGAGCTCCTTAATCCCTTCTCTCTACATGAATACATAAATCAAGAATCCAGAAATTCCATGGGGTCTGTTAGGAACTGAGGATTGATTTTGGTAGTTGAAAACTCTTGCTGAAACAGAGGCTTTATTGTCTTCTCTCTTTGCCTTAATATCTTGACACTTGTCTGGTCATCAGTTAACGCCTAAGAAAGACAAACTTTAGGGAAGAGAGAATTCAGAAAAGGTAAGAGATACAATGGAATGTCTTCGTGTATTTGCTTCGATACCTAAAATCTCTTTCTTCTCCAATTCAAGAAGCTCAACGTCCCGGCGATTCATCCCCAGTTGCAGCGAGAGAAGTAAAGAAGATTCACTCTCCAGCTCTTCACCGTACTCTATACTCGGCGTAGATCCAAGCTGCTCATATTCCGAGCTAAAGGCAGCTTTTCGTGCCAAAGTATGAATCCAAGAATAAAAGTTCTTTACTTTTCTTTCTGCAAAGTAAATCCCTTTTGATTGTATTTGTAAATCGGTTCTGAGTTGTCTTTTTCTTCCCCACTTTTGCCTGAGTGTTTTTGGAATTTCGTATGTCTCGGTTTTGTTGACTAATTTGCCTTTGTAAAGGTGAAACAATATCATCCTGATGTAAACAGAGAAGGAAGCAATTCTGATATTATGATCCGTCGCATAATCCAGGCATATGAGGTACTAAACCTTTGTTCTACAATTATTAAAAGATTTGGTCATCACTAACAGTATCTCAATAATACTTTCGTTTGCAGATATTAACGAACTATAGCCGATCAGAGATAATTGAAGGGTTTACTCATAATACTCTTTCAGAAAATTCTACAAAATAGTAATGGTTTTGGAGTGTGACTCAGAACAACCAATTAATGTTTTTTTTTCTGTGTATCGCATTGGCAGAGAATGCTTAGACCCTTTTGACCATCCAGAGTGCGAGGCGCTTGATGTGTTTGTGAATGAGGTCCTCTGTGTTGGAAAAAGTACAAAACTTACTTCCTCTTCCTTGGATTTAATTAGCTCTTTTTGCTGCTCCATTTCTCCTTGAACATCTTTTCGTGAGAAGTTCGGAACAGTTCTGTTGATAATGTAGACTCGTTTCTCTCCAACTGCAGGGTGTTCGTACCCATGTTTTAGAACAGCTCCTCAAGTCTTCTCATGTGCTGCAACTGGAACAGCTCGAGCAATGTCTCAAGGTCTGAATGATTAAACTTCCTCCCTATTGGCCTTCTACATAGCTCCGTTTCTTCTAATGATATATCCGGTATGTATGTATATGACCAGGGCATGTGGAAGATTACTGCTTACAGTCTGCAGTTAACCAGTGCCCGAGAAACTGCATACATTACGTCACACCTTCACAGAGAATTATTCTAGAAGAGTTACTAGAGAGGTATCTGCTTCTCTCTACCCTCCTTGAGATTTTCTCTGTTCTTGTGAATGATCATTCACTAGTCTACGTATTGTTCAAATGGCAGTGTTTTGGACAAACCTTATGATTGTTCCGCGGAGGCAGAGTTGCTTTATGCTCTTATAGTCAAAGCTCAGTTTGAGAACAATCGTTACCAGAAGCCAAAGAAGAAACAACCTAAATCTTCTAGCAAAAATGTAGAGTGGTTCTGAATTAGGTTTCTCTTTTTTCAGCAAATGCATCCTTCCAACTGAAAAATGAAAACAGAAGCGATCAATGTATTTATGTATATGAAGAGCCTGACCAATGAGTTAAATTGAATCAAATTCCTCATTCACATGGACCCAAGTGCCAGGAAAACTGAAATGGGATTGCAATTTAGAAACTATCGTAGGGTTTTGGGGTTTTTTCGACCCAAAAAAATATGCTTAGAAGGCCCAATGTGTCGCTATGAATGAGTGATATATAATCGCTATGTTGTTGTTACTCAGATCGATCGATGATCCATATTCCATCCGAGAAGGCTTTGGCATATGATGAATTATAGATTTTGAGCAACAGTATAGAATACTTTCTTCAAAAAATACTGTATAATAAAATACTAATTTCAGGATCTTGGTATTTCAGTTTTTAAAAAACAAAAAGACTAATCAAACACTCCTATAGCCCCACATGTCACTAATTTCCTCAATTTAGTTTGAAGATTAAAAAAGGGTAGAATTGGCATGCAAATAAAAGGTAGCCGTTATGTGTAAAATAGACCGTTGGGACCAAAGAACGAACAAAACAAATTAAATTAAAAAATAATAACGAAAGATCCGTTACGAAAAGAAACCTCTTTATCCGCTCTCCTTCTCTCACTTCTCGTGCCTGTTTGACTTTTCGTTCAGACACACATTCGCCATTTAGACAGAAGACCAATTCGAAGCTCAAGATCTGGGTTTCTGGAAGCTCTTGTGAGGAGGATCTCATGGGTTTTGTTACAAAGGTTTGAGCTTTTATAATACCCAGTTTCTAATTTGTGAGAAATTTTGGGTAATTTAGTGAGAATTTAAGAGAAACAATAGAAGATGGTTGCAAGAACCCCACAAAAGCAGAGGAAAGTGGCGATGGTGGCGCCTCCGCTCAACTCTGATCTTCTCAGGGAAACAATCAGCAAGGTATTGCTCCAATTTAATTACATTTTCAGCATAAAGTTTACAGCTTTTTTTCTTTTTTTATATATATCTTACCATAATTTGCAAACGCTCCAATTCTCAGGCTCCTTCCCATTATGTTTGATACTTTACTTAATTAATTGTACCCATTGCAAATAAAATTGTCTATTTTCTGGCCCCAAGTTAAAAAGATGTTTTTTTTTTAATGTTTCTTTTAATTGATTATAAGTAATGGATCTTATGTTAGTTTCCACCATTGATGTGAACTTCTTGATACCTGAGGAACATATAATTATATCTTCATCATTTCTCTCAGCTAGAAGACAATTTAGTAGGTTAATTTTTGGCTATGAATTAGATTATTGGGAATCTAAAATTTAAGGGCTGATTTTTGAAAGAATAAAAAAAATGCTATGAAATGTGAAGGTTGACAAATGTATGGAAAGACTGCAAGAGCTACAATACACAATAGCAGGAGGAACCAAAGTTGTCTCTGGTGTGAACCTTAGCCCTCGAAGCACCATATCTTATTTGAAGACTAGTCTTAGATGCAAGCAAGAAACTTTAAGGTAATTCCAGAAGATACAAAACCCTAACTTTTATTTATAGAAACATGCATCGGTGTTGATCCTAATTCACAAGTGTCTTTTTCGGGTTTTAATTTCTCCCTTTGTTATTCATTGTTGTAGGATCAAGAATGCTTCTAATAAGAGATCTCCAATAGGAAAGTTTCCAGCTTCCTCACCAGGTGAATCTCTCTTCCTCTCTCTTACACACACACAAGCATTAGGCATAAAGAGGTCATACCACAGGCTGTAAAAGATAGATGATTGTGTTTGGTTATGTTGGAGGATTTTGGCTAGATTTCTTTTCAACGATAGATTCTGGGAAGTTCATGTGTTTTCATCAACTTAGTCTTAGCTGTGCAATGTTTAATCTTTTTGTGTAATGCAGGAGATTGGAGGAAAATGTCACTCCCAGCAATGCTACTAGGAGAGACCGTAAATGAAATCTTACAAGCCTCACAAATCACAAGAGACATTGTAGATGCCCTTGCACCAAAGAAGAGTAGAAAGTCCAGGAGATCAGCAATGCCAGAAGAAGACGATGGCCCTAAAACACCTGAGACCCAACAGAAACCCCGGGAACCGAACCCTGAAACTGTCAGCAGCAATATCAAAGCGAGAAGGAAGAAAGAGAAGCAGAACAAGCGATCAGAATCAGATTCTCCTCCGTCTATACAAAGAGCTCGTTCAAGAATTGTGTTCAAAATCGTCTCTCCACAGAAAACAGCAGAGAAAGTTCATCAAGTAAAGGGAAATGGTGAGAACAGTTTTCGGCATTTGGCTAACAGGGTTTCGCCAAAGCACAAACCTTGGGTTAAAAAGGCGGTCCTTTTTCCGAACCCTCTGTTTATTTCCGGTTCCTCCACACAACAAGCCAAGTTCAGTAGAACAATGTCTCCAGTCATAGCCAGAAATGACATAACCAGCAGCAAGAACAATAAAGAGACGCCACACAAGTTCTTGATCAAATCTCCTCCCACATCTGCATCGAAGTTTCAGGTGAAAATCAAGAGCCCACCTAAAGTCTCGGTTTCTCCTACCAAAAATGGAAGCAACTTGGCTCGGAAGTCGCCGAGAGGCTCCAGTTCTCCGACAAGAAGCGTTACCTTGGGAAAGAAGTCGCCTACAGCGTCGATTTCTCCTACTAGAAACTTGGGCAAGAAGTCTCCAAAGCTATCAACCGCTGCGAAGCTCAGAAGATCATTTACTCCTACGAGAAATGGAAGTAGCTTGGCCCGTAAGTCGTCCATTTCTCCGAAAAGGGTCACGCTTCAAGCATTTATTTCTCCGACAAGAAATGGTAACTTGGGAAAGAAGTCACCCAAACCTTCGATTTCGCCGACTAGGGTGGGCAAGAAGACGCAGAAGCTATCAACTGCAGCAAAGCTCAGGAGGTCATTTTCGCCATCAAGACTAGCGATGAGGTTGGTGTCTCCATTGAAGAACAGGAAAAGTGTTGGGAAGTGTGATGAAGATGAGATGGGGATGATGGTGACTGGATTGAAACAGCGTCCGGTTTTAGTTCCTAAGAGATTCTCGATGGGGAGAATCTAATAAGAGAGAGTTTGAAATGAAATAAGATATTTTTTTAGTTAACAAAATTCTTTTATCTATTGATTAGATATTAAGTACTTGATTGAAGAGTTTTAAGTGTGGGAATAATTTTATACGCATGAAAATATATAACAAATGAAGTGTGGATTTGAGTATGGTCAAATAAACAAAAACAAAAAAAGAGAGCTTACAATATATATATAGGCAATTTTTCTAAAATCAATTTATTTAATCGATTTCAATGTTATTTATTTTCTTTGAATGAAACGTTTTTTTCTTCAAGAATAACTCTTTTATTGGGTGGTGAAATATTTTTTAATCATCGTCATTTATGGTTTGTATAACATTGAAATCGATTAGTAACAAAAATAGCGATAATGTGATTTATTTATTTCATTCAATTGTATACATATTTTAATTATATACTGAGCAATATATTTTTATATTTATGTTAAAAGAAAGAAAAAAATGGTAGTCAAATGGCCCAATAGGGTGAGAGCATATATATATGATTCTTTCATATGTTTCATATTGTCAAGAAAATATATGGAATTTAAAAGTAATTTATCAAGTGAAAAATACTTTTGATCAAGTGTTAGGATTCATGCAAAAGATCTACCACAAAAAGTTCTTATCAACTCACCGTCTAGAGGTGGTATATACCAAACCCAATTTGGTTATAGTGGTTTCACTTTTGTATAACCCAAATAAAATAATTCAATCCAAAAGAAAGAGTTAAAACACTTGATAAAACTTTAAAATCTTTTTCTTTCTTTCTTTCACAACTCAAACACGCCCATTCTTAAGTTTCAATCTGAGCTATGACACGACATCAACACTATAAAATCATTATGTTACTTGGTGATGAAAAATAATATATAGTTAACTTGCCATGGAACTTTGTAGTGCTATCTAAAGCCAATAAGCAATATCACAAATTCCATAAAATTCGGCTACCAATTAGGCAATTGCTACCTTTTGCTTTTAAGTTCTCACTTCTCAGTTTCTTTATTGCCATTTCATGACATAAAGGCATTAAAGAGAAGAAACTTGACTAATACTTTCAGCCTTCTAATCTTTCGCTTTTGTTTTTTTTGAAAGATTATCACCAAATATTCGATCGCCAAGTTCTCATAAGTGTCGACCACTCATGTATGTGAACATGCCTCTTGGTAAGAGAGTTTCTTGCAAACTCACCACGAGTACTTCAAAAAAAGGCACATTGATTAGGCACATTTGGATTTAACAAATGGGAAAATAAGAAAGTAGCCATAACAGATATTTGGGTGAAGCCATTGCTAACCAATATTATGATACACAATATTAGGCATGATCCATATTTCAACTTGTTTTTTTAGGATTCAGACTTAGTTTGACTACATGGTTCCACAGACCAAACTGTGGTTAATCACAAGGGTGGTGGTCCAGTGGTAGTGGATTTCTGGAAATGAGTTGACAGTTCTCCCCCTGGGTTTGAAACTCTTTGGAAACAAACTCTTTCCTTTGTGGCCAAATGGGATATGGGGCTAATTTTTAGGCTTCATTTGCAAATCCGGATGTACGTTTAGCCCGTTGGTAGTACATCCCCAGGGGATTAGTCTGGGCCTCTCCATGGGTCTGGGATTTACCCCTGAGTACAAAAAAAAAAAAAAAAACTGTGGTTAATCCACTACAAGAAAACATCACGATTTCCGACCACATTTCGGACCAATTTAAAATGGTCGGGAATTTCCGACCATATTCCGACGATATTCCGATTAAAACACACCCGTCGGAAATTGGTCGGTAATTCCCGACAATTTTATGTTGGTCGGAAATTTGGTCGGAAATACCGACGGATTTCCGACGTATTGGAGACTGACTAAGAATCGTCGGAAATTAGTCGGCATTTCCGACCAATTTTCCGACTGTTTTTCGATGATGTATACGTTATTATAATAGTCGGATATCGGTCGGAAATTGGTCGGGAATTGAATCCAATTTCCGACCGATTTCCGACCATCACATAATCCGACTAAATTCCGACGACGTATTGGAGACCGATTAAAATCGTCGGAAAATGGTCGGAAATTCCAGACCAATTTCCGACAGTTTTCCGACGAGATATACGTTAGTATACCCGTTGAATTAACCGTTTAAAGCCGTTGGTGAATATTAGTATAGTCGGAACGTGGTCAGAACTTTAATCACATTTCCGACCAATTTCCGACCAGTAAGTAATCCGACTAAATTCCGACGAAATATATACGTTAATCTACCCGTTGCACTAGCCGTTTCATAGCCGTTAGAATTTTACATTGGTCGGAAATTGGTCGGAAATCGGTCGGAAATCCGCGGAAATTTTAATTATAAATACAACACCACCCTCATTCACAATTTACAGCAAAAAAAAAAAATTGAAAATGTCTTCTTCAAATCCAAACACTACTAGAGATTATTTTCGATCGTGGATGGATAGACCACGGCAAGATCCAGCGACGAATTTACTGACGGATGAGTATGCACAAGGTGTTGAGGAATTCATGACATTTGCGACAAACAATAGCATGACGTCGGAATACGGTAAATTGTATTGTCCTTGTCCTAAATGTCGGAATCATAGATTAGTCTCTGTTGGGGATGTATGGAAGCATCTTTATAGGAATGGGTTAATGCCGAGTTATAAGATTTGGTATACGCATGGAGAAACTGATGCAATGGTGCAACATCATTGTAGTGGTTTTAATTATTCGGGTAGAATAGAGGAATCAACACCGGAAGTAGATGCAAACGTTCAGATGGTGAATGATGCGTATCGCGAAAACGTAGCATCGTATGTTCCAGATGGTATTAGAATAGAGGAACCTAATTTAGAAGCTCGAAAGTTTTTTGATATGCTAGATGCAGCTAAGCATCCACTATACGAAGGATGTAGAGAGGGAATATCGCCTTTATCAACTGCAAGCAGGTTGATGACAATAAAGACCGATTTCAACTTGGCAGAGGATTGTGTGGATGCGATAGCTGATTTTGTGAAAGATCTTTTACCTGAAGATAATCTCTCACCGGCTTCATACTACGAGGTTCAGAAACTTGTAGCTGGTCTTGGATTGCCGTATCAGATGATAGATGTGTGCATCGACAATTGTATGATATACTGGAGAAAGGACGAAAACCGTCGCAAGTGTCGTTTTTGTGGGAAACCTCGGTATCAGGAAACGGGTGGAAGAGTACCAGTTCCACATAAACGGATGTGGTATTTGCCGTTAACAGATAGGTTGAAGAGGTTATATCAATCCGAGCGCACGGCAGGAGCTATGAGATGGCATGCAGAACATAACTCATATGGAGAGATTGCGCATCCTTCAGATGCAGAAGCGTGGAAACATTTTCAAGAGGTTGATATTCGCATATTTTAACTCTTTTTATCATGCATCTCATCTAGTTTTTGTACATTAATGTGTAGTTTCATAGAGTTTTTCTATAGTTTTGCATTCTTAAGTAGAAGTTAATAGATTTTAGATAGGTCCTAGAGAGTTTTGGTACAATTGGAGTGTTTCAGGTACTTATTGGAGTCTTGGGGAAGATCATGGACCAGGAGGAACGTACCCGCAGCGAACGGAGATGATCGAGTGATGGAGGAGGAAATCAGGAAGCGCAGCGGCCAGCATGCAGCGGTCTAGGGAGACCGCTGCACTTTCAAGTCCGCAGCGGTCAGGTGCAGCGGTACGAGCAGACCGCTGCGGATCCAGCCGGAGCAAAAACCAGAAGTCTCGCAGCGGTCATACAGCGGTCAAACCAGACCGCTGCACTTTCAAGTCCGCAGCGGTCAGGTGCAGCGGTACGAGCAGACCGCTGCGGATCCATCCGAAGCAAACAGCAGGCAGTTCACAGCGGTCATGCAGCGGTCTGAGCTGACCGCTGTGAACCCTCTCGGACAAAAAAGTTGTCGGGTCAAACCCGGTTTGTCCCGGGTTGACCCGATCTGTATTGACTTAAGCAAAATTAAACCTAATTAGAAAAGGAGAACTTTTGTTTTTCTTTGAGATTTTTTTAAGCAAAAAACCTTTTTTGAGAGCTTGGGAGGAGATTGTAAGAGATTATTGAGTGATTTATGCAAGTTCTTATTGGATTATTTCTTCCATCTTTTGTCCCATTATCTTTTATGATTCTCAACACTTCCTTTATGGGATTTGTGGAGAAAACCATGTGTTGTGAGTAGTTTTCTAGGGTTCTTGGGTGAAGTAGATTTAGGTAATTTTAGAGTGAATCAATGATGTTAGGGCTTTGATTGTTATTGATCCTCCCTTGTTTAGTGAGTTTAATGCTAAATCATCCATGATCAAGTTGATTTAGATCATAGGGAATTTCTCGCCCGGAAGGTGTTCGATGAAATTCCCCAATGAACTAATCAAGGGATATTCCATTCTTAACCTATGGAAATAGTTGTTTAAGATGTTTATTGATTAAATGATCTTGTTTCTAATGCTCGAAAGTTATTGAATCACAAATGGGAATTTGTTCTTGATTTAGTAAATTCCAAAGGGACTAGTTCCAAGGGATTGGATTAGTCTTGTTTAATGATCATAGTCTAAGGATTAGCATTGCTTGAGTTTATTGGCATCATTGTGAACCACTAAAGTTACCGACAATCGTATACTTCACCCTTGGATTCGTTTGTTTTAGAACTTTCTTTAAACCGTAATTTACATTCTCGTTTAGGTTTCTATTTTTGCTTTAGTTGGAAATAGTTTGTTTTTAAAATCCTTTAGGTTGCTAGAAAACCAATTCTTGAACCGCTTAGATTAAGAAGTTTTATGTATTCTTAGTTTTTAATCCCAACCCATTATGGATTGACATCTCAAGTACTACAATGACATGAGTATACTTGGGATAATTGACACGAAAATATCATGTATCAATTTGGCGCCGTTGCCATTTGGGTTTTGCATTAATCATTAGGATTTTAAATCTTCTTGAGCCTAAGTTTTATTTTTAATTTGTTACTAATCTCTTTCACTTGTTTTTCCCCTTCTCATAGGTGTATGAACACGAGATCACAAGGCACATCAAATCTTATACACCGTGTTGACAACATCCGTGCTCTAGAACGAGCAAACACAAGAGCAAGACAAGAAAGCGCGAGACACCTTCAACAGTTAGAAATGGAAGGTGAACAAATTCCTCCGGTTGCGCACCAAAATGCACCCGTGCAAGGTGCTGGTCACCAAGGTGCTGGTCACCAAGGTGTTGATCACCAAGGTGTTGGTGTGAACCGAATACCAAATCATCCACCACGACCTGCAAGACTAATTGGAGCCGGTGATGCACCAAACACACATGCTAACCGCCAAGGAATTGCACCACCAGCAGTTGACCACAACAACTTTGAGATCAAATCTGGTATTATCTCTATGGTGCAAAACAACAAGTTTCATGGGCTGGCCATGGAGGACCCACTGGATCACCTGGATCAATTCGACCAAGTGTGTGGTTTGGTGAAGATCAATGGCATCTCTGAAGATGCATTTAAGCTGCGGTTATTCCCTTTCTCTCTAGGGGATAAAGCTCGGCAATGGGCAAAGAACTTATCTCAAGGTTCCATTACTTCGTGGGACCAATGCAAGCATGCATTCCTGTCCAAGTTCTTCTCGACAACAAGGACAGCTCGACTAAGGAATGACATCTCAAGCTTCACACAAAAGAATAATGAAAGCTTTAGTGAGGCATGGGAGAGGTTCAAAAGCTACACCATGCAATGCCCACACCATGGGTTTTCGGATGAGTCCCTTTTAAGCACTTTGTATCGTGGTGTTCTGCCCAAGTACCGGTTGCTCCTCGACACAGCGAGCAACGGGAACTTTCTGGGTAAGGAAGTTAATGATGGGATGGCACTTGTAGAAAACTTAGCTCAAAGCGACGGCAACTATGGTGAAGACTATGACAGATTTTCACGAGGAGGTGGAGACTTTGATAACCAAAAGACGAGACAGGATATTAAAGCTCTTAATGACAAGCTTGACAAGCTTATCCAAGTCTCACAATCAACCGTGAACTTCGTTGGTGAGTTCGATGAACACCAAGGCAATCAAGAGGGAATTGCGCATGATGATAAGCAAGAAGAAGTCAATTATGTGGGTGGTCAAGGTGGCTACCAAGGTGGTTTCAACGCGAACTATAGGAATCATCCCAATTTTTCCTATAGAAGCAACAATGTCGCAAACCCTCAAGACCAAGTGTATCCTCAACAAAACACTCAAGGTCAAGGATATCAACAAAAGAACTTCATCTCTACAAACCAACAAAGGCCATTTGTCCCAAGGAACAATTTTCAAGGAAACCAAAGTGGGTTTCAACCAAAGCAACAATCTAACCCACCCGGTTTTGGACAGCAAGGACAACCAAGCAACGCAACGCCTCAAGACAACGAGATGAAGAACATGCTTCAACAGATATTACAAGGCCAAGCTCAAGGAACCATGGAATTGAGTAAGAAAATGGCGGAAATCCACAACAAGGTGGACTGTTCTTACAATGATCTCAACTCCAAATTTGAGTCATTGTCGTCTAGGGTCAAACAATTCGAAGGACGAGGAGTTGCTTCATCATCACGCCCTCAAGGTACCTTCCCGGGAAAACCAGAGGCTAATCCGAAGGAGTTTTGCAACGCTATCACATTGCGTAGCGGAAAAGAGCTTCCCCCACGGGAGATTCCATCTAATCTCAACGAGGACATTGAGAACCAAAGCGGGGAGGTGATCATTGAGAATGAAGCAAATATCGATGAAGAAGATGCTGTTTCGGGGAAAGCTAAAGGAGCAAGGACAATCGAAGACGAAACTGTGGTAGCACCTACAAAGAAGAAATCTTTTGTCCCACCGCCTTATGAACCCAAGCTTCCTTTCCCGGGCCGCTTTAAGAAGCAACTCATGGAAAAATACAGAGCGATCTTCGATGAGCAAATCAACAAAGTCCAAGTGACTATGCCTTTGGTTGATGCTTTCTTGCTAGTCCCACAATACACTAAGTTCCTTAAAGATGCAATCAAGGATAGAACCAAGAACCTAGAAGGAATGGTTGTGCTTTCCCATGAGTGTAGTGCAATAATTCAACGGAAAGTCATACCAAAGAAGTTGGGAGATCCAGGAAGCTTTACTCTTCCATGTGCTCTTGGACCACTTGGTTTTGATCATTGCTTGTGCGACCTTGGAGCAAGTGTAAGCTTAATGCCTTTCTCAGTGGCAAAACGTCTAGGCTTCACTACCTACAAAGCTTGCAGAATTTCTCTCGTGCTAGCGGACAGGTCGGTGAGACACCCAATTGGAATGCTTGAAGATCTACCGGTGAAAATTGGCGATTTTGAGGTACCCACCGATTTTGTTGTTCTTGAGATGGATGAAGAACCCAAAGATCCTCTCATCTTTGGAAGACCATTTTTAGCCACCGCCGGGGCTATCATAGATGTGCGAAGAGGGAAGATTGATCTTCATTTGGGTAAAGACGATGTGCTTAACTTTGACATCAATGAAATGATGAAGAAGCCCACAATAGATGGTCAAGCCTTCTACATTGAAACTATGGAGGAGCTGGCGGATGAGCTTCTAGAGGAGTTGAACTTGGAGGATCATCTTCAAATTGCTTTGACTAAAGAGCATGGAGAGAATGGGTATCTTCATGAGGAGAGTGTTGGTTACATGAAGTTGCTAAACTCGCACAAAGCGCTAGTTGGAGAAAATCAGTTTTTGGAACTAGAGCACAAAGAAACTGTTGAAGACGGATTGGAGAACAATGTGAGCTCTTTGGAAATTGACTACGTGAGTGCTTTGGATGTCGACTTGGAGGACGAGCAAGGAACTAGCAATGGTGAGACTAGTTTCGATGAAGATTGGAGCGAACTCAAAGCCCCAAAAGTCGACCTCAAACCACTCCCAAGTGGACTAAGGTACGCGTTCTTAGGTCCAAATGAGTCTTATCCGGTCATAGTCAATGAGAGTTTAGATGAGAATGAGTTGACCGCCCTTTTGAGAGAGTTGAGGAAATTTAGAAGAGCAATAGGCTACTCTTTAGATGATATAAAAGGAATTTCCTCTTCTCTATGTGCACACCGAATCCATCTAGAAGATGAGTCTATGAGCTCTATTGAACATCAAAGACGGTTAAACCCGAATTTGAAAGAAGTGGTTAAGAAGGAGATTCTTAAACTTCTAGATGCGGGGATAATATATCCCATTTCGGATAGTACATGGGTCTCACCGGTTCATGTGGTTCCCAAAAAGGGTGGGATAACGGTTGTACGGAATGATAAAGATGAATTGATCCCCACTAGAACTATAACCGGACATAGGATGTGCATAGATTATAGAAAGCTAAACTCGTCTACTCGAAAAGATCATTTCCCTTTGCCTTTTATTGACCAAATGTTAGAGAGATTGGCAAATCACCCTTATTATTGTTTCCTTGATGGATATTCGGGATTCTTTCAAATCCCAATCCACCCCAATGATCAAGAGAAAACGACCTTTACATGTCCCTATGGTACCTTCGCATATCGAAGAATGCCATTTGGACTTTGTAATGCACCCGCGACTTTTCAACGGTGTGTAATGTCTATTTTCTCGGACTTAATTGAGGACATGGTAGAGGTGTTTATGGATGATTTTTCTGTATATGGTGCCTCGTTTGCTTCTTGTTTGTCAAATCTTTGCAGGGTACTCACTAGGTGCGAAGAAGCAAATCTCGTCTTGAATTGGGAGAAATGTCATTTCATGGTGCGAGAAGGCATTGTCTTGGGGCATAAGATCTCGGAAAAGGGCATTGAGGTTGACAGGGCTAAGATCGAAGTGATGATGGGTTTGGAACCGCCAACAACGGTGAAGGGCATTCGAAGTTTTTTGGGCCATGCTGGGTTTTATAGACGGTTCATCAAGGATTTCTCGAGGATAGCGAGACCTCTAACAAGACTTCTTTGCAAAGAGGTGGAGTTCAATTTCGATGGAGAATGCCTTGAGGCATTTCTGGAAATCAAGAAAGCTCTTGTGAGTGCTCCAATTGTGCAAGCACCGGATTGGGATCTTCCGTTCGAAATCATGTGTGATGCTAGTGACTTTGCGGTTGGCGCAGTTTTGGGTCAAAAGAAAGACAAGAAGATTCATGTCATCTACTATGCTAGTAGAACCTTGGATGATGCTCAGACGAGATATGCAACCACGGAAAAGGAGCTCTTAGCGGTGGTCTATGCTTTCGAAAAATTCCGCTCCTACTTGGTGGGATCCAAGATCGTGGTATATACGGATCATGCCGCCTTGAGACACTTGATAGCAAAGAAAGATGCCAAACCAAGGCTTCTACGGTGGATCCTTCTTCTCCAAGAGTTCGATATGGAGATTAAAGACAAGAAAGGCATTGAAAACGGCGTTGCGGACCACTTGTCTAGATTAAGAGTTGAAGAGACAATTCCCATAGATGATTCTCTTCCCGAAGAACATCTTATGATTGTTGGGATGTTGAAGGAAAGTTATCATGCGGGGTTGAGACTAGACGAGGTCATGAGTTTGAGTGATCTTGGTTTGCCGTGGTATGCTGATTTTGTGAACTATTTAGCTTGCGGGAAGGAACCACCAAACTTGGACAGTTACAACAAGAAGAAGTTCTTTAGAGATGTAAACCATTTCTATTGGGACGAACCTTATCTATACAAGAGATGCTCGGATAGTCTGTACCGGAGGTGCATCCCGGAGGAAGAAGTGAATGGAGTGCTGTATCATTGTCATGGTTCGGTATATGGAGGGCACTTCGCATCCTTCAAAACTGCAACAAAAGTGCTTAATTCCGGGTTATGGTGGCCAAGTTTGTTCAAAGACGCTCACACCTACGTTTCGTCATGTGATGCTTGCCAAAGAAAAGGCAACATAAGTAGAAGGGATGAGATGCCTCAAAATCCCATCTTGGAAGTCGAGGTGTTTGACGTGTGGGGAATAGATTTCATGGGACCATTTCCCTCATCTTATGGAAACCAATACATATTGGTGGCGGTGGACTATGTTTCTAAGTGGGTGGAAGCCGTTGCAAGTCCAACTAATGATGCCAAGGTGGTCATTAAGCTTTTCAAGACGATCATTTTCCCGAGGTTTGGAATCCCTAGAGTGGTGATTAGTGATGGTGGAAGTCATTTCATTAACAAGGTGTTTGAGAGCTTGCTCAAGAAGCATGGAGTCAAACACAAGGTTGCCACACCCTATCACCCTCAAACAAGTGGGCAAGTGGAAGTCTCCAACCGCCAAATCAAGGCAATATTGGAAAAGACGGTGAGTAACTCGAGGAAAGATTGGGCCAAGAAGCTAGACGATGCTTTGTGGGCATACCGAACCGCGTTCAAAACTCCCATTGGTACTACACCTTTCAACTTACTTTATGGGAAGTCATGTCATTTGCCCGTTGAGTTGGAGTACAAAGCATTATGGGCAATCAAGTTGCTGAACTTTGACATTAAGACAGCTTCGGAAAGACGTCTAATCCAGTTACATGAGCTAGATGAAATCCGTCTCGATGCCTATGACAGCTCAAAGATTTACAAGGAACGGACTAAGGCGTTCCATGACAAGAAGATTGTCAAGAAAGGTTTCAAAGCTGGAGACCAAGTGCTGCTTTTCAATTCCCGGTTGAAGCTGTTTCCCGGAAAGTTGAAATCGAGGTGGTCGGGGCCGTTCAAGATCAAAGAAGTACAGCCTTATGGAGCGGTGACGCTATGGAACAACAGTGGTGGGGAATTTACGGTTAACGGGCACAGACTCAAACCGTACTCGGCATCAGCATTCATCGAGGAAGGGATCTCGGTTCCGCTCTCGAACCCGTCTCCCGCCTAAAAGGGTTTGCAAAGTCAAGCTTAGTGACTTTAAACAAGCGCTCTTGGGAGGCATTCCCATGACTATCCTTGTATATATTTCAATCTTTCTAGTTCCTTTTTATGTTTTTGTCTTTTGTTTTCAGGTTTATTTGCTCGGGTCTGCAAAAAGGGGAAGAAGCACTTCGAAAAGGAAATTTGGACTTTTTCAAGACTCGCAGCGGTCAACTCGCAGCGGTATAGCCAGACCGCTGCGAAATCACCCGTCGAAAACCAGGACATCCGCAGCGGTCATGCAGCGGTTGGAGGAGACCGCTGCACTTTCAAGCTCGCAGCGGTCAACTCGCAGCGGTATAGCCAGACCGCTGCGAAATCACCCGTCGAAAACCAGGACATCCGCAGCGGTCATGCAGCGGTTGGAGGAGACCGCTGCACTTTCAAGCTCGCAGCGGTCAACTCGCAGCGGTATAGCCAGACCGCTGCGAAATCACCCGTCGAAAACCCGAGATTCCACAGCGGTCATGCAGCGGTTGGAGGAGACCGCTGTGGAACTCTTCCAGGTAAGTCAACTCTGATTTTCGAGTTAGGAGGAAGAGAAGAGCCACAAGATCACCATCAACGAGCGGTTCAGGGAACCCAGCACTCTCCATTGACACGTCCCCTTCCGTCGAATTCTAAAGGTAACACTCCAATTTTGTAAATATTTTTCGAGTCTTCAGTTCGTTTTTTTTTTATTTGTTTTTTTTTTAGGTACTTTCTCCAAATTTTCTTATACACCGAGACGGTGTTAAGTAAGTTGGGGGGAGGTACCCGTTGCTAATAGCGTGTTTTGTTTTGTTTTATTTTCCTTGAGTCTCATGCATTCATGTATTGCATTGATAAAAAAAAAAAAAAAAAAAAAAAAAAAACGAAAAAACGAAAATTCCAAAAAAATGACCATATAGTTTTGCATTGCATTCTTTTCTTTTTAGGATTGAGTCTAGAAGCATTTAGGAATGCATTGCATATGCATAGGGAGCAATGATAGTAACTAAAGCTTAGCATTTCATTCAATGTGATGCCCTTGTTAATCATACCATGTTGCTTGAACATCTCTTGAAAAAAAACTCGCAAACTTCGTGCTTTGATCTCTCCACTTGAAACTTGTCGTCTTGTTGATGTTTGCTTGAATTGAAACCAACTCCTTAACTATTGGACTGAGTTGAATTTAATTTTCTCACTTATGGGCTTGTGTATGCTTAACCATGGTCACCTAAAAACATCCAAGTCATCTTTGCATTAATTTTTACCACTCTTGTTGACTTGGGTGGCCATTTCCATTTATAAATGGTTTCCCCACCTTTAAACCCAACCATTTCCTTCCACCCTTGATGATTTTGTGAGTGAGGCCTCTTTTCTTGATAGTACTACACTTGTAAAATCTTGTAAGTATCGAGGACGACAAAGGATAGCTTCCATTAGCTAGGTTTGTTGTTCTTGGGGAATTGGCTAGTGATTAGAAAGGAGATTGAGAATGGTGAAGAGTTGTCAATGTTTGGGGATATATAAAAAAAAAAAAAAAAAAAAAAAAAAAAAAAAAAAAAAAAAAAAAAAAAGAGATTCCCCCTAGAGATGAAAGAAAAGAAAGGATAAGTGAAAAAGAAAGGGAAGGGAGTAGTGATGAAAAGATAAGAAAAGGAATCGAAAGAGCAAATGGAAATTTTCAAGGAACGATTTGAAAAGAGAAATGATCAAAAGGGTAGAGATTTAGTTTGGCAAAGAGCAAAAAGAAAAACACTTGGGTAGAAATAGTGAATTGGATACTCAAAGCTTAGGGAAGGGTAGAACAATGGAAGTGAATACTTTGTATGCGTAAATTGTTCCGATCTTCCTTGCTTTTGCGAAGTGTTTGTACTCCGTTTTTCATAGAGTTAACCACTAAATTGATCTCTTGTTTATATTGATAAATCTTTCTCTTGTTCAACCGATTGGTCTATAGATCACTTGCCCATTTGTGAGACCGCACCTTGAAACGATTAATTGAATGTGAGAGTTGGTTAATATGACGGTAGTCGGATGCTTGACTTTGAGTGTAGAGAAAAATATTTGGAGTTGCGATAAGCCTAGAGAAGTTAGAGTGGATTAAGAAGTTTGTTCTTGCAACATGTTATCATTTCCTAAGGACATCATGGTGAATGCTTTGCTAGCTTCTTTTGATTTGAGCTCCCGCTTTCAATCATTTTCTCCAACTTGTTTATGTTTGTTTGCTTGAGGACAAGCAAAAGGCAAGTCCGGGGGAATTGATATTCGCATATTTTAACTCTTTTTATCATGCATCTCATCTAGTTTTTGTACATTAATGTGTAGTTTCATAGAGTTTTTCTATAGTTTTGCATTCTTAAGTAGAAGTTAATAGATTTTAGATAGGTCCTAGAGAGTTTTGGTACAATTGGAGTGTTTCAGGTACTTATTGGAGTCTTGGGGAAGATCATGGACCAGGAGGAACGTACCCGCAGCGAACGGAGATGATCGAGTGATGGAGGAGGAAATCAGGAAGCGCAGCGGCCAGCATGCAGCGGTCTAGGGAGACCGCTGCACTTTCAAGTCCGCAGCGGTCAGGTGCAGCGGTACGAGCAGACCGCTGCGGATCCAGCCGGAGCAAAAACCAGAAGTCTCGCAGCGGTCATACAGCGGTCAAACCAGACCGCTGCACTTTCAAGTCCGCAGCGGTCAGGTGCAGCGGTACGAGCAGACCGCTGCGGATCCATCCGAAGCAAACAGCAGGCAGTTCACAGCGGTCATGCAGCGGTCTGAGCTGACCGCTGTGAACCCTCTCGGACAAAAAAGTTGTCGGGTCAAACCCGGTTTGTCCCGGGTTGACCCGATCTGTATTGACTTAAGCAAAATTAAACCTAATTAGAAAAGGAGAACTTTTGTTTTTCTTTGAGATTTTTTTAAGCAAAAAACCTTTTTTGAGAGCTTGGGAGGAGATTGTAAGAGATTATTGAGTGATTTATGCAAGTTCTTATTGGATTATTTCTTCCATCTTTTGTCCCATTATCTTTTATGATTCTCAACACTTCCTTTATGGGATTTGTGGAGAAAACCATGTGTTGTGAGTAGTTTTCTAGGGTTCTTGGGTGAAGTAGATTTAGGTAATTTTAGAGTGAATCAATGATGTTAGGGCTTTGATTGTTATTGATCCTCCCTTGTTTAGTGAGTTTAATGCTAAATCATCCATGATCAAGTTGATTTAGATCATAGGGAATTTCTCGCCCGGAAGGTGTTCGATGAAATTCCCCAATGAACTAATCAAGGGATATTCCATTCTTAACCTATGGAAATAGTTGTTTAAGATGTTTATTGATTAAATGATCTTGTTTCTAATGCTCGAAAGTTATTGAATCACAAATGGGAATTTGTTCTTGATTTAGTAAATTCCAAAGGGACTAGTTCCAAGGGATTGGATTAGTCTTGTTTAATGATCATAGTCTAAGGATTAGCATTGCTTGAGTTTATTGGCATCATTGTGAACCACTAAAGTTACCGACAATCGTATACTTCACCCTTGGATTCGTTTGTTTTAGAACTTTCTTTAAACCGTAATTTACATTCTCGTTTAGGTTTCTATTTTTGCTTTAGTTGGAAATAGTTTGTTTTTAAAATCCTTTAGGTTGCTAGAAAACCAATTCTTGAACCGCTTAGATTAAGAAGTTTTATGTATTCTTAGTTTTTAATCCCAACCCATTATGGATTGACATCTCAAGTACTACAATGACATGAGTATACTTGGGATAATTGACACGAAAATATCATGTATCAGAGGTGTATCCTAGTTTTGCGGCTGAGCCACGTAACGTATACCTCGGGTTATCTACAGATGGATTCAACCCTTTTGGGAAACATGGGAGGCAATATTCATTGTGGCCAGTAATAGTCACACCTTACAATTTGCCGCCTAGTTTGTGCATGAAACGAGAGTTTTTGTTCCTCACGATTCTTGTCCCCGGACCGGAGCATCCTAAGAGGTCCCTTGATATTTTCTTGCAGCCATTAATTTATGAGTTGAAAATGTTATGGAAAGATGGTGTTCAAGCGTTCGATGTTTCTCTCCAACAGAATTTCACTATGCGTGCGGTACTTATGTGGACCATAAGTGATTTTCCAGCATTTGGTATGCTATCTGGATGGTCGACTCATGGAAGGTTGGCGTGCCCGTATTGTCAAGATAACACTGATGCGTTCCAATTGAAGCACGGTCGAAAGACTTCTTGGTTCGATTGTCATCGACGATTTCTGCCGCATGATCATCCATATCGTCGGAGCACGACATTGTTTAAGAAGAACAAAAAAGTATTTGATGGTCCACCTCCTGAGCCGGATGGGAATAACATCATCACTCAGTTGAGAGATTTTGGTGCTGAGAAGACGGTTTCATGTGGTGGTAATGGTCATTTTCCCGTAGATGGTTGTGGCGAGTACCACAATTGGAACAAGAGGAGTATTTTTTGGGATTTGCCATATTGGAAGAACCATCTGCTGCGCCATAATCTAGATGTCATGCACATTGAAAAAAACTTTTTTGACAACATCATTAATACTGTTCTAAATGTGCAAGGGAAGACGAAAGATAATTTGAAAGCCAGATTGGATTTGCCAGAAATTTGTTCTCGGAAGGAACTCCATATAATGGCGAACGGAAAATCTCAGGCCCCCGCTTTCCGTTTGGATGAGCCTTCAAAAGAGGTGTTCTTCGACTGGATTACGCATAGTGTTCAATTCCCAGACGGATACGCATCTAACCTTCGTAATTGCGTTAATATTGGAGAAGGGAAGTTTTCAGGGTTGAAGAGTCATGATTGTCACGTTATCATGCAACGCCTCCTTCCATTTGCCTTTGCCGGTCTTCTTCCTAGAAACGTCCATGGAGCAATTGCAGGTACATTTATAATTTACAAAATTATATCTAAATTTTACTAAATTTTACTAATTTTATTTATCATTTATGCAGGGATCGGTGCTTTCTTCCGGGATTTATGCACGAGATCACTTACAGCAGACGGTATCCAAAATTTGGAGGAGAAGATACCGGCTCTACTATGCAACCTCGAGAAAATATTTCCACCAGCATTTTTCGATGTTATGGAACATCTTCCTATTCATCTTCCTAGGGAAGCAAGACTTGGTGGGCCAGTTCAATATCGATGGATGTATCCGTTTGAGCGATATATGCTCCACCTAAAGAAGAAGGTGAAAAATCTTGCAAGAGTCGAGGGTTCTATTGTTGCACAGAGCGTGAATGAAGAAGCATCCAACTTTGCTAGCTACTACTTTCCATCTTCGGTGAAGACTAAAAGTAGACGACCTGCACGTCATGATGATGGAGGAGAAAAACCGCTGTATCCGGTCTATGTCCCAAATATTTTTGCAGAAATTGGAAGGCTTAGTGGAAAAGGAAGGTCTAGACGACTAACAGAGGAGGAACAAAGGCATTTGCATACATATCTTCTGACAAACTGCGTAGACATTTTCGAATATGAGAGGTACGTCACTTGATTTTGAATAATGTATTTGTTTAGTAATTACCATAAATTAATCCTTGATAGTATTTTGAATAATGTATTTGTTTTATTCACAGTATATACATGGAGCAAATAAGGAATTGGTTTCCAAATTGCACAGAGGATGAGCTTATGGTCCGTAAACAGAATGAATTCACGGATTGGTTGAAATATTACGTAAGTGCTCGATTTCCCGCAATTAAACTAAATTTTACATACTTACACATATTGTTTATGAGTGTCCACAAATTGTACAGGTTGATCAGATTAATACTACCGGGACATCGATTCCCACATGGTTAGTTGAGATGGTGCGTGGCCCTACTTTTGTTCCAAGTGTTTATCCGATGTATTGCACTCGGGGGTATGCTTTTAAGGCTTTTCGTGAAGGGAGTTCAAGGACAACTTGCAACTACGGTATTTCGTCTACATCTGGAGAATTTGTCTACTACGGAATACTCCGCGAAATATTAGAAGTCAAATATCCAGGAATGATTGGTTTGAAGTGCATTGTGTTCTATTGCGATTGGTATGATCCAGTGGAAGGTCTACGTCAGGACGAATTTGGTGTGACATCTGTTCACGGAGGCAAGCGACATCGGAAATACGATCCATTTATTCTTGCTTCACAAGCAGACCAGGTTTCCTACATTCGATACCCCCGTGTTAGGAACAAGCAAGATCCGTGGATTGCAGTAACATCCATACAACCAAGAGGAATGATATCTGGTGTTTCCGAGCATGATCCTTTACAGGAAATGCCAATTGCTAATTTAGGTGAAATCGAGCATTCTCTAGAGGTTGACCTTGTGGTTGACTTCACCGGCATGGGCGAACTATTTGAGGATTCTGAAGAAGAGAGAGGAGAATTTGATGAGGAATCCGATTCAGCTTCTTCAGATTATTCATCGGACTCAGAATAGTTTTTGTAAAAAATATTTTATATGCATTTATTTTTAAGTAACAAATTTATGAAACTTTTTTCACATGCTTTAATTAGTTGTACGAATATTTTTAATTAATAAGGATTCACAATGTTTTTCACATCTATATCATTTTATTCATCAGTTTCAGAATAAATTTGTCACAATGTTTTTTCATATGCATCTATTTTAAATAAACAAAATTTTCAAAATTGTTCAAATGCTTAAATATGGTGTACGTATTTTTTAATACATTTAACTCTACATTCCGACCATTTTCCGACCGGACACAAAACGCGGTCGGTAATTGGTCGGGAATGATTGAATTATATTTGCCCCAGCTAAAACATGTCCCGGGTAAATTTCCCCCGTGTAAATTTCCCCCGGCTAAAAAATTCCTTGGTGGTCGGAAAATGGTCGGAAATTCCGACTAAATTCCGACCAAAATGCCGACCATTTAAACGCGGTCGGTAATTGGTCGGGAATGATTGAATTATATTTGTCCCGGCTAAAACTTGTCCCGGGTAAATCTTCCCCCGGCTAAAAAATTCCTTGGTGGTCGGAAAATGGTCTGAAATTCCGACCAAATTCCGACCAGATTCTTTGAAATTCTTTGATTTAGGATATGATTGGCTTATATATAGACGTTTGACAAATAAACTGTTATATATAGACTACAACTGAGTCTTTTTTTTAACAAGAGGCTAATGAGCTTGTTTGTGTACTCACAATATTTAGCTGAGACTTTTGACTATATACGAAAAATATTTGTCAAACCTACAAGAAACCGAAAAGTATACGTATAAGGTTAATGTTTCGTTATGAAATGTTTAACTCAATATACTTTCAATTTATAAAACATCATATACTCTATTAAATGTTTATTTTGGGGCATATATATGTTAGACATAAGATGTTTACATGTTTTTTAAAGAATATACAGTTTCAAAATTAAGAGTTTTTAACCCTAAACCCTATATGGTCGGAAATTGGTCGGAAATATCAAGGAATTTCCGACCAATTTCCGACCAATATAGATAAATAGTCGGAAATTAGTCGGAAATTATAAGGAAATTCTAAAGTTTTATGGTGGATTTATAAACCCTAAACCGTGTATGAAATACTAAATTTTATCTTAAGAATCAATATTCTTGAACATCTAATCCAAACCTTACAAGAAAACGAATAGTGTAAGTATAAGTTATATGTTTCGTTAAGAGAGGTTAAACCCGTTCTCTTATCGATTCATAAAAATCGTCATATACTCTATTTATGTCTACCTTGCCATATTGTTTTCATACCTATGATATTTAGATGTTTTATACGGTATTCAATTTTAGAATTTCATACCCTATACCCTATCTGGTCGGAAATTGGTTGGAAATTTCCGACCAATTTCCGACCAATGTAATTTTTTTTCGAAAAAATGCCAAGTGTTAACAATATACATCAACCCGAGACACGCAATATTATGAATGGTCGGAATACTGTCGGAATTACCGACAAATTTCCGACCAATGTAATTTTTTTCGATAAAATGCCAAGTGTTAACAATATATGTCAACCCGCGACACGCAGTATTATGAATGGTCGGAATCCTGTCGGAATTACCGACCGATTTCCGACCAGAATGAAATTAAACCCGCGAAAATTAACCGCTAAATGAAATATTGAGACGGTTTCGTATTTTTTGAAAACCGACGGAATTCCGACGGAATTCCGACCACCCCTAAATCTAAATACCTGTACCGCATCGTCTTCTTCATTTCTTCATCGATCTCTGTCTTCTCTCTCTGCGATTCTCTCTCCGCCTTCCTCCGTCTCGCGACCGCCTCCGTCTTCCTTCCTCGCCGGTAAGTGCCTCTTCCTTCTCTTCTCTCCCTCTTCCTCTTCCTTCTCTTCTCTCCCTCTTATCTTCCTCTTTTCTTCTTCGTTTGTAGATCGCCGGAGCCGCCGTCTCTTCGCCGGAGCCGCCGTCTCTCCTCCCGCCGCCGTCTCTCCTCCCGCCGGCCAATTATCACCATGTAAGGATGTTAGTTGTTTAGTTTGAGTTTTGTGGTTAGATTAGAGATTAGGATCATAGTTCTTATGCTTTGTGGTTAGATTGGAGATTAGGATGTTAGTTCTTATGATTTGTGGTTAGATTTGTGAGATTTGTGGGTTAGATTTTTAGGATTTGTTGTTAGATTATAGTTTTTGGATTTGTTGTTTACACATAGTGTTTTTCATAATTTTTTTGGATTTTTTGGTTTAATTAGATTTTTTGGATTTGTTGGGTTTTTTACACAATTGGATTTTTTGGATTTTTGTATTTTTGTTATAAATATAAACTTTAATAGATAATTTTTAGATTAAAAATACAAAAATCTATTTTTTAAATGTTATAGAAATCATGTATATAACACATTTTTAAATCTAAGATATTTTTAAGATTTTTCGGATTTTTTTTAATTTAATCATTTGTATAATTAATGAATTTATTATTACTCTTTTTCATAAATTTCTTATAATTTTATGAATTTTTGAAATTTTCATAAAAACTTTTTGTCTAATTTTCATAGTTTTTTCGGGTTTTTCGTAATATTTTGGATTTTTGGTAATTGTTACGGTTTTTGGTCATTGTTTCGCGTTATTCTGAATATTTTAATAGTATTCATTTTTTCTTTTGCGAATCAATATTATAGTTTGCGTTTTATTTATAGTTTGCGTTTGCGTTTAATATCTAACAAATTTTGCGTTTTTTTTTCAGGGCGTACGAGGGTTTCGCGAACTTGACCATCGGTGGTTCTTCTCAAGGGATGCAACAACCTCGACATACCGGTGGTTCGACTCGAGGGCCAGAACCACCAAGTCCGGCCGCATCGAATATCCCAGAGTCGCAGAGTCAAGCTCCTCGAATCATGACCATCGAGGAGTTAGTCCAACAACCGGGCCGGGACTTGCACATCCGGCTTGATCCACATCTCGTTGGAAGATCGACATGGTAAAAACCTTTAGTTCATATATATATATATATATATATATATATATATATATATATATATTTAATATCAAATTGTTTATAGTTTATCTTTTTTTGTAGGTTTGGTATATCGAACAACGGGATTAGCAAGGCTATTATGAGGATGTTCCATTCGATCCTCGACAAACCGTACAAGAAGTTTTCAGAAGTCCCGTATGATGAGAAGCAACTTTGGTTTAGACAATTTGCGGTAAGTTGTCAATTACTATATTTTTTCTTATATTTATAAGTATTTTTTTAATATTTTACTAAGCATTTTTATTTATGTTTTCGTAGCAAGAGTTTACATGGCATCATTCTCATACTGCCACGGTGGAAAAATTATTTATGAAGGAAGCGAGTACGCAGTTCAAGAGACACATGAACGAGTGGAAGAAAAAGTGGAGGAAAGGGGCAGACAAGCCGAAAGGCTTGAATTTGGAGGTTTGGAATCACTACGGACCCTATTGGCAACAACCGGAGACAGAGAAAGTCTCGAAGACTAATTCGGGAAACCGAAAGAGTGATCGCAACGGGAAGGGCCAATACATCCACAACTCCGGATCGAGCAGCTTCCAGACCCGAGAAATTCAAATGGTAATATTTTATTGTTTACATTGTTTTCTTTACTTAATTAATTATTAAATTATTTATTCATATTTAAATTTATTTGTTTTTATAGACTAATGAGGCCGGAGGTGTGCGTCCGAATCATTTAGACTTAATGAAGAGGTGCCACACGAACAAGACAACCGGGTTTATTCAAGATCCCCTCATAAGGGAGATCTACGAGAACGTGACGAAGCAGAAGACCGACATCGAGCTGACCCAACAGTCACAAGGTGACTCCTCCTCCTCCTTCGAGATGTCGCGGGAAGCGGTCAACCAACTCGTTTTGAACGTAAGTTTTTTTTTTCTTATAGTTTTACATTATAATTTTATTATGTTTTAATTTATTTATATTTTATACAGGAATTTCCCCTTGATAAAAAAGGGCGACGTCGCGGCGGTTTGGGTACGATCCCGTTTATGGACGACCGGTCTTCTTCTGGTTCATTTTTCTCTGAAGATCTCATCCACCAGAATGAAGAGCTCAAGTCCAAAGTAGAAGCTTTGGAGGCGGCGAAAACGGACACCGAATTCAGGTTAGGTGCCACGCAAGATGAGCTTTCGGAGGCGAGGTCAGATATCGCTAACATGTCGTCGTGGATGAAAGCGAAGTTTCCGGATTTTCCGGGAACGTGATCCGGATCCGAATCCGGATTTGCAAATGTTTAATAATGTTAATTTTTAATGTTTTAAAAACACTTTTTTATTTATTTCTAAACTATTTTAATTTTAAATATATTAATGTTTAATGTTTAATATTAATTTTAATTTTCGAATAAATTTATTTTCATTTTCGAAAAATGTTTAATTTTAATTTTAATATTCAAAATTTTTAAAATACAAAATAAAATATTTTGTCGGAATTTGGTCGGAAATTAGATAGGTCGGAAATCGGTCGGAAATGAAACACGTCGGCATTTGGTCGGAAAATGGTCATCGGACCTTTGTCGGTAAATCGTCGGGTATTATTATAGTCGGAGTTTGGTCGGATATTAGTAACGTCGGCATTTGGTCGGCATTTGGTCGGAAACAAAGTTATCGGAATTTTGTCGGTAAATCGTCGGGTATTATTATGGTCGGAATATGGTCGGAACTTAGTTCGGTCGGTTTTTGGTCGGTATTTGGTCGGGAATGGTTGCATCGGTCGTTGGTCGGTAAATCGTCGGGAATAATCTGGTCGGGAATCGGTCGGGAATTACCGACCAATTTCCGACCATATTTGATTTCCGACGCTATAGTTCCGACGGGCGATATTGGTCGGAAATTCGTCGGGAATGACGTTTTCCGACCGGTTTCCGACCAATATACCCGTCGGAAATCGAGTGTATTCTTGTAGTGATCCTCCAAAACAAAACATGGGGCCCACAAAAACCCTACACACAATAATACACTTATTGAGCAATACACGACACGTTACTTTCCCTCAAAGCAAAGAATCTAAAGTTTTAAAACTTTACCAAAAAGCTTCGACTTTGCTTCTCCCCTTCCATTTACACTCCTTGTGCTACCCCAAGCCAAAAATACAACCAGGGAGAGATTATTAAAGCCCTCTCAAATCGGCTTCAGCACAAAGATGGAAACTTCTAGAAACTCCACCAACTCATCGCTCTTCCAATGGTTAGGTCTTATAGAAGATTCTGATCAGCCTTCTAGTTCTACCCCTCCTCGAATCATCACCCTTCTCGCTTCAGTTCTTGAGAAGATGATTCAAAAGAACGAAAAGCCATTCTACACAAGACACAAGAAGTTCCGTTTGTCAATATGTAAAATTGAGATTTCTCTTACATAGTTTTCTCTCTATCCTCCGATCTCATGTTTGAATCTCCTGGCGATCGACAGGGACGAAGAGATCACTGTGTTCCATGGCTCACGAACACCATCATCGATGACCATTCATCGTTACACAGAGAGAGTCCACAGGTACGCTCGGTGTAGCCCTGCGTGCTTCGTTGCAGCCTTTGCTTACATCTTGAGGTATCTAGAAAGACCAGTGGCTACAAGCATGACTCGTCGTCTCACATCACTCAACGCTCATCGCCTTCTCATCACCAGTCTCTTGGTTGCAGCCAAATTCTTGGACCGCAAGTTAGTATCTTCTTAATTAGACCTAAAATCTCTCCTACTCTATTTAATTATTGTAACCAGAGTTTGTTATCTTGCTTTTTTTTTTGTTCTGGAGTTTAGGTGTTATAACAATGCGTATTATGCAAAAATCGGAGGAGTGAGCACTGAAGAGATGAATAGGCTGGAGAGAACGTTCTTGTTCGATATTGATTTCAGACTAAATATTACAACGGAGATGTTTGAGAAACACTGTCTCATGTTGCAGAGAGAAACTGTGCCTTGTGATTCAAGAAAACTTAGAACAGTTCTTGGAGAGATAGCTTGTAGCTGCCAAGCGATTTAATAAAAAAACAAAAAAAACAGGGGAACAAAAAAATCATTGCTTAGATCTTCTTTTCTTCACTTTGTTTTCAAACTAGTGTTTTCTCATATGATTATTTGAAGAAACAGAGCAATAAAAAGAAACGAACAGGAACTAAAATCTAATTACGTTTGGGATCAAAACAATTCTTTTTTTATTGAACAAGTCACATCTGCAGTATTACTTAAACAATCTCAAAAAGAAAAAAAAAAGGAGCAATGAAGCTTGATCAATTCGGACCATTTCCAAATGACGATGACGGACTAAATTCGGGCTACTACGTTTGGGCCTGAGTTATGGTTAGCCCAAACCTGACGCAAAAATCATGAGCGAATACACACACACACACTAATTGATAAACAAACAACCCCGTCAAATCGTCCAAAATCCAATAGAAATGGTCTAAAATTTAACCCAAAGCCGATCAGGTCTAATCTGAATGTCCAAATTTTTTTATTCATGCTCAGACAAATTGGCTCTAAATACATTATTGGATACGTATTTGAAAGTATGAAAAACTACTTTATATAGTAAGTATCTCTAACCCCACTCCATTTTTTATTTCAAATTCTATTTTGGAGTAAATTTTTCTCTAACCCCACTCTATTTTTTCACTCCAAAATAGAGTTTCTCCATTTTCTACTCCATATTTGGAGTAATTCCATATTTTATTCCATTATTGAGTTGGACTTTTTTAATTGCAAATTGATCATTTAAATATTAAATATTTATATTTTATAATTTTTTTATTAATTTAGCAATGTATTTGTCGTACATATTATCAACTATCAACATATATACATGTGACACTATACTAATATTTAAATGCATAAAATATATTTAACTATCATAATTATTTAAACACAAAAAATTATTTAAAAAGATTACAAAGTAAAATAAATATGGATTATTGCTTCGCCTATCCATTATATTCTTTAGGGAAAAGAATATAATATGGGTTATTATATGGCTGATGGTATATATCCAAAATGGTCTATCATTGTGCAAACGATTCACGAGCCAAGAAGTCCAAAGAACAATTTTTTTGCTACACAACAAGAAGCATGCAGGAAAGATGTAGAACGCGCATTCGGAGTTCTCCAATCTCGGTTTGCTATTGTGAAAAGACCGGTTTGTTTTTGGAAAAAAATGTGTTTCATGACATAATGACTACATATATGATTTTACATAACATGATAATCGAGGATGAACGTGATCTCGAAGCACCAATTGGAGTTGGAAGAGAAGCTCCACCTCCAGAGGTCCAAATAGTAGATGATGATAATACCATATTCCAAGAGTTTCTTGGTCGATTTAGAGCAATTAAAGATAAAGAAGCTCATTTTTCACTTCGAAATGTACTAATTGATCATTTGTGGAAAAAATTTAGTGTCGGTGATGTTTAATGATATTATGTAATTTTCTTTATTTAATAAGTATTAAATTTTATTAAATTCATAATTTATAAAAGTTTTGCAAAAAAATGGGTTAATTTGTAACTTTTAGAAATAAAATGCATTATTAATAAAATACAAAAAGAATCTATTTATAATATTCTTTTTTGGAGTAAAAAATGGAATTATACATTGGAGCAAAACACAACTCCATTTTGGAGTAAAAAATGGAGATATACATTGGAGATGGTCTTAGGGCATCTCCAACCCTACTATATTTCCCACTCTAAACTCTATTTTAGAGTAAAATCATCTCCAACCCCACTTTATTTCCCACTCTAAAACAGAGTAACTCTATTTTTACTCTATTTTTAGGGCATCTCCAACTCATCTCTATTTTTGGCTCCAACCTCTATTTTGGAGTCAATTATTCTCCAACCCAGCTCTATTTTAGAGCCAAAAATAGAATTTTTAATATTTGGCTCTATATTTGGAGTCAACTCTATTTTTTTTGTTCATGACTCTATTTTTAACTCCAAAATAGAGTGGCATTGGAGTAAAACTCAACTCCAACATGTAGTTGCTCTATTTTGGAGCAAAAAAATAGAGCAACACATTAGAGATGCTCTTAGAGTAACTATATTTCTCACTCTATTTTAGAGTTGAACTTTATTATATATAGAATGATCCTTTAATTTTTATATCTTTGTAATTATAACTGAAACAAATAATAATTATAATATTTAAATACAAGAAAATCAATTTTACATTTAAATTACTTTATTATAATATTTTGTGATGTGTTCATATTATTTATGATGTGTTCATATTATTTGAGATAATTTGTAGAGTAAATTTTTCTCCAATATCACAATTTGACAAAAAAAATTGCACTAAAAAAATGTTAAAACTTAAATTACAGAAAATGATTATCACCACCAGATTATTATATAGATTATTTTTATAAATTTTAAAATCAACATTTTTAAGACAGCAATAATTTTCTTAAAATACCGAAATACAAAAAAAAATGTTGAAACTAAAGATAAGCAACATAACAAGCATAGAAAAATTTAACATAAACAATATAACAAATACCGAAAATAAAGTAAGCAACATTGACGTCAAAAAAAAGAAGATAAGCAACATAAAACAATTTTAATACAACAAAGACTATTGACTTAATAATAATTCGGTAAGTTGCTTCCGGATCCACCAAAATCGTTAAAATATTGTCCAAACGAAGTAGATGGAGGACTAGCTTGTTGTTGATCACCCCGCTTTTGTAAAATTCGTGCTTGTTCAGCCTGGATATATGCACGAATGCTTGGATCTTGTATGGAATTTAAGTCACAAAATAAAAAAAAAATTTCCTCCTTTAACTCTTTCAAAGCATAATTTTTATTTTGAATCTCCAAATGATATTCTCTTTGTGCGTTTGTCTTATTTAATTCCTCCAAAAATCGTTAATTTCTTCTTTTAAAGTATTGATAACTGTGGTTGTTTGATCAACAAGTTTTCTTTTCATTTTGGATTTTTTTATTCCACTTGGTCGTGGTGAGGGAGATCCGCCAATAATCATGTCGTTGTCTTCTAAGTTTAGAGAAAATGAAGATAAACCTGGAGATGTTTGCGTAGAAGAATCAATGGCAGAATTTTCAGACTCTAAAGATGTACACTCGTTACCACATGGGATTGATATGCGTTTAGCAGAGTCGATACCATCTTTAAATTTTTCGAAGTTCTTAACAATATTCCAAACATGCTCAAATTTCCATCCTGCTTTGAACTTTGGATCTTCCCTTAGCATTAACTTAGCTTGATTAAACTGCATATCATTGGAAAAAATTAATTATTGAAACAAATGTAAGTAAGTTAACAAATTATATATTAATACTTACAATATCTTCATTTGAAGCACCACTTGAACGCCTATTTTCACATTGTTTGATGCATGTATGCATCTTTTTGTTGTTTTCTCAATTGTTTGAACTCGACAATGAATTGACTTTTTTGTACGCTCACTCCAAGTTGCATTTTTTTGAATTCGAAATGCATTAATTGATCATTTATGGGAAAAATACAGTAATGGTGATGTTTAAACCAAAGTCCTATATGTTTTATTATTTTTATATGATGTAATGTAAATTTTCTTATGTAATAAATGTTTAATTTAAATAAAATCATAATTTATGGAAGTTTTTGAAAGAAAAAAATAAGTGGGTTAATTTGTAATTTCTTACAAATAAATTATATTTATAATAAAATAGAAATAGAATATACCATATAATATTCATTTTTAGAGTGAAAAATAGAGTAATACATTGGAGCAAAACTCAACTCTATTTTAGAGTTACTCTATGTTAGAGTAAAAAATAAAGTAATACGTTGAAGATGGTCTTAGAGCATATGCATCGGTTAGGAACTCTATTGGATGTCTTAAGAATAAAATATTAATTGTTTTAATATAATTTAATTAAATAATTAAAAATTAAAATTAGACTAATACAAAAATGACATGTGTGAGAGAGGTGTCTTACAAACTTAAGAACGGGTCTCATAAGAGACACCCTCCTAACACTATTTACTATTTTTTCAATTTTTTCTAATTGTTTAATGTTTAGACACCCTGCAATGCAATTGCTCTTAATATTTCAAAGTGACATGATGTTAAAAGATTTGGGGCATAGTATCGTCAACTTCCTTTTTTTTTTTTTAGTTTGATTCCCGTCCAAATCTCTTTTATATAAGTTCGATCATTCGAAATTTATGTCACACTTAAAATTCATTAAAAAATCTGGAATTCGATCCGGATTATCCTTTATTAACAAAAATAATATATATTATATATGTAAAACATAATATCATATATAGCGAATTAGTTTTCAACATAGAACAACTCGTCTTTTTGATGTTATTAGTTTTGAAAAACAGTAGATTAAGTGTAAAACCGACCACATTTTGTTGTTGTTATTCTTAATCTATTTGGCAAATTAACCTTTTTAAAATGGGACAGAACGCAATTTGCATACTCACCAAGTTTATGCGGAGTGAACGCTTTTTGCGTTTGACGGCCTACGTGTGGGACTACGCGTATGAGAACGGCGGATACATACATGACATGACATGACGTATTACAAAACCTTATTGAAATATAATATGTATATATTTATGTTTTCCTTGTTGGTGCCATGTTGCAACTTACACATATACTCTTTCTCTCAACCAAAATTAAAATACTTGCTCAGTATTCAACTCTCTTTTTTTCTTTTCTTTTCTAGCTGCACATGGTATTTCATTTTCAACTCCTTCGGTGGCCAATATGAATCTAATAACTAAAATCAACATCCCAAAAATATATATTAAATTTGTAAACAACGTAATATTATGTGTTGACTTATGCTAATAAATATGCCTTTTTGACGAACAAATTATAATCTTTTATTATTATTTTTTTATTGTTAATAATATATGTCAAAATCTGTTCGATTAATTTAGGGATTACTGCAAAAAAAACCTTAACCTTTTTTTTTGCAAGAAAAACCTTCAGCTCAAACAAGTGCAAGTCAATCCCTCCACCTACAAAGTCACCCGGAAAACAACCCCTCCGTGATTTCGTCGTTATATCGTTGACGGTTTTCAAAACGCAGCGTTTTGAATAAAACGAAGAAAGTAAAAGTCGTGTTGTTTTCTCTGTTTCGGGAACAAATCAATTTGGGTGAAAAATAAAATTAGGGTTCATCGTGTTTATATTTCGGTTATCTGGGCAAATCCGGTAAGTTCCGACGACGGCGAAGAAGCATTGAGACATTCCGACCAACTCTGAAGATCTGGTAAGTTTATTTGTCTCTATTTCGGTTATCTGGGCAGAAACGGTTCGAGAAGAGACAAATTGTAAGTCTTTCACTTTGACATGATTCGAATTGATTTGGATTACGATTCGAATTCATAGGTTACTATTTGAGAAGAGACAAATTGATATGGGTTATGATTCAAGTTCAAAGGTTAAATCCTAAGTAATACGATAACTTTATTGAAAATAAAAAAATCTCACAATTGTGATTGTATGTAGATTATCATAGTTGTGATTGTTCTTTGAATATTAGGTGATTGTTCTTTGAATATTGGGATTCTGTGTGATTATTGGCAGATGGCTAACAATGCTAGTTCATCTATGAGTAAATAAAAGGATGACAAAGTTGTTGTGTGCCATTGTAATCGGCCAGCAAAAATTGTAAAAGCTTGGACTGATGCAAACACTGGGCGTAGGTTCTACAGCTGTACATGGCGTAAAATGTGTAACGGTTATGAATCTTGTAACTTTTTTCGTTGGGTTGCAACATCTAGCATTGTTGGAGGCAAGAGATGTCATTCGAGAGCAAAAAGAAGAGATTAGGAATTTGAAGCAACAAATGACATTCATGGATGAGCTGAGGCAAACCCGTGAGGAATGTGAAGCACTTAAGCGGGAAGTGTTGATCCTTAAGGAGATGAGTAAGGTACAATATCTAATGTCTATGGAGTAGTATCTTAGGACTTTGTGTTGTAGTATCTAAGGTCTTTGTGTTGTAGTATCTTAATTATGTAGACAACATATATGCATTCGGATTGAATGAGAAGTATTGTGTCCAAAGGCAGTAGGAAGCACATGTGAAGACTATGCCTGGAGTGGAACAAGAAGCGAATGTGCAAAACCATAACAAAGTTCAAAATTCAAACCATAACAAAGAACAAAAGCATCCAAATTTAATTACTACATAACAATAAGGTTTTCAAAACCATAACAAGGTTCAAAAGAATAACATAAGTAATAAGTTTCAGGTTTAAATGCCTAACATACATAATAAAAAGGTTTTCAAAACCATAACAAAGTTCAAAACACAGTCTTTACGGTTGGGAAGAACCACGACCTCGGCCATGGCCACAAATACGTGCAACCTGATTAGGAGGGGTTTCATCACCTTGAGCAGCCTGATTCTTGCGTGGTCTACCACGTTTCCTCCGTGGGAGTGCAGCTGAGAGGCTCGGAAGTTCTTCATTAGGCTGAGAAGAAGATCCAGGTCCACAATTAAACCATGAACCCCAAACCTCCTGTAACATTACTTTGTTGCCTCCACTCTTCACGATTCACAGGCTGAGAAGAAGGTCCAACTCCAACATCACTCCAAGGCATCCACTCTTCACGATTCACAGGCTGAGAAGAAGACCTTCTTGTTGCAGCTCCAGCAGCCTGATTCAGAGCTTCACTAACAACAACTTTAGAGCGTGGCCTACCAGGAGGCTTCTTTGCAGGCTTCAGAACTGCAACACCAATCCTTCTACCTATAAACAGATCATCTTCTCGGACAATAAATAAGGTTAACGCACCTGTCCCGATAGCGTAGTGAACCGCTCTCCCAAGCTTCTCATCGTCTTCAATATCCTCTTTCACATCAGGTGTATCAGGTGGAAACCATGATACCTTTCTCATATTATCTTCATACCCGATTACTTGTGTCAAGAGCATCACAATCTTATTCAGTGTAAAACCTTCACCAACATGTTTACCTACTTCGTGTATCTCTCCACCAAGATAACATTCATCTGTTGACCAATACCCTCCAGCTTGAACAAAAAAATCGAAACTGCACACATTGAGATATTATCAGTCTCGATTCACAAGCTTACACAATGGAGAAGAAAAAAAAAATTATTCACTCGATGTACAACGAACAAGGAGACACATCAAAACAAACAAGCAACTCGAGGACAGTGGCTCAGACTTGAGATGACAAAGAAGGACGAGGAAGAGAAAAAATGACAAGGAAGACGAGGAAGACAAAGCCCCTAAGCTAATCAAAGATACATGCTTGTGATAAGGAAGACGAGGAAAACAAAGAAGGACAAAATTGTGAATGTGATACTGGAAAAATAAAGGAATAAGAGGAATCGAGTTTCGATTCGCAATCAAAGCAATCAAATTCCACAATCAATCAGAGGAATCGAGTCTCATTACCTCATTATTCAGACTTGACTTATCCTTGAAGATGTTTGCAACTCGATTCCAGAACTCAAAGATGTCGTCGAAATCCACGACTCGAAGATGTCGCCGACGACTCGAAGATGTCGTCCAAATCGATTCTCCTTAATCACTTCGTACAATACAATTTCCCCCCCCCCCCCCAAATTCGATTTCCCCTAAATTTTTTTTTTCCCCCCAATTATGTTTTTCGAAGGGTAAGTCTAAACTCAAACATCCCGTTTTCTAAGTCTAAAAACAACAACACATTCCAGAAATTATGCTGTTTTAAAATGACTAAAACGCAGAGTTTTAACTTACGTTTGTTTTTGAATAGACATTTTCTCTTGCCACGTCATCAATACATAGAGGGGTTGTTTTGCTGGTGACTTTGTAGGTGGAAAGATTAACTTGCATTTTTTTGAGCTGAGAGTTTTTCTTGCAAAAAAAATAAAGGTTAAGGGTTTTTTTTGCAGTAATCCCATTAATTTAATATGCGAAGATCAAGACTAAAAATATTGATATTGAAAAAGGTTGGTTAAATTGTGAAATCGATAAAGAAACGAATATAGCGGCTTGTTATCAAATAAGAAAGCAATTAATATTATATTAAATAATAGTTTAGACTGAACGCGTGAACTTAAAAAATTATAGATTCCAACAAACCCTCACCAGATTAATGAAATATTTATTTTATTCACAAGATTTCTCTTAAAATCTTGCCTTTTTTGTACTTTTCTCCGTGATTCTCTTCTGTTTCAAGAAGCTTCGTCATCCCCGTTTACGGTTTATCTCAATATTTTCAAATATTTTATTTCTCTCGAAACCTCAATTCGCATATTCTTGTGGGTTTGCTAGTTGTCAGTGACTACGATGGTTTGCTTTGCTTTGCTTTGCTTTAAAGCTTTCTCCAAAATAAATAAAATCTCATAATCCGTGTCATAATCCGTGTGATTCGAGCGATTTTATCGTCAATTTTCATTTCTATTCTGGGTTTATGGGTCTCTTCTTCACGATTTTGCCAGATTAGGGTCAACAAAACCAGAAATTAAATTAAGGTAAGGCCAAATTTTGCCTTGTGATTTTGGCATTCTCTTTCTTTCTCTGGGTTTTTGATTTGTTGGCTCCTTCTAAAATTTCCCTTTTTAGGCTTTATTCGTTCTGATTTTCGCCTGCAACGTCGACCTAAAAAGATGCGATTTAGATCAGAGTTGCGATCGATAAGAGATTCGATTTTCTGCCCATCTGGGTTTCTTCTTCAGGGTTCTTTTTTTTTTATCTCTTCTGAAATCGATTTGCATGTCGTTTTCTAGGATTGATAAATCTCTCTTCTCCGACTCAGATTTTGAATAAAGTTTCAGTTTTTTTCTGGGTTCCTAGAGTTCTTCTTATCTCTGCAATTGCATGCATGTTACTTTTGGGGTCTGATTACTCTATTTTAATGCTCTGGTTTCTTCGATTCATGCAGGTTTCTGACATTCTCGACTCGACCCAGATTTTGATTTCTTCTGGAATTTTGGATTTCTTTGTTGGAGAAGGTGGTGAATCTGAAGCGATTAGTAATAGCTGCCTCTCTCTCGGATGAATTCTCCGTTGAGTTGCAAGAATCCGAGACTCTTTTCAAAATCTATTGCTTGCAAATGCCTTGTTCTTGTTGCTATTGCTCTGTTCTACAGAGCTCTGTTGCTCTCTTACTCCCCCAGAAACGCTCTGAACAGTAGCTCCTTGATTCGAGCTCGTTACATTTCAGATTCCTCCTCAATCGGTGGAATCCGGACTGATAAGTTTCTCGAGGTTCCTCAGATCGTGTGGGGATTAAACAATCAGAAGATAGCTTTTGCCAGAGCTTGCTTGACGGCGAGAATGATGAACAGAACGCTCCTCATGCCTAGTCTAAGTGCTTCCTTGTTCTACAAGGAAGTCGATAAGCTTCGTCCGATTCCCTTCGATAAAGTGTTTCAGTTTGAAAGATTCAACTCTCTGTGCAGCGGGTTTGTGCCACTTGCTCGGTTCTCGGATGTTAGAAACAGAACACAAGTGTTTGATCTTGAGAAAGGTAGTGGAAGAAGATGGACAGTGGAGAGAGACTTGGAACAATTGAAACACTCCGCACATAACGGATCGATCGATGAGTCTGAAGTGATCCGTGTCATAGGGAAAAACCCATTCTTGTGGCACGATCATTGGCCGGTAAAGGACTATGCTAAGGTCTTTGAGTGTATGGTTGTGGTTGATGAAATCGCAAGAGAAGCAGATAAAGTTGTGATGAAAATCAGAGAAGCAGGGGCAAATGCGGCAAGAGCGAAACTCGAACCCAGAACCGGAATCCAGGGTCCTATTCCTTTTGTTGCGGTTCACATGAGGATAGAGATAGATTGGATGATACATTGTAAGAAACTAGAGCAAAAGAAAAAGGTTTCAGAGATTTGTAGCAGTAAAAGAGAGATTATGGAGAGAGTAGGGAACATTTCCGGTTTAAAGACTCCAACGGTTCTTTACCTCGCGGTAGCGGATAGTCTCTTAGAAGAAAAAGAAGAGGATTCATCAGTTTTAAAGGGTTGGAGAGACGGGTTAATACCTTTTGAGAAGAAGAAGCTTGGGGTTAAAGAGGAGATTTATGGGAAGTATTCGTATTTGATTCAGTCGGCTATAGATTACGAGGTGTGTTTAAGAGCGGATGTTTTTGTTGGTAATAGCTATTCGACATTCTCTAGTCTCGTTGTTCTTGAAAGGACGCAGAAGGCGAGAAGGTTAGGGCATATGAGTTCTTGTGAAGATAGTGAAAACGAGTGGAGATCGTATGCATATAATCTGGCTGGAGAATCAAAGGGAGTTCCAAGGAGATGGATGACGAATATGACTCATTCGAGCTTGCAAGCTATTAGCTATGGATCTAATTCTGTTTCTTGTTCAAGTGGGTGAAGTTGACATTTTAGAATTAGTTTTTGGTCTTTTTTATACAATTCGTTTATTTGTGGGGTACAAACTTGTGTAGATTTTTACTGGAAAAACAAAAAAGCAATGCTTAAATCTTCTTTTTTCAAATTTCTGTCTTCTGATAATTATTTCGAGAAAAAGAGTAAGAGGTGAAATCTACAGAACAATTTTTTACTTAGTAAACAAGGCATCTATATGAACAAACAACTTAAAACCCACATTCTCTTCATTCAATTTTTTTTTTTTTTTTTGAAACTGGTCTGGATCTTTCTGCAGCTAAGAATTAGCTCTGTTTTCTTCCGGCGTAGATACGGAATGAAGCCAGCCCGGCGATCAAAACCGCAGTCCCTACTGTTAAGAAACATTTTGGGAATCCACCAAATATCATAATGAGATACAGAAGCATATGACCAAACATTTTGGAATCCATGAAGTGAACATACTTGAAACCGCCATTAGAGATCCGTTGATTAGCTTGCAAATCCTTTTCTTCCTTGACTCCATCTTTGGAATACACAAATGAGGATGCTCGGCTGCGGTTAAGATGTTTAGAAATAAGTTATCGAAATCTCCTAATTTGGAACTGATTGGTATTGGAGCTTCAATCCCTATATCTTGTGCAACCTGCAAAAATACATATTATCTTAGTTTATTATTACAAACTTTTGTTGAGATTATTATACTCAAGAAGAAAGATCAGTTACTCTAGTGGATTCTTGAACAGCCATTGGGAATGAATCCAGATCAGTTTTTGCTGCAACCATTAGGCAAGGAAACTCGAAACCCGCGTCTTTGCTAGTGGTTACAACCTCAGCAAGCAAATCGATGGCTCTCTTCCACGAAGACTCATCAGAAGTATCGTAGACGAAGATTGCTACATCACAAGCAGCCAATGCTTTATCTGATAATAGGAATCCATCTTCTCGATATTGAATTTCCTTCATCACCAAAGTTTTCTTTGTATTTGCCATCATTCCGGATATGCCAACCATATTAACAGCATAACGTTCCTCAGCTGATTCATTGTTGTTGTCATCATCGTATGACCTAAGATTCATATAATCAGGCAGACACATTTTAACTTATGTTCTGTAAATTAATTTCTTGAGCTGAGTCAAAAATGGACAGACCTTCCGATAAATCGATTGAGCAATGCAGATTTTCCAGCATTCTTGGGTCCAAACACAAAACACTGCACAACTTTTCTTTCGGAGGTTTGCTCCTTGCGATCTAGCTCTCTCTTCCTAGTAACGTGAATCGCTGAAGATGGATCATCTAGGTATCTAATGTAAATTAAATACTCAAGACTCCGAGCTGGATCTATTAGTGTCATCAATGACCACTGCAAAGATAGTAAATAGTTCAAAGATTTAGGGAAAAATGTAAACTTTTGAAATGGGTTCCTCTTAAAACCGTTGAAAAGACTTATTTTTGATTACCAATGAGAGGAAAGCTTCAATAGATAATCCTCCATACTCATTTTTCTCTGCAGCATCCTTATAAGGATCTTCGTTCCAAGGACTGTCATTAATGATTCAAATCAATGGAATCACACAGAAGCAGATCAAAGGAAACATTTTATAATCACAAATCGCGCGCTTTTGAAATCTGAAAATGTTACCTTTCAGGTGAAGTTTGAAATAGATATCCCATCTCATGAGGTCCCAAGCTAATATTCTGAGGAATTCAAATCTGATTTTTAAGAAATCTATCTTCCCACAAGTAATATATACCTAAGACATAATAAACTAGAAAAATAAGACTTTACACCGTATTTATCCATAAGCTCATAGACTACTCCCCTTAAGAATCCAATAGCTTTATCTGTCAGCTCAACACTCTGAACAATGACAAAAGAAATGCCAAATCAGAAACTGCATGCAGCAAATAATCACAATGAAGCCAAAACAGATAATTTCTATTTCTTCAAATTTTTACCTGATCAGCCTCACGTTTGAATGATGAATAAGGAATCATATCATCTGCGAGTCTCATATCATTGTTATACCCAAATTTCCTAAGTATAGTCCATAATGTTTTGATTCTTCCTTGTTCGACAAGATATGTGTTTAGAAACAAGAAGCCATCCAAGGTGAGTCCTTTTTCACTAGCTACTTGTGGACACCGTACTTGCACAGATTTTCTTATTTCTTTACATTGAGAATGCGTCAATGAATTATTGAAGCAGTGAACCTATTTTTTTTTTTTTTGCAACTTAGCTGTTTTATAGAAACACTCAAAAGAAGAACACTATGAAACATAAGAGGGAATCAGATGAAACCTGAATATCATTTAACTCGGCGTCATTGAGAATGAAATTCCTTCTATGGCTAGAGAGTCTAAATATACGTTTTAAGGCAGCGACACAGCGAGGCTTCAATGAATTGGTTTCTTGATCATATATTGGTCCTACAGGGTGTATAACTGCTTTTTGCGCATGCTTGAAAACATCTCGAGCCTACAGAAGTAGCTTTTGATTTATCAGGATGGTCATTTTTACACGTGATGAAAAAAAATAACAAGTTAACCAGATTCATCACAAAGATCTAACTTTCAGCAAAAAAAAAAAAAAAAAAGGTTGACACAATGTGAATGTTCTTGAAATGCTTAAAGTTTAAGATCTCACGCACAAGCCAAAACATCTGATTTAGATCCTGAGCAGACCACTCGATAGATGTCTCGATCTCTCGATATTGTTTCATTATAGGTGTCGTTATTTGTTCAATGCTGATTTGATTGTATATGTCAACTTTATAACCTGCCACTATGATAGGAACTCTCACCTGTTCAATAGAAGAGTTTCAATAAGAAAGATTACAAAATGCAGGGGAATGAGCATAAATACTCTCTACACTTTTCTAATCGCTAATTGATTGATGAAGACTAAGAAAGAAGAAACTAAACCTCTAATTGTCGAAACAGAGGAAGCCAGTATTCACTCAAACGGTCAATAGTCTCCGGTCTATCGAATGCAAATGTCAAAACAATTGCATTTGCTTCCTTAACTTCCCTTATGACCTTTCCCTTATCTCCCGGTCTGCAGATTTTATTAATATCAGAAATTCTATGCACATCCTTCTTGATGTCAATGTATAGAATCAGAAGAAACATTTTACCTTGAAGAAGTGTCGATAATGGTGGCGGGAATCGGGTCAGAGAATAATTCAGAAGGGAAATTGGTAGAAGGTAACAGAGGAGGGATGTTTGGATGGAAAGAACCATATGCTGCAGCCATAATCAAACTTGATTTCCCAGTTCCCTTTTCACCAACCACGACAATTCGTATCGGTTTTGGCGAACCACGAGGATCTCCCACACCAATCCTCATCATCTGATTTTGCAAACAACATCAAAATACTTTCAGAATAAACAAATACCGATCATATAAGACATTTGAGAAGATCTGAAACAGAGAAGGAGACTGATCAATGGCCAGAATCAAATGACTAAGCATGACTTAGAAAATCTAGAGGCTCAAGAATCAAGATTCAGGTATCGTAAGTTGAAAAGGAGAAGAAGTTTTATACAACCCATTAGGTGAAATTGCAGAAACAGAGGCAAAAACAGAGAGAGACTAGATGATCATAAAGATGCATACTTGTCAGAATAATCCAGAGTCTCAAAAAACAGTAAAAATAAATTAACCTAGAAGATCAAAATGCAGATGAAAGCGGGATGGTAACTAAGCTTGTGAAGGATGAGAAAATTCAAAAGAAGAAAATAAAAGCTTCTTCTTCTTCTGTTGTTTTATTTCATTTCATTTCATCTCATCATTTTATTTTTAACGGTGATATTGGCGTTTGTGGGCAAGGATCGACGGACGAGATTGAAGATCTTGACGTGGATACAACTGGTTTTCTTGGTTCTGTTTTGTTGTTTACCTTATTCGGGTTCAAAGCTTTTAATTACCTGCATTAATTTGAATACCCTTTTCTTGAATAAAATATATACATCCTTATATTCAGCATATAAGTTACAATAAACCTAAAATGGGATCAAATCTGGAGAACACAATAACACCCGTACACAGTAGATATAGTGTTAGATTTGATACAATCATAATAAAAATACTTTTCGTATTTTGTATCATCTTTAATTAACAATCCAAGACACACACCAATGCTAATATTTATATAAATACATATATTTTTTTGAAAAAAAAATACCCGCGTAATCTCGTTACCCGCCATTTAAAAAACATTTCGACTTCTCATTTAACCAATTTAAATTAATAACCAGATAAAACAATCCCAAAATTAATTACCAAAAAAAATAATGTTAATAATCATATGAATAAATAATGTGTTACTTCAAAAGTGTCGTTATTTACATATTTTTAATATCTGTAAAAAAGATATTAGAATTATACTTTTCTAAAATAGAGGAATAATTTTTTTAATATTCCCGCGTAATCTCGTTACCCGCCATTTAAAAAACATTTTAATTTTTTATTTAACCAATTTTAACTATTAACCAAAGAAAACAATCCCAAAATTAATTATCAAAAAAATGCATGACACGCCGCAATGCTAATAATCATATGAATAAATAATGTGTTACTCCAAAAATATCGTTAATCACATATTTTTTTAATATGTGTGAAAAAAAATATTAGAATGATACTTTTCCTAAAATAGAAGAAATATTTTATAAAATTTCGCACGTAAATTTGTTACCCGCCTTCTAACAATATTCCGACCTCAAATTTAAACCATGTAAATTAATCACTAACGAAAATACCCCAAAATTAGTTACCAAAAAAATGCACGACATGTTGGAATGCAAATAGGTATATATATTAATAACATGCTGTAAAAAACAATATAAATTAATAATGATTAATCATGATTGTCCATCATCCAAAAAACATTTCGACTTATTATCTAACCCAATTAAAGTAACTACCAAAAATACCGGAAAATTATGTTCTTAATTAAAATCTAAAATTTACTAATTTACCTAATCAACCTAAGATAAATCAATCATTTATTTTATCAAATAAATATTTTGGAGAAGATTTCACTGCAACGTGTCATTTCTATACTCTTTTAATTTTGGAGTTTGACTAGTTATAATTGCTTGTTAGTTTCCTTAAAAAGTTAATCTCTTAGACCATTTGTTGGTGGTCACCCTTTATAAATTGCTAGGTAATATAAGAAACTAATAGTATGCTATTTATTGTAAAATATAATGGTTTAACCTATATTGCAATAACATGTATTCTACAATCTATATGTTACAGTCGTCTTATTGGTTCAGGTCTTGTTGAACTAAATTTCTCTTGAGGCGGTTTAGGTATTAACAAGAAAATATAAATCAACATAATAATATCAAATTATAAAGTTGACAAAAAGGAGTTTAATCATCCAGAAGAGGGAATGATGCTTCAAAATGAGAAAGAGGTTACCCTCCGTTCCCGTTAAAGCCCATTGGGGCGGAGTAGTTCAGTTCGAGGGCCCACTTCGTTCCTCAGAGAGCTCCGAGATCGGGAAAGAGCATAACAAAGATGATGCCCGGCGAGATTATCGACGGCCGGAAAGTCTCTGAATCTGTACCTGTAACAGTAAGCTCACTCATTCTCGATTTTATTGCATGATTATTGTACGTGTGTGCTTGTGATTCTTCCGATCTGATCTAGTTTCGATGTGTTGTTTTGTTTGCACGGTCGTAGTCTGTTCCAGTTCCAGATCCAGGCCATGCCACTGTCGAATTCGCTGGTAAGTAACACTGTCGTATTTTGCGGTCGTATAGTTGAATTGATAATTGGTCTGGATTTCGAATCAGCTAATTAATCGGTTAATTTTCCCATTTTCGATCCCTTTCCTAAATTTGGAATGTTCGTTAATATTTACATTTGACAAGAGCACCCCCTAGTTTTCTTGTATCACCACAGCTTACTTATCGAATGTCTTATACATTTTTGTTCGATTTTTAGGTGATTATGAGTTGCTAGACCCAAGCTCTTTGACTTTTGTTGTCTTCTTCTCTGGAGATTGATTGCTCTTTGAGTTTTGTTGTCTTCTTCACTGGAGATTGATTGCTCTGTGATTGAACTATGTAGCAAACGACGGACCAATCTCTGAGGCTTCTGCATCTGCTGGTCACCAAGAAGGTAATGTAACTGATCGTAAATTCATCAAAATACAGCTATATACACCGGTTTGCATGTCTAGCCTATTTGAATGTGGCTAACCAATCATTCACTCACTAGTTTTTATGTTTAATTTCTACATTCTTCACTTTGCTTGTATATTTGTCTGTCGATTTGATCAGCTTCCAGTCATATGGACCATAAATTTTTAACCCAAGCTGTTGAAGATGCATACATTGGAGTGGAGTGTGGTGATGGCCGCCCGTTTGGAGCGGTTATTGTTCATAAGAACGAAATCGTTGTGAGCTGCCATAATATGGTTTTGAAATACAAAGACCCTACCGCACATGCTGAAATCATAGCCATTAGAGAGGTACTAACACCTTCAAGACACAAAACTGAAAATGTTATTGTTGTGGAATTTTGTACATGATGCCAAATCTTGTTTCTCATTATGATTTTTTTGACCAAACCACAGGCATGCAAGAAACTGAACGAAATCAAGCTATCGGAATGCGAGATTTATGCGTCCTGCGAGCCTTGTCCGATGTGTTTTGGGGCCATCCATCTCTCAAGACTCAAGGTAAAAATAGTGAAATATGAAAACTTATTCTTGTGTTTTCTTTTTGTTTCTTCTTTTTTTCTGAAACCTCTTCTTGAACAGAGATTGGTGTATGGGGTCGTGAACCGGCTCGATTCACCACCGGCGTTTGGAGTATTTACCAAAGTGCCATCAAAACCTACCAACCATTCGAAATTCACCGGGAAATGTGAGCGGTCCAAATGTGTCGCCGGCTATGAAGTCCGCCGACAAATCTAAAGGTCGCCGTAAGGTACAATCGACGGAGTGGTGGGTTGAGGATAAGCTAAACCGGCTCATCGGGTCGGACTCATCCTCTGCTACGGATTTTTTGGATACATTATGTGATGAAGATTATGATGATGAATGTTAATCATCACATTGAGAAATTCAGAAGTTGTTGTAATCATGGAGAGAAAATGTAATATTACATGCCGTGCTTAACACGAATCTTCAACACTAGTGTAACACTTATTATAAACAAGATTGTAAGCGTCAATATATTTGTATAAACTAGATAAATTTTTTTTTTTTTTTTTTTAAATTGTATAACACCTTTCCTTTTTGACATGTTTTGTGTATCTTTTTGTCATCGCTGAATAAATCTTTTTTTTTAGGCAAAATTGAATAAATCTATTATTTAAAACGAAAAATACAATATAAAAACATCTAGTGGGACGATGCTTCTAAACGAGAAAGAGGGTTACGCTCTGGTTACGGTTAGTCAAATCAATCCCCTTGGACCGGATTAGTATAGTTTCAAGTTTCAAGTTTCAAGTTTCAAGGCCAATTTGGTTCGTTAGGGAAAAGCTACGAGACGGAGGGAAGATCGGGAAGGAGGAGAACAAGATGATGTCCGGCGGGAACTACACGACTATCGACAGCCAGAAAGTCTCTGGATCTGTGCCTGTAAGTTCGTCTTTCAACGCTTTCTCGATCTCGATTGTTTCCACGAGTATTTACGTGTGTATTCGCTGATTCTTCCGATCTGATCTACTTTCCATGTGTTTTGTTTATGCCGATCGTAGTCTGTTCCAGATCCAGGCCATACCACCGTCAAATTCGCAGGTAACATTGTCGTATTCTCTGAAAATCTCTGTTTCTGAGGTGAATTTGACAATAGAGCGTTTACGAAAGAAGCATTTGATTTGGAATCAGAGGCCCTTTGGATTTAGAAAGAATATCTAGCTTAAACAGATGAGGGTTAAACGAATAGAAGATACGGGAATCTTTTTCAGGGAGAAAGAGGAATCTTATAATTGCAAGTATTGATTTGACATGGTTATTATGTTCATGTTAAGCTCTGATTGAGGGATGCATTGTTTCGCAGAATCTAATCTACAAACCTTTACTCCATCTGCTACTCAGGGGAAGATCTCTGGCGGTAGTAATCCCCCTCGAGATGCTGACGGTAGGATTGTCTGAAGTTTTTATTCTACATTAGTAAAAGTTTTCCAAATGTTGTTATTCTAGTCGATTGAGGAATTTTGGAAAAGTGTTCATCAACTGCTTCATCTTTATAATTTGGTATGTCTTATGATGGCTTATAGTATAAATTTTGAAACCCGGTGCAGATACATTTTCTGGGCATGGTAATGGTAGTTCAGACGAACCTCATTCTGGTGGCTGGCTCCATAAATTCACTGTTGGTGCTTACAAGCCATTCTTTGATGTCGACACCTCAGATGTCGTAGAGAGACTCAAAGAATCTCTCTTCCCATTCCGTGGAACATTTACAGAGAAGACAGCCGATAAGCCTGACTTGTAAGAATTGTGTCTTTCTTATCATTTTTCAACTTTTCTCAAATTCGATAATTGATTGTATTTGCAGGTATGGCCCATTCTGGATATGCACAACCTTGATATTTGTGGCAGCATCTATCGGCACATTTGTCACATACATAGCACACAAATGGAAGAAACAAGAATGGAACTACGACATTAATCTGGTGACTTGGTCTGCAGGTGTGTTCTACGGCTATGTCACGATTGTTCCTCTTGCACTATATGTCGTTCTCAAATACTTCTCTGCACCATCAGGCCTAGTCCAACTCTTCTGTCTCTACGGATATTCCCTGTTCATCTTTATCCCTGCATTGGTATCAATTTTCTCCTTCTTAAAAAATGTGTCTCATATCTGAATATGATGAGACTTGTGACATTTGTACCTGTTTCTGACTATGCAGTGCCTCTCAGTCGTGCCAGTGGAGATCTTCAGGTGGGTTATCGCAGGTGTAGCCGGGTTCATGTCTGCTACATTTGTGGCTTTGAACCTGAAAGCGCATATCAATTCCGCTGGAGAGAGATCGATCCTGATTATCGCCAGCATCTTTCTTTTGCAGCTCGGGCTTGCGGTTGTGCTGAAGCTCTATCTGTTCACTGTCACCGTATGATTCATAAAAGTTATAGACCTTGTTTCTTTATAAACTAAAGGTAATGTTTTCTGATAATCTGTAGATCCATAAACGTTTCACCTCCTCAGATTTTATCCAATTTTTGTACTATTTGGAAACAGAACTCCAGGATTCCATTCATTTATTTACTTACTTACCTTCGATGATGTACTTGTAGAAAAGTAGTGTAATAATAATAAACCGATTTGTTGCTGCTGCGATGTTCAAACTTTCGAAAACAACAAGTTGAAAAACCTAGAGCTCTTTGACACGAAAAAAACATAATTGAAGACATCTGCAAATTTGTTGATCTCACTTACAGTTCGACCAAAATAAAATAAAAAACTAATTTGACCCCCAAAAAGGTAATTTATTGTTGTAGAAGAAATGGTGAAAATTGAAAAGAAAGGACCCATAAATAATCTTCAATTCTAAAGGGTCTTACAAGATTTGTACGGATACGGCGATCTTCACTAACATCTTCCTCACTGGAATTTCTGACAATCTTGTAAATATTCTTCTACATATTTGAATCATCTTCGATTCCCTGTCTTTTTTTTCCGACAGATCTCTTTCTCCTATATTCTTCCTACTTGTTGTAAAATGTTTGTTGTTTTTCAGTGTTTGGCTGTAATAGTAATGGCGAATTTCTCCACGGATAATAATTCTAAAAAAAAGAAGATAACAAGTATTTTGCTGCTACTTGGCGTTTTAACATTTTTCCTTTCCACATTATCATCATGTGGGTCTCAATCATCGAGATTTCCACTTTTAATTTTTTTTTTCCTTCTCTCTTATTATTATTTTTTATTTTTGGGTTTATAATTAATCTGTTGTTTTGTGAACATGGCCGTTGAATTTGATAGCCAGATTCACACTAATCTTCTTGCATCAATTATTTCATCTTGGCTTGGCGTGAGATTTGAGGTATGTGTGTTAGGTACCTTGTTACGTTTCTTAGTTTGTTCATCTTTTACATCTCAAGCAATCAAAATCACCCCCAAAGCTTTCTCTTTTTGAAAAGATTAGACATTTGGAGAGAGAGATTTTGTAGATTTGTTTTTGTCAGAGAGTGAATTGTAAGTGAGATCAACAAACTTTCCCCTTTTTTAAATTTTAAATTTTTTGTAGGTCGCGATTAAATTGGAGGTTAAAGCTGCGGTTTTTGCAGATGAGTTGGGTTTGAATGTTTGGTGGGTGTGGAAATGGACCGGAGGAGCTGGCTATGGCGGAGGAATTCATCTGAGAAAAGTCCCGGCGAGACAGAAAGTACAGGCTCAGCCTCTTCTCATTCTGAAAGATTCTCAGACGATCAGGTAAATAGATTCTGTTGTGTTTCTTCTTGAGAATCTATCAATGGCTCTAATGTGTATCATTTTGTTGTGTGAAACTCAGAGATCTCAATCACCTGTAACAAGAGAAGAAGAGGCAACGGCGGATATCAAGATTCTAACGGAGAGGCTCTCTGCGGCTCTTTTAAATCTCAGTTTAAAAGAGGACCTTGCCAAGCAGCATGCTAAAGTTGCAGAGGAAGCTGTCACAGGTTATTTATGTGTGTGTGTGTGTGTGTGTTTTTACTGCACAAATCGGATTTTAGTTCTCGGTTATTGAACGAATGTACGTACATGGCGGTCTTGCTTGATTTAGGTTGGGAAAAGGCAGAGAAAGAAGCTGCGGTTCTGAAGCAACAGCTTGATGCTTCTGTAAGCAAGGTTTCGGCCCTTGAGGATCGGAATAGTCATCTTGATAGTGCACTTAAGGAATGTGTGAGGCAACTCTGGCAAGGAAGAGAGGGGCTGAATCAGAATATCCAAGAAGCTATAAACAAGAAATGCGCAGAGTGGGAAACTACAAAATCTGAACTTGAAGCCCAGATCGAGGAGCTCCAAGGCAAAGAAGAGGTTGCTACTTCTTCAGTCCACAAAGACCTTTACCCGAAACTCGATGCTTTAGAGAAAGAGAACTCGGCTCTGAAGCTAGAACTACTTTCAAAAGCAGAAGAGGTCAAGATAAGAACTATTGAGAGGAACTTGAGCACTCAAGCTGCTGAATCTGCCAGTAAACAACACTTGGAAGGGATTAAAAAGTTGACTAAACTTGAAGCGGAATGCAGGAAATTGAGAGTCATGGTTCGGAGATCTGTCAACTCAAATGAGGTCAAATCTTCTATAGATAACCAATCAGACTACTCCGGAAGGATGTCTTTTAGTGATAACGAAGTCCAGAGTCCCTCTGAGAGGACTATTGGGCAGACTTCGATGGCTCCTTCAGTAGAAATTGGTTTAATGGATGATTTTCTCGAGATGGAAAAGCTCGCTGCTCTGCCGCCGCATTCTGAACCGGGAAGAAAACATTCAGTGAGTAACAAGGGATTAGGGAAACCTGATGCCCAATCAAGCCAACTAAAACATGAACTTGAAACCTCACTTCACAGAATTTCTGAATTGGAGGAAAAAGTAGAGATGGTAGAGGTAGAGAAATTGCAATTGGAGATGGCTTTGACTGCCTCCAGAGAGCAAATTGAGGCATTGCAGAGTCGATTAATGGAGACAGAGGGGAAGTTATCCGAACTGAAGAAACTGGAACCCGAAAACCAGGATCTAGAGTTGTCCTTGGGTGAATCGAGAAAGCAAATTCAGGATCTTCAAAGACAGCTAAACAAAGCACAAGTGAATCTGTCAGAACTAGAGACTACAAGAGCAGAAACGCAGGAACTAGAGTTGTTGTTGGGTGAATCTGGAAAGCAAATTCTGGATCTTCAAAAACAGCTAAACAAAGCACAAGTGAACCTGTCAGAACTAGAGACTATAAGAGCAGAAAAGCTGGAGCTGACCATATGTTTAAATGGGACAAAAAAGCATCTTGAGACGTCCCAAAATCGGCTAAAGGAAACAGAGAGAAAGTTAATAGAGCTTCAAACTCTGCTGCGTCTAACAAAGGATGCAAAAGAAGCGGCTGAGGATGGTGTAAAAGCTGCAAACGCGAAAACAGAAGCAGTTGAATCAAGACTCAGAGATGTCGAAGCAGAAGCGGAATCTTTGATATCGAAAATCGAATCTTTGGAAGAAATTACAGAAAAGGAACGTGCTTTATCAGCAAAACACATTTCAAAGTGCGAAGAACTGCAAGATGAAATCTCAAAACTAAAACACAAACTTGAGCATCATCAAGAAGCTGAGCCTGAGCCTAACCATGTGAAAGCTTTCGATGACGAATATAAGCTGAAGCAGGTCAGACTCTCTTATCATCTATATGCAATATTACATAATAATTATCCATGGACATGTACAGAAACAGTTTTAGAACACACGATGCATAAGGCAATAAAGCTCGTTTAAAACTCCCTCGTGGCAATGTGGCAATTACAGGAGAAGGAATTGGCAGTGGCTGCCTCAAAATTTGCAGAGTGCCAAAGAACTATTGCTTCGCTGGGTCAGCGATTACAAACACTTGCTACACTTGAAGATTTCTTGATTGAATCTTGAGAAAGGAGCTATCTGGTCAGAATCTTGATCTTTCCCATAAATGTAAGAAGAATCAGTAGACTCTGAAATCTGAATGATGAGCATTTTGAATCTCTGCAAAAGAAACTTGGAATCCCATCCATGAACACGAGTGTAGAGGACACATGAACGGGAAGTAGTCTCTATATACATCGGAAAGTAAGGCTAAGCCAAAACAGGGTTGAGATATATCTGTCGATAGAAACAAGGGAAAGTAGAAGAAAAAAATATAGTTTTTCTTTCATTTCATGAAATTATCCATTTAATTTCTATTGTTTTTATGATCAAATCAAATATCAACAGAAGTATGTGCAACAAGCTAATATGTAAAGGAAAATATAGTGAGCTGTGAAAAGTATTCATCTTTCTTTTTCTTACATGTATCCTCCTCCAACAAACTTCATGTAGGCTTCCATTATTATTATTTTTCCGGTTGGATTAATATCTATTGTTTAAGACAAAATCAAATATCGACAAAACTATAAACAAATACAAAGTAATATGTTAAGGGAAATTGTGAAAAGTATTACTCTTTCTTTCCCATGAATGGTGAAAATTCCTCTTTTTGAATTCACCAGCTTTATAGTTTGTTTATTTGCGTTTTATGGTAAGATAACATATTTAAGGATTTTTCTCAAAAATAAAATATACATATTTAAGTAAAGCTATAATATTATTTATTTATGCTCAGGTTATAATGTTTTCAAATTTATAAACGTAAAATACGTAACAAAAATTGACATTTTGTCGTACAATTACATACTTGTAACACAAGGTATCTCTGAAATAATCAGCAGGGCAGAGTGGCGCTGGTGACTGTGTGTCACTGCTACGCGCTTGAAGGAGCGAGAGTGGCCGAGAGGACAAAGACGCAGACGAAACGCTGCGTTTGCTTCACGAGGTTAAGTCAAGGGAAGCTAATTAAAGAGCCGATCATGATCGCTACTGATTTAGGGCTCGAAGAGAGAGTGTCATTGAGGAAGTTGTCAACGCCTTTGGACGCATCGATGTGCTTGTCAACTGTGCAGCTGAGCAGCACGAGGTTTCTATTGAGGAGATCGATGAGGCCAGGCTCGAGAGGGTATTTCGTACCAACATCTTCTCGCAGTTTTTCTTGGCCAAGTAAGTAAATACCTGAAACTCGGATTTTGGTTTGGTACTTTGGCGAGAATATATTTTCTTTAAGTTTGGAACAATCGGTTTTACAAGGAAAGTTTTTCGGCTACACCGGCCAGATCCTGTGGAAGTGGCTCCTTCCTAAGGACATTGGTCTTTGTCGTGGGCAACTGTAACGCAAACGCGATTTTGTGCAGGTCGTCTCATCGTGAACGCTTGAGCGGTGCTATCTCTGTTCGTGTATATGCCTCTATTTAGGAAGTTGGTACAAAGAAACACCACAGTTTGTATGAAGTAATATGGTGAAATGTTGTGTGTTTGTTGTATGGTGAATAATGTAACAAATATCTGAATAAATGGTATGCTTGGTTTTTTGTGAGGGAAAATATGTTAACTTTACACACAAGTAAAGCAAATTAGAAACGGACATATCGATCATTGCTCATGTAATCAGTACAGCACACTAGAAATCTAGAAGTTGTGTGTTTCTTTACATAGATAGTACGAGTGATGAGTATTTGCCTCAGTCCGAGTCTTCCTCAAAAAGGAACAAGTAAGGAGTCCCTCTTGTTCTTCTGTTCTCTTCTTCTTCTTCTCTTGCTTCATTAGCTGTACCAATCTCTCTCGGGTTGTTCCAACCTAACCGCTGCTTATAGATTGCGTCATAAGCCTCCATGTTCAGTCCCGATGCTAGGAAGAGTTCTATCTCATCCAAAAACCGGTCTGTTCTCGCCATTAGGAACGGACGAGCTGCCTCTGCGATGACCGATTTGAATTGTTCTTGATTGGTCTCTGCGCTTCTTGCTTCTTGCTTGTGTCTCTGTTCGGTTCTGAAAGTTGGAAGATTAATGGTGGTTTTATATACATACATCTTAATTGTAAGAGATAAAACTTCTACTTTGATCAATTAAATAAACCTTGAGCCAATCAAAAGAAAACTTGATCCAAGAGATAAGTTTTCCCGCCGGACTTGAGAGTTTTACCTTTTGCAAAAGGAATCCATTACACCGACCAGATGATGCAGAACAATATCAACATCTTCCTCCTACAAAAAAATGAAAGCAAAAACAATTAATTGTTGTGAACAACTGAGCAAGAAGATAACAGCACAAAGAAAGTAAGATCCATTGCAAGCGTACCTGCATCAGAGCTTGAAGCTCCCTTCTCAACCAGGCTTCAAGCCACCGATTTGGCTGGAGTAACTTTTTCATTTTCCAAAACCGTGGAACGTCAAATACATCCGCCAAGAAACCTGGTTAGTAGTATCAAAAAAGAAACGGGAAACTTTAACTTTCTTTATGGACCCATTAAACACATTTTACTCTACTGATTATTCCAAACTAAATTACAAAAAAAATACTATGTGAATGCCTTGTTTTGATCTTTTAGCATTCGCCTAAACATAACATGAATAAAGATTCATCAGTTCCATCATTGGACGAAATGAAGCTACAAGAGAATATGACAAAGCATTCAGAAAACGCAGAGAAGGGCAAAACCTGAGTCGGTGTAGTAACATTGGAATCTATATCTCTGTTCTTTGGTTAGGACATAACTGCACAAAGAAGATGAGAAATTAAGCTCGTTGTCTTTTATTAATGAGATTAAGCTTGATACCAACATATTCGACTCAAGAAAAAACACCCAAGCGCCTACCCATCTGTAATATTCGGGTTCACATAATGCCGGTCAAAAGAGTGCCCGTCGTAGTTGTGTATGATTGAGGAGTTATCTGTCTGCATATTGATATGGTCGTTCCTGTAAACAAGTGTTTGAAGCTGCTGCTCTACGCAGAAAAGAGCGTTTTCAGAAAGCAGACCTTACATAGAGGACATTTCACAGAGGACAACTGCTTAGAGACCTTGCTGGAAACTACTTTTATCCATTGTTTGATGCAGTTGAAACAAAATTTGTCTGCGAAAGCAAAGCAAAAGACACTATTAATCCATTTTTGTGGTCAAATTTGCAACAAGCTATTCCCTAAACGATAAACCTATGGCCTATCTAAGATACACAAGAAGAGCTAATCAATCAAATCTTTTTCCAAAATATCAAAAGAAAATTGAGAGAGAGAGAGAGAGAGAAGTGTACGAAAACAGGTATCAAGATAGGATTCTTGGAGTATGGGTCCAAGGCAAATAGGACATGGATCTCCTCGATCGGATCCGTCGTCGATGGAACTGCTCCCGGCGGCGATATCCTTCGCCGCCATACCTCAGGTCGCTCCAGTCTTCGCCGAACACCCTTTATTAATGTTTTTTGGGGAAATTGCAAATTTAACCTGAAATCTTTTAAAATTGAAAAATAAACCTGTAACTATTTAAACTTTACAATATTAATTCGGGAAATCTTCTTCACCCGATTCATAAAAAAGGTGTGAACTTTGGTGAGTTGTGTATTTTATTTTGGTTCCAGTATAAAGACACATTGCCTTTGAATTTGTTGATAACGATATGAATGAAGAAGCACTACAAACCAATTCTCTCCCAGCTGGAGAATTGCAGATCCATGGTGGAACTAAATCAACTCCATGGCTTGATGATCAAATCCTCAGTCATCAGAAACGTCATTCCTCTAAGTCGACTCATAGATTTCTGCACTACCTCTCCCGAGACTATAAATCTCAGCTACGCGAGATCAGTTTTCGAAAGTATCGATTTTCCAAGCGTGTATATATGGAACTCTATGATCAGAGGCTACTCAAACGGCCCAAACCAAGATAAAGCATTGATCTTTTACCAAGAAATGCTTAGAGAAGGGTATCCTCCGGATTATTTCACGTTTCCATATGTGCTCAAGGCTTGCTCAGGGTTAAGGGATGTTCAATTTGGGAGTTGTGTTCATGGATTTGTTGTGAAAGCCGGGTTTGAAGTGAATATGTATGTTTCTACTTGCTTGCTTCATATGTACATGTGTTGTGGAGAAGTGGATTGTGGTTTGAGGGTTTTTGAGGGTATTCCAAAGTGGAACGTTGTTGCTTGGGGAAGTTTGATATCTGGGTTTGTGAATAACAATCGGTTTTGTGACGCGATTCAGGTGTTTAGGGAGCTGCAGAGAAATGGTGTGAAGCCAAATGAGACAATAACGGTGGATCTTCTGGTTGCTTGCGGCAGATGTAAAGACATTGCGACTGGGAAATGGTTTCATGGGCTTCTTCAAGAATTAGGCTTTGATCCGTATTTTCAGTCAAAAGCTGATTTTAATGTGATATTGGCTACAAGTCTCATTGATATGTATGGAAAATGTGGAGACCTGAGAACCGCAAGGTATCTGTTCGATGAAATGCCTAAGAGAAACATGATTTCTTGGAATTCCATCATCACAGGGTATAGTCAGAACGGCGATGCAGAGGAAGTGATGCATATGTTTTTGGACATGCTTGCTTTGGGTTTCTCTCCTGATAAAGTAACGTTTTTGAGTATTATCAGAGCTTCCATGATTCAAGGAAGTTCACAATTGGGACAGTCGATTTACGCTTATGTATCGAAAACTGGCTTTGTGAAGGATGCTGCCATAGTTTGTGCACTTGTGAATATGTATGCTAAAACCGGTGATGCAGAGGGCGCAAAAAAGGCGTTTGAAGATCTGGAGAAGAAAGATACAATAGCTTGGACCGTTGTGATCATTGGGTTAGCCAGCCACGGCCACGGGAATGAAGCATTGAGTATATTCCAGAGAATGCAAGAGGAAGGTAATGCTACACCTGATGGAATCACATTTATCGGGGTATTATATGCGTGCAGCCACGTAGGTTTGGTCGAGGAAGGACAAAGATACTTTGCGGAAATGAGAGATCTTTATGGCATAGAACCAACAGTTGAACACTATGGATGTATGGTTGATATCTTGAGCCGTGCTGGCTGTTTTGAAGAAGCAGAGAGATTGGTAAAGACTATGCCGGTACAACCCAATGCTAATATATGGGGTGCATTGTTAAATGGATGCGAGATTCATGAGAATTTTGATCTGGCTGATCGGATAAGATCTGTGGTAAGTGAATCAGAAGAACTCGGTAGCGGAATCTACGTACTTCTATCTAATATTTATGCCAAAGCTGGGCGGTGGACCGATGTGAAGCTGGTTAGAAAATCCATGAGCAGCAAAAGAATATCTAAAGTTTTAGGCCATAGTTCTGTTGAAACAACGTCCTAAACTTTCAGGGTCCTGCTTTTATTTTTCTATTTAGAAGAATCTAAGAGATCAATAGTACTTTTAATTTAGTTTTATGGTTTATAGAATCAAAGAAAGACTGAATCTTTTCCATGAAAACGAATTTCAAAATCTCTTGGACGATGTTTGATGTTTTCTTCAATCTTCATCATCTGTATGCATCTGGTAAACTGTAACCAGACATGACTATCTTACCAGTAAACATCTTGCCGGTCTTAGGCATGACATGCCAGTGTAATGTCAGGTTGAAGTCTTTTCCGCGAAGATTATGTCCCTGAACGATCCCAAATGATGATCAGTTTCTGTTTCTGGGGAAGTAAAAACGCAGGACTTGGTGGGTTTGTTTACTGTACCTGATCGATGAAACGGTACTTGTTGGAGATTTGAATCCGGAATTTAGCATGTTCCTCGGCAGGGATTATCGCATCCCATAGGGAAACCTGCAAAAGAATGTCAATATCTATTGGTAATCTTAAGTCCATCCAGAACTTGTTCCTAGACTTGATGAAATGGAAAAAAAAAAAATCAGAGCAGAGGCTTTGCATTGAAACAAAGTGGACTATAATACCTGATTCAGGGAATTCTTTGGGGTTTCATACTCCGCTGCTACGAAAACGAAAATCTGCAAAAAATCCGGTTTATGTGAAGCTTTTCAATAAAAAGATTATCCAGCAGGAGTAACCCATTCTTACAATGACTTCAGGTAATATAGCAAAAGACAAGGAGTGTTAGTGTTTCCAGATGTTAAACCTGTTTGGTGTTCCAAGTGAATAGTGATTGCAAGTCTGCTGCTATGTCCAATGTCAAGCTGACCTGCATGACATGTAAAATGCTCAGTAATTAGAATATAAGCAACAAGCAATAAATAGATGGCAGCCGAAAGGGGAAGCTACAGATGTACGTGTAAGTTGAATGGTCTCAGAAACCATAAATCAATAATCTAAGAAGAGTTATATGTTGATCAAATTTCAAAAGCTTCGAGATCCATATGAACTTCAATAATCTCGAAATTTAGATATGGAAATCTAAGATGGCTATAAATAAAACGTTATCCTGTAGCATGAACAACACTATCTATCAAGTGACATGAAAAAGCCAAAACTTTAAAGCACCTCTAAAGAAAGGCTTCTTCCTTGAATTTCTATATTCTTGCAACAAATAAAGTTCGACACGATACGAAATACAATGCACTGTGATTCTCTGAATAGTAACCAGAGGTTCGCAATGGACATTCTTCAAACTAGCCTAACCAGGAAATCAAAGATGAAAAAAATAATGATTTACCGACCAAGAGCTACCACCAGATTAACAAACATAACTCAGAACTTTTGTTACACTTAGGAGGGCTGAAAGCAAGCAACTTGAGCAATACATAAACATATATGATGAAGAAAAACCCTTAAAGTAAAGAGCGAAATCATGCAGTTTTACCTCATCATTTCCATGGGATTGCTTCTTAAATCGATTGATGTTAAGTATCTGCAAACACAGCACAACCAAAAACCAAAATTAAAATTCAGGATTTTCCTTGATTTTATAATCCATAGAGTCTACAACTTCAGATATGTACAATTCCCCAATCAAAAAAGAAACGACAATCAATACACCAGCCACATTATCAGAATCTAAAATTAGGGGTTTATACAACTTAATCCATCACAAAACGGAGCATTCATAAGCAGATCCACCACATAAGCAGGTGAATCTAAAATGTTTCTTCACCTGGATCTCAGCAGAGGGATTTTGGTTGCTGAATTTGTCCGAGAAAGACGCGATTGCGCAGATGAACGCCAGTGCCGTGACGGCGAACGTGAGCAGAGCATTTGCTCTGTAACCAAATGAATGCATCTTCAAGCCCCTTTTCCCTTACGATTAATCCCTAGGGCTTTTTGATCACTGGGATCTCGTCGCGATCCCGTCTCTTTTGCAAAATTTGGCAGAAGACGAAGTGGCAGAAGAAGAAGAAGACGAGCGTTTTATTTTTTTCTCTCTAATTCTGTGTTTATTGATCATCGCTGCTGTAATGTGATTGGCCAAGACACGTATGATCTCCGGTGTATACTATGTAAACCGGAATTCCGGTTTGATAACACATCATTTCAGAAATTGTTACATATAATAGAGTAAAAACTCTATAAATTAATAGCATTAAGACTATAATTGGGTCGAAAATTTAATTTAGGACCGATTTTTTTTTTTAATTTATCAAATTATTAATTGATAGAGTTTCTACTTGAGAAACTAGTATAGTTATATATTGGATAAATTTGAATCTTTAGTCAAGTTGAGTATTGGTTTCTAACCAATTATGGACTAGATCAAAAGAGAATAATTAGATGCAGTTTAGACCATTATCCCAAAAAGTTCATACAACTCATTATAAGTAGTGCATAATACTTGCAGAGTATATTAATCGGAAAACCATGTTCTGTACAAATGCAGCAAGTAAATCTCATACAGAAAACTCAAAACGCATAAACTAGTAAATTGATCATATCGTGGAAGAAAATAGAGAGTTAAAAGAAGAAATATCTTGAATCTCATAACAGAAGATCATCACGAAGTGTACTAGTCAAACGCATATCCTTTTCAAATTGTAGACAATAACCCATTTAGTTCACTATTTTCTTTAGATTATCTCGGTATATTAATAGGTTGGCAAAATTCCAATATAAGATTTCACTCCCACCTGATTTATTTGTAATTTGTTTCATGTCTATCTTCTTATTGGTTTTTGTATTATTCAGAAAATATATGTTTTGTGATTTCTATGATATGAAGTTGTGTTTTTGAGATTCTAAGTGTGCGGCCAGCTTTTGATGTTTGTGTCGCCCTTTGGTATGTCAAGTTTACCATCTCGAACGGCTATTGTGATCAACTTTGTGAGAATATCCCACATCGGAAATTGGGTATTGATTTCTCTAATCATACACTAATTTGACATTTGTAAGACTATTTGATAGACTACAATAATAGCTAGTTCTCAAAACATCATAATCACGAATTTGTTATTATAATATGGAATATCAGTGGCACACTATACAAGTTGATTATCATAGATTCATAAAATGATAATGCTATTGTACCTACTATAACTCTTTATACTATAGAGGCTGCTGCAACATCATTTTCGCACAGAAAAAAAGAAGGTAAGTATCATACTTTGTAAATACCCTTCTAACGAAATAGAGATAATATTATAAACATCATTCCACTAACAAAATTAAAGCACATTTTGTTTCCAATCCTCGGCAGAGTTAAAAAAAAAAAAAAACATAAGACTAAGACAAACATTCATATCCGCTTTCTAATTAACATTACAAAGATCACATGATACTACAACCACCTGGATTCTCATCGCTGAACATATCCGTATAAGAATCCGAGTGCGGAGGCGGCATCGGGGGCGGATGAGCATAATTCACTGCCGGATAAGGCCGAGCATACATCATTGGATGGTACATGTCACCACCGCCATAGACTCCATGAGCTGCCGCTTGTTGTTGTTGTTGTTGTTGTTGCTGTTGGTTCATCATCATCATTTGCATATACTGTTGTTGGTTCATTGGATGATTTGTCTGCGGCGGCGGCTGATAATATCCTCCCCCTCCACTCATCGGCAAGCCTTGAACCGCCGGGTAAGAACCGCCTTGGTGTCCCATTGGACCCATCGGACCAACTTGACCCATCATACCCATTGGACCACCTTGACCCATCATACCCATGGGACCACCTTGAACCATTGGGCCACCAATTCCCTTGGCGCTATGATTATGATTGCCCTTGTTACCTCCTCCTCCTTTGCTGTGTTTCATGAGCTCATCAATAGCATGGGCCCCATGGGCTCCTCCTTTGGACCCACCTCCTCCTTTTTTAGGCCCATCATGATAATGATGAACACCTCCTCCTCCACCACCGGAGGATTTTACCTTATCACCCCCACCGCCTTCTTTCTTACCAGCTCCCTTCTTCTCGTCTCCTTTTCCACTTTTACCCTTTTTGAAAAACCCTAGAAGGCCACCACCACCACTTTTGGCATCTGTTTTCCCGGTTTTGCCCCCACCTCCTTTATTCTCTTTCCCTTCTTTCTTACCCTTCTCTCCTCCTTTACCTCCCTTTTTACCCTCACCCATTCCCTTCATTTGCACCGGAATCTCAAACACACCTCCGCCGCCTTTCTTCCCCGCTCCTCCTCCGCCGCCTTTCTTCCCCGCTCCTCCTCCGCCGCCACCACCACCGACTTTGAACCCATTCATCATCATCATCATCTCATTGGGACCCTTAGGCCCAGCACCATGATGACCCATGGGAGGCATCTTGTTAGGCATCATCATCATCTTATTAGGAGGCATGTGGTTACCTCCATGACCATCGTCATCATCATCATCATCATCGAACTCATCGTCATCATAATCATCCTCACTGAAGTCCTCATCATCATAATCATCCTCACTGAAATCATCGTCATCTTCATCCGCAAACTTAACCGACTTCTTCTGATCCTTAGATGCCACAGGAGGCATCATCTTCATATCCTTCCCACCATGACCACCACCACCACCACCTTGAGCAGCTTTCATCATCATCATCTGTTGAATCTGCTGAGGAGTCAATTGCATTGGTTGACCATGTCCATGACTCTGACCACCACCACCATTAGCTTTCCCCTTCACTTGGTTGCTCTCTTTTCCACCTTTAGGCTTACTGTTACCAATCATATTGAGATTAGCAAATTGCTCATTCAGATTAGGAAACCCTTTCCCGCCTCCTCCACCGCCTATGATCTCCGCGTGTTTGCCAGATTTGCTGAGTTTCTTAACCAGAATCGCAGGGTCAACGTTTCCTGTGACAGTGACTTTCCCCTGTTCTACATCTGCTTTTACAGAGTACACGCCTGAAAATACCAACTCCCATGTCAGATTCTTCTCAAGACATTAACATCATTTGGGTAAATTAACAAACCCATGTGGTAAATCTCAAAACTTTGGACTCCATGGTTAAAATTACGAGCTTTATGTCAGATCATTCCAAACAATTTTTAAAAAACATTCTTGCTGTAGTTTTGGTAAATTAACACAAGGGAGAAAACCCACAAGGTAAATCTCAAAACGTTGGGCTCCATTGTTTCGGAAAATTAGTAACTTTTTGATGTGGGAGATGGAAGTATAACACAACATGGGGAAAAACACACACACAAGCTTCACAAATTTCAGTACTTATATATTTGAGCTGATAATTACTTTCTAAACTGCTGCAATATTCATAGATCCATGGAAAAAAAAACACTTCATAAACCTCAGAAAACTGTGTTTCACCGAATTAACAATTAAAATGACCATTCAAAGCCCCCAAAGAGAAATGGGCTGAGGAAGAAGATATATGAGGAGGGGAAACACACACCTTCGATTTTCTGCAGCTGTTTCTTTACTTTATGCTTACAGCCTTCACAGTGTACGTTTACTTTCAGAACGCAAGTCTGCAAAACTCAAATCACAGTAAACAATTAGCACAATAATTTATACACACACAAGCTCAAAGAGAAAGAGAGAGTCACAAGAAGAAGAGAAGGAGACGTATACCTGAAGCTTCATAACATCTTGTTTATTCATAATTTCTCTTAGATTTGTGGGTTTTTACAGACAAAATTCTGGGCAGAGAGAGAGAGTTTCTGTCTCAACTCTTTGTTTCTCCTTTTCCTTTGTGAAGAGAAGAGATGGTAGAGAGATTATAAGAAGGGAGGGTGATTATGTAATAAAGGAGGTTGCTGCTTAAGGAGAGAGAGAGAGAGACTAAAAACACAATCAAAACCTGTGCTTTGTTTTATCTCTGTTTCAGGGTTTCTTATTTCTATGTCTGTAAAACCTAAGAGAGAGAGAGGGCGGTGGCACAGGAAGCAAGAAAATCTTCCAATTTGATTTGCAAATATCTTTATTAAATTGACGTTTTTAATATTGTTTTCCTTTGATTTTTATATTTAAAATTTTTAAAGTTTCGTACTTTTTATTTTTTCTTGGTACAGAGTTGAGGGAAAGAAGAAGCTTAAAGGCAGCTTCTTTCACTTTGGCAGAAAGAAGAAGCTTAAGTACAGTTCGTCTTTGTAGTTTCTACTTAGCTGTATTCATCTTATGGAATGCGATTGATTAACACCCAATTCGAATATTTAAGGTTCCTTAACTACAGTACTTAGCTGTATTCATTTTTTCCAAATGTATTTTGATGTTTATTCGTAATTTCATATATCTAATGTGTGGTTTAGACGTAAACCTCCTATTATTAGGCTCAATCATTTAGATTTGTCATGTTTTTTTTTTTGATAAACTGGAGTATCCAAATATTTACTAGGCCTAAGACTAATTTCCAGCGGTCCAACAACCAGAATACACAATAGCAATTTGTTGATTTAAACGTGAAAATGTGACTAAAAAGATTCGAATCCAGGACGGTAGGATACATACCCATACCATTGGAAATTTCAAACCACTAAGATACGAGTTCATAGTTATTAGATTTGTCATGTTGTCAATTATGTAGTGGTTTGGTCTACTGTTATAAAACATCGACTATTAATCGCTATTCACATTTTGTGAATATATCTAAATTTTATATCTATATTAAGATTGTAATGGTGTTTTATAAATTAATTAGAAGGCATGCGTGTTAAGTAATTCTCCAAATATTTGATTAATATTAACGAGTTTTAGACCTTATTTTTTCATGTTAATGGTCATAGTATCTATCATTTCCTTGCAAACTAATTAGACTGCAATAATTTATGTATGACACTGATATTAACATGAAAATTTCAGGATCATAATTAATAAGGATTTGAAAACAATTATTTTAATGAGCGTCGTTGTCAACAAAATGGGCTTGTTTAACAACATCACTTACGCAAACGCCAACAATGCAACTATTGAATTAAAACATTAATATAAGACTCTATAATGGTAAATTATGCGATCTAGATCTTACGTATATACTCATGAACTGTTAGATTGTCAACATAACTTGGTTAGGTCTTTTCGACCTTTTTTTTTACCCAAACGAAAAAAAAACTTGGTTAGGTCAATTAGTTAAAAAATATATATATAGTTCGATTAAATTTACCAAAATCTTTTGAAAACTCGATTCGGAAAAAAAAAAAAAACTTATTTGATTCTAATTTTTAACTATGGAAACCGAGTCAAACAAGTGAAAACCTTAAACGTTCAATTTTAATTTGGTTTTAATGTTTCACAACCCGGAAAACTAGAAAACAAAAACTTGATTTGACAACTTAGTTATTGAGGATGCTTGATAATTTCATACATAAATAGAAAAAATATACATATAATTTGATTGTTATCGATATATGTATATATAAGAGGGAAAAAAGGAACAATAATGTTGATCGAGTTTTAATGGGTCGCTTCCACTCTTTGCTGTGGATGGAGTTCTCTTGGGCCAGCTTTCAACCACCAACAATTAGTCTGAAATGCTAATTATCTTAATGCATGTGGAATAGTTTGAGGTTTTGAGTTAGAAATAAAACTTGACTTAATTGCTAATGCATGTGACGCATGTGCACCATTTCAGTGAGTGTGAGTAATTCATAATAGCAAGCTATTTTTTGAAACATATCCATAACAGTTGTGTACATAATAATAATGAAGAAGAAATACATTATTAGTCGCAAAAAAAAACTACTAATAATATATTGCGATTGTTATTGTACTAATTCACATCGTGAATCTTTAAACTTCGCATAACTTTGACAGTGTTTAATTAATAAAATTAAAATAATCGCCACGCTAAGCGTAGATACACGTGTAGGTCCATGGTAAGATAATATTAAAAGAGATAAAAATCTGAAAATGACTAAAATCAACCGATTTAAAATTAAAATGATTCCTAGTTACATACTCTATGGACCTACAATTAGGAATTACAATTACACACGCTAACCTCACAAGCCAATGGATTTTCTCCGACCTAAGAAGTCAAATTAAAACACACAAAAATAAAAGCTATAAGAAAAATAAAATAAAAGATGAGATAATAATAGAATTGTTTAAAAGGGATTTTGAGCAATCGTTTTCGGAGGTATTTTAGGCCCTTCTTTTTCTATATAAAAATTATTAACTTTCTTTGTTGTTTTTTCGTCTTCTATATACTAAATTAGTAACGTTTAAATGTTGATTTTTTCTTTGTCAGTTTGGTTATTGTTTTTTAAATATATATATATTGTCGGTTTTCTTCTGATTGTTTGAATTCACTGCTGTTAAAAGAGAACTTTAGAATATGTTAAGTACAAGTTTAATCTGGTTAAGACGAAAACAAAATTGTAACGTGGAATTATTGTTTGCATGTAATGTAAGACTCCGTCTAAAATAGATAAAATAAAGTCCAGCTTGTAGTTATGTTAACAGTTACACAAATTAACAGTTATACAAATTAGTGCCATAGTTATGTTATAAAAATATATGATAAAACTCATAGTTGTGTTCCTACAATATTTCTACACTTTATTTTTCCTGTATCTTTTCCATAAAATTATCATAAAAATGATATTTTTATTTGCTTTTGTACCACTACTATACACATTTGACTAATCAATAAAATCGATTTTTTTTGGACCCATTATAAGATGTGGGGTATTTTTGAAGCACATGCCAATGAGGCAATGAGTATCTAAATCAAACTGTTGTTTTTATGAACTTTTTTGGATTTTTGAAGACGCTGGACCTAACCTAATCCTCATCTACTCAATTCAAATCCAGTGAAGTAAATTTTCATTCTCTCCACTTACTTTTAAAGAGATTGCTATTTCTTGAAAAAAAAGTAATTACTGTTCAGTCCTCATGGTATGTGCTATATTCATAGCCTCATAGGTTTAGCTTCTAAAAAAGTGTAATCTTCATTTTTTTCTTTCAATTTGAGATATCTACTTTAGTAGTCCACTTTCTGTGACAGAATATCCCAGTTTTGGGAATCTTTATGGCTCAAATCTCAATTGCGGATTTACTTATATGTTTTTTGTTAATACATACTATATATAGTGTCGAGTGATTATAGCAAAGTAAACTATTGGAACAGGTAATCAGGAAAATTCGAACCCACCTTATTGGACATTGTACGTAAGGGAAAAATATTCGATCGACTCATCACGGTTACATAAAACTCATAAAAAGAGACAGAAAAATAAAATAAATGTGTTACAAAAGTCAAAAAAAAAAAATGCTTTCAGAATAGTTTCATAATAACTTTAAACTATTTGGTAGCAATTTGATTTTCTTGCCATCAGCTTTTATCTGAAATTGCACGAGCAATGCTTCCACATCGATTGCAGGTCTTGAATCTTTTGACTACTAATCGTTGAAGAATAGCAAAATAAATTTGTAATTCTGTTTGTTACAAAAAAAAAATCTGTTTCTTTTTTATTATTATCTGAAATTGCACGAGCAATATGGTTTTTTCGAATATATTCAAGTTTAAATCGGAGAAGTTTAGATTAACCGACCCTAACCAGATACATACTTTTTCTAATAAAAATTGGATATATGGACATAATATGATAATATTCTGATGAAAATAGGGATTTGAATTAGACCCAAAAAAAAAAGGGATTTGAATACTGACCAACAAAAAAGAACAAACATAAGAACTAAATGTATCACGTGTTAGGTTTGATTTTGAATGTCAAATGACGAATGGGAAGATACGTGTGAGAATGTAGACGAAATTTGTTAGTAGTCGAAATCTCAAAACAAGTTATAAAAAGCTAAATTTGTGTCAACACCTGTGACTTCATGTTTTGAAACTGTCTCTCAGAAGTAATTTTCGAAATGAAACTAAAATCATTTAGATATAGTATATAGAGATCGACACCACGTAGGAATTACCGATCATTTTTAATGACAAATACTAATAAATCATGAAAATATAATGTGAAAACACGAAAAAGCAAAAAAAACAAACAATCGTTTCTCCTCTAAGACAATTTGGGAGCATCTAAGAGTTCCTTCTCCTCAGGTTCTTTGGCATAAAGTGATATAGTTTAAACAAGCGGTTCCTCGTTACTCATTCATTACATGGCTTGTAATGCTAGCTAGATTACCCACGAAAGACAGGCTTCGTGGATGGGTAATAAATGTCTCAGAGGTTTGTGTTCTCTGTTCTTCTGGTGATGAGACTCACAATCACTTATTCTTTGAATGTGGGTTTGCGTCTAGCATCTGGCTCCGATTCGCTTCTAAAATCTGGCCTAACCCTCCCTCGGACATCCATTCAATCCCCTTCTGGATTGCTCAACTCCGCCAGCCCGCTAACCCACAAGCTCAGGTGATTATCAAGCTCCTCCTTCAAGTCTCCATCTACCTCATTTGGAAAGAAAGAAACTCGAGGATCTTCTCTTCCTCCTCCTCCTCTCCAGCTTCTATCAGTGCAACCATTGACCGCTTCATGCGTGACCGCCTCATCTCTTTTCCAAGTCCTAACATCTCTTCACCCTCTTTGCTTGAATTTTATTTCTCTTGTATTAGGCCTCCTTGATCGTTTGTTCTCTGGTTGGAGTTCTGTTTTATTTTGTTGTTTGGTTTGTTAAATAAGTTGCTTGCAACATTATATCAAAAAATTGAAAATGGTATAAATCTTCACATTTACACCCAAAAAAAAAAAAACTTTATGTCGAAGTGATGCAAGTCCACACGTTTCTAACACATACATAAACTTGAATGAATTTCACTAGTTTTTTAATATCTGTCTTATTTCTCTTTGGAATTAACATAACTTTGGATATTAACGCACTTGATAAACGTATCTGAAGTTCGACATTAAAAACTCAAAGTTCCCAAAACTCGTTCTAGATATTTAAGTAAACATTCCGTTTGATGTTATTCAGCTAGGAATAATTTTATAACGCCCCGACCGTCATCGTTTGTGAGCTTTCACGCTCTCTCTAGGTTTGTGGACTCCAGCCTTGTCCAACGGCCGGTGCACTATTACGGTAGGCTCATAAAACTTGTTTAATGATCTTGCAATCATCACGTGATATTTCTTTGTGTTTTGTCATCACTCACACGGCAACTAAATCACTTTCCGGTAAGTCATCAATTCTTAAATTGTTACAGCTCAAACACGTTTAACGATCATGAGTTATTTTTAGACAAGTGACCGAAAAAATAAGTGCACTTTAATGACATAGATAACCAAATCAATTTTTATAAGTCTCTCCACATATACCAAAAATTGGAATGTTACAAATTCGGTCCTATGATTTTACTTGATAGTAGTAAACGTGATCATTTTTTTTGCTAACTCATCCCAATACTAGTCAGATATTACAACGATTTAGATATTTGATGTTAAAAAAAACTTATTTGAAAAAAAAAATCTCAAGATAAATTTACCCACAGAAAATATGAATTTAACTGGTAATACATTTTAAAAATATAATCTAAAAATAATATTTTTGTTTGCATAAATAGTGTTTTGGCCATTTAAGTTGCAAAATTTACAAATGGAAACTCTGTTATAAAAAGAAATAAATTAAATTAAATAAGTGACATAAATTACTAACTTCACAAATGTTCTCAATCAAAACCGAATGATACATATATGGGAAAAAATAACATCCAATAATAAATCTACATAATTAGTTGATAAAAAAAGTTTAGCATTAACATATTTGGTAAAAGAAAAGAAAGCGTGGGAGAGATACTCAATAAGCAAAGATGTATTGTAAGGATGTCCACAGCTGGAGTCTTTGGACTTCATATCCAAAATTGGGTCACAAACTTTAAAGTACATAACTTATGACATCTCTATGGTATCTATCAATGTGTCTATATATATTATTATTAAAGAGACATTTGTATTGTTTGGTTAGGTACAAATGCAATCAACTTTTGAACTTATATGTATGTACATATATGTGCATATAGACATATATACCCTTGCTTGCAAGGACACCTACTTTTACATATACATAAATGACAAATATCTATATTTCAAATGACCCATTCTTGCTGATGATAAGATTGTGATTTTAGTGGTTCTTGTTGTTTTATTTACGTTCGTTTTTCGTTTTTTCATCCTGATTTAATTTTCATAATTTATATTGTATTGAGAAAATTCACAGGAACTTAACCGATATATAGATGATTCATTAACAATATTATAAGCGACAAAAAATATCGTTGGTCAAAAAAAAAAAAAAAAAAAAAAATATCGTGCAATTAATTGTATTCTATATTATCAACCTAAAAGAATTAAAAGCCATAAAACAGTTTGGCAACGAGCAATAGCATGAAAGTTAGGTGATGGAAAAAGTTATCTCGCTTCCATTTAATTTTTCTTAAAATGAAAATGAAAATTATTAAAAAGATATCAATAGCATAAAATTAAGTCACAAATGAAAAAAAAAAAATTATATGGACGATGTTTAAGACACAAAATGCGGTTTTGGGCTACGCTTTTAGAACCATGGGGGTTCGAAAGTTTTTTACATGATCAAATCCATGAGAAAACGAGAGTATAGGGTAGAAATAAAAATAACAAAATTGAAAGTAGATCAAATCCCAAGGATCAAGAAAAGAAAAAGAGAAATGAGAGGAAAAATGCTTTATTGGGTTTGCTAAGACATGAAGCAGATTGAAACATTTTGCTTTCGTCCGAAAAAGAGGGAAGTCAGATTCCAAAAACTGCACATACATTATTTACATACACACACATTCATGTATATACTGTTATGAAATTTTTATAAAATTTATATAGTTTCATGTTTTTAATATTACTGATCTCTCTTTTCCTCCATCATAGACTTTCACTTTTGTCCCCCTCATGTTCCAACATCCTCAGTAACTTGATTTACTTTATAATATACAAATATCTCATATATATATACATACATATATATGCCATTCACATTAAGATGTTTAATAAAAGCTGTTTTTTCTTTCTTTCAAAGTTGTCAATTTATTTCGATCCGATTTCTACAGTGCTGAACCGAATGGACCGGCAATCTTTTTGGCTGATCAGAACAGTTTTTATTGATATTTCTTTGTAACAAAAATGGGGAAATTTTCAACTTTTACTTTTTCAGGCTATTTTATTTACCTGTTTACCCAATGTCTCTCATGACCGGTTTACTTACACTTCAAATATTCTCTGCACTTTTTCTTTTCTTTTACCAGTCTTTTGCGACTTTACTTTTTTTTTGTCGATTGCAATTTAAAACCATTTACACCGAAAAAAATAATAATAATAATGGATGATAATTCGAAGAGTGGTGCACAAAGTTCAAGTGTTTGTGTCTATGTTCGACAAGACATTGACTAATGCAGTTGAAACATGTCAACAAAACAAGAATTCTAAAATATCTAAATTGCAAAAGGCTGCTAAACGGTCGAATTGTATTTAACACGCACTCTATACAAAGCAGCCATCAAAGTTCAAAATCATTTTAACTAAACATTTCCAGTTTTCTATATCGAAAATGTTAACGAATTTTCAGACCATGACCTCCGACTAAACATTTCCAGTTTCTATCTAGTTCTTGCCTTTCTGGATTTTTATTCTTCCATAAAATTATTGAATATGGCACAAACCAAGAAAAGCTAAATAGTTATTAACAAACGTTTGAAATTAATACATAAGATTCGGTTACCAACCCACTCTACACTAGAGATAACACCAACTACACCCAACAGAACAAGTAAATTTAACTTTATGTTACAAATTTAGGAATATCATCACAATTACAACGGCCTTACCCAAGGAGCAAAAATTGTGTTAATCTTGGTGGGTTTCTGCATCTGACTCTGTTGTTGTACCTTTCTCCTTTTTCTTCCTGAGTTTATCCCAGTATCGAGCAAAAACAGCCGAGAGCGCGGTCTTCACACTTTCTCGGGTTCTTTCTTCTTACGTTTTCTCGAGTCCTCCACAAAATCCTCGTCTGCTTCAACAGGTTCCTCTGAGTTCACATCCTTCTGAATTTCAGTTTCCGGGATTACTGGTTCTATAACAGATGGGTAACTCAAAGTTGCACGCTTGAAAGGTTCGTGGAATGTATCATACAACCGCTTCACCTGAGGTTTTAAAGTGATTTTCAGATCAAAATCCGCTCCTATATCACAGGAATTATGGATTTTTTGGGTTATAGGCGAAGAAAAATGTACCTTGCGTTCGCCAATCCCGGGACAACGAGCTAAATCTTCCATGGATGCATCAATTATATGAGCAAGAGACTGCATAAAACATTTTTTTTAGGTGTCCAATTTCATAGAAAACATAAATTTCACAATAACAGGAAAAGGTTTTTTTTAAGCTCAACCCCGAATGTAGAACCAAGTGTGACTACATCGCTCTTGTTCACATGTCGGATGCTCGTAAGAGAATGATTAAGCCGCAAACAACAATTACTCCGTCATAATTTATTAAATTGGGAAAAACAAAAATCAATAGCGCAGCTTACAGAGTTTACATAATCGTGAGAGATAATCTGTATCCATTTGGCCTTGGATGAGATCCGCGGGTTTGTTTTCATAGACTTTTATCGTTTCCAAATAACAGGCACATTCCGTCAAGCTGTAGGAGATTTTACACAGAAAGTTGTATACAATGAGAAGCAGAGTGATTGAAATGTGTTATCAAATGAGCTGCAAATGAGTAGATTGATATATAGATAGATACCTCCAGGCGCACAATAAGGTGCAATCATGGAGAAGAGAGGTTTTCGTGACTTCAAGCAATGGTTTCACCGCATCTTCCTGAGAAAGAATCATAAGGACATCATGAGAACAGCATATGCAATGTTTAAGAAAACTATTCGAATATCTCTTCAGCACTGAGCATAGAACTATGATTTAACTTACAACGTCGACATGGCAAAGAACAACACGGAGCTTAAAATTCTTTTGTAGTTCCCTTATGCGGAAATAGAGATAATCCGGGTGCAGTAGATGATACCGCAAGCTGCAGGGAATCAGCCAGCGTGACTTGGAATATGAAACATTCTGTGATTTTACACATAAATGGAAAATGAAAGTTGCAGAGTTTCACCTTAAATACAAAGCGCAAGTGCCTTGACCCAGCAAGTAGTCCGGAATGATTTCTGAGAAAACCCATTTCGCATTCCTGATATGTTTAAGAAGCGGGTTTCCTTTCTGCAAGAATGTTATTCGGAAATAAAACTCAGATGAGTTCCAAAGAACATGGAAACTGAATCACTTTAAGTCTCCTCACCTGTCTATTGCTAACGAGGATTGCGTTACGAGATTGAGTTGTGTTCGACGACAAAGAGCCAGTAGCTACAGGAGTAGAAGAAGAAGATGAAGCCACATCGGTTTGAAGCGTTTGGCTACGATAAAAGTAACATCCACCAAAAAACACATGGAAATTTAAGTATGCAAGAAACAATGCAATCATTAAACTGAAGCTGATTGATGGTATACGAAAATGAAGTAATAAACATTAAAGTTCTCAACCGCAATCTCCATTCAAACTTGAACAAGCTACACGTCTACGCTTCATTCTTCTCATGAAATATAAACATTCAATACTCTTTGATCGAATACCCAAAATTACTTTTTTCATAGATAAATCGATTCTAATTTGATCTTCTTCCAGAAGAATGATAAAATCCGCATAAATTTTCCGAATTGCAGAACGAATTGGTCTAAAATCTGGAAACCCAACAGATATAGAACATCTAATTCCAAGAATATAACACCTTGTACTGGGCACCTGAGACGGCGGTTGCGACGGAGAGGCTGCGGAGGAAGGCGGAAGAGAAGGAGGAGCAGAGTATACGTCGGACGATTTGACGAAAGCGAATGCCTGAGAGAAAGTCTGGGAAGGCTTGAAGAGAGAAGGTGGCGTGGACTTCGTCTGTGAGCTTTCCAAGACTTCCTGGTACTAAGGAACACCAATTACGATCTGGGTTTTGGGTTTGTTAGCAATCTGCTGGGGCATGCCTCTGGATTGCTCTCTGTCGTCGTCTTCGTTCGCCATGAGTGATCCAATCGCGGAAGCTATTTTCTTCTCACGTTCGCAACTTCCCCATGGAAGAGAACATAGGCTTTATTGGGCCTTAATTGTACAAGCCCAAGCCCATGTAATACGATCGTGTGATTGATGAGAAAAGAACATTTAATGATTTATATAAAAACATGGAGAATTATCGAATGAACCCGGGAAAAAACAAAACTTTGAAAATGTTTTGCATTTGTGTAAGTTTTTTTTTTGAACAAAGCATTTGTGTAAGTTAATGACAACATATCGTCCGTGCTGGCGTCATAGTCTCGTTTAGTTTCATTGTGTTTCGTGAGTAGTTTGTATGGCTTAAATCATTTATGTCTCTCACAGTCTCACGATTACTTAACCATATTTGAATTATATCCAAAGAAAGCAAAACACGTATTAGAAACAGAATTAGAGAAGAGATTAATTTATTCGGTTTGGTTCATTTAACCTTAAAAAACTCTTTAAGTATTACTTTATTTGTGTTTGTCGTCTATAATCTAGACACACTAGTTTACACCTGAATAATGAAGAAACGAGGCAGCAAACCCAGTTGATTCGGGGTTCTATTATATGCATCTGCTGCGCATAGATTACATGTGAAACATATCATTATACATTTATATAATACATTTATTTATTATGTCTTTCTGGATGAAAAATTGACTAATGATTATATTCATACGCGATGAGATCCGTGATCTGACTGGAGACCTAGTGGTGGTCAATAATTTTAATATATATTATTAGATTATAATATATTTTTTTACAATAAATTTTAAAATACAAAATGAACAAAGTTTTTTATACACTAAAATTTGAAATTTTCAATTTTAAATTAAGAAGAAAAAAAGATATAATTTAATATAATTTAAGTGTTATTGATTCAAATATGTTGAATTTGTGATCATTAGGTTTAGGTTTTTAATGAGAAAATAATATTTTGTTGATTTGTTGTGCACTATATGTTTTGGTCTTTATATCAAATGTGTAACACGTACTATGCGAAATTAGATTATAATATACGATGTATGTGAGACAATATTTTTTGTGAAATTTATATTGAATAAAAAACGTTATGTACACCAAACACTAACAAAAACCGTTTGACTTAAATTTTAATGAAATTTTTTATGATTATGTGATTTTTGTAACTTTAAATAATAACAATTTTTGTGTTATCTAACAAAAAAGTAAACTGTTATAAAAATTATATGATTTTACCATATGATATATATTAGTAAAATATGAGTATGAGCTTGTTACCATATGATGTATATTAGTAAAATATTAGTATGAGTTAGTTAAGTATATATCGATATAATTTTAATTACAAACTTTGTTATTATGTGAATTTAGATTATCACACAATCAATCTATATATTTATGAGTGTTAAAATGAGTTAACATGTCCTTTTAATCTGCCTGAAATCAGCTCACTATTTTGCTTGTTTTGACAAACCAACACGCAAATGACCGTAATTATAAAAATATAACCCTAATTCGTCCCATCATATTATCTTATAATATATATATATATATATATTTATGAATTTTGAATATTTGAAATTTTAGGTTAATTGATTATGATAAAAAGATATAATAATATATTTGTTTATCATCTGCGTTATTATGAAAATATTATTTAGATTTGAATATTTAAATTAAATCTAAATTAATAACTGATTATTATTTTTGTAAAGATACAATAACAGCTAATCTTTGTAAAGATACAATAAAAATTGGTTTTATGATTTTTGGTAAATAATATAACATATATTTAAAAAAATCCAAAGTAGTCTAAATTAATATTTAAATAAAAATATAAAATAAATATTTTTTATTAATATTGCACCAAATATTTTTGTTTGACAAATGATATAGTTATCCATATAAATTATAGTTTTATTTGAATTTTTTAATGTTTGAACACAAAGTATGCTTCCCTTTTAGTAGTATAGAATTATTTGTAATAGTATATTTGTTCTTCTCGAAAGGCAATAAATCGTACAAAATAATGATTTATCTCTTGGCACTTGAAAACGTAGTCGGTGTTTTGTTAGCACATGTAGTCTTCTGTATAAACTAGGAAGTAAACTCTGGTTATGAATAAATCAAGCAAATAGTTATTATTATCTTCTGCACAAGCAAACTATATTTTATTCGCATATTTCTATTTATCTTACAGATAGCTATATTCTTTGTCGACGAATAAAGACCTTTTTTTATATATATTGAAGAACCCAGAAACCAACCTGCACCACACCACTGTCAGTTGTTTATTGTTCTCTTCCTCCTTTTTAAAAGTTTTTTATACATTATTATTTTAAAGTAGATCTCTTTTCTGATTTGACTTTGATTTGTATGTACGTTACAGAAATTCATGAATACAAAATTTAAATTAAATAAATTAAGGAAAATGTTTTGCGTGTTTTATCAACAATCCCAAACAAACAAACAAAAGTAGCTAAGGCTATAAAGAAAAGTCAACTAAACCGGTAGTCTCACCGAACCGCTAGTTCCTTCGCCGTCCTTATTGACTCCTCCTCTTGGCACATGTACCGAAGAGTTCCTCCACAGAAACGATGCGTTTCTAAGAAAAGCCCACCGGTCTGATCGTACCGAATCACCCGTTGAGTTCTGTACATCATTGGCTCGAACACTACCGGTAGCACCTAGCCTAATCGAACCATCATCTCGACTCCTCCACAGAAACGACGGCGTTTTACGGAACAGCCATCGATCAGACCGAGCCCTTGACTTGTCAATCGGTTTACCTCTCCTCGAACTCCCTCCCCTAGGAAGAACCACAAGACTATTCGACCGGTTTAGTTTCCAATTCGCCATGATCCTCTTCCTCACATCTTCCGGTAACCGGAGAGTAAACCGTTCGGTACATTCTCCCGGTTGAACCACCGAATGCCCCGTCGTGTGCGATCTAGAGAACTTGGCTCGTTTAAGATCCACCGGCACTCCGGGTAATCTCCTCGAATCGATTTCAGTCGTCGCCGATTGTTCCGGTAACGGAGCCGCAACCACCGGTTCAGGATTTACCACCACCTGCTGCAATTCCTGATCCGGTTCGACCGATTCACCTTCGGCTACCTGTTCGGCGAGATTGGCTCTGCAAACAGGGCAAGTCACGTGAGCCTCGAGCCAGGCGCCGATGCAGTGAGGGTGAAACACGTGATCGCATTTGGGCAGCAAACGCAGCGTTTCGTCGTCTTCGAATTCGTTCAGACAAATCGCGCACTCCAATTCCCCTTTCCCGAGCTTCTGCGTCTTCACATCCGAGTACAAGAAAGTCGGGAAAGTCTCCACAACCGAAGCGTCGAGCCCACGCGCCGCTGCGTTGACGATTCCTCTGGCCCTAGCCCCGCCAGCGTCGGGTACGCCGGAGCAGTGGCGGAAATAGATGGAGAAGAAGCCCATGAGGAACAGAGCAGCGATCAAGATCACGACGATCACCGCCATGGCCGGACTTAACCTGCCGTAGTTATACACTTCATTTCTCTGATCGGGCTGTCCTTGACCCGCTGCAAGCTCCGCCGCTGATAAGATAAGCAAGGAAACAATCAGCAAAACGCCGGAAAAAGCCGTATGCGGCTTCGCGTGATCAGATCTTCTCATGATTCTTAACAACCCTACTTTTTTGGGTTTCTGATTTGCCTCTTAGAGGAGTTTTATTATATTATAGCGTCAAAAGAGAGATTTGAAGGAGCGAAGAAGTGATGGTGTTATAGTGATGTCAGCAATTATGTCATTCCACGTGGCAATATGAACCTTCCTCCAATCAATGAACATTATTTTGTTTTTCTTTCTTTTTGTTTAACGGAATCAAGATTCTGCTTCATTTTCAAATCAAAATTTTTTTTCTTGGTTTCTCAAGTTTGTTATTTTTCTTTTTTTTTTATTCATGGTATTTGGTATTCCTGGCTAAAAATAATTTTAACATATATTTCTCGGGATTTTGTAAAACAAATTTTTTAATGCGTAACATCGCATTTTAACCCATCTCTAATAATTTCAAAACATCACATAACGAGAAGAGTTAACTATGCTAAATTTCTGTACATATCGTTTTCATTTCATTGGATTGTCACAGAAATGACTTTTTGTTTTCATGGATGTCACAAAAAGGACTTTTTGTTTTGTTTTTATTTTCCAATAGAAAGGACTTTTTGTTTTGATTTGATTTTTTTTGATAAAAAAAACTTTTCGTTTTGAGTTAAAAGTTTCAACGGTTATGTAGATGCTCTTTTACACACACATATATATATATATATATGCTAGATTAGAATCCGTGTATACGCGAATTTATAGTTTAATATTTTATAAATCGTAACTAAACTATAAATGAAAAAATGGAAAAACAAAATTAAACCTCCTATAAAAATAAATAATATAAGATTGAAATCCTCGACGCAAAACCATAATAGAAAACATAACAATCGTTTATTTCTTTTTATTTTTCTATTTTTATTCTATTATTTGGTTTATAATTAAATTTTATCACATATTTCCAAACATTTATTTTTCATATTCTTATTTAAACACTCGTATGTTTATTTTTGTATACAAAACCATAATTTTTTTTTATTAACTTTGCATTTCCTTTTTGTTTATTAATTTTACATTTTAGGATTAGTAATTAATTATAATTTTTTTATTGTTAATATTATGTGTCAAAATCTAATTAATTTTTTTTACACGTGTCAAATCCGATCAATTGACTTAATTTTTTTTACACATGTCACGATCAAGTGAGTTAACAACTTTTAAACATTCATCTTTATATGATAAGATATTATATAACAAAATCTAATGAGAAAATATTTTTACACGTGTTAAAATCTGATCGATTGACATAACACGTATCACAATATGCTGAATTACTAACTTTAAAACATTATGTTTTATATAATAAGATATGGAATAATGATTTGTTTTCATAGATTATTTGGGTGTTACTTTATAATATGCTCTTTCCGTTTATATTTACTAACAGGTAAATTAAATAAAGCCATCAAGTAAAAAAGACGACAAAACTCCTGAAGAATCAGGTTCCACAATTAATAGAATAAAACGAAAATTTATAGGCCATTAACAAGTAATGCTTTTCAAAAATCGTTTAACAAGAAAAAATTATACCCTTAATATATCTTAAACAACGATTTCTCAAAAAAAAAAAAAAAAGCAACGAACATTATTGATGACAAATCAATGAATTAAAGGTAACTGGAATGTTTTTTTTTAAATATATTTCCCATAAAACAAACACTTCAAGCAAGATTAACACCAGGTCAGACTTCTATCGCATATATATATACTGATATACAGTAGACACACATAAATATAAGCAATCTTCAAAACTCATTAAAATTCTGTTATAAATCTCATGATTTCATAAATTTATATGACATCATTGGTTTATAGAAAACGCATCCCAAGACGAATGTTCACTAGTTTTCGTGTTTTGGGCATTTTAGATTATCTAATATGTTATTCAATAAATATGAAAAGCGTGGTTAATTTGATATAAGAATTACACCAAAAAAAAATTGATATAAGAAAGATCTAAAATCTGATATAAATTTTAATTTATTCGTTTTTTTTAAAACAGAAGAAAAAAAGAGAAAGCTGATGCATACACTGGAGACGATTAAAAATCATATTAATGAAAATGGAAAAAATCTAATTATCCCCATTGGTCTCTTAATTGTTCGCTTCCCTCGACCTCGACCTCGACCTCGACCTCGACCTTTTCATTTCGTTTTTCTAATATATTTAGATTTATGGTTGCAAATTGCAATTAAAGAATTGCTCTCCTCTAGTTTTGACTAATATAGATCGACTAAAAAGAGTTTAATACTAATAGTTTGATTTTTTGACAAAAGAAAAAGATAAAAACGCTCGATACGTGACATGGTGGCTTTATTTATGGGTCATACGTCTCACGTTGTGTCAAACAAGAAACGCTGAATTTGATTTAAGTTAATTTATAGTATTTGACTGAGTCTCCTCCAACAGTGACATTCTAGAAGTAAAAACAGCACGCACTTCTTACCACCACTCGAGAAGCTTAACTACTCACTGTTTTCCATCGCAACGCATAAAACTTTTTGCCGTTTTTGCAGAGACGGAAAGTACGTATAAACGACTGCGGGAAAACTACAAGATCTTGATATCCCCTGAAAAGTGAAAATAAATAAAGTTTTTTTCCTCAAAACCAATTGAATCATGTGAAAGTTGAATACTTTTTGTAATGCTAAGTTTCCTCGTGTTCAAATCCTAAATAAACTGTAAAACTCAATTGAATCATCGAAGCTTTTTAATCTAATCTTGCATTTGCTAAGCTATGATTAAATCATAACCAAAATTTAATGATATAATACTCTCAGATAGATGCATATTTTAGCAACTTCGATTACCTCTTTTTGGTTGTTGTTGTGTTTCAGGGTTCTTGATAAGTAGGTATTGGCACACCTGAATCCTCAGTCAGTTTCTTGTAAGCGTTTTGCAGTGTTCTCGTTACCGGTCCAACTTTTCCATCACCAATCACACGTCCATCGATTCTCACAACCTGTACAAAAGAGCAACTTTTTAGTTTTTATGGTTAAGTAGGAGATTTCATCACGAATTTAGCAATGAGTTAATCCCTATCTACAAAGGTTTTATGAAAAATTACTGTCTCAACTTAGTAAAAATGTCATAGTAGGATCTCCTGAGGATGTTTTATTTCGTAAGCTACTAAAGACTGTACATACCGGGCTTAGCTCTCCCATAGTCCCTGTTGTCCACACCTGAAAAACAAAAACACTGTTGGACTTTGCTAGAGAAAGAGAGATGGAATATCGAGGATCGTTTCTACGCTGAAAAACCTCATCAGCTGTATGGAATTCAGAGAGACTTATTCTTCGTTCTTCTAAGATGAAATTCTCTTTAACCACAAGTTCCATTACCTTGAAAGATTGTAGGGAAAATGAATTAAAAAACCGGTTTATATCAATTACTGAGATGTTTCTCAACAAAAGAATGTGAACTTTTTTTCCCTTACTGTAGCTCTTGTTATGCCAGGGAGACAGTAATCTGCGTGAGGAGTAAGAACACAGCCTTTCTTCACCATAAACTGTATAAAAGAAAAGAAATGTGTTAACAAGATAATTTAACAATTTTCGACACAAAAGCCCGCGGATGAATCATCAAATGCTCACTTACAATGTTGGTTGCATTGGTTTCAGATACATAACCATCTTTGTCAAGCATAATGGCGTCCGCGGCATTCGCATTGTTACTTTCAATCTGGTTTTTCCCATTACAAAGACAAATTAATCTCTCACAAAACAATGCCAATTCTTGCTTTGGAAACAGTACCTTTGCTAGTATGTTATTAAGAAGGTTGTTGTGATGAATCTTGGAATCCAAATTCTGACAAAACAAAAAGAATTTTGAGAAATCAACAGTTTTACAGAAAAGACTTTTTCAAGTTACATCATGCAGAGAAATGCTGAGCCAAATTCATACATTGGGAGAATTGCGGCGTGTAGTTGCAGTCACCAGCAAGATTCCACCATCATTGTCATACACTGGAGGCTTCCATTCCGCAAGCACTGCATTATTTGAAAGAACGAACAAAACTATCATGTAAACCGAACTCCAAAGTAATCATTTTACAGTCTTGGTTCTTGGGAAAAAGCTGAAATGTTACCAATAAGAGTACATCCATATCGATTAAACGCAGGGCTCATTCCAGAAGTTACCTTAAACAAACCAGTTGCATAGTTTTTAACGACTAAAATGACCCAAATGTAAACACAAGTTTCTTTAATCGGTCTCGAAGAAACTTGAATTAAATGCAATACCTTTTTGCCTCGAGTTAGAGACAACCTGATATGTGTATTGTCAAACATACCATTTGCTATGAGAGTTCCGAAGATAGCTTCTTTTATCTGTATGTTTTGCCATGATAGAGCTATCGTGGTAACGTTGTTTTAACAGAAACAAAAAAAAACTTCGAATATCGATCATCAGATGCTTACCTCTTCACGCGATGGAACATTGTCGAAAGCCAGAGCCTTTGCTGAATCAAACAGCCTAATCCAACATTTCAACATATAAAACAAGATTGCTTAGAAAACTCTGTTACTTGCTCCTTAGTTTCTGGATTTTACTGTTTTTACCGATCTAGATGTTCTTCAAGCTTGAATATCTTCCCCTTGTAAATCCGAAGTCCTTCCCATACCGAGTCACCGCCTTGTACAACTGAGTCAAAAACTGAAACCTGAAGAAGAAGAAAGTTTTTAACATGCACATCACAAACAGTGACTCGTTAAGTTTCCTTCCACATGTCAAGCACACCTTTGCCATCTCACGAGGCAAAATCTCGTCACCAACCCATGCAAGAAGTTTTGCGTTTTCAGGAACTGGGAGACTAGGAGTAGGCGAGGGACTGCTCAAGAGTGAGGAATGGTGCTTCAAGTGGCTCCTAAGAATGTTGTAAAGCGGTAAACTTTGCTCCAGCAAATCGTAATGGGACAAAGGGAATGTCTGAGAAAAAAAGCCAATACCAAACACATCTTAGATTGAATTCAAAATCATTAACCGCAACAAACCAGAGCCTTACCCGAGGATGCTTCTTTGGAAATGAGAAGCCCGTTGATTCGTGCACACTCTTGTACCACCATGGTGCCCATACTCCATCTTCTGGTATAGGACCAGCCTCCCATCTAAAGAAAAAGCAACAAACCATAGAAAAATTACAGTTTTGACATTTATAAAACCGAGAGGGAATGCAAGGAGAGGACCTACTTAAGCATAGAGGCTTGAAATGGAATCTCCAAATCATCGCATAGACCGCGTAGTGTGGTCTGTATATATATATGAATGGCGCAACATGTAAGGTAAGGACTGCATAAGAGAAATGAAATATTTGTGACACTTTTACATATTACAGAAACAAAACCTCGGGATCTCGCTGAAGCTCATCCGCATCGATGACAGCTGGTGGTGCTCCCATCTGACAGAGATCACTGTATATCGACACCAATTCCCCCAAGCCTAATTCGAGAAACGATGGAGGGTGTACCTTCTCAAAGGAAGGCTTCAAAAAGGATAAAACAGAGAAGGACATGAGATGAAAGATTGGCTAAAGCTGAGACTTATAAAAGAACATTGGACCAAACTGAGAAAGCTAACCAGTATGTTAAGAGGATTACGTATCAATATGAAATGCTTTCCTTTACTCATCAGTTCACTTGGCAAACCGTAAAGCCGTTGTTTCGAGATATGCTGTACAGAGGAAACAGAAGAACACACTATCTTTTAGAGAAAGTCTGAAAACGATTCTTGAAGCTTCCAAAAAAACAATCAGAGAGTTTCACCTTACAAAACCGGTACTTCTTCGATCCTGATCCGTAAATGATATCTTTCACAACCTTATCTCCATTGTTCTCCTAATAAAAAATATGAGACGACAGATTAAACTTGTTTTTCTCAAAGAAAGACTTAAGTAAGACCTAAAAGCCTATCCAGTTACTATACATAGACATACCATCATGGAGAGAACCTCGTCTCTGTATGGCCGATCAACACCAGTAGCTTTAAGAAATGTTGCATACAACGGCTCGTCGACAACTTCAATGTCATCTCTCTGAAAAAAGTGGACACAAAAGAAAACCAAAGCATTTCCACAGATTTTTCAAGGGATCTCAAGTTTCCAAGATTTCAGAAACATACAGAAAAAAAAGTTCTTCTGCAGTCAAACACCCAAAAGGAGAGTGGTTACCTGTGCAAAGGAGTACATGAGGCTGGTGCTGAGAGATCTTGGGGCAGACCATGAGTGGATCACTTCCGGTTCTGCCATTAACAACGATGATGAAACCAAACGGAACTCTCAGTTATGGTCTCTGTGATCACTTTTGTTATCACCTCTAAGTAAATTAGTTAAGTGTTGTGAATGTCATGTGTTACAAGTTATAGGGAACACCCCCAAAAAAGAGAGAAAAAGGACAAGGATTTGGACAGCAAACTTGCACGCATATCAACTTGCTTGGAAGTTAGTAAGGAAAAAAAAGATACCAACTTTATGTAACCAAAATATATATAAAAAAATACTTGATTTAAACTGAAAATAATGTAAGAAATTTTAATTACTTTGTTCTATAGCGAAGCGTGTTCCATTATTATCCAATTGAGTGATATAATTGCCTGTGTGTGTTTATTTTGGTGGGTTTTCAATCCATAATATGATGGAGGAGAGCGTGAGGATTCTGCTTGAGCTAACTAACAGTAATCCAGAGAGAGGATATGAAGATCCGTCGCCGTTGCTCCGCCGTGTCCCGATCTATCGTCGGAGTTTTCAAAACCTATGGAGGAGAAGGGATATTTGGGCTTTAACATGTTACGGCCCATTCTAAACCCAATATACATACTCTTTTAGTCTTTCACGTTACACTCGCATGATGGTAAGAAATGGGATCAAAACCTTATAACACCCTTTCTCTCAATACCTTTTCTCAACACCAAAAAATAACTCCATATAACCCTCTAACCTTTAATGAAGTGTGAAATGACAAAAAACCCTAACCTAATAATTAAAAAAAAAATCGAAAAAGAAAATAAAAAGAAAATCAGATCCAACTCCCAATCCTCCTCCTCCTCCTCCACGCGACTTCTTCTTTCTTCTTCTCTGAGATTATTCCGGCCATTGAAGCAAATCAGACCAATTTGGAGCACATTGAGTTTTGGAGTTATTTTTGGAGCAAATCGGACCAATTTGGAGCAAAAAGGATAACACAATTGAGGTGAGTTTTCTTGAAATTTAGTAGCTCAATCCCAACATTGAGTTTTAGCTTTAAATTCAATTGGATTTGGGATTAGGTCTCTCATTATCTTGGATCTTATTAGCTTATTCGTTAGCTATGCATGAGTTCATTATATCAAGTAATGTAGACTCACATTTGTTGAAAATCGTTGAGGATTAGTGAGTATGATATGGGGATTGAAAAAATTCGACTTAGAACACCTGGGTAAAACTGGGTAACACTGGGTACTACTGATAAAGGCAACGTTGCGTACAACTGAGTACAACTGAGTAGAACTGGGTAGTACTGACACTTAGTACAACTGGGTACAACTGGGTACAACTGTTATGACTGATTTAGTTATTTTTTTTTTTCTCAGGAGACAATGAGCACAAGCCTATATTTTGATTATGGAAGCCATTATATTAAGAACGGGAATGGTTATGAATGGATTTCAGAAGAAGATCGCATGTATCCACTATTGTTCAAGAGATTATCTGCTGAGGAGATTACTTATACGATGTTATTGGAAAGTGTATGCAAGAAGGTTGTGATAGATTCAGCTACAAGAGAACTTAAATTGAGTTTCATACCACTGGACACAAGACCTTTGAGAAAATCATATATCGTTGATGATGATGACGTTTATGTTTATCTAACGTCGATGGATGCAAATAAATGTAAAAGTGTATTGCATGTGGAGAAGGGTAAGGGTCTAGTTTCGAGAAGGAATGAGCTGGAGAAGGGTAAGGGTGTACTTTCAAGTAGAGAGGAAGGTAGTTCAGTTGGTTTGAATTACGAGGAAGTGGTTCCAAGAGGTTGTGGCAATGGTGGTGCTCTTACTCTTTACGAAACACAGTTGGAAGAACATTATGAGCCTGAGGATAATGATGGTCGTGGAGAGTTTGAGAATATTTCTTCAAGTGATGATGAAGATAACGGAATGGATTACTCTTCGGATAGGAGTATGGGTAACAATATGGAGCATGAATATTTTCCAAGTGAAGGGGAAGGAATGGATCAGTTTGCTCAGGGATGGGAAGATGGTATGGATTTGAAAGTTGGTCAAGAATTCAATAATAAGAAGGAAGTGAAAGCTTTTGTTGAGAGAGGTGCACATAAAGGTTGTTTTGCCTTCTCAACAAGCAAGAGTGAGAAAGGTAGATATGTGTTGAAATGTCGTCAATCTGGACAAGGGTGTCAATGGTATTTACGAACCACAAAGGTTAAGGGTTCAGACTGCTTTTGTGTTAAAGTATACAACAGCACGCACACATGCTCTCGGGCTAGTGCTACTACAAGCAGCGAGAATAGAAACAATGCTACAGCGGGATTAGTTGCTGGTCTTTTGAGAGAATACTATCCTGGTATAATGCAGACTCCAAGTGCTAAACATCTCATGGGTTTGGTTCAAAGAAAATTTGGTGTCGCACCGTCATATACTACATGTTGGAGGGGAAGGAATGATGCTGCTAACGACTTGCGTGGTGATCCAGAAGAAGGATACAATCAGTTGTACTCTTATTTGCATATGCTAAAGAAAGTGAATCTTGGAACAATCACAAATGTTGAGTTGGATAAGGAAGGAAGGTTCAAGTATGTATTCATCGCACTAGGAGCTTGTATTGAAGGGTTTAAATCGATGAGGCAAGTTCTCATTGTGGATTCTACTTTTTTGAAGACTTGTTACGGTGGTGTGCTAATGATTGCTACAGCTCAGGATCCTAATCGTCACACTTATCCGATTGCATTTGCTGTAACGGATGGTGAAAATGATTTGAGTTGGAATTGGTTTTTCACGACTCTGAAAACCGCTATTAAGGATGAGAAGGAGCTGGTATTTGTGAGTGACAGAAATACAAGCCTCATTAAGGCAGTGCGTGAGGTGTACCCCGAGTCTACACATGGGTATTGTATCTTCCACTTGTCCCAAAACGTAAGGCTAAAAGTTTCGCACGTCAACAAAGAAGTAGTTGCACAAACATTCAGGGATATTGCTCAGATTTATACAGAGCATGAGTTCCTATGAAGGTATGATGATTTTAGAAGACGATATCCTAAAGTAGCGGAATATCTAGATAAAAGCGTTAAGGTGGAAAAATGGGCGAGATGCTATTTTCCCGGAGCAAGGTACAACATAGACACAAGTAATTGTGTAGAGTCTCTGAACAAAGTGATTGAGAAGGCAAGACACTACAATTTGTTACCTATGATGGATGCGATTATCGACAAATTTTGCGAATGGTTTAACAAGCATAGGAAAGATAGCATTAACTACGGAAACTACGGGAAGCGACTAGTGCTGAAGGTGAATGACGTAGTGCACGAGAGATGTGCAGAAGCGACTCATTTGATTGCGACCGAGCTAAACATGTACATGCTTGAATATAGTGTGGTTGGACATGATGGGATTCATTATAAGGTGGATTTGCGAAACAAAAAATGTAGTTGCAAAACTTTTGATATTGACCAGTTTGCTTGTGTCCATGCTTTAGCCGCACTCTATAGCCTCATGAAGGAAGAATCGAGAACGAGGAGCTTCGAGATATTTGAGTTGTGTTCACCAAAGTATTACGTTGAGCAGTGGATTTTCGCATATTCCAAGACCATTTATCCAGTGCCGCATAAGTCTGAGTGGGATATTCCCGCAGATGTAGAAGCAAAAAGTATGTTACCTCCGAAGAAGAAAAAGAACAAAAAGGGAAGACGTCAAGTAAGAAGGCTTCCATCAACAGGAGAACCTCAACCAAAGAAGAAGACGATTCAAATTGCTGAGCTTGAGAACCCAAGTGGTGGCGGTGGTGAAGTAGCTGGTGGTGAAGTAGGTGGCCCAAGTGGTGTTGGTGGTGGCGAGTGAGCGTACTACTGGTATTTGTGTTTGTAAAACTAAGTACTACTGGTATTTGTGGTTGTAAAACTAAGTACTACTGGTAATTGTATTTGTACAACTGAGTAGTAATGGTTATTGTGTTTGTACAACTAAGTACTACTGGTTATTGTGATTGTACAACTAAGGCTATTGTTTTTCAAATGGGATTCGTTTGAATTGTGTTTTAAAATATAATTTGTCGAACAAAATTTAAGTAATGTAAAAATAAAATAAAAATTATAATTTTCACATTTGTCTTCAAACTTAAACGAATTATAATTTTTACAATCTTCCATGTATCACATTACACTTTTAAGTATAGTTTGATAGTGTTGTTCACCTTACGATGCAAAAACTGACATGAAATATGAAATGCAACATATTTTTTCATGGTGACTAAAGAAATGTGTTTTTATTTCTAAAAAACTGTTGTACAACTGAAAATTTGTTCTCAAAAATATAGTAAAACTAAATAATAGCTAAATCACCAAATGTACAACTATTAAGAAAACTGCACAACTAAAAAACTAGGGCACAACTAAGTGAAAAATGACGGCGCACATGTCGCACGTGAGGTTAAAAATGACGGCGCCATTTTTTTTTTTTTTTTTTTTTAAATAGAAGACAAAAATTGTCGGGTTTTTTAATATCGACCTTGAACCGATAGAGGTATTATTATTTTGGTCCAACTCACTGGTTTCCGGTTTTGACCCTAACCAAAGCTTCGCACCAATTTGCTCAGACTTAAAAAAGACACTGGCGAGCCTAAAGAATCCTAAAGAACCCTAATTTTCCAAATTGAAATCGGATGAAATCTGAATTTCTGGGTTTAGTCAAAGGCGAAATTGAGGACGCAGCTAACATGAGGTCGAATTCGAATCTCCAAGTAAGTCAGTCCGCAGGTTCGTCGTCGAATGCATCTGCGAATGTGAGAGGAAGAGTCGTCGGGAACCCACCACTTTGTTGGTGTGGTCACTCAGTTGTGGAGCTTAAGTCGAAGAGCACTCGCAATCCAGGTCGAATGTATAATCGTTGCTCATATGCTGCTGATAATAGGGTACTTTGATTAAAAAATTAGTTCACAATTTGATGCTTAATGAGTTATGATTATGAAACATATTGATTCATGGTTCTGTTTGTGGGATTTCTATTAGCTGACGAATGATGGCCATTATTTTAAGTGGGTTGATGAAGTTTCTGGTAATTTGAAGTCAAAGACAATTGAAGAAGAACTGCTGGAGATGAAGCAAAACTTGAGTGAGAGTATCGAGTTTGAGAGAAAGAAGCTTCAGCAGATGGAAATTGAGGTCGAGGAGAGGTTGACTGAGAGGATTGAATTAGCAATATCTGATGCAAAGAGAGGATTTTGGAAGGTACAATGTATTGGGGTTATCGTTGGGCTTGTTATCATGTTTGGCTTTGCAAAGCTACAAGGATAACACAATGTTGTAATCAAACACAAATGCTTTTTCTTGCTTTTTGCTGCTCGAAAGAGTATTCAATCCACGATTGCTTGTTCTTGCTTTTTGTTGCTTGAAAGAAACCGCAAAAGCTGTCTGTATCCGCTTTTGTAATGATCCAGAGAAAAGCAAAGATGTCTTATCGCCTCTCGTTTCTCTTCCTCTCTGCAATTCTGCTTGCTTCTCCAGACACCATTTCGATTTGTGGTATGCGTTGTTCATAGTTTTACTCTTAATCCTCTTCTCAACAACTTCATTCTCTTCTGCAGCCGGATCCTCTGCAGCTTCTACCTCCTTCTCCTTCTCCTCTGCATCCTTCTCCCCTCCCTCTGTCTCCTTCTTCTCTGCCTCATTCTCTGTCATCTCTGCATCCTCCTCTGCCTCCTTCTCTGCATCCTTCTCTGCCCCCTTATCTGTCTCCTCTGCCTCCTTCTCTGTCTCCTTTGCCTCTGTTGTCTCCTCTGGCTCCTTCTCTGTCTCCTTTGCCTCTGTTGTCTTCTCACCTTCGGTTTGTGTCTCCATATGTGGGTCCTTCTCTACTTGTACACCACCACCATGAGAGCTACCACCCTTATCAAAAAACATAGATGGAGGATTATAATCATCACCAGCAAAATCAAAGCCTTGAGCTTCCACAAACGCTTCCACAGCCTTCAACCTTGTTTCATACCCAGAAAACGTACTTTGCACCATTTCAAAACCCTCTTTCATGGTTTGATTCATCTTGACCATTCCTTCTTGTATGGAAAGCAACACTTTCTTGATTTCATCTTGACCTACACCCTCAACTTCAGCCTTTTTTGGTTTTAAAGGTTGGGATCGACCTTTAAAATCAAGTTCCAACAGTTCTTTCCAGAAAACAGGCTTTTCGTCTTTCAAAAGCCGTTTCATCCAACTATCAACCATGGGACAATCAGTATCACGACGGTCCTCCTCGTCATCAAAGATTGCAGCCAAAAGACAACGTTCACGATGAGTCGGTACCAAGATACTATCTATGTCCTGTGGATGTTAAAAAACAATACAATTATTGAAAGATTACATCTAAAAAAAGTTCTTGCTACACAATAACAGAAAAGTAACACTAACCTCAGTTTTACCAAGTTTTTCGTAAATTTCTTCAAGCGGAATCCCTTTCATCGGACTATATTTGAATTGCGACTTGCACATCCGAGGACAAGAAGGGTTTGCTGGTTGCTTAGGATCATTGAAGAACGCCGCCTTCAGAGCCGGAATTGTCTCAAACGCAAGAAGCTACACAATAAGAGAAGAGAAAGACATGAACAATTTGAATATATATTAAAACTAAAATTTAGTAAAGTAATAATGAAAGTTTGATTTAAAATATGAATCAATTACCTCTAGAGGAATAAGGAAAGAGGGAAAGCACCACTGTTCTTTGTCGACGACGCCATGGAATTTCAGTCGTATCTCATTGATGTGGCACAAATTGTCATAAAAAGAAAATCTTCCCCAGGGAAATGTCTTGCACAACTCCAAATCGTTAACAGCTCTCAAAAATAAACTCTCCACGGACGGTGCTTCTGCTCCGGTCTTCTTCTTTCCAACTATAACACTCGATAAGAAGTAGAGGACCGCCATATTCAACCTATCTTTGCAATTTCTCATCCCCTTAAACTTCCTCTCCACATCCGCCAACCTAATTGTTGAACCCATTTCGAAGTGCCTCTCAATAAACGCAGTTCCTCCCATCCTCTCCCAATCCAGTGGATAGTTGTGACAGAATAATCCAGAGATGATTCCATGTTCTCTTATGGAATAACGGATGGGAGTTCCATTGACCAAAAACCAAGCCTCCCGGATCTTCGATGTGCACACAGTCCGAAGAAGAAGCATCCACATGCCCATGGACTTGTGGTTTTTAAGCTCCGGCATGTGGAAGAAATGCTTGAACTGAGGATGGTCATGAAACCATCCTAGCTCCTTCTCCGTAAGAACCTTTTTCAACGTCTCGATTGTCTTCAACAGAGAACACCTTGTCTCAATCTTTATGGACTTATTATACTGAGTTGTTGGAAAGAACATATTTGTCGGCTTCAATGCTTCAGTTTCCTCCTCAGCTACTCCCTGCAATCAAAAAACAAATTTAAATCACAGTAGTTCTCCAGTTGTACCACGCATTATATCCAGTAGTTCTCCAGTTGTACAAATTCTTATAACACAGTAGTTCTCCAGTGTTACCTAGTGTTACGTTTCTTTTTAACAACAAATTTCGACTCTCGATTCCTTTACATACCTTCCCCTTTCTGTTTCGATTCGAATTTGGAGTGTCTTCCTCAGACCCAGCTTCTGTCCCGGTTTTCGCCGCTTCCTCTGATTCCGTAGAATCAACTATAGTTGGAACGCTCCGAGGAACTCTTTCGTTTATAGGAGTTCCATCTTCCGAAACAGAGGCTCTTTTTGTACGGGCCTTACGGGCCTTGACGGTTCCCTTCATGATCTAACAAATCGACAAAGAGAAGAATTAGGTTTGGTCGGATTATCTTTAATCGAAATCGAAAAGAAAGAGAAAAGAATTAGGTTTCGAATTGGGATTGATTCAATACCTTAGAGAAGAGGAATTGGGATAAGAGTTGAGTTGCAAGGATAAATCCTCCGAATTGCAAGCTTAGTGTTACTCGGTTGTGCGATTTTTAGAGGGAATTTCATTGTTTTGAAACGAAGAAAAGAAGAAGAGGAAGAAGAAAAGTCGCGATTTGAAGTTTTGATTTTAGGATTCGGAAATTGTCCGATTTTACAAAGAATGGGTCGGATCCGTCAGGTTGAGTTCGTAATTAAGTGAAACTTCCATGGTTTATTTGGGTTTTCGCCCACTTTTCAATTAAAAAAAAAAAGAAAAAAAATTGATTTTTTGTCGGGTCATTTAAAAATTGGGGTTAAGAGATGGGGTCTTTTGAGGTTTTGATCCTAAGAAATGCAATATATTTCGATAATAATAAAAAAAAAATAACAAATGAACTACCAGTTTTAAAATCTAATGTAAAATGTAGCACAATCATAAGCCTTTAGATCCAAGTCATATTATTGCAGATTTATAATGTGCATCATGAATTTTATCTTCAGAGAAAAATCATTAAATTTAGAAATAATATGAACTAAATTTTCTAACTATGTCAAAAATTGCCAGTCCATGAGTACACACAGATCAATATAAGTATCAAGTTAATAAGTTCGCTACTTACCAGATAAATTATATATAGTTGTATTGACATGTATTGTTGGAGGTGGGCTTAGCACCCCCAATTAGTTAAGCCCATCTTAGGAAAAACCCCTCTTCAGCCCGGTTGCCGGCCTGAAAGCACCCATCCGCAAGATCCCTCTTCAGCCCGGTTGCCGGCCTGAAAACAACGTACCCCGGGCCCGCGCTGATGCCCCGCCAGAACAGGGAATGTCAGAAGAATAGGCGAGTGGGAGTTGGTAAAGCAGTACTCTACCCGCGTAGGGATGTGCCTTCGACCCGACGTCCCACCAACTCTACAGAGCTGACAAGGGCAGGAAGGAGCAGGTGGAGCAGAGTTGGTAAAACAGTGCACTGCCCTGCAACACGCCACGCCGAGCTCATCATGACCTCTCTCCTCGAAAGCCGGGACACGCCTCCTAGGCCACCTTACCCGCAAAAGAGGCCGCAGGCGACACGTGGCCCGAGATCCCGGGGAGCAGGAAGCCAGCCCCGACTATATATACCCCTCATATGTCATTAATGAGGGGGACTCGGATTTTGACTCTAGAACAGACTATAAACTACCCGACCTCTCTCTCTTTGTAGCAAGACAACACTTTAGAACGCCGAACTGGACGTCCTTCGGAACCAGTTCGTAATTCTAAAGCGTTCACTTCTCTCTCATCAATAAAGCGAAAACACGGCCCCGGCCTACTCATATTTCTCCCGACCTGTCTTAAACGTGGTTAAATTGCTCTATTAACGAAAATCTCACCTCCCATCTCCTAATCATTCTTTAAACACACGTAGTGGTCCTCGGGACCAACAATTGGCGCTAGAAGGAGGGGGTTTAGAGATTCTTCTATACGCAAGGAGCAGTTCAACCACCGGCACGACCGAAGCAACGATGGCAATCCCGACCCCAAGAGTGTTGTCAGACCAGGACACTCCGGCCCAAACAACGGCCCAGGCCCCGACAACGGCCCCGCCAGCGACTCGAACGACGGCGACCATTCCGTCATCAGCCCAAGCGGCTGCCGATCAAGCAATTCCTCGAGAGCAATTCTCCAGGGCCCCGCCCCCGGCGTCAGCACCCGCTCATTCCGACGGCTCCGCCGCCCACAGCGCGCCACGAGCACCGGAAGACCAGCCCACGCCGTCCGTCATGATGCAGACCCTGCTCGCCCGGATCGATGAGCTAACGCGAGCCACCGACCAGCGGTTCGCCACGTTAGGGGCCTCCCGTGACCGGAGCTCCAAACGCTCCCGAGCTCCAAACGCTCGCACTGCATGAGCCGAGCTCCAAAAGAAGCCGAGCTCGAAACGCTCGCCAAAAAAGGATAAGAGCTGGGCCTAAAGCCCATTAAAACGAAAAACGTGGAAGAAAGAAGGAGATTGGTTGGTTTAATCCAAAAACCAAGCGAGACGGAGTTCGGTTGATTCGCCAACCGATACTTATATCACAATTCGTCTACCGAACTTTCTAAAATCAGGTATCACCTATTAAAAAAAAAAAAAATTTTCGATTCGTTATTCGAATTTATTTTCTATTCAGATTTATTCATAAGTCTGTCCCTTTAAGCCGAACTCCGAGGAAAGCAGTTTGCGGTCGTAGTTCGTCGGTCTGACAGTAAGGCAGTTCGGGGTCGCAGCTCGTCGGTCTAACAGTTAGGTAGCTCGGTCGCAGCTCACTCATCGCGCAGTCGCAGTTTACCGACCTCAACAGCTCCGCCTAACTAACGACCTCAACAGCTCGCCGACCTCCTACTCGCCTAGCTCATGATCGCAGTTCTCCGACCGTGCGACTCGCTGACCTTGTGGTACGCTAAGTAACTAACCGATTCTAGAAATTAAGCGACTCGGAATCATATCTCGCCGGCCTCGCGCCTAACTAACAAACGCCGAGCTCAGCCTCAAGCGCAATCTCGAATCTTTAGCCATTTTTTTTTGCAGGTCGTAGCTCGCCGATCTGACAGTGAGGCAGTTCGGAGTCGCAGCTCGTCGGTCTAACAGTTAGGCAGCTCGGTCGCAGCTTGCTCATCGCGTAGTCACAGCTCGCCGATCCCGCAGCTCCGCCTAACTAACGACCACAGCTCGCCGATCTCCTGCTCGCCAAACTCACGATCAGTCTTCTGACTGCACAACCCGCGGCCCACTGACCACGTAGCTCGCTAACTTCGCGTTCTAGCAATTCACACGCGTCCGTCCATCGCTCCCGCCTAGCGAGACCCTGCACCCAATACAAGAGCACGGTCCACGACCTGCTTACTTGAAAGAGTACGGTCTACGACCTACTCTACCGATCAAAAAAAAAAAACAAAAAAAAAAAACAAAAAAAAAAAAAAAAAAAAAGCCCCGAAATGGCATTTACACAAAAGGGCCAACGGTCTCCCCTATTAAAAAACGGCCCACGGCCTAGTCATTACAACAGCCTCGAAACGGCACCTACAAAAAAGAGAGGGGCCAACGGCCTGCTTTTTACATAAACGGCCTGCGGCCCGATCTTTACAAAAAAAAAACAGAGTTTTTACAAGGCCGCATCGGCCGGTCGATCCTCACTCCCGTCAGCACGGTACCATCTAAATCTCCCGGGGCCACCATCCTCGCCTTGGTCCTGTACTCGCCAAGGAAGGGCTGCCCAGACCCCTCTTCCCCGACCGCGGCTACGCCGGGCAGGACCGAAGGATCTGCTTGCTGATCCCCGGCGGCTGGCACGTCGGTACCGGTCTCACTAGCAGGCAGGGCCGAAGGATCTGCTTGCTGATCCCCGGCGGCTGGCACGTCGGTACCGGTCTCACCAGATGGCACTCCAGTACCGACCTCCTCCACGGGAATCAGCCACCAGATCCTCCGGTCCTGCCTCCTGTGGTCTTCGCCTCTTGCATTTCACTCTCTTCTACGCGCCGGCCTGAGCACCGCAACAAGACCCGCGTACTCCGGATGCTTGAATCTAGAAAAATGAGGACCTGAAAGCAAAGCAAACAAAAACAGTCAGACGAAGCGCTCCTCCGCCCTGGGTATCCTGAGCTCAACGCCGGCGGAAAAACCACACAGATTCCCCAGGAGGGTCACCGATTCCGCTGTGCTCCAGGTCGGTGACCCTCCCTGCTCGTAGGAGATCAGGGGGGACCTCACCCTGGCCACTCGAGCTCCGCCTCCGCGGCCGCCCAGATGCCCGGTTCTTCCCCCAGCTTGGCCAGCACCGCGACCGCCAGAGGATCTAACCACCGTTTTCGGCCGGAGGTGGGTCCCCGGAAGCGACGGGGCGGCCCCCGAAGTCGAGGGGGCCAACTCTTCCCCACTGTCTGCCCCTCGTCGCGGAGAAGAGGCATGCTCGGAATCACCGGAGGAACTCGGAGAATCGTTACCACCACCGCGGGACGCCGATTCTTCGCTCGACTCAGCTCGGATACCGTCTAACATCGGAGCCATCGCACGGAGAGGAGGAAATCAAAAAAAAAAAAGCAGGAAGGAAGTAGGAAGAGAAAGAAGAAATCGGAGAGAGGAGGTTACCTTAGGGTTATGCGCAGAAGGTTTTAACAGGAGGAAGAAGGGGGATTTAAGTAGAAGAAGGGGGACAGTGAAGCGACGCCTGGACACGTGTCACAAGAAGCACGGCCGCCCAAAAACCTAATGATGACGTCTCTTCGTTTCCCCACGCCAAAAAGCAAAGGACGCCTCGATAAACGCGAAGCGTCTTTTACACGCCGCGCGTGGGCAGTCCACGCGAAAAACGAAGCGTCCTTTGCCGTCCCACGTGGTGAGCACGCGCCAACCTCCTACGGATTTTTCGGAAAAAGCAAACAGAGTTGAGCACGGAACTCCCCGTCCTAAGATGTGCCGAACTAACATCAGATCAACTTCGGCATGCTCGCTTCGCCTCGCGATACCGAACTGGGGGAGGGCCTATTGTTGGAGGTGGGCTTAGCACCCCCAATTAGTTAAGCCCATCTTAGGAAAAACCCCTCTTCAGCCCGGTTGCCGGCCTGAAAGCACCCATCCGCAAGATCCCTCTTCAGCCCGGTTGCCGGCCTGAAAACAACGTACCCCGGGCCCGCGCTGATGCCCCGCCAGAACAGGGAATGTCAGAAGAATAGGCGAGTGGGAGTTGGTAAAGCAGTACTCTACCCGCGTAGGGATGTGCCTTCGACCCGACGTCCCACCAACTCTACAGAGCTGACAAGGGCAGGAAGGAGCAGGTGGAGCAGAGTTGGTAAAACAGTGCACTGCCCTGCAACACGCCACGCCGAGCTCATCATGACCTCTCTCCTCGAAAGCCGGGACACGCCTCCTAGGCCACCTTACCCGCAAAAGAGGCCGCAGGCGACACGTGGCCCGAGATCCCGGGGAGCAGGAAGCCAGCCCCGACTATATATACCCCTCATATGTCATTAATGAGGGGGACTCGGATTTTGACTCTAGAACAGACTATAAACTACCCGACCTCTCTCTCTTTGTAGCAAGACAACACTTTAGAACGCCGAACTGGACGTCCTTCGGAACCAGTTCGTAATTCTAAAGCGTTCACTTCTCTCTCATCAATAAAGCGAAAACACGGCCCCGGCCTACTCATATTTCTCCCGACCTGTCTTAAACGTGGTTAAATTGCTCTATTAACGAAAATCTCACCTCCCATCTCCTAATCATTCTTTAAACACACGTAGTGGTCCTCGGGACCAACATGTATGATTACATAATATGCAGAATTTTTTTTTTGTTTGTTTGTTGCGGATTCATACTAAAAACTGTATTTTCTTGTGAAAAAAATAATGAATTTTATTCAACAGTTTACTTGGGCGATTAATTTTCCAGATCTTAGACCATCTCCAATGGGGGTTCTTAAAAGAGAGGTTCTTAAAATTTTATAATGACAAATAATGATAAATATTAGAGAGGTTCTTAACTTTAAAAAAAAAGGTTCTTAAAGTTCTTATTTAAGAAATTTTTGAGGGGTTCTTAACTAGAGGTTCTTAAAATTTATAATTAAAATTTTTGAGGGGTTCTACCATTGGTGATGCTCTTATCTTCAAATATCATGAAACCTAAACAAAAGTCGTCTCTAAGTCTAACCACACATAGTGAGATTTATGTGAATTCCATAAAACAACAAAAAAAAAGTGTCACGGGAGGAACACAATCATTTTGTTTCTTTCTAGATTTCTAAGCAAACTCCATCCTACATTCATTAAACTATACACAGTACACACGTACGTGTATTATGGTCGGCTCTGTGTATGTGACTATGTGGATACTTGTATATAGTGCTGGGAATAAAAACCAAACCGAGCTAACCGAACCGAACCAAAGTTTTGTAAATTTGGTTATGGTTCGGTTATTTTTGGCACGATTTAAAATTAATTTTGGTTCTCGGTTCTCGGTTCGGCCGAACCGATTGGTTAACCAAATTGAAAAAAAAAATTGATTTTTTTTGAAAATATCCGAAAATAACGAAGTACCCGAACCGAATTACCCGAAAATAACCAAAACTATCCGGATTAAACTGAATTTGCCAAAATTTCGGTTATTAAAAAAAATAACCGAACTTCCCGATAACTAAACCGAACCGATATTTTATTCAGTTATTTTCGGTAAAATTTTTGAAAACCTAACCACCCGAACCGAATTACCCGAACCGAATTACCCGAATTACTCGAATTCCTAGCCCTACTTGTATATATATGTAATATGTATGAATGAGAAGGCATAAAAAAACATTCAGCCATGGAAACCTTTTTTAACACTCTTGTCACGTTGTTATTATTCGTTGCCATGTCTCATACTCTGCCTCCTCTCGTCAGTTCTTTTCCGATTTCTCCTAATTTTCCGGCGGTTTTCAACTTCGGAGATTCTAACTCCGACACCGGAGAACTCAGCTCCGGACTTGGATTCCGTCTCCAACCTTCCTACGGACAAACCTACTTCTTCAAACCTCCATCTTCCGGAAGATTCTGTAATGGACGTCTCATCGTCGATTTCCTAAGTAATTATTCTTTTCTAAATTCTTTCTTTTAAATTTCCTCTTTCTTTTCTTTTTTCTTTCCATTAATATTTTGTACAAACAATTTTTTTTAAAGCATGATTTATGGTTTTACATAATTTTACAAATTGTACCACGGCAGAATTGTCATGGTTTCCTGAATTTTTATTTTTTTTTACTGAAAGCGTTGCAATAATTTGATTTGTTTGTAGATTAAACTTTTTTTTTGTCAAAGGATATATTGTAAATTAAACTTTGCAAGATGATTTAATTGATCTTTATAATGCGGGTTTCAGGCTCATGTAATTCGCATTGTGGCTATATGGATTCTTATGAACCATAACACCCGCAACACCTCCGTTTGAAGGAAATATAAAACTAGTTTTAGTGTTCTTAGATCAACTATGACATTTGTTGTCTTTTTTCCAATTAAAATTATATTGAGTGAGTATGTCATTTGAAATAATTTTTCTATAGCATACAACTCATTTTGCTCTATAGAAAACAGATACCCCTGTTATTGCGAGACTAGTTTTTTATTTTTTATGAAATGATGATTTTTTTTTTCTTTATCTATTGCGTTACTTTCCAAATCGGAAATAGATTAATGTTAATTGTTTATTTGGATAAATTTGATCTACGAAAGATCCACTGTTCCAACTATAAACTTAACGGCTCTGTGATGGCCAAAAAGAAACTTAAGAACATAAATTTATTTGAAAGATCAAGATGAGAGGTTTTGTTGTAATGGTAATTAGAAGTTTCTAAAAAAAGGGCTTTTTGTAGTAGAAGCAATTGGTCGGCCTTATTTGAGGCCTTATTTGGATTCGGTAAGCACACAAAGTTACCGGAGAGGCTGCAATTTTGCGGCGGGTGGGTCAACGATTCAGAAGGCAAATGCTGCATCCATTAGCCCCTTTAGTTTTGGTGTTCAAGTCTCTCAATTCATCACCTTTAAATCTAAAGTCCTTCAATTGATACAACAAGGTAACTAAATAACAATTAATTAGGTAGTAGTCTGCGCCATGCACAAAATTTTAATTAATTTTATTGATTTTATATGTATGTTAATAATATTATGAGTAACAACATGATTTGTGTTAGTAATGCAATTGCAAATATACAATATAATTATACGATTTTATAATCGATTTTCATCTTGTTATTTTATATGAATGCAATTGCATATTTAAAGATGCTAAAGCAGACTAATACACTCAATTTAACCAATTCCGTATCGAACTAATATATTCTTAAAAATTCATCGATTCGACATACTTTAGTTTTAGTTTTAGTAAGGACACCAATATATCTTATTAAATAATAATTTTAGTGATTTATTTCGTTTTAAAAAATTCAAATCATAGCATATGAAGAAAAAAATATAAATTTTTATTATATGTTTGATGTGATAATTCAATTTATTTATTTTTAAAAAACTTAAACAAATATAATAAGATAAATATAATGATTTAAAAAATTAATATGATATAATTGGATATCAAATCTTCCTTATTCGATTTGATTGGCAAATAAATAGTTAAAAAAAAATATTTACTAATTTTCGTGGCTGCTAATTAAGAAAAGAGATGAGATTTTTTCTAATTAACAATTAATTTTATGGTTAGTTTAATAATATATATTTGATTCTCTAACCAAATTAATATGAGTGGCATTGATTGTAATTACTTTAATCATATGAACTTATTTTTTATTATTATTCTGAAAATCGGTGTGGTAAATAACGCATAAACAGTGAAATGCTTGTAAATAACACATGATGATAAGGTTTTTCTCTAAAAATGTTTCTAAAATTATATATAGAGAATATAAATATCCAATATCTGTCAACATTATACATAAGACTTATTTGAACGTGATGGACCAATGTATTTGTTTTCTGGTTTTCTTTTGTATTTTTCTTCCAGATGACGGGCTCGAAAGATACTTACCGTCCGAATATTATTTCAAAAATGGATTGTATATGTTTGATATCGGACAAAATGATCTTGCCGGAGCATTTTACAACAAGACATTAGATCAAGTTTTGGGTCTCATTCCTACAATCTTAGATATTTATAAAGATGGAATAAAGGTCAGTATTTACATGATGAGCCTTAATTATAGTTGACAATTTATAGTGGTTCATTAAAAATAAATCTAAACAATGTGACTTTTAGATAGTTTGACATTGTTATAGCTGACTACTCGAATACAAATTTGAGCATACGTTATGTAAATGAAGAGATAAGTTACGAAATGTTAAATTGTTGGATTTCCAAAATGTATGGAGAGATTGACCCTTTTATATTAGAGATAGGTTTAAGACAAGTATACTTTTGAACCAGTTGACAAAAAAAGAAGAAGACAAGTACACTTAATCATATATGTATTATCATTCTTATTACATTCTCAATTTTCTGTATTTTGTTTTGTTTTGTTTGTTTCTAGAGATTATATGCAGAAGGGGCAAGAAACTTTTGGATACACAACACAGGGCCACTTGGGTGTTTAGCTCAGGTTGTGTCAATATTTGGGAGAGATAAATCAAAACTTGATGAGTTTGGTTGTGTCAGTGACCATAACCAAGCTGCTAAGCTCTTCAATTTGCAGCTTCATGGTCTTTTCAAGAAACTCCCTCAACAATATCTTGATTCCCGTTTCACATACGTAGATATCTTCTCCATCAAATCCGACCTCATCCTGAATCATTCCAATTACGGTATGTAATAATAACAAGTTCATTCTTGTGACTAGAAAATATTTTATTATATATGTGACTGAAAACCTTTCTTTCTTTTTTGGGTATGATAATAGGTTTTGATCATTCGATAATGGTATGTTGTGGAACCGGAGGACCACCATTGAACTACAATAATCAGGTTAACTGCGGTTCGACAGTGAAATCATCAAATGGTAGCATAATAACAGCCAAAGCTTGTAATGATAGTTCCAAATATGTTAACTGGGATGGAGTTCATTACACCGAAGCTGCAAATCGGTTTGTTTCACTGCACATTCTCTCCGGTAAATATTCTGAGACGTCATCGTCTTCGAATCTTTAGAAATGCCTCGATTGTTTATGGAGCAATTTACACGTTAATTTTCTACATGGATACATATCTAATTTTATTTAGCAATGCCTCCAGAGGCTTTTTGTTGTTTCAAGTGTAAAACAGAGCTTTCCTTCACAAATATAACTGATTTGACACACTGAAAGGATCTTCAAATTCCCTGTAATGTTTCTGTGATATAAGCACGATGTGTATCTATAGACCACACACAGGTTTCTACAACACTTTTCCACAAACCAAAAAACTACAAACTAAGAAACCAGAAAGCTTCATCAGTAAATGGTACAAATTTTCAAAATCAAATTTTCTCAATTCTTTTGTTAATTGTTTTCTTCCTTCTCATGTATACCTTTTGCTCTGTAAAATTATCTGCAGCATTGTCCATTGCATAACTCCTCCTCATTGTTATCTTCTGAATTCGTTAGCAGATTTACCTTTTTTTCCTCATCTTCTTCTTCTTCTTTAATGGCCTCAGTCTCGCATTCTTTATCCGAATCAGTCAAATGATCGAAAAAGTCACCAAAATACCACTTACAATCTTCTTTCCATTCGCCTTTATGTGCGTTGACCCGCCATTTCTGATCTGCAATCATCTCTGGTGACAATCCCCATTTCTCTAACTCTTCCTCCGTGTGATGAATCGCCAAGCTGTAATCACCGCCTTGTCCTAATTCCATAACTCTGATCTCGCTGTTCCCAGGATTATTTAGTCCCTCAAACTGTTCCACACTCCACTTGAACCATTTCATCAGAAAGACACGCGATGTTAAACCGTGTGAGACAATCACAAAGTTTAGCTCATGAGATGGGTTGATGTGCAGTCTGTTCATGTCTATGTCTCTCCATAGAGACTCGAGAAAACCTGTAAAGCAGCAAGCAGAAGCCTAAATCATGAGTCTTTTAGCTGTTCATTCACAAAGAGATTGAAGGAATAACACAAAGCCAAGAGAAGAACAATTATATGCCAGGACGAGCTTGATTTTCGCAAGGCCTCCATTTACTGATGAAACGTCAATAGAGATTGATGAAAAGGAAATATTCCAATGCTGACTTTCTTCTCGTTGATGAAAACAAATTACTATATTTTTTTCAAGACTAGAGCGAGTAAAATGCAAAATGAGTTTCAGCAATTTGCAGGAGGACCAGCGAATGTTTTGATAGAATCATTAGAGACTTCGTCACACTGAAGGTATCAATCTCAAGCTGTGACGAAATCAAGCATGAATAGCAAAAATTTCACTCGATCTAAAAGACTTTGAGATCAGATGATATCAATCAATTCCTTCTTGTCATTGTTCTGCTACTTAACCAGAAAATTACTCAACTTTCGGCAACTTTTACAGGCCAGGATCATTCAGAATGATCTCAGTCATGCTAAGCTAAGCTAAATAATCATCTTAGATCAGTCCTCAAGAATATTTTCTTGCAACACCCACATCAATAAATGCTATATGCATCCAATCAACAGAAAATTTCGAAGAAGCAGGGAAACGAAACATACTGGAGACGCGATCGAAGACGTCGGCGGCGGATTCTCCCTCCGGGAACCGGTAGAAAAAACGGCCAAACCTCTCTCTGACCTTTTTGGTCGCTCTCATTCTCTCTTTAACCTGGAAATTCCCAAAATCCTGTTCCCTAATTCGACATTCTTCGCGAACACCAATGACGCGGCGACGCGAGAACGACCGTCCAATCTCCCGGAGCGTAGATCGCGTCCGGTCGTAAGGGGAAACATAGAAGTAGACGCGCCACTCCGGTGAAGACGAATTGGAAGAGATCAACGCGTGGAGACGAGCTCCGGCTTCCTGAGCCTGAAGCAGACCGGAATCCGTTAACTGGATCTTGTGATCCGGCGTCGTGGTATACGCCGCCGTGTCGAGATTCCCTTCCGACTCGCCGTGCCGTACAAGGATGATCCGCTTCGGAAGCAGTTTGTTGTCCGGACTCATGGATGTTGAAACGGAGAAAAACTTTGCCGGAATCTGAGAAAAATTGGTATTGAAATTCCAATCAAATAGACTTGGTTTGCATTACCTTCTTGCTCAAGCTTAGCACTAGGAAACGAGTTTCTATTTCTCTGCGTAATTGCACGTATTAACAACAACTAATACTCCTCCATATATTATAGATTATAATTGTTTTGGGTCATCAAATAATTGTAGCATATAATCAAAAAATATATGTGATAAATCATAGTATTATTAACTAAAACAATTGTTTAAGGAGTAACTAATAAAAATATCATCCACTCATTCTTCTTTCCAATAGAGAGAACTAATCATAATAACTGATGTTTTAGAGATTTTTTTTTTTTTTTACAAATTAATGCAAAATTAAATAATTTTTAATTGTTTTTTATCTTTTATATTTTACAGATTGTTTTCTTATTAGTTGAATTGTGCTTAAATGTACAATAAATATTGTTTTTAATATAAAAAAAAAAAAAAATTAAATGAATCATTAATTGGTGTGCAAAAACTTTAAATATCACTTAATCTAAAAGAAAGAGAGATTAAAAGGTCAATCTGAAAAGTTCCAAGTTCCAACGTGGCTTACCACCATCTCTCTTTTTTTTTTTTTATATATATTTTATTAAACCCAATTGACAGTTTATTATTTGCAGCATATGTATATTATCACTAATCAATGATATCATATGGACATTAACTAATATTTAAGTCAGATAAAAGTCTCAAATATATGTTGATCCCGTTTTGCCTTTTGCGTTTTTTTCTTTTTTTCTTTCAAACTTCATTCATTCTTTGTTCTTTACTTCTTTGGTAAAACGATTGCTATAACCGTTACGTAAAATTAGCGATATAAATCCTACATTACGCGGGAAATATCTCATTGGTTTCACGATTTGATCTCAAATGAAACAACAGCAAATGGCTAACCTCTTCTTTGGTTTGATGTTCTAATTTTCTAAGCATTAGGCTTTGGTTTATGCAGCCTCGTGGCTTGCCATTTGTATTGTAGTCACCTACTAGTAGTCTCTTTTTAAAAAATCTTCGTTCTAAATCGTAAGACTGTCTCATTAGTAGTTCCAAGATTCGGTTCCCAAATCCGATTAGTAATTCCAAGATTTGTACTCCGAGACGAGCCCAAAAATAAGTTAAGACAAGAAAATGTCAGCCGATTAATAGTTAAATCCGTTGGGCTTTTCGAAAATTAAACCGTTGGGCTTTATCTATTCAACACCGGTTCGCTATTCCAAACATTTACAATATATAATTGACCCACTAATTTACAGACCACAGAAAATGATCAATGTCTGTCTATAAGTATAACTTTTCGCATGTAACCATCATATTTTCTTAGTTGTTTTTTCTCATGAGTGAAAAAAAAACAAAAAAAAAGTTGTTGCGATGAACACTATAAAAACTGGTCATATTTCTCTATATGTTTGTCTTGTGCCAATGATAAATGAGAAGCGTTATATATTTCAAAGTTGTATATATTGATTAAAATCATGGAATTTATCGAAAATTATTGTTTCGGTTGTTAGTAGTGAGTTTAACACTTCCCTGTTTAATCCGGTTCGAACCGAGACTGGTTCAATTCATTCTGGTTTACGACGGTTCGGACCAAGAGAAGAAAGGTCCATGATCGCAGAACCAGCTTTTGAATCCGAATCATACCCATTTCGTCATGGCACAGACCTCCGAACCCAAGAAAAACCCAACTCATGAGTGGAACAAACAAAAAAAAACACTAAAAATTGTTCGGTTCACTGCATACATCGCAACTATTACTATTCACATCCTGAATAATTGAACGTCATGAAGCATGATTTATATATTCAGCCTATTCACACCATGAATCAATGAACATCGTGAAAGATGACTTGATTTTATTTATTTTGGCTTAGAGTAAAGATTCAAAATTATTTATTTTGGCTTAGAGTAAAGATTCAAAATAAAAAGGTCCATAGTTGTACATGTACATCAGCATATATGTCATTGCTCAAAAGAAGGTTTAATAAGTCTATATATTACAGATCAGGAGAAAACATCTGCTGACAATGTTGAAAGAAAAACAAATGAATCGAGTATACACTATTATATCATCGAACTTTCAATTTGTTTTATCAAAAATATTATTTGGCAGCTTCATATATCAAACATATTTAACCATCCAAAGTTGACCATATAATCCCACTATATATTGCAATGTTGAATTGTAAGATTCCGGGATAATTCAATTAATTAAACTAATAATAAGTTATCTATTGATATTTGTGATAGCTAGATAGACCGAAAATTTCCAAAGTTGACGATATAACTTACAACATATAAAATCAGGATTTGACGAATAAGAAAATATAATCACACTATTGACAATACAAAAGAGTAATCAATAATGAACTGAACCGAATATTGGAAACATAACATGAATATCTTTCCAAAGTCTGTAAACTTAAGATCAAAGCATACAGCTCGTTGAAAAAAATCAATTAGCTAAACCGAGCTAGATTCAAATTTTATTAGATCTTAACAAATTTTACAAGAAAAACTGAATGTACCAACAAACAAGAGCCGAAAACATAAATTAACATTGTTACCAAGAAAACAAAAAAGTGCCCAAAACATAATGACTGATTTTAAAAAAATAAAAAAAATATAGTAGCTGAAAGGAAATTGAAAATGAAGAAGTAGTTGCGACTTGCGACATTCGAAATAAAAAAATATGTTTCACCAACATATGCTTATATCACATTTAAATAAAACATGAGAAGCACTTAGAGCATCATTATTGGGGGCTCTTAAGGGGGTTCTTAACCCAAAAAATAAATAAATAAATAAATAAAATTATGAACAGTGTAAGAACCGGTTCTTAAATAAGAGTTTTAAGAACCGGTTTTTAAGGGGGTTCTTACACTATTCTTAGGCACGTGTCAACTCCTAATTCGCCGATTTTTTTTTTTTTGCCAAAAGTTTTTTTTTTAACTTTTTTTTAACTTTAACTTAAAAAAAAATTCTTACCTTTTTTTAAAAAACTTTTTCTTAACTTCAACTTTAACATTCTAAACTTTTTTTTACATATTAATGAATTAGAATCTTTACATAATGAATTTGAATCTTTACATATTAAACTTTTTTTTACATATTAATGAATTGGAATCATTCGGTGGGTGAACATGAAGCGATTCATAGACAAGATCAGAAAAAAACAAATTGAGCGTTCTTTTACATTTTTTTTCAAAATCTATGTTTAAAATGTTATGTTTTTATGTCAATTATGTTTAATTAAAAAATAAACTCTATTTAAAATAAAACAAAATTATTAATTTTTTTTAAGAACCCCTAATAGGGTTCTACCAATAAAACAGCAAAAACATAAGTTTCTTAACTTCAAAATTATAATTAAATATTAGTTAAGAAACCCATTTGGGTTTCTCCCAATAATGATGCTCTTACGGTTAAAAAAATTCCAACCCCCTATGTGCCTCGCACGTCAGCAAGTTGTTGGTTTTATTCATTTTTTGCTATGTATTTTTATCGACCCTCTACTATCTCCAAAAACCAACAAACGAAAAACTTCAAAAGAAAATAGAAAATATTAGCAGGAAAGGAGGCAACTACGAAAATGTCCTCCTCCTACGGCAAAGTCGACGAGCGTGAACACGTAATGCTCGAAGCTCGTCGTAAGTCGAGAAAGAGAATCGCAATCATCGCCATTTCTCTAGTCGTTCTCGCCGGAGTCGTGATCGGGGCCGTGTTCGGAACCATGGCTCAAAAGAAGTCAACGACGGTTGAGACTAACGTTAACGGAGACTCAATCTCTGTTTCCGTTAAAGCCGTTTGCGACGTTACACTACATAAAGACAAATGTTTCGAAACCGTCGGATCAGCTCCAAACGCAAGCAGTCTCAATCCAGAGCAGCTTTTCAAATACGCAGTCAAAATCACAATCGCCGAGGTCTCAAAAGCTCTTAGCGCATTCTCTTCCTCCTCCGGGGACAACACAACCATGAATGCTTGCGCCGAGCTACTTGACCTAACGATAGATAACCTCAACAACACGTTAACGTCGTCATCAAACGGTGACGTCACGATACCAGAGCTAGTCGATGACCTCCGTACATGGCTGAGCTCAGCCGAGACGTACCAAGAGACTTGCGTGGAGACGTTGGGTGAATCTAACGATCCAGAACTGAAGACGTTCGGAGAGAGTCATCTCAAGAACGCAACGGAGATGACGAGTAACGCCTTAGCGATCATCACATGGCTCGGCAAGATCGCTGACTCTTTCAAACTGCGGAGGCGTCTGCTTAGTGCTGACGTGGCGGTGGACTTCCACGTGGGAAGGAGATTGTTGCAGAGTACGGATTTGAGGAAAGTGGCGGATATTGTGGTGGCGAAGGATGGTTCTGGGAAGTATAGAACGATAAGTAGGGCTTTAGAGGATGTGCCCGAGAAGAGTGAGAAGAGGACGATTATATATGTGAAGAAAGGAGTTTATTTTGAGAATGTGAAGGTGGAGAAGAAAATGTGGAATGTTGTTGTGGTTGGAGATGGAGAGAGCAAGAGTATTGTCTCTGCTAGACTCAATGTCGTCGATGGAACTCCCACTTTCCAGACCGCCACATTCGGTAAATCTCTCTATCTTCTTTTTTTTTTTTTTTTTTTTTTTGATGAATGTTAAATTATATTCAAACCCGAAAAAAACGTTTCTACATCGTTTTTATAGAAAAAAACTATTCTGAAACAAGGATTAAGAACATATTTATGAAAAGCGAGCTCTCCATGTCAATCTAGGAAACAAATTTGCATTTCGTCTTCATAACGCGTATCCCCCAGCATTCGTATAAAAGTGAATCTATTTCGAATTCCCTTATCAACAAACTTGATCAGTCTTGTCGTTGAGGACGGACTGGTTCCGTGACTACGTTGATCAGTCTTTTCTTTTTTCTGAAACAGAGAGAACTTAAGTTGGTTGTTTTAGATAACAAGATACACCAACTAACCTTATAACCTCAAAACAGAATATCTAGAATGTCATTACAATTATGATTTTCTTATAAATGAAATCAACTAGGAAAAAAAAAAACAGATATAACCAATGCTTGTCATCAAAGAAAGGGTCGGCTTGCTCTGTTTCTGCTGCTTGCATGCTTTGCGCGGAAAAGGGATCGAAAAACAGATAAAACGAATTTGATGCTTGTTTTGTGGCTACATAACAACCCAAATAAATCTTATTTGAACTAATATATCCACAGGAAAGATATCTAATCACTGCTTGTCACCTAAGAAACCAGTTTTGACTTTGCTATGTTTTATACAGCTGTGTTCGGGAAAGGGTTTATGGCAAGAGACATGGGCTTCGTCAACACAGCCGGTCCATCCAAACACCAAGCCGTAGCTCTAATGGCAAGCGCGGATCTCGCCGCTTTTTACCGATGCACAATGAACGCATACCAAGACACGCTTTACGTGCACGCACAACGACAGTTTTACCGTGAGTGCACCATAATCGGAACAGTCGATTTCATCTTCGGCAACTCAGCTTCTGTTCTCCAAAACTGCAAGATTCTCCCTCGCCGACCAATGAAGGGACAGAAGAACACAATCACTGCTCAGGGACGGACCGATCCGAACCAGAACACAGGAATCTCGATCCACCGTTGCAACATCTCCCCGCTCGGTAACCTAACCGATGTTCAAACGTTTCTAGGTCGGCCGTGGAAGAATTTTTCGACGACGGTGATAATGGATTCTTTTTTGCACGGCTTTGTTGACCGGAAAGGTTGGTTGCCGTGGACAGGAGATTCTGCGCCGGAGACGATATTTTACGGTGAGTATAAGAATACCGGCGCCGGTGCGTCGACTAAGAATAGGGTTAAGTGGAAGGGATTGAGGTTTCTAAGTACGAAGGAAGCGAATAGGTTTACGGTTAAACCGTTCGTAGACGGAGAAAGATGGCTTTCGGCGACGAAAGTGCCGTTCAGGTCCGGTCTCTGAGTCTGTTTTCCGTTAACGAGATTTCCAATTCAGATCTCTTTTATTTTTGGATATGTGTATTATATATAACAAAAAATTATAACCTAAGTGTTATTGTTATTATCTTTTATCATTTTTTGATTTATTAAATTCAAATTACATTATTTAAAAATAATATACAAGACAACATATTGTGAATTTGTGATGGTCTATATTAGTTGAAGATTTTTTTTTTTCTTATTTTTGCGAATGCTACATTTAGGAGAAGCTGAGCACACAGACGGCGGTTAGAATAACACGCCACGTTATTCTAAGCGAAAACATTGAAAATCTAAGTGAAAACAAAGAATAATGAGAAAATTGTCTAAAAAATTATGAATTTTTAAATTTTGACCATTAAAAATACAAATTATCGGATTGATAATTTAAATTATCATGTTCGGCTGATTTCAAAATTAAATCCCAATTTTTCGTTGACTAAACCAAAAAAAGTATGACATTAAGTCTGTAAATGAAATTCATAAACGGTGTTACAATTCCGTTTTAATCTACGGTTTAATAAAAGGACGTCATTTCTTCCCTTATCTAAAAAAATTAAAAAAAAATTATGTGTCACCATCTTATTGCAACTGAGTTTAAATCATGAGTCACTAATACTTGTCATTAGTATTAGTGATTAAGAAGTAGATCATCATCATGTCGTCAACATATGATTACTGATATATTAAGATAAATTGCAATTGATTGTGAAGTCTGAAAAATTAAGTGTTAGATGATGAGACAAAAACATCAAATCTATCCATACTATATTTAAATTAAAAACATAGATCTAATTTAACACTAAAATGGAATAACTCTATTTATTATTCTATTTTAGAGTTGTAAAATGGAGTAAGATTGACGAAGATTTTATTCCAAAATGGTTGATGTTGCAAAATTTTAACATCCGAAATAGAGTAATTCTATTCATGGTTAATGTTGCAAATTTTTAATAGTTCGAAAAGTTTTATCCATGCATGTTTTTTCTTAGATATAAGATTAAAATTTAACTTCTACGAACTCATAAACTTGTTGCGTACTTTAATATGGTTACACTCGAAAGAGATAAACTTTTTTTTGTTTTCATATTATGCAAAGCCAAATATGGTTCGACTGATAAAGTGATTTTATTAATTGTATGGATCGACTTGCCACAAAAAAAAAAAAAGATCCCAATAACTAGAACAAATTAACTTTTATTGTTTTATTTTGAAATGAAAAATACATATAAATATATTTTTAAATAATATGATGCTCTTTTCATTCTTTGCGAACCAAACCACCATAGAAAGGAATATCGGTTTGAGGCAACCATGTATCTCCCATCGTAAAGTTGTAAACCGTGAAGCTCATGGCTTGTGCCATGTCCAATAAATTGTACCCGAACCACTGCACTCTCCGGTCTGTCTTTGCCCCCGGTCCAAAGTTATTGAACTCACCGTAGTAAATCGTGTCTAATCCAGTTGTACCGTTCCATTCGAGCCACCCAACTGGTTGGACGATATCACTAATATATGATTGCATGAAAACCGTCCTTGAGTAAGGCTTCCATGGCCGCCCTAGGAATGTCATGGTTGAGTTAGGATCAGCTGCAAGATCTGGAGCGGCTTTGATCGTACAGTTGATGATAGAGATTCCGGTATTCTGGTTTGGTTCGGTTCTTCCATGGGCTGTTATTGCATTCTTCTGCTTTGCCATTGGTTTTCGAGCATATATGTTGCAGTTTTGAAAAATTGCGGCTGCATTTCCGAATATAAAATCGATTGTACCTATAGTAGAAAGATAGAAAAATAGGACATATATATTAAAATGTATCATCAATGAAATATATAACTATAAAAGAGTTGGCACCACTGGATGCATAATTCACATCGCGTTAGAGGCAATTAATTATGTTAAAGCAAAGGTCCAAATGATCATTTCAAATCTAAAAATCCATATATGTGATTGTCGTGTTTTCACATTTTTGGTGAGTCCTAATTCCACTAAGAAGTAGATCTAAAGCTATGAGACTGATCAGGCTAGCTTTGAAACTCATATATATTCCAATAACAACAAACAAGTGTGGAAACGTAACAGAAACAAAACTTATATTACCGTATATATCGCATTCGCGATAGAATTGTCTGAGAGAATGGACATAAAGAGTATCTTGATAGCCTTCAAAACTACACCGATAAAAAGTGGATCCTTCCGCATTATTCCTCAAAGCCACAGCCTGATGCTTCTCGGGACCAGCCGTGTTTCTAAATGTAATATCAACCGCCATGAACCGCTCTCCAACCACCGCTAGAAAACACAAATAAAACTATATATAGTTAATATATCATCATCATAAGCTAAAGTAATTTATAAGGCACAATTCCAAATTGGAAAAAGGTGAAAAAAGAAGATTAAAAAACCAACCAAAGCTCGAGCAATTGTACGTAGTCCAACCATCAACAACATTATGGTTTCCTGTAATGATCGTCTTATTGATTCCATCTCCCATAAGCATTAAGCTCTTTTTGTTGATCGGAACAACAATATATTCTTCGTAGACACCTTCTCTTGCGTATATGACAAAGTAACCATCCTCCGGTCTAGTGTTATTAGGTGCGGCTGCAATTGCGTCAGTGATGGTTGTGAAGTTGTCGGTTTTGTACGGACCGACGATAACCGCTTGACTGACGAGGATGGAACCGCCGCTCGTCTCTCCTAACTCCCCCAAGTTCCGGCTAGCTTTCCGGCAATCTTTTTCCTTGTCGCATGTTTTACGTAAAACCTATACCAAAAAAAAAAGAAGGGTATACCAAAAATTAAATTAATATTCGAAACTTATTGAAAAACATGATGTTTTGCCATTTACAAACATTAATAGTTTATGAGCATGATTAACATGGGAATAGAACGACTCAAACCATGTTATCTGTTCTTGGTACATGCACGATTAGCTTATGAATTCATGTCTTTTTAAAATCCAATGTTCATTGTAGTCAACATCAAACCATGTGTGAACACAGTTGGATTCGAGGGGGTGGGACCAATTGAGATTTTTTTTTTATAAAAAAAAGTCAAAGATGGGACCCATTTGATCATCGTTGATTTGTAATCAAATGTGCGTATAGGCCATGTGACATTTACTCTCTTACGCGTCTTGGCTCACACAGAACAAGAGCACGTCCATTTATGACTCGATCTAGAACATTTACATATGTTGGAATATTAAATCAATCCGCAAGTCCTAAATAATTAAACTCAAACCACATATAATAAACTTAAGCAATAATACTCTCTCCATCCTTAAAATTGATTTTCTAGGTCTATCAATATTTTTGAAGTTTACAATTTATTGACATTAACTAATATAGATATAGTGTACGTACCTACACAGCTAAAACATCAATTTTTATGAAAAAACAAAAAACTAACAAAATCAATTTATAAAGGAATATAGGAAGTATGTCCTAAACACGAAGCTTAGATATTATATATATTGTTTTACACATTTTCTCTAATTTGTATTATAATCTATAACCAATGAATTAGTAGTATATCGCTTTTAATTTCGCTAACCATTTTTAGCATTTAAAAATAATGTGTAGATTACTAGAATAGTAACAACTTTTAAAATGGATAACGATCGAACATGTATAAAAAAACAAACAAAAGAAACCAGAATAAGAAGAGGTAAAAAAGAAGAAGTAATCATTACCTTAATCAAAGTCTCGAGCGGCTCCCGATAGGTTGAGTTTCGACCACCAAGAATCTTCCCCTTAGAGGCTTTAAACCTCTTCAAGTTACGGTTAAGCGCGTGGCTCACAAGCCCCAATGACACACTGTAAAGGCGCGTGAGATTCCCCATCGGCGATCCTATAGCGGCGGCGAATCCACTCTTCGCCTCCACGAGTCCGTCAAGGCAAGTCTGCTGATTCGTCACCACACCACTTAGAAGACTGTTCACATGCTCCACGAGCGCTGATGTCATCATATCCGCCTGTTTGAGCTCCGTCGTGACCGTTTCGAGGTAGCTCACACTCAGCTCAGCTAACTCGCCGCAATCCTCCACCGCGCCGATTTCTTCGGCCGTCGTGGAGCCGGGTTTGTTTCTCAAGCGCCGTACGTATGCGTTCATGACTTTGGAGAGCCGGCTTGCTTGTTTGAGGCATTGCTTGATCGTGAATTTGCCGTAACGGTAGGGATCGGACGGTGAGGATTTGACAGCGGAGAGGATCGTACGGCAGAGCTTAGGGTATGGAGTTGACTTGCAAGCCACATAAGTTGACTGTGACGGAGGCACAGAAGGTGGCAATGAGGGAGACACCGAAGGTGGCTGTGACGGAGGCACAGAATGTGGCAGTGAGGGAGACACCGAAGGTGACGGAGACTCAGAAGGTGGCTGTGACGGAGGGTGTTGTGGTGAGATTAGGAAAGCACATGAGAGGGAAATAACAGACAGGAACAAGAGAGAAGAAGAGAAGTGTAATGTTTGCATTTTTATCTTTTTAATATACTGAGTATTTGAAAAAAATTATGGTTTTTTGTTGCTATATATATAGGGGATACGAGGAGGTAGAGCTATTTAATGAATGCATGGGTTCGAGTGAAACTAAATTATGTAATGCATGTTGGTCTAATAATTAAATACTATTGCCTCCTTTCAAAAAGAATATTATTTTAGTATTTTTTTGTTTGTTACATAAAGAGTGTTATTTTGTATTTTTAAAAAATTTTATTAAAAATTTAGTTTTAACCTTAGTGTTTTAATGTATTAATTAGAAAGAGAATTTTTTTTAGTGTATTAATAAAGAGTAAAATAGAATTTTTATTAATTTTTTTAATTTGTGTAAAAATTGTTAGAATGATATTTTTTTTTAAACGGATGGAGTATGATTCAATTGTTTTTGCAGCTGGTGGTCCACCTGCACGATGACCAGAATAGGGTTGACTTGGTTGGATGAGTTTTTTTTTGTTTTTCATGTGATTTAACCGTAAAATTGGGTATGTCTTGTGTTTAATTTTTGTTTAGTCCAAATTGTTATGCCAATTAGAAAAAAAAACAATGAGACATGTTCAATTGTTCATACATCTCGAGATTAATTTGCATTAAATTCTATTTAACATTGGACAAGCTGGGTTGACTTGGTTAGAAGAGTTTAATTTCATATGACTTGACCGTGAACATGCATGTGATGTGTTGGAGAGCTTTTAGACAATGCAAGACGGTGAAGACAAGGCAAGGCGGTGAAGCCGTGTCTTTTCCACAATTCACACTTGCAAGTTATGGTCCAATTAATTACACACTCTTCCTATTCATGACATATCGTAATAATACAAAATGTATATAATCCAAAATCTATCGTTGTTTCAACTATAATTTGTGGGAACCATACTAAAGACATAAATGTAACAAATATGTCTAATATAAATTCACGATTTGTAATAGCAAACACAACAAATTTTTTTGTTTGTTTGTCAACAAAGATCTAAGATTACTAGAATTTGGTATGGATTCAAAACAAATCGAAATGTGATATAGTTTTTTAGTTTTCTCTTTCTATAGATTAAAACTTTCGTTGTGCAAGTTTCAACCGTAAATACTTGTTTACATTTGTTTATGAAAATATTATGCCGCGTAAGTATTAACCTAACTAAACCGAGTAATATTCCAATTACTATCATCACTATTTTGCGTATTTTCTTAGTTATCAAGAAAAGTATTTTCTGAAATATTATGTGAAAACTAAAAGAGAAACTCTGTTACAAAACCAAACCGAATACCAAACAAATTTCTATTTGGTTTAAATTCGGCGAGTACAACCCCTAGCCAAATAAACCGAACCAAAATAGAATTGAAACTAAGATCGATGTGTTTCCTATTCCACAAAAGTAAAAAATCTAAAAATGGAAAAAAGAAGATAAGAATAAGAATACTTAATACATCACAGACTCTAAGCTTTTCCACCCCCATAAACCAGCAAAAAAAACAGAGAGATATCTATGAGGGAATGTTACAAAGAGAAGAGTAGTTTCACGTGGATTTCAGGTCAAGCATGAACAACAGAGACTGACTCTAGTTCACGGCCGTGAACCCTGAAGCGGTAGATGCAAGTGTGTGAAGAGCTTCCATGGTTGGATGTGAAGTCTAGCCTTACAGTGTTGACAAGTCCCGAGTAAGCTGAATCTGCAATGTCAAATGTCTGTGCGTTGGACCTGTCTAAGTCGTAACTGAACTCTGTAAGAAGGAGCATTGTCTCACTTTCCATATCTTTGTCTTCTAGCCATCCTGATACACGGCAATCTTTGGGGGCGCTCGATCTGTCATACGCTACAGCCTGCTCGATTTCATGGTGCACAACTGTAAGATCAGTATCGCTTGTAGTGGTCAAACCAGAAAAACGCTCAGATATATGTTTACAAAGACAAACTACGATGGAAAGCAAAAACCAGTGACCATCACATTAAGCTCTGTAACAAAAAGGACTATCCGATGATTGAATTTTTCGTTTTTCCCCTTTGCTAATGTCTATGGGATATCTCGAAATCACAAAGATATCCCAAATCAAAGTACAAGAAAACATAGGGGATAGATTCGAAGAAACTCCTATAGCTAGAAGTTTGTGCATAGAAGAGTAAGTGATAGAAACCTACTCCTTGATGATGGAAACAGATACTGGTTAATCAATATCTAAAGCCTCATCAATGCATACTTTCACTGCTAGTGACCTAAATTGAAATCAAATTTACAAAGCTAGATTCTTGTCCTCTACTCAATAACACAACATCACCAGCAATTCAATGACATGAAAATGGCATCTAAAGATCAAAACATTTCACAGAGTCATAGCTGGTATTAAAATTATATAAATCGATCATTCTGTGAAAGTATAGCATGAGATGTTAGTATTACCTTAGAGATATGTTCCAAGGTAACAGCCTCTGGTATTATTGGTGCTCTTAGCCTGACTTGAACATAGCCATTGCTTCCTTTCAGAGGAAAACACTGTCCAGGCTCCCCGAAACTCGGGGTTAACATCTTAGCCGCTTTGCTATGAACCCGTCGCCTGCTTGTCCCAAACCAATAACCCCCATTTCCAACAAGATAAGGATCCGAATGATCCATTACAAAAGCCCCACCAGACGCTAATGCATAGTCTACTCGGCCAAGGCCATCTGCAGCATGCTTTCCAATCTCTTTCTCCACTATGTCACGAGCATAGGCCCTCAATTCATCAATGTTGATATCGCTAACAGAAGAATCATGGACCTTACCCTTCTTCAATTCCTCGTAAACCCTCTCTAATTCCTCTCTAGACACGAAAGTTTTAGAATTGACTTCGTCTACGGAAGCCTGTAGTGTCTCTGTCCTAGACTCTATCTTCTTCAACTCAGTCTGCAACGCAGAAGATGTGGAATCGATTGTCTGCCTCAGCGCTCTTGTTTCGCTTTCCATCTTCTTATCAAGAAATTCGACTTGAACCTGCATCATCTTCGTCGTGGTCTTTACTAGACCATCGACTGCCGAAATCCGACCCTCCAATTCCGAAAGCACCATCTCCGTTTCAATTGGAAAAGTCGAGGAAGATAGAGGCGTATCCTTCAGAGTCACTTTCCTAATCAATTGAATCAACCCGACGAGTAACAAAAGTGCTCCAAACTGCTTCGCGAATACCCTAACCACTCTCTTCCACTGCGTCTTCTCTGTCTTAGTCCCCTGGACCTTCCGGGTTCGACGCTGCGTGGTGGTCGTATTAGTCCCCGTCGCGGTGGATCCCGACTTCCTTGTCACTGGACCGACGGCAGCCTCGGAGCGAATCAGATCCTGGTCCGTACCAGCGGACTCTCCAATGGCCGCATTCGCATGCGATTCGCTAGGCGGGAAGTCAAGGTTAGATTTCTTCTCACCCGAGAGAACCGGCGTCCGCCTAATCGCCGCCGTCGGGTTAGCGGTGATAGACACCGTTGATGCCGACATGATCTGGAAGATTGGACTGCAGAATTCGAAATCCTTTCCCGAAATGCTCTTCCTTTGGAATAAACCCTAATTTTGACTAGAGAGAGAGAGAGAAGGTTGGGAGATTTGAAATGGAAGAAGAAGATCGAGAAAGTTATATACACAGGAGAGGAGAGAGAGTACAGTTATGTTTTTTTTATAACTTTGCCCTTTTTCTCAGCGGCGTGTTTCTTCGGCTCCTCCAATTTTGGAATACATTCAGATTATGTTGGGCTTTAAAAGCCCAAAAAAGTACATAGGCCCACATTCATGCATCGTCTTCTTCTATGAAACTGATTCCGTCTTGTTGTTACTTAATTCTTGCATATCAAGTTATCCAAAGGCAAGATATGCGTCATGATTAAAGAAAGTAGCTTTATTCACCAAACTGTTATTATTTATACACACGGGTACGCATATATACTATAGAATTATAACATTTTTAACCACGAGACTTTTTGACATGAAGTAATTTTTATACTCCTCGTCATCGATTCTCTCTTCACACTTTCTGATAGGAAGAAGAAGAATCAGAAATTGGCATTCTTATCTTTGCAGATTCCTTCAACAAATCGAATGAAGAAAACGAGTGCGGCGGGAGAACAACCGTCAGATCCTCCTCAGCCATCTCTAGCAAGCTTTCATGTGGCATCACCTGCACACAAACAAAATCGGATTAGATTTCCAGCAGTAAGAAACAGGGGAAAACTCAAACTTGTGATGATGATTCGTCCATTTGCTTGATTTACCTTCTCTGGTTGTGTGAAAGAATTTTCATCCATCACATTGGTAGATGTAAGTATTGTCTTCTTTGATCCCGAAACTTTCATCACGTTCGGGTCCAATCCAGTAACCAACACCTTCAGGTTCACTGAGCTAGCTCCGAAGTTTACAGCCTGCAAATAAAATAAAAAGTTCACAGATTTTAATAAAAGTTTCTGTCTTTTTTTTTTGTTTTTTTGAGGTCAGAATCAGAACTCAGGCTTTGGTGTTTCTGCAGCAGATATTTCTCTCGGTGTACCTTAATGCGTATGTATTCTTTGCCATTGTTTTGCCAGGAGATTGCGGATGCGACAAGAGAAGAAGAGTTTCCCTTGAGTGTTGAAGCGAGAAGAGTTGATCCGCTTGACTCCGCAAAGAACCGTTGGACCCAATAGCTAGGAGTTCCATATAGATGAGAAGAATTGAAGACTATTGCATCTGGGTTCCACCTGAAATCAATTCAATAGTTTCTGATTGTTGTTGCCTTGTTCCAAGCTGACCATAACAACGGAAAAAAGAACGAAGAAGAAGAAGTCGAAACTAAGTTAGATATACCGTCTATCGTTTGTGTTCACAAAGAGCGGTGCATAGCTTGCCATTTCCACAATGTCACTGCAACAAGGAAAGCATCAGATGTTTTACTCATTTGGTGTTTTTAGTTGCGATCAAAGCCCGTGAAAGTGGACAGTTGAAGAAACCTGTTCTTTTCAAGACCAATGAGAAATGCAGCTTCTGCAAGAGCGGCGAGAAGGCTTCCTGTACCAGCATCTTTTCCAGTCACAGCGTATTCACTGACAAAAGCCTGCAAACAAAGTTCCACGAGTGAGCAAAACGCTGAAACCTTCATCTTGTCTTTGTTCGGAATTACGTCTTGTATAATCTATCACCACACCTTTGGACCACTGCGTGAAGTGCGGTCAAACTGATGATACATGGAAAACAAACTGCTAGCAGAAGTGTATATCTGTGACAAAAGGAAACACTTTCTTTCAGATAGAAAACACAAAAGAACATTTCAAAGTTTTTGTCAAGAACTAATTTCTACGTGAAAATCATAGTAATCAGCTGGGTGATCGAGCGGATGAGATGATCCATCACAGTTGGAGATGATTTTGATATCTGGATACGCCTTTTTGATAGCATCATAGAACACAATATAGTTTCCTGTAAAAGTTGTAATCTTATTTAGTATCAAAGATGCTCAATAAAAATCTACGTCAAATGTGATCATAGAGAAATGCAAAACCTCTGTAGTAAGTCTTTCCACAATCCTCATTCCCAATAGCAACATATTTCAGTTCAAAAGGTTCTTGGCGTCCCATTGCAGCTCGTACCGATCCCCATGTAGAATTAGCATCTCCCCGAGCAAACTCGATACCATCGAGTGCTTCCTGAAAAGAAAAAGAGGGAACAAGTTTTAGTTTTTGGCTTCTTCGCTAGTGAAACAGAGGAGGGTTTCGCAGTCATACTTGAACAAAGGGCATGACACTGGCAGTTTCAACTTCATCATTGTGGCTAATCCCTGCATAAAGATGAAGAATACTGTCGATGGATTTGGAATACAAAAGAGATATAAATCGGTTACAAGCGGGTTTTCGGAGAATGAAAGAATACCGTTGTTAAACACCCATATCGGGGCTGCGCCAATGTCTTCTGCCAACTGGAACAATATTCATTTAACATTTGATTAGAGCTTAGGGAATCATTACAGATCCAAAACTGCAGAGTTTTATAGACTCAATAGAAGAAGAAAAAGAAGTCTCTCACTTGAAAGAACTCAAAGTGGCCAAGGCCATCATCAGTCCAATACTTCCAAACATCACCAAAATGTCCTGGTCTCTCTTCCCAAGGTCCTACGGTTTCTTTCCACCGGAATGCATTACTTAACCATTCACCCTCGACAAAACAACCACCTAAGTCCACAAAGATCCAGAGTGAAGAATAATCTTTAGATGCGTCTATGGACAGAATACGCAACAAAATGCTACTAGCCTTAAATATTACCAGGGAAACGGATGAAACGGGGTTTTATGTCAACCATCATTTGGAAAAGATCGTTTCTGAAGCCATGTCCCTGCAATCAACCAAAAGAGATTGAATATTTGTTTTTTTTTTCCCAATTCTTTTCTCTGTCCGCAATCTGCAATCTTTCATTTCAAGGCTCTATAAAGAATCAGAAAGAACCTTGTAAGTATCCACCGGAATGGCCGAGACTTGGTCAATCCATATTGACCCTTTCTTAGTTGTTGTTAACTGAAGTCTTGCACCATGATCTGTCCCTTTTGCCTCCAAAAGAACCTCCTTTTTAGTCCATTTCGAAACATCGGAAGCAGAAGCTCTACATTGAAACAAATGAAAGCACAAAACTGAAACCTTCTCACATTGAAGCGACAACAGAAACGTATTCAGACTTAGCTGAAGAATCTGAAAGTGTTTCTTACATGATCTTTTCAGAAGCAAGAGTCAGCGATCCATTCGAGCTAGTCAACGACACAGACAGGTCGATATCACCAGTTGAACGCACATAAAGAGCCACCTTGTACTTCTTTCCTTCTTCAATATTCTAAGAGAAGATAGAAAATGAAAAAGTGAAGAAAAAAAAAAACACCTTAACTAATACTTTTGACACCGAGCGGAAACAGCAAACCGAGCTGTAAAAAGTTTTCACAATATACACTCACCATGCCCCAGTAACCGGGGTTATAAACTCCGACACCTCCTGATGGACAACCATTGCTACCGGCTTTGCTATCACAGAGCACATCCATTCTCAATGCGATTTTATTCCGTTCAAAGCACGATGAGCGGTCTGTAGCTACATATATGGATGACTGATCACCAACAATGGACCAAGGCCAAATATTAGATGGCGTGTTTTGCCCACCAGCTTCAAACCCTGGAAACCAAAGTTTTCGCTTAAGAGTAAATTACCGCCGTTTTTTCCCATCATGTAAAGAAAGGAAAAGAAGCCTAACAATGATTGGTCTCCATGGATTGTGCACCAGAAATAAGATAAAATTCTAACCTCTGTTGCTAACAAGTTCGGCCCATAATCCACCGGCACCAGCATGGTTAATCTCCTGCAAATGATTTGACCATATTGCATATAAAACTCATGCTTAAACCATAATTTGACCATATTGCATATATAGCAGAGATCTATTGGAGGCTGTAACATTCACAAACCTCGAAGAATATACCGAAAAGCGTTTGAGGAATGAGTCGTCCAGCTCCATTAGAAGCATCTACTTGCAAAGTCACGGCTGGTTTTGTATCTTCTTGAGCAACAACAACACGAAGGCTTTGATAGACAAAGCAAGAGCCAAGGAGGAAAGAAAGTATGCAAACACTTCTGAGAAACTTCCAAGACTCCATATCCATAATCACCACATCCAAATAAACCAAGACCCTATAAGAGACAATTATAGAAAGGTTGAATCTTTTTCAGCTCAAGCCGTTAGATTTCCAAATAAAAAGCCTGAATAGAAGGTAACAGCAACAAAAACAAAACAAATCTTTTTGCTCATACTAATCACTTAATCAGTTTATATTAACCAAAAGGAAGATAAACACATAAAAATATATAGGATCACTATTGTTTTTGTGTTTTTTTTGTCCTTATTGGAACTGCAAGAATTTGGCATCAAACATCATAAGATATACCAAATTAATGAATGATGCCACATTAGAAAATCACAAAACAAGAAATAGAAACAAGGAGAAAATCAGATAAAAAGTAAGTCCCTTTAAAAATTAATAAAAATTGTTGCAAATCACGAGTGGCTTCGATCTCAACTCCTAGAGTCAAACCTTGAGACATTGAATCAAACTGGCTTCAGAAACTGAAACAGACAGAAACTCAATTTGCTCAATTTCGGAGGGAAAGGTTGGTTATTTTTCGGAATGTGTTTAGAGAATCTCAAATCTTAGTCATAAAGTTAGAGCTTTTGTCTGGTTGATAAGTAACTAATTTAGAAAAATTACATAAACAGTGAATAACCCAGAAGTGGAATCAACAAGAAATAGAAACCAAACCTGGAAATCTAAAAAGACAACGGATTGATCGAGACGAGACGAGACAAGAAATGGGTAAAGGATCAGACAGAAGAGGGATTGAAGTATAAAAAATGTTTGTTGAGGTTAGGTCGATTTTGCTTAAGAGTTAGTAGGCAAAATCTAAGGAAATCTTGCTTTCACGTTTGTTTGAATTGCTTGTTTTCGTGGAAGAAGTGGAAGTTGATTAGAAGCGACGACTACTGAACCCTCCACATCTGTTCATTGCTTCTTCTTTTTTTTTATTTTCTTCATCTTCTTTTTGGATAAAGATGTTTTTCTATTTTGGATAATGATACTTTTTATTTTGTTATGATTAGATAATTATGTTTTTTTTTCCCACAATGACTTCAATAAAATTGTGAAAAGCGATCGGATCTAGTCACTAGTGGAGTGTGGTTTGTTTCTAAATTGTAAATGTATATATATTTATGTGTTCCATTTCATTGACTAAAGTTAGATGTAAATTATGTTTCTGAAAACTCTTTTAAGTTATTGAAGACAACAAGAGTTTCTACAAGATAATTCAGTTTCGAAGAGAAAGTGCTAACTTTCTTCCATCAGATGCGAGATAGCAAATGACCAAACAACTTTGACTTGTCTTATTATTAATTTGTCGAGTTTTTTAATTATACTAGTTGTGTGATTAAGTAATTAATCACAACAAGCAATTAAAAGGCTGGATATTCTTGTCTTCTTGGCCCAATTATCAGAAGCCTAATAAGAAATATTCTTCGAATGCAAATTTAAATCTCTGCTTTATCAAATTAATTAGGGTTTCCTTCTTCGTGCCCATCAAAAAAAAAAAAAAAACTTAAAAGATGTCCAGCAAAGACAGTATCAGTGCGTTGCATGACGATTTGCTGTTGAAGATATTGTCTCAAGTCCCAACAAAAGAGGCAGTGAGGACCATGATTTTGTCAAAACGATGGGGTTTGGTGTGGACCATGGTGCCTAAACTCGAGTACAAGGATACACGCAGAGAAAGGGATAAGAGCGTATGGTGCTTCCTTGACAAGTCTTTGCAACTCCACAAAGCACCTGTACTAGAAAGCTTGCGTATCCATGCTGATCATGACCTTCCCGATGATGCAGATGTCGGAAAGTGGGTCTCGTACGCCGTAGACCGCTTCGTTGGAGAGCTATCTCTTATTTTGCCCGTCTCTCAACCACCACCTCAGATCCTACTACCACATTGCCTTTACACCTGCAAAACGCTTGTGAAGTTGATTCTTTCATGCAAGGCTCTCGTCGTCGATGTTCCTCACCTACCATACCTCCCGTCGCTTCAATCGCTGTTCCTTGTCGATGTGGTGTATAAAGACCAAGATTCTCATGTTAGGCTTTTATCGAGTTGCCCTGTTCTCAATCATCTGTTTGTGATGCGAGAGAATGGTGACAATGTGACAAGGTTCATTGTGAAAGTTCCTTCTTTAAAGAGGTTAACATACATTCAAAACGGAGCTAGTTCTGGTAGGTATTTGGTTTTAGACTCCCCTGGATTAAGTTACCTCAAGATCTTCGATCCTTTTGGAGATTATCTCTCCATCCAGAATACGCCTCGCCTTGATGTGGCGGTTGTGGACGTTGTTACTACATCTAGTTCTCACCCGAACGACAAGTTTCTGAGATCTTTTTCCTCTCATGTTTCTCAGTTTGATTTTGACCGAGGTAACCATTTTGAATATCCTTCTTTCTATGTGATCTCTTCGCTGTGTTTTTACTTATGTTTGTGTTCAACTTTTATTCAATTGCAGGTTGCATGTTGTAGCGCCATTAACTTCTCTCGACTCATAGAGTTTAGGCTGCGTCTTTATTCCTCAGAGTGTTGGTTGGAACCACTTATGCTTTTGCTTCATAACTCTCCTAAACTAAAAGTTCTTAGGATCAACTCTGTTAGCACCTACCTCTCTCTCTTCTTATAACATTTTCTTTATTTGATTTTGATGGGGTAAATTTGTTTATAATATTCTTCCTCATTGCTTCTCAGGACTCCATGGATCTCAGACTTTCATGGAACCAACCGAGTTCTGTACCTGTATGCTTGTTGTCTCATCTTGAGATTTTTGAGTGGAAGACATATAGAGGAAGAAGAGAAGAGAAACAATTCGTGGCTTACATCCTCGCAAACTCAAAATGTTTAAAGACGGTGGGGATCTCCCGGAGACTTTCTTGCAATATCAAGGAGAAACAGGAGATGAGGGAGGACTTAGAATCAATGTATAGGGTTTCAGCATCATCTCAGCTTAAGTTTTATGACCATATTCCATGGAGATCTAGAGAATGGCAATAAGAAGAGAATCGGGTTCATAAAGTTCCTTCTATTGATTCATCATATTCTCATGAGAGGTTCAACCTCAAAACCCATTTCTTATAACTTGATTCTACAATCCTGGAAGGGCAACAACTTAGTAATAATATTGTGCTTCTTCGCTGGAACAGTTTGTTTATGTGGATGACTTTAGTTCTATCATGCTAAATTGCTAGCTTCATATTTGTGTTCATGGTCTTTTGCCAGTTCTTCATTCTTTGATTCTTATTAATGAACATCCAAATGTTGTAAGCAAACATGTTTGAGATGAAGAAGAAAGGATTTGCTGCTAGCTTTACCTGAAATGGATTCTTGTCAGAGATTCATCAGATAATTACAACTTTTCTTTGTTTTTCAACCAAAAGATGATGATGTTGATGACATATATGATGGATCTTTCTATTTTGATTTTGTTGTGGGGGTGGGGGGAGATTAATCTTTGGTCCTGACGCATAATCTCTCTGTTTCCAATCTTTGGTTCTGAAAGCATTTCCAAAACAAGCTTATTAATTAAGAGATAGAAATTGAAATAGCTCATTGGAGCTTTATTTGTGCAAAGAAAAGTAAATGAAAGGGAAGATTACTTTAGGAACATCATCTCTGTACAAACCTCTACATCCTTCAACTTCATATTGATTTAGCACAAAGCTAGAAATCCCAAAACATGTGTTTTCTTGCTTGGTTGTTTGTCCAAAACAGAGGAGCCAGACTTTGCTCTTGGGGCATGACATAGGGAATAACGAATGGGCTTCCAACTAAAATCTGAAAACATATACCCAATACACCAGAATGTTACGATAATACCAAAAGATATTCTCTGATTCACATGGCGCCTTCAAGTTGGTGCTCTTCTTGAAGCCTGCGTTTGAGCTGTTGTTATCTGATTCGTGAACTTGTTCAAGCTGGTCATCTTTGAAAGAAGAAGCTTAGCTTCAAGATAATTTAGAAAAAAAAAAAACTGAAACTCTTTCTTTTTTTTTACAGTGAACAACAGAAGCTTGCTTTTATACGCACACACAAACATAAAGCCCTAGACAGTTGTCATCATCAAGCAGCTTCATCTTGATCAAGGGCTGAAAAGGCATTGGAGAGTTTTAGCTGATAAGTTTGCTTTCCCTTCCTACATTTAATGCTCTGATAAGTTTTCTCTCTTCTTTTGTCATAACTGCAGGAGAGTGTTGTTGTTGTGACCTTGGGCTCAATTATGTTGTTGCAGCGAATGGGCTTCTTCCCTGTCTGGCCCAATACAAGTTTCTCTTTTCTTGTTGTGTTGTTGTTTCGATGAGCAGCTGAAGACTCTGCTTTAACATCCCCTCTCAAACTCGGGGTGGGGGGAACATCAACACCGAGTTTGAACCGTAAACTGCAGAAGGCATTGTAGGACAGAGACTTGGTAAAGATGTCTGCTAGCTGAAGATGACCAGGAATGTGCTTGACCACCAAGGAGCCTAAAGCAACACGTTCTCGGACATAGTGGTAATCGAGTTCAAAGTGCTTGGATCGCTTGTGAAATGCAGGATTTGCAGTCAGATAAACAGAGGAAAGATTGTCACAATGCAGCTCAGGTGTGACAGGAAGTGGAACCCCGAGTTCACGCAAGACTGAGCTGATCCAAGTGAGTTCCGAAGCTGTTTCAGAAAGAGAACGATATTCTGCTTCGGTTGAACTTCTTGAAACAGTGGGCTGCTTCTTTGAGGACCATGAGATGATGTTATGACCAAGGAATGTGCAGAAGCCACCAGTAGACCTTCGAGTGACAGGGCAACCAGCCCAATCACTATCACTGTAGGCACTTAACGTACAATCCGTGTTCTTATCAAATGAGATTCCCATTGTGATGGTTCCCTTGAGATATCTCAGAATGCGTTTTAGATTAGTAAAGTCTGCAACAGAAGGGGCATGCATCTTCTGGCATACATAGTTGACAGCAAATTGAAGATCAGGCCTAGTAAGCGTAAGATATTGAAGCTTACCTGCCAAGCTTCGAAAATAGCTCGGATCAGAGAAAGGAGTAGCCTGATCTAGAACTCTGTTGAGTTGAAGTGGCAGAGGAGTTGGCATTGGAGCACAATCCGCCATTGCAGCCACGGCAAGTAAATCTTCTGCATACTTTTGTTGAGAAAGAAACAATCCTTGTTCATGAAACTGAGCTTGGATTCCCAAAAAATAATGTAGCTTTCCCATATCTTTCATCCTAAATTGCTTATTTAGCTCAATGAGAAGCTTGTCCATGGCAAGAGAATTGTTCCCTGTAATTACCATATCGTCAACATATAACAAGAGCATGATAACATCTTTGTCATGAGTATAGATGAATAGAGATGGATCTTTAATGCTGCAGATAAATCCAAACTCAAGAAGAAAAGTACTGAAACGATCAAACCAGGCCCTTGGTGACTGTTTCAGGCCGTATAGTGATTTGTGTAGAAGGCAAACATGATCAGGCTTGCTTGGATCAACAAAGCCAGCCGGTTGAGACATGTAGACAGTTTCTGTCAAGTCTCCATGTAAGAAAGCGTTTTTCACATCCATTTGCTTGATGTTCCATTGCATTATTGTAGCAACATGAAACACGATTCTTACGGTTGCAGAGCGGACAACAGGGCTGTATGTCTCTAGATAATCTATCCCCTCTTGCTGGCCAAACCCTTGTGCTACTAGGCGAGCTTTAAGCTTATCTAAGGTGCCATCTGCATTCAGTTTGGTGCGGAAGACCCATTTACTGCCCAAGACATGCATTCCAGAAGTATAGGGCACTAGAGACCATGTTTTAGTTTCTTGACAGTTGCCATATTCTTCTCCCATAGCATTGGTCCAGCCTGGATCTTGTAAAGCTGCGGTAACCGTTTGAGGTTCAGGATATGAGACTATGTGTGTTAGGAGAACATACCTTGGATTAGGCTTAGTGATTCCAACTTTTGATCTAGTCACCATTGAATGTTGTGTTTGTTGTTCTTGAAAGGGGACTGTATTTGGACTTGATGAGACAGGGATGGCAGAGTCTGTCCTAGCTGGAGAGAGACAGATGCTGTCGCCTATAGGATTAGGTTCTAAGCCTACCGTACGCCCAGAACATCCATTCCCTCGAGTAGTAGACTCTGCCATTGTAGATGATGCTGCATTTTCTGCAGTTTCTGAATTTTCTGAATTTGCTGCAGGTGTTGGATCCAGATGAGATGGTGTTGAAGATAAAGGTGGAGAATCTTGTTCTGTGAATAGCGGTGGGGCAGTTGCTTGAGCAGGAGCCGGTGGGGTAAAGACCTGAGCTGCTGAGGCATTAGCTGACTCAGAAACAGGGGAAATCAGAAAACTCTTTTGCCATGCCTGTAAAGTAGTAGTAGAGCATGCCGGTTGCAGATTTATGTATTTATCACCATAAGGAAAAGAAGATTCATGAAAGATAACATGTCGACTTATATAAACCTTTCCTGTAGGTGGATACAAGCACCGATAGCCTTTGTATTTCTCATTGTAACCAAGGAAAACGCAATTAAGAGATCTCAGATCAAATTTATTTGCTGTATATTCTCGAAGTGTTGGAAAGCAGGAGCATCCAAATGTCCTTATGGCTGAGTAGTTTGGTGCTTTACCATGAAGAACTTCATAGGGACTTCTCTTGTCTATCAGGACAGAAGACGGAAGCAGATTACTTAAAAAATTAGCTGTAAAGAAAGCTTCAACCCAAAATTTATGAGGCAGCTTGCTGTGGAACATCATAGTCAGACCAAGCTCAGTAATATGCCTATGTTTCCTTTCTGCCAAACCATTTTGTTGTGGTGTGTATGGGCATGAAATATATTGTTGAATGCCGGATGATTGCAGATGACTCAGAAACTTTGTGCTTATAAACTCTCCACCGCCATCACACTGAAATGTACCAATCTTTGAAGAAAACAGATTCTCAACAAGCTTTTGAAAGGCAATGAAAATAGAATAGAAGTCTGATTTAGCTTTCAAAGGGTAGAACCAACAAAAGCGAGAGTAGTTGTCTATAAAGACTACATAGAATCTGAAACCTTGATTAGATACTACAGGAGCTGGACCCCAGAGATCACAATGAATTCTCTCTAAAGGTCTTGAAGCAACAAAACTAGAAGCAGCAAAAGGTAAGCGACTACTTTTCCCTAGTGGACATGATTCACACATCTCCGAGGTACTCTTATTGATGGAAATTAGATGATTTTGATGGAGGAGTTGCAGGACTTGAGAATGAGGGTGTCCAAGTCTTCTATGCCACACTTCATTACTTGTAGTAATCTGACGAGTAGAGTAGTAGACCTGAAACTTTGGATTCTCAAGCAAATATAGACCATCACGAGCTCTTCCTAGGGTCAAGAGCTGTTTTGTTGCCTTGTCCTTTACACGAACACCATCAGAATCAAATTTAAAAGAGCAAGGATAATCCGAGGTAAGCTTTGAAACTGACAATAATGACTTTGCAATTGCAGGACAAACCAGAACATCTTTAAGAGGAAGAGTACCTGAAGTCGATGGTAGATCAGCTGAGCCGATATGAGTTATAGGCAGAAAATTCCCATCGCCAACCAAGACAGCATCATGACCTCTGTATGGTTGAGACTGAGTCAAGTTCTGAGTAGTGTTGGTGACATGAGCAGTAGCTCCTGTATCGGGATACCATTCTTGGCCAGAGTTGTCGGTGACCTCTGTAATTCTCATGGCAGCTAGAGCAGAAGGAAATGCCTCTTCTTGATAACTGTTGTTGAATCTATGCCAGCAACGCAACGCAGGGTGGCCAATCTTCCCACATATCTGACAAATTGGCCTGTCATCGCCATCAGAGGAGGCAGAGGAGCCTTGGTAAGGAGAAATTTGTTGATAGAATCCCCTGCCTCTGGTGGAGAAAGACTGACCTCTTCCTCGTGAAGAACCAAACCTTCGATTAGGCTGACCACGTCCTCTGTGAGAGTAAGAGCTAGAAAACTGAGGTATTTTGATAGTATTGAAAGCTAGATGAGGTGTGATGTCAGAGACAATGTTGTAGCTTTGAAGTCTATCTTCATAGCCAGTGAGGCGTGGGATAACATTATCAAGGGTAGGGCTTGGTTCAGTGTCCATTGAGCCTTCAACAAATGTTTTGATGGGTTCATAGTCACGACCTAAACCATGAAGAGCTGCAAAGATCTTCATTTTCTCTGTAACTGGATTACCAACAGAAGCAAGCTGGTCACATATGAGCTTAACTTCTTTGAGATAGTCGGCCATAGACCTCTCACCTTTGGAGAGTGTTTGAAGACGCCTTTGAAGCTCAAAAAGGCGAGAGCTTGACACTCTGTTGAAATGAGTTGCTAAAGCGACCCAAACAGCTTGAGCAGTGCTGCAGGAGATGACCGTGCTCAGAATATCTTCAGAGAAGGATCCTAAGAGCCACGAACGCACCACTTGGTCTATCTTGTACCAGAGTTGATATTCAGGATTCGCTCTTTCAACCTGAGTGTTGTTGTCTCCGGGAACAAGGATGACAGTGGTTGGTTGTGGAGTAGAACCATTTACAAAGCCGAGGAGGCCCTGACCAGCAAGGAAAGACTCAAATTGGGACTTCCATAGAGTATAGTTTTGCTGGGTAAGCGTAACAGTAACGCAGTTGGTGATATTGAGGGAAGGAACAGATAAAAGGTCCATGGATCTTATTGCCACAGCTCTGATACCATGAAAGAAGAAGCTTAGCTTCAAGATAATTTAGAAGAAAAAAAAACTGAAACTCTTTCTTTTTTTTACAGTGAACAACAGAAGCTTGCTTTTATACGCACACACAAACATAAAGCCCTAGACAGTTGTCATCATCAAGCAACTTCATCTTGATCAAGGGCTGAAAAGGCATTGGAGAGTTTTAGCTGATAAGCTTGCTTTCCCTTCCTACATTTAATGCTCTGATAAGTTTTCTCTCTTCTTTTGTCATAACTGCAGGAGAGTGTTGTTGTTGTGACCTTGGGCTCAATTATGTTGTTGCAGCGAATGGGCTTCTTCCCTGTCTGGCCCAATACAAGTTTCTCTTTTCTTGTTGTGTTGTTGTTTCGATGAGCAGCTGAAGACTCTGCTTTAACAATCTTCGTGTCTCTCATATAACCTTGACTGATCAGCTGGCTGACACTCTTACCAAACCATTGCCACGAGCGCGATTTATCGATTTGGCTGTCAAGATTGGAGTCACTGGCGTGTGACGATAATACCAAAAGATATTGTCTTTGTTAAGATATTCTCTTGGACTAGATTTGATTCAATCTCTTTGTATCTAGATAGAGTCAAATCTCTTTCATTCGTTGTATATATACATGTGTAACTCCTCAATCCTCATTATCAATCAATATATAGAAATCACACGCTCTGCACAGAAGGCCCAATATATATATAGTCACTACCTTCTAATAATCAAATCAGGGTTTTATTGTGAATAGCAAAAAGGGTCTAGGGTTCTGGCTCACCTGATCTCATAGGGTTTCGTATAGATCTTCTTCCTCAAGTTAATCGAATTTTGTTCTCAGAGAAAAAGATGCCACCGGAAGCCGAAATTGCAGAAAAAGGTTCCGAAGACAGCATCAGTGCGTTGTCTAACGATTTGCTAGTGCAGATATTGTTGTTAGTCCCAACAAAAGACGCAGTGGCCACCATGATTCTGTCGAAACGATGGCGTTTTGTATGGAATATGCTGCCTAAGATTGACTACAGGGAAAGCTACAAATGCGAGAAGAGCGTTTGGGACTCACTTGACAAGTCATTGCAACTGCTCAAGGCACCATTACTAGATAGCTTGCGTATCCAACTCCGTCGACAACGTCCTGTTGATGCAAATGTAGGAAAGTGGGTCTTAAACGCACTTGACCGATACGTTCGAGAGCTAAACCTAGAGTTTAACTTTCTCGAGACCGCAGATCCTACCAGCTTGCCTAAGAGCCTTTACACCTGCGAAACGCTTGTGTACTTGACTCTAGCGAACAAGATTCTCGTCGATGTTCCTTCCTCGGTTTACCTCCCGTCCCTTCTATCGCTCGACCTTCACCGTGTGGTGTATAAAGACCAAGATTCTCATGTTATGCTTTAATCGAGCTGCCCTGTTCTCAAAGATTTGTATGTGTTCCGAAACAAGGATGACAATGTGACAAGGTTCAGTGTTAAAGTTCCTTCTTTACAGAGGTTAACATATATGGATTATGATGTAGACCGAGGTTCTCGTAGCTCCTTGGATATAGATTCCCCTAGATTAAGTTACCTGAACATCAATGATCGTTTAGGAGACAATTGCTCGATCCAGAATATGCCTGGCCTTGATGTGGCGGTTGTTTCTTGCGAAGATTCTCACCGAATGACAAGTTTATGACATCGCTTTCCTCTGTCATGTTTCTCAATTTGGGTTTGACCCGGCTGGTAACACCGTTTTGATACCTTTATCTGTTTCTTGTGTTGGTATGTACGTGTGTTTTAATTATGCTGTCTTGTCTGTTTTGTTCAATTGTAGGTTGCGTGTTGTAGCGTCAGTAAGTTCTCTAGGCTCGTAGAGTTGAAGCTGCATCCATATTTCTCAGACCGTCGTTGCTTGGAGTCACTTATGCTTTTGCTCCATAAATCTCCTAAACTTAAAGTTCTTATGATCAACTCTGTAAGCACTTTCCCTCCCTCTGCCTCAAACAAGTGTTGATTCTGATAATTAATCCTCGTTGTTTCTCAGGCTTTTACCGGCTACGGCTACTACTAATTCACTTTCGTGGGAGGAACCGAGTTCTGTACCGGGATGCTTGCTGTCTCATCTTGAGATTTTTGAGTGGAAAGAATTTGGAGGAGGAATACAAGAAAACCAATTCGTGCGTTACATCCTCGCAAACTCATTGTGTTTAAAGACGGCGGGAATCTCCATTAGATCTTCCTTCCATATCAAGGAGAAGATGATGGAGGAGTTAGAATCTATGTATAGGGTTTCAGCCTCATCTCAGCTTCTTTTCTCTGCTAAATTGCGATGGAGATGTAAAAAATGAGCAGGAAGAAGAGAAATCAGTTTCATTTGGACAATGACATGCTAACAGTGTTATTATACTAAAACAAACTGTAGTTGTAATGTTATATGTTTCAAACCCGAGCTATATATACCTCTTTAGTCATAACTGATCAAAATTCATTAATCCTAGTATTATGTAAAGAGAATTAGGATCCGAAATTAAAATGAAATTCATTTCTAGAAAGTTTTTCACGCGCGTCGGCCGAGTCTTTAGATGATTGAATATCCAAAAAACTATGTAATAAAAATCTAAATTAAATGTAGATTTGGTAAGTACTTTCATCATAAATTAGAGAAAGTAAGAAAGAAGATCCACCTCGAACTTCTCTCCATCTATTCTCAGATTCCGTCTCTTTCCTTTTTTTCTCTCTTCCTCTTCAAGCCATAGAGTGAATTAAATATCTAAGCTTCTTTCCTTTTCCTCTGTTAATTTTCCTGGAAAGTTTTGTCCTTTTGAGTTTGTTTCTTTTTCTCCAGATCGAATTTGATTTTCTCGTCTCAGTGAAAACAGTTTCTGAAATCAAACAGGTGAAAATTTGCTCACTTTTTTGAAGATTATGAGAGAAGACGATTCCGACTGGTTCGCAAGATGGGAAGAAGAGCTTCCATCTCCGGAGGAGCTCATGCCGTTATCTCAATCTCTGATTTCTCCCGATCTCGCTCTCGCCTTCGATATCCGAAACCCAAACGGAAACGGAATCTCCGCTCAACCTCATCACCACCAATCCACGCCTCCCACGCCGTCGCAGCTCCAGCTTCCGTCTTCACAAGCCAATTCCTCCGCCGAATTCGCCGCTGATTCTGCAGATCTAGGCTCCGGAGCTGCCGGAGACGAACCAGCACGGACTCTCAAGCGGCCGCGTCTCGTCTGGACGCCGCAGCTCCACAAACGCTTCGTCGACGCGGTTGCGCATCTCGGGATCAAAAACGCCGTCCCCAAAACGATTATGCAGCTCATGAGCGTCGATGGGTTAACCAGAGAGAACGTCGCGAGCCATTTGCAGAAATACCGGCTTTACCTCAAGAGAATGCAAGGCTTATCTTCAGGCGGCGGAGCTGGATCAGATCCGGCGACGGATCGTCTTTTCGCAAGCTCTCCGGTGCCAGCTCATTTCCTCCACCCGAATCGAGTTCCAAGCTCAGACCATTTCATGCCGTCTCTTGTCCCAATCGCGACTCTTCAACAGCAGCAGCAAATGGCCGCAGCCGCAGCCGCTAATCCTCATCTGCAACCGCCTCAATTCCACCACCGTCAAATCGCCGCCGCACATTTCGGCTCTCCGACAAACGGTCAATTCAATTCACCGACGGCGAATGGGCAATTCAATTCACCGGCGACAAATGGGAAATTCGACCCGTCGTTCTTGGCGAGGCAAACGCAACAACCACTTCACAGAATGTCTACACCATCGTTGCACAGTCCGGTCGGTAATTACGCTGAGGATTTGGAATCTGCAAACGCCAATGGAGGAAGAACAGTCTTGACTTTATTCCCAACTCGACAAGATTGAAATCGAAACTGAAACTTGCGGTAATAAAGACACTTGATCAATGTACACTATCTGTTGATCCCCCACACTTGTGACCATCCAATTTTATTCCTCTATATGTTCAAAATGTCAAGAACATTAACACAACTTCTCTTCAGTCTGTAATTGATTTAGGATGGTCGACCATTTAAAAAACTTATGATAATCAATCCATCTCCAGAATATGGAAAAACCAATTACTCTTAGAAGCCATACTTTTATCGACTCTCAGTTATACTTTCTTTATACAAGCAGTTGATATATTGGGGAAAACAGAATGAAAAAAATTTCATTTTCTCTGAAACCCCAAGAACGAGGACCCAGTTGGAGTTGGAGAAAGGGCATACACCCAAACATGTACCTGTTCATTTCCATTGGAACACAAACGAGTGTAAGTTTCAAAAGCAGCTCCTTAAATACCAATAGTAACTTCCAACTATTAAGCCAAACAATGTTTCTATGTTTGGGATATCGAAGGAGGAGATTCTAGTGTAAGAAATCATGAAACCCCAAATCCCAAAATTAGGCCTTGTGGGGGTAACATCTCTTGATCTATTCAGGATGTCAAAGGCAGCTGGAGAGATCATACAGCTGAGAGACCATAACACGTCCACACCAATAACAGCAAGACAACTGGAAAGTTTGGTCAGGCTTGCGCTAGCTAGAGCTCGGGTTGACTTTAAGGGAAGATCAAAAACACAAATTGCAAATCATGAAACTCCAAGTTGATTATACTAATTGAATTCAAAAGGCTTAGCATTGACAGACTCATAAATGACACTTTCCCTCGCCGACCATCTCATCCAATTCGTAAGCGATGAAAACCTGATGATGCTTGAAAGTTGAAATTATGACCGTGTGTTTTGTCAGGTATATGATCCGAGAAACTAAAATGGTAAGTATTATTGGTAATAGTATAAAAGAAAGAAGCCGACGAAACACAGTTTGGTGAAGCCCAAAGTCTATTAGAAAACAAGCGAGAAAGCCCATTAGTAGCCCAAAACTAGCCCAAAACTAGGCCGAGTAATAAAATAAAAATTTGGGGTTTTTCGACCTATATATATAGGTTTTTTTTATTTTTTTTGAACTAAAGACTTAGGATTTTTTGTTTCATCTTTTGTTCGTTTGTCCGATACTAAAATTTGACCTAGGGTTTTTGTTTCAATATTTTTCAGGGGAATTTAGATCTAGCGATGGAGGTGGTGAGCGTGAGCGATCATGCATTCTCTTCATTCTACATGGCTCTGTATGAGGCTGTGGATGATCCTTCAATGGATTTAATAGTCTCGTGGAGCAAAAGCAACAGGAGTTTCATCATTTGTGATCCGGTAGGGTTTCACACAAAGATTCTTTCAGAGAGCATAGGTATATGTTGCGCCACTTGGCCAGCGTTTTTCGACGGGCTTGTGATGCATGTAAGTTTTGGATTTGCAAGATTAACTCTAGTCGTCGTCATCATCCTCATCTTGCTATATATGTGTTTTTTTGTTGTTGGTATAGGGATTTGTGAGATTTAAATCTGAGCACTGTGAATTTGGGCATAGAAAATATTTTGTGAGAGGTCAACCTGATCTTATGAAGAAGATGCAGCTAGTGGCTTTTGAGGAGTATAGGCTTAAATTTATGGAGATATGTAAGGAGGCTAAACGAGTTAAAAAATTGAAAGCTAGAGAGATGGCTTATAGTCTCAGAAACCTGTGTTTGTGTTTGCAATTAGGATTTGAATAAAACAACTTTCTTATTCAATGTTTAGAAAACTCTCTCAAAACTTAAACTCCTGATTGTTATCGTTACATCTCAACGATGACCCTTTTATAGGAATAACACAACTCACTATTTCCTTATTTCTTTAGAACTAGATAACTCCTAATTCTATTAGGATTACAATAGGTTGACCTTATCCTAACCAACTTGCTTAGGGATAAGGTTGTAAGTAACTTCTAGAAGCTTATCCAACATTCTCCCTCTTAAGCTTCGACTCAAGCTTAGATAGGTCTTGGACTCCAATGAGGTTTCGCATTTCTCGGAACTTGATTCTTGCCAATGCCTTTGTCAAGATATCAACCTTTTGCTCAACTCCCGGTACATGTTCCACTTCAACTTGCTCCCTCTCAATACATTCTCGAATGAAATGGTAGCGCTTATGAATGTGTTTACTCTTGCCATGAAACACGGGATTCTTGGTAAGTTCAATTGCAGACTTGTTGTCTATCTTGATGAGTACTTTCTTAGTCTTCCATCCTGTTATTTCGTTGAGAAGATCTTGAAGCCAAATTGCTTGTCTTGCTGCTTCCGTTGCTGCCATAAACTCGGCTTCGCATGAGGAGAGAGCAACTGTACTCTGTTTTTGTGAGCACCACGTGATTAACGAGGAACCAAAATAAAACATGTGTCCCGTTGTACTTCTTCCATCGTCTTGGTCAATATTATGGCTACTGTCACTGTATCCAATGATTTTCTTTGATGTCTCGTGCTTGAACTTCAAACCATAGGCAAGTGTTCCCTTGAGATACCGTAAAATTTGCTTTATGACCTCACCATGTGATTTTCTTGGACTATGCATGTACCTACTAGCGACTCCCACCGAGAATGCCATATTTGAACGAGTATGTAAGAGATACCTTAAACATCCAATGTTTCTTCTGTAGGTCGTTGGATCTATCGTTTCTTCTTCTTGAGCTTTTGACACTTTCAAACCAAATTCCATGGGGATCTGCGTTGGGTTGCAGTCTTCTAAACCAGCTTCTTTCAAGATTCTTCGAGCATAGCCTTCTTGCTTAATCTCGATTCCTTCTTCTCCTTGGTATACTTCAATACCGAGGTAGTAAGTGAGCTTCCCGAGGTTTGACATCTCAAACTTGGATGACATTCCAGCCTTGAACTCGCTTATAGCCTTGAGTGTGCTCCCGGTTACGAATAAGTCATCAACATAGATGGAGACGATGAGAAGAGTACCTCCATCTTATTTTCAATACACTGAAGTTTCCTTTGAACATCTTCTGAACCTTAACTCTTTTAAGATTTGGTCCAGCTTTGTATTCCAAGTTCTTGGAGCTTGTCTTAAGTCGTATAAAGCCTTCGAAAGCTTATACACCTTTTGCTCTTGACCTTTAACCTTGAAGCCTTCAGGTTGATCTACATAGACATCTTCCTTTAGTTCCCCATGTAAGAATGTTGTCTTCACATCCAAGTGATGAATCTCCCATCCATGTGATGTTGCTAACCCTATTAGCAATCGTATAGTCTCAATACGTGCTACTGGTGCAAATACTTCGTCAAAATCTACGCCAGATTCTTGTACATATCATTTAGCCACAAGTCTCGCCTTATATTTGTTGATCGTTCCATAATCATTTTTCTTGATCTTGAAGATCCACTTAAGTCCAATGATTTTCATCTTATTTGATTTATCAATTAGAACCCATGTCTTGTTCTTGTTGATAGAATCGATTTCTTCCTTGCAAGCTAGCCTCCATTCTTTCAAACTTTCAGCTTCCTTAAAGTTTCTTGGCTCATTGTTGATTGACAGTAGTAGGATCTCACTTTCAACCAAAGCTTGATAAAGTACATAGTCATTGAGGTAGCTTGGTGTGTTTACCGGGCGAGTTGATCTTCTTAGAGGTTGTTCCTCTTGAACCATTTCCTCCATGTTATCATGTCCTTGCTCAGCATCATTATAGACGTTTTCTTGCTCATGATTATCATCATACTCGGCGTTTTCATGAACTTCTTCGTTGGACCCGTGATCGTCATTCTCTTGGTCTCCTTGATTATTTGCGGTTACAATAGGTCCTTCTCCAGCATCTAAGACACTTCCCCATCTCATTTGAAACATTCTTGGATCCCTGCTCGGTCTATTTTTTGTTTTATTCCATCTCCAACTCGTTTTCTCATCAAATATTACATCCCGACTTACAATGATTCTCCTTGTATTTGGATTGTATAGTCTATATGCCTTAGATACTGGTTCGATCCCAAGATGAACGAGTGGCAGTGATCTATCGTCTAGCTTCCTTAGATTAGCAGTTTCCACCTTTGCAAAAGCTAGACAACCAAAACCTTTCAAATGCTCTAAATTCGGTTTTGCCTCTCTTAGACATTCATAGGGAGTTTTATTCTCGAGTGCTCTCGTCGGTACCCTATTTATCACATAGGTAGCGTGCCTAATTGCTTCTCCCCATAAATAGTTTGGTACCTTCATCGCCTTGAGAATGCTCCTTGTCATCTCCAGCAATGTCCGATTTCTTCTTTCAACTACACCGTTTTGTTGTGGTGTATAAAGAGCAGTGATATGTCTCTTGATGCCACTTGTATCACAAAAATCATTGAACTCTTTTGAAGTGAATTCGCCTCCTCTATCAGTTCTTAGAGTCTTTATTTCTTTCCCAATATCCTTCTCAATTAGACTCTTAAACGCCTTGAACCTCTCAAATGCTTCACTCTTCTCCTTTATCAAGATTGTCCACATGTATCTTGAGAAATCATCTATAACAACAAATATATACCTGTTGTGAGCGATGCTGGGAGGCGTGAGAGGGCCACACAAGTCTGCATGTAGTAGTTCCAAGGGTTTAGACGCTCTAAATATGGAAGCTTTTGGGAATGCTTGGCGTGTTTGTTTCCCTACCAAGCATGATTCACAGAGCTTCTTTTCTTCATTTATTTTAGGTAGACCACGAACCATCTCTTGTTGGGACATCGCTTTGATTGTTTTAAAGCTTATATGACCCAACCTCGCATGCCATCTCCACGTCTCATCCTCTAGCTTGGCGTGCAAACAAACGAGTTTTCCAATCGTTAGGCTTATCTTATAAAGTATATTGGGTGATCTTAAGACTTTAACTAAAAGTCTACCGCTTGGATCATGGAGAGTCAAGTAATTTAGTCTCATTCTCACATCACACCCAGCTTCCGTAGCTTGACCTAAGCTCAAGATGTTACTCTTAAGTTTTGGGATGTAATAGATGTCTGTGATAAGGTTTTGTTCACCGGTCTTTCTTTGAACGAGGATTGATCCTTTCCCAGCTATTTCGATGCAAGACTCATCACCAAACTTCATCTTCCCTCTTATGTTTTCGTTGAGCTCAGTGAAGAATTCTTTGTTGCCGGTCATGTGATTACTCGCTCCATTATCAAGATACCAAACTCCTTCTTCCTTTGCATTGCATTCGAAGTTCTTTGGTATTATGTTTTCTTCGTTTAAGAACACTATCTCAAACATATAAAGGGCATCAGCCTCTTCCGTCTCCACTTTATTTGCTTCTTGAATTTTTTGTCTTCTTTCGAGGCAGTTCGAAGCATAGTGACCATGTTTGTCACAGCGATAACAAATCACTTTAGATACATCTTTTTCTTTTTTTGTATCGTTCTTTTCAGGTTGATTCATTGCCCGATCTTGCGAGTTGTCTGTTCCTCTTCTTCGACCTCTGACTCCTCTCCCTCGTCCTCTCCCTCTTGAAGATGAAGATCTTTGTTCGTCTGAATTTGAGAACATAAGCTTGCCTTGGGTTTATGAGTTGATCTCATCACCGATAATTCTCTCCTCATAGGCCTTGAGTCTTCCTATGATGTCTTCGAATCCTGTTGTTTTCAAATCCAGAACTTGCTCGAGGGAGGCGATGATGTGGATGTACTTTGTTCTAGGTAAGCTATGGAGAAACTTCTTTACAAGCTTGGGCTCGTCAATTGTTTCTCCTAGGGCTGCTGCCTTTCTTGCTATCTCTTATAACTTTCCCGCGAATTTATCGATAGTTTCTGATTCCGTCATCTTTATTCTCTCAAATTCGGCCATTAGAGTTTGCAACCTCGCTTCTTTGACTCGATCTCCTCCTTGATGTCGAGTTTTGATTGCTTCCCATATCTACTTTGGAGATTCATGTTTACCGACTTGTAAAATCATGACCTCCGGGATTGATTGGAAGAGAAGGGCTATTACTATGTTGTTTTTATCCGAATCTCCTTTTCCGGTTTCGATAGCTTCCCATACCTTGTGTATACGCAGTAGAACCTTCATCCTCATGGCCCAAACCGTGTAATTTGTAGTACTTAGCATAGGACATTGGATTGAGACTCCTTTCTCCAATCCTTTTGATTTAATGTCACCCATGGTTTTTATTTTTATTTTTTTATTATTATTTTTTTTAAAATTTTTTTTATGAGCTTTGATCTTCTTCTTTTCTTTGATCAACTTCAGCTTAAGTGATCAAGGACTCCTTCACGATCTCTCTGATACCAAATATAGTCTCAGAAACCTGTGTTTGTGTTTGCAATTAGGATTTGAATAAAACAACTTTCTTATTCAATGTTTAGAAAACTCTCTCAAAAACTAAACTCCCGATTGTTATCGTTACATCTCAACGATGACCCTTTTATAGGAATAGCACAACTCACTATTTCTTTATTTCTTTAGAACTAGATAACTCCTAATTCTATTAGGATTACAATAGGTTGACCTTATCCTAACCAACTTGCTTAGGGATAAGGTTGTAAGTAACTTCTAGAAGCTTATCCAACATGGCTTTAGCGGATCCTGGCCTTGCGACGTCATTTACGAATTTGAGCCTTTAGTAGACTCAAAGAGCTGGTTGCTACGCGCTCTGCTTTTCATCAATAAACAAGTTGCTTGTTGCTGTTTCAGTTTCTTTCTTGTATCAAATATCAATACTTTGGTGTCTTTTGTTGAGATATTTTCAATTTGGGTGTGTTATGTTTTATCGATTGCTATATATGTGGTCTTTAATTAGTTTCCTTTCCCAATTTCGGTTGTTTGAGCCACGTTTGATAATAATATATATTAGGTAATTTCTTATCTGATTATCGGTTCGGAGATAGCATAACGACAATTCTCTTCCTTGACTGCTCAAGGATCTCCTAACTTTGGATCTCGCATTTGTGATTCCATGAATGGTTTGTATCGTCATAGACTCTCACCTCTCAAAATGTTCATTAGCCCATGAAAGTTTTACTAAAACAACATCTCTTGTTGTAAGTTATTCTTTACCAACAAAATGGTGAAGTAGGCAAAGTTTTTTGAGTGTCAATGTAAATTCTTCTTCATTGCTGACATTTTATGTGCGTCTATTAACACAATGCTCCGTTACAAAAATATCCAATGATGCTCTCACAATTTTATATCAAGTCTAGAATTTGGCAACCTGCAATAGAATCCAAGACCCATGAACTGCTTGCAACTCTGGCTCTATCAGATGCTCTAAATACTATTACAATTGAAACTTCATTATCATTAGAAATGGGCCGCATGCATGCGCAGGATTGTTCCTCCTGCTGCTATATATATATAGTATATATTACAACAAGTACGTACGTATATTATACAGTAATACACAATTAGTTGAGAAACATAATAATTACAAAACACACACATATATATATATATATATATATATATATGAACAAATTGCAAATCATGAAAACCCTACTTTAAAAGTTTATTACTCCAGCTATACTTGAACTCAAAAGGCTTAGCATCGACAGACTCATAAATGCCACTTTCCCTCGCCGACCATCTAACCCAAGTGTGTCTGCTAGGGTACCTCTTAGATTCGTAAGCGATGAAAACCTGATGCTGCTTGAAATTATGACCGCGCCACAAATGACACCAAATAAGTGTTTTGTCAAGTATATGATCCGAGAAGCTAAAATGGTATAATCCATCGAACTTTCTCACGTGCCAACCCCAATTGCTGTCCCCGGATTTGCAATGCACTTTCAGTAGTTTTCCCTGCCGCAGGTTGTTGTAGATAAACACCGACCCTCCTACCGCATGTTCGGTGTATAAGCAAAAAACAATCAGAATTATTGTAAGACGCAACATTCTTTTTTTTTTTTTGTGGGTAATGGATATTTTGATTTTTGAAGTAATTATACACGTTTTGAGTAATTATTTTTTAAAAGGCTGCGCGTAAACATCTGTCTTCTTTAATAAGTTTGTTTTCTTCTTTCTATTTTACTTGTGTATTCACCATCGGTTTTTCTATACCGATTGAAATTCAGAGATTTAGCGGTTTTGCCGCAAAAAAAATTAGAGAATTCTTTATTGAGGTGCTCTTTGAATTAAGTTTTGATTTGATTTTCCCTTTATTAGTTTTTTTTTTTTGAAATCCAATTCCAAATTTAATCTCGAGGAAATTATACTTGACGTGGACAAAAATATAAATTTGATTTGGTGAACTCCAAAATTATATAATCCTAATGATTTAAGTATCATCAGACAGAGATCGGCGCTACACTAATATATAGTTGATTTAGATGTGTAAAAGTGACACATACATACTGACTACTGTATATATTTTTTTTTTTAATTTTATGTAATAACTATATTAGGTCTCGCATATATTGCCTCATTCTATATAAAGACAGGTATGTACGAGGGTTTTCTGTATCCTGGAAACTTTAGAGAGAAACTAGAGAGATTTTTCTTGTTCTTAGAGAGATTGTGAGGAACCCTAATTCTTTGTAATCTGTGGTAATAGTGGATTACTGGAAAACTCCAGGCCGAGACGTAGGATCACACACCGTGATCTGAACTCGTTAAATCTCTGTGTTTTTTATTTATTGCTCAAGTTCCGTGATTATCGAGACATGGATCAAATCTCAACACTGATCTTATGAAGAAGATGCAGCTAGTGGCTTTTGAGGAGTATACGCTTAAATTTATGGAGATATGTAAGGAGGCTAAACGAGTTAAAAAATTGAAAGCTAGAGAGATGGCTTTAGCGGATCCTGGCCTTGCGACGTCATTTACGAATTTGAGCCTGTAGACTCAAAGAGCTGGTTGCTACGCGCTCTGCTTTTCATCAATAAACAAGTTGCTTGTTGCTGTTTCAGTTTCAGTTTCTTTCTTGTATCAAATATCAATACTTTGGTGTCTTTTGTTGAGATATTTTCAATTTGGGTGTGCTATGTTTTATCGATTGCTATATATGTTGTCTTTAATTAGTTTCCTTTCCAATTTCGCCATGTCCGATAATAATATTAGGTAATTTCTTATCTGCTATATCGGTTCGGAGATAGCATAACTACAAGGCTCTTCCTTGACTTTGGATCTCGCATTTGTGATTCCATGAAAGGTTTGTATTGTCATAGGCTTTCACCTCTCAAAATGTTCATTAGCCCATGAAAGGTTTACTGAAACAACGTCTCTTGTTGCAAGTTATTCTTTACCAACAAAACGGTGAAGTAGGCAAAGTTTTTTGAGTGTCAATGTAAATTCTTCTTCATTGCTGACATTTGATGTGCGTCTATGAACTGTATTCATCAAGTAGGAATCAGAATCACAAGGAAACGGGAATCGGGGACACATCCATTATGCGAGAGTTTGAACATGAGATGTTCAAAAACATCCATTATGCGAGTTTGAACATGAGAACACACCAATCTTTTAGTTAGAGTTTAAAATATACTCCGTTATAAATCATTCGGAGAAAAGAACAAAAAAATTAAAATCGAAAAACATAGTAAATGTAAGTAACATTGAGGCAATCCGGCGTGCGTTGATGTGTGATTAAGTTCAGGTCACGGCTCGTTCAACCCTTGTAGCTTCTACTTTATGATTCATGTAAAGATGAGTTCTTGTACATTCGTACGGAAACAGTACTCTAAGGTTGGAAAAAATGATCGATCTTGATTAGAGAATATTTTACTTCACAATATACTTTTGCTTCCCATTTTCTTGCCTTAGTTTTTTTTTAGATTTGTTCTTGTAGCTTTTACACTGAAATTCTCATAAAAGTATATTGCAGCTACTAAAACTGTTCATTAATGCATCATCTAAGGTTTAGATTACAAGAATCAAGCTGGTGGTACAACCTAAACACTGATAATTTAGTAACCATAAAAAATGTGTTATTGGAGAAGATATTTATGCATGTGTGATTGACCAATAATAATGATGCAATAGAACAGTTTACAAATGACATGAAGCAACCAATAAGCAAAAGAGACAATGCATGTGAGGCAGAATCAGAATCCAGGATCTGATGCTCTCACTTCCCTAATCATACCAAACTTATTTTACTACAAAAATTATAAAGTAGCATATATGCAAATGTCTATGGGATCATTGAAGGGACCAAACCCAATAAAGTTATTTGGGAGAGGAGGACTCATGATTTAAAGCAATGGTGGTGGGTTCATAGCTGGCATGTCCTGATCTCCTTTGGTTTTATTTTTCTTTTTAAATGATTAAAAATTGTATAGATCCTTTGGGTTTTTCTTCAGAAATAAATTTGTCACATAAAGAGTGTGTATTTCGGTTTCGTTCTATCCACTTTCTCTTATTCGTCATTATTTTGACCAAATTTATCTAAAAGCTCATTTAGTGACTTAACCTTGATTGGTTTTTTTTTCTTCCCATAAGTCTAATCCAATCTTAAATTATAAAATCGATTGATGATTCATAATCCGATCTTGTGATTTGAGACCAACAGTCAAAAGAGTTTTGGAGTGATTGATTATTCGTTTAGGAAATTCGGGAAACTACTTGTCTCTCTCTAAAGTTAGAAAAGGACCCTCCGAGTCTTCACCACCTCATATTTTATATGTACAAAAAAAAAATCAACTGTAAATTTAGTAAACACAAGAGAGAATCTTTCCACAAAAATAGAGAATTCATATAAGAATCAGATATTTCTTTTGAACATTTTGGCTCACCAAAAAGAGGAAAACGCCATCATCATAGATTGGTTTTAAAGTATCGTTTAGGGTTCATGCAAAGTTCGATAAAAATATAATTAAGAAAAAAGAAGAAGAGAGTAGATGTTTGTTACATATAAGATAGAAGCAGCCATTGTTCGGAACAGAACAGAAAGCTCCTAAAGGCTAATATCTATAGAATCTGTTTTCTCATACAGACATTGAAGTACTCGAAACACTACTTGTCGTCAGGGATTGCTTGCAGAAGGATGCCTGCAGGGAAAAGACGAGTAAGCAATGGATATGAGGGATAGTCAAAAGGCGAAAACACCACCAACAATTTAGTATGAGCAACCTGAAAAGATTTGTGTCTGGACCGTTCAATGACTGCGCATAGTTCATAGCGGGTGGGTTTGGCCATGGTGTATAAGCAGCCGCGTTATTAGTAAAGGGACTCAAAGCCGGGTTTAGCGGATGCCCATAGTTTAGATTAACTTGATGACCTCTCGGCATCTGCGGGAAAACCCCGTCATGAAACGGAATGTGAATTGGCATCGGACTGAAGCTTTGGCCAGATGGCATAACCCTAACGTACCTACAAACATTACCACAAGGAAAAAAAGATCTTACTTTTTGCAGAGCGAATACCAATTAGTTTTCTTGAATGTCGACCTATTAAGAGATGGAAATGTTTACCTGTAGGCGGGATCCACGACATACCTGTCATAGCTCCTGTCATAATCCGGGTCATATCGATCTTTCTCTCTATCTCTGATAATGGCTACTCGAGAAGTCCGTCCAGATTCTCGAGTACCAGCATCCACAAGATTATTACTGACCGCCACTTCAGTCTCATTTTGGTTTACACATGTGTTTCTCCCTTCATGAGGAAGAGGAGCTCGTACTGATGAAGAATCTTCGGAGTCTGAACTGCTCGGGCTGTTAAAGATCCGAGCCCGGGCTTTGTCATACTCTTCTTTTCTCTCCTCAACGCTTCTCAGAAGATTCTGTTGTACTCCTGATCCGCTACCTCCACAACCAGATCCTCTTTTGGGTCTAGGCTTGATTGCGATTTTGAAACCCTCAGGTCTACCATTCTCAGGTTGCTTAACAAGAATTTCGGATAAGCAGACATAAGGAAATCTACTTTCCACTGTTTTCGTTACCAGGATCCTGTTCTCGGACCCATCTCCTGCACCACTACCATTGTCCAAAGCCATGGTCACTAGTCCATAATGCTGAGCAACTCGATGTGCAGCAAGACGCAGGTAAGATGTTGGAAAAGGCCGGAATTCGAACTGAAGCTGCTCAGGGTTTTGAAAGAACTTCTGAATATCGAGCTCCATCCGCAAAACTAAAACATACACCAACAAAAGAGGCAATCTTTTTACTACCCATCAACCACATTTGAAGAGAATCTTTCCAGAAACAGAAATTAAACTTAAGTGGGAGAAAAAAAGGTGTTGACAGATGAGGACAAGATGCTTATATATGTAATGCAAATTAGACGAAAGGTAATGCAAAACAGAGTGATTACTTAAGCTTTAATGTTCATGGTGCCGATGAAACAATCGCAATCATGAGAAGAATTCAGACAGAGCAAAAGAGCGAGTGATTCTGATTTTGGGGAAAAAGCAATCACGGGGATAATTAATAGTCGTCGATGTAATCGTTCAAGCACGAAAACCAAACCCTAATCACAAAAAAATCCATAAACCAGAAAAAATTGAATTCAAGCCCCTCCCAACAAAGGATCTAGAATTAGAGAAACTCATAATTCCCCAATTCTATGAAACCCTAGAAAACTACCGATGAATGACATGACCAAAATCAGATCAACCGAAACACAGAGAAAGTAAAATCGAATCGTGGGTTAGCGAGAAATTGACTAACTGGTGAGACGATGACGAGGGTTCTGGAGAGCCTCGACCAAAAAAGGATCCACCATAGCTTCCTTCTCGGTCATAGCGGCCATAGGTAGCTTCTCTCTCCTATGCTTTTTCTCCCTGCGTCTTTAAGAGAATCCTTCTTCACGATATTCGTATTGCCCTTCTCTCACACCGGAGATCAGAGGAGAAAACACATCAAGGAAACAAAAAGGAGATAACTTCCGATGAGCATTCTGAGAGAGAGAGGCGAAACGATGAGGGTGAAGGAGAGGAAAAGACCTTCTCGACCTTTATCTCTCGCAGTCAAGTGGGAAGAATAAAAAGAAAGTTAAAAAAAAAATCATTTATAGGTGTGGATTAGACTTTTGGAAAATTGAATATGACATTTTTCGAGAAGTGGTTTTTGTAAAGTTGGTTTGGTGGAATCATAAAATATACTAGACGTTGGGTTGGTGTGGCTCGACTCGTGCGACATTTCATTCTTCATGGTTATGGAGAGATTTGTCAAACATATATCGATGAGAGCAGAGGCGTGTAAAGGTAATTCTCATCAAGGTGACTGTGGTAAACTAGAGTTCAATAGATATTGTAAATTATATCTGGATTCAACAAAAGATATACTCTATTAATAACATATACTGATATATATATATAGCTTTTTCAAAACTGACATGAGATGATTTTCCAAATATAAACGATTATATTAGATTATGTTTAAAAACCAATATTACAAATTTTATCCTAAAACTCGATCGGTATAGTGTTTTTGTTTGTTTGTTTGTTTTTTGTTTTTACGATAAACAATTTCATTAATTTCAAATTGGAATTACAAAGTTTTACAGAACTTTTTAAAACAAGTTATTACATAAACAAATATATGCGTCATATATTAAAAAAGATACAACAAAAGAAGTGATTGTGACGATGCTTTCCGTAGACAAGTCTTATTCGCTAACGAATCATAAAATCCGTTATTTCATTCTCCGTATTTTATCTTAATCTGAGGCGAAATGTGCGACGGTAGCATTTCTTGGCTAAACCTTTGAATTGCACACCGCATGACCAAACCCGATGGTTTCGACTACTGTTCTGAAACTTGGACAATCTGATACCAATACTTCCGTACCAGAGTCACTTTAACAATCGCTGACTTTGGTTTTCTTCCATTTGAAATAATTTTTCTACATCCTTCAGTAATAAGACCTTCCTTAGCGTATTGATTCCATGGTGGTTTTCGTTGGGGTCTTCGGTTCCACAACAAACCCGGTAAGGTTTGTTCCAAACATCGGTAAGCCACTATAAAATCATAATGACCAATGTAAACTACTCCAAAACTAATAATAAAATTTAGAGTAGACAAATAACCGGCGAAAACCGTCGGACAAACACCGACAGAACAACCGAAAATTACGTGTTGACTAGACGTATTAATACAGATCATGTATACAAATTCAAAAACCCCTACGACAACCATAGACTTATTCAACACTGAGTTTGTTTTTGAAAATCCCACCGCTCCCATATCCCCATCACCCACCCTACAAGACGAAGCCATGACCGGCATAGCAACATCTTGCCTAGAAAAAGGCCAGCGAGACATAGATATATTGAAAAACGGTTTTATCAACCGGATTGGAAGAGAAACCCCAGGGATATGAAATTGAAAGATACACTAATGAGAAGATGATGAAAAATTGAAAAGATTCGATATGGTTTGGGTTCGACAAAGAGAGACGGTTGAACGAGTTTTCACCCTCGTCAAATTGATTATACCCAAAAACCGATCTAGAGAAGATTATTACTATGTACAAAGGACGAATTAAGGAAAACGTAAAAGCAAAACAGAAACCGCCGACGGAGCCAGCGGTCCTAGAAATCAACGGTGGCTACGAAAAGAGACGAAGCACAAGCAGTTACTTTCTATCGCTTTTCTTATTTTGTTTGTTTGTTGAAGAACAACTCGATCGGTATAGTGTTAATATTGCTTTATGAGTCTTTAACGACAGCATGTTATAAAATCATAAGTTAGTTTTAATCAATGTTTTTTTCATTCTCAACTCATAAGTGGTAATTCAATCCGGGGAAGACATTTTATAAAAACTGTCATAAGCTTACATCCCAATGTCCCAACATGAGAAATAGCAAAAAAAACATGGCATAAGTTAGTTTTAATCAATGTTTTACAATTAATCTATACGTAGAAATCTAAAACACATTGTATTATGCATATCCCAAATTAAAGCCTCTAGTAATGAATGTAATTACACAGTGTTTGGAAAAGCCAAACCTTTGTGAATCTGTTCTTTTGCTGGTTGCGCCTTTATCATGCCATGCCATTCCACAATGTGATTTCTATGGAATTTGAAGATTTAGAGACGTTAAAAAACAGATATATATGCGTTGAATGCTTTTCTCTAGATTTAGAGACGTTAAAAAAACAAATAGTTCTCTTCAAAGATTTTAATTTGTTAAGATAGAAATATAAAATATAATTTAAGAAAACTGAATGAAATATTGTGAAAAATCTTTTTGTTGAATTTATTTCCTTATAGAGATGATATTGTCTGGTCAAAATCAAACGCAGTTTCCATCTAAATACTCCAAAAACGGATCACGGCGCGTTAACTAATCGAGATTCATCACATCTTACATGGCCCTTCCTGATTGGATAAAAAAAAAACATATACCAATGGTTACAACTTATACATCTTACAAAAGAGAACAACAACCTTTAAACGCGCCACTGCCTTAAAAGTTAAAACCCTATTCTGCTTTTATAACGTCTTAAACTCATCTCTCTAAAACAATGGCGATATCACCGTTACTATTCATTGGTTTGATTTGCCTAGCATGCGGTGGCTCTATTTTACCGGCGACGGAGGCGATATGGTTAACTGTTCCAAGTGCCGGCGAGAAATGCGTCTCGGAAGTGATCCAAGCTAACGTGGTCGTCGTGGCCGATTACCTTTGCATCGATCAGGATAACGTGGGACTTGGTCCTACAATTGATATTCGGGTATGTACCAATCATTTATTCACAACCATACTTCATATTCTTCGTAAATTTACGTGCTTACTCGTATATAACGCACCACTTCTATATGTGCTAGCGATTGATCGGTTTTGGGATTTTTCTCCTTTTTAAAAAATTTATTTGACTGCATATAAAAGGGCTCTATATATATGAAGGATTTACATGTAATATTCACTTTTCTAGTCCGGGAATCAATTTGTTCGTAGGATGGTTTATTGGTTTATGGATTAGCATCCTGTAAGCGACACCAATACTAGTGTTTGTGTCTCAATCTCTAATAGATAAATGATATATGACGAAAAATAGGTTTAGATAAACGATAATTTCAAAGTTGATATATCGAAAATCAACAATATGTTACTCACGAAAGCTAGCTATTATTTTTTATACCAAGAAATTTCTGGTCTTTAGTACGTTAATCTTATAGGGTCAGGTTAAATTAATCTATTTTTCCGCCGTTAATTAAGAAGACTGAAACTGAATCTATATATATCTGGTGATTAGTGAGATAGAGAAGTGATATAGAAATGATATCTATAACTTTTTTAGTATTGGTAGAGTAAGAGAAAGAGCACTCAATTATAAAATGTGTATGTCATGCGTTGGTTATAGGTAACATCACCGTACGGGAAGGAACTGTACAAGAAAACAAACGAGACTCACGGTCAGTTTGCCTTTACAACGAGCGAGAGCGGAACATACTTAGCTTGTTTATCGCTGCATCACGATCAGACACATTACACAGTCAATAGCACTGCTATCGTCAGTCTTGACTGGAAGATGGGTATCGGAGCCAAAGACTGGGATGCTGTTGCTAAGAAAGAAAAGATCGAGGCAAATATTCCTTAATTCATTCCCAATTCATATCTTCCCGCAAATTAAAACACATGTGGTTGAATATATTGTTTGCAGGGTGTGGAGCTTGAGCTTCGAAAATCTACAGAACGCGTAGGTGCAATTATGGCAGACATTATCTATCTAAGATTCAGGTTATTTAACTATCATCTCAATTTTGTATGTAATTTGAATTTCAAAACTCTTATCTCTCTCTTTTTTTTTCTAATGAATATTCTTGTCTCTCTTTCTTGATATAAGACATTTTCCCCCCTAATTATAAGAACATAAAAATGGTGCAGGGAAGCATCTATGAGGGAAATAAACGAGAAGACTAACAAGAGGGTTACGCAGCTTAGCATTATGTCTTTAGGACTCTCCCTTGTCGTTTCACTTTTTCAAATTTGGCATCTCAAACGCTTCTTCCTCAAAAAGAAGCTTATCTAACTCAATATAATTATAGTATTATTTTAGAATATCTGCAATCTTGTGCCTTTTTGGGGGGTTACAATATACCAAATCAATAAAGAAACACATGTTCAATTTTTGTCCAGAACACTAGTTGCATCATCTATTAGGAAAGATGCACTTATCATATCTCTCTATATATATATGTTTCAAAAAGTCATATAGGCCAAAGATCATATATAATTACATGCATGTCCATCTAAATTCATCTATCACCATTATCTTTGACAAAGTAGACTTATAATAAATATGATATTTTCCTGAGTGGTAAATGTTTACTTCATAGCGCTAAAACTGTTGGCTTTATCTGGTTAAGAATGTCAGTGGCTTTTTATAGAGTTTAATACACCATTTACAGAGTAATTTGCTAATGAATGTAAACGGCGGATAAACAATGAAAATAATCCTGACTGGCGTTAATTATGTGTGTTTTGGGACTTGATTGTACATGTTTAATTTGTAGGACCAAAAATTCGCACAATAACAAGATAACGATTTAATCACGAATATATAAATAAACGTTAAGGAAAGACGAGTTTAAAAAACGATATAAAAACGACGGAATTAAACGAAACAATAGAGGCGAGAGAACTTTATTTCCTTAACTCAAAAAATTTTCCATAGTGCGATGGTATAATATTCGATTCATGAGTCCCAAGATACAACCATTGAAACCGTTATCGCGAACACTCGATAACGGATCTGTCGAACTTAATACTACGATACTCTCGAAATAAAAAACTTACTCTTAGCAGCAGAGAATTGAAGGAACTTTTTCTTTTGTATATGTGTTTTCTGTGTGTGATCGGATGTCTTTCTCTCAAGAGAGGCGATCCTATATATAGGAGAAGATAGGAGGTTTTAATTCCACAACTTGCTTAGCAAGTTCTGCCTTGTTTGGCAAGTTTAGCCTTGCTTATCAAGCTTAACCTTGATCACCAAGTTAGCATTGGTTGACAAGTTTAGTCATGAGCCCAATGGCCCATTTCAATTCACACTTACACATTTTTAATAAATCCCACAAGCTTTTAAAATTGTTTTCAACAATCCCCCACATGAATAGAAATGACTCTAAACATATGAAGACTGACTTCACTAGACAAACTTGACTAGACTTGACTCGACTCGACTAAACTAGACAGACTTTTCGAAAGTATACGAAAATGTAACTGTATATGAGAGGTAGCATTTTTCAGCTTTGAACCAATCATTTTTAATACATGTCGGGTTTACTCGGCCAGGAGGTGAACATGATGTCTTGAACCACCCGGACTTTGATGTAAACCGAGACAACAGATATCGCGCAACGACATTTTTTCGTAGAACTGTGTTCTCTATTGTGTTCATTTTGGCCTTGAACATTCCTGGTTTTTCGTGAGTGAACTTGGAGAATATAGCCTCTCTTTCATTCTCCTAGAAACGACCCTCATTTCACACTCACAAGGTGACCTGCCATCAGCTTTCTTTAAGAAGTATCTTGTCATACTCCACTAGTGTAAAGCTATGGAATCATTAAAAGCCAACGCTTATCCTTAATATTCACATGTAGCATTGTTTTATCATCCTAGGAACTGGGCAGAGACATAGTCTCACAATGCTCAATTTTGAATCAGTTCAACTTTGTTTTCCCTTTGAACCTAGATCTTGGGATCTCCAGTCACATAGGTGGGGTATCCATCAAACTTCATCTTTATTTCATAGGCTTTAAACCCATTCCTCTTGATGATTTTACAATTTGATCTCGTGACAAACCTTTAGTAAATGGATCCGCTAGGTTGTCGGCCGATTTGATGTAATCTATTGTGATTACACCACTGGAGATCAAGTGTCTAATGGTTTTTTTACGTCTTCTTATATGACGAGATTTACCATTATAGAGATTACTCAGTGCCTGAGCTATAGTCGATTGACTATCGCAGTGTACACGTAATGATGGCACTGATTTCTCCCACATTGGAATATCTTCCAAAAAATTTCAAAGCCATTCTGCTTCCTCTGCAGCTTTATCTAAAGCTATGAACTCATATTTCATGGTCGTTCTGGCCAGCAGAGTTTGATTGGAAGATTTCAAAGACACTGCTGCACCACCAAGCGTAAAGACATATCCACTCGTGGATTTTGAGTTTTTGGAGTCAGAAATCCAGTTGGCGTCACTGTATCCTTCTAAAACTGCTGGTTCTTTACCATAGTGCAACCCATAACTTTTAGTATGACGTACATAGTCCAATACTCTTGTTATGGCTTTCCGGTGTTTATATCCTGGATTACTCGTGTAGCGACTCAGTACATTAACTGTGTGCGCTAAATCGGGTCTAGTACAATTCGTTAAGTGTATTATACTTCCGATTACACGTGCATACTCCACTTGTGACACTGCTTCACCCGAATTTTTCGTCAGGTGAAGACTAGGGTCTAAGGGAGTTTTTGCAATCTCACTTGAGTAGATTTTGAATCTATCAAGTATCTTTTCAGCATAATGATCTTGAGACAAGATTATTCCTTCGCAAGTTCTAGTGATCCTAATCCCTAGAATGTCATCCGCTAATCTCTTGTCTTTCATATCGAACTTGCTACTTAGCATGTTTTTAGTCTGACTAATCATGTTTTTATTGTTACCAATAATGAGCATGTCATCAACGTACAAACAGAGCAAAACGTATCCGTGCAGAGTACTTTTGATGTATATGCACTTACCACATTCATTAATGTTGAAACCATTTGACATCATTATGTTGCCAAATTTTTCATGCCATTGTTTTGGAGCTTGTTTAGGTCCATACAATGACTTCACAAGTCGACAGACTTTGTGTTCTTGTCCTGGGATAACAAACCCTTCGGCTTGTTTCATATAAATTTTCTCTTCTAAATCACCATTTAGAAAGGCAGTTTACACATCCATTTCATGGATTTCTAGGTCTTTTAATGTTGCAATTTCGATCAACATTCGAATTGAAGTTATTCTCGTTACCGGAGAATAGGTGTCAAAGAAATCTATGCCTTCTTTTTGCCGGAATTCTTGCACCACAAGCCTAGCCTTGTACTTATCGATTGAGCCATCGGTTTTCAACTTTGTTTTGAAAATCCATTTACACCCTAGGGTTTTGAACCCTTATGGTATATCGGTTATCTCATATGTATTATTTTGCATAATGGATTCGATCTTTCTATTAACGGATTCCTTCCAAAAAGGAGTGTCTAGTGTTGACATGGCTTCAGTGAAATTTCTCGGTTCATTCTCTAAAAAAAAGACCATTAAGAAATCTTCACCATAAGATTTTTCCTTACGAGATCTTTTGCTACGTGTAGGTTCATCTTCAACCTCTTCTGCATCATCTAAAAATGTGCAAGAAGTGCTCGTCTCATTTACAGAGGTAATTGCATCTCTTTCTTCACGAGTTCGTTTCAGATTTTTATCTTTACACGGAAACACGTGCTCAAAGAAAGAAGCATTTTTGATTTCATGGTTGTATTAACATGGATATCTTGTACCTCTGATTTATGAACCAGAAACCGATTTGCACTACTATTGTGTGCATATCCGATGAAAATACAATCCACCGTCTTAAGTCCAATTATGACCTTTTTAAGAGGTGACACTGTGACTTTTGCCAGGCACCCCCACACTTTCAGGTATTTGTACGAAGGTACAATACCTTTCCAAAGTTCATATGGTGTATTGCCAATAACTTTATGTGGTAAGCAACGCTTCCCCCCACATTTCTTGAGATAACTAAGAATCATGCATCTTTGCATTCATCATCTCACTAAAAGTTCAAAATTTTTCTTCCGCAACTCTTAGATTCAAGTGAATAAGGAGCGATCGTTTGATGGATAATGCCATGTTCTTTATAGAACGCATCGAATGATCCATCATATTCGCCTCCTATATCACTTCGAACTATCTATATAGTTCTATCGAGTTGGTTCTCAACCTCGATTTTATACTCCTTGAATTTTTTCAAGACTTCATATTTTCTTCTTAGCAAACAGACATACCAATATTTTGTACTATTATCTATGAAAGTCACAAAATATTTTTTACCGCCTCGAGTTTTAACAAATTTTAAATCACACAAATCTGTGTGGATTAAACCGAAAGGTTCGATTGTTCTTTCTACACGAGGGGATGTATTTTTGTGTGAGTTTAGCATGTACGCATACTTCACATTTTTCTTTACTTGATTTACATTTCGGAATTAGGTTCAAATTAATCAATCTTTATACAGATTTATAATTCACATGACCTAACCGTTCATGCCAAATATTGAAAGACTCAACCAAATAAGCAATTGGATCATTCTTATTGATTGAAACATCTATTACAACATTTTTAATTAAGATTGTCATTACATCCATTTTGGCAAGTCCTCCCGTAACATATCCCTTGCCCAAGTACATCCCATGTTTCTTGAGCACAAGTTTGCCAGATTCGAAAGTAATAGCAAATCCGGCGGCGCTAATAAGCATCCCAGAAATCAGATTCTTTCGCATGTCTGGCATATGTTTGACATTTTTTAGAGTTATCTCATGTCCCGAGGTCATCTTAAGCTTCACTTGGCTATGACCTTCAATCTTGGACGAGTCGGTGTTACCCATTAGCAGCCGCTCCTCTCTTGTATTTTTGATAAGTGCTAAACATGAATCTATCAATGCATATGTGAGTGGTGGCACCTGTTTTGTACCACCAATATTTTGGGTTGTCCTCAACCGTGTTGACCTCTGTGACCATAACGCATATGTCATCTTAAGTCAGGTTGGCCACAGCCTTCCCTTTGTCTTTGCGGTTGTCAATTAATTTTGCTACAACTTGCGCTAGCTTTATGACTAACCTTGTCACGCATGTGACACTTTCCCAAGAACTTCATTGCACCCTTTCGCTTCATAAAGCTAATAGAGGCTTTCAGGGAATTTTTCCTTCTCCCCTTGTCCTTGTGAACTTTAGCAGCGTGCTCACACTGAACACCATCTACCTTGCGGTTTCGAGACTCGATCCGCAGCCTGATTATCAAGTCTTCAAGGGAAATTACATTCCGCTTGTGCTTGAGATAATTTTTGAAGTGCACCCAACTTGGGGGAAGCTTCTCAATAAAGCAGTTCATTGTGAAACTATCACTGATAACCATGCATTTATCAACTATCTCATGGGTTAGCAATTACACCGCTTCCACTTGTTACATGATGAGTTTTGAATCCACCATTTCAAAGTCTAGAAATTTTGCAATTGCGAATTTCTTATAGCCTGCGTCTTTAGACTTATACTTCTTCTCTAAGGCAACTCAAGGTTCCTTTGAAGTGTTGACCGTTAAACATCGTACAACGGGTCTATCAGGCGATTTTTAATCAAGCCTTTGCACAGAGGATCTCTTTGGTGTTGTTCTCGGTATTGCTTAGCATTCCGCGAAGACAACCTCTGATTTAATTAGAAAAATAATTAAATCACAAGAGTTTCGATACGGAATTAAATCGCAATTTAGAAACCACTATCGAACTAATTAGAACCGCTAAAGACGCGTTCTGAATCGAACCTCCTCAGAGCGTTCTGATTTGAACCTCCTCAGAGCGTTCTGATTCGAACCTCCGCAGAGCGTTCGTCAAACCGTTTTAGGAAACATGTTTGATAATCGTTTCAGAGAACACGATTTGCTAGTTTAAGAGTTCGCAAACGTTAAACAATTGGCAATTGTCGAAACGTCTTACAGCGTTCGCAAACCCAATGACCTAAGACATTTTAAGTAAAAACCGCTTCCACTACACGTTTGAAAGCCGCTAGATTAGCGTTTTATAACGTTTGAGTGTCACAAGCGGTAGAACGTCTTTTCATAAAATCGTTAAATAAAAATTGCTTCTACTACACGTTTGAGAGTCGCTTGATTCGCGTTTTATAACGTTTGAGTATCATAAGCAGTAGAAGAACCGTTTTAAAAAAATCGTTTTAAAACGTTTATTTACTCGTGATTAAAATCCGTTTGATGTTTATTAAACAGAAACATATTTTTTTGAGTTAAGAACGTAGGACCAAAAATTCGCACAATAACATGATAGCGATTTAATCACGAATATATAAATAAATGTTAAGGAAAGACGAGTTTAAAAACGATATAAAAACGACGGAATTAAACGAAACAATGGAGGCGAGAGAACTCTCTTTCCTTAACTCAAAGAATCTCCCGTAGTGCGACGGTATAATATTCGATTCATGAGTCCCATGATACAACCATTGAAACCGTTATCGCGAACACTCGATAACGGATATGTCGAACTTAATACTACGATACTCTCGAAATAAAAGACTTACTCTTTTGTATGTGTGTTTTCTATGTGTGATCGGATGTCTTTCTCTCAAGAGAGGCGATCCTATATATAGGAGAAGATATGAGGTTTTAATTCCACAACTTGCTTAGCAAGTTTTGCCTTGTTTGACAAGTTTTGCCTTGCTTATCAAACTTAACATTGATCACCAAGTTAGCCTTGGTTGACAAATTTAGTCATGAGCCCAATAATCCATTTCAATTCACATTTACACATTTTTAATAAAGCCCAAAAGCTTTAAAAATTGTTCCAACATAATTAACGTGAGTTTAAAAGTATAATTTAAAACATCACTTACTGCTATTAACTTTTTCATATATAGTCTTTAGCTGTTGATAGTACGTGACCGATAACTGATAATTGGGTTGGACATGTCGCACTATTTGGATTGACCACCTCCGCGTGTGAGTCACGTGGCTGGCCTGATTAGTTCGGTTGCCGAAAGTCATATGAATCTTGTGCGTCTCAAACAATGATTAGTTGGCTTTTCAAAATGAAAACTACTCCACCGATTAGGTTATATTTCTGTTTTCATTTATTAGAAAATGACTTTTCGAATTTCATTTATAATACAACAAAATTATTTGATGACTAAACTTAAAAAAAAAACATATAGATAACAATGTGTTTGATGAAATATCATCAACATTAAAGAAAAACTAAACTTCACAATTATTGATTTTGAAATTTATCTATTACAGTTAATTTCTTACTCCAAGCAACAAGGAACACTTTTGGTCGCACAAAACGCAATAGACAACTTTGATGTACACGCGCTCCGGATGCGCGTGGAGGTGTTTACCCATTTTTCGTCAACGTTGGTCTTCTTCCAAAGTTTATAAACGTGTGGAATAATCGAGAAGCGAAGCGAGAGAGAAAATTCAACCCTCCGTGATGACGGGATCCACGTCCGTGATTGCTCACCCGCCGGTGATGCCTGATCTGAACCCTAATATGCTATCGGATTCCGATATGATCCCTATTCCACCGCTAGATCCTCTTTTCCTATCTGCTTCTGATCCGATTTCAATGGAACACCCGATCTCCGATCTCGACTTCGTACTCGACGATGAGAACGGGGATTTTGCGGATTTCGATTTCCCATTTGATGATTCCGATGATTTCTTCAACTTCACCTTCGACGCGGAACCCGCGGCAGAGGAGCTTGAGAGCTCTGGAGATCAGAGCCCAGAAGCGATCGGAAATCATGCGAGTTTGGATTCGTCGGAAAACAGGAACGGCGATAGAGGCTCAGAAGGGCGATCTGATTCTGTTCATTCTCAGGCGTCATCTCAAGGCTCGAAGACTTTTGTATCCGGTGCTTGCGATACCGTTGACGTGTTATCCTCCCCTGATTCGAGCAATCTAGGGATTCACCAGAAATCTTCTGTCAGCAAGAGGAAGAAGGAAAAGGGAGACTCCGGAGCCGAATACAGGAGCTTCAAGTACCAAAAGTCCGATGATAAATCAGCCGCTACAATCGAAGAGGATGATGACAAGAAGAAGGCGAAGATGATCAGGAACCGTGAAAGCGCTCAACTTTCGAGGTTGAGGAAGAAGCAACGCCTTGAGGAGCTTCAAGGAAAAGTGAAGAGTATGAATTCCACCATTGCCGAATTGAATGGTAAGATTTCATATGTTATGGCCGAGAATGCAGCGCTAAGGCAGCAGATGGCTGCTGCTTCTGGTGCACCTCCAATAAATCCTTATATGGCTTCACCGCCATTACCGTATCAATGGATGCCTTATCCACCGTATCCAGTCAGAGCTTATGGATCACAGACTCCATTGCTTCCCATTCCTAAATTGAATCCTAAGCCTGTCTCGGGTTGTAGGCCAAAGAAGGCAGAGAGTAAGAAGAATGAGGACAAAAGCAAGCTCAAGAAGGTTGCTAGTATTAGTTTTATTGGAATTCTCTTCTTTATCTTCTTGTTTGGTACGTTGGTTCCGTTTATGAATGTAAACTATGGAGGAGAGAGTGGAAGCTTTGGCGGTTTGACTAATTATGAGGGTCGTCGGTATTACGAAGAACATAAGGGAAAGGTTCTAATGGTTGGCGATGGATCTGATGTTAGAAGAGAAAGTGGAATATATGAAGGAAATATCCATTCTAGTAGGAGGAGTCATGGTGAGGGAGATAGTTGTGGAGGAGTAGATTATAATGCTCATCCCAAAGTAGAGGGACGACCAAGGTCATTGAGCAATGCCAGTGAGCCTCTCTTTGCTTCTCTCTATGTCCCAAGAAACGATGGGCTTGTAAAGATCGACGGGAACTTGATCATTCACTCTGTTTTGGCGAGCGAAAAAGCTAAGGCTTTCGCGAAGAAGAATATCTCTGAAACCATAAAAAGCAAAGAACCCGATTCGACAATTCTGGGTGCCCCGTCTTCTGCATTAGCTGTCCCTGAGGTCAGAGGAAATGGGGCAATGCTTCCACATTCCAAAGCGCTCTCTTCTGGTTCGGCCGAGGGGAAAAGACTTCACCAGTGGTTTCATGAAGGTGGCTCAGGTAATTCTTGAGCTCTGTGTAGTTGTACTAAATGGAATAATTGGGATGTAACTCTTTACTGCATTCTCTTGCAGGGACGCTAATGGATTACAGCATGTGCACCGAGGTTTTCCAGTTTGATATTGCTCCTGGTGCTATAGTCCCATCATCAGTCTCCAACATTACACGGGAGCATCTCCAAAATGTCACCACCCACGACAAGAGAATGAAGAACAGGAGAATTCTCGAGGGGCTTCCGGTTTCACTTGTGGCCACTGAGCTGAACATCACCGAAGCCCAGTCGACCAAAGACGCTCAAAACAAGAGCTTCCATGGGAACACTAACAACAAGCCCACGTCATCCTCAATGGTTGTCTCAGTGTTGCTTGATCCAAGAGAGATCGTTGACTCTGAAACCGACAGAATCATGCCCCCAAACCCGAAATCACTTTCCCGGATCTTCGTGGTGGTGCTTCTCGACAGTGTCAAGTACGTTACCTACTCATGCGTTCTTCCCCGGTCGGGTCTCCATCTCGTGGCCACCTGATCCGACAAGGTCGTTTCTTACTCATCTTGACCCAAAGTAGACGAACATTGACTTGTTTATACATAGACCTCGCGACTTTTTTTCTCCCCGTGTTATAAAACGCAATGTTTTAAGGTTTTGAATTTTAATTTTAATTTTAAGTTAACCATAAAGTGAAATCCTTGCTTTCACATTGGGGAATGCCTGTGACTGACGGTGGTTTTATGCCTGAAAATTCATTCGACGACTACTGAACATTCTCTTTTAGAAGATATAATATACAAAGAAGCTCTTAGAGCATATGTTCAATTGGGATATCAAGTAGAAGGCTGCACCCTTTTGTGCAGCAACATTCTATAACAACTCTTCCTGTTTTGTTTCTAGTGTCCATATCAATTCATTTTTATACACTTATGTTCTTGAGTGTTCGGTGGAGGGAGAGGAGGAGGTTTTGTTACAGTATACTAGACATGTTAATGTCGTTATTCACGAAGCCTGGCCGCTATCAGCATGATTAGAACAATCCATGGCATAGCTGGTAAATTCAAATTAGCTGCAGCCAAAAACAGAAAGAAAAAGCGTCTTGATTAGAGTTGGTACTGTACGATTGATATCTCTTGCTAGATTGGAATACTTGTATAAGTAGCAACTTACATGAAGAGGACTGCGGTTGAGGATGAGCAACTTCGTTTGCGTGCTGTGCACTTGGTTTGGTTTTGGGTGGTTGAGCTGCATGGGCAAACACCACATGTGCTAGAGGGGCAGAGATTGGAACTATACGAGTCTTGGCTGCAGGAATCGGGGCTGGTGATTGAAGCTGATGATGTGGTTGCCGAGCAGAATAGCGAGGAGAACGATGTGATGCAGGAGAAGGAGAAGGAGCTGCGGAAGGTGTAGATGAGAAATGCAAGTGTTTATCCTTGAAATGTACTCTTTGTCCTCTTCTATTCCCTGAGTTGCAGGGTGGAGGTGCTAATGGAGGTCTTCTAGAGCTTCTCTGAGGAACAGGAGAGGCCACTGGTGAAATCTTGGGAGCCATATTCGGGCTAAGATGATGGTGGTGGTGATGATGATGATGATGGTTGTGGTGGTGGTGGTGGTGGTGGTGATGGTGGTGGTTGGAATGGGGAAGAGGTGAGGGTGATGGAGATTTGGTGCTACTATCACTGTTGTTTGGCAAGATAGACGATAGACGAACTTGCTTAACCTTACCAAATATGGTATTATTCAGGCCGAGGTTTTTTGAGCGTGAACCTGTGATGGTATCAGTCAGTTGTTTCAACCTTGGGCTTGGATTTGAAGTCCCCACTCTTAGCAAAACTGACGAGTGAACAGTTGTAGGGGGAGACACGGTGGAACCCTCTGAGTTTGATAAGCTTACATACAAATTCTGCATTCAGACAAAATCCATGATAAGAACAATCTAACTCAACGCATTAACAATTACTAATGTATGCATAAACTTCAACATGATTGAAAAATTTCGAAAAGGAAATATTGTGGTAGAAATGACAAACCTCGTATGGTGCAAGATTCAGGCCATTCTTTAGTTGAATAGCAAGGGTATTGAAGTTTATCTGTATCTGATGAATAGAGTTGTTTAGGGTAAAGTTGAAAACAATCTTGAATTTCTGCAGAGGGAAAACACTTTGCGGTGGAATCACAGTGATTCCTCCTGGAAACTTTAGCACTTCGAAAAGGAAGGTTTCCCCAAACAAGGATTTGGTAAGCTGAAGAGTGGATTGATTTATGAGCACTGATTCGAACATCTCTTTGATTGTACTCAAGGACAGAGGTAATATTTCTGGGTGTCCCGTATCATGGTCAATTCCAAACACAACCTTTGTTATGTTCAATCCATCTGTCGACGGATCAAAAGCCAGGATAGTTACCTGTTGAGTCATTTGAACCAAGTTGTATCAGAAGAGAAACAAGATGATAATTGGAATCAGAAATTATAAAAAGGGTTAAGAAAAAGATGAAACATTGTACATTGATGGAAGTGTAGCTCATCTCTTGAAAGATATCGTTATGAAGCTGCGCGAAATTTTCATTAAGAAAAGAAGCTGGTCTATTGATGCTAAAACTCGCTACTATAGCATGACCTGCATCAATAGTGAACGCATATCGTGCTAAGTGTGAGAAATACTTAACAAGAAGGAACCAATATTCTAATAGTGATATCATAAATATGGCGGACTAGAACATAAAAATCAGCATTGATTACTATCTCATTAGTCCTAGTTATAAGATGTTCATTAGTCATGTAAAAATTTACAGGTATCTCGAGTGAAAGTCAAGACCGAGTCACTAAACTAAGAACTCTTGATGAAAAAAACACAGAGATATGAACACGCATCACTACTATGCCAATAACCAACAGCTTCTACTTAAAATGCATCGTTAGAAAATTTGCACCAAAATATCAAATCGCTTGAACAAGTACCTCTAATCTATGCAAATAATCATATCACTAATAAACTTTGGAACCAAAACATCTCATGAGTCAGATAGATTTACTCAGGATAACAAATAATTGATGAACACAATCCATTTTCCTATTTCAAAGCTTGAAAGAGGAAGCAGTTTTGACTCTTCCCTGACATTTAAGCATGAATTACGGTCAAATCGCATTCCCAAAATAGCTTTGCAATTAGTAATTACCAAATTCAGGAGAGGGATGATGAAACATAGACCCAAATAAGTGTTGGAGCTAGAGTGAATTCATTGCCCAAATAGGAAATTTTCTGAGTAGAATAAAGCTAAAAATTGTCCCGAGAGAAGAGGCGAAACAAGCGAGAAAGAGGAATAATCAAATCGCTTGTTGGCACAGAATTGCACGAATTCGGAAATTACCTCTAAATCTGGGATCGAGATTCGAATCCTCTCGATCCATGGGAAACGGAAACGGAAGCAACAAAAACAAAGCCGAAAGAAACAAGGAGACGGAGAGAAGCAGCACGAAGAAACATTTGCACCCAACGAAGCCTGAGATCCAGCCACACCGAGCATTCCTCTCCGTCGAATCGCCGACAGCTTCGTCGCCGGCGCGGAGGTTCGCATCATCCTCGGTTTTACCCATGACAAAGCAGCTAAGGTTTCAGCAAAAGAGGCCATAGCAACGAGAAAATCTACAACAGGGAGAAAGCACACCCTCCCATTCGATGCCCATCATTTAGCTTCCGCAGCTCAACAAAAACCCTAATTCACCAGCTTGAGAACGAGAGCTAACAAATCCCCCCCAAATCCAGGAAATGAAGAAATCTCACAAAAAGGCTACTTCGAATTTAGCTTTTTGAAATCGAACAAAAGCGAACGCAAAAACGGAGAGAGTGAAGTGAATTTTCCGATTTCCGATTATATAGATTATTATTATATATTTTCAGAAATGAGACCAAAAAAAAAAAGAAGGGATTGGGTATCTGAGTGTTTTCCCTGTATTTATCGAACAACCATATATATATATATATATTTTTTCATTTCCATATTTTCTTAACTCGCTTCATTTCCTTCTCTAGATTTAATTTTGAACTCTTCTAATAAATTGTAATTTTTATTCAACTTGGCAAACTGATAAAGACATGTAGGGTTTGGTCGTGTGGGTGAGACCACCGACAGATGAGTGTTGAAGAGTTCGAACTACCGTGACGATTGGATAAATACTGATATTCCAACAAATTAGATAGGCCCGTGACATTGTGGAATAAAATTTTGATACAAAAATAATCAAATATTTTACTTGCATAAAAGTGTACAAATCTTAGTGAGCTACAAAACCCTTTCTACATCCCTTCGTTCATCAACAACATAAAAGAACAAAGATAAACTATATGTTGCACTTACATGGACTGAGACAAAACCATTTCAATGAAAAGCTGATCCATTGTGGTTTGAGGCCGAACCCGAGGAGCTGAACGGCCACAGATACAACAACGGATTTTTCCGGTCTCGCGGCAGTTCTTTGCGACAGACTGGACAAGAGTTACTCTGGACTAGCCACGGGACTATACACTCCGAATGGTAGATATGTTTACACGGCATCTTTCTTGCTACCGATCCCGTTTCAAACCGGTCTTGGCATACCGGGCAATACAGATCTAAACCGAGATGCTTCTTACTGATTTTGATCTTTTGCATTGAGTGAATCGCGGTTGGTGAAGCTGGAGGAGGACCACGCCGGTCTTGTGCTGAGAGCCGGTTAAACAACTCTTGAAAACTTAATTGGTTTTCAAGAATCGAGCTTCTGTTGTTGCCGCGACGGTTACGAGCTTCTTCAATGGCTAGTCCAAAAAAATCAAAAGGGCTTAGTTCAACATTCTCATAGAGCCTTTCAAGAAAGGTGTTACCACAGTGAATGCAAGCTCCTCCTCCTCCTCTTATGCCTTCTCCTTGAAGACGAATTCCTCTTCTACAAGTATTACACCAATGTGTGTTTTTTCGGCTAGTCATGGGATCTTCAACAACAACAACAACAAAATAGATTCTTTTTCGTCAAAGCATATTTTCAAGGATCTTTCAGACCAAAAGATGAAAAGATTTTCTCATCAAACACATTGCCAAGATGTTGACTTAAGCTTGAAGATAGCTTAAGTTAGAAGTTATCATAATCCTAACCAAGTTATGGTTATTAAAGGGATTAGGATAGTAGAGTATATTTAGGAGATATATAAATATACATGTAATAGGATTAGGATTTATCTAATAAGAGTCTAGAATGTTTTAAGACTTCCTATATAAGGAGATGCTAAGTTGTGGCATAACTTATGTGTTTAGAGAGAGATTAAGGGAGCTTAAGTTTTGAGTTATTTTCTTAAGCAATAAAGAGAGTTATTCTTTAAACCTTTGAGTTCTCTAAAACTCTATACAAGAACCTTTCAATCTGGCATCCGGATCAAAGAAAGAGATTATGAGCCAAAAAACACGGATTTTTTGTAATAAGAATCAAAACTTATTAAAGATAAGCTCTAAACAACTTGCCCAAATCTGAAATTCAAATACAAGAAGCAGAATTTGAAAAATACACAAAACACTAAAACCATGTGTATTAAGTATTAACAAATAGAATTATAGAAGCATGACAGATCAAGAAAACGCAAGAAAATCTTCCACGCGCGTGTAAATGTAAATTTCTCAAGAATCTGAGTCATAGTCATACTAGTATTTCTCTTTACTACATAGCACGCGACAGAATCGAGTTACAGCTACTTAATCGACTTCAGACATAATAAATCGTTAAACCAAGCTATAGAATCTTATAACTTTTATTTTGAAGAACATTTTGTATAGAATCTGATAATTGAACAGCAAAAAATAAATTATAGAAGCTGATTAGTTTCACGATCTATTAATTAAATTTTCAGACACCCCAATTGATGATGTTTCGAACTGGGTTAAAAAAGACAAGAAATCGATTAGAGAACCTAGTAGATCCAAATCAAACACATAATTATGCAGAAACAAGATCCTAGATCAAAGATTAAGATATGGAGCATAAACGATACCATGTGATTAGTGAAACAAAACGAATCAAACATCGCTTACCCGAATAAAATGAATCGACCGAAAGACTCGTGAATCTCCAAGTACGAGAGAAGATTAAAATAGAAGAAATGAAACTTCTGGAAGAAGACGAAAAGTCATTTACGTAGAACAGAGACGAGGATGATATTATTGACGAAGGAAGATGAAAGACAGCTGCGCTTCTGTAAGGGGAACACGTGGCGGATGCTGTACAAAGAGTCAAAGTATCTTAAAAGTCAAACCACGAAATTTAGTGGAAATATACAACAACAGACAGACAAACAAAAAATTATACAAACTATTATTGGAGCATCTCCAATGTATTATTAGAGCATCTAATGTATTTTCTCATTTTTATCTTCAAAATAAAATAACTCCAAAATGGAGTTGGATTTCTTTTCAATATATTCTTTCATTTTTTAAAGTAAAAAGAATATTTTTATTATATTCCTCATTTTCTATTTTATTATTAATTGCTAAAAATACATTTTATCTATAAAATTTATAAATTAACTCATTATTTTTTTCTTTCAAAACTTTCACAAATTATGATATTATTTGAATTTAATCATTACAATATCATAAAAAATAACAAAACAAAACACATTTTAATTTAAACATCTCCATTTAAATATTTTTCCGTAGGTATTGCTCCGAAAATCATTAGATGTTGGTGACAGTAGATATAGGTGATGATGAGATAATTGGTAGATCACCTTCTCAACGACCAAGTGTTATAAAAAAATCTAAAATGAAAAGAAAAATTGATGATAGAACATCGGCTGTTATCAACTCTTGGTGGATCTGGAAGCGATTTACCAGATTATTATTAGTCGTTTTTGCATTAAGTTTGCTTTATGTTATTTCTAATTTCAATATTTTATGTATTTTTAAATTTAATATTAGTTTATGCTATTATAATAAAATCTCATCATCATATCTATAAATTTTAATCAAGTCCAAATATATTTTAATTATTTAATTATATTAAATAAGAAGTGAAATTATTACAAGAATATTTGACGAGTCATATTTTGTTGTACTGTTGTGCATATGTGACACGTACATTACTTAAATTTTTTTGGAAAATAATGAAACCTTAAAATCATTGTCTCGTAATAATTGTTAAAATAAAAAGTACAGTTTTAAAAAATGATAAAATATGAAGGACTAAATTATAAATAAAAAAGTTCAACTCCATTTTGGAGTTGAAAATGGAGTTACTCCAAATTTGGAAGAAAAAATGGCATTCCCCCATTTTGCAGTTAAAAATAGAGTAGGGTTGGAGATGATTTTACTGCAAAATGGCATTTGGAGTAGAAAATGGGGTAGGATTGGAGATGTCCTTAGTGGTAATTTTTATTTTCTTAAAAAATATTTGATTTACTTGGTTAATAAATTGAGATGTCAGTAAAAAAATGAAATGTATTTATAAGACGATAAACAATACTTTCGAAGACAGTTATCAAAAAAAAAAAAAACTTTCGAAGACTGATACATAACTTCGACATAAATCCTTTGTATTTGCTAATGAAATTTATATTATTGCAAATATGATTTTTGAAATAATATTTAGTTTTATAAAATAATACTTTTAATAAAAAATGCAAATGAATATAGAATATCATTCATATACATAAAATATAGTCGCATTTTTCATAATATGTTCACACAATACGGTTTATGTTTTAAATTTAGATTTCAACAAATACATTTTTATCAAATATGTGCTTAAACTGTCGGTATTATTTAAGAAAAAAAACTGTCAGCATTAAAACTATGGTAATTTACTTGAATGACCTGAATTTTAGATTTAATTACTAGAATAATTTAAGAAAGAAAAATGTGTTTATAATAAAATTAAATCCCATATTGTCTTTTGGGCATGTTGTCCGAAAAAAGTTATTACAAAAATACCATTACTAATTAAATTCCAGCTTATCAAAAACGTCAACTTATTTACGAAAATGCCACCACGTATTTCCGTGTTCAATAAGTCTATTATAATAAATCTGTCGATATATTGGTGGTAAAGTTATTGTAAATTAGCAGATTTTTGTTGCGGGTGATAGACTTAATACGCAATGGTAGACTTAATCATATAAGTTTGTCTTATGACATTACATATTTATTTCTGTATGGCAGAGTTAATGACAGTAGACATACTTATATACAAAAATCTGTTATACGACGTGACAAAAATATTTTTATTTGCCAGACTTAATTTCAATTGGCAAACTTAATATTTTTATTTCCCAGACTTAATTTCAATTGGCAAAGTTAATTTTTGTTCGACAGATTTTTTTATTAAATTTACCAAACGACACCACAAATTTATTAAAAATGGCAGACTTAAAATCTAGTGATATTAATCTGTCACAGATTTATGACTTTTCGACAGAGTTATTTATCCCCTTGGTGGTAGACTTTAGTTAATGGTGGCAAAGTTATAATGATTTACGCTAAGCTGACTTATTTTCTCATCAATTTTAATTACTAGAATGACTCTTACCTTATGACAGAGTTTTTATACGTTATAGCAGACTTAAAAAAACGTAAGTTTTTTGATAGCAGACATTATAATTCGTAATGGTAGCATACTTGTTCTCTTACTAGAATAACATTTTTATGGTAGTAGACTTGTCGATGACAGACTTATACTTTCCAATGGTGGTAGAAATTTAATAACATACTTATTGATTATTGATGGTATTTTTATGTTGATCATGTGTCGATAAACTTTCAACCACAGATTTAATATACATTTACGGCAGATTTATTGCGGTATGGAAATCCCGTTTTTGTCCTTAAAAAACTAAGAAATCACTTGTATCACATGTTAGGGTTACGACTCATATCATGTCGTCTTTCATGCCGTCATATCACACCGCCGTCTTTCTGTTATCCTCGCAAGACGACTCATATTAGGTCTTCTTCTACCATGGAGCAAGTGATTCTTGTATGTGGACGATGGCAGTTTGAGAATTGCAGATGGATATTTGTTGTCGACAACTCCAGAGGATGCAAAATTCTAACTGCTAATAAAACTACACGGTATGTTGATTTCCTTGGAATGGTGTTTGAGGATTACGGGTTAGATCCGACTATAGATGAGGTAAAGTTGAGTTACATGTTTCCGAAGAGGGTTTTGAGTAAACTGCCGCTTGATACACCACATGTATTTATTGGAAATTTTCGTCAATTTCAAGATTTTCTAAGATAGCTTAGCTCTGATACGATTCGACTGTGTGTTGAAATAAGTGAAAAACTCGTGAGGGAAGAATGCGAGAAACAAACTCCTGAGTAAAAAGGAGTCGACGATGAGGAAAGAATGCGAGAAACGAAGTGTGATGAAGATTTTGTTGGTTGTAACAAAGGTGAAGACGATAAAGTTGATGTTTCTGTAGGTGACGATGATAAACTTAGCGACGATGAGGAGTTTATGTTTGATTGTTGTGATGATTCTGATGGAGCAACTTCTATTGACAAAGATTATAATGTACATGGAAGGCATATTGAAGAAGATAATGAGAAACCGAGTTTACCTCCAAAAAAAAGGGATTCGGGCACTTCAGAACAAATTGTTCAACCTCATGTACAACTAGAATTAGATTCACTTAATTTAGCTGTCGGACAAAGGTACGACTCAAAGGATTCATTCGAGACAAGATTGAAGATTTTATCTGTGTTACAGCAGTTTGATTTCATTGTTGATAAATCGACGCCAACCCTCTTAATTGTTAAGTGTTGGATTGAAGGGTGTTCATGGAGAGTACGAGCATCACCCGTCGGAGATTCTACGCCATTTTATGTTCGCGTATATGTTTCGGAACATACATGCTCCGTTACTAATCGTTCTTCTCTTTCACGACAGGCATCACCTGAAATTCTTGCAGTGCTGTAGAAGGATTATGTAGGTGGTGTTTAATCAACTGTTCTGCCCAGTCATGTTGCAACTTGATGAACTTTCGTTTTGGAATCAAGGTAACTACACGTTACGTCAGACTTAATATATCATTCGACAGATTTATTTGTTTTTGTACCAGATTTATTCATTTGATTAATGTTCGTGATTAATTTATCATTCGACAGATTTATTTGTTTTTGTACCAAATTTATTCATTTTGTTTGTGGCAGATTATTTTTTTCATTGTGACAGACTTGTTTTATTTCTCCACAGATAAAGTATTGGAAAGCTCATCGTACTCTAAAATGTGCCCGAAATCTAGTTAGAGGAACTCCCGAGCAAGGATATCAAACATTACCTGCTTATCTACACATGATAAAAAGAGATAATCCTGGAACACTAACCCGTCTTGAGGTTGATGATAGTGAAAGATTCAAGTACCTCTTCATCGCATTTGGTGCAAGCATGTCAGGGTTTCCTTTCCTAAGAAAAGTACTTGTTGTGGATGGGACATATCTGCAGGGTAAGTATAAAGGGACGCTTCTCATAGCAACAGCTCAATATGGCAATTTTCAGATCTTTCCAGTGGCATTTGCAGTTGTCGATACGGAAAATGATGAGTCTTGGGAATGGTTCTTCAGGCAGCTCAGGCCATTGTGGACGTGTTAGGATAATCATCTTGTAGAATTCCACTGATGAATTGTAAGTTGCAAGTGGTACATCCCTGCAATCGTTGTTGGTATTAGCCTTGATTATTATAAAAAGGTTAAAAGTGGTAAAGTATACTTACTCGTGTTGTTCAATGAATTCCATCAGTGCAATTCGTTTACTTTCTGGCACCTTTGATATTGGGTCGTACACTTCAGGTGACAATGTTACACCTTGGATGATGCGTTTCATGTCTGAACTTCCAACGTATGGCCATCGGACTGTTGACGACATCAGCGGTTGTCTTTGACCCATACCAACATTATCCAAATTTTGTATGTCGTGTAATAGTGTAGTCAAGTTGGCGCCAAATTGGAGTTCTCGTCGAACTGACTCTATAGATGCTTCTCCGGCTATCTCAATAACGTCTTTTTTCTTTTGTTGCGGTTTTTTGGTCGGCGCCTTCTCTCCATCTTTCTTAGACTCAGCCTTCAAAACGCCATGATTTTGTGGTGTATTTTTCACAATCTTAACCACGGAGTTGATAGGGAAATTATCTTTGGATGAAGCCTTCTTCTCTATCATCAAGGACTGTAAATAAGCATTTCAAAAAAAAATTTATTAATAACTCTGCCGTGCGAAGCAAGTAACTAACAATAAAAATAATAACTTTGTTATCAAAATCAAACAAGTCTATCATTATTTATGAAAGTTTGCCATTATTTATGAAAGTTTAAAAAACCATGTTTAAAGAACAAGCACAAACGAGAATCATAACAAAACACACACATACGAGATTCATAACAAAACACACACATACAAGTTTAAAGAACCATGTTGTGTGTTTTAAAATACAGACATAACATAAGAAACATAAAAAAATAGACATGACATAAGAAACAAAAAACACAACGCATGAAGACTTCTAACGTACATGAGCTTTTCTTTTGGCTTCATCATCTACATTGACATTAGAAATGGCAACGTCTCTCTTCTCATTGGGTAGAAGTCGATGTTTAAGCTCCTTCATATCAACCTCCAGCGAGCTGATCTTGATATTGAGTTTAGTCTCAACACTTGTGCACCGTGCATCAATTTTAGCATCGATTGCAACATCTTTCTCGTCCATTTTTGATACAACTTTCTCCATCATTTTCATAAGTCCTCTTAGTGTGATATCATCTTCAGACTGCTTTTCAACAGTGACCTTCACGTCGTCTATCTTTGTAAAGAGGGTCTCTACCATTTTCACAAGCCCATCAAGTGTGATATCGCTAACACTCTGATGTTCCAAAACCTCCTTCACATACCAAAAATAAGAAACGTTATTGACCATAATTTGTTAATAAGTGTTCCTCAAGTGTGAATTAAAACTGCCATCTAATCTGAAAATATGTCTGCTATATAATAAGTTTATACATGCCGTAATATACTAACAAATCTGCAATCTGTTCTGAAAATATGTCTGCCATGTTTAAATTTAAATCTGACGTAATAGACTAAAAAATCTGCCATATAGTAAATTTAAATCTGACGTAAAAGACAAACAAATCTGCAATATATTCTGAAAATATGTCTGCTATGTCGAAAATTTAAATCTGACGTAATAAACTAACAAATATGCCTTGTATTCTGAAAATATGTCTGCTATGTCAAAAATTTAAATCTGACGTAATAAACTAACAAATATGCCTTATATTCTGAAAATATGTCTACTATGTCAAAAATTTAAATCTGACGTAATAAACTAACAAATATGCCTTCAATTCTGCAAATATGTCTGCTATGTCAAAAATTTAAATCTGACGTAATAAACTAACAAATATGCCTTCTATTCTGAAAATATGTATGCTATGTCAAAAATTTAAATCTGACGTAATAAACTAACAAATATGCCTTCAATTCTGCAAATATGTCTACTATGTCAAAAATTTATATCTTACATAATATATAAACAAAACTGCCATTTAATATGAAAATATGCTTAGTAAAGAGTCAAGTTCGTATTACCTCTGAAGTATCCTTCTCCAAGATTGGTTGTTTCTCCTTTCTTTTCTTCTTTACGGCATGCTTCTCTTTAGCCTCCTCATCAACTTTTGCTTTGCGTTTTTTAACGGGAATCAAATCCCAAGCTTTTTTGTCCAACTCACCATTAAGAATGTCCTTGATCATGTTGTCTAAGTATGCATCCGTTTCATCTACTTCCCAAGGAGGATATATATCCTCATATGGCTTCAAGATCATATGTCGAACACGTACCTACAAAATCATATAATCATTAAATAAATCAACAAAGACTGTAATAGTCAAATCTCTATGATAATTTAAAGTAGGAGTCAAACCTCGCAATGCTTTTTTATCTCCTCTGAAATGAATTCATCAAATTTCACTCTCATTCTAGATCTGCCCCATGAGAGTAAAGGAACTACTTCAGTCGCTTTTTTTTTTTACCCGCAATCTCTCCTACACCAGTAACTGCTTCGCACGCCCAGATTTGCAAGACATGAACACACCCACGAATGATGTAAGTCAACTTTCCATCATAAGTAATACACTTAATAGAATCTATCAATTGTTTGAATCCAATCTGACCCCAAGGATATCTATCAAACATCTCTCGATCCATAACTGTTTTTGCAGCTTCCAAAGGGATTCTACTACCAGGAGATATACCATAAAGTCCAATAGACAGAACACAGAGCAATCCAACCATTCTCCTCTTATCAAAGCTCCAAGGCCTACATTTTCCCAAAACCAGCAACAATTCCCTTAACATAGGTCCTTCCAGTGAACTAGAGAGTCCCAGTTCTTTCCAAAACTCATTATGGTCAACGTCCCATGTGTCTTCAACATCAGATGGGTCAATCTGTAATTTTTCCATACTCATACAACGAGAACCTTATTGGTTAATTCCCAACCAAACTCCACATCTCGTAACTCTTGTTTGTTGCCAACTGATAGTGGACTTGCTTGGCAGACCACACGAACTCGGCTTCGTACAGTTTAATAATCACCCCAATTGATGATTCCTTCATGTCATTCCATACATCATCACCAACAGATTCTTTGATGTGACTGAAATTGGCCAAGTGACAATTGTGGTTCATGCTCCTCTGCTGAATTGGAGCTTTTCCCTCTTCGTATAGTTTTTGAGGATACATCTTTGTTACAGTTTCAGAAGCCATATCTAAATCTGTCATCAATACCACGACAAATCTATCACAGTTAGAAAAAACTTTATAATCATTATAGAAACAAGTCTATCATCAACAGAGACAAGTCTATCACCGTTATAAACAACTCTGCCATTATTACATAAACAACTCTGTTATTACTACATAAACAAGTCTATCAACATTATATACAAATCCATCAATGTCCAACACAAGTCTATCAGAGTTTATAAACAACTCTATCATCGCTACACAAACAAGTCTATCACATAAGGAGACAACTATGTCATCAGTACAACGATAGATCTAAGAACTATGCCGCTAAAGAACAAAAAAATCCCATAAATCTGACATCAACCGTATTTGTCTAAAACATATATGGCGCCAAGATGGAAAATCTAAAAAACCAATTCCAATGACGATTAAGTTACCGGAAAATGAAACGACGCTGGTGTCAAACAAGTCTATCACCTAAGAGAGACAACTCTGTCATCAGTACAACGATAGATCTAAGAACTATGCTGCTAAAGAACAAAAAAAATCCAACAAATCTGACATCAAAATCAAAAAAACCAACCGTATTTGTCCAAAACATATATGGCGCCAAGATGCAAAACCTAAAAACAGATTCCAATGACGATTAAGGTACCGGAAAATGGAACGACGCCAGCGACAGTAGAGGATAAAGAAGACGAAGAAGAAATGGGGAATAAGTTACCGGAATCTGGAAGAGAAAGTCGACGGCGGAAGTGGATGATACAGACGATGGCGGCAAAAGAGGAGAGAGGCGACGTTTGAAGTGGAGACGGCAGTGGAGAAAAAGATGACGGCGACAGTAGAGGATAAAAACGACGGCGGCAAAAGAGGAGAGTCGTCGGCGGAAGTGTGGTTGCCTGCTTCTCCGACAGCGAATGAACGGCGGCTAGGTTAGGTTTTTCGAAGAACAAGACCGAGAGAGAGAGAGATTTTTGTGAGAGAAAGAGAGAGATTTTTGTGTGTGAGAAAGATTTTTAGGAAATGATTAATTAGAAACGATTCAGTTTCCATCGTTTACAAATTTGCTCATTTTTAATTTTTTGAATAAATATATTTTATTAGTTGATGATTGTGTAATTACAGATTTTTTTTCTTTCTAAATTTAAATCAAAATGGTAATTCTGTGATTATGAAAGATAATTAAGATTTTCAAGTCTTTTTAAATAAAATTTGAGTCATTCTAGTAACACATTTGAGAGGGAGTCATTCTAGTAATTTCTTTAAAAATTTGAGTCTATCTAGTGTATTTCTCTTAAAACTATTTTTTAATTTAGCAACCGTGGATTTAACATGGTTTCCTCTGACCTATAAAAATTAATCGGATGTATAACAAGTTTCGGATTGTTTCATATTAATCCAAAAAAAAACTATCTTTATCTTTTTTTATACTTAAAGACAGAGTAACATTTTATCCAAAACTTATAAAGTAAAAACCCTATGAAATTGGTTATTGTTTTGATCTACATAGTTAACTTTTCTTGTTTATAAAAAAATTATGAAAATCTCGTAAAACTACTTTTGAGTAAGATGTTTCATTCATTATGGAATTTATATAAAAAAATTCAAATATTTGTATGTAAAATCAATATTATTTGCGCGTCAATGTGTAAAACCGAGGACATAAATAATTTTGTTTGTAATAAATATATTCTCTAATTTTACCATATAACATGTCATTTTGCAAAAACAAATTCTTTTAGTTTTATTTATCCCGATAATTTTTGAACAAAATTAATACAGTAGTATTTAAATATGGACATATCTATATTTGTTTTATTTCTTGAATTTTTGTAAACAAATTATCAATTCTTAAACAAAACATTTGATAAAAATAAAATAAACAAAATCAATAGATATGTAATTTTTCATTTTTAGCACTATGATTGAAAAATTAATTTTGTCCGTTAATTGTTTTATTTATTTCATCCGAAAATAAAATATTTGTCATCTAAGAAATTAATTTTGGCAAGACTCAATTCAACTTAGTTGTACTACTACCAATGGTAAATAATTTAACTTTTCAAGTAAACAAGGAAACTTATTTGTACTACTACCAATGGTAAATAATTTTAAATTTCAAGTAGTCAAAGGAATATCCTAATTTGTAAAGATGAATATCCCATTTAATTTTTAGGACATGTGTCACTTTTATTCTCATGTGTCATTTTTAATAAAAAGAAACGCATCACAATTTTATTTAGGATTATTTAAGTGAATGCGAATGGTTGATTGATAAATTAGATAAATAGTAATACTAATTTGTAAATTAAGTAAGTAGGAAAGAAAAAAATCTAAAATGTCATTTGCTTTTTGAATAATTACAGAAATATCATTGGTCTGAAAACTTATTTTTTGACACAATAATTTGGTGACACTGTTCATCAACGAATGGAGTTACTGTTCATCAAAACTCGACGAGCACTGTTCATCGTTAGAAAAACATATTGTTAGCATCGTTAACATTGTCATGTTAACCCAATTATCATTGTAAGCATCGTTAACTCATTGTTAGCATCGTTAACATATAGTTAGTATCGTTAGCATTATCATGTTAAACCAATTATTATGTTAATTTTTATAAAATTGTCATGTTAAACCATTTATCATATTATAAATTATCGTGTTAATGCAGTTATCATTTTATAGAAATATGTGAAATATGAAAATATAAAAATTATCGTGATAACCCAATTATCATATCATATAAACTATGCAAATCATATTTAGTCATATCATATTTATTTATAACCCGATTATTTAGTCATATCATATCATATTTATTTATAAATAACTAAATAATTATTTATTCATGAATCAATAAATTTAGTTATATATCGTACAATTAATAAGAATATATTGATAATTTACAACAAAAAACTTTATAAAATACATGATATATTTCAAGTTATTGTTTATTTTATAGCGACATCAATAATTAAAAATAACGGAAACTAAACTAATTAAATATTACGGAAAATTATATAAAAGTGTATCATATCGCACGCAAATTTACCTAGTATATATAGTATACTTTTTGGGTCAAATTGTAGTATAAAAATAGTAAACCTTAGACCATCTCCAGTAGGAAGGCAAATTTCCCTTCCAATATTCTTTCCACATCATTTTATTCTCATTCCACATCATTCCCTTCCAACAATTCTACTATGTTTAATTGCTTCAAGCCTTAGCTATAAATCTACTATAAGTACCCTGGGACTGATCGTAGCATATTATATAACTGTTGTAAGTTCGTGTGAAATTAGGACCCATAACCAATCAGAAGGATGTGGGACCCATAACCTAATTTCACACGAAGGGAAAATTTGCCTTCCTCCTTGCTTTTTTTATTTGCCTTCCTCATTTGCTTTCCTACTGTATAGAAAAACACCCACCTTCCCTAGATAGTGAGGATGGTCTTATATCTCAAATCACAATAAAAGAGAGGTCTTTCTTGCTGACTTGAATTTATGGGTTTTACACAGTGAAAAAGGTAACGTTAAGCTGTTCCAAGTTTTTTTTTTTTTATTCTCTTTGTGTTCTCTTAATTGGCTTCAAAACTCTGTATATCTTTAATTTTCTAGGGAATGTTCTTTCTGCAAGAGTTTTGTCAGATTCTCTGGGGAAAATAATAAACAGCAAAGGAAAAAGACTACGGAATTGCTAAACCGATTTTTGTGATGATCCATATCGATTCTTCTTCTGATCGGAAAACCTAGATTTGCTGTTCAATTTTTGATAATGTATTGACATTCCGGGGAGTGTGTCTTTTGTTTTCGAGGTGGTTCTCTGATTGAATCACTAATTGAATCTTAATTCTCCAGAAAATCGATTTATCTTTTGTCTCTGTTCGACGGGAAAATTCAGCTTTCTCTGAGTTTCTTGTCGATTGAGATTTCGTTAGTTTCCGGAATCCATAAGATTTAAAAGTAGAAATAGGGTTTCAGATCGAGAAAATTGGGGTTTAGAATCGATTTCTCGCAGACGACAAAAAATGAAACCATCGGCTTCGTTGGATAACTGGAGGGACTATTTCCGGCGAGGAGATTCTGATATTTTTGGGATCATCGATCATGCGATCATGGTGGCTGCCGCAGATTGCCCGAAGGAGTTCAAATCCAGGAGAGACGGAATCGCCGAGCTTCTCTTCTCTTGTAAAGTGAGCCGCTGCATCGGATGTGGCCACCTCGAGCTGTCGATAGCCGGAGAAGACGAGGCCAACCATTGCCGTAGGGCTGGTGGCGGCGATAGGGATGATTCTGGGGTTGCGACGGATGATGGTGGAGATGTCAGTCATGAAGATGAGACGAAATTGAACAATAATCAGATTGTTAGCAATCACACTTACGGAGATGCTGAAGCCTTGAGTGATGAACAAGAGGTTGTTGATGAGGTCATGAGGATCAAAGATATCTTGTTGAACAAAGAAGATGAGGTATTATCTTTTTGCTTTAAATTACATCAAAAACTGTGCTAATTCATCGGTTAGTTTAGAGTTTGATTTTGATTGTCTGAGTTTTTGGTTCCTGTCATCTTTTTGCAGCCAAGTTCTGTGTTACTCGAATCCCTAAGAAAGCTGGAGTCGATGTCTATGAGTGTGGTCATTCTTAAGGTTTGCCCCTGGCCCTCTTTTGATAATGTATGGTTTTGGTAGTAGAATCCTGATTCCAATCGAGATTTTCGAGTGATTTAAGGGTTTGCATTCTTGCAGGATACTAAAATCGGAAAGGCTGTTAATGGCTTGAGGAGACATAGTTCCAATAAGATTAGCAATCTTGCAAAGACTCTTTTCGCGTACGAGTTTGATCTTTCTTATTGTGTGTTTAGTTTCCTTGTGCGCATACTCTCCCATGTGTGATGTGCATTAAATTTGGTAAAAGATTCCAAGAGAATCAACTCCATGTTTCGATTCGGATGCAAACCAGCTGCCTTGTAGCTTCCTTAAAGATGTATAAATCATTATAATGTCACTAGACTGGCATCGGTTGATCATTAGGGAGCTGTTCTTGTGCTAGTTGAATTACCTTGAACGTTTACTCTTTCGCACCTCCTGGCTCCCGAATATAAGTATTGTGTTTTTATATATGGGATGCGCAGGGAGTGGAAGGAGCTGGTGGACCAATGGATGAACACCCCGAAGGAAACTGCTGGTAAGAGCTCTCTCTTCATGTTCCCTAGTCATTGCGAGCAGGTTTTTTGTCAAAGGATCACAATACTTGGCTCATGCAGGTGCCGAAGGGACACCAGAGTCTGCAAATTTTTCAGTACTTGATGAAGAAGAAGCCTTTCCTTCTCCTCCGCATGATATAGATATCTTTGCTCCTGAACCTAATGGATTTGAACTCTCTCAGGTCTATAAACTATTAAACATTATCTTTCCCTCCCGTCATATTTTATTTGGGGGGGCATAAATGACATGTTATCCTGACAAGTTTCCTTTCTCGTCTTTGTTTCCTAATATCTTGGGCCACTTGAAGATCTTAGATTGCTTGGACTACGATGGAAGTGAGTTAGTATACTCTTTGGTACTCTGTTCTCTACTTGAAACTCTTCCTATATGTTGACAATAACTATGGTGAATCCCCCTGGGATCTTTTCAGATCCTCGTCGCAGTGTGGAGTCCAAACATGAAAGAAAATTGCGAAGTAGCGCGATGAGGAGAGCCGAGCATACCAATGAAGGCAATGTGGTTGAGAGGTACAACAAGGATCAACAGATGAGGAGAGAGGAAGTTGATGTTAGACCTGTGAAGCACTCAGCCACCGTTTTTGATGAGCCTAGAAGACAACCAAAGCAAAGTAGAGAACAAATGGTACTTGCGATCCAAAGAAAACCGATTGTTGCTACTGAGCAAAAGCGGAAACTTGCTGGATCTCAACAAGATGTGAGTGTGTGGGTTAATAAATGCTTGATGTTTGATTCTTTTTGTTTTTTGTTTTTTGGTTCTAATAGCAATTGTCTTTGTTCTTGTCGCTATCAGAAAGTCAAAGCTCTGGACACAGACGCAAAGTTTGAGTTTGCAAAGCGGAAACTCCAAGAGAGCTACCAACAACATGAAAACGGTTAGTCTTTCTCTTCAAGGGATTTTCAATATTTCCACATTTTTCGATACATTCTTGATGCCCATTGGATTTTCGACAGCCAAGAGACAGAGGACGATACAAGTACTGGAAACGATCCCAAAGCAAATTAGTAAAGCCCATAAACCGCTACTAAAGAGACCCCCGCGAAGATAGTTCCATGTTTCTTCGGATGATCTATTCTACACAGTTACTATGACCATTCACAGGCGTATTTGATTATATATAAAACAAAGAAGTGCATTGACAGACCCAACATAAACTTCTTAGGACGGTCTTTTGTTTTGCAGATAGCTAGGGACAAAGCTTCCGTTACTTTTTCTTTTGTCCTAATTAATTACTTCCGGTCCAGTGAATATTCGGTTTGGTCCGGTTTTGTGACAAGTGTGAACCGAAAGGGCAAAGAGTTAATCCATTTTCGTATTTGATTTGACCATCTCTAAACCTAACTTATGCGGCAAGCAAACCGCGTGATTTGGGGGAAAAAAAAACAAACAATAAAGGTTGAATATGAGAGAGCTAGTGATAAACCTTCCTCGGGTTGTTGCAAAAAAAAAAAAAAAAAAAAAAGGAAGAAAGATAGTTACGAGTCTCACCCTCTAGAAACCTCTCGATTTTTGTTCTCAAGTCCCAAGCAAAGTTTTTTTTTTTTTTTTTTTTTTCATAAATCCTATCGTCTGATCCGGTCAGCCCCGGTAGGAACACACCGAGGTGCTACGAAGTAGACTACTCCCAATGGTTCAACGGACATCATGAACTCCACAACTTTGATGGGTTGTCAACGGACAATGAGATCCATGAAATTCATATGGGCCATCACACCACCTGTTCCGAGTTTGAATGCTTTCCGACTAATGTCAGGGGTAGGCCGGTCATCTACATTTCGAATTACCATATAAACCAATTGGGTCAATGCCCAACTGACAGACTTTCCAACAGAAAGTGTTTAATAGCTAGGGAGGATCATCGAACCCAGGTTTGGGAGTTGCACCCTTTGTTGGACCCACCCTACCACTAACCCACTACCTTGCGGGCAAGTTCCAAGCAAAGCTTCTCCGACTTTCCTCGTCTTGTGCTAATAAGTTTTGGTTTATTGAACTATTTATATGTTTCTCTTTCCATGGTAGATTCTTTTCGAAGGTTTGTATCGGCGTCAAAGTAAATAGATCTTAAATCTGATGGGAAAACGTTGATCCGCTGTAGAAAATTAACCTATATTTTGTTCGGTATACAATCTTTAAGTCTTTGATTGTAAATCGAAACCCTAAATTTGTGGCCTTGATTAGCAATCCTTTGTAGGAGCAGAGATTTGGCAAAATCAGTGTCTTTGTTTGAGGTTCTTGTGATGTGGATGGTATCATTAGAATTGCATAGGGTTGGAAAAAATTTCGCTCATTGATTGCTCCTTCTTTTGTTTTTGTTTTTATTTTATCTCTCCTTTACCTTGAGTTGAACAAAAGAAAATGAATACTAATAATTCATACTTCTTCTGTTTCATAGTGTCATTTTAACATTTTTCACACATATTAAGAAAAATATGTAAATCATTTTTATGCCATTCATTAATACACTATATATAAGTTTCTCCCTCTAATTAATAAGCTATAATAATAGGAATAAAATTGAGATTTATTATTATAACAATTTGTGCTGGAAATACAAAACATCACTCTTTATGAAACAAAAATAAAATCTTAAAATGACATTTTTGTGAAACGGAGGGAGTATTATTTTTGACTAATACTTGTGCAGAAATGAGGAAGGAGAACAAATTCAAGAAGATAAGTGTGGCTCCCAATGAAAATGATTTTGTTGATGCCATCCTTTCTCTCCAGGAGAATCAGAAACCAGCCCGTGTCTGCAAGTTTCAAGTGATCAACCCCCCCTCTTGAGTATATCCATATCATCCGTTTGTCCTATGTATGCAAAAGGTCATGGCTGCAGAGGTAAGCTTTTGGGATATGCTCATTAGGGTTAGGGACGAGTTTCCTTGCCTCTCTCATTGATCCCTTGTACAAGGAACTTCTCCATCAGCGCTACACAACAAATCAGTACGAGTGCGCTCTAGCTGAAGTCTTCCAAGCAGGTTTTTTGATACATTAGGTTAACACATGGATAGCTTGAGTAAAAAGATAGCGGCAACCTATGGCGAAATGTAATATAATACGGCGGCAATCCTTTAGTTACTATTGGAGAATGGAGTGAATATTAAGGCGTTAAACGCACAGGGACATACGCCTCTACACAACCCGGTCCGATAGAAATGGTGTTCCGATGCAAGATTAAAAATGTGGTCTTTTGTAAATTATAAATTTTACAGTTAAACAAAAAAACTACTCTTTGCATTTCTTAAAAAAAACAGTAAATCGGTAAAAAAGAACAAAACAATATTTTTGAAAATAACCATCTTTACATTTTTTTCTAAATCGTTCAATTTTTTTTTCCGGTGGTCTTTAGATAGATAATTATGTGACACAAACAGGAGCGGAGACACATGAAGGGTAGGGGTGACCCCTATAAATTTTAATTATTTAGTATAAGTTTTTGAAATTTTATTTTATTGACCCCATTGAAATATTTTTATTGACCCCCATAAATCTAAACCAAACACAAATCCACGTTACACCAATTAAAAATATTTATTTGAAGCATTTAAATCTAATCCAAATCCAAATTAGCAATCTAGACCACAAAAAATAGGCTCATAACAAAAATAAAAAACCAGTATATGCCTTATATAAGTTCTATAACCGATAATAGTTTAGTGAGAGCTTCTTCTTTAGAATTTGACTTTCCTCCTTTGTATAATTTTCTATAAATTGTTTTTATGTTTTTCATATATACTTAAATAACTAGTACAAGTTACTTTTTTGTTTGTTACAAGTTAATTTATACTTTGTTTTGTTACAAGTTAATTTCTACTTAACATGCAGAATGGATAAGACAATAACCTATAGAAAAGTCGCTACACAATATATACGTAAAATTTTAAATTAATTGTAGAATTATGATTATAATATTTGAACTACAAGGTACTTTTAAAACATGGCAAAAAAAATACAAAAGAAAATTCTTTAATAATTTTAAAAATTTATGATATAAGAAAAAATGTTCAAAAACTATATACGATATACTTTGTAGTATTGTTTTAGCATTTTTAATGTTTTATATATTGACCCCGGTAGAAAAATTTCTAGCTCCGTGATATATCATGGTTTTTACCCTGTTTAGGCCATGATATAAGTCCTTTTATAGAGTCTTTTCTTGTGTTTTGGAGTCTTTTAGAGTCTTTCACAGGTTATAGCACGTCTGGAGCTTAATTTGAATTATTGGAGCTTTTCTGGAGCATTCTGGAGCGAGACTGAAGTCTGATGACTAAGAGCCCGATCTGAGCACCGAGCATCGATCGATACCCCCTGGTATCGATCGACACTCATCGAGATTTCATGGGCCGCGACTAATTATGAAGCCTTGGAGAATTGCAAAAGCACCCAGAAGACTTTGATAATTACAAGAAGGCCCCAAATCGTGATTTAGGTTATAAATAGGATTTTACAGCCATTGTTTAGGCTATGCTTTATTTTGCTTTAGTTTAAGAGAGATTTTGGTGGGAGACAAGGCTGAATCTCCCTTCGTCCGAGATCAGATCTCAAGAACCTTTTGTTACTCTTATTTTCTATTGATGATTTATTCAGATATATTGATTGTTTCATTCTCTATGTCTGAGTAGATCCCCCTTAGGTTTAGGGTTTTCTCATAAAGGATTTCTTTGAATGCTAGGTTGATTTATTATTAGGATTCACCATCTAAATTAGTTCTTCGCCTTAGGTTGTTCTCAAAGCTAATTCTAGGTTGACGAATCTGGAACTTAGATCTTAGGATAATTAATTAGGCACGAGAGTGCGATTAATTACCTGATAGAACCTTAGGTGAGCAAATTGATTATTCGCAAAGAGATTTGGTTTAATTGATTTGTGAACATATCAAACCTGATTTTAAAGCTGATTTAGACTTTAGGATTCGCAAAGAGATTTGGAATTTCTAGGATTTAGATTTAGATAGTTTTCGCAACGAGAGTTGGTTAATTATATTTTAGTGATTTGAGTTCTAGAACAGTGCTTAATCTGGATCCTGTTAGCTAACTTAGCTGCATTCATTGATTTCCTGAGAAATACCCTAAGCCTACATTCCCCCAATTGAATTTACAAACGTTTTACTTGCAACCCTGTTTTTCAATTACATCATCTGGTTTAGCTTGTTTCTGATCTATAGAATCTATTGAGTGATTCTTGAGTTCTTGTGTTCGACCCCTGATTTACTGCAGCAACTGCTTTAGTACTTTTTAGGGTATTAAATTGAGCATATCACTCCGCCACTGGACACAAACCAATTGTTTTTTAGTTACAAAATAATTTTTTTTTTTTAAACATGAAGTTCAAATTTTGTACATTATATACTATTAACCTAAAACTAGTATTAAGAACTCCATGTTTTTATACTATTAACCTAAAACTAGTATTAAGAACTCTATTAAAAAAACATTGAGTTCAAACCTAGTTCAGTTATTTTGTAAAAGAACTCTTTGTTTCTTTTAGAGAATCTCTGTATTTCTTTTGATGAGTCTCTAATCTCTATTATGTTCTTGGTCATAGCTTCTACTGTTAAAAGGCGTGGATGTGACTGCTCGGGACAGATCCGGTTGCTCGGGACAGATCTGGTTCCACGGCTCTCCACCGTGTATGTTCAAGGAACATGGCATCGCAAATTGTGGATGTAGGTTTACTTTCTACCTGTTTTTGAATTAGTATTTTGTAGTAACACTAATCCAGCTTTGTTATAGTTACTCATCACATGAGGTGCTGATCCCAATGCTCAAGATCTGAAGTGGCGGACTCCACTTCATTTGCTTTGTGCAGTGAGGGCGAGGTGGATTGTCTCGGGGTTCTCTTATTGGCCGGAGCCAATGTTTCAGCCACTGACCATTGTGGTAACACTGTAAGCACTCCCGCCACATTTTACTGTATATTTTGTTTTCTTTATGTCTATCATCTCCCTATTATGATGGCCAGCCTCTGCATAGTGCTGCACGTAACCTTGATGGAGATGTCGGCATCATAAATGTATTGCTTGAATTTGGTGCTGATCGTGGAGTCACAAATCTTTTTGGAAGGGTAAGATGCAAACAATGTCATGAGAGTTGTATAATGATGTTTGAAATTTGAGTTTTGTCTCATCCAAAAGTTTTGATTTTGCAGAGACCACATGATGTTGCCACTACAGTTGAAGCTTGGAATCGCTTTTTCTCTCCTTCTTTTTTGTTGACCGAAGAATGTGTGTTTGTTTCAACTTTTAAGAGGATTTTTTTTAAGAATGAGCCAATATGGATTATTCGATTAATCTAAATTATTTTGGGCCTAGGTCTTTGATATCATAACCCTAATTTTGGGCCTTTGATTGACAAACCTTAATTTGTGGGAGCAGATATTTGGTAAAATTGCGGTCTTTGTTTTGAGTGTTTTGTAATGTGTGTTGTATCATTAAAATTGCATGCATAGGAATAAAATTGACATTTCGGTGCATGAGTTGATTTATTGCTCCTTTTTTGTCTCTACTTTACGTACGGCCCTGGAGATGAACAAAAGAAAGAGAATTATAGTAATTCCTGTTGTTTTTGGACTAGTATTTGATGATGTTATCCTTCGCGTAGCGGCATCAGATACCCCATGTTTTCCCAAAATTTAGAAAATCTTGACCAAATTGCCTCTGGTTTTATCCGACTACTGAAGAAGGATGATTGTGATTCACTAGACCAGTGCAAGCGCCTCAAAGTGGCTGCTCTCGGGTGTATCTATACTGTTGCAATGAGGTGCGCATTCCTAGCTTGGCTTATCTCGACAGGGTCAGGCAGTACATGGCAAATTTGGAAGATGATGAGAATGCTGCCGCTGATACTCTGACGAAGAAGATAAACCAAGATGTCTTGGCTGAGGAACGCTGCACAGTCCCTAACCACCGTTTTGATGTTGAAAAGGTTGATGCTGCTGACTTTGTTGATCCAGAAACTATGTCTTGGCTTTGGGAGTTGGAATGTAAACATGGCTTCATGCTCCAAGATGATGATCAAGTGAGCAGCATGAAAGCATTGGTGATTTAAGAGCTTCATTTTCTAAAATTTATCCTCGTTTATAATATTGAATCTGTTAAAGAATCAATGACCCTAGGTTTATTTTTTTATTATATATATGCTTCTTGATTATCCGTTCCATTTTCTTACGTTTCACTAAAATCTACAAGACTAACAAAACATATTATAATATCAAGATTCTCTAAATTAGTCCCAAATGCATGATTTTGCTTGAGCCCAAATTTTATAGTTTCATTTCATGACACAATGCCTTGGAACTTCAAGTCAACTTGTTCTTGTTATTGTTGTGACCCTCCAAAAACATCCCCTAGAAACTTTGCAACAACAGATATGAACTCATCTGGCTTTTCCTCTTGAGGAAGATGACCACATTTCTTAATCACTTCCAACACCGACCCCGGTATGGCTTGTGACAGCTTCTTTGCGTTCCATGCTGGCACAATCCGGTCTGTATCTCCGGTCACAATCAGAACTATTACCAACATGAAGAAAGTGCCATGTCATTGGTTCAGACATATAATGAAAAAACATTTGGTCTAATGAAAATTGCAGATTTTCTGAATAGAAAAGAGATGTTACCGGGGCATTTGATTTCTTGGAACCTTTTCGACAATGGAGGTTTCTTCTCTGAGCCATTATTATCTGTTAGTGTAGCGACCGTGAATTCCACAAGAGCTCTGTCCCATCCCTTGGCTTTAAGAGGCTGTTTTTTTTTGCAACAATTACAAATCAAATTTCAAACAGTTAATAACATATGACAATGCAGAAGAAATAAATAAATCCGAGAAACACCGGGAACATCACCTTTGTATAACCCTGAACTACGTGATCCGTCACTTGTTTTGAGTCATACCACGCGTTTCTAACAGCTGTTACTCCGAATTTATTAACTGCCATCCTCACCTGATGAAAAACCCATCACCATTAACACATCAAGTAAGATCCTTTTTGAGGTTCTCTAGACCAACTTTTCTTGGTCTAAGAACCATGAAAATGAGATGACTAGTGAAGCCAAGACTATAAAAGCCATACCAGCATTACTCCAAGAGAGGATCTGAGGAAAGCTGCTAAAACTTTCTTGTAGAGAGAACTCAGCATACTCGCCATTCCCGTTACCGCTCTTAAAATTGCTCCTATAATGACTTTGCTTAACTCAACTAGAGTCCCTATAAACTTGCTCGTTGGACCTTTTTTGCCACGGTTATCTCCAGAACCAGTTGTGTTCACGGGACGAGGGGCGAATATAGCTGGAGCGATGAGAATGAGTGCAGCAACACGCTCGGGAGCTTCAAAGTAAGAATCCACAGCTACAAGGCAACCTGCAGAATGCCTACAACATATGACAAATATCTCATCTTTTTAGTAGCACTTGAAGAAGAAATGAAAAGTGTATGAAACCTACCCCATAAGAATCGCCTTCTCGGTAGCAAGAAAATCGATAAAATACAGCGTAGTGAGCACGGAATACAACATGGAGTAGGGATTAAATGGTTTTGCATCATTGGCAGGACCACTAAAAGGGTGAAGAATTCGAGAAGTCAATCCAAATGCGGGTCTATCAAAGGCGAGAACTTTTGAACGGGCAAGCCGAGCCAAAGGCTTCATGACTCTGATAAGCTTCAACAATGCTATGTTCGTAAGAAGAAGAAGGAAAGAGAGCAAGGAGTCAAAGAAAGAGCTGACGTGGCAGGAGTTGTTTGACTAAGCTGAATTGTCAAAGAGAAATACTCATTTTCTTTTATCAAGTTTACTATTGTAGCTATTAAAAGGTTGTTCTCGGCATTTTGGGACGGGACTTTGTTTTTCGATTTGTTAGTTGAGACTAGAGAGTCTTGAGTGCGATCACGGATCGTGAGATAAGGTGATTGAGGATTTCACAAATCCGATATCTCTTGTTGACATTTCGATTACATGGTCAGTGACTGTGTGAGTCTTGATCTTCATTCTTAACAAATGGTGCGATTGTGACACGATCGAACACGCGAGCGGTGCGATGGCGCTGATCGGAGACACAGAGAAGCAGATCGACGAATTTGGGAGAAGCATAGAAGAAATTCATTCCGAGCTGAAGATTCTAACAGCTGGATGTTCGTTACTTTCCGAAGCAACGGCGGAGTCAGATCGGAAATTGGAAACTATAACCGCGGAGTCGACGAAGCGATTTGAGGCTTTGGAGAGACAGATGTTCGCGTTATCACAGGCGATTGGGCGAATTGAAGCTAATCAATTCAACTCCCGCCCTCACGGCAAAGACATTGCGAAAAATCCCGACGCAAATACTCAGGGACCGATTATTATTCCTGATGCTCAACCGGAAGTCTCGACTCTAGGTTCTCGGGGAATTGATGTGGTTTTAGCAACTCGTGAATCTCCGTTAAAGAAAATTGATCTACCTGTGTTTGATGGTACAATGCCTTACGGGTGGATTTGTCGGGTTGAGAGATATTTCAGAATTGGTCAGTATACAGAAGCAAATAAAATGGAGTTGGTTTCGTTATGTTTGGAAGGTCGCGTACTCAATTGGTTTGAAGGAGAGTTAGCAGAAGCTCCGTTTACGGATTGGAGACAGTTTAAGGACCGTATGTTAGCTAGATTTGCGGTCTCCATTGATGAAGAGCCAGGAAAACGGTTATGTAGCATCACTCAGTCAGGATCAGTGCAGGATTATATCAGTGAATTTGAAGAATTAACTGCACAAGTGACAGGGATTGATGAGCATAACTTGGTCAATATTTTTTACAAAGGTCTAAAAACAGAGATGAAGGAGGTGATCAAACTTAAAGAACCTAAGGGTCTAACGGCACATAAAGCAGCAGTAGTGAAGATGGAAGATAGCGTTTTGTGTCAGGTTTTGAGTGGGGTTAAGCTGGGAGACAATAAATCTGGGCGACACTATACATATCCTACTTTCAAACCATCTATAGCAACTATCAACAAAAATTTATCTGCTCCGGACAATAAAAGTAGCACGGTTGCAGGTCAGAAGCAACTACAAAGACCTCGACTACATCTAACTGAAGCAGAATTGAAGTACAGAAAGGATAACAGGCTTTGTTTCAAGTGTGGAGAGAAATACTTTAGAGATCATGTCTGTCCTCAAATGGCTCTACAGGTGTTGGTGGTGCTTAATGGTCTAGAGTTAGAGGTATTGGAGGATACTATGATGTATTTGGAAGAAGAGGACATTGACCCAGTACCTAAGTTGATGGCGTTATCCTTCAATGCATTTTTGGGATTGGATTCTCCCTCCACAACAAAACTCAAAGGTGAAATAGGACGTCATACAATCACAGTGATGCTAGATAGTGGAGCTACGCATAATTTTGTCTCACCGACACTGGTAAAGCGAGCTCACTTATCTATCACCGATAATCCTAATCTTCAGATTTTGTTGGGAACTGGTGTTTCTGTTCACGGTTTAGGCATATGTTCTGCAGTGACTTTCAGTCTGCAGGGCTTATCCTTTACTAGTGACTTTATATCGCTGGAATTAGGAGGTGTGGATGTCGTCTTGGGAGTTCAATGGCTCAGAACACTTGGGAAATGTCTGGTTGATTGGGACTTACATGAGTACAGTTTTAACTACAAAGGAAGAATGGTATCACTTAAAGGGGATCCTGAGCTTCTTCATCCAAAAGTCTCTTTGAAGTCATTGATTTCTATGAGTGGAGTGCAACATAGTGGAGTGAAATTATGGCTTGGCAATACTCAGGTGGTCTCGACTCCAGCTACACCGATTCCACCCGTCATTAAATCTGTGTTGGATAGTTTTGAGCCAGTGTTTAGAGCTCCAACTGGGGTGCCACCTTTCAGGGGTAGGGAACATTCAATCACATTAAAAGCTGGTTCCGAAGCTATTAGTGTGCGGCCCTTCAGATATCCACAAGCACATAAAGATGCTATGAAGGCGTTAGTAGAAGAAATGCTGGAAAGTGGAATCATAAGACCGAGCAGAAGTCCATTTTCCAGCCCAGTTCTTTTAGTTAAAAAGACGGATGGTTCTTGGCGATTTTGTGTAGATTACAGAGCCCTCAACAGAGCTACTGTGGCTGACAAATATCCCATTCCCATGATTGATCAACTACTTGATGAACTGCATGGAGCTGTGGTTTTTTCCAAGTTAGATCTCAGGGCAGGGTATCATCAAATCAGAATGGAAGAGGAAGACATTCACAAGACTGCTTTCAGAACACACGATGGCCATTATGAGTTTCTTGTTATGCCTTTTGGGCTAACAAATGCTCCAGCCACGTTTCAGTCATTGATGAATGACCTTTTTCGACCTTTTCTTGGGAAATTTGTATTGGTCTTCTCTGATGATATTCTTATCTACAGCAGAAGTGAAGAAGATCATGCTACACACCTACGAATGGTGATGCAAGTGTTTACAGAAAACCAACTATTTGCTAATAAAAAGAAGTGCTTGTTTGGCCAGACCCAAGTTGAGTATCTAGGACATGTCATCTCTGCATATGGTGTGGGGACTGATCAAAGTAAGACTGTCTCTATGAAGCTATGGCCAACACCAAAAAACGTGAAGCAGTTAAGAGGTTTCTTAGGGTTGACAGGCTATTACCGTCGTTTTGTGAAAGGATATGGGGCTTTAGCAAAACCATTGACGGACTTATTGAGAAAGGATCAATTCATTTGGTCACCAGCTGCTCAAGTTTCCTTTGAAACGTTGAAACAAGCTATGGTGTCTGCCCCTGTTCTTGCTCTCCCTGATTTTCAGAAACTGTTTGTGGTTGAATCAGATGCTTCAGGGTTTGGGTTAGGAGCAGTATTGATGCAGGACAATAACCCGATTGCCTATTTCAGTCATGGTCTAACACCCAGGGAACAATTAAAACCTGTGTATGAAAGAGAACTCATGGCAGTGGTTATGGCAGTGCGTAAGTGGAAACATTACTTGCTTGGGAGAAGATTTGTGGTACACACTGACCAGAAGAGTTTGAAATATTTGTTGCAGCAGAGGGAAGTTAATATGGAGTATCAAAAATGGCTGACAAAGCTATTAGGGTATGAGTTTGATATACTTTATAAACCAGGTATTGAGAACAAGGCAGCAGACGGTTTATCTCGTATTGAAGCTCATTGTTCCTTGGCGATGACACTACTTTCGTATACAGTGCCTACCTCTATTCAAATTCAAGACTTGTATGCAGAAATGGCTGAAGATACTGCGATTCAACAGTTGATTACAGAGCTGAAGCAGGGTACACTTAGAAGGGAGGGGTATGCCGTGATTGATGACACATTATGGTATAAACAGAGATTAGTCATTCCACACACCTCTCGATTCATCCCTGTGATTCTGTATGAGTGTCATGATGGTTATTTGGGTGGACACTCAGGGGTTTTAAAGACACTAAAGAGGGTCCAGCAATTATTTCATTGGGAGGGCATAATGAAGACAGTTCAGAAGTATGTTGCTGAATGTCAAGTTTGCCAAACCCATAAATATTCAACTTTATCTCCTGCAGGACTGCTACAACCCTTACCTGTTCCAAACCGCATCTGGGAAGACTTATCTATGGATTTTATTGAAGGCCTTCCTGCTTCAAATGGTTACAACGTGATTTTTGTGGTGGTGGACAGATTAAGCAAGTTTGCTCACTTCATTGGGTTAAAGCATCCTTTTACAGCTACTGATGTTGCGAAGAAGTTTATTGCAGAAGTGGTACGTCTCCATGGTTTTCCCACTTCTATTGTGTCAGATCGAGATAAGATCTTCTTGAGTTCGTTTTGGAAGGAGCTGTTCAAATTGGCTGAGACACAGTTGAAGTATAGCACCGCGTTTCACCCTCAAACGGATGGTCAAACAGAAGTTCTTAACCGTTGTTTAGAAACTTACCTGCGTTGCTTTGCATCTTCACACCCGCGAACATGGTTTAAGTTTCTGAACTGGGCGGAGTTATGGTACAATACCTTTTACCATACTTCTTTGAAGACAACACCGTTTAAGATTGTATATGGGAGAGATCCTCCTGGGATTATAAGGTTTGAGGCTGGATCTACTGCTAACTTCGAGTTGGAAGTGATGTTAAAAGAGAGAGACGCGATACTCTCTCTGTGTAAAACGCATTTGATTCATGCTCAGCAACTCATGAAAAATAATGCTGATAAACACAGGAGGGACATGGAATATACAGTGGGTTCAATGGTGTATTTGAAGCTTCGACCGTACAGGCAACAGTCTGTGGCTCGAAGGGTTTGTCAAAAGCTGTCTGCTAAGTATTTTGGGCCTTATGAGATTGTTGAACGAATTGGAAAATCAGCGTATAGATTGCAGCTTCCCCAAAGTTCGCAGATCCATCCAGTTTTTCATGTCTCCCAATTGAAGGCGGTGTTGGGTCAATATCACCAGGTTTCTCAGCTCCCTCCTACATGTTCTGAGTTAACTGATGTTGTGATTGAACCAGCGGACATTCGGGATACGCGTTACAACGACTCTGGGGGATTGGAGTTACTAATTCAGTGGAAGGGACTTCCTGTTCATGACAGCACTTGGGTTTTGTTCAAAGAATTCAAGCAACAGTTTCCAGATTACAAGCTTGAGGACAAGCTTAGTCTCAAAGAAGGGGGTATTGATAAGCTTCAACAATGCTATGTTCGTAAGAAGAAGAAGGAAAGAGAGCAAGGAGTCAAAGAAAGAGCTGACGTGGCAGGAGTTGTTTGACTAAGCTGAATTGTCAAAGAGAAATACTCATTTTCTTTTATCAAGTTTACGATTGTAGCTATTAAAAGGTTGTTCTCGGCATTTTGGGACGGGACTTTGTTTTTCGATTTGTTAGTTGAGACTAGAGAGTCTTGAGTGCGATCACGGATCGTGAGATAAGGTGATTGAGGATTTCACAAATCCGATATCTCTTGTTGACATTTCGATTACATGGTCAGTGACTGTGTGAGTCTTGATCTTCATTCTTAACAGACTCTGTTCCAAGAGAACACAGAAGCGCCGAAGCCGTGCAATAGAATCATCGGAAACTCGGCTTTTTGTGGTCCTTGAGCATCGACGCTTGTGATTGGAACATCATCAGAGAGTGTCTGTGGATCAAAGACTTTGTGGTGTATATGAACACCTTGAAACTCACAGAAACAGCTGTCTGGATCAGCTAAGTTCATTGGATCCTGTTCTGTTCCAGTCTCCATCTCCTCCTTTCTTTTGGATCCAGCATCGAAATATTGATCTGACAATTCATGACTACATTTTAATCAGTAAGATCAATCATCTAAAAAACATCTTTAGGGGATGAAAAGACACAATGTCTGATACATAGAGAGATTCATCAGTCTACTAATTTCATCCAATTGGAACTAGAAACCCAAAATGCTTTAAATTTAGCACAAAGTCTGAATCTTTTAGGTAAGGCCAAGAATACAGAGAGTTTCATCAAAATAATAAACGGTTTCAACTTTAGCAACAAAAAAGGTACGAAGCTCCTATAAATCTCACTATTAATTAAGACCTTTTCCTATCAGATTTTTTTGAGAAATTTGAGAAGAAGCTCATGAGTAAAGAAGCAGAAGAAAGTAAGGAACAATTTTTGATGTGTTTAGGTTTAGACCTGGGGAGCCGGAGAGAGAAGGAGAAGGAGAAGGAGAGGAAGCAGCAGCATTGGAGACAATGAAACGGTTCGCCTGACGGCGAGAGAATTGGCCGGAGATCGGGTGAGACATCTTAAAATGGGTTCTAGAGGAATCTAAACTAAGCTGCTTGTTGAAAGATAAAGAAGCGAAAGTTGAGAGAATCTGCTTTGGTTGGTTGATGCATGTGGTGTTTAAGTTCATTGTTGCCTCTTAATTATCAGACAGATGATAAAGTAAAGTACTGTCTTTTTTGAAATTAAATGGAGAAATAAGGATCGTAGGACGAAGAAGAAGGACCCAAACGTAAAAAGCCCATTCTCATCTCGGTTTGTTGCCACTTGGCAATTTTATGGGATAATAAGATAAATAAAGTGTTCAAAATATTCTAGGGATTGCAATTCGAAATTCTTAAAATATACTACGAAGTAAGTATTATGGGTTTCCGACCAAAAGCGAAGCTAGTTCTATGTTTATAATTTAGTTTTTATCTTATTATATAAAACTGAATCCTTCGATGTGACTATGACACGTAGGATAAATATCAATCACGAAATTATGATATTTATCATGATTATTAATTTAGATATTGATATGTATCAATTTAATTAAAAAAATAAAAATGAATTAAAGTAAATATTAAAAAATGTTAAACTAAAAAAAGTAATTTTAGTAAAAATGAATTAAAGTAAGTATTTAAAAAATATAAACTAAAAAAGATAATCTTACAAAAAAAAAACAAGTATAAATAAAGAAAACTTATAATAAAGGAAAGTGACAAAATGAAATTTAGAAGTTTATAATCTACGACCACGATCAAACTTTAAAAAGAAAAATTATAAATATACTATAAACTTAATTTTTTATATTAATATACGATTTAAAATCGATTCCTAATCATAAAAAGTAAATGGAAAAAGTAGTTATGTTTAAATTAAGAAAAATTAAACAAAAATTATAAAAAAACCAAAGTTAAAAAAAACCATATTTTAGTTTAGCATAAAGAAATTAAACAATATATTATAATCCTAAAAAAAAAAAAAAAAGCCAAATTTTATTTTTTTAAAACATATTTCAGTTTAGAATAAGGAAATTAAACAATAGATTACAATCTTAAAAAGCTAAAATTTTTTTTAAAAAGAACAATTAGTAATTCTGTAAAAAACCACAAACTTAAAATAGAATACAATCCTAAAAAAAGAATTATCATTCCCCACCTCTAGATAACCAAATAGATAGCTTCTCAATTTCACATTCATAATTCTAAAATATAAAGTTAATAATATATATATATATATATATCTTAGTATATAAAGCTAGATTTTTCAATGTGAACGTGACACGTAAGATAATTTTCACTCACGAGATCGTCACATTTTTCACAGTTAATTTAGATTTTGACAGGTGTCAATTTAATTATAAAAAATAAATAAATTAAAGTTATATTAAAAAAAAGGTTAAATTAAAAAAGGCAATCTTAAAAAAAAAACCAAGAATAAGTAAAAACTTATAATAAAGGAAAATGACAAAATGAAACTTACAAGTTTATAATCTATAACCACGACCAAATTTAAAAAGAAAAATTATTAGGATAATTATCATTCACGAGATCGTGACATTTGTCATAATTAATTTAGATCTTGACATGTGTCAATTTAATTAAAAAGTAAAACTAAATTATAGTAAATATTAAAAATGTTAAACCAAAAAAAACCAATCTAAAAAGGTAAAAATGAATTAAAGTAAATATTAAAAAAGATTATACTAAAAAAAGATAAACAAGAATAAGTAAGGAAAATTTATAATAAAGGAAAGTGAGAAAAAGAAACTTACAGATTTATAATTTAAAACCACGACCAAATTTTTAAAAAAAATTATAAATATACTCTAAAGTTAAAAGGAAAATTATTAATATACAACCATGACAATACTCTATATAATAATCTACACATTTCTAAAGTTTTAAAAAATGAATAAAAGCAAAAAAAAATTAAAAAAAAAACATATTTCAGTTTAGTATTAGTTACAAAAATTATTATATAAAACCGAATGTTTCAAAATTGTTAATTCACCTGATCGCGACATGTGTCAAGTCAAAGTTGGAAATATTTAAAATCAAATAATAATAAAAACTTAAAAATTCTTACTCATAATCTTTAAAGATAAAGTTATTAAAAATAAAATTAAAAAGTTAAAGAATTAAATCTATATTAAAATGCAAAATTAATATAGAAAGAAAAAAACAATACTTTGTTTTTCCATTTAGATTAAGAAAATTAATCTTATAAGAAAAAAAAATTAATTGTTTACTTCTATATAAACCACATTTTGACAATTACAACCAAAAAAAATAAAAGTTTAATAATCGTATCCAAAACTATTTACTGCATCTATTCATCAAATTTTTCTTTCAAGATATATATTTATTTCATCGTAAACTTTGTTTCTAGATATATGTATAAAATATTTTCATGGGTGATCTAATTTTGTTTTCTATTTTATCGTTTTTAATTTTTTTACGGATTATAAAATATTAAATTACAAACCAGCATATATGCGGATACTTATCTAGTATTTTATAAAACAGAAAAAAAAAATCATGAAAAAGGGATTAGACACTAAAATTATCCAATATCCACAATAGACTGGTGGTAAATCAAAAGGGTGTACGGCTTACAGGTCGGTCTGACTTCCGTTTACTAAACCAGTTACCAGTTTCACATAGAATCTAAACATCACCGGTTCAAACACCTTTCACAGGTTCAGCACAAACACACAAAAAGCATAGGCAAGAAGCTCCATTTCTCAGCCTCTCCACTGATCCTTCTTGTTCCTAATTTCCCTGAGTGTATCAATCGGCGATTTGGAACCGAGTTTCTCCTGGAAAAATAACAAATTTGATCACGAGATGAGACAAGACAAAGAGTAGAAATCGATATCAACTACGGACAGTGACAACTGATAGAACCCAATAAACAAGTATTCTATAGCCTTGTTCCAGAACGTGCAACCGAAAGGAGTTTAATAGCCTGTATCTCTGGATTATCAATGCGCATGAACGGGTTTGTTTCGAGCTCTTCCTCTATTGTTGAAGGGATTGTGGGAAGATTTCCTTGGCGCTGTTGACGGGCCCATGATAACTTCTGCTGTATCTTCTCGTTGTTTGGTTCCACAGTTAGAGCAAATTCCAAGTTCTTCACGGTGTACTGAGGAATCGTAAGAGATGATTAGCACTTTATTCAGTTTATAGATATCATTGTCTTGAGCTAAGAACTCAAAAGACAATATTTAAGCAGTTGCTTTTACCACGTGGCCACAGTAAACCTGTGTCGGTTTAGGCAATGAAGCCAGAGTCACACACAACGACTGATGCATCTGTTCAGCTGTCCCTTCAAAAAACTTTCCACACCCAGCAACAAACTACATAGAGCCGAAAGAAACACAATGTTTTATATGGAGATTCATGATTCGTTAGGACATAGACAAAAGTGTTGAGGATTTTGTGTGACCAATGTGAAAGAGATGGCGAGAGAGAGAGAGCATCCAGCTTTATGTTACCACTTACCAGTGTATCTCCGGTGAACACGATTGGGTTTTCTCCATCTTTGCCGGTCACATAATAACTAATGTGACCCTTGGTGTGACTGACACATGCAGTAACATATCAGAGGAATCAGTGGTAACAAGAGCAGAATGGCCGAGCCAATAAGATCAAAGTTAGAATAGATGCATCTAACTAAGTTCATAGTAAAAAGGAACATACCAAGGGGTGTGAAGAGCTAATATGTTAACACCGTGACCCAAAGACAACTTGTCACCATTATCGAGCGCATCAGTGCATCCCTTCACCTTATCCAGAGAACCTCCATATACTTTGATTCCAGGCACCAACTGCTTGATCTTCTCGTTCCCACCGGCATGATCCCTTTCGAGGAAAAACCAACCCACCAATCAGAGAATGACCCGTAAAATGAAAATGTTGCTTCAAACCCCCAATTCATCACAGACTAACTAATCATATGACACATTTATATATATATATATTTCTCGCTCCTTCTTTTCCGATAAAACCTGAACCTTTCAAGCTTTGAGATGTGAAAGCTTGATGCCCCTACTTCAGAAAGTATACAAACACCTGAATCTAAATGAGGACTAGCATGAACATGCACCAACTTACAACGATGACTCAATTTAATAACTAGGTCTGTTGAAATTGGTTGAATCAAAAGACTAAAATCGTGGGAAAATCCCTTAATATCGCGAAAGATTGATCAGAAAACTGAAAATTCAAACAAGAATTGACTGTTGAAGCCGAAGATTGAAATCGACAATGTTTAGTTACCATATACAATCAGAACTTAAATACGTTGAGCTATGGGAACCAACAGAATCTCAGAGATGAATCAATTTGACAAAGTTACTGACTTCAGGTGAAAATAGAGCGAAAATGGGGGTTACCAGTGATGATGCGTGGTGAGTACGAACTTGATATTGGCACCGTGATGCTCAACCGATATGATCACCTTCTCGGGATCAACTGGATCCACAACCGCCGCGTCTCCGGTGCTCTCATCGATTATCCTGTTTTTTTTTTGTTTTTTTTTTTGCGCAAACAATCCAAAAATTGATGATCATGAACCGAATCAGAAGACAAAGGAATGAAATTGAAGAAATATTTTGAAATCGCTCACAGATAGGAGTAGTTTTCTTGTAGACAAGGAACGTGGAAGATCTTCATCGTCTTCTTCGATCGATCGTTGTCTTCCTCCGGGAGATGAGGTGAATCATTTTATCACTGGCTGGCTAGTCGGTGGTTATCCAGTTCGGTTTACATTAACTCTTAATTGACCCACGTCATCCGGTTTAAATCGTAGCTGTGACCGAACCAAAATCGAATTGAAACATACGCTTCTTCGTTGGGGAGAGATTGTTTTATTTTAGGTTAAGTTCAGAATTTTGGGAGATTCGTCGGGGAAGTGAAGAAATGGGGAAGCAGCCGGTGAAGTTGAAGGCGGTGGTTTACGCGCTTTCTCCGTTTCAGCAGAAGATCATGACCGGTCTCTGGAAGGATCTACCGGAGAAGATCCACCACAAGGTCTCGGAGAATTGGATCAGCGCCACTCTCCTCGTCACTCCAGTCCTCGGAACCTACTGGTACTCTCATTTCTCTATCTCTCTTCATCGATTGGTATAACGATTGTTTGGAGATTCCCGATCTCGTTGTTGCGTGATTGTTATTCGATCTGGTTGTTGTACGAGTTTTCGGTTTATGGGTCGTCGGGCTTGTGCTGCGTAAAATGGATCTAGGGTTCTTCATTTGTGAAGAAGTAGTCTTTTATGTGTTCGTTTTCGATGTTTGGTCTCCATGATGCATGGACATCAACATATGAAGAAATGTGAATGTGGAAGGATAGGATTAAGTTAGCTGAAGAAGAGGTACTAAGCATGAGTAGGCAAGTATAACGTAGAACCACAATGGAAATATGGGTAGCAACTCTAGAGTTCCTTAATTGTGAATTGTGAGTTTAGATTTTGAAACTGAATGTTTGCTAGAAGAGTGTTCCAGGCAACAATTATCACTGTTGGTGAATAACTCTTGTGGAATTGCATTTTCAACTATTCGATTTCATCTGCATCGTTACCATTCATTGATTAGTCTTTCTAGTTATTAATGTATCGAGTTCTTGCTTGTGATGCAATGATTTTCCGGAAAACAATTTGCTCAACCTCAGTCGCTTAATGCAACTATATGCAGTATTGAGAAGAGTAGTAAATTTGGTCTCTACTTTCTCATCATCTTCCGCGCTTAATCTTGGCTTACAAAAATGAATGCAGGTATGCTCAGCACTTCCAGGAACAGGAGAAACTGGAGCACAGGTTCTGAAGCATGAAGTAACTCCTTTTCTACAAGAACACATGACTTTGTTTCTTAATAGAATCTTCTGAGTCAGTTTTTCTGAAACTCTATTGCCAAATAAATGTTTTGATTCATGACAATAACTTTCGATGTGCATCTTTCTTGATATGATATGGAATCGAATGGGATCTGTGTGTTATCTAATGCTCCTTAAAACAAACGCGATCACTATCTATATATGTTCCCTTGAAACACCAGCTACAAACGCTAGGTGATTGATTGAGATATGATGAATAGGGAAGCCGCTTTCCACAAGCTATTGTAGAAGATACAGTTGAAGCAGCAGAAAGCTATCAATAAGCAAGAGACAAGGCAACTCAAGCTGGAGAGGCATGATCTAAGGATGTGATGTGAATGCCACAAAGCCGGGGAGAATCCACAATGTCTTCTTTTCCCGAGAGAGAGTGATTTATGGAGGAAAATTGGTTTCGCTTACAAGTTACAAGCTGCAACCACTCCACACCGACACCTTCATGCTTCACACTATTATCTGATTACTCTTTCTTCTTACTCCATTGAATTATAAAATTGTAAATTACGAGTTTAAAACTCATTCGATTTTCTGAACTATTAAAATCCAAACTAACTTTAACAACATGAAGTTTTCGTGTCGCAAGAGAAAATTAAACAGAACCATTGGTAAGTAAATATAATTAAATAAACAATTTTGTTCTTTATTAAATATACTCTCTCGACTAAACCGATTACTTAACCGGTTTTTGAATGAACAACGCAAAAACATGCAATCCTTGGCTCTTAAAGCATTTAGATAGAACCTACAGAAACCGCAGCTTTGATGAGTAAACCGAAGAGAACAAAAGGGTTAGAGAAGAAAGGAGAATGGTCACTGTCCACATCATACGCTTGGCTCGGTGGCCACCGTTTCATCATCGCGTCCTGCTGCTCCGGTTTCATGACCCGGTCGTGCAAAGTCTTGATGTACACGCGCGGCACGTGCGCCATATCCTCTTCCTCTTCTTGACTTTTGTCTTCTTCTTCTTCCAGTTTTGCTGTTGTGAGCGCCAGAAGCGGAGCTGGTCTCATCATTAACGCAGCCAACGCACATTCCTTGACATATTAACAAGAACAAAAATAGAGCATAAGGACAACAAATTTGGATTGGATAAAATATCTGTAATACTTGATTTGATATGTTATCCACTCCAATTTGATCTGTAACATCCGGAGGACGACCATAATTCTACAAATATATAGAGCGGAGATAATCACGAATACTTATATTTTAAAATACGGATAATCACGAATACTTATATTATAACATATTCAGATGAACAATTGAACATTGCAAAATATTTTTATTAAATGTTCTGAACATCAAATATTTTGGTTCACTTTTAGTTTTCAGGACCTGGTTGAATATTCACATTTCAATAGATATTCGGCTAGCGGATACGGACCAAAAGAAACATATCATAAATATCACAAATTTTTTTGGATATCCGCTATGCACTAACACTACAATAAACACATCAAAATCTTGGATCTTTGAGCTTTTATAGGAAATAAAACATAGAGAAACCTGTTGAGGACTCATGTGGTAAAGGAGTTTTCTTCGGAATTCCGGTTTGATAAGAGCACTGGTCGGAGGATTCTCGGGTCCTAAACCAAATCCGAGCTCATAGACATCACCATGTTCTGATAGATCAGGCACTCCCTGTGACAGATAACATAACGTCACACACAAGTTAACTTGATTTTTAAAGATACTTGTTCTTTAATTACATCTTTCAAGTCTTGATCGGTCTGAAACCCGAATTTGAGCATCGAAGCTGCGATATACACAGCGAGACAGATCTTCTTAGGGAACCTCTGTATCGCGCTCGTTACGCTAAGCCCTCCTGCACTGTGACCTACAAGTATCACCTAATGACAGAAACAAAACCGAGAAAACAGAGTAAGTTTGCTTCATATTCAAGAATCACTTATATTACGTTTTTTGTGTGTGTGTCTGACCTGTTCTTGTTCGGGTAAGGAGGAGAGGAAGTCGATGAGTGGTTGGTTATATTGGTCGAAAGAAGTTAGGGAATCGGCGGAGGAAGAATCGATGCCGGAGGATTTTAGGTTGATGCAAGTGACGGCGAAGCCAGAGACTTCCATGAGACATTTGATTTTGTACCAGCACCATGATCCTAAGCCCATGCCGTGTATTAGCACAAAGTGTGGTGGTTTTCTTCTTGGTTTCAATCCTAGGGCTTCTTGTTGATTCTGATCCTCCGCCATCGATTATGCAGGAGTTTCGCCGGAGACTCTATGCTTTTTCTTCCGAGTGCTCTGTGTGGGTCTTTGTCACATATGTCAAGCGCATATATAGTGGAAGATAATCAAGATATTACTTTGCTTCTTTCTCAGTCGTGATTTTCTTCTTAATATAATATTTCAATATTAATTAGTAATTATTGAAGAGAATGTATGTATACTTATGTAGAATTTGTAGGATATTTTTCCTTTTGCGACTCATTTTTAGCTTAACAAACTCTATCTTTGACCTATTAAAATATTTTTGCCACACAACATATAAGTTCAACTTTTATTTGGTAAAATTCTAATAGGATAAAGCAAAAAAAAAGTGATTTATTAAAAAGATATTCCAAAAAAAAAAGAGTCAAGATTTTTATCGAAACGAATAAACTTTATTACCATCAATTTCGATTGTTAAAATAATTAAAAGTAGAAGGAAACAAAATGTGTTTGATTTATATATATATTTGGTTGTGGATCCGAGTTTTGTATATGGTCACTTGGTTTATTGCACATTCTTATAGTTGGGATAGTCAATGAGTAATAATTGTCTGTTCTGACTATACTCTTATGTTTTCATCCGCACTAATTTACGTCAATATTTGACATGTCATAAATAATTCTTGATCAGTGCTTAAAGTTTAGATTGATCTCTACGTTTACGATTACCAGACGGTGAGGAGGATATATATAATGATTCTCACTAATAAAAAAAAAACCTATTTGATATATAGCTGGAGATATGATGAAGAAAATATACTATTAGTCATCGTTATTATAAAATAATGTTACATTACATAGATTCAGGTATGTCACGTGTGAGACATATTGTTATGACCCGTGCTAGGAATTATCTGTATTAGTATATGATTAAAGTTATATCCGGTAGCTAAATTAATTATGTAAGATAGTGGTAATAGTTTTTTTGTCCGGTCAAATTGTTAATGTACTCCACTTTCATTGACCAGTTCAATGCTCGTTACCCTAAAGAAACTTACACGGAGCAATTTAGTTTAAAGTTTTTAACTATATGAGGTTATGAACCATAAGAGTTTGGTCAAATGGTTGTAGTTCTAAGGTTTTAGTTTTACCTTACACGTCAAAACTCAAAATTATGTATTTGGTGTTGTCGGTATATGTATTTTTTGGGTCAATATTCAACTTTTACATTCTTAAAATTCATTTGGAATTGCACGATATGACGACGATATTGATTTATATTTCTAGTTATTATCGTTGTTCGGAACTATCAAAAATACCTGTTTACCTTATCTATGTAGTTTATGTTCTTAAGAGTATTACGTTTTACTTATTTTTTTTGTAAGAATTTGCTTTCTGGTGATAGTATGAAATTTTTTTTCTATTTGTTTCTAAATCTTTTCTGTGAACATATGTCTAATGATCAGTATATATTTCTGGCAAAAAAAAATAAAAATATAGTTCTTTAATATTCTCTTTTGTTTATTTTGGTTAAGAATTTAAAAGTTGGTGTTTGTTTTCGCAAAAAAAGTAAAAAACGAATGCAAAGCTAAACAAGTAAGTAATTATACGTTATAAAATAGAAAAAGGTCTAAAACAAATAGGATCAGACAATCTTAATCGATTCAAGAAAACGTATCTGTCATGAAAATTAACGTATATAGAACCATCAAATTATAAATGAAAAGAATTGTGACTTTCTTTAACCAAAAAATAAAAATAAAAATTGTGACTTTTGTGCAAATGTTATCCTATTTATTTTTTCTTTCTATGTATTTTTTTTCAAAAGCTAAAGCATGATCAAAGAAAAGAAAAAAGGAATTAGGTGCAAATAATTAAACACTGATTGAAAAGGGGAAAAAAAAAAAGGAGAAGTGTCACAAACAAAGATGAAGATATATCCCTCCTTTTCAGCGAGTAACGAAAGCGTCTTTTCTATTTTTCTGTCTCCCAGATATCTCCCTAATTTTCGGTTTATTTTTTGTATGATAGACACAAACCAACGTGTGAATGAAAATGACATACATGACTTATGATCATATTTCAAGTTGTTATTTTTTAGTATGCAAGATTCCATATTATGATGTTTTTCTACACCTGGCTCTTTAACTCTTTTTCCTCTAACCAATTTTAAAGTTTTAACCAAGAAACGTGTTTGTGTTTAAAGACGGAGAAACCGCAAAAAGAAAAAGACGAGACAAATCCACCAAAAAGAAAGAAAGTAAAAACTGTTGGTGAAAGAGCATTTTAAGATTTATTGTTTTAAAATTGTTGTGTTATACGTGTGTGGTAGATAGGAAATTTCGGCCATGTCCAAATTTTGGAAAAATATAATTTGTTTATTATAATATACAGATTCTTCTCGGATTTTTTTTAAAACATAATAGTGAATTTATGTCTTTTGTCGTGTGATTATATTATAAAAAGATACTTGATATAATCTTAATCATATTACAAACGATCAATTCAATTATATGTAGTATATACGATTATACTAAATAGTTTTATATACGAACACGATTTCACAGCGCATGTCTTTCCGCAACATTTGAAATCATGACAGATGGTTCTAATTGTAGCATTCTAAAACTCTTTTGAATTAATTAATTTGTAGAAACTGTAAATGAATTTATATATTTTGAATTATCATTTAATTTATTAAATAGTATTTTTTACGTGCATTCAGTTAAATTTAGATACTTTTGATATTTAGAGGAAAGCGGAAAATGCAATAAGTGAGAGGGTGACAAGTGAAATGGTCAGATCGGAGACATGTGCAAAAAGAAAGCATTTGCCAATTGTCAGTGTCTTTGTGGACATGGGAATCAGATTCATTTTGATTATGTGAACTTTTGTTGGTGGTAAACATTAGAATGAGTGTATATCAACAATCAATTTGTAGTTTCGACGAAGACGAATACCACTAAACAAAAAATTGAGATAGGTTTTTGCACGATCTGTAAATCTGGATTTACACACTTGATCATAGTGGAAACACGAATAAACCGTTTTTCCAAATGTTTATGGTTAGAAGAAAAAAAAGTAAAAGCAATTCATTGGTATTTCAGTTTTGTTAGGTTTATACAAACTCGTACGTACATGATACATATTTACATACAAACTGATTTCACTGAATCAAAGGGCATACATAGAATTTAAATACTCCGACTATGTGTTGACAAAAAGGAAAAAGAAAAAGAATACTCCAAACTAAATATGAATATATGAGACATGCATACAAATAGATTGGGGTAGTGGAGTAAAGCCACATCCCTTTGTCTCAAAAGTTCTTATATCTATTACTTTATAACTGTTCAATCATTATGGACTATAATAGTTAAACAGTTGGTTTATATAATATAAATCACGAAACAGCAGCATTTTTAAAAAATTTATTTTATTTTTAACAAGTATTAAACCAATTTTAAATGATGTAATAACATTCATGATACTTTAGAAAAAGTACGTGAGGAAGAATAAATTACATAAATTTCGGTTTATTTATATGTTTTAGTCCTAATCTTCTTCTTCCTTTTTTCTCTAATCGGATTTCAGGCTTTCTTCTTAATATAACACATGCCTAACTTTACACACATCCGAATCATGTTTTAAATCATGTTACAATATTCATTTACTAATTTGAGAAACAGTAATATAGACAAGATAATTACATTTGGTGAGTTGATGTAAAGTAATAAATTCATAAGGAGCCCAAAAAAGAATAACATTACAAAATAAAAGAAGAAGGGATAAGCTTTCTCGTAAGCCTTTTTGAAATATGTGGTTGTGAAATGCTTGATTTTCGATGGAAAAGTATGTTAATACTACTTAATAGTATAACAAAATATATATTCCAAGTTAAAATGAATAAATTCGATTATATACACGACAGTAACGTGTGTTGGTTATTGAGAATTTTTAGAAATGTTCGTGTAGACATTTGAAAAATTGAATTGACAAGACCGCCACTTTTAATCGTTCCAGCTTTCCCCATCGTTACTCGTATCCCTAATTTCAAATCCTCTTCATATAATCGATAAATCTGGGTTTCTCCTCTCAACAAATTCAATTTCAGGTCTGTAAAATCTCTCTCTCTCTCTCTCTCTCTCTCTCTCTCTCTCTCTCTCTATCTTTCTGGGAATTGGAGTATTCGTGGAGACAATCATCCGATTTGTCTGATTAGGGTTTGTAAAATCTACTGTTCTGAGTTTCTTTGGTTTGTCGAGTTCTTTACTCTGTTTCCTTATGTGTGTGTGTGTTGTGTTCTTTTTGTTTTTGTTTTTGAATTTGGAGGATCCTTCCGAAATTGCTCATAAAATCTTAGAAAGAGTGCGCTTTCACTCATAAACGCGTCTGGAACTGTAATCTCATGTTCTGTTTTCCACTGTTCATGTTTTAGATGGAATTTCCAACAGGAACAGGATCAGAGAATGTTGGTTCATCCTTGTTGTGGCCACATAATTCTAAGTCATTGGCAGATATATTAACAGGTGCATAGATCTATATATTCTGTGTTTCTCCTGTCTTCTTAATTAGTTATGCCTCTTTTCTGATTAAACAATAACATATTTGTTTGCATCCACAGAGATAAATCAATATGTCCAAAGAATGCTAAGATTGATCCAAGATAGTGATCCTGAGTCAAAAGAGAAATTTCTTTGCTTGTATCAGTCTCTTGGTGAGACTTACAACGATTTGAACCAGGAGCTCCTCAACGGCCTCCTCAAATTTGATCTTAACAATGCCTCTTCCTTTGTAGCTCCAATGCCGCATTTGAGCTCCTTTAAGTCTGATACTTGTCCTTCTCTGGAGTTAGATATGGAGTCAGGAGCCTCTTACTCGTCTCTTAAGCACCACCCGGTCTCACCAGGGAGGAAAACGAGTAGCGAATTGGCGCGGAGCTCAAAACTAAATGGTGAGGTTGAGAAGAACCAGTCTGCATTTTTGCTTGCTGATATCTTTCGTGCCGAGCTAGAAACGGCACTGGGAGAATTAGAAGCTAGAAACAGAGAAATTGAATGCGAGAAAAGACAGGTGCTTGAGTTAGAGAGTAAGCTATCCGATTCAAGTTGCAAGATTGAGAGTCTAGAAAGTGAGCTCGAGCAGTGCAATGAGCTTTTAGAGGTATCAGAAGTCGAGGTTTCGAAGCTGATGGAAATGTGGAGTGAATGGAAGACCGAGAAAGCGAAGCTGCTGACCGATAATGCTGCTGACTTGTTAGATAGCCTAAGAGCAGATTTGAGATCAAGAGATATCCAAATCGAGCAAATGGAGGAGTACTTGAACCAGGTGTGTGTTAAAGACACTGAGATTATGTCTGAGTCAGGAACCGACAAGAATGTCATGGAAGAATTGGAAACTAGAGTTGAAGAGCTGGAGAATCAAGTGGAGCTGCAGAGAAATGTGATATCAGAAAGAGAGGAAGAGAAAAGGGAAGCTATAAGAGAGCTATGTTTCTCTCTGGATCATTACAAGAGCAGATACATAGAACTTGTAAGATCACCTTCAGGCAATAACAAGGTATGCCTTGTAAACTGATTTGTAGAAAAATGATCCAAAACTGATTTGTAGAAAAATGATCCAAAACTTGTTGAAGAGATTAGGCTTAAATGATGCGATCCAATTTCATCTTAAACTTTTGAGGTTGCATAATTTTCTTTTCACATAATTGAAAGAGTAGATAAATACTAATAGGAAAAATTTGGGAATTTATATATATATATATATACTAGGTAGGTAGCCCGCGCCTGGGATCTCAAAAACGTAATACAAAACTTTATGTTATAAAGCGAAGAGAATTAGAACAACTTCTTCTCCCTCTTATACAACTTTCGGATTTTCTTCTTCCTCGTCTTTTACTTCCTCTTTTTCATCTTCTTCGGCTTCTTGTTCTTTGTCTTCTTCTTCCTCTTATTTGTCTTTCAATTTTTTTATTCATCATCTTCGACTTCTATTTAATATTCCTATTCTAATTTATCTTCTCTTCTTCCTCCTCTTATGCTTTTTCTACTCTTCATCATATTCTTTATCTTTCGTTTGTTTCTTCCTAGTATTTTCCTACTTTTTTCTATTTTTTGACTTCTTCTTCGTCATCTTTGTATTCTCTCAATCCTTCTTTTTCCTTTTTCAGTTTTTATTAGCCTTCTTCATCCTCTGCTTCTTACTTTTCCTTACTCTTCTTTGTCTTATCCAAAATCTTATTCTTTTTGTTTTTCATCGTCTCTTTCTCATCTTCACCTTCTTCTACAACATAAGATTGTCACTTGACTTCTTCTCAAAGATTCTATATGGGTTTTCTTCTCTAAATTCATGATCATCTTCCCCTTCTTATTCTTCAACATCTTCATCTTGTCCTAATTTTTCTTATTCTGATTTTTATTTTATTTTCTTCGGTCTTCTTCCTCGCCTTTTCCTTCTTCTTCTTCATCGACTTCGTCCTCCTCTTCTCCGATCCTTTTTTTTTTCATCTTCTTTGGCTTCTTCTTCCTCGTCCGATCCTTTTTTTTTTTCATCTTCTTTGGCTTCTTCTTCTTTTTCTTTCTCTTATTTGTCTTTCGATTTTCTTATTCATCATCTTCATCGTCTTCGACTTCTATTTATTCTTCCTCTTCTGATTTGTCTTCTTCTTCTTCCTATTATTCTTTTTTCTACTCTTCATCCTATTCTTTATCTTTTGTTTATTTCTTCTTCGTATTTTCCTTATTCTTTTTTCCGGTTTTTATTCGTATTCTTCTTCATTTTCCCATTTTAGCGCATTTGTCTTCTTTTTATTCCCCAAATTCTTGATCGTCTTCTCCTTCTTATCCTTCAACGTCTTCGTATTGTCCTACTTATTCTTATTATTATCCTTCTTCTGATTTTTCTTTTTCTTTTCGTCGTCTTTTTCTTCTTCCCCTTCTTCATCGAATTCGTCTTTCTCCTCTTCCTCTTATTCATCTTTAAGATTTTCTTCTTCCTCATCTTTTCCTTCTTCTTCTTCATCGTCTTTGACTTTGAATTCTTCTTCTTCCTCTTATATATCTTTCAATTTTCTTATTCCTCACCATTTTATTTCATCTTCATCATCATCTTCGAATTCTACTTCTTCTTCCTCTTTTGTTGTGTCTTCTTTATCCTTTTTTTTTATTTTCTTCCTGGTATTTTCCTACTTTGTTTTTCTATTCTTTGACTTTTTCTTCATCATCTTTATATTCTCTCAGTCCTTCTTCTTCTTCTTTTTCGGCCTTCTTCATCCTCTGCTTCTTACTTTTCTTTGGTCTTCTTTGTCTTATCCAAAGTCTTCCTCTTCTGGTTTTTCTTCGTCTCTTTCTCATCTTCACCTTCTTCTACTTCTACTTCTACTTCGTCTTCTTCATCTTCAACTTAAGGTTATTTTTTTTTTGATGTGGTTTAGCTTTGATTATGTTTCGGTTTGAATCTGATTATACAATTTAAACCAGACAACAAAAATTATTGGTTTTTGGATCAATTATTATGTTTAACTTCGATTAGATAAAAATTATGAGTCATTTAACTTTTGTTTCTTCTTCTTCATCGTTTTCAACTTCTTCTTCTTCTTCTTTATGTTTCGATTTTCTTATTTATTATCCTTTCTTTTCTTTACTTATTTATGCATTGTCTCCTTCTTCTTTTTTTACTTATTTATGTTTTGTCTCATTCTTCTCTTTATCTTTCAGTTTTTTTTCTTGTTGGTATTTTCCTTATTCTTTTTCATGGTCTTTGAGTTCTCATTCTTTTATTCCCGGTTTTTATTCGTCTTCTTCTTTCTCCCATTCCAACGCCTTTGTCTTCTCCTTCCTCTTTTGCTTTGTTTAATTCTTTTTCCTATTCTTTATCTTTCGATTATTGCTCTTTCTTATTTTTCTTATTATTTTCCATTGTCTTCGATTTCTTCTTCCTTGAATTTTTCTTATATTTCCGGGTTTTATTTGTGTTCTTCTTCCTTATCCCATTTCAACGCATTTGACTTCTTTTTCTTCATATTTTCCTTCTCTTCTTCTTCTCCGTCGAATTCGTTTTTCTCTTCTTCCTCTTTCGATCTTTTATTCCTCATCTTTTTATTCATCATCGTCTTCATCGCCTTTTTATTTTAATTTTTCTTCGTCTTGTTCTTCCCTCTCATTCTTCATCGTCTTCGTCTTTTCAGAATTCTTATTATTCCGGTTCTTATATCTCTCATCTTCGTCTTTTGATTCGTTTATTTTCACATATCTAATAAATGTACATTATTAGATTGTATAATAAATATTAGTTTTCATAGCATAGGTAAACAACCCCTGGATATACATCATTTACCTCCCCAATCTGATTTCAGTATTTATGAGGCAAAGCGCCCATAACGCAACACAATTTGTGCTTTCAAACGCAATCGAAAAAGCAACAATATATATTTCTCTGTTTTTGCTTTTATCATTTTTCTTGTCCAACAATATCTATGGATGGTTTTAACCAAAAAAAAAAAACAATATCTATGGATGATGCCAAAAAAATGTAAGCGCAATGATGAAACCAACGATAGCTTAGGGGTGAAAAGAAACTATGTTCTCTTTGAAACACATGTGTTCTGCTCAGTAAGTTATAGAGATTAAACGCCATATAATCTGATATGAAGAGAAAAATGAATTACAGAAAGAGAGAGAGGGCTTGTTTATCTCTTCTTCTTGCCACCTTTGCCCGACTTTGAAGAAGTTCCAGAGGTTGAAGTTGTGGCCTGAGGTTCCTGCTTCTTCGCTTTATGAGATTCCTGCTACTTCACCCTCTCTGGATGTCTCGGTACCAACTCTGCAATTTTCTGCATCAGTTGCTTCCCTGCATATATAGAGAAACATAAGGAGAATATCATTTAACAGCAGGAAATAGAAACACCTCACAACTTAACAGAGTCTATACAACATATGTAAAGCTGCAAACCAAATGGATATCATATATTTACTCTTTCTTCGGCCAGAATAAGATCAAAGCAAACACAAACGTCTAAAGAACTAACAATTTGGTCTATCTAGCAATACAGATGCAACAATAATAATATAAACACCCCAGACGTCTCGCAAATAAATAAAAACAAAAAACGAACATGATTAAATAAAAAAATAAGATATAAGAAGGGGCATATCATATCTATTGTTTTTTGTAAACAGTAAAACGAAAGCAAACCCAAATAAAATAAAAAGAGAAGAGAAAACAGAAAAGCATAGATACAAAACAATAGCATATCTACGTCCTAAACCCAAATAAAAATAAAAATAGTAAGATCAACAAAGAGCACAAACTATACAAAATTAAGCATATCAATATCAACACAAGAGTCAATCATTAGGTATATACAACAAAAACAAACCTTAAGAAATATATACAAATATATTTGAAGCTTTAAGTCGTGTTACATTAAACAAACGCTTGACTCGAAGGGTAGTGTAATTGCTTCTTATGAGTTGGTTAAGGTCGTCACAAGAATCTTAAGAGATTGAGAAAAGTGACTCAACATCTTTTAGAGAAGATCACCTTTAATTATGAACGCATAGAGAGGCCAATTGTTGATCCAAAGTTGCAAGCTTTACAGCTTTCTTTAAGCAATTCAAATACCCATACCAATCAACGAACATGATTAAAAATTAAAACATAACAGATCCAAATAAATTTTTCAGAATAGATTCGTTATGATTGACAACTCACCACGACAACCCTTATTCTGATCAAGAGCTGATTTCATATTATCATAAATCAAATCAGGATCGAGACCATTAGGGAAGGGGAAATCCATGACGTCCCATAAGACTCATGTGATAGTCTGATAGACTCTGCCAGGGGAGAAAATTAGAGACTCGGGATCGAGTAGAGAAGCGTCTGAGAAAGAGATTTATTTAAAATCAAGAAACAGAAACCATGTTGTTGAACGATGTTATTTTCCCAATCTAGAATCATAAAGAGAAAAGCAAAACAATCACAAGAAAAAATGCAAAATACGAACATAAACACACATCACAATAAATTCAAAAAGCCATGATCAAAAGTTGGCAGTAAAAGTTTAAAAAAAAGTCGATAAATAATAAAAATATGATGATACGAAAACAGATAAATCAACATAAGAACATGGGATTGAAGACATCGATACCTCACAACACGTGCGACTACGTACATATACAATCACCAGACAAAGAACCGAGCAGATCACAACCACACACATGAACAAAAAATAAATCAATTGAACAACCCACCTAAAAATCATCAAAAAAGGTGTACATATATAGCCTATAACACAAGTTAAGGTCTCACCTTTAAGGATATTGCCAGATAAAACCACAAAACAAAAATATAATAGTATAGATAACAAATCAGAAAAAAGAAAAACGAAAACCATACAAACTCGCAGACGTGACACAGACGGAACGTATATCTCGACAGAGCCGTAAGGATGCACAGCACAGTGTTCTCCAGAATTAGAGCTATCTACACGTTCAAAAATCCGAACCAGTCAATATTTTAACAATTTTAAAAACGATCAAATCTCTAAAGCAAAGCAAGGTAAGAGGCAAGACCCCAAAAAACATATAAAAGATGGAAATAATAATAGAAACACCGTGATGTACACTTCAGAGAACAACTGTTTAAACCTGCGTAACCTCAGAGAACAACTGCTCAAAGACGAAAGTTTTTAAAAAGATGCACAACCTCCCGCAACCATCTCAGAACACAAACGCAAGCCTCCAGGTCCAGAAGACGAACACCTAAAAAGTGCAAAAATTCAAGATAAGAAAGAAGATAAACAGAGTAACAATCACAAAACGAAAGCAAGAGACGATGGAAAACATACTAAAAGAAAAAGGGGAAAAATAAACAGTAAAGATAAAACAAAAAATAACAAAGCACGACTAATAAGAACATATATGTGTTCGATCGGTAGGTTAATCTTCAGCTGATCGGTAAAACATAATAGAAAGATAAACAAAACAAACCTCCGATCGGTAGCTTCATCTTCAGTAATGGAATTATCCACCATGCACCCTTCAAACAAAACCTTGAGAACATAATCCATGATTTCCAGCATCACCTCCAGGACGAAAACCATGCTTTGCATGACCGCCAACGATCGCAGAAAAAGGTCTAACAAAAATTTCATTCTCAAACTTAGTAGGTGTGCCAGGAAAATCAAGACTACCAGACTACCCGTGCAACCCTCACACGTGATATCTGACAAAAAATCAGAACGTTATCGTTTTTCACTCTGGACACCAGACCTGTTAACAACACTATTACAAACTCGTGTATCACAAGAACCATCACAAGCAGAGCGAGGCTTCTTCAAGTCACTTCCATCGCGGACACGACCATCATCACCGACAAAGTTGCTATCGTCTTCCGCAATTTCACAACCAGTGGAATCGTACACATGATCACTATCTTCAGATGACAGAGTGTCAGTGTCTTCACCATTTGAACCATCACCATCGGTATCACACCAATCGGTATCTACATACTCCTCTTCGACGCTTCCAGTTTCGACATCAGACCCATCACTAACATCATCACCATCGGAGGCATCGTCACTTGCATCATCTTCTGCTTCATCTTCGACGCTTTCAGTTTCGACATTAGACCCATCACTAACATCATCACCATCGGAGCCATCGTCACTTGCATCATCCTCTGCTTCATATTCGATGCTTTCAGTTTCGACATCAGACCCATCACTAACATCATCACTATCGAAGCCATCATCACTTGCATCATCATATGCTTCATCTTCGCCGCTTTCTGTTTCAGTATCATCATCTAGAAACTCTTCATCGTCATTATCTTCATCCTCTTGATCACAATGAGAATTGCCAGCATCACGATCATCACCACGTACATCATCAACACCACCACGATCATTATCGTCACCTCCACCAACATCCTCACCAGAAACCATGTGATCATCATCCCAGCTGCCATAAGATTTCACTGTATGCTGACGATGAACATCAGCACTACAGACGGGAACATCACGATTACCATCTGCCAAAAAGATAGCCATATATAAACTTAGGTCTTAGGAGCAAATGTAGAGTTGTTGTCGTGTTCAAAAACCTAGAGATGTGATTTTTATAGACGGGTCAGGGTTTGTTTTTTCAATAATTGTGATCTAAAAAATATTCACTTTTATTTTAATTAATATAACAACCGGAAGCACACATAAAGATAAACCCAAATTCTATAAGCAATTTTTCAATTTAGGAAAAATTTTGTTTAAAAAATCCACTATGTAGATATGCGTTCCAAAAATATTAAAACAAAAAAAGATAAATTGGATGAGGCTTATATATAAAATATATTTAGTTACTATGTATAGTTACTACGAATATTAAACAAATAAATTTATTTATTTATTTGTATATAAAATAAGCTTGATTGTTTATATTTTCTCGTATACGTTTTTTCGTATATGTTTTTTTTATACGTTTTTCGTATATGTTTTTTTATTTTATTGCTATACAATCACACAACTTTTGATCGTAGCCCTAATTTTGGACCGATTAATCTTTGAATGACCGATTATTAAAATACACACACAAAACTATTATAAAGTGCCTAAACCAGCTTCCACAAACAACAACATAAAATAGAATCTAAGTGATAATTTGCAAGATTTTCGGCTCTTTGTCGACTCTAAGAAATCTCCAACCCCCATAAACGATGTGCCAGATGTACGACAAAACGTAAAAAACATCAAAATGAACAAAACGTTCAAACCATAAAATATAAATCCAAAATATATCTCTACACTAAGTCAGGAATCATGCTCTAAAGAATACAGATCGAAGAATCGAATCACGCATGCGTGATTCGATGAACCTCAGGAAAAGAAATATTCAATAATATCCGAGTAAAATCGTATGCTGTCATAGCACCCCATAAACTCCCAAAGTCGACAATCCTAGCAAACCGTATAACACAAATGTTGACCGTATGTCCACTCCGAGACAATGAAGACATCAACTCCGATGAATAATCCCTATACGCATGAGGACTTGTATATGTACGTTGCTAAAAAAAAAAATTTACATAAGCATACATAAACCGAGTGGTGTAAACAAATAACAAATAAAGGAACTTACGCGTTGTTTTGAAGTTCTACGTAGACATTACCCCAATACATTGGATGATGAAACGAAAGGTTTAGAGAATTAAAGGTCCCTAACTCCGCAACATGCCCAATCAAATGTTAGATATTATACCTCGAGAAAAGATGAGCCATCGCGGTGAACCACAAATAGAAAACGAAGAGATAATCTCGACTGGTGCCGTTTTTAGAACTGAAAATAAATAAAATCATAATCAAGTTCACGCCACCATATATATATATATATATATATATATATATATAGATGATATTATTTAAAATAGGTAGATAGCACCATATCAATCGTCAAACTATTTATAGATATACCAAATTTTAATTAGGATTCTCCCAAATTTTTTTTATTGGGTGTTACTTTTTAATTTACTTAGTTACAACAACTCAAGTAATAGATATACCCTACGTATTTAATGAAATGGATTCTTGACAAAAAAAAGAAAGATATACTCTATGTAGGGTTTTTGGAAAACGGACCCTAAAATTTTAAAATTGAAAGCCCAAAATCGATAATCGGTACGACAAAAAACTTAAATCAAACCGATATAAATAAGACTAACCGAATTTTACAATTTAGAGTGAATGAGAGAGCTTCATTCCAAAAAATTACTTTGCTTTTACTATATATGATATATATATATATAAAAGTTGGATATCATTTCAGTGTATGTTTTATTTTTGTCATTGAGATTTTTTACCTTTATTGTTTGCAATCTATGAGGAAAAGAAAACAAAAGGGTAAATTATTACAGAAAGACCCTATTTAAATTTTAGTTTTTGATTTTGCGACTTAACTTTCCTTTCCCACCAATCAAACCCAACTTCCGTGACTGCTGACTAATAATATTAACCGTCGAGGATTTGTCACTAAGCACAATGGAGAGGCCATCTTTAAAATTGTCCATACCGTCGCTAATAAGGTGCCAAAACAATGCTCCCGCGGCTGAACCGCCTTTTTGCGCAGACGCGTAAATGATGTCAAACGCTGCGTTGAAGACGGCGTCTCTCTGAGCCTGAGTATAGCCTGGTGTAGTCGTTGCTTTTCCGAATTCTCCTAGGATTAGAGGTTTTTTAAGAATGTTCTGCGCATCTTCGATGTGGCCTTCGAGCGAATTTCTTAAGTAGTCTAATCGAGATTTCTCATCTAAGTTTGGAAACCTGAAAAATCAAAAAAGCATGGAATGGTGATCAACTTGAAACACACAAAAAAAAAAACGATTCTTTATAGGCTGAAACAAAAAAAAACATGAGGGTTTTTGTGTAATGAAAGTATGAAATTGATCAGTATGAATATGTGACTTTATTATTATTACCATGTGTCAGGGTAGCAGTGAGTCGATGCAAAATCAATGGCATCAAGATTGTGGTTAGCGATGAAATCGGTTCCAAGAACGTTGGCTGCGACTGGATTTAGAGTAGTCTTTCTTTGAAGAGATGAGTCACCATAGAAGCCTTCAAGACCAGTCGAGAGGAGATGATTTGAATCAAGTGATTTTACGTAAGGAGCCATTTCACTAATCCAAGCCGTAAGGGTTTTCCCACTTGGATCTGCTCTGCATTGTGGCTCGTTCATAAGCTCCCAAGCCATAATGGTTGGTTCATCTTTGTATGCAACTTTTGTGAAGGTATTCACTCTGTTCACCATAGTCTACGTACAAAGAGAGATTTTTATATAATTTAGGGTATTAATATGTTTTTGTTATGAATATTAAATTAACCAGTCTGAAGAGAGATATATATTGGATGAAATTGTGAGTGTACCCTGACGTGGTTCATGTAGAATTGTTTAACAAGAGGGTTTGTGTAGAAATCATCTTCGGAAGTTACGGATTGGCCTTCACTTTTAGCCCAATCCACGTATTGTTTCTTCCCTCCGAAGTCAGAAAAGTTATTGACAAAGGCGATTATCATTTTTATTCCGAGTCTTTTTGCTTCGGCTATCGCAAAATCCAAACCCTTTCCACCACATCAAAGATATAAAACAATTTATTAGCAGAAAACAAAAATATTTAGATTAAAAAGCTTCACATTTGGTGAGGAAAATCTAGACTTTTACGATGGAGTGATTATACGTTAAACTATCTTTTTATTAGAAGATCCGTAGATATATATAGACCTCTCTATATTTTATATATGTTTTTATTGAAAAATTCATTGTAACTTATGGGAAAAATAATTATATTTTAAATACTTACCTGAAATGTTAGTTCATCGTAGGAACCAGGGGCGGTCTGGAGAGCACGGAAACCGCCATCGCGAAAGCCCCATGTGCGTGCGATGGTCAAACCGTGACTGGTCGCGTTTTGAAGCGCATAGGTGATCTTAAACCTTGTGGCCGGATCGGTGGCTTCGTACGTGAGCCAGTAGGCATTGAATCCATTGGCGTAAAATGGTTTCCCATTGAGAATAAATTGGACGCCTTTCCTACTCACGAATGCATCGCTCGGCGCAGCTTCTACTCCTAAATCGCTATAGCTTTGCGCGATCACAATCGCTAGAAACGCGAGCAAACACAAACACTTCATTTTTTCTTTACTTTTCTTTTTGTTTTTGTGCTCTATTGTCTTCTATGAGTCAATAGAGTTATATTTATAGAGCTTAAGTGCTTTCTTACAATTACAATACAACCACATGCATCAACATTCAGTAATTCGTGGATTTACATAATTTATACACGTGACATCCATTAAAATAAAAAAAAATCTGCAACATATAAGAAATCAATAAACAATAATTATTATATATAATATGGAAAATTAATTCTTTTTTGGAGAGAATATCAGCATATCAATAAGTTAATAATAATATATAATTATTTTGTATTAATATATAGTTTTGTATTATTTATTTATTTTTAATTGTCTATTTACCAACATGTTCATTATTTTTCCTGGCCATTTCAATTTTAAATTGATACTTTACCACTTTGGTCAACATATTGATATATTCTTAATCAATTTGGGTTATTATTTTTGTTTTTACCATTTTTCCTTGATATCAGTCATCAAAGTAGGTGAATTTTTTCCCATTTATTAAAATGTTGAATTTTCAGTGTTAGTCAATCCTTGTTATGCTAATTCACAGTTAATTTTTAAATATAACATTAATTTTAATATTCCATTTGCTATTTTAAATAAAATAAAGATTCTCTTACCAAGTTTAGTTATAAATTTCTTACTATATATAACGAAGATGCTAAGCGAACTTGGTTTAAAACATATATAGAAATCAAGAAAAAAACATAAAAATCTGAAAGAAAAAAAAACGAAAAACAGGAATTATGATGATAAGCATATTATCTAGACTCGACACCATTTTAGACATCAATCAGCCATACATATGATCTTAATGATGATGCATTTATGCAAGGTGGTGATGAAATTGAATCTTACATTTGCAAAATTGTTGAAATGTTTGAACGTCTGATAGGAACATAGTTCACAATTCAATGGTTTTATCGAGCTTGTAATATTGTAATTGGTATGCACAAGGATGTGATCAAAGATAAACGTATGTTTTTTAGAGATTCAAGATGGAAATGAATTAAACATTATTGTGCAAAATTTATGCATTTTGATGATTTTCTTAACTGAAATGACTGAGAACATTGTCACTTCAACAAGAAGTTATGATTACTATTATAACATGGACTGTATGTTGCCTTACTTCACATTTGAAGATTTACAACCAAATGCCAAGATGTTTTTTGAATAACATAAATTTAGAGAAAACCATTGGTTTTGTATCATTTAATATCGGATCTATTGAAGGTCAATGGGTTATAGGATATATTGACCAACTTAAGTTCAACGAGGAGGATTTGACACTGATACTCGGCGATTTAAAGACTCGACGATCTAACTCGCTTCCACATGAGGAACAACAAAATAAAGACGCGTTTCAGCTAAGGCTATACAAGTATTTGTTGGACTCTCTTGTAAACCAAGAAGTATTCCCGCTGTATTACTTTTTCGCGCACTACTCCTTGAGCCGCTACAAGCTCCTACCTCAACATGTCGTAGAAACACTTCAAAGGCTAGGACACCAAGAAAACACACTTGAAGACTTGGTGTGTATCTATAAAAACGAGTTCAGGAAACTGAACTCTATGAAAAACATCTCTATGAAAATAAATAAAAATCTCTCAATATTTATGTAAGAAAAAAATATTTACGTAATTTTTCTCTCTCTCTTTCTCTTAGGTACGAGCACCAGCAGAAGGAAGAGAAAAATGTACTTATAGATACGATACATCCCAAGTATGATCCATAGCATACTTTAAGGGAATATAGGACAATCATGGAGATGTAGAAATGTGAACGAGCTGCTAACTTCACGAAACACAACTTCAAGTGTTACTTTTGTGTATATTGTGACTCTTGCCCTGGAAGCTTAAAAAAAGGTAAAACAAAGTTAAAAGATTAGTTGGAACTAATAGTACAATTGTGCTGAAACAAGTGTTTTTGCTAATGTTTTTATGGCTTTTTATTTATTCATAAGAGCTATTGTTTCCATGATTGTTGCAGGTTGTCGGCGAACCAAAAAGAACGACACCTTTGATTGGAGGGGAGTCATGAGACAACCAACTATATGCTTCTTCAGCATAGTGTCTCGATTCAGATTTGTGGGCATTTGATCTCTTATCAATTTGCTATGCAACATGTAGCATTAGGGCTTTATTTTTTGTTGTTGCTTATTTCATAAATGTTAAAAATAAAAATGAGTCTAGTTTGCTAGGTAAAATATTAGTTTTATACATCGATACTAAGATATCATAAATGTCCTTGATTTGGTTGTTTTCTTTTATGCTGCTTCTCTGAAATAGCTAACTGTTGTGTAGACACTCACCAAGCTCCTACTATCTAAGGGTTTTTTCGATATCACACCGATAATTCCGGGTTATAGTAGTGAAAGACAGCATATTTGTGTTGTTCAGACTCCTCATCATTAGCATATATCAATGAGCATTGATTGCCTGTGCGCCCAGCAGCCGTGAATGTTTTGGCAAGGTTTTGTCTTCACCGTAGAAGATTTTTTCACTCATAGAAACCCGTGTTTCTTCTCTTGTTTTTGATGTGGACATGGTGATTGGAAATGATGATGATGCATTTATGCAAGGTCGTGAGGAAGATGAGACTTACATTTGCAAAATTGTTAAAAGGTTTGAACGCCTGATGGGAACATATTTCACAACTCAATGGTTTTATCGAGCTTGTAATATTGTAATTGACATGCTCAAGGATGTGATCAAAGATAAACGTCTGTTTTTTTAGAGATTCAAGATGGAAATGAATTCAACATTATTGTTTAAAAATTGTGTATTTTGATGATTTTCTTAACTAAAAAGATTGAGGACAATATTGCAACTTCAACAAAAAAAGTTATGATTACTATTGTAACATGGATTGTATGTTGCCTTACTCCACATTTGAAGATTTACAACCAAATGCCAAAATGGCTCCAAGAGAAAGTTCAACAATATCCAGAGATATTAATATAAATGGAAATATTATCGAAACCATTTGGACGTCTTCAATGAGATGAAATTATACTATATAATCGTGGTCAAAAAAATAAACCCACACAATCAGGTAATTATTCACTTGATACAAGATTGTGTTTTATTGGTTTGTGAAAATACAAGATTACAAGGTTTCCCTGATTACTATAAACTATTTGTGTGACATTGAAGACAACCAGAAATTTTCAATGTCACGGGTGATGAAGCTTTCGGCAAGCTCTCCATTATGAGCGAAGCCGCCGGGTGGAAAAACATAGCTCCAGCAGGGCCGATCGATGAAATCCCATTTTGTTATATTTGTCGTGAAAACATGACACATGATAATAGTATCGTCATCCATTGTCAACATGTTTTCTATAGGCGTGTTGTTATCTTCCAAGTTTTCTTCATTGTAATAAAATATTTACATTCTCTTTTCACTACAAGAAAACAGCCGATTTCCGACGGCTATATCGGTCGGAAAATCGCCGGAAATTGGCTTTCCCGACCAATTTCCGACCGATTTGGCTCGTCGGGACTATTGCGTCGGAAATCAATATTGGTCGGAAATTGGTCTGAAATTTCCGACAGATTACCGACCATTATTTTCCCGACCAATTACCGACGTTATAAAGCGTCGGGTAATACCCGACGAGTTACCGACAATAGTCCGACTAACTTATTTTCGACCAAATACCGACCATACTTTTTTCCGACCAAACACCGACCATCCGCATACCCGACGGTTTCCGACCATATTCCGACCAACCTAAATTCCGACCAAATTCCGATTAACCTAAATTCCGACCAAATTCCGACCACCCTAAATTCTGACCAAATTCCGACCAACCTAAATCCCGACCAAATTCCGACCAACTTGAAATACTGTAATTCAAAATTATTTTGAAAATTTTTGAATTTTGATTAATTAATTTAACTTAATTTAATTAATTCGAAAATGAAAATTAAAATTAATATTAAACATTAAAGTATTCTAAAATAAAATAGTTTTGAAAATAAAATAACAGAAAGTGTTTTTAAAACATTAAACATATTAAACATTTGCGGATCCCGATCCCGTTCCCGTGAAATCCGGGAACTTCGCTCTCATCCAAGCCGACATGCTAGCGATATCCGTCCTCGACATGCTAGATGTGGATCAAGCCGGATGTGCAAGTCTCGGCCCGGTTGTTGGACTAACTCCTCGATGGTGAGGACTCGAGGAGCTTGACTCTTCGACTCCGGGATAGTCGATCCAGCGGGACTTGGTGGTTGTGTGCCTCGACTCGAACGACCGCTATGTCTAGGTGGTTGCATCTCTAGAGGCGAACCACCGAGATGCATGTTCGCGAAACCCTCGTACTTCCTACAAAAAAACGCAAACTTAGTTAGATATTAAACGCAAACGCAAACTATAAATAAAACGAGAAAAAATACCAAAACCGGAAAATATTCACAAAAAGGCGAAAAAATACCTAAAACCGGAAAATATTCACAAAAAATACCAAAAACCACAAACTATTCACAAAAACGCAAAAATACCAAAAACCGGAAAAAATTACAAAAAACAATATATATTTCAAAAACCCCGAAAAAGTTATGAAAATCCTCGAAACGGTTTTTATAAAAATAATAAAAATTCATATAACGTTTTTTATGCAAAAAACGAATAAATTATTCTTTTCAAACGTTTTAAATAACAAAGAAAAAATTATTCTTTTCAAAAAATGCTAAAAACGATTTTTATAAAATTTTAAAAATATATTTTTGGTTTTTTTAATCTAAAAACGATTTTTTCATATGTTTAATAATGAAACTAAAAAAAACATCTTATGAAAATTATAAAATTAATCAAGTTTTATATAACTATTCAAAACAAAAATTAAAATTAAACAAATCTAACAAAACATAAACAAATTTAACCTAAACTCAAATCTCAACTCAAATCTAACTAATCTAACTACAAATCTCACAAAACCAACAAATCCTAACAACTAACATCCTTATGCATGGCTTACATGGTGATAGATGAAGGAGGCGGCGGAGGAGGACAGAATTCTCCGGCGGATGGCGGCTCCGGCAGCTCCGTGAAGACCTAATTTACAAAAAAAAAACATTACCTTGAGTACAAGAGAAGAGAGGAAGAGAAGAGGAGAAGAGGAAGAAAAGAGGAAGAGAAGGGGGAGAGAAGACTTACCGTGACAAGAGAACAGCGGCGGTGAGAGCAGACGGCGGAGGGAGAATCGCCGGAGAGAGAGAGACGAAGAGAAGAGACGAAGAGAAGAGAAGTGAGGAAGAAGAAGAAGAAAAATCTGGGTTTTAGATCTATTTATTTCAGACCAACCCATACGGTCGGAAATCGGTCGGTTTATGAAAAAAATAAACCGCCTCACTTTTCATTTCGAGGTAAGGTTTCCCGGGTTTTTTTTGGGGTTGGTCAGAAATTGGTCGGTAATTCTTTAAAATTTCCGACCAATTTCCGACCATATAGGGTTTAGAGTGTATAAATGCTAACTGTTTATAAATCCAACATAAAACTTTGAAATTTATAAAAATTAGTATTTCCGACCAATTTCCGACCATTTATTCATATTGGTCGGATATTGGTCAGAAATTCCTAAGCTTTTCCGACTAAATTCCGACCATATAGGGTTTAGGGTTTAAAATTCTAAACACTTAGCATTTGAAATTCTAAACACTAACCCCTATTTTAAATTTACAAAAAATTGTAAAAACTTTGCATTTTTTCCGATTGGGTGTTGGATTTATAAACACTTAGCATTTTTTTCTAAAATGCTCATATCGGTCGGAAATTGGTCGGTAATTCCTTGGAAATTCCGACCAATTTCTGACCAAATAGGGTTTAGGGTTTATTAATGCTAAGTGTTTATAAATCCAACATTAAACTTTGAAATTTATAAAAATTAGTATTTCATATGGGGTTTAGGGTTTATAAATCCAACATAAAACTTTAGAATTTCCTTGTAATTTCCGACTAATTTCCAACCATTTATTCACATTGGTCGGAAATTCCTAGAATTACCGACCAATTTCCGACCATATATGGTTTAGGGTTTAAAATTTTTAATTTACAAACTGTATACTGTTTAAAAAACATGTAAACATCTTATGTCTTACAAATATATGACAAAATAAATATTTAATATAGTATATGATGTTTTTATAAATTGAAAGTAGATTGAGTTAAACATTTCATAATGAAACATTGACCTTATACTTATACTTTTCGGTTTCTTGTACGGTTTTTAGTATATGTCCGTAAATAGTGATACTTAAGATATATGGACATTGTATTTTTCAAAAGATCATATCTAACCATAGCAAACATAGCCCAAATCAAAATTTTCCCGTTTGAGGTTTCGAAACCCCAAATGGTCGAAATTTGGTCGGAAATACTGAAAGTATTCCGACCAATTTCCGACCATATATGAAGATTTTCCGAAAAATGCTGATATGTGTCCACTAAATCGGCGATAACTCCTAGAATATTGCTAGGAATGAGCTGAAACTACTCTCATTGGAAAGATAACTCAATTTTCAATCTTTTTGCAAAATTTGAGATTAAACTGGGCACGGAAAGATTTCCATCCGACATGATATTTAATCTGCTTCGGATTGGCTCTGCATTTTCCAACTAAGACATATCTTCAATAAATCAACCGTATCTCCTGAACCGCTGATCGGAATGACATGAATCTACTCGATTTGGAAAGCTAACTCAATTGCGCATGATTTTAATCAAGAGCTTCCAAGCTAAATCCATCGGAAAGGCTTTCGTCTGACTCGTTTTATAAATCCCGTCGGAAAATGGTCGGGATTTCCGACCAATTTCCGACCATGTATGAAGATTTTCCGAAAAATGCTGATATGTGTCCACTAAATCGGCGATAACTCCTACAATATTAATAGGAATGAGCTGAAACCACTCTCATTGGAAAGATAACTCAATTTCCAATCTGTCTGCAGGATTTGAGATTAAACTGGGCACGGGAATATTTCCATCCGATATGATCTTTAAGATGATTCGGATTGGCTCTGCATTTTCCAACTATGACATATCTTCAATAAATCAACCGTATCTCCTGAACCGCTGATCGTAATGACATGAATCTACTCGATTTGGAAAGCTAACTCAATTTCGCATGACTTTCATCAAGAGCTTCCAAGCTAAATCCATCGGGAAGGCTTTCGTCTGACTCGTTTTATAAATCCCGTCGGAAAATGGTCGGGATTTCCGACCAATTTCCGACCATGTATGAAGATTTTTCGAAAAATGCTGATATGTGTCCACTAAATCGGCGATAACTCCTGGAATATTACTAGGAATGAGCTGAAACCACTCTCATTGGAAATATAACTCAATTTCCAATCTGTCTGCAGGATTTGAGATTAAACTGGGCATGGGAATATTTCCATCCGATATGATCTTTAAGATGATTCGGATTGGCTCTGCATTTTCCGACAGTGACATATCTTCAATAAATCTCCCGTATCTCCTGAACCGCTGATCGTAATGACATGAATCTACTTGAGTTGGAAAGCTAACTCAATCTCGCATGACTTTCATCAAGAGCTTCCAAGCTAAATCCATCGGGAAGGCTTTCGTTTGACTCGTTTTATAATCCCTGTCGGAAATTGGTCGGGATTTTCGACCAAATTCCGACCGTATATGAAGATTTTCCGAAAAATGCTCAATCCCGTCGGAAAATGGTCGGGATTTCCGACCAAATCCCGACCATATATGAAAATCTTCCGAAAAATGCTAAGTATAAAATGTTAAGTGTATAAACACTTAAAATTAATAATTTATACCACACAAATTTATAAACACTTAGAAATTTTCGAAATATAAGTATTTCATACCATAAATCATAATTGGTTGGAATTTGGTCGGAAATTTCCGACCAAATTCCGACCATATAGGGTTTAGGGTATGAAATCCTAAATTTAAAAATCATATAGGGTTTAAGAAACTTCTACTAATCTTATTTACTAACAACTAACTTAATAGGTAAACATAAAATGGATCATATGACGATTTATATGAATCGATTCGAGAACGAGTGTAACCTTTCATAACGATACATATAACTTATATTCATACTTATCGGTTTCTTGTCGAGTTTTGATTAAAAGCTTAAAAAGAATGATTATTAAGATATTTTAACATTGAATTCTTTCAATATATCATATCTAACCTTAGTAATCATAAACGTAATCAAATTTTTATCATTTGAGGTTTTAAAACCACAAATGGTCGGGAATTCGTCGGGAATTTCCGACCCATTACCGACGGGGTGAGAACACATGTTTTAAATGTATAGCAACACGTTTATTTTATGTTTGTAAAAAATATTAAATCGGAAATTCTGACCGATTTCCGACCATATATGACCGGTCTCTATATCGTCAGAAATCGGTCGGAATTCCCGACTAATTTCCGACGGGACAAAAATGGTCGAGAATTTCCGACCGGTTTCCGGCCGGGTTTATTCCATCGGTATTTAGTTGGAAAACGGTCGGAAATTTCCGACCATTTTTTTTTTGTCGGAATTCCGGTCGGGAATCGCTTTGTTTTCTTGTAGTGTTTGAGTTGGCGGGAACCGAATTCCATTGATTCATTTTCTATTTTTAATTTATTTGCGAGATTTTTTCAAATATTTTGGAAATTTTTACGGTTTATTAAGAGAATATTGTGTTTGGTTTAAGAATTTTGAAAAATAAAAAAGCTTAAAACTATACAAAACTTTAAATTAAACTATATCGAGAATAAAAGGAAAATTATAATTTAAAGATTATTTTCCCGCTAGAATTTAAAGATTGTTTATACGTTAGAATTTTAAGATTGTTTATACGTTAGAATTTTAAGATTGTTTATACGTTAACAACAACAAAAAGGAAAAGTGAGTTTTCATAACCGTTTATAAAAAATTATAAACGTGAAGCTATTATCTGGTCCCTTCAATACAATTTCTGTGGGCCACTAAGAGAACAATAGTTGGAACATTGAGGCCCAATAAGACCCATAGTAGATTGCCATTGCCAAGTTTCAAGTATAGAGTAACGCAGTTCGTCGATTGTATTGATCCTTCCCATTTTTTTTTTTGTTGTGGTATTTAATCTTTAACAAAAAGAAAAGATGTAAGAAAGAATTCAAAAAATAAAACATCCAAAAGAATGAACATCACAGTAGCTATGAAAGTACTTGGATGTAACTGTTGCATGTTGAAAAACATATTTGTTCCGCTTTAAAATAAATAATGCTAAAGACAAGATTAAAACTAACAGCATTTTAATAATTATTAATACTCTTTTAAAATATATATAAAAAAGTTTTGAACTTTAGACCTATAATCTTTTCAAAGCGAGACCGATTCAGGTTAAGTCCATTTCCTCTTGAGAACTCTTTTGTTTTGGATGGTGATGTCATCATGTAGCTAAATATATCCGTTGAGCTATACTTATAATTATGGAACTACTAAACAAAACAAAAACAAAAAGTGGAAATACTTGCTTTGTTTCAAGTTCCAAACTCCCCATCACACTAAACTCACCATCGCACAAGAATACATATGTGTACAACATAATCACATTAATTTGCACATAATAAAATAAGAAACAATTACGTAACCAACCAACCAAAACCAACAAAAACCACGCCCACCTGAGACACAGCAAAGTTAAGAAATCCCCATCAAGTTATGTCCCTACGACAGAAACTGCCACGTCATCATCCCGCCGGGAACCACCACCCATCGGCGACGGTTGCTCAAGGAGAAGCGATTGTCTACAAGTAGGACAAGAGGAACGTGAAAGCAACCAAGTGTCGATGCACCTCACGTGGAAGCCATGGTTACATTTAGGCAAAACCCTAACTTTCTCTCCTTCCACGAAATCTCCGAGACAGATCAAACACTCCGTAGCTTTCATGTTAATGATCCCTGATCCGTACAATCCCACGGGGATTTGTTTCAACGCCCGTTTCTTCAGCCCCGTGGTAGCCGCTATTTGTCCCGAATTTGCGCTTGCGTTTGAAGCGTGTGGGTCCTGGTCCGAAGTGAATCTCCTTGTGAGGCGCAGCACACAGCGCAAGGCAGAGTTGAGGCTTAGAGCACATATTAGAGCGCAGAGTAGAGCAGCTAAAATAATGACCATATTAGTGTCGAAGTAGGTGTCGTTAAAGCCTGTTCTGGTTTTAGGGTTTGCTTCGGCAGGTGCGTTTGCTTGCGGATCAAGTAACGCCCGACCCATCTTTGAGGTATGCTTGAGAAACAGAGGAGATCAGAAAACTTGATTAGTTCACCTTCAAGATTCGTCTTATTGCTCAAATCGGATGAAGAAAGAGATGGAGATGAGGGAATCAAAATCCCTCATGTTCTTAAGAAACCCACAAGGAGTGTTTCTCTTTACTCTTTCTTTCGGAGCTTTGATCTTTTGTTTCGATCTGAAATCAAATTTTCCTGATTTGTTTCTTCTCGTGACTTGTGAGTGAAGATGAGTAAAGGCAAAAAAAAATTATGTCAAGTTGTGATAGAAGATAGTCATAAATTTATGGGCGACTCTCTTTAGAGAGTTATAGAGAGAAAGATGATGTGGTTGGTCCAAGAAATTCTTCGTAAAATAAAACTGTTATATATATATATATATATATATATATATATATATAGGAAGTGAATGCTCACTATTAATTTTGTTTTTATTGCTTGGGGTCTGTTTGTTATCGCTCTACTAACCGTAGTCAATTTTTTTGTCCTATATCGGTCGAGATCATTGATTTGTTTTTTTTCCATTTTAATAGAAGCAAAACAAAAATTTAAAATCAAATGTTCATATTTTTTTATTTTCATGGTTATTATTACTTCATTGGCCGATAGCTAGTAAATGTTTTTTTTCCTTTTCCGAAAAGCATCTAGGTTTGAGATTTCTGTATAAAACACAAATTGGAGCATGTATCGAGCCACTACATATATGATTTATACCTTAATGGGACCCTATTATTTTGTTCAATTCTTTGTTGGTTCGGTGTGCATTTATAAAGAAAAATATAAAGGATAGAGAAAAGAAGAAGACAAATAAGAAAACGATTAGTTTAGTAGATATCAGAATTGACAACTAACAAACTCATTATTAGTGGTTTTAAGAACTTTGGAATCAAGCTAAAAGGAATTAATTCTCAAATAAGAAGAAACTACAAATGAGATTTGATGTAGAAAATCAATATTTGATTATATAAAACTGTATGGTTGGGGTATCATATTCCCAACTAATCATGAAGAATATAATTAACATATGATATCATATAATTATTCCATGATTTAATTGGTTTTCTTTGTGGGTAGACACATCATTAATAATCAAAAATGGGTTTCATCAACTGTTAGGTATACTGCATTATTCTTGAGAGAAATGAAAGTATATAGAGTTTTGGCCACCATAGTCAATGGATTTTCCATTTGTCTGGTTAGGTCATTACAAAATCCACATGATGGCTTGTGACTAAGGTTAATTCTAGATTCCGATCCAAGAAATATATTCCGATGATGAAAACTTATGTGTAGGTAGTTGGTTTACGAATTGAATGGTTCATAACAAAAAGTTATGTGGCGTTTACGGGTCCACAAGTATAAGAAGTCTTTTTAGTGTAAATGACTCCACTAATTAATGTAGAAATACAAGTTCACGCAAAAGACACAACACTTGTCTCTCTTAGCTTCAATAGTTCCATTAGTTGACAACAACACTCCAACGTGTGAGATCCATCAATCTCATACACGAATCTATTGTGTGTGTATTTACTATTCATACAAAACTAATAGTATGCTTGGTTAGAAGTTGCTACGGGTCTCGTGTATTCAGAAAATTTAAGGTACTCATATTTATATTTCACTATATAGATAAATTACTCTATTTTAATATGAGATTTGACCAATTCAATTTGTTAGAAGAAAAAAGTCATTTAGTATTTAATTTTAGTTGGTGACCAGTTTCTACTGTACATAAAATGATATTATAATAGTTGAAGGAATTTAAATTGTGCTAATGATATAACCTAAAATTTGTTTATAATATAAAAATTTGAATATAAGATAAAGAGTATTGTAGATTTTACATATGTAAACTCAGTACCTCCGGTTTGGATCTCTGAACCGTTCTAAGTACTCAGGCTGTTGACAAAAAAAAAAAAAAGATAAAGAGTATTGTATAAATTTTTCAAACATAACATACAACCAAGTATCTAATAAAAAAAAACGTACAATTAAGTGAATAATTTACCGACGGTGTTTTTGTAGAAATGGTTGGGAAGCAAGTCCTTACAAAAGAGTGTGATATCAGACGTCACTCGTAACATTCTTTTAATTAAGAAAATTGTATAGTAGGTGGACATTGGAGGACTATTTAGTTCTATAATCTCCATTTAATTACTACTCATATAATGATAAATGATACTAGTTGAAAGAAAATATGATTTTTTTGTAAAAAAAAAATTGAGAAACCGTGGATCCGTAGGAATCTCCTCACTACATGTAAATAGAGTTTATTCATTGGATCCGCATGGAATTGACATACATAACAGAAGTGACTACTACTACGATTCATATTCTAGTCATTAGTTGTAGACTTGTAGTCTTGTATTCGTATAAGCAAAAAACTTGTGTGACGTGGATAATGGGCTTTTAACGTTGTGCTGGTCAATCGTGAAAGGAAACCGGATGTGCTTTACTTTGTGTATGCAATGAGCATATTAGGCATGGGCATATTATCCATATCCGAAAATCCATACTAGAAAAACCAAAAAAATTCGAATTCGGTTTAGGTTCAGATCTTTAAAAATAACTGAATAGATCTTTAGTGTGAGTAACTTCGGATTACGGTTTGGTTCGGTTAATATCCGAAATCCGTTCGGATATCCGAACTAACCAAACATATAATATTTCAGTTATACTTCAGATTGGTTTTTTTGGGTTTTTTGGTTTTTTCGAGGGTTTTTCGGATATTTTTCGGTTTTTTGGTTGTATTCGGTTGCAATATAACCGAATAATCTGAATCCTAAATTTTTCATAAATTCGAAGTTTTCATAAATCAAAAAAAATTTATAAGTCAGAATTTTTTTTTTGGTTTTTTCAGTTTTTTCCAGTTTTTTCGGATATTTTTCAATTTTTGGTTGTATTCGGTTACAATAAATCTGAATAATCCGAATTTTTTCGGATTAATTTCGGATCTTGATCTCAATATCCAAACCGAACTGAATCCGATTAAAACTGAACCGATCCGAAAAACACAAAATATCCGAAAGGATATTAAATTCATGAATCCAAAAATCCGAACATCCGAAGGATCCGATCGGTTCGGGTTCGGATATCCGAATGCCCAAGCCTATAATATTCAATGAATTCAAATTATATTTTTAAGATAAAGAGAAACAATTTTGACTAACCAGCTTTTGGGGGAATTATAAGGAGAACAAATGAGAAAAATACACAAAAACAATAGAAATTTCCTCTTTAAAAAAAAAAAAAAAAAAAAAAGAGAATTAAGTAGGAAGAGGGGAAGCTGAGGAAGTATGCAAGAAACACGGACTGTGATAGAGGTGGAGAGGTTTCAAGCAGTGGACGTGAGCATTGCGAGAGATTAGCGGTAGCATTTGGGATTCTCAAGACTGAACCAGGCACAGAAATCCTTGTGATAAAGAATCTGAGGGTTTGTGAAGATTGTCATGTGTTTATTAAGATGGTTAGCAAGATTGTAGATCGCCGGTTTGTTGTAAGAAATGCATCTCGATTCCACTTTTTCAAAGACGGCTTCTGCTCGTGCAAGGATTACTGGTGATTTTCGAAGAGTCTCACAAACATGATGCTCAGATAATACGATTTGATTTTGGTATGTATTTGTCTAAATAGAAGACTTACCGGAACATGTACTGTCACCCCACAAGCAATTAATGAATCTGTGTGGGAAATGCAAAGGTGGGTTATTACACCGATTCATAAAATTTATATCACATTTTATCGCCAAGACACTCGTGGTCTAATGGTATCATTTTCTTTGGGAGTGGGAATCTAGGGGTTCCTAGCGTACAAGGTGGTGGACGAGTGGTAGGGCGCTACAAGAAAACAATCGATTTGCAATGGAATTTGCGATGGATAATATCCGTCGCAAATTTGCGATGGATAATATCCGTCGCAAATTTGCGACGGATTTGCGAGTGATTAACAAGTCGTCGTAAATCCGTCACTATTTTGCGAGGGAAAGGGTCGTCGCAAAGTGCGACGATTTTGCAACATATTTGCGACGAAGGTGCGAGGGACCGTCTAGAGTCGCAAATCCATTGCAAATTTGCGACGGAAATGCGAGGGATTTGATAGAGCATCTCTATGCGAGGGACAAAAGGTCATCGCAAATTCGTTGCAAATTTGCGAGGAATCTGCGAGGGATTAGCGAGGACTATAATGGTCGTCGCAAATCCGTCGCAATTTTGCGACCGCAAGTTTCCCTCGCAAAATTGCGACGGATTTGCTACGGCAATTTGCAAGGGATTTGCAACGCATATAGTTAGGTGGAGTTAGGTGAGGTAGGTGGACCACGTTTAAAAGGAAAATTAATTTCCATCGCAAAGTTGTTGCAAATCCCTTGCAAATTCCTTTTCCGTAGCAAATCCGTTGCAAATTGCCGTAGCAAATCCGTCGCAATTTTTTTTTGAAATCCTATAAATACAGATCACGTTGAGAGCTCTCATAACACAACAACTTCGAAAACAAAAACAAATTTTTTTTTTTTTTTTGAGAAATAGATTTTGAGTAGTGGGTGTTTAAAAAATGTCTTCGGGGCGCGAAATATACGCATTACGATATCATGGCGTTGATCAACCTAGTTATAATTATGAGCATGATCATTTATTCGGAAATATTGATGAAGGGTATCAACAGGGAAATAGGTTTCATGATATGGTTACAGATATATTTCATGAAAGTACAAATGCATTTGCTGATGATAATACTAGGGAAGAACCCAACATAGAAGCAAAGCGTTTTTATGATATGTTAGACGCTGCGAAGCAGCCCATCTACGATGGATGTAGAGAAGGGCAGTCTAAACTATCATTGGCATCTAGGATGATGACAATTAAAAGTGATCATAACCTAAATGAGATTTGCATGGATTCATGGGCTGAGCTAATTAAAGAGTATTTGCCACAAGATAATATTTCCGCTGAGAGTTACTATGAAATACAGAAGTTGGTTGCGAGTCTTGGGTTACCATCAGAAATGATTGACGTATGCATTGACAATTGCATGATTTTCTGGAAAGATGATGATAAGTTGCAGGAATGTCGATTTTGTGGGAAGCCGAGATATCAACCAACTACTGGAAGGACCCGCGTTGCATACCAACGTATGTGGTACTTGCCAATCACCGATAAATTGAAATGGTTATACCAATCAGAAAGGACATCGGCGGCAATGAGATGGCATGCACAACATACCACGGAGGATGGGGAGGTTACGCATCCGTCAGATGCAAAGGCGTGGAAACACTTTCAGACTGTACATTCGGACTTTGCTAACGAGAGCAGGAATGTCTATCTAGGCTTATGCACCGATGGATTTAGTCCATTTGGTATGTCCGGGAGGCAATATTCTCTATGGCCTGTCATATTGACGCCATACAATCTTCCTCCGGAAATGTGCATGCAACGGGAATTTTTGTTCATGAGTATTCTAGTACCCGGTCCTAAGCATCCGAAGCGATCCCTTGATGTATTCCTCCAACCTTTGATTCATGAGTTAAAAAAGTTGTGGTATACAGGTGTTAGCACATTCGATTATTCGCAGCAAAGGAACTTCAAGATGCGTGCTGTGCTATTGTGGACCATTAGTGACTTCCCGGCGTATGGAATGTTATCGGGGTGGACTACGCATGGAAGTTTATCTTGTCCATATTGCCTTGATCGGTAAGAGGCCTTCCAGTTGAAGCATGGAAGGAAACCATGTTGGTTTGACTGTCATCGTCGGTTTCTTCCCATGCATCATCCGCATCGTAAGAACAAGAAGTTGTTTAGGAAGAACAAGGTCGTGCGTGTTCCCCCCCCCCCCCGTCTATCTTTCAGGTTATGATTTGTTTGAGCAGATTGATTATTACGGTGCTCAAGAAACATGTAAACGTGGGGGCAATTAGCACACTAAGGCAAACATGCCTGACGGATATAACGTTTCTCACAATTGGCACAAACAAAGTATTTTTTGGGAACTGCCATATTGGAAGGATCTCCTATTACGGCATAACATTGATGTGATGCACATCGGAAAAAAAAATTTCGATAACATCATGAATACGATTTTGAATGGCAAGGGAAAGACTAAAGACAAAATAAAATCAAGGTTGGACATGGTCGAAATATGTGTAAGAAGCGAGTTGCATATTACACAAAACGGAAAAATGCCGATTCCAACTTTTCGATTGTCTACGGATGCGAAACGAGCGTTGTTTGACTGGGTTGGTTCAGAAGTAAAGTTCCGTGATGGATATGTGTCCAAATTCTCAATTAGATGCATAGAGCAAGGCAATAAATTTTCCGGTATGAAGAGCCACGATTGCGATGTATTCATGCAGCGATTACTACCATTTGCATTACTCGAGCTCTTACCGACAGCTGTTCACGAAGCAATTGCGGGTAAACAAGTATTTAAATATGTATTTATAATATAATTTTCTTATTTAATTACTGATATATATTATTGGTAGGCATTGGAGCATTTTTCAGGGATCTATGCACTCGAACACTGACTGAGGATGGCATAGCGCAATTACTCAATAATATACCTGTTTTGCTGTGTAATTTAGAAAACATATTTCCACCTTCATTTTTTGACATCATGGAACATCTTCCAATCCACCTACCACATGAAACAGCTCTTGGGGGGCCCGTGCAATTCCGATGGATGTACCCGTTCGAGCGATTCATGGGAAATTTGAAAGGAAAGGCCAAAAATCTTGCAAGAGTAGAGGGTTCCATCGTTGCAGGTAGTTTGACCGAAGAAACATCTCACTTCACGTCATACTACTTTAGCCCAACCGTCAGAACGAAAAAAACCGCTCCTAGAATATATGACGATGGTGGGGTTGCACCTACGTATAACGTTGATGTCCCGGATATCTTCGCCCAAATAGGGAGACTTGCTGGAAAGTTGAAAGAAGTTTGGTGGGAAGACCATGAACATTGTCGTGCAGCTCACAATTATATATTTCGAAATTGTGATTTTGTTCAACCGTTTGAGAGGTATTAATTAATTAGCTGCACTTAGATTACTTATATTTATATATCTCACTCGTTGTTTAATTAGTTTTTAAAAAAATTATTGCAGCGTTTTCGACATCCAGATGCGAGAAGCCTATCCCGGTTTACTTGAAAAAGATTATGAGAAGTACAAAGAACGTGACTTTGCTGGATGGTTAAAATACTATGTACGTAAGATATATATATATACATACACACACACATATATATATATATATATATATATATATATATATATATATATATATATAAGTTATCTATCATTTCACGAATATTTTTAATATAATTTGTTAAAATTAATTAATTGTTATTCAAATTATATATATGTAGGTAATGAATGGATGTGCAAACCAGCCCTTACCACTATGGTTGCACGAGGTTGTTCAAGAACCAATTGCGAAGATCACTACTGCCCCAATGTACTTCACTCGCGGATACACATTTCATACATATAAGCATGGCTCTCGAAGGTCAACCGCAAATTATGGAATCCATGTGCCAGGTGAAAACGACTACTACGGCGTCTTGCAAGAAATTATAGAAGTCACATATCCTGGAATTATCGGTTTGAAATGCATTTTATTCAAATGTGATTGGTACGATCCAACAGTCGGTCGAGGGGTCCGCGCAAACAACTTAGGGGCGATCGATGTCAATGAAAACCGACGTTTTTCCAAGTTCGAACCCTTCATCCTAGCATTGCAAGCAGAACAAGTGTGTTTCATTCCATATCCTCGGATTAAGCAAAGACGTGAGACATGGTTATCGGTGATAAAAGTGAACCCAAGAGGCCGTATAATTGGGTTAGGCATCGATGATGCTATGCAAAATGAAAGAGTCGGAGAAGTCTCCATCGCAGTCGAATCAACAGAAGATATCATACATATCGATCCACAAAACAGAGAAGTTGAAGACATCGTGGATGATTCAAGTGAAGATGCAGCCGCATCTGACGAGTTCGAGGAGAACGATAGCGGAGAAGACAATGATGACCATAGTGAACACTCCAATATGTCTGAAAATGAATCTGAAAACGATTCTGAATAATGTGTTATATGTACTATAATGTAATTTTTAAAATAAAAATTCGTATATGTTGTAAATCCGTATATGTTGTAAATCCGTAAAAAAATAAAAAACTTTATTATGATAATAAAACGTATACCATAAACCCTAAACCTTAAAAAGTAAAACTCATGAATTTACAACGGATTTGCGATGGATCCGTCGTATAAAAACATATACGAATATATAACGTTTTATATATCATACGGAGACATTTCCAAATTTTCGCGGTTTATGAATGCACATCATTAAATAACTTTAGAAATATGATTTTTGAGATTCACTTTTAAAACCGTTAGACACTTGTCACGATTTTATCCTCGCCGGAAATAAGGAATGAATCCCTAGCAATTCCATCGCAAATTTGCAACGGATTTAGGATCCATCGCAAATCCGTTGCAAATTTGCAATGGAATTGCTAGGGATTCATTCCTTATTTCCGACGAGGATAAAATCGTGACAAGTGTCTAACGGTTTTAAAAGTGAATCTCAAAAAATCATATTTCTAAAGTTATTTAATGATGTGCATTCATAAACCGTGAATATTTGGAAATGTCTCCGTATGATAAAACGTCATATATCCGTATATGTTGTTTATGAATATATATAGAAGTTCAACATTGCTCGTACCATCAAATTTATTATATTTTTGAAAAAATATGCTTATGATCATGACTCTTATGAGATTATAAACCATGAGATTATAAACCATAAACTTTATTATGATAATAAAACGTATACCCTAAACCCTAAACCTTAAAAAATAAAACTCATGAATTTGCAACGGATTTGCGATGGATCCGTCGCAAATCCGTCGCAAATAAAGGACCCATCGCAAATCCGTTGCAAATTTGCGATGGATCCGTCGCAAATCCGTTGCAAATCAAGGATCCATCGCAAATCCGTTGCAAATTTGCATTGAAATTGATAGGGATTCATTCCTTATTCCCGGCGAGGATAAAATAGTGACACGTGTCTAACGGTTTTAATATTGAATCTCAAAAAATCAGATTTCTAAAGTTATTTAATGATGTGCATTCATAAACCGCGAATATTTGGAAATGTCTCCGTATGATATATAAAACGTCATATATCCGTATATGTTTTTTATGAATCAATATAGAAGTTTAACATTGCTCGTACCATCAAATTCATTATATTTTCGGAAACTATGCTTATGATCATGACTCTTATGAGATTATAAACCGTAAACTTTATTACGATAATAAAACGTATACCCTAAACCCTAAACCTTAAAAAATAAAACTCATGAATTTGCAACGGATTTCCGATGGATCCATCGCAAATCCGTTGCAAATTTGCGATGGATTTGCGATGGATCCGTTGCAAAATGAATTTTTTTTTGAAATTTGGTACGAACATTAAATTTTTTCATCACATTTTGGGCCAAATTAAACCGCGAATTGGTAGTGGACCACACATTTTGCGATGGATTTGCGATGGATCCTTTATTTGCAATGGATTTGCGACGGATCCGTCGCAAATCCGTTGCAAATTTTGGGTCCATCGCAAATCCATCGCTTATTAGTTTATAAACCGACTGTTTCTCTTCTTCTTCCTTTCTCCCTTCTCAATCTCGACCTCAAATCGATCCTTCTCCGGCCCACTGTGCATTTCCGGCGACCCCACTCCTCCTCCTCCTCCTCCTCCGGCGATCGGTTCCTCTAGCTTCCCTTCCTCTCTCCTCTCCTCCGCGACCTCCTCCCTTCACCTCGCGACCTCCTTCCTTCTCCTCCTCCGCCGGCGAGCACTCCTCTCCCTCCGACGACCTCCTCTCCCTCCGGCGACGTCCTCTCCCTCCGGCGAGCCCCCTCCTCTCCCCTCTCCCTCCGGTGACCCTCTTCCTCTCCTCGGTGAAGGTTGGTTTTTTAAAAAAAAATTTCATTTTTTCTTTCTAAAATATATGTTGTTATCTTAAAAAAAAAAAAAATTGGATTTGTAAGATTTGTTAATTTTGTGAAATTTGTTAGATTTGTGAAAAAAAATTTAGATTTGTTAGATTTGGATTTGTATTTAAATTAGATTTTTAGATTTTTAGAATTGTTAGATTTTGTTAGATTATTTAGTTTTTTAGATTTGTTAAAAACTTATATTTGTTAGATTTGTATTTAAATTAGGATGAATTTAGATTGTTAGATTTATATTTGTTATTTATTAGGTTGTTAAATTTGTATTTCAATTAGGATGAATTTAGATTAGATAAATTTATAATTAGTATGATTTTATATAATACATTATATAAAATGATTAGTTTGATTGTAATTTTTTTGTATTTTCTAAATTATAATATAATTATATTAATTATTTTTTTTTTTTTTTTAGATGTCGGGATTTCGAGGTAACGACTACACTCGATTTCTTTCTATGGGTTCCACAAGTACTCCTCCTGTTATTCAGATGGATTTCGCGACTTCTGCTGTTCCTGAGACCGTGGAGCCTGCCCCAGCACCGGCGGATCCCGCACCGGCGAACCCCGCGGCTGACTCCGTCCCCATTGATATTGCGATACAGCAGATTCTGGAGAGTCCTGGTCATGATAGTCTACCACGACTCGATCCAAGCCGTCCTCCAGGAACGTTATGGTATAATTTATATTTTCTAAGTTATTTATGTTTTTGTTTACAATTATAATAATTTGATTTTTAATTTACTATATTTTCTAATTTCAGGTTTGATGATGACGGAGCTGTGGCTGCTCAGATCCGTTCGATCTTTGAAACAGATTTCAAAGAACCGCATTCCAATTACTCGCAAACACCGGAATATATCATTGAACGTTGGTATAAAACGTTTGCTGTAAGTTTTATAAAATTTATAAAATTTATTTTTATTATTATTTAATAATAGTTTTTATGCATTTAACTTCTTATTTTTTTTTGTTATAGCAATCGTTTCATTGGGATTTTGTAATTAACGGCGAGGTCCGAAAAACATTTGAAAAGAAGTTGAAGGCTCGCATGTGCGGTCATGTTGGGCGTTGGAAAGAAAAGTGGAAGATTAAAGGCAATGAGTCGAAACCTAAGTGGATGGATCCGCTTGTTTGGAGCGGTCTTGTTCGATATTGGGTGGATCCGAAGAGCAGGAAGAAGAGTTCCGATAGTCGCAAGGCCCGATACTCTGATCCTGATGGTTCCGGGCCTTCTAAGCATCGTTCTGGACAAACCTCGTTTAAAACACGGGGCCGAAACATAGTAAGTTTTTTTTTAGAAAAAATCTTACATTCGTAATTTAATATAATATTATGAATTTATGAAATTTTTTTTAGGCCGCAAAGACCGGATCATCAGTTCCTGATTTGTTAGCGGTTCTCGAGGAGACAAAACGGAAACCGGCTGGCTCTTTTATCGATGGACGCTCGGAGAAGATCTACCACGATGTCACTTCGCGGCTCGAACTGTTATCTCAGACAGTTGATAGTGATGATCCCGAGAGCACATCATCTGGCGGACTTACTCCTTTCGTGAAGAACCAAATTTTTACCGAGGTACGTATTTAAAAATTAAATTGTTGTATTGTATTTAAATATTTTTAGAAATATTTATAATGTTTGTTTTTTTGTCTTTCATAGGTTGCTCCCCGCAAAAAAGGAAGAATTTACGGAGTCGGTTCGCTTCAACCGCAAATTGAAGCTTCATCAACATCGGCTTCACGTCCATCCCAGGACGATTTACACCGGATCATAACGAGTCAGGCCGAGATGATATCGAGTCAGGCCGTGATGCTAACGAATCAGGCCGAGAAGATTAATTCCTATGATGCTTTCATGGACTAATTTGCTGAGAAGCCGGCTTTTGCAAGATTTCACGCAGCACGTAACCCTTCGGGATCGGGATCCGGAACCGGAACCGGGACCGGAACCGGTACCGAAACCGGTACCGAAACCGAAACCGGAACCAGTTCCGGAACCGGTCCTTTGTAAACATTTTAATTTGTTTTTTTGTTTTTTTTTAAAACAATTATGCACTTTTTGTAATAAATAAATAAATTATATAATTATGTTTTATAATTTTAAATGTTAATTATTTTAATTATTATTTAATTTTTAAATTAAATTTTTAATATTTTTTAATTACAAAATTGAACTTTCCTCGCAAATCCATTGAAATTTTGCGATGGTTTTGCGACGACACGAAATTTGCAGTCGCAAATCCATCGCAAATCCATCGCAATTCCATCTTAAGAAAAACGTGACGTTTTGAACGGCATAAATTAGTTAGTATGAGAAACGAAAGATGTTTAAATGGGGCCTCTCGTGTTCCACATGGTTTTAAGGATTTTATATGGCATAAAACATTTACATTTGGGACAATTTGTCCATACATGTTTTTTTGTTTTGCTAGGAATGAAATTGTCCATACATATTTTTATTGATATTCGCTTTTGGTTTGCATATTCGAGTTTAACAGCCAATTTAATTAAAAAAAAGACTTTGATGTTGCTCATGATTAGTGCGATTGCGGCTGTTCTTCCATTATTAATTTGATCAAACGAATAAGCGGTTATTTTCGGTTATTCCACTAAAACTCAAACAAAATCTTATTTTTCCTATCTAAACACAACAACACACAAGTTTTTTTTATCCACCATTGATATTGATATATTTTTTTGCTAAAGGTGGGTCAGTTAACAGTATCCCCAACATCATAGCTCTCTCAACATGTTTCCGGACAGATTCCCACAGTCATCGATTGGTTCTTTCTAACTCGACTGAGAGTGAGATACAAACTGTTAAAAATATTTTGTAGGTATTATGTATTTGCAGTTGAACCCAAAAAAAGAGAGAGTTATTATCATATTATGTATTTACCAATCGTAACGTGACATACAGACCACAAATTCATAAAGGACCATAACGCGACATATAAACGCCACCAAATTTATGGTTACACACCACCTTTTCTTTACACACCACCTTTTTTTTTTTTTAATATAACTAAGTGGTGATCCGGATTTTTACTACCAAATCTCTTTGAAGTGAGTGTAACCGTCGAGTAGCCAATTCATCAGATTTTTAAATGGATTTAAAGTATAACACTATTTTGACTGGACAAATGGAAGTGATTAGATAATTTCATATTTGCGAGAAATCGTTTGGCCTAAACAAATAAGGCGACTCATCCATACGTGAAAACTATTAGTCCACTACCACTTGGTTAATTCGAGGGTTTTAATCGGAGTTTCGTGCAGGGCCATGACCTATTTTGTTTTTTTGATTTTTTACACACAAACAAAAAATTTGGAGCCTATTTTTTTTTTTTGACAGATAAAAAGCTCAAAAAAAAAAATTTCCCCCAATTTTTGTTTTTTATGGCCATGGCCCCTCGAAAATTTAGAACTGGGCGTTCCACATGTGTAAGGCTTACGTGGCAAGGAACAAGTACATTTTGGACAAATCATTTTGGAGTATATATTACAGTATATTTGTATAAGACCCTACATGGCACATGCATGCATTGCAACTAATATTCGTTTTTTGGTCAGAAAATTTTATTATAAACAAATTTGCTAATTCGAGTATTACATTAATCTCACATTCTCACACAAGATTAAACGAATCCTCGTCAGCACGGAGTATGTTCACACGTATTTAAGATTAGTAGATTCTGACCTTCACATTCTTAGTCTTTAATTACTAGAAATGCTACTCGTCAATGCTCATCTCAACTAGCAGTTTTCGTTTATTTTAAATTTTAAATTCTTATTTTACGTAAATTTTATTATGAAATAATTTGAAATGTTCAATGCATCTGCGTAGTGTGAATATTATACAGTATTGATTTTTTTTTTCGATCACTTTTTTGTCTTTTTTTAATACAACATGATTGTCAACAATTAAAAAAAATATCGTGTTTGAAGGATTTCATATTTTTCGGGGTCATACCTTTTTATTGTTTGTTTTGCTTGTCTTTCACTATTTTGTTTATTTTCCTTTAAATTTACCAAATCTAAAACATTTTTTGGTAGGATTAGACAATATATTCGTAATATCCATTTTGTTTGTTATCCCTTCCGAGTTGATCCAAAAATTTAGTTAACAAATATTAAAAACTAATATCTGTTAGATACAAAAAAAATACTAATATTTAAAGATATCGGTATTTGTTCTACTACGAATATTGATATATATCTCTATAATTTTTTTAAATGAATTTTGTTTTGTAAGTTATTAAATGAAATGACATTACAAATAATAAAGAATAATTGAAATAGGAAATGATATAATAATCTTTTAAAATTATTGATTAGAATATGGAATATATATATTTTGCATTAAAAAGGTTAATTATTATTTAATTTCTTAATTATTTTTAATATTATATATTTTAAAATAATAATCAATTCATATATATTCAAAGAAACAAAAAATATTCAAAATCTTGCTATATTTTTCACTATAATTTATTTGAATATATTTCAAAACAAAAATTGAAAAATATTTTACTAATTTTATAAAAGGTTAGACACAAGAAAACTATTTTTTAAGAGTTTGTAGACTAATCACAAAAACTAGAGTTATTTAACGGTGCATATTAGAATTATGTTTTCAAGATTATAAGTTTTTGCGGATTAGCCCAAATAATATTTTAATTCACTGCAAAACGGGTTAAATAGACAAATTATTACAAATTGACAGCTTTATCTATAATCATTAATTAGTTAGCTATATTGTAAAATTCAGATAAAAGTAATTTTTTTAAATTTCAAATTCAGATTAAATCCTAGTAATCTTACAAATGAATTTTGCTGAGTTTGATGGTTACTGATATGGAAACTATACCCACGTCTCATCGTCGATGCTTTCTTAAAATGCATTAGAGAATCAACACTCATCACGCCTCAATCTTGAACCAATCACATAAAACTTTAATTACTCTCATATATATACTTCATGCTCCATGCATTAAGTTCTTTGGAATTTGGATAGATCAAACTATACGTTACTTAGACCACCTCCAATGGAGGTTCTAACATGGGTTTCTTAACCCAAAAAAAAAAATATATATATATATAGTATTAGTTAAGAACCGATTATTAAATAAGAATTTTTAGATATATATATATATATAGTATTAGTTAAGAACCGATTACACTTGGCGTACGTACGTGTTTCATACGTTTTTAAATGTACTACTTGATGAAGATATCTCTCTATAAATTGAAGTGCGCGTGAGGTGCATCTTCCACTCACCAACATCTTCTGATAATTCTCCTCTAATCTTATCACTAAATAATAAGTACGATAAAAAAAAATGGATTCAAGATTCATCGACACCATTCATTCCTTGAGGTTATTCTCTCCAATTCATCATTACAACACATTCATATAATCATATATACTTAATTGTGCTTTTATTTAGTTATTTCCAATATATATATATATATGTGTGTGTGTGCATGCAACTGTACTAATATATGTATATCGCGATGCAGCTATAATGATGATAAGATTGATGATGAATATGCGTTTGTGAGAGCTCTACGTATGAGTGGTGGAGATGGAGCCAACAGTTACTCCGCCAATTCTCTTCTTCAGGTTTTTCATTATGATCAAAATTGTAAATTTTAAATATTAACCAATGAATTTATGTTTATAAACCAAGTGGTTGTAGTGGGGTAGTTCCCATTCGGGGTGAGTTTCGGTTCTGTTGGTCCAGACCGGGGATCGAATCTCCCGGATGCAGAATTATCACACTAACTCTTGGTCAAGTGGGGCATCATAAGTGGACTGTGTCACTCCCGCACGGGCCTGTGATTACTTCCGAGTTTAATAAAAAAAAAACAAATTATGTTTATAAAAAACAAATTAATTTAAATCTGCTATATAAGAATAACGTATTTAAATTTGTTTATATGATTCTATCAAAATCCAAATATATTATATTATTATGCATGAAATAGAATAGAAAGCTATAAATTATTAATCAATACAAATAATTTTTCAATTCTATTTCCTGAATTGAAGGTGTTTTTGACCAATTTATCGTGGACGATTGATAATATTCATTTGGTTTTTATTGGAAACTAAATACTTGTTTTAACTAGTATATCTCTTTCATTTTTTTTTAGAGAAGAGTTTTATCAATGGCCAAACCAGTTTTGGTAAAAAACACAGAAGAAATGATGATGAACTTGGACTTTCCTAAGTACATCAAAGTTGCTGAATTGGGTTGTTCTTCGGGACAAAACACATTTCTGGCTATATCTGAGATCATCAACACCATCAATGTGTTGTGTCAACAATTGAACCAAAACCCACCGGAAATTGATTGTTGTTTGAATGATCTCCCGGAAAACGATTTCAACACGACTTTCAAGTTCGTACCTTTCTTCAACAAGGAGCTCATGATAACAAGCAAAGCATCGTGTTTTGTCTATGGAACTCCAGGTTCCTTCTACTCAAGGCTCTTCTCTCGCAATAGCCTCCATTTTATACATTCCTCTTACGCTCTGCATTGGCTCTCTAAGGTACTTATGAATTTTGAGATCTTGTTATAACATCTTTACTTATACAAAACTTTTGAGTTATTTGGTATTTAAATGATGGAATTATGTGTTTATATGATTAAAAAGGTTCCTGAAAAACTGGAGAATAATAAGGGAAGTATATACATAACAACCGCAAGCCCTCAAAGTGCGTACAAGGCTTACTTGATTCAATACCAAAGAGATTTCAGGATGTTTTTAAGGTTGCGTTCTGAAGAAATTGTCTCTAATGGACGTATGGTTCTCACCTTCATTGGTAGAAACACTCGTAATGATCCATTGTTTAGAGATTGCTGTCACTTTTGGACATTGCTATCAAAATCTCTCCGCGACCTAGTCTTCGAGGTATATCAAATCAAGTTGTTCATTTTTTTTTGTTAAACAATTCAAATATGCCTATTCGTGGTTTCAAGCGATTAGGATCGTGTATGAGCAAATCAAAACTGTTGATCCGTAAATCACACAAAAAGGGTAAAACAGTACTTTTTAGTCGGAATCTCGTTTATTGATCTAAGTCGGCGGTTACAACAGAGTTTAAGTAAGAAGGTAAAGACAAAAGGATTCGAGATCGGTAACGAGCTCTCTTCTATTCTCTGTCTTTGCGGAAGTTGTGCATATCTTGAATGAATGAGCCTCCTCCTTTATTTATAGTGTCTTGAGGCGGTTGAAAGGAAGATTTCCTTTTCCGAGTTCGATTCGGAAAAGGAAATCTTCCGGTTTTCTCTCCGAGATAAGGATAAGTTCCTGATATCTCGAGGAGTCGACCAAAGAGAATATTTCCTTTTCCGAGATCGGTGGGAAAAGGGAAATATTCCGGTTTCATCTGTTGTAACGGACCGGGCTTGTGATGGGCCTAGATCGGTAGCCGAGATGGGCTTTCAGCGAGATTCCGAACTCGGCCCAACGTTTCGGGCCGACTTGTCTTTGATCCGAACCATCGTAGATCGGTCTTGATTGAACCGATCTCGGTTCGAACCGAGTTAAACCAGGGGGTGCTAATCCCCCCTCTAACAATTAGTCCCCCCCTCAGTTCGGCGAGGGAGTTTATGAGTTCGGCGAATTTTGAGGAGTATTCTTTAGCTCGGTTAGAATTGAGGTTGGTTCAATCAAAATCCGTCTCGAGTGCGGTAGATTCTGAGTCCGGTGAATTTCTTTCGAGAATGAAGATCGGAATTCTCGCGGTTTGACTAGTCTTTTGAAGTCGTACATTATACGAACCTCTCGAATTTATCGTTCACAGTGGTGCCGTAAACTGTACGGTCTTAGCCGGGTGAAGAGGATAAATTCGACTGAACCTGTTCGAGGTCGGCAATCCCTATCGTAGATCGGCTTACTGCTTTTGCGATTGTTGAGAAATCGGCTTACTTGTTTTTGCGACTGTTGAGAAATCGGCTTACCAGTTTTGCGACTGTTGAGAAGTCGGCTTAGATTTGCGAGGAAGGTCGTTCGGCTTGACCCTAGAGTTTAGTTTTAAGAGTACGTGAACAGCCCATCTTAATATGCTCTAGGTTTCTCACATTGAATCCGAGTGTGCGAGACGGACTTGGCTTATTTAGCTCGGATAATCTGAGAATTTGGTGCGAGACTGATCTCGGCTTTGAATGTGGAAAGTGTATTATCCATTGCACCATGAGGATGCGTGCGAGCTAAGCTCGGCTTTATCAGATCGTCTGGCCAGGACGTTGATATGAGAACCGTTGGTGGTTGAAAATGCGAACTGTTGAAGTTCGGCAAACGTAAAGTTTGACTTTAGAAAATACGAACTGTTGTAGTTCGGCAAACTAAAAGTTTGGCTTAGAAGATACGAACTGTTGGAGTTCGGCAAACTAAAAGTTTGACTTGTAAAATACGAACTGTTGGAGTTCGGCAAACTGAAAGTTTAGAAAATACGAACTGTTGGAGTTCGGCAAACTAAAAGTTTGACTTAGAAAATACGAACTGTTGGAGTTCGGCAAACTAAAAGTTTGACTTAGAAAATACGAACTGTTGGAGTTCGGCAAACTAAAAGTTTGACTTGTAAAATACGAACTGTTGGAGTTCGGCAAACTAAAAGTTTGGCTTAGAAAATACGAACTGTTGGAGTTCGGCAAACAAAAAGTTTGACTTAGAGGATACGAACTGTTGGAGTTCGGCAAACTAAAAGTTTGACTTAGAAGATACGAACTGTTGGAGTTCGGAAAACTGAAAGTTTGACTTAGAAAATACGAACTGTTGGAGTTCGGCAAACTAAAAGTTTGACTTAGAAAATACGAACTGTTGGAGTTCGGCAAACTAAAAGTTTGACTTAGAAAATACGAACTATTGGAGTTCGGCAAACAAAAAGTTTGACTTTAGAAAATACGAACTGTTGGAGTTCGGTAGAATGCCTTGGTAAAATTTTATTAATGTTATAGCTGCGCCTTGTGAGGGCTGCATACGTACCTTCGAAAGAAGGATCAAGCCATTCGTAGTTCATAATAAGATGGCTTTGCGAGCTGTGGAAGCTTCATCTTACTTAGTCGTTTCTTGACTGTTAATTCCGAGGTCGTGTTACACATCCTCTCGAGTTCATTGTGCACACAATTGGTGCCGTACATAATACGGTCTTAGCCGGGGTGTAGAGAATGAACTCGATCTTACGACCTGCTTCTAGGTCGGCGATCGTCGATTGATCGGCTTAGTTCCCATATTGGATCTGAGTGTGCGAGACAGACTCGACTTATTTGGCTCAGACAATCTGGGAATTGCGTCATCCGGCTTATAATTTGCGAATGTTGAGAATTCGGCTTACTATTTCCCAGATCGAATCCGAGTGTATTGTCACTTGATAGAGGAGAAGCTTGATAGCGAGAGCGTAGCTAGGTAGAAGAGCGTCTTTTTTTTTTTTTTTTTTTTTTTTTTTTTTTTTTTTTGCGAACTGTGCGCGTTCGGCTTTTTGAGTTCGGCGAACAAGGTCGGCGCGATGCCTGACTGCGAACAAGGTCGGCGCGATGCCTGACTGCGAGAAAGGTGGGCGCGATGCCTGACTGCGAACAAAGTCGGCGCGATGCCTGACTGCGAGCAAGGTGGGCGCGATGCCTGACTGCGAACAAGGTGGGTGCGATGCCTGACTGCGAACAAAGTCGGCGCGATGCCTGACTGCGAGCAAGGTGGGCGCGATGCCTGACTGCGAACAAGGTGGGCGCGATGCCTGACTGCGAACGAGGTCGGCGCGATGCCTGACTGCGAGCAAGGTGGGCGCGATTTTTTTACCGTGAGTAAGGTCGGCGCGATGCCTGACTGCGAACAAGGCATCGCGCCGATCATTGTTTGACGTCGGTTAACTGCGAGATTGAGCTCGGCACGTCTTCAAGTGAGCTTGGCATGGTGACATGCACGGTACGTCATGCTAGGCATGGTTGTTAGGATAAAATCGGCATGTCTTCATGCTCGGCATGTGTTTCTCGGCGCGTTCGGTATGTTCAATGCGTACCGCAAGTTCGGCGTGGTCCCATGTTCGGCATGACCTTGAACGGGCTCGTGATCATGAGCTCGGCGTGTTGTGATCGTGTTCGTTGGTCGTCGTTATGCACGTCGCTTTGCATGCAAGCTATTCATCATGCATGTTACTTCTCGTCGTGTGTTTAGTGAGTTCATGTCCGGTGAATTGGTTTCTCGTCGTGAGCTCATCATGCTCGGTCATCCTCGGTGTATTGGCGAGTTCGACAAGTTGGTGAGTTCGTCGTGGCCTCGTGATCGGCATGTTCGGCGTATTCAGAGAGATGTGATGACGTCATGGTCGGCATGTTTGTGTTCGGTGGCGACGTGCATGGCTCGTGAGGAGAGTAAGTGACGTCGTCGTTTATGTCTCACGTAATACTTGTTGCTTGCCATGCACGTCACATCTTCTTCTCAAGTCACGATGGTCTTTATGCTCGGTAAGTGAGCTCGTTATTATGTTCGGCCTCTCTTTCATGGTCATGACTCATGAGTGAGCTCGTTCTCGCGTGAGTTCGGTTGATGAGCTGATGAGCTCGTTCCTCTCTTTTTTTTTTTTTTTTTTTTCTTTAACGAATCTGGTCGGGGTTGGGCTTTCGATATTCTCAATACTTTGGGCCAGGGGATGGCTTAATCTAAGATAGACTGATATCAGGTGGGCCGAGAATCTGCTCAAGCCCAAAAGGAAGAAGATCTGGTTTTCGTCTTCACGTCGTAGGTCGGTGTTGGTTCGTTGCAGGTGCGGCGTTAATGGCGGCGGCCATGGCGGAGCTCCGGGAAGCTCGACGTGGTCCCAGATTGCTGACTGTGGTCGGCGTAGGAGATCACGGACGGAGGTGGTGCTGCTCGCGGCTTCTCCCCTCATTCACGTTCGGTGTTAAGGGCATTGTTGACTGGAAGAGCCATCGCCGAACTCAATTTAACGATATCCGAAAGTACTGTTCTAAATATTCCCCACAGTCGGCGCCAATTGTTGATCCGTAAATCACACAAAAAGGGTAAAACAGTACTTTTTAGTCGGAATCTCGTTTATTGATCTAAGTCGGCGGTTACAACAGAGTTTAAGTAAGAAGGTAAAGACAAAAGGATTCGAGATCGGTAACGAGCTCTCTTCTATTCTCTGTCTTTGCGGAAGTTGTGCATATCTTGAATGAATGAGCCTCCTCCTTTATTTATAGTGTCTTGAGGCGGTTGAAAGGAAGATTTCCTTTTCCGAGTTCGATTCGGAAAAGGAAATCTTCCGGTTTTCTCTCCGAGATAAGGATAAGTTCCTGATATCTCGAGGAGTCGACCAAAGAGAATATTTCCTTTTCCGAGATCGGTGGGAAAAGGGAAATATTCCGGTTTCATCTGTTGTAACGGACCGGGCTTGTGATGGGCCTAGATCGGTAGCCGAGATGGGCTTTCAGCGAGATTCCGAGCTCGGCCCAACGTTTCGGGCCGACTTGTCTTTGATCCGAACCATCGTAGATCGGTCTTGATTGAACCGATCTCGGTTCGAACCGAGTTAAACCAGGGGGTGCTAATCCCCCCTCTAACAAAAACTATTTGGAAATTTCGCCATAGCTGTCAAAAATAAGGTCAAAATATCAAAAAGAAAATAGTAAAGAGTTACTTACTTTTATTCTCGAAATTTCTTTGAGATATTTTCTAGCTACCATTGTTGCTAAGGATCATAAGTTCCTAGCCAATAGCTCATGAGTTTATTGGGATATCGAGATTATGGAAAACATAAATATGGATATTTACCAATATCTTAGATTAGGAAATTTAGCTTTATCTTAAATATAATATTTCCATATTAGTTTAGCAAACTAAGTTACTTTCATCTCTATATTTAAGATAAATCTAAATTTCATAATCTAAGATATCGGTAAATATCTATATTTTAAAAATAAGGTCAATATGATAATAATAATAAATAAAAACAATTTCCCCTTGTTTTCTTTTCTGGCATCAATCTTCCGTTCTATGCTTCTATTTTAATGCCAACTACTTTTTTTTCCAAAGTGATCAACAAATTAACATTTGTTTTGATATTTACTCAAATACAGACCATGATTATTATTTTGCTGAATTTTAAACACACGATCTTTATCGTATAATCTTTATACAGGGCTTAGTAAGTGAATCAAAATTGGATGCATTCAACATGCCGTTTTATGATCCGAACGAACACGAACTCAAGGAAGTTATCCTAAACGAGGGATCTTTTGAAATCAATGACTTGGAGACACATGGATTCGACCTTGGCCTTAGTAACTGCGACGACCGCGAAGAAGATGACAATGAAGCAGGATACAATGAAGCCAAATGTATAAGAGCCGTTACTGAACCAATGCTCGTTGCTCACTTTGGAGGAGACATCATCGATATCTTGTTTGATAAGTATGCACATCATGTGACTAAGCATGCGAGCTGCAGCAACAAAACGAGTATCACTCTTGTCGTTTCGTTGACTAAGAAATAATCATCTTTTGTGGTATAAATGTTTTTCAGGAAGCTTTTCCGTTAATAAATTCCAAGACTTAGCACTCTTGGGAAGTAAATTGTGACTGTATGTTGTGTTTTTATTTATTTTAAGGTCATTTTGTTAATATAAGTAAGATCTGTAAAAACAAATGGTAAAATTATAGTCAATTTGGTAACTAAAGCCATACTACTTCCGATTTGGTAACATAACATCTATATACTAAACATAAAGCTTTAGCAAAGAAAAAAGAAAGGACGAAACATAAAAATGATAAAAATATGTTGTTTAAGTAATATGGGTTTTTAATTCAAAATAAATTAGTAATTAGTGAATTAATCCATGTCTTTTATATATTACTTGAAAACTATCTTAATTTTTGATGTGTGTACGTAGCCTAACATATGTCGAACTTCTTTTTATCATCAATGTTCTCGATTGGAGCATAAGTCGGAAGTTGAGATGCTAAAAAATATCTTAATAAGTTTCTTGACCCATTGAACTAATAAACCCCACATATCTGGATGGTCAAAACAAATTGCTGAGCTTATCCCACATTAATTGAACATCATGCTCACAACTTTGATTTACGTCTCTGCTACAACAGATCAAAAACAATTTTTAAAAAGAACCTAACAACAAACAAATTTGTTGCTCTTTTTCAGATCTCTTATAGGCTTTTTGGGCTTACCAAACTCTTTGAAAACAGCCTTCATATATATATACCAAGCCAAGGTCCCAAGGACAACAAACGCCTTGTCTACAAGGCTATATATCTCAGCATTCATAATCTGGCCACTTGTAAATTCTATTTTAGGATAAAGAGAAACAATTTTGTTTGCTGTTAGGTTCTTTTTTAAAAATTGTTTGGGGAAATTATAAGGAGAACAAATGAGAAAAATACACAAAAGAAATTTCCTCTTTGAACAAAAAAAAGAGAATTAAGTAGGAAGAGGGGAAGTATGTTAATCCTCTTCCCAGCCTAAATTATACACAACTATCCAACCGCAAAGCAACAAATAAACGGACATGAAACAAAAACACACTAACAAATTTTGGAATATGCCCGTAATAATGCCATAAAGACAACAGAACCAACCGGAGAAAAGAGTGAAATAAGCATGTCTCATTTCCATCCTAAACTTATCCGATAGCTGAATCAGCCCTATCCCTCCGGTGAACAACGATATGGTGAATAACGACACATACCACACAAACGACACTTGTCTATCCACCAAAATAATTGCACATATTGGCGCATGCATACGACGCACCCAGGGTAAGTTCCGCAAAGACAAGCTGAGGAATCCTTTCTTTCACTGTAGTAAACTCCTCGTAGCAATTATTGGAGGGAGGATCGGTGAAGAAGAGATACCTGACTAGCGTCACTGCGTAGAATGTTGTGGCACTCACCGCACCATCCCTAAGGAACCGAGACGAAGACGATGACTTTCCTCCCGGTGGCTGTTAGAGGGGGGATTAGCACCCCCTGGTTTAACTCGGTTCGAACCGAGATCGGTTCAATCAAGACCGGTTTACGATGGTTCGGATCGAGGATAAGTCGGCCCGAAAACATTGGGCCGAGCTCGGGATCTCGCTGAAAGCCCACCTCGGCTACCGATCTAGGCCCATCACAAGCCCAGTCCGTTACAACAGATGAAACCGGAATATTTCCTCTTTCCCGCCGATCTCGGAAATGGAAATATTCCTTGCGAATAGACCGCCAAAGAATAAGGAATATATCCTTATCTCGGAGGGGAATCCGGAATATTTCCATTCCCTAATCGAGCAAGGAAAAGGGAATATTCACATTTAGAGCCGCCTCAAGACAATATAAATAGAGGAGAAGGTTCATTCATCAACACATACACAACTTCCGCAGAGACAGAGAATACAAGAGAGAGCTCATTACCGATCTCAAGTCTTTTGTCTTTGCTTTCTTACTTAAACTCTGTTGTAACCGCCGACTTAGATCAATAAACGAGATTCCGACTAAAAGTACTGTTTTACCCCTTTTTGTGTGATTTACGGATCAACAATTGGCGCCGTCTGTGGGGAGTAATAGAACAGTACTTTCGGATATCGTTTGATTGAAGTTCGGCAATGGTTCTTCCAGTCGATACCACCGCAGCCCTCGTCAACAGCTCAGAAAACGATGATCAAAACCCTCGGGCTGACGAACTCAATCCAACCGACACTGAGTTACCGACAACCGGAGGAGGACCCCCTCCTTCTAGCGCCATCGCGCCGACCTTGCTCGCAGTCAGGCATCACGCCGACCTTGCTCGCAGTCAGGCAATGCGCCGAACTTGCTCGCAGTCAGGCATCACGCCGACCTTGCTCGCAGTCAGGCAATGCGCCGACCTTGCTCGCAGTCAGGCAATGCGCCGAACTTGTTCGCAGTCAGGCATCGCGCCGACCTTGTTCGCAGTCAGGCATCGCGCAGACCTTGCTGGCAGTCAGGCATCACGCCGACCTTGCTCGCAGTCAGGCATCACGCCGACCTTGCTCGCAGTCAGGCAACGCGCCGAACTTGCTCGCAGTCAGGCATGCGCCGAACTTGCTGGCAGTCAGGCATCACGCCGACCTTGCTCGCAGTCAGGCATCACGCCGACCTTGCTCGCAGTCAGGCAACACGCCGACCTTGCTCGCAGTCAGGCATCACGTCGACCTTGCTCGCAGTCAGGCAACGCGCCGAACTTGCTCGCAGTCAGGCATGCGCCGAACTTGTTCGCAGTCAGGCATCACGCCGACCTTGCTCGCAGTCAGGCATCGCGCCGAACTTGTTCGCGGTCAGGCATCGCGCCGACCTTGTTCGCAGTCAGGCATCGCGCCGACCTTGCTCGCAGTCAGGCATCACGCCGACCTTGCTCGCAGTCAGGCAATGCGCCGAACTTGCTCGCAGTCAGGCATCACGCCGACCTTGCTCGCAGTCAGGCAATGCGCCGACCTTGCTCGCAGTCAGGCAATGCGCCGAACTTGTTCGCAGTCAGGCATCACACCGACCTTGTTCGCAGTCAGGCATCGCGCCGACCTTGCTGGCAGTCAGGCATCACGCCGACCTTGTTCGCTGTCAGGCATCACGCCGACCTTGCTCGCAGTCAGGCAACGCGCCGAACTTGCTCGCAGTCAGGCATGCGCCGAACTTGCTGGCAGTCAGGCATCACGCCGACCTTGCTCGCAGTCAGGCATCACGCCGACCTTGCTCGCAGTCAGGCAACGCGCCGAACTTGCTCGCAGTCAGGCATGCGCCGAACTTGTTCGCAGTCAGGCATCACGCCGACCTTGCTCGCAGTCAGGCAATGCGCCGAACTTGTTCGCAGTCAGGCATGCGCCGAACTTGCTGGCAGTCAGGCATCACGCCGACCTTGCTCGCAGTCAGGCATCACGCCGACCTTGCTCGCAGTCAGGCAACGCGCCGAACTTGCTCGCAGTCAGGCATGCGCCGAACTTGTTCGCAGTCAGGCATCACGCCGACCTTGCTCGCAGTCAGGCAATGCGCCGAACTTGTTCGCAGTCAGGCATCGCGCCGACCTTGTTCGCAGTCAGGCATCGCGCCGACCTTGCTCGCAGTCAGGCATGCGCCGAACTTGCTGGCAGTCAGGCATCACGCCGACCTTGCTCGCAGTCAGGCAATGCGCCGACCTTGCTCGCAGTCAGGCAATGCGCCGAACTTGTTCGCAGTCAGGCATCGCGCCGACCTTGTTCGCAGTCAGGCATCACGCCGACCTTGCTCGCAGTCAGGCAATGCGCCGAACTTGTTCGCAGTCAGGCATCGCGCCGACCTTGTTCGTAGTCAGGCATCGCGCCGACCTTGCTCGCAGTCAGGCATCGCGCCGACCTTGTTCGTAGTCAGGCATCGCGCCGACCTTGCTCGCAGTCAGGCATCACGCCGACCTTGCTCGCAGTCAGGCAATGCGCCGAACTTGTTCGCAGTCAGGCATCACGCCGACCTTGCTCGCAGTCAGGCAATGCACCGACCTTGCTCGCAGTCAGGCAATGCGCCGAACTTGTTCGCAGTCAGGCATCGCGCCGACCTTGTTCGCAGTCAGGCATCGCGCCGACCTTGCTCGCAGTCAGGCATCACGCCGACCTTGCTCGCAGTCAGGCAATGCGCCGAACTTGTTCGCAGTCAGGCATCACGCCGACCTTGCTCGCAGTCAGGCAATGCGCCGACCTTGCTCGCAGTCAGGCAATGCGCCGAACTTGTTCGCAGTCAGGCATCGCGCCGACCTTGCTCGCAGTCAGGCATCGCGCCCACCCCGCTCGCAGTCAGGCATCGCGCCGACCTTGTTCGCAGTCAGGCATCGCGCCCACCTTGCTCGCAGTCAGGCATCGCGCCGACCTTGTTCGCAGTCAGGCATCGCGCCGACCTTGTTCCTCGAACTCAAAAGCCGAACTCCAACAGTTCGCCGACCTTGTTCGTCGAACTCAAAAGCCGAACTCCAACAGTTCGCCGACCTTGTTCGTCGAACTCAAAAGCCGAACTCCAACAGTTCGCTGAACTCGAAAGTTCACCGAATTTGAAAGATCGCCGAACTCAAAAAGTTTGCATCGCCAAAAAAAAAAAAAAAAAAAAAAAAAAAAAAAAAAAAGACGCTCTTCTACCTAGCTACGCTCTCGCTATCAAGCTTTCTCCTCTATCAAGTAACAATACACTCTCCAACAGAGCTACATCTTCTACCGAGCTACAACACGCTCATTATGACATGATTTGTCCAATTAACGGTTTATCAGTTTCAGTTCAGAATGGTTTATCAGTTTCAACTCGTCTCGGTTCAGATTGGTTTTCACAGCTTCAGTTCTTCAGATTCAGAACTTCACAGCTTCAGTTCTTCAGATTTAGAACTTCACAGTTTCAGTTCTTCATTCAGAACTTCAGAATTTCAGAGTAGTTTCAGTTCAGATGAGTTTTTCGTACATAATTCAAGCTCATCAGATTCAGAATTTCAGCTCGTCAACCTCATATTGAAGCCGTACTCTAGAGTCTGCACTACAGTCTAAAACGACTCCCAAATCATCCGAGCCAAGTAAGCCGGGTCCGTCTCGCACACTCGGATTCGATTTGCAAAATAGTAAGCCGAATTCTCAACATTCGCAAATTATAAGCCGGATGACGCAATTCCCAGATTGTCTGAGCCAAATAAGTCGAGTCTGTCTCGCACACTCAGATCCAATATGGGAACTAAGCCGATCAATCGACGATCGCCGACCTAGAAGCAGGTCGTAAGATCGAGTTCATTCTCTACACCCCGGCTAAGACCGTATTATGTACGGCACCAATTGTGTGCACAATGAACTCGAGAGGATGTGTAACACGACCTCGGAATTAACAGTCAAGAAACGACTAAGTAAGATGAAGCTTCCACAGCTCGCAAAGCCATCTTATGATGAACTACGAATGGCTTGATCCTTCTTTCGAAGGTACGTAGGCAGCCCTCACAAGGCGCGGCTATAACATTAATAAAATTTTACCAAGACATTCTACCGAACTCCAACAGTTCGTATCCTCTAAGTCAAACTTTTAGTTTGCCGAACTCCAACAGTTCGTATTTTCTAAGTCAAACTTTTAGTTTGCCGAACTCCAACAGTTCGTATCTTCTAAGTCAAACTTTTAGTTTGCCGAACTCCAACAGTTCGTATCCTCTAAGTCAAACTTTTAGTTTGCCGAACTCCAACAGTTCGTATTTTCTAAGTCAAACTTTTAGTTTGCCGAACTCCAACAGTTCGTATTTTCTAAGTCAAACTTTTTCGTTTGCCGAACTCCAATAGTTCGTATCTTCTAAGCCAAACTTTTAGTTTGCCGAACTCCAACAGTTCGTATTTTCTAAGTCAAACTTTTCGTTTGCCGAACTCCAACTGTTCGTATTCTCTAAGTCAAACTTTACGTTTGCCGAACTTCAACAGTTCGCATTTTCAACCACCAACGGTTACACATCAACGTCCTGGCCAGACGATCTGATAAAGCCGAGCTTAGCTCGCACGCATCCTCATGGTGCAATGGATAATACACTTTCCACATTCAAAGCCGAGATCAGTCTCGCACCAACTTCTCAGATTATCCGAGCCAAATAAGCCGAGCCCGTCTCGCACACTCGGATTCAATGTGAGAAACCTAGAGCATATTAAGATGAGCTGTTCACGTACTCTTAAACTAAACTCTAGGGTCAAGCCGAACGTCCTTCCTCGCAAATCTAAGCCGACTTCTCAACAGTCGCAAAACTAGTAAGCCGATTTCTCAACAGTCGCAAAAACAAGTAAGCCGATTTCTCAACAATCGCAAAAGCAGTAAGCCGATCTACGATAGGGATTGCCGACCTCGAGCAGGTTCAGTCGAATTTATCCTCTTCACCCGGCTAAGACCGTACAGTTTACGGCACCACTGTGTACGATAAATTCGAGAGATTCGTATTATGTACGACTTCAAATATATCAGAGCTCAACAACCCGAGAAAAATCAGCCGAATTCAAAATTCAATAGACTAGTCAAACCGCGAGAATTCCGATCTTCACTTTCGAAAGAAGTTCGCCGGACTCAAAATTCGCCGAACCTAAAAATCCGCCGCACTCGAAATAGAATCTGATCAGATCGTACCGATCTCAGTTTTAACCGAGCTAAAGAATACTCCCCAAAAATTCACCGAACTCATAAACTCCCTCGCCGAACTGAGGGGGGGACCAATTGTTAGAGGGGGGATTAGCACCCCCTGGTTTAACTCGGTTCGAACCGAGATCGGTTCAATCAAGACCGGTTTACGATGGTTCGGATCGAGGATAAGTCGGCCCGAAAACATTGGGCCGAGCTCGGGATCTCGCTGAAAGCCCACCTCGGCTACCGATCTAGGCCCATCACAAGCCCAGTCCGTTACAACAGATGAAACCGGAATATTTCCTCTTTCCCGCCGATCTCGGAAATGGAAATATTCCTTGCGAATAGACCGCCAAAGAATAAGGAATATATCCTTATCTCGGAGGGGAATCCGGAATATTTCCATTCCCTAATCGAGCAAGGAAAAGGGAATATTCACATTTAGAGCCGCCTCAAGACAATATAAATAGAGGAGAAGGTTCATTCATCAACACATACACAACTTCCGCAGAGACAGAGAATACAAGAGAGAGCTCATTACCGATCTCAAGTCTTTTGTCTTTGCTTTCTTACTTAAACTCTGTTGTAACCGCCGACTTAGATCAATAAACGAGATTCCGACTAAAAGTACTGTTTTACCCCTTTTTGTGTGATTTACGGATCAACAGTGGCCACATAAGATTGAGTGATATGGAGAGGCCAAAGAGCGAGAGCAGAGCCATTACATACCATATTCCTCTGCATACGATCACATCTCTTTTACTCATCACAGTCTTCTCCATTTTTCCACTATATATTCTCTCCTCTATTTTTTCCTTCTTCTTCTTTTTAGGTTAATTTTAACCTCTCCTCGTGTGTGTTTATATACTGTAGGCCGTGGAAGTAGAGACTGAATTAGGTTTCTTGAAGTTTTTTAGATTATACACTACTCAAACATCTTCACAATCACAACTAACATACACAATAGTTATAAAAAATCTTTTGATTAAATATAAATCTTTTGGTTAAATATAAATACTTATCATTTTGCTATTACTAACAAATTAAGCTAAACTATATTGTGGGTATGCGGATCATCCTCGGATATCTTCGGTATTGTTTGTTATTTCAGGATTCCTCCTTCTGTATCAGACAAGAGACAATGATAGTTTAAGTCTCTGTTACAGAATGGAGACACTTAAATTAATTGAACAAAGAAACCATCTGATATATTCATCCTGGACATCGTCTTTTAGTTATACTACACATGGTGAACAACAATAAAACCAACTAGAGAAAACTAATCGAAAACAAGTCGAACTTTCTCAAAATCACCAAAGTTAGCTCAAGAATCTTTATCCTTGGATAAGTTCCATGAGAGTCTGCTTATAACACTTTCGTCCACTAGCTTATAGTGATGAGACAACTGCCTGTGAATCAACCCGCAACACTTGTCTACTTTGCTTTGATATTTGCTGTACAAAGCCGGTATTGTTACAGATAGGATGGTCCCTGATCATACCATAAAAGAGTAAACTTCATATAAGACTTTGGTTCACTGAGTTTAAAGGAGCAATGTCGCCGGAAGACATTATAACCGAGTAATAATAAGGAATTAAAAGGTATGAATAGGGAAGAGACTGAAGGATCATCAAATAACGTAAATGTTTTTTTTTTTTGTGCATTTAGGGATCAAGTTACTAACCAATATAAACAAGAGTGCAGAAAGAAATATAGCTACCAATGGCAGAGAGAAGCCACAGGCAAATCACCACCTGCTAAAGAGAAATTGTCAGACCACTAACATCTAAGCACATTGTTCAAATGCTGATGTTTTTTCCCATGTAATTCCAAGAAAATGTAAATTAATAGTATCATTGTGAGTTTCATGAAAAAGGTTAGCTTCATAACCTTGAAGAAGAGCCGAAAATCGTTGCCAACTGTAACATCATGAGCCATAACGAGCAAGTGGTTGAGTTTTATACGGAAAGAAGCTGCGGCACTGTTCACCATTTCCTCTGATAGAACAAGCTCTGGTAATGAATTCGCTTGTCTGCTTATACAAAGAAAACAGGTAGCGATCAGTCATATAAACAGCAAAGAATTTACGGAAAAAGACTAGCGTGGTGAGAAGTGATGCCGCACCTATTCCTAAAAGCAGAAACCCGGGCATGGACAAATGATATTATAATCCCGATCAGTAAGACATCTGAAGAAACAGATAAGAAAGGCAATCCGGAAAGCTCAAATATAAGCCAAGCTACAGTTGATAAAACGATAACCCCCAAAGAAAGATTTCTTCTCCTCCATAAGAGCAAGTCAGCAGCTGCATCAAAGAACAAAGCCATACAAAAATGGTTGAGGGTCACTTGCAAAGGTTCGAAGAACTTCACAAACAGTGACTTTTTGCTTGACTAGGCTTTTTCTAGCCCAGAGGAAATGCAGTCCAGATTTGAATCCATCTAGTTCTCATTCAAGATCTAAAGGTAACCTAACTTTCACCTGCCAAATTTTCCATCTTCTACTAATATCCAAAATGCTAAATGTAGTTGAACACATGACAATTTCAAATCCCGCAAACCTAACTTTTCCAAGTATTATCTCCAATATGCATTTTCTGCTCTGTACTTCCCATCGTAACTACCAAATTGATAGTAAAATTCAGAATTGTAAATGTACTCGCACACATAACAATTCCACAACCCAGTAAAATCAGAAACCCTAAGTATCATCACCAACAATTCTGGGGTCGACAATTTCTCATCGTAAACGATCCAAATGATGAAAATAAAAATCAGAAAAAGGAACTCGCCTTTGCCGCCGCCCATGAACTGATGAACCGTAACTTGCCGACCCAACAATCGGTAATCCGATGAGGATCCTCCTTCATTCCTTCCGTCGCAATCACCCTCGATGTCACTTGAACTGTCCATCGGAGATTTCAGGACCCGAATTTCGATTGATTGAAAAGCCTCGCCTTAAATCTGCGATCCCGGAATCGTCTGGGTACAATGGTGGTTTCTGGGCTTGGAGAAAGGAACTAGATTGATCGGAGAATGACGGCGATTGGGAATAATCAAGGAGGAGGAACCGAATATAAATGGCCGTGGTGGCTTTTACATGCATCCAAATTCAACATTTGGAATTTCTCCGCTTCTAGTCAACTTTCTTCATTTCTTTATATCCCTCATCATCATCATCATCATCATCATCATCATCATCTCATATATATTCATCTCTAGAATAAAAAACATTACTCATTGCAAATTAAGGCCTTGGGCTTACTAACCCAATCTTCCGGCCCATATATCTAATCACAATTACATGTCTACGTGTCATGACTGTTACTTTAGTAAAATGTGACAGGCAGTGATATTATCATTCCTCTCAACTTAAAAACACATTTTTCATTTTTAGGCGACCACTAACTCACGAAGGAGAAAGAATATCTCACACAGATCAACAATGGCGATTCGTTCTGTAGCGAGTAGAAAAGCCCTAGCCGGCTTGAAAGAGACATCTTCGAGGCTTCTGGGATTCCGTAGAATCCAGACCTTTACGCTTCCTGATCTCCCCTATGGTTATAGCGCGCTGGAGCCGGCGATTAGCGGCGAGATTATGCAGATTCACCACCAGAAGCACCACCAGGCGTATGTCACTAATTACAACAATGCCCTTGAGCAGCTGGATCAGGCCGTGAAGAAGGGAGACGCTTCCACTGTCGTCAAGTTGCAGAGCGCCATCAAGTTCAACGGCGGAGGTGTCTGACTTTTTTTTATTCGAATCGATTTTCTTATTTTCGATCTCGATTCTGACTTTGTTTAATCGGTGGGTTTGTGTTAGATCGTGCTTAGATGGAGTTATTCATGGGTGCAATGTAGGATCAATCGAATTGAGCTAAAGAAGTTTAGCGATTAAAGTAGTTTATTTAGTACATTGATAAATTGTGCTGAATATAATCTGATTTTCAGATGAGACCTTCGATAAAAGTTTAATCAGTAATGCAAGCTGGCTTAGAAGTACTTAGGTTGCTGGGTCTTTCAGAATTGGATTCTTCCATTACCTTAAGGGAAATGGATTGAGGTTTTTGTGCTAGAGAATGAAACTCAGTGGGTCTATTTCTAATGTGCAGGTCATGTGAACCACTCGATTTTCTGGAAGAACCTTGCTCCTGTCAATGTGAGCTTGTGTTTTGAGCTTCTTTGTCTAATTCTTCCATTGCGTTGTTCTGTGCTTGATGGTTTGTTTTAACATATAACAGCAAGGTGGTGGAGAGCCACCAAAGGGAGCTCTTGGCGGAGCGATTGACACTCACTTCGGCTCCCTTGAAGGTTTGGTGAAAAAAATGAATGCTGAAGGTGCTGCTTTGCAAGGCTCCGGATGGGTGGTCAGTATGTTAGTTTCACCTTTTAATGTCATCGGGTCACATTGTTGACTTTGGTGCTTTACTTAATAATCATGGTCATTGATTTGCCTGTTTTTCTCTTGATTTGATCCAGTGGCTCGGTTTAGACAAAGAACTTAAGAAGCTTGTGGTTGACACAACTGCCAATCAGGTACTTATCCATGATATAGATTTGTTCAAAACATTATGGCATTCTTGATATTCATATAGATATGCGATTTTAATGGATTTTAAAGAAAAAGAGTTTGTTCGGTCACAGGATCCACTAGTGACAAAAGGAGGAAGCTTGGTTCCTCTGGTGGGTATAGATGTTTGGGAGCACGCCTACTACTTGCAGGTAACAACACTTGTGATCCCTTAAACGCATAAGTTAAGCTTCAATCACTAATTTCTCTCTTGCAGTACAAGAATGTGAGGCCTGAATATCTGAAGAACGTGTGGAAAGTGATCAACTGGAAATATGCAAGCGAAGTTTATGAGAAGGAATGCCAGTGAATCGTTAAAAGATAAGATAAAGAGATGAACCAGTTCCAGCTCGGCTTTTGTTTTAAAAGGTTGTCTGAAACAAACTTATAATGTCTCTTGTCTTTGAGTTAGCTCAACTGAGCTGTGTGGATGCAATAATACGTTTATTTTATAAAAGAATTTGCAAGAATAAAAGTTTTGCTCGTTTTCTTATGAAGAAACAACAAAATTTTCATAGTTTCAAAAAACACTCATTAACTTTGTCTTCTTTCTTTTAAATTTATACATATGTTTGAACAACAGCGAGATTTGGAATTGTTATTAATTAATACATACACATACTTTTGTGAAAAATACGCGTAATTTACTATAAGTGTTCGATCTTTTAGAAGAAGAAGAACTACTTGACTATGCAAATAATTCACTTGTTGTGGTTTAACTTGGGTCTATTGTAAAACCGAAGAAAGATTTCGGTCTTGTAATATCTAACCAGGCCTAATAACGAAACGCCTGATTAGCTATTTTATGGGCTTAAAGGCCCACCTTTAAGTCTTCTTCTTCCCAAGCTTTACGTTTGTCCCACATCGTTTATCGGAGCAGTGAAACGATTGTTTATATATCGCTAGAGTCGACAAAGTCATTGTCCCTTCGGGGACATCCGATAAAATTGGAACGATACAGAGAAGATTAGCATGGCCCCTGCGCAAGGATGACACGCACAAATCGAGAAATGGTCCAAATTTTTTTTTGGAAAATCGGTTTCTTCTTCATCTGTTTTTTTTGTTATGAATGATAATCAAGTGTCGAATTCGATGGTGCAGTTGAAATTTGAAAACCCTAAATTTGTTTCCGTAGAGTTCCTGAAATTTGTTTGATTGAGAATTTCACTTCATGAGCTTTTTTTTTAACCCTAGGTTTGAATTTGAGGATATCGGAGATTCGTTCTTAAAACATCTACTAGTGCATATTAACGGTGTCCATTGTTGCAACTCCGGTGATCGGAACCTAACTCCCTGTTCTGGGTTTGACTCTCCGACACCAATGGGATTTTGTCAACCAGTTATCCGGTAGTAAATCTAATTTAACCGGAATGAATTTACTCTCCGACAACAATCGATTTTGCTAACCGGTACAATTCTGGGTTTGACTCTCCTTCTCAAAGGCCAATATGTTTGTGAATGAGCAAATGGCTAATGGCTACTACGCTCTCCAATGGGCTGCGCTAAACAATTCCTTCGACGTTGCTCAATACGTCATCGAGGTACGCACACAAAGCTCGTCGCTGATGCTCAATTGTAAACTAGGATTACTGAATTTCTAGAGACCATTTTCCCTCAGATTTGATCAACTTTGGTAGCCACAAGAGGCAGTTGAGAGCCTTTGGCTTAGGGACTCTATAACAAAAACCCTAAGCTGTTCTTCTTCTTGCTCTTCCTTTGTTCCTATCAAAATCTGTCTGCATTGTGGAAAATGGATCATAATCAACTATCATAAAAGGCGCGTCAAGTAAATTTACATCTGACCTTTTGAGTTTTAAATTGGGCTTTTCCAAATTTCCTTTTTTAAATCTTTAGCTCTTTCATGGAACCACCATACAGTTTGTTTCCCAGAAACTAAGAGCATCTCCAATGGGGGTTCTTAGAGGAGAGGTTCTTAAAATTTTATAATGACAAATAATGATAAATATTAGAGAGGTTCTTAACTTTGAAAAAAAAGGTTCTTAAAGTTCTTATTTAAGAACTTTTTTGGGGGTTCTTAGAAAGAGGTTCTTAAAATTTATAATTAAAATATTGGTAAGAACCCCATGAAGGGTTCTACCATTGGAGATGGTCTACCAGTGTCAAGTCAAATGGTATCCTTGGTTCAACTTATATATGCGTGTAATGAAATAAATAAATAATCATATGAAATAGAAATCTGATTAATAATTCATCAAAAAAATATTGATAAATCGATACAAAAATTAGAATCTAACATTCTTGATCATTTCAATTCAAAAAGACCAAACAGGATCTAAATTTCCTAAAATTACACTCTAATTTCTGTAAAATAAATAACATTTACAAGATTTTATATTCATAAGTATAAATCAAGAATCTATGTAATCTGTATATATATATAAAAAAAAAATTGAGCCAGAAAAATCAGCAAGATCAGACAAAGAACAGTTCTAAGTCTTGACGTCATGACTTTTCTTGCTGGGCCCAGATACCGGAAGTCTCCCTCTCGGTAGAGCATTCAACACCAATGAGCCGAATTTTCCGGCGAAGACTTCAGGAATGTAAGAATATTCTTCCGTCTTTGTCTCCGGCGCCGCGCCACCGCAACCCACCACCGCTTTCGAATCAGGAGAGATATCTCCGGAGAAGATGACGTTATCGATTACAGGAAGAAACTCTCCTGGTAAGTTCCTAGCCGTCGAAAGAGAGACGGAGATGAGAAGGAGAATCAGAAGCAAAGATCTGCTTTTCGCCATCTTTTAAAAAATCTTTTGTTGTTGTTGTTGTTGTTGTAATTAGTCTACTTGGTTAGAAATATGAAGTGGGTGAAGATCAAAGAGAGTAGTTTATATATATATATATATATATGTATACGGAGTGTGTGAGTAGAGAAAGGTCAATGGGAGTTGGAAAACTTACGCGGCAAGTGTCGGACTCAAAATTAGAGTTGAAAGAAGAATCGGTCCTTTCGAGATTACGGTCCAACTAAAATATCATTTTTAAATTTTTATTTATTTCAGTTTTCCTTTTTTTTTTATTAAATTCTAAGCGTATGATAGCTGAAAAAAGCATACAATACATGATTCGGCTATCAAATTTTGAATAGCGTTCTTATATTTATAATACACGAAAAAACAAAAAAGTCTAGCAATTCACAAGCTCATGAATTAAAAAAATGTAGGTTACTAATATTTTATTAGTGCATGTTTTGTATGGAAATATTGAATAAACATTCACGAGTTTCACCGTCGATTATAATATTAACAAGAATAAACTAAATGGTGGTGCTGCATTGATTCTCGTTTGTGTGGAAGAGTCGCTATGTTGGTCTAAGTAAAACATCGATTCTCCGCAAACGTATAATATATCAAATTTTTATCATTTTGGTCAGGCAAAGGTGAAATAAATTAGGTCCATGAGAAAATATGAGAATAGGCTTTTCGTCGGTATCACTTTCTAAAAAGATTTAGTCGGGATGGTAAAAGATCTGGATTACCCTTATTAAAAAATAATATTAACAAGAATGTTAAACACGTTTGTGGACCGTAAATTTTGTCGTATGGGGCAAACATTTTCACATGAGTAAAAACAATAGCAATAAGGAGAAATTTGAGCAAAACATTTTTCTTCAAAAGTATTTTGAACATAGCCACTTTATTTCATTAATGGAGATTCCAACTGCTACCAATAAAAGCCGAAGCACCGTCAGTTTTGACCGCGTCCTTCTTCTTGTTCCCCAAGTCTCTCCTACACGCTCACACTCTCACCGTCTCACTCTCACACACACATGTGCACTTACACTTATATTAACGTGTGTGTGAACATATAATTAATTTTTTTCTCCTTCAACTTTAGTTGTAGATAACACATTGGATATTGCGGTGCAACTTTATTGACTTGATGGTTACTCAAGACATAGTTAAAAGCGTAGAAGGTAGAAGTATTTTCTTGCTGTTGTAGTTATAGATAAAGCAGGGTCTATAGTATTGATAGATTCACATAGACCATATAGGTCCATAGGCCAAGAAGAATATATAAACCACATAATATTTATGGACAAAAGACATCATCTAGGTATATAGACTTCATCAATATCCAGAGTTACGTGTGATATTTGGAAGAGCTAAGATAATTTTATGCAAGTCTTGAGCAATACCTCATCAGAGCCGGGCATGACCACAAGCTGACCAAGCTTGGGCTTGGGCCGGTGGATTTATGAATTTATTTGTGGCCAATTTTCAATATTACTAATAGTTCTATTGGCTAAAATGTAGTGGGATTATGTGTATTAGTAAACAATATCTAAAGTTCGAAGCCAAATTGTTAAATGATTAGTTAGCTCTGGCGGTTTAGAAAGTGAAATTTATTAAACAGGTGATGATTTAGGAGCCAAATTGTTAAAAAAAAAAATTCCACTTCTAGCCTGACAAATCTTGTAGACCTTGGGAAGAAAGACAACATTAAACCGCATATGGGATTTTGTAACCATTAGTAGCTTATTCAGAATATACAAAAGTTCTGATAACTTATTCAGCATATACAGAATTTCTGATAATTATTTGAAACCATACATATGATCTATTGATTTCAAGTTCCACGGATGGCCCGAACACGTTCTTGAATCAGTTTCCTCTCCCATTCTGCAATGTCCTCGAATGCGTTCTCAGGGAGATTCTCAAAGGGCTCTTTCCACGGATCGTTCTTTGCCAGATCATATGTCGCTCCGCGGATGGCTCCTTTGTTAGGACCACATTGACGCTTTGATACCAATGTGTCATAAGCCGTGTTCAGCTGTTTTGAAACGCAGAATCAGATCGCAAAACGTTTGAAAACTTTCTTGGAGTGAAACTGAGTGAGACTGTTTGACTTACGTTCATGTCGCAGAACCAATACATATAGGCAATCGAAACCGCTGGAGCTCTTCCTAATCCGGCTGTGCAATGCACATAGACTCGTCCTTTACCTTCAGAAACCGCCCATTCCAAGGAAGAAACAGCTTTCGGAAGTTGGCTTCTTAACGAAAGTGGATCAAAGTCTTTTGCCTAATAGAGGTGTAAACAAGAAAACCCAATTGATAAAAATCTCGGATTTACATGATTCTACAGGTTGAAAGCAAGAAATGTTCCTTACGGGCCTTCTCATGTGACGGATTCCAAGCTCTTTACATCTTTTGACAATAGACTCGAGATCGATTCCCCAATACTCAATGTCCTTGTCTTGTTGCAGGTTAAGTATGTAGGCAACATCCTCTTCCTGTTTCAAGTGATCTATATCTTCAGGTTTCTGCGGCTGTGACCCAACTATCAGTTCGTCTCTTATCAATGTATAGTTCATGCCTGAAAACAGGTCAAATACCAAAAATCTTAGAAACATCCTCCTCCCTTCAATAGATTGAACCTTGGATTCACATGAAAGACTTTCGATAACAATCGGAGTTTAGATCTGTCATTATCTAATTCTAGATAGTGGAATCACTTATTTACATCACACTAATATCAGATATATTAAACTGGGGTAAGCTTTTCCTATTTCAATCCAATGAAGCTTCACTTTATGTTTAACCTTTAGAACCGAGGAAACTCTTCAGTATAGCTTCAAACAAACTACACTAAATCCTTAGAAACACATATCAATCTCGTAAATTTATCCCTAAGGTCAAGAAACCATAGCCTCCAAACAACGAACTACACTCAGCTACCTTGAGAAACTCCCACAGTTCCAATCTACTAATTAAGGCACTATTACATATACTACCAAACCTAATCACAGAGAAAAATGAAAACTTTTAAGTACTAAGAAACAAGAAATCATTAAATCGTATCTGAAAATCAGTGAATTTTGGAGAAAAATCGATGAAAAAAACAAAAAAATATACCCAGATCGTGATGATACTCATACGGGCTCCTCATCAGTCTCTTCATAGCTGTATTGTAATCCTCCATCTTGTTCTTGGATCTGAGAGAAACCCCATTCGTTCCTGGATTCTCTCCAACTCCACTCCCTGAGATTTTGCACGCAACAGCGGCCGCTCTGCCCATATTTCTGGTATCAATCGACGATTTATTAATCGAATTGAGCCAAGAAGATTTCTCATTTTCTCGGGAGTAACCCCTCAAGGAGAAAAGACAGCTCTTGCTACCAATGACACTCATCGTTTCTTTCTCTCTCTATCACTTGCTCTTCTCTCTCTTCTTCACCTGATGCAACATTGAGAATCTGCAGAATATACGTTCGCACGAACGAAAACGACATTTTTGTTACAATTGGGGCTTTTGGTTGATGGGCTTTCAACATTAGATTTTAGCCCATTAAATAAAACCCTAATCTACTTGCCTGTGCTTTAGAGTCTCTCTTCTTCGCCGAAGCTGCCAATCGTCTGCTCTCTTCCCCAAGCCGGTGAAAATTGTGAGTCGATCTTGTATCTCTAGATCTTGAATCTGGTTTTGTTTTTTTTAATCGTTGGAGGTTGTTGCGTGTTTATTAACTCAACTTATATGTCGCTTTGGGTTTCAGACCAAGAGAACGAAAAAGGCTGGAATTGTCGGCAAATATGGTGAGTACCCAGAAATATCCTATTACTGTACAGCGTGAAACCTTGGTTATAGCATTTGCTTTTGAAGTATGCACATTTACATACCTCCTGATTCATACTGTGTTTGTTTGCTTGGTTAGAAGAAGAAGTTTTTAAAGAGAGTAGTACAATGATTTTGCAAAGGTACACGATATGGTGCGAGTCTTAGGAAGCAGATCAAGAAGATGGAAGTGAGTCAGGACAGCAAGTACTTCTGCGAGTTCTGCGGAAAGGTAGTAAATATTATCACTGAATTCAAAACACTTTGCTGTTTTTTTATTATTTGTGAAAAAACTTGTTGGTTATGTTGATATCTGATGCAGTACGCCGTGAAGAGGAAAGCTGTTGGCATTTGGGGTTGCAAAGAAAGCAGGCGGTGCGTACACTATGAAGTAAGAAACAAAGAGAGAAATTGGTTTTCCTTCATTCTTCTCTGTTTCTACATACATCTCTCTTTGAGTAATTCAATTCTGATTTGGTGTTTTTTTTGTTCTTTCGACAGCACGGCCAGTGCTGTGACGGTTAGGAGTACCCTTAGGCGGTTGAGAGAGCAAACCGAGAGCTAGATCAAGAATCGTAACCCTTATCACACAACTACACAAGTCATTTTTGTTCTATCATATATTGAGTTATGTTACCTTTTTAGGTTCAGATTATCAGGAATGTGTCCTGTTCTCTATTCTTTTCAGTCTTGACTCTTTTTTTGTTTTCTGGATTATTGACCAAGGTTTCTTCCTTCTAAATAAAGCTCTTGTCAGATAGTATTCATTTTCGATAATATATGCATATTAGTGTTGGAATGTTTAATCATTCAAAAACCATGCTTAATTGTGCCATTTAAACTTTATTTGTTTATTCAAAATCATTAACAAATGTCATTATTAGCTTTGACACTTTGACGAGTATTTTTAAAAAAAACTAAAACTAGTGATATGATTTGATAGAAATCTGAAATGGTTTTAACTTTTAACCGATCTCAGCTGTGTCCAAACTTAAATAAAAAAAAAAATTGAATATATATCATTTTCTTTCTGAACATGAAAAGTCTTATCGAAAAAATTACATTTTTCTTTATTTTTTTCCCATTTTTACAAATTTCTTTATAAAAATTCTTCAAGAGAAATAAATCAATAATCTCACCTGTCCTTTCTTCCTAGAAAAAGAAGTCAATAGTAAATAACAAAAATGTGAAATCTAAACGGTATGAGTGTCGCTAACTTTGACAACTCCATTATTATTATCCTCTTCCTCAACTTTCCTTTTCAAAAACCCTAATTTCACCATACCTTCTTCTCCCCAATCCCACAGATGCAGCACGATGTAGGTCCCAATCCCTCCGATCAATCCGTACGCGACGGAGTATGTCAACGGCATCAGAATCATTGTCACGAATGCCGGAATCGCCTCCCTCATATCTCCCCAATCGATCTCCGTCACCGATTTCATCATCATCACTCCCACAAGTATCAACGGCGGACCAACCGCCCAAGCCGGGATCGAAGCTAGCAACGGCGTGAAGAACATCGCCAGGAAGAAATAAACCGCTACCGTAATCGCCGTAAGCCCCGTTCTCCCTCCTTCCCGTATCCCCGTCGACGATTCGATGAACACCGTCACCGGAGATGTTCCTAGCAAGGATCCGATCACGATCGCAGACGCGTCGGACATAAACGCGAAATATTGTCCTGCGAAATCTCCTTTCTCGTCGACGAATCCGGCGAATCTAGCCATGGAGTAAAGCGTCCCCGTCGTGTCTAGAATGTCGACGTAGAGAAAAGTCACCAGAGCTTCCCAGAAATGTCCCTTGCTTATCCCGGAGAAGCTCAAAGCTCCGGCGGTGTGCTTGATGACGTGTACATCGACTACCTTTTTGAAATACTCGTGAGCGGCGTCTCCGGCGGCTGTGTTCGGAAACGCCGTTACCTCGGTGTTACGGAACCACGAAACGGCCGTGACGAAGACGATCCCGTAGATCATCGCTCCTTTCACGTTCTTCACCAAACAGTAAGCTATGATCACGAATCCGACTATGCCTATCCAGAACGTGGGGCTCTCCATTCGTCCGTGGAGGCACATAATGTCGCCGGAAACTGCTCCGCCGGCGATCAAACTGACGGTTCCGTTAGCTGACGTTATAACTGGAGCTAACGATGCTCGCGATGAGCTTGGACAAGCGGCGAGAGTGACGAGAGTGGAAGGGCTGTAACCGACTAAACCGAGTCCTTGATTGTTCTGTAATCCGATGAAGGCGAGGAAGAGTCCGATTCCGGCGGAAGAGCTGATTCTGACAGGTTTAGGGACGAGTTTCGCGAGCTTTGCTCTGAAACCTATGGCGGAGATGAAGAGAAATATCAATCCCTCGATGAAAACGGCGGCGAGAGCTGTCCGGTAAGAGATTGAGCCGGATCCGTGAAACCCGACGACGGTGTAAGCGAAATACGCGTTTGTTCCCATCCCTGGAGCTAAAGCTAGAGGGAGATTCGCCATCAATCCCATGATTACACAGCCGATGAGAGACGAAGCTACGGTGGCGACGATTAGATCCTTCCGAATTCCTTCGACGCAGGCGGCGTAACCGGGATTAACCGGGTTGAATTTACAGGTCACGTCGGGTTGGATCAATCGGAGAGCCGGTCCGGTACACTGGGAAGGTGGGATCGTTGGGTTTGAGCAGAGGGGAACACAATCGGAAACAGAGCAAGTTCCACCGGAATCAGAGAGGATTGAGGCGTTGACGGCGAGGATATAAGCCATGGTGAGGAAAGTCGCCGTACCAGCACGGAGCTCCGTGGTGAAAGTTGAATTCCGTTCGGCGAGTTTGAACCGCTTACCAACCCGGCTCGAACCAACGTACGTGTTGAGTCGGTTTAGTAGCTTCGGTTTGGGACTACTAGTAGAAGGTAATTCTTGCTCCATTAGAGATCACAGGAGAAAAGAAAATTTTCAAACTCTTTTTTTTTGTTTTCCTGATTTTTGTAATTTAGTGAAGAGAACAGGGTTGCTTATATATATTACATATTATATATATTATCACTGTATATAATATGAGGAGAGATTCTAGTTAGATGAAGGGGATCTTTAGAAGAGAAGTATCTCACATGTGTCCTTTTTTTGTAATATAATCTGTAACTGTTAAGTTTGTTCGGGATTGGAAATGTATTTATATTTTGAAAACTTACTGATCGGCAATTGGTGGTGTAAATATAATTAGTATTCAAATAGTAGAAGATTAGAAACTTAATTGGTTCAGTAATTAGTCAAATAGTTAGTGTACGATTGCGTTCCAAGTTTGAATTATTATTAAGGTATACAATTCTTTAGATTATCTTAAAATTTTGTGTGTGTTGCAAGTTGAGTTATCTACTATCTATCACTCAATATATTAATAGTATAGATATCGAGTGCACTTGCAGTTATTTTTATTTATTTATTGTCAACAGTAGCTTTTGCAATTTTAAATATAGGGAATTGGTGATTAATGTTGAGTTCTTATTTATATTTAAAAGAGTAAGTATTGACTTAATTATTGTTAAAACGTCTAATGGTGACTATTGTTGTTGTGTAAATGACAATGCTATTATCGAAAATTTAAACGATCGATTCCAAATGAACACTTAATTTTTTTTTCTTGATAAAATTCTTTTTTAAAAAGATGCAACACGAATATAATATTTGAGAGTTCACCTATTTTAGTAATATATTCTGTTCAAACACGTTTAAATGTGAAATTTTTGATGGGATTCGGAACATTATGTTGGTATAATCGTACTCTACAGAATAAATTTTACGATTGGTATTTGCTTTTTGAGTTAAACACACAAAAATACGGTTCATAATTGAACAATTGTGGCCATTATTTGATTTGTTTATTAATATGATTACGGTGTGTATGCATATGTGCAACTACGGCCAAAGAGGAAACGTTACAAATTTGGATACAAGTGTGAACAACTCTTAACTAATTCCTCGTATATATTGACCAGCTGGCTGACTAACCAAATGTTGAAATGCATTATAATTTACAATAATAAGATACGATTATTAGATTAAATTATATCATAAGAGAATGGATCATTTATTTTTCAAGTGGACCATCGTTTTAGTCAATTTTTTTAACTCAATTTGTTGGTGGAAGTCAAAGATACCGGTTTGCCTACAATAATCGAGTGGGTTGGATTGACTAAAAATGTCATAAAATTACGCTAATTTTTTTAAGTAAATCCCAGATGATACGTAAACGAAAAGATTTTCAAATCAACATACATCTTACCAGACTTAAATAAATAAATAAAAACTGATAAATCAACATTTTATGACCAGTGAACTATTGGACTATCCTTATCTTAAATTTAAAATAATTACGACTTGAATCATTATTTTCAAATAACTGTATTGTATGTTTTTTTTTTAACGTCTGAGATTTCATTGTATGCTTATACATAACATTTACATTCCTTAACATAATCTAAATATCACTTTAACAACAAAAAAACATAATCTAAATATATCCAAAAAAAAAAAATTAATCCTAAAATATTTTGGATAGTTGCTCATGAAGTGAAATAAGTAAATGGTAAGAAGATATAATTGAACGAGAGAAATTAATATTGTAGATTCGGAGGTCGAATATCTTTTCGGGGACATTTTATTCATGTGTCTTTGTTACGAGTGCCATGCTATTTATTGTTTGGCTCTGATTTTTATCTTACAAGTTACTACAAGTTTTTTTTTGATTAATATGGGGTAATCCAGAGCTTGTTACACATTCGATTAATTTATATAGATCGGAGGAAGCCATGTTAAATCTACTGTGGCTAATGTGACTCGAACCCAGATGGAAGAAGCCCACATAAACATTTTTTACCACTTGACCAAGACAACTTGGTTTAGTTACTGCAAATTACAACTCATATGATATAATTCTATTTACTTAGGCCATAGTATATTTTTTTTATTTCCAAAATCTACGACATAAGAATTGTTTTAGAATTCGAAAAAACATTGTTCGTTAAATATAATTCTGATTATAAATCACTGGGCTTGAATAATATACGTAGTTTTTTTCACGTTTTCATTCCGTCAAATACATACAATTCAAAATAATAAGCACAAAACGATAAAAAATGATAATTAACAAGATATTTTTCAATTCATCCTGCATATTTTAAATTTATAACTAATTTATACAAAAATTTATTCATCTAATAAATAGTAGTTTTTAGTGTTTTAAGTTTATTCGTCTAATTGATTCCAATATTTTATTATTCTGATATTCCGCTATTTTGCAATTCATCTGACATAGTGACATACCAGTCAAGCTCACTCTTTACCATTTTTAAAGAGCGACCTATAGCTATATCTGTCTATCTACACATTAGCCGACCAATCCACATCGTATTGATGCAGCCCGTTATTAGAAATAGTCAATGTTCTAAATTGCGATAGGCGCTAGTCGGACGGTTGGGTTGGGCCTAACGCCTAACCCAAAAATCGGAGATTAATCGAGGATTAATCGGAGACTAATTTTTAGATTTTTATTGATTTTTTAACATATTAATTCATAAATTTATCAATTTATGTCTTTTTAATGACTTTTAATGTCTTTTTAATGACTTTCTAACAACATAGTAAAACCAAATTAGAATTTTTCAAAATTTTTACTGAGCAATAAATTTAAAAAATAAAAATAAAAATTAGGCCGATAGAAGTTATCAAGCGACTAGTCGAGAAGTAATCGGAGCTAGGCGGAAATTTTTAAAACCATGGAAATAGTATAAGATACAAAATAAATACTCTTGTTTCAAAACATAAACAAAAAAAACTCTTTCGTATACCATATTGTTCGAACATCAGTACTACTCCACTCATAGTATCTGCTTTACATAACGATTTTTTTACAAGGAACACAACAAATAAATTATACGGCCATATTATCTATATATGGCCAAAATGATGATGAAAATAACGACGGATTAATCAAATATCAAGTAGTAAAAATATTGTATATGTAGTCGTCCTTGCGGGTTTATATATAACTGTAGAAGATGTCCACAAGTGCAACCGCGCCAAATCAACGAACGCAAATTAAAGGGTGTCTCTTGTACATCAGAAAGATCAATGCATTCATGATTTTAGGTAAGTATTAAAATAATTGAATTCCAAATGACATGCAAGTGATTCTGTTGTATATACCCATTCTAGTTATATCTTTACATGTAATATATTAGTGGACTATAAAATGCATACCTTTTGTTGTATACCTATTAATCTAGTTAGTCTTGTTAATCTCCTCACATGTAGGAATTCTTATCACAAGATCTCACAAAATCTACATAAATCCTAGACCTATTATAGAATGTTTTAAATATTTTGTTTTTACCATCTCAGTCCAAATTTGTTTGAATATGCATGTTAATGTTTCTTATTAAAGTAGAACAGTTTTAAAAATTAATAATAATACTATTAGGTTTGTGAAATTATATCAATTATTGGAATATATAGATTGGTGGTGGCCGACTTCACGTGAGGAGATGCCCTCGCTCGGCAGTCATTTTGCTTTTGGAGTAATAAGTTTGCAACTAATAATAAATGTATTTCAACTACCTGACAACAATTTCATTTTATTTTTATTTTTGGTAAAAATTCAAACTTATTTATGTTTCTCGATCATAATTTAACGGCTCCACCTTGTCTGATTTTATCTCGTCCACATACCGTAAATTAAGGTTGGTTTCTAGATAATCTATTGTACTGTTTATTTAAATTAAAACAGAAAAATCGATTATACTAGTTGGAATGACAAAAATCTTCATTAAGTATTCGCTTACGAGTTATGGCTTTCTTAATAGCATGCACTTATATATTTTTGTAAAAATTACTATTGGGATATCAAATCCAAATCCCACATCAAAAGTTTAGACAAATATTGTCTAATATATAAATAATGTACAATTATAATTAGTATGAGATATTTTGGGAGGGAGTCCAAGAACAAATCTGTGCGGGCTTTACCACATGGGTCCAAAGCGGACAATATCATACTAATGGAGAGTTGGACATCGGCTTGAAAAATCCCAACAGTGGTATCAGAGCCCTGGTTCAGAAAAAAGTGTATCTAGAGAAGTGGGTGTAGGCTGCATGTTCGTTGTGGGAGAGAGAGTCCTCAAGGTGACCTTGCGATTAGGGATGTCGATGCCTTGTGTCGAAAGTTTTTCTAACGAAGCAGAAGGTCATGCGGCGAGTTCCGTTGGTGATTACGGCGGTACAAGATGGATGCCATGTTTCGCTAGAGGAGAGGCCAAAGGTTTGTGTGGTCCTTGGTTTGAGGAAAGAATTGTTGGAATATCAATCGAAGTTTCACATCGAAAGTTTAGACAAATATTATCTTAATATATAAGTAATGTCCGACTTCAATTAATATAAAACATGTTGAAAAGGAACTTTTTGGGAAGGAGCCTAAGGTCTCGCATATAGCGAGCAAACAAAAGGTTTGAGTTAGAATCATTCTTTATAGAGATGATGTATAAGAAATATGTGTAAGTGATATAGTCAATGTAAATATTATTCTAAAAGTCGATTCCTCATAGTCCAATTTATAGCCATGTATATATATCATTTGACACCTATCATTCACTGTCTACCATTTTAATTTGTCATTTTTTGGTTATATTTGTTCGGGTAATTGTTTAGCGGTTAATTAGAAAAATGCCACTAAAACAGTCATTGATCATGAAGTAATTATAAAAAATGATGTTTTTTTGTTTGTATGGATAGTGAACTGAAATAAAAAAAAAAGTTAGATTTTTACAAAGAAAAAAAAATACGGCCTATACTTTTTGGGTGCATGACAGTGTGACGACATGCAATATCCCGTAAACTTTTTGATTAACTTTTCTGTTTCAAGTTTTTTAGTCGCAAGCTGTGTTTTTGTCGACTATTTTTACTGCACTCATAGTGATAATTGTATCATTTTTCTAGTGATATAATACTTACCACTAAGATGATAGGTACAACCATACAAATAAATATTGTATAAAACATCTTTTTTTTTTTTTTTGATTCGGGAGTAATCTCATATTTTAACATGTCCAGACTAATTTCTCAAAAAGCGTGAGATCGCCCAATTACACTTTATGTGATTAAGCAACTGTGTTGATGATTCCACTCACACAGAAAATCGAACCATAGTCTGAATCAACAGAACGACACTTCCAATAAGAAGAAACTATTTCACTACCACCTCTCATTTAAAACATCAAATTATTACTGTTGGAGGTGGGCCTAGCACCCCCAATTAGTTAGGCCCATCTTAGGAAAGGTCGTTCTTCAGTACGGTCACCGGACTCAATGCCACCGACCTGCAAGACCGCTCTTCAGCTCGGTAGCCGACCTGAAAGCAACGTACCCCGGGCCCGCGCTGATGCCCCGCCAGAACAGGGAGTGTCAGAAGAATAGGCGAGTGGGAGTTGGTAAGGCAGTACCCTACCCGCGTAGGGATGTGCCTTCGACCCGACGTCCCACCAACTCTACAGAGCTGACAAGGGCAGGAGGGAGCAGGTGGAGCAGAGTTGGTAAAACAGTGCACTGCTCTGCAACACGCCACGCCGAGCTCATCGTGACCTCTCCCCTCGAAAGCCGGGACACGCCTCCTAGGTCACCTTACCCGCAAAAGAGGCCGCAAGCGACACGTGGCCCGAGATTCCGGGGAGCAGGAAGCCGATCCCGACTATATATACCCCTCATATGTCATTAATGAGAGGTCTCTCTGATTTTTTACTCTCACCTTCCACAAGTTATCCGACCTCTTTGTAACAAGACAACACTTTAGAACGCCGAACTGGGCGTCCTTCGGAACCAGTTCGTAATTCAAAAGTGTTCACCTTTCTTTCATCAATAAAACGAAACGCGGCCCCCGGCCTACTCATATTTCTCCCGACCTGTCTTAATCGTGGTTAAATTGCTCTATTAACGAAAATCTCACCTCCCGTCCCCTAATCATCCTTTAAACACACTTAGTGATCCACGGGATCAACAATTGGCGCTAGAAGGAGGGGGCTTGAGATTCTTCTACACGCAAGGAGCAGTTCAACCACCGGCACGACCGAAGCAACGATGGCAATCCCGACCCCAAGAGTGTTGTCAGACCAAGACACTCCGGCCCAAACAACGGCCCAGGCCCCGACAACGGCCCCGCCAACGACTCGAACGACGGCGACCATTCCGTCATCAGCCCAAGCGGCTCCCGATCAAGCGATTCCTCGAGAGCAATTCTCCAGGGCCCCGCCCCCGGCGTCAGCACCCGCCCATTCCGACGGCTCCGCCGCCCACAACGCGCCACGAGCACCGGAAGACCAGCCCACGCCGTCCGTCATGATGCAGACCCTGCTCGCCCGGATCGATGAGCTAACGCGAGCCACCGACCAGCGGTTCGCCACGTTAGGGGCCTCCCGCGACCGGTCGGACAATGTCGGGTCCCCCGACGTCCATCCCAGAGAACCGGTCTCTCGGGAAGAAACCCCCCGCTTCCGGACAAGCCGACCGAGCGACTCGCCGTCTGGATCCGAAAGGCCGGACGGACGTTTCGTCCCGGCCATAGGAAGCCACCCGGGCGACGAAGCCCACCATCTCCGATCCAGCGCGGAGCGCTCAAGAGACGCGGAGTTCGAGGCTATGAAGGAGACCATCCGTGCGATGTCCTCCAAAATCCACCAAGCCACCAGCGCGGCCCCAGAAATCGATCGCGTCCTCAGAGAGACGCAGAACACGCCGTTCACCCGCCGGATCGCCTCCGTCCCCCTCCAGCACCTCGGAAAGCTCAAGCTACAGCCCTACGCGGGCACCACCGACCCGGCCCAGTATCTCACGGCGTTCACCATCGCCATGGGTCGCGCCCACTTCTCACCAGACGAGCGCGAAGCCGCTCACTGCCAGCTTTTCGTGGAAAACCTCACCGGCCCGGCCCTCACGTGGTTCTCTCGGCTAAAGACGCACTCCATCGACAGCTTCAGGGACCTGTCGACCACCTTCCTCGAGCATTACTCCATCTACATCCGCCAGTCCGCATCCAGCGCGGACCTCTGGGCAATGAATCAGGGAGCAAAGGAGTCGCTCAGGTCCTTCATCGAGCGCTTCAAGGCCACGGCCTCCCAGAGCAACGTGACTGACGAGTCAGCGCTCCCCGCTCTGAGAAAAGGACTGCGGGCCGATTCGGCCTTCAAGGACGATATGAAGCTCAACAGGCCGCGCTCTCTGGAAGACGCCTTGCACCGCGCTGGACTCTTCGTTGAGCTCGAAGAAGAGAAGGCGGCTGAATCAAGAAACAGTGCCTCTCACAAGGCCCCGGCCCCAAAGGAGCGGCCCCAGGAAAGGTATCAGGAGCCCCGCCAACATTACGACGACGAGTATCATCGCAGCAAGGGAAAGCAGGCCGCTGCATTCCTTGTCAACGGACCGCCCTCCGGCCTCCGCCTACACGATCCCGTACTTCCCCCCACCCCCGCCCCAGGGTTGCCTTGGAACAAATACGTACGGGATCCCCGCCAGCAGGATCGGCGTCCCGACGAGCCGAGCGATAGGGAGTTCCGACCAGATGAGCCATACGACAGGACGGCCTTCTGCGACTTCCACCAGCGAAAGGGGCATCCGACCTCTCACTGTCGCGCCCTTCAAGAGGTCCTGCTGAAGCAATTTCAGCGGGGAGAAATCAGCGTCCCAGAGCGGCTGCGACCGCATGCTCGGGACGGCGATCACGATCAACCCCGCGACAACCAAGGTCGCGCGGTTCACCGGACTAGGCCCTACCACCGCGCCCAGAATGACGACCGGCGGCGACGATCTCCCTCGCGAGACCGGGAAACAGGTAGATCGCCTCCCCCGGCCCGCACTCTGATTGGGATGATCATGGGAGGTCTCCTCTCGTGCAACGACTCAGTGCGGTCCATCAAGCGTCACGAGAGGAGGACCGACGCATCCCTGAAGTGGCACTCCGGGCCGGAGATCGACGCCCAGGACACGAGCAAGAGGGGGATATGTTTCACTGAGGCCGATGCGGCCGGGGTCCACCAGCCCCACAACGACCCCCTCGTCGTACAAGTCCGCGTAGCCGACTGCGACGTTAACCGAGTCCTCGTCGATACGGGCAGCTCGGTCGACCTCATCTTCAAGGATACCCTCGCCAGGATGAACCTGAACGGGGTCGAGATCAAGCCGCACTCCATCCCGCTAACCGGCTTCGCCGGGGACACCGTCAACGGAATCGGCACCATCGAATTACCGGTCTACGTAGGTCGGGTCACCAAAATCGTCAAGTTCGTGGTCTTCGACACCACCCCGATCTACAACATCATCCTCGGAACCCCCTGGCTGCACTCGATGAAGGCGGTCACGTCGACGTACCATCAGTGCCTCAAGTTCCCCAACCAGGCCGGCACATACACTCTTAGGAGTAACCAGAGGGTCTCCCGCGCCTGCTTCGCCATCGAGCACAAGCTGCGCCGCGCCGCGCCGGTCTGCTTGGCCATCAATGCGCTTCAGCCCGGCGAGCTCGGCGCCCAGGATCTTCCCGGGCGGGACCTTGTCACCCAGGTCAACATCGACCCACGCGACCCTGCCCGCTGCGTCGGCATCGGCACCGACCTCGACGAAAGCATCAAGCGAAAGCTGGTCGAGTTCCTAGGGCAGAACGTCTCCACCTTCGCCTGGTCAACTGGCGACCTGCCCGGCATTGACCCGGACACGTGCAGCCACGAGCTCAACGTGGATCCAACCTGCAGGCCGGTCAAGCAGAAGCGGCGGAAGCTTGGCCCGGAGCGCGCCCAAGCGGTCAATGATGAGGTAGAGAGGCTCACCGCGGCCGGCTCGATCACCGAGGTGAAATACCCGGACTGGTTAGCCAACCCAGTGGTAGTCAAGAAGAAGAACGGAAAATGGAGGGTCTGCGTGGATTTCACCGACCTCAATAAGGCATGCCCTAAGGACAGCTTCCCCCTCCCCCGAATCGACCAGGTCGTTGAAGCCACCGCGGGAAACGAGCTCCTCTCCTTCATGGATGCCTTCTCGGGGTATAACCAAATCCCCATGCACCCCGAAGATCAGGAGAAGACCGCGTTCATCACGGACCGAGGCATTTACTGCTACAAAGTAATGCCCTTCGGACTAAAAAACGCCGGGGCCACCTACCAACGGCTCGTCAACCGGATGTTCGCCGACCAAATCGGCCGCACTATGGAGGTATACATAGATGACATGCTGGTAAAGTCTCTGGTGGCAACCGACCACGTCACACACCTCCGGTCCTGCTTCCGCACGCTGAACGAGTACAACATGAAGCTGAACCCGGCCAAGTGCTCCTTCGGCGTCACATCAGGCGAATTCCTCGGGTACATCATCACCCAGCGCGGGATCGAGGCCGACCCCAAGCAGATCCGAGCTATCATTGAGCTCAAATCCCCGGAGAGCACGCGTCAAGTACAACGACTCACCGGGAGAATCGCCGCGCTAAATCGATTCATCTCCCGCTCTACCGACAAGTGTCTCCCGTTCTACCAACTACTCCGGGCTAACAAGCGGTTTGAGTGGGACGACAAATGCGAGGACGCCCTCCGACAGCTGAAGGAGTACATATCCACTCCCCCCGTCCTGTCTAAGCCAGAAGAAGGCGAAATCCTCTACCTCTACGTCGCCATCTCCACGTCAGCAGTCAGCGGCGTGCTAGTACGGGAGGACCGGGGTGACCAAAAACCCATCTCCTACATCAGCAAGTCGCTCGACGACGCGGAGAGCAGGTACCCGACTCTGGAGAAGCTCGCCCTGGCAGTGGTCGTCGCAGCTAGGAAGCTCCGGCCTTATTTTCAATCCCACGCGATTGCCGTCCTAAGCACCTACCCCCTCAGGAACATCCTCCACAGCCCGAGCCGAACAGGCCGGATAATGAAGTGGGCTGTCGAGCTGAGCGAATACGACATCGAGTACCGGGGTCGGACCGCGATCAAATCTCAAGCGCTGGCCGACTTCCTAGTTGAGTTAGCACCCGAGCTGGCAGTCAGCGAGGTGTCCGAAGTGTGGACTCTGCACGTCGACGGATCGGCCTCCAAGCACGGGTCCGGCGTCGGCATACGCCTCGAATCCCCGACCAAGGAGATCCTCGAACAGTCCTTCCGCCTAGCCTTCCCGGCATCAAACAACGAGGCCGAGTACGAAGCTTTGATTGCCGGCCTGCGCCTGGCCAAAGAGGTCGGCGCAAAGAAAATCCGGGCTTACTGCGACTCCCAGCTCGTCGCCAATCAATTCAGCGGGGAGTACGAGGCCAAGAATGATCGCATGGACGCCTACCTCAAGGTGACTCAAGGCATGGCCGCAGACTTCTCCGAGTTCACCCTGACAAAAATCCCCCGAGGCGATAACACTTCCGCAGACGCCCTCGCAGCACTAGCCTCCACCTCGGCTCCAGAGCAACGACGGGTGATCCCGGTGGAAAGTATCGACCTCCCCAGCATCGAGCTGCCAAAGGGAGCCTATCTGATCGGTCCCCAGGTCGCGGATCCTGACGAAGACGCCCAACCTCCCGAGAACCTACCACCGCCCCCGGCCGAGCCCGAACTGCCGGACTGGCGAATCGATCTGCTGCTATACATCGCAGACGGCATTCGCCCCCCAGACCGATGGGCCGCCCGGCGGCTAAGGAAGAAGTGTGCCCAATATACAATGCTGGACGGCAATCTGTTCCGATGGAGCGCCTCGGGAACCCTGCTCGCCTGCCTCCACGGGCAGGAAACCATCGACGTGATGAAGGAAATGCACGAGGGCGCCGACGGCAACCATTCCGGTGGCCGGGCTCTCGCCCTGAGAATACGAAACCAAGGCCACTACTGGCCGACAATGCTCCAAGACTGCGACAAATTCGCAGCCCGGTGCGAGAAGTGCCAGCGCCACGGTCCCCTCATTCATAGTCCAACCGAGCTCCTCACCACTGCGGTGGCACCCTACCCCTTCATGCGATGGGCCATGGACATAGTCGGGCCCCTTCCCCGATCTCGCCAAAAGCGCTTCCTCTTAGTCATGACCGATTACTTCACCAAGTGGGTCGAGGCCGAATCATACGCCAAGATCAAGGCAGAGGACGTCCGAAAGTTCGTCTGGAAGTTCATCATCTGCCGGCACGGGCTCCCGTACGAGATCGTCACCGACAACGGTGCCCAGTTCACATCGGCCCTCTTCGAAGATTTCTGCGCGAAGTGGAAAATCAGACTAAGTAAGTCCACTCCGAGGTACCCCCAGGGGAACGGACAAGCCGAGGCCACCAACAAGACCATCCTCGACGGCCTCAAAAAACGACTAGACGACAAGAAAGGGTCCTGGGCCGACGAGCTCGATGGAGTCCTCTGGTCCCACCGCACAACACCAAAGACATCGACTGGCCGAACACCGTTCAACCTCTCCCACGGCATGGAAGCAATGGCCCCATCCGAAGTCGGGCTCCCCACTCCTCGCCGCGCTATGCTCACCCAGCAACCCGCACTGAACAACGCCGTCCTACTCAGCGAGCTGGATTTCCTTGAAGAGCAACGGGACCATTCCCTGCTCCGAATCCAGAACTACCAGCAGCTCGCCTCCAAATATTACAACAAGAAGGTTCGAGGCCGGTTCTTCGCCGAGGGCGACCTGGTCCTCCGCAAGGTCTTCGAAAACACCGCCGAACCAAACGCAGGCAAGCTGGGTGCCAATTGGGAGGGCCCCTACCTCATCTCCAAGGTCGTAAAACCAGGCGCCTACGAGCTAGTCACGATGAACGGCGACGCCATCCCGCGCTCATGGAACTCGATCAACCTCAAACGGTTCTACTATTAAGCCCCCGGGCTCCAATCCGCTCTCCGCTTTTGTAAACAAACGAACTACGATTGGCTTGATCCCTTCTACTAAAGGGTACGTAGGCAACCCCTAACCAGGGCTCAGCTATTAATCTAATAAAACCTTTTAGACAAAGGAAAACGGTCCCCGACCTGCGCACAGGAGCCGAGCTCCAAACGCTCAAACGCTCCCGAGCTCCAAACGCTCGCACCGCCAAAAAAAAAAAAAAAAAAAAAAAAAAAAAAAAAAAAAAAACAAATCCGAGCTCCAAACGCTCGCACCACAAAAAAAAAAAAAAGCCGAGCTCCAAACGCTCGCACTACAAAAAAAAAAAAAAAGAAAGCCGAGCTCCAAACGCTCGCACTACAAAAAAAAAACCGAGCTCCAAACGCTCGCACTACAAAAAAAAATAATAAGCCGAGCTCCAAACGCTCGCACTACAAAAAAAAGGGGACCGAGCTCCGGTGCTCGCTCTCCCCGGCACACAAGTTATAAGTGCCAAAGCCGGGCCCCAGGGCTCGCACCTCTACTAGACACACAAGCATTAAGTGTCTCTAAGCCGGGCTCGCTACCCGCACCAAAAAAACAAGGTACACAAGCAATAAGTGCCTTAAGCCGAGATTACCTCGCACCCAATACAAGAGCACGGTCCACGACCTGCTTACTTGACAGAGTACGGTTTACGACCTACTCTACCGATCAAAAAAGCCTCGAAATGGCATTCACACAAAAAAAAAAAAAAGCCGAGCTCCAAACGCTCGCACTACAAAAAAAAAAAAAAAGAAAGCCGAGCTCCAAACGCTCGCACTACAAAAAAAAAACCGAGCTCCAAACGCTCGCACTACAAAAAAAAATAATAAGCCGAGCTCCAAACGCTCGCACTACAAAAAAAAGGGGACCGAGCTCCGGTGCTCGCTCTCCCCGGCACACAAGTTATAAGTGCCAAAGCCGGGCCCCAGGGCTCGCACCTCTACTAGACACACAAGCATTAAGTGTCTCTAAGCCGGGCTCGCTACCCGCACCAAAAAAACAAGGTACACAAGCAATAAGTGCCTTAAGCCGAGATTACCTCGCACCCAATACAAGAGCACGGTCCACGACCTGCTTACTTGACAGAGTACGGTTTACGACCTACTCTACCGATCAAAAAAGCCTCGAAATGGCATTCACACAAAAAAAAAAAAAAGAAAGGGCCAACGGCCTCGATTATCACAAAAGGGCCAACGGCCTCGTCTGTTATAAAAATGGCCCACGGCCTAGTCGTTACAAAAGCCTCGAAACGGCACTTACAAAAAGAGAGGGGCCAACGGCCTGCTCTTTGCATAAGCGGCCTACGGCCCAGTCCTTACAAAAAGAAACGGCCTACGGCCCAGTCTACAAAAAGAAAACAAAAAAAAAAAAAAAAGTTTTTACAAGGCCGCATCGGCCGATCGGTCTTCACTCCCGTCAGCACGGTACCATCTAAATCTCCCGGGGCCACCATCCTCGCCTTGGTCCCGTACTCGCCAAGGAAGGGCTGCCCAGACCCCTCTTCCCCGACCGCGGCTACGCCGGACAGGACCGAAGGATCTGCTTGCTGATCCCCGGCGGCTGGCACGTCGGTACCGGTCTCACTAGCAGGCAGGGCCGAAGGATCTGCTTGCTGATCCCCGGCGACTGGCACGTCGGCACCGGTCTCACCAGACGGCACTCCAGTACCGACCTCCTCCACGGGAATCAGCCACCAGATCCTCCGGTCCTGCCTCCTGTGGTTTTCGCCCCTTGCATATCACCCTCTTCTACGCGCCGACCTGAGCACCGCAACAAGACCCGCGTACTCCGGTACCTTGGATCTAGAAAAAGGAGGACCTGAAAGCGAAGCAAACAAAAACAGTCAGACGAAGCCTAAGGGGAGAAGTCAGCCCGACCTGCGAATCCCTACCCGGGGAAAAAGTCCCAACCCCGGGTGTATCTCGCAGACGGGTTGAGCCCAGCCACGGCGGTAGCCCGGACGTAGAAGTAGCTGCGAGACCAGTCCTCGACCTTCGACAGCTTGCTCGCCCTAGACCCCGAGCTGGGTGCCTCCAGAACGTTCGCCGCGGGCCTGAAAGCGGCATAGAAGGTCCCAGGAATCCCGGGGTTTGCCTTCTGCTGGGTAAACGCCTCGAACATAGGCAACGTCACCTCCACGTCGCATTCGTGCCCTAGGGTCAGCAGCACGATCATCCCCTGGACCGTGGACGGGCAGACCTGCGAGAAGGCCAAGCCCCGCGCCCGGCAATACTGGACGAACAGCCCGGGGAGAGGAAGGCGCAAGCCGCACTTCTGAAAGAACGACTCGTACAAGCAGACGAAGCCCGGCCGAGGAGTCCACGGGCGCTCCTCCGCCCTGGGTATCCTGAGCTCAACGCCGGCGGAAAAACCACACAGATTCCCCAGGAGGGTCACCGATTCCGCTGTGCTCCAGGTCGGTGACCCTCCCTGCTCGTAGGAGACCAGGGGGGACCTCACCCTGGCCACTCGAGCTCCGCCTCCCCGGACGCCCTGACGACCACCGCGGCCGCCCAGATGCCCGGTTCTGCCCCCAGCTTGGCCAGCACCGCGACCGCCAGAGGATCTAACCACCGTTTTCGGCCGGAGACGGGTCCCCGGAAGCGACGGGGCGGCCCCCGAAGTCGAGGGGGCCAACTCTTCCCCACTGTCTGCCCCTCGTCGCGGAGAAGAGGCATGCTCGGAATCACCGGAGGAGGAACTCGGAGAGTCGTTACCGCCACCGCGGGACGCCGATTCTTCGCTCGACTCAGCTCGGATACCGTCTAACATCGGAGCCATCGCACGGAGAGGAGGAGATCGAAAAGACAGGAAGAAAGTAGGAAGAGAAGAAGGAAATCGGAGAAAGGAGGTTACCTTAGGAGTATGCGCAGAAGGTTTTAACAGTAGGAGGAAGAAGGTTTAAATAGAGGAAGGGGGACAGTGAAGCGACGCCTGGACACGTGTCAAAAGAAGCACGGCTGCCCAAAAAACCTAATGATGACGTCTCTTCGTTTCCCCACGCCAAAAAGCAAAGGACGCCTCGATAAACGCGAAGCGTCTTTTACACGCCGCGCGTGGGCAGTCCACGCGAAAAACGAAGCGTCCTTTGTCGTCCCACGTGGTGAGCACGCGCCAACCTCCTACGGGTTTTTCGGAAAAGGTAAACACAGTTGAGCCCGGAAGGACCGTCCTAAGATGCGCCGAACTAACATTAGATCAACTTCGGCACCCTCACTTCGCCTCGCGATACCGAACTGGGGGAGGGCCTATTGTTGGAGGTGGGCCTAGCACCCCCAATTAGTTAGGCCCATCTTAGGAAAGGTCGTTCTTCAGTACGGTCACCGGACTCAATGCCACCGACCTGCAAGACCGCTCTTCAGCTCGGTAGCCGACCTGAAAGCAACGTACCCCGGGCCCGCGCTGATGCCCCGCCAGAACAGGGAGTGTCAGAAGAATAGGCGAGTGGGAGTTGGTAAGGCAGTACCCTACCCGCGTAGGGATGTGCCTTCGACCCGACGTCCCACCAACTCTACAGAGCTGACAAGGGCAGGAGGGAGCAGGTGGAGCAGAGTTGGTAAAACAGTGCACTGCTCTGCAACACGCCACGCCGAGCTCATCGTGACCTCTCCCCTCGAAAGCCGGGACACGCCTCCTAGGTCACCTTACCCGCAAAAGAGGCCGCAAGCGACACGTGGCCCGAGATTCCGGGGAGCAGGAAGCCGATCCCGACTATATATACCCCTCATATGTCATTAATGAGAGGTCTCTCTGATTTTTTACTCTCACCTTCCACAAGTTATCCGACCTCTTTGTAACAAGACAACACTTTAGAACGCCGAACTGGGCGTCCTTCGGAACCAGTTCGTAATTCAAAAGTGTTCACCTTTCTTTCATCAATAAAACGAAACGCGGCCCCCGGCCTACTCATATTTCTCCCGACCTGTCTTAATCGTGGTTAAATTGCTCTATTAACGAAAATCTCACCTCCCGTCCCCTAATCATCCTTTAAACACACTTAGTGATCCACGGGATCAACAATTACTACATTACATTAACAAAAATTAAGTTTCAAAGCAAAACATTAATAAACCGACCACCCCCGACTTGATATAGTTTTAGGTCGGTAAAAAGGAACACAGTTCGACATGTTTCCACTTTGTAATTTGTATCCAACTTAGAATTATAGTATTTCTTTTATTTCGGTTATTTTTCTATTGGATAAGTAATAAATAGATCTTAAATTAGTGGGTCCTCCATCGAAAAAAATCATACAGTTTTGTATTTGTATCTCTCTCAGAAGCATTTATCGTTTTGTAGAAGGCGTTATATATAAATATATATATATATATATATATATTTTTTTTTTGCAGATTTAGGAGTAATCCCAAATATTAATGGGTCTAAATTAATTTCGTGAGAGATACGAATCCACTCAATTACATTCCATGTAGCTAAATAATCGTGTTAGTAATTCTGTTTCCACGGATAGTCGATCCATGATCTGAACCAGCATGACAATTCTTCAAACAGAGCAATAAATTTATTTTTGAAAAATTAAAAATATAAACCGTAAGAAAATAAGAAATGAAATGAATGAAATTTCATGGGAAAACCGTCTGGAGAATTCGTATGGGAGAACTCGCATGGGGAGTTCATCTGGGAAGAATTTGTATGGGGTTAACCATTGGACTCCATTAACCCATTATAATTCAACCCATTTCAACCTAACCCATTCAATTCATCAACCCATTTAACCTATTAATCCATTTTATTTATTAAAATTAATGAATTGGATTAGATTAGGTAATTCCATATATTGATCTAGATATTTAAGCGATTATTGATGATTTATGGCTACCAGTACTTGATTAGTCTTATAAACATATGAAATAAATTTAAATAGGTATGATTAGAGATTCAGTGTATTTGGGAGAGGTTAAGAAACTTTTAATCAGTGGAGGGATTTGAACTTTTTAATGATGGAGTTGGCCAAACCAAAGTGATTAGTGGCGAAGTGTTGGCCTCTACTTTTCCCCCTCTTGTGTTCATCTTTTTTTTAAAACCCACTAAATTCATTAAAATTTTATTTGTCACTTGTTAATCTTTAATATCTTAGTGCTTATTTTAAATAAGCAAATGATACAGACAACTTTTTTTTTTCCAAGACCATTGACCACACCATATTAATTAACTTGGATTTGAATTTCGCTCTCTATAGTATACGGCTAAAACAAGACTACAGTGTTTTAACAAATTCAATGAATCGATTTATAAGAAACTACTAACTTTTCAAGATTTCGATAATAATCAGTAGTGGACTTTTGTTCCATTTTATCTAAAGTGTGTAGGCAACACAAACAACTATTGAATGCGCAATTTAAATTTTGAAGTTAATGTTGATTTCGTAAATTTAGGTATAAAAAAAATCAACGTTAACTAAGAAACGGAGATGTTAACGTTGACTTTTTATGAGTTCAATTTTGCGAAGTCAGCGTAAACTTGAGAAATTAATTTGCCAACATAAAAATTGAAGAATTAATATGCAAAATTGTAAAATTTGAAGTATTAAATGATCTTAACTAAAAAAATTATATACATAATTGTTCAAGTTTAGTTTCAGTCTATTTTTAAAACAATTGATAAAAAAGAAAAGGAACTTTTTTTACATGACCAAAAAAAAGGATAAGTAGTGTTTTAGAAAAAAAATTAACAAACATACATTTTTTAATTTTTTTTGTAGCTCTTATATGGTTAATTATGTGACACAAACCAATTTGTTTTTATTGGAAAATAATATTTTACAGAAAATCATGAAAATTAAATTTGGTGGTCTAAAAAGTATTAATCTAAAATAAAAATGTGGCCCATAATTGTTTTTTAAAAATCGGTGGTCCTAGACGATGGTCTATCCCGTCTTTCCTATGGATCGTGCATGACTATATATATATATATATAAACACATGATGACGTTATCCAATAAATTTAGACTTTCAGGCATGAACAAGGAAGAATCAACTAAGATTACTTTATTAATAACGTAAAATACAAAAATAAAACACTTTGTGTAACTATAAAAAGTAATCAATTAAGTTCTTATATTGTTGTATATAGCTGTTTTGATTTTTATCAAATTAAATAATTTTAAATGTTACAAGATAATTTTGAAATTATGATGAATAAACCGTAATAATTTATGTGTATATTATTAAAATGAAGACTATTTTTTGTTTAAAAACATACTATATTTTAGAAATGATAATTTAATTACTTAAATTTTACAATTTTGCAGATTAGTTCTCCAACTTTTAAGTTGACAAATTAATTCCTCAAATTTACGTTGACTTCGCAAGATTGAACTCATAAAAAATCAACATTAACGTGTACGTTTTTTTAGTTAATGTTGTCTTTTCTCATATCTAAGTTCATAAAATCAACATTAATTTGAAAATTTAAATTGCACATTCCAATAATTGGGGAATAAATACTAATTACAAATAATTGAAGAATTAAATAAGCATGTTCCCTCTTGTCCACTTATGTGTGAGTTGGACTATATTACTTATGGAAGATCTCTTTCTTTGAAAAACATATGTGAAAATTATGTATTTTTGGAAAGCAACATATAAAAGGTTTTCTGGAAAAGAAGATGGACCTACACAGTATATAAAAAACATAGATCAACTCATTCACTATCAATTAGTGTTAAATTAGAAGTTTATGTAATTTAACATTATTCATCTTTATTTTATTTCATCCAAATGAAATTCAGTGTGTTAGTTCTGATATCATTGCATCTAAAAACAACACATTTAGTTCTATATTATGTGAAGTGTTGGTATATTTCGCAAAAATATAGTGGTTGAAAATCCATTCAATAATAATTCATCATTTTAATGACTCAAAACAATATATCGAAAGAAATTATTGAACAATTTACCTCACTTATATATAGGCTATCTTCTAGGTTTTATTTCAAAACGTATTTTAGTATATTCTTTAATTATCATAAAGTTTGACGAAGAAAGGGAAAAAGACTAATTAAATAATGAACAGCATTTAAATTCATACCATTGTTTTGGTCATTTTTCTACATTATCCTCTACATGTCAAAATCAACATTTTGCTGTCTGGGGAGAAGTGGACCCATATACAAATTCGTCCAAAAGTCGCATTACAATCACACCCACTTAATTCATATGAGAATAGATTAAGGTAACTAAAAGCTCAGATCCAAATGGGTGAGTACAAATTTCAAATTCCGAACTTTCTTATATGCACCTCCTTTTCTCTCTGATTGTGTTTCACAAGGAACGTGTCATTAACCTGTTATATATAACTTTAGTTAGTTTCGTTAATTGTTTCAGTACCTTTTTTAGGGGGTAAATATCTAATTCTCATTAGAATTAAACGGTCTCAACCTTTATGAAAATAGGAGAAAATACATCTAAAAAAAAAAGAAAATACAATGAAACACATTAACAACAAGTGCCGAAAAGACCATCATAATTTAGTTAAACGAAAGATAGATTGAAAATACAAATCATCGAAAGATAGCGTAAGAGATCGATAAACATGTACGATCACGACAACTACTTGCTCAATCGCATCCAGTACTAACATTTGTATATTGTTGGATGAGAACGCATATATTAAGATCCATAAATAAAAGATCTATATATGGAATATTTGTTTCTTTTTTAATCAGTTGGATCACTTTAGGGTTTATAAGGAACGAAGTTATATGTCAAACACAAGTTTTTTTAACAATTAATACATTACTAGTAAAACAAAACCAATTTCATTCAACTAAATTTATGCTTGGAACTTTTTTCAATGCATAGAAAATATATGTTTACAACAAAGCCTAATAGCTAATGACAGTTGGGGACATTAATTGGAGAATCTAATCATTACAAGTTTAAGCTATGCACGATGGAACAAACAAAGGATAAGAAGTCTCTCAAAGAACATTCTGATTATGATTAGTGTACAAAACATAAAAAGAGACCCCACTTTTTGTTTTTGTTTTTCTTTTTCTAAAATCCTGCCAAGAAAAAGCCGAAATGAATTAAATACATTCATTATTTAATAATTAAAATCTTAATCTGAGATACAGGAGAGATATATATACTTTATAAAAGTTTTGTGATTTATGCGATTCTGTGGAGTACAGTTAATAGGGCACATGTCAATCAAACTCGCAATTTGAATCAAAAGTTTTAGGTTTACTTGTAACTATCAAATTGCTCCATTTATCCATTTCCCAAAAGGAGAAACTCTTTTTTTTTTATTCTCTTCTAATTCGACCTAATATATATGCAATTTCTACATTATAAATCAAGTAATTAGCCATAATCTGTTACACCATGGAGACAGAGCAAGTAAGAACTTGAACTCCATCATCTCGAATTATTAAACGCACGTGGACAAAGAAGTTAGTTTCTTTCTATAATAAATCTCTGATCCTGCTAAAGTTTATGGCAGAATACAAATGTGTTCAAAGAAAAAATCATATTGTTACTGAAAATATAGTTTAGATAAAGAATATATTTAAGTTTGTATTAAAAAACTATACTTCTTTTATCAGTTTTAAAATAAATTCTGTAAACTTATTAGTAAAGTAATTTGATAATTTCCACAATTTCAGACATGGTCGGATTTACTGTAGTATGTTTATGCAAAATGAAACAAAATCTATAAGCAACTTCTCATTGACATTATTTTAAGCAACACCGATGGGTATGTCTCAGTTACATCACTTCGCCTGAACAGTCACTGTTCCAGTTTTGTCTTTTTGGGTTCTACTTTAAAGGGATCTGATTCGTTTCAACAGCCCACCATTGATGCCATTGTCCAAAGCTCCCAAGAATGTTTTCTTGGGTCCACTTTCTCATCGCTTTCTCAGGAAAATCCACACAACCAAAAATGTACAATGCAAGGAGATTTAAACATTGATCTTGAAGCAGCCAATATATTTGAGATAACGGCGATTACAAGTTCGGAATTTCACTCGATAGATCCGGTTTCCGCATAGCATCAACCATAACAACAAGAACTTAGAGATAACGAACCTAATCGTAGAAACTCTATAAATTAATAGTCAGATAAATTAATAAACATAATAAATTATTAAATTTATCCGTTCCCATTCAAAATATAACACAATTTGATAATATTTTTTTTTTAAAATCATATACAAATACATTAATATCATAAAATAATAATTAGATATATCCCCTCTGTTTCACCCGTAAGTGATGTTTTAGAGTAACCATTCATATAGTCTGTAGATTGTTTTATCATTGTTGAATTGTGTTTTATAATGTTTTTATACCAAAACAATAAGATTTTAAAAAAAAAAATATGCATTCTAGCTAGGTTTCTTTTATTTTCATGGTCTTATTTAATTGGCTTTTGTTGAAAAATATTAAGTAAACTGACTTTTAAATAAAGAAAAATTCAAAAAGAATATGAACTTAAAGAAAAATTCTAGATTTATATAAATAAAAAAAGTTTAGAAATTATGGACTTAAAAAAGAAGTTCCTTTCAACCAATAATTATAAATTTATAGGTTAAAAACTTGTTTTGATGCTACTTTAGAATATTTCTCATAAAGTAATAAATCTATAAATTAATAAAAATATTATAGTCCCAACATTATTAATCTACATAGTTTTTACTGTATATGTCACGATCCAATGCCTTAGAATATGGTATCAATGGTTAGCTTTCTTTTGGGCGGCGATTTTTCAATGATTTGTTTCTCGTGATCCATAAATGTAGAGCCTTTGTTCGCAAATAATCTTCTGAGGTTTATCACCGAGAGCTCAAAAAAGTTTCCAACAGCAAGATCAGCCTGAACCAGATCATACCTGCAGATTTGTTTTAATAAAGTTAGATGCCAGAAATGCTTCTGGTTCCCAAAGAGGATAAAATTTATACTCACGCTCGATGAGCACCGATTAATCCAACTGCCATCATAGTACAATTGTGAGCCGCAGTTATACCCCTAGGATCATCCTCAAACACAACACATTTTGACGGTTTTCTATCCAACTGCGCAAAAGTTTTAAACTTTTCAACAACATTTCTCAGAAATTTGGCAATTGAATCGTTAAAGGTACCTTCACAGCTGCGGAAAGAAATCTATGAGCTATCGATTCCATACCATCTTCCTCGGAAACTACTGCCTGAAACGGAGAATGAGTACAAGCATCAGCAGATATAGCCATTTATCTAAAAAAACGTAAGATGACTCTCTAAAGCTATTACTGGCCTGGAAATACTTTTGAAGTCCCATCCGTTCAAGAGCATTGATCATGTTTTTTCGATCCAGATTTGAGACGACAGCACAGGGAATGCGAGCAGTTGTGACAGCGTCGAGCCAATCTCTAAGTCCTTCTTTTGGTTCCGTGAGCTGAAAATATCGATAGCGGAACAACTCAGGGAACCAAAAAAACCATGCATTTTAGTGGTACAAAGATTGATAAAGAAAGACCTTACTCTGAGAAGATTTTCGTAATATATTTCCGATAGCCTGAGTTTCAATCTGTCGATTTTGCTTTGCGTCTTTTCCCAAAACAACACCTGAAATATTTGTAATCAACCATCAATTAAAACCGTTTCCTTATGATATCAATCTAGCAGAAACATTGAGCTCGTTATGGCTAACTCGTACATATAAAAGAATATCGAGGGAGAAGGGCTTATTCAAAAGTAGTATTTATGTCATTGCCTGCTTAAAATTTTATATCCAAGAAAATGGTAACTGAGAAAAGAAATCTCAAACCTTACTCAGCACATGGTCAGCGCCTGCATAAAGCATCAGTCTTTGGATGTCATCCTCCTCCACAATTTCTTTTCCTGCCAAACCATTCAATGTACATAACTGAGAAAAGAACTCGATTGTTAAATATAAGTACGATAAATTTAATGCCTCTGAAGTATAATACATACCAGCAAAAGAGCCAACACACAGATTATCTCAATAGAACAGTTCATATATCAGAACTCTACGTAAACTAGAGAACTATATACTGCAATGACCATCCAAAGCAATTTATATATAGACAAAGCCTTTAACTGTTTCAACTGGAGATTTTAGCGTTTGCATATCTGTGAATTGTTGTTGTTTCAGAAAAAAATTCCATATTTTTAGACAGAATATTGTTAATCTTTATCATATATTTTTGCAACGATTTACAAAGGAGTTTTGACTAAAACCACAAACACACTATTAGAACATTAAACGTCAAGAGAGAAAGCATTGATATCTCTGGACACTCTCTCTACATTCCTTAAAAGGGTACATGGGCAGTATTAAGTAGATATTGCACGATATCTCTTTCCGCTCATTCGTATGCAGAAAGAAAATAGATTATATTTGGGTAAAAGCAGGAGAGAATAAAAGCTTACCTTCTTCGGCAGATAGCTGCTTCCAAGCATCCAACTTCAAACTTCGAGTATCAGCCTACAAAGTATGAAAAATGAGAGATTTCAACTCCTGAATCCAAAATTAGTAAGCATGGATATTGCAAATCTACTATAGACCTTCTAAGTTACCAGCCAACATAATAGCATCATCTAGAAGCAATAAACCAATACTTCAAAACTAGAATGCGTGGACAACGGAATTCTATTCTACAACTTTTGAGATTTACCAAATAATAGGGGCAGCGTCATCGAAACAAACTAAAGACCGATATTTATAAGACAAATCCTCAAAGGCCACCAGAAGAGGAAGCTATAGTAGGTATTCTAGTTCTTTAGCTACAAGAGCGTTCAGTAACGAACTTGCAAACATCAAGATGGTGTCAAAGAATTACCACGACATTATCCCATGAGAAAATAAGTCCATAGGCTTCATCTGGTTTCATTGTGTAACGTATTCTTTGAAGAAACCCATCCTGCAGTTTCTCATTCCAGAAATCCTACTTACAAGCAAAAAAGGAAATCACATGTTAGCTTTCCAGAAGCAGCTCCGGATCGAATTCCTCGGCATCCGAAGAAGCGAATGGACTCAAAATATTAGACAAATAAAAGATTCAGAAACATAAATAGCTCTTACCACATCCACTTTAAGAGGACCATCCTGTCTAAAAGTCTCAAACCCTTCTCCGTACTCAGCTCCAATCGCCTATAATTCAACAGATCATCAATAAATTCATCAAATTTCCTCCTCAACGCCCAGGAACACACAAGAGACGTCTCTGGTTTTACATTTTCACCAAACAAGAGTCTATATATTTGAAGGAAGCTATCGGATAAAAATTACCTCTTGCATAAAGAGTTTGTTTGGCTTGAGAGGAAACCCATTAACGTCGCCGTTTTCAAAAGACCCAGAAGAAGAACTCCTCACTACCAGACGCTGCTTCACCAACTTCGTATCTTTCGGTATCTGAAAAAAAAAAGCACAGAAATTTACAACTATCCCCATCGATTTCGAATCAAAGCTAAAGCTATTATATAAAGATGCTTCTACAAACCAGTAAGCTGAGATTCGATGCGGGGTTAGAGCGAGGGAATCGAAAAGACGGTTCGGAAGAGATGAGCAGAGTCGAAGGGCGAGTACTGCACGAGCAGTCCATGATCATTAATTAGGGTTTCTTCGAAATCTTCGAAATCAGAAACTGGGAAGAAGATGAAAAAACATTCGTTTTTGTATGATTATTGCATATAAATTTAGGGTTTGCACACGGAACTATCTAAAAGCCTTTGTTCTGGTTCATACGTTTGGAGCCAGACAACGTCTCTTCTGGTGGGTAAAGACAGAGAGACAGAGAATGAGAAAATTAAACGCCATTATCCAATGGATCACACTGTGGATGCCGTTTTAGTTTCGCGTTATGAGACATGGCGTCGTTTTGAATGACGTCTAACGGCACGCAGTCTGAATCTGACAAACACAAACGCTTAGAACTTTTTTCATGACTATAGAATGTTTATGTTAATGGGCCAATCAAATCAACTAAAATAGGGATATTAATAGGCTAATCAAATCAACTATGTAATTTTTGGGCTTTTGTGGCCTAACCCAACTGATAAAAACTTATTTTTGTGTTTAGTGTCCGAAAATAGCCCTCGGCATAAAAACCGATCCGAGAAGATCCGAATCGAACCGACCCAAAAAACGTGATTCGGCTCAGATTCGGTTCTTCAATATAACTGGAATGGTTCCTCTACAGATTTAATTCGGTTTTCGGTTCATGTCAGATTTTACCCGAAAACGATACGGGTCCCCGAATAACCCGAAATGCATAACATGTTTTTCAATTTATTTATTTTAACCAACTCGAACCGGGGATTGGAACCGGTTTACATAAGCGAAATTAGATAAAATAACCAAGGCAAACCGGAACCAAAACAAAACCTAAAAACACGCCGAAGAAAAAGATGTCATCAACCATTTAATGATCAATTTTGCCCTAACTGAACCTTAATTTGTACACTAATTCGGGTTTTCGGGTAAAAACTATATCCGAACCGAATCAAAAAATTTGATTCCTTCTCGGTTTTAAATCACATAACCGACCCTGACTCAACAAGATCCGACTTGAACCGAAATTTTCTCGGGTCCAATATGATCATAAAGACCCTGACTCATGAGTCCAATACATGCCTACCCGAAAGACCTGAAATCCGAATTGATCCGAAATGCGGATCTGAATGACCAGGGCTATCCGGAAATATGACTTGTTTGTTTATTTATTTCAATGATTAGTTTTGTGTTTATCTTTAGGGTTATGTGTTGAACAAAACAAAAATGTTTAGTGTTATGTTTGTTACATGACTTTCTGGTTTGTAACTGTAATTTATGATTATCCATATGATCTGTTACTTTGCAATATTATTATTTTTCGTTTCGGACATCAACATTGCTAATCCTTAAGCTAAAATAAAACGTCAAACTTGACTAACATCCGAAGCATTTTTTAGGGATTTCTTTGCAAATCTAATGAACTAATCAAAATTGTGAAAGTTACATTCACATTGATGGAATTGTCTCACTCGACATGTTCTCATCTCGTGGGAAGACAATATCAATATGTCATGAGAACTGAGAAGTAATGTCGTAGAATCACTAATTATTGTAGAAAGAAAAGAAGCGAAAGAGTTCTCGTTTATGTTGGTTGTCATGCAGAGAAGAGAACAATGACTGGATCAGATCAATTTTATCCAAAGATTCGATGATTAATTCGAATGATTGATGCAAACGAATTTCAAGTTAAACCTCAATATATGGAAAATGCTTCAATGTGCAATTGGTAAATAGACGGTATAACCACCTCATTTCAACTTTTGTCTTAGCCGTTTATCTAATTTGTATGTTTCAATTGTATATTCCATCAATATACGTGTTAGATATTCGTAAATGATGAAGCGAATTAACCTCCAACCGCCTCAAATTGGATTATTAATCAAGCCATGTACACAATTAATGACATTAAATGTAGATTGGACCTGAATGAACAAAGATCTTCCCTCAAACCAACTTATCAACTGATCATCAATCTGAAAAAAGATCTGGTCTGGGCGAGAGATTAGCTGCAAGAATAGGATTTAATTTTCCTCCACTAGACACAGAGAACATCAGTCCATTTGCTACCTTTTTCAGGAACTCGACTGTTCCTTCTCCTGTCGTCACAATCTCTACAGGATTTAGCCCATCTGCACTGTTGCAATCTCCAAATATGTTCTCTAGTTCTTCTCAGGTAAGTAACACTGTCTTTTATATGTTTATAGTTTATACCATTGTTTTAGGTGTTGTATAATCATATATGATAAAAGGCTGAATGAATATGTGATTTATTGAACAAATATTTGGGAATATCCTTTCTAAAAAAAAAAAAAATGGGGAATATAATTACGTATGTTATTTTAATACGATTAGGTGGAAAAATAAATATAGTAACATTATCTATCGGTAAACACAGAATCTATAATTTCCTTTTTGTTCACGTTTGATATTTATTACACCTATTTGCGTTTACAATTTACAAATGATGTCTCCATAATAAAACATTTGACTTTTGTAATTGATTTCACCGCCGAATGCAAACTTTACGTATTAATGATAAAACTTTACTTTATTAGATCTTTTAACTATTTTTAAACGTGGAATCCTTCTTAAGAATGATCATTTTTCAAGTGAACCTAGGATCTTACGCATTTGAAACAAACGCAAATGTAAACGCAGAAATTACGTTTAAAACCATCGGGACCTAATGAGGTGTCAATCTTCTTTTCGATAGGAAAAACAAAAAGGAAAGAAAAATCTTAATCCTAAACCTTAATCAACTGATCATCAATCTGAACATTTCAAAAATGTACAAAACGATAGCATGGTTTAGTGGTTTTGAACAAAGGTCATTGATAGTGGGTGATGGTTTAGTGGTTTTGAAACTAAGTATCCAATCACCATTTAAAAAAAAAAAATTGTTTTCAAAACCACTAAACCATCACCCACTATCAAAACATAATAAGAGCTAAAATCCCTCTTTGTTAGAGATCGAAACGAGCACTCCTGTTGCGGCACAAAACGATATCATTATAGATGATGAAGAGCTATATAAAAAAAAAGAGATTTGGTTTAATATTCCAAATTTTTTTTTTTTTTGAAAACTATAACCTTTGTTATAAAAAGTTTGAAAACTAATCATTATGTAGTTAAAACTACCAAAATACTCTAGAATACTCTAGATAGAGTAATACTTAGGTTCACTCCTAGGGATGAACCTTTTTATTCACCCCTCTTCTTTTAACCAATGAAAATATGACATATCAAGTCAATTAAAACAAATTAAAATAACATATTATACTTTAATTTTATTCCCTAACCTTAAACCCTAAAAACCATAAACCCTAATAAACTCTAAACGCTAAACCCTAAATCCTAAACCCCAAAACTTAAATCCTAAACCATAAATCTAAACCCTAAACTCTAAACTTTAAATGCAAAACTCAAAATATAAATAGTAGACATAATTACTACTATAATTTTTGTTAAGATAATATTTATTTTTATTTTATTTAATAAATAATATGGTATATTTTGATTGGGTAAAAAAAAAGGGTGAATAAAGAGGTTCACCCATAGGAGTAAACCCAAGAATTATATCTAAAGATGCAGAGTGTAGATTGATTTATTATTTCTTTTGCTTAATCTAAACACTAAACCTTAAATTTTATTCCTAAACCCTAAACCCTAATAAACTATAAACTCAAAATCCTAAACCCTATACCCTCAACCCTAAATCCTAAACCCTATACCCTCAACCCTAAATCCTAAACCCTAAACCTTAGACCCTAGACCCTAGAGCATGAACCCTAAACACTAAACATTAAACCATAAACCCTAAATCGTAAAGCTTAAACCCTAAACTTTAAACCCCAAAGCTTAAATCCTAAATCTAAACCCTAAATCCTAAACTCAAAATATAAATAGTAGAAATAATTATTACTATAACTTTTATTAAGATAATATTTATTTTAATTTTAATTAATAAATTATATGACATATTTTGATTAGCTAAAAAAAAAATGAAAAAAGAGGTTCACCCCTAGGAGTGAACCCAAGAATTATAATAAAAGAGTAAAATACTTAGGTTCACTTGTGAACCTCTTTATTCACCCCTCTTCTTTTAGCCAATGAAAATATGACATGTCATATTTAAAGAGAATTAAAAAATTAAAATTAAAATTCAACAAATAAAACAAATTAAAATAACATATTATACTTAAAGTTTATTCCCTAACCCTAAACCCTAATAAACTCTAAACGCTATAAACTCTAAATCGTAAATCCTAAAGCTTAAACCCTAAACACTAAATCCTAAACCCTAAACTCTAAACTCTAAATCATAAACTCAAAATATATATAGTAGACATAATTATTACTATATTTTTATTAAGATAATATTTATTTTTATTTTATTTAATAAATTATATAGCATATTTTGATTGGGTAGAAAAAATGGTGAATAAAGAGGTTCACCCCTAAGAGTGAAACCAAGAATTATATCTAAAGATGGAGAGTGTAGTTTGATTTATTATTCTTTTGCTTAATTCAATGTTTTTTTTGTTAGAAATGGCTCAATGTTGGAAACACGAATAGAACTCTTTTGTTGAGCTTATCCTATAAGATGTATGAACTTTTTATTTCTATCATATTTAAATTTTTCGTAGAACAAACGATAGAATGATTTTAGGAAATTTGAATAATCTATTTTTGGTCTTAGTAAATTGATTTTTAGATCAGAAAATTGTTTGTTGCAATGTTGATTGAGAAATCATTGAGGCAAAGTTAATTTAATACCTACATTATAATTAAGAAGTTGGTCCTATATATTTTATTCTGAAAATTAAGAATCCAAAATAAATATTTTGTTGTATTTGTTAATTATCAAAATTCATGTTGGTATAATTGTTTTTTTACCTTGTAAAAAGTTAGTTTTCAAATTCTTTAAAACAGAGGTTAGTTTTCAAAATATTTATTTTTTTGGAATATTAAATCAAATTTTCTCTAAAAATTAGATTTTCTTAAAATAAAATAAATAAATTTGGTACTTGTTCGAATGTGAATATCTACAAAATTTGATCTAAAATATTTTCTAATAATATATGGAAAATACATAATTCTATTCTTGAAAACAATTATTGAAATATATAGCAGTTTCTTTTATAAAAATATATGGAAATTCATCTAACGATTTGATTTTGTTTATAACTTTTTCTCATATAATATATATATATATATATATATATATTCTTTATATTTGAATTTAGAAAGAAGTATTTATTTTTGTTAAAAAACATGTATTTTATTAAATATTTTATGATTGATACAAGTGAACCAAATAAAGAAAAAAATCATATAAAATCCCATTAAAAATCTCTTGTAAGATTTCCAATCATTAAATCAAATGAACCATATACAACTTACCACAAAACATGATTCCTCTAACATATATAAGACTGCACCCACAAGGGTGATAAGTTATCAAACTCAACACTATTTTACTATTGAATCTCTCTATATCTCTCTCTGTTCATAATTAAACTTCCCAAGAAAATGAAGCAAGTCTCTAACATTCTCATTTTCTTTTGCCTCGTATCTCTCCTATCTCGTAAGTATATTTATCTTTTACATGAAAACATAGTTAAGATTATACCGGTTTTTTTTCATTTGTATAATCTAGAAAGTTAATCATCAACGCCATAGCTCTTTTCTAAATTATATCAGTAACAATTATTATTTATATAAAGAGTCGCAATCAACTTACTCTAGTTTTAACGTTATAGATATAACATTCTCAAGTATTGGCGTGGTGGAGGGTAGAAATACATTGCAAGACAAGGAGGGCATCTCGCATGTGATACACCAAAAGACTTCTCTACATGTTGTGCATCCGCTAAAAGCTCCATGCGCTGATTGCACTTGGCCATGTGATCCTGTTGTAGTTGGAGAAGGTTGTATTTGCCGTTGCTAAAATTTTATTTTCTAATCAAAACATTCGTCCATAATGTATTTTTGACCTTCGATGAAATCATTAATAAAATTTAGAAACTCGTTGATCGACCGGATAAGAAGATATGAGTTTCTTTCTCGTAACAACACAAGGATCCAACCCAACTATTTTGTTTGCAACGCATAAATGACGACATACGTTTTATTTATAACACAGTAGACCATGACAAACAATTCTACATATATATAACACACAGACAGCATACTATGAGAAAAACTCTGCCTCTAACAACCAGCTCTAATAACCAGAGCTGGTCTTAAATTTTAAAATACTGCAAGCTAAAAAAAAAGAAGACTATTTTACAATATTAAGTTAGGAATTCATGGCCTTTTGAATGAAGTTTTTTATAATTATTGTATCACTAGACTAAAGATTTTTTTTTGTAATTTAAGGGTCTGAATTTTTTTTATAAAAAAGAAAACCGCAAACATAGGTTTGTTCTGCTTGGGCTCAAACCTAATCTGCTAAGAATTTGCATAATCAATTTGTAAAAAAGATTGTATGTTCTGGAGGTTGAATCCAACACTTGGTATAAAACACTAAACATTTAGTTAACCAATGACTTCGATTCTGAGAGCATGTCCAATGGTGAGGTTCTAAAAATGGGTATCTAAAATTTTTAGAACCTCACCTTTTAGAACCCCAACATTTTGTATGTTAATTTTTAGAATCTGTATCTAAAAGTTCTAACTTTAGAACCCTTCTCTGTTCTTTTTAGAACCTCTCCAATATTTATCAATTATATATCATTATAATTTTTTAGAACTCTTCTATTTAGAACCCCCATTGAACATGCTCTGACATTATAATATAAAACATAACTTTGTGAGAATCTCGGTGTAATCGAGATCGATACAAACTTATGATTATTTTCAGTGTCGGTCCGTACTTTTTTGTGGCTTAAAGCTAGAATTTTTTTGTGGCCCTAATTATATTTTAAGTAAAAGTTATTTATGTTAAACATAATTTTAGTAAAATTACACTCATTGTTATATTTTTAATAAAAAATAACAATTTCAGATTTAAAACTTAAAAAATTTGTTCTGAAATTTAGTATGTCATGATTTTTTTATGTTTTTCAAGCAATTAAGACGGTGAAAGATTTTAATAAATATAACTTTAAGTGAAATACATACATTAACAACATGAGAGAGTAGAATGCACAACAAAATTTAGAAGTTTAGCTTTAAAAACAAAAAATTGTAAAAAAGAATATTGAATTTTTTATCAAAAAAGTATTGAATATGAGTAAAATAATACCACTAGATTAAAAAAAAGTAGCTGAATAAATATAATACTCGATTTTAAAGAAAAAAGAAAAAAGATCAATGTAATAAACGATTGAATAAACTGAAAATATGAAATTAAGTATCAATAATATTTAAGTGAAGGCAGAGGCTCAAACTATTGCACCGAATGATTCCATAATGCCACTACACTATATTAAAATTAGAACTGTGGCCTTTTAATCTAGATATTGTAGTGTGCCTAAACCCAATGTCTTAGAACACCCACATTGCGCAATTACGTGGGTGTTTTCCTATTATTTTATAATAAAACATATAATGAATAGTCAATATATCTTTTTCTGTGTCTCTGCGAAGACACCAGCTCTTCCCGAAATCACCACGTATCGCAGCGTGATTCGTTGAGATAATAAAATATTAATAAATATAATATTATTTAAACTAAAAAAAAAAAATCAGAAAAACATCTATTTGAATATCAGCGATAGTGATGCTCTTACCTGCTTTAAAGCAGAGTTGAGCGTCTGATTATTTTCCATCAGTTCAGAGATGGTTAAAAGGCTTTTAATCAGGTACTGTATTTATAAATGATCAAAACGTAAAACTAGAATGTGAAAAACATATATATATATATATATATATATTTCTTTTTTTCATCTGAAAATTTTCCATTATATAATACAAAATCGAGATACAAGATAAGATACGGCTGTAATACACAAAACCGAAAAAATAGATAACATCCCCAAAAACAAAACCGGCGAAACATATATAAAACTACGTTTTTTTGTTTTGTTTTAAACTTGCATTAGATTGAAACTGAAGTAAAAAATAGTAATTTTGGATTAGATGTGATATTAAAACTACGTATTATCTGACAAATATTTGTGTATAATAATAATAAAAAAAAAAGTAATTGGAGGTCCAGACTGGGCGGGTCTGATCAAAGAAAAGTAATCTAAGTTAACTGCTACCAAGAGAAACGGAGTCTGAGAAGAGTCTTGTTCATCAATTTCACACCAGAAGCCTTTACCTTTTGGTCCCGCGCTTATTGCTTCTTCTTCAAAGTTTCCATTTTGAAAATTCTTCGTCTTCTTCAAAGTCTCTTTCTTTTTCTGGTTTTTTTTTTTTGGTTTTCTTTCCCTGTATTTTGGGCATTTTAAAAATTCGATCCAACGAGTTTCCCAATTAGGGTTTGATTCCCTTTCCTTTTCATCTTTTCTAGTCAAATCTGAAGACTTGGTTGGTTTTAATGTGCTGAGAGAGGCTTCTTCGTCGGCAAGTAGAATCTTGTTTGTCCCCTTCGAGTCAATTTTAAAAAATATATATATTTCATCTTCTTTGTGGGTTTTATATTCTTTGCCAACAATGTTTAAGCTTGCAAAGCATATATGGCTTTGAGTAGCTTTTTTCCCACGAGATTTGATATTTCAAGAGAGAGAGAGATAAAATGGGATCGAGCTGCGATGGGAATTTGAAAGGTGAGATTGAAGAATCTAATGGTTCTGGGAAAACTAGGGTTCTTTGTCCTCTCGATGTTTCAACATCTCGAAGAACTCTGATCGGTGTTGGTAAACCTAAGAGTTGGTCGATTCCCGATGCATCTAGTAGAGCCAAGCTTCTGAAATTCGGTTCTCCTTCTGCTAAATTCATGAAAATGGCTGAGCAAAGAGACGAGGTTTCAAGGTCAGTGACGAGCTCATCAAGCAGCCATAATTTCCGGGAAAGAATCAGTGGTGTGCTTCACCGGAAAATCGATTGGACTTCTCTCATGAATATGGGGAAAGAATGGCTTAAGAACCCAATCAACATGGCTCTCTTCGTGTGGATACTCGTTGTTGCAGTCTCTGGTGCGATCCTCTTCATGGTGATGACTGGTATGTTGAATCATGCGTTGCCTAAGAAGTCACAGAGAGATGCTTGGTTTGAAGTTAACAACCAAATCCTCAATGGGTTGTTTACTTTGATGTGTCTTTATCAGCATCCGAAACGGTTTTATCACTTGGTTCTTCTTTGTAGATGGAAGCATGACGATATTACGAAGCTTAGGAAAGTGTATTGCAAGAACGGGACTTATAAACCGCATGAATGGATGCACATTATGGTTGTTGTCATGTTGCTTCACTTGAATTGTTTTGCTCAGTACGCGCTTTGTGGTCTTAATGTTGGATTCAGAAGATCTGAGAGGCCTCCCATTGGAGTCGCCATATGTATCTCTGCTGCGATTGGAGCCCCTGCAGCTGCGAGTTTGTACACTATGCTTAGCCCACTTGGGAAAGACTATGATGATGATTCGAGTGTAGACGAGGAGAATCAACTGCAGCGTGAAGAAGGGTCTGTGAATCGCCGGGTAACTTTAGAGAGGAGGTATTCGTTTGCTTCTACTTCTGCTTCCACGGGTGATGGGATGGTTCCGGTGAGTGATCCTCAGTGGAGTGGTGGAATTTTGGATATTTGGGATGATATTTCATTGGCTTATCTCTCTCTATTCTGCACTTTCTGTGTCTTTGGATGGAACATGGAGAGAGTTGGGTTTGGGAACATGTATGTTCACATAGCGACGTTTATTCTCTTCTGTTTGGCACCTTTCTTTATATTCAACTTAGCTGCGGTTAATATCGATAATGAGACGGTTAGGGAGGCGCTAGGGATATCTGGAATCCTTCTTTGTTTGTTTGGTTTGCTCTATGGTGGATTCTGGAGAATCCAGATGAGGAAAAGATTCAAATTGCCGAGTTATAAGTTCTGCTTCGGAAGAGCCGCGATTGCTGATTGTACGCTTTGGTTGTTCTGTTGCTGGTGCTCTCTAGCTCAAGAAGTTCGGACTGCAAACTCTTACGAGATAGTGGAAGACAAATTCTGCCAAAGAACGCAAGAGAAGAGCCTGGTATCTCCTTTGCCTCGTGAAGACGGTGTGTTTGATGCTAGGTTTGGTCTTGGGAGCTCCCCGAAAAACATCAGCTGGGCTAACTCTCCTAGCCCAAGCAGGTTTTGGAAAGAGGTACATAGTCCAGATGTACAAACACCTAGAGAGAAAGATGAAGGTAAAAGCGAGGTTGTTCTGACTCCACCCTCTCCTCTGTCTATACACAGAGAAGCTTAATTTGAACAAAGTCTGATTAATCTGTGTATCCGAATCCGCTGGTAATTCTCCTTCCTTTGTCTTCGGTTGTTGTATAAATTTGATTTGGGAGAAACTTTTGAATACAAGTCTCTTTGAATGTTTGGGGTTTACAAAGTTTGATGAACCGGTTTTGTCATGTTAGTTATATAACATTTCAGTTTCTGGCTTAAATCTTTCCCGGTTTCTCGTTTTTTTTTCTTGCTTTTGCAGGCTTTGTTTTTACTTACGGGTGTCTGACTCATGAGTCGAACCGGGATATATTCTCTGATAAACCGTGGGAGTTTATGAGACAGTCATGTCTCATCTTTGGTCCAGGCACATCTATTGAACTAAGTAGAACCATTTCTTTTCTTTTTTTCTTAGGTTAAAACCCAAGATGTTGTCCAGTTTGGTATAAGGCTTTGATATTTGGTCATTTGGGTTATTCGATCTAGCAAATAGAAGGATCGAAAGTGAGAGTAAATTTATAGTTTAGCTCATTACACTTAGGAATGGACATAAGAACCCACACCTAACTAAACAAAAATTATGAACAATTTTTTTGTAATAGCGAATATATCAAACAGATTTAACTATCGATAAACTGAACCAAACTTAGAATCGGATCAACCCGGTTCGTTTGCTAGTCTGCTATAGGTAACTCAAACAAACAAATAAATAATAATAAATTGAATCCAACTGAAAAAGGATTCTTACACAAATAGTCATTTTTTGAAAACTTTCATACTTTTTTTGTCACTTTCCAAATATTTTTAACAATGTAACACTTTGTGTACATGAGTTGACTTTTCAGTCCTATACATGTACAGTGCGAAAACAATGAGTGTACTATATACGTTTGTATCAATAAGAGGTAAAATCGTTTTTTACAACATAAAATATTAGATTATATTCTGGGTTTTGAAAAATAACAAAAAAAACTAAATGAGTTTTTAAAAAGTGACTAACCATGCAAATACTCCACCGAAAAACCGGATGTTCACACTCCTAATAACGATTTGGTTTTCGAACAATTGTTGTATTTATATTTGAAAATCTTATAGAAATTTCAAATTATTGATAGACTTTGTTCGGTTTGTATCTTCTGTGGAGACAGTATGTATGTTGGGTTTGCAAACTAAACCGGGATATTCCAGTTGAAAACTTCGTTTCACTTTTTGAGAATGGTAGTGGTATTTTGCATCTGCTTTAGAAGAGATTCCATAAGCTTAAACAAATAATATTAAAATATATAATGTCACAAATTGTCATTTTAGGCTAAGCTCGCTATCATTATGCAATATAGGAATTAGGCGTCGCTGTCAGAGGAGTTATTTTCGTGGAGAACCGCTTCAGAAATCCACTAACGTATAATTTACTGGTATTTGTAATCAACTTGTTGTCTAATTTCAAGTTTTATATTTTGAATTAAAGCTTGCCTTTATAATTTTGCTGTCAAAACTCTTATAATATCTATCGATGTAGAGTTTCCCGTTTTTGATTTGAGGGCATTATCATCATTTTAACCTTGCCTAGGTATAATAATAATAACATGAATACCACACACACCCTAATGAAACGGTAAAAACTTTTGAAAATTATCAAAATATTGGACTAACTATTCGCTGTTATAATCTTTTGTTTTATAACCATTCACACAATAATATATTGATGTCTATATCTGGTTGATATTAAAAATAATAATGCATCTTACCTTGACAATATCTTCTATACTGGAAGTGGAAATTCATGTCCTTAACCAATATCACTTTTTTTTAATCAAAATTCCTTACTGCTATTGGGAATCGAACGTGTCATGGTCACAAAATTAGGTGGCCACTCTACTGTACGTGGACTCTCTGCTGCATGACACGTGTCTAGGTGATCGTGCATTATACTGCCTTTGAAACTTGTGTGATTGGTTGGTGGGACCAACACACTCGTTGAACACGTTTCTTAATTACTCTTAGCACTAAAATACTAGAGTATTAATCATGTTTGTTAATGAATAATTATCCTTTTCAACATTATCAAGAACCAATTGATTCCTTTTCTGAAATCTAAGTTTGGGTTAAACAGATTCCAAAATGGGACAAGAAAAAGAAAGAAATCGATTCCTTGTAAAATCAACCAAATATTTACCACTAGCAAATTCAATTAAATTATTCACCTAATAAGACAGTGGATTAGCTGGCTCGACTTTTAAGGAGCTTTATCTCCAATAACAAAACGCCATGTGTCAACAAAGTGCTAAAACCCGAAAAATAGGATTGGATGCACAGAATCAAATCCCAAACCCCATAGCCTGCCGGCTATATAATTATCTCACCGATTTTGAATAATCTACGAATCGTTTTTTCTTCTCTCCCAATCCAAATCCTAACCTCCCACCGTTTTTTTTCATTTTCGATTCCGGAAACTCGCCAAGAACTGGATACTCTGGCGGATTCAGAGACCAAGAACCGAGACGTGGTTCTGAAACTGTATGACGCCCTGAGATCTCGAGACGTCGAATCTGTGCACCGGATCATAACCCCAGATCTGGAGTACTGGTTTCACGGCCCTCCGCCGCACCAGTTTTTGATGCGCATCCTCACCGGAGTCTCTCCGCCGTTCGAATTCCTACCGCTCTCCGTCGTCTCCTTCGGATCGACCGTCATCGCCGAGGGCTGCGACGCCGCCAGCTCCATCTCCTGGATCCACGCCTGGACCGTAGCGCATGGGATAATCACTCAGGTGAGGGAGTACTCGAACACTTCTCTCACCGTCACGCGGATCGGTAACGTCGTCGCCGGACGCTCTGCTGAGATTGCGCCGTCGCATTGTCCCTCCGTGTGGGAAAGCCAATTCTCGGGTCGGGCTGGAAAATCCGTCCCGGGTCTGGTTCTGGCGATTTAAGATAAAGTAACAGCCACGTCAGTGTCTGGGAATAACTAAATAAAGGCTGCTTACGTGTCAGTATCTGGTTGGTTTGTTGTTTATGGGTTGAAGGATTTGTGCGGTTGAGACGCGGTGTGTGCTAAGGCCGCGTTTTGCCTGTCGCTAGTTCTTCCTTTTTTTTTTTTTTTTTTAATTGCTTAAAAATCGTGCTTTTGTGTGTTTAGTGGGTACAAGCATGGGGAAACCCAAATTGGCTTGTGCCGTTGCGTCTGATGTAACGTTTGGTTATGTTATCATTGAAATACAAAACTGCTTTTGGGATCTTATTATATTCGTTAAAACGTTTTTATAGTACGAGTAAGTTCTGCATTTGTCCATGTCAAAAGAAAAATTGGAAATAAATAAATAAAAAGCTGCCTATTTGGCTCATATCTTTGAGTGGATTTGTCTGTGTATAGCTTTACTTGTGTTTAATTTTATCAACGAGCTGAGTTTATAAAGATACACATTCTAAAAACAATTTTTTCCTCAAGATATTAAAACTAATATTCCTTAATAATGTATCTCTCATTGGATAGAGAATTTAGATCAGAAACAAATTGTATTCGTTTGGTTATGTTATAATTGAAAGTTGAAATAGAAAAGTGCTTTTGGGATCTTATTACATTCGTCAAACGAATTATAGTAGTTAACCAAAAAAGTTGACAGAAAAACAAAAAAAAGCTGTGTATTTAGCTCACGCCTCTGAGAGAATTAGCTGTGATTTCTGTATGTATAGCTCAGTTTATCTTAAGGAGTTTGGTGCGTCGCAATAAGTATGAAATTTTTTTTTTCTGATTTGGATTTTGAAAATTATAAGATTTTGTTTTACACGAAAATTATAAGATTTAACAACATAGTTTGTTTTTTGTTTTTATGAAGAAAAAAAAATGTAAAGGTTGTTAAATGTAATCGTGGACGCAAACAAAAAAATAAAAGTCTAATTGTGAAAAAGAGAGATTCGGAGTGGGAAGCAACGAGGAAGGTCACTCATGCGTCATTTTGTGGATGTGGACACGCAAGCAATTATCAATCTTTTGGCGTCGTTTGGTCAAAATGGTGTGACGATATTAACAGAACTAATGGAAGATAAAACCAAAGAAAAGTATACATATGGGCGTCTTTTATATTCCTTTATCTAATTTAATCCTGGTGCAGTGACTGCGACACGAATATTGACATTCATTGAATTATATTTCGATAATGTCCCATGCTCAAAATATTCGTAAAATATCCAAATGATTATATTCTATATTTTCCGGAAAACATAGAATACTTAAAATGTTTATTTATGTATGGTATCTTCAAAAAATCTGTTTCTTTTATTACTACAATCCACGAAAATTTATGCATTCATATAATTTCGCAGATGCAGTCATGATCTGAAGTCCACAATTACTGCAGTTTTATGGGCATCAAAGCTTAGCTACATTAACTTCCTAGGGGCATAATTTAACAAAATGTCATAAGTATTGTTAAACCAGAATTCGCACACATCGTAGATTGGCGAATTCAGTTTAGAGTTTAGGAAAATTATTTTTATTAGATTTATAACTGTGCCGTTGAAGGCTGCCTACGTACCCTTCAAATAGGGATCAAGCCAAAACGTAGTTCTTGTTACAAAGGATGTGATGGGATTTTTAGATGATTAAGAATGAGGCGATGGCCTCCTTATTTATAAGTCTTGAAGTCCTTAGCTCTTCCTTTTCCTTCTTGACTTTGTATTGGCAATTATCCTTTTTCCTTGAAGCTGATAAGGATAATCTCCTTTCTTTCCGGGATTTGCCTTTATCCAAATAAAGGAAATCTTCTCTTTATTAATTAAAGGAAATTTCCCTTTAATTACGTAGATCGGTTTCGATGGGCCTTGAAGTTGATTGTTGGGCTGATTTCTATTCAAACCGGGTTAAACCGGGGGAGTGCTAAATCCCCCTCTAACAATTAGTCCCCCCCTCAGTTCGGCGAAGGAGTGTTCGAGTTCGGCGGATTTCTTTAGCCCGATTGGAATTGAAATCAGCATCTGGTCGAATTTCCTTTTAGACGTTGTTCGTCTTTGTTCCTGCAAAAATTACTAAAGACGAGAGATTGAGCTCGAGACTGAGCTCGGCGTTTGTTAGTTAGGTGCGAGGTCGGTCTCGGCTTTTCCAAGTTCGGTTTCGATAGTTCGTGCGGGACTGTGAGGTCGGCGAGCTGCCCAATTGTTTAGATCGGTGAATTACGATTACGAGTTGCCATACTGCGGGGTCAGCGAGCTGTGCGGTCGGAGAACTGCGATCGTGAGTTTGGCGAGCAGGGGGTTGGCGAGCTGTGGCCGTGAGTTAGGTGGGGCTGCGAGATCGGCGAACTGTGACTGCATGATGAGTAAGTTGCGACTGAGCTACCTAACTGTTAGACCGACGAGCTGCGACCGCTAGCTACCTTACTGTCGGATCGTCGAGCTACGACCACGAGCTGCTTTACTGCGAAGTAGGCGATATGTTCGATTGGGAGGTAGGTGAACTGCTTGAGTTTGGCTTGATGATACGAACTGTACGAGTTCGGCGAACTGCTTAAGTTCGGCCTGATGATACGAACTGTACGAGTTCGGCGAACTGCTTAAGTTCGGCTTGATGATACGAACTGTGCGAGTTCGGCGAACTGCTTAAGTTCGGCTTGAAGGAACGGATCCTATGATATAATCTGAAAAGAAAATATCTTCGAATAACAAGTAAAAAATTTGATAAAAAATACCTGAATTTTAGGGAGCTCTGTAGACGAGCTATAATCGATAAGTGACGAGCTGGATCTATCAGTGGATGTCCTTTTTTTTTTTTTTTTTTTACCGAATTTGACTACGTTGGAGCAAGCCCAACAAAAAAGAGAAATCTGATCTTCTTTCATGTCGGCGGTGATGGTGAGTGAGGTCAGCATCGGGTGCTTCCTGGTCGGCATGCAAGTTACATCTTCTCTGGTCATGGTGGTTTTCATGCTCGGCAAGTGAGTTCGTCACGTTGAGTTCGAGATCGGCGGTACGATAAGTTTGCCTCCGCGAGCTCGGCGTGTTCAATGGCTGCGGTCTGATGAGTTCGGTGTGTTTGCCGAGGTCGGCATGTGCGGCGAGGTCGGCGTGTTCCGCAAGGTCGTCTCGTCATGTGCGAACTCGGCGTTTGTAAGCTCGTGGGAGTGAGCTCGGCGTGTCGTGCTCGGCCAGAACCATCTTTGTTGAGCTCGTTCTTCTTCTTCGGCGAGCTCGTTCATGGTGAGTTTGAGATCGGCGGGTTCATCATGGCGAGAAGAGTCGGAGGCTTTGTCGGATTTCTAGGGTTTTAAAATAATTCTCCATAAACACCAGATTTTTCTTGCCCCCTCCTTCTAGCGCCAATTGTTAAACCAGAATTCGCACACATCGTAGATTGGCGAATTCAGTTTAGAGTTTAGGAGAATTATTTTTATTAGATTTATAGCTGTGCCGTTGAAGGCTGCCTACGTACCCTTCAAATAGGGATCAAGCCAAAACGTAGTTCTTGTTACAAAGGATGTGATGGGATTTTTAGATGATTAAGAATGAGGCGATGGCCTCCTTATTTATAAGTCTTGAAGTCCTTAGCTCTTCCTTTTCCTTCTTGACTTTGTATTGGCAATTATCATTTTTCCTTGAAGCTGATAAGGATAATCTCCTTTCTTTCCGGGATTTGCCTTTATCCAAATAAAGGAAATCTTCTCTTTATTAATTAAAGGAAATTTCCCTTTAATTACGTAGATCGGTTTCGATGGGCCTTGAAGTTGATTGTTGGGCTGATTTCTATTCAAACCGGGTTAAACCGGGGGAGTGCTAAATCCCCCTCTAACAAGTATGGTAGTAAAATTATCTTTTTTTGGCTTCAATATCTCAGTTTCAAGCCAAACCTCAAGTACAGAAAAAAGCAAAAAAGCATTTAAAAAAATATCAGTAATATACAACCTGTGATATTGATGTATATTATAACCCATTCTTCTAATCATATGTTTGATTAAAATGTATATTTGAAACCCACTCATGAGATCAGTATAAATATTTTCTAACGTAAATTGGACGTATCATCTGCGATTACAAGTAACGCGACGACAAATGCGAAATCGACATATGGGTTTACTCTCACTATGAAGCTGTAATTCCCTATTATAAGTCCTCCCCATGAGAAATCATGAACCACCTATAGCATTCAAGCTCTCATTTATTCATATTTAATAAAGAAAAACAAAACTATAGCATAGTTCCTTCGAACACTAAGCTATATATATATGGGTGCAAATATTGGGGATTAGCTAGAGGAATAAGCTGAATAAAACTTGACATAATCTACTAATTATCGAATAAACTCTTTTAGTGTGATCTACCGTACCGATTAGTCTCGGCAACAAGTTAAGAATAGTGAACGTACCTCAGCAAGAAGAGTGTTATGAATTGGTTCAAAGAGTTTGAAAGAAGAACCGATGTAACGACCAGATGTTCGAAAATCTGGCTCGATGCTACTAATGTTCGTCGAAGGTTGGTGTGGCGGTAAATAGATATCAAGTGATGTTTTGAAGGAGAATAGATTTGGTTCCCTTGCTGAGAAAAGAAGATCCTCAGATTCTGTGCTTTCTCCTTTGTACACCTCCCATTTGTATCTCATTGTCACAAGTCCCTGAAACATTATACATTTCTTACTTTTTAAAAAGAAGAGAACAAGTCTTTTTAAATCGTGATTTCTTGTAATGTACTCAGATTGGTCGTGAGATGGAAATCGACTTTTACTGAAGAGAAGCATAAATTAGCTATGTTGTTAGACACTTATAATAAACACAATCTACATAGATGACAAATTACTGTGTTTAGGATCAGATCAAATTTCAATTATTTTTCAAACGACTAAAAGATCCAATTATTTGTAAACAATACGCAACTAAACATTAAATTACATTTAAAATAAATAAGAAGTTATAAATTCAAATTCAAAAGAGAAGAGTTGGCAAGAAAATTTGGTTTTATTAGGCCATTTAACCCTTCAGCCGGTCTAATTAATGACATCTACCGATTTTCTAAAAATTGAATTTAGGCATTACTAGAGTTGGGTTCTAGATGGAAAAAAAGAAGAAGGAAAGATTATGCAGCCAACTTTCACTAAAAAAGATATTTGTATTCACTTCAAGATCACGACATTGCTAACAATTTTTTAAAGTCAACATGTGATGTTTCCTCTACGATATATACAATTAAATGATTTAGTAGAAATAGGATATATAGAGGTAATTAATGAGGTGTGTGTGTGTGTGTGTGTGACCTTGGTGCGCATAGAGATAAGAGGAATTCCGGTGGCGTCACGGAGGACACGTTTACGGCGGATGTTCCATGTGCCACCGTCGATGGTGAAGATGAGATTGTCGGAGAGATCGAAAACGTCGTAACGATCTCTTTTCAGGCTCTCACGCCGCCTTCTCACCATTAGCTCCGTCGTGTACGGATTACAAAACATCTCTTACACAACACTCACCATTTTTGTTCAAAGATTCTTTTGAACAAGTATGATACAAGAGAACTAAGATGGTTAACTTCCTATATCAAAGGATCGCATTCTCTTTGATTTTTCCACAATTTAAAAATATTAAATAAACAAAGAAAAGAAAAGTAGAGTTTAAAGTCGATTTGACGCGGTTTTTAGATTGCTTGAGGAAGGAAATAAATGATTATTCATTTAATCTTATTAATGCGTTTTTAATGTGACACGAAGAAAAAAAAAGTGTTTTAAATTCGTAATTTATTAAGCTTCTTGATCATGTCCAAATCAAACTGTTCGTAGTCAATTTTCTTCGTTGACTAAAATAAAAGAGATAGTCTTCACAAGATTAACTTCATCAGTAAATAAGTTGCATGCATTGTTAATGAACGTATATGGTTGGTTTGGTTGGTTTGGTTGGTTTGGTTAATTAGTCTCTTCTTTACTTCTCCTCTTCTAGCATTCTCTCTCTTTCCCTTTTTTTTTTTTTTTTTTTTTTTTTTTAATAATATCATATTAGATTATCCCAAACCGGGAATGGAACTGGTTTACAAAGAAAAGAACCGGAGAAATTGAACCGAAACCAAATTGAAAACCCTGAATGAAAGCAAAGAAACTCCATCGAGAATTGAGAAGTGTTCTAACGTTCCTTCCGCCGTCCTACCACTTCACCGGCGACTACAAGGAAGGAGCTTGCGGCCGCTGCTTATCCGTCAGGACGAACAGGAGAGTCGACTCCTGCCGCCAAGTCCGAACCGGCGAGCTTCCTGATCCCAGCAACCTTCCTTCCGATTTGTTTAAATCCGGCAGAAGAAACCTCGGCAAAAACCGGAGATACCACCGCAAAAACGGGAAGAGATCCAAGAAACAACGAACCTGAGTTCCGATAACCCTCACCTAGGCCCCAATAAGTCGATTCCGCCCACCGAAACCTCGATCCGGCGAAGAGAGTCAGAACAAGCCGACAACTGCTCAAGGAGAAAAACTTACCCACTCGCCGCCGCCAAACTTGACTGGCCACAGAGGTCGAAATCGACCACCACAGCACCTCCCTCCACTCGCGGTGCCACCTACCTAACCGGGGCAAACGATTTCCGCCACGGGCTGCAGCTTCTACTCCGCCGCCGATATTTCTCTTCCTCGCTCTCACCGCCGTCCTCATCAGCAGTACCGGAGCTCAGTAGAAAAACAAATCGATTCACGTCGTTGCTTCCGCCACCGCACCGCCTCGTCGCACCGGTTGAACCACGCCTCAGCACCGCCGGAGAGGAGACCATCGACCTCCGAAACCTGCTTGCAACCTGCACCTTATTGTAGAGCAGCAAAAATTAACTAGAGCCTCCCTCTCACATCGTCGGTAAGGAACCGAACGGCGGAGAGGGGGGGGAAACGCAGATCTACTACTGTTTTTTTCTCTCTGACTTCTCTCTAACTTCTCTCTCTAACCACTCTCTGAGAAGGAGAACTTTTTCTCTTTCCCTTTTTCGTCAAGGATTGTCTTCCAAAATTTTATTTCCGATTGGAAAAAGAATGAAGACAAACAAACACAGCCAAATGTTTCATGCGATATTCAGGTTTGTATCTAAACAATGCTCAAAGTTAAAAAAAAAAAAAAAAAAATTCTCAAAGTAAACGAAATCTTTAAATCGGAACTAAAACATATACTTAGGATACCATAATAGTATGTTTTAAATTCAAAAGGAGATTGAAAATTAATAGTGTATATTATACTGTGACATGGAAAACAACCACACACATATTTATAACAATATTGTCAAGAACACAATTTTGTTTGAATATATTAAATTTTCATAAGCAAACATGGAAGTGAGTTAGAGTTTACCAATATGTTTTTTTCTGTTATCATTGGGACTATTTTTTTTTTTTTTTTTAAATCCTGGAATGATCCTAGATCTTTTGGGTTCAGACTAATTTTCAGGAGGCCTCACATCCGGGTTCACGCAATTGCTTAAGAAATTGCACGGATAGGTGGCCAAGGCGACTCGAAGCCGGATAGGGGGTGTCCACATAGACATCCCTTACCACCAGCCCAATGCGACTTGGTTATCATTGGGACTATATCGATGGTGGTATGCCTTGTGCGATATGCACAGAAAAAATTAATTATAGTTGCATTTTATTTTCTACAAATAAAAGTCTAATCATTCATCTTAACTAGTTAGAGCATCCAAAATCACAAATTCGAGCTTCTGCGGTGAAAAGAAAAACTAATTTAACACATTCTGGTGTTCAAACGAAAAAGATTATTGGTGAAAAAAGTCCAAAATTGTTAACTGTCTGTTTTTAAACCCGAATAATACATTATATGTATATATATGCCTCTTTACCTACATGATTTAAGTAAATCAACAATATAAATGCAGTTAAAATGTATATAAAATTAGATGTAAATTAAAACTCTAAAATAAAAAATCTCTTCTTACTTACCATTCAAATTCCAATTTTTTTAAGTGTTGTAATTGGCGATACATCTATTTCGACCTTTTGATTAAATGCAGTTAAAATGTATATAAAACTAGATGTGAATTAAAACTCTAAAAGAAAAAATATCTTCTTATTTACCATTCAAATTCCAATTTTTTTAAACGTTACACTTTTTTTTGTAATTGGCGTTACACCTATTTTGATTTGATTAACGTCTAGCAAATTAAAAAACGTAAGCTACATGACATAAGCTAGATATGTAACAACACAACTATCTTTTCAAAATTCAATAAAAAAATCATTGTTCTTGATTTTATAATATTTTAAGTTTAATAATTAATTTTATTTTTCATAATTAAAAAAGTAAATTATGTGCATTGCGGGACAGTAAAACTAGTCAATATAAAAAAATGTATTATTCGGGTTTAATTCTCAAAAGGATATACGAAAAATCAAGCTTAACTCGGTTTCATAGATAGTTTAGATACAATAGATTATGATTTTATACATCATTTTACAAAATAGATGATTCTTAACTATCTGTTTTTCAAACCAACGGTTTTATCTTTTAACTAATTTTTGATTATCAATTTTTATTTAATTTTTTATAATATTCTTTCAAACAATTGATTTATAAAAAAATTGAGGATATAAATGAAAATGATCATAATTAAATGTGACCCAAAAAAAACTTGAAAGTGCTCATAACAATTATAATATTTTGTTTGGGAAGGGATCATATGACAAAATCTCTACTTTATTTACGCAGAGCATTGACGTGATGGCCGTGCAACTGCAACGTCTCCCTGCATCCGCCGACTGATATTACCGAAACGCCCTTTACACTTTCCATTCTAGCATCAGAGCCCAAAACCCCAAAAGGTTATAATCGTCTCATAAATATTTCTTTTTCGCGCTTCATCCATTTTTCTCGTCTCGGAAAAAATTGCAGCGTTTCTGCGCTTTTCTCAGTCTAAGTACCTTCTTTAACTCTCTCATCATACTAAGCCATTATCACCGAAAATCGAAGAACCCTAAATTTTTCGTTTTGACTTTCGATTTCTCTGTAAATCTCCCCTCATCGCATGCATTTCTCCACTGAAATTTGTAGGAATTTGTGTCTCTAAAAGGTTCCGGACGCTGTTTTCTTCTCTCTCTCTCTCTCTCTTTCGATCGTTCAGGTAAGGAAAATTCATCAGATTTTCTATGAAATTTCTTCCTGTTTATACGAGAAATCGCTCTCACGTTTCTCTGTTTCCTATTTATATGAGATTTCTGTTTCTCGTCTTGTATAAACCTTCGATTTTGTTTGTTACTGAGTGCTTTCTGTGAAGAGCTAATGTGCGTATGAGATTTGTCTATGTACGCTAAAGTTAGGAGGTGATATCATCGACGTTTCAGTGTTTCGGGATCCTCTAGAAATCTCTCCTGCTTTGGGTTTCTGAACTTAGTAGAGAGAACAGATTTCATCATAGTTTCTTTGCAAATCACGAATTTTTTTAGGTTTTGTGCTGTTAGCATTGTCTCTACATATGAAAATTGCTCGTGCTTAGGGTTTCTGGAAGCGATTACTTTAGAGAGTAGGTGCAAATTGCTTGATGATTTTTTGGAGACAATTTTGTGTCAAACGATTCACTTAACGCAATATCAATTTTGCTTTTCTTAAGCCTTCTTTTGACAAACACCTTGATTCTTTCTGTTTCTGGGGAGAAGCAGAAGCAATGGGTGCAGGGAGGAAGACAGAGACCTATACACTGGCTCCGGATGGCCAAAACTCATATGGAACTATGTGTGTGAGGAATCTCCCGAAGGGAGATCTTTGTGGGGTTATATTTGGATGCAAGTTCAGCACTATCAAAGAGTGCTTCGCTAAGAAATTGTTTGGTTAGTTGGCTATGCAATCTGTACAATCTTTGAGGCTAAATCTTTAGTGACGACCAGGTTTTGAAATTGATACTTATTCGTGACCAGGTTTACCAGCTCCTCACATGGCATATATCAAGAACATCGAACCCGGTTTGACACTGTTCCTGTTCAACTACAGTGATAGAACACTTCACGGCATCTTTGAAGCTGCAAGTGAAGGAAAACTGAACATTGATCCCAAAGCTTGGTCTCCAAATGGGACAGATCCAAGTCCATATCCTGCTCAGGTATCTTTACTTGGTACACAACACTTCCATTTGTTGATTCACTTCCTTCAAACCAACATGTATCTCGTTCTGCGAATGTTTTTCTACAGGTAAAGGTACGAGTCCGAGTGCGGTGTGAACCCTTGTCTGAAGAAAAGTTTAGTCCAGTAATTGCTGATAATTACAAGGATGAAAAGATGTTTTGGTTTGAACTAGACCGAGGTCAGACCAACAAGCTGCTCCGTTTGTTTTCACCATCACCACATGTAAGGGCACCATCAACATCCAAATATGCTGCATCACCATCCAAAAAGGCTATTCCGGCATCTTCTCTTGTAGAGATAGGTGACTTAGGAGCAACTCGTGTTGATAAGTGGAGCAGTCTTTTCAAATCTTCAGATGATTCGAGGGAAAACAAAGGAAAAGACTCAAAAGAAGGCGCACACAGTCACATAGCAGGTTCAAGAGTAGTCAATCTTGGAAAAACTGGAGGATGGGAAGTAGCTGCCAATAATGCGGATGAGCAAAAAGCTAAAAAATCAGTGTCACAATCTGGTGCATCTTACTCATCAGTTATGAGAAACATGACTGAATCTTCAACCATGGAAAAGAAAACTTTCCCGACAAATGAAGTTCCATCTCAAGCAAGTAAAGGAGTTGAAAATCCTTGGTCATCTGCTTCTCGAGTACAATCTTTACGCCAAGACAGTGGAGGATTCAGAAATGCTTCCAAGGAAGGGGAAGATGTCAAAGTGAATGCTTATCATCAGCAAAATCTCCATCCAACACAAAAGGGAACTTCTGGTACAGCTAAAAACGTAATAGGACTAAGCAAGGAAGATTCCGCTGAGGATACATATTCAGAAATCGATTGGGATGCTGCATCATCCTTTAAAGTCCATCTGGATGGACTGAACAGAATATTGGAGGATCCTAGGGATAAGGATGGTTTCAAGAGATTTGAAGGTAACATGGGATTTGCTTCTTCTTCTATGACGCCGCCCAATCACTGGGAAGATGAGAAGGTTCCCTGGGACTTTGAAGGAGGGAATATAGATAAATCGCCGTGTAGGTCCTCGTATGTTTCCGCCATGACAGGAGACGCATTTGAGGACAATGGAGAAGACAAAGAGAAGCACCATATGGATCATTTCATGGAAATGGGATCCTCCACATTCCTAGATATCTTGAATGAGGTAAGTTGAGGTCATCCATTGTTCTCTGAACTATGAAAACAGTTTTCTTATGAATGAATATCTTTTTCTCTGCCAGATATTTGCGGAAGTGAAAGAGTTGAAGCGAACTCAGATGAAACAAGCTGAGTATATGATTTCTTTGGAGATGGAGCTGGTAAAAAGCACTCTGCAAAAACTCGTAAACTGTTACTTCTTTTTGTTTTTTGTTTTTCATAAGCTTCAAATATAATAGATTCACGTCTTTTTGTTTGGGTTTTTTTGCAGCTTGAATCAAGAAAAGAGATACTTCGACTGAAAGGGCGATTTGGAAGTTCCTAGGCATATGGTAACAACGAACGAGTAAGAACAAAACTCCTGGAATTTGCAATTCCCTATACTTTTTTATGTTTTGATAAAACTGGGGAAAAAAAAGTTTGAATCTGTTGGGTACAAAATGATGTTTAGTTTGTTGAAGCTTGTTATGAATCCTTTTTGATTTGGAACGCTTTCAGTTTCAACTTTCAAGTATGTATTGCAAAAAGCATATTAGGGAGTAGAATGTTTCTGGGCTTAAAATGACGACTTAACGATGTTAAATAGGACACGTGACGGACAAGCCGAATTGTAACTTGAACAGGTTACGGCTGATGCTGTCTTCACATTCTAGTATGATAACTACGAAGAAAATTGTTTTTCCCTTTTTTCCACTGCAAAGAAAAGAATATGTAATTTCTTAAGTGACCTTTTTTCCCCTAAAAGGCATTAGTAGTTTGCTTGCACGACTTGTAATTGTACGCAAATAAATGGTACTTGGTTAAGAGTTTAAAGTTTTTTCTTATAAATCTGGAAGTGAGTTCGCGATTAGTGATTGATGCTACAAAACGTACATGAATTATATCAGTTAAGAGTTTAAAGTTTTTCTTATAAATCTGGAAGCTCGGTTTTAGACCCATAACATAAGGTGATGAAATTTTATTCCTTTCCACAAATTGTTAACGACAGCTTTAACAACAACAAAAATAAGAAAAAAGACAAATTGTTCACGACATACGTGTTGCATGATATTTTTGTCTAGCTATGAATAACAAGTTAATTAACTAAATAGTTATGGATACTTTAAAATTAGATTTTACAAAGAGAAAACAAAAAAAAAAAACCAAAAATATCCTTAACATTTTTGTGAATTTCAAAAATGACAATGATTACAACAATCATTTTCTGACGCTAGGTGGCCGGTGATACTGTTCATCCGACACCGATGACACTGTTCATCAACCGCTCACTGATACTGTTCATCTAGAATCGACGATACTATTCACCACCGGAAAACGTAAAATCATTTGTGGTGTTAGTGGATAACTATTTGATTAACATGCTAACTAATATGATATCTCGATAAGTTTATAGTTATCCGATAACTATAGAATATTATCGTGCTAACAAAAATATATGATACATATAACGTGATAACAATAATATCCGATACATATAACGTGATAACAATAATATCCGATACTTGTAATATCTCGATAACTAATACATAATATGAAATTGTCATGTTAATCCAGTTATCATATCATAAATTATCATGCTCATCTAGTTATCGTGATAACATAAATATATGAAATATAAAAATATAAAAATTATTGTAATGACTAGTTATCATATCATAAAAAAAAGGGTTATTGATTAACTAATTTTGTTATCATGCATCTAGTTATCCAAACCCAAAAAAATAAAATTGAACAGACACAGTAACCACTGTGGCCACCACCGCATGATAACAAAGACACAGTAACAACCATGGCCACCAACACTGTAACCATCACCATCCTCTGCCGGTGTTATCGTCACCACCGTCACCATCGTCAGTGCCGTCGCCACCGTCGCCGTCTTTATCGTCGTCATCACCGTTCTCGTCGCCATCGTTGTCACGGACACCAACCTCCATCTCCACCATCCTTCTTCTTCTCCACCGTGCTTCTTCTTCTTCTCCACTGTTCTTCTTCGTCGACTTTGGTTTGATGAGAGAGAAAACTACTAATTTCGGAAATATTGAAGACCCTGCAGTGATACCCTTCTTGTTAAATTGTTGGAAGATAATAATTATAAATGGTTTGGTCCACGTTTGTATTTTGGTATATAGTTAAAATAATATTGATAAATTAATAGATTATATTTTTAAATAACTATTAATTATATAGATTTTAAATAATTTAAATATATATTGGTTTTTATCAACTAAAATTTTGAAAATACACATATTTCCATTAATGGTTATATATTTCATTTTTTTTATTCTTACATAACGTTATTTTCGAAATTACTTTGAAAGTGTAGTAAATATATGTCAAAACACTAAACTATAGAATTAACTTATTGACCAAAAAAAAAAAAAAGAATGATCTTTTCTTTTGGTAAATTATTAATGGAATTAAATATTTCTTTTGTGTGTTTATCAACTAAGGTAAGGATTGAATTGCTTACCCGTATTGAGAGCGTGTTTTTGGTGGTGAGGATTAAGACACGTGTCAATCACATTGGACGTCTACGGTCCAGCATTCGAATTAATGAGTGACATGTCATTACTCTCATTAAAATATCAGAACTATCCAGAGAAGGCTATAAATACCCCTTCGATTTCAGAGATATTTGGTTTCTGAAAAAGTTTAATCTTACGAAAAAAAAAAAAAGGAAAAATTTCGTAGAAGATATACAAATCAATCGTTAAACGCGAAGAACTTGCAGGGAAAAGCGATTGTTGCCCACTGAAGTACAGATTCGACTCGAATTTTGGAGTTATCAAATTCCCAATAGGTATGTTGATTTTCGATTTCTTTTTTTTTTATTCTTTTCCTGGGCTTTTAGCTAATTCGCCGATTAAACGCTGAATGTCTTTTTCAAGGGTTAGGGTTGATGTTTCTTGGATTTTAGATGTTGTTGTGTTCATTGATTTGCGAAGTTTTTCAGAGAGAAATTCAATTCCGAATTTTCCTTTTTCTTGGTGGGCAAGGAGTTTATGTGCCTTGATAATTCTATAAATTCGCTGCGATTTGATAATTTTCCTGTTTTCTGGAAATCGAGAGAGTTTTCTGAGTCAATCTTTTTGTGGTCTCTTGTAGATTCTTTGATTGCGACTAAGAAGAATATGGCGGTTTATGAGCAAACCGGAACAGATACATCCAAGAAAAGGAAGCCGAGGGCTCGAGCTGACGGATCAACGGTGGCTGATAGGCTAAAGAAGTGGAAAGAGTACAACGAGACTGTTGATGCTTCCTCCATAAACGAAGGAGAGAAACCGAGACGGAAAGTTCCTGCCAAAGGGTCGAAGAAAGGTTGTATGAAAGGTAAAGGAGGACCAGAGAATTCTCACTGTAGTTTCAGAGGAGTTAGACAAAGGATTTGGGGTAAATGGGTTGCAGAGATCCGGGAACCGAATACAGGAAGTAGGCTCTGGCTTGGCACTTTTCCTACCGCGGAAGAAGCTGCATCTGCTTATGATGAAGCGGCTAAGGTTATGTACGGTACATTGGCTCGTCTTAACTTCCCTGGCTCTGAGTTTACTAGTACATCGAGTCAGTCTGAGGTGTCTACGGTTGAGGACAAGGCGGTTCCTTGTGTGAAGCAAGAGGACGCTGATTGTGAATCTAAACCATTTAGTCAAACATTAGATGTTAAAGAAGAGTCTCGTGAAACCAGGCCGGCAAATTGTGCGGATGAAGGTCGAGATGCGAATAGCATGTTGAATTACGAGTGGCTGACTGAGTTTGAGCAGGAGTATTGGAAGGACAGAGAGAAACCGAAGGAGGAAGAAAAAGAAGCCATACAGCAGCAGCTGGAGAAGCAGCAGCCGGATTTACTTAGTGTTGCGGATTATGGTTGGCTTAATGATATGGAAAATGATCAGGGTTTTTGGGATTCGCATGAATTTTTTGATGTTGATGAACTCCTTGGCGATATGAATGAAGGGATGTTACCTGGTCCTAGTCCGAACCAAGACCAAAACCGGATACACCCTGGTGGTTATGATTCGCATCCGCTTCAGCTCGAGCCACACGATGGTCACGAGTTCTTCGACTTGAGTTCTCTGGATTTTTGAGAGTTGTGAGGCAATGAATGGTGTACAACAGAATCTTTGGATTTGATCATGGCAGAAACAAGAAATGGATCTGAATTCACAATGAGAGATATTAGTAGTACCTTTCTAGTCTTTACTCTTTCCTTGGATCATGAAGTGTTTAATCTCATGTATTGAGTTAATATAGAGAACATGGGAGGAACTCTTTTGCTCCTCTTCGTACAAATAAGAGTGTTGTTACATAATTAACAGAAAAAAACAAACCATAATTTACAATTAAAAAATCTCGAATTAGAATCAAGGATAAAATAACTTAGCAAAGAGAACCTCGTTCCAAGTATCTTGAAGACCAGGTAAGCACCAATGTATACAGTCTGAGTAGCTAACCGGATTGGCTAGCTGCTCCTTCGTCAATGGGCTCCATTGCTTCTTGTAAATCGATGTGTGTGCATCTTTCCGGTAGCCTGAGAGTTGTGTAATGTTCAGTAACGTCACGGGAAAATCCTTGTTCCGGTCTAATTCCTCTCCGATCACTTTCATTAACGTTTTGCTGCAGTCTGATGGCCAATGGTCCATGTCTTGGATCGGTGTCGTTTGATTGTAACAATTCTTCCCTTGCTCGCCTCCCCAATCCTCGCTCCTAATCATACAAGAATAAAAGATTGAAACCTTTGGACTCGACAAAGCCCTACTTGCGGATCATGTCAATAGCAAGTACTATTAAAGATGAACCGGATCCTTGGAAATCCTACTCTACTCATTTTATTCCATATCCTGACTACATTATTCTCCTATCTTTTTCTTTGGCGTGTTCAAATCCCAGTTTTGAAAGCTTTTCTAGATGACTCGAAATCACGGAAAAGATCACTGACTTGTAATGAGTAGGCGACATGGTTGCGAAGAAAACCCTTGTCTTCAACGGATCCATATTCTTCTTCACCCATTTAACCATAGTCTTTAGTGCCATCCGATACGCATCTTCGCTCTCCATCTCAACGATTCTCTTGTTCTCATCCTTGAATGAACCTTCCCTTCAAATAACAAATACAAGAAACAATCAAAAATCACAAGTATTGGAGTATACGTACACCTATATTTAGTAAAAGTTTTGAGCAAAGTTTTTTAATTTCATGATTAATATAGTGCATACAAGATCTTCATCTTGAAGCCAGTCCTCCACCACAAGTATGTGTTGAACACGACGATATCAGCGCCTCGCCAATGCCTACCGTGTTTGTTAATCGAGTCTTTCCTCACAATCCGATCAGATACTCTATGGACTGTAGCGTTATCCGAATTCGATTCTAGAAGAAACGGTGCCCAATAGAACTCGATCGTTGCATTGTAATCCTACAGCAATACACAAGAAGGATCTATCAGAATCCTAGCAAGCAACTAACCAAAATCCGGGCCTAATCTATCAGATCTTAGCAAGCAATTTTCAAGTCCAAGCTTAATCTTTGTCATCCTCATACTCCGATCTCAATGAATTTGTATTCTGCAGAGCTACTTCAGTGGAGACTCTCTAAATCTGAAATAACAGAGTATTATTGATTGATTCCAAATACCTTGAGAGAGAAGACGGTGAGGGATCCAAATGTATCCATGGATTTGGAATTTTCTGGGATCTGTGAATGAAGAAGACAGATGAGAGAGACATACATTCCTCTGTTCAACGAATCTCCCACAAACATCATCTTCTTCCCTCTTAAGCTCTCCAGCATCATCTTCGCATCAAACCTAACACACTCAACAACCACAGGGCAACCCCGATCTGAAGATCAATCACTGAATCGAATCTAATTGCAGTAATAGAAAAGCTGATCATTTGTAGTAGTAATAGAAAAGCTGATCATTTGTAAGCTTTTTGTAAGCCAGAGAACAAGAGAGAAGAGAAATAGAAATTCTAGTGTGAAAATTTGATTCCGAAGAAGTTGCACATTCGCTCACGGAGATCATGGGCTTTGAGGATCTATTGAATTTGTAGGACACATTTTGTAAAAGTATCAAAACTTGGATCTGCACAAATTTTAGATTAAAGAAAATAAATTACACAACCACGTCCTAAGTATTTTTACTCATCAACAAAAAAGATTCTACAAATTCTTACCAATATTTTGTCTCATTAAAAGCGATGTATGAAAAGAATACTAAGAAATGTTTGTTATACTGAATTCAAACTATAAGATCAAAACACTTTCACATTCAATCTGCTTTGGGTTTTTTTAATCCGAAAGAGATTATGAATCTAGACCTAGAACTTTCTGGTAATCACATTTTTGAATTCAACTTTGTGTTCCAAGGCCTATTATAAACATCATTTTATCCGACCCAATAAAGAAGAATCCAAACGTTCATGCTAATCGCCTAGGCCCATATAAACATCACTCTCTGCTTTCGTGCAAGCTACTTCATAAAAAAAAAATCATCTAATTTTCATGTTGTGGATTCACTTGAAAAGAAATGATATACTCTATGAACTAAGGGGAAGAAGAATGACGTAAAAAAAAATAAAAGAATAATAAAATACGAAGCCATTTTATATATATATATAAAATAATAATTCGAAGCCATCGTCGTCTTCCTCCGTTGACCTCTCGAAATGCGAGACCTTCTTCGCGCATATTTCTCTCGAAGAACTCTCCTCTCTCTTTATGATCTCTTCTTAAGCCTCTCCCGTAAGCTCCTCACTTCATTCCCTCTCTCCCTCGTCATGCCCAAATCCAACGACGGTGATGGCGACGGCGCCGTCGCAGAATCCGAGGCTGTTCCGCTTCTCGATCTTTCTAAACCGTCGTTACCAGTTTCTTTCCCGATCAAAGATCTTCAAGACCTGAAATCTCGTTCTTACTTCGACTCATTTCACTTCCAGTTTAATCGTTCCACGGTCCCTCTCCGGCGAAACTCCGACGCCTTGCCGAATCGCCCAAGGGTTTTAGTCTGCCACGATATGAAAGGAGGGTACGTAGACGACAAGTGGATACAAGGGTGTCAAAACGACGCCGGATTTGCGATTTGGCATTGGTACTTGATGGACATTTTTGTCTACTTCTCCCATTCTCTGGTGACTCTTCCTCCTCCTTGCTGGACCAATACTGCTCACAGGCATGGCGTTAAGGTCAGTGGTCTCAAAACGTTTGGATTCTTCAACATCCGATCATGCTGCTACATGTAATGCTGATATTCGATTTCAATTTACAAAATTTCCTTTAGATAAGAGGCTTTTTAGTGGAGAAATTAGATTATTTGGATGAGGCAACTATAGAGTTTGATTGTCTGTGTGCAGAGAGATAAATTGGGCTTTGTATATTGCTGAGGATTTTAAGGGTAAAAGTGTTTACTTTCTTGTGTTTATGGAAAACCTAAAGGTATTGGGGACTTTCATCACAGAATGGGCTGAAGGAAAAGCTACCTGCAAAGAGATGCTTGCCACAAAGGAGTCTGCTCAGATGTATGCAGAGCGCTTGGCAGAACTTGCTACTGCTCTAGGTTTTGATGGGTGGCTGGTGAGTTTTTCATGATTCTTTTGTTCATCTGCATTTGTCGATGTGAATTTTGTGCTTATAGTGAATGATTGTAACATATCTGCATCTGAAACACACTAGCCAAGTGGGGTGAAGAAAGGGCATCTCTAAAATGTGAACTGTTACCTGCAGATAAATATAGAGAACGAAATAGATGAAGAACAGATTTTAAATTTGAAGGAATTCGTGAGCCATCTAACAAAAGTCTTGCATTTATCTACACCTGGGGCTTTAGTTATATGGTGAGTAGTTCAGAATTTTTTCTTTGTTCTTGTGTGTAAGCCACGTTGATCTGATAACTTTTTTTTTGCAGGTACGACAGTGTCACTGTTCGTGGCCATCTTCGATGGCAAGATCAGCTGACTGAGCAGAACAAACCTTTCTTCGACTTATGCGATGGAATATTCATGAACTATACATGGAAGGTTTGCCTTTCGGTTTGATCACGCTCTTCAGTCACAGTTTCTTCTATATATCTTGCCTGTGATATGAGTGGGAGATGATATTTCAGGAGGGCTACCCTAAACTATCAGCTGAAGTTGCTGGGGACAGAAAATATGATGTCTACATGGGAATTGATGTCTTTGGTCGGGGCTCCTTTGGTGGTGGGCAATGGACTGTATGTCTCGGAAACTCTTGAGAAAACCAATAATTTTATCAGAAATGTTTCTTCATTGTCTCGTTAATTTACATGCTAGGTAAACATTGCTCTTGATTTGCTGAAGAGAAGCAATGTATCAGCTGCCATTTTCGCTCCCGGATGGGTATACGAAACTGCACAACCACCCAATTTTCATACGGCTCAGAATAAGTAAATACTTCTATTCTCTGTTTGATTGTAAATCTTTGTTGTAATGGAAATGCTGAATCTAATGTGTTTTCTCTTTAGATGGTGGTCACTTGTTGAGAAGTCATGGGGAATAGTCCAAACTTATCCACAAGTCTTGCCTTTTTACTCAGATTTCAATCAGGTAAGGTGAGATTGATCAAGTCTTTGTTCTTATCTTGTTACTCTAAAAACCACGGTATGCATTGACTTTCTTGGTTATGATTATTTTCATTTATGTTCTGAAACTCTCTTCTCTCTGTTTTATTCAGGGCTTTGGTTACCATGTTTCACTCGAAGGTCGCCAATTGTCAGATGCTCCATGGTACAACATTTCTTGCCAAAGTCTCCAGGTTCAATCATCTTACTCTCTTTGATTTTACTGCACACATCTAATGTTTACATGAACCAAAAACTTCTCCTGTCGCACCGCGACAATTGATCTTCCTCTCATATGATCTCTGTCTTTCTTGTGTTCTTTGACGGCAGCCTCTCCTAGAATTCAATGAAAACAACAAAGATATCATCCAGGTCACTGCTGAGTGAGTTTTGGCCCTAATACTATCCTCATATTTATTTCGGCAAGGCCAAAAAGGGAAAAACTGTTTTACATCTTGTTGATTAGCATACATTTGTGAGCAAACTTTTAAACCATAATTACCATGAATTTGATAGTGCTCGAGAGGCATCTTATACCGGAGGAGGGAACATTGCTTTTAGAGGAATACTCAAGGGAGATGCGTATTTCACAGCAAGGCTCTTCAAACCCCATCTTCAGCTTTCTTCTTCCCCCATCACAATCTCCTACTCTGTAAGTCTCTCCTTCTAGATACATTACATGATGAGATCTTCTTGTTTTTGTTTTTACTAATGGAGGATTTGGAGTTGGTGCAGGTGAAATCAGATGAAACCTCTAAACTTGGAATCCTGCTTTGTTTCTCATCTCCATCACACGAGACCAGATCCATACTCGTGGCGCCAGAAGAACCCATCCGTAGATTCAACGACATGTTCTTGCAGTGTCTCGCCACATCGGAGCAGACTGTATCCGAGTGGACGGTACACGAGACAAGCCTTGTCATGGATGGCCACACACTGACTGAAATATCTGCCTTTTGCTACGGATCAGAGAACTCGACAAGGAGACCAGAATATGGTGCATTACTCGGCCACATCTCAATCAAAGATCATGTTCAGCTCCAGCAAACACCTGATTCTTTACCTCCAGAGTCATTGTGGGTCATCGAGGCTCATAACATAGAGCTTGTACCAGGTAATTCCGGTTCCAAGATCCTCAGGGTTAAGCTAGAATGGAGACAGAAACACCTCAAAGATTCCGTGTTCCCAAGGTACAATGTGTATGCAGAGAATGTGAAGTCGACCGAGCTAAGATCGAGGAAGGTTCTAGAGAAACCGAGAAGCGAGAGAGTGTTCCTCGGAATCGCATATGTACCCACCTATTACGTATCAGAAGTGGTGGTTGAATCGGACGTGAAAGGAGTATGCTTCGTGGTTCAAGTCTGTGCTGAAGATGGTTCATGGGGAAAGCTGGATGAATCCCCAAAGCTTCTTTTGGAGCTGGAAGCTCTCTCGTTTAAATAATTGTCGCAAGTTGCTTGACGCCAAAATCTGAAACGATAATTCTTGAAAATAGAAAACGGGAAAAATTTAAAAAGTTATAAACTGGAAATATTTGTAAAATAAAAAATACGTACTATAACTAACAAAATTATTTCCTTTATAGAATTTCAATATTGCTCGGTTTTTTAAACCCGATAAATGTAAATATCTAAATGAAGATCGAATTAAACTATGGATTTTTCTAAATGAAGATCGAATTAAATGTTCCAACATTTTCATTACATTTTAAAATTAAAAACATTTTACGTAAGATAATCCTTAATTCGCTCAAGGCTATTCTAGAGACACACGCGTATGCCACAAGCCAATTCCCGTCTTTACACGTGTCAAACGAACCGGAAACCACGTCATCCCTCTTCGCCGTCTCTTAAACCCACTCACCGTTCGCTAACTCCGACGTCTACAGAGAATCTCCTCTTCCGTTGCTCTCTCTCTCTCTCTCTAGATCGTAAGAACCAATGCTGCTCAAGGCTTCTCCCGCGCTTTCTCTCTTGAGCTCCGGCGGCGGAAATCTGTTTCCCCCGTCCATAAATTCGTCGAATCTTCTGTTTTCTTCGAGCGCGTGTCGTGGATCTAGGTTTTCTGTTCGGGCGGCGAAAGGAACGAACACCAAGTCGTTAACCGGAGTTGTGTTCGAACCTTTTGAGGAAGTGAAGAAAGAAATGGATCTCGTTCCATCTACCCCTCTGCTTTCTCTCGCTCGTCACAAGTTCGCGGATGATTCCGAATCTGCGATTAACGATCAGATCAAGTAAGTGCTGCTCTTGTTTTTTTTTGCTTCTCTAATTTTTTTCGAATTTTCTCTCCAATAATCATCCCAAATCGAAATTTGAAGGAACCAGATATTCATTGATTGATTTGTACTCTCCAATTCAGCTTCGTTTCACTTATCATGGTGTGTCTGGTCTGAATCGCAATTGTCATTTGTTGCTTTAGATGATTTTGCTTGTGAGAATTTTCCAATCAGCATCGAGTTAGCTGGGTTGGTTTTGGTTGTATATTTGGTTAATATGTATCTGAATCTTAACATCTCTTATCTGCGTTACATTTTGGGGAACACAGTGTGGAGTACAATGTGTCCTACATCTATCATGCCCTATATGCCTACTTTGACAGAGATAATGTCGGCTTGAAAGGTTTCGCCAAGTGAGTTTCTTTAGTCTTGAAAACCATATATTTGTTTCTCGGTTCCTTTATGCGGGACGATCATCTTTTTTGTTGTTGTTGTTGCTGGTTTCACTGATAGGTTCTTCAACGATTCGAGTCTTGAAGAACGCGGTCATGCTGAGAAGTTTATGGAGTACCAGGTATAATTTCTATCAGGTTATGGACCTTTAATAGTGTTTCTTATGCTCGATGGATTCGATCTTCAGAACAAGCTTGGCGGGAGAGTGAAGCTGCAGTCTATTTTGATGCCCTTTTCTGAGTTTGATCATGAGGAGAAGGGGGATGCATTATATGGTAAGTTCATCGTCCAGTTTTATTGTAGCAGCTGTTAAATAATCTTGAGAGTAATATATATCTTAGTAAGTCACACATATATCGCTATGGTGTTCCAAACATTATGCTCTTGATGATTCTGACTCTTTTTATGAATCAGCTATGGAGCTTGCGCTATCTTTGGAGAAACTTACAACTGAAAAGCTTCTCAAGTTGCAAAGTGTAATATGTTTACCTTTTCATCAGTTGTTTCATCACTAAGTACGTATGCTGAGCCTTAGCCAAAACATTCAGTATCACAGAGCACACTTTCACAGTAAAATAGATGAATGAATAATTTCTCTCGTGTGTTTGATCCTACAGGTGGGTGTGAAGAAAAACGATGTTCAGCTGGTTGATTTTGTTGAATCCGAGTTTCTAGGCGAGCAGGTGAGAAGATACTCAAGTTTTCACATTTTGACTACTTAAAAAATTACGCGATCCTCATTAAAATCGGTAAAAAAAAACAGGTTGAAGCTGTCAAGAAAATCTCAGAGTACGTTGCACAGCTAAGAAGAATTGGGAAGGGTCACGGTAAGTCCTAAAAGATGATTCTTAAAACTGAGATTGCACTTTCTTTTGGGGGTGTTTAATTAATAATACCGTCCGGTGTGGAAACTGCAGGAGTTTGGCATTATGATCAAATGCTTCTGCATGAGGTTTAAGGAAGAAAGTTGATGACTCTGATTTGGCGACAGTCTTTTCCGTGCGCTATATGGCAGTGTTCTATCTTTATAACGACGTCTCTAAAAGTGGCTTCTTCTCTTTCTTTTCGTTGTTTTGTTTTGTTTAACCGAGTGCTTGTGTGTCTGTTAATAATAATGTAAGTCGTAGTCTGAGAATAAACGTAAATCCACTGCTTTGCTGCCATAATAAGGTTTTTACTGAGTGAACGAATTTTTGACTTTATCAAAACGGCATGGCATTGGTACAAGATTCTCTTCAAGAAACCACCAAAACAGAGCAAAATCGGAGATAACGAAACGACATCAAAGCTATAAACGACAGGAAATTCAAGACTTCAAAAGGGAAAAAACAATTACTTTCAGATTTGGCCTTCTCACGGTTTAACATACACTGCACGTCAGATCAATTCACATTTCATAATTGACTGGAGCATGCAACTAATTATATGTGAGGATCGGTTATCTTTAATCATGCAAACGTGTGAGGTCAGGTCAAGATGCGCAGAGATAAACATTTTTCTGGGGAGATAATCAATATCTACCACATAAACCTAATATCATATTTATTTTTGAACATTTCATTTACAAGTGCATCAAAGAATTCCCATTTACAGCTACACACTGCCACAATCTATTTACGTAAAGCCTTATAAATAGAAATATCAATTATCGTAAGAGAAATGTCCATCAAAACTTTTAAATTACATTCCGAAAGATGTAAAAATAGATAATGCTAATAAATAACTCCAACACACACTACAAGAAAACAAGTCAAATTTTGACCAATTTTTTTTTGGTCGAAAATTTATTGACTGGTTTTAGACCAATAAACGACTGATATTAAATCGGTCGATATTTGGTCGAAACTTTTCGACCAAAAAATATGGTTTAGATTTGGTCAAAGATTTTTGACCATTTTGCGACGTTGACTGAAACAGTCAAATTTTGGTCGAAAACTTATGACGACCTTACTCTGAGGAAAATTGGTCGAAAATAACTGACCAATTTATTCATATTGGTCGAAAATTTGTCAGTTATTTTCGACCAAATTTTTATCGATTCAAATTTTAGTTAAAAAACGGTCAAAATGTTTTTGACAATTCATTTCTGACGAAAATAGTCAAAATTCTAAATTCTAAACCCAAACACAAACCATTAACTCTAAACCATAAACCTCTAATTCTTAATCATAAACTCTAAATCTTAAATTGTAAACTAGATCTTACACATAAATATCAATTAATATACAAAAAAATTCAACACTTATATTTTGTTTTTCAAATAATGATATTTTATGCTCTATTTTTCTTTGTAATTGCTTTAAATATTAATGTAAATGGTTTCTAAAAAAATAAAAAAAATTATGTTTCTAATTATATTACTTTTTATAACAAGTTATGAAGTTATAATATTATTGATTAGCAAAATAAAAAAGTTATAATATTAATCAAAATGCTGGAAAAAGACTAGTTTCTCATTGGTTAGTCTTTAATAACGAGGATCACACTCAGTTTTATTCTCTACCGTTGATAAGATTAAATCCAACGGTCCTAAAACTTCTATTTTGTTTCTCTCTCTTCCTCCTAGCGTAAGTCTTCTCCTCTTCCTCTCACCCTTCCTCATCTTCTCCTCCCCATCATCGTATCCTTTCTCATCTTCTCCCACGGTAAGTCTTAGCCCTGGGCATAATATCCTTTCTCCTTTTCTCCGGCGGTGCTGAGGCGTGGTGGAATCGCGGTGGCGAGGCGGTGCGGTTGCGGGATCTAGGAGGACGGCGACGAGATCTAGGACGGTGCTCCGATGCTGCTGGAGGACGGCGGCGAGATCTAGGAGGAGGCCGGAGGAGCAGATCCGCGAGATTGCGCTGGAGGAGGGTTTTTGGATCGAAGATATTTTGGATCGAAGATAATTTTTTGGTGTGGTTGTCTGTTTCTGATTGATTTCTGAGTCTGAGATTTGAATTAGTTCTTCAAATCAATTTCGATTACTTTTTAAACTATTAGGTTTTGGTATTAGTTCAATGCTTGATTTTAAACGAGAGCAAGCAAGGTTAATTACACGAATCTCGGAACTTGGATCTCTCTATTGCACACACGGCTTCGATGGCATTCACTACTACACGGTGATGTTTTTCTAATACGGTTCCTTTGCAAAATTCTGCATTTACTGTTTCTTTGAAGATACACCAAATGATAAATGGCCTCAAAAACTAACCATGGTTAAATTTAGTTGGTCATAAATTTTAGACCAATTTATTTGGTCAAAATATTTTGACCACTTTATTTGGTCAAAAAGGTTTTGACCATTTTATTTGGTCAAAAGTTTTCGACCATTTTTTTACCAATATCCATTATCGACCATCGATTATTGACAACCGCGTTTTGGTCGAAAAATGGTCAAAAACAAGTGTTTTTGACCATTTTTCGACAGTATTTGTGGTCAAAATCTGACATGTTTTCTTATAGTGACAGAAGAGATGAGAAGAATCAATCCATAAGTGGCAAAGGTAAAATACAAGTCCATGGTGACATACGTTTTCAACTAGTGGCTCATTGGAGATGGTTGAACTAGCAAACCTACGCGGGGAGAGGACTATCATGGATGATGGATAGGTGACTAGACTACTTTGAAATTTGGCATTTGATATATTGGTGAGATGATGCAAAATCGTTTGACAAACTCAAGTTGAATAGATATTTTGTAGCATATCAACAAGAGTTAAGTTAAGTTAGTTATCAAATTGAATAGAGATGTTCAAGTTTAGTAAATATTCAACAGTAAAGCAATAAAGTTGAATTGAAATTTCGTAGCATATCAGAAAAAACAGACACTTGGATTGACTCATCCAAGCAATAATCTGTGTTTTTCCAAAAGCACTTGCAAGCAATACAATGCACTAAACGACATCGTTTTAGTGGAACCCTTCTGGACAAGCAAAAGAGGCGCTTTACTGGATCCATTCGAGTAGAAACCTCTGGGCTATTTAGAGGGTTGCATAGACGCTTGTTGACTTCTCTTCTGGTCGTCACAAATTGTGTAACTTCTCGATTCGCCGAAAACTCGAGATATCGTACTCTCAGCTGCTTTCTCTCTGTCCCATGGCGAATCCGACGGAAAATCTCGACCTGAATCCACCAACCCGAGAAGTGGAAGAACTGAACGGCGACGAAGAGGAGGAGGACGATGACACCGTATCGAAATCACAAACGCGCGAGGGCCGATCCAGTGTGGACAGTGTCAAGGTGGAATCGCTGTTCCATCGGATGCGAGCTGCTCCTGTGCCGGTGCGTGTTCACGACGTGATCGTGAAAGGAAACGAGAAGACCAAGGACTACATCATCGAGGCGGAAGTGGATGCTGTGAGAGAGGCGACCACGTTGCAGGAGATTCTCGATGCCTCTGCGGTTGCCAATTCGAATCTCCGAGCGCTCGATATCTTTGATTCCGTCAAAATCACCCTCGATTCTGGTCCTCCTGAGCTGCCTGGTACCACCAATTTGGTAATCGAAGTTGTCGAGAGCAAAAGCCCTCTCACCGGCCAAATCGGCGCCAACACTAGAGCATGGGTATTGCAACAATTCACTGTTATGTTTCAATTGAGTTGATTTTTATTGGGTATATAGTTGTCTTCATGAAGCTGTTTCTGGTTCTTAGACACAGCTGATGATGTGGATTACTCTTTTATACTTGTGTGTGGTCTTATTTCATAAATCTGTGGAGTTGGACATAACTGTGGTGCTCTTGTAGGCTAGATCATCAAGCGTCGAAGCATCTTTGAAGTATAAGAACATTTTTGGCTATGGAGATATTTGGGACGGGTCTATAGTTTATGGTAACAACTCTGCTGAGGTTGGCATGGGGATGTATTTGCCAAGGTTCAAAGGACTTGCTACTCCTTTTACTTCCCGTCTTTTCCTTTCGACTCAAGACTGGCTTAAGTTTTCTTCTTATAATGAACGATCTCTCGGACTTTCTCTCGGGCTTCTCTCAAGCAAGTATCATGAGCTGGTTTACACGGTTGCCTGGCGTAACCTGATAGACCCGTCCCACTCTGCCTCAAAATCAATAAGGAGGCAACTGGGACATAGTCTGCTCTCTGCATTGAAGTATACTTTTAAATATGACCAGAGAGACTCATACTCGAGGCCAACAAATGGGTACGCTTTCACCTCTACTTCTCAAATTGGCGGTCTTGCTCCTGATAGCCGAAGCCTACGCTTTTTGAAGCAGGTTCGTCCCCTCTTCTTTCTTGGTTCCAACATATACATCTAGGAACGATGTCAAAGTTAACATATGCTCATTATGAAAGTAATAACAAGATTCTCAGACCTTTTTAGCATCCGTTGCCGTTTGTTTTCCCAGGAAATCGATCTTCGGTATGCTGTTCCGTTCGGGTTTTGCCACGCTGCTCTAAACTTTGGTGTGTCTGGGGGTGTCACATTTCCGTGGGGAAGCGGATACCAGAACCGCCCTTCCTCTGTGCCAGAGAGATTCTTCTTGGGTGGCAATTCATCGCCCGTGTGCTCTCTGGGTGGGCCATCCGCGCTATGGGGATTCAAGACCAGAGGACTTGGTCCAAACGAGCCAAGGAGGAAAGGAGATGATGAACGAGATTTTGTTGGAGGAGATGCTGCGGTCACTGCATTTGCGGATCTCTCGTTTGATTTGCCAGTGAGGTGGTTAAGAGAGAGAGGAATCCACGGGCATGTGTTTGCTTGTGCGGGGAATATGGCAAAGCTATCAGAGAACGAGTTTAGAAACTTGAGTGCTCCAAAGTTGTTGGAGACGTTCAGAACTTCAGTTGGTGCTGGAATCGTCTTACCAACTAGTATCTTCCGTATGGAGGTTTGGTTCTCATCACTACTCTCCTTTCTGCAATATTTATCGGATGCAATTTAACACCGAAATTATCCATATTTTGTTATGAGACAGATTAACTACTGCCAAATATTGAAGAAACAAGAACACGATCGAGCGAAATCTGGGTTTTTCCTGACATTCTCGGCCTCGTCCTGATAATTTTTAGTTGAACAAGGTATAACACTCAATATGATTATGGCCTTTCATTGTTTTCTGGCAGAATCGTTGGTTTCAGGCAGATATGATTTCATTCGTTGAATCTGAGATGTTTGCATGGAATTCTCATTTTTGAGGAATAAAAAATGAAGATGTATTTTTCTTTTTTTGGTAGTTAAACGAAAGGAGGTACAAAAGTTATCGCAATTAGTATCTTTTTTATATATTAAAAAATGTCAATGGAATCTTGAATTTTTTCAATAATTAGAAGAAACATATTGACTAAGCCAGTGGCGTTATCTTTGTGGAGCTGAGCATGAAAGCAATAACCAACCACTCACTCTAAAACTCTCCACATCCGAATTGGTTGAGATTTCAGTTATTGTTTCCGGTTTAGATTGGTGTGTTTTTCTAACTTCTTTGTTTTCTCTCTATTTCCCAACTCTGTTTCCCAACCTCAAAATTACTCTCTCAAATCAAATGTGTAAATAAAATGGAATAATCAGAAAAAAACAAAAATGATCAAATATGTGTTATTTCTTCCCATGTTCTGTCAACTGTATACGAAACGGTAACCATATAAAAATGACCAAACTAATATATTAATTCAGTTAGCCCTTCAGCGATCAAATGTTCTTGCACGGCCGGTCATGAGTCCAATCAAAATAAGCATGGGTTTGGGGTTCTCATTTTCATTAAAAAAAAATCGGCCCTTTATATTTCAAAAATTATATTTCAAAAAATCTGTTTAGTTAAGTGGTAAAATTATTAAAAAAAATTCAGAAAATCATAAGTTCGAAACTTAATATAGTAAAACAGTCCAATTTTTTTTTTTTAGTTTGCGGTCATCTAAAACGTAGGATCGGTTCTGTGTTCTTGCTCCAATCCTTCTTATGCCAAATGAGGAACATTTCAGAAGATCGTCTCTTTTTTTTTTTTTTGTCCTTTTGATTATAAAAAATCTTCTTATTAGCATTGTGTGTACTCATTTTCAAAGGTTAGAAAATTTTCAAAATTTTTAAATGTTTGATTTAACAATTAAAAAGGTTAAGTTTTGTGTTTTGGATTTGATTGTTCTTGTTATTGGTATATTCTCAATCATAATGAATAATGAGTAGAAGAGGAAGAGAAGGAAAGAAGGGAAAGGGATTAGTGAAGGGGTCGGTGGTGGTGGTGGTGGGCTTCTTATTCTCTCACTTATCTTGTCAAATGTCTTGTCTTCTCCATTTCTACACTCCAATTTCTAATGCAACCTGTGATTTATTTGCTTAAATATATGTAAATATTTTGTATAGCCTAAAATAAATAAAAAGATATATGCTCAATTCATTTTGGTTTTAAGCATCGCCCACTTTGTAAGTAAATCCATCTTGGATTTGGTGGATCAATGTGAAATCTATTTCATATTTTCCTTGATTTGACTTTTTCATCTAATAAGTCTTGCTTCTCTCTGTTTTTTTGTTCAATGTCCACAATCTCAAAAAGGAGACAAAAAAAACTTATTGGTTACTTTCACTCTCTCTCTCTCTTCTAATCTCAAAGATAAACCAGTATATGATTTATGACCTATTGGATTCGAACCCACGACCAATCATGTAATTAGTAAAGAAAAGCTCAAGCCAACACAAATGATGAATAGGCCCACGCCTTGTCCCATTGTGTCCCCTTCTCTATTACATTTACAAAAACACTCTTCTTCACACCAAAAATTAAAAAAGAGTCTAAAAATTAAATACATATATAGGAAGCATGAGATAAAACATAGAAAAAACGAGAGCCTAACGTTTACCACCCAAAATCTAAGAAAAAAAAAAGGGGGTTTGAGATGAGAGGGCATGAGCCACGATCAAGCTCATCTTGTGCAGCATGCAAGCTCTTGAAGAGACGATGCACGCCCACTTGCATTTTCGCTCCTTATTTCCTTTCAAGTGACCCGATAACTTTCGCCAAAGTCCATAAAGTTTTTGGCGCCAGCAACGTCAGTAAGCTTCTCAGTGAGGTTCCTGAAGAACAGAGACAAGAAACCGTCAACTCGTTGGCTTATGAGGCTGACGTTCGTCTCAAGGACCCTGTTTATGGTTGCATTGGAGCCATTGCTTCTCTGCAGAAGAAGATGCTCGAGCTTCAACATGATCTGGCCGTTGCTCGCACTCGACTACTTGCCCATTCTGGGGTCAACAACCACGTGCCCCCTCTGGATGATTCTCCTGAGCTAGCTGCTTTTCTCGATCTTGTACCATATAGTGACATGATGTTGCTTGATGGGTCTAGTCTTGATGCCTACTTGTATGATCTTGGACAGCCTCCTTTAGTATAGGCCTTATCTCTTTAACTGATGTATTTGCACTTGCTTATAAGTCATCTTCGCAATCTTAAGTCGCTAATGTATGAATTCGAATATGCAAAATCACATGCTTACTTCATCATTTGTATGAAAACTCAGATTAACTTCAAAAATAACCATCTTATGCAAAATGAGAAAACTAAGGTACATGATGAGCCATGGAAGGTCAGAGTCCTTACCAGTTTTGGACCAAGCTGTAGGCCATCACGAGTAAAGTGAGGTGTTTTTTAGATGCAGAGCTATTTTGTAAGTCAGGTCTGAATTGGAGAGCACATGCTTATGTAAGCCCCCAATTCTACCAAACATAAAACATTGATAGATATGCTTCTGTGATTTTCCTTTTGAGGCTCCAATAATAATACAGCCTCATGTGTCACCTCGTGTCCATCAGGTCACAAGAGTCTTGTCCTGGAGATTCCAGATTGCTGCAAAGCCACATAAGCAAACAGCCAAATCAATAGCTTGGTGGGTTTGATCAGTACCAAAAGTGAATTATGGAAGAACATGAGTGACTCTGATAAATGGGTTCTCCTCATAACCCCTTCACGCATCTGTGTTAAGTCTCTAGGCATTCCTGAAACCTGGTTAAGCAAAAGAGTAATTGCAGATCATAAAAAGAGAGATGATTGGAACTGCAGGCATTGATACACAAACCATCATACATTAATACTTCACAAAAGTACATCTTGATATGTCAGATACTACAAGAGTTCTTTCACCAATCTGCATTGCTACCAATGTACCCTACAACGCTAGAGAACAGAAGGAACAGGAGGAAGGAGAAAAAAAAGTATTGCTCTAACTTGAAACCTAGGGACTAAGAATAATAACAGCTTCTCCAATGTCGATGAGCTTTTAGATCCAACCATTGCTCCTTGCCTCACCACAGTAGCTAATCCTACAGCTTCTTACCTGTACAACAACAAAGTACCAATTGAAGTTTCAGTAAACTCATCATCATATGATGAATAAATATATCCATAAACTTTAAAAAAACACAGGATCAAGAGTAGCTGCCTAAAGTTTCATCTGAAGATATGGTTTCAGAACAACAAATTGAAAGCACAGAAGCTTAACTATATCATACATGGACATATTCCAAAGCACATAAAAATGAAAACTTTACCATATCCACAATTGCTTAGCAAGAAAGTTTATATTTTTACCTGAACCAGCTCTACGTTTCCCAAGCTTCGATTTCTCAAGCTCCATTTGCATCTCCATCAGCATGTTCATTCGTTGTAACTCGAGCTCCTTGGCAACTTCCATTCTCTGCTTCTCCAACTCAATCATCATCTGCTGCTTCGTACCTTCGATTCTCTCGTAGACTTCTCCTAGCTTGAGAATCGCTCTCGCTAGATCCCTACAGGACGATCCTTCACTCGGATCTACATCTTCCACTCGGCGATGCTTCCTTACCACAAACCCCCAATCACCCACGTCGTCATCATCGTCGTCATCATCGTCGTCAAGAGAGCTTCCAGTCGATTTAGATCCGGTGGGATTCAAATTAGGGTTCATCAACGCCGGTTTGATGACACCGGCGCCGGAAGATTTCTTCACAACAGGACCGATTAGGAAATCGAGTCTATCAAAGAAGCACCAGGTCGAAGAGGGTTTGGCTTTCTCTGTTTTGTACTTCTTCTTCAGCGTGTCGATCCGGTTCTTACACTGGACGTCGGTCTTAGGCCGGCCATTCCCGTGGCTCGAATTGACGGTGTCGGCGACTTCTTTCCAATCGTTCTGCCGGAGATTTCCACGGTTGAGATGGACGTAGCGTTCTCCCCAGGCCTCGATCAGCGTCGCCGTCGCGTCCTCGCTCCACCAGTCCTCTCGTCCCGCCGGCAGACGGTGAGACCCGCTCTGCGACTGGGGCTTCGACTGAGTCTCCGGCGTCGTCTCCATTCGGAGGGAGGAGAGAGAGAGAGGCTAACGTGCGCGGAGGAGAAGAAGGAGGCTTAGGATAAGAATTTGTGGAGGAGGAGGAGGCAGAGAAATCGGATTTTGGTAAAGTAAAAAGAGAAAAAACGGTTAATGGGAGGGATTGATTGATTACCGGCGATGACGTCAGCAACGGCGATTATCCCCTTTTTTGTTTCCTCTCTTCCGCTAACCGAGCTAATCCATCGAACCCGGTTTGGTCCTAACTGGGTCCCACTAGTACAAGCTTCGTTTAATGCGTTCCCAAGGCTAATGATTTGATTAATTACATTAATTAAACTTACTCCGTAAGACTGATGATCGATAAAGACGGTTTTGGGTTTTGTTTGTGTTATCTCTGCCTATGACTTTTTACTGTTTTTGCTTTTTATCAATTGGTTCAGTCCAGAAATCATCATAATAAGGAAACTTATATGCATGTTTTGTGTATTCATGTAGCTGAATCATTTAACGTTATACGCTGAATCAAATTGGAGTAGGAGAATTTGAAAGTGAAAAATGGTGGGATGTAATTAAGGGAAAAGGTGATGAGTAGCCTAATTTGTTAGGTAAGAGAGCAATCCCAAACGAGTTAGGTCTTAAGACTATACTATATCATATGTTTCGTGCCGTGTGTCTTGTCTATATGTTCTTTTGCTGTCTCACCAATTAATATGCCACTCCATGGCCTAATCACAATTTTTGTTCTTGTAACTACGTAAAATATCGCCGGAATCCTCCTGCAACTTTTGTTCTGTAACTAAATAAAATACCAATATTGAATTGGCCTAGTGGTTAAGAATAAAAAGGTATGTGCCTCTCCTACTGGCCATGTGTTCGATTCTTGTTGGGAGGGGTCTCCTATAAAAGAGTGATTTTAATATAGGTTAGACACCGCTCCAGAGATGTACGGACCTACGGATCCGGAACCTTGGCGATTAAAAAAAAAATGTGAGTTTCTTTTTTTTTTTGTCAATTGAAGTGTTGGTTATTGAAGAGCCAATAGCAAAGATCTGTAGATTGAGGCATTCGGCTTTTCCAAACTAAGTTCAGCCCACACAAAAAAAAATCACGATTTGCAAGCTATCAAAGTGATCGATATGTGAGTTGAAATGTTTAAAGTAATTTAGTTTGCAAGTGTTAAAGCAATCTTCAAACTGTTTTTTTGTTTTGAAGACATCATATCACGTTACATTTATTTCAATCGCATCCTACACTCCCACTGCATGAACAAGTTCAAATTTGTGCTCAAGCTATAGCTGGAGAAGCGCCACTTTTGTTTTACTAAAGAACTTTCTAAGCATTTTAGTAAAATACTAGAGAATTTTTCTTAACTTTTTAAAAAATATGTTCAAATGCAATTTTTGTTCTTAACTTAGCGTACATAACTAACTTTTTTTTTCCCGTATTGTCTTATTTGATTTTTTGTTTTGTTTTTGACAACTAATATTGTCTTATTTGAATTAAACGAGTATAATTTGATTTTTCCTTTCTTTTCAAAACGAGTATAAATTATAATATCCTTTTTAGTATATGCTAATAAAAGCTAACCAATATATATTTTTCTATTGTTTGCTACCATTTGGATGTTGATAAAAAAAACACAAACGTGCATGCCGCCTAATGCGCAGTCTTTAATTAATATAGTTCCCAAAGCACTTTGAGAAAATAATACTAACAAAAACAATTTTAAAGCCCATTTTTATCCAAACTTGACTCTTACTTGTACTACTCGTGGAAGCTCATTAATCTTAATGCTAGTAATTAAGATTACTACTATTCTCTTTGCTTATTTTTCATTATAATATCAATGCATACAATCACGTGACTAAAATTAACTCTGTATATATATATATATATATACATATTATGCGTTTACAATAAACCAGAAACACCACGATACATCAAATCGCTTGCCGGAAAATGACGTCATCATCACAGTCTCAAGAAGCCTCAATGCCTTTGTACTGGCACGAGAACCAATACGACGACCGGAACTTACAAATCCACGGCCGGACAATCTTTTTCGCCATGGCTATACTCTCCGTCGTTCTTTTCTTCGCCTTACTAACTCTCTACATCCACCGGAGCTGCCTCGTCCGCGCTCCCATCAACATCCATGTGCCATCTCCTTCACTTACGCTTTGCGTTAGCGAAGGGCTTGATCCGGCGGCGATTCGGAGCTTACCGGTAGTGCTTTGCCGGAGAGAAGCGACGGAGGAGGATGAGAGGGAGTGTTGTATATGTCTCGGTGGTTTCGAAGAAGGAGAAAAGATGAAAGTGCTTCCTCCTTGTCGTCATTGTTACCACTGCGAATGCGTGGATCGGTGGCTTAAGACCGAGTCGAGTTGTCCGATCTGCCGAGTTTCCGTCCGAGTCGACTCGTCTATGTTGTTGCCTAGGCAATGAGACTGAAACGACGGCGTTTTGAGTGAATATGAGTGAATATGAGTGATAGTGATTAAGATATTATTAGTTTGTTTTTGTCATTAGGTGAATAAAGATATTTTTATGCACACAGGGATGGTTATAGCTTTTCTTTAAGAAAAAGATATTATGTAAATATGTTCCTTGCTGTCTTTTATCAATGATTGTGAAGTTTTATACAACTTCTTGCGTAGATATTTATTATTTTAAAGTTTAAACAGATGATTTAGTTGTACTTTCTTGACATAAATTCTTGTAATTTTTTTTGTTTTTTTTATTTTTTATTTTGTATATATCCATCTAGCTCATCTAATCAGTTTTAGTAAGAATGCATCGAAGTGCTATACAATGGGTTACTTCCTACTATCTAGATTCAACAAATACCATGAATTCTGAGCTGAGCTTGGATCAACAGGCCACCACACCGTTTATCTCGAGTTTGAAATATTTTTTGACTAATGTAAAAGATAACCGAATCGCATGTTACCGGACTATTAAGTAAATTGTCTGCATTTTCAAACCAGACCCAAATTTTCCATATGAATATGTTTTTGTTTTCAGGACAGATCGAATATAGGTAGAGTTCTTTTTACCACCGGACCACAGCCATGCAGGCAAAATTATTGTAGATATTTAAATCTTGAGCTATACACTTGAAAAAAAAAGTCTGAGTTAATACTCAAAATCCAAAATAATAGAATAATTAACACGATTCAACGATGGCTTGGAAAAAAAGAAGCAGCAAATTTAGTTGTTACAATTTATAAAGGCTTTATTGGGCATAGATCGGCCCAATAATTGCAAAGACAGAAAACTAGTCTCTAGGTTTTTTTTTTGGCTGTAGTATAAAGAAGCAATATGAGTGAGAACAACAAAATCTTAATGATTTGTCGGCCGCTAATTTTCTAAAAGCTCCATAGAATCGGAGGAGTGAAAGGTTTATCTTCTGTGATTTCACCATGAGGGCTAAGGTGAGTAATGGGTTTCAATATCTATATTGATTCTAATTGGTAAGAACCGGAGATATTATTATTGGGTAAGATTTGAATGGTGTGTTTGGGCTCTTGTATCAGTGGAAGAAGAAGCGTATGAGGAGGTTAAAGAGGAAGAGACGAAAGATGAGACAGCGATCTAAGTAGTTTTGCGAACAACCCTGGTTTTGTGTTTCTTCGCTGTTTTCGAGTTCTAATTTGAATGTTTTGTTGGACCAAATTAATAGACTTTATGCTTTCTATTAAGAATTATGTTTATCAGACAGAAAAATTCGAATGGGTTTCTTCTCTTCATATGTTTTTTGCTCTGAATGTTGAACAATTTTCTTAAGTTAGATTCGGCTGGGACATTTGAGATGAACTGATTGTTTCGGATTTAGCTAGGGAGGCAGTGAGCTTGAAAAGTAAATCAAAGGAACCAGTGATGTCTAAATTGTTTATTATTCTACATTGAAAAAAAGACAAACCCAAAAATTTAGCTAATTACTGGAAATTGTTTTGCGGATTGAATTTAGTTTGGGGCCAAATATATTGTCAGTAATTGGGGAAATTTAGAATAAATAGTTTGGGGCCAAGTGATGGTGAAATCATCTTAATATAAAAGCCGTGAAAGAAGAAATTGTACAAGACATAAGAGAGAAGAAGGTTAAAATGAAATGAGATTGTGAAAGATGATGAGTCTCCCCACTCCTCTCCTCTCAAATAAATCTGATTGAACTCCCAGAGAGAAAGAAAATAGGTTAATTATCAGTCCACGAATGGGAGATTATGAGTTCCAATAACTCGAATATAGATAAATCTCCAATTCATGGGATATTCTTTCGTATCATAGACTCCTCTAGCTTTCTTGGTTGGCCATGTATCATTTTGTTTCGTTCTGGATCATTTTACATTTCAGCTCCATTGCAACGATCTCGAGTCTGGGAGAATGGTGGGGTGCAAAGATGTGAAAAGGCCAAATATAGGTATGAGGGCTGCCCAAACTTTTTAGGTCATAGTCATACACTTTCTTATATTTATGTTCCATTTGTTGATTCAAATCAATCTATGGACGTATACGTACGACGTTTGCAATGATCAATTAGTAGCTAACAGTGGAAATTTTATATAGATGGGAAGATTATATATATATCTCTTGCCTAAATTCACGAAACGAATCCTTACCATTCGAAATCCATCATACAACCCTCTAAACCATACTCACAAAACTTAGTATAAAGCTTTTTGTTTAATGTAATGCAATGGCAATCAAAAATATATGTAGACTTGCTTTCACATCGGTAAATGTCATCTTATTTAATTTGGCATAATCAAGTCCTTGTGTATCTGCAAAGAAAAAGATTAATCTTAATTTCTGTCTATTTGATGACCAAGACAGACGGTAAAATACCCAGCAACTTGATTGTGAACCATCCATGGCATCCAATCATATCAATAATATAATATTTGAGAGATCTTATCCATGCTTGAGTTGCAAGAAAATGTAAATGCATAACGTGATTTCACCAGAAACAGTGCTAAGTTTATAAACTCTTGAAGCTTTATAAGTATTAAGAGAGGAATATGCTGGACAGATATTGTAAATAGGCTAATGGGTTGTAAGAGATAGGTTTATGTTTCTTCTTTGCTTTTAGTCTTTCAGGTTCTGAATTGAATCGATCCTTAGGAGAAGAAGATTGAGTTGCATTTACCCAAATAAGAAGAAGAAGATTGATTTGTGACATGAAGATTCAGTTGTGATCTTAAGCCTTGGATGCTGTGGTTGTCTTCATCTTACAGCTTCTGCATTCTCAGCGTCGTCTCCCTTAACAGTTTTTTTTCTTCCTTATATCGTCTTTGACATAGTTTGATATATGAACAGCTTTCTAGATGAAATGAAGATATTGAAAATTAAATCCATTAATTAGGTAACATAAATTTAGACAATATATCTGTTTGTATGAACCCGTTGGGGTCGATCTGTTCTCAAGATCCAGATAATCTAACACCAAAATTCCTAGTAAACACAAAAAATCTAAAAGCAATCCTATAAAGATTAGAGCAAACGATCTGCAAAGCACAAAGTACGTACATCCGGAAGTCTTTCTCGAAACACGGGTTTTCAAAGCAAAGAAAAACAGCAACAAATAAAATTTCATTCGAAGATGAAGATGAACTGAAACACTCATGTAACCATTGCCCCTATGGCATGTGGGTAAGGCTAAGCCCAAAACGAATGACAAGGACAAGGCATGTGAGAAGAAGAGAACTGAGAAAAATCTTTCCATATATTATATACAATAATATAATAAGAAGATATATATTTTTAATTGTTAGAACTCCCAAAGCATGAAGATTAATTAAGAACAAAAATTTCTTAGAGGTAATTTTCTTAGTGGTAGTTTAAAATTCCTTTCTTTTTAGGTTTTTATTTATTTGAAAAAGAAGGAAAATACAACGAAACAAAGGAGAATGGAATCGTAATTCATACGAACCAGGCAAAAATGGGATATGGGAGAGAGATGGTTCATAAACATAAAGAAGACCAATATTTCTCTCCTTATCGAACAATAACTTAAACCGATTAAAATGAAACAAGAAAATACCCGATTAACTAAATCTAATAAGCATCTCTGGTTTTAAATTCTGTTTAGCAAAATAATTTTTCTTCTTCTTGAAATAGTGGACATTAGAACAGTTTATTATTAATATTTTGTTTTTGTAATCGAATTGCGTTTCTGAAATTCACCAAGTGAAAATGATTCATCTGACAAATATATTTTCACATTTTTAAAAAAGCCAAGTCAACAAAAAGTGGAAGTATGTAAAAAGTTAAAAAAAAAAAAAAAAAAACATTGAAAAGGGTTTAAAATGTCGAAATTTAAGTAAAAAAAAATAAGCTGAAAGACAGAAAGAACAGCTCATATGAGAGAAAGTGAAAGTAAAATGATAAAAAGACTATCAAAAGGAGTCACCTCTCTCTCCCATCCAAAGAAAAATAGTAAAATGGCCTTCAACCAAAAATGACTCGCCTAAAATCCCCCAAAGAATATTACAAACGAAAGTACGTTTATTATCCACACATACCTATAAAATCAAAGAAGGAAACATTCGGACGAATTCCGGTCAGAGTCCTGTAGTAGACGAATACCATCCTGTGAGAATGCGCGAGACTATGAGTCTTCGATCACTTGAACGGATAGTTTTTGTTTCCAATGGTGTCTTAGTAGCCGCCCATAGGTGGCATTCCAAATGGTGGCATTGGAGGCATTCCTGGCATTCCACCCATCGGTGGTGGCGGACCATAACCGCCTCCCATCCCTGGACCTCCTCCCATTCCTGGCATCGGTGGGGCAGGTAGAGCCAGTGGCAACAATTGGGCGTACATGTTCTGTTTTATTAACAAAAGCAAGGGCATAAGTATGTTTTTTCGATTTATATTTTTAAGCATTTTCGGGATGATGTCTTCAGTGTAGCTGTGTAAGTAGTACCTGTTGGGACATGACATCCTTCTCTTCCTGCTCTTTGGCCTTCACTTCTTTTTGTGCCTCTAGCTTGTCCTTGATTAGTTCATCCACTTTGCCAGAGTATTCTCGGATAAACTGCCAAACAAAAAAAGAGAGTTGATCATATATAGCGTTAATATGGTTCCTATCTCGTTTGAGGGATTTGGAGGATAAATCACCTGGAGGAGATACGGGAAGGCAAAGTCGATCATATTGTTGATCCAAGCAAGTTCTAGAGCAACATCTGGTCGGATTAAGTCATAACAGACAAATAGACATGTGGCAAAGCATTCCTTTTTCCCCTGTATGATTAATAAACGCGACAAAAAAACAAAAACATAAGGGATTCTTAATATCATCTTTTGATGTAATTACCGCAGCGAATAAATAAATGTCTTTTGATGTAATTGTGCTTGAAACACAGCTATACCTGTTCAATGAAGTAAACCAGAAGTTGTTCTGCGAGGTCATGGTCGCCTGATTGTGAAGCAGTTTCCATACAGTCCTTGTACATGTTATCTTTCTTTGACAAAGCAATTGATTGCTTCCATCTACCAGCTTTCTTGTAGATATACGCAGCCACACGTCTCATTTCCACAAGCTCGTGTTTCTCAATCTGTTTGCACCAGTCATGTGAAGATTAATTAAGTATAATATAAGGGAAGCTATAAAACGTGTACTCCTTACATAGATTAAGCTCTTACCTTCTGAGCGAGGCCTATCTGGTCAAAACTGTCATGTAAATCGATAGACTCGCGCAACCTGTCATAGTCTTCTTCTTCTACGTATATCTCATTCAGAGCTTCATTTACAGCAGAGACATTGTTGCTCTGAACTGCAACCATGTATGGCTTGATAAGACGTAACTGACCAGCCTGAGATCAGAAAGAAATTAAAATCATCAGAAATCGATTGTTAATCCACTGCTGATAAGTTTTAAGGGAAAAAAAAAATCAATGCTCAGCCTCAAACCTTGCGCATAATATCAACGACACGCGTGTGATCTAACCGCAGGGCAAGCACATTGAGAAGGTCATTGATTATATCAGGGTGCTCTTGTAAGTAGAAGTGAACGGCCTTGTAGTAAAGCTCGACATTTGCAACCTTGGCGACAATGTCTTTGAATTGCATGTGTTCCCATGCTTCAGGAGAATGGTTCATGACAGTGGTTGCAGCATTATCAAATTCATCATATTGAATGTAAAGATAAGTAAGTTCCTGCCAGTGCTGTTGTTCATCACAGGCCCGTATAAGCTTGGGAATATTAAGGCGAGTCGAGAACAACTTGATGTGTTCCATAAGTTTCTCATAGCGATATCTGGCGTATAGTACACCCAACTCGGTGAAGATCCCCATGTGAGCCCGCTCCAGACCAAGTCCACTCTCCATAAGTGAGATTAATTCATTGAAGCATCCTCTGTTCTGGTAGTACTCGCTGACTTCTTCCAAATCATCCACCTATTAGACCACAAAAAGATTACCCGTGGGATAATAATATCATGCAAAACTGAAGAAAACTTTCACCAAGGTTAGGTATTTATTCACCTGTATGATAATGTTAAGTCCACATATTTGAGCCAGCCGGAATTCCTCTGCATCAACACAAGCAAAGCAGACTTCCTTCCATGTCTTTGCACTGTTTGCTTTCCTTGCAGCATCAACAGCACCTTGGAACTGTTGCAACTTCACAAGTGTGACTGCTAACTTGGCCCAATTCGATATAAACGCATAAATTATTTTTGCAGCCTCATACAGCGCTTCGTCATACAGGCGATCACCAACATTTTGTAGGTTAGCAACGTTTGGCATCAGAATAAATTCTTCAATCTCACCCAGCCTTTCAATCTTTGCATAAGCATAGATGAGCTCACTATCAACCTTGGGTTCCTTCACCTTCTGTCTGACCATCAGAAGGTATCTGACCAAGTCATCATAGACATTAGTATCTTCAGAGGCACGGATGACCTCCAGGAACTGAGTGGCATCATCAGCTCGGATAAAGGACTCGATTGCATCACTGACTAGTCCATCCCTGAGTTGAGCCTTAGCGACTTGGCTCCACACAGCATCTTCTTCAACCCGGAAAGCAAACTCAACAGCACGCTCAATGCTTCTGACGTTATCCAACAATACGTTCACAGCCTGAACATTTAAGTTAAACTTCTTGAAAATCGCAAATGCTTCCTCATACAATTGGGCATCAACCGCCACTTCTCCAACAGCCGGACCATCAAAATTATCTAGCCTGTTAATGTAATCCATAACTCTAGACGGATCTGCCTTGATAGCTGTCAGTATAAGCAGATTTTGCAGATTAAAGTTTCCACTGAAGGCAGAATTTTGAAGCACAATTTTTTCAAGAAGCTCAATAAGCTCATGCGGCAGATCAGCAGTCATGAATGCTTTAACAGCTGCAGAAACTTGCTCTGGGCTCTTGCTTTCAGGTAAAGCAGTAGACACAACTTGGTCAATAAGTTGTCTTCTATATTCATTTTCTTCCGTAAGAACCTTCTCCCAGAGGTCACCATCCATCCTCTCCACTACGTATCTGAAGTTGGAAAACGGTGCATAAGAAAACTACAGAGTAACCACTGTGGAATAAGAATGAAGTTTGGTTAGCAATAATCAAATACCTGGCTTGTAACTTAAACAAAGAGTTCTTATTGGTGACATTGATGAGTTCCTCATCACATTGTCCTCTTCTATATGCCACAACAGCCAGGGTGGGATCACGTTTCTCGCAGTACTTACCCACAACATTAGAGTCGTAGTAAGGGTTGGTGGTCAGGAAATGCTCAGGGTTGTTGTTACTGTCTATGATAATTTTACCCAAGGCATTATGGACATGCACATCTTGGCTTCCCTCACTAACTAGATGCTCCAAGAACTGAGTGAGGAGACGGAGTCGATTTCTGTAAAGACATATACATATTAGAGCCTTCAGAACAAAGGGGCATACTTATGAACGGAAACCAATATGAATAAAAGGATTCACACCTCTTCTCACATTCCTCAACAAGGGGTTCAACAGGAAGCAATGAACGAACAGAGAGAATGAGGCCTTTTATAAAATCTTCAGGGCATTCGTCATCAAGCAACTGCCCCACAACTAAGGGAGCATTCCCAGGGTTCACCTGCAAAAGGAATCGCATTATAATTGTTTAATGCAAAAAATGTCAAACTTCCACACATTAACAGTAGTCTCAAGAAACACCATACCTTCTGAACGTAACCTTCAATGTAACGAAGCATGTTGTTTGTGTACAGGTAATGAGTAAGATCAGGCACAAAGCCGAAACGGTCGCAGACATTTATCAAAGGTCGGGCATCAGGAAGCTTAGCTTCCATCAAAAAGTTCTTCGTCTTTTCAGCATCATAAAAGTTAGACTCTCTAGTCACACGCTCAACCTCCTTTATTTGACCAGTCTTGGCAGCTGCTTCAATGTACTTGAAATGAATCTCAGGATCCTCACTATCGCACAGAGGGAAAACATTGTATATCATCAGAATACAAACACAAGGATTGTGCTTATTTAGAGAAATGACAGTAGTCTTGATAAATCACCTCATACTCAAATATGAACCTAGGAAAAAGTATAGCCCTTCGTATGACTTGAACTGCTCAAAGAGTTTAATGCATGAATCAACACCAAGTTGCTCACAGTACTCCTTGCAAGCCTGCAATGATATGGACACGTCAGTGTCACATTAAACAATAAAATTCATATCATACCACAACACAGCACTTACCTGAACTATTATCTGAAGGTTGCCTCTCAGGTTGACCAGCAGAAGATCCTTCATGCACTCCATAGCCCACTCGCTAGAAAGAGTACCGAAAAACTCGACAAGAGCCTGCATATTGAGAAAAGAAATATTCAACAACTCGGCCATCCAGCAGTTTAACAACCAAACTTTAGTTTAGAGGTATTACCTGTGGCTCAATAGCGTGTGTGTTCACAATTACACGTTTAATATCAGGTAACTCTGAGTAATGCTGCACAAAGCAAAAGGAAAGAAGTTAGAGACAAACAAAAAATACATCTATTAGGCCAACAAAAAGGAAACATTGAGAAACAACCTTTAAAGATTGGATATAAAGTCCAGCCTTTTCACAAAGCTGAGCAACACGAGGGCGGTCATAGTGGCTGAACATCCCATTTGCTAAAATTGCATCAGCCACGTTAGGAAATGTTACTAAATTGATCTCCAGAACCTGAGTTGACAGTGGACTAAAAGGTCTGAGAAAGGAAGATAAATAGGGAAAGCACAAACAGATACGAGGTGGCAGCTCTTTTCAACCTTAGTTTGCAGAAAAGCATGCTCAGGTAAATTTGGCTTCAGAACATCCAGAAGGAAAGCAGTCGCTTCACGGATCAAATTTCTCTGTATATGCACAAATAAGTAAATTAGCACATGATAACTCTCATGTAATGAGCTACGAATATTGTTGTATTTCATACTAGTTCACCTACCTGAAGGAAAAGATCAGTGATGGTGTTGTAGTCAACTGGACAACCTCCTTCCATTTGGGACATCATTAAAGCAAAATTTACTGCTCCCTGCATAATAAACAACATCAGGTTAAATTAATGAATAAGTTAATCGATTCATGACTCTTCTTGTGCTTACGCAGCAAGCATCCAGTAAACCAGTCCTTTCATAGTTTAATATGTTGCAAGTATCAAAAAAACACCACACTAACCTGAGGATCCGTACGGAGTATGGTTTGCAGAAGAAACATGTAATCAGGTGTGTAGCCAACCTAAAGTCACAATATGAAACAATGGTACTTCTTGAGGACAATTAACTTCTGGGTAACAATAACAGGGGAGGGGGAAACTAAAAAACTTATTGTCTACCTGCTTTGAGTAAATCAGTATTTTGTCAAACTCCCTTCGCTCTGCAAAAGCTGCTACAACTTTTGGAGTAGCTCGAGCTTTAATGTATATTTTCAGAGCAAGGTCATTATCCACAGTCTGAACAGAGAAGATTATCGTTACAACATGCTAAAGGAGATATATGAGACATTTTAAAGGACAACGGTCAATTTTAAGGTTACCTTGACAAGGTCTCCAAGTTCTTCACTGCATTCTAACTTATCCTCAGCCAACCAGTTTTCCAAGAGGTTTTTCTTGTTTTGATTCACAACAAGCCGAGATAGTTCCAAAGACTCATATGCATTGAGCTTCCCTCTAGTCAAAAGGGTCCCAAAATACTGTAACAATGGAGGAGTTTGCCCTGCTTGTACAGGAACACTCTGCAAAATTGTATAGTGTGATGATGTAGTTTTAGATTGGTGTTACCTACATCTAATAGTAAATAGCATGTTCACAGAGGATTACTAGCTTGAATATGGAATAAATACCTGGAATTTAGCCACTGTATCAGGTGTCCGTAGAATCCCCTGAGGAGATTCAGCAGCAAGCTCAGCAGCCTCCTTGTACTTTGTTTGAGCAAATAACTCTTGGAACCGCTGGACAACCTGCAACATCCAAACTGAATATGAGAAACTTCATATCAACAAATGACACTTTTTTGTCAAGCTAGCATTCATCAACTATAATCACTTCAGCAAGATTACAGATCCACACATCTGATCCAAGGTAAAATTCACATACCAGATTTTCTGCACCAGGGAGGTTTCCTCTTTTAGCAAGATTGACAGCAAGTTCCAAATTGTTCAACTGCAATACAAAAGCATAGAGTTCTTACCATGTCATGATGAAATGGATAGATTGTATTTAGAAAGACAGAAATAAAAAAAAAGTTAAACATACTTGACCACTAATAAAAGGAATTATCGTAGCCTCATTTACTGTAGCCAAAAGAACTTGTCCTCGCCTATTAATGGCATAGAAACCCCCAACTGAGGAAGCTTCAGAAGTCAGGAAAATTGGGTCTGGACTTATCCGATTTCTGTAGATAGCAGAAGCCGTCTCTAAATCGTATACAAACAACAGGCCAAGCTTGGTGATGACATATATCAAGTTAAATTTGTGAGAGACCTGTTGGGAAAAAGAGAAAAGGTGTTATGAAATTTTCACCAGAAACTTACTGAAGTTAATCGAACTTCTAATGCAACTACAAACCTGCATGGCTACAGGAAAATCATCAGCAAAATCTGGGGGGAAAAAGAGATCTGCCTGCTTCTTTGTGAATGATGGTTTTCCTATTTAAAAAAAATAAAATAAAATAAATATTGCCCACCTTTAGACATTAGATGATTACCAACTAAAAATGTAACCAAAGACGGTAAATAAGCATAAACATATAGAGCTCTTGAGAAAGCTAACCTGGTTGGGCACCAAGCTCAATGACATGTAATTTTGATGTTATCTGCCCAGCATTAAAGCTCTTGCTTGCAAAGGATATAAGAATAGAAGGATTCTCATTCCCGGGGACCTATCATTAATAATGTTGCTTGTCATACTAAAATTCAAGATCAGACCACGGAATGAAATCAGAAAAGAAGTGCATAGTTTACCTTAAATTGAGCAAATGAAGCAGCATGTGCTTCAAGGGCCTGGCTCCGCTGTTGGTCCACAGAGAAAAGCTGCATATTCCCTTTTACCAATTGTGGTCTCTACAGAAGGTGATAATGAAAAGATCCAGTCAAGATATATACAATGACTGCCGTTATGATGTCTTCATTGAACCTAATATGTGGCGCAGTAAACCTACCTCAGGAGAGCCAGGAGCAATTCCAATCAATACCAACCACTTCTCATTAGGAGAGCACTTATAATTTATAATTTGATTGTTTGCCAAATTGGCCGTTCTATCAAACATCTTAACTGGCTCAGAATCACCTGAAAATATCGGAGCAAAATGAGAAGCAACATATACATGATAAGTAGAAGATGACAGTAAGTTAAAGATATAAAACCTTCAATCGACCAATGATAGACCGAAGTTTGTGTGACCAGCCCCAACATTTTTGGTGTAATCCATTTCCAAAAAGAAACCTATAAAACATGGGTGGGTAATATCCAAAAATTAAATTCAGGCCAGCATATAACGTGAAAGATAATCGAGTTACAAAGATTTTATTTCAATACTCACCTGCTCAGGCATCTGATGTGATTTCAACTTTGCTTTTGCTTCGATGTTAAATATCTGTAGATGATCCTGAGTAGTTCCTGGAACTTGAGCTATATAAAAATTAAAGAAAAAAATGAGCAACAAAGGAAGAAATAAGCCAATGTAAGGAAACATCCACTACAAACCTAATTGAACTACACTAGGCTTGAGACTCACACAACACAACTACGAGAAGTATAACACATGTCGGAAACATAGAAGTCCACTGATGTGTGCAATAAACACACTATCTTACCCAAGTCCAGACAAGAGCATAGGACCGAAACATATGAGTGTAGTTATTTTTCCATACTGACTTAATATAGGTTTTCTATCAAATGATGTATCACAACGGGCACGTACTCATTTAAACTTATGAATGACGTGGGTTTATGATTTAATCCAATATGAAGATATTAATTAAAGTTGAGAGAAGAAAAAAATTAAAAGCATCTATCCGTAATAGATATCATATGTTGTTAACAAAACAAAGAAGGAGTTATCAATGATAGTTTAAGGAAAAACTTCGAAAGGAAACATTTCTAGGTTTTATAACTGATAAGCATGACGCGCGATTTAGTAATAGAAGGAAACAGTCAAATACCTTTTAAGGCAAGGATCCTCGAGTTTGGGTTCATAAGAGCAGAATCTGCAGTTATGGGTCTCCTTAGAGGCTGCATCGGCATATTCATATCTATGATTACAACACTGTTCTGCGGTGCCGTCTCTCGTACACATATGTACTTGTCAGACTCCATAGTAACATTCGTAAACGTGATGAATTGCTGATTGATCCCAATGCTCGGAAGCTGGAAATTTTCAAAACAAAGCGTCATGTCGCATAGTTCATTAACTTAGTTACGAGATCCGAGTAAATCAGCACACTGGACTACACAAGAACTTGAAATTCGGGCTCGATATATTCAGGTTACACAGATCTGAGCGCAAGTAGGGAAATCTGATCAGAGACATGCATTACACAAACTATCCATCCGGAAAAATTGACTAATATCGCAACGATGGAGCAGAATTCAAAACAGTATGAGACTGGGATCAATCATATAATAGTCTGAGCAGAACCAAATCGTTAGAAATCAGAGACTGCAACTACAGAAACATCTTAATCGTCAAAAATCTAGCTCGATTCCAAGAGATGTACATATCTTTCTAAAAGTAGAGACGGAAGAGGTAGAACTCACCGTTAGGACCTCCTTCATCGTGATGGGGGCGTTTGCTGCCGCCATGTTTGACCTCAGATCGCGGCAAGAGAACCCGTGGCCAGAATCAGATCCACGGCCGGGACGGGACCGTCAACGGCCAGGAGAGAGAGGAGCGATAGAAGAGAAACTGAAGAAGAAATGAAATCGCTGCCAGATCTGAGGCAAGTGGACGAGAAAGGTGGTGATGAAGGAGAGAGATACTTTTTTATTTGGTAGTGAGGAATGACGAACAGCGATCCAATCGAAGTCACTCGTCGAATATAAGGGGAAAACCAAATGAGACGACGTGCTACAAGTGCCTGAGCTGTACGATGTGCTTTTTTGGCAAATTCACGGGTCGAGTTTGGTCCGAGCCAATCAATGGGTCGGGTTTTTTTTTATCACCAAAGCCTTTGGGAATTTTATGCGTTATTATTTTCAGCCAATGGCCGAATATATGTAAATTATAATATCATCTTTGGCATTGGCTTTATGATTTTCGAAATAGCCCACTTAATCCTATTTTTTGTTACAACAAATTAAGACACCGATCGACAACATGAATATTATAAGACACAAAAATTAACATATGTTATCTCAGACTCGGATTTCATGAATTCAAACATTTCAAAACATTTCACATGCGGCTCGGTTTAGCTCCATCCACAAAGAGGTTTCATTTCTGCCATATTCATATATATATTGCTGCAAATAAAAAGAACATATATGAGGACAAGTAATTACATGTCTCAAAGGGGCGACTCGTTCATCATCATCACCTCAACTGGTTGCCATAATTGGATCCTGTTTTGACGCATCACTGTGCCAAAAGAACCAGCACAAGTTCTCTGCAACCCTTGACCAAAAAAATTCATGCATCATCATTCAAATGAAAGAATCTATCTACTTAACTCTTAAGAGCTCTGTTTAAGTGATATTTGAGGACAAGAAGTGAAGCAACCTTACAAAGGCTTATCCAACTTCGACCACAACTCTTTTTAAATCCAAGTCTCCTTCAGTTTGTCCCTAGGATGAGTGACATCCGTCCACAGGTCTAAAGCTGCATAAACCACTTGATAGAAGCACATAGTTACCGGCACTTTGCGGTTAAAGCTCAAAGAGTCGCCTAGCAACTACATCTGCAATCTCATTATTCCACATGTACACTACAACCACCCAAAAGCAAACCCCTGGACACTAGCATGAGGTTCCATAGGCATGGCTTTAATATGCTCATAGGTCTCTTTAAGCTTTCCTGGCCACAATGGCAAATTCATTTCCCATTAACTCGAAACACCTTAAGCCATCCTCGACAAGCATCAAACCAGCGTGCATGGATATATCAAAATTCAATGCTGCTACGACCTTTTGTAGCAGATTACCTTGACAAGGTCTCCAAGTTCTTCATTGCATTCTAACTTATCACTCTGCCAACCAGTTTTTAAAGAGTTTCTTCTTGTTTTTGATTCAAAAGAAGCCGATATAGTTCCAAAAGACTCATGTTTCTTAAAATTAAAGTAAGCCTTGTTTTTCACACCATCAGATGACTAGGTATATTGAGAGATTATTATTCTATATAAAATCCTGGACTTGATTTGATTATGATCGAGTCATATTGATTTAACTAAAAAAAGTTGGATTTTGAAATTGTGGTAGTTTCGATATAGTATACCTTTTGTATTAATTCAACTGATTTACCTGATGAATAACATTTGGTGTAGAGCGTAGTTTCAATCCTTTATTATCGAAGTAACTATCAAAACGGAACATACTACTCATAGCTGAATCGAAAACAAAAAAAAACCAAAACATCTCAATGCAAATATGTTAATAATCCGATGAAAATCTAAAAACGAATTTATGGAAAATTGAAAGTAACAAGAAGACTCGCGACCCTAATACCAATTCAATCCAGGAAACAAGCAAATTAAACATAAGTTCTTAAATGTTTTTTAAGACTTGATTTTGTATCTGTCAAGTGGATCCTTGAAGAACAAACGTTCATGGTACACTCTCCAGGCGTAATCCTCAAAACAAAAAGACCTAAATGCCCTTCTCTCATCACTCCTTGCTCTTCCTTCTTCCTCCTCTTCCTTTGAGTACTCTTCTTCTCTGTTGCCGTCACTGATATCTTTCAGTGGAGAAACCATAGTGTCCACGGGAAGTGTAAGCATCAATGTCATTGTTACACACTTTCTTGGATCATCAAGTTGTCCCAAGCACACCACCGGTCGATATCTCACTCTTTTGAGCTCTCCATTTCTCCAAACCTGGAAATTTTAAATTGTTTTGTAGACGTTCAAAGTTAGACAAAAACAAAATTTGTCAACAAAACTATATATTATAGAAAGATTTGGACCTTAAGATTCATGTCCTTTTTGGTATCAAGAATCACATTAACTTAAATTAGTTCTACGCGGTGTTCGAACTCAAAACTTGGTATGTCTTCTCGTATAAAAACATTTGTTTTGAAAGGACATGTGTATTATGATGTATTTGAATAATAATGTTGACATTTCGAAGAAAATAATTCGAAGCAGCGAGAAAACGCCATCCTGGAAGAAAGTTTCATCCCAACACAAAGGTGATAATGCGATAATCAAACTGATTAAAAAATTAAATTACCAGTTAATTATGATCATTCAAATAAAAGAGAGAGAAAGAGAGACTAACCTGAGCAATATCACCAAGCGTCACAAGAACCGAGTCAACTCGGGGCGATACGGACACCCAGCCAGACTCGGACAGCAAGCAATACTTCTGTTCCCTTATCTGATACTGTAAACAGACAACAAATGGATAAAATCCGTTGGTTATCGCCGGTTTATCATCGGGAACATCTTGGTTAAGCCACATCAGAGTACTAAACCGGGTCGAGTCATTTCCAAACGGGTTCTTGAACCCGAATGCGCTCGCCAGCATATCTACCGTCTTCAGTCCGACTTTTTCGAGACTCCGAGTGAACTCGCGCAGCGAACTCAGCTTTAACTCGCTCGACTCGGTTGAACAGTCGTCGTCTAGGCAAAAGGACGGCGTTTCAGCATCGGATTCGTAGCCAAGCGGCCAGTTTTTTGGAAACGACGATTCCTTTTCCTCTTCACTAAGCTCTAGGAGCGAGAGCGAGTCAGACTCGGCTGCTTCAGCGAGTCCAGAAGGGATGATTGTATCCGAGTCATCATTAGTGAGGTTAAAATAGCCGAACTCAGTAGCGGCGGATATTATATCGTCACAGCTTCCGGCGGGAAAAGATACTGTCGGCAGAGATGCGGCGACGGAGGAGCGGCGGTTGGGGAGTGAAAGATTAGGAGGGAGACGGTGGAAGAGGTGGGAGAGAGCATCTGCTGCTGTCTCCGATTTAGTGGTGGTGTTAGGATGTGAACATGACGGAGTTGGCGGAGGCGCCGCCGTGGCTCCACCGTGGATGTTCGGCAGTTGGTGGTTGTTGAGGTGAGCCGAAGAGGAAGCCATTTAAAGATCGATGTGACTTTGTTGCAGACAGGCGGCTTATAGGGTAATGGAAGTGACTGCTAGAGAAGAGTATTTGTCAAAACATATATGTATGACTTGCGTGTACGCATGGAATAAATAAGGCTGTACTCACACGTGTGGGATTGTGTTAGCATAATTTTCAAGACTGATTAAGATCGTAATATATAAAATATAAACATTTTTTGAAACTTTAAATAGCAGAATGTTTAAGCAAGAAAATATGGTTTTTACATGCGTTGTAAGAACGAATATATTTTATTACTCCATGCGTATTTGTTACTAGTTTTGTGGAATCATAACCATACGATTCGTAAATCACATTATCTTTGTTGCGTCATCATTCAGTTCCAAACATACATGCATTAGTTAAAAAAACAATTTCATCAATTTAGGTCATTTTGCTGTGTTTGTGTGTATCCATCTGAATCATATATACTTATCATGGAAATTTATCTTTATAAATAGATGCTAGCTAATATAAAGTAATAAGTGCCCAGGTAGATCCTAAAAAAATACAAATTATAGTTGGAAATTGCCAATTTGGAGCCAACGTTTATTTTCCACTCATGTATAAATAAGTTTAATTTTAATCAAAACTAATAATAACAACAATTATATAACAATAACAAAACTTTAAAATATCAGATTAATTGGGGTGTAAAATAAAATCACAAAGACAAGTAAAAATCTTGTAACTCAACTGATTTATTTAGTTAGTATGAAAAAATTATCGGGTAAAACTAACCAAATAATAGTTCAAGAAAAAAACTAACCAAATAATCAAACAAGCTTTGGTATGTGGAATGATGTCAGGATAAATGAATTTGTGGTATAGTTTATATCATGCATGCGCATATATATAAATAATAATAATATAGCTTATAAAGTTTTGGTCGGTTGTCCAAAATATTCCCAAACTTTTGCATTATTATTTCTCAAATGTCCCCTTACTTTGTGGGAGTTGTATGTTTGTCTTTTTTTTTTTTTTTTTTTGAATATTTTCATTGCAATAATTTAAATGAAGCAAAAGTGCTTACCAAAGTTTTACAATAAGCCATCTTTAATTACGTACTCATAAAACATAACAACCAAGTTGAACCAAATAGAGAACGATGTTGATGAGGCCCAAACGAGAAAATGATAGTGGGAGAAGCTGTCCACTTATGAAAGCCCATATATGAAGATTTGATGAGGCCCAGCAGTAGCCCAGTAAATGAGTAAGGTCGAAACCTAACAAGAGAGAGTAACGAGATATTTAGCCGCCGACCAGAAGAAGAGACGATGGTTCTCTCATTACTGCAGAGAAAACCAGAATTGCATGCACTTGCTTGCTACTGTCGGATTCTGGCACCTGAAAGAAGAAATTCTATTTTTGATGATGACTTCGATTTGCCGCACAAGAGAATCAAATGGTCGACTGGAGTTTCGATGAAGCCTGTTGTTACGTTCCTTCCAAATCTCATAAATCGATGCCTGCCAGGCTAGATTAGAGAGATACTTTCGATGGGTGTTGCCTGAGATAGAATGGAGACTGTTGACAACACTAGTCCAAGAGGAGCTTGCAAAGGTGATTCCAAATTTGCTCGCAAAATGAGCCCAAATATAAGAGGAATAACTGCAATCAAAGAAGAGATGGTCTCTGGATTCAGGCGCTTGATTGCAGAGAAGACAAACATGATCAGTTTGGAGGCCCCAAGATAATAAACGATCTCGAGTTGGGCATCGATTGAGGAGGAAGAGCCAAGCAAGAGTTGTATTGTATGTTTGTCTACAATACTAATCCAGCCTAGTTGCATAATTATTGTTTCCCCAATTATTGTTTCCCCACTGTGCTCACACTTATTTTCCTTCTTTTAAGATTCATTTACTTAATTTATATATATTAAAAAGAAAAATCAATTCATCTTCAAAAACATAGCCACCCCGGCATCAAAACTAAAAAAATATTGATTTTGGAGACAATCCGAGTAAGGAGCACTAAGACTATGAATGTTTGAAATGTTTTCTTAAAATACCATGTGGTTTATAATGTAAATCACCAATCATCAAGATTTTAACATAGTGCGGTACGGTTTTTTTTTTTAAATTAAAAAAATAAATAGTAAAGTTGCGGTTCAATTTATGTAAAAAAAAATTGAAAACCGCACTCAACAGTAATTACGCTAGGTTATGTGCATAACTAGTACATAATCTAGTAGAACTCCTTCCAATCCTAAAAACAAGATCTCCTCTACCATGTCGCAGTCCGCCACATTGCTTCCTCTCAGATAGCGATCATAAGTAGTATTGTTATCCCAAATGCCAACTACTGAATGGCATACGTCACACCGAATGTTTACGTACTGCGTTAAGTGGATGATGAATCGTTGTGAATGGAGTTTAAGTTGTACACGTCGAGGAAACCTAACTTCAGGCACAAAGACATGTCTAATTTGAAAAAATCCATAAACGGTCGTCCTTTACACGAAGAGCTCTTTCAATCTTGCCAACCAGATGCGGGATTGGATAATTTTGTCCCGCCTAAGGCTTCGTTCTCCATGTTCAATTTTTGGAATCCTCTTTGATGTTGATATTACTTACCCGATAATCTTGGATGCTAATCTTTTCGATGAAGTGTGTAACGTTATCACTTAATCGATAATTGACATTTCAATACATTTATCACAACCAAGAACAAAAAAAGGCCAGAAAGCTAAACAATGTGACGAATAACAGATTTCTGATTCAAGTAATCACATATAGGGGTTTTAGCATATGCACTAATAGATTGGAGCTACTCTCACTGTTACCTATAAAACTCGTTATAAAAATGCTTATTTTGATTTTTGTTGCTTATTGATGAAACGAGTTATGTCTCCGAGCGTCGTGGTATTTATCACAGCTCTGTTTAGCTCCATCCATAAAGAGGTTTCATTAGTAGTCATGGCTTTAATGGATTTTATTTTTGTTTTTAACATAACATCTGAAAATCAAATAATCACATTGTACAAAAGTTTTTAAGGACATGTCATAAGTTAAACCTCCTAAACTAAACCTCTCTTTACAAAATAAATATCCCAAACTTGAGCAACTATGAAATTGTAGGCATGATCCTATATATTCCATGTATAATGTACAAGTATATGCTCTTTCTTATAAGAAGATGGATAGATTCGAGGAGTGAGAGAAGAGTGAGAGTTATACCTCTAGTTTTTTTTACCATTTTTAAATTAATGTTTGGAGATCCATAATATCTAATTTAATAATAAAAAAATATATAATTTATGTCGATTCAAGTGTTTTATGAAAATGTTATGTTCATAATGATGTAACAACTATGATCATTTGCAGTTGCAATATATGAGCTCGAGACCTTGATGTATCTCTTTGCTCTTGTCTAAGCTACTTTCTTGTTTTCTTGTTTGTTACGGATCACATTGTTGATTTGTCGAAGGCATCTCTCTTTTACATGTTACGCAAAACTACATTTACAATAGATTTGGCGCGGACACGCTCAAGACATGCCAACTTATTAACTATTGGTGTTGAGCATGTCCTTGAGGACCTTGACAACACAAACATGATAAAAACGCGAGTGGATAATGTTGTCATATGTGTTGGACTTCTCCAACATAACTGGACTTCAAGAACATTTTTCAGAGTTTCCAAATAAATTTCTTATAACCAAAGGGTAAGGTATGGTTTTGCCTATGCATATGATTCTTGAAACAGAGTTAGAAGCTTCTTTCCATTCGAATTTGATCTCTGACTTGTATTACATTTAAGTCTTTGTTTTTTCTTTCCTTTTCTCTGACTTGTAATACATTAGTATATGTTGTTCCACTCATCCATGACTTTTTTACATATTTATTTATGTAGAGATCAGAGATGGACCAGGACATGTAGCCAGACACGACCCAATAAAAATAGTGGTCCGAAATAAGAAAAAAAATGTGGCATTTTGTAAAATGTATAAAATAAAAGTTATAAGGCATAATTCCAATTTAATTTGAAAATCATTAGAAAAAAATAAAGTAACTTGATATAGAAAATGATAAATATAAATTTTTGTTTGGTGGTCTTATAAAAAATGAAAATATCAATTTTGTGGCCGTCAAACACTTAAAAAAAAAGTGATCCAAAACCATGACTTAATCTCTGATCCGGGCCTGCATGTAGCCTAGTAGTTTTAGTAGTGTTGTTACTATGTCATTATCCAGATTCAAGTCTACTGAAATACGTGTGTTAGTTGTTGTTAAAAACATTTACGTAGAGATGTAAAATAGTAATTAAACAGCAAAATTTGTTTAAAAGGTATTAGAATGGAAGCAATTTCTTTATGAGTGATTATATATTCTTAGAAATATGTTTACTGTATCAGTGTAGCTGTTACATATTTGGTAAATAAGGTTAAGTTTAATATATTTTGGGGGAAAAAAATATAATTTTATATTTCGAAAGGTCCTGTTTTTAATTTTGTAAAAATCTCAAGTTCAAGCCGGGCTTGGGCTCATATATTCAATCCAGGCCCATGAATAATAGCACAACTAATTTGATAGCTCTGGACGTGAGCACTTGGGGTGGGAATTTCAACCGAACCAACCGAACCAAACCGAACTCAAACTGACCCAAACCAAACCAGAGTTAATATCCAACCATTTGGTTGAAGTTTTTTTCAATCCGAACGGTTCGGTTTAGTTCGGTCTTAAACCGAACCGAACCGATAAACCAATATGTTTTTGTTAATTAATTAATTAATAATATTAAAATAATAATAGATATGGTGGAATCTTCGGTTCTTCACCATAAATGTTATAAACCGAACTAAGTGGTTTTAGACTTTTAGGGAATGATTTATTTATGACTTCGTTTTGTTTACGTTTCGTCAGAATTCTTGTTTTTATAAGTTAGTTTTTTAAAAACCGAACTAAAACTAAACCAAAATACAATCGAACCGAACTAAACCAAACCGAACTAAACCCAAACCGAACACAAACCGAACCAAACTTATTTCGGTTGAGTTCGGCTAGAGTTTTATTCAACCCGAATAAACCGAACCGAACCAAACCCGAACCAAACCTGAAATTAAACCGAAATGCCCACCCCTAGTGAACACAAATGCAGCCATTTTCCGAAGTTCCATGTTCCAGCCACCATGTGAAACGGATTTTGTTATTGTAACTGTTTAAATACTCCATCCCTTTCCCAAATAGTATCATTTTCAAGTTTTATTTTTGTTTAACGAAGTGTCGTTTATATTTTTAATACATAATTTTAAACAAAAATCAAGTTTTACACTTATTGTTTTAGTGTATTAATAAGAGGAAAAAAATTGTATAATGTATTAATAATAGATAATATTAAACTTTTAATAATTTTATTAATATGTGTAAAATATGTCAAAATAACACTTTTTATATAATAAAACAAAAGAAATATATAAGAATATAGGAAATGATCTAAGCTCCATGAATTCTTTACCAAAAAATGGTAAAATGACACAAATTGATACAATTATTTTTTTAAAGTAGAAGAATTCATATAATCAACCTAGGATTGCATGAACTCGTTGGAAAACTCAAATATTTTTATTATGCTGTCAGAGTTATAAGCAAACGTATAAGTCATAAAAATTAACTAGTTAATAACCTATGAATTGAAATACTAGCATATTACTAATATGCGTAGCTTTACAGTGATATACAAGTAACACTAATTCGTGCCATTTTGAAGATGGTGATCTATATCCTCTTCCTCTATATATTAATTGAGAATGATTGTTAAAAAATAATTTTAGTTTGACATGTAATTTATATTTGTGATATGCTGACGTGTCACACCATATAGTTTTTCAAGATATTTAACTTACTAAAATAATTACATTCATATTAAACTTATGCATAATCATATGAATTTTATTATGAGATTTTATATACACGGTTAAATCAATATTAGTTTTTAAGTTAATTCCTTTTCTAGAATATTTTTTTTTATTTTTGAGTTTTTTTTATATTCGAAATATATTGTTTCCTTTCATAGGGTTATACATTTTATTTTCTAGATTTCTTTTTATTGTGACATATTATTCTTACATACTTGCTCAATTTAATGTATTTTTGCAAAATTTCTTAGTTATATTTCATATGAGACTCAAAACTACAATCAACCCAATTAAATTTCAGTTTGGTTATGGTATTGATCATAACAATCTTACATTATAGTATATATATTTTTTAGTTGGTTTGATTTCACAATGACTTGATTTTCTTCGTAATCAAGACCACTTGGTTCAATCTTATGCGCACCCCTTGGGTATTGGGTAACTTAGCTTAGGTTATGTGAGACTACTAATCAACTATGACATTAGTTTGTCTCCATCAAAGTAAAACAACATATTGAGTAGTATGAAACCTTGAAACGTAATTGACTCAAATTCTTAAATAGGGTTCTTCGCCAAACTCCTCTTTCTTTTCGTCTAACAATGTTTAGAGTCACTAAAATAATGTGCATCAATTCCACGATTCTATTTTCGTGCTACCTTAATTAAAAAAAAAAGAATAAAGTGAGTGTCATGAAACATATGCCTCATTTTTTTTATTTTGTCTCTTCTCTCATTTTCTTCCTTTTTAAATGCTTACACAGATCAAAAAAAAAAAAAAAGAAACTCAACTAATTGCGTGTTGAATAAATGAAATATTGGGTCAAAATTGACCGTCTGAAAAAACAAAATCGCTCACATCAGCATCAACTTTCCTTCTCCTTTCTGGTTTCAGATTTCAACAGACTTACATACATATATATGTTTGTAATGTAATTAACGACCTCAGAAAGGAATAAACTTTAGCGTGTGAACCACAGCCAGAGAGAGATAGATAGAAACTGAGAGACGACAGGCAAGGTAGAAGCACAAGTTTACTTGCATCTTTCTCTCTCTTTCTCTCAACCAAGTGGGAAGATATAATAATCTCTCACCTTATCTCTATTCTTTACTCTCTCTTTCTCTATTACCTCTCATTTAACAGAACCAACAAAGACTCATTTTTTTCCCTCTTCTTCTGGGGAGAGAGCTCTAATGGCGAGCTTGGTCTTGTCAGAATGTGGTATAAGACCTCTCCCCAGAATCTACACCACACCCAGATCCAATCCCCTCTCTAACAACAACAAACCCATCTTCAATTTCAGACCATCACCTTCTTCGTCTTCTCTCGCTTTTCGTCTGAATTCACGAGATGGGTTCTTCACGAGGAATTGGGCGTTGAATGTGAGCACGCCTTTAACAGTCGCGTCTCCAGTCGAAGAGGAACACGAAACGCAGAGGTTCGACTCAGGCGCGCCTCCTCCGTTCAATTTAGCGGATATTAGAGCTGCTATACCTAAGCATTGTTGGGTTAAGAATCCATGGAAGTCGATGAGTTATGTCATCAGAGACGTCGCGATCGTCTTCGCATTGGCTGCTGGAGCTGCTTACCTCAACAATTGGCTTGTTTGGCCTCTCTATTGGCTCGCTCAAGGAACCATGTTCTGGGCTCTCTTTGTTCTTGGCCATGACTGGTAATTATCCTAATTTTTTTTGTTGTTTTCCACCCAAATTGATTCCTCCTGTCCTGTTTAGCCTCTGATTTGGTCAAGTTTGGATGGTTCCCACTTTAATTTGGAACCAATTGAACAAAAATCTTGGCTTTACATCTTTATCAATATCTCTTGGACAGAATTGGGTTCTGAGGTATCAAACTGTCATTATCATCATCATGTTGCTTGCAGGACCAACCCAATTGGCAACTAGTTATTGGTTTTGCAGATGGTCTTAAATAATCTCCTTGTAATTATTGTCAAGCAAATTTTTTTATTCTGTTGATTTCAGTGGACATGGTAGCTTCTCAAATGATCCGAGGTTGAACAGTGTTGTGGGTCATCTTCTTCATTCTTCAATTCTGGTCCCTTACCATGGCTGGTTAGTTTACTTTTCAGACCACTCTCTCAAAAAATCCCTCGTCTTCTTCATGTAAAATATATGACTTTGGTTGGTCTGCAGGAGGATTAGCCACAGAACTCACCACCAGAACCATGGACATGTTGAGAACGATGAATCTTGGCATCCTGTAAGTTGACACGGCTTTTTGGTTTATCTTGTTTCAGTCCTGTGGTGTTTCTTCGATGAAGTTTTTTACTGTTTCTGTATTTGCAGATGTCTGAGAAAATCTACAAGAGTTTGGACAAACCGACTCAATTCTTTAGATTTACACTGCCTCTCGTGATGCTCGCGTACCCTTTCTACTTGGTAAAACTCGTCTGGTTGTTACTGTAATAACTTAAGCTGACACATCAAGTAAAAAAAGCTCATATTTTTTCTTCATCTGATTCAGTGGGCTCGAAGTCCGGGGAAAAAGGGTTCTCATTACCATCCGGACAGCGACTTGTTCCTCCCTAAAGAGAAAAAGGATGTCCTCACTTCTACTGCTTGTTGGACTGCAATGGCTGCTCTGCTTATCTGTCTCAACTTTGTGATGGGTCCATTGCAAATGCTCAAACTTTATGGAATTCCTTACTGGGTAATGCGCAGTTGTTACTCCCCTGTTTCAGACTAAGCAATTGCGTATTATTATTCTCCCCGGCCTTACCTGAAAATTGTTTTATGTCAAATACAGATAAATGTAATGTGGTTGGACTTTGTGACTTACCTGCATCACCATGGTCATGAAGATAAGCTCCCTTGGTACCGTGGGAAGGTAAAAATGCATAGTCTCTGCATTCACTGTTCTTTGGCTACAATGCTCTCACTTTAAGGTTTAAAAGCCACTGGTGTGTAAATCTCATGATTCTCCCAAAACAGGAATGGAGTTACTTGAGAGGAGGACTTACAACATTGGATCGTGACTACGGGTTGATCAATAACATCCATCACGACATTGGAACTCACGTGATACATCATCTTTTCCCGCAGATCCCACATTATCATCTAGTAGAAGCAGTAAGTAATGGAAACAAAAACGAGTGTTTTGGTTTTGGTTATATTGGTGTCCATACTACAAAAGCTTAAACCTTTTTTTGTGTGTGTGTTTGCTTGCTCTTTTCTCTTTTGCAGACAGAAGCAGCTAAACCAGTATTAGGGAAGTATTACAGGGAGCCCGATAAGTCTGGACCTTTGCCACTACACTTGCTGGAAATTCTCGCAAAAAGTATTAAAGAAGATCATTATGTGAACGACGAAGGAGATGTTGTATACTATGAAGCAGATCCTAATCTCTATGGAGAAATCAAGGTGAGAGCAGATTGAAATGAAGCAGGCAGAGAGAGAGAGAGAGAGAGAGTAAAGCTGTGAAAATCTTCTACTTCTGACCAGCTGATTCTTTGCTAATTAATGTCAGTTTATTGGAAACAACAAATTTGTTTTCGATACTGAAGCTATATATAAGATACATTGCATTGTCTTAGATTCATCTTTCTTAAGGTTTATGCATATTTTGTATTTGGATGATTAAACCAAACATTTTCAGTTTTGATTCGTTTTGTATTTTAAGGTTAGTTTCAATAATCATTTTCTGAAGAATGTTTATTTTTTATTTTGTTCATGCGGTAAATAACTCCATTAATTTACCGGAGAATCTCTATAAAATTATTTAAGAATGAACTTTGTTTTGTAAGTTATTACATGAAATGCCATTACAAATAACAAATAATAATTGAAATAGAAAATGATATAATAGTCTTTTAAAATTATTGATTAGAATATAGAAAGTATATATTTTACATTAAATATATTATTTATTATTTTATTTTTTAATTATTTTTAATACTATATATTTTAAAATATTAATCAATTCATATATATTCAAAGAAAAAAATATACAAAATCTTACTATATTTTTCACTATAATTTATTATATTTTATTTGAATATATATCAAAACAAAAGTTGAAAAATATTTTACTAGTTTTATAAAAAATTCGACAAAAGAATTTTTTTTTTTTTTTTTAAGAGTTCGTAAACTAACCACAAAAATTAGAATCATTTAAAGGTGCATATTAGAGTTATGTTTTCAAAATTATAAGTTTTTGCGGGTTAGCCAAAATAATATTTTGGTTCACTGCAAAACAGGTTAAATAGACAAATTATTACAAATTTCTATAATATTATTTAAGAAGACATTTTTAAAAATAAACTTTGTTTTGTAAGTTTTTACATGAAATACCTTTAAAAATAACAAAAAATAATGAAATAGGAAATGATATAATAGTCATCTAAAATTATTGATTAAAATATGGAAAATATATATATTTTGCATTAAAGAGGTTATTTCTTATTTAATTTCTTAATTATTTTAATATTATATTTATTAAAATAATAATCAATTCATATATATTCATATAAAATAATATATTCAAAATTTTGCTATAATTTCCACTATAATTTATTATATTTTATTTGAATATTTATCAAAACAAAAGTTAAAAAATATTTTACTAATTTTATAAAAAGTTAGATACAAGAAAACTATTTTATTTTTAAGAGTTCGTAAACTAACCACAAAAATTAGAGTCATTTAACGGTGCATATTAGAGTTATGTTTTCAATATTATAAGTTTTTACAGGTTAGCCCGAATAATATTTTAGTTCATTGCAAAACGGGTTAAATAGATAAATTATTACAAATTGACAATTTATCTATAATCATTAGTTAGCCATATTGTAAAATTTAGATAAAAACAATTTTCTTAAATTTCTAAACAATTTTCTTAAAACAAAATATTCACGCTATAATTAGCGCGGGTTAAATTCTAGTTTGTTTTAAATGGCAACAAAGGAACAAAAGGTTCAAAAAATGACACTACAATATGGAAAATTCAACAAATAATCAATTGGAGTATTGAATCGACGAAAATGCGCATGAAAAATGCGTACTACGAATGTCCATCGCATAACACTACCATGTAACACATATTTGATATAAAGAAGTCATGCTTGATTTAATGATTTTCTCCCCCAAAAATATAAATTTTGCTATCCATAATAGTACTAAATTTGAAGACAAAAAAAAAGAATAGTACTAAATTTCATGGAATGCTTTTTTTGGGGTCGAATTATTTCATGGAATCCTATTTTCGTTGGTGTAAATAATATTCTATTTTAAAATGTAAATTTGATACGCATTTGTGTTGTGTTTGCATGTTTTGGAACCTAATTTTCTATTTTTTGTAAATGGAAATATGTTTCCAAACATGTATTGCATTCTACAATAAAGTTGTAATTAAGCATATTTTGAAAGTACTTCACATATAAAAATTGGAATTCTTTTGTGTATATAAATTTATGTAGTAACAGCTAACATGGTAACTAGACAACTTCTTAGAGCATCTCCAAGCCACCTCTATTTTTGACTCTAAACTCTATTTTAATTTTTTTTTTATGACTGAAACAAACAATAATTTTAATAAATAAAATTCGTTGTGCACGTTTGATCACTAGTCTTCACGATAATTTTAACAACAAAAGTTAACAAACATAATTTAACATATGTTAGACATCAAAGAAAATACCGAATTAGGTTAAAAAAAATAGCAAATTTGGATAGAAAACTATATATACTCTTATTCATTTTGACACAACAAAGACTAGGGACTTAATACTCCGGTAAATTGCTTCCGGATCCAACAAGATCGTTAAAGTATTGTCCAAACAAAGTTAATGGAGGAGAAGTTTGTTGATCTTATTGTTGACCACCCCGCTTTTGTAAAATCCGTGCTTGTTCAGTCTAAATAAATGCACATATATTTGGGTCTTGTATGGAATTCAAGTCACAAAATAAAATTTTATTTTCTCCCTTCAGCTCTTTCAAATCATAATTTTTATTTTAAATCTCCAAATGATGTTGTCTTTGTATGCTTGTCTTCTTTTAATTGCTCCAAAATTTGCATATTTTTTTCTTCTAAAGTGTTGATAACCCATGTTGTTTGATCAACAAGTTTTCTTTTTATTTTGGATTTCTTTATCCCGGTTGGTCGCGGAGAGGGAGATCCACCAATAATCTCATTGTCATCATCTAAGTTTAGAGAAAACGAAGATAAACCTGAAGATACTTGAGTAGGAGAATCAAGGATATGATTTTTTGACTCTAAAGATGTATCAACGAAACTAATATGACTCCAGAGGTCCAAAAAGCAGATGATGATAATATTCGGTTCCAAGAGTTTATTGGTCGATTCAGAGAAATCAAAGATAAAGAAGCTATGCGTTAATTGATAATTTATGGGAAATATAGTAATGGTGATGTTTAAACCAAAATCTACTATGTTTTATTATTTTTATATGATGTAATGTAATTTTCTTTATGTAATAAAATGTTTAATATTAATAATTTATTGAAGTTTTGCAAAGGGTAAAATAAGTGGGGTTGAATTGTAAATGCTTATAAATAAAATGTATTATTAATAAAATAGAAATAGAATATACTAAGAATATTTATTTTGTAGAGTCAAAAATAGAGTAATATATTGGAGAGAAAGCTATTTTTATTTTACAGTTACTCTATTTTAGAATCAAAAATAGAGGAATAAACCATGTACATTAGAGTAACTCTAAAATTTTAGAGTTACTCTAAGGTTTCAAGGAGATACTTAATATTTTATTTAACCTAAATAAATAATTTTGACTGTCTGCCCATCCATAATTTTAGGTTCTGTATTAAAAAAATCGCTTCCCTAATTTTTCACCCTAGATAATCATTCTAACACAATCATAATTATTCTTCCTAACCTCCCTAAATTTGTTTTTTTTTAAAGGGATTAGTCTTTGTTACAATATATGTACTTGGTTTGTAGGCCTACTATTTTGGGAGCATGGTCAACCGACCATTTATTATTACAAGTTTTGCCCATCTCTATAATATTGTTTAAGAAGACATTTTTAAAAATGAATTTTGTTTTATAAGTTATTACATATTATGATATTACAAATAAAAAAGATATGATTGTCTTTTAAATTTATAATATTGTTTAAGAAAATATTTTTAAAAATGAATTTTTTTTTATAAGTTATTACATATTATGCTATTACAAATAAAAAAAGATATGATTGTCTTTTAAAATTGTTGATGAAAATATGAAAAATATTTAATTATCATTCAAGAGGTTATTTACTATTTAGTTTCTTAATTACTTTTAATATTATATATATAAAAATAATATTCAATCCATATGTATTTATAGAAAAAAAAATATTCGAAATCTTGCTATATCTTTCACTATAATTTATTATATTTTATTTGAATATACATCAAAATAAAAGTTGAAAAATATTTTACTAATTTTATAAAAAGTTAGATATAAGAAAATTGATTTTTTTAAAAGAGTTCGTGAACTAACCACAAAATTATAGTCATTAAACGGTGCATATTAGAGTTATGTTTTCAAGATTATAGTTTTGCGGGTTAGCCCGAATAATATTTTAGTCAACTGTAAAACGAGTTAAATAGACAAATTATTCCGTTTGACAACTATAATTATAATTATGAATTAGAAATATTATAAAATTCAAATAAAAATAAATTTTCTTAAATTTCAAAAAAAAATTAAAAAAATTACCCTGCACTATAATTAACGATAGCGCTGGTTAAGTCCTGGTAATATATAAAACCGACTCTCTTTTATAGAGATGATTAAACTCTATTTAAAAATGATCTAACAAGTAATTATTTTGTAAGGAATATGGTTGGTAAAATAATAAACGAAAAAGGTTTGATTGGTATGTTGTATATACAACAAGCGTACTAAATATTCTGCGAGCGCCTAATTTGCTACTGCATGACAGAAAAAGTTCATCATTTACACTCTTGATTCTTTTTTTTTTAATTGTAAGTTTGTCATAAATTTAATAATTGGAAAGAGTGCTACTTTGTCTAGAAAAATTTATGCTTTTGTAATATTTTACTTAAAAGGGAAACAATAACATTACATAAAAAAACTACTATATATAGTTTCATATTAGAGCATCTGTATCGATTGAGGGTGTTTCACCCCAAGTTCTAAAAAGCGACTAGGTGGCAGCCGTCTAGTTGCAAGTCGGAGATTCATCGTTCTGATTAGTGTCTATGCGGATAATTCGGCGGTCAACCGCATTTTAACAAAAGTCAACGTTTTTTTTTAAAAAATCGGCGATTAATCACTGATTATTTTATTTAATTTATATTGAAAATTAAATATATGATATTAAAATATAATATATTAGTATTATTAATACATATTTCTTCAAATAATAATGCATATTTAGCATTATATATTAATTTTTAATATAAATAAAATAAAATAATATTAAAAACTAATCACTGATTAATCGCTGATTTTTGGGCTAGGCGCTAGACGGAACCCGGCCGCCCGACTAACGCCTAGCGATTTTTTGAACATTGGTTTCACCCAAATTTTTTTTAAAATTAAATAATGAAATTAAAAAAAAAAAATTTGGACCAATCCTAGTGTGACACATCAGCGCGAGAGTGTCTCAATTTTTTTCCAGAGTGTCTCGTTTGAGACACTGTGTCTATCTCTCTCTTTCTCTCTGTCTTACTTTTTCAATTTTTTTTATTTTTTTTTTAAAAGTTGAGACACCCACTTTTTAGCAACGATGCATGTCCTCTTATTGCCTTTAAATTTACAGTTCTAAAGAGCATCCTCCTCACCAGTTCACCTCGATACCCTCTCTGAAAGGCGATTTTTTAGGTCTGGCCGCCGTTTAGGGTTTTCTTCTTCGCTTTTCAATTTGACCTCTCCGGTTATCGGCGATTCTCGTCGGAGCCGTGAGAGGGTCATGTGTCTTGTTTAAAGCTTTGCTCTTCCCCTGTTTCGGGCTTTTACAAGTTGCTTCCATGGCGGATTAAGACGAAGGTGGTTTTAGGCGGCTCCGTTTGTGTCGGTTCAATCTTAAGCTAGGTCGATATTGCCTTTGATCCGGTAATATCCTCCTTTCGTTGTTTTTCTTCTGTGGATTAGCTAGGTTTTGGCTTTCGCTTTTGGTCATGGATGGTGTAATCTTTGGTTTCGGTTTGTTCTTTGGTTAGATGGTTTTGTTAGGATATTTTCCGACGATTTATGGTACAACGGAGCTTTATCATCCGGGATTTTAGGTTTGCCTTTCCGTTTATCCGTGATTTGGATTTAAGAGGTTTCACTCCTAGCTCTTCTCTTTTTTGTCTTCTCGAGGCTGATGTGGTTCGTTTTGGCTTAGGTTTTGTTCAATGGGTGCGTCTCTCAGATGGTATCTCGCTGTGGAACATCTGCTAACTTTTCTTTGGTTTCAAGGCGATTCAGTGGGTTCTATCTTCAGTTCTTCTCTTGCGTGGAGGTCGTCAGTTTTTGGTTCGTAGATGACTGAGGTTGGGTGGATGAGTGTCCGTGTGTTTGAGTTGTTGGTCCTAATTGGCGTATCCCTTGTCGGTGTTCATGGTTTTATCCTTGTGCCTATGTTGGTTCGAGTTCTTTTGCTCTTCGTTTGTGGCAATTTGGTTTGGTTTGTGTTCACTGATTTAGTTTGGTCTTGCGTTCTTTTCTGTCGGGGTTGTTGTATTGAGCTCGGTTGATTGCTTTATGCGGTTTATCCAGCTTTTGGTGGATGATGTTTGATTGGTTATCTTCGAGGCTCTGGTCATGTGTTGCAGTTCCGTTGGTTTTGGTTCTATGGGAAGGCTCGTGGGAGTTTTCTTTTTCAGAGTTTTATGGTTCTGAGTTTTGGAGTTTTATGTTTTAAATCATCATTTCCGTTTTCTTAGATTATATTTCTCTGTTTGTTTCCATTTTTCTCGGGGCTTTGTCTCCTTTTTTTAGGTTTTGTTTCCAGGGTTTTCTTGTTTCCTCCGACTTTGTGTAGTAAAAACGTATTCTACCCTTATATATGTTCTTTGTATTATATAATGAAAAATATTCAGATAAAAAAAAAACATCCTCTTTTTGCGTAAGATATCATTTTGAAGTTTTGAACTATTAAGAACACTTTGATATCTGAAGTATGTAAAAAACCACTTTACACATAGTAAACTCTTATTAAATTAATTCAATTATGAGATAAGAAAGTTAAAGGCCAATATTATTTTTTTTCAAAATGTTGAAGTTATATTCTTTTAGTACATATCACAACTTATAAAGTCATTAAATATTTTAAGGTTGAGTACGTAATTAATTTACCCTAACATTCTCAAACAGAAGAAAATTATACTGATCTTAGTATATATTATTAGAAGATGTTTTTTTTCCCTTTGTTGGTGCTGGATTTCGACCTGCATAACCCGGCCCACGAAAAGTCCATTAAACATATTTAAAACATAAGCATGACCCAGTCCACCCGCCTGCGAGGAGCTTGTGCTCGCGAGGTCGAACATCGATAGTCTGCAGCTTGCAAGGGATTGGTCAAAACAAGTTCCTGGATTCGCGGAGCACGTGACGACGTGTTGATCGGAGGTGGTTCAGCTCAAGGGCGGCTATAAAAGGACGTCGGAGCTTAGGCTTTAGGCATCAATCATTTTATGCAAAATCAGCACTTGTAAAATCTCCTCGAGATTTTTTCTTTTGTATGCACTTTTATTCATCAATATAAATTCAATTCGTCGAGTTTAGATCCAAATTTACATTTGGTTCGTAGATAGAAACTAGCCCACCAAATTCATCTCCAAAATCATATAAAAAAAAAACTAAGTATGCCATATTATTAGGAAACGTTAAACTAAATATTGTAAACTATCACAGTTTTTTTTTTTTTTAAATGGTAATATATCTATGAAGTTTGGCAAACAATAACCAAACAAAGAACTCCAAACAAACAATATCCACGTATTTAGTTGAGATGCTTCCACTTAATTGTTTTTAGTTGAGATGCTTCCACTTTTCAATCGTTTATACGACGACGTAGTAAAACATTGTTGATCCCGTGGACCACTAAGTGTGTTTAAAGAATGATTAGGAGATGGGAGGTGAGATTTTCGTTAATAGAGCAATTTAACCACGTTTAAGACAGGTCGGGAGAAATATGAGTAGGCCGGGGCCGTGTTTCGCTTTATTGATGAGAGAGAAGTAAACGCTTTAGAATTACGAACTGGTTCCGAAGGACGTCCAGTTCGGCGTTCTAAAGTGTTGTCTTGCTACAAAGAGAGAGGTCGGGTAGTTTATAGTCTGTTCTAGAGTCAAAATCAGAGTCCTCTTCATTAATGACATATGAGGGGTATATATAGTCGGGGTCGGCTTCCTGCTCCCCGGGATCTCGGGCCACGTGTCGCCTGCGGCCTCTTTTGCGGGTAAGGTGGCCTAGGAGGCGTGTCCCGGCTTTCGAGGAGAGAGGTCATGATGAGCTCGGCGTGGCGTGTTGCAGAGCAGTGCACTGTTTTACCAACTCTGCTCCACCTGCTCCTTCCTGCCCTTGTCAGCTCTGTAGAGTTGGTGGGACGTCGGGTCGAAGGCACATCCCTACGCGGGTAGGGTACTGCCTTACCAACTCCCACTCGCCTATTCTTCTGACACTCCCTGTTCTGGCGGGGCATCAGCGCGGGCCCGGGGTACGTTGCTTTCAGGTCGGCTACCGAGCTGAAGAGCGGTCTTGCAGGTCGGTGACATTAAGTCCGGCTACCGTGCTGAAGAGCGGCCTTTCCTAAGATGGGCCTAACTAATTGGGGGTGCTAGGCCCACCTCCAACAATAGGCCCTCCCCCAGTTCGGTATCGCGAGGCGAAGTGAGGGTGCCGAAGTTGATCTAATGTTAGTTCGGCGCATCTTAGGACGGTCCTTCCGGGCTCAACTGTGTTTACCTTTTCCGAAAAACCCGTTGGAGGTTGGCGCGTGCTCACCACGTGGGACGACAAAGGACGCTTCGTTTTTCGCGTGGACTGCCCACGCGCGGCGTGTAAAAGACGCTTCGCGTTTACCGAGGCGTCCTTTGCTTTTTGGCGTGGGGAAACGAAGAGACGTCATCATTAGGTTTTTTGGGCAGCCGTGCTTCTTTTGACACGTGTCCAGGCGTCGCTTCACTGTCCCCCTTCCTCTATTTAAACCTTCTTCTCCTACTGTTAAAACCTTCTGCGCATACTCCTAAGGTAACCTCCTTTCTCCGATTTCCTTCTTCTCTTCCTACTTTCTTCCTTTCTTTTCGATCTCCTCCTCTCCGTGCGATGGCTCCGATGTTAGACGGTATCCGAGCTGAGTCGAGCGAAGAATCGGCGTCCCGCGGTGGCGGTAACGACTCTCCGAGTTCCTCCTCCGGTGATTCCGAGCATGCCTCTTCTCCGCGACGAGGGGCAGACAGTGGGGAAGAGTTGGCCCCCTCGACTTCGGGGGCCGCCCCGTCGCTTCCGGGGACCCATCTCCGGCCGAAAACGGTGGTTAGATCCTCTGGCGGTCGCGGTGCTGGCCAAGCTGGGGGCAGAACCGGGCATCTGGGCGGCCGCGGTGGTCGTCAGGGCGTCCGTGGAGGCGGAGCTCGAGTGGCCAGGGTGAGGTCCCCCCTGGTCTCCTACGAGCAGGGAGGGTCACCGACCTGGAGCACAGCGGAATCGGTGACCCTCCTGGGGAATCTGTGTGGTTTTTCCGCCGGCGTTGAGCTCAGGATACCCAGGGCGGAGGAGCGCCCGTGGACTCCTCGGCCGGGCTTCGTCTGCTTGTACGAGTCGTTCTTTCAGAAGTGCGGCTTGCGCCTTCCTCTCCCCGAGCTGTTCGTCCAGTACTGTCGGGCGCGGGGCTTGGCCTTCTCGCAGGTCTGCCCGTCCACGGTCCAGGGGATGATCGTGCTGCTGACCTTGGGGCATGAATGCGACATGGAGGTGACGTTGCCTATGTTCGAGGCGTTCACCCAGCAGAAGGCAAACCCCGGGATTCCTGGGACCTTCTATGCCGCTTTCAAGCCCGCGGCGAACGTTCTGGAGGCACCCAGCTCGGGGTCTAGGGCGAGCAAGCTGTCGAAGGTCGAGGACTGGTCTCGCAGCTACTTCTACGTCCGGGCTACCGCCGTGGCTGGGCTCGATCCGTTGGCGAGATATACCCGGGATTGGAATTTTTCCCCGGGTAGGAATTTGCAGGTCGAGCTGACTTCTCTTCTTTGGTTGTCTGACTGATGATTTTTTTTTTTGTCTTGCTCTGCAGGCCCTCACTCCTCTAGATTCAAGCTACCGGACTACGAAGGTCTGCTTGCCGTGCTCAGGACAGTGCGCCGGAGAGAGTGGAAGTCCTTCACCGCTGCGAGAATCGAAGCTGCCATGACCGGAGGTTTATTATTATTATTTTTTTTTTTTTTTTTTTTTTTGTCGAACTGACGGATCTTCCTTCGCAGGTAGAGTAAGGTTTGTCAATCCGCAGTACGCGGATTCGTTTGTTGCCCCGCCGCCGCCGATACCCGAGGTGCCGGTCAGGCGAGACCCGGCACCACGGGTTGCGGGGGATTCCTCCGCGGCGACTCCCTCGAAGAGGAGGGGAGACCGGGCTGCCGCCGGCGAGACCGGCAAAAAGAAGAGGAGGACGGGAGAGTTCTCTTCCGGAGGTCGGGAGGTCACCCGGCCTACATTGACCGGGCCGGAGCCCGAGGTGCCTTTGGCCGTTGGGCCAGCAGGGGGGGTTGATGAGACCCGGGCCCAAGGGGGCGATGGGGTCGGCGAGACGATCGTCGGCGCGGAGGATCCTGCTGCTGTGCAGGAGGCCGAGGATCGCAGCGCCGAAGTGGGCGGCGCCTCGGGAGGTTCCGACGGTGGGCCTCGGGACTACAGCTTCTCCTTTACCCACGAGGATGGAAGCAACCAGGTAATCGTTGATCCGGACGAGTGCGCCGAGCTGGCGCAGGCCATGATGTTCGGGCAGAGGTACCCGCACTTCGTTCCGCTGGAGATGGCGGAGTCCGACACCTTCCGTCAGGTGGCGCGATCCGCAGCTCGGGTAAGCTCCTGCTCTGGTCTAACTGTTTTTAGCTAGACTCGTTGCGCGTCTTTGTTAACAATTTGTTTAATGCAGACGATGGCCCTTAGTGCCTTTCTGGCGGAGGCCTACGAGAAGAGGCTCGCCGAGCAGGCCGCCTCGATTAACTTCCTCCGGGAGTGCCGGGAGTCCAGCTCGCAGATCCAGTCTACCCGTCTCCACGGGTTCGAGAAGGAGCTGAGAGATGAGAAGGCCCGATCTGCGGCGCTGGAAGAGGAGGCGGTGCGGTTAAGAGCCCGGGAGGTCGAGGTGGCCAGTCTGCAGTCTGCACTAGAGGCCGAGAGGGACCGTGCTGCGGCTGGGTGGGAGCGGGCGTCGGGGCTCGAGGAGGAGAACGGGCTCCTGAAGGGGGAGCGGGAGACACTCCGCTCCAGGGTGAAGGGGCTGGAATCCGCCATAGGCCGGGCCAAGGTGGCCGTGGCTGCGGAGAGTGATCGGGTGTCAGCCCGGTGGGAAGCGCGGAACCGGAAGTGGTCCGCGAAGATGGAGAAGATCCGCGCCCACCTGGACGGGCGCCGCCGGGCCTTAGAGCCTCACCTTCTGTACAGCCAGGTGACTGGCGTAAAGGCCTGCCTCAAGAGGATGGAAGCAGAGGACGGGGTGTCGGTACCGTTCTACCGGTATCAGAAGCTGGACGAGGACGAGGCGGCATTCGGTGCCGTACTGGACGGGATGGTCTTTCCGGATTTGACCCCGGAGGATCTGGAAATCCCTCTGGACCGTGCTCACGGCGTTCTGCTTGAGCACATTATACCTGTCGCTTCTTCTAGCACCCCCGTGGTGGATCTGACCTTGGAGGCTCCGCTGGCTGCTGAGGACGCTCTTGCGGTCGCTGAGACCGTCCAAGCAGATCCCTCGATCCCGTCTGCTGACGAGGGAGTCCCCGAAGCTGCTGGGATTGTGCAAGCAGATCCCTCGGTCCTGTCCGCCGCTGAGGCCGACACGGATGCGCCGTCCGGTGAGACCGGAACCGACGTGCCACCCGGTGGAGTCGTGGTTGAAGAAGGGTCTGGGCAGCCCTTCCTTGGTGAGTACGGGACCAACGCGAGGATGGTGGCCCCGGCTGATTTAGATGGTACCCGTGCTGACGGGAGGGAAAACCGACCGGCCGATGCGGCCTTGTAAAAACTTTTTTCCTTTTTGTTTTCTTTTTGTAGACTGGGCCGTAGGCCGTTTCTTTTTGTAAGGACTGGGCCGTAGGCCGTTTATGCAAAGAGCAGGCCGTTGGCCCCTCTCTTTTTGTAAGTGCCGTTCCGAGGCTTTTGTAACGACTAGGCCGTGGGCCATTTTTATAACAGACGAGGCCGTTGGCCCTTTTGTGATACTCGAGGCCGTTGGCCCTTTTTTTTTTTTTTTTTTTTGTGTAAATGCCATTTCGAGGCTTTTTTGATCGGTAGAGTAGGTCGTAAACCGTACTCTGTCAAGTAAGCAGGTCGTGGACCGTGCTCTTGTATTGGGTGCGAGGTAATCTCGGCTTAAGGCACTTATTGCTTGTGTACCTTGTTTTTTTGGTGCGGGTAGCGAGCCCGGCTTAGAGACACTTAATGCTTGTGTGTCTAGTAGAGGTGCGAGCCCTGGGGCCCTGCTTTGGCACTTATAACTTGTGTGCCGGGGAGAGCGAGCACCGGAGCTCGGTCCCCTTTTTTTTTTTTTGTAGTGCGAGCGTTTGGAGCTCGGCTTATTATTTTTTTTGTAGTGCGAGCGTTTGGAGCTCGGTTTTTTTTTTTTTTTTTTGTAGTGCGAGCGTTTGGAGCTCGGCTTTCTTTTTTTTTTTTTTTTTGTAGTGCGAGCGTTTGGAGCTCGCCCCCTTTTTTTTTGTAGTGCGGGCGTTTGGAGCTCGGTTTTTTTTTTTTTGTAGTGCGAGCGTTTGGAGCTCGGCTTTTTTTTTTTTTTTTTTTTTTTTTTTTTTTTTTTTTTTTTTTTGTAGTGCGAGCGTTTGGAGCTCGGGAGCGTTTGAGCATTTGGAGCTCGGCTCCTGTGCGCAGGTCGGGGACCGTTTTCCTTTGTCTAAAAGGTTTTATTAGATTAATAGCTGAGCCCTGGTTAGGGGTTGCCTACGTACCCTTTAGTAGAAGGGATCAAGCCAATCGTAGTTCGTTTGTTTACAAAAGCGGAGAGCGGATTGGAGCCCGGGGGCTTAATAGTAGAACCGTTTGAGGTTGATCGAGTTCCATGAGCGCGGGATGGCGTCGCCGTTCATCGTGACTAGCTCGTAGACGCCTGGTTTTACGACCTTGGAGATGAGGTAGGGGCCCTCCCAATTGGCACCCAGCTTGCCTGCGTTTGGTTCGGCGGTGTTTTCGAAGACCTTGCGGAGGACCAGGTCGCCCTCGGCGAAGAACCGGCCTCGAACCTTCTTGTTGTAATATTTGGAGGCGAGCTGCTGGTAGTTCTGGATTCGGAGCAGGGAATGGTCCCGTTGCTCTTCAAGGAAATCCAGCTCGCTGAGTAGGACGGCGTTGTTCAGTGCGGGTTGCTGGGTGAGCATAGCGCGGCGAGGAGTGGGGAGCCCGACTTCGGATGGGGCCATTGCTTCCATGCCGTGGGAGAGGTTGAACGGTGTTCGGCCAGTCGATGTCTTTGGTGTTGTGCGGTGGGACCAGAGGACTCCATCGAGCTCGTCGGCCCAGGACCCTTTCTTGTCGTCTAGTCGCTTTTTGAGGCCGTCGAGGATGGTCTTGTTGGTGGCCTCGGCTTGTCCGTTCCCCTGGGGGTACCTCGGGGTGGACTTACTTAGTCTGATTTTCCACTTCGCGCAGAAATCTTCGAAGAGGGCCGATGTGAACTGGGCACCGTTGTCGGTGACGATCTCGTACGGGAGCCCGTGCCGGCAGATGATGAACTTCCAGACGAACTTTCGGACGTCCTCTGCCTTGATCTTGGCGTATGATTCGGCCTCGACCCACTTGGTGAAGTAATCGGTCATGACTAAGAGGAAGCGCTTTTGGCGAGATCGGGGAAGGGGCCCGACTATGTCCATGGCCCATCGCATGAAGGGGTAGGGTGCCACCGCAGTGGTGAGGAGCTCGGTTGGACTATGAATGAGGGGACCGTGGCGCTGGCACTTCTCGCACCGGGCTGCGAATTTGTCGCAGTCTTGGAGCATTGTCGGCCAGTAGTGGCCTTGGTTTCGTATTCTCAGGGCGAGAGCCCGGCCACCGGAATGGTTGCCGTCGGCGCCCTCGTGCATTTCCTTCATCACGTCGATGGTTTCCTGCCCGTGGAGGCAGGCGAGCAGGGTTCCCGAGGCGCTCCATCGGAACAGATTGCCGTCCAGCATTGTATATTGGGCACACTTCTTTCTTAGCCGCCGGGCGGCCCATCGGTCTGGGGGGCGAATGCCGTCTGCGATGTATAGCAGCAGATCGATTCGCCAGTCCGGCAGTTCGGGCTCGGCCGGGGGCGGTGGTAGGTTCTCGGGAGGTTGGGCGTCTTCGTCAGGATCCGCGACCTGGGGACCGATCAGATAGGCTCCCTTTGGCAGCTCGATGCTGGGGAGGTCGATACTTTCCACCGGGATCACCCGTCGTTGCTCTGGAGCCGAGGTGGAGGCTAGTGCTGCGAGGGCGTCTGCGGAAGTGTTATCGCCTCGAGGGATTTTTGTCAGGGTGAACTCGGAGAAGTCTGCGGCCATGCCTTGAGTCACCTTGAGGTAGGCGTCCATGCGATCATTCTTGGCCTCGTACTCCCCGCTGAATTGATTGGGGACGAGCTGGGAGTCGCAGTAAGCCCGGATTTTCTTTGCGCCGACCTCTTTGGCCAGGCGCAGGCCGGCAATCAAAGCTTCGTACTCGGCCTCGTTGTTTGATGCCGGGAAGGCTAGGCGGAAGGACTGTTCGAGGATCTCCTTGGTCGGGGATTCGAGGCGTATGCCGACGCCGGACCCGTGCTTGGAGGCCGATCTGTCGACGTGCAGAGTCCACACTTCGGACACCTCGCTGACTGCCAGCTCGGGTGCTAACTCAACTAGGAAGTCGGCCAGCGCTTGAGATTTGATCGCGGTCCGACCCCGGTACTCGATGTCGTATTCGCTCAGCTCGACAGCCCACTTCATTATCCGGCCTGATCGGCTCGGGCTGTGGAGGATGTTCCTGAGGGGGTAGGTGCTTAGGACGGCAATCGCGTGGGATTGAAAATAAGGCCGGAGCTTCCTAGCTGCGACGACCACTGCCAGGGCGAGCTTCTCCAGAGTCGGGTACCTGCTCTCCGCGTCGTCGAGCGACTTGCTGATGTAGGAGATGGGTTTTTGGTCACCCCGGTCCTCCCGTACTAGCACGCCGCTGACTGCTGACGTGGAGATGGCGACGTAGAGGTAGAGGATTTCGCCTTCTTCTGGCTTAGACAGGACGGGGGGAGTGGATATGTACTCCTTCAGCTGTCGGAGGGCGTCCTCGCATTTGTCGTCCCACTCAAACCGCTTGTTAGCCCGGAGTAGTTGGTAGAACGGGAGACACTTGTCGGTAGAGCGGGAGATGAATCGATTTAGCGCGGCGATTCTCCCGGTGAGTCGTTGTACTTGACGCGTGCTCTCCGGGGACTTGAGCTCAATGATAGCTCGGATCTGCTTGGGGTCGGCCTCGATCCCGCGCTGGGTGATGATGTACCCGAGGAATTCGCCCGATGTGACGCCGAAGGAGCACTTGGCCGGGTTCAGCTTCATGTTGTATTCGTTCAGCGTGCGGAAGCAGGACCGGAGGTGTGTGACGTGGTCGGTTGCCACCAGAGACTTTACCAGCATGTCATCTATGTATACCTCCATAGTGCGGCCGATTTGGTCGGCGAACATCCGGTTGACGAGCCGTTGGTAGGTGGCCCCGGCGTTTTTTAGTCCGAAGGGCATTACTTTGTAGCAGTAAATGCCTCGGTCCGTGATGAACGCGGTCTTCTCCTGATCATCAGGGTGCATGGGGATTTGGTTATACCCCGAGAAGGCGTCCATGAAGGAGAGTAGCTCGTTTCCCGCGGTGGCTTCGACGACCTGGTCGATTCGGGGGAGGGGGAAGCTGTCCTTAGGGCATGCCTTATTGAGGTCGGTGAAATCCACGCAGACCCTCCATTTTCCGTTCTTCTTCTTGACTACCACTGGGTTGGCTAACCAGTCCGGGTATTTCACCTCGGTGATCGAGCCGGCCGCGGTGAGCCTCTCTACCTCATCATTGACCGCTTGGGCGCGCTCCGGGCCAAGCTTCCGCCGCTTCTGCTTGACCGGCCTGCAGGTTGGATCCACGTTGAGCTCGTGGCTGCACGTGTTCGGGTCAATGCCGGGCAGGTCGCCAGTTGACCAGGCGAAGGTGGAGACGTTCTGCCTTAGGAACTCGACCAGCTTTTGCTTGATGCTTTCGTCGAGGTCGGTGCCGATGCCGACGCAGCGGGCGGGGTCGCGTGGGTCGATGTTGACCTGGGTGACAAGGTCCCGCCCGGGAAGATCCTGGGCGCCGAGCTCGCCGGGCTGAAGCGCATTGATGGCCAAGCAGGCCGGCGCGGCGCGGCGCAGCTTGTGCTCGATGGCGAAGCAGGCGCGGGAGACCCTCTGGTTACTCCTAAGAGTGTATGTGCCGGCCTGGTTGGGGAACTTGAGGCACTGATGGTATGTCGACGTGACCGCCTTCATCGAGTGCAGCCAGGGGGTTCCGAGGATGATGTTGTAGATCGGGGTGGTGTCGAAGACCACGAACTTGACGATTTTCGTGACCCGACCTACGTAGACCGGTAATTCGATGGTGCCTATTCCGTTGACGGTGTCCCCGGCGAAGCCGGTTAGCGGGATGGAGTGCGGCTTGATCTCGACCCCGTTCAGGTTCATCCTGGCGAGGGTATCCTTGAAGATGAGGTCGACCGAGCTGCCCGTATCGACGAGGACTCGGTTAACGTCGCAGTCGGCTACGCGGACTTGTACGACGAGGGGGTCGTTGTGGGGCTGGTGGACCCCGGCCGCATCGGCCTCAGTGAAACATATCCCCCTCTTGCTCGTGTCCTGGGCGTCGATCTCCGGCCCGGGGTGCCACTTCAGGGATGCGTCGGTCCTCCTCTCATGACGCTTGATGGACCGCACTGAGTCGTTGCACGAGAGGAGACCTCCCTCCTTCTAGCGCCAATTGTTGATCCCGTGGACCACTAAGTGTGTTTAAAGAATGATTAGGAGATGGGAGGTGAGATTTTCGTTAATAGAGCAATTTAACCACGTTTAAGACAGGTCGGGAGAAATATGAGTAGGCCGGGGCCGTGTTTCGCTTTATTGATGAGAGAGAAGTAAACGCTTTAGAATTACGAACTGGTTCCGAAGGACGTCCAGTTCGGCGTTCTAAAGTGTTGTCTTGCTACAAAGAGAGAGGTCGGGTAGTTTATAGTCTGTTCTAGAGTCAAAATCAGAGTCCTCTTCATTAATGACATATGAGGGGTATATATAGTCGGGGTCGGCTTCCTGCTCCCCGGGATCTCGGGCCACGTGTCGCCTGCGGCCTCTTTTGCGGGTAAGGTGGCCTAGGAGGCGTGTCCCGGCTTTCGAGGAGAGAGGTCATGATGAGCTCGGCGTGGCGTGTTGCAGAGCAGTGCACTGTTTTACCAACTCTGCTCCACCTGCTCCTTCCTGCCCTTGTCAGCTCTGTAGAGTTGGTGGGACGTCGGGTCGAAGGCACATCCCTACGCGGGTAGGGTACTGCCTTACCAACTCCCACTCGCCTATTCTTCTGACACTCCCTGTTCTGGCGGGGCATCAGCGCGGGCCCGGGGTACGTTGCTTTCAGGTCGGCTACCGAGCTGAAGAGCGGTCTTGCAGGTCGGTGACATTAAGTCCGGCTACCGTGCTGAAGAGCGGCCTTTCCTAAGATGGGCCTAACTAATTGGGGGTGCTAGGCCCACCTCCAACAAACATTTAATTACATTTTTATACACGTTTTTAGCAACAACAACAAAAAAAACATTCTATACACGTTTCATAAATTAACAAATGGCCTCAATCGTATGGACTCAATTCCGGATTCCCTCTCATCGGTTATAATTTCGGTTTCGCTCGTCGGTTACGGTTTCTTTTTTGTTTTTTTTGGTCGAACGCTCGTCGGCTACGGTTTCCTCCGTTACTTTCTACAAAGAACGGTAAATAATAGGGCTAATTAATATTCACAAACCACAAGGAAACAAAATCCAAATCTTTTTTAATTTATCATTTATTAATCCAATTTTTCGTCCCTTTTTATGGCTTTCTCTTTCTCTGTCTCTAACCATATAAATAACAACACAACTTCTCTTGAACAAATAGAAGAACAAGAGCAAGATTAATAAGCCAAACCAGAAAACATGAACCACCAAGACGAGATCACGATCGAGGCCGAGACCACGAACAAGATCGAGATCAAGACCAAGAACAAGAACGGCCTCAACGACCAAGAACAAGAACGGCCTCGGCGAAAAGTGGCCAGAACCAATCGTCCGAGTTCAGACCCTAGCCGAGAGCAACCTCACCACCCTCCCCGACCGTTACATCAAGCCGCCGTCTCAACGCCCTCAAACCACTACCATCAACCACCAACCGGAAGCTGCCGCCATAAATATCCCAATCATAGACCTAGACAGCCTCTTCTCCGGAAACGAAGACGACAAGGAGAGGATATCGGAGGCATGCCGTGAGTTTGGGTTCTTCCAGGTAAAAAATGCCATTTGATGTTTCGGTTCGGTTACAATTTGGATAAAGCAATATAAAAAGGGTAATCACTTTCATGAACTTTCAGTTTTATTGCACCAAATACATTTGTCGGTTAGGTATAAGAATAATATTACTGATCGGTTTATATAAACACTTGGATTCGGTTTGGTTTGTGTGCACGATCCTATTATTCAGGTGATCAACCATGGGGTGAGGCCGGAGCTGATGGACGCGGCTAGAGAAGCTTGGAAAAGCTTCTTCAATTTGCCGTCGAAGCCAAAGAAGTTTACTCAAACTCGCCAATGACCTATGAAGGATACGGAAGCAGATTGGGTGTGGAAAAAGGAGCCATTCTTGATTGGAATGATTATTACTTTCTCCATTTTCTTCCTCTTCTCTTGAAAGATCTCAACAAATGGCCTTCTTTACCTTCCAACATTAGGTAATTAATTAAGCCTCTCATCTTCTTTTTCTTTTTGTTTCTTTACGGGTTTTGTTTTATATTATTGACGAACTTTGTGTTCGATTATTTCTGTGAGATTATTTGAGATTTTGTAGCAAGTGGGATGGTCCAGCCTATAGTTGGACATTATGATTCTCGTTTTTTTAAAAAAAAATATATAGAATTTAATCATATTTTCAAGAAAATTATACATGTGTTGTTATGATGATTGGCGATTATATTGATGAACATAAGAAATGACCGTATTCGATTTGTGATTTCTGTTTATTGCAAATAGTTTATTTCAGCATTTCAATTAAGTTTTATTTACTTAAATTTTAACTTATTTCTCTAAGCAAAGTTAATTATATTAATTATTTTTGTTTGTTTGAAATCCTAAATAAATAAACTATTAATGTTTCTTTTCTTTAGTATTTTTGTTAAATTAACCTAGATTACTTATTACTAAATTTTCCTAAGAAAAATGACTTCTATTCATTAGCAAAAAAAAAAAATGACTTCTATTAATTTAGTTGCATTAAGATTTTTTTTAGCGACTATCATAGACTCATATTATCATGAGATGACAAAATAAAAGCGTTTTTTTTATTATGAGTTAACATGAAAATTTTATATACAATTATAAACTATGGTTTTTTATTCTTACTTAGAAATATTAATATGAAATCTATAATGCTTCCTTCGTTAACAAGTTTTTTTCTATTTAAAATAAAAATATATGTTACATATGGATATAGAGAAGTGATGGATGAGTACAGTACGGAACTAGTGAAGCTAGTCGAGAGACTTATGAGGGTATTATCGTCAAATTTGGGACTAGAAGAAGAACAACTTCAAGAAGCATTTGGTGGACAAGAGGTAGGCGCATGTAGGAAGGTTAATTATTATCCGAAATGCCTTCGATCGGAGTTTGCTCTCGGCCTTTCCCCTCATTCCGATTCCGGCGGCATTACCATCCTCTTGCCGGACGATCAAGTCGTCGGCCTTCAAGTCCGTCACGGCGACACGTGGATCACAATCAATCCTCTCCAGTCTCCCCCATGCTTTTATCGTCAATATCGGCGATCAGATTCAGGTAACCCTATTTTTTTTGGGATAAATTGCTTTCTTTTTTAATTGCGTAAGGAAGTAAAAAAAAATAAAATAAATCAAATTATGTTTTTGACGGACTGTTGGTGGAAGATTATCCTAGTTATGGTCCCACGTTTTAGACATGTCTTAAAATATTAATATGACAATCAGTTTTAACTTTATGCCAACATTCCGAAAACATATTAATTGTAAGACTTTTTTTTTCTAAAAATTTACAATGACTCATGACTCATGTCACGTTCATAGCACCAAACGATTTGATTTTATATAAGACGTACGATATTTTAAGAAAAACAATCAATAAGTGATATTTCGCGGTTTGTAACTATTTGAGTAATCATTAACCAAAAAAGAAAAAAGAAAAACTATTCGAGTAGTTTTTGAAAGTTCATGCATAAATCGAGCATATTTGAGGAAGATGTTCATGGATCTTACGTTTGATGAATTGAAGTGCAATGTTAATCATGCAATAATCTTTTTTTTTTGTTTTCTTGACGCTAAACAAACTTTGAAATGCGGTTCGTATACGATATAGCTATACTAAAAAAAAACAATTTTCTATTGTAAAAAGGGCAGATACTAAGCAATTCGATATACATGAGTTCGGAACATCGAGTGATAGTGAATTCGCAGAAAGAAAGGGTTTCACTTGCATTCTTCTATAACCCGAAGAGTGACATTCCGATCCAACCACTGCAACAACTTGTCACCTCTACTAATCCTCCTTTATATCCTCCCATGACCTTTGATCAATATAGACTCTTCATTCGAACTCAAGGTCCACGTGGCAAATCCTACGTTGAGTCTCATCATATATCCCCTCGTTAATTGGTATACTTCACAAAATGTCCGATAAAAGAAACGAAATGTAAGTTCCCTTGCTTATGCAACTCAATTACTAGTGCATATACAGTAATGCATACATTTTTTTTTATTTTTTTTTTATCAGTGTCTAATTTCTGATGGATATATTATTTGAATAGGTTGGTAAGGATATCGAAGTTATGGAATATCAAAAAGATACCGAAAGATTCTAATGATCGACGAAGATATATATTGGAGATCAAAATTAATCAATAAAATACCGAGAACACTATCATAGTCTATCGTTTATGCAATTAAGATATTTTGTGGTTCCTATATATTTACAGCTTTTCTATTGTATTATAATATATAAACTCAATAAACTGTAGTTTTCTTGTTGTATAGTTTATCATTTTCCTATAATTATTGTATTTCTCTCCTTCCAACAACAGTTACCTAATCCATATTTAGTGCTGAGGGTTATATTTGATTTGACAATAAGTATTTTTTCAAAATGACAAAATCTATTGTTATGTTTTATAAGAAACTAGATAACTAGTATATTATGGGCAATTCAGAATATATGGGCTCTTGGCTATCAGAAAATGGAATTTGAAGGTGATAATATCATCATAAATCGATTAATCAATGGAGAATGAACAAACTTAAGACTTCAACACTACATTCAAGCAATTTGGAGCTGGAGAAGTAGGTTTAGTGAAATACGTTTTAATATTCAGACCTCGTACTGCAAATATTTGTGCAGATTTTTTAGCAAGAAAACTCATTGTATGTAACTACCAATGGTATTTGTACCATACATGTCCACATTTTCTTCAAAAGGTTGTAAACAATGATACTACTCCAAGTTATTAATAAAGGTGATTTAGAGGGGTAAAAAAAAAACTAGTATAATTGTTAAACCTCACAATCACATGATGTTATGATGATTCCGTGATTGTTGAAGCATACTAATCGATAATCATGCTTCCTCTATTATTAATAACAACTATAATGGAGCTTATTGGTACTTAGAAAGATTATTCTCTATCATGGTGATCGGTCATGGTATCCATAGCATTGTTTTTTTCTTTGTTCCCACTAAAATTTGTGTGTTTGTGGATGTGGTGAGCCCCGTGCTGGCTTTTCTTTGGATCGCCCTCCTTGATACATGTTATTAATCTTCTTTTTGGTGACTATTGTTAATATATCTAAACTAATAGATTGATGATTTGCACTGACTTTTTTTTGGGTCGAAACAATGCTTTTATGAAAATAACTTACTCCCCAGGGAGGGAGATGGAGTTTGCACTGACTTTAAATTCCAATCATAGTTTGTAATTATTCAATCAATGATTTTAAAATTTGGTTAATATTTTTGTGTTATTCAATTAGTAAGTTTTAGTGTATAGGTTGAAAGATGCTGTTATTCATATAACAATATGAATACAAGTTTCAGATTTTTTGGTATAAAAATTAGATATTTGACATAATATAGCTGTGTCTGATTGGTAACTTTTAACCGCATATCGCTAGTATAAGTAATAACTAGTCCTTTATCATTCTTTCTTCGATGGTCTCATATCTATTCTTCCTATTGTTGTTTTAACTACAAAACCCTATAAGTTTTGACATCTCATTGATCTACAAAAGCTCTCTAGTCTCTACAATCAAATCCGTTTCAGATAATAATTTTCTTAAAATTATGAAATTACAAATTGTTAACATAGATAAAAGACCTACGAAGACAAAAAAAGGGGTTTAAACAAACGTGAGTGCAAAATACAGTTCAATGCTTAAGATTTGACTAGATATACAAATCCCATGGCACATTTAACGGAACAAACCAGTTTTCTTATATAAATAATAATAATCGTACTCAAACAGATGCTACTCTCTCTCAACTTCTTGAAATCCCTTTCTGGAGATCTAAAGAGAGAGTTTTGTATGCTTTTAAAATTAAAAAAAGGTTAAAGAAAAAAAAAAAAAAAAAGAGGTTGATTAATATATCGATTAAGACATGAGAACCAGAGTCTGTGAGATGATGATGATGACCCCATCATCATCACTGTCTACCTTTCTTTGCACAGCAAGGCGGGCATTTATACTGCTTGATGCTATCTGCTTTGGCGGGAGTGATCTTCACGCATTTTCCGTGGTACCAACGTTCACAAACATCACAGCAAATCCAGAACTCATCTTCTGTGTAATTGCCTCCACAGCTTCCACAAAGAGTGTTTCCATGCTCGTCTTCTTCCTCTTCCTCCTCATAGCTCTCTTCCGTCAGTTTTGGTGTTGTGCTCTTTGTCTGCCCTTCTATTGATCTCTGCGACAAACCCATTTTTGCTTTTAAAGAAAGAAACCCGAAAATCCACAAATCAAGGAAGATCCCATTTTTAGTGTACCTTAGTTCCGTTTCTGGATTTGCTTCCGGAATCTGAGCTTGGCTTGTTGTCTTTGATAGGTTTCCTACCAGTCACTACATCGAAGAGAGTTGGGAGATCATTGATCAGACTGAATAGCCGTTTCCTGCAAATAGAAAATATGAGTTTATGGGTGGACAATACATTGGAAAAGAGAGATGAGAGAAGCTACAAACTTGACTGGAAAAAAAAAAATCCAGAATCTTTATATCAGTACACCAATTGTGAATCTATGTGATGTTTATCTAGCATTTTATTTTCTAACTATGTAGGTTTAGATTCTCCATCCTCGGGAATAAAATCTACAGGGTGCTATTTACTAGTCTACTGAAAATAAGACAGAGGACTAAAATGATAGAGAAGCCATCACTTTAGAGATCTGTTTATGTGTATAATGAAACTACTGGTGGGCTAAAACAAAGTCTAGCTTCATGAACCTATAATCAGTAGCCATCTAAGTGCCAAAAACAGCTTCTCTCTTGAAGAAGAATAGTGGAAAAGATAATAACCAAAATAAGAGTGTTATAGAAATATATAACAGTGATATGATCTCATTAGTACTAATGAAAGCCATTTTTGTCAATATGAAACTTTCATATATCCTGTTTTCAGCAAAATTCTTGGGATTCCAATGTACCAGTTTAATAGTTACTAATATTAGCGTCCAGATGTAACAATGAAACGGTGAAATTCACCACATGCTTCCACAAAATATCACTTGTAAAGATGTTATAAAATAGCAAATACATGGCTTTTAACTTTTAAGATAATGAAGAGTAAATCAAGTAACGACACCCAAAAAAAATAAAGTTAAAAGTTTAGACATTACAATATCCAAAGATGCCGGAAAGAGCTGATAAGAGTTTAGAGTCTTTAGACATATGAAGTAATGCAACAATCAAGAAGACCATAGATATGAGTCAAGCCACATGAATACATAGCCTAAGAAAAAATAAAAAGATCCACACACATCAAAGGGACAAAAAACAGCAATCAAAGACAATCTCATTCCAAACAAACTCCATGATTATCACAAAAGTTCCAATTTTCTTCACGTTTTTCACTACACATTTCATCCTTGAAAAAGCTTAAAAGTTAGGGCTAAAAGAGCCAAGAAACATAACAGGAAAACAAATATGGTTTGATGCAAGAAGAACAAATCAAAACTCAAAACATCGAGAGTGCTGCTGAATCAAATACCTCTCATTGCGATTAAGCCGAGCACCAAAGTAGAAAGAGACAGAGAGCAACCAACAATCACTGTGGACAGCAACAAGCGAAAGCCAATCTTTCCTCTGCATACCATCTCTGGCGAAATTGATACCAAGCGCAGGCTCAGGAAGCTCAGGAGGGACTTCCTCTGCTGGTAGATTCACTTCCCATGACTCATTTGGGTGTCCGTACAAACACAAATTCTCCTTTTCTACACAAATACAAACACCAATTTGAAAATCAACCAAATCTCTTCAAAGGAGAAAATTAGGTATCTTGTTCTGCACAAAATCCCCAAGCTAAAAAAGGCGAGATTTTTCTTCAGCCGAATGCTAAAGCGGACTTACCCGGATCGCATTGAGAGTAGAAATCATCGACATCTGGGGAAAAAAACGAAGAAGAGAGAAACAAGTTAAGGAAAAGCGAAAGGCATTACGAAGAAATCTAGAGGGAAAGAGAAAAAGAGGGGTTGGGTTAGACCTTTAGTTAGAGCACGAAGAAGAGCGGAGCGACGAGCGGTATAATCCTTGAAGATCTCTTCAACGGTGCGGGGGTTAGAGGAAACGGCGGCCATAGCTGTACAGATACGAGTATTTGAGACCGTATATACGGTGTGTGTAAACGTATTAGATCAGTTGCTAGTAGACAAGGATCGAGGTCGGCATCAATTGTTTCTGAGACCCGATGCGTTCGGACATAGAGAGAGAGAGTTCGGAATGAGATGGAAAGAGAAGGAGAAGCAGACGGAAGAAGAAGAAGAAACCAGAGAGAGAGAGAGAGAGAGAGAGAGAGAGAGAGAGAGAGGAACAAAAAAAGTTATTATTTTTGGGAGTTTGGTTGCGTCAGCGAAAAGGTTTGGCAATTGAAGATGCGTCGCTTTAGGTAAAAGGCTATTTATTTGTGAGACCCTTATTGGGCCGTATGTTCGAAATCTATTTTAATTTTAGGCCCAAATATTTAGGAATTGAAATAATATATTCCCTTCTTTTTTTTTGGTTTTCTGTATTTTTCCATTTTATCTTTTATCTATTCCTTTTCAATAATTATGTAGTAAATGTATGCGTATGGCAAAATAAATAGAAATTTATTATGTCAATTTTTTTGTTTAACATTTTTTTTTTATAAATAAATGTTACAGCAAGTGAAGAAACTACATTTGACCATGTAATGGGTTTCAGATTTCACTTTGAATACTTTTTTCCGAAGATAAGATTATTAAGATACAAGAAATTACTCAAGCATGAGGAAAACAAACACTTATAAGTAAATAACGTTTCAGAAGATAAACTAGTAAACAATCTAAAACAAAGCAAATTAAGACATTTTGGAATCGAAAATTATATAAAGGTGGTGTTGTCGTAATGTTTAATCCCATTGTTCTTCCCAGAAGTAGGTCCATTCGGAAGAGTTGACCGTCTTTGTGCCATCTGCTGAAACAAGATCATAGGGAGAGTCCTCAGAGAATTCGGTAGGCATCGATTTCCAGTGAAGCGACGGTCTCCATTCCGCTTCTTTAACCACTCTCAGTATCTCTGCGGCCACCAGTTTGCTTCCTTGTGCTGACAAATGAATCCCATCTCTGTGAGAAACCAGAGAAAGTCATATTCAAGATCTGTTTTCAGAGAGCTCAAAGTTATTCTTCGTTTCTGAATACTTACGTGAAGCAAACGGTTTCCCAGTCATCTGCTTTCTGAAGAGTGGAGAAGAGATCAACTACTTGTAAGCCGAGCTCTTGGCACAGCTTCACACAAGCGTCTGAATAATTCTTGCAGAGCTCGTTTGTACGGATCACCTCGCTCAAGTATGGGCTTGTGAGAGAGAAAAATTGATAAATTAATTAAGACATGAGCAACAGAGAGAGAGATAAGTGGAGAAATTCAGGGAAAGTCACCTTTGGTTTTGACGAACCTTGGCTTCGTCCACTGGAGGGCAGCTAAGAAATATGACGTGGGTCGAGTCTGAAAGGCTCTGATGAAACAGAGCAGCATAGATGATTAGAAAGCTAAGGTTGACATTATAATTGCAGAACGCAACGATAGATTCAAAGTGCATAATAAGCCTCAAGTCCAAGTCTTCATAGGACAGAAAGGAGAAAGATTAAAATAAACCAATATCTGTAAGGAAGTGACCTGAAGATGAAGAGCGATCTTCTTCATGTTATCAACGTATTCAGTAAGTGGTACGTGAGGTCCTAGACCAGAAGGGTGAGGCGCCATTGAGTCGTTTCCTCCAAAATAGACAACTACGAGAGAAGGTTGTACCGCAGCATCCTGCATCCGTTACAAGTTATACCATATGCACTGCCATATTTAGGCAACAAGGTGGAAGAAAGCAGAAGCATTTTTACACTGATAGTTCTTTACAAACCTAAGCTCATTCTACAAAATCAGAGAAAACAGCTTAACAATGCAGACAAGAGACATCTCTCTGGCAACAGATGCAGGGTCTTGTATGCCTAACCATGCAACTAATTAGACACTTTTGCGATGCTTTTGGAGCAATTTATATAATCAAATAAGGTTTCGAAAGAGATTCTTTGTAGGTAAATACACATCCTATACTGAATGTATCATATATAAACTAATGATATACGGAATCTACACATTGAACCAAAAAAGTAACCTTGGGGAACACTTTGTCCACAATTTCCAAAGCACGAGTTGAGTTCCATCCATAGTATCCTCGCAGAATGATGTCGGCCTATACACAGAGGAGAAAAGTCACATTTTTGCCCAAAGAGCCCACTAATCAAATCCCACCAAATTTAGTTTTGCAATAAATGCATTTTCTTTTGGAATAAGACAACAACACGGTAAAGCTTCTTGCTTTTCATTTTTGACAATAATTCCACAGAAAGAGAACCAAACATCCCAAAGGGAGAAAATAATAAGCTTCTGCAATCCTTTAGCCATCAATTACGTTGAAGAAAGCTCCCCAGAATCAACGTTTAAAAATTCAGAAAACCGAAGGGGAATTTCAAAAAACATATGTATGATTAATGGAAATAACAAAAACAGTAATTACAAGAATAAGGCGATCCACTTAAGATTTCTCTGAAACCAGCGAGTTACTGATCAAATAAAAACGGGAAGAGTGATCGCGAGAGAGAGAGAGAGAGAGAGAGATTGTACATACCTTGCGGGCATAGACCTCGGAGAGAATGGCGCCCCAACCTCCATGGCCGAAGCTCATCTGGACGATGGAGGATCCAAACAGAACGATCTGAGGCCTCGACGGTCCATCCATTGTCTCTCGCACACGATCACGTCTCTTCCTCTGTTCACAACACCTCAGACTGACCCTTCTTTCTCCACCGCAAACCTGAGCGATCTCTCTCTATTGCTCTCTCTCTCTCCAACACTCTTCGTCGTAAGTTGCGAGATTAAATGCACGAAAGTCTGGGTTTTTTTTTTTAAAGATATAACAGAAAATGAAAGAGAAAAAAAACAAAACAAAACAAAAGCCTGCTTATATCCTCGAGCAATACTGTTATTTCCTTTTTTAAGGATCTGTCTCTCTTATTAGGCCTGTTTGTTTGTGAACTACACAATATTCAATCATCATTTTACTTTTAATATTATAGAGATTTCATTATTACTTCCTTTTATATATATACTAGGACTTAACTCGCGCTAATTATAGCACGGGATCATTTTTCTTTTAATAAATTGTTTTAAAATTTTTTAAAAAATTAATTTTATTTAAATTTTATAATATGTTTAATTCATAATTATAGATATAGATGTAAAACGAAATAATTTGTCTATTTAACCCGTTTTGCAGTGGATTAAAATATTATTCGCCATTTCGCAGTGGATTAAAAATTAAATTATCTATTTAACCCGTAAAACCTATAATCTTGAAACCATAATTCTATTATTCACCGTTTAATAACTCTAGTTTTGTGGTTAGTTCACGAACTCTTAAAAAAAAATCAATTTTTTGTGTTTAACTTTTTATAAAATTAGTAAAATATTTTTCAACTTTTATTTTGATATAAATTCTAATAAACTATTGTGAAAATATATCAAAATTTCGAATAGATTTTGTTCTTTAAATACATATGAATTGATTATTATTTAAAAATAGATAGTATATAATATCTTTAATGCAAAATAAATATTTTCCATATTCTTATTACTAATTATTAAACACAATTATATTATTTCCTATTTTAATTATTTTTGTTATTTGTAATGGCATTTCATGTAATAACTTACAAAACAAAGTTAATTTTCAAAAATATATTCTTAAATAATATTATAGAGATATATTTCAAAGAACAATGGAAAGCTAGGAAATAAGAATGATGTGAAAGCATTTTTCTGCTTATATTTGGAAATATTGGTTTCTCTTGTTTATGTTTATTATAAGATTTGGAAAGAAAAAAAGTCGATAAAAAATAAAGAGTGGGTAGAGAGAGATTTATGAGCAATAATAATAATTCAAATGATATGGTCGTTGGTTGGTAAGTAAAGGAGCACCAAATATAGATCAACTTCATTCAATGCCCCAACCATTTCTTTATTTAATCACGTTTTTTAGATCGAACGTTAAGTACTTGGCATCTATTATTGCCCAAAGTTGCATGGATACACAAAAATGAAATAGATTTCATGTTTTTGTTGCTTAAAAGACAAATTATAGAAACACTTTTGCTTCGCTTTTTAGCTAATGTTAAAACTGTATTTTTTTAAGAATGCCCAGTTCCTGAAGTGAAGTCAGAAAAAAATAAGCTAAGAAGAAGATGAGGAAAACTAACTCATCAACTCAAAAATCGAGTGCTCCGGATTTGGATGATCCTGTGCAGCTCCCGGATGTGCCATACGATGTTCCACTGGACCCATCTACGGGGGCTTGATTCAAACACTCTAGAGTCAAGAATCTTCTCTTCTTCAAGCTCATTGAGAAAGTCTTTGCCTCAAGAATTACAGGCACCTGTTTCATTAAACAATTCCAGACAGAGCCAATGTTTTAGGACCCAAGTGAATTCATTTTTTCTGTGGTCTCTAAGCAAGTTCATGACTTTCTCATCAAAAGAGCCAACTTTGGATCAGATGGGGGACTCCTGGGTAACTTTTTGGGTAGAAATTTGGACTTCATAAGGCTTTTCGGTTGGAACTGTTTTGATTGTGACTTGGCAAAACCCAAAAGGGGATTTAACGAATTCGCTAACAGGTTTCAGGGTAATAACTTGTCTACATTAAGAGATACAATTTGTAAATACCTGCGTGTTAATTCGTGCAACCTTGTGTATGTTGAGGAATCCATTTATGTCCTTGTAGCCAGTGAGAAGTTTCTCCAATTCCTTGTCACCATCTGGAATAAAGGTGAGAACACTTGTCAGAAGCAACGGCGATAATCTACTCAACGAATAAGCAGATCAGGGGAACAAACCTGGGATCGCTTTGATAGAGAGTAGGGTATCCGCCATGTGCTGCAGTCTTTTTGAGGAAGACGGGGAGAGCATGGAAGGCGGGAAAGTAACAATGGCTACCGCATTTGAAACCATCAGCATACTTTTTAGCAATCTTATGAACGAAAGCATGTCTGATTCCTGTGTTGACAGAAACAATAAATCAAAAACAAAACAATAATATAGAACAACATGACCTTTGTAGAAGATAGAAGAGTGCCAGCTACTTTTTTATCTTTCATTGACTTTTACAGTCAAGAGGATTTTGGTTAGAAAGTAAACTGACACTTTGTTGAATGAAGATAGGCTAGAAGTTTCTAGAGTTCTTCGAGCATATTACCTTTTCAGAATACTCACACAAGGGAGAGCAGAATGACTGGATTGCGATGCGGCCAACGGATCCAATGTTACTGCTGTTTCTGTGGAAATTATTACACAAAGAAAAAAGGAAATGCTTCTTAACAAAGCCAGAAAAAAATAATAGAAGAAGTTAAACAATATCTGAACAAGTGACGAACTAGAACAATATCTGAGGATAAAACTATTGGAAACATACTGTATCATCTTTATATTAGGAGCATTAAAAAAACTAAAGTCCCTCCCAATAAAGTAGCACATTTGGAAGTATAGGAGAGAAGTCGAGAAAATGAGCTTGGGCAAATTTTGCTGTATAGATACGGAACTGGACAAGCACATTTTATAGATTCGAAACTAGAGAGAATTAATTGACCATCAAATAAGAAAGGTATGCCACACAACCTCGGAAATTTTGATAAAAAAGTAGCGCAATGGTCCTGAGCAACAGAAAGATCCGAAGAATCTAACAGACTGACACAATCTATCGGCCGTCCGCTAAGAAATTGCCTCTCCAAGGGCTTTCTCATATCAAAGTCATTGGAGTAATCATCTGATCCAGCATTAAATAAAAAGGATTAGGTATCCACAGAATGATAGTAACTAATAGATTGATTTATTCGTGAAAGACAAATATGAGATTATATAGCCGCAATTACCAATAGAATTCTTCTGGTTTTCCATATACTTCCGATACTGCCAAGCAATCCTCAAGCTCTCTCCCTAATATATTGACAACAATGCACACGACCCAACTTGTAACTAATTTTCCATGTCTTGGCAGGAAAAAAACAAACAGAAAGAAGGTACAGACGAAAAAAAAGCACCTGATCAGGGTCGGGTGCAGTAGGTTTATCCTGTTTGGATGATGCAGGATGCGGCAACGTACCAAGAAACCCTCTCGGATCTTTCGAAGGACTAGCATAAAGAAGTGGTTGATTGTTAACAAGCCCCTGAGACATGAAAGTTCTTAACAGATCCATATGATGCGGTGCTTCAGGATCTTCCATCACCATTACTAAGCTTCCCAAAGGATACCCACCACCTAGTATCCCTGGAAAAAAATAAAAGACAATCCCTTTAGTACCAAAAACCAAAGTCTCTCATCCTCATGTAGACTTGATGGGTAAATAAGAAGGAGAAATCTCACTGTCAAGATCACGAATCCCGGTCGATATAAAGGTTGTGCCATTAGGACCGCATTTGAGACCAGGTATTTGAGGCGATAACACAACTGATATGTTGCGAGAGAAGCTACTACTACGAACGTTGGTTGCAGCCATAGCCGAATTAAGTAACCACACAAGGAACTCGCTCCAGGTTCAAAATCTAGACATCCCAAAACAAACAAACAAACAATCGATAAGCCCATACTATATTTCACAATGAATTCACTACTTTTAATTCATTCAGACATTCCATCGAACATCTACCCTGCAGCCTAGACTAGAACCGTAAAAAACCAGACAGCTTATTCAAAGAATAAACACGTAAACTAGAGAAGTTGATGAGACCTAGAACACACTGAAAATCGATATTACAAACTATTTCTATGTGACCAAAGAGAAATTACACACGACTTTCGCCTTTTATGCAGGTTTATCACAGAAAGTCTGAATATTTCGCGTAGTTAAAGACCTCTTTGGCGTCTCCGGCGACCAACTGAGAGTGAGAGATGAGATTTAACTTCGACGAACCACCAGGAACGACGCAGAACGATGCGGTTGCGTTGGTGTTCGAGGAACTTGACGGCTTAGGAAGGAGATTCCAGATACTATTAAAGACTCTTGCTCGCCCAGAGGGTTTGCATTGTATCTATTAGGGGATAATGAAAAAAAAAACAATTAGTATGATTCTATATACAATTCAAGGATAAGAAGCTATCATGTAATTCAAATGGTTTGGACTAAAGAACGAGCAAGAGTGCCAGTGGTTTTCATATTTCTGTTGTCATTTTATTGATATCGAATTCGATTATATCCATCTTTTATGTATGGTGTATTTTGCTATGGATCGATCTGTTTTGATACAAAAAAAAATGTATAGTTTGACAAATCTAATAATTCCAAAGCACGGCGATAGGTAATATTTTGGTTGATATTCTTCATTGGATTTTGAAACTTCCATTATGTTTTTTAAATTATGTGAATCGTAAGCGTAATCAAGCTGCAGGTTTACTTAAAAAAAAAGCTCATGAAACTAATGTATTGTTATTTCGAAATTTCGCAGCTATATGTATCAATCTTTTACTATTTAATAAAATCAAATGTTAGGAAAAAAAGAAGCTATCACGAATACTCCATCAATCTAGTAGGAATATGAAACAATATATTAAAAATATACTACTAGTATAAGAGTTGTTCGTAATACGCATTAAGAAAAAAAATAGTTTACGTATATTACTTTTGTCAGGTCCACGTTTCTACAAAAGGTGAGCATTTTTTGTTTTTTAAATAGCGTCAAAGAACGAACACTCTGAATTTTCTCCATTTTTCTTTCATCCAAAATCGGTAGATAATCCTAACGCCTTGTTCCGTAATTAGTGATCTCCCATTTTACATCACACTCTCCTTCCTTGATCTTATTTTATAAAGATCGCTTCCTTTTTCAACAAGTTGATTTTCTGGAGAAGAGTTACAGATGGGGAGATTGTTCTTGGTGAATTTGGAAGGCAAGTCTTACAGCTGTAGGCACTGCAAGACTAATCTTGCCCTCTGCGAAGATGTCGTCTCAAAGGTTGAATCTGATTTTTTTTGGGTTTTTTTCACCGTGATTTTGCTGCTAAATCTTTATCTGGGTTATTGCGATTTCTCTCTGATCGAAATCCTCATGGGGAGGTTTTGATGATTTCACAATTAGATGATCTAAATTGAAATGGAAAGCTTGCATTGCATTGCCTATGCCCTTTTGATGATATCTGGAATCTCCATGATCAAAACTCTCAATTAAACAGTGATGCACTCTCATCGCATCACTGTTTTTTAGTTTCTAAGCTCTTCATGTAGATCAATCTATGATTCAAACATTGCCAGACTCTTTCTGTGGTTTGTGATCTTGAGACTGTCCTGCATTCTCTTCGAGTATAATGATTTGATTGGACTCTAAGCTGTTTCTAAGATGCAATCGATTAGTTCATTCTAAGTGCTTTATAGTTCACACATTGTAAGACTCTCTCTGTCTTGCGTATTCTGGCATATAGAAGATACTGACAACATCTTTGTTTGTCTGCTGACAGACTTTTCAATCCCGCCATGGGAAAGCTTACCTCTTCAGTAAGTTGTAAGTTTTCTTCTTCAAGTTTGATTTGGGTTTTTAAGGTCAAAAGGCTGGACAGGAATAGTTTATGCATTTGTGTGGACAGAGCGAATGTGTATGCTGGGAAGAAGGAAGAGAGGATGATGATGACGGGATTGCACACCGTGGTTGATATTTACTGTGTCAAATGCGGCTCTTATGTTGGATGGAGATATGTAAGGAAATGTTTGCTTCTCTTTTTTGGCAAGTGATTCTGCATTTGGTTCTTGCTTTGCTACTCAAACGGTTTTCTTGGTGTCAACCTTTTGTTTGTTTGTTATTCAGGAGTTTGCTTTTGAGAAGAATCAAAAGTACAAGGAAGGAAAATCGGTTCTCGAAAGGTCACCACCCCGATTGATCTTAATCGCTGGTTTTGTTTTAAAACAAAGTTTTTTGAGTTGAGCTGATGAATTTGTTTCATATTCTTGACAGGTACAAGGTTTGGGGTCCGGATGGGAACAATTATTGGGTGGCTCAAGAAGTTGAAGCCGGAGAAAGTGATACTGATGAATGATGATGCTTGATCTCGATTATTCATATCTGATTTGTACATTCTCTCATACTCTTTCATCTTTCTATAATTATTTTCAGTGTCTTTTTCTTCTTCTTCTTCTTTTTCATTTTGTGAACCATCCATTAGGATACTTTGAGATCAATTATTTGAGTTGCAACTACTTGTGGAACACATACAATTAGAGATCTCTCATTATCTTATTTTGTTTCTAAAGTTTTTTATTACATGAATAGGAGTGTACATTCCTGTTTAGAAATCACATTCAGTTTGGATTCGTTCCAAGTCTAGACAGAATTTATCAAATTCTCTTGGGTTTATTCATAAAAACGTTCTGTAATCGTTTGGGCTTTGTTTCACATTGGTTTGCTGAGAGAACTAAAACCAAATTTCTTTTTTATGCTCGGTTTGGTTCGGTTTATCTCGGCTCTATCCCCATTTGTAATCTGAGGAAATCTCAACCCATTTTTGTGGAGTTATATGGTTCATAACTAAGGGAAGATTACAATGGAAATATTTTTCCAAAATGTTCAAACTAGGCCTTTTTTGGTTTCATGTAATCACAAGATGGAGAAACATGACAACACTGAGATTTAATGATATATTATTACTATTAATGTTACAAAAGGGTGATTAAGTGATCTGAATTAAGCTTAATGTTACCGGAGTTCATACAACATTCTCTCCGAGAGCTCAGCTCCCACTACTTTCCGGTAATTAATCAACATCGACTCCAATTGTTTCCGAACTGCTGGATTCTTGATCCGTGGTAAATCCTTCAGAAAAAAAAATTGTTTATTTTTTAAAAAAAGACATGAGGATTTGATAAGACACTGGAGAGGAGTAGTGATAGTGAATTTAGTGATACTACCTTGTATCGAAGTCGAGGTCCATTAAGACTGATAAGGATATTGGTAATGTCACTGCCGTTTATACTAGAATCTGAGTCTGAGTCTGAGTCTTCATCAAAGTTATTCATTTCTTTATCATCATCATTTGTATCCCTTTGTTCCATGTCTTCCCGTTCACTCGTGGATTCTGCTAGGGTTTCAGAAGCTTGAGGTGATGGTGATAGAGAAACCTTAGTGAAATCTGACAAGACAGAATATGGCTTTTTATCAAGCATAGGCTTGGCTATTTCGAATGGAACCCATCTGAGAACAAATTACAAGAAAAGCATTTAGATCTCTCGCTCAAAGTCCCAACAAGTAACAAGAGTTTAGTCTTAGTTTTGTGGTTTTGGGAACTTACTGGTAACGGATAGGACATAGAAGCTCGGAAGGACGATAGGCTGCTTTATATCTCATCTTGTTGCAGGAATGTATGTAATAGCCAAGATAGTAATACTCAAGAGTAGAGGCATGAGCTTGGTTTTGTTTTACCCAATTGATTTCTTGCAGGGCTGAGTAGTTTCCAAGAGACAAGGATGCGAAATCTGGATCCCAGAATAGGTATTTACTCGACAAACCTTTAGGAAGAATGTCGATTATTCCGACAGCAATTAGACGGTCATCAACTCGGTATTGTTGATGGAAAGAACCGAAGCCACAAGGAGGAACCTTTTCTTCAGCATCAGAAGGTGGAACTTCTATCAACGGAGTGTCAACCAAAAACCTTTTGTATGAAGTTTCTGAGATGCTCTCCGGCTTATCGTTATGCACTCTCAGTTGATACCTTTTGTATAAATCATACTCCTCTGGATCAAAACTCGACCTTTTCAAATGTATCTCCAGCTTCCTCTTTCTTACCTGAAGGTTGTTCGAAGAAGACTTTGTTGTTGCAGCAAAAAGGCTTTCACCTTCATCTCTATCTGAGGAAGTAGTTTGGGTAGCTGAAAGGAAGTTGATATGGCCTTTGCAGACCTTAATAGACAAGCCAGGGAATCCTCCTACCTTATTCATTTCACTGAACAACTTCTCAGAAACAGTCTCTGGTGATAATCTGTTTTCGTCTGCGTTGTTTTTCTTACCTTTCTCAGATGTCTGTGTGTGTTTTATACCAGCTACTATTGGAAAAGCAATGTTGCTGGTGTATAAGAGTTCTTCTGACCCTTCAGCTAGCTTCTTCCGTTTAGCAGAGAGAACTTTCTTTACTGAAGCTTTGGGAATCTGAATATTAGAAGGGAACTCCCCACTTATTATGCATCTTTGTACCGCATTATCAATTTGTTCAGACAAATCTTTCATGATTGGTTCCACTTCATTATTTTGTTCTCTTTTAGCAGCTCCAGGAGATTTTCTCACCAACTCTGAAACATTGCCCGAGAAAGAAACATCTGGACCTTCTGTTTGCTCTCTCGGCTTCAGATCTAGTTCGCCATCCAAGAACCTTTGCATACAGCATCACAGAAGCAGTTAAAAACAGAAGGGAAGTTTCTCATTCAGAGACTCCGTTGAAGTTCGTTGAATTTTGACAGAGAAACTGCCACAATTTCAACAAGATGTTTTAAAGGCAAAAGGAAAGGTTTTGTGACATAATTGGTAGAAATTTCATCTATTGATCCAAAGAAAGAAAAAGGGAGAAGTGAACATCTATATACAATACCTTTCTAGTCTTCTACGCACCCGATGCTGCTCCTTCGAAGGAACAAAACCACTTGCTTTCAAGCGGATAGTATAGGAAGGACAACACGTTTGATCCATCTCAGGTTTGTAAAGGAAGCAGCCTGATCGTCTCCATCCACGGTCAAGAAGAGCTACTCAACAGAAAAGGAAAGACACACCAAATAACCACGAGGATCAGCTAAGAAAACATGAATCAAAATGGTGAACGAAGAACACTGAATTGAGGAGAAATCTTCAGAAGCTAAATCATCACAACAGCATTGACTTCATTCAAACTTTCGTCAGCACAGAATTAAACCTATTAATCTCTAGGATAACAGCAAACCTTGGTAGTCATTAACGGTGAGAGACTCTGTCCATAAACCTGCATCGGAAATGAGACACAGTCACTGAGTTATCAATGAAAAAAACCATAGCCATTTCTGATCTTACAAGATCATTGCAAAAGAAAAGCTAGAAACATACGGAAATCTATTTTTGAAACATACGAATCTCACATCTTTCTCGATCAGATCATCATTGTAAGTATCAATGATGCTCAACGAGACGATAAAATATGTCAAGTTCAAATTTCCAATTCTTTCATTTGATTTTTCCAATGTAAAAACAATTCAACGAACAAAATTCAGTGGCGAGGCAACGAACCGTGAGAGATACTGGAGCGAGTAAGGGATTTACAGTAACCGCAAGTGGATCTATTGCGTCCACAATCAGCGATTATACTCTCTCCGACGACGACACCACGGCTACTACTTGCCTCGTTACTCGTCTTCGCTTTCTTCGACGACATGATCGGAGAGAATCCGATAAAATCCAACCGATGAAGAGAGTCACGGCGGCTCTTGTAATTTTAAAAGCTCTTCCCGGCGAAGAAGAAGAAGAAGAAGAAGAAGAAGAGGAAACTCGTGGTTTCTCTAGAAAATAAATCAACGCCCTGTGGTTTTGCCAACGTGAACGACACAAAGTTCCTTTCTTGATATAAAAAAAAAACGTCACGCGTGTTCTCGTGCTAAGGTTATTGTGAAAAAGAGTAACATCCTGTAGTTTTTACCAGTTTGAACCGACAGATAGTCCTCCCCTTGATATTTAAAACGTCACACATGTTCTCTCTTTACCTGGGCCCAATTTCATTGAAGTAAACAAGAGCCGTCAGATCAACAAGTAAGCAAGCAAGAAAATACGAACCGTTAGATTTAGGTCGCCACCAAAACCCTAGCTTGCTTCCTTGAATCGTCGATCTCTCTCTTTGAACAGAGGACATTTGAGCTAATCCTGTGAGCGACAATGGTGAAGGAAACTAAGGCTGAGAAGAAGATCGCGTATGACGCGAAGCTATGCCAGCTTGTGGACGAATACACACAGATATTGGTCGTTGCGGCCGACAACGTCGGATCGACTCAGCTCCAGAGCATCAGGAAGGGTCTTCGTGGAGACTCAGTAGTGCTCATGGGAAAGAACACTATGATGAAGCGTTCCGTTAGGATCCACTCCGAGAACTCCGGAAACACTGGAATCCTCAATCTCCTTCCTCTCCTTCAGGTTCATTGGCGTTTTTTTGTTTTGCGTGTGGAGACTTTATATTATTATTGCGATCATTCTGCGTTTTGTTTTAGGGAAACGTTGGTTTGATCTTCACTAAGGGTGACCTCAAGGAAGTGAGCGAGGAAGTTGCCAAGTACAAGGTTGGTTAATTGCTCTTGTTCTTTCCCATAAACCTGATTAGCAAATGATAGATTATTAGCTGTTCGAAGCCATAACACTGTTCTTAGTAGCCTGTGTAGCTAAGAGTGTTACAGTTTCTGCACTAGTGGACTGTGTAATTATTTGATGCTTTCTCAATGTGATTGGATTGAAACGGAAGTCTCTCATAACATGAACAGGTTGGTGCTCCTGCTCGTGTGGGTTTAGTTGCCCCAATTGATGTGGTTGTCCAACCTGGCAACACTGGTCTCGACCCATCCCAGACATCTTTCTTCCAGGTTTTCACATCTTATCACTTGTTGTAATCCTCGACTGGTTTTGCTCATACCCGCTTTTGGGGTAGTGTCGATCTGGAGTTGCAGAGACATGAATTCGTTTTGGAATTTCTTAGGTGCTTAACATACCAACTAAGATTAACAAGGGCACTGTCGAAATTATCACACCTGTGGAGCTCATTAAGAAAGGTGACAAGGTCGGCTCTTCTGAGGCAGCCCTTCTAGCCAAGCTCGGAATCAGGCCATTCTCATATGGTCTAGTTGTTCAGTCGGTTTATGACAGTGGCTCAGTCTTCAGCCCAGAGGTTCTTGATCTTACTTAAGATGACCTTGTTGAGAAGTTTGCCGCTGGTATCTCCATGGTCACTTCCTTGGCTCTAGCTGTCTCTTATCCTACACTTGCTGCTGCGCCGCATATGTTCATCAATGCCTACAAGAATGCCCTAGCTATTTCTGTTGCGACTGAGTATACTTTCCCTCAAGCAGAGAAGGTCAAGGAATTCTTGAAGGTTAGTTTTATTGCGCAGTATAACTTTGTTATGTGGTTCTCTTGGAGTATTTGTTCTTGTTAATGATAACTCTATTGGCATGATTTGTAATGTAGGATCCTAGCAAGTTTGCGGTTGCTGTAGCAGCGGTGTCTGCGGATGCAGGTGGTGGTGGTGCTCAAGCTGGAGCTGCTGGTAAGGTAGAGGAGAGAAGAAGCAAGAGGTTGAAGAATCAGAAGAAGAAAACTATGGTGGTTTTGGTTTGTTTGACGATGAGTAGATTTTGCTCATTAAGGTTTTTTGCTTTTTTGACGAGGCTATATATCTGTTGCGTCGTTTGTAGTATGTGGAGATTTTGGCCAATTCAGATTTACGTTAATTGCCCTTTTTTGTTTTTGGAAAGGTTTCTGTTTTTGGGTTGCGTTGATTATTTGTCGTTTTTGCTGCGTCGAACGATTGTGTCACAATTCTAAAGCAACCTAATGCGAATCAAAAACCCTGGAAAGTAGCAATCATTCAACAAAATTCGGCATAAGAACCCAATCTCCCACCTCAAACGATATGTCACGTCGCTTTGCATATGCAGTTTGCTTCATGCGATTGTTGGCTACGTCAAATGCTTCTTCAACTCAGCTAATATTTCACCTCTCGTCACCAACTGTTCATCTAGCTCAGAGATTGGTGTTGCGCCAGCCTCATAACCTGGTAAAGGCGGAGGAAGACGACCATAAAGAGCTTGAAACGGGGTCATACCTGTGGAAGAATGATAGGTGGTGTTGTACCAATATTCTGCCACGGCAACAAAGAACTCCATTGCTTGGGTCGTTGATGCACAAAACATCTCAGAAATTGTTCGATGCAACTATTCACAACTTCCGTTCGTCCGTAGGTTTGTGGGTGATAAGCCGAGGACATGCGTAATTGTGTACCAGACAAACGCCATAGATCACGCCAAAATGCACTCATAAACACCGGATCTCGATCACTACAATTGATTTCGGAATGCCATGAAGTTTTACGATGTATTCAATGAACTTAGAAGCAACGGACCTTGCGGTGTAAGGATGAGCTAGGGGCACCAAATGAACTGACTTGGTAAGGCGATCTACCACCACCATGATGTAAGTTTGATTATCAGAACGAGGCAAGCCGTCGACGAAGTCCATCGAAATATCTTCCCAAACTTGGCTCGGCACGGGAAGTGGTTGCAACAAACCTGCTGGTGACAAGCTCTCGTACTTTGCTTTCTGGCATATATCACAGGCGGCGACATATTCTTTGACAGATTTGTACATGGATGGCCAATAGAAGTTTGACGCTAACCTCTTGAAAGTGCGAAGAATCCCTGAGTGACCTCCCATTGGTGTATTATGATACTCGTATAAGAGGCTGGAAATCAGTGGGGACTTCGGAGGAACCACCACTCGATTATTGTAACACAAGAGTCCATTACGCCAAGCATACGGATGACCTGGAGTCTCGTCTGCGAGCTTCCCCAACTTCAACAAATATGGATCGAACTGAGCCAATTGCTTTAACTTAGGCCTGGGCATAAAACCCGACCTGACCGGACCCGAACCGATCCGAAAAACACGGTTCGGTTCGGGTTCGGTTCTTCGAAATAACCCGAACGGTTCTATTTCAAATTTGATTCGGGTTTTGGTTCGGGTCGGGTTTTACCCGAGACCCGTTCGAGTACCCGATAAACCCAAAAACATTTTATGTTTGAGATTTTTTTGGGTTTTTCGGGTTTTTTGGATTTTTTCGGGTTTTTTATTCGGGTTTTTTTTTGGGGTTTTCGGGTCTTTTCGGATTTTCGGTTTTTTTCGGTTTTTCGGGTTTTTCATATATTTTTTTCGGATTTTTTTTGGGTTTTTTCGGGTTTTCGGGTAAAACCATACCCGAAATTTATTTCGGGTCCTTTTCGGGTCTAATTTAAAATCAAGGACCCGACCCGAACCCGAAAGGACCCGACCCGAACTGAACCAAAATTTTCCCGAGACCTGAATGGACCCGAAACCCGAAAAACCCGACCCGACCCTACCCGAGGACCCGAGGACCCGAATGCCCAGCCCTACTTTAACTCGTCCCAAAGAGCTGCTTGTGGTGTCACAATTGTATTAAGGCGGGGACTATCCCGGCGTCTCGAGAGAGCATCAGCTGCTGCATTTGCAGTCCCCGGCTTGTAGGTGATCTCGTAATCATAGCCGACCAATTTTTCCATCGACTTCTGCTGTTCTTGAGTTAGAATGCGTTGCTCAAGCAAGAAACGTAAGCTCCATTGGTCGGTTTGAATGACAAAATGTCTGCCTAAAAGATATGGTCGCCATGTGCGAATTGCAATGACAATAGCCAGCATCTCCCTTGCATATGTCGACCATTCTTGTTTTGCAACACCCAGCGAACGACTCATAAAAGCGATGGGCCTGCCATGTTGTGATAGAATTGCACCAATCCCGCTTCCCGATGTATATGTTTGTATCACGAAAGTCGATTCAAAATCAGGCATTGCGAGTGTTGGTGTGGTTGTCATGGCTTATTTGAGGCTTGTAAATGCAGTCTCTACTTCTGAACTCCACGAAAATTTACCTTTTTTCAGCAAATTTGTTAAGGGACGGGCAATGATGCCATAATCCTTAACAAATTTTCGATAATAGACGGTAAGACAGAGAAAACCACGTAACTCAGTGACTGTTATTGGTGTTGGCCACTCGAGCATCGCGTGTATCTTTGTCTGATCCACTTTGCACCATCACCAGAGATAATATGACCCAAAGACTCCAATTCGGGCTGCCCGAAAGCACATTTCTTCTGCTTGACGAACATGCTGTGTCGTTGCAAAATCTACATGACGATGCTCACATGTATGAGATGTTCGGCCCAGCTGCGACTGTATATCAGGATATCATCAAAAAATACGAGCACGAACTTGCGTAAGTGTGATCGAAATACCGAATTCATCAAAGCCTGAAACGTGGATGGTGCGTTGCAGAGACCAAAAGGCATGACGAGGTATTCGTAATGCCCATTGTGAGTCCGGAAGGCCGTTTTGTGGATGTCTGGTGGGTGCACGCGCACCTGATGATATCCGGCAGTTAAATCGAGCTTCGTGAAGACCGTGGCCCCATGTAAATAATCAAGCATGTCGTCGACCGTCGGAATCGGGAATCTGTCTTTGACGGTGGCAGCATTGAGAGCTCTATAATTCGTACAGAAACACCATGAGCCATCTTTTTCTTGACCAGAAGGACTGGCGAGGAAAACGGACTAGAGCTTGGTCGAATCAGACTCGATCCAAGCATCGCCGAAACCTGTTTCTCGATTTCTTCTTTATGAAAATAGGCATATCTATACGATCGGACATTGACGGGGTCACTTCCTTCCTTCAGTGTAATGTGGTGCTCGATTGAGCGAGAAGGAGAAAGCTGTGGAGGTGTTGCAAATACGTCGTCGAAGCGGCGAAGAAGATGTCGTCGATCCTCTGGTATAGCTGAAATGGCATCGTTGCAGGTCTGGATAGTAAGGGCAAAACACGGCTGGCCCAATCGTGCCTCTTTTGTGATCTCAGGATAAGGGGCCTGTTTTATATGTCCATGGTGAAGCCCATGTATCATTCTCTTCTTACCAGCCCATGTGAATTCCATTGATTGGACTTTCCAATCACAAGTAGTTGGGCCCAACAGTTCCAACCATTGTATTCCCATCACGATGTCAACGGCAACGCAAATAAATCCAGCTCAAACATGACTCCCCCCAGATTGACGGTAACCTTTTCGTATTTGCCTTGACATTGCAATGGATGTCCACCCGCGACTCGTACCCGGAATGACTTTGTTGCAGTAATTTTGAGGTTCAAACGATTAGCGGTGGTGTCGTTGATGAAGTTGTGTGTGGCACCGCTATCTATCAAAGCCACAAGCTCTTGTCGATTGATGATCGTTCGGATGCGTAGAGTCTTGGGTGAGTCCCATCCCGTCAGAGATTGAAGCGTTATCTCCGGTTCCTCAGTCTCATGAAAAATTTCTTCTTCCTCTTCGGTTTCAGCATCTTCTCCTTCCATGAGAAGTAACTGTGATTTCTTACATCTATGACCAGGGCTGTACCTCTCATCACAGCTGAAACAAACACCCAAACTCCATTTTCGTTTCATCTCGTCCCAGCTGAGTCGTTTCGGAGACGGTGGTTGTGTATCGCGAGGTGTTGGCGTACGAATCGGCACCTGAATCGAAGATCGTGATGTCTGGCCCGAGGAGAACGTGTTAGGTGTAAAACGCGGGGAAACGATCTTCCTCTGTAGCTGTAGATTCTCGTCACTTAGTCGGGCCAAGTTAATAACATCCTTCAATGTTTTAGGCGAAAACATATGTACATTTGCAGCAATGGCAATATTGAGACCGCCGAGAAACGTTCCGACTAACGCCTCCTCTGTCCAATTGCTGACCTTGTTCTGCAGTTGTTCGAATTCACGTTGATAATCTCGCAGCGAGCCGGTTTGTCGTATTTTGGAGAGAGCTTCATGGAAGTTTTGGCCTTGTGTTGGGTCAAATCGTATCCAAAGCTCGGACTCAAAAATGTCTCATGGTGTGTTTTGTGGATCAGCCCCGATAGCCTTTGACGTCGCTTGCCACCACTGATTCGCTTCCGCTGTGAGGTGGTAAGATGCTAGGCTGACTTGTTGATTCTCGGGAATCTCGTGGTAAGCTAAATATTGTTTTGCCTTACTAATCCACTCCGTCGGATCCCCGCCATCGAATCGCGGTAGATCCAGCTTGACGTGACGGTGGAGAATGGGCGCTGGGCCAAGCTGGTTCACTGGACCGTCGCGCTGCTTGTTTGGTGATTGAGTGCGGGAAGCGGTAGATCCTCCTTCGCGATTGCTAGTTATCGGGTCTGTTCGTTTGGCAGCCGCTGGCGTCTGCGGCTGCGGCCATACGCTGCGATCAGACGCAGCGGTTGTTGTTCGTTTGGCAGCCGCGCGTCTGGTCTCTGCGACTGGTCGCAGGTTTGTTCGTTTGATAGCCGCGCGTCTAGACGCAGCATCTGGCCGCAGGTCTGTTCGTTTGTCTGACGCAAGCGATAGTTTTTTTTTTTTTTTTTTAAAAATATATTAGCCATAGTTTTTCATTTAATTCAAATTATTTTTTTATGAATTTTATACATTTATATTTTTGATAAACAATATAGTTTAAATTTTGTACATACATAATAATTTTTTATTAGTTAACAATCATATTAATAATTTTATAATTAAATATAATTAGAACATTATAATTTTTATGATAAAAAATCATAAACTAAATTAAAATAATCATATTAAACTAAATCATTTAACTGACATAAAACAAAAGTAATACATAAGATCATAAAATATAACAAAACAAAAGTAATACACCAAGTCTTAAATAAACTTTAAAAAAAAGTCATAAACTATAATATCTAATAAGGTAATCGACGTCCTCTACCATATTCATTTGTGATGGTGTCACGCAAAGCTTCCATCGCTCTATCACCGGTCGGCTCATATGGAATATGTCCACCATGATCATCATCACTGCTACTATCATCAACTTCTTCTTCTCCTGCTCCTTCTTCAACACCATGAACATGATAATCTTCTCTGTTTTGCCAACGTACAAAATCATAATCTTTGAATTTGGCCCATGCTTTAATCTTCTCCTGATCCCCATATCATCATATCCAAGTCCAGTTCTATTGTGCGTTAGCTTAATCCAAAGTTTCTCGTTTTTCCCAATTTCTCCACAACAAAACATGAACTTAGTTAGTAGCCATTACCACAAAACAAACAAATGCTCACGGACAATCAAATCAAAACCCAGAAACTTCAGCATCGGCAACTCAAATCAAAACCCAGAAACTTCAGCATTGGCAACTTAGTTAGTAGCCATTACCACAAAACAAACAAAAGCTTCAGCATCGGCAACTCAAATCAAAACCCAGAAACTTTCAATCAAGTAAACTAGATCGACTCGACTAACACAAATACGAAAGCAGACGACCAAACTCGACTCGACTCACACAAATCAAAACGAACAGACCCACCATGGAGAGAGAGAGAGAGATCCTGACCCGTAAGAAGAAGCATGGAGAGAGAGACTTCAACGCCGAAGAACAGAAGAGATCGAGAAGGAGATTGATTTAGGGTAAATGGCATTTTCGTAATTCACATTAATAATAGGGGGTTTTTAGTCTTTTACCACTCTAGTCGCAGGTTTAGTCGCAACGCAACGCTGGATAAATCCAGCGTCCAAAAATTCCAATCGCAGAACGCAGCGGCCAGACGCAGCGTTTGGCCGCAGGAGGCTGCGTCTAGCAAACGAACAACGTTTGGCCGCTGGCCGCAGCCGCAGCCTCCTGCGGCTGCCAAACGAACAAACCCATCATCTCTGCCAGGCGTTGGTTGGACGTCATGTTCTCCGCTAGCATTCGTTGAAACAAATTTTCCATGACCGCAAATCTTTCCTTCATCTCAGCGTTGAGTCGCTGGAGTTCGTCTTGTATCGTCCCCAGATTTGCTTCCACGTCGTCTAGTCTCTCCTTCTTGTTCGTCATTGACTCGTCGATGGTATGAGTCAAGACGGTTATTTTTTGTGAATTTTTTGAATTTTTAGGTGGAATGGTTGCTGTTGGGAATGAAAAGAGTGGGAATTAAAAAAAAATTGGAATGAAAGCACTAGTGCTCTGATACCAATTGTTAGGGATGAACTAGATCAAAGCTTTAGAACTTGAATAGAAACACAAACACTTTGCTTTTGGGTAGATAAGTCTACCTCTTTTTGTCTTTTTCATTGCTTAAATAGGAAATAAGAAAACAACGGTTTTGGATTATTAACTCTTACAAAACATGAAATGGGATATGTGGAAGAGAGCTTCCTAAACAGGTGGAAGACTCGTTCTTCTTATTCGACAACTGAAACATTTGACTCAATCAATTAAAGAAATAAGACCCAATAAACAGAGCATCATGATGCATACTTTCGGTTTGGTATTCTTGGTTGGTTCGATGTTCTTCGTTCTGGTTCAGCTTGTTGTACCGGTTCCACTATCTCATCAAAAACACTTTGAAATTTTCTAAATTCCTTTTTAAAATATACGACACTTTTGAAATTTTATATAAACAGATTCAATTAGTTTTCAGTAATATGTACGTGCTATCAGAAATTGAATGTCACCTACAATTTTTTCTCCAAGCATCATACTACAAACAGAGGTTCAAAAGTATTTTATAGTACCAAAAATACAAAAATATTTATTTGTTTGATAAACATATGCAAAAAAACTATCCATCAAATCACCATATATTCTTATAATCAACAACATAATAATAATATAAATACAAACATATTTGTGAAAACATTATGCGCAATAAAACCCGCACGTACGCATGTACGATAATGACCTAGTTAACAATAGTTGAATATTTTGTACGAAAAGTTGTCTGCGTAGTCTTAACATTAAACCAAAAAAAAAAAAAAAAAAGTTGTCTGCGTTGTTACTTAAATCAAGAGTGTTGTCCATCAAGGTTAGACAACTTCCATAAGTGTCGATTGCAGTAGCTCAAACGGGTTGATTAATTGATTGCTCTCTATATATAATACTAGAATGTGATCTGCGATACGTGCGGACGTGTTAACTTATTTTCTTTATATATTTTGTTTTTGATAGTTTAATACTTTACATATATTATTTTTAATAATGTTTTTTCTTATAAAAATAAAAAGTGTTTGTACATTTTTTATCTTTTACGTTTGTTGTCAATTTATGCAATTAATTTTTTTTTTAAAATTTGTTATTTTGCGTTTTTATAGTAGAAAACATTTGGAATTTCTAATAATTCATTTTTTATTATAATTTATATCAATTAGAGTGTATTAATTATATGTTAATTGTTGTCGCAAAATTCATCTTTGAAGTAGTTACATTAAAGCGTAATGAATGCACCAAAGAGATAAAAATACACTAAAGGAGTTGTTTTGTTTTAGAGTTATTGCGGAAGGAGGTTGAAAGTTCGTTTCTGAAGCATATGTGGCGGATGTTGGGTTTATCCTTACTTAGAATTAGATATTGTGCTTTGGGATGGAGCTAGTTGCACCGAATTTTAGGTTTGTGGCTCTTGTCTTCCTTGAGTAATATTGTGTTTTTTCGTTATATATTTTTTTGTTTTATTTTTAGTATTATTTTCAATATTGTTGATGTACGATTCTAATCCTCATTAATGTGTAAAATATGTTTCTAATTCTTAAGCCTTTTTGTTTCCAATTTTTAAGTAATAAGTCTTCAAGTGTAGATAAATATGATAATATAACATACATATCCAAGTCTTGATTTATTATGATTTTTCACATATTTTTCATTTGTATCTTGTGTCCAGGCCTGGCTCTAAGCAAGTGTTGAAGGTGCAAATGCATAATGACCATCTGATTTTTGCAAAATTTTGTCATGTTTGAAGGTTTTATTTGTAAATATTTAAGGGTTATTTATATAAAAAATTTATTTATATGCCTAAAATTAGAATTTTTTTTATAATATGCACATGGTCCACTTTATTAGTTAGCCGGTCCTGCTTGTGTCATGTAATAGCTAAGTAATTTTGCTGCATCTTCATAGAGAAGATTTCTATGATTTCATTCGGATTGCTGTTTTGGTGTGGATTTTTTTTCCTCGATGTTTATTTAATAATTTTATTAGATTCTAAGTTTTGTTTTATGTGGTGTTTAATTTGTATTTGTATTTAGTTGTAATTTTTTTGTGTCTATCAAAATGTGAGAGTTGAAATAAATTATCATATTTTGATATTTAAGCTTATTTTGAGAATTTTTTTAGAAATTAAATATTAAAAATGTGGTAGATATCAATAGATTTTAATTTTTGTTGAAACTAATTATCAGTATGCTTTTTGTTTTATATGTATAAATAAAATTTATTCATTAATGATCTTAGTTATGTAATTAAAACTAATTATTAAAAAAAAATTAAAATGATGTTAAAAAATAGCCATTTAAAATTTGATATGTATATGATGAGATGGCAGCATAAAAAAGAGAAAAACTAACTTTATATATAAAAATGCTTTTAATATAATAATAGTAATAATATCGGATAATAACTTAAGATTAGAAACCTAGGTTGCCTTTTTAGGTTCCCAAAACTTGGAACCCGGGCTGCTGTTGATTATTTTTTTATTTTAAAAAAATTATAACTAATCTAGGTAGAATTTATCAAAACTTAAGAACATTTTAAATATTAAATTTGTTATATTGCAAATAAAACTCGATACAAAAAATAAACAAGGGATTGACAAGACAAGAGTGTTGTCACAAGACAATTCAATTCAATTGTTTTTACAGTCAAGAGTACTGGTCGATTTGAGTTAACTTAAAACGGGAGATATCCGGCCGGTAAGAAATTCATATAATAATTATCAAGTTGGGAATCGTATATATATGAGGTTATTTTTTTTTAAAAAACATACAATGTAAATTAACTTGAATGATTCCACGTGAACGTTGGCTTTGACACCGTATTGATCAATTTAAAAGAAAAACAATATGCAATTTATACGCGAGAGAAACAAAGATACTTGGAAGTACTGTTATGTTGTTTAGTGAAGAGTCCTTTGTTTATAAAAACAATGTTTGGTTTTATTCACATTGTCATTTTAGTCTTTGGACCATTTTCGTCTTGCTTTGCGTCCCGTGCATGTCTCCTCTAAATCATCACCATTAATACATTTTTATGGATACATGATAATATGCGAAATGAGATTTAGTTCAACTGTTCCTTTTCTGTTTTTTTTTTAAAAAAAATCTTTTTCAATTTTGTTACAAGTGTCATTTAGAATTCTAAAACATCTAGACCATGCAAATTTTCTGTCTACAACTATTAAAAATATTTTTTTTGCTTCTTAATTTAAACTTACCACAATTGAGGATATATATATATATATATATATATATATATATATTTGCAAATGATGATTTGTACAGTCATAAAAAAACATGATGATAAAAATTTCATGAACAATAGAAATTAAACCGATCCCGTCTGCACTTGCCGACCAAGCTCCCTCAAGTGTCACATCTTTTGTGTAAAACAAAATACAAAACTACCGTTAAATAACTTGTGAGATTGAAGTGTCACATCTACGGTGGAAAACAAAATATCAAACTGATGTTAAATAACTTGTGAGTCAATCTGTTCACATAGTCTCATGTTTATAATATATTATCATGTTTATGTTTGTTTTCGTAGTTCAACGATAGCAATCTACATTGTTTATATTTTAATCTTTAAATAACCAACGATAATAACTAAATCTTGATTATTTCATAAATTGTTTTTTCCAATCTTTTGATTAAAGCATGATCTCAAATCCAAAGACAATTCAAATTAGCACCTTTAGTCGTAATTTTATTTCAGTCGTTGGAATTCGATATAAAAATTAAATTATGGATGGCATAGGGAGATCTATATGGATAAACTATTATATTTCACTCGAAAGTGTGAAAAATAGTATGAGTATAAATGGAACAGAAGCCTAGCTAGGTTAGGATAAAGAAAACGATCAAATCTGCAAAGATCAGTCTCTCCCGAATCCCCAAAAAAAACAAAGCATGCATTTCGTAATAAACAACTCATCATAAAACGACACATAACTCGAAAACCTCTCCCCCCGACAATTTATCAATTCAATTTCTCTTTTTTTTAAAAGGAGCCAAAACCATGATAAATGATAATTCATTACAAGATCGATCCACATATGTTTATATATATATATATGGGTGCAAGCCATAAAACGTAAACACCTAATTGAGGATTTATACCTGAAAATGTCTTTCCCCGTGAAAGGTCGTAGCTTACGTGGCAACAACGGAGGAGGGACGGGGACGAAGTGCGGGAGGTGGAATCCGACGGTGGAGCAGTTGAAAGTATTGACCGATCTGTTTCGTGCCGGTCTTAGAACTCCGACCACTGACCAGATTCAAAAGATATCTACGGAGCTCAGTTTCTACGGCAAGATCGAGAGCAAGAACGTTTTCTATTGGTTCCAAAACCATAAGGCTAGAGAGAGGCAAAAACGCCGTAAATTCTCCATTGATTTTGATCATCATCATCAAGAAAATGACCATATCTCTCATCATCATCGTCAACCATCAACTAAAGGTAGTCTCAAGAATATATTATAATTTATGTGATATTCTCTGGCTAGTTGTTTTATGTTTTTTTTGTTATGTTCCCTAGCTGTTGTTTTTAATGATATATGATGTATTTAACCTTTTTAAGGGTGATCGATGGTATTATACTTGTAGATGTTTTTGAAATAAACGAAGAAGAGGAAGAGATGGTAATGGAGACATTACAACTCTTTCCGATGAACTCGTTCGAAGACTCCAAGGTGGAGAAAATGAGAAGCAACACGACGACGTTTTCGTCGTCCTCATCATGTGGAGCTGAGATGGAACATCCATCCCCGTTGGATCTCCGATTAAGCTTTCTTTAAATTAGCGACCACCTAAATATTGTCTTGAAAGTCCGAGAAGCATAAAAAAAGAAGAAGACATTTTAAGAGATCTTATGTATTTTGAATAATGACTCAACTATCCAATCATTGGATTCCAATGTATAAATTATGACATGGAAGCTTTCACAGAATTTTGATCTGAAAATTATATTCTACCATAATCTTAGAGGTATTTGGTTGTTGACCACAGTTAAAAAAAGAGGTAATTGGTCCGAGAAACTATAATAAATACAGTGAGAACTAAGGTTTTAATTAAATGCATCTTTCTAATCTCTATATAGTGTTTAAGACTTTAACCATTTAAGAGAAAATTTATTTACAAATGCATTAATGGTAAGAAAAAATATTTTGATCACAAAGTTGTTCAAAATGTTTTTGGGGTAATCAAATCGATTTACATGTACAACCAAACCGGGCCAATAAAATAAACCAAGAGATTAAATTAAACCAAAAGTTCATGAAATTGGGCTTTGAAATATATAAAAAAAAAAAAATTGTTAGCGGTCGTAAACATTAATGAGCAGATAAATTGTATAAAATGTCAACTTTAGGGCCCATATAATTGGGCTTTGAAATAGAAAGGTCCAATATTTGGTTTAACCCATCCAGCTTCATAGAAGAGAGAGCGTTGGTTCAGAGCTTTTCCTGGAGAAGAAGCAAACTCAAACTCCGTCGGAGAAAACGGAATCGGAAGTTGAGGTTTTGATAAATCCCAGTGAGAGAATAATTGAGTAGCTCTCAAGCGAATTTGATTCTCCCAACAATGGATGTGATAAAGACGCAGCAGATATCAGCGAGGACGATCGAGAAAGTGATTGTTCACCCACTTGTCTTGCTTAGTATCGTCGACCATTACAATCGCGTAGCCAAGGACACGCGCAAGCGCGTCGTCGGCGTTTTGCTCGGAAATAGCTCACGTGGTACCGTCGACGTCACCAACAGCTACGCAGGTGCTCTTAACTTTCTCTTCGATCTCACTGCTTGGTATTAGTTCAGATCTCGGAAATTTGTTTGAGCTCTTGCTGTTTCAGAATTCGCTATGTTTAGTGAAATTTACTTTCGTCCATCTCGTGAGGTTATGCGTTAGTTGGTATTCATGACGAGGTTTTATATGTTAATGCGATTTAAAGATTTTGTAGCGTTTGGGTTGGCACAATTGAGTACTTTAAGTTGATTCTGTGATACTGACTGATATCAACTCAAGTTAAGTGTCTTCCACTTTTGGGTATTGGATTCACTCAAACTTGGTTCTGTTACTTTATGGCCTAATACCATATCGGAGTGATGAGTCTTAGAGTGTCATTCGATTTTATAGTGGTGCATTACACTGGCACCAGTTCGTAAAGGCGTTTTTACTTACACATCACCTTTTGTATCTCGGTTTACAGTGCCTTTTGAGGAGGATGACAAAGACTCAAGCATCTGGTTTCTTGATCACAACTACCACGAGTCAATGTTTCACATGTTCAAGAGAATTAATGGTATGGCTCAGGAAAAATATAATGCTTAGAGTATATATATGAGTATGTGGAAAACCTCGTGTTGATCTATTTAATGTTTGCTTTCAGCCAAGGAGCATGTTGTGGGTTGGTACAGCACAGGTCCTAAACTTCGAGAGAATGATTTGGATGTTCACGCTTTGTTCAACGGGTAGGACCATGGCTTAAGGCAAAATCATTTAGTCTTTATCTTTGTTTTTTTTTGGGTGGTGACATGAGATATATATGGTTTGATGGTCTGTTTAAGTTATGACAAACATTTTAAAGCGTTTACAATCTATCTCTCCTCTCGTGCTATCCTTAATTTTGTTTTACTCTTGAGTTTTGATCTTGGTTCCTGGTATTGCAGCTATGTTCCAAATCCAGTTTTGGTCATTATTGATGTCCAACCTAAAGAACTTGGCATCCCCACAAAAGCGTACTATGCGGTTGAGGAGGTGAAGGAGGTAAAACACCAACCCTTTTCTAACCATATCATTTGCTCGACTGTTCAGTTGCATCTGACATACTTGATTTACTTTCTTATCTTTCTGAATATGTGCTGTTTGTGTTGTTATATCCATATATTTAATAGCCTTGATCCGTACTTTTTGTTCTGTAGAATGCTACCCAGAAGAGCCAGCAAGTGTTTGTACACGTGCCTACAGAAATTGCTGCTCACGAAGTGGAGGAAATTGGTATGTTGACATGGGGAAAACAATTCCTTCTGTTTTAGTGGTATAAATGATGGGCTTCTGTAATTTATTCTGAGGAAATTCATTGTAGTCCAATACCTGCTTGGTTGTTCTTGAACAGGTGTGGAACATTTGCTCAGGGATGTAAAAGACACAACCATCAGTACCTTGGCTACTGAGGTTCTTTCATTCACACAAAACTTAAGCATTTCACTATCATGATTCTTGATGCTTCTCCAAATCATGATCGTTACTCTTAAAATATATAATGTGAGGAACATCTTTCCTTATGCTGGAGAAAGTTAAAATTATTTGAACTGTATTTTAGGTTACTGCGAAGCTTACTGCTCTGAAGGGATTGGATGCACGACTTCGGGAGATTAGGAGTTACCTTGACCTTGTAATCGAAGGAAAACTCCCCTTAAATCATGAGATCTTATACCATCTTCAGGTTAGAACACTCCCACCTTTTAATTCTAGATGCCTAGTAGAAGTTATATTTATCAAACTTGTTATCGTGTTTTCTTTTTCCTAGTATATGTTGCTGCTATTACCCATTGAGGATTGATCAGCTAATTAAACACTCTTTTGAAAACCTGTAGGACGTATTCAACTTGCTTCCTAACTTGAACGTCAACGAGTTGGTTAAGGCCTTTGCAGGTTTGCCTTTTCTGCCTTTAAATTTTATGTTCGCACAGTTATTCTCTCATTTGCATTCTTTTTTTCATTCCTAACTTTATTCATTTTGTGCAGTGAAAACAAATGACATGATGCTCGTTATTTACCTCTCTTCCCTCATTCGAAGTGTAATCGCCCTCCATAATTTGATCAACAACAAGGTCAGAGGATCATCTCTCTCTCTCTCTCTCTAAAAATATTTGAACTTGCTCTTTGGGTTTTGTTTGATGGTATGTTTCAGTTATTGAACAAGGAACATGAAAAAGCAGAGGACTCAAAGCCTGTTGCCATACCCGCATCCACCGGGAGTTAAATGCAACCACATTTTGAGCTTTGAGAGGTTTTCAAATCGGATATTACTGTCATTTGCTGCCTGTGAAGAGAGTCTGGTCGGGGACTAACGGGTTCGGTCTCGTTCCGATGATGATCTTGTCGTCTTACTACTGTCGTTCCTACAATGGTTATGATATTTATATGTCGTTCATGTGTCAAAAGATTTTTCTTCTTCCATTTGATGTTTTATTTTGAGTTTCTTTATTTTATATTATTTTTTCCTTCAAAGATGATATAATTAAGTTTCACATCAATGTGCTGAAATCTCCAGGAAAGTTGTTCTCCTTTTGAGTACTGTAAAATTAATCCGAATCAATTTTTTAGAAACTGTTTTGTAATCAATCGTACAAGTCGCATTGAGTAAGGGATGTACTGGTTTTTGGTTGAAGATGAAGTGAATTGGGATCTGGTGGATTTTGGTTTAGATGTTGTGGATCCGGTTAACAACTGGTTTAGTTGATCATTGCGGTTTGAATTAGTCGAGATTGTTGATTAAGAACATCTTGTTTCAAGATTAATATAAACTAAGATATATATATATTGTATAGTTTGATTAAAAGGCAATCAAATGCAATATATATAGAAAATCACAAAATTAGATTCGTGTACACCGAAATCCGGCTTATGAAAATATTTTTCAAAACGAAAGTATGACTAAGTGTCCACATTGATAGAGGGAAAAAAAGGAAGAATATTGTCACTTTTATTGAGATTTTGTCATGAAAAAAAAATAAAACTAAAAAAGAAGGAAAAATTGTATTTTCAATTTTGAAGGAAAATAAAGTTCACCAGTTGCGTAAGCTTCGTGAAAAGGATATTATGAAAATGAGATTATGATATCAAGAACGTGCTTTGTTACGCAATATGCTTTTAAGCCTACTTTTTAAAGAACATTTTTCCTTGATAAGTGTTGAGCTGATTTAAATAGACTTTACTACTAAACTATAGATTAAGTTTTGTCCGTTTGCATAAAATAGTTGAATGATACAATTTAATATGCTCATAATTAGGATTAGCCTAATAAGGTCGCAACGCTTCTCGACGATTCTCGTACTTAATTTAATTGTTTCAATGTTCTTCATGATGTTTATACTCACGCAGCCCCTCTGTGCGTATGTCGCTTAGTATACTAATACACGCAATAAGTTAATATATTTGCCCTACTTAATTAATATTAGTCCAGAAAATACATGAATAAAAATGATTTCTAACAGTCGAGCTAGTGTGTTCATACAATAAATTACGGAACTCTTGGACATATATTACGGTATTTTTTCACGATTATTATATCCAACATCCAAATCATCTAGGTATATTTCATTTTAAAAATGAAAAGAAAAATCTGGGTCATATATGTTAACTCTATCGCTAATCAAGAAAAAAGCATCTTCTTTTCTTTTTTTGATAAAGAAAAAAAAATCTGTAAAAAAAAGAAGTTTATAATAAAAATCTGTAACTATTATTTATTGTCCATATACTTTTGCTATGGAAAAGTGTTGATGATTTGAGCTATCGAATCTTTGAGTTATGGCTATGTGATTTTTTTTGAATTTAGAACACACCGAGTTTTAATTTGGTTCACCGATATGGCTACGTTCGGAAGAGAATAATGTTCTGTCTTGCGAAATTCACTATGGAATGTTGATTGAAAAAACCCCAATCGTGGTGATTACAAAACCGCGAGCTTACTCTATGTTTTTCTATCTCTTAGGTGCAAGATCAAGAGCAAACATAGACCACGGGAGATGATCACGTTGAAACCTTCGCCGGAGTAAGTACGAGCCTCGGAAACCAGAAAAAACGAATCGCCGATCGTCTTCTTCACTTTCTCTCTCTTCTTGCTCTGTTTCTAACTGACTATCTCTCTCTTTTGTAAATCTTGTAACAACCCAATGAAGACGATGACTTCTCCTTTTGTCATCGCTCCTGGATTTGCCTTCGGGCCTTTTGTGAATAAAAGTCTTTGGGCCTTTGTCAATTTGTTGGCCCATTATTGTTTTGACCCAAACACCAAAACGACAAACTCCACCTTGTTTATGTCGAAAACCCTAGATGTATTCAGACAGCCACCCGAAAAAAAATGCTCTTGTCGTGACTGAGCTGAACTCTGTGGCGATTCCGCCGTATCTCCACCGTCACCGACTTTTCTGATGATATACTCCGATCAAAAGAATCGCCTCAGTCTTCTCTACCTTCGCCTGCTACCCTGAAGGTATGATTTTGATCCCTGCTCGACTTAGATCTGACCCTTGAGACCCACAAACTGACCTTCTGTTTCTGTGTCCAACTTTTCAGATGCTCCACCTTGAGCTGAAGACTCATCATCTCCGCTAAAAAAACACTCTCAGGTAACCCGCTCCTTTCGATATATGTTTCCTTAGATCAACTTCTGTCAAAATAAAACCATTTATGAAACATACTAACCCTATTTTCTGTTTCTGGTTTGCGAGAGACCCTTTTGACAGTGGAGTTACCTGGAGTCTCCTCGTCGCTCAGGCGACGTTTACAAGATCACAGCAGAGCTGAAACTTAGGCCTAGGTAAGGCTTTAGTTAGAAAATCTGCTGGATTCTTGCTGGTATGTATCTTATGCAAAGTGATTGTTCCGTCAGCCACAATGTCTCTGATGAAATGGTATTTAGTAGCAACGTGTTTAGTTCTCTCATGATGAACTGAGTTCTTTGCCAATGCCAATGCACTCTGTGAATCACAATGAATTTTAACACTTCCTGAGTTAAATCCCAACTCATATGACAAAGCTTTTAACCAAATGGCCTCTTTCACGGCTGAGGATAGAGCCATGTATTCTGCCTCAGTCGTTGATAATGCCACAACTGATTGTAAATTTGATCTCCAACACACTGTGTTACCCCAAACTTTGAAAACAAATCCCGTTACTGATCTTCTCCTGTCAAGGTCAGTAGCATAGTCAGAGTCACAGAACCCTTCAATGCTAAAACTTGAATTCTTGGTAAATGTCAGAGATGACTTTGATGCCCCTCTTAGATATCTCAAAACCCACTTCACAGCAGCCTAATGTTCTCTACCCGGATTTGACATAAATCTGCTAATGACCCCAATAGCATAAGCTGTTGATCCGTAAATCACACAAAAAGGGTAAAACAGTACTTTTAATCGGAATCTCGTTTATTGATCTAAGTCGGCGGTTACAACAGATTTTAAGTAAGAAAGCAAAGACAAAAGACTTGAGATCGGTAATGAGCTCTCTTGTATTCTCTGTCTCTGCGGAAGTTGTGGGATGTTTTGAATGAGGCGATGGCCTCCTTATTTATAGTGTTTTTGAGGCGGTTGACAGGAGGACTTCTCCTTTTCCGAGTTCGATTAGGAAAAGGAAATCTTCCGGTTTTCTCGCCGAGATAAGGATAAATTCCTGATATCTCGATGAATCAACCGAAGAGAATATTTCCATTTCCGAGATCGGCGGGAAAGAGGAAATATTCCGGTTTCATCTGTTGTAACGGACTGGGCTTGTGCTGGGCCCAGATCGGTAGCCGAGGTGGGCTTTCAGCGAGATCCCGAGCTCGGCCCAATGTTTTCGGGCCGACTTATCCTCGATCCGAACCATCGTAAACCGGTCTTGATTGAACCGATCTCGGTTCGAACCGAGTTAAACCAGGGGGTGCTAATCCCCCCTCTAACAATTGGTCCCCCCCTCAGTTCGGCGAGGGAGTTTATGAGTTCGGCGAATTTTTGAGGAGTATTCTTTAGCTCGGTTAAAACTGAGATCGGTATGATCTGATCAGATTCTGTTTCGAGTTCGGCTTGATGATACGAACTGTACGAGTTCGGCGAACTGCTTAAGTTCGGCTTTGATGATACGAACCGTACGAGTTCGGCGAACTGCTTAAGTTCGGCTTGATGATACGAACTGTACGAGTTCGGCGAACTGCTTAAATTCGGCTTGATGATACGAACTGTACGAGTTCGGCGAACTGCTTAAATTCGGCTTTGATGATACGAACTGTATGAGTTCGGCGAACAGCTTAAGTTCGGCTTGAAAGGACGGATCCTCTTTCGAATTTAGTGAGTTTTTCTTGAGAAGAGGGCGTCGTTTCGTCTTCCCTTGTCGCAGAATTCGAAGAGGTGCGCGTCGATTCGTCTTTTCTTACTATGGAATTCGAAGAGTCGCGCGTCGATTTGTCTTCTTCGATCGCGGATTTCGAGGAATTGTCATCATTGCGTTTTCCCTTATAAATACTGTTCGGTCCTCCTTCATTTCTCACTTCTGCTTTGCTTCCGAAAAGAAAAAGGTACTTTCTCTCTCTAAACGCTCTCCCTTCTCTCTAGAATTTATTTTTCTTTCCGTTCGCCGATCATTCCTCCGCCGTGGTTTCTCCGATCTGCTTGAAGATCTTCAAACTTTCCGGGCGATCTTCAACTGTTCTTCGTTAGTTTTCAAGCTGTTCTTCACCGATTCCTTCCTTCGATCGAAATGATCTCTGAAGGTGATTCGATATCTGTTGGTGACCGATCTCCGAATCAAGACTTCCCGGACCTTAGACGTTTTATGGATGATTCTGTTTCGAGCTCGGATATGCGAGATCTACTCAGACGTAACTCGCGTCGTGGTGAAGCAAGCAGTTCCAGGGTCACGATCGAGGTTCCTCAACTTGCTGATGAGGATGAACTTGAAGAAGTCGTTGAGCCAGATGAACAGATTCGGGCAGATCGGGAATTTGCAGTTCGGCTCGCGGAGGGCGGTGATGTTGCCTGTCCGGACGATCACGTTGTATCGCCAGCGGCTCGTCAGGATGATGTTTCCAGGTCGGCTACCGGACGGGTGGTTGAAAAGCCCGCGAGTATTGGGCCGTCTCGTTCCAAGGCCGAGACGGTCCAAGTTACTTTGGAAAGATGCAATGCTCCGGATGGCATCCTTGTCAAGATCCCGAAGAAGACCGACCGCCCGTGGGACGCTCCTGACGGTTATCTTTGTGTTTACGAGGAGTATTTTAGGAGCTGTGGTCTTAAGTTCCCCATCCCGGAGCTCTTTTACAAGTATTGCAAGAGGCGGCATATTGCGATCTCCCAGTTGATGCCGGCCACGGTAATAAACCTCATGGGTCTGCTTTCTCTTGGAGAGGAGTGCGGCATACCCATCTCGGCGAAGATCTTCGAAAAATTGTTCCGGGTGAATTTGTCGAAGGCGAAACCTTGGTATTTGTCAGCCATTGCGAAGCCAGAGTGTGACCTCGTCACCGGGAATAAACCGAGCAAAGTCAACAACTGGAATGCTCGGTATTTCTACGTGAAGATCGATGAATCTTCTGTCGAGTGTCCAAACGGGAGTTACCGAACTCAATGGAGGACGCCGATTGGTAGATATTCGTTTCTGATTTCTTCTAGTACCTTATTTTGCCTAAGTTATATTTCTTCGTTTCTTTTTCAGATCGTCACATACTGGGCTTCCTCATCACTACGCCGGGATTCACCTTTATCCACGCCAAGGAATTAAGTGCGGCAGGGAAAGCTCGGTGGCCAGAAGCTTACCAGGAGAAGCTTGATTTGAAGGTGAAGAGAGCCCTTAGAGGTATAAATGTCATTTTTGTAGTTCGATACCGATACCAATTTTTCAGGTGTTCATATCGCCTTTTCCTGTTACAGCAAAATCATCACGTCGTCCGAGGAAAATGAAGTTCGAGGACATACCCAATCTTTCAGCCGAGATGGAAGGCGATGATATGGATGTGGACGCTTCCATGCCCGACGACCGAACGGACCCCGAGATCACTGCTGCTGATGAACAGGTCGGTCAAGAGGAGGTTCCTGCTGGGGATCGGATTCCTTCGACCGAACGGGCAGACCCGGAGGTTTCGGCCGAAGAGACTGGCCAAAGGGACGCTTCTGCTGGGGAGCACGCTTCTCACCCGGCTGAGAAGAAGAGAAAAAGGAAGACAAAACGCGGGTCCCGGCGGGCTGCTGGTTCAACCGCTGGGGTCAGTACCGAGCACGCCGAAGGTGGCGAAGGCGACGGGGGAATTGCCGAGCCCCAACAAGCCGATGGAGATACGATTGTCCTATCGGACAGCTCTCCAGTGCCGAAGAGACGTCAGGCGTCAGGTCCTGAAGTCGATTCCTGGGATTTCGTCGAATCGTATCGGCGTTTGAGCTTCGGTCCGGACTTCCTTCCACCGGTTGACTGCCTTCGCCAATCGGAGGCTTATAAGAAGCTGGCCCAGACTACCGCCGAGGTAACTTTTCTTTTCAAGTTCGGTGTCAATTTCTTTCGATTGCTTTATTCTTAAAGTTCGTTACTTCTGCAGATGGTCGCTCAGACGAATGGGATCATCGGGCACTACGACCGTGAGCTCGGAGAATCGCGCCGCACAGCTTTCGAGGCGAGGGTTCACGCGACGGAGCTTCGCAAAGAGCTGCGCATATCCGAAGACCGAGTGGAGGCAGGTGACCGTGCGGTAGCCGAGCTGAACCGTGAAATTGCTGCCCTGAAGAGGTCCAATGCCGAGCTGGTGTTGGAAAGAGATGCTGTATCGGTGAAGCTGTTCGCGGAAACTTCGCGACTGAGGGCTGGTCGCACCCAGCAGATTTCTAGGAGGAAGGCGGTCACCGAAAAGTGCGAAGTCCGGCTCCAGAAGGTAAGGGACCACTTGTCGGCAGTTGAGCGGGCGAAGAAACCGTTCCTCGTTATCAATCAGGTTCAAGGGGTACTCGATTTCTGTGAAGGCCTCAAGAAGAAGCACGGTATTGATATCCCCTTGTCTCGTATCGATCGGCTCGAAAAGCTTAAGGCCGAAAAGATGAAGGAACATGCCGCGATTGACCTATGTGAGCTGGATGAGGCGGACTTGGTTGTCACGCCTTTCAGCGATCCGGTGCATCCAGAGGTCTCGACGTCGATGGGTAATGAAGTGCCACCGGGCCTCGACGAGTTTGGATCAAATCGGGCTTCCATGTCGGCTGATCGCGCTGATGCGATGCGGAAGCAAAACATCTGAGCCCCCCCTTTCTTTTGTAATATTTTTCTCCTGCCCGAATGGGCTTATAACTTGACCTCTTGGACCGGAGGGTTTTTAAAATCCGGTATCCGTCTTGTAACTTTGCCCGAGGGGCTTTTGAACGAATTCGATTTTTATTGATCTTCTTTTTTGAATGTTTAAGTTTTATTACTTCTCGAGTTATTCTTATGACGAATTTTGGTATATTTGAAGTCGTACTTAATACGAACTTCTCAAACTTATCGTACACAGTGGTGCCGTAAATAGTACGGTCTTAGCCGGATGAAGAGGACAAGTTCGACTGAACCCGTTCGAGGTCGGCAATCCTTATCGTAGATCGGCTTACTGATTTTGCGGTTGTTGAGAAACCGGCTTACTGGTATTTGCGATTGTTGAGAAATCGGCTTACTAAATTTTGCGACTGTTGAGAAGTCGGCTTAGATTTGCGAGGAAGGACGTTCGGCTTGACCCTAGAGTTTAGTTTAAGAGTACGTGAACAGCTTATCTTAATATGCTCTAGGTTTTCTCAGATTGAATCCGAGTGTGCGAAACGGGCTCGGCTTATTTGGCTCGGATAACCTGAGAAGTTGGTGCGAGACTGATCTCGGCTTTGAATGTGGAAAGTGTGTTATCCATTGCACCGTGAGGATGCGTGCGAGCTAAGCTCGGCTTTATCAGGTCGTCTGGCCAGGACGTTGATATGGGAACCGTTGATGGTCCAAAATGCGAACTGTTGTAGTTCGGCAAACGTAAAGTTTGGCTTAATGATACGAACTGTTTGGAGTTCGGCAAACTCAGAGTTTGGCTTTGGAAAATACGAACTGTTTGAGTTCGGCAAACATAAAGTTTGGCTTAGGAAAATACGAACTGTACGAGTTCGGCGAACTTCTTAAGTTCGGTTTAAAAATACGAACTGTTGTAGTTCGGCAAACATAAGTTTGGTTTAGGAAGGTACGAACTGTACGAGTTCGGTAGAATGCCTTGGTAATATATTTTTATTAATGTTATAGCTGCGCCTTGTGAGGGCTGCCTACGTACCTTCGAAAGAAGGATCAAGCCATTCGTAGTTCATGTTACATTTTAGAATCGAGCGTATGTGTAGTAGCTCGGTGATCCTTTTTTTTTTTTTTTTTTTTTTTTTTTTTTTTTTTTTTTTTTTTTGGCGCTCGAAGGTTGGCCTAGATGTAATACCGCTTGAGGTTCATGGAATTCCACGAACGGGGAATGGGGGTTCCGTCTAGCTTCATGAGTTCGTAGACGCCAGGTTTGACTACCCTCATGACCTGATACGGTCCTTCCCAATTTGTGCCGAGCTTGCCGGCATTCTTTTCTTCGGTGCCTTCGAAGACTTTTCTTAAGACGAGGTCGCCGTCGGTGAAGTGACGTCCGCGGACCTTTTTGTTGTAGTAGCGTGCTGCCAAGTTCTGATAATTCTGAATCCGAAGTAAGGCTTGATCGCGTTGTTCCTCGAGATTGTCGAGGTTATCGAGCATGATTTCGTCGTTAAGATCAGGATTTTGTACGAGCATCGTCCGACGGATAGTCGGGATGGTGAGTTCGGCGGGGCATAGGGCTTCCACGCCATAGGCCATGTAGAAGGGGGATTGCCCCGTTGACGACCTTGGGGTCGTTCGGTAAGACCATAAGACGCCGTCGAGTTTATCTGACCATGTCCCCTTACGAGTATCCAATCGTTTCTTGAGGCCGGCTATGATCGTTTTGTTCGTTGCCTCGGCCTGACCGTTGCTCGGCGGGTATCTTGGTGTGGAAAAGCTTAGTCGAATTTTCCACTTGGCGCAGAAGTCGTTGAATAGTGTTGATATGAATTGGGGACCGTTATCGGTGATAATCTCGTACGGAATTCCGTGTCGGCAGATAATGAATTTCCAGACGAATTTTTGGACGTCAGAGGCGAGGATGACGGGATATGCCTCGGCTTCTACCCATTTGGTAAAGTAATCCGTCATGACGAGGATGAATTTTTTCTGCGAAGTGGATCGTCTGAAAGGACCGATGATGTCCATCCCCCATCGCATGAATGGATACGGAGCTGTCGAAGTGGTTAGCAGCTCGGTAGGAAGGTGTATCATTGGGCCATGCCTTTGGCATTTGTCGCACTTTGCGACGAACCTTTCGTAGTCTGCTTGCATACTTGGCCAGTAATAGCTTGCTCTCTTGATTTTCAGGGCTAGAGATCGGCCGCCGGAGTGATTGCCGCCGTCGCCTTCGTGTATTTTTGTTATGACTTCCTGAATTTCATCGCCTGAGATGCATGTGAGGAGGATTCCTGCTGCGCTCCAACGAAACAGTCCGTCTTTGATAAGTATGTAGCGGGCGGCGCGCATTTTGAGTCGTCGAGCGGCCCATCTATCGGCCGGAATTTCGCCATCGATGATGTACATTTTTATTTCCAATGTCCAATCGGCAGGAGTCTGCTCGTCGGACTGTTCGAGGTCTATTGGTTCATGGAGTCCGTCTGTCTGTTCCTCCGTTTCATCGTCTGATCGGGCCGTGTCACCGTCTTGCAACGTGTCGCTGTTGCCTTCGGCGGTGTTAGAGTGTTCGGGCTCGGTGCCTTGATCGGGCTCGACGGTTGGAGTCCGTCTTTGTCGACGTGAGACAAGTTCAGTGGCGGGATTTTCCTCGTAATCCCGTCTGCGAGTCGTGACAATGCATTGTTCTGTGCTGCCGATACTAGGTTCTGATATACTTTCCACCGGGATCGTCCGTTTGAGGTGAGGGTCGGAGCTTGACGCCAAGGCAGCGAGTGCGTCGGCTGGAGCGTTTTCGCCCCGCGGAATCTTGGTAAGTTCGAACGAATCGAATTCGGAAGCGAGTCGTTTTACGAGCTTGAGGTATGCGTCCATTCGATCATTCTTGGCATCATACTCCCCGCTGAACTGACTTGCGACGAGCTGTGAGTCGCAGTAGGCGTGAATGCGTGTGACGCCGATGGCCTTGGCCAAACGTAGTCCGGCAATTAGCGCTTCGTATTCTGCCTCGTTGTTAGACGCGTTGAACGTTAGGCGGAAAGATTGCTCCAAGATTTCTCCCGTCGGAGATTTGAGGCGAACGCCTATTCCAGAGCCTCGGTGAGACGATGACCCGTCGACGTGAAGGATCCATCGTTCGGCGGTTATGACATCGGTGTTGATGTATTCCGGAGATAATTCAACGAGGAAGTCGGCGAGGACCTGTGATTTGATGCTTGTCCGGCTTTTGTAATCGATATCGTATTCGCTGAGTTCGATAGCCCATTTAGCCAACCGACCGGACTGGCTTGGGCTATGTAGGATTGTCCGGAGTGGTTGATCGGTTAGCACGGTGACCGAGTGTGATTGGAAATAAGGGCGCAATTTCCGAGCTGAGACGACAACGGCGAGGGCCAGCTTTTCAAGAGTCGGATACCGTCCTTCAGCTCCATCTAGTGATTTGCTGATATAGAAGATCGGTTTTTGTTCGCCCCGGTCTTCCCGAACGAGGACCCCGCTGATCGCTGAGGTTGAGATTGCGATGTAGAGATAGAGGGTCTCGCCGTCTTCGGGTTTTGCCAAAACTGGTGGTGTTGACAAGTAATCTTTGAGCTGCTTGAATGCTTCCTCGCACTTATCATCCCACTCAAGATTTTTGTTTCCGCGCAGTAATTGGTAGAAGGGGAGACACTTATCGGTGGACCGGGAGATAAACCGGTTGAGTGCGGCGATGCGTCCCGTGAATCTTTGCACTTCCCTTCTCGTTGTTGGCGATGGTAGGTCAAGGATTGCCGAGATCTGTTTTGGATTGGCTTCGATTCCCCTTTGAGTCACGATATACCCGAGAAATTCTCCGGAGGTTACACCGAATGTGCACTTGGTCGGGTTTAGCTTCATGCCGTACTCGTTCAGGATATCGAAACAGGTGTTGAGATGTCCGGCGTGATCCTTCGCAACCAAAGATTTGACGAGCATGTCGTCGATGTAAACCTCCATCGTTTTGCCGAGCTGGCTAGCGAACATCCGATTAACTAGGCGTTGGTAGGTAGCACCGGCGTTTTTTAGGCCGAAGGGCATCACCTTGTAGCAGTAGATACCGCGGTCCGTGATGAATGAAGTTTTCTCACGATCATCCGAATGCATGAGTATCTGATTATAACCTGAGAAAGCGTCCATGAACGAGAGGAGTTCGTTCCCGGCGGTGGCTTCGACGAGTCTGTCGATATGTGGGAGCGGGAAACTATCCTTTGGGCAGGCTTTGTTCAGGTCGGTAAAGTCGACGCATATCCTCCATTTTCCGTTTTTCTTTTTTACGACGACCGGGTTTGCCAACCAATCGGGATACCGAACCTCTGTTATCGACCCTGCGCTGAGTAATCTTTCGACCTCGTCGTTCACAGCTCGGGCCTTCTCGGGACCGAGCTTGCGTCGTTTTTGCTTGATCGGTTTGAAGGTGGAATCAACGTTGAGCTCGTGACTTGCTATCTTCGGATCGATTCCGGGCATGTCTGTGATTGACCAGGCGAAAGTTGAAACGTTCCTTTTAAGGAGTCGGATTAAATCCCTTTTGATGTCATCATCGAGTTCGGCCCCGATTCCTACACATCTCTCCGGATTGAAATCGTCGATATTGACTTGGACGATTGTTTCGCGTCGCGGTAAATCGGGATCGTTTGAATTTTTCTTGTTGATTACGCAGGTGCGGGGAGCGGTCCTCAGTTTGCATTCGTTAATGAAACACGTTCGGGACATCACTTGGTCGCCTCTAAGGGTGAAGATTCCAGAAGGTGTTGGGAACTTGACGCATTGGTGATATGTTGACACGACTGCTTTCATCGAGAATATCCATGGAGTGCCGAGTATTACGTTATAGATTGCGGGCTTGTCCAGTACCAAGAACTTGACCATTCGACAAGTGCCTCCGGTATACATGGGAAGTTTGACCGTTCCGGCTGTCATGGTTTGCTCGCTCGAGAATCCGGTGAGTGGTTCGATGTTCGGTCTGATTTGATTGTCGGGAAAGTCCATGTTTTTCAGTGTTTCCCTAAAAATCACGTTAACCGAGCTTCCAGTGTCGATTAAAATTCGTCCGACTACGACATCTCCGATGAGTGCCTCGACGACTAGCGGGTCGTTATGCGGCATATGAAGTCCTTCCGTGTCGGCCTCGGAGAAGGTGATTGGCGTTCCGCAGGGTATAGTCTGATGTGACTGTTTTGCGGCCAATGCTTCCTTGCTGTATGTCTTTAGAGCTCGGACAGAGTAGTTGCACGTTTCCAATGCACCCATAATCATGTTGACGCGTTTCCGAACCTGTGGAGGGTGTTGATTTTCCACGTTGTCCTCCCGATCCCGTTTCGGTTGTTCGTCGTTGGTTTTGTCTTTCCTTTGCTCGGCAGGTTTGTTTGGTCTAAAGGTACGTCTCCTACCGTTATCGTTACGGTACGGTCTGTTTGAGGGTTGGAAGGCTCCTTCGACTGGAACTTCCCCCTTTTTATACTTCATCATTAAAAATTCCTGTAGGTGTCGGCACTCCTCGGTCGAATGATTTCCATACCGGTTATGGAAATTGCAATACGATGCGGATTCAGTGGTGTCGGACTCTTTTGACTCTTTCGGCTCATCCGACCGAACCCAAGTGTTTGACCAGGATTGCTGAGTTTGGACCGTATTGACGGGTTGTTTCGGGGGAAGGTACAGTCTTTCTTTAGTGGCGGGCTGTTTCGTGATCGCCTATCTTTCTCGGATCTTTCCTCCTCCTCCATGATGAAGACATGCGCCCTGTGCAGGATGTCCTCCAATGTCTTTGGATTATTGCGTTTGATTTCCCTGTGAAAGTCTGATTCGTACCAGGTGGCTTTGTAAAGAGCCTCAATTGCGGCTTCGTCATCGATCGTGCAATGGGATACAACTGCTTTGAAACGTTCCATGAAGTTGCGTAAGGGCTCGTCCTGCTTCTGCTCGAGGGCCCAGAGTTCGGCGTTCTTGGTTTTCTGCTTGACAAACATGGTGAAGCGTTTGAGGAATTTGGTAGTGAGCTCGTTATAGCTGTTTACCGAACTTGGCTCGAGTGTCGAGAACCAATCGAGCGCGGCTCCGGATAAGTTCTCCACGAACAGTTGGCACATGGCTGCGTCCTTCTCAGTTTCCGAGCCGAAACGAAATCGGTTCATTGAGATGGCAAACGAGGTCAAGAAGCGTTTAGGATCGGTAAACCCTTCGTATGATGTGATCTTGACTCTCTCCAATCGCCGAACGGGAGTGTTGATGATCGTATCGGTAAATGGTGTCCTCTGCGACTCCTGAATTACCCGGTCGATTTCTGGTGCCGAACTTGTAGCCTGGTGGACTTTGGTCCGCATCTCTTGCAGTTGGGCCTGTACCTTGGCGAATTCCAGATTTACGGCAGCTTGATCTGCGATGTTAATTTCCGAACCGGACGCGGATCTTCTTGTCGGCGGGTCAACTGTGCCCGGGGGTCGAGCGTCGGTTAAGTCGGATAAGAGATTTCGGCGCAATGTGTTTTCGTTGGTGGGGGTGATCGGGTTTGGTTCGAGGATACCGATCTGATTTCGGCGTTCGAAGTGGGATGCTATCAGTGAGGCGATCCGTTCTTCGTTCCTTTTATTGATCTCGGCGAACTGCGTCGCCATGGCTTCCATGAAGGCGGTCGGATCCGTGAATATCGAAGCAGCCGGAGGCGGCGGAAGGGTTGTCGGGAGGTTGGTTCGATTATCCCCTTCAATAAGTGAGTTCGGAGGAAGCCCTCCTTCGTCTGTTGGTAGCTCGGTATTGACTGGATTGGGTTCGTCAATGGGCGGGTTTCGACCGTTGTTGTCCGAGCTGTCGACGAGGGCTGCGGTGGTATTGACTGGAAGAACCATTGCCGAACTTCAATCAAACGATATCCGAAAGTACTGTTCTATTTCTCCCCACAGACGGCGCCAATTGTTGATCCGTAAATCACACAAAAAGGGTAAAACAGTACTTTTAATCGGAATCTCGTTTATTGATCTAAGTCGGCGGTTACAACAGATTTTAAGTAAGAAAGCAAAGACAAAAGACTTGAGATCGGTAATGAGCTCTCTTGTATTCTCTGTCTCTGCGGAAGTTGTGGGATGTTTTGAATGAGGCGATGGCCTCCTTATTTATAGTGTTTTTGAGGCGGTTGACAGGAGGACTTCTCCTTTTCCGAGTTCGATTAGGAAAAGGAAATCTTCCGGTTTTCTCGCCGAGATAAGGATAAATTCCTGATATCTCGATGAATCAACCGAAGAGAATATTTCCATTTCCGAGATCGGCGGGAAAGAGGAAATATTCCGGTTTCATCTGTTGTAACGGACTGGGCTTGTGCTGGGCCCAGATCGGTAGCCGAGGTGGGCTTTCAGCGAGATCCCGAGCTCGGCCCAATGTTTTCGGGCCGACTTATCCTCGATCCGAACCATCGTAAACCGGTCTTGATTGAACCGATCTCGGTTCGAACCGAGTTAAACCAGGGGGTGCTAATCCCCCCTCTAACATAAGCTAAGTCTGGTCTTGAGCCTATCATGGCGTACATCAGACTTCCCACAGCACTGATGTTTTCCATATGGTTGGCTTCTATCTTCCTTTCTGCTTTGTTTAGACTTTTCAGTTTAAAATGAGTAGCTAAGGGGGTTGAAACTGCTTTAGCTTCTGAGAAACCAAAACTCTTCAAAACTTTCTCAATGTAGTTTTCCTGAGATAGGATCAGAATTCCTTTCTTTCTGTCTCGGTGAATGTCCATCCCCAATATCCTTGACGCTTGTCCCAAATCCTTCATTTCAAACTCTCTGTTTAAAATTTCTTTTACCTTCCTTATTTCTGACTTATTCCCTGAGGATATCAACATGTCATCAACGTACATCAACAGATAAATCTCCTGACTTGTCTGAGTATTCCTCATGTAGACACACAGATCAAGGTTGCTTCTCATAAAATTTTCACTCTTCATAAAACTGTCAAACCTCAGATTCCACTGCCTAGGTGACTGTTTCAGTCCATATAAAGATTTTCTTAGAAGACACACCTTGTTCTCATCCCCTTTTTTAATGTATCCATCTGGCTGACACATCATAATCCTTTCATCTAAATTTCCATGAAGAAACGTTGTCTTGACATCCAACAGTTCCAGTTCATAGTCCTTGTTGACTACAACTGACAACATTAATCTGATTGAGGTGTGCTTTACCACTAGTGAGAAGATTTCATTGTAGTCTATCCCTTCATTCTGTGAAAAACCCTTAGCTACAAGCCTTGCCTTGTATCTCTGCTTCTCAACTCCTGGTACTCCTGGTTTCAACTTAAAAATCCATTTACATCCCACTAGTTTAGGCTTATCTGGTTTATCAATCAGATCCCAAGTGTGATTCTTTTCCAGAGAATCCATTTCCTCATCAGCTGCATTCTTCCAATACTTCCACTTCTTACTTCTCTTAGCTTCTTCAAAATATCTAGGTTCTTCTGTTTCCAATTCCTCTGCAACTGACAATGCATAGGCTACGAAGTCTGAGTCCTCATACCTGGAAGGTGGCCTTACATTGACTCTTCTACTTCTGTCCCTTGCTAAGAGATACTCGTCTAGAGACTGATTCCCTTCTGAGTCTTGTTCCTCACTGAAAATCAACATGTCTGAATCCTCTGAGCTTTCTGACTCATCTGAACTCTCTTCAGCTTCTGAATCCTCTGAACTCTCTGATTCTGACTGTGAAGTGGATCCTCCACCTCGAGAAGAAGGCTCTCCTTGCTCAAAACCAGAAGGAGAAGGCCCTTTAATCAACTCTGAATTGAAAGACACTTGTTTACAAACCTTTTGTTTTTCTTTTCCTTTTGCCTTTTCTTCTTGTTTCTTGGCCTCTTCTCTCAAGGTGTCCTTGTATACCTCTTCTTCCCTGAACACCACATTCCTATTGGTTGTGCACTTCCCATCTTCTGGAATCCATACCCTGTAACCTTTTACTCCAAATGGATAACCTACGAAGATACCCTTCAGGGCCCTTGGACTTGTCTTTTCCTGAACTGTGTGTACATAAGCTAAGCAGCCAAACCTCCTTAGGTGATTTAAATCTGGTTTGTAACCAGACCATATCTCTTCAGGCAACTTAAACCCAATGTTGGAACTTGGAATCCTGTTTATGAGGTACACCGCAGTAGAAGTTGTCTCTGCCCAAAAATCTTGACCTAATCATGTTTATGCAAGCATGCTTCTGACCCTGTCCATGATGGTTCTATTCATACTCTCAGCTACACCATTTTGTTGTGGTGTATATGTACAGGTCTTATGCCTCTTGATTCCACTTTTCCTGCAAAGTTCATCAAACTGTAGGTTGCAGAATTCCAGTCCATTATCTGTTCTCAAGCAGTTAATCTTCTTCTGCGTGTGGCTTTCAACAGCTTCTTTCCATTCCTTAAACCTGTGAAATGCCTCATCTTTCGTCTTTAGAAAATAAACCCAAACTTTCTTAGAGAAATCATCAATGAAGCTTATGAAGTATTTGCAGCCTCCTAAGCTTTCCGGTGTCGAAGGGGAACCCCGTAGGTCAGAGTGCACATATTCCAGAATCGCTTTTGTGGTGTGTTTTGCTTCTGGGAAGCTTTTCTTGTGATATTTTCCCAAAACACAGTTTTCACAGAATTCCAATTTGCCAAATTCATTATGTGGCAAGTAACCATCTCTCACCAGCACTTCCATGTTCTTTGAACTAATGTGCCCCAATCTGGAATGCCATTGGATAGTTAGTTTTTCCTTTGACTCAATGAGATTTTCTTCTCCATTGGTCACCTTGGCTTGAAGGTGATACAGACCACCATCATATTTTCCTGTGATGATCTTCTGTCCATTCTTATAGAAATTAATGACAAAGTCTTCACCTTCATACTTGCAACCAGCCTTCTCTAACATTCCATACGAGATAAGATTCTTGCCAATCTTAGGCATGTACCTTACTCATGTGAGAATCACCACAGTACCATCAGGATTTGTGAATTTTACTTTGCTAATCCCCTTCACTTTACTCATTGTGTTGTTTGCCATTAGCACATTTCCTCTGCCACATGCTTCAAAATCATGCAGGAGATCCTTGTTGTGTGTGATATGAAATGTGCATCCAGAATCCAACACCCAATCATCCTTAGAACACTTCTGACTTGCGGTGAGCACAAAATGTTGTTTTATTTCTTCAACAACATTTGCAGATGACTCACCATCCTTCTTCTTTCCTTTTTGTGGACATTCTCTTTTCCAATGTCCTTCTTTACCGCAAATAAAACATTCTCCTTTGCTTGAGTCATTCTTTGACTTAGACTTTCCTCTGCTCTTTGATCTGTCATACTTCTTTGATTTCTTGCCCTTTCCATATTCTGTCCTTTTCTCTGACCTCCCTCTATTTTCTACATAGAGAGCTTCAGCAGCAGCTTTTCCCTTGGATAGCATACCGTTCTGCCTTAACTCTGCTTTCTTTGAGTAGGCTGAGGTTGTCACATCATCTACTGTGAGTGTTTCCTTGCATGAACCATACTGCAGAGTATGGACAAGCTGATCATAGGCTGGCGGCAGACCTGACAACAATTAGATGGCTTGTTTTTCATCAGAAATGGTAATCTTTAGACTCCCCAAATCTGCGATCAACTTCAGAAAGACGTCCACATTTTCTTCTATGGACTTGTTCTCCTCCATCTTGAAACATGAGAACTATTTCTTTAAGTATATTCTATTTGGTAATGACTTTGTTTGATAAATCTTTTTCAGAGCTTTCCACTGTCCCAGTGCAGTAGGCTCATGCATTATCTTCCTCAGTATAGAGTCACTCAAACAGGTTCCCATGAGACTTCTTACCCTCAGATCTTTGTCAGCCATCTTTTTATCGATTTGTGGCTCTGTTGGAGGCTCAGTTCCTTCTCCTTTAGTCTCTGTGGATGCATAGATCGTGTAACCTTCTTGAATTACAGTAAGCAGTCCTTGAATTTCAAGCTGACCTTGCATCTTATACTTCCACATACCAAAATCACTTTTACCGTCAAATTTATCCATGTCAAATCTTCCATGCATTGGTTCCATCTTTGACTTGTGCTGTGAATCTTTCTTTCAGGTACGCAGACTGCTGAATGTCTTCTTCCTCAGTATCTGGTTCCAGATTCTTGAGTATTCCCCACACTTAGCCAACACAGAGATAAGTCACTGCACCTTACTCTTATCTTGATTCAATAGTTGCAATCTTTTTGCCCTGAGCCTGGAGCTCTGATACCAATTGTTGATGTTTTGAGCTATCGAATCTTTGAGTTATGGCTATGTGATTTTCTTGAATCTAGAACACACCGAGTTTTAACCCGGTTCACCGATATGGCTACGTCCGGGGGAGAGTAACGCTCTGCCTTGCGAAATTCACTATGGAATGTTGATTGAAAAAACCCCAATCGTGGTGATTACAAAACCGCGAGCTTACTCTATGTTTCTCTATCTCTCAGGTGCAAGATCAAGAGCAAACATAGACCACGGGAGATGATCACGTTGAAACCTTCGCCGGAGCAAGTACGAGCCTCGGAAACCAGAAAAAATGAATCGCCGATCGTCTTCTTCACTTTCTCTCTCTTCTTGCTCTGTTTCTAACTGACTCTCTCTCTCTTCTGTAAATCTTGTAACAACCCAATGAAGACGATGACTTCTCCTTTTGTCATCGTTCCTGGATTTGCCTTCAGTCTTTTTGTGAATAAAAGTCTTTGGCCTTTGTCAATTTGTTAGCCCATTATTGTTTTGACCCAAACACCAAAACGATAAATAGATCTAAAAAAATCGTCATTTCACTTTGATTTCCATATTTTATTTTTCTTCATGTTGTTCTCAAAGTTATCAGTATCGCAAATCTTAGTCATCAAATAGTGGATATATATACATACACACGCATATTATAGATATACATATGTGCCAAATAGTGGATATTGTATAGTATATAGTAATGCACGTATGACGTAAGAACATTGAATGTTTTTCAAATTGGTATACATCAGTGTAAGGCATGTAGATCCCATCGAGGCGACCAGATCGAAAGTGACAAAATAACTAAAGGATGGCAAAAGAAATAAAGCCATAAAGTTGCAAGAAAGGAAAAAAAACTACTTTATTTTCTTTATCCGAAATAGGACTAGCAACTCGCAATATATCATATCACAATTGATGATCAAGATTCATTTAATATAGAAGATATGTAATTCAATAATGATTTCTTTGAATATGAATTATGATAAATAAATATATTACTTAAGTTTAGTTTTTGGTTTTTATAACAAAGGGAGTTTGATCAAAAATATAGATTAATTTTCAAAATTTATAGAAAATTAATCGGACATTTTTGTCGTTTAAAACATTCATAATGAGAATTTTAAAAAGTACTATAGAATGCAGGGGTGAATGCAGAATGTTAACAAAAGTTGGGTGGCTCAAGAAGTCAAGATCTATATCATATTCTACGTAATTTAGAATATGATGATATACTTAGTATAGAATTCGTCTTCTGCCTTACACAATCTATATCATATTCTACGTAATTGAGAACTTGTGTTTTGCCATACACAATCCATATATAGTATGTTCTAATATTCTACGTAGTGTAGAATATATTTTTTGCCTTACGCAATTCAGAATATGTATTACATAATTTAGAATTCATCTTTTTCCTTACCCAATTCAAAATTTACGTTCTTTAGAATTCGTTTTCTACCTTACCCAATCCAAAATATAATATAAGTTCTACATCTTTCAGAATTCGTAATCTACCTTACCCAATCCAGAATATAAATTTAGAATTTTTTTTCTGCCTATCGCACTCCATAATATACGTAATTTTATGAATCATATTATGTACATGAAAGTTCTAACTTGATGAGATCTTACATTTTACATATGCATATGTTACAGATTTACGTACTTTGTGGTATATGGAAATCGTTTCGCAATAGCGATTGAATATTCACTGTTGGTAAATAAAAGCGTGGTAGATTACTTATTCTAGAATCTAATACGACTTTTGAAGAGCTGAAGATGATGGTTTCAGAAGACTATGGCGTAATTATGGCTGATGTGGAATTCCATTATTTACATGCTGATTTTGATCAGTAACTTAAAATCTCCTCCGATTCGGTTATTCTCACTAATTAATGATCGGAAAATGAAAAATTTGTTTAGGTATTTAAGTAAGAAGACTACGATACAGTTGTGTGTGACATTTAAAGCTACTAGTGCAGATCAAAGAAGTAAAGTTAAATGGTAAAACCTTTCTAATGTAAATTTGTAATGTGATCGTAGTTAGTGTGAATTTGTTTGAGTGAAACAAGAAAAGATGTGTACGGTACGTGTGGATATCTAACCCTAAGAGCAATATTAGGGACGTGAAGTTAATGTGAATTTGAGTGAAATAAGAAAAGATGTGTATGGTACGTGTGGATATCTAACCCTGAACGTTGATAAATTTCCTAGTCAAGGAAAATATAATCTAATCAAGAAAAGTCTTTGACAAATTTGATAAATTGAATCAGCACCAAATTATATGATCCTTAATATCACACGTACGTTGAGTGGGTTGATTCTAACAAATTAATGTATATTACAAATTAGTACAGAAGCTTGGTTCAACGATACAGTAAATGTATTTACTTAATTGATAAATGAAGTGGGTTCGTGAAAAGAAAAAAAAGAAAAATTAGTACAGAAGCTAGCTTTTTTTAGTACTGACCATCGATCATAGTTACAGCTGCGATTTTCTGTGTAGCCAACGAGCTCCACTACTGAGGAGTGATTATATATTTGATCTCTTAGGGTGTATAATTTTGTTTTTGTTTTGTTTTTAATTTTAAAATATTTGAAATTTTATTTTTAAATTAAGGATATAATAGAATTTATATTAATAAAGATGTAGTTTACCAACCCTCTTTATTAAAGGTTTAGATTAACAAAGATATGAAAAAAACATCCTTTTTCTTCTTTCAATTCTCCTATTTATCATTACTTCTTAAAATAGATTTTCAAACTATTGAGCATAGTAAAATACTTAAATCATTTTTTCAAAAAAAAAAAAAACAACTTAGATCATTTTTTAATCTTATGCTGAAGTACACAACAATATTTTGTCACAAACCTTATTTTTGTATCCAAAAGACACCATTTTATATAATTCTAAACAAGTACATATTTGGGGAGGCAAAGGGGTTGGTGTAATAGATGAGAAGAATGAGATTCTTTGGTCAGAAGTGGAAAGCAGACTCAGCCTCTATTTTATTATACTCAAATAATTTGTTCATACCTTCCAACAACATTCACACAATATTTCCAACCATACCATCTACTATAATTAATTTCCCCAAATTGATTTCTAAGTCAAGTTCTTATAACTTGCATAAAATTATAACTCATTTTTGTGTTGTGTTGGATCTCTTAGATCAGTCTTGATATCTTTGTATTTAGCTCCATAAAATAAGTTGTGGTTAAATCCCTTAAATGTTATCTTAAACGCACGTACAAGTCTTTTTCACAACTATAATAAATGGAAAAGAAAACATAGATATTCTAATTTAGTGAGATTTCGTAGACACATACACAACCATATTCATGCAACAAAAAAACAACAAGTTTATAATTTTAAACCACACAAAAACATATTTAAACTTGGGTTTTTCTTGTAATGCCCTACTTACGCTGAGTTTGGGGATTCTAAGTTACCTTAAGCTTCAACACCGAATGCATTTGCTCGGGCGAAGCTAATGGCAGCATCGAAGGAAGATGGTGATGGAGAAAACAGGTTTTCAGATAGACTCCGATCCATAAACATTACTCCATCCTCGGCATTATCCTTGTCAATAAACCCTAAATCCGGGAGGATATCTCTGTGATCGGAAATGGAACGGTTAATGAGATTGGCGTTGAGAAGATTGACGGTTGTGGTGTCATGGATGCTTGGCCGGCGCTTATCCTTGGCTCCGGAGAGTTGTCTCTGGTAATACTTTTGCGCGTGGCTCGCGACTTGCGTTGGCGTCTTAGACACCACGAAGTTTCTCGATATGTTTCTCCAATCTCCTTTCCCGTATTTGAGAAGCCCTAACAAGAACCTCCTGCAGAGAACAAGAACAAGAAACAGAGCAATGTAAAGCCTAAAAACAGAGCAATGACTTTCGTCGCAAGAAACATTGGAAAAGAAACATATAGAGCTCAAAGAGTCTCTTAACCTGTGTTCTTCCTCTGTCCAAGGAACTCCTTTCTTTCGATCTTGATCAGATCCTCTGGCTCCATTAGGTCGTTTCCGACACGTGTTTGGGTCAAAGCCGACGGGAGAAGAAGCTGCAGGGTAACCCGGAATGGGGACACGTCCTGCTTCTATGTCGAAAACGTCTTCTTCGAGCTTACTGTATTGCTTCATAACATCCAAAACAGTCTTTCCAGGGATCATGGAAGCAACTTTGAACCAGCGATCGGGGGAGTCTTCAGCGTATATCGCAAGGGCTCGTTCAAACATCTTGTTCTCTTCTTTAGTCCAGATACTGCTCGAGCTTTGTAAGCTCATCATCTCTTGAAGAACGAGCCGGTGGTCAGAGATAGGCACGTGAGAGAGTGGATGCAGAGTCTCCATAGCTAGAAAAAAGGAATAAAAAGTTTCAACTACAAACACATGCAGCTGAAAAGATTGAGGATTGATCTGTGGTATTAGGAAAATATGGAAGCTTTTATATATAGGATTTATTGATTAGGAATCAAAGGGGAAAAAATGACAAAAGGGAAGGTAAATCAAGAATCGTATACTGAGGGAATCAAGAACCTGATTTGGGTGAAAGATTTGAAGCATATAAAACCGACTGCGTCGAATCTGAAAAAGACTAAAGCTTTGAAGAATCTATGAGAATCTGCAAAAGTAGGTCATACAAGGAAGACAAAAACAGCAAAGCCACCAGTTGAGAATTTCCTCGGATATGAAGCTGTGATGAGAACAGAACAGACTCTGAAGACCCAACTGAGAGAGAGAGAGAGAGAGAGAGAGAGACAGACAGAGATTGTGAAGGACAATTAAAGAAGAGTATTATAGAGAGAGTCACTGTTGATTTAATTTTATTTATGTAAGGGAAATTTGGATTGGAGACAAGAGAATGGCACCACTCGGATTCTTGCGGTTCGTTTTTGTCAGAAAAATGATTCTTATTAATAAATATATATTCTGAATACGACAAATTTATTCCATCGTCTTTTTTCTGGTCCACACACGGGTTGACTATGTAATTGATATAATTGTCATATGTTGGTTCTATATATAAATTTATCAAGATTGTTTAAGCACAAAGCGCCTGTAGCTCAGTGGATAGAGCGTCTGTTTCCAAAGGTCATAGGTTCGACCCCTACCCGGCCCGAAATTTTTAACTTTTGGAGATTGTTTTTTAACTTTTTGCTTTTCGATCCAGTTCTAGTCTCTCCATTTAAAATTTAACTAGATTCTACCCCGTGTGTTCGCACCAGAATTTTTCTTTGTTTTGTTTACCAAATTTTGTAATATAATTTTTTTTGTATTTATATATAATTTTTCTAATAAGTGACAAAGATTTATTTTTGTATTTAGATATAGTTTGTTTTTGTAGATTTAAGTTTTTCTAGTATTAAATATGACCGTGATTATAAAAACATAATCCTATCTCGTCCATTCATATTAATCCGAGAATGACCGCGATTATAAAAACATAATTCTAACCCGCCCATTCATATTACCGTATAATATAAATATTTACTAATTTCATATTGTATAAAAATATACAATAACATATCGTTTATCATGTCCGTCATTATGAGAATATTATTTAAATTTAAATATTTAAATTAAATTAATATCCGGTTTATTATTTTTGTAAAGAAACAACTGGTTTTGTGATTTTTGAAAATTAATCTAACATATATTTAAGGAAATCCAAACTAATCTAAATTAAAATTTGAATTTTTGGAATTGTTTTTAAATATAAATTAAAATAATTTTTTATTAATATTGTACTAAATTGACTTGTTTGTCAACTTTAATAGTAGTTGTCCAAGTAAAGAATAGCTTAATATGAAGATTTTCATGTTTGGACACAAAAATATATCTGTTTTAATTTTACTTGTGGTAGAATTCTTAATTTTGAATTTGAACCATTTCTGGTTTAGATTTTATGATAATAATTTTTTTAATAAATCTATATTAAAATAAGAGAATATTAACATAATCTGGACAATCTTACCAAGATTAATTAATCTAACATATATTTAAGTAAATCCAAACTAATCTAAATTAAAATTTGAATTTTTTGAATTGTTTTTAAATATAAATTAAAATATTTTTTTTATTAATATTGTACTAAATTGACTTGTTTGTCAACTTGAATAGTAGTTATCCAAGTAAAGAATAGCCTAATATGAAGGTTTTCATGTTTGGATACAAAAAATGTATCTGTTTTAATTTTACTTGTGGTAGAATTCTTAATTTTGAATAGAATAACCATTTCTGGTTTAGATTTTATGATAATAATTTTTTAATAAATCTTTATTAATATAAGAGAATATTAACATACAATCTTACCAAGATTAATTAGATTTGCATTTCGAATATAATTCTAAATTAACAATTCCTAAAATTGTGTGATTTTTTAAAATATTAATCATTTTATATATGTAAATAACAAATATTGAATCTGTATTAGTAATCGAATGTTGTCCATATGCATGATCAAACTTATGGTTGTGCAAATCTAATTAATAATATATTCATTTTTCAGTTTGAAAAATATTTAATTATAAATCTGATTGTATTAATAAGATTTAAATTTAGAAGTAAACATATTTTGTTATTAATTCTGACTATTTTTTTGTAACTGTTGATGAAATCTCAGAAAATCTACATTAAATTCAAAATTTAATATCATCTTTCAATCAAAATTGTTAATTTAGAATCTGTATCATTCAAATTTTTTTGATTATTTGGCATAATCGAAATTCAAAAATTCAAAATAACTAATACTATTTTCGTAACAAAATAATAATAAAAATTAAATTATTTTTGAAATATTTAATTTACATATTTTTGAAATAATCGATTTTACTTATAATTTTAAATATTTAATTTAATTTCTGGCATATTCTGAATTTTTATAATTACCAAATAAAATTAATATATATAATGATATTAATTAATTAAATAAATTAATCTTTAATTAAATCAGATTAATTAAATGAATTTTTAATTGAACAAAATTCAACTGTTTTGGAAACAGTGAATAGTTATCCACAAAAATCTAAAGTTTAAAAATTATACATGATAAGAATAGATTTATTTTCATTTTTTTCTGTTTGAACACAAAATAACATTCTGTTTTAATAGATTAGAAGCGAGCAATTAAAATGTATTGTATTTGATATAGACAACTGATGACTATTAATTTCTATGTCGGTCAAGATATTTTTCACAGAGCATGACAAATTCAATATTAAATCCCACATTCCCAGTATGTCTCCATTTAAAGTTTTGTTTTTTACTTGTTTGATGTTTAAAAAAGTTACAAATTACTTTCTTCAAACCAAACTTTAATTTAAACGAAATATTATAACGTTTGGAATTTGTTACAGCTGAATCGACCATGCCTAACATATAAATATATGATGAAACAAATTAACTAACGTAGTAATATTAAAAACGTGTACTAACTATAAGATCTATTAAAAACGTGAACCAAGCATAAAATCTATGAGATCTGAAATCTGAAATGATTTTTTTTTTTTTTTTTTTGTTGGCAATTTCATTTATGTTCCAATCATAATTTTTTTCTTCTGTAACAAAATAACAAGAACAAGAGAAAAAAATGTAATCAACCTGAGAATGTCTTTTCAAGCCATTGACACTTTCTTGAATCACAAGCAACCAAACAATTTCTTATTAGCATTTCTCAAAGCTCAATAGATAGATTAAGATCTTCTTTTAGCATTTGGGAAGATCACTTGGAGGCGGTGGAAGTCTTTCGTTAGAACCTTTGCCGCCTTCCACAAGAAACGCCATTTTAAGTCCCCAAGAAGTGTGCACTTCCAAGTGACAATGAAAGAACCAAACACCTAATAAATTTCAAAATCCAATCTTACTCACTATTAAGGTAGGGTCAACTTTGATTAAAAATCACTCAAACAAAGTATTATGATGAGATTAATAACCTGGATTGTCTGCTCTAAACCGAATCGCCGTCCATCCTGCAGTAGGGACACTAACAGTGTTCCTCTCGACCGGATCAACGAGATTAAACTTCTTCGGATCATTCAACGGATCGAAATTCCCCAAACGTTTACCAATCACGAAAAAATTCGATCCATGGAGATGCGTAGGATGGCTCTCTGGTGCGATAACACTTGTCCCTTGGATAATAACCTGTACTGTTGCATTAAACTCAAGCCTATAGACTTGTGTTCCGTTCTTTGTCTGAAGATTATTCAACGGAGTACTGTTATTACCGCCGGTGTAGTTAAACAGCGTCAAGGGTCTTCCTGGAAAATCATCGGTGAAAACGCCTTCGCTTTTGTTGAAATAATGAGCTTGAAGCAAAGCCATTGTTGGCATCACAAAGCTGACATTGTTGATGTCAGCAATGATTTTGGTTCCGTTGAAACACGTTGCACACGGGTTAACACCAACTCCTATCGCGAAAAACAGCGAGTGATCCATCCTTAAAGGGACGTTGGACGGATAATCTCGCGAGTTCAAGCTTCTTAGAGAGTCTGAGAAACTTAGGGCAATGTTTGTAGCGTTTATTGGAGGAATCTTGGATATGGTCAACGATTGTGTTGTTGTAGTGTTATTGTAACGCAAAAAAGCAGTTGCGGTTGCGTTATTAACGGGGACAATGGTGTCCATAAAGGGGGAAATGGTCATTAAGAAGTTGCCTTGGGGATGATTAGCGGTTAGCATTGCGTTTGCTGTTTGGCCTGGACCTAAGAAAAGCGTTTCCGTATCAAACGGTTTAGTGTAGGATGCGTCTACTTCAACGACGGTTAAGTTGTGTCCTGCGATCTTGAAGAAAAGCTCGTCGTTTACTGCAGCGTTTATGATCCTTAAGAGATAATTCTTCCCGGTTTCGACGTGTAATGTGTATCCTGCGATCGCAGACATGGGATAAAATTTTTTTGTTACATATAAAATATGAAATAAGGAATATGAATTAATTTAAATGTAATTGATTCAAATATATTTAAGTTTATAATAGATTTAATAAATGTTTGATAACAAATTTAATAGCTGTTTGGTAACAAGTTCAATTTATTTTAGAAAATAAATAATGTTTGGAAACCAATTTCAAAAGTGCTCATGTTTTATTAGTATAGATATATTGAAAATAGATTTGACTTATATAATAAATTTGGACTCTTTGTTAAATTTATCCAAAACCAAACAGAACTGAATCAAAAAATTTCACACTGAACTGAAGAGAACAAAACAAAAAAAATTATTAGATGCAAAAAACTTCATAGCAATTTTTTTTTTTGCAAAAAAAAAAGATTTTAATATTGTGAAAAAAAATCATACTGAATACCAAAATAATAGAACCAAACAGAATATCATGACGTCTACGCCGCTTGTTCATACCATGAGAGTTGTTGCAACCGGGGATTGGACCGGTAAGTCCGTTAATGGTGTGAGCATCTGAGATATTTGGTGGCAAACCGGATTGTGTGGATTGATTAATCACAGCTTCAACATCTGATTTCCACCATTCACCTGCAAGAATCTATCCCATTAAACACAACTTAAGAGATGAATCATAACTTAGGAAATATGGGGTTCGATTGTCAGAGATTGCGATTTATGCAGATTAGTAGAAGCAAGTTTATATAAAGAAAATTTCAACATGATGCATGTGGAGAATCGTTCATCGTGGCGGTAGATCATTTAGAAACGGATAACGTTGTAATATTGTCTTTGTAGTTGTTATTATCAGTGTTAAGAAAAATACCAATCATATGATCCGGTAACTAATTAGCGTCAAAAAGCTCACCGAAAACGATGATTTTCTCGGTATGAGGCCGAGGAAACGGGTAAGGTACAGCACGTTTCGGAAGAATGACTATAGCACCGTGGACCGTCGCCCTAAGCCACGAGATATGAGCATGCCATAGAAGCGTTCCTCGTTCCTGTGAGCGTGAAATTGTACACAAAAGTTCCTCCCGGTTGGACCGGACATTGCGTTATATAGGCCGGTCGATCGGACCATCCTGTCCTTAGTTGTTTCACACCATGCCTGTAAAAACCCCAATCAGTCAAGATTTTGTTCACACATATTGTTCACACGTTCCTCGTTCCTGTGAGCGTGAAATTGTACACAAAAGTTCCTCCCGGTTGGACCGGACATTGCGTTATATAGGCCGGTCGATCGGACCATCCTGTCCTTAGTTGTTTCACACCATGCCTGTAAAAACCCCAATCAGTCAAGATTTTGTTCACACATATTGAATACATGGAGTCACACTCACTCTTTTTGAGTTGTAATTACCAGTGGATAGTGACATTGTAGTTGACGTTGTTGGTGAGGTTAACGATCACATTATCGTCTTCTCTTGCGTAAAGAGTTGGTCCAGGGAACTTCCCGTTAATGGTGACTATCGGCTTGGTTGAACAGAGCTTGGTCATGTTCTTGATCACTACCTGTCTCATAAAGGAGAAGATCAAGACTAGTTTGGTTACTTGTTGTTCAAGAAAACTCGAAAATCTGTAATACTTACATTGAACTTGTAGCGACGAATGTTTGCCTCAGCCAAATATAGCATAGAGAGAAACACGAGAAGAATAATTCGAGCACAAGATGAAGCCATTGTCTCTATACACTCAGCCTTTTGCTTGGAACTGACGAATCTATGAAGCTATAAATGAAGGCTGTGTAGATCAATGATTTGATCTTGTAGTCTTTTTCTGTTTTTCCTTCAAAATTACATAAAGTATAGAAAGCTACATAGAGGATAGAATAATAATACTTTGAAGTTAATTTACCCAATAGAGACAAGAGTAATTTCTTGTGATTCAAGATACTAGAGGGTATATAGTTTTAACAATTAAAAAGTATAAACAAGAATTTAGTCTTACAATATTTTTCAGTTTATTTTTGAAAATTAGTTCTTTATTAATTAAGTAATTGGACAATCAAAAGCTTGTAAAGCAGAACGACTCTGATTTTCTCATCCTGGCCCGAAGACCATAAACGTACTTTCCCGGGTATTTTGAATAGAAATCACAAATCACAGACAAACCCTAATCAAAACTCTCGTCGCTTAGATTAGAATCCACCTAATATGGAAGATTCTTGTCAACTTACTCTAATTGCTCAATAATAAATTGGAAACAAAGATTAATAATTTAATATCTCAAACTGTTGCATTATTCTAGGTTACTCCAACATATTAGATATTACCAACAAGCATTAATTAAAAAAAAAACTGTTTTCCAGAAAAGAGAAATAAAGAGTTTTGCTTAATCCTCATAAGCAGGAGATAGTTAAAAGAGGATCTTAGGCCGCAACGGTAGGACGACCAGCCTGAAGTCTGAGCACCCAAGCCATTCTCAAACTTGATTTCTTCAGCTGCAAGAAGATCTCTCTGTACTCTTTCCTCAGAAACAGATCCAAAGCAAACAAGTAAAGATCACTGCCTTGCTCAACCTCTTCCATGGCGTCCAAACGCTCAATGCATTCACCAATAGTATACTGGTACGGCTTAGCCGTTGCCAATGGACCCTTCAACAACCTCTCCGCCTCCAACGGGGTACATATGGGAGTTGCAATCTCAACATCTTGTAACCGAGACTCTGCAAAACCAACACTGTTAAATCTCCTGCGGTGCGGAGTATGAGAAGGCTCAGCATCATCGTCACCATTATCATCATCATCATCTCCATCTTCACTTCCAGTGACTGGCTCGTTTATGTAGAGTGTTGATAATGGAGTTGGGTCATGTAGCTGTGGTGATTCCGAATGATCGCGCACCTTCTTGTGGTAAGGACGGAAATCAGCTTTTCCTGGTTCAATAACTCCTTCGAAGATGATTGCTAGTTTGTCTGCGCAAGGAACTTGTTTCCTTCTGAATTGTGTAGCTCTAGGGTTATCCTGTAAATCGACAACAACAAAAAGAGGAAACAAAATATCATATCTTACCCCCAAGGTGCAAAATTTACCACATGATAATATATTTTGTTCACCATTTTTACCCTTAATAAGATTCTCCAGTCCTCTTCTGTTGCGCCGAAAGTACGAGTATTTGGATCCCATTTCATGTTAGGATTACCAATAACTTGACACCAAATCTTCCAAGCTTTCCTCGTACAATCCCAGTGGTTTTTCATTTGCACTCTTGTGTAACTTTTTCCAGTGTTTTGATTGATTGTCTCAAGCATCATTCTCCAACTTTCCTTTGGATAATGTGTGTCAGGTCTGTTTCGTTTGTAAGTCTCCTGGACCAACAAGTCGACAAACAGCTCGTGTGCGGCCGGTGACCAATACCCTTTTGACTGAGGAGTCGAGAAATTAGATGCGATTTGCATATTATGAGTCGAGAAATTAGACGCGATTTGCATATCATCATCTCCAGTTTCAGCTTCTTCTTCATGATGCCTGCTTCTTCGCTTCCTCTTGCATTTACTAGAACCAGCTTCATCGTCTCCACCATCTATGTTACTTCCTTCAAAGATAATCTCTAGTTTCTTGAGGAACAATGGAGGACTCAACCGATACGGCCCAGCATCAGGATTCTCCTGTGACAAATCCAATCATGTTATATAGCCTTAAGAAACAGCCAAATACACATATAACGCAAACAGGTCTTTGTACCAGTATATAGTTGGCCCAGTCTTCATCACTGGCATTGAAGGTGTTTGTCTCAGGATCCCATTTCATATCACTGCATTGAACAAGTCTACGCCATATTTTCCACTGCTTGCACATTGTGTCCCAATGATTCTTAAGCTGATTTTTGTTAAACCTCGCGCCCGCCCTCTGCTGAAAAGGTTCCAATAATTGCTGCGTTCCAGGTTTATTCCCCAGCGCCTTATGCTCGACGCATAAGTCGACAAACACTCTGTGGTATTCAGGTTCCCACGCGGCTTTCGGCTTCATAATTCTTTACTATATACATACATACATATATGTGTAGATAAGTAAAGACAACAAAAGGTAAGTTCCTTTCCAAAACAAGTTACACATTAGGCTCTAATTGGTAACACTGCAGAAATCGCAGGAAATAATGTTTTTAAAAATGGCGCGAGTCGCCGAATGGTTGAACATAAATCTCAATTCTGCATAAATGTGTGATTGGTAAAAAAAAACCGCTGAATCGCGGAATGTTTTTGTCATTGCGCAATTTCGAGGGTTGTCAAACGCTTCCTAAAAAAACAGTACCCAAATCTATACAAGTATACATCCACAGCTATCTGGAAAATTTACATCAAGTGTTTCCTAGAGAAGCTGAATCCAGAATTAATATTAGAATAGAGCCAGAAACTCTTAGATTAGCCTAAACACATGCAAGTGTATTACACAGAAACATACATGACTGAATTTATACATCCACATTTGTCTGGAAAGTTTCTATCATGGCTAAAATCTAGAACTAACCTCCTGGTTAGAGCCAGAATCTCCGTGAAACAACTAGATAACCTAATTAAATTGCAATTGCTTTACTTGCAAACAAACATCCAGGATTTATCAAATGCAAAATGCAATAGACTCTCTAACAAAATTACTCTGGTATCACAATCAAAGATAAGCTATAACAATGATTTTGAAAGGCAAATTCTGATAATCGACTGCTCATTTATCACATGACAATTACGCGATTTAGGGTTAGCTCTTTACACTAGATCGAATAACAAAAAAAAAAAAAAAAACAATTTTGCGACCAGCGATTTGCCTCGGGAAAAAAAAATAGAGAAACCGGACGCGAAATTGGGTATCGCACGACGATGGAGAGGCAACACTCCCGTGGCCGGAGAAGAAGAAGGGGGAAAAAACAAAAATGAAATAGCACAGAAGAAAACGTAAAACGTTTACCGGGAATTTAGATAGAGCGATCTGATGGCCACAGTGTGGCGGTGTGGCTGAAGAAGCCGATCGCGATTTTTCCTCGCTTTCTCAGATTTTGGCGTTTGGGCCGCTCGGGTCGGAGCTTTCTGCCGTTCTCTCAATGCTAGGCCGATTTTATTTATACCGGTTCACTTTATTGGAAACTTTTTTATTGTGTTGACAAGTTTCAACCAAAAGTTTGTTCAACAGATTTAATCTTCAATTCTATTAAATAGTTATGTGGTTTTTTAGGGTTAATTATGAAGATAGTCAAAATATAGACTAATTACCATAGATTTTTTATAGTATATTTATAAGTGAAATTACGTGCGAAATAATTATTGTTTTTATCAGATATACAACTAAATTTGTGCACGAAATTTGAATAAAAAATATATAATTTTTTTATTTATATGACATGTTATTTAATTAGTAGATTATAATGAAGCTTCTAGTTATGTATTTGATTATGTGTGGCTGAAAAAGTATTTTTAACATATTTAATCTTCAATACTATTAAATGTTTTTAGAGTTAATTAAGAAGATAGTCAAAATATAGAATTTAATTAGGTTAATTACTTTAGTTTCTTTAGTACGTTTATAAGTTAATTTACACGCGAGATAAATTAATACTTTTATTAGATATACAAATGAATTTGCGCGCAAGATTTTTTTTTAAAAAGAATATGCTTATTTACATGGCATGTTATTAACTAGGTCAATTATTATGATTTTTTTTGTTACGTATTTGATTTTGCATGGACGCAAAAGTTTTTTCAACCGATTTAATCTTCAATTTTATTAGATGTTTATGTGATTTTAGGGTTGATTAAAAAGTTAGTCAAAATATAAATTCAATTAGGTTAGTTATCATAGTTGTTTTTCTAATACATTCATCAGTGAATTTACGCGCGAAATAATTTTTTTTATTAGGTCTAAGTGAATCGATGTACGAAAAAATATATTATTTAATTAGATAAAAAATTCTGAAAATTGTATTAAATAGATTGATAGTTTGATTTGGTGTGATAGGAATATCCTTTTAACCACCTAAATAAATTAAACATTACCCTAACTACAACTGCTTAGATTCAAATCAGACTTAAGAACTTAAGAGTGAGTCAAAGCTCTAGAACCCTTACTTTTTTATACATACATGCGCATATATACAACAATTTATGGAAAAGATTGAAGTGTAATGATTTGACAAGACAAGATATTGTTGCAGAAGAATATGATTCATCTTCTCTGGTCTCATTTAGTTCTCCTTTGTCTTGCTCCCTCCATTTGACTCAGTTCTCTGATGGAAGAATCTATGGCAACATTACAAATCAACAACCCAACCTATGACTATGTTGAAGAATCTATGGCAAACAAATATGAATCCGAGCTGTGACTTGAGATCATAACCCAGAACTGCAGAACATAAGTTGGATTCACAGACAGGTGAAAGAAAAGGCCTTGTCCTTTTCCATTAATTAATCAGTGTTGTAAATGTTGATTTCACAAAAGCAGATTTAAAGAATCGACAAAAAAAAGCAAAATCGAAGTTACTCTTAGAACAACCTACGACAAAAGCTGTAGAATATCAGATAACAAAAACAAAACAAAAAGAACAAAGAAGGAAAACAAAAAATCACTTATTTGTGAAGTCCTCTAAATGATAGCTTCTGGTACTCTGATCCTTCGGGGGTTGCTTACACATACTTTGCTTTTGGTCCAAAGATGCTGTGTAAGGTCTTTTGTTCACATCAAAAGAAACTTGCCTTGTGTTTACCTGAGGGACCTAACAAATAAAATAGAGGGTTTTTTTTTCATTTGCTCCGTTTCTTGGCTTCGCTGTAGAGGATAACTCCGCAGACAGTGAGCGAGTAACCTAACATTCCAGTCACTGAGACAGGGTTCTTGAATATTAAGATCGAAACCACCACTGCTACTGCACCTTTGGCGTTTCCTAGCACCTGTCATAGAGAAGTTCATCATTCACTTGTAACTTATAAGAGGTGGTCACACACAGGATGTTTTAGATGATAGAGTAGAGCCAATTTGGAGGAGTTTTCTTCTTATAAAGAAAAAAGTGTTCATGTATAGAAGAGATATGTTGTTACCTGCAGAGTCAGAGCACTGGTGTGTTTCGTGACTAGGAAATTGGTCAAGTTCACGAAATAAGCGAGCGCTGAATTGAATAGCAGATACCATACAATTCTAAAATCGTCTCTGGCAAGTGCAATTGTAATTCCAACAACATTTTTCTCCATGATAAGGGTAGCCGGAAGAAGGAACACAACAGCTATGGGAGCCATGTAAAGGAGGAGGTTCATGGAGTTTAGCTTCTCCCTTCAAACAAATTCAGTAAAGATTGTCAGCAGCATTCTTAAAACTACAGACTTCTGAAAGATGAAACTTTAGCTGAAAAATCTGCAAAAGATGCTACTATCTCTTACCCTTCTGAAGATAGCAAAATTCCTTGAAGAACTGATTTAAGTGCTCTTGCAGCTGTGGCTGCAATGCACATAATGAATCCGAAAAGGTGGAAACTTGGCTCACCCTGCCCGATACATGAAAATTGAGAGAAATCAGATAAGAGAGTCAAGTCAATATAGAAAATGAAGCTCTGAAAGAAATCAAATAGATCCAAGACGAAGCATACTCTGCGCATATAAAAAAAACAATTTCTAATAAAATCTTTATGAGCGGCATATAAAGTTCAAATTGTGAAGTGATTGAGATGAAGTAAGAAAGTTAACAGAAGTCAGCAGCTTCGAGCTCAGAGCAATCCCAAAGATTTTCCTGGCTTGTTCCAAAAATGTTACCTATGATTCTATCAACATGTAAATATGAATAGAATCAACCAGATTCAGCTCATAATCTTCTATTCCGAAAGCACTTAAAACTGTAAAACTCCCCTCCCTCCGCTTCACAGTTTGATCTATCCCCCTAAAGCTACAGATTTCATCAGCCATAACAACACATTTCACCTCGATCTCAACAAATGATGCGAATTTGGATGAGAACCAATCTCAATACGCAAAAGCAAGAGCAGATTTTGAAGTAAAATAAAATGAATTACCCCACTGGCAATGACAACACCGGTAACGACGGGGACGAGAGTGATGTAAGTCAACCAAGCTTCCCGCTTGAGCGTGATGAGATAAGCGAACACGGCGGTGAAGAAGGGCGTCGTGGCGCCGATCGCTTGGTTAAACGAAACAGGAAGAAAGCGGAGGGAGATGTTCCCGAAGACCACCGACACACAGAAAACGAGGCTAAGCGCTGCGATCTTAAGAAACTGAACTCGGGATCGGATCGTTTGCATCGGGACCATCTTCATCCAAGCAATTGCGACGTAGCTGAGAAGAGAGCACGCCGTCATGTGGCACATGGTGAGGAAGATCGGATACTTGAAGCCATAGTTGCTTAGCAAGTATTTGTTGAGCAATAGAACCCCGATATTCGACGAATACCACGAGGCGACGAGCCCGATTGTGAAAAACCGGCCATTGGCCGCCATCTTCATCCTCCGATCTGATCGATTCTATATGGGAAAAATCCAAAACCCTAGACAGAATTCTGTCGATTGGAAGGAGTTTCGGATTCGATCTGTCCGCCTTGGGGAAGAAGATCTTCGGACACAGATTTGACGTAGAGAAGTGATTCCACGGATCGAATCGGGATTAGGTGACGAGGAGAAGAAACGATAAGGAGAATGCTGAAAATCCAGAAACTGTGATTGGAGAAGAAGATGAAGAAGCAAAAGGTCAATGAGAGAGTTTGGGCTAAAGCTGCGACAACGCCTCTCTCTCTCTCTCTCTCTCTAAGAAGATGAAAATGTTACTAATTGCTTTCAGTTTAATGCGTTATGTAATTTTATAAGCTCTCACGGATTTCAGTTTCCGTAATTTTAATTCTTCCATAAATGCATTCATTTTAAAAAAATATATATTTGATTATTTAATTGATATTTTTGTATGAACGAAGGAAAGGAACGTCTGACTTACGAGTTTTGACTTCTTCCGTTCTTCTTCATGATACTAAAACGTTTTTCTATATTTTTTTTGGCTTTGTTACTGCAAGAACAAAATTGATCAGTATATAATTCGGTTCGGTTTCAGTTAATTCTAAATATAATTTGGGTTCAGTTTTCTAACACAAAATCAAAAATATATGTATGTTTTCAAACAAAAGGTATATAATTAATTTTATTAGCCATAAAAATGGATTGAAAGTGTTCTTAGCTTGGTCTTGAAACGACAAATACGATACCGTCCCGTCCTTTCCAGCGAGAACCCTATATTTTTATGTTTCCTGTTGAACCCTAACGTACTCGCCAAGATTCTCTGAACATCACACGGAAACGGGTTCATGAGAAAGAATACCAATAAGTCCACTCCATCCTCTCACGGTGTTCGCATGGCTCTAGGCCCACAGGCACGATCATGTCCGTTAACTCCACAAAAACGTTTGGCGACAAGTTTGTTCCCTCGGGACAAATCACTACATCTCCTTTGGACAACTCTAGCTTCATCTTCTTAATACCAAAATTCTCCATTTCTTTTCCCCCACTCATTTATTTTCATCGGTTTTATTTTTTGCATGTGAATCTATTTTAGGCTCTAGCTGTGGATCGATTTCTTTAGTTTTAAGCTTATGATCATGTGCTTTCAGAATCTTACAACAACTTATGATCGACGTTTAAGTTACTTAAACTAAGCAGCTGATTTGTTCATTTTTAATGCTGTTATCCTCCCATTAGAGACTAGCTTGTACCAAAACCAAGAGAAATGGCATCAGGGGAATGTTACTCAACTACAAAATATATGATTTTATTTCTTTAAAAAGAGCAAAGTTTTTTATTAGTTGGACCCATGATTTTATCTCAATATCAGATGAAAGAATCACAACAGAGAGCCCTTTAGTTTATGTATTGAATCAAAAGGAGACAAAACCAGGCAAGAGGAGAAAACAACCTCTTTGGATCAATTTGTTCTTCAAGCCAAAATCACATCACTGCGGCCTTTCAAGGTAAGGGTCTCTAGGAGACTTCGATCCGAGATACTCTGAAGCATCCGTGACGTAAGTTTTCAGCATCGACGTGGTTCGTGTGAGCCACCCTGCGTTTGCCTGCTCCACATCACTCTCCATTTTCATTTTCATCTTCATCTCTTCCTCTTCCAACATACTGATCCTTCTCTTGCCCATATACATCTTCACAGCGTCAACGCCTTCTTTCACCACTTCCTCGGGTGGCACTATGAGCGGGTTCTGCTCTACATTCAGTTTGGTCAGGCTATCTAGTGTCCCAAAAGTGTCTGGGAGGGCGTGGATTTGGTTGTTACTCAAGTCGAGTTCTTGGAGGCTTATGAGGTCACCGAACGAGGAAGGGAGATCCTTGAGGTCACTGAAGTTACTGCTAAGGTTTAAGTACTCAAGGTTTGTCAGCAACACGAAAGAATCAGGAAGGCCATGCAGTTCATTGAAGTGGGCGTCGAGGTATTTTAGGGATCTCATTTCGCCTACACTGGTTGGGAAGGATCGGATTTTGTTATATTGGATGAGGAGCTTTTCTAGATTCACTAGCTCGAATCCGATGTTGGTTGGTAAGTAGGTGAGACGGTTGAAGCTCACATCCAAGATAACCAACGACCTGGGATTTTGATGTAAGAAGCGGTTAAAACTGATAAATAAATCAAGCTAGAGAAAGTCGATTACATACCCACAACGGCAGATGGAATCAGGCAACGCGGTGAGCTTGTTAGTTGAGACATTCAAGATTTTCAGTTTGGAAAGTAGACCGATAGAATCAGGTAATGTCTCCAGAAGATTCCCGGAGACATCCAATTCAACAAGACTATGTAATCCAGCTATTGAATCAGGAATCGCCTGTTGGACATAAACCTCGTTCAGGTAAGACAAGCAAATGAATCTTCCAAAACTTATTTTGAATCACTAAGAAATAAAAATAAACTAATTCGGCTCAAGCCATAGATTCAACCTCAGAACAATCAAGAAAAGATCTATCATGGACATCAGCAACAATCATTTGGAAAATGTGAATAAACCCATAGACCCTAACACAAAAAATATTTAACCTGCAGTTTTTTCTTCTATAACTAACGACCAAAATCGACTTTCTACAACTCCTATTCCTTTGACGATCACAAAGGGCAATATCAAAGATGCAGAACCAAAACAAGCAAACACGCATAAACTCTTGAAATTACATCAAACTAGAAATCATTGCTTCTGATATTAAATCTAAGACGCAAAACCGAAACAAGCACACACATACCGGAGTCTCTTCGAATCACATCAGACTAGACATCAGTGATACATAATCTCTTTGAATCACATCAGAAAAGGCATTGTTTTTCACCAAGATAAACAGAAATAAAACGAGAAATGCTGAGAGTAATCTTGTGATTATCAACTTTAACTAAAGGGATAGTTCATCAACCATTGTATAACGCCCAATAAATTTACCTGTACGCTACAACACTAAAGATTACCAAATTCTCAATAAGATCCTAAATCAAATGAGCAACAATCTAGCAAAGTTGTAATTTTGATTTTGAATTTTCGTTTTTTCAGAAGGAAGAAGAAGTAACCTCGAGCTGATTGTTGGAGAGGTTAAGAACAAGTAACCCTTGAATCCGGCCAAATGCTTCAGGGAGCAATCTCAGCTTCCTCCCAGACAAATCCACGCGATCCACCGGATTAGCCGACGCTTGCTGCAGTATACCCACAACCTCCTCATTGACCTCTACCGCCGCAACGCTATCCTCATCCGCCGCCGCATCCTTCTCGGCGGATTCATAAATCCTCACGAGCCTCTCCTCTGCTTCCTTCAATAGCTTCTCGTACGAAGCGTGAACCTCGTCCAATTTCAAAATCGACTCACACCACGTCTTCTCCTGATCCATCTCTTGCCTCCTCTTCTCATCCTTGGCGGCCGCATCGGTTAGCGCGATGTCCTCGAACGATTCGGATAGGAACCCCTGGATTTCCGAGAGCTTGGCACGGGCATTGTCGACGGTCTCGTGGTCGGGTCTGGGACCTAGGGTTCGGAGGATAGATCGGGTCTCGGCGACGTCAGAGATGGCTTTGGTCATGGAGGCGAGAACACCTGGTTGAGTCAAGTGAGGCATCTGGGTGACGATCTCGATCGATGATGGTGGTTGCTCGACATCGAAGGCAGGAACGGAGGAGGAGGAGGATGAAGGGGAGGAGGATTTGCCGGTGAAAGAAGGGAGACGAGCCAGGACGTAGGAGAGGACAGGGAATTTGCTAGGGTTAGGCTCCGCCGCCATTGTTGTAGCTTGGGGTATGAAGAGTGTCTCTGAGAAGATTTGAATCTGAATCGGGGATTGATGATTGATGATTGATGATTGATGAATGATGAATGATGAATGATGAAGATGATGATTGGGTTTTGTTTTTGATCTAGCGCCGAAGTGGTGAGTTTGTCTCTCCACGTTTTCTTGTGGTTTGCCTCTCTCTGTTGCAAAGTCGACACGTGTAAACTAATGATGTGAATAGAGATGTTGTCATCCTAAATACAGTGTGTACATTTTTTTTTGTGTGGCAACAAATATCAGAAATAAAAATATAAGTGAGAACTGAAAAGAAAAAGAAAAAACGATATATCAGACCGTTTTTTTAAGACTTTTTTAAAAATAGACCAATATTTTATTTAATTAATACAAAATTGTTATAAGAAAAATCAAAAGAAGGAAACCATGTATTTTATTGGATTTTTTTTTAAATACCATTTTTGAGATTACCATATACTGTAAAAGTGATATTTATGCAATTCTTCCTATTTATTGAATCTTTTAATATAAAATAAAGGAATGAATTTTGAAGTAATTTTTTTCTTTCTAAAACGAAACTAAATGATATATATAACTAAATAGTCAAGAAATGTATTAAAAAGTTATCATCTTAATTTTAATCCAAGATATCATAAGAGTGTTCGAGTTCAATGGGTTGCTTGTTAGTCGAAAATAAAAAACAATATTATCAAAAAAATTAAAGAAGAGATTTGCGAAAAATAAGTCGAAATGGAGAATTTGAATGTTGAGTAAGTGTTCAAAAGAAAAAAAAGTTTAATGCTCTAGAAAATATTGTAATAGAGCCGGCCGAAGTTATATGACGTTTAAAGTACACTAACAAAATGCTGTCACTTATCATAACTAATCACTACACCAAAACAATTATCTAAAATTAATGTCTTCGAAATTTTAATAAAATTTGGCACTTAAACTTTATAAGTTTTAGTCCATCCCTGATAATAAGTTTTGTCAAAGTCGTTTTCGTTTTAGAGTTAAGTTTTTTTCCGGTTTGAACCACTTTTGGGTTTTTCTATTTTTGGACTTATAAAAAACCGGGCCCATTAGAGGTCTTTCATTAATTTTTTTTCCTTCTTTTCAAATTTGTGATTACAAAAATAAAAAAAACTATAAAAATAAAAACCTTTTATCAAAAAAAATAACAACTTAAGACACATATATAACCACCAGTTCAGTATTTAAATGTAAGCTTTAGCTAGGGAATCCAAGTCTAGTATAAGATTTGAATAAAAGCAAGCTGTGTCCACAAACTAAAAAAAGAGAGCCAAAGTCAACCACTTTTGGAGTTATGCTGTAAGAACAGTCACTGCTTTGTCATCTCATCTTCTAAAACATTGACTTTTTTTTCTCTTTGATCGACAAAACCCAATTTGCATTGATAGTCGAACTAACATCGCATATAACTGTTTAAATGAGTAAGTAACAAATTCATATTGGGCTACCACAATTGAAACATAATCGAATAGGAAAAACCAAAAGAAACTTTTTTTTTGTCCTCTGTATATTAGTATTTTTCTCTAAGTTTAGAAAGAGAAAAATACTAAACTGAACACCTTCATATGATGTGAAAGATTGGTAACCATGATATGTTTAATAAATATGAAGAAATTTGACAACCCCACATGGATTTGGTCATTCCTTAACAACAAAATATACATAAAATATACTTTCTAGATCGAATCAGCATAATGACGTATTTCGCTGACGTAAGAGCCCTAGTCTTACTTTTTCTTTGCACCTGTATAAACTTGTGTGAACAAGATCTAAACAGAGAGAAACACAACAACAAAAATGGAGACTAGAGAAACAAAACCAGTGATCTTTCTGTTTACTTTCCCTTTACAAGGTCATTTGAACCCAAATTTTCAGTTTGCCAACATCTTCTTCAACAGAGGCTTCTCCATCACCGTGATTCACACTGAGTTTAACTCTCCAAACTCTTCCAATTTCCCTCACTTCACTTTCGTTTCCATACCCGACGGCTTGTCTGAGTCCGAAGCCTCGAACCCCGACGTCATCGAGCTTCTCCATGACCTCAATTCCAAGTGTGTTGCTCCTTTTGGCGATTGCTTAAAGAAGCTTTTGTCTGAAGAACCAACTGCAGCTTGTGTGATTGTAGATGCTCTTTGGTACTTCACTGACGATTTAACCGAGAAATTTGGTATCCCGAGGATGGTTCTCCGGACGGTGAACCTCTCAGCTTTCGTCGCTTTCTCAAAGTTTCATGTTTTACGAGAGAAAGGGTATCTTTCTTTACAAGGTATATACAGATCGAGTTTGAGATTGATCTCTAGCTTGCTTCATTTTTGTTGACTTTTCTTCTCTGTCCATGGCAGCGTCTCAGGCAGACTCACCGGTTCCCGAGCTTCCGTATCTTAGAATGAAAGATCTTCCATGGTTCCAGACAGAAGATCCCAGATCAGGGGATAAGTTACAGAGAGGTGTGATGAAATCACTCAAGTCATCCTCAGGAATCATATTCAACGCCATTGAAGATCTTGAAGCAGAACAGCTTGATCAATCCCTCAAAGCATTCCCGGTTCCGCTCTTCTGCATTGGACCCTTTCACAGGCGCGTTACAGCTTCTTCTTCGAGTAGCTTACTCACACAAGACATGACCTGTCTCTCCTGGTTAGACAAGCCAGAACCGAAATCCGTAATCTACGCAAGTCTTGGAAGCATTGCTTCGATGGATGAATCTGAATTCTTGGAGATCGCTTGGGGTCTAAGAAACAGCAACCAGCCTTTCCTGTGGGTGGTGAGACCAGGTTCAATCGGCGGCACGGAATGGATTGAGATTCTGCCTAAAGAATTCATTGAAAACCTCAAGGGTAAGGGTAAGGGTAAGATCGTGAGATGGGCACCTCAGATAGAGGTTTTAGCTCACCGGGCAACAGGCGGATTCTTGACACATTGTGGATGGAACTCGACGATTGAGAGCATATGTGAAGCTATACCAATGATATGCAAACCTTCTTTTGGGGACCAGAGGGTGAATGCAAGGTACATTAGCGATGTTTGGAGAATCGGACTGCATTTGGAGAACAAGATTGAGAGACTGGAGATCGAAAACGCTGTTAGAGCACTAATGGCTAGCGCACAAGGAGAAGAGATCCGAAAGAGGATCATACCGATGAAGGAAACTGCCGAACAAGCCCTTAAGCTTGGAGGTTCATCAAATCGGAATATCCAAAACTTGATTGCTTATATATTGTCTTTCTAAAAATCGTGATCAAGATTTGCTTCCTTTGATTTTTATCTGTAGTATTCCTGAAATAAGACGCATCTAAATTGTTATACATCATTCAAATTAGAAAAACTTTTACCATATACGAGCACACATTGAAATTTTTGCAGAGGAAATGAATTTGGTTTGAGAGAGATTGTTGTTTTGAAATCCAATCAAAGAGACAGAGACAAATACAAATGATTAAAAGTACTCCATCTCTCTCTCTCTCTCTCGAAAAGTCACGGCAAAAACAAACTCATCAATCATCAAACCTTTCAATCCATATACGTCTCAGTCAAATTATATAGTTGTTTAGATAGAATTTTTCAAAAAGTCGTTGTAGTATAGTGGTAAGTATTCCCGCCTGTCACGCGGGTGACCCGGGTTCGATCCCCGGCAACGGCGTTTTTTTTTGTTTTTTTTCCTTCCTAAATGACTCTTTGCTTCTAAATGACTATGTACCGGTGTGACTGTGAACTAAACCGATCCTGAATTTTGATATAACCGAAATGAACCGTGTAGAGCGAATGTACCGGTTAGTCTTCCTTTTTCTTTTGTTGACAACACAAAACTCACTTTGCTCGAAGAAGAGTCAATGACTACGAAGAACTTGGTGGAGCCTACGTGGCGTCTTCTGGCTGCGAGCGGCGGGGACACGGTCAAGCTCTTCGACGTGTCCGCCGGCGCTGAGTCTGGTGATGATCCCTGCGTTTTGAGCTATACTCCGACGCCTGGCTCTGTCGTCAATTCCGTAAAGTGGAACCATACGAGTATGTCACCCTAAATTCTCAAAATTAGGACTGTAAGCGAGGCAGTAAGGAACTTCTTCATGATTGATCTTAGGTCTTATCCGTTGTGAATAATCAGAATCCAGATTTCCTGTGATTTTCTAGTTCCCAATTGAGCCTCGGTGTTAAATTGGTAGGGATTGTGCAGGAGAATTCTTCATTCGTGTGTGTGTTCAAGTTTTGCTTGTTTGTGATGCAGATATGGTTGTAGCGAGTGTGGGAGAAGATAAGAAAATATCTCTTTGGCATAAAAATGGCAAGAGCTTACTAACAGTTCCGGTTACTTGGACCAACAGCAGTGATATCAATGAGGTTACTGCTTTTTTCGGATAACTTTTATGCTTGTAAGATTCTGATTTTGATTTCTATATCCTGTATCTCTTAGTCAATGCGGTACACACTCACATTTATGCTCGTTCATTAGCTAACCCAATAAAGTTTATACTGTACACAAGATTAGTCCTATGGTCATCTTCACAACTCTTTCCATTTTCTCTGAATTCAGGAATGTTTTTCGGCCATTAACTTCAGCAACAAAGGGTCTAGGTATATATGCTCTGGAGGAACTGGTCAAACTGTCAGGATATGGGATCTGCAAAGAAAGCTTTGTATTAAAAATTTGAAGGGTCATACAAGTACAATAACAGGTGTGATGTATAATTGCAAAGATGAGCATTTGGCTTCTATCAGTGTTGGTGGGGATCTCTTTGTCCACAACCTTGCATCTGGAAGAGCTACTGAACTCAAAGATCCAAACGGGCAGGTTGTTTGGTTAGTACATGCATGCTTTCATTTATAGCTGAGAGCTTTTGGTCATCAACCTAATTGGCTTTCTGATTGATTCAAGACCAGATATTGAAGGTTCTCGATTATTCAAGGTTCAGTCGACACCTTCTACTTACTGCAGGTGATGATGGGACTGTGCATCTCTGGGACACGACTGGTCGTAACCCAAAGGTTTGCTCTTTTACCGATGTGGGAAAGAATGTAGTACAACATTTCCCCCCTCTTGTTAACTGGAATGAGTTAATTAATCCAGTTATGGAACCAATTTTGCTGAGAGATTCTTTGTTCTCCATGATTGAGCACAATTGTTGTCTTCTTTTATCTTAGAAAACTACATGACATTTACATCTTCAGAATACTTTGCTTGCACTATATTGACCGGGAGACCATACTATTCACTTCAGCATAAAAACAAAAGCAAGACGACAGATGATATTTGCTTTATCCTTTCCCCTGCTTTTTTTTTGCTGAATCACGTATTTAAATATCTGTGACAATGCAATTTCATTTACACAGATGTCCTGGTTGAAGCAGCATTCTGCACCAATTGCTGGTGTTTGTTTCTCTCCATCAAATGACAAGGTTACTGAATCCTTATGAATGATCTAGTTACTTATATATCAACAAAACAGATCAATTTATTTGCGTATTATACTCTGTATATTTTTGTGCATTTGCATGTTACACCCACAAAGCCACGACTTACATAAGCTTCTCCAATGCTCTTTCTTATGGAGTTTATCTACGGTTTGACAGATAATTGCTAGTGTGGGACTAGACAAAAAGCTTTACACTTACGACTCTGGTTCCAGAAGACCTTTGTCCTGCATTCCATATGAAACACCTTTCTCTTCTTTGGCGTTTGGGGATAATGGGCACATACTGGCAGCTGGAACCGGTAATGGTAGAATAGTATTCTACGACGTACGTGGAAAACCACAACCTATCACTGTCCTGCATGCGTACAGCAGTTCAGAGGTCAGTACTTTTTTCCTTAGTGCAACCTCTAAGCATCTCTTTGCGGTTTGCTATGGTTACATGGATGCTACATTTTGCACTTATCAATGTTAAAAGCATCAGCAATTGCAACAAAAACACTGTTTTTGGGTAAGATGATATATTATATTCTAAGCTTTCTACTTTGGATTGCAAAGCGAACTAAGCTTCTGCTTTTATTGATCAGGCTGTTACAAGTTTATCCTGGCAAACATCAAAACCAGTTATTGTGAATGAAAGAAACTGCACGTCGGAGATGGCTATTTTTGGTGGTAATGTGGAAGATTCAGTTGTCATTCCAGACCCCTCTCCCTCAACGACATTTTTAGCTTCACATTCCACTGTGTTGCCAGGTTCTAATGGAGTTGCCACTAGTACGATGAATCTATCATCAGCAGAAGAAACGCCGAATAGAAATCATCTATGGCCTGGTGGACCACTGAGCAGGCTACATGCGCCCCGTGCCAGTGATAATTTTAAAGATGATATGGACATATTTTCCCCTATCGTTGGCATACATTCTGTTTATAAATGGTCTGATACCGAAGGATTGAAAAGGGATCATTTAGGTCTTGATAAGAAGACTTCTTCCTTGACATTTCCTTCATCGAGCAAAGGAGGATTTCCGTTTGGGGATGACGGAAACAAAGAACATCCAATAAATGACTGGAAACTGAGTTCTACTTATAAACAGGTTTGTGTTACTTCATCTTTCCACCACGATTGGTTATTTTTTCTCAGAATTCAAAACGTCTTTTGAGCCTCCAGGTTTTTTATGGTTTAGCGGAATGCTAGGGCAAGAATCAATTTGGTTCCATCGTGTTTTTTGTAGAAACTTTTACTCCTTCTATTATTTAGCCCTCCTGTTGGTTCATCTGTGTTTAATCTCTGCTCTTCGTATATACAGGATGACACAAGCGTTGCCTTTTCGCCTTTTGGATCCACGCCCACAATATCATCAAAAAGCGAATACTTTGCTCTGACACCTCCAGAAGCCTGGGGTGGTGACAAGTTAAACCACTTGGCTGCTAATGAGAAGTTTTCTGATAAATTCAGTCACCTGAATCCGCCTTTGCGTGTCGGAGTTTCCGGCTCAAGCGCTAGTACATCTGGATCAGTGTTTTCTGGTTCTAGAGATTTCCCTATGTCGCTTGGTCAGAATCAGACGAGCCTTGCAAACGTTAGCATTAGCTCAGAATTCCCAGGCATAAGAGACTTCTCAAAATTTGAGAAATCCTCAGCACTTGCAGACAATTTCCCATCCAGCCCGTTGTTAACAGAAGGCATCGCAGCTCCAGGCAACATTGATTCATTGAGGCTATCGCCAAGTTTTACTCGTCGGTTCTCTACTTATGCTGAGAGAATCAGCACCACCTCTTCCTTCAGCGATGGAGCCTTTCTCTCTTTTGGATCGCCTAAGATAAAGAAAACAGGAGCCGAAACCAGAGAAGAAGTTCTGAATAATCTGTTGCAAAGACCTGAGAAAGCGGCTGCAACAGATGCAGGACCTCTTCCGATTATGAATGTATAGAACTCCGAAAAGTTCACAAACCTTTTTATTATTGATTGATCTCGTTCAGCTATCACTAACGTTATAGGGAATTATGTAGCAGGGAGGAGGAAGCTTGCAGCATTCGAATCAATCTGAAACGGATTCACAGGGAGGTAACAATTTCACGCTTCAGCTATTTCAAAGAACACTCGAAGGAACACTGGATACTTTGAAGAACTCGATCCACGACGATATGAGGAACCTGCACATTGAGATCTTGAGACAATTCCATATGCATGAGGTAATGTTTGTGTTTAGAAACAGACGTTAATTAGTATCTTTTGAAATGCTTTTTGTACTTTAATGACTGTTGGGTGAACAGATGGAGATGTCAAAGGCGTTAAACTCGGTTCTGGAGAACCAAACAGAGCTCATGAAAGAGATTAAGCTGTTACGGAAAGAGAACCAACAACTCCGACAAATGCTTTAGAGAGAGAGAGAGGTATATGAGTCTGACCATTTGAGACTAAATGAATGTATTCGGATATATAAATTAGAGGAATGGAATTAAACAGATGATAGAAATGTCTGTTGAACCGAAATCCAATTCTTAACTAACAAAAGAATATTTTCTTTTTTGTCGAAAAATAATTTGTAATTAACTAGCAAACGTCTTATCGCTAATTGCTAACGATGGACGACTCTATCCATCAAAGCGAATTCTTTCACGGACATCAATGAGGTGAGGTGAGGTGAGGTGAGGCTAAGACAGGGCGCAGATCTAAGTGGCGTTTGGATTCTCAGATCGGGTTTCGGTAGGGGTGTGAAAATGGGTCATGGATCATGGGTTGATGGGTCATGGGTTATGGGTTATGGGTCATGAGTCATGGATCGTGGGTCAAATGGGTCAATTTGTAATGGGTCATAGATCAAATGGGTGATCCGTTTGACCCATCATCATACATAATTATGACATCATCACATATTATTATGACATCATCAAGACATTATTATGACATCATTATGACATCATAACAATATTATATATAATAACATCATTTTTTCTCAAAAAGCAATATTCCATCATTTTCCCTCCAAAAACGTGATTTCACATTTTCTCGCCAAAAGACGTGATTTCACATTTTCCCGCCAAAAACGCGATTTCACATTTTCAGATAATTTGTAATTAACTAGCAAACGTCTTATCGCTAATTGCTAACGATGGACGACTCTATCCATCAAAGCGAATTCTTTCACGGACATCAATGAGGTGAGGTGAGGTGAGGTGAGGCTAAGACAGGGCGCAGATCTAAGTGGCGTTTGGATTCTCAGATCGGGTTTCGGTAGGAGTGTGAAAATGGGTCATGGATCATGTGTTGATGGGTCAAATGGGTCATGGGTTATGGGTCATGAGTCATGGATTGTGGGTCAAATGGGTCAATTTGTAATGGGTCATGGATCAAATGGGTGATCCGTTTGACCCATCATCATACATAATTATGACATCATCACATATTATTATGACATCATCAAGACATTATTATGACATCATAACAATATTATATATAATACCATCATTTTTTTTCAAAAAGCAATATTCCATCATTTTCCCTCCAAAAATGTGATTTCACATTTTCTCGCCAAAAACGTGATTTCACATTTTCCCGCCAAAAACGCGATTTCACATTTTCCCGTCAAAAACGCGATTTCACATTTTTCCGCCAAAAACGTGATTTCGCGTTTTCCCGCCAAAAACGTGATTTCGCGTTTTCCCGCCAAAAACGTGATTTCGCGTTTTCCCGCCAAAAACGCGATTCCGAAATTTCCCGCCAAAAACGCGATTCCGAGATTTTCCGCCAAAAACGTGATTCCGCGTTTTCCCTCCAAAAACGTGATTCTGTGTTTTTCCGCCAAAAATGTGATTCCGTGTTTTCCCGCCAAAAATGCGATTTCACATTTTCCCGCCAAAAACGAGATTCCGTGTTTTCCCGCCAAAACGCGATTCCGAGATTTCCCGCCAAAAACGTGATTCCGTGTTTTCCCGCAAAAAACGCGATTCCGTGTTTTTCCGCCAAAAACAATGTTTCCACCATTAACAATTTGTGATAATCAAAAAAAAAATTGTCAATTCATAATATAAATATATTATAATATTATTTATTATTTTTCTTTTTTTAAAAATTATTAATAATATTTATTTAAATAAATATTTGTTTTTCGTAGGTCACCCATTTGACCTATGACCTATCTAATTACATGGGTCATGGATGACCCATGACCCATTTACATATGACCCATTAGGATCATGGGTCACCTATTTGACCCATTTTGACACCCCTAGGTTTTTGGTTTAGTGATTTAGGTAGCGATCGGGTATTTTAAAAATTCGGATCGGATTTGGATCGGGTGTTTTGGGTTTAGGGATTTAAGTACCGATCGGATATTTTTTCAGATTTTTACTTTCTTTTTCTCCCAAAAAAAATAGTTTTTTCTTAATTTTTCATTTAATACTGTATTGTTCCCTTAAAGTTTCCAAACTAGTTTTCGAAATCTTCATATTTCCTTTTGTATTTTCTTTTGTTTGATTTGAATAAAAGCTTTTCATGGCACCAAAGTTGTTAGTATCTAAGATTATTTTTAAAAGCGAAATAAAATCATATAAAGAGATTATACTTTCAAAAAAAAAATTATTTTATATAAAAACATATTATATTATGCTCCCACTAAAAAAAAAAGTATGGCTCCACCAGTGGATTAAAAGTCACAGTTTGGCAAAATGGACTGTGTGAAGGTGCATGTAGATCCCTTGAGCGAACAAGAGAGTGTTAACAATCAGGCATGGGAACAAATAATTAACTTGCAACGTTTCCTCCTCTACCAATTCTAAAGAGATTATCATTGTTGGTGAAGCTTTTAACCCTAATATTTATGGGGAAAATCTCTCACAATAAGAGGGAAAATGAATGATCCAATACACAAATTAGAGAGACCATCATCTCGAAACAATTTTGTTGGCTAACGTCATCATCTGCTACACCGTGTAGCCTAGACGGATCTTGCTTGATCCAGAGGGAAAAAAAAACATCCGCGAATCGAAATCCCCAGAATTACTCTACAAATTCGAATCAACTGCTCAAACCCCATCTTCTTCTTCTTCGATGGATTGGGATAGCGTGGCTGCTGAGGATGTGATTGAGGCGCTGAGAGAGGTTGAATGGTCGACGCGTCCTCGTTCCTTGGCCGAGTTCTTCTCCAGATTCGCCTTCCCTCGCTCTTTCTCCAAATGGATGAGCCGCCTCAAATGCAATCTCTACTAGTATTTACCCTCTCTCTTTCTATATCCGCAGTTCGGGGTGTTGATTTTGATCCCATCTTCTCTTCCTTTTTTTTTACTGGTTTTTTGTTGCAGCTATAGGACGAATTACTTCATCCTCTTGATTTTCGTTCTGGGTATGTCAAAGCTTGGCCTAATGAGAAATCTGGGTTTTGATTTAAGATGCATCCTGTGTTTAACAATTAATTCCCCCTCAGGTCTTGCACTTATCACTCGACCTCTCGCCATTCTTGGCGCTGCTCTTATAGCCTTAAGCCTAGCTTTCCTAAACGACAGGTGATTTTCCTACTCTAGATATCTGTTGCTCCGCTTGGTGTTTGAATGGTTTAGCAAGAGGTTCTCTATATATGTGAGTGACCCTTCAGATGTCTGTGCTTAGTATTAGATTCAATAGGTTATGGCGTTGGTTCTTCAAATTCAAGTCTTGCAAGTTTCTCTATTTTTCAGTGATTTGGTTTGCTTTATGGAATTTTTCTTCTTGTCTTTTGCAGTTTTGCAGCTACTTTTAATGAGAAGATGATCCGGACCATTAGGCATTTCTCGCCACATTTAGCTGCAAAGATGAGGCCTCCCCACATGTGAGACTTCTTTTTTTTTTTATCTGATTTCCATGGAAACGGTTTTCTTTTAGATTTATTATCTCGCCACACCTTTCAGGCCCGTCATTCGTGGGCGATCTGCAGCTAGAAAGACGGTTTACGTTTGTGGCCAACCACGTTTGGTATTCGTCTTGCTTGGCTTAACCGGTACTTCAAAGATTTCTCTCAACTCATGTAATTCCCTCCTCCAACCTCTTGATATGAAAAAATCATTGATTTGCATTATATGTAGCCAGCTTTGTCTTGTGGTTTACTTCCTGCGGTTTGTTATGGGTCCTCTACGCACTTGCCACTGCCCTTCTCAGTAAGTTGCAATGAGTTTTTTCTCTCATCTTTTTGGTCCGGTTTTAAACCTTTTTGTTCTCTCCAATCTACATAGTGATCATTCTTCACGCAAGCATGAGAACTCCAAACCTCAAGGCACGCTTGAACACATTCCGTGAAGAGTTCCGGGCTGTCTGGCGTAACTACAGTGAACTTTAAGTCAACAAGAAGCTTGAAACCAAGCGAGACAGGCAGGCAAGAGAAGAATTTTCCTTCAAATGATGGTCACTTGCTGCTGAGCGTAACAGGCAAAAGAAAATCCATGACAACTTTTACAAGAAAAAGCCCAAAAATACTTGAAAATATTCGTTATTACGTTCGAACACGTGACCTCGATGTCGCTCAGAAAAACATAACGTTTTATATTTTGTCATGGTTCTGTATAATGTTCCTGTAAGTAAACTCAACATTACAAGATGAAATCAATTTTTTATTAAAAAAACATTTTAATTGTTTTCTCAAATAATTGATGATAAACTAAAAATGAAAAAACGGTGCGTTTGAGTCATAATAATAAGATAGATAGGAAAACCCTAAGGGAGCTTTCTCCACCAGTTTTTAGAGGCAAGAAGCGGCGCATCTGAACCCAAAAGGAGAAGATGACGATCGATTCGCAGCAGAAAACGAGCAAGTTCCGATGGGGGGAGATGGACGAAGACGACGATCTGGATTTCCTTCTCCCTCCGAGGCAGGTTATTGGCCCAGACGACAACGGTTTGAAGACGGTGATCGAATACAAGTTCAACGATGAGGGCAATAAGGTCAAGATCACCACCAGGACACGTGTCCGGAAGCTAGCTTCCGCGCGGCTTAACAAACGGGCCATGGAGCGGAGGAGCTGGCCTAAGTTCGGAGACGCCGCTAATGAGGACGCTGGTAGCCATCTCACCATGGTTTCAACCGAAGAGATTCTTATGGAACGACCCAGGGCTCCTGGTATTCTCTCTTTCTCGATATTGCTTTGGGATTACAAAATACTCAGTTGTGATTTTAGGTTTCTGCAATCTAGAGTGTTTTGTCTTGTATTATGATCCAATTGCTTTGGTAACATTTTATCTCCTTCCGCCTTTTGGCTGCTAGTTGTGTGAATAAGTTAGCTTTAAACCTGTTGTCTGTAATGTCTTCTAACCTGTGTCCGAATCTAATGCATTCTGGTGAATAATGAACTAAAGCATTAGTAGTCTTATTACGTAATCCAGGACTTGGGTGACCAATTAGCCTGTCGGCTACTTCTTTGTGTTTGTAGTCTAGTGAACTGCTAGAGTATACATTAACAAGAATTTGTTCTGTGAATCTTCAAGCTTTTAATAAATCGTGGCTTGATGCAAAAATGAGATTGATGGGGCAGTCACCTCCGTAGCTCATCTAATATGATGCTTAGTTTTGTGGCTTCTACTGCAGAAAGAGGTTGCTATGTGTTATTATGTGACTATGTAATACTGCTTCATTTCATAGTTTAACTAATATGTTGCCCGTTGGATCACAAAATCTTCCATGTTATGTGTTGCTTTGGCTCGGTTTAGCACAAAATCCTCTGTTTGTACCATAACTACTTTCCAGTATCTTGAAATGTTTAGACTTTCCTTCTTTGGTGCTCCCGGATCTGAAGGGTTTGTAATATTTCAGGTACCAAAGCAGATGAAAAGACAGCAGGAGATAGCTTGTCTCAGCTGAGTAAAGGTGGTGCAGTCCTCATGGTGTGCAGGATATGCCACAAGAAAGGTGATCACTGGACATCAAAATGCCCTTACAAGGATCTAGCTGCACCAACCGATGTTTTCATCGACAAGCCGCCTACAGGAGAAACATCGACCACATCCGCTGCACCTGGAGTTGGCAAGGCCGCTTATGTCCCGCCTAGCATGAGAGCAGGTGCAGACAGAAGCGCTGTTGGTTCAGACATGAGGAGGAGGAACGATGAGAACTCTGTGCGTGTAACTAACTTGTCTGAAGATACCCGTGAACCAGATTTGATGGAGCTGTTCCATCCGTTTGGAGCTGTCACGCGTGTGTATGTGGCAATTGATCAGAAAACTGGAGTGAGCAGAGGATTTGGTTTCGTCAATTTCGTGAGCAGAGAAGACGCTCAACGGGCAATCAACAAATTGAATGGTTATGGTTATGATAACCTCATCCTCAGGGTTGAGTGGGCCACTCCAAGACCCACCTAGAAATGTCCTTAAAGCTCTTCTTTTCATTTTCGTCTTTCCTGCTATGGATTCTTGTTTATCGACCGGTTTGTTGGTTTTATTTTGTACGTCTACTTGACAAGATTATAAAATTATCTTTAATATATAGGTCATGTCATGTTTTTTTTTCTTTCTTTGGCATGTTTTTGTGCGCAAAAAATGGCATGTTATGTTGTTCACAAGTAAAAGATTAAACGATTTCAAATCAATTTCATGGATATATGCAAAACAAAGACTCATAGACCTTAAATCTTATACATCACTCACTATTTTTAGATGGATTTTTCCCTGTAATATGCGTGAGTGTTTCCTCAACGCTTTTTTTCAACGATGATTCAATATTTACTAGAAGGCAACAACACCAGGGTATAGTTTTCGCTTTTTCCTTCAAAACAAAAACAAAAAAACTATTCTCAATTTCTATGCGATATATATATGTTATATGTTCGAATAATTATAATTCCCAACCAGGTCTAGTCCGTGAGACCGTGACACAAACCATCTAAGTGATGTTTTAGAGTCACCATAAAACTAGATTCTCGTAATCTTTTCGTATTTATTAATTAGTAATGGTTATTTTAGTTTTAATATATCAAAATTAAACATATAATTTCTACTTTTTGTCGCTTTTTCTTATCTTTTGCTTATATTTTTACCTTGATTATTCAAATTTATAGTCATTTTAAACCAAACCTTATTTTGTCTTCTTTTGTTTTTAAACCTTACACCTTATTTTGTCTTTCTGGTTTAGTTTAGGGGCAATGCCGACTATGGACCAAGGCAATGAAACATGAACTTGTGGTCCATAAATATATCAATCATTTTCGGTCACAAAATCTGTAGTGTAATCTTAGTCTAGTGGTCTATTTTTCCAGTTATCAAATGGCCAGCCCCGAATTCGAACGGTGGAGATTTCTTTTTTAAGTTTTTTTTAACAAATCAATTATATTAAATACATAATTATTATACATTAATAAACTAAATAACAAAAAAAGAAATCATAATTAAACATATTTGAAGAATAATGTACTTATCTTTCGTGTTTTAAATTGTTTACAACTTTTGTTTAACACATTATCGGTTTTGGTTTTTGGTTCAGTTCAAGCGGTCCATTTTTTTTTTCGTTTATGACTTTCGAAAACTTAGGGCCGGTTTTGTTTAAAGGATAACATTTACCAATTTGGATTTGGATTCATCTACCGATAATTGTAGAGGAAACCGATGATCTAGTTACCAGTGATTGAACATAAAAGGAGAAAGTAGAAAGAAATATGTATATACATAATTACATAAACTATTAAACTTCATTAAAAAAAAACTAAAACGTAAATTTCCATCATTCTATTTTAAGACCACTTTTTATTATTGACAAACAAAAAAAAACATTGATTTATATAAATTAAAAACTAACCATATTTCAGCATCAAAGATATACATGAGGTCATCAACCCTCTTCCTCGGCTTAAACCAAGGTTCATGTCTTTCCAAAACAGTTAAATAATATGCAAGTCACCCAAATTGTAGAAAAATATATTATTTATGTCTATGATACAACATACAGAAATTTTATTTCAATGGGGAAATAATATTTTTAATAAAACTTGTTTCTCAGTTGTGAATAAAATGCATGCATTACGTACACTAACACTTTCAAATAAAATAAAATAAATTGAGTTTTGCGGCAGATGCTTTTTTCTAGTATCAAACGCACCTTTAATTATTCGGAAATTAAACTTATGTATAACATACTAAATTATGAGCTGAATCTAGCTAGAATATTTTTTCAAAATATGTATAAAAACGATTTTTATCATTTAAACGGTTATATCATTGATTGACGACTATAGTTGGTTAAAAGTGTTAATAATTTAACCAGAAAATCACTTATAATGTATTGTATGGTATTTTGCATTGTTTAGCTAGAATCGTCTGTCACCTATGGTTGTTTAAATATATTATACAACAATTTAACCGAACATTTCACTTATGTGCTCTATGGTACTTTACTTGCATCGTTCAGCTAATATCGTCAAAAGGCTGGACAAGTTCCTCCATTATGCCCCCACACAATTGTAACAAACATTTAATTTACTAGCAATGAATTATTCCCTCAGTTCTTAAAAAAGTAGTAATGTTTTAAGAGTTGTTTTTTAAATAAGTGATGTTTTCAGTTTTCAATATAAAATTAAATAATTTTTTTTTATTGTTTTTGACTATTTGTATTTTGCAAATTATTTTTTTATTGGTTAAATTGTGTTTAAATGAATAATAAATGATATTTTATTATGGAAAAAATAAAAATTAAATATATCATTAATCTGTGTGCAAAAACTTTAAATATTATTTATATTAAAACAGAGGAACTATAAGATTTTCATAAATCTACATCGAACTCGTGGTTAGCATTTTTAATGGAACACAAGGAACTCGCGATGTGTCATGTAGCCCTCTTCAATACTATAAAGTGTAAGGAGAAACCTAATGAAACCCTTTCTCAAAAAACAAAAACCTAATGAACATGAGAGTTAAGATTTAATAAGACAAGATGAGACAACATCATGATATAGAGAAAAAAAAAGGGAAAGAATAATTGAGAAAGAGAGGTCATTATCAAATCTTCGAAACCAAATCTCACATATACCAAATAGACACGTGTCATTGTTTGATTGTCACAAGTAGGCATAATCTTATCTTAGATCCCACTTGTGTAAACGTCCCTCTCAAATTCCTACTCTGATTGTTTTGCCGTCTCGCTCTTTCCACAAACCTAGAAGGCAATAGCCAAAAATCCATCATTGTGCAATCCACACCATTATGATCTACTTCTTCCGTATTGTAAGTTTAGTTTTAAGGTTTTATTTTTGTTTTATAAAAAATGTTATTTTATATTTTTAATCTATAGTTTTGAATAAAAATCTAATTTTAATTTAATTATTTTACTGTATTAATTAAAAATATATATATATATATATGACACATTTTATAAAACAGAGGAAATAATAATTTTTGGTTGTTGCTTATCTGTGATGGTGAAATCTCCAAATTTCGACCAATTGTGCCGTATTGGATTATAGAATTGATATATTCATACGTGGGATATATGATGAGCTTCGGGTTACGAGAGCTTTCTATACTTTCACGATTATAATTATTGATGTTTAAAATATTTTTAGATTGTGAATGTGAATGTCTAAAAAACCATTAACTTTAAATTTTGACCATCAAAAGTTTTAACTTTTAAATTAGGGGAAAACCGATATCGTTTTATTAAATCGGGAATTAAAACGGAATTATAACATCGTTTATGAGTTTCGTTTACGGATTTAACATCATGTTCTTTTTAGCCTAATCAACGAAAATTCGGGATTTAATTTTGAAGTCAACCAAACATGATGATTTAAACTATCTACCTAATAAATTCGTGCTTTTAATGGTTAAAATTTAAAAATTCATGCTTTTTAAGACAATTCTCTTTAAAAAATGATAGCACTATAGTTATTTTTTGTTGTATTCTAAAATTACGATATCTAAACGCCAGAACTTACCACACGATGGAGATTTTGTAAAAATCAAAGAAAAAAAGTTGATCGAATGATAAGCATTTAGATGGTTGATTAATACTATATTTTTAAAAAAACTTAATGCATAAAAATAAAAATTTCTCGACGTTTTAACAGTCATACAATTAATATCTAAAACAGTTTTAAAACATTATTGTGAAGGTTATACAAGAAAGTTCCAATTTCTGACTGCATTTTATATAAACTCCTAATGAGTGAATTACGGTTTTATGTTTTTAATACATGTCCAAGACTAATTTGTCTCTTTTAAATAATTTATCTACAAAGTTTTTTATATTAGTTGTTTAAAAGTATCATTTAAATTTGTTACTCCCTCTGTTTTATAAAGAATGTCATTTAAACACATTTCACATATATTAAAAAAATTATTTTGCTCTTTATTAATATATGAAATAAAATTTCTCTTCCTAATTAATATATTATACAATAGGGTTAAAACTGCAATTTTAGTATAAAATTTGCATTGAAAATACAAAATAAAATTTTTTGTGAAACAAAAACAAAGTGTTAAAATGACACTCTTTGTAAAATGGATGGAGTATGATATTGTGTGGGTTTTATGGTTTTCCGTTGTTATTAATGTGGCATTGTTAATTCTAATGCGACTTATATATGCAACGAAAACAATTTTATTGGTCCTTCGGCTCGTGTAATATTCTAATTTTAATAAAATCATTCGTTAGACGAAAATAAAATACTAGTAAAACAAAGGGATGTATAACATGATTGAAATAGAAGAATATTTGATTATTTAATCATTGCGGCAACTGGCAAGTGGACGGTACAAGTTGATATAGTTAACCCAAAAAAAATAAAAAAATTGAGAATCCCTTTTCCTTTTCTTTTCTTTTCTTTTCTTTCCTTCCCAGTTGTTTTAATTAGTCAACTAATCCAAATCCGTTTAATTAATGATTGATTCCGACATTAACTGACATTAAGCACTCGACAATGTTGCAGACAATTCTCTTAATAACCTTACATTAAATTAGAAAAAAAAAATCATTACTTTGTGTTTTGATTCCAGCTGAGGGTCCTTCAAAAAAAGTAATTTAAAATGTTATCGTTCCAAAAACTTCAAACTTATACAGTCTCTACGAATGTATTATGTATTCAACATTACTCGATGTTTAATTATACTACCAAATTTGAATGTGCTAAAAGGACACACGGTGCAAATAGAAAACTTGCCAGTGTGTGAACTACCATACCAATAAAAACTTGAATGCGTACCAAACCGGTTTGGATTTGGTTCAACAACAAGAACCATGCAGTATAAAAACGGTGCAAATAGATTATCCGTTCTTTACTTGATATTGTCAACATCTGTTTTAATCTTATTTTCTTTTTAAATTTGTCTAAAAAAGAAGTATTCTACGCTTAAGCAGAAACAAACAAATTTTATCTTCTTGTTAATTACCGTAAGATACTGTTTGCCTTTCTCCTTACCAACTCGAGAAAAAAAAGATATACGTATTATATAATCTTGCCTAAGAAAAAAAAAATGGAAACATAAGAGAAAATACGTAACTTTTTTAAATCAACTCTTTTTCTTCCCTAGCCTGAATTAAGAGCTGTTTAACAAAAAAAAAAAACTTAAAACAAGAGAAAACCAAAGTAAAAAACAAAAAAATCAAGAAAAATTACAATTAGCTATGCGACATTTTCTCTAATTAAAGCACTAATTAAGAAACTCGGTTATTCCTCCTTTTCCTCAAGTCAACCACCACAACGCTCACGTTATCGGAGCTCTGTCTCGCCAGAGCCAACTTCGTTAAGAGCAACGCCGCGTCGGAGCACGCGTTGTGCGCCGTAACAGAGTCTCCTCTTTCCGCCGCAGCACCTTGAAGGCACATGCGAGCCACGCCGCACGCCGTCTCGTTAGGCACAACGTCCCAGAGTCCATCACTAGCCAGGATCAAGCACTCGTCGTCGTCTGTTCGACCCGTGACGGTTACCTCCGGATCCGGAATCACATATGGTTTCAAGTAATTATCACCTATAGAAAAAACAAAAATATCAGTTTCAATTCCATAGATATAATAATAATTCAAAGCAGAGATATGTATATACTCACCAATTGCTCTGGACATGGCGAGAACTCCAAGAACCCTAGCTCCGTCCCAGTAGATAACTCGCCCGCCCGCTTGCTTGATCCGAATCAATTCATCGGGTCGATCTGGCTGTTCATCAACATAACAACAAAACTCTTAGCAAATCCGGAAACATGCGATCTAGACTCATGCTAATGGATTCTATTTAGAGTTTATTTAGCTACCTTGTGATCTGAAGAGAGAGGGATGGCTACGCCGTTACGGCAGAGCACGGCGCGAGAGTCGCCACAGTTGGAGACGACGATCTTCTCCGGCGTGACAACGGCGACAACGGCAGTGGATCCGACGGCATCGCATTGAGGAGATTGCAATTCGCATCTGCAGGAGCTTTCCATGCTCCGACTTGCACCATTAGCAACAACTTCTCGCTGGCTAACTTCTTTGTCCAATTTCTGGAAGCTCTTTACCATCGTTTCCTTCCATTCATCGGCGGCCATAACTTCAGCCTCCTGCTTCACTATCTCATGCAACCGCTCTCTACACTTCTCCGCAACCTGAATAGATTATCCAGAAAATTTTGTTTAAGTATAATTCAAAAAAAATAATCATGAAAATTGGGGTAAACTAAGGAGATGCGACATACATGAGAGCAGCCATGGCCGTCAAACACGCCGTAGAAATGGAGATTCTCAGAGTTTTTTCCGAGCAATGAAGGATGAATCGACACGGCGTCTTCCATGTCTCTTCTCCTACCACAAACCGAGGTCGTACCGATCCTAGGCACATCGGAAATGAAACAGCTCTCTGCTTCCGTCGAGGGACTTGAAATCAGATTTGAATTCTTAACCAGATTCGTAACCGCTGATCCCGCCTTCTCCACATTCCTACCACTACTCACATTCGATGCCAGATCTAGGTTTCTCGGAGCCGGTACTGTCTCACGTTTTTGCCGCTTACGGCAGCTCTCAAGCGGAGGGGAAACGGCGGAGTTGGCAACAATATTGATAGACGGTAGTAGATCTAACCTCCGTCTTAGAGAAGTTCGAGTAGTGGAATCCAGCGGTGCCGCCGGTTCACTCTCCCCAACAACACCGCAGCAAATCCCAGCCATTTGATCTCAAAACACCACCACGACAAAAACTCAAAATCCTTGAATTTAGAATCAAAACAAAACGAAACGAACAATTTTCTATGAAATCTCGGATTTGAGTCTGCAACAAGATGCAATCACTGAGACGAAGAGAGAGATAGAGATATTATAAGAGAGATATTGAGCGTTAGGATGCAATGGGATTTTAAAAAGAAAAGGTTTGATTTAAAAAGGCAAACAAAAAAAAAATCGCATGGAAGGGTTACACGTAATTTACGGGCAGGGGGGCATGAATGGGAAGATAAAGAGTTGCTGACCGTCACCATCAACGGGCAGCATTCGACACGTAACGTCTGGTGTGACGTTCCATTTCCTGGTATACCTAGATACAATCTCTGCCGTCCGTTTCTCTTTTCTCTCTCTTAGCGATATATACACGTGTTAAGTTTTTTTTGGAGACGCCGTTAACGTGGCCCAATTAGAGATCGACACGGCTTAACGGTAACGACCGGCCTTTCTTGACACGCATGTGGTCCACCCCTTCGTTTTGTTCTTTTCTTTTCGTTAGTTGAATTTTTTTATTTTATTTATTTAATTATTAAAGACAGAAAATATGCTGTTAATTAATTAAATAATTTTTATCAGAGGTCAAAAATAATGCAAGAGAGACAATCTTCTTCTACAATACTGGTTTCTAATTTTTGTCAACTTTTTTTTCATAAATAAATATTAACCAATAATTACTATTGAGATTAATGTAATAAAATCTTCAGTAGTATAAAAGATGATATACTCTATGAGACATTATTCTATAGATTATATTATATTTGATCTGACCATGGTTTTATGACATTATCTTATGGATATCAATATATTTTAACAGTTACTTATTTACCATAAATATCGGTATCAAATTTACAAATCAAATTTTAGAAGATTTCAAACAAACGTGGATAGTGGTTACACCAATTGAAACAAATACACTAGTATAAATCTAAATTAAAATATTTACATTTTAATCACATATGGAAGAGATCCGACACACTACAAGAAAACAATCGATTTACAATGTATTTTACGATAGATAATATCCGTCGCAAATTTGCGAGGGATTTGTAAGGGATTTGCGAGGGATTTGCGAGTGACTTACTAATCGTCGCAAATCCATCGCTATTTTGCGAGGGAAAGGGTCGTTGCAAATTGCGACGATTTTGCAACATATTTACGACGAAAGTGCGAGGGACAGTCTAGAGTCGCAAATCCCTCGCAAATTTGCGAGGGACGAAAGGTCGTCGCAAATTCGTTGCAAATTTGCGAGGAATCTGCGAGGGATTAGCGAGGACCATAGTGGTCGTCGCAAATCCGTCGCAATTTTGCGACGGCAAGTTTCCCTCGCAAAATTTGCGACGGATTTGCAACGGCAATTTGCAAGGGATTTGCGATGGATCTAGTTAGGTGGAGTTAGGTGAGGTAGGTGAACGACGTTTAAAAGAAAAATTAATTTCCATCGCAAAGTTGTTGCAAATCCCTTGCAAATTCCTTTTTCGTAGCAAATCCGTTGCAAATTGCCGTAGCAAATCCGTTGCAATGTTTTTTGAAATCCTATAAATACAGATCACGTTGAGAGCTCTCATAACACAACAATTTCGAAATTTTTTTTTTTTTTTTTTTTTGAGAAATAGATTTTGAGTGGTGGGTGTTTAAAAAATGTCTTCGGGGCACGAAATATACGCATTACGATCATGGATGTACAATCAAAGAGATCCAGGGACGGGTGAAGTGACGAAATAGTATCTGGACGGGTTGCGAGCATTCATGTACCATGCGACAAGCCAACTATGTGCGACTCGTGACGGTAAAATTTTCTGTCCATGTAGAAAGTGCAAGAACACCCAATATGTGGATATTGATACTGTGAAGAGGCATCTATATAATAGAGGATTCAAGCCAAACTATTATATCTGGTTTTCGCATGGGGAAGGTTGTAGTGTTGATGCTGGAAGTAGTAGTACGAGTCATGGCGTTGATCAACCTAGTTATAATTATGGGCATGATCATTTATTCGGAAATATTGATGAAGGGTATCAACAGGGAAATAGGTTTCATGATATGGTTACATATGCATTTCATGAAAGTACAACTGCATTTGCTGATGATAATACTAGGGAAGAACCCAACATAGAAGCAAAGCGTTTTTATGATATGTTAGACGCTGCGAAGCAGCCCATCTACGATGGATGTAGAGAAGGTCAGTCTAAACTATCATTGGCATCTAGGATGATGACAATTAAAAGTGATCATAACCTAAATGAGATTTGCATGGATTCATGGGCTGAGCTAATTAAAGAATATTTGCCACAAGATAATATTTCCGCTGAGAGTTACTATGAAATACAGAGGTTGATTGCGAGTCTTGGGTTACCATCAGAAATGATTGACGTATGCATTGACAATTGCATGATTTTCTGGAAAGATGATGATAAGTTGCAGGAATATCGATTTTGTGGGAAGCCGAGATATCAACCAACTACTGGAAAGACCCGCGTTGCATACCAGCGTATGTGGTACTTGCCAATCACCGATAGATTGAAACGGTTATACCAATCAGAAAGGACATCGGCGGCAATGAGATGGCATGCACAACATACCACGGAGGATGGGGAGGTTACGCATCCGTCAGATGCAAAGGCGTGGAAACACTTTCAGACTGTACATTCGGACTTTGCTAACGAGAGCAGAAATGTCTACCTTGGCTTATGCACCGATGGATTTAGTCCATTTGGTATGTCCGGGAGACAATATTCTCTATGGCCTGTCATATTGACGCCATACAATCTTCCTCCGGAAATGTGCATGCAACAGAAATTTTTGTTCATGAGTATTCTAGTACCCGGTCCTAAGCATCCGAAGCGATCCCTTGATGTATTCCTCCAAACTTTGATTCATGAGTTGAAACAGTTGTGGTATACAGGTGTTCGCACATTCGATTATTCGCAGCAAAGGAACTTCAAGATGCGTGCTGTGCTATTGTGGACCATTAGTGACTTCCCGGCGTATGGAATGTTATCGGGGTGAACTACGCATGGAAGGTTATCTTGTCCATATTGCCTTGATCGGTCAGAGTCCTTCCAGTTGAAGCATGGAAGGAAACCATGTTGGTTTGACTGTCATCGTCGGTTTATTCCCATGCATCATCCGCATCGTAAGAACAAGAAGTTGGTTAGGAAGAACAAGGTCGTGCGTGTCCCCCCCCCCCCCCCCCCCCCCGTCTATCTTTCAGAGAATGATTTGTTTGAGCAAATTGATTATTACGGTGCTCAAGAAACATGTAAACGTGGGGGCAATTGGCACACTAAGGCAAACATGCCTGACGGATATAAAGTTTCTCACAATTGGCACAAACAAAGTATTTTTTGGGATCTGCCATATTGGAAGGATCTTCTTTTACGGCATAACCTTGATGTGATGCACATCGAAATTTTTTTTTTCGATAACATCATGAATACGATTTTGAATGTCAAGGGAAACATTAAAGACAAAATGAAATCAATGTTGGACATGGCCGAAATATGTGTAAGAAGCGAGTTGCATATTACACAAAACAGAAAATGCCGATTCATGGGACATTTGGAAGGAAAGGCCAAAAATCTTGCAAGAGTGGAGGGTTCCATCGTTGCAGGTAATTGGACCGAGGAAACATCTCACTTCACGTCATACTACTTTAGCCCAACCGTCAGAACAAAAAAAACCGCTCCTAGAAGATATGACGATGGTGGGGTTGCACCTACGTATAACGTTGATGTCCCGGATATCTTCGCCCAAATAAAGAGACTTGCTGGAAAGTTGAAAGAAGTTTGGTGGGAAGACCATGAACATTGTCGTGTAGCTCACAATTATATATTGCGAAATTGTGATTTTGTTCAACCGTTTGAGAGGTATTAATTAATTAGCTGCACTTAGATTACTTACATTTATATATCTCACTCGTTGTTTAATTAGTCTTATAAAAAATTATTGCAGCGTTTCGACATCCAGATCCGAGAAGCCTATCCCCGTTTACTTGAAAAAGATTATGAGAAGTACAAAGAACGTGACTTTGCTGGATGGTTAAAATACTATGTACGTAAGATATATATATATACATACATATATATATATAAGTTATCTATCATTTCACGAATATTTTTAATATAATTTGTTAAAATTAATTAATTGTTATTCAAATTATATATATATAGGTAATGAATGGATGTGCAAACCAGCCCTTGCCACTATGGTTGCACGCTGGTTTGCACGAGGTTGTTCAAGAACCAATTGCGAAGATCACTACTGCCCCAATGTACTTCACTCGCGGATACACATTTCATACATATAAGCATGGCACTCGAAGGTCAACCGCAAATTATGGAATCCATGTGCCATGTGAAAACGATTACTACGGCGTCTTGCAAGAAATTATAGAAGTCACATATCCTGGAATTATCGGTTTGAAATGCATTTTATTCAAATGTGATTGGTACGATCCAACAGTCGGTCTAGGGGTCCGCACAAACAACTTAGGGGCGATCGATGTCAATGCAAACAGACGTTTTTCCAAGTTCGAACCCTTCATCCTAGCATTGCAAGCAGAACAAGTGTGTTTCATTCCATATCCTCGGATTAAACAAAGACGTGAGACATGATTATCGGTGATAAAAGTGAACACAAGAGGCCGTATAATTGGGTTAGGCATCGATAATGCTATGCAAAATGAAAGAGTCGGAGAAGTCTCCATCGCAGTCGAATCAACAGAAGATATCATACATATCGATCCACAAAACAGAGAAATTGAAGACATCCTGGATGATTCAAGCGAAGATGCAGCCGCATCTGACGAGTTCGAGGAGAACGATAGCGGAGAAGACAATGATGAGCATATTGAACACTCCAATATGTCTGAAAATGAATCTAAAAACGATTCTGAATAATGTGTTATATGTACTATAATGTAATTTTTAAAATAAAAATATGTATATGTTGAAATCCGTATATGTTGTAAATCCGTAAAAAATAAAAACTTTATTATGATAATAAAACGTATACCCTAAACCATAAATCTTAAAAAATAAAACTCATGAATTTGCAACGGATTTGCGATGGATCCATCGCAAATCCGTCGCAAATAATGGACCCATCGCAAATTCGTTGCAAATTTGCGATGGATTTGCGATGGATCCGTCGCAAATACGTTGCAAATAAAGGATCCATCGCAAATCCGTTGCAAATTTGCAATGGAATTGCTATGGATTCATTCCTTATTTTCGGCGAGGATCAAATCGTGACAAGTGTCTAACGGTTTTAAAATTAAATCTCAAAAATCATATTTCTAAAGTTATTTAATGATGTGCATTCATAAACCGCGAAAATTTAGAAATGTCTCTGTATGATATATAAAACGTCATATATCCGTATATGTTTTTTATGAATATATATATATATAGAAGTTCAACATTCCTCGTACCATCAAATTCATTATATTTTTAAACAAATATGCTTATGATCATGACTCTTATGAGATTATAAACCATAAGATTATAAACCGTAAACTTTATTATGATAATTAAACGTATACCCTAAACCATAAACCTTAAAAAATAAAACTCATGAATTTGCAACGGATTTGCGATGGATCCATCGCAAATCCATCGCAAATCCGTTGCAAATTTGCGATGAATTTGCGATAGATCCGTCGCAAATCCGTTGCAAATAAAGGATCCATCGCAAATCCGTTGTAAATTTGCAATGGAATTGCTAGGGATTCATTCCTTCTTTCCGGCGAGGATAAAATCGTGACAAGTGTCTAACGGTTTTAAAAGTGAATCTCAAAAATCATATTTCTAAAGTTATTTAATGATGTGCATTCATAAACCGCGAAAATTTGGAAATGTCTCCGTATGATATATAAAACGTCATATATCCGTATATGTTTTTTATGAATATATATATATATATATATAGAAGTTCAACATTCCTCATACCATCATGACTCTTATGAGATTATAAACCATGAGATTATAAACCGTAAACTTTATTATGATAATTAAACGTATACCCTAAACCATAAACCTTAAAAAATAAAACTCATGAATTTGCAACGGATTTGCGATGGATCCATCGCAAATCCATCGCAAATCCGTTGCAAATTTGCGATGGATTTGCGATAGATCTGTCGCAAATCCGTTGCAAATAAAGGATCCATCGCAAATCCGTTGCAAATTTGCAATGGAATTGCTAGGGATTCATTCCTTCTTTCCGGCGAGGATAAAATCGTGTCAAGTGTCTAACGGTTTTAAAAGTGAATCTCAAAAATCATATTTCTAAAGTTATTTAATGATGTGCATTCATAAACCGCGAAAATTTGGAAATGTCTCCGTATGATATATAAAACGTCATATATCCGTATATTTTTTTTATGAATATATATATATATATATAGAAGTTCAACATTCCTCATACCATCATGACTCTTATGAGATTTTAAACCATGAGATTATAAACCGTAAACTTTATTATGATAATTAAATGTATACCCTAAGCCATAAACCTTAAAAAATAAAACTCATGAATTTGCAACGGATTTGCGATGGATCCATCGCAAATCCGTCGAAAATAATGGACCCACCGCAAATCCGTTGCAAATTTGCGATGGATTTGCGATGGATCCGTCGCAAATCCGTTGCAAATTTGCAATGGAATTGCTAGGGATTCATTCCTTATTTCCGGCGAGGATAAAATCGTGACAAGTGTCTAACGGTTTTAAAAGTGAATCTCAAAAATCATATTTCTAAAGTTATTTAATGATGTGCATTCATAAACCGCGAAAATTTGGAAATATCTCCGTATGATATATAAAACGTCATATATCCGTATATGTTTTTTATGAATCAATATAGATGTTTAAGATTGCTCGTACCATCAAATTCATTATATTTTCGGAAAATATACTTATGATCATGACTCTTATGAGATTATAAACCGTAAACTTTATTACGATAATAAAACGTATACCCTAAACCCTAAACCTTAAAAAATAAAACTCATGAATTTGCAACGGATTTGCGATGGATCCATCGCAAATCCGTTGCTAAATGATTTTTTTTTAAATTTGGTACGAACATTGAATTTTTTCATCACATTTTGGGCCAAATTAAACCGCGAATTGGTAGTGGACCACACATTTTGCGATGGAATTGCGATGGATCCTTTATTTGCGATGGATTTGCGATGGATCCGTCGCAATTCCGTTGCAAATTTTAGGTCCATCGCAAATCCATCGCTTATTAGTTTATAAACAGACTGTTTATCTTCTTCTTCCTTTCTCCATTCGATCTCAAACCAGTCGATCTCAAATCGATCTTTCTCCGGCCACTGTGCATTTCCGGCGACCGCACTCCTCCTTCTCCTCCGGCGATCGGTTCCTCTTCCTCCGGCGATCGGTTCATCTTCCCTTCCTCTCTCCTCTCCTCCGCGACCTCCTCCCTTCACCTCGCGACCTCTTTCTTCTCCTCCTCCACCGGCGACGTCCTCTCCCTCCGGCGAGCCCCCTCCTCTCCCCTCTCCCTCCGGCGACCTCTTCCTCTCCTCGGTTAAGGTTGGTTTTTTATAAAAAAATTCATTTTTTCTTTTTAAAATATATGTTGTTATCTTAAAAAAAAAAAATTGGATTTGTTAGATTTGTGAAATTTGTTAGATTTGTTAGATTTGTGAAAAATAATTTAGATTTGTTAGATTTGGATTTGTATTTAAATTAGATTTTTAGATTTTTAGAATTGTTAGATTTTGTTAGATTATTTAGTTTTTTAGATTTGTTAAAAAAACTATATTTGTTAGATTTGTATTTAAATTAGGATGAATTTAGATTGTTAGATTTAGATTTGTTATTTATTAGTTTGTTAAATTTGTATTTCAATTAGGATGAATTTAGAATAGATAATTTTCTAATTAGTATGATTTTATATAATACATTATATAAAATGATTAGTTTGATTGTAATTGTTTTGTATCTTATAAATTATAATATAATTATATGAATTAATTATTAAAAAAAAAATTTTAGATGTCGGGATTTCGAGGTAACGACTACACTCGATTTCTTTCGATGGGTTCCACAAGTACTCCTCCTGTTATTCAGATGTATTTCGCGACTTCTGCTGAGACCGTGGAGCCTGCCCCAGCACCGGCGGATCCTGCACCGTCGAACCCCGCGGCTGACTCCATCCCCATTGATATTGCGATACAGCAGATTCTCGAGAGTCCTGGTCATGATAGTTTACCACGACTCGATCCACGCCGTCCTCCAGGAACGTTATGGTATAATTTATATTTTCTAAGTTATTTATGTTTTTGTTTACAATTATAATAATTTCATTTTTAATTTACTATATTTTTTAATTTCAGGTTTGATGATGACAGAGCTGTGGCTGCTCAGATCCGTTCGATCTTTGAAACAGATTTCAAAGAACCGCATGCCAATTACTCGCAAACACCGGAATATATCATCGAACGTTGGTATAAAACGTTTGCTGTAAGTTTTCTAAATTTTATTAAATTTATTTTTATTATTATAAATAATATGTTTTAGGCATTTAAGTTCTTCTTTTTTTTTTTGTTATAGCAATCGTTTCATTGGGATTTTGCAATTAACGGCGAGGTCCGAGCAAAATTTGAAAAGAAGTTGAAGGCTCGCATGTGCGGTCAGGTTGGGCGTTGGAACGAAAAGTGGAAGATTAAAGGCGATGAGTCGAAGCCTAAGGGGATGGATCCGCTTGTTTGGAGCGGTCTTGTTCGATATTGGATGGATCCGAAGAGCGAGAAGAAGAGTGCCGATAGTCGCAAGGCCCGATACTCTGATCCTGATGGTTACGGGCATTCTAAGCATCGTTCTGGAAAAACCTCGTTTAAATCACGGGGCCGAAACATAATAAGTTTTTTTTTTTTAAATCTTACATTCGTAATTTAATTAAATCTTATGAATTTATGAAAAAAATTTTAGGCCGCAAAGACCGGATCATCAGTTCCGGATTTGTTAGCGGTTCTCGAGGAGACAAAACGGAAACCGGATGGCTCTTTTAGCGATGGACGCTCGGAAAAGATCTACCACGATGTCACTTCGCGGCTCGAACTGTTATCTCAGACAGTCGATAGTGATGATCCCGAGAGCACAGCATCTGGCGGACTTACTCCTTTCGTGAAGAACCAAATTTTTACCGAGGTACGTATTTAAAAATTAAATTATTGTATTGTATTTAAATATTTTTAGAAATATTTATAATGTTTGTTTTTTTGCCTTTCATAGGTTGCTCCCCGCAAAAAAGGAAAAATTTACGGAGTCGGTTCGCTTTAACCGCAAATTGAAGCTTCTTCTACATCGGCTTCACGTCCATCCCATGACGATTTACACCGGATCATAACGAGTCAGGCCGAGATGATATCGAGTCAGGCCTTGATGCTAACGAATCATGCCGAGAAGATTAATTCCTATGATGCTTTCATGGACTACTTTGCTGAGAAAGATTCGGCTTTTGCAAAACTTCGCGCAACACGTAACCTTTCGGGATCGGGATCTGGAACCGGAACCGGGACCGGAACCGGAACCGGAACCGGTACCGAAACCGGAACAAGTTCCGGAACAGGTCATTTGTTAACATTTTTTTTTGCTTTTTTGTTTTTTTTAAAAACAATTATGCACTTTTTGTAATAAATAAATAAATTATATAATTATTTTTTAAAAATGTTAATTATTTTGATTATTATTTAATTTTTAAATTAAAATTATTTTTTTTTTAATTACAAAATGCAAATTTCCTCGCAAATCTATTGCAATTTTGTGATGGCTTTGCGACGACACGAAATTTGCAGTCGCAAATCCATCGCAAATTTGCGATCGATTTGCGATTACCGGAATCAATGTGCCATCGCAATTCCATCGCAAATTTGTGACGACTTTCACGTTGGTATAAAGCCATCGCAAATGTGCGACGATGCGTTCCCTCGCAAATCCGTCGCAAATTTGCGACTGCAAATACTCCCTCTCAAATTTGCGACGGAAATTTATCGTTGCAAATTTGCGAGAGAATATTTGCAGTCGCAAATTTGCGACGGATTTACGAGGAAAAATTGCCGTTGCAAATTTGCGAGGGATTATTTCTCGGATTTGCGAGGGAAAGTGACCGTTGCAAATTTGCGAGGGAATATTGTTCGTTGCAAATTTGCGAGGGAATATTGTTCGTTGCAAATTTGCGACAGATTTGCGAGGGAAACTGTTTTGCAACGATTGATTTGCGATGGAAGCAGTGTCCATCACAAAACATGATTTGCGATGAATTTGCTATGGATTTGTCCATCGCAAATCGGTTGTTTTTTGTAGTGACATTTTACTAAAGAAAATCTCCTTTGATCTTCCCACTACATGTACTATATATACAAAAATCATTCTAACATTTGATAATACCTTAATAGAATCTGAAATATTGATTGATAAACATAAAATGATATAGGTCAGCTACTTTAAACATCTAAGAAAAACAAATCTACTAATAAAAACATGCTAATTTTTAACAGAATTTTCCACGGACGGATTTATAAAAAAAATTTAATCGATTTCTGACATAAAATCTAGATTTGATTTTAAATCGTACGATTTCATAAACATGAGAAATTATCGCCAATAAAATATTCAAATGTGTTCATTCTAGATTTGATTTTTACATATTGATTAAATTACTTCAGTTTGTAACAAAAAGTGGTGGTGTTGTATCTATACAACAACAATAAAGTATAAACTTGAAAGAAAAAAATGTCATTCGTTCTATAACTAAACAATGAAGTAATATCCGAAAATTTCCGACAAAGGAAATGTCATTCGTTTTCACACTTCACACATGCAATCTCAAATGTTTAAAGAACCAAAGTAAAGTTATTTTTATGCCTGAAAATTATTAAAAGCGTGTAAATCAATGTAAATTGAAAAAATAATGATGTATATCTGATGCATAAATTCGAAGAAAACGAGTTACCTCTTGTACAGTGTCCATCTAATACTGTGCGATTTACAAATTCACAATTGTTGGTTTTAAACTCGGAAATAAATATATGACCAAAAAAAACTCGGAAATAAATATACGATTAGTCAAATACATGAATTGCATATTTTACCTCTCATTCCCACGCATATTTTTCTGTCTTTAATAATTAAATAAATATAAAAATCAATGTAAAATAACATAAATTACTTGGGATGAGAGGTAAAAAAAAACAGTATTACATTGAAAAATATGCTTAGGAATGAGATGAAATACATAAATATAAGATAAATCTAAAGCTTGAGAAGCGTCTGACTACATGTATTTCATCTCATTCCCACGCATTGTCCATGCAAATCTAATCATATATTTATTTCAGGAAAAAAAAATCTGAATATTTCAGAATATATGCTTCTATTTTTATATGTGCTTGAGATATTGTTGACATAGAAAATGCTTGAGATATTTTGGTTTCGTATTGATGATCGACTTAAAGTTTTCATTTTTTTATTGATGATTTCTTCTACGTATTGCTTAGTCGATGTGAGTGTTGGATCATTGACACGTAGTAATGTTCGTCACCATTTACCATTCACCATTCACCATTCACCATTCACCATTCACCATTCACCATTCACCATTCACCATTCACCATTCACGAAGAGGTGTATAGACCAACGTCTATAAGATAATTCGTCGTCATATTGTTGTTTACTGTAAAGAAAAATACCAATTAATCATGAGTCTAAATATATTTTTATATATTAAACTATACAAAATATCTCTGTTTTGTCAGGAAAAAATATCTAAATTCCGTCCATTACTATCCTTTTTATTTATGTGATTAAAAAAATTAAATTAAATCCGTCCATTACTATCATTTTATATATGTGGTTTAAAAAATAAATATAATAAAATCCGTCCATTACTTAAATCAGATGAGATTGATCGATGATTTGTTCGGGAATTGCTAAAAAGAAAGTTTATTAGCTTCTAAAAGATTTGATCGATGAAGAGGTAACTAATTTAAATCTGTGTAATCATCAGCCAAACATCCAAAACTTCTATATCGATTTATATAATATCATTCATAAATAGTACTAAACTAAAATACAAAAATATCATTTTAAAACATGCACTAGAGTCTCATTTTACAAATCGTATTAATTGTTAAACATAAGTAAATACAATGCTTTGCTGAAGAAACCAACAAATTGTAATTTTCTTTCCACGTGAAGACATTCAACAGATCTAGTGATCATCAGATTCAAATACGTTAATTTTTCCAATCGATTCCCTGTTCTTGATCAGAAATAAATAAGTCGTAAAAAAAAACCGTGACGCACGCGCGGATAGCGCGCGTTGAAGAGAATATGTCATTAATCTGCACCACACTAACTCCCTCGCATCCAGCTGTGATAAAAAAATGAATGTAAGAATTATTTTATTTTTTATTCTAAAATAGAGTAATTTTAAAATAGAGTTGGGTTTTACTCTAATGTATTATTCTATTTTTTACTCTAAAAATAAATATTTAAGGCATATTCTATTTATATTTTATTATAAATATCATTTATTTGTAAGAAATTACAATTTAACCCCACTTATTTTTTTCTTTCAAAAACTTCTATCAATTATGATTTTATTTAAATTAAACATTTATTACATAAAAAATTACATTACATCATATAAAAATAATAAAACATATAGGACTTTGGTCTAAACATCACTATTACTGTATTTTTTCCATAAATGATCAATTAATGCATTTCGAAGAAAAAATAAGTTTCTCTATCTTTGATTTTTCTAAATCGACCAAGAAATTCTTCGAATCGAATATCATCATCCTCTGCTATTTGGACCTCTGAAGGTGGAAATTTTCTTCCAACTTTAATTGGTGCATCGAGATCACGCTCATCTTCGATTATCATATTATGTAAAATTATATATATAATCATTATATCATGTAGCACATACTGGTTCTTTAATTTTTAAAAATATTATAATAAAGTAATTTAAATATAAAATTGATTTTTTGTATTTAAATATTATTATTATTATTTGTTTCAGTTATAATTACAAATATATAAAAATTAAAGGACCATTCTATAAATAAAAATGTTCAATTTTAAAATAGAGCGAGAAATATAGTTACTCTAAAATAAAGCAAATAGAATAGGGTTGGAGAGGATTTTACTCAAAAATTGAGTTTAAAGTGAGAAATAGAGTAGGGTTGGAGATACTTTAAACCTGTGAGAAAGTGTGAAACACGCGCCTTATTTTGCTGGGACCCGCTCAGTCTCAGGAGTCTGAAACTGACACCTGCCAAAAGTATCTTTTTCTTCTTTTTTTTTTTTCTTTTTTTTCGTAGCCTCCGAGACAAGGACTGAACGACACGTGTTTAGTCTGACGTGGATACTGTGAGGTGCTTCCTCGGTGACTTCTCCATGACTCGAATTAGGCGCTTATTCACGTTTCCTTCAATTACACACGCACATACTTTTCTCTGTTGTTTTCCTTTCTTTTTGTCCTTTTAGTCCTTTTAGTCCTCACAATGTTTTTAAATTATTTCAATTACAGCGCTTATCTTTTTAATCTTAATATTATACCCTCAATTTCTGAAATTATTATTCCAATCCGAGTCTCTTCCATGGACGGTTTTCTTCTCACAACCTGTATTTTCATGTCATAAGAAAATGCACATATATATGAAATTATTATTTTATTTATTTTAATATTTTTTAGTATTTTTAATTTTGCGAAAATCAAAGATGAATATTAATGAATGTTCAAAACACATATGTGAGACACTCTCAAAAATATATCAGAAATAAAATATTAATAGTTTTTGCTAATTAAATTTTAAATTAAAAAACAAAATTAGACTAATCAAAAAGTGATAAGTGTAAAGAAATTGTCTCATAAATATATCAAAGTGTCTCATGAATATATCAAAGTGTCTTATGAATATCTCAAAATATCTTATTTAAAAGATTCTTTACATTCTCTCTTTTGTTTTTTTATTATTTTTCATTTGTTTAATTGTGGATGTATCATTGAAACACTACTAATACATGTGCTCTTAGTTGTATGTAATTTATATCAAGATCCCAACTAAAGTAAAAATGCACAATTCGTTTCCAAATCTGATTCATATATTCTTAGGAGAGAGATAAAAAATATCTTGAACATATCAAACTACGTATGAGGAAGTTTAAATACATTGGAATCTGGTATAATTAATAACGTCTTATAAAATATGGTAGCAATATGCAAATATTGAAAACAAAACTTTCTCTTTTTTTTATAGATTCCATAAGGGCACGATAATAGAATATTAAATTTCTCCCTAGGTATTTTATTTGACAAAGCCACAGGATTGTTACACACGTCCTCTTTTGGTATAAAGGCAGACAGTTCTAATTTTCACCAAGCTTGGGACAGCAAGAAAGCACGACAAAGCAATAATGCTATGACACGTTGCATAATTTAGCTGTAACGAAATAGACCTACCACTACCGCCACGTGACGGTCAAAAGAAAAGGCGTGTGGCCAAACCTGTAAGAAGAGATCACCGGGACGAACCTATATCGACCGGTCTCGCTGGACACGTTTGCATGTTTTAATAATAAGAGTTGGCCAGTTAGGTTGATTACATTCAATATTGAATTAGGAGACTAAACTATATCTAATGCTAAACCTCAATAAGTATAAATTAGTCTGGAATGCAAAGCTAAAATTCCTCGGCATGATATCTACAGAAAATTTTAATTACTATAACATATATCGCGCCTTATTTTATATTTTGATTCTTTGAAGATATACTAAATAAATAAATAAAACAGTTAACTATTTAATTGCGTCTACTTTTTGACATCTGTGTACTAATAATTCATCTATACATCGCCGTGGAATCGACATGCACCGTGACATTTTCCCAAACATGCAAAGCATACGATATAAACCAAGTGGTGGTAGTGGGGTGGTTCCCTTATGTAGTGAGGGTAGGCCCTGTTGGTCAAGGCCAGGGATCGACTCTCCACAAAAGTGGAATTGCAATATTTAATCCATTTGGCCACCGGGGCTTTCACATTGTCTCTCCGGGCCCCAGGAATAGTCGGTGTTGGGGGATGTGTTGCGGACCCAGGGTGTAATAGGACTTGCCATCCTGCACTTCTCGGCGTCGGCCGTCCCTAATTCAGCCGGATCACCTGAGTTATCAAAAAAAAAAAAAAGCATACGATCTATTTTTAATCTTCAACAATTTTCTAGTATTATTCTCTTTTTTTCGTAATTAAACCTGGGACGCTGGGACCTACCACATTCACTCTAAATTCTACTATGATTAATCATGTGGATCTACGTAATGTAGCAAAACCACTAATTAAGTGGTTACGGCCATAAGAGTTCTACCCTCATAAAGAAGATCTCTAATAATCAATTTTTTTGAAACCGAAGAAATTCTGACTTATTAATTATATTGTCCTACAAAATATTTTTTAAAATATGAACCGCAAAATTTCTAGATATTACTTAGCTTCAAGCCTAAACTTCCTTCGTTTGGCTTCAAGACTGAATCTGATATAGGAGGATGCAGCCGGAGTCATGTTATCATGTTTACGATCCTCAACACACCGTACCATGACCCAAATGCTATACGGCAATAACATTTTTTCCCCACAGCTTGTTCAAGCAAAGTGAAAAGAAACATGTCATCCCTATTTAATATGTACGGGTATATGATAGTAAGCAATATGGGTTATAAGAGCATATGCATTGTTTTTTTTAAAATTTGGATCAATCACAAATCTTGCATTTTTTTTTTTTTTTGATTTGTTTAATGGGGGTGTCTCAATGAAATGGTTACCCGTTCCATAAGCGATGTCATTGTAGTAGTAGACCAAGATTCTACTTCTTGGAGTTTGATCAATGGAAAAACTAGAAAGAAAAAAACTAGTAAATCAAACTAAAGCTTTAGATATTTCCCCTACACAAATTCTTCATTGATGTTTTCATTTTTGCCCACTCGCATGCTAGATTCTGTTTTTTTCTCCTGTGAATATGGCACGGAGAAGAAAAATAAAATTTTCAACATTTTTTTACGCAATAGATATCATATATAGAACCATTACCAATATGCAGCAAAGTTATCGACGTAAGAGATATGAAGATTTTTTGTTTGCTAAACAGATATGAACGTATACATGATTATTAACTATGCTTCTAGTTATAGAAAAAGCAGGGTGTTCGATTTGGAGTCTGGAAATTGTGATTTTCTATCTTATTTTGGCTGCTCTAACATTTGTTGTGGCTCAACTAATTCATTCATAGAATAAAGCCCAATGGCTTTAGCCCACTAAAGAGTTGGAGTTTTGTACCGAGGATTTAGCTAAATAATCCGCTAACACATTGGCGTCTCTTGAAACAAAGGAAAACATAGTAATCGAGAAATTGAGAAAAATCTCTACAATATTATCTAAGAAGACATTTTTAAAAATAAACTTTGTTTCGTAAGTTATTACATGAAATGCCATTACAAAAAAAAAAAAAAAAATTGAAATAGGAAATGATATAATAATCTTTTAAAATTATTGATTAGAATATAGAAATTATATATTTTGCATTAAAGAGATTATTTATTATTTAATATCTTAATTATTTTAATACTATATATATTAAAAAAATTAAAAAGATTTATTCAAAATATTGCTATATTTTTCACTATAATTTATTATATTTTATTTGAATATATATCTAAACAAAATTTAAAAAATATTTTACTAATTTTATAAAACGTTAGACACAAGAAAACTATTTTTTTTTAAGGAATTCATAGGCTAACCACAAAAACTAGAGTTATTTAATGGTGCATATTAGAGTTATGTTTTCAAAATTATAAGATTTTGCGGGTTATCACGAATAATATTTTAATTCACTGTAAAACGGGTTAAATAAACAAATTATTACAAATTGACAGCTTTATCTATAATCATTAGTTAGTTATAAAAGCAATTTTGGTAAATTTTAAAACAATTTTTTTTAAAGAAAATTACTCTGCGCTATAATTAACGCGGGTTAAATCTTAGTGTTGTTTAAACTAGAAGACCCATCTCTAACTCTTTTTATTTATCTCTTGCACCAGCACAAAATAAAATATCTATGTAGATATACAATATACTTTGTACGTAAACAGGAAACAAACTAGTTTTTTCCATTTAGGAACTCAATAAGGACAATTCACAACATGTGCATCTTAAATGATCCTCAAAGTCATCAAGGTTGGGATGCTTCATGCATTAAAGTAGGCCTGGGCACGGGGCGGGTACCCGCTTATTTTGGCCGACTTGCTACTTGACCCGCTCCGTACGGGTAATGAAAATATTGACCCGTACTTGGACCCGCAAAAACGGGTACCCGCTGATTCAAGGTACCCGCCCAGATTTTTGATACTTGCGGGTACCTTGACCCGTACCCGTACTTGCAAGTACGGGTCCCCGCTCAACAAGTAATTACATTACTTGCCTTGTTTTTTTCATTACTTGCCTTGTTTTATATTACTTGCTTTATTTTTTCCATTACTTGTTTTGTTTTTTCCATTACTTGCCTTGCTTTTTCCATTAATTGTCTTGTTTTCCATTACTTGCTTTGCTTTTTCCATTACTTGTCTTATCTTGGGTACAAGTAGCAAACCGGGTAACGGGAAACAAGCCGGGTAACGGGAACAAGCCGGGTAACGGGACAAGTAGTCAAAAAAAAATTTCGCCTTGGACTTGTCCCGTTACTTGCAAGTAGTTGGTTAACTCGCCTTGATACTTGGCTTGGATGAGTCGGGTACCCGGTTTTACGGGCCGAGTACGGGACGGGTCGAGCGGGTCGGGCGGGTAACGAGTACGTATGCCCAGGGCTACATTAAAGCATATGTTAGCATTTTATATCTTTGTTGAGGATATATATATATATGCGCCATTAATAACCAATCCAATGACTGAAATCTACTATTGAAATCTGACCCAAAGACTAAAAGCAACTAAACTGGGCTATAAGATGGGCCATAAGAGGAGCAAGTCTAAAGGAGCAAAACGGCAACACATGAGCTTCAGCGTGAAGGGTTACAAAACTTCAATTATTTGAAAAAAGAATGGGGACTTTATTATGGGTGCAATAATTTAATGTTTAAAGAAACTACATTAACTACCAAATTTTTACCTTACCTTAGATGGTAACATTTTCGTATTGGTTTCTACTATATAGTTTGAAACTTGATGAACAATCTATTATAACATAGCTAGATTCGAAAGTCCTCTCATCGTTGACTGAGGTTATCTCCGTCATTTCTGTGTTTCACCTCTTCTTCTTCCATTTTTATCCCAGAGTTGTTGTTCGTCACTCCAAAAGTGGGAAAAACAATAATAGCTACTAAAAATTAAAAAAAAAAAATATATATATATATATATATATATTCCAGCCACCGTTGGGGGTAATTCCGTAATTCTCTAACAGAACTCCATTCCCGCGGCGTAGGTCGGTAAATTAAGCCATTTCCGGCGATGAATAAGATCCACTCCCTCACGCCGGAGTGAATTTCACGCTCTTCTCTTCTCTCCAAAAAAAAAAATGAAAACGAATCGCGGCGGCGGAGAGCACGGCCACCATCACGAGGCCTTGAAGTTTTCCAGTTTCTTCTTCATGCCGGAGCGGCCACGTGATTACCTCGTGCTTTTCACTCGCTTCTCCGTCCTCACGTGCCTCATCGTCTCCGTCTCTCTGGCTCTTCGCGCCACTTTTTTATCCTCCTCCCTCCCGGCCTATTCCTCCTACGGTCTCCGTTTCCCCGCCGTGCCTCAGAAAGCCTTAGCTCTCCCGCCGACCGGATCTGTCGGGCCGATCAATATCTCCCACGTCCAGTTCTGTATCGCAGGAGCAGCCGAGACCTGGCTCGATCGGAGCCGGTACACCTCCTTGTGGTGGCGGAATTCCACCCGTGGATTCGTCTGGCTCGATAAACCAGTAAAAATCCCCAAAAATCACTCCGATATCAGATTCTCAATCCCGATTCGAGTGTCCGATCCAGGCTGGACTCGATTCAGATTCTCCAGCTCGAGAGCCGCGGTCCGGATCGCTCGGATAATCTGGGATAGTTACCGGCTAAATCTGCCGGACGTGAGGTGGTTCGTGATGGGAGATGACGACACCGTCTTCTTCACCGATAATCTCGTCAAGGTTCTCTCCAAGTACGACCACGAGCAGATGTGGTACATCGGCGGAAACTCTGAGAGCGTCGAGCAGGACGTGATGCACGCCTACGATATGGCGTTCGGCGGCGGCGGTTTCGCCATCAGCCGTCCACTGGCCATGCGTTTGGCCTCCGGGATGGACGGTTGTCTCCAACGGTATTTCTACTTCTACGGTTCGGATCAGAGAATCGCGGCTTGCGTTAGCGAGATCGGCGTTCCGTTCACCGAAGAACGCGGTTTTCACCAGGTACGTCCTGTTACGCACGTGTCAGCTTTTCGATTGGTTGTTTATGTATACACGTGTCGAAACATTTCGATCTCGTTTTTTGGAGGCCGACAAATTCAAAAGGGGTTTAGATGCTGAATTGCTCGATGATTTGAGTGGATTCTTGCCACGTGGATTTTCTTTTAACTTATTTTAGAATTGAACGTAATAATCACTTAGCGTAGTGCTAAAAATAAAGGATTTGATTTATTGAATAAGTCACACAATTGTTGACCCAAAAAAGGAAAATATAGTCACTCAACTATAGAGACATTAGTAACCTTTCCTCTGAAATTGTTGACCAAAAGAGGGAAAATATACGTTAATTAATTAAATAAATCGAAACCACAGTTGTATGATCTAGTTTCATTGCTCTCCGACCATTTTTTTATTTTACCAAGTGGTTTTATTTGATGTGGTCCATGAGTGTAGCAGAAAATTCATTTCTTGGGTTTAATTTATTGCTGAAGCACATGATTCTGTCATGTTGTTAGGATACAAAGCTTTACTTTCTGTATTTTTTACCATTCTTTGTTGTGTGATGATGAAAAAAAAAAAAAAAAAATTGCAGCTTGACATAAGTGGAGATCCATACGGGTTTCTTGCGGCGCATCCCTTGGCACCGCTTGTATCGCTGCATCACCTCGTTTACTTAGACCCAATGTTCCCTAAGCAAAACCCGATCGAGTCGTTACAAACCCTCATGAAACCGTATAACATAGACCCACATCGAATACTCCAGCAGATTCATTGCCATGACCGCAAGCGTCAATGGTCCATATCCATCTCTTGGGGATACTCCATTCAGATTTACACTTACTTCTTGACCGCCAAGGAGTTGGATACGCCGTTGCAGACCTTCAAAACTTGGCGGTCTTCGAGCGATGGACCTTTCACCTTTAACACCCGCCCCTTGAAACCTGACCCGTGTGAGCGTCCTGTCACTTATTTCATGGATGGTGCAGAGGATGTGCGGGATAGTGGGACCAAAACTTGGTATAGCGTAGCGGATAAAAATTATGGTCATTGCCGGAAGAGTGAGCATTCTCGGTTAACCAAAGTGGAGAGGATATTGGTGACTTCAATGAAGATGGATCCTGAGTATTGGAACAAGGTTTGTGTTTCCATATTGAAATTAACATTTTGAATGAGTTTAGGTTTTGATTTTCGAAGCTTTCTTTACATTTTGACAGGCACCACGGAGACAGTGTTGCGAGGTGTTAGAAGGAGGAGGAAGAAGAAAGAAGAGAGAAATGTCTATAAGGATTAGAAAGTGTTCGAAAATATAAAAAATTTAGAGGGGTCGAGGATCTATTTTGAAAACTTTCATATAATAAAACATCTGCACAAAGTTTAGCCATAGTATTATTTTTCCAATAATTTGAAAATTCAAAATTAGTTTCCTCACGAAATTAAAGTTGGAAACTAATTTGTGCCTCGAAATCAAAATTAAAACCAATAAACACACAAAACACAAATTGACTCGGTTAACTGTATATTAATTAAGTGTTAACCAATTAACTAGAAGACAAAATCAAATTTAACCCAATACAACCTGAATCAATGAACTAAATCCGATTACAACCCGGTTTTAAACACAAAAATCCCCACCCGAAACTAAAACCCGGATAAATCTTCTTGCTTTCAGATCTGAATTCCCCATCTCCAATAAATTTACATAAATAGCGGTTATTTACTGATTTCAGGAGGGAAAAAGAAAACCACTTTCCCATCAAGTATCAAGCGAGAGATGTCGGTGGACTGAACAGGCGAGTCGAGGACGACGGCGACTCGGAGGAGATGTAACGGAGAAATAAGATTAGAAATGGTGAAGGAGATGAAACGGGAAGGAGAGATATTTTCGAAGATTCTCACATCGAGCGCCATTTTCTCTTTCTCTTCTGATTTTGATTTCACCATCGTTTGGTAATTGGATTCTTACTTATCTACAATGCCAATTTTCTTTTTGTTTATCATATAGATTTCATTACAAACAAACTTCTTCTTACGTACCATTTGGTTTTAACTATTTATCTAACTAACTACATTTACTTCAGTATGTTGTTCTATCAAGTTTAATAGATGTAAAAGAGTAGTATAAACCACAGCTGATAAATTCAATTATAGTGTTACTAAAACTAAACCAACTTTACACAGTAACCAACACGAAATACCTCCAAAATTGGTTACCTTAAAGAAAATAAACGCCTCATCTTTTATTTGTTTTCTTCTAATGAAAGTAGCCAATTTGTTTCCAACCAAACCTCAGCTAACATAGTTGAGAGACGGATAAGAAGTTGCATAAAGGAAAAAAAGCTTTGTAAACACGCAAGTTTATGTCAAACTAAAAATAATATACGATAAAAGACTAGAAGGTATATATTGTGTAAAATGTTAATTAATCATAACACTATTATGAGTCTTATGATCATATTACAACACTTTTGTTATGTTTATGTACTTTAGATTTCCAACCTTTCTGTTCGTATGTAATTTTATCGGTCAGGAAGGCAACCAAACCGGACCTGTTTAATTAAACTGAAATGAACTAAAGACTCAGCTGGCAAGTTCTCTCACAGACACCCAAAAGAACAAATCTAATCAAACTTAAATTACCTGAATCAAGCAAATTAATTCGATTGGACTATGGTAAGTTTCTCTCCGACCGAATTAAACAAAACAAAACCTAATCCAAACCGTAAAGAAACCCACCTCTACCCCTAATTTCCGTTTATAGGCACACATTGATATATTCTTTTCTTTTTTTCTTAAACACATTAATATATTCTTAATCTCATAAACTATATGCTATGCTTATATAATAAGGTCAGTAACCTAATTAAATCTGTATATTTAGCTGTAGACATGGCCTAAATTTGGTGCATTCTGCCAAAATTTTGAACAAAATTGGTTAATTTTAAACCATCCTTTTTTTTTTGTTATCCACACACTATTACGTGCACTATTCTCATCAGAAAAAAAAACACGTGACGTGTATAATCGTATTTTCTTCACATCTCTCTGTATATAATATTGACTTATCAGACATTTTTCAACATATAAAAACATGTACAATTACGGTAGGTGCAATATTGATAAACTGCCATTGCATTAGAGACGATTCAATCCAAACCTTATAACATAAAACGTTATAATCCATTTTCTTCCATCTCCATCCAATCGAGTCAAAATTGATATTCGATCGATTAAAAAACCAAGAAAGAGAAGAAACAAAAAATAATTGGTGATGGAGCAAGGTAGAACGACATCGAATTCGGTCGTGTCAGAATTTGAAGGGACAATACTGAAGAACGCAGATCCTTTCTCTTACTTCATGCTCGTTGCCTTCGAAGCCTCTGGTCTAATTCGTTTCGCCGTGTTGCTGTTTATCTGGCCCGTAATCACACTCCTTGACGTTTTCAGCTACAAAAACGCTGCTCTCAAGCTAATGATTTTTGTAGCCACGGTTGGTTTACGCGAACCGGAGCTTGAATCGGTGGCTAGAGCCGTCCTGCCTAAGTTCTACATGGATGACGTGAGCATGGACACGTGGAGGGTTTTCAGCTCGTGTAAGAAGAGGGTTGTGGTGACGAGAATGCCTCGAGCTATGGTGGAGAGGTTCGCTAAAGAGCATCTTAGAGCCGACGAGGTCATCGGTACGGAGCTGATCGTGAACCGGTTTGGTTTTATCACCGGTTTTATACGTGAAACCGATGTCCATCAATCTGTTTTGAACCGTGTCGCTGATTTGTTTGTTGATCGGAGGCCTTATCTAGGTCTTGGAAGACCGGCCGTGACCGCTTCTACTACTTTCTTATCGTTATGTGAGGTAAACAATATAAATTGCATCATTACATGGACAATGTTACATAAGATACTACTAACCTTTAATTGTTACACTTATGAACAAAAGTATTTCAATACTTTGTTTATTTTCTTATTAAATTTAACGAACCTTTTATTTTATAACCAAAATACACTATATTTCTATATTGTTTTACTAGTAAATTTCGATACAAATTATCAAAATATTTATGTTTTATTAATCTATTTTGTGAGTAAATGCTAGTTTTCATAACAATTGTAATAATTAATTATCATTCGAACAAATATTTGTCTTTATATATACGTACGTAGGAGCACATTCATGCACCAATTCCGGAGAACTACAACCACCATAACCAACATCTTGAGCTACGGCCACTTCCGGTGATCTTTCATGACGGACGCCTTGTCAAGCGACCAACTCCGGCCACTGCTCTTCTCATCCTCATCTGGATCCCATTCGGAATCATTCTCGCCGCAATCCGGATCTTTCTTGGATCCGTCCTCCCATTGTGGGCCACACCGTACGTCTCTCAGATATTCGGCGGCCAAATCATCGTCAAAGGCAAGCCTCCTCAGCCACCCGCGGCCGGAAACTCCGGCGTTCTCTTCGTATGTACTCACAGAACCCTAATGGACCCGGTGGTATTATCCTATGTACTCGGACGTAGCATCCCGGCCGTTACTTACTCGATCTCGCGTTTGTCCGAGATCTTATCTCCCATTCCAACCGTCCGATTGACAAGAATCCGAGATGTAGACGCCGCGAAGATCAAACAACAACTGTCTAAAGGAGATCTAGTGGTTTGTCCGGAGGGAACCACTTGCCGTGAACCGTTTTTGCTAAGATTTAGCGCGCTTTTCGCCGAGTTAACCGACAGGATTGTTCCGGTAGCGATGAATTACAGAGTTGGATTCTTTCACGCGACCACGGCGAGAGGTTGGAAAGGGTTAGACCCGATTTTCTTCTTCATGAACCCGAGACCGGTTTACGAGGTTACGTTCTTGAACCAGCTTCCGATGGAGGCCACATGTTCTTCCGGGAAGAGTCCGCATGATGTGGCGAACTATGTTCAGAGAATCTTGGCGGCTACGTTAGGGTTTGAGTGCACTAACTTCACGAGGAAGGATAAGTATAGGGTTCTCGCCGGAAACGATGGAACGGTATCGTATTTGTCGTTTCTTGACCAATTGAAGAAGGTGGTGAGCACTTTCGAGCCTTTTCTTCACTGAAATCAAATGATTATTCCATAATTTCCTCTTCAAACCTTTTTTTCTTTCTTTCTTTCAATTCTCCCTCTTAATCTGTTTTTTTGCTTGTGAATAAAGTCTGGATTGGTTTTTGTTTTAGTAGATGGTTGTGTTTGTATTTTTGTTTAAAATGTTATTCTTTTTCAGATATGAAACTCCCCACAACTATTGTTGAATAAATATTTGGGGATGAATAGTTTTGTTTGTCATTGTGAATTGTTGTTGAATCTGTTTTCCAATGTTAAATGATTTATCTCTCATTTCTGTTTTTTTAATTCACGTTCTTAAAATATTAGAATATCCAAACCACTTATAGCCAATATTTTTTTACACCACCTATAAAATAAAAATAAAAATAAAATGTCTATCATGTATATATATTTTATTTTAATACATTTAACGTCAAACTCTAAAATAATACAAAACACACGACACATCGAATATATCATATATATATATAAAGACCTGTATGATCTAAATAGATAGATATTTGCAAATGTTGGATCGTCTTTGGTATTATATGGTAAGAAAATGTAGGATTAGTCGCCAAACATTTTCGAATTTGGTGGGCAGATTAGAAAATGGACGAACTCGTTGACCAGAAGACTTTCGCTGCCACTTTACAGTTGGCCTACCGCCATTTCCACGTCATCGTTCCCAAACTTTTCTTTCTTTCATTTATGATGAAATCAATTTTAGGGTTAAAGTTAATAAAATATTGTTGACGGCAGACTTTGATAAAATATTAAAATGTTTTGTTTGTTATATCTCCTAAAACTAGATATATATATATATATATTTTTTTTCTTTTCTATTAAGAATAAAGTATTCAAGCAAAAATAATTATGAGTGTGTTATACAAAATTGCAAAAAGTTTTAATTGCGTTACAAGGGATAAATATATCTAAATGATTTGACATTAACTAACTGTATTTATTTAAGTAAAATCGATCTTAATAGATAAATTGACCAAAATAGCACATTTTAAAAATTTTGTTCACAATTTAGTATCACTAGTTAAAAATAAAAATAGCAACATAAATTTTGACAATAATAACACAAATTTAATATTTAAATAATCTAAAATCTTTTTCTAATGGAGAAAAACTAAACCCTAAATTAGAAATAATGAACCCAAACATAATGTTAAATTTTATTTTAAATTTATTTTGGGTAAACAAGTATTTTTTACATAATTATTGTGCTATTTTCGGAATTTTAAATTTAGGATATTAGTTTTGGAAAAAATAAATAAATTTTGTGTTATTTTAGGATATTTCTCATCTTTATATTGGCTATAAAAAATTATATCGGCTTCTATATATAATTTTATGCGTTTTTTTTTTTGGGGTTAGAATGTCAAAACCTGTTACCAAAAGAAAAGAGTTTTACTAATTAAACGAGTAGCAAGGCTAAATTTTGCAAAACAAATTGGATACCTCACGTCAAAAAGAGGAGACAAGAGGATCAAGTATCAAAAGATCAAATCAGCATTAAAGAAAGCTTTTTGATGTCGTCCCTTTTACCGGCTGAAGTAATCACTGCACAAAACGTAGGAATTGGACAATGGAAGCGAGTTCAATTTTTTATTTTCCAAATTCCTTTAATAGTCTAGACTAGCAAAGATTAAATGATTTTGAGTTTCAAGCGTGATACTAAATGGAAAGAAAGCGAAGATCTATTTGCTCGACATGTTTTGGTACAAAATTTAGAAAAAGAGGGAACACATAATTGCATAGTTTGATTAGAGTCGGTCATGACATTTTGGAGGTCCCATGTCAATTTTAATTTTTTGGGCTAAAAAAAAAAAAAAAAAATTGGGAATCTTTAAAAAACATATGGAGACAAAAAAAACTTAGAACCCATTCTATTGCATCATCTCAATGCCCTCAGGCCGGCTCTGAGTTTGATATCAAGAACCGAAACTATTATCATTTGAGACATATAATGCAAATTACGTTGGGAAGGCTCCTCACAATACCTCACTTTGCTACCTCTTCATTATCATACACACATTTCACCATGTACGGTTCAGCCTATTCCAAACGAATCATGCCTAATAAGCATAATCTCGCTCATTTGTTATGACCTTTTTATTCAAACTGTATTACTTTTCCATGAGCTTTGTTAAAGTTTACTTTAAAATTTTCTGTTCATATATACTAAGAGATCAAACATTCTTTTCTAAAGTTTATTTTTGCAATGTTTAATTTGTTTTATCTGGCAACGAGAGCCAGGAGATGAAGGCATGCTTTGGAGCCCGAGACTTGAACAAAATTGCATATTTTCCAGTTCAAAAATGGAGATGGTCAATTTAGCAGTTTTCATGTTCTAAAGGTTGAGAATGAGAGGGATAATTCGGGTCCGTGTAATCACAATCTGGAATTAGGTAAAATGTGAAATAAACATGTTGACAAAAAAACCATTTTGGGATTATAAAACTCACAAGAATATTAAATGAGAAATAAAGATGTTCGTAGATCTGGAAATTACACAGCAATAATGCATTAAACTTCCAATATACACACAAACACCTTTAAAAATAGATCAAGAACTCTAACATATTAATTAATTCGATTAATTCACTTGAAGAGGTAGGTAAGTTCACCAAAAAGAGAAACATTAGGAAGAAAAACTGACACAAATAAAATCGATCAATACATATAGAGATATATATGAACGAGGAAAATAATGATTTTCGGAAACGAGGACCATTTGAGATGATCAAAACATCTTTCAAGAATTCAAGAAAGAGACAAAATGAACATACCAAAATTCCTCGAGCTGTATTTAATCCGGCCGATCTGAGAGATTCATACAAGAACTTGAACTACATAAATTTTTTATGTAATCGTAGCATACCTGGTTATATGTGTAAGCCACTGATTGCAGCTGCAGCATCATCAAGATTCTCATACATACACCAAAAAAAATCATTATGTACGGATTCGCTTACACGAATATATATGCATAGACTTGATGATTTGTGAATCTTGATGATGCTCCAACAGCGAACAGTAGCTGGTTTAAGATAAAATGTATTGATTTGGATCTTTGGTTTCGTCTTGGGTTTTTTTCAAGACTCAAGACGGCAACATTTTGCTGGGAACAGGAAACCCTAATCTCAGTCCTTAATCTAGAGAGAGAGAGAGAACTTGTATAAAGCGATAAAGGAGATGCTATTTGGTGTTATCTCCAATGATGTGCATAGATAATAATCATAATTAAATAAAATATATAGATAACAAGTTGAAATATCTTAATTGAGATCTCAGGTTGTTAGTACAACGGCTACTAGCTAGGGACCGATTTTGTCAGCCGTAACTGGGTTCGAACATGTCAATCCACAGGGATATGCCACATAAGGAAACATCCTCTCATATATATTCAAAAAACAAATTATATATTTTTCCAATACTACCAGTAGCTATTTACTCAAAATTTAATCCGCAATATGAAAGAAATTAACTTATGATCTTATATACTTGATTAAATTCCATATTATAATGTGGGAATTTGGATAATAGTATTGTGTGAGTCTTCTTGACAACCACAAGAATCTTTTATCGCAGATATTTGGCTGCTATTATAATATAGTTATTTATACTGCTTAATTACGAAAAATTCAGTTAAACCACATTGTAATTTTCATACATGCTGTAATTTTTTATCGCTGATATATATATATATATATATTTTATAATAAGAGGTAATCGAGGTTTTTTACCATCTGACTAATCCCCTAAACAAGTAATATCGTCGATTAGTTCACTTATCGGGTTTTTAAATGAATCTAAAATATGGTACCATTTTTGACTGACCAAATGAAATTGGTTAAATAATTTCGCGTTTGCAAAAAATCGATGTCTGGCTTACACCAATATGACGATTACTCCACAAATAAAAACTACTACTCCACCATCATTTGGTTATCGCCGATAAATTTTCATACATGCTGTCATACATTACAGTTCAACCACACTGTAATTTATTCTTATTTTCTGTTATTTTAATTATTATTTTACTTATAGTAAGCATATTAAATAAATTTGCCAAAATCCATAGATAAAATCATTCGCCAGAATCCATATTTTATAATACGTACTTATAGGATCAGTTGTTCAAAAACAGCCAGAAATCGTCATCAATTATGTGTTGGAACCTTTTTTTCTCGACAGCTGTTTATTAGAATCCATAGAAGAAAAAAAATCATCTTATTCTACGTTTACCATTGAAACTTTTTAGTAAGATGAAATAAAATGAGAGAAAAAGGTAGAGAGACAAGCGTGAGACACGGAGAACTAGTGGAACTGATCCTCTTACGTTCCTCGTACGTTTACAAGTTACTATGCTTTCTATAATTCTATATTATTGTCTCCATCCCTTTTTATTATATATATTTATACTTCTTTCATACACTTGATCTTTTAAACTTTATATATTACAATTAGCTAGCGGTGAACTTAAACAAAAGTTTTGAATTACTGCAGCGTGACAGAACAAAAGACTAATCCGTTTGAAGATAATACCGCATTTTGTTAATAATTCACAAATTTTGGTTTACTATAATAAGTAAATACAAAATGAATAGAAAAAATGGTTTTTATAAGGAAAGAACCTTATTTGTAGTTTATCAGTCCACTACAATCATTCAAAACAAAAATATGCATTAAAGATGCATAAGCCAAAGCAATTATTATCTTTGTGGGTTTGGTGTAATGGATATCATATATATATATATAGCATTTTATAAATTTTCTCTTTTTCATTTGTATTTGTGATATTGTCAAGCTTGAGTCAGGCCTGTGATTATCTCGTACAGCATTTTATATACACCAAAATTAAGGCCACAAACAATACGTGAGCCATTCAGAATCACGAGGTCCACGCGTTCACTCTCCTCTTTCTTCTAACTAAGCTAGAACAAACAAACAAACAAAAAAGGCTCGATTTTATCATATTGCTTACCGATATATCAATTTTTTGTAGATTAATGTCTATTGTATATTTGATTCATATAAAGATAAGTCAACTTAATTGGCCAAAATGTTAAATTTTTTAGGATCTTTAGTATTCGATTTCCCGGTTATGCTTTAGGAAGGAACTCATGTATATCATTCTAGAATCACTCCCATATCTATTTTCAATTCGTTTATTTTCCTTCTTTATTGCTAAAAAACCATTTATTCATTTGCTATTTAAAAGTAGGCTAAATCCTTCAATTATTTCATATTTACAAATTTTGAAGCAAATAGGTGAGTTTGCTGTTAACAATATAAAAAATAAATTAAATTGTTGACAAAAATAAAATAAAAAAAGAAAGAAAGAAATAAATAAATAGGAGTTTTTTTTCTTCCTATTATTCATTCTTTGCCACTTCTGTTGAGCATCCCGAGCTATGATGAATATTGCTTTGGTACTTTGATCTCTGTCTATCGTTTAATCTTTCGTTTCTCTGAGAAAACTTCGGTGGAGCTTTTCCCGCGTAATCTCTCTCTCTCGTCGTAATTTGTCTTTTCTATATTGTTCTTCTTCCGTTACTACTAGGTCTTGAATCCATTTGCACGGATCTCTGATCTTCAATCCCTGTTTTCATCGTCTATCATCACTGGAGAGCTTCAATTTTCTGTTTGAAGTTTAGGATTTGTGTTGTTTCAAATACCAAATCGGATAGTTTTTTCTTCTCTATGTTCAGCTCAACTCGAGCTCCGATTTCGTCTGATGCTGCAGAAGCTTTTACGCAGATCTCGACTACTCCTTCGCTATCTATTTTTTGCTGATTATCTTCAGGTTACTTTTACCTCAGCTAGGGTTCGTGTGAATCGCGGTATTTGCGTTTCTTATGAATAGGGGATATGCTTGTTCAATAATAATTTCTGATTAATCGAACATCGAATTCATTTTTGGAATTGGGATTGAAATCTAGAAACTAGATTTTTTCTTTCTTTCTAGAATTTGATACAGATTTCGTTTCAAGTGTTAGAGGCTGCTATGGTAGGATCCAGTGAGTATCATCGAAGTGGAACTTCAAGGCATGCTTAGCTGTGAAATCCAGATGCTACTTTCGGGAATTGCTAATTTAGTGTTTGTAAGATGAGTTTCTCCTAGTATATAAGGCCGACTCCAAGCGCTTTACTCGTTTATGGTTTCTATTTGTGGATGCTCATTTCAAATCTGATGATTCTTCAAAATGGTTTTAGTAGTGTTGTTTTTTTGGCCAAAGACCTTTGGTTGTTGCATAGTTGTCTGTTTTCAATTTTCTCCACCTTTAGAAGTTTATCAATTTCATTCTTTTGTTGATAATTACATGAATGCTGCAGATGATATAAACTATTCACTGGCTGGAATATTAAAGGGTCTGTCTTGGTTTTCTAAACTGTTCAGGTGGGAGCTTAATGTCTAAATGGTTATTGAATTGCTGGGACTTGTCTTGCTTTAAATAGAAAGAGATGAGTTACACGACAACAACGGCTGAGAGTGATGATGCTATGCAATCCAGCATCCATAACGAATCACCAGCTGCTGATTATTTTGGCAATGGCTGCAGAAGTAGAGGGAAAGGAAGAGTCCTGAAGAAAGGACCATGGACCTCATCCGAAGACGGGATTTTGATTAACTATGTCAAGAAGCACGGCGAGGGTAACTGGAATGCTGTGCAGAAACATACAAGTCTGTCTCGTTGTGGTAAAAGCTGTCGTCTAAGATGGGCTAATCATCTGAGGCCAAACTTGAAGAAAGGAGCCTTTAGCCAAGAAGAAGAACAGCTCATTCTTGAAATGCACGCCAAGATGGGAAATAAATGGGCACATATGGCTGAACATGTAAGTAGTTTTGTAAGACCAGAGCATTGTGGGAGCTACCTGATTATGGTTCATTTTCATAAATTGATATTTTTATGAGCCTAAAAGCTAATCACTGGTATTGTCTTTTCTTCTTTTTTACAAGTTGCCTGGTCGAACAGATAATGAGATAAAGAATTATTGGAACACTCGTATCAAGAGGCGACAACGAGCAGGCTTACCACTTTACCCTCCTGAAATCCATGTTGAAGACCTGCAGTGGAGTGAAGAGTATACAATGAGTAATATCACTGGGGTAGATAGAAAGAGACATCAAGATTTCTTGCAGTTGGGGAATTCCAAAGCTAATGTCCTGTTTGACGATCTAAATTTTTCTACAAGCTTGTTACCTGGCGCTTCTGACCTTTCAGATATGTTTGCATGCAACATACTGGGAACTGTTGCGACTACTTCCCGGTACGAAAGCTACATGCCACCAATATTGCCTTCCCCAAAGCAACTCCGGGAATCTGGATCTTGGTTTCCCTTGTGCAGCAGTAACGTAAAGCATGAATTCCAATCTCCGGAACATTTTCAGAATACTGCTCCACAAAAGAATCCCAAATCTTGCAGTATCTCGCCTTGTGTTGTTGAGCATCCTCCTTACGGAAACCAACATTCATCTGATATGATGATTCTAAATAGCCATACCTTTACGGATGGCATGCTTCCTACTTCTAAGCCCATATTTGGGGCAGTGAAGCTGGAGCTCCCTTCATTCCAATATTCAGAAACTAGTGCATTTGATCAGTGGAAGACAACACCGTCATCTCCACAATCAGATCTCCTTGACTCTGTTGATGCCTATATTCAGTCTCCACCACCATTGGAGATAGAGGAGTCAGATTGTTTCTCTTCATGCGACACTGGCCTACTAGATATGCTACTTCATGAAGCCAAGATCAAAACTAGCGCGAAGCACAGGTTGTTGTTGTCATCATCTGAGAAGAGTTTCTGCTCAACTACTTGTACAACCGATGTTACTCAGAATGTACCACGTGGTGGCGAACCCCAAATCAAGTCAGATGAATTTGAAGATTCCCAAAAGAATTTGGCTACCTCCGAGATTTCAATTCCCACACAACTTAGTACAGGTGAGATCAACGTTACTCGTTGATTGGTGTCTAATCTAATCTCTTTCCTTATTTGATTCGTAAGTTGCTGTTTTTGGTGTCTTGTAGCTGAGAGGGCCTTTTTCGTATTTGAAGCTTTTGCAGGGAACGTTGTAAAGACAGAAGAGTTGGATCAGGTTTGGGAACCAAAGAGAGTTGATATAACACGGCCTGATGTTTTACTTGCATCGAGCTGGCTTGACCAAGGCTGTTTTGGGATTGTTAGAGACTCGAGCAGCATGAGCGATGCGCTTGCGCTTCTTCTTGGCGGTGGTGACGACACTGGAAACAGTTACGTGAGTGTTGGGTCATCATCAGGTCAAGCACCACGAGGCGTTGGGTCTTGCGCATGGACTAATATGCCTCCTGTTTGGTCCTTGTAACAAAATGAAACCACATCACTATTTGATCTTTCTGTATTTTCATGCTTACTTACTTCCTTTGGTTTGTTATAGTTGAGAGAAGATTTTATGGATTTGGGAAAAAAAGACGCTGTTTGGTTTCGTTCTCTCTAAAACTTAGAAAGGAGTTTACCCAATTATTTCGGGTTTCGATTTGTTTGGTTCAGAGTGTACAAATCGACTGACTACTAACAGATTTAGGGCAAAATCAGTGTCGGACATTTAAAACAAATGATACTCAAACAATACATAAGATTAGGTAAAATATATGATAGTGGCTCAATTAAAGACATCAGAAGCAAATGAATCATTACAAATAATAAAAAAAGTTTTAAAGGTCTTCTTCTCGCAAAGTAACGGGTGCCCCAAGAGGATTAAAACCCAAAATTCTCATTGGAGCTCCGAAAAGATTTTCTTTAGACTCCGGTTTTCTTGCTTCTGATGATTTCCTTAAGCTCTGCAAACTTCTTCTTGCATTGAATCATCGTTTTCCCAGGAACAGCTGCAGCTACTCTCTCCCATCTTTGGCTTGTCTCTTTGGGGAATGTCTTCAAAGCTTGAACCAAAGCTCTTTCTTGCACAGCCGACCAACCATCTGTGTCTGAACTTCCACTTGCTTCACCATTGTTGTCTGAGCTTTGACTGCTCGAGCTTTTCCCCACAACAGTCTCTTTAGCAGGTTTTGCCTTTGTTGTGGTCGTCGCAGGTAGAGATTCTCCAAGTTCCTCCCTTGTGGAGAGAGGGGACGAGATTGAAACAGTGGGTTTCCTCTTCTCGAGGAAAGAATCGAATGCTTTCGCGGAATCTGGTTTCTGGAGAAGAACGGTCTTAGTTGCTTTCAGAATCTCCTCTACGGATCTTCCTGTACCCATGTACTCCGATATAACTTCCCATCTCCGAGATGTCCCCTTTGGATATTTTATCATTCCTTTTCTCAGCATATCAATCTCTTCCTTGCTCCAGGGTTGTTTCTTCCGAGTGCTATCTAACTGAGAAACTCGGTTTGTAGGCTCTGAGCCACCGTTGGTTTTCTCACTTTCTTTTTCTTTAAATTTGGCTTCGTGGTTTCTACTACTATTGCACCCATCTTTGATCACCTTTGCCAATTCTAGCCCTTCTTTGTTTCCCATATTATCACATAGACTCTGCAACTGCTCGATGTTAAGTGACATGCATAGATTCTCTATATCTTCCTCGGAGATGTCAAGCAGACGCTGAGCCACGAGTGGAGCTGACAGAGTTCTAAGCCGGTTACGTTCTTTGCGTAAGAGCTTCTTCTCTTTTTCCTTAGCTTTCTTTTGCTGTTGTGCAGATTCTGCTGCCTGCTTTTCTTCTACTTCTTTTCGCTTTTTCTCTTCTTCAGCAGCAATAGCAGCTTCCTCTGCCTGCTTCATTTTGGCCAGAAGCTTTGCTTCTTTTTTCTGTTGCTTCTCAGCCTTTTCTTCCTCTTTTCTTTTCACAATTCTTGGGTCTTTTCTATATGCATTGTCAACAAGAGTCCGGATTCGAGCATGTTCCTCCTTTCTAGCTTTCACAGTTTTTTTCGCATTCTCCTTCTCCATCCACCTCCGTTCCTCACGGGAATCTGCTTGTTCAAGATCATGCTCCTCTTCATCAGGAAATTCCCTCCAACTCTTGAAAGCGTACCAAAAGTTGTAGAACTTATCAACATCTTTAAGCTTTGTATTTTCATCTCCCAAATCTGGTATACGCTGATTCACTGACCACCTAGCATTTCTCTTAAATGCTGGACCAAACACCTTGAAAAAGTCTTGCGGCAAGCAATCCGTTGGGACCTCGTCATCAAACTCATCAGTGGAGTCAAAAATTCTTCTCCTTGTTGGATCCATCAACACCTCATAAGCTTCTTGAATTGCTTTGAAGTGAGATTCTATCTCATCTTTTTTTGCCTCCTTGGCTTCTTCTGTCTCCTCTGCCAGAAGGAGAGTAGCGAGTTTATCGGGATGATGCTTCAGCGCAGCTTCACGATAGCTTTTCCTAATCTGATCTTCTGTTGCAAGATATCTCAAATTGCTCAAACCCAACAACGCATAGTGGTCTTGTTGCTGCGTACCAGACTTCTTCTTTCCTTTGTTGGCATACGAGTTGAATGAAGGAACGTATTCCTTCTCTTTATCATCTCCAACTTTCTTATCACCACCTTCATTGTCTGTGGGTTCCTCTGCACACCCGTGAAGTTTAAGAGCAGCAGAATGGAAGGCATGACCAGCAGGTTCACGGTTTAAAGCCTTCACAGGAAGACAGTTGGAAAAAGCATAGAACGGTTTTCCATCCACAAGCTCCTCAGAGTATGTGATTAGCTTAACGGCAGAGTCACTTCTCCAGCTCGGCATGATGAAAAGCTGCAAATCACCTTACTCCAAGTGAGTATCCACGCTGATTTCTGTCACAAAAATTGCAGAAATATTGTGAAGTTGGGTCAGCAATTTAAACGGTTCTGTTAAAATATTCATCTACAATTCTACATATATCAACCTACCAGTAGTAGTAGACAAAGCTAACCTTAAAGAGGTGTCAATAATTAAAACCATGGTCTTGTTAGCTACACACTAGACCCCAAATGCTCAACTAGCTTAGTCATAGAATAGCACTAAACAAGTAATCCAGAGAGTACCGCCATAAAACCAGATAATCCTAAGATTTTCAATTGACAAAGAAAAAAAAGAAGCCAATGTTTTCACAAGACATAAAACTCAAGCCACTAACACAACTCCGAGTTTAAAATTCCTTAAAAAAGACGGAAACAATAGGAGAATATTAACAAATGCATCTCTCAAGGATAGTTATTACTCAAAATCATGAATGAAATAGCAGAATTATAAAATAAATAAAAACCCTACTTTCTCGACTTATCACTTTATTCGCCCCTTATGCACAACCACAAGATGATCTATTCCATCTTAAAAAGTTTCACGAAAAATCTAATAACATTCAACCATTACTCGAAAACAACAGTGTTCTATCTACTTTTCTTACCAAAAACTGAGCTCGCAGTCAATCCGATCCGTCGGTCGGAAGCCGCTTCGGCGATTCCTTGCCGCACGAGCTTTCTCCAACCTACGGCGGTGGAGAGAGATGAAGAAGAAGAAGAAGAAGAAGAAGAAGAGTACTTCAATCTTGTTTAGCAGGAAATAGCGGCGGTAACAATTTGTAGATGGAGAAAGCATTTGAGAAGAAATGGTCTACCAGAATTTAACCTGTTTGGTTGTACGTATAATTCTATTCTTTTGATTTCGGCATCTCGCAATTAGTTTGGGCTAGGCCCATTTATTTGGGCCTTACTCTAAAGTATACATTTAACCAAACAAGTCATAACCGGCGGAGAACCAATGGCCGTCGCTGCAACCGGAAGCATCGTACGGACCTCCGTCGTCGCTGCGGTGGCTTCGACACCATGGAACGTGCGTCTGAGAGATCTCGCGTATCAATCCTTGTTCTCTGAATCGATCTCTCTCTACCGGTCAATGCTCCGATCAGGCTCCTCCCCCGACGCGTTCTCTTACCCTTTCACTCTCAAGTCATGTGCCGCCCTTTCGCTCCCTGTCTCCGGCCAACAGCTCCATTGCCACGTCATCAGAGGAGGCTGCGAGGCTGAGCCCTTTGTGCTAACTGCTCTGATCTCAATGTACTGTAAATGCGGTTTGGTCGAGGATGCACGGAGGGTGTTCGATGCAAATCCTCAGTCACGTCTGCTTGGTGTTTGTTACAACGCTTTGATATCTGGTTATACAGCAAACTCGAAGGTAACTGATGCTGCGTGTATGTTTCGTACAATGAAGGAAACTGGTGTGTCTGTGGATTCAGTTACAATACTTGGGCTTGTCCCGGTTTGCACGGTTCCTGATTACCTCTGGCTCGGGATGTCTCTTCACGGTCAATGCGTTAAAGGAGGAACAGATTCTGAGTTAGCTGTTCTGAATAGTTTCATCACGATGTACATGAAATGCGGGTCGGTCGAATTAGGTAGGAGGTTGTTCGATGAGATGCCTGTGAAGGGTTTGATTACCTGGAATGCTGTGATTTCTGGATATGCACAGAACGGGCTAGCTCACGATGTTCTGGAACTTTATGAGAAGATGAAATCATCGGGTGTTTGTCCTGATCCTGTTACATTGGTTAGTGTTCTGTCGTCTTGTGCTCATATTGGAGCTCAGAAGATTGGTCAGGAAGTAGAGAAACTAGTAGAAGCCAATGGCTTTGTATCAAATGTGTTTTTAAGCAATGCATTGATCAGTATGTATGCTAGATGTGGTAACTTGGCAAAGGCACGTGCTGTTTTTGACATCATACCTGTAAAAAGCTTAGTGTCGTGGACCGCTATGATAGGTTGCTATGGGATGCATGGAATGGCAGAGACTGGGCTAAAGCTTTTCGATAATATGATAAAAAGCGGCATAAGACCCGACAAGGCAGTCTTTGTGATGGTTTTATCTGCGTGCAGCCATTCAGGGCTAACAGATAAAGGTTTAGAGTTATTTGGTGCGATGAAGAGAGAGTATAACGTGGAACCTGGTCCTGAACACTACTCTTGCGTAGTTGACCTACTGGGAAGAGCTGGTCGATTAGATGAAGCCATGGAGTTTATAGAATCAATGCCTGTTGAACCCGATGGTGCTGTTTGGGGCGCTCTATTGGGTGCCTGCAAAATTTATAAGAATGTGGATATGGCAGAGTTAGCATTCGCAAAGGTGATTGAGCATGAACCCATGAACATTGGCTACTATGTATTGATGTCAAATATATATTCATGCTCGAAGAATCAAGAAGGATTCTGGAGAATCCGGGTAATGATGAGAGAGAGGGGATTCAAGAAAGAGCCTGGGTATAGTTATGTGGAACACAAGGGAAGAGTTCAACTGTTTTTGGCTGGCGATAGAAGTCATGAGCAAACAGAGGAAGTCTATAGAATGCTGGATGAGTTAGAGACTTCTGTGATGGAGATTGCGGGAAACAGGGACTGTGATAGAGGTGGAGAGGTCTGGAGCAGTGGACGTGAGCATAGCGAGAGATTAGCGGTAGCATTTGGGATTCTCAACACTGAGCCAGGCACAGAAATCCTTGTGATAAAGAATCTGAGGGTTTGTGAAGATTGTCATGTGTTTATTAAGATGGTTAGCAAGATTGTAGATCGCCGGTTTGTTGTAAGAGATGCATCTCGATTCCACTTTTTCAAAGACGGCTCTTGCTCGTGCAAGGATTACTGGTGATTTTTCAAGAGTATGGAGTTTAATTATATAAACAAATTTATTGTTTATTTTAAGGTCAAGAGTATCGTGTATGTTGTGTTTTTATTTATTTTAAGGTCATTTTGTTAATATAAGTAAGATCTGTAAAAACAAATGGTAAAATTATAGTCAATTTGGTAACTAAAGCCATACTACTTCCGATTTGGTAACATAACATCTATATACTAAACATAAAGCTTTAGCAAAGAAAAAAGAAAGGACGAAACATAAAAATGATAAAAATATGTTGTTTAAGTAATATGGGTTTTTAATTCAAAATAAATTAGTAATTAGTGAATTAATCCATGTCTTTTATATATTACTTAAAAACTATCTTAATTTTTGATGTGTGTACGTAGCCTAACATATGTCGAACTTCTTTTTATCATCAATGTTCTCGATTGGAGCATAAGTCGGAAGTTGAGATGCTAAAAAATATCTTAATAAGTTTCTTGACCCATTGAACTAATAAACCCCACATATCTGGATGGTCAAAACAAATTGCTGAGCTTATCCCACATTAATTGAACATCATGCTCACAACTTTGATTTACGTCTCTGCTACAACAGATCAAAAACAATTTTTAAAAAGAACCTAACAACAAACAAATTTGTTGCTCTTTTTCAGATCTCTTATAGGCTTTTTGGGCTTACCAAACTCTTTGAAAACAGCCTTCATATATATATACCAAGCCAAGGTTCCAAGGACAACAAACGCCTTGTCTACAAGGCTATATATCTCAGCACTCATAATCTGGCCACTTGTAAATTCTATTTTAGGATAAAGAGAAACAATTTTGTTTGTTGTTAGGTTCTTTTTTAAAAATTGTATATATATATATATAGTTATGCATTTGAACAACGAAACATCAATGGTCTAGTGGTAGTGTATTATCTTGCCTCCAGCCAGACCCTGATTCGATTCGTGGCAGGTGCATAATTTAATTTAACGACTTTGAGACCAAAACGACGTCGTTTTTGGTCTCAGCAATTAAAAAAATATATTTGGTTTAATCGCAAACCAGACCAAACCATTAAGCCACGTGTCAGCCACGTCAGATTCCGTTAACGGAAACCAAACACCGTTTACGGTTTTGGTGAAATTGGCCAATTTTCAAAATTTCATGTAGAAAATTCAAAATTATAAGTAGTTGATGATGGTTTTAGCATTTGTTGATACTTCGTGTATGAATAATCAGCAGCCGAATACTTCATGAGGGAATTGGCCGTTTTCCCAAATGCCAACAACTCCGACAGCTCTTAACATTTGTACGCAACACCAAAAACGTTTGAACTCTTCACGTTTTTTTTCCAGCAAACCCTTCAAATCATTTTTAAAAATAAAAAGGACGATCAAACTTATAATATAAATCAGAGACATAACAGCACAGCCAATGGCAACTCCCAACTTTTCATATTCAGTTATACCTCTGGCAAGTATGGCACAAACTTCCGCACCAACCAAAGATATCAACATTTGAAAAATCAGAACGTAGGGGTGTGAGTACATCAATTCACAAAGGGAATAAAAAAATTCCCCACATTGCCCAACCCCATCATCCACTCCATCATTTGCAGAAGGGTGTCCAGGAATTAGAGACATTGTGTTGTGTTGGAGAAAGAAAGAAAAAGGAGAAAATGAGACTTTGAAGAAGAAAAATCTGAGAGTGAGAACAAAACTTCTGCTTTTGGAAAGATACAAACTTTATTAAACGTTTCTTACTTGAGTTTTACAGAGAGCAATGAGCTTCTTATATAGGAAATGCAAACGTAGTCCTAGGATAGATACTGACAAATGAGTCAGCATGTGACAGCACACAATGTGAGAGCATCAAAACGGTTATGTAAAGAGACGTTTGTAGCTGGATTCGCCGTACATGAACCTGCTTTTGACTGAGGATAAGCTCCTCTGTTACCGTTGAAGAACAGAGACTGAGGGTGAGCTGATGTGGGCTTTACATTGTGACGAGAGCCCATATTATTTTCTGTCTTTGAGTTTCGTCTGTAATCACAGATCCAATATGCAGAAGTTCATCTGAGTGATTGATAAAATCGAGAAGATGAAGATGTAGTTTGTAAAGAAAAGATGAGTCTTATTTATGGAGGAGGATAAGGCAAAAAAATTGGTCTTCGATTTTGTTAGGTGTCATTGATATTGATGTGACAACTATGGGGAAATTGCTCATTTAATTCCTGAACTATTCCCGCACGCTCAATTTATTCCTCAACTATCGCTTGCTCAAAATAATTTCCCAAGTTGTAGTTGACTGCGCAAAATCGGGATTAACAAAGTCAAACACTAATTACTAAATATATATAAGTCCACTAAATCGGCTGCAACTCCTTCAATACTGTCCCGAATGAGTTAAAACCACTTCCATTGGAAAGCTAACTCAATTTCCTATAACTTTCATGAAGAGAATCATATCTAAATTCAAAAGTAAGACTTCCATCCGAGTCAATCTTCTAGACACATATTCGTGATACAAGATTGACTCGGATGGAAGCCTTTCCTTTGGATTTAGCTTTGGAGCTCTTCATAAACGTTATAAGAAATTGAGTGAGATTTCTAATGGGAGTAGTTTTAACTCATTCGGGGTTATATTGAAGGAGTTACAACCACTAAATGGATACAAGTTCACTAAATCGGCTCTAACTCTTTCAATACAACCCCGAATGAGTTGAAACTACTCCCATTGGAAAGCTCACTCAATTTTATATAACTTTTATGAAGAGCTCCAAAGTTAAATCTAAAGGGAATGCTTATATCCGAGTCAATCTTGCATTAATAATATATGTCTATAATATCGACTCGGATGGAAGTCGTACCTATGAATTTAGATATGGCGCTCTTCAAAAAAGTTATAGAAAATTGAGTTAGTTTTCCAAGGAAAGTGGTTTCAACTCATTTGGGGCTGTATTGAAAGAGTTACAACCGATTTAGTGAACTTGTATCCATTTAGTAATTATCGTTTGATTTTGTTAATCCCGATTTTGCGCAGTCAACTACAACTTGAAGAATTATTTTGAGCAAGCGATAGTTGAGGAATAAATTGAGCGCGCGAAAATAGTTCAGGAATTAAATGAGCAATTTCCCGACAACTGTGTTGTTTTTTTACCGAAGGTATTAATGCATTGCTTTTTTGCTTTTAATATAAGGTATTAATGCATTACTTTATTTATTTTTTAATGTTAGCGTGAGGTGCATCTTCCACACACCAACATCTTCTATATAAATATAACATTTATGACTCTCTCTTTGTCCTTTCTCTTTGTCCTTTTGAAGATTTCTTTCAAAACATCGAGAGAAAAGTGACGCAAGATTTTTCCAAAACATCGAGAGAAGAGAAGAGTGACACAGCTATCATGCTTAGTTTAGTCACATATCAATGACAACTGGAGCCAACCCAACAAAACCAAAGACCCGTAACGGGACATGAATTTTGTCCGAGTTTGATCGTAATTGATATGGAAACTACCTTCATCTCATCGTCGAAAATTTCTTTCCGATGCAACAGAGAGAATCACAAAAACTTTAGTTACTCTCATATATATACCTTTTTTTTTTAACATAAACTCTCATATATATACTTCATGCTCCATTTAGCTCTTTGGATATCGTAGACGACTCCGAATTTTCCGACCACCAAAATAGACTCTTCTGCAATTTTACATAATCCAAAACCGGTATGAGTTGAATCTATCGAATTTCTTTAAAATTGGTAGGTAGATCAACTCCAAAATCTGAGGATATTATAATTCCATAATTTATTGGTTTATAAACACATACACAAAAATATAACAACCTCATAATCACATCCTTAGAAATTCACCTTAGTTACAGAGTTGCGCATTTTAATTGTAAACCGAACTTAACTAAAAGTCGACAAACATAACATAATTCCCGAATAAATATTCTATAGACTTGGCTTTTATGGATTCACTCTTAAGTATATTCTAGTGACATTACGTAATCTCAAGGGCAACGACTCAATTTGCAACACTTGGCGAGTTTGATGTGTTTTTGTTTTTTTTAATGTGCTACTTGACTAAGATATCTCTCTAGAAATTGAAGTGCGTGAGGTGCATTTTTTTTTTTAATGTTAGCGTGAGGTGCATCTTCCACACACCAACATCTTCTAGGACTTCTCATCTAATCTTATCACTAAATTAATAAGTACGATAAATAAATGGATTCAAGATGACGTCAAAAAAAAAAAATGGATTCAAGATTCATCGACACCATTCCTACCTTGAGGTTCTTCTCTCAATTCATCATTACAACACATTCATATAAATTATATAATCATACTATATACACTTTAAAACAAATTAATTTAGTTATTTCAAATATATATATGTGCATGCATCTGTATGCAACTGTACTAAACCACTTATAATTAGTATATATGCATGCAACTGTACTAATTAAACTACTAATATATGTATATCGCGATGCAGCTATAATGATGAATATGCGTTTGTGAGAGCTCTACGTATGAGTGGTTGAGATGGAGCCAACAGTTACTCCACCAATTCTCTTCTTCAGGTTCTTCATTAATTATGATCAAATTGTTTTTTTTTTAACCATAATGATCAAATTGTAAATTTAAAATACTAAAAATGAATTTAAATCTGCTATATCAGAACAACGTATTTAAAATTGTTTATATGAATCCAACAAAATCCAAATATTATATCATTATGCATGAAATAGAATAGAAAAGCTATAATTTACTAATCAATACAAATAGATTTCCTGTGTTTAAAATTGAAACAAATGTCATATATATATATATATGTTGGATAATTTTAAATACTACTAAAAAAGAAGTTACGAGGGAGAATGTTCATAAGTTTTATCGAATCAAATTTATTTACTTATCGTATGTTTATTGTTTAATTTTGAGTTTATATTTATAAAAATAAAATATGTATTGAAAATATTAGTTAAACTAAATGAAGTTAATGAATAGAGAAAATTTGAATGCATTTAATATCTTTCGTGTAAAAAGGAATTTTCGTTCTCTGTGTATTATGTTACTGTGACAGGAAGAATGACTAATAAAAAACACCATGAAACGCCACAAAATTCATAAAGGACCATGAAACACCACAAAACTATAGTGTTTTTTTTTTTTTTTTTTTTTTTTTGTAACTGGCCACAAAATTATAGTTACACCACCTTTTTTTTATAGGCCATGTTCGTTTGATCATTTGGCATTTGCATTCAGATGATCCATTTAAATGATTCATCTGGATGAGTCATCTGAATGATGTTCGTTTCCAATTTTGGTTGTTCATCCAGATGATTCATCTGGATGAATCTGAATGAATCTTTGTTTGTTTGGTCATTTTACATCATCATCTAGATGATTTTAATAAAAAATGACAAAAATACCCATACTTTATTCTAATCATATTTTTAGCACAATTAAGGAAGAACCAAAATTAATACCAAACATTAACATTATTCAAAAGATCGTATTGTATCACTATTCAACTAATATTGTATCAAAAGATCAATAATAATAGTTTATATCACTATATAACATTATTCAAAAAATCAGAAGACATCGAATCTTCATAAATTGAATACCATAACCATTTTCATCATTCTTAAGTAAACAAAAGAGAGTAAGAGTGAGAGTTTAAACAAAAGAGAACTTCCCCAAAAAGCACCATGGACACACTGTATCTGAGCTTACATCGATCTGAATGAGCTTTGATCTTCAATTTCAAAAACTTGATTTTAAATTTTTGGGTAACATGCTCAAGGACATGGACAGAAACTTGATTTTCAATTACACAATGAACTTACACACTGAACCAAAGACAAGGAAAGAAACTTGATTTTCAATTTCAAAAAAAAAGGCACTTGGATCCAAACTGTTCAAACTCTTCTTATGCTCTTAAAAACAGAAAAGAAATGGTTGCATTCACAATCTAAACTAGAAGACGCATGAAGACAGATCACATACCTGTTAATATGGGAGTCTAGTTCCTTTCGCCATCTATATAGTGATGGAATCATGCATTGCCTCCATCATTCTGTCATGGCTTGATCCAGATGCCTTGTGTCTAAATGCTTTTCACCTTGCTGAGCAGCTCAACCTTCTGCTCCACTAATATGAACCGTACCAAATAATTGTTCCATCAAATCCATGTTTGCAACTGGTTTTTGTTTTATTTTCCTAGTTCCAGGCCATTCCTGAAATCAAACAATGAGAACAAAAAAAAGATACGTTTAGTTTATAGTACTTGAACAAGCAAAGTACTCAGGAAAAAAATGAAAATACTCAGGCATGAAGATATAAGGCAGTGAATACAGTTTTGAAGACAATACAATATATATACCTTACACCGCTCGTTCCACCAGTCCTCAGACATTTCTATGAACCCGTTTGAATCATAACCAAGTCCAGTTCTGTTGTGAGTCAGTTTCCTGAAATATTCGTACTGCTTCTTGCAAGTAGTAAACTTTATCCCAAATTTTTTCCATGGATGTCTTTCCCCAAATGTCTCTTGGAACTTGTCTATAATTGACAGTCTCCCAGCATCATTCACATTCTGTTTTCTTATATTTCCTTTCAGTTTCTCATCAATTCTCAGTTGAAAATAGAGACGGGTTTGCTCATCACTCCACGCAAGATTCTTAATTGAAGATACCAACAAATATTTTTGTAACAAAATCAATCTAAAATTTAGAAAAGCATTCAGTAAAATATGAGTTTAGAAGGGCATATATTTATATGACTACGTGTACTAAGTCAAACCAAAAGTCTTTATAGCCGACCTCTTCCTTTTGCTTACCACTATCACACGTGTACTAAGTCAAACCAAACGTGCCCAAACCAAACCAAATGTGTCCAAATTGATTCTATCTTTTGTACTGGAAGGTAAAGACATCAATTCTTGTAATAAATGAGAAAAAGCTTGAAGCTTATCTAAGTCTCTGTTTTGACAGAATATGGTCTCAAAGTTACCAGATGGAGGAGCCAAAATACAGAAGCAGATTGCCGAATTGACTCGAGAGCTCAAAGAAATAAAGGCAGCATAAAGCAACAATATCCCTCAAGTTATTGACTTGGAGGACATAAGTCAGAAGATGCACAAAGGATTGAACTGTAGAGACATAAGTCAAGATGCAAAAAATGCAATGACCCTCATGGTGGTTTTTTCGTTTGTTGTTGATGGTAATACCCATTGGTCATATTTGGCAAATGAAAATTCAGAACACGTTGCAATGACAGCCAATAATGAAGCTGAACAAGAAGAAAACACAGTAACACACTTAACCAATACATTTTCAAGAGACCAATGGATTTAACAGGATGAGCAAGGATGGGAACCCACGAACACAGATTGAGCACCCAAGGGCAAAACACAAAGTACCTAAGGGCAAAACACAAAGCACCTAAGGGGAAGAGAGTTCACTTACCAGAGAGTGGGTTTCTCCTTCTCGAGAATACCTGTAAATCAAAACACACATACAAGTGTTTAATAGAAGCATAAGTTGAAATCTAGTAAACCCAGAAGAGTGAGTTACATAGTTAAGAGTTAAGAGAAAGTTGAAGAAAAGAGAGGAGAAGCTCGCCTGTGTGAAGCCGGAGAGAGAAACAGCTCGCCGGAGGGAGAAGTCGCCGGAGAGAGAAGCAGCTCGCCATAGGGAGAAGTCACCGGAGAGAGAAGTCACCGGAGAGAGAAGCAGCTCGCCGGCGATTGAGAGATGAATGTCGAAGAAGAGAGTGAGAGAAGAGAAGAGTCGGAGAAGAGAGTGAAAAACCTAGCGATTAGATTTAGGTTTTCTGATTGTAATTTTTTTATTTTTTCAGGGGTATTTTCGTTTTTTGTTTTTTTGACTGAACCAGATACATTCAGATGATCCAATTTGGATCAGTCAGATGGATTCCAAAATTTGTTCATAATTTTTAAACTCATTCAGATGGTCCATCCAAATGATTCATCTGAATGAAAGTAAAAAGCATTTAAACGAACATCAATTCTTATATTCATCCAAATGAACCATCTGAATGATGAAACGAACAGGACCATAGTTACAAAATTCTTATAGTTACGCCACAAACTCATTGAGTGTTAATCGGAGTTTCGTGTTCCACTATACATATTGTAAGACCATACATGATACATGCATGCATTGAAACTAATATTAGTTTTTCCTGTCAGAGAAATCATTATAAACAAAGTCGGCTACTATATTTAAGCAGGACTTTGATGTTTGCTAATTCGAGTATTACATTAATCTCACACAAGATAACGAATCCTCGTCAGCACAGAGTATGTTCAAACTTATTTAAGATTAGCAGATTCTGACCATCACATTCTTAGTCTTTAATTACTGGAAATGCTATTCGTCAATGTTCATCTCCACTAGCATTTTTCGTTCATTTTTAATTGTAAAATTCTTGTTTTACGTAAATTTTACTATGAAATGATTTGAAATGTAAAATGCATCTGCGTGGTGTGAATATTATATAGTACTGAGTTTTTCTTTGATAAATGTTCTTTTTCAATACAACACGAATGTCAACAATTAAAAAAAAAATCGTCTTTTAAGGATTTCATATTTTTCGGGGTTATACCTTTTTATTATTTGTTGTGTTTGTGAACTATTTTTTTTATTTTTCTTTAAATTTACCAAATCTAAAACATTTTTTTAGTAGGATTATTAGACTATATTCGTAATGTAGCATTTCTTGATATACAAGCAACCATCATCAAACGCATATCCATCCACTACAAGAATGCAGTCGATTTCCGACGGGCATATCGGTCGGGAAATGGTCGGAAAACGTTTTTCCGGATGAATTTTCGATCAATTTGGCTCGTCGGAACTATCGCGTCGAAAATAATAAATGGTCGGAAATTGGTCGGAAATTCCCGACGAATTACCGACCTCTGAATTCACGACCTAATACCGACGCTAAATATCGTCAGATAATACCCGACGATTTGCCGACAAAAGTCTGATGCGCCCATTCCCGACCAAATTTCGACTGTTATAATTTCTGACTAAATTCCGACTATTCTAATTTTCGACTAAATTCCGACCATTCTAATTTCCGACCAAATTCCGACCATTATAATTTCCGACCAAATTCCGACCATTCTAATTTCCGACCAAATTCCGACGAAATATATTATTTTGAAATTATTTTGAAAATAATGAATATTGATTAATTTAATTTAATTTAAATTAAATTAAATTCAAAAATGAAAAAGAAAATTAATATTAAACATTAAAATATTTGAAAATAAAATAGTTTTGAAATAAGAAAAAGTGTTTTTAAAACATTAAACATTAACATTATTAAACATTTGCCGATCCGGATCCGGATCCGGATCCCGTACCCGTTCCCGGGTAATCCGCGAACTTCGCTCTCATCCAAGACGACATGGTAGCGATATTTGTCATCGCCTCCGAAAGCTGATATTGCGTGGCACCTAACTTGAATTCGATGTCCGTTTTCGCCGTCTCCAAAGCTTCTACTTTGGATTTGAGCTCTTCATTCTGCTGGATGAGATCTTCAGAGAAAAAAGAACCAGAAGAAGACCCGTCGTCCATAAACGGGATCGTACCCAAACCCCCGCGACGCCGCCCTTTTTTATCAAGGGAAAATTCCTGTAAAAAATATAAATAAATTAGAACATTATAAAATTATAATGTAAAACTATAAGGAAAAAAAAACTTACATTCATAAAGAGACAGTTGAAATCTTCCCGCGACATCTCGAAGGAGGAGGAGGAGTCACCTTGTGAGTGTTGGGTCAACTCGATATCGGTCTTCTGCTTCGTCACGTTCTCGTAGATCTCCCTTATGAGGGGATCCTGAATAATCCCGGTTGTCTTGTTCGTGTGGCACCTCTTCATTAATTCCAAGTGATTCGGACGCACACCTCCGGCCTCATTAGTCTATAAAAACGAATAAATTTAAATATGAATAAATAATTTAATTATTAATTAAAGAGATAAAACAATGTCAACAATAAAAGATTACCATTTGAATTTCTCGGGTCTGGAAGCTGCTCGAACCGGAGTTGTGGATGTATTGTCCCTTCACGTTGCGCTCACTCTTTCGGTTTCCAGAATTAGTCTTCGAGAGTTTCTCTGTCTCCGACTCTTGCCAATATAGTCCGTAGTTATTCCAAACATCCAAATTCAAGCCTTTCGGCTTGTCTGCCCCTTTCCTCCACTTCTATCCCCAGAAAATGACAACCAAAATCATCAGGAATATCCAAAAGTTGGATCAAAGACATCAATAAATGAAATCATTTTTCATCGCAAAGCTTCGAACAGCTCAACTCTGTAATTCACACGTCCCACAATACTACTGGCATTCGACATTGTCGTCTTCTTCCTCTGCTCCTCCCAACCATTCTGTTTCTGCCCAAAACCTCCATTGTTTCTCCCACTTACAAGATCCACACACTCATCTTCACTTCCAGCACACCACTCGGAAATTCCCTAAACCAAGCCTAACCCCAAATTCAAAAAGTTAGAACGACAGGAAAGGAAAGAGACAATAAGAGAGTAAGATCCTAGACAAGTATGGGTTTTACCTTAATGAGACTTGCCAAGCAATGGACATCGATGTTATCTGGTATAACACCTTTATTCAACTCTTCTCTTATGTACTCCTCTTGAGCATTCTCACCATTAATCCGGAAAATTCCTTCTACCTAGCTATATGGCAACAAATGAACACTTACTTACCAATTGTCGTAAAACAAGATGCAAATTGTTTTAAACAATACACATTTACACGCACCCGCAATCCGCCTCTATTGTACAAGTGACTCTGCATCATCAAGAGTATCGTAGGCACAATGTTCCCTCTAGTATCATAAGATAGCTGCATTGACTCAGTTGAAACTCCAAACACGGTTGCACTGCATTTACATTCACTTTATAAGACATTTCACCCATATTCGTAAACATTCACTTTATAAGACATTTTACCCAAAGATATTAAAACCTTGATTTAGTGAACATTTAGAAGTTTTGTGGATCCGAACAACAATTCCATACAGACTATACTATTATCTTCCTTTTTTTTATAAAAAAAATCATATTTTATTTGAGATCCTTGAAATTATATGTTAAAACACATGAACCCAAATTGAACGTATATATTGACTTTCCACGTCTTAGCTTCGTTTAAACGTCGATTTAATACTTCCAAATGTGTTGTAAGAAGCTTAAAATTGAAGAAATCGACAGGTAGAGCCTAAATAAAAACCGATGAAAGTAAATATATGGTTGATTATTTATGTTTCTTGCTAAATGAATCAATGGAGTAGGGACTGGAAAAAAAAAAAGGAGGATTGTCGTGGCAATTTGGTGAATTCAACCAAAATCGTTAATTTAAGAAGCTCACAACACAAGCATGGACAATAATAATTAGCCCTGGGCATCAGTACTTGTTACCCGCCCGACCCGCTCGACCCGTCCCGTACTCGGCCCGTAAAACCGGGTACCCGACTCGTCCAAGCCAAGTATCAAGGCGAGTTAACCAACTACTTGCAAGTAACGGGACAAGTCCAAGGCGAAATTTTTTTTTGACTACTTGTCCCGTTACCCGGCTTGTTCCCGTTACCCGGCTTGTTCCCCGTTACCCGGTTTGCTACTTGTACCCAAGACAAGACAAGTAATGGAAAACAAGACAAGTAATGGAAAAAGCAAGGCAAGTAATGGAAAAAACAAAGCAAGTAATAGAAAAAACAAGGCAATTAATAGAAAACAAGGCAAGTAATGGAAAAAACAAGGCAAGTAATGTAATTACTTGTTGAGCGGGGACCCGTACTTGCAAGTACGGGTACGGATCAAGGTATCCGCAAGTATCAAAAATCTGGGCGGGTACCTTGAATCAGCGGGTACCCGTTTTTGCGGGTTCAAGTACGGGTCAATATTTTCATTATCCGTACGGGGCGGGTCAAGTAGCAAGTCGACCAAAATAAGCGGGTACCCGCCCCGTGCCCAGGCCTAATAATAATGGATCAATATGTGTCCTAGGGCTGCCAAAACCCGCTTTATTTCGATATATGAAAATGTGGATATATACGGTAAGTCGGTAACTCTATAGAACAAAATAATTTCTGAAAACCAATATTCCTTTAGTTTATAGTAGAGAGTATATTACTAGTAAATTACAAATACATTATATACCTATTGATAAATCAAGTATACTAACATTATATAAATTAAGAGACAAAAAACAAGAAATGAACTTTTATATATGGATATTGCAATCTGTTTCTATTAAAATTATTACTTGTCCTAAAAACATCTTGAGCTACAAAAAACGCCGCTCTCAAGCTCATTGGAGATGGAGCTGGTGGCTAGGGCCGTCCTGCCAAAGTCCTACATATATATGACGTAAGCATGAACACATGGAAGGTTTTCAGCTCGTTCAAGAAGAAGGTCGTTGTGACGAGGATGCCTTGAGTTATGGTGGAAAGGTTTGGGCAAGAGACCAAAGATTTTGTTTATATATATAATTGAATAATGTTGTAATAAACAGAAATCAAGACATTCCAAATTTAGACCTAAAATCTCTTCAAAGCAGGACCGAATCAAGTTAGTCTATTTTCCTCGGTCGGTACTCGAACTCTAAATCTTGAGCATTCTCTCGTTTTTGAAGGTTATGTAACTAGCTAGTAGCTTATATAGTGATGAGACAAACTGCCTGTGAATCAACCCGCAACACTTGTCTACTTTGCTTTGATATTTGCTGTACAAAGCCGGTGTTATTACAGATAGGATGGTCCCTGATCATACCATAAGAGAGTAAACTTCATATAAGACTTCGGCTCACTAAGTTCAAAGGAGCAATGTCGCCGGAAGCTAGTCAAGTTTTTTTTTTTCCTTTTCCAAAAAGCATTTGGTTTGAGATTAGTATGAATCTAGGTTTGAGATTTCTGTTTAAAACACAAATCGGAAAACACAAATCGAGCCACTACATAATTTATACCGTAAAGGTATATCCTAAAATTAATTTTTATCTTGATTTAATGGGACCCTTTTTTTTTTGTTCAATTCTTTGTTGGATCGGTGTGCATTTATTTTATAAAGGAAAATGGAAAGGATATAGCAAAGAAGAAGACAAATAAGAAAACGATTAGTTTAGTAACAAACTCATTATTAGTGGTTTTAAGAACTTTAGAATCAAAGCTAAAAGGAATGAATTCTCAAGTAGAAACCACAAATTAATGAGATTTGATTTAGAAAAGCAATATTTGATTATATAAAACTGTCTGTTTGGGGTATGATCATATTCCCAACTAATCATGAAGAGTATAATTAACATATGATATCGTATAATTATTCCATGTTTTTGGTTTTCTTTGTGGGTAGACACATCATTAATAATCAAAATGGTTTTCAACTGTTAGGTATAATGCACTTTCCTTGAGAGAAACGAAAGGATGTAGAGTTTTGGTCACCATATATGTGTAGTTGATCAAGGTCAATGGATTTTCATTTGTTTAGTCATTACAAAAAAACCACATGATGGTATGTGAAACTCTACGTCTCACATTCATCTAGTCATTAGTTGTAGACTTGTAGTCTTCTTATAGTTAGCATTAAGTAATCCAATTAAAGTTCGTATAAGCAAAAAGCTTGTGTGACGAGGACACGTGACCTAACATTACTGGGCAATGGGTTTTTAAAGTGGGACTGGTCAATCCTGAAAAGAAACTGGATATGAGACTTTCACAACTTATAAACGAAACTTCTTGTAACAGCATTCGTGCTTTACTTTTTGTATGAGATTTATAAGCACTCAGACAAGCTTTTCCTCTTTTTCCTGACATATATATATAGTTGAGTTCATTGATATGACAAAGTAATTCATTCTCTCAGATTTGATCATTAATTTACAGAAGAGTTACAACTTTAGAACTACACCATACGGTAGATATACGCAGATGAAAATCAGAGGTAGATGCGTACAAGAGTATTTTTCGAGTGTGTTATGAACACACACAAACTAGAACATGATGGTGGTGTTATTTCTTGTTTATTTACGTTTTGTTCACGATGATGTTAGGTTAATTACTACCGCCAAATTTCCAAGATCATTTGATACTAATAATCGCATCTAATTAAGGAAATCCATATAATAAAGTAAAGTAATTTTATTGCTCTCTAATTAGATAGAATGTGTACTCGGACAAGGTTTTCCTCGAACAAAAAAAGAGAATTAAGTAGGAAGAGGGGAAACTGAGGAAGTATCCATTCCCTTGTCCGAGTCTAAATTATAGACAATGATCCAAAGGGAAAGCAACCAATAAACTACAATTAAAAACGCCACCACTGCCAGATTTTGGCCTATAGCGATATAAATGCCAACAAGACAACACAACCAACCGGAGAAAAGAGTGAAATAAGCATGTCTCATTTCCATCCTAAACTTATCCGATAGTTGAATCAGCCCTATTCCTCCGGTGAACAACGATATGGTGAATAACGACACGTACCACACAAACGACACTTGTCTATCCACCAAAATAATTGCACATATTGGCGCCGATGCATACGACGCACCCAGGGCAAGTTCCGCAAAGACAAGCTGAGGAATCCTTTCTTTCACTGTAGTAAACTCCTCGTAGCAATTAGTGGAGGGAGGATCGGTGAAGAAGAGATACCTGACTAGCGTCACTGCGTAGAATGTTGTGGCACTCACCGCACCATCCCTAAGGAACCGAGACGAAGACGATGACTTTCCTCCCGGTGGCCACATAAGATTGAGTGATATGGAGAGGCCAAAGAGCGAGAGCAGAGCCCTTACATACCATATTCCTCTGCATACGATCACATCTCTTTTACTCATCACAGTTTTCTCCATTTTTCCACTATATATTCTCTCCTCTATTTTTTCCTTCTTCTTTTTAGGTTAATTTTAACCTCTCCTCGTGTGTGTTTATATACTGTAGGCCGTGGAAGTAGAGACTGAATTAGGTTTTTTGAAGTTTTTTAGATTATACACTACTCAGACATCTTCACAATCACAACTAACATACACAATAGTTATTTAAAAAAACAAAAAAAAAACTAAACAAGCAAAATATAAATAAATCAAAAGACTTATCAGTTTGTTATTACTAACAAATTAAGCTAAACTATATTGTGGGTATGCGGATCATCCTCGGATCTCTTCTATCTCTATAAGAAATTATTTCAAGTAGGATTTTAACTATTGTATTTTTTGTTTTCCAGTTGCAACTTGCATTTCTATCTTCCTTTTTTTCTTATATATATAGTTATTTCTTTTTTTTTAACACGTGTTTATTTTCAGTCAATCAAATTTTGATTTTTTTGAATAGGTTTTTCTGTCAACATTCAATAAGTTAGTTAGATATATACATTTTAAATTCTCTTATCTAATAATTTTAAGAAGAAACTATTATCGAAGATGAAAAATATATATGCATGTGATATATCATGGTTTTTACCCCATTTAGGCCACGATATAAGTCCTTTTTATAGAGTCTTTATAGTATTTTGGAGTCTTTTTAGAGTCTTTTACAGGTCATAGCACGTTTGGAGGATTATTGGAAGTATTTGAGTTTTCTGGAGCAGTTTGTAGCAGAGCTAAAGATCGTGTCGCTGAGAACCTGAATTCACGTCGAGCATCGATCGATACCCCATTGGTATCGATCGACACTCAGCGCAGCAAGACACGACCCGCGAGTTTTCCAAGAATTGAGGAATTGCAAAAACGCCCAGAAGTCTTTAATAATTACAAGAAGACCCCAGATCGTGTTTTAGGTTATAAATAGGAGTTTTCAGCCACCTGTTTAGGCTATGCCTTTTTATGCCTTTTTAAGCTTTATTTTATAGTTTGATTTTACTTTGGTTTTAGAGAGACAAGTCTGAATCTCCCTTCGTCCGAGATCAGATCTCTAAACCCTTCTTCCTATTCTATTGATGATTTATTCAAACATGTCTTTTGATTCAATTGCCATGTCTGAGTAGATCCACTTTAGGTTTAGGGTTTTCTCATAAGGGTTTTCTTTGAATGCTAGGTTAAATATCTTTTAAGATTCACTATCTGAATTATAGTTCTTCGCTTAGGTTGTGTTCATAGCTAATTCTAGGTTGACGAATCTGGAACTTAGATCTTAGGATAATTGATTAGGCACGAGAGTGCGATTAATTACCTGATAGAACCTAGGTGAGCAAATTGATTATTCGCAAAGAGATTTGGTTTAATTGATTTGTGAACATATCAAACCTGATATTAAAGCTGATTTAGAATCAAGGATTCGCAAAGAGATTTGGAATTCTTGGGATGTAGATTTAGATAGTTTTCGCAACGAGAGTTGGTTAGCTATATTTTAGTGATTTGAGTTCAAGAACTGCGCTAAATCTGAATCATGTTAGTTAGTTTATCTGCATTCATTGATTTCCTGAGAAAAACCCTGAGCCTATATTTCTCAATTGATTCACAACTCCTTTAATTTCTGCACTGCTTTTAATTACAACTGTTTGGCTTAGCGTAATTCGACACTATAGAATCTATTGTGCGTTTCTGTGAGTCTTCTGTGGTTCGACCTCTAGCTATACTATTACAACTGCTTTAGTACTTTAGGGTATTAAATTGAGCATATCAATTTTGGCGCCGTTGCCGGGGACTCAATTTCGCCATTAGATTTTAGTTTAGAATTTCGACTAAGTTCGTCGGTATCGATCGATACTCACTAGTATCGGTCGATACTCCGGCGACTTCTTTTTGGTATCGATCGACACCACTTGGTATCGATCGATACTCAACGTATTTTTCTGGTTACTTACGTGCTTTGCTTAGTGTTTTCTTTGCAGGTGTATGCATGTTCGTGAAACCAGGAGCAACAAGAGCACTCAGCTAGTTGGACTATCACTGGAACAGCTAGCGCTTGTGGAACGCACAAACAGAAAGACCAAGCAAACATCAGGGATGAACAACCCAGTGGTTTTAAGAGCTGATGAAGCTGGAATTCTGAGAGACCAAGAGGGTCATGTGTGTAATGAGAGAGGGCAACGACTTGATGAAGCTGGAAACATCGTTGTCCCTGCTCCTGTTATTGAGATTGTTGTGCCAGCTGGGCGCGGCAACGCAGGGAATGCTGTGGTTAATCGTGGAAGAACGATTGGTGAGTACAACAGGCCAGAGCAGTTTTTCGCCAATCGGTCAGCGATTCGTCCTCCTGCTTATGAGAGGAATGACTTCGAGCTGAAACCTGCTTACTACACTCTAGTAGGACAACATCTCTTCCATGGTCTTCCTCATGAACATCCAATGGACCATGTAGAGAAATTCGAGGACTTGGTCACTAGCATCAAGAGCAATGGAGTGTCCTACGACTACCTCTTCTGCAAGCTCTTCCCCTACTCTCTGGGTGGAGAAGCTACTTACTGGCTGAGGCAGCTATCTCCTGGATCGCTAACTAATTGGGAGGACACCAAGAGAGCCTTCCTGATTAACTTCTATGATGACGGGCGATCTGAAGATCTGAGAAATAAGATATCCACTTTTTCTCAAGGACCTACTGAGGCGTTCAAGGCTGCTTGGACAAGATTCAGATCGTATCAGAGAGATTGTCCACATCATGGATACTCTGATGTGCAGCTGCTGGGTATCTTTTTCAGAGGAGTAGATTGGAGATATCAGATGGGTCTGGACTCTTCCAGCAATGGTAATTTCAACACCAGATATCCTGAGGATGCTATTGTGTTGATCGAGAACTTTGCCTCTAGTAGTAGCACCAAGAGCGCAGATTTCGAGCGCAAGAGGCTGGCTGGTAATCAGGATGGGTCGCAGATCGCTGAAGTGAAGGCTCAGCTGGATTCTATGCACAGTCTTCTGCTGGGAAAGACAACAAAGGCCGTCCACTTCGCTGCTGTGAATGAAGTGGAAGATGTTAACTACGTTGGTGGTTCTGGTTTTCAGGGTCAGCGATTCGGATACAACTCCAATCGAAACTTCACCAACAATGCTCAGCAAGGAGGGTACCAATCCCCACCACCCAAAGCTCCTGAGAGTAAGATTGAGGCTATGCTTGAACACCTGGTTCAAGGGCAGGAGAAGATGACAGCCACCTTCAATGGTAAGATGGACACCATGTACACCGATTTGAGTGGAAGGATCGAGGCACTAAATACGAGCCACAGGATGCTGGAGACGCAAGTAGCTCAGACTGCAGCAAATTCCAAGGGAAAGGCGGTTCAATCACACAATGCACACGTCAATGCCATCAGCTTACGTGCAGAAAATCTCGAAGCCATTCCTGAAATCGCACAAGCATCGATCGATACTCCCCAGTATCGATCGATACCAGCCCAGACGTCTGCTAGAATGGATTCAATCACCCGTGTATCGATCGATACCCCATTGGTATCGGTCGATACTAAGGTGATTTCTGAGGAGACAACAGAGAGTTCTACTGTGGTGCCTAAGGTCGTTGCAGAACGAGTGTATGTAACCAGGATGCCTTATCCTATGATTCCTAAGCTGACAAGGGAGGAATGGGAGATTGCTAAACTACAGTATATGCTGGATAACCCGAACGTGGAGCTTCTTTCTGATGAAGATGTACTTGTCAGGAACGATTCAAATCGCATGGCATCGATCGATACCCTACCTGGTGTCGATCGATACCCCTCTCAGAACGGACCAGAAGTTATGAAAACACCTGAGGTGATCGGAGAAAGAGTTCGCAATTCACTACAACCGCGGAAATTGACACAGAGGGAAGACCCAGGGAAATTCGCTGTTCCATGCTCCATCTCAGGAGTTAATTTCAAAGAGTCTCTTGTCGACTCAGGGGCTAGTGTCAACGTCATCTCAAGGGCAATTGCAGAGCGGTTAGGAGCTGATATTCGATCACCAGAGGCATCTATCACATTCGCGAACAACTCCACCTCGCTTCCACACGGTACTATCCATGGTTTGCTGGTCAAAGTAGGAGACTGTCTAGTTCCTACTAATTTTCAGGTTGTAGAGATGGGTGCAATATCTCGTATGCCTATCCTTTTGGGACGACCGTTCATGGCTACTGCAGGCGCGATCATAGACACACCTAATAAGAGAATCTCTTTCTCTTACATTGACAGAGGGGTCTATTATGGTGTCATTCCCCCTAGGAGTGCTCCCACACATGTGTCTAGCATCGAGGTTGTCACAGGAGAGTCGCTAGCGATTGATATTTTGGAAGAGCCTCCTGATGAGCCTACTGTCGCAGATGTTCCAGCTGAACCGCCCAACATCCCCAAGAAGAAGGCCAAGGCAACAACAAAGCAGAAGAAGGCCAAGAGCAAGAAGGTCGAGAATCCCCATGTCACCTTGATACCTCGTAAGTGCAATGGAGATTTGATTGAATATAAGGTCAAATGCAAAGGAGCCTTGAAACCATTCTCCAAGGCCAGAGTCCTTCTCACTTCTGAGCTGAAAGAGAAAGGGCAGGAGTTTGTGGACAGCATGCTAAGCAGAACGCTGAAGCTAGTAATGTCAAGTGATGGAGCCTGTTTTGATGCAAGCTCTCATTCTTATCCAGCCTGAAGGGCGTTACAGTCAAGCTATTGACGTTAAACGAGCGCTTGGTGGGAGGCAACCCACTGGTGAGTCTGTTTTTGATTCGTTTTTCTTTTTATTTTCGTTCGTTTTATATTTGAGTCAGGATAAACAAGGAGCAAAACTCGAAATCGCATAAGCATCGATCGATACCCCACTGGTATCGATCGACACCAATCGCGGATGAAAAGTTCACCAAGTCGATCTAAGCATGGTATCGATCGATACCATGCTGTGTGTCGATCGACACTCGGTGTTCCAGGACGGTAATTTCTCGTTTTTCTTCGTTTCTTCTATCCTTTTGCTCTATTTCACTGACTCTATGCTAGATAACACTGGGGACAGTGTTGTTCAAGTCTGGGGGAGGTGTCTGCTGACATTGTTTTCGTTTTTCTTAGAGTCATAAAATAAAAAAAAAAATTTCGTTTTATTGAGTCAAAACCTGTTGGAGATGATGATCATGTGCTTGAACTATTGATCTGATTTTGTTTTTGAGTGCACAGTGTTACAGGATCAGTTCTAGATCGACTAATGAAAAATCCAAAGGCTGACCAGTTGACTAGAAAACATCCATGTCTCCAGCAGAGTTCTTCTGAAGCCTGAGCCAAATTTTTGCACTTCATCAATGTGGTTAGTGTTCATAGAGCTTGATTCATCATTCATATCTGATAAAGGAACCCGTGTGTTTAGAATTATGGTATCTCTCTCCCCTGAAATAAGTTGATAGATTAAGAGCATAAAAGATTGAAATGATTTTCTTCTGAGTAGAGGGTTAGGAAAATTTCCAGCGATCCCATTATTCTACTTAAGAGGGGATGATCACACAAAGGATTGGAAGCGAGGCTAGGATTTTCCTATGATGCCATTATTCGCCTACATCCTTTGATACATAGATAGGGAAGAACCGGGGATTTGGTGGCAAACACCATCAATACTCGCGTCTCCTACCTTGATATGTATATGCTAAGCTGAAAATAAAAAAAATAATAAAGATATAATAAGAAATAAGTCTGGAGGAGAGAAATTGATACAAAAAGTGTTAAAAAAGGTGGTTCCTTTGTCATGATATTGTCTGGTAAAGAATCTAGAAGGTTCTTGAACATTAACTGCAGAGATGAAACTGGCGATGAGGGCTTTACTTGAACAATGCTGTGGGATTTTGTGTGGAGTCTGGAAAAGCTGCAAATGTCTACGGAGAAGTACATGGTGGTTAGATCGAAAGCTGATCAGGTGACATTTGGGTACTTGGGAAAATGGTCTTTTCGATGGTTCAGGAACAGGTGAGTCTCTACGTTTTCAAACCTCTTTTTCTGGTTTAGTCTTCTATTTGCTTGAGGGCAAGCAAAAGGCTAAGTCTGGGGGAGTTGATATATCATGGTTTTTACCCCATTTAGGCCACGATATAAGTCCTTTTTATAGAGTCTTTATAGTATTTTGGAGTCTTTTTAGAGTCTTTTACAGGTCATAGCACGTTTGGAGGATTATTGGAAGTATTTGAGTTTTCTGGAGCAGTTTGTAGCAGAGCTAAAGATCGTGTCGCTGAGAACCTGAATTCACGTCGAGCATCGATCGATACCCCATTGGTATCGATCGACACTCAGCGCAGCAAGACACGACCCGCGAGTTTTCCAAGAATTGAGGAATTGCAAAAACGCCCAGAAGTCTTTAATAATTACAAGAAGACCCCAGATCGTGTTTTAGGTTATAAATAGGAGTTTTCAGCCACCTGTTTAGGCTATGCCTTTTTATGCCTTTTTAAGCTTTATTTTATAGTTTGATTTTACTTTGGTTTTAGAGAGACAAGTCTGAATCTCCCTTCGTCCGAGATCAGATCTCTAAACCCTTCTTCCTATTCTATTGATGATTTATTCAAACATGTCTTTTGATTCAATTGCCATGTCTGAGTAGATCCACTTTAGGTTTAGGGTTTTCTCATAAGGGTTTTCTTTGAATGCTAGGTTAAATATCTTTTAAGATTCACTATCTGAATTATAGTTCTTCGCTTAGGTTGTGTTCATAGCTAATTCTAGGTTGACGAATCTGGAACTTAGATCTTAGGATAATTGATTAGGCACGAGAGTGCGATTAATTACCTGATAGAACCTAGGTGAGCAAATTGATTATTCGCAAAGAGATTTGGTTTAATTGATTTGTGAACATATCAAACCTGATATTAAAGCTGATTTAGAATCAAGGATTCGCAAAGAGATTTGGAATTCTTGGGATGTAGATTTAGATAGTTTTCGCAACGAGAGTTGGTTAGCTATATTTTAGTGATTTGAGTTCAAGAACTGCGCTAAATCTGAATCATGTTAGTTAGTTTATCTGCATTTATTGATTTCCTGAGAAAAACCCTGAGCCTATATTTCTCAATTGATTCACAACTCCTTTAATTTCTGCACTGCTTTTAATTACAACTGTTTGGCTTAGCGTAATTCGACACTATAGAATCTATTGTGCGTTTCTGTGAGTCTTCTGTGGTTCGACCTCTAGCTATACTATTACAACTGCTTTAGTACTTTAGGGTATTAAATTGAGCATATCAGCATGTAATCAATAATTTTCCGCTAACAAATTATTCCACTAAATCACATCTCTTTTACTAATATTCTTATCAATTACATTCTCTCCTCTTTTTTGGTGAATTAAGATTCCCAATAAGATCTTCGATGATCACAAAATCAACGAAAAATAAGATTCATTACATTGTAGATTCTCTTTTACCCTTTTTGTTTTGTTTTGTTTTTGACGTCAGACTTGTAAATTAAGTAGCCCAACTAAATTGTGTAAATAAGATTTTTTTATTGAATACTCCATCTATTTTTTAATAATAGATGTTTTAGAAAAAAAATTATTTAAAAAAATTAGATGTTTTGTATTTCTTAAGTATAGTTATTGTTCTCTCTTTTAAAATTTACCCTTATTATTTTAATTATTTAAAGTAAAAAACTAAAGTATTAATTAATGAAAATAAGGATAAAATTGTAATTATAAATATTTTCTTAATATATGTGAAAAACTTAAAGCATCTAACAATTAGAAACAAAGTTCGTATAAGCAAATTAAAACTTAAGTAATGTGGACACGTGACCTAGCATTATTGGGAAAATTGGGCTCACGTTGGGCTAGTCCATCCCCAAAGGAACTGGGTGTTATGTGCGACGACGTCGTTTGTATAAGAGGTGTTACATCCAGCTGGATTTTCGAATCTTAATTAGATAATAAAATTAATTTTTTTTGTGGCAAACCAAAGTTCTAAACTATTATCGAATTTGTGATCTCCATTTGCTCTAATCGATAAGAACTTGTTTCTCACTTGCTTGTCGATGATTTTGATAAAACACGCTGATAATGGTGTTTCCCCATGCTTCGACTATTTATTTCCTTTCAAATGGAGTGAATGAAAATCTGGAACACATACCTTAACATGAATCCTTTTGTTCGCCATGTACTAGCATCCTTCATAATATTGAGAAGAGAATCCCAATGAGTTGAGAAGTGTGTGTCGAGGAAACCACGGCTCAGCTTTGATCATATATACTGTCTTCACGTAGTCGCATGATAAAAAAAGATGTGATCTCGTTTCCATCGACTCTTGGCATAATACACAACCAGGATTAGTTCCAACATTCCAGCTTAGCATACGATCTCTTGTGGTGAGGCGGTTATGAATCGCTAACCATATGAAAAAGTTATATTTCAGTGTAGCATAAGTAAACCAGATTACCTTGTGCCAATCCACCAGATTGTGAGTCGTGCGAATTAGCATCCATGTTTTCTTTGCATCGAATTTCGGAGAAAACCTATTTGGGTTCGATTTCCATAGAACAACATCCTCTCTCATCATATCCCTGCTTCGTTTTTTTCCTCCAAAGAGTCTTCCGGTGTGTTCAAAATTTCAGATCGATGGCGTCTTTTTCTCCTATTACTCCATGCATACTCGACACTGGCATTCAAAGGTATGCCCATGTCAATAACTCATCTCTCACCAGTTATATCCAAAAGATATCCCATATTATATTGGACCATTTATTTATATATATCAATAGCTCTTTTTGTGCGACGACGTCGTTAAGCAGCACGAAGTCAACTTTCTTCATTTCTTTATATATTCCTTTCGATTCTCTTATATCATCACCATCATCATTATCTCATATCATATGTATGTTCTTTCTAGAATAAAAAGAATAACTTTTAGCCGTGAATAAATAAATAAAAAACATTACTCATTGCAAATTAAGGCCTTTTGACTTTTTTTTTTTAATTCGAATCGATTTTCTTATTTTTGATCTCGATTCTGACTTTGTTTAATCGGTGGGTTTGTGTTAGATCGTGCTTAGATGAATTATTGTGTAGTGCAGTCTACTAATTAAAGCAGTTTATTTAGTAGAGTGATAAATTGTGCTGAATATAATCTAATTTTCAGATGAGACCTCTCTCAAAGTTAATAAAAGTTTAATCAATAATATATGTGGTATGCTTTTAACATTTAACGATCTTTAACTAAGAAAATAACCCATCATAGGGAATAGAAAACTGATTAATAATTCATCATTCGATACAAAATTAGAATCTAAAAACAAAACATAATCCAAAATAAAATAAAACTACTCTAAAACCATAAAAAATGGAATGATTGAGAGTCTACATAGTGGCGGGTCAAGATTATTTTGGGGGGGGGGGGGGGGGGGGGGGGGGGGTGCAAGCATAAACAATAATTTTAAAAAAATATATATAGTGACATCTCAAAGATCGAACCTAAAAGAGAGATATCAAATATGGACTATATACACCAAATGAGCTATAGAATCTTTAGTTACATATAGAAAAAATACTAACATATCAATTTAACATGTGTTATATGATCACCTATTTCTCAACGTGGATCCGCCACTTGTCCTACATAATTATAAGTGCGTTTTTGTTAGGATTTTAGCAAACCTGAAACAGACAAGAATCACAGCATAACCATAAGTCAATCCATTCCATTATAAAACCCAATGTCAACTTCTTCTTATCCTCTACATGCTCGTCTCCAAGTCTCGCAAGTACCAAGATAGCTATGGCCAGAGCACTGTCTGATAGACATATCATGTCCTTTATGGTTTATGATAAAAGTTTTCGTTAGCGAGATGATGTGGAGATGGCAACACAAAACGAATCCCACCTCATGTCATTTATGGTAAAGGTTTTCGTGAGAGAGATGATGTCGAGATGGCATCACAAAAAATCTCATCTTGAGTTCATGATTGAGACATTTTTCTTCTCCAAAACAGTTATTGGTGTTACTTTCAAATTTTTAAAGGTATTCGAATTTGAAAATAACACCAAAAGCGCCCTAAATTTGCACGCTTATGTTTGAACCAAGCCGTCAAAGGCTCATTTTTCATGAAAATGACAATCAGAACTAAAAGATACACCACATAGATAAAACCACAACCGATGGTAACTCTTAAAACCACATCTTCACTTATACCTCTTGCATACACGACAAAAACTTCAGCACATGCCATATAGACAACCGTCTGAAAAACGAGGAAGTATGAATGTGAGTAAAAAGTTGTACAAATGTCATTGAAAAATTAACTACATTGCCCTGCCCCATCTCCCGCTCCTTGCGCTGCTACATTATTGCCTAATATTCCTGACATTGTTGGAGAAAAAAAAATCTCACTGATAGTTCATTGAGACATTTTTTCTTCTCCAAAACAGTTGAAATATAGTAGAATAGCCTCAATAGACCAACAACTCCAATAGCTCTCAGAATTTGAAAATAATACCAAAAGCGCCCTAGAACTTTATGCTTCTAATTGAGCCAAGCCGTCAAATGCTCATTTTTCATGAAATGATGATCATAATATCTTCATCAATCGTCACACTTTATTAAACCATATAAATCAATAAATCTATGAAAAAAGGTGTTCCAAAGTTTTATGAACATAAAGACTTCACACCTATATTTGATGAGGTTGTATTCACAATTATTTATGCATATAAAGTGCATGCATATACTACGTTTTGTTTGGAAAATGAATCTTTATCCTTTGTTGTAAAGCAAAAGAATAACTGATAATGTAAAAAGAAAAAATATACTGAATTTTTGTCCTCGAGTACTGGGTTTTGTTGGTTTTAAAACTGGCCTAAGCTATCATCGATATCTTGTTTGATAAGTATGCACATCATGTAACTAAACATGCGAGCGGCAGAAATAAAACGAGTCACTCTTCTTGTTTCGTTGACTAAGAAATAATCAGCTTTTGTGGTGTAAATGTTTGTATTTACTATTGTTTCCCATTTTCGTTGATAAATTCCAAGATTTGGCACGCATGTAATGTTGCGATGCTACCATCAAATGGCATGTTTTTTTTTAATTTTAAGATCATTTTGTTAATAAGTAAGATCTGTAATACTAAATGGTAGATTATAGTTAATTTGGTAACTAAAACCTTACTATTTTCGTTTTAAATTAAAATAGTTTAAGGTTTTTGTTCATAAAAAAATAATATTTAATATTTTTAATGCATAAATTGTATTAAGAAATTGTATCAAAGTTGGATGCCTTCAACAGAGCCGGCCCTGGACACAAGCCAACCAAGCATAGGCTTGTGGCCCCTAATTTTTTTTCAACTGATTTCAGCCCCAAAATCTGGATTTTTTTTTTTTTTTTTTTTTGCAGGTTTCTGATTAGATTTGGAGGTTTCCGGCCAATTTTTTTTTTTTTGGATTGTGGCCCTGAAAAACTCAAGACCGACTCTTGCCTTCAACATGCCATTTTATTATTCGAGCAAGCAAAAACTCAAAAAAGTGATCTGAAACGATGGCTCTTTTAAAATCAATGAATTGGAGACACATGAATACGATCTTGGATTCCATAACACATAATCGATATCTTGTCTGATAAGTATGCACATCATGTGACTCAGCATGCGAATTGGATGAACAAAACAACTCTTAGTTTTGTTGCTCATTTTGGAGAGGACATCTTCTATATCTTGTCTGATAAGTATACACATCATGTGACTCAGCATCCGAATTGTATGAACAAAACGACTCTTAGTTTGTCGTTTCGTTGATTAAGTAATAAATTAGCTTTTGTGATGTAATTGCTTGTGTCTACTATTGTTTCCCTTTTCTGTTAATAAATTATATAATGTAAGTAAATTGTGATTGTAATCTGTTGTGTTCTGTTTTATTTTATGGTTTTGTTTTTTTTGTTAATATCCAAGATCGGTAATAATTAAGAAATGATAAATTCATCAATCAATTTGGTATAAGAGGTATAATAAATAAACATTACAATCATTTATATTGAAACGTAGGAACTAATTTATCTAAATGAATACTCAACTAGAGTATGTACCAATTTTCTGAATATTTTTTAGAAATTTAAGATTTTTTGTTAAAATATGAAAATTTGAAAAGATGTTATAGTCGAGCTAATTGGTTATCAGACGATTCCCGAAAAAGATGCACACCCTGCCCTACTTTTAAGTTAAAACCTAAAGAAGAGAAGCAAAAAAACTTATCTTTGACATTATATGCAGAAATGTAGCATTTCTTGATACACAAGCAACCATCATCAAAAGCATCCATCCATCCCCACAAAACCAAAATCATCAAGAATATCCAAAAGTTGGATCAAAAACATCAATAAATGAAATCATTTTTCATCGCCAAGCTTCGAATAGCTCAACTCTGTAATTCACACGTCCCACAATACTACTGGCATTCGACAGTGTCGTCTTCTTCCTCTGTTCCTCCCAACCATTCTGTTTCTGTCCAAAACCTCCATTGTTACTATACTGACAGCTTTTAACCAGTGACGACTTTATGCCAACAAGTTCTCGAGATTCTGCAGATTCTTCTTCTTCTTCTTCTGCAGACACTTCTTTATCTTTCATTTCTGCCTCAAAGTTCTCTAAAGCTTCCTCCTTGTTAGCTTTCATGAGATGCAACAACTGTCTGCTGCTGCTCTGATCACCATTATGGTCCCGAGGACCCGGATTTGAGGCCGGAATCAACCTATCTCGAGATTCTTTACGTTCTTTAAGCGTCTTAACAATAAGTGTCTTAAGAAAGTTCATCACTTGCACAGCATACATTAGAGCTGTTAATGGATCCAACATCTGCAATCAAAATTACACAGTTGATTGATGTCATTTTCGATAAACCCCCACACCTAAAACAATCTTTTAGAGATTCGTCAGAAAACTAACCTGAGTCATGTTAGGTGCGAAAACCATTGCGATATTGCGAGCATTCATCTTGTTAAGATGCTCCATCTCCACAACATCAGCCATCAGATTGATTGCCCAATCTAACAAAGAAGCTTCCGTTGAAGGAAGAAGCCTTACAAGATCCACACACTCATCTTCACTTTCAGACTCCATTACTTGCTCTGGTGAGAGCGAATCCAGCACACCACTCGGAAATTCCCTAAACCAAGCCTAACCCCAAATTCAAAAAGTTAGAACGACAGGAAAGGAAAGAGACAATAAGAGAGTAAGATCCTAGAGAAGTATGGGTTTTACCTTAATGAGACTTGCCAAGCAATGGACATCGATGTTATCTGGTATAACACCTTTATTCAACTCCTCTCTTATGTACTCCTCTTGAGCATTCTCACCATTAATCCTGAAAATTCCTTCTACCTATATGGCAACAAATGAATACTTACATACCAATTGTCGTAAAACCAGATGCAAATTGTTTTAAACAATACACATTTACACGCACCCGCAATCCGCCTCTATTGTACAAGTGACTCTGCATCATCAAGAGTATCGTTGGCACAATGTTCCCTCTAGTATCATAAGATAGCTGCATTGACTCAGTTGAGACTCCAAACACGGTTGCACTGCATTTACAGTCACTTTATAAGACATTTCACCCAATTCGTAGAAAATAAGAGAATCTCATTCAAGAACATCAAACAAAAGTTTGGATCTTTACTGATGTCAGGGTTTATACTAATATAAGGAAGAGATAAAACAGGTATGCACACGAGAAGTCCTCAAATCTATCTACCTCACTCAAGATCCTTAACAAGCCATCTAATTGATAGCGGAAAATTCACCCAAACTCGTGGAAATTAAGGGATTTGATTCAAGAACTCGTGAAAAAAAGTTCGGATCAGTGAAGTCAGGGGATGCTACACTAATTGCAGGTAGAGACATACTTCTTCTATCAACAGAAGGATTTCGACTATGGAAATTGCTGGACATAGAAACTAAAACACACAGTTGGCTCTAGCATAATCCGATAATTGATGAAGCGTTTCAAGATTTTGTTAGCCAAAACAAGACCTAGAACCCCAACCACTACACATTTCCAGAATCACCAATCATCATTATAAAACAAACGAACCTTGCACTAGGAGCTCGTCTTGGGACTTCAGGTTCGAACTCAACAGGCAAGCCAAGGAAGCCATGGAAACGATCAAAGGTGACATGAGCGACATGTCTAACATCTGTGGGCACACCAATCTCCATTGAACAAAGATCCTCTTCACCAACACACCCACCGATCACAGACCTTCTGATCGTAGAAACAAGAATCTCCAATGCAGATGAAAGCTCGAATCTTTCTCTCTCTTTCTCGCTCCTCTCTTCTTCTCCTTCTTCCTCTTCTTCTCGAGAAATGTTAAAAAGAGAATGTGGGTCTCTGTTACCATCATTGCCTCCGCATGATGTAGAAGAGGAGCTTGAAGGTGAAGGGAAATGACATGATTGGGTAGATTTTAGTACTTTCGCCATCTTCTCTCTCTCTCTAGTCAAGGATAATCCAAAAAAAAATCCAATCTTGGAGTGATGGGTACTCTCAAGGGAAAGAACAGTGAAGGAGGTCAAAATCAAAGGCTATAAAGAAACAAATCTTGAATGTGAATTTTCAGGGGAAAAAGAGAAAGCCTAAAAAAAAGAGATTAGTAATGGGTAATCAATGATTCTGTTGGGAAATAATGGGGTAGCTCAAAAGATTAAAACTTTTGGGTACTACGCGACGCGTAGAGTTGAATTGAAGAATGGGTTTTAGTTGGTGGGTTGTAATTATCACTTCAAATTTACAATCTTTTCTTCTTCTTCTTCGTATTCTCGCGGCACACAGATGAGAGAGAGAGGAGAGAGATTGGTGGAGTTAGGTGAGAGAGGGTGAAAGGTTAACGAGGAAGATGAAGGTCGAGCTGTCTTTTAAGTATCTCTTTATTACTATAATTGTCGGTTATTGGTTGATACAATTGGAAGAAGAAGAAAGGTTTTAGGAACTGGAAGTAAACCAAAAGCAGAAATCAGGGATTGATTTCTGGTTTAAGTCTTTGTCTATTAAATCTGAAGAAAACGTCGTCGTTCTTTGGTCATCGTCTTGTTGATCAAAGAAGATTCAAAAACTTTGACTTTGCCATTGAGAATGTACAACTCATGCGATGAGTCTGTTACGAATTGTTGTAATTGGAGTAAGATATATTGCTAGGTAGAGTCATTGTTATGTGTATCGATATACATTGTAATCCTAGAGAGAGAGATTAACATTGTATCATTGAGAGAAAACAAGAGAGCTTTCCGGTGAGTGAAAGAGGTGTCTCGGGGTTTTTCGGTGAGAGAGACGACGGTTCTTACGGTGACTCTTAGTGAATTCCGAGGAGTCCTCGGCCAGACGTAGGGTTGCGGTTTTGCACCTGAACTGGATAACATTCTCTTGTGTCTTTATTTTTCCTGCAATCGCGTATCTTATTCTCTCGGTTTTTCATAGTCGCGTTGGTTGATCAGAGCTCAAGTCACGGTCAGATAAGGCGATTAGTCGCAACAAGTGGTATCAGAGCATAGGTCGGGAAGATTGGGAAGGATCTAGCTCGTTTATCTTACCGCTGAAATTGATTTTCTCATCACGATGTCTTCCGCAAAGATCGAGATGGAAAAGTTCAATGGTGTGATCGACTTCAACATGTGGAGGGAGGGGCTGTTTGCGAATCTGGACCTCCTCGGGTTGATAGAGGCGTTCAAGATTCAACAGGAAGAAGAGATGAAGAAGGACAAATCTGTTAAGGATGAGGATCCAAAAGCGAAAGGTGTAGAAGCAGGCGAAGTGTCAGGGAAAGCTGATCCTTCACTAGCTGAGAAACAAAGAAAGGTACGCAGTACGATTGTTATGAGTGTTACAGATAAGATTCTGAGGAAGATCATCAAAGAGAAAACTGGAGTTGGTATGTTTAAGATCTTATATGATCAATATATGTCTAAGTCTTTGCCAAATATGATGTATTTGAAGCAACGGCTCTACGGCTTTAGAATGAATGAGTCTGTGCCTATAGAGAACAACATTGATGAGTTCTTGACAATAATAACGGATCTAGGGAATGTTATGGTGGAAGTTCCGGATGAAGATCAGGCGATTCTGCTCTTAATGTCTTTGCCAAACCAGTTTGAACAGTTTCGGGATACACTGAAATATTCCAAAGCTGATATGACTCTTGATGGCATTATTAACTTCATACATTCCAAGCAACTTGATCTGACAAATGGAAAGGGAAACAAGGCTCAGGGAGAAGTGTTGTACTCAAATTCAAACGTGAAGGGAAAGACTACAAAAGACTCAAATTCGAGTAAGCAGAACAACAAGTTTAAGAAGAACAAAGGAAAGACAAGAGTGTACACTTGTTGGATATGTGGTGCAGATGGTCACTTCAAGAAGGATTGTCCTAAGAAAACAAATCAACACGGCAAAAACAGAACACATGTGACAGGGGAATCATCTGCGGTGACTGGAGTTGAGTTCATCGAGTCTCTGGTGGTGTCAGAAGTTAATATGGCTGAAGCATGTGATTTCAATGAAATCTGGATATTGGATACAGGCTGTACTTTCCACATGACTCCGAGAAGAGACTGGTTTGTTGAGCTGAAAGAGTTGAATGCAGGATCTGTGAGGATGGCGAATGAAACAGTTTCCACAATAATGGGTATAGGTGCTATACGGCTAAAGACTTCAGAAGGAAAATGCGTCTTGGTTAAGGAAGTACGATATGTTCCTGACTTCTCAAGATATCTGTTATCACTAGGGGCTTTTGAAGAACAAGGGTGCATGTTTACTTCTGAGAATGGTCTTCTGCAAGTCAAGAAGGATGGAAAGTCTGTTTTAACTGCAAAGAGAACACACAAGCTGTATTTTCTACAGGGAAGCAGTCATATTGGGGAAGCTCATATGGTTGGTGTCAAAGATGACACAAATCTATGGCACAGTAGACTGGGACATGTTAGCCAGAAGGGGCTAGACATAATGGTAAAGAAAGGATATCTGGACAAATCAAAGGTGTCAAATATTCAGTTCTGTGAGAGCTGCATATTTGGTAAAGCTCATCGACATAGTTACTCATCAGGTCAGCACACAAGCAAGGTTGGTTTGGAGTACGTTCATGTAGACTTGTGGGGGGTCTCCAACTGTTCCTCAATCACTTGGTAAATGTCATTACTTCCTAAGTCTGATTGATGATTACTCTAGGAAAGTCTGGGTCTATTTTCTGAGGTCCAAAGATCAAGCATTTGAAAAATTTGTGGAATGGAAGCTGTTAGTTGAGAATCAGTCAGGGTTAAAGGTTAAGAAGGTAAGGACTGACAATGGATTGTAGTTTTGTAATAAAGAGTTTGACGGTTTCTGCGCAGAGAATGGGATTGCTAGACACAGGACCATTCCTCACACACCACAACAAAATGGTGTTGTTGAGAGAATGAACAAAACTATACTTGAAAGAGTAAGAAGTTTATTGAGTGAATCTGGTCTTCCAAAGGTCTTCTGGGCAGAGGTAGTGAATATTGCAGTCTACTTGATTAATAGAACTCCTTCTACAGCTATACAGGGTCAGATTCCAGAAGAGGTTTGGTCAAAAGCAACACCGAGTTTTCACCACTTGAGGAAATTTGGATGTGTTTGCTATTTTCACCTAGATGATGGCAAATTGAAACCAAGAGCAAGGAAGGGAATCTTCATTGGGTATCATGTAGGTGTTAAAGGATATAAGGTGTGGTATTTGGAGGATAAGAAGTGCATTATCAGTCGAAATGTAACGTTTAAAGAAGATGAATGTTACAAAGATTTACTAAAACAGAATGATGCAGTCAGAGAGAAGAACACGGCTTTCCTAGACATAGAACTTGGTATTTCTAAACAACAGGATACAAGTTCAGGTGGAGGGAGTCTGGTGGAGACTCAAGAAGTTGCTGATGGGTCTAGTACAGAAATGGTAAATCTAGACATTGAAGGAGATGTATCAGGAAGTGATACAGAACAAGAGCCAATTACGGATGGTTATCGTCTGGCTCGTGATCGACAAAGAAAAGACATAAGACCTCCTCCAAAATATGATGATTTTGTTCACATGGCTTTATTTGCATCAGAAGATGGAGATTCAGTTGAGCCATCTGATTTCAAAGCTGCAATGAGAGATCCACATAAGAAAAAATGGAGACTGGCATCAGATGAAGAGATGTCATCTCTTGGAAAGAATTTTACCTGGACATTGGTTCCAAAACCAAAAGGGAGAAAAATAATTGGCTGCAGATGGATCTTTAAAAGAAAGCCAGGCATACCAGGAGTAGAAGAGCCACGTTTTAAAGCAAGGCTTGAAGCCAAAGGATATGCTCAAAAGGAAGGTGTGGACTATAATGAGATTTTTTCTCCGGTTGTCAAACATGTCTCAATCAGATATCTGATGTCCATAGTGGTGAATGAAAACTTGGAGCTTGAACAACTAGATGTGAAGACAGCGTTCTTACATGGTGACTTAAAAGAAGAAATCTTCATATCTCAACCCGAAGGGTATGAAGAGAAAGGGAAGGAGGATTATGTCTGTTTGTTTAAGAAATTCCTGTATGGACTAAAGCAGAGTCCAAGACAGTGGAACCAGAAGTTCAACACGTTCATGATGGATATTGGTTTCAAGAGAAGTATTCATGATCAGTGTGTCTATATCAAATGCATCTCAGGTACATATGTCTATCTCTTGCTGTATGTAGACGATATGCTGGTTGCGTGCAAAGATATGGAGGTTATTAAAGCTCTGAAAGAACAGCTAAGCTCTAAGTTTGAGATGAAGGATCTCGGAGCTGCAAGAAAAATACTTGGAATAGACATTATCCGAGATCGGAAGCTCGAGACTCTGAAATTATCTCAAGAAAATTACATGGAGAAAGTTCTTAAGAGCTATAATATGGATGAAGCCAAGGCAGTCAACACACCAATGGGAGCTCATTTCAAGCTTGCATCTGCTACAGAAGAGCAACTTGATGAAGAAGAAGATTATATGAGGTCAGTTCCATATTGCAACGCTGTTGGTAGTATAATGTATGGAATGATTGGAATTAGACATGGTCTTACATATCCAGTTGGCCTAATAAGTAGGTTTATGAGCAAACCAGTGAAGGTGCATTGGAATGCAGTGAAGTGGGTGTTGCGGTACATCAAAGGATCTAAGAATATGAGTCTAATGTTTAAGAAAGGGTCAGATTTCCAGATTTGTGGATTTTGTGATTCTGATTATGCTGCAGATTTAGATCGAAGAAGATCTATTTTGGGTTATGCTTTTGTCTCTGGTGGGAGTGTCATTAGCTGGAAGTCAAGTCTTCAAAAGGTTGTGGCGTTATCAACTACTGAATCAGAATATGTGTCGATGACAGAAGCTGCAAAAGAAGCAGTATGGCTGAGAGGTTTGAGCAGTGAATTTGGTTATCCACAAGAGCATATTGAAATTTTTTGTGATTCTCAGAGTGCTCTGGCTTTGGTAAAGAATAATGTCCATCATGAAAGGACCAAACACATGGTTGTGAAGCTGAGTTACATAAGGGAAAGAGTTGAAGATGATGAAGTGTAGTTTTCTAAGATTCACACAGATGATAATCATGCGGATATTTTCACAAAGGTATTGCCGGTTGGCAAGTTTAAGAAGTTGATGAGCTTGCTCAGTGTCTCAGATGAATGATCTGAGGAAAATCGAGGTCGGGATTCATTAAGAGCAAAAGTGAGCTGGTTTATCAACCAAGGTGGACTTTGTCGGTTATTGGTTGATACAACCGGAAGAAGAAGAAGGTTCCGGTTTAGGAATTGGAAGTAAATCAAAAGCAGAAATCAGGGATTGATTTCTGGTTTAAGTCTTGGTTTATTAAATCTGAAGAAAACATCGTCGTTCTTTGGTCATCGTCTTGTTGATCAAAGAAGATTCAAGAACTTTGACTTTGCTGTTGAGAATGTACAGCTCATGCGATGAATCTGTTACGAGTTGTTGCAATTGAAGTAAGATATATTGCTGGGTAGAGTCATTGTTATGTGTATCGATATACATTGTAATCCTAGAGAGAGAGATTAACATTGTATCATTGAGAGAAAACAAGAGAGCTTTCCGGTTAGTGAAAGAGGTGTCTCGGGGTTTTCCAGTGAGAGAGACGACGGTTCGTACGGTGACTCTTAGTGAATTTCGAGGAGTCCTCGGCCAGACGTAGGATTGCGGTTTTGCACCTGAACTGGATAACATTCTCTTGTGTCTTTATTTTTCCTGCAATCGCGTATCTCATTCTCTCGATTTTTTATAGTCGCGTTGGTTGAGCAGAGCTCAAGTCACGGTCAGATAAAGCGATTAGTCGCAACAATAATTTTTGCTGTGACCTTTTAATTGTGTTGGTGTCTCTCTCCCTCTTTATGTAGAAAACCTTGCTATTTGTGTATTATCTATCAACCTCAGCAAAATATATCAAGCAGAAGAAATAACTTTTGTTTCCAAGTGAATTATCAAATTTACTCCTTTTAAACAATTATGTTTACTCCTTTTATCATTCCCTACCGGCTACTAAATAAATCTTCCATTAGAATCAGTTTAGAGAACAAATAGTAAAAGCATGATATAAATGTGTAATCAGATATCGAAGAAACCAAATAAAAATACTCATGGTGAAGTTTCATCGAACAAGTTGCAGCAAAAGGTGAATCTCTTAGTTACTTGCAATGGTCCACGACAATTAATAAAACATTTGTTACCGTTAGAAGGAAGCCATCTCGAAGACTTTTTACCTCTTCCCCATAACTAAAGAGAAAAGCAAAAAAGAAAAAGGAAAGAGTTATGTGAAGTTGGTGAAGGTTCTTTTATGGATTACTTGTAGATCCATCATGTGTTTACAAATTATATACAGATCAAAGTTTTGTTATATGAGTTGGAGATCCCCAATATCAATTTATATTTCGAAATTTTTTTATTTTGAACACATCAAATAGTAAGACTTGTACAAAAAGTTAAGAAGTTATAGACAACAACACAAATACCTACTTTCTAGCAATAAAGTAGTTCGACTCGTCATAGTTAGTGGTAGATGTGAGTTATAAGTTTTGTTGATTTTATAAAACGAGATAAGGTTATGGAACTTGGAATTAAACAACCACCACCACCACCACGTGTGCCAACGACCCACGTGCCGAACATTCCGTTGTAAGTTACGTGTTGTTGTTGTTGCTGTTTTTTTGAAGATGTATCATTTCAATCTCAATTGCCTTACAACAATACTTCGTGGGTCACATGCTTCCTTGATTCCTTCCACTTCCACTTATACTTGTTTTTGTCTTTCCTCTTTTTTCGGTTCTTCTTATTCCTAAAAACATCTTTTATAAACAGAGGAGCCAAACGGCATAATTACAAGATTAAGATAGTAGTAAAGCAAGAGCAATAACCGTTGGGGCTCAGATTTCAGATCCCCACAACAAGTGCCTTTTGCTTTGTTTAAGATTTGGGCCAAGGCCTTTTTCCATGACTTCTCTTTTGTAAAGTTTGTAGGCTTTACAAAATAAAAACTTCAATTGTCGGACAAAAATATCTAACTATTAGGATTTGGCACAATTCAAAACTCAAGGACAGTAATCAGATTGGCTTACAACCATCAAACAGGTTCACATGAATCTTCGGAACATTGAAGTAAAAGGAGCCAAAGAAGATGAATTCATCAATTCAAACTTCTTCAAGATCGATACAGGGAGCAAACTAAGTCATAATAGAGGAAGTTGAGTACCGATGGTGCAAAGTAATAAAGCTAAGATCTTCCAACTGGTTCAAGAGCTTCAACGGTAACAATGCTGTTTCCTCTTATCACCTGCATCCAGGAAATGTGGAATCAAATGACTACACTTTATATGGTTTTGGAGAAGAGAAGAAGAGATAAGGAGAAACGTACCACCATCCCAATGTCAGTTTTCACATCACCATTCACTTCAACAGTGTTGTCCACAACAAGATTCATGAACTGGTCAAACCCACGGAGAGTTCCAACAACCATTCGATTGGCATTAAGCTTAACTACATTAGTTAAGACAACAAAAAAGAGAGACGAATAACTTCCCTTGACCATGCCAAATTACAAGAGGAATATACAAACAAAAGTCCATTTACTAAATGAAACCAGAACGAGAAACAAAATCAAAGAATCTTACTTCTCTACCATAGCAAGTAAAATTCAGTATGAAATCAGAACGAGAAACAAGACCAAGGAATCTATAATACACCATTTGCAACCTTGACCAAACATAAAGCAGATTGTAATGAGACTGTGATTCTTCTTCTTCTTCTTCTTCTTCTTTTGTGTGTGTGTGTGTGATAAGGATATATATATATATATAACAACGATGAAGCGTGCCAACAAATCGCTGAACCAGAAGAAACTGATGAAAATTACAAAAAAGCAAAGCAAGATTTGTGCTAAACTTGTGGGCATTTTATATATATTGAAGCTGTAAACACAAGTTTAATTCATACACAAAATAACTGCGACCACGTAGCAATATAAGAGTTGCAAGCAATTTTTAGCAAGAGATTAGGTGAAAGTGGAAGCTGGATGAAATCAAATGCTCTAAATAGGAAGAAGAGATGGAACTTACTTTGGAGTTTCTTGTCCATGTACCTGCATCACATCACACGCAAAACAGACCACGAAGAATCAAATCAGAAACACGAAGAACAAGTGGAAGCTGGATGAAACCAAAAACAATACAATCAGTGGTTGAATTAAAGAGAAGAGATCCAAAGGAAAAACTTACTTCTTGAGATCCGGGGGCTGACCTGATCGACTCATAGTTGCAGAATCGGAGAAGACGGAAGGGAGGAGATTAGGGTTTATGAAGTCAGAACTCAGTCGATTCCAGAGAGGAACCGACGTCGGTATGCTGGAAATCTAGAGGTTGAGACGGCGTCGTTTTGAGGGCCCAATGTTATTGGTTTGAGGCTCAACAGCCTTTCGCCTGATAAAAGAAAAATATTGGGGTGTTCCGAGAATCGAACTCGGGACCTCTCGCACCCGAAGCGAGAATCATACCACTAGACCAAACACCCTGAATGAACAAATGGAGTCGTGAAATGTTATTATTATCTCATACTTTAAATTGCACACTATAATTTTCACTTTAGTATTATCTTTTCTGTTAGCTCTCCATATCAATTTTAGGGGTGTTTTTAAAACCCAATTCGTTGTTATTCTATTAATAATTCTAAATTATGTTTTAGTATCTAGTATTATTTGATCTTTTATTTTGTAAATCATATTTTAAAATTTGGTGTCATTCAATGAAGATTTCAAATCAAAAACCAGAGCGGCGGTGTGGACCAAAGTCACCAAACTCGAACAAATGCACGACAGAAGAACCAACTGAACTAAACGCATTTATTAATTGTGGCCCCTAAAATTAATGTATCATAGTATATACTATATAGTTTAATGTGATTGCCGTGTTTGTTCAATGGTAGGCACGGCTCAGGTGATATTTTCGAATCAATTGTACGAAAAAATTTGAACGTATTTAATTGATCATGTTTACCGATTTCATGTTTAGAAAAACGTGACATTTTGATCGGCGTAAATTAGTTAGTAAGAAACAAAATATGTTTTATATTACTAAACATGTAAATATCATTATAGAATGGAGTTTGAGGTAATACAATATTTGTTTAATTAACCTAGTGACTCGAAACCTTGCCAAAAAAGAAATAAAAACAAGGAAGCAAAACATATTGAATCATCAGATTGTTCAGTGGAGAGTAGGAGGAAGGATCCCTTCATCGAATCCATAGGAGCATTAGGTTTCAGAATCGTTGTTTGTCTTCTCGCCGTGATAGATTTTTTGATATGCCTCGAAAAAAAGATATTTAAATGGGACTTTCGTACGTGTTCCACATGTGACAATATGGCGTTAAGGATTTTACATGGCATAGAAGATAAAACATTTGGGTCAAAGCATGTAAGACCATACATGCATAAAACATTTGCATTTTTGGGACAAGCATGCAAGACCATACATGCATATTACCATTGATATTCGTTTTTTGGTCAAAATATTCGAGTTTTAGAAACGAATGTCTACAATTTAATCAAAAAGGACTTTGATATTGCTCATAATTAGTCCTTTTAATATGAAGAAATTCGAGTATATTAATCGACAACAATTGGAACAACTACATTTTGGACAAAGCATACATATATTGTATATATATAAAACCATAAATAAAAGCATATATTGTACATAAGACCATACATGGCACATGTATGCAATATTGCAACTAAACAATATTCGTTTTTTGGTCAGAAAATTCGAGTATAATAATAAACAAAGTCGTCTACTATAATTAATTAAGCAGGACTTTGATGTTGCTAATTAATTCTGAGTATTAGAAACAATATGGTGTTTCTAAGGTTGCGCTCTGAAGAAATTGTCTTGTCTCTCATGGACGTCTGGTTCTCACGTGAGTAGTAACACTCGTAATGATCCATTGTTTAGAGATTGCTGTCACTTTTGGACATTGCTATCAAAATCCCTCCGTGCCCTAGTCTTCGAGGTATATCAAAACAAGTTATTCATTTTTTGTTAAACAATTCAAATATGCATTTTCGTAGTTTCAAAGCATTTCAGAGCCTAAATGGATTTTTAATGAGATCCTTGTCAAACTCAATAATGGTCATGTTCGTTTCATCATCCAGATGAACCATCTGGATGAAGATGAGAATTGATGTTCGTTTAAATGTTTTTTACCTTCATTCAGATGAATCATTTGGATGGACCATCTGAATGAGTTTAAAAATTATGAACAAATTTTGGAATCCATCTGACTGATCCAAATTGGATCATCTGAATGGATATGGTTCAGTCAAAAAAACAAAAAACAAAAATACCCCTGAAAAAATAAAAAAAAATTACAATCAGAAAACCTAGATCTAATCGCGAGGTTTTTCACTCTCTTCTCCGACTCTTCTCTTCTCTCACTCTCTTCTTCGACATTCATCTCTCAATCGCCGGCGAGCTGCTTCTCTCTCCGGTGACTTCTCTCTCCGGTGACTTCTCCCTCCGGCGAGCTGCTTCTCTCTCCGGCGACTTCTCCCTCCGGCGAGCTGCTTCTCTCTCCGGCTTCACACAAGCGAGTTTCTCCTCTCTTTTCTTCAACTTTCCCTTAACTCTTAACTATGTAACTTACTCTTCTGGGTTTACTAGATTTCAACTTATGCTTCTATTAAACACTTGTATGTGTGTTTTGATTTACAGGTATTCTCGAGAAGGAGAGACCCACTCTCTGGTAAGTGAACTCTCTTCCCCTTAGGTGCTTTGTGTTTTGCCCTTAGGTACTTTGTGTTTTGCCCTTGGGTGCTCAATCTGTGTTCGTGGGTTCTCATCCTTGCTCATCCTGTTAAATCCATTGGTCTCTTGAAAATGTATTGGTTAAGTGTATTACTGTGTTTTCTTCTTGTTCAGCTTCATTATTGGCTGTCATTGCAACGTGTTCTGAATTTTCATTTGCCAAATATGACCAATGGGTATTACCATCAACAACAAACGAAAAAACCACCATGAGGGTCATTGCATTTTTTGCATCTTGACTTATGTCTCTACAGTTCAATCCTTTGTGCATCTTCTGACTTATGTCCTCCAAGTCAATAACTTGAGGGATATTGTTGCTTTGTGCTGCCTTTATTTCTTTGACCTCTCGAGTCAATTCGGCAATCTGCTTCTGTATTTTGGCTCCTCCATCTGGTAACTTTGAGACCATACTCTGTCAAAACAGAGACTTAGATAAGCTTCAAGCTTTTTTTTGTTTATTACAAGAATTGATGTCTTTACCTTCCAGTACAAAAGATAGAATCAATTTGGACACATTTGGTTTGGTTTGGGCACGTTTGGTTTGACTTAGTACACGTGTGATAGTGGTAAGCAAAAGGAAGAGGTCGGCTATAAAGACTTTTGGTTTGACTTAGTACACGTAGTCATATAAATATATGCCCTTCTAAACTCATATTTTACTGAATGCTTTTCTAAATTTTAGATTGATTTTGTTACAAAAATATTTGTTGGTATCTTCAATTAAGAATCTTGCGTGGAGTGATGAGCAAACCTGTCTCTATCTTCAACTGAGAATTGATGAGAAACTAAAAGGAAATATAAGAAAACAGAATGTGAATGATGCTGGGAGACTGTCAATTATAGACAAGTTCCAAGACACATTTGGGGAAAGACATCCATGGAAAAAATTTGGGATAAAGTTTACTACTTGCAAGAAGCAGTACGAATCTTTCAGGAAACTGACTCACAACAGAACTGGACTTGGTTATGATTCAAACAGGTTCATAGAAATGTCTGAGGACTGGTGGAACGAGCGGTGTAAGGTATATATATTGTATTGTCTTCAAAACTGTATTCACTGCCTTATATCTTCATGCCTGAGTATTTTCGTTTTTTTCCTGAGTACTTTGCTTGTTCAAGTACTATAAACTAAACGTATCTTTTTTTGTTCTCATTGTTTGATTTCAGGAATGGCCTGGAGCTAGAAAAATAAAACAAAAACCAGTTGCAAACATGGATTTGATGGAACAAGTCTTTGATACGGTTCATATTAGTGGAGCAGAAGGTTGGGCTGCTCAGCAAGGTGAAAAGCATTTAGACACAAGGCATCTGGATCAAGCCATGACAGAATGATGGAGGCAATGCGTGATTCCATCACTATAGAGATGGCGAAAGGAACTAGACTCCCATATTAACAGGTATGTGATCTGTCTTCATGCGTCTTCTAGTTTAGATTGTGAATGCAACCATTTCTTTTCTGTTTTTAAGAGCATAAGAAGAGTTTGAACAGTTTGGATCCAAGTGCCTTTTTTTTTTTGAAATTGAAAATCAAGTTTCTGTCCTTGTCTTTGGTTCAGTGTGTAAGTTCATTGTGTAATTGAAAATCAAGTTTCTGTCCTTGTCCTTGAACAGGTTACCCAAAAATTGAAAATCAAGTTTTTGAAATTGAAGATCAAAGCTCATTCAGATCGATGTAAGCTCAGATACAGTGTGTCCATGGTGCTTTTTGGGGAAGTTCTCTTTTGTTTAAACTCTCACTCTCACTCTCTTTTGAGGTTAAACTCTCACTCTCTTTTGTTTACTTAAGAATGATGAAAATGGTTATGGTATTCAATTTATGAAGATTCGATGTCTTCTGATTTTTTGAATAATGTTATATAGTGATATAAACTATTATTATTGATCTTTTGATACAATATTAGTTGTATAGTGATACAATACGATCTTTTGAATAATGTTAATGTTTGGTATTAATCTTGGTTTTTCCTTAATTGTGCTAAAAATATTATTAGAATAAAGTATGGGTATTTTTGTCATTTTTTATTAAAATCATCTAGATGATGATGTAAAATGACCAAACAAACAAATATTCATTCAGATTCATCCAGATGATTCATCTGGATGAACAACCAAAATTGGAAACGAACATCATTCAGATGACTCATCCAGATGAATCATTTAAATGGATCATCTGGATGCAAATGCCAGATGATCAAACGAACATGGCCAATAAATAAAACTATTTTCCCTTTTTTTATTTGCGGCATCAATTTTACGTTTTATCTTCTATTTAAATGTCAAACATTTTTTTCAAAGTGATTTAACATATTAACATTTGTTTTACTGAAATTTAAACACGTGGTCTTTATCGTATAATCTTTATACAGGGCCTAGTAAGTGAATCAAAACTGGATGCATTCAACATGCCGTTTTATGATCAGAAGGAGAACAAGAACTCAAGGAAGTGATCCGAAACGAGGGCTCTTTTGAAATCAGTGACTTGGAGACACATGGATTCGATCTTGGCCATAGTAACTGTGACGCCCGCGAAGAAGATGACTATGAAGCAGGATACAATGAAGCCAATTATATAAGAGCGGTTACTGAACCAATGCTCGTTGCTCACTTTGGAGGAGACATAATCGATATCTTGTTTGATAAGTATGCACATTATGTGATCAATGAATATATATAACATTACCTCTACATTAGTTTGATCGGTGAGTCTATGCTAATGAACAGCAATATTCTCACATCACAAGCTCCTCTGTTATTCTTCATGGCAGATAACAGCCGACAAAACTGATAAAATGGAGAAATTCAACATCGGGAATTTGCATGACCTATCTAGCAGACACCCCACTACTAGAAGTAATGAAGAATAAAAGCTCACAAGGTAAAGCATTTACAAAGTGAAAAAAAACTAAGAAGCAACAAAAAGGTTAAAAAAATTTGTCGTTTTTGGAAAGGCTTACTTGCGGCAGATCATCTTGTTTCTATTATACTTGCGAGCTAATGCCATTAATTAAAGAAGGTTCAATGATACATCCCCTAAACCTCAGAACAAGGTGAAGTGTAGATTCTATAGGAAGAGACGAAACAATAATTCAGAAACGCCACGATGAAGAATACCATTTTACAAAGAAGAAGTTAAAAATTTCCTCAAAATCAGATGATGAATCTATCAGTTTCCGCAGCTACAAACGTATCGGAATTTCAAAACCCTAAACCGAGAAGTATCGAACGGAAGCACTAGGAGAAATAGAGAGAGAGAGACCTTTCCGGCGAAGATCAACCTCTGCTGATCCGGAGGGATAAATCTTGGGCCTCACTTTGAAAGCCCAATAAACCTGCCAGCGTTCATACTCTTGGACCTTGGTTATAAGAGAAATGAGACGATGGGTGAAATCTTATCATGCTTTCGTTTAGAACTTAAACCTCGGGGAAGTCTAAGCAACCTCTTTCGCTTCTGGTCTCACTGACAATTTTAGACCCATCGATTCATCTTCTCGACGTGATAATAGCTTCAGGATGGCATTGATGCACTGTCCAAACCATTTGAATGGCCGCGTTATCGAACCATAGTTGAGAGAATCAATCGGGTTCTACCTTCTTTCACCAGTTCCTCTTTCGAGCTTGTGTCAAGCAGTCCCAAACTCAATCGCGCAGAGTGTTAGTAGTGATGGCCGTTTTCATTACACCTAGCAATGGGTGGACCTACCCGGTAAATAATATTCAGGCAGAGAATTGCGTTTCTGCCCTGTTATTGTGTTAAGTGGAACTCTCTGATTCCTCCATTTTTATTTCATTGGAATAAATCAACGAGACAAAAGGAAAACATAATCAATGTTTGTAACTACTTTTACGTGAATCTATAGATTTTATATTTATTATTTTGTCTTGGTTTCTTAATGCGTTTTGTTGACTATAGTATAGCATTCGATGAAGCTGAAGTAAATAAAGTGAGAGAAGAGAATCCAAATATAGCATGAACCATAACTCACTTTTTTCTCATTCCAAAAACTCCAAACGACAAAGTTACAATGTTGAAGAAAGACAGCTTATAATGTTTTAGAAGCAACTTGAAAGATAAATTGGAGGGAGACAAAACTAACTTCGAAGTGTACCCAAGAAAATAGAATCAAGGGCACAACTGAAAGATGATGAGGCTCATCGGGCAATCACAGTCTTCTTCCTCTCCTTCCACTCTTTCTGCGTGTACTGTCGGTGGGAATTGGAGTCACATCCTCTGCAAAATACATTCAAGAAAGATTCTTCTCAACCAAAACGCACAATTGCCTCGATAATCAAAAGAAACAATGATCCATAACAAAACAAAAAGTACACAAGAGATTCAGTTGAGTTACCTATACGGCCAATCTTCATGCCTGAACGAGCAAGGGCTCTGAGAGCTGACTGAGCACCAGGACCTGGAGTCTTGGTTTTGTTTCCTCCAGTGGCACGGAGCTTCACGTGAATGGCTGTGATGCCTAGCTCCTGTCACACATTAGGAGATTATTAGTAATAGGATGAACATACTTTACAGAGGCTGAAAGTATGAATATCGAATAATTTCTGACCTTGCATCTTTGAGCAACATCTTGAGCTGCAAGCATAGCAGCATAAGGAGAGGACTCATCACGGTCAGCCTTGACCTTCATCCCACCTACAAAAATGTGTATTTTGAGGAAATCAACTTGAATAATCATATAAACAAAGAACATAAACAAGGACTACTAGAGAACATACCAGTGATGCGAACAAGGGTTTCTCTTCCGGACAAATCAGTCACATGCTGCAAAAAACAAATATGACATAAATATACTACACAGGAGATTATAGTATTGGTCGTCGTAAAGAAAGAAGGAACACTTACGATGAAAGTGTCATTGAAAGATGCAAAGATGTGAACAACACCGAAAACTTGCTCTCCCTCACGAACAGCAGGTCCGAGAGTGACGTTTTCCTCCTTGGGCTCTCTGGTCTTTCTCCTCGACTATAAAGAGAAAGAGCAAACAGATTTGAGAAACAGATCGTTCACTGGTCTAACCTCAATGACAATCTCACTACTCTAAGTAGCCATACATACGGATCAGACAACAGACGATCAATCGAATTCTTAGATTTCGCATAGCTCAAACATACAATTAACACAATCTCATCAATCCCCGCAATAGATTTGACATCGGAATCTAGCAGGAAAATAAAAAACCTATGTGAAATCTAAGAAATGATCTCAGCCCAGAGTTCGGTTCCATACAGACTAACGAAAACTAAATTCTCCAGAAAGAGCTTACCATGTTGACCGATAGATGAGAAAAATCAAAGCGCTAAGGTTCTCTGGAAGCTGGCAGTGGAAACAAGGAAGACACTATCAGCGCTACAAAACTCCTTTATAAATTAGGGTTACATCGGGATCCCTATGACAATTGACGTAACTACCCTCAGCTCTTGGATTCCTAGCTACGTCGTCGTTTTAGTCTAGTCGTGTTGTGCGAAATTATCAAATCAGGACTCGAACCTTTTTTTTTTTTTTTTTTTGGAACTTAATCAGGACTCAAAGTTTTCTTGATAGACACATACTACTTTGGAATGAGCAAACTGATCTTTTTATCGAGCACACAAAATTTGCAACACTTTCTCAATTCTCAAAATCCTTATACGAAAAATCATTGTTTTAAGCTTTGATAAACGAACAACGTTAGTACAAAATTTAGTGTGGCAGCTTATATCATTAAAATTTCCACATTTAAATCTAATTTGACCCACAGGTCTAAAATGAGATAGAAGACCAAAACGATTCTTCTAATACAGATTTCATTAATACTTTTGAACTCATAGGGAAACATAATTTCTCAACAAGAAAAAAAACACATACATTTACACATAAAAAGATCAAAGAGATCTAAAATGCAGAGCTTCTTTCAAGAGTTCTTCAAGGACCAGAAGACAAAAGAGACTTGGCTGGCGAAACCAAAGCAACAGCACATCTTTCCGGTTTTGAATACTTCTTGAACACAGCGCGTAGCTTGCCCTCCCCAACTCTCGAGTGAATGAAAGCTAAAAGCTTTGAGCAATCCCTAAAAGACATACATACATATATATAGAGAGAAATAAGTATATTATGAATTTAAAGCTTGAGAGAGAAAGGTAAGAAAAAGACTAACATGAGTTGATATCCAGAGTAGCCTGTGTGGAATTTCAGAGTATCGGTCCATGCAGGGGTCTTGTTCAAGAAGCATCTCGCAGTGTAGACTGCTGAAGCAGCGAGCATAGAAGGGCAGAACATTAAAGTGTCGTAGTGCATCATACCCAACTCAGCTAAGAAGTGAACCATGTTCTCCGTTTCCGGGTCAGGAATCGCAGCTTTTATGAACCTCACAAGGAACACATACTGTGTTGGAACTGTCAAGTACCATTCCAGATTTCCCAAAATGGTTTTCTCCATCACCAGAATCTGCTTGTTGTTGTACGAGTCGTCTGTGACATATACCAAATCATTGACCTGTTCACACCACAAAACCCATTCACATGGTTAGCTCTAACTGACGATAATCTTTAGAATATATGTGTGTGTGTGTTACATACCTGAGGAGGCCAGATTTCTTCATATTTCGAAGCTATGAGCAAAGCACTAACACCTAGAAGTTGTAGTTCTCTTTTAGGTACAGTTTTGAGAGACAGGAGACGATCAATTATGTTGATGGTGAGGTAAAAAGTCTCAGGGGACAGATCAAACTTGATATGAACATCTACAAGCCAATCTATAAGAATTGATCTCATCTTCTCATTAATCTCAGGCTGTGTTTGCATATACATTTGAGGCTTGCTCTCATTCTGCAACAGAGAAAGAAAAACAACAAACTTCAAGAAACATTCACAAAACTTGTCCATAAGCATTATGACCATAAGTACCTCAACTTCTTTGTAGAAAGTGTACATGTCCTCAACATACTCCACAGCAGCAAGGTCATTGTCTTTATCGACAGAGTCAATATCCACAGTCTTGGAAGCAGCCTACGACGATGCAACCAACAATCAGAACACAATCAAAGAAACACTGAAAGTTATAATTTTTCAGTCAAAGAATCTACCTTGCTTCGAGCATTAAGAACCGAAGAGTATGTAACTTTCTTCTTGGACGCATCGTTTATCTTCTCCTCCTCTTTGGCTTCTGCAATCTCGTTCGTATCAGGACTGATCAAAGTAACTTCAACAGGTTTTAATGGCTGCCGCTTAACAGCTCTTGCTTTCTTTTGAACTGCCCTTACAGCTTCTGGTTTCTTGAGTACAACATGAGCTCCATCAAGAATTGAAGCCTTGTCCACATTGATTTGCTGTTTAGTAATTAAGAGAACCCAACCAAAAACGTCAGAACAGTCGTCTCAAGACAAGATTTGGAAGAAAAAAAGAAGAACCTTTTTATTAGCGGCGGCTGCAACTTGTGCGTTTTCTAGCAATTGGGTACGGAAGCTACGGGTCAAGGGGCGATTAATCTTTCCTCCTTCAACTCCGGGAAGAGAAGCGATGTTTCCGATGTCCCCAAGAGCGCGACGATTCTTTGCTGCTGCGTTTTTCTCGTCGACGGGATCACCTGTTTTTTTTTCCCACAGATAAAACCGATTTGACTCAATCTCTGATTTCACCAAATTCAAATATGTAAACAATCGAATCAGAAACCGCCGGATGAAACAAAAAAAAAAACAAGACCCATCATGATCTAAAATCGTCAATTATAAATAAAGCTAGGGTTAAAAAGAAAAATCAGATTGATCGATGGAATAAACCTCTGACTTGTTGAGGAATAACTCGTCTCGTCGCCATGATCGTTCCTTTTCAATATATGTTTTCTTCAAACCTCGTTTTTTGATTATTCGCTGTAGAGGAACGCGAAAGAGAGAGAGAGAGAGGATGCTTCTTATGGGAAGGAGAGGAGCCATTAAAGCATAATTCCAACGGTCAAATTTTTAGCGGGCTTGGATATTAGCCGTTAGATCATGAACTTCAAATCCAACGGTGGATGAGCCAAGTGTAGGAGATTCTTAGACCATCTCCATTGCACACTTTGATGAGTGTCTTTACAATATTTTATATTAAAATTTTAGCAGATACCGTGTCTTGGTGTCTCTGGGAAGACACCCACTTTTTTACAGAATCGCCACGTGTCACAGCATCATTGGCTAAGAAAATAAAATATTAATAAAAATAATATTTTTAAACTAAAAAAAAAAGAAAAAAAAAAAGGAAGACATCATGTGCAGTATAAGCGATGGTGATGCTCTTATGCGGTTAAAAAGGCAAGGTTGATCCTTTAAAGACAATTATGAATAGAATAATAAATAAATATGGTTGTAAAAGAAAGGGAATGAGAAAATTTCACGCCTTTTACATTTTTGTTTTCCTTTAAAGACCGTTTTGAATACACTTTTATTTTGCATTAATTACAAGGTTCGAGTTTTAAATGAAATTACATTTTACATCTTTTTTTTTTTAACACTGATGGAATTTTTATTGAAACAATCACGAAAAAGTACAATAATCGGCAGAAAAAATAAATATTTTCGAAGACAAAAACCAGCGGATAACAGATATATCCCTAAAGTCAAAAGCTCGATAAACAAGAAACTATTATCTGAAAGTTACAAAAACCAAATAGTGAAATTCTCGAGAACATCGTTTAAATCGGAGAAGTGATACCGAGAGGCCTGACATCCGTAAACGAAGGAGAGCTGATGATAGAGGCGTGATAAATTAATTAACCCCACGAAATAAGAAACAACGGACGAGAATCTGATCCCTACATACCTAATATTCTTCCGAAAAAAGTCTAAATCTATGACTATGTATCCCCACAAGAGGTTAGCCTTACAAGAACCGATCAAGGAAAAGACCACGAGAGAAAACATATTATTCAACTAAACTAAATGGCGGTGTAAGGATACTAATTTCAAGGATTCAACGACCTAAAAGAGGAGGATAATCGAAAATTATTCCAAACCAGACAACACAACTTTACTGACACTTCCCCGAGATAAACGAGAGCAAAACCATGACCCTAAACCATCAATTAAAGACGAAGCCTGGAATGCCACCCATCGAATCCAATGACTGATTCTCCTCCGTCGTACATGTCGAAGAAATCAAAGCCATAGATCCAACATCGCGAGACCAAAGATATATTCTCCTTCCCCGTCGAAAATCATGCGAAATCAACTCTATAAAACTTGAAACAAAACATGGGCAAAGCAAAACAAAGACCAAACACCCTCTTACAGCGCCGGTGATGAGCACCGGACACCGCAGAGAAAAGGATAGACAAAGCTTTTTCGCTCCCCTCTCTCCCCTCTCGGCGGCTAGGTTTTTTTTTTTTTTTGAATTAATATATGTTTGAAATTACATTTTACATCTTATACAGTGTTTTTTTGTGGTTATTTGGTCAAAATTTTATTCCTTTGTTATTTAGTAGCAACGTTTAAAATATCGATATACCATGCGTGCAACAAGACGAATGGATCTGGATAGGGCTGGGCACTGAAATTCGTTACCTGACTCGTACCCGTCTCCAAAAAAAGGGTACCCGCAACTTGCAAGTCAGGTAAAGGGTATCATAATTTTATTACCCGCGGGTAAGGGTCAGGTATCGAGTATCAATTTTTTTTTCAATATCCGTCTCACTACCCGACCCGTTACTCGATTTAGTGTTAACTGAAACGTTTGTGATTGTTCTCTATTTGTGATATTTCTGTTTGTATTATGCTAATAAAAATATATCATGTTTAGGCAAGTAAATATGTTGGAAGAAGCAATCCTACGGAAGAATGACATTGCAACATAGAATTTTTTGCATTTCTGAATTACCGTTGGTAATTCATGAATGAATTACAAGCTTTAAGTTTTGCAGTTTGTAATTTTATATTTTTTGGAACTATATGTTGCATATATATACAAATTCTTTCTCGTTTGTAAACGATTACTTCTGTTTTTGGAATCTAAAATCATTATGCAGGTAAAACTAACAGGTTTATTATACATGTAATTATGCGGGTAAGGGTAACGGGTCGGGTATTTAGCGGGTCATCTAATTTTTATCGGGTATCTGTTTTTTCGGTACTCATTATTTACGAGTCGAGTAAGGATAATGATATTTCATTACCCGCAAGGGTCGGGTCGGGTAAAGGTATCCCGAAATTCAAGGGTACCCGATCCGTGTCCAGCCTTAGATCTGGATACCTAACACAGTACACGTAACGATTTAGGATTTGTCATTCATTTCTTTTTAAAACAATTTTAAATTTATATAAGTAACAATATTGTTTTTTGTAATTAAATTCGACAATTATATACTTGATAGCATCGGAGTATATAATTGACCAGGCTTCACATTTCTCTTAAACAGAACTATGCCTGATTTTTGTATGTTAAAATTATATCTTTTTTCCTTTAGCAACTAACAAATTATGTTTTTTTCTTTAATTATATTAAAGTGGATAGTTTGAACATAATATTTTATTTAATAATTTTCAAAACATTTAGCGGATTGGGCCTCTAGTAATAATTTAGCGAAATGGGCCTTTAATAATAATTTTCCATATATTGTTTAACTCTACCTCTTCTCTACCTATTCTACACATAATTTTCTTAAAGGCCGAAAAACAAATTAATCTTTCAGTATATATTTTTTTTTTAATTTGAACCTATGCTCAATTTTGTTCGAGGGTGGAGATTTACTATTGTTCTTAACCTCTAAGAGCATCTCCAACAAGGGGTTTAGGAGGAGTTCTTAGAGATTTTTAGGATTAAAAATAAATCATAAATGAAATAAAAGCTTAGAACCGGTTCTGTGGGAAGAACTTTTAGAGTCGGGTTCTAAAAGCCACGTGCCATTGTGGTATTGGTTTTGGTCAAAAACTTTTTTTTCTCTCTCCTCAGACTTTCTCTCTGCTTCTTGTTTGTTTCGCCGAAGGTCAAATCAAAGCGATTTGGGAGCTTTGCATGTGGGAATCGGTAGATCAAAGAGGTTTCAGCAAATTGAGAGAGGAAGGAGGAGAGATCAAGATTTGAGAGGAAAGGCGAGAGAGCAGGTTTAGGTTATGCCAAAGGAATCGCTAATCGATTTCTCAGAAATCCCAGATGGTATTCACGTTTTCCCCCTTTTTTGTTGTTTCAAATGATTTACAGAGTCTTGTTTCTGTTTAAATCAGGTTATTGATTAACTTCTCATCATCATTTTGTCTGCAATTTTTGTATTTTTTGTTGTTGTAGAAACTTGAACGTGTTTTTGCTTTTCTGATGTGTCTTCTTATAGGTCATGTTTTAAGAACACACATCAATCTGTGTGCAATGTTGTGGCTTCTATGTTGTTCTTCAATCTACTGTTTGTTGTGTAAATTGAAATTGTTTTCCTTTCCTTCTGTGTGTTCTTATAAGAACACAAATCAATTTGTCTATGTGGTTTCTTCAGTGTATAAAGTGGAAAGTGTTTTGCTTTCCTTATATGTTTTCTTATAAGAACACACATCAGTTTGTCTGCAATTTTGTGGTTTTTATGTGGTTTCTTCAGTGTCGAAAGTGGAAAGTGTTTTTCTTTCCTTCTTTATGTTCTTATAAGAACACACATAATTTGTCTGCAACTTTGCTGCTTCTATGTGGCTTCTTCACTCTAGAAAGTGGAAAGTTTTTTGCTTTTTCTTCTCTGTGTTCTTATAGACGTGTTCTCGCCTTCTCGGGTTTTTGCAGGACCTCTAGACTCTTTCTGCTTCACCTTCAGTTACCTAATTACTCCGTTGATGCAAAGCAGAGACTTTTTGTAGAAGTTCCATATGAATCAGCTTCTATCGAACAGATGATAATGTGGTGAGGTTTTCTTTCAACAATGTCCCTGAAAACAAAAGTGTGCCTATGAGTTATTTGCAAGCCCTGCAACAAACCTGGGCAGATTCATGAGTATGCAGAAGAGCTTGCTCGGCTGAGCAAGGGCATTGTGATTGATGTCAAACCTCACAACACCATAGTATTGTATCATGGGAAAAACTATGTGAGACTCACTTGTATACATGGCTTCCACTTAACTTCTCAATATTTTTTTTTTTTTAGAACTCCAATTGGGGTTCTACCATTGGAGAAGCACAAAATCATAGAGTTCTTTAAAACATAGATTATCAAATTTATTAATATAAATATTCTTACAACCCCATTAGGGGTTCTAATGGTTGGAGATGGTCTAAGGCTTGACCATGATAGTAATGTAAATCATTATTTTAGGTCACTTTCAAATTAATTATTATTCAGAATGGAGGATCCATCTCCAATATACAGAGTCCGGTTTCGAGATACACTACTTAAAGTCATCTTCGCTTGAAAGAAGTTTCTCATCTTTTAAAAACCGGCTTTCAAGGGAAGATGACTCGAAGCATGGAACTCTATTGTTCAGATAGCAAAACCTGATTATTTTTATTTTTATAACAATTATCGAATCTTCAATCGCATGCCAGTCTCAAATGGGGTATATCAATGGGATAATCATATCAATAAGGAAAACAATCATGCAAAGCTCATTATTAAAAAAACAAAATGACCCTTGACAACAGCAAAAAACTCATCATTTTTGCAATTTGTCGAAACAAAAAAACATGATAGGGGTCAAATAAACAGAGAAGAAGAAATATTTCAGGCAAAAATCTTGGATTTACTGGAGAAATGGAATCGTCAGATAAAAATTGCCAAATAGAGTTTTTGAACTCATAATGAAACCATTCGTACATCTAATTGAATCATCATACAAAAACCATTCCTCCAATTACCAAGAGAATCAAAACAAAAAAAATGAAAACAAAAACAGAGAAGATGACGGCGAAGTCAGATTAATAATTGCCAAATTAAGTTTTTATGCTCAAAATGGAGAGTCTCCATTCGTACATCTAATTGAATCATCATCCTCGCCATTTCGAATTCAAAGAAAACAAACAGAAATGCTTTCAGAGACAACAGAACGAAATCAAAAGAAAACAAGATCTGAAAACCCTAGAAGACGGCTAATCCTTTATGAGCTAGAATGAGATCCGCGAGGATAGATATATATACAGGGAGAGTCCTTTTGAAATTACGCGTCTACCCTTATCGGGCTCAATGTTAGGACATGGGCTTTTTGTTTGGATCGAGGAAAAAATGTTATTATTGTTATCAAAAGGAAACGGGTTTTGGATTTATATATCTAAAAGGGCCTTAATAATTTTAATAACTTGTTCGTGTGGTTAAAAATTCAGATATCTATATATATATAAAGTTAGTTTTTCTCTTTTCTCATTATCTCACCTCATTGTCTACATATCAAATTTTAATTGATCATTTTTAACATTATTTTAATTATTATTTATTAAACAATTGATTTTAATTACATAACTAAGATCATTAATGAATAAATTTTATTTATACATATAAAACAAAAAACATACTGATAATTAATTTCAACAAAAATTAAAATCTATTGATATCTACCACATTTTTAATATTTAATTTATAAAAAACATCTTCAAAATAAGCTTAAATATCAAAATATGATAATTTATTTCAACTCTCACATTTTGATAGACACAACAAAATTACAACTAAATACAAATACTAATTAAACACCACATAAAACAAAACTTAGAATCTAATAAAATTATTAAATAAACATCGAGGAAAAAAAATTCACACCAAAACAGCAATCCGAATGAAATCATAGAAATCTTCTCTATGAAGATGCAGCAAAATTACTCGGCTACTACATGACACAAGCAGGACCGGCTACTACATGACACAAGCAGGACCGGCTCACTAATAAAGTGGACCATGTGCATATTATAAAAACAATTCTAATTTTAGGCATATAAACAATTATTTTTATAAATAACCCTTAAATATTTACAAATAAAACCATCAAACATGACAAAATTTTGCAAAAATCAAGTGATCACTGTGCATTTGCACCTTCAGCACTTGCCTAGAGCCGGGCCTGAACACAAGATACAAATGAAAAATATGTGAAAAATCATAATAAATCAAGACTTGGATATGTATGTTATATTATCATATTTATCTACACTTGAAGACTTATTACTTAAAAATTGGAAACAAAAAGACTTAAGAAGTAGAAACATATTTTACACAATAATGAGGATTAGAATCGTACATCAACAATATTGGAAATAATACTAAAAATAAAATAAAAAAATATAAAACGAAAAACACAATATTACTCGAGGAAGACAAGAGCCACGAACCTAAAATTCGGTGCAATTAGCTCCATCCCAAAGCACAATATCTAATTTTAAGTAAGGATAAACCCAACATCCGCCACATATGCTTCAGAACCGAACTCTCAACTTTCTTCCGCAATAACTCTAAAACAAAACAACTCATTTAGTGTATTTTTATTTCTTTGGTGCCTTCATTACACTTTAATGTAACTACTTCAAAGATGAACTTTGCGACAACAATTAACATATAATTAATACACTCTAATTGATATAAATTAAAATAAAAATGCATTATTAGAGATTCCTAATGTTTTTTACTATAAAAATGCAAAATAACAATTTTTTAAAAAAAAAAAATTTGCAGAAATTGACAACAAACGTAAATGATAAAAAATGTACAAACACATTCTATTTTTATAAGAAAAAACAATATTGAAAATAATATATATAAAGTATTAAACTATCAAAAACAAAATATATAAAGAAAAAAAGTTAACACGGCCGCACGTAGCGCGGATCACATTCTAGTCTCTCTATATATTATGGTTTTTTTTTTTGTTTTGCAAGGAACTAATTAATATGTATGCCTTTTGATGCTCTTCATGAACATGAAAGGTTTCTGAAGATTATAAAACAACTTTCTGAACACACCAACGATTATACAACTGTTTCCGGGCGCAAATTATACAGTATATATTTCTCTCTTGAAACCACATTTGTTACTTGTTTCAAGAGAGAGGAAGAAAAAATACTTTATAAATAAAAAAACAAAGAGCATCACATTCATTATGATCAATAAAACTTCTGATTGATCCAAAGCTTTACGAAAGAGAAAGGAAAAAAGAGAATATAAACACACAACTTTCTTCAAATATGTTTCCTCGGGTACTTCACAATATAACACATCTTCTTCTTCACACTTAAACTCTCTCTCCTCTCTCATTCACCGGCAACAACCTCTCTGTTAACAATCATCATCGAGGCTAGCCCAATGATAACACGTGACAGTGCAAATGAATATGAAGAACGATGTGAATCCGATGAGCATTGCACCAGTCTCGATCATTTGTGCGTGCCTTAATACGATTGGTATCGCAAGCCCTGCCACGGCCCACGCTCCGGTGAAGAACTTAGCTGGATAATTTCTTTCCCTTTTTGTCAACAACTCAGCTGCTTCCATCCACCTGCATGCGTTTTTAAGAATAATTAAGCAATTTTGGTAAACCATGTTTCGTTATTTGAAGTAGCAGTAAAGTCTCAACTAACCCTATACCATCTGGACTAGTTAGGGATTGGGTTGAGCCTCCTCCAGAGAACAAATAAGTCATAGGCACAACCACATACATGATTGCTGATAGCATTGGCCACCAATTACCATATATTGCACATTCCTGACCATTAGAAACAAATAGTTATTATCGCTACATTTCTCACATGACTATATATATTATTTGTTCAGAAGATCGATGCTTGACTTTTTGGAGAAGTTGTTAAGTCAGTTTTAAAGTCATTTTAGACATTGAGTTAGCATCTGCAGCCGCTAGCTAGTATTTCTAGGTTATCTTCCTATAGCTATTTGTAGACGACCTGAATAAATTTGAAGTTGACTTTCCAGCTTAGCGTATACTAACCTCTAGGTCGGTTAATTAGTGCGGGAATGTTATAGTTAAGGATGAGGATTCTAAGTGTTATTTTGGCTTTAGATGGTTTTTGGGGTCTAGAGCTCGTTAAACAAACATTCAAGACTTTGATATATAGGCACAAGATTCAAAAATGTTGCAAGTTTTTACTGCAGAAAGTGTTTCCCCCCATGAGTGAAATGGACCAAGAATCAAAATTCTGCTTGTTTTGATTCTAGTTATGATATATATTCAGCAAGCACAACTTACAGAATCAGACATAAAGTAGATTAATATATGTTTTGACCGTATACCAAGATTTGTAGGAGGATACTAGATAAAAACATGAAGGCAAGTCCAGCAAGTCTGTGCATCAAGAAACAAACAAAAATAAAAAAATCTCTGTAAAGGTCACGAAACTTCACTCGAATGTAACAAGAGAGTAATATACGAAGAGCTTCAAGCCTTTAAACTTACACTATACCAAAGCAGCAATTTTAGCATTCCAAAAGAAATCCGCATTGAACAAAAAAGAAAGAAAAATATTAGCAAACAATGAGTGAGTTTACCGTTATATAGCTCACAAAATTAACAAATCAGCAAGGCTAAAAACCGCAAACTGAGTAAATCACAGAGAATGTGACTACCTTCGGCTTCGAAGTTCATGGCCATGTGTCTTTGACTGGAAAAAGTTGTGATTACCGGAGAATGATCGACTCTTGACAAAAGAGAAGGTGAGAGCCGAGAGGGTTTGTTTGTTACCTAGAGAGATGCAAAATCGAAAGACCATGTCAAAAGTCGTCGGCAAAAGATTTCAGATTCAAAATTTAATAGTCATTTTAGCCCATCATCATTCCGCATGATCAATGTCGTTGGACTATTATTATAAGACGACATTGAATAGAGGTGCAAAGAAGAACATCTGTTTTTACTTGTTTCAAGAGGTAATAAAAAACACTTATAAGAAACACAAAGCATCACATTCACGATGATGATTAAAAAACATTTTTTTACACAGACACTAATTCATACAAGAGCTTTACAAAAGAGGGAGAAGAGAAGAGAAGAAGAACACAACTTTCTCTAACATCTTTTTCTCGATCTCATAATAATAACATCATCTTCTTCAATCCTGACTCTCCTCTCTCTTTCTCATGCGAATCGGATTAGTAGATTACCAGCAAGGTAGCAGTAACCTCTCTGTTACCAATCATCATCGAGGCTAGCCCGGTGAAAACACATGACGGTGCATATGAATATGAAGAAGGATGTGAATTCTATGAGCATTGCACCGGTCTCGATCATCTCTGCGTGCCTTAAGATGATTGGAATCGCGAGGCTCCCCACGGTCGATGCTCCTGTCAAGAACTTAGCTGCATCTATCCACCTGCGTTTTAATAACAAGCAATTTCGGTAAACTGATGTTTTGTAATTTTTAACTAACAAGTGAAGCCCAGAGTAACTAACCCTCCACCATCTCGACTAATTAGGAATTGGGTTGAGCCTCCTCCAAAGAACAAACAAGGCATAGGCACTACCACATACATGAGTGCTGATAGCATTGGCCACCAATTACCATATATTGCACATGCCTGACCATTAGAAACAAAAACTTACAGCTACATTATTTCTCAGATGACTAGAATTTGTGTTACGCATTGAATGATACAATGAAGTAAGAAAGTTGGGAAAGTTTTTCAGATAGTCTAAGTCATTAGCAAGTTAGACACTGAGTTAGCACCTGCATTGGCTAGATTTTCTCGGTTATCATTCTATAGCACTAAATGCATCTGAATAGGGTTGCAGTCGAATTTCCAGCTTAGCATATACAACCCTCTAGGTGGGTTATTGTGGAAAGATGACAAGGATAGCAATTCTAAAATGTTATTTTGGTTTTGAATGGTTATTGGGGTCCAGAGCTAGTTAGTCAGCATACAAGAAAAGAGAGTAAAGCTCAAAACTTTTTAACTCAACTCGTAGGTAAGATCACCAGCAAAAATCAGCAAGGTGTGACAAGTAAGCGCATAAGTAGGCAAACAAAAAATGCTAATATGAGAAGAATGATCTAAGCCTTAGCTTACAGAAATGAAGCTAATTATTAGTCAAGACATTGAGCAAGCACAGCTTACAGAATCAGGCTTTAAGAGTTCTAAGTAGACTGATATATTTAACCGTACCAGGATCTGTAGGAGGATACTAGAGGAAAACATGAAGGCAAGTCCAGCAAGTCTGTGCATCAAGAAACAAACAAAAAATAAAAATCTCTGTAAAGGTCACGAAACTTCACTCGAACGTAACAAGAGAGTAATATACGAAGAGCTTCAAGTCTTTAAACTTACACTGTATCAGAACAGCAATTTGAGCATTCCAGAAGAAATCCGCATCGGAAAAAAAAAAAAGCAAACAATCAGTGAGTTGGAATCTTTCAAAACCCAGAAACCCTAGCACACAAAATTAACAAATCATGAATCCCTAACAACCCACAATCTGGGTAAATCAAGACTCAAAACCCATGATACGAACACGAAGCAAGGAGAAATGGAGAAGGGGAAATCCACTCGAATCTGATTCGATTCCGCCAGGAAAATAAACAAAAGAGAAAGAGGGGTGATTACCTTCGATAGTCATCGCCATGTCGGCGACGGAAAGAGTTCTGATTAACGGAGATCGACTCTTGACCGATCGCCGGTGACTGTAAAGAGGGTTTCTTTGTTAACTAGAGAGAGAGAGGAAATGGACTCGGCGATTGGGAGCAAACTCGAACGACCGTGTCAGAGTCGTCGTCACTAACCCAAAAGTATGACCGGCCAAAATTGGTTTTCCTTCGTTAAATTGATTCCATCCTTTTGGTTTTCCCGGTTTATTTTAATTTTATAATTAGGTTTTCAAGTGCTCGGTTTTTAATTTAATGAAGATTTAATCTTTCTGAGTTACTTAATCATGAATTTGGAAAGAAACAAAACTATTATCATTTGGTGTTGTCATTTTGATATTATGATAGTCAAATTTAAACGATTAAAAAATATAATACGATTTTTTAGGAAATTGTGTCATTAGATTTGTGAAAATACGATTACAATAAGAGCGATTATACTAATAATTTATTCCTAACTCTTGATCATAATTCATTCAATAGATTTGTTGTTGTTGCTGCTGCTTTTAAGACAAAAACGTCATGGTATCACTCTTCTATTGCTGGTGTCTGATTGGTTAAATGACTAGTCATGATCAGAGTCGGTCATAGGTTTTAAAATGTCGTAAGATATAAAAAAAATTGGACCGCTTTATTCTATTAAGTTTGGAACTTATGATTTTCTGAACTTTTTTTTAATAATTTTACCACCAAACTAAAAAGATTTTTTAAAATTTAAATACTAAAATTTTTTTATGAAAATAAGGGTCGCGAACCTATGCTTGCTTTGTTTGGGCTCAGGGAAGACCGACCCTTATCATGATTCAAAGCATAATTCATGCTATAACATAAACTTATTAAAATTGTTGGAACCCAAATTTTAGCAATATCCATTATATATATTTCAACTTTAATAAGAGAAAGAGTGGCAATGGTAAAAAAAAAGGTGCATGTTTCTTTGGGATAATAATACATTGACAACAGTAACATAAACCATTAAGTTATATGTTGTGATCAATTGTTATTTTTGTTTCCAATACTAAATAAGGTGTTATTTAAAAAGCGTATTTGTTTTTGTAGTAAATAAGTCTCTTCGGATAATCCTGAATAGCATAGTCCAATAGTTGACCAAACCAAAACAGCATAGTCCAATTATTACACAATGAATTGACATGTAGTTGAGACAAAGTGATCGCTAAACCAAGAGGTATGAACGCGAACGCAAGTGGACGCCGACACGATCTTAATTATTTGACGCCCACTTGTGAAGTTTTCTCTGTTCGTCGCCCACTTTGTTTTGCACGCGAGAGTGATTTTGACAATTTGGGGAATTAATCGCAATTTACTTGAAATGATCATTTCAACTTATCACAATTAATCGCGATTTTGACGATTTGGGGACTATGTTAATCACAATTACTTGAAATTTCAACTTATCATGTTATTTGTGAACATATATAATTTTCAACAATTATTTAATAATCATATGTTGTATCAGTACTATTTCATTGCAAGAACTATAATTTTAGTCCGCGAATTGTCATAGAACTTTTTTTTTTGTTTTTTTTGTTTTTTGGTTAGAAATTTAGATAAAATTGTAAAACAGTGATTCATATGTTTGCATAAATCGAACTATCAACAATTTTACTGTAGTTAAGTGGTCGAAAGATCCATCATAAAGTTGAAGGACTAATGTTTTGAATTCTTCAATAATTTTGAAAATGGCAATCGTATAAAATAGTATATTTGAATTTTGTTTGTTCCAAATTTAGCACTATTGATTAAAATTGACAGCAATAACACAAATTTAATGTTAAAATGATTCAAAATAATTTTCTAATAGAGAAAAACTAAACCCTAAATAGGAAATAATGAACTCAAACATAATGTTTTAAATTTATTTTGGATAAACATATATTTTCACATCATTATTTATGCTATTTTTAGAATTTTAAATTTGGTAGGCTAGATTTGGAACAAAAATTATTTTTTATGTTATTTTAGACTATTTCTATTTTGAAAATTTTGAATGATAAAAATATCCAGCATTCATTCATGGCATAAAAATCCAATATTCCACATATTATGAGGAATTAGTTTGAGCTTCGTTCGATTCCAGATTTCCGATTATTAGAAAGGAAAGAAAAACAGATTTTATGTTTTTATTAACATTAAAAAGCTCAGATTTTTTGCCTTTTTCTTATATATTGTCTGTTTTTTTTCTTCATATTTTTCATATTTTGTCTGTTTTAATACAATAACATCTACGACAAAAAAGAAAGAAAACAATAATACAATTAACATTTTATTAAAATAAAAACAAAACAAGCCAGGAGAGCTAATCTCTGAGTTTGCCTCTGTCAGTTGGCTCGGACCGACCTCGTACCCTCGCTTGTCTTGTCCCCGACCATAGAGGTTACGCCGTCGCCGCCTCCGCCTCCGTCCAATTTACGGCCAAGCGAACGACTTCACCGCTTGGGCTTGGGCTTGACTTGCGAGAGGTATAAATCCCTAAGTTGCTACTTACTGATCAACGCTTTCTGTTTTCGGAGGAGCGAGGCGGAGATCAGCATCTCCTATGTCTACTCGCTGTTATCACTCATCCTTTTCTTCTTATTTAGCCGCTCGATTTCGTCTCTAGCGGCTGCTGGCTTTCATCGCTAGACAGACAAGTTCCTCTTTCAGGCTCTGCGGTAAGTTTTTGTTAAACTCTAATTATCGCATTTATCTGTTGGTTTTTTGACTCTCGATTACGGATGCATTCTTCTGCGTTAATCGTCTCTGTTGGTTTCGTTCCTAGGGTTTATCCTCTTTTCGCACATTTATACTTTGGCTTAAAGCTTGGATTTTTCGTGTGTCTTTGGTAAATCTTCTCCGGTTGTGTGATCTTAGGGTTTTTGGAATTGAATGTGATGAGGTTGGGTTGATACTGTGAAAGACCAATTCTTTAGCTTCATCGGAGCTTCATTATTTCTATGTCAATAGTGAAAGATTTATTTTTTTCTTCTTGTTATTGCTTCCTTGTAGGTAAAGAAGCTTTTAGATTAAAGAAATGGTTGGGCTTGAAGATAATACTGAGAGAGAGAGGTCACCAGTCGTAGAGAATGGTTTTTCCAATGGATCTCGAGCTTCTCCTACCACAGATGTTTTGTCTCCATCACGAAAGGCCATTCAAGGGAATGATACACTTTCTTATGCCAATATTCTTCGGGCAAGAAACAAATTTGCTGATGCGCTTGCTCTCTATGAGACTATGCTGGAGAAAGATATCAAGAATGTTGATGCTCACATTGGAAAAGGGATATGCTTGCAGACACAAAACAAAGGGAATCTAGCTTTCGATTGTTTTTCCGAAGCAATCAGGTTGGATCCGCATAATGCTTGTGCCCTCACGCACTGTGGTATACTTCATAAAGAAGAAGGGCGCCTCGTAGAAGCTGCTGAGGTGTGACATTACCTTCCCCTCTACCTGTGCTGATTTAGTTAAACCGTTTAAAATTTGTTAACTCGATGATACGCATTAGTTAGCGTTTTCTAAGTAGGCCAATTTCTAACTTGCAATCGGCATACTTTGCACAGTCCTACCAGAAAGCACTGATGGCAGATGCATCATACAAGCCAGCAGCAGAGTGTTTAGCCATTGTTCTGACCGACCTTGGAACTAGCCTGAAGCTGGCTGGGAATACTCAGGAGGGAATTCAAAAGTATTACGAAGCCCTTAAGATTGACCCGCACTATGCTGTAATCTTTCTAATCCTCTACCTTTTCACTCTATTTTATGTGGTTTGCCCTGGTACCGTTTAACTAATCCTCTAATTCACAACGCTAAAATTTCGTTATGCAGCCTGCATATTACAACTTAGGTGTTGTGTACTCCGAAATGATGCAATATGACAGTGCATTGGGCTGCTACGAGAAGGCTGCACTTGAGAGGCCTATGTATGCCGAAGCATATTGTAACATGGGTGTCATCTATAAGAACCGTGGTGACTTGGAGATGGCAATCACTTGTTATGAGAGGTAGCATATCTGTTATTTCATTGCTTAGTTTTGATTGGTGTCTGATTGCTGCTTTGTTGAAGGTACAAGTGTGGGCACTGATTATTTTTCTTTTTCTGCCATTAGATGTTTAGCAGTATCTCCGAACTTTGAGATTGCGAAGAATAATATGGCAATAGCTCTGACAGATTTAGGAACAAAGGTAAAAATCCTTAACTTTTATCATAATTTTTGCATCGCCAGTAAAACTTTTCATAAGGGGTGCTTTTCTGGAAAATTCGTTATAAACTTCGTTTTGTTTAGCTGGCTTTTTATTTATGTCACGGCATTGGCATTGGCATTGACATTGGAATATGTTTCTGTTCTTTACTAGTGAAAATTTCCGCCATAAAATTTTGTTTTGCAGTTCACAGTTTCTTAATCCTTCTTTTTCCAATGTGAGTACATCTGAGTTGACAATGATATTTCAGGTTAAACTTGAAGGCGATGTGAGCCAAGGAGTGGCATATTACAAGAAGGCTCTCTATTATAACTGGCACTATGCAGATGCTATGTATAATCTTGGGGTGGCTTATGGTGAAATGCTGAAGTTTGACATGGTATTTAATTTGTGATTTATTCATTTCTGTAAGTCAGTAATTCTGTGCTTATCCTTTCTTCGCCTCGAGACTTGCATGGTATAATTATCTATATCTTGTTAAGTTTGTCTACCTATATTTGCATCCTTCTCTCCATGTTCTTGTGACCAATACAAAACTCTGTACGAGATTCCTAATTATTAGAATGATAAATGCAGAGCCAATGAATGAAATATGTCTGTGATCAAGATTGCTTTATCTATGTGCAGGCAATTGTCTTCTATGAGCTTGCTTTTCACTTCAATCCACATTGTGCTGAGGCTTGCAACAATTTGGGAGTCCTTTACAAAGACCGTGACAACCTTGATAAAGCTGTGGAGTGTTATCAGGTATTATTTATGTGTATATATGCAGCGTTGCATGATTATTTCATTTTCTTATACAGTATGTGGCTAATAATACTCCCAACCTTTGTAGATGGCTCTATCAATCAAACCAAATTTCGCACAGTCGCTTAATAACCTTGGTGTCGTCTACACAGTCCAGGTTTGATATAGATTAAGGATGGCTCAATGTTTTCTTAATAGAATTTATAGAGTCAATAGAATGCCAATTCCTGTGATATTACAGGGGAAAATGGATTCTGCTGCCAGCATGATCGAGAAGGCCATCCTTGCAAATCCCACGTATGCAGAAGCTTTTAACAACTTAGGTTTGATTTCTCTTCTGTTCTTTACGAGCTTCCTTACGCGAGACCACTGCTGGGAAATAATATTTCTCTTTTAGATTTAATTTTTTTTTTTTGTTTCCTACTTTCCTGGTCTTAAGTGTCGTTTAGTTTCTGTTATAACCAGTTTCATGATGCGATTCAAATGTAGGTGTTCTTTACAGAGATGCTGGAAATATAACTATGGCTATTGATGCTTATGAGGAATGCCTTAAGATAGATCCAGATTCTCGCAATGCTGGCCAGGTAAATGCCCTTGGTATCTGTACTTTAACGTGCTCTTCTTGCTATGACGTTATACGCGTTTAAAACCTACCTTTCTGTTATGAAGAACCGATTGCTTGCCATGAACTACATAAACGAAGGACTTGATGACAAACTATTTGAGGCTCACAGGTTAGCACAGATATTTATTAGTTTGGATTTGTGTTCTGTTGCTTTTATGGGACTTGCAGTAAGAAACTCTTATGAACACAGAGACTGGGGTTGGCGCTTCACAAGATTACACCCACAGTACACTTCGTGGGACAATCTGAAAGATCCAGAGCGACCTATCACCATCGGATATATCTCCCCAGATTTCTTTACTCATTCAGTATCTTATTTCATTGAAGCGCCCCTCACGCATCATGATTACACAAAGTACAAAGTGGTGGTCTATTCAGCGGTAGTTAAGGTATGATTTTTCTTGGAAAAAAATTCTCCTTATATAAATACATTTTCCATCAAAGCAATTCATTATCTTGTTTCTCGTGGCATTTTTCCTCTTTGACCAATCTTTGCTCTCCCATGGCTTGCAGGCAGATGCAAAGACATATAGGTTTAGGGATAAAGTGTTGAAGAAAGGTGGAGTTTGGAAAGATGTATACGGGATAGATGAGAAAAAGATTGCAAGTATGGTTCGAGAAGACAGAATCGACATTTTGGTGGAACTCACTGGTCATACGGCGAATAACAAGTTGGGAACAATGGCCTGCAGACCAGCACCTGTTCAGGTGAGAGGATATATATAAAACTATCTCATGTTGTTCTTTCAGAATTTTTGTTTTACTATCCAAGTTTACTTTAACCGGTTTAAATATCAGGTTACTTGGATCGGCTATCCAAATACAACGGGCTTGCCCACTGTTGATTACAGAATTACGGATTCGTTGGCTGATCCACCAGATACCAAACAGAAGTACGTTCTGGTTCATAACATAATGTTTTTCTTGGGTATCAGAGTGATCCAAATAGAATCCTTAATATATATATTTTTTTGTGTGTGTATTTGATTGCAGACAGGTCGAGGAGCTGGTTAGGCTTCCGGAGTGTTTTCTTTGTTATACACCTTCCCCAGAGGCTGGTCCTGTTTGTCCCACACCCGCACTTTCCAATGGCTTTGTCACATTTGGTAGTTTCAACAATCTCGCAAAGGTTAGATATACTTTTCCTTGGATCATACACACTAACTAATCTCCCATAGTATCTCTTTTAATGGTTTGACGGGTTTATCTCTGCGTTTCTCCAATCAGATCACTCCTAAGGTGCTACAAGTGTGGGCTAGGATACTGTGTGCAGTTCCCAATTCTCGTCTGGTGGTAAAATGCAAACCTTTCTGCTGCGATAGCATTAGGCAAAGGTTTCTCACGACGCTAGAGCAGCTTGGGTTAGAATCAAAGCGTGTTGATCTCTTGCCACTGATTCTTTTCAACCATGACCATATGCAAGCTTATTCCTTAATGGATATAAGGTTAGATTTGACACATTCTGCTACTGAAAAGCGCTGAGGCTAAAAGATTTACATTTCATGCAGTTTGGACACATTCCCTTATGCTGGAACTACCACTACCTGTGAATCTCTCTACATGGGAGTTCCATGTGTTACTATGGCTGGTTCAGTACATGCTCATAATGTTGGTGTCAGTCTTCTCAGTAAAGTTGGTAAGCTCTTGGGTAAAGTTTGGTTTCTTGCCAAAATTGGTTATTTCTCGGGACGTCTTTTGGCTTATGCAACCGTTTCCTTGATTCAGGTTTAGCACACCTGGTTGCTAAAAATGAGGATGAGTATGTGCAGTTATCTGTTGATCTAGCTTCTGATGCCACCGCTCTTTCAAAACTGAGAATGAGTCTCCGGGATCTAATGGCTGGCTCCCCTGTTTGTAACGGTCCTTCCTTTGCCGTTGCTCTTGAATCTGCTTACCGGAATATGTGGAAAAAGTACTGCAAAGGTGAAGTACCGTCTTTAAGGCGAATGGAAATGCTGCAAAAAGAGGTCCAAGAAGATCCCTTAATCTCAAAAGACTTGGGACCATCAAGAGTCAACGTTACTGGAGAAGCCACTCCTTCTCTCAAGGCCAATGGTTCTGCTCCTGTACCTTCGTCTTTACCAACCGAATCCTCGCAGCTCTCAAAGAGAATGGACTCCACTAGTTAAAGTAAAAAAAACAGGAAAACCAGAGACACCGGTGAATCAAGCTGCTGCGTGATGCGGGGTAATAGAACGTAAGAAAGTCTGCAGATTCGGTACCCATATGGGAGAAGATGTGAAAGAGTCCATGAGATCTTCCTCCCTTTTTTACTTCCAAGACTATAGGAACTAGACTTTTAGATTGCTGCTTGTGTAGTAAGAAGAATAGTAAAACGAGTTCGTTTATTGGTTCCGTATCTTATCCACTCCTAGTTTAGCTTTATATGATTCTTGGGAAGCCATTAGGTGGAAGTGGATTTGGAGTTTTTCGTCTCATTTGAGAGATCAAGTTGTTGTGTATCAAATAGGATTCAAGGCTTTTTAGGTTGCTTGTTTTCATTTGTTGGATGATGAATCATATGATAGTAAATATAGTTTATAGCCAAAACTTTTCAGTGCCTAAACTACAATTTCACTTATATAACTTGGTAATTTAAAAATCCTGCTTAATAGTTGGCATATTCCCTACTGGTTAGGGAAAGGAAAGAAGTGAAGATCCAATAAGATAGTATTTCGACAGACTGACTTGTTGTATTATTATTGTTTGCTTATATTGCCAACTCCATATATCTTTAATCAATTAGTGTGGAGAGAGTAAAAAGCACGCAACTACTCTTCAATTCCCACTTCTTCTGCTCCATTGATTCCACCAAAACCCCTAAGATTCCTATTAAAAACCCAAAGCATCAAACTTTCCTTCACCACCAAAAGCATCAAACTTTCTTTGGTTTCCCCTTTCAAAGCAACACAAAAGGATTAAGTCTCAAGAAACAAATCAAGAAAGATGAAGAACGAATCTACCATCATTGATGTCCCCGCAGAATCCAGCTCAGCCATGAAAGGCAAAGCTCCTCTAATCGGTGTGGCTAGAGACCACACTGCTACTGGCTCAGGTGGATACAAGAGAGGTCTCTCAATCTTCGACTTCCTCCTCCGTTTAGCTGCCATTGTTGCAGCATCAGTGGCCGCTGCAACGATGTTCACAAGCGACGAGACTCTTCCCTTCTTTACACAGTTCTTACAGTTCCAAGCTGGCTACGACGATCTACCAACTTTCCAGTTACGACTTATCGATGTTTGATCAATTGTACTGTTTCCTTGTGGAGCAAGTCACCTAATTAGGTCATGTGTTATTTCAGGTTCTTTGTGATTGCCATGTCCATGGTTGTAGGATATCTCGTCCTATCTCTTCCCATCTCCGTCGTCACCATCGTTCGCCCTCTGGCCGCCGCCCCAAGACTCCTCTTGCTTGTTCTTGACACTGTACATATTCTAAACTCTTCAATTATATTTAAATTAGCTTTTTTTATTCAGTATATAATCTTTCAAAAAATTTCATTGTTTTTTTTTTTCAAAATTCAAATTCGTTTTAGATTATCAAAATATAATTTTCAAAAGATGTGATTTAATCAAAAATTTAGTAGTGTTTTTGCTCTTTAAACTCTATTTAAGTATGAAATAAAAATGTTTCCGGGACAGGCGGTTCTGGCGTTGAACACGGCGGCAGCATCATCGGCGGCGGCGATAGCGTATCTAGCACACAATGGAAACCAGAACACGAACTGGCTCCCCATTTGCCAACAGTTTGGTGACTTCTGTCAGAAAACCAGCGGAGCTGTTGTCTCCTCCTTTGTCACGGTCGTATTCTTCACCATCCTCGTCATCCTCTCCGGCGTCGCTCTCAAAAGGCCTTAATCAAAACTCTTGATTATGTGTCTTCATTACTGTAAAAAACTATTGTCATGTGTGTAATTAATTACTCATCCTGCCTTGTGTTTGTTGTTGTATTAATCTTTTTTTTTTTATAAGAAATATGAAATTGTGACTGTAGCTCTGTTTTCGTGGAAAAGAAAAAAAACGAAATGATTTTCTCAAATTTTATCTTCTTTATAACCAATTTAGAAGTGTCTCCTATATATAGACCTGTCGTCGTCGCCTTTTTATTTTAATTTTCCGAAATTCCGGGAAACGATAATGCTACAGAGAGTAGCAGAGAAAGACCTTACGTGGCGTTTTTTTAGTGGACGTTCACGAAGTTCTGTTTGGGAATATGTTCTTCTCTCCTCCTTTTTGGTCTAAGGATTAGAGAGCCTTCCTGGTGCCACGTCACCTCCCTCTCTCTCTCTTCTTCTTCTTCTTCTTCTTCACTAATGATTCTTCATTTTCTCGTCAATCTTCTCCATTTTCTCACCAACCAAAATCGTGGAAATATTTTTTCCCGCTGGTTTCATATAGATGGCAGTTAAACTACAGCGACCTGGTCTCGTATCGTCAAGGTAACACAAACGTACAACAATTTTTTCTCATCTTACTGTGAAATTTAGTGGAAATCATTTGGGATTCTTCCCTCCAACCATCTTCATTAGTGTTCGCTAGTTCGCGACTGTTTCCTGATGATGATCCTGCGCGTATTTCGTTTATACCCTCCTCACTGATGGTTTTAGGAAATCTTACCTTTGTGTAAAATTTGCTACTTGACTTAAAATTACAAGTGACGAGGAGCATGTAGGAGCTGAACAATTAGTTTAATTTAGACCATTTGATATTGGTGTATATGTCTTTGCCGAATTGCGTCAAGATTTTACTTTGATAGGGATATTGTTTGATTCAATTGCCCTTAAAAATGTTAAGCTCTTGTTGCCATTACGAAGAAGCTGATGAATGGATAGGATTTCGATTTCTTCTGATTGTTCCCAATAGGCTATTCTTTTGTATTTCAGTGGTTGCTTATTGCTTAATCATTTATCTCGCCATTGTAGCTCTTCAAACCCATGTCAGCCACGGATGTCCATTGTAACTTTTGTATCCTGCAAAAAGACTGTACAGTTGGATTGTTTATCAAATTGCTGGAGCAATCCTAGGAGCCAATTGTTTGTAAGATATGGTTTTCTCGAAAGGAGCAAAAACTGTCTTAATAGGCAACCGTTTAACAAGAAGAAGTCACGGAGGCTGCTGCAGCCTTTTCTCCTTGCATCTGCTGAAGATGGAGTGGCTGTTAATGGAAGTCCCCAGTCACAGGCTTCATGCATGAGGGCCAAATTCACCGGATCATTACAAGACGGAAACAACTGTAATGGACTCATCCAGTCTCTGCACGATGCTGCAAGAACTCTTGAATTTGCAGTAAAAGAGAAGATTACTCCGTCCAGATTTTCATGGTTTTCAGCTACCTGGCTGGGTGCTGATAGAAATGCATGGGTGAAGACTCTTTCGTATCAGGTCTGTGCCTTTTAGTTGCACTATCCCATTTTACCACAAATCCATGTTGGTGTTTACATTAGTTTAAATTCTTGTCAATGTTTTTCTTCAATATACTCGATTCATCTTACATCATGATTCACAGGCTTCTCTGTACTCCTTACTACAAGCGGTAAATGAGATTTCATCTAGAGGAAATAACAGAGACGAGGATGTTAACGTCTTCGTTCAAAGGAGGTATTTAACATGAACCCAAGTTGTAATATGTTTGTGCTTCCTAAAAATTATCTTAGCTACTTCTTTCTCAAGAGATTGTCTTTGTTTTACTTTCTCTGGTAGATAGTTATCTGAAATAGTTTAGTTATCAATACAACGGCTAAGTTGGCTTTCTGAGTCAGACCATCTCCTCCAGTTAAGCTATTCCTCATGAATCTCAACATGGCTATGTTAACTAGTGGACACAAACTTTCTAACCTTTGCAGGACAATTAACATTAAATTTGTGTGAGATTTCTGGTGGTGTTACTTTGTGGTATTTATTTCCCGCTTGCTCACCAATGTTGGAAATCTTTCTGGAACTGGTCGTTGCTCTTTTGATTTCTCTTTTTTTTCGCTTATGTATAAATTTCGGCATTATACAGCTTATCACGCCAAGCTGCTCCCCTTGAGAGTATGATGCGGGATAATCTATCTTCCAAACATCCTGAAGCGTACGAGTGGTTTTGGTCTGAGCAAGTTCCTTCTGTAGTGACATCTTTTGTGAATTATATTGAGGGGGATCAACGATTTCTTGCTGCCACTTCTGTGTATGTTTTCTCTTTCAAATCTCCTTATTTTTGGTTAAACTTGCTCGATCTCACCTCTTATTAGTAAGTACTGTACAACACTAGTTTGACTGTGGAGTTTTGATGAAGTGACGACACTTTATGGTTCATTCCAGCTATGAAAAAGGAATGTCCTCAGCTGCAAGAATTGAGATTGAAGTGTCACTTCTCATGCTTGTGCTCAATTGCATTGCAGCAATCACGAAACTTGGCCCGGCAAAATTTTCCTGCCCGCCCTTCTTTTCTTCGATTCCAGATACAACTGGAAGATTGATGGAAAAAGTTGTAGACTTCGTTCCACTCCCTCAAGCCTATCATTCAATCAAAAGCATAGGCCTACAAAGAGAATTTCTTACTCATTTTGGTCCTCGCGCAGCAGTGGGCAGAGTAAAAGGTGACTTTGCTACAGATGAAGTTGTTTTCTGGGTCGATCTTGTACAGAAACAACTGCAGCGGGCTATAGATCGGGAGAAAATATGGTCAAGGTTAACAACATCCGAAAGTATAGAGGTAACACACATAAGCAGCTTTTAGGTTTTCTTGGCAGTTGCCGTATGAGTTATTTTTGATGTTTGAATATCAGGAACATTATAGATTGACTAGATTACTCTCCTTGTTAGTGTCATTTGAAACATGTGAAAGTGGCACAAACAGTTTATAAGGGAAACCGCAGAAGGATATAAAGTGACGCTTATAGAAACAAAACAATTATTGGAAGATTTAGTTTACAGAGGTTTTTTTTAAGTAAAAAACAGTGATTCAAGTTTGTCTCAGTTTTATTGAGCGGTAAGATTTATGGCAGTATACTTCTGTATCAATCTTCTGGAGCTAATTGGGACCTGTCCGTCTGTCCGTGCCTTGCAGGTCTTGGAGAGGGATTTAGCAATTTTTGGATTCTTCATTGCCTTAGGCAGGAGCACGCAGTCCTATTTAGCTGCAAATGGTTTTGATTCTCTGGAGAATCCTTTGAAAGACCTTGTTCGGTAACTGTCACTGTTTCACTCTCTTTCCATTCCCACTAATTTTTGTAAGTTTGTGTTTGCTTATCACACTCTTGACTCCTACTCGTGAACTTCTTTAATTCAGGCATCTAATTGGGGGCAGCGTCCTGTACTATCCTCAACTTTCAGCCATCAGTTCATACCAACTGTATGTAGAGGTAGGCATAAATCAATTCATCGGTGGAAACTCTCTCCAACCATTTTGATGTTTTATCATGTAAATTATTTTATTGTGTAGGTTGTTTGTGAAGAACTAGAATGGATTCTTTTCTATCCAAACAATACTGGCGCACATCCTCCAAAACAATCGCATGGGCAAAGGAGCAAACCAGAAGGGCCACCTAATTACGAAGTTATTCCCCAAGTACTGGATGTTTGCTCTTATTGGCTACAGAGCTTTATTAAACATAGTAAATGGCCAGAGAATCCTTCTAATGTCAAGGCAGCAAAATTCTTATCCAAGGGGTATTTGACATATTGTCTACTCAATATTTGGATAATAAACAAAGTAATTAGTTATCGTGTTGACTTTATTTCTTAATGTTTAGGCACAAGAGTGTGATTCGGTGCAAGGAAGAACTGGCGATATCAAAGTAAGATAACGGAAACCCCCTCTCTCTGATCTATACACTCATGCCTGCATTTGGAAAATTACTTTCCTGCCTGATTGGTATATTGTACTAATACTTGAGAATGTATAATAGTCGTACCTGCGAGAAAAATACTTCAAGCAAAATTCAAAGCATATGTCTTGGATATTTACAATTCTGCTGTAGTTACAATTAATTGTGTGGAAAGCATCCTTGACAGTCATCTCCATAAACTTTTCATTTGTCACATTTATGATTTTGGGGACTGCTTTATCAGTTACTATCAATTCAGTAGACCATCTGCATTTGGATAACGTTCGATGCAGGATGGAAGTAACAAAATCCAGTTTTTTTACAGGAATGCGTCATCATCTGTTAAAGAGTCGGACTCATTTGACAAGGTTGGTCTTCTATGAATTGGTTTATTGGGAAGGACCGCTATACTCCGTACACTACTTGGATCTGATTCCTTTTAAAAGATTGTTGTCATATCGAATACAATATATATACTAACAGTACATAGTCCCCAGGCCCTAGAAAGTGTAGATGAAGCCCTCGTGAGACTGGAAAGCCTGCTACAGGAGTTGTATGTATCAAATTCATCGTCTGGAAAGGAACAAATAAAAGCCGCTTGCTCTGACCTAGAGAAAATTCGGAAGTTCAAAAAGGAGGCTGAATTTTTGGAGGCAACTTTCAGAGCCAAAGCAGCTTCCTTGCAACAGGTTTTTATATTTCATTGTCATTTTTGTTTTGATTCTGTCAAGATTTGACTATGATATATCTGAATTTAAGGTTGCTAGATGGACCAAAGCAAACCAATTGTATTCCTCTTTACGCAGTGTAGCATCAGTCGCAGAATTGCAACGAGCATGCTGTGTTTTAAATTTGTGTGGGAAACTAATTCCTCATATGGTTAACTCAGGGAGGTGACGAAAATGATTCTCAGAAATCCTATGAGGTAAAAAAACGATATTTTAAAGGGAAAGACACAAAGAATACAATTAGTTCTGAAGATCAAGGCAAAAGGTATGCCACATATTGCTTAGTAGTATTCCTCTTCACGTCTATTTTGTTATTTTGAACTATATAAGTCTGACTACTCTTTTTCTCCACTCTTGTAACAATGACGTATTTGTTGTTTGCCTCTGCATTAGTAGGAGTCGTGGATTCTGGGGATTCTTTGTACGGCCTCCAAAGAGTAAGCCTGATCCTGAGTTATCGGTAAGCTCCATTTGTTTATCTTATCGCAAGTATTCTGCCAACGGGATTTGAATATGTAGTATCCTGAAATCTTCTGAAAACTCTTCTGAATAGTACTCTGTGTTTGTTCAGTCAATTATTTAGTATATACTACTATTTCGTTTTCGCATAATCAGGAGATGATGCATTTAAAGTCCAGCCATTTCTAGTCTAGCACGGATAAAGGTTTCAGGAATTCTTTTCACTTATGCAGGGAGATGAAAATATTGGGGAGTTCAGTGGAAACTTACGTAGCATGGACTCGGAGACAAATGAGATCTGTCGATTCGAAATTCTAAGGAACGAACTGATAGAACTGGAAATGCGGGTCAAAAGAAGCACTGATCAGTCAGTAGATGAGGAGGTTAGTACCTGTTGCTGCTGAGATGTCTTAACTGTAAAATGCTAGTTTCAATAATGCATTCATTTCCTTTAAGTTGAATAAAATATAGATAACCAAAACGGAAAATGGAGTGACACGTTTACCATTCAGTGAGTTTCAGTTGGATTAATTGATGGTTATAAGAGGACTGTGGGAATCCTACTCATGCAAACCATCGTTTTAGAAACTCTTAAGTCAAAGCCTGTATGATGAATATTCCCATACTAGTCTATTCCTTTGTCGTGCTCTCAACTCTACTACTTTCATGATTAAACTTCTCAACATGGTAGATGATGACCAATCAACTCTTTTTTAGTAAACCGAAATATTGGGTCTTGCGTCTATGTATCACAAGTAAAAGCTTCAAAGTGTGTTCGTATTCTGCAGGAAAGAATCTCTGAGGATCATCCTCAATTAAGCAGTAGAACAAAAGGCGTTCAGTTGATTCAGATTCCAAAGAAGGAAAGCATGATGGAGATAACTCTTCATAAGCTAAGAGAAACCACCACGGTATCGATATCTCCTCCAAAGACTAAAGCTATATGGCATGCTTCTGTGTCATTGGGTCTTTGTCTTTTCCTATGTCACATTTGTTAAAAAAATTCCTATTTACAGGACGTGTGGCAAGGTACTCAGCTTCTTGCCATTGATTCAGCAGCTGCTGTGAAGCTACTTCGGAGGTCTCTGATTGGTGATGAATTAACAGAAAAAGAAAAGAAAGCTTTGCGCAGAACCATGACTGACTTGGCATCAGTTGTTCCCATCGGTATTCTAATGCTTCTTCCTGTAAGTAAAAAATAACCTTGCATAGAAGTTTATGTTCATCTTTTTCGTTATTCTGATCATGTTAAATAATTTTTCTAAATTACTCCAAGCTACATCTTTAGTTTGCTTTGTACAAACCTTTGGAGCTAACCTCTGCAGTGTTAACATTTCTCATTCACAGCTCTATCTTTTAGTCTGGGACTATATATAATGAGTAATCTATTCTGAACAGGTTACAGCGGTTGGTCACGCAGCCATGCTAGCTGCTATTCAGAGATATGTGCCAGGCCTGGTACGCACACCTTCTCTGTGTATATAGATCCATTAGAATTCAAAACCGTCTCTTTGAACCAGTTTTGATGATATCGTCTTCATGCAGATTCCTTCCACATACGGGTCAGAAAGGTTGAACCTATTGAGACAGCTTGAGAAAGTCAAGGAACTGCAAACAAATGAAACTGAGCACGAAGAAGGAATCGAGGAAATAGTATATGACTAGAAGGAAGCGATAAATAATTCTACCTCTTCTCATTTTGTTCGGTAATTCATTGCCAATAGCTGCGCATAGAGAATCTCATTCCAAGTGTCAGGTACACCGGGTAAGCACCAGTGACTGCAATCTTGAGGAGCATTTTCAGGAGTTCCAGGTTCTCGATACCGCGAAGGATGAGCATCTTTCCTGAATTCGGTCAGATATGTAATGTTCAAAAACTTAACCTTACAATGTTCATATCTCATTTCTTGTATTACTTGAGAGATATAATTGTTGTGGATAGGGTCAGGTTCCATCTTCTTCATATCAATCTCTGGCTCTGTATCTGCATCACACAAACCACCCAAGTTCCATGTTCCATTTCTGCAACACCCAAAAAGCCCAATTAAACTCAGATTCTAGAGACTCTTGTCTGATTCGCCCTCATAGATTGTTGTGAAACAGACCTGTAATGCACAGGAGAAAAGCTTCTGAAGAAGACATAACTACTCTCAGAATCTAGTCTCCCTAAAACCCATGACTTCCATGTCTTTAAAGACTTCCCAAATCCTTCCATTACTCCCATTGTCTTGTTCAATTTACCTCCCTCCTGAAAATAGCAACCCCTGAAACAACGAACAAAAACGGGTAAGAGTACTCATCAATCCCCTTTGTCTTGTTTCCAGAATGTTGAACTCAACATGAAGATTTTACGCGTTAAAGGTTTTGTCTTCGTTCCACCAATGTCCTGTATTGAAGACCAGAACATCGGACCCGGTCCATTTTTTGGACTGCCAGTTAAACTCATCGACTCGAACCGTCATTTTGACATCTTCCGGTGAGTTCTCAGGTGGCCGAGCAACCTCGACCAGAAACGGGGTTCTATGATATTCGACGGTTAGGTTATGTTCCGGAAATCGCATCGAAAGGAAACCTTTATGCTTGCTTATAGGGTTTCCATTTACTTCATATATCTCAGATTTATTAGACAATGCTTGTGAAAGCATACACAAAAGAGATTCCCATTGGTTTCTTCCGATGGAATCTCCGATGAACACAATCCTTCCGTTCCGACTCCTCTCCAGAAAATCACTTGCATTGAATCTGTAATTGTTTCACACCAAATAAACCACTTAGTTAACGAACAAAGTATAAAAAAATAAAAAATTGAACTTCATTGGCGCGAGATTCACAACTAAAGGTTTTAAAGTTTACACCTTTAAGCCACAGAATCAATTCAAAATCAAAGTGGGTAAAATTTTAAATGTATTTTTTTCTATCAAACATGGGTTTTTAGAAGCACTGACTCAACGGATCAATGAAGAGCTTGTAACTCTAAACACTAAATGTTTGTTTCAATCGAGACCAATACCTTAAGGTCCAAGCAAAATTACGTAAGAGTGTGACAATATATACCGTGGAAGATCGCAGCCGTGTGGTTGCCATCGCCATTGTCGGAAACCAGAATCTTTTCTTCCATTATTCAGACAACGAAAACCAGGATCCAGAAACCGACACTCTTCTCCATAAGAGGTATCGTCTACGTCACGGCGTCCTCTACGAACCCATCTTCCGTATGAATAGTCGCATACGTCGACGTTCCTGGTTAGAGTTTTCGACGAAGAAGATAAGAATCCGAAACAGAGATGAGGCTTGAAGCCGGCAAGATCGACGACGATGATGGAGAATATTAAGAAACTAATGAGAAGAGAGCTTCCGATGAATATATGTTTCTTGATCTTGAAGGTTAAGAAGAAAGGAGATGAAGATAAAGAGAAGAGCTGCTTCAGAGAATTCGATTCTTGATGATGATCCATGTCGGCATAAACTTCGATCTCTCTCTCTCTCTCTCTCTTTGTAAAGAAGAGACGTGAAAATTGTGAACATACGATCTTCTTTTGCCAGAGAAAAGTATTAATAAATATATATGTTTCGGCAAAGCAATAAATTCATAATTAATTATAAATAGATCCACTATCAATTCATCCATGTGACAGACAAACATTAATAGATGCATCCCACAAAAATCAATTAACGTATAATAAAAGAAGTTTCCTCCCATGTTTGCTTCTACTACATCTCTGAGATCGAGACAAACTGTCAATTTCCCAAGATATTAAAACTATACTTATTGTTTTTTCATCTGAACAATAAAATAAAGCTATTTATACATCAATTTGATGATTTTCTCCTAATAATAATCAAAGCGGGTAGCTATACAATTTTTGTCCTAATAAAATATGAAAGCATTGTTGTATAGCTTTATTGAAAGAGAGTTAATGAATTCAGTTAAATTTTTCATGCAACTATTTTTAACTAGTGATGCTAAATTTTGAGCAAAATTTTTAAAATATACTATTTTGATCAATTACCCTAATAATTAGGAAAGAAAAAATGATCGACCTTTTCTGGTATCATTATATATGCTAATTTGCTTTACCAGTTTTTTTTTTTTTTTTAAAGTCAGTGGTAAATCATTATTTTTTTAGTATATCTAATGGAAATGAAGAAACAAATTGAGATTGAAGAATCAATCGATTAATTGCCATATCAAAATAGAATCGTTCATACAAGGCAAGTCTATGAAGACTTTACATTCACAAATTGGTGCAATGTATTTGAGCCTTTGACTGATTTATTATACTTTTTAACCAAAAAAATTACTAAGTTCCTTCGTGTAGAAATGTCTCTCTGGTCGAAGTGTACAAACATAAAAATATAATACTTTTTCAAAAGTAATTAATAATCTTCTCTTTTCTACATGATATATACAGTTACTAACTACACTTTGCTATTCAATATCCCAAAACTAGACTAATAAAGTCCAAAACGAAAATTCAGATGGGTGGAAAGAGAGAGAACACACTTCTCTGATCTGGTGGGAATGAGAATTTTTTGGTTAAATGTTAAATTGTGGGAATGAGAATTCTTAAAGAGCAGCAACTAAAGGAACCAAAGAGAGTAGAGGAGAATAGAAACACGAACCAGAGAAGAAAGAATACTAAAGGTCCCAATTTTTTATGCTTGCATTTTATATTTGCAATTGCGTTACCATGCATGTTATAATATTCTAATAATAGAAACACAAACTTAAACGCAAAGAAACAATTGGGACCTAAACTCATTTTGTCAAATATCTTGTAAGAACGATTCAGATATTCCTTCTACACTTTCTTTGAAATGCAAATAAAACAATAGAGAATCAAAAGAAGAATATAAAATGGTCCCTAGGTTTGCTTTGGACCAGATAGAAAAGGCGATGTAAGTTGTAACACAACATATACATTTTGCACACATGCTATGCTCTCTTCTTTAATCACTTGCTAGGCCCACACTTTTTCTTATTGTAATTTCATCCCATGAATATCAACACTTCCCAATTCATCTTTCGTCATCATTATACATTATACATTATACATGCACATATATACACGCTACATGTGTGTATATATGTCTTGCTAACCAATTAACTTCATTGAATTTATCTCAGAATCTCAGGCATCAAATAATAAACATTTCTGTAGTATTTTTTGTTACCCTATGCCTCAAATGTAGAGAAAACAAGAAAAAACCAATCTCTTTTTTTTTTCTTTTCAAATTAGTTAAATAATAAATACATAACGAGGTTACACTGATATTAATTATCTTCCTTTTTTGGGTGATTTCTCTATGACAATTGGGCCAAGTATGGGCTCATAATCTAAAGTCAAAATCTAAAAAGTTGTCACTTCTTTTGGATATCATCAGCCTCGTTCATCTCCTACCTACTCCATTGCTTCCCCAGCAAATGAGATACTCTGTTTCACAAAACCAACACACAATTCTATTATTATTATTATTATTATTATCACTATCTTTTCTGCATAAAAATGTAAGAGAATATTGATACAAAATATCTATAAACTATATACTTTTAGGTTTCCATTTTTTTACCAGCTATTTAAACTAAATATACGTACGTAACAGTATTCAATTCAAAATATATGCAATTCACAATTTTAAAATGTATACCTAAACTCTAATATAGTTTTCTTTTACAAATTGGTCAGTTTTGGTGTCTAAAGTAACAAATAAGTTATATACACATTTAACCCAAACAAAAAAAAAAGTTATAAACATCGAAACGACAATTTTAGCAATAGTATTTGACTTTAATAGTATTTGACTTTTACAAAAACATGTCGGTGCCAAACATATAAGTAAGAATAGTAAAGCTAAAATAGATAGTTGATGCATACATATATATATATATACATAATTAAACTGTTTTTTCAAAGTAGGCTACAATAGAAAAATAAAAAATATCATGCTAGGCTACAAGTTATCAACAAATTGGCCATGTGCATTTACAACAAATTCTCCATGATTCCTTGTTTATATTATTTATTAAACAAAATCTCACTCAGGTCTATTTTAAAATACTAATTTCATCTGTCTCGTCTCGAGAAACAGCCACGACATCTGATTAATACTTTTAATCAACTCAATTTATATCATATTTATTCAGATAGTACGTTCTAACGTAAGCAAATTGAATGTGACAAAAAAATGTAAAATTGTTTACCATGGGATTAGGAGTTGAGTAATAGTAAATGTGTTGGCCGTTATAGCCGTCGGGACACGGTGGTGGATCGACGATGTCACCGTGACATTCGAGGTTAACTCCGAATAGCCTCACCGTCCTCGAGCTCCCTGCAACCACCGTTGGTGTCTCAGCGACGGCGCCTACAATTTTCCACCGTCACGACACGTGCGCGTCTTTTAGTTATAATTGTGTTTAAAATTAAATTAAAAGAAGAAATAAAGAGCACGTTAGTCTAAGTGGATTGGACGGTTCTCCTCACGCGCGTGTAACGGATTAGTTTACAACTTGGCGAAGATTATGTTTTTCTTTTCGTCCAGAATTAAAAAGACATATAACGAAAAAACAAAAACATATGAGGACTCATATTATTATTATATTTCATACACACGCAACTAAAATATTTGTATTTTAGCAACAAAAAAACACTAAAATAATTGTCGTATATATTTAGATGAAAAAATAACTCATTTGAAGTTTAGTCATATTATTAAAAAAAACATTTTATAAGAAGTTTATTAAAACATTTTATAAAAACAATTAAAATATTTGTATTTTAGCAACAAAAAAAAAACACTAAAATAATTGTCGTATATATATTTAGATGAAAAACAACTCATTTGAAGTTTAGTCCCGGCCGGTAATATTTTTAAGAAAAAAATTATTAAATAAACATTTTATAAGAAGTAAATAAGATGAATGTCTTATAGTGTTTTCACATATATCATCAATAAATGGTTTAAAATGTAAAATATATTCCTTATTATTCATTTATTACTCTTAACAAATGAAACATTATAACTAAATAAATTATATGACGATAAATTGTAAACTACGATGTGAATATGCATAAAAGTTATGAAAACATATATTTTTATAGATACCGGTTACAAAAAAAAACTTATATTTTTATGGGAAAATAAACATTATCTAAAACAAACATCTTTAATAATAAAAAATAGAAAAGAGTATATATCTGACATATAGATAAGAAAGAAACAAAAAAAAAAAGAGTTTTACCATAGTGCGAATACTCTTGGTGAATGTTAGGGTAAGTAGTTGACGCGTAAACTTGATGATGATAAGGTGTGGTCAAGCCGCTCCAACACGCCGTCGCGTTAACTCGAGCCTCTTGAGACACGGCGGAGACGGCGGAGGAGGAAGAAGCCTCGCCGCGTCTACGCCAGCAGATGAAGAGCCTATGGAGATCGAAACGGTGCCGTTGAAAGAAAACGACGTCGCCTGCGTCGAGGTGCTTGTCTTTAACATACCTGCTCCATCCTTTGGTCAACACGTAGCTTTGACTACTGTTCCAATAAGAGTATCTGAATTTCCAACACTTGCCTGACTCGTCCTCGAAGCTAAGAAGCATCCCTTTCTCCGTCGTCTCCGCCGCTACGTCATCTCCGCCGCCGCCATTATTGAGAGGGAAGTATTTCTCGGCGTGTTGTTTTGGTATGACTAAGCGGTTTAGCTTTCCGACGTCGCTTGGTGTGAGTGATTTCTCGAACAAAGACTCTCTTTGTTCTACGGCGTCGGTTTGGTGGTGGTGCAACGAGAGAGTGTTGTGGTGGATATCTCTCGAGTAATAGTTGACTGACATTTTTTTCGTTTTCTTGGAGTGAGAGAGAGAGAGAGAGAGAGAGAGAGAGTAGAGAGGATTTGCAGAGGTTTGGTGGTGAAAGAGAGAGATGGGTAATGGTACTAATATAGTATTATACGAAAGAGAGAGGGAGTGAAAAATTGTGAAAATGGTTAAATTGATGTGAAACTGTGGGAACTATTTGATGTAGATGAAGAGGAGGAGGACACGACATCGATAGTACTTTTAAGGTTTTGCGTGCTGATATTTCTTTTCAATCATTATTTTTTTTTCCTTTTTTTTTTGTTGCAGTCCATCTATATCAAGCAAACATTTTTTTTAAAAAAAACTTTTTTGAATATACATTTTTTTTAGTTCACGCTTTGATGAAATGTTGTCATAAACGGCATTGGATCCCAGGAGGTTCTATGGTTATTTATAGTGTAAGAAAATAATCAAAATGATTTTACAGTGTTAGGTTTTGTTGTCGTAATGTCAATATTTATCATAGTAAATTTAATTATGTCGTTCATGAGCTTATATGGTTAAATATAATATCCGTGTAAAAAATATAAGGGATATATACCACCAAGATTGGTAGGTTATGAATACATACTATGAAGTATTTATTCTTTTAAACGATCTGAATTCAAATCTTGTTTGAGAAACCATGAGTCAAAGAACCCAAACTTTCTGATTATTTTTTGTTAAAAAAAGCTGTTGCATTATTAATTAACAACATCTTATGGACTCTCAAATTCTCAAAGCAGATAAACATTACCTATCAAGCAGCCATAAATGTGTGGCTTGCGTGAGCCAGACGATCCTTTTTCATGTGGAATGCATTTCTCTGCTAATTATCGAGTCAACATTGCTTCTAATTAAGGGATTAAATTCTCATAAATGGTTGTCATGTAACCTCGTGCGTGACAGCGTGAGATAGGCTAATATTTCATTTACTTCTTATATGGTAGTGTATTTATTTAGACGAGAACCTCACCCTCACAACGACTAACATTTTTCACTAGCGTTCATTTATTTGGAAGACAAAAACAACAAATTTCTTCCAACTATTTGGTTAAATTTTCTTTGTCAATTAAACTTTTATTTTGCAAAGGAATGAATATTTATTTATAAGTTAGGTTTTTTTTTCTTTCTAAATCCAGTGTTATAACCAATCTCAAGTAAAAAAAAAAAAAAAAATCAGATATCACATAAATTTGAAAATGATATAATTAAGAACTCTGTTAACAGAGGCGATAAATCACATGATAATTTGATGTAATCCGAATTTTTATTATGTGTTCATCAATTTACGAATACAAGTATACCTTAAAACTATATAAATGGTTTATACAAATGAGAAGAATATAGAGACAATTCAAAAAAGAAGAGAGAGCCAACGAACAAAATACTTAGAATTCAGAAATCAATGATGCAAACATATAAAACATTAACAACTATGACAAAAATATTTTAAATTCTGACAGATAGAGTTTGTTACGGCTGTATATAAACGTAAGAGATAATCTTTTGATAATTAAATTTAGTTCTAATCAGATAAAAAGAAATAACAATCACTTTCATATAGAGAAAAAAGTATATATTTAGTTTTGTAAATGAATGTATTATTAAGACAACATTTGAAAACAGAATGCAATGAAGAAAGAAATAGGGGGCGGGCGAGGAAAGGTAATGGGACCCAGAAAGGTGACGAAAGATGATAATGGAAGATTAGGATCCAACGGCTGAGAAGTGACATGGTACATATTAAGTAAAAGTAAGAACGTACAGAGGATACTTACCCCTGACGCAAGTGAGAAGCTCAAGTTGTGGAGCATGTGCTTTGCCTTTCCGACACACCATCGCATGCATCTTCACTTCTACTTCATACCATGCCTTTTGTTCCTCTCTCTCTCTCTCTCTCTCTTTTTCTTTTTCTAATCATTTTATAATCGAGTGGGATCAAGACTTATAAAATTGACTTGACTTCTCTTTTTTATATATATTTACAATATGGAGGAACAAATTGTGGGCAAAAAAACCACAATCGCAGTTTTTATTGTTAATCCCTAACAAAATCATACTAGTATGAAGCACATATCCTAAAATTTCTCTTGAATAGTGGTGTCGTTTGTCGCTAAATAAGAGTAAAACGTCTAGTTATATGGACCTATTTAACTTTGTTTTTTTTCTAACAAGTTAAAATGTTATGTAAGTTATATAATTCAGTAACAAATCTATAACAAAAAGTTAAAACCGAAAGTAAAAGTATAAAGCAAAATGTAACTTAATTATTAAATGAATGTTGTAACGTTTTGAGCTTCGATAATGTTGGAGGTGGGCCTATCACCCCCAATTAGTTAGGCCCATCTTAGGAAAGGTCCCTCTTCAGCTCGGTCGCCGGCCTGAAAGCACCGACCTGCAAGGCTCCTCTTCGGCTCGGTCGCCGACCTGAAAGCGACGCACCTCGGGCCCGGGCTGACACTTCACCAAGGCAGGAATGTCAGAAGAGCAGAAGGCAAGTGGGAGTTGGTCGAACAGTGTATTGTCTGAGCAGGAGTATGGGCTGACCTCGACATCTCACCAACCTTGCAGACTTGACGAAGGAGAGGGAGACACGTGGAGGAGAGTTGGTTAAACAGTGCACTGCTCTGCAACACGCCACGCCGAGCTCATCATGACCTCCCTCCTCGAAAGCCGGAACACGCCTCCTAGGCCGCCTTACCCGCGAAAGAGGCCGAAGACGCCACGTGGCCCCGAGATCCCGGGGAGCAGGAAGCCGACCCCGACTATATATACTCCTCAATGTCATTAATGAGGGGGACTTTTGATTGGGGCCATTTTTGACCTACGACTACCTACCCGACCTCTCTCTTTCTCTCTCTGTAACAAGGCAACAGTTTAGAACGCCGAACTGGACGTCCTTCGGAACCAGTTCGTAATTCTAAATTGTTCATTTTTCTCACCATCAATAAAAGGAAACACGGCCCCCGGCCTACTCATCTTTCTCCCGGCCTGCTTTAATAGTGGTTAAACTGCTCTAATTAACGAAAATCTCACCTCTCGTTCCGTAATCAATCTCTTAAACATCTTTAGTGATCCCCGGGATCAACAATTGGCGCTAGAAGGAGGGATCACTACCTGCAAAGGAAGAACCGTCAGTTCGGCAAACCCCTACCCGGGGAAAAGTTCCAATCCCGGGTGTATCTCGCCGACGGGTCGAGCCCAACCACGTCAGTAGCCCGGATGTAGAAGTAGCTGCGAGACCAGTCCTCGACCTTCGACAGCTTGCTCGCCTTAGACCCCGAGCTGGGTGCCTCCAGGACGTTCGCCGCGGGCTTGAAAGCGGCATAGAAGGTCCCAGGAATCCCAGGGTTTGCCTTCTGCTGGGTGAGTGCCTCGAACATAGGCACCGTCACCTCCACGTCGCATTCGTGCCCCAAGGTCAGCAGCACGATTATCCCCTGGATCGTGGACGGGCAGACCTGCGAGAAGGCCAGGCCCCGCGCCCGGCAATACTGGACGAACAGCTCGGGGAGAGGAAGGCGCAAGCCGCACTTCTGGAAGAACGACTCATACAGGCAGACGAATCCCGGCCGAGGAGTCCACGGGCGCTCCTCCGCCCTGGGTAGCATGAGCTCGACGCCAGCAGGAAAGTCGCACAAATCCCTAAGGAGAGTCACCGATTCCGCTGTGCTCCTGGTCGGTGACCCTCCCTGCTCGTAAGGAACCAGGGGAGACCTCACCCTGGCCACTCGAACTCCGCCTCCGCGGCCGTCCTGACGACCACCGCGGTCGCCCAGATGCCCGGTTCTACCCCCAGCTTGGCCAACGCCGCGACCGCCAGAGGAAGATCTAACCACCGTCTTCTTCCGGAGATGGGTCCCCGGGAGCAGCGGGGCGGCCCCCAAAGTCGAAGGAGCAGACTGTTCCCCACTGTCTGCGCCTCGACACGGAGAGGAGGCACGTCCGGAACCATCGGAGGAAGAACTCGGAGAATCGCTACCGCCACCACGGGACGCCGATTCTTCGCTCGACTCATCCCTAATACCGTCTAACATCGGCGCCATTGCACGGAGAGGAGGAAATCGAAATATACAGAAAGAAAGCAAGAAGGGAAAGGAGGAAATCGGAGAGAAGAGGTTACCTTAGGGTTATGCGCAGAAGGTTTTAAAAGGAGGAAGAAAGGGGAGTTAAATAGAAGAAGGGAGACAGTGAAGCGACGCCTGGACACGTGTCAAAAGAAGCACGGCCGCCCAGAAACCTAATGATGACGACTCCTCGTGCTCCCACGCCAAAAAGCAGGCGACGCCTCGATAAACGCGAAGCGTCTATCACACGCGCGTCCCACGCGAAAAAAGAGGCTACCTTTCGCTCTCTCACGTGATGGGTACGCGCCAACCATCTACGGATTTTCGGAAGATCAACACGTGCGAGCACGGAGAGACCGTCCTAAGATGCGCCGAACTAGCATCAGATCAACTTCGGCATGCTCGCTTCGCCTCGCGATGCCGAACTGGGGGAGGGCCTATTGTTGGAGGTGGGCCTAGCACCCCCAATTAGTTAGGCCCATCTTAGGAAAGACCCCTCTTCAGCTCGGTCGCCGGCCTGAAAGCACCGACCTGCAAGGCTCCTCTTCGGCTCGGTCGCCGACCTGAAAGCGACGCACCTCGGGCCCGGGCTGACACTTCACCAAGGCAGGAATGTCAGAAGAGCAGAAGGCAAGTGGGAGTTGGTCGAACAGTGTATTGTCTGAGCAGGAGTATGGGCTGACCTCGACATCTCACCAACCTTGCAGACTTGACGAAGGAGAGGGAGACACGTGGAGGAGAGTTGGTTAAACAGTGCACTGCTCTGCAACACGCCACGCCGAGCTCATCATGACCTCCCTCCTCGAAAGCCGGAACACGCCTCCTAGGCCGCCTTACCCGCGAAAGAGGCCGAAGACGCCACGTGGCCCCGAGATCCCGGGGAGCAGGAAGCCGACCCCGACTATATATACCCCTCAATGTCATTAATGAGGGGGACTTTTGATTGGGGCCATTTTTGACCTACGACTAGCTACCCGACCTCTCTCTTTCTCTCTCTGTAACAAGGCAACAGTTTAGAACGCCGAACTGGACGTACTTCGGAACCAGTTCGTAATTCTAAATTGTTCATTTTTCTCACCATCAATAAAAGGAAACACGGCCCCCAGCCTACTCATCTTTCTCCCAGCCTGCTTTAATAGTGGTTAAACTGCTCTAATTAACGAAAATCTCACCTCTCATTCCGTAATCAATCTCTTAAACATCTTTAGTGATCCCCGGAATCAACAGATACCTAGATGCTTGAGTAAATGTTGCTTTCTTCTTTGACGAATGGGTAAATTTCCCCTGCTGTTACCAACTTACCATCTTAAGTCGTGAATTTAATAATTAGTTTCCTGACAATAAATATATAAATATAAAACTTATCATCAAGTCTATCGAAATAAATCAATAGGACGTGCAAATGGTTACGTACGTGGTCCTCTTCTATTTTATTTGACAAAATTTTCCAAGTGTCGTTTTATTTAATATCTTTTCATTTATAAATTATAGGATCATGAAATATCTATCACATGCTTTCAGGACACTATCATTGGTGCTTACACGTTTCTAACTTTTTCTTAATTTCCTAATAGTGATATTTGTTTTTAACAATAATTATTTCCTCTAAACACATACCTCTATAAAAAAAAGGTTAACTTAACTAGTTAAGAGCATGTTATATAGGTTCTCAGTTTCTAATTCATGTTTTTAGAAGTGTTAGTTTGAGGTCAAGTCTTGCGACTGTTATGATTGAAACAAAAAAACATATAGAGATAGATATCAATTTAATTAATAGCGGTAAAAATATAGACTGGGCTTCCAATATAATTGTAAGAAGAAAAAAACAAAGATTTGATAAGATTTGTTGCATTGGACTTTACTAGTAGTAGTTTATAGTCTGATAGCTGGCACCTTGTTGGGCGGTTAATTGATCATACCAGCAAGCTTGGTACTCGACAACTTGGAATCAAAAGGCTAGCTATAAGGTTTCGATGCAACGACTTCATCTTCTTGGCGTATTAGAAGATGTTGTGAACCTCAACTTCAGTCACTGATTTCTCTCATCTATTTTATACCTCAGCATGTCCCCGAGGTGGGTATATATGTAACGCTCCGACCGCCACTGTTTGTGGACTCCACGAATTTTCTCGACCCATGGCTTCACCCTCGTCTGACGGTTGATTCGCTAGTTTGGGAGGCTCGCAAGAGTTGTTTAGTGACCATGCAATTACCACATGATTTTTTACGTGTTTTGTCTTCACTTAATTTTTTCCGGTAAGTCATCTATTATTAAATTACTCCAGTTCAATCACGCTTAATTTTAGAGTTTTCTATGGACAAATAGCCAAAAATATAAATGCATTTTGGTGACAAATAACCAAATCAATTCTTATAACCTTCTCTGCATGTACCACTATATACCAGAAATCGAGATGTTACATGTCGTCACTCCATTGATGATTATAAGCCTTGTTTTTCTGCAGCGGATTCGGACATCTCATGTCAAGCAACATTTGCATAAGGTTGTTTGGTTTTTGCAGGGAGTACCTTGATTCTCTTTCTTCACATGGTTAGCTATGCATAATCGATAATCTACAAGTGTTAGAATGCGAGATTGAGTAATCTACAAGTGTTAGAATGCGAGATTGGGTAATTTTTCAAGCTTGTTTTTTATGTGGTGAGCCTCAAGCTTGTCTTTGATGCGGTAATTAAGAGATCACCTATTTTTTGCATGTCTTTATTCTTTCACAGTTTGTATGAATATTAATGGAGAGTTGTTGAAAGTTGACGCCAATCCATATTGTGAAGAGACTCTTCAACACCGCCCCACCACACATTGTTTCAATAAAATTGTGTTATGGGTACGATTAGCATTTCAAACAACTATATACTATATTTAGAAGGAGCAGAATGATAGACTTCCCAAATACATCCGTCAACTTGTGTTTTAACTTATCTGAAAAATGATTAAGAAGACTATACAAAACCGCTATTATATGGATTTCAATTGCGAAAATTTTCTTAGTTTGTGCTACGATTTACCAACTCTAAAATTCAAATTTGTAGTATGTTTCAAAAATTCATTTTCTTCATTCTCTTGTAAATATGTTTTTTCTTAATTAATAAATTTAACATTAAAAAAAAGATTGCTTCACAAAAAATTGTAATTGCTGTAGCACCATTAATTGAATTGTTTTATAGCTAACATATGTCGTTGTCAAAAAACTAATTAGATTTGAATGATAAAAAAGGACCGAAGGACAAAACTGACCTTATTTTCCAGGTTGATTTAGAGGCACCTTTTTGCATGAACGTCTGCCATGCGACCCCATTAATATCTATTAAACTAACTCTTCAATTAACTAGTAGTAATTTTTCGTTAAAATATTTTATTTAAGTGAATCTATATTGATTGTTTACTATTGAAGTATTGATTAATAAAATATAGCACATGATGGGGGGGCATATCCTTTCCCATGATAATAGAGGTTGTTGGTCGCTAGCTTGCTTACTTCGTCTTTTAGAGCATCAGCAATGGTAAGACATCATAAAAAAACTTTTTTAGTTTAATTAAACAATTTTTTTTTAAATGTATTAATAAAAAATGACACATAGATATGAGTGTCTCAAATTTTTTTGTTAGATGTCTCATTTGAGACATCCATCTCACCTTCTCTCTCCTTTTTTTTTTTCTTTTTTTGAATAAGGATGTGGCAGAGACACTCCAATGTGGGTGCTCTTAAGTTTTATTTATTTTTATTTCTAATAGAAAATCAGGTGTATCGCTCGATTTTGTTTTAATATTTTATTTTTTCTAAATTACTTATCATGATAAAAAGAATTAACATAAAAATAATTGACATTTTAATTTCATATATCATACTGTTTTCTAATGTTTTTTGGAGGTCCCTTTTTTATGTTTTACCCACGACAGCAAAAAGATTGAGAATAAAATAATGATGATAAAGTACTCATATCTATGTTTTTTCGTTGGGAACTATTTCATACTCATATTTATGTTCACGAGTAAAAACTAAAGACAAACCATTCATAAGCAGATTTGAGATTTAAAAAAAAAACATTTATAAAATGATTCTTATTTCCTAGTGGTATACAGAAAAAAAATTCATTGAATTTTATCAAGTTTTTCGATTAACAATTTCTTATCACATGAAATAACTCAATGAGACACAGAACATGAGTTGTCTGAAATCTTATTCATGTTATTAGTTTGGACATGAGTGAATCATAAAACATAAAAAAACATTTTTATCGTGATTAGCATTCTCATAATCAAATTATCTAACTAAAAAGAATTATTAAAATTAATAAAATACCTGATTATTTTAATATTTATATAAACCTAAAATCTTCAAAATGTAATCGAATCCATCAATAAGCTGACTGACTCACGAGGGGGGAGAAGTAAAATAACAATGGCATTAATAATCATTAAAAATGATTATAAGAAAAAAGTTATTGCAAAAAAAAAAAAAGAGTTAATGGGTTATACTATTAATAAACCAATGTTAATTTTAATTATATATTTTTTTACGAAGAAACTTTCCAGCAAGTCTCTTAACTATATTAACATCACTTTTCAACAAACACTATAATAGCTTGTTTAGGTACGTCACCGACTCATATTATTATCATATACGATCCCACAAATTTGGTCATTTCAACTTTTTCCTATGGGTTTTACTTCTTACGAAAATAAATTGCTCTAATTGGAGTCTGTACAGTGCGGAGCGGAATAAGTACAAAACATGCAAAATATATATATATAGTACCAAAATTCATGAAAATTGATACTATTTTTCCTTCCCCATTCACATGCACTGTCTGCATTTAGAGCTAGAAGTATAAACTAGAAGCTATTTGTTATCAAGTGGCATTCAAATGGTGAAGGATTCTCTTTTTTTTTTTTTTTTGTCAACGGCGAAGAATTCTTTTGTCGATATAATTAAATTAGGATTTAAATCTCCATTGGTAATCGCTTCTTTGGCTACTGTAAACAGTTTATGTGACAAGAAATTAAACTTTTACATCTTTTATTTAGATTAGTTTGGATTTTAGCGAAACTATCCCGTTATTATAAAAAAAAATATATATATATATATATATATATATATATATATATATAATGGCTATTTTCTGATTAAAATAACATAAGACAAAAAAAAATTCCAACGAATACGTTATACGACATAGCATTTTAGGCAAATATCCGAAAATGACAATTATCTAATTTTTGTGGTGACAATTATATGCATTTAGTGAAAATCAATAACTAACCAAAACCACTTACTACCTCAAGCTTTCGGCAACTCATGTTTTTTTTTTATTAAAGAAAAATCTTTTTACATTTTAGAGGATTTCACTTGGCGCTTGTATATTATATATATATATATATATATATATATATATATATTAGATTTACTATAAAAATTCAATAAATAGATTTTATATTATTTGATAACTACACGTATCTAGAAAAATTAGTCAGATATAATAATGAGATAATCCAAACTAAAATCTGATTAATATTTCTAGATAAGTGTAGCTATCAATTAATCTAAAATCTATTCATTTAATTTTCTAATAAATCTAAAATATGGGATTATTTTAACTATCTAAATAAGAATGAAAGAAGTCCGGATGAAGGTTAAACTCAAAGAACGCATTAGTTGTTTTTAAATTACATGACTCAATAATATATTTTTTCAAAGAACGCGTTAATTGTTTAAAAACAAATTTTTTTTTTACAATTATTGTATGATATATCATTAATACATATATATTACCGAAATAAAAATCACATATTATTGAATTATATATCATTAATACATATATATTACCTGACATGGACATAACTATAAAGAATAATAATATAATGATCTCTTTAGCACAAAGGAAAGGCACGAGAGGAATCTGCCATGTAATTCGTGAAGGGTTCCTAAAATGATAAATCTGCATATTTCTTCATATAAATATATTAAGAAGACGACAAAATTATTTTGTTATTTTGGGAAAGTGGTGCGAGAAGCTTCGTGAAAATCAGGGTAAGTTGCTACTTTTGCTTTTTATTATTTCTATTTCTGACATTTTCTCAATTCCCTAGCAAAATAAAGGCCACTTTAGGAACTGCAAATTTTCTAATATTTTCCTCTTTTAGTTTTTGCTATCGTAATATTGCTATCGTAATATCAATCCCTTGATTGTCATATTACGATAACACAAGATGTATTATACGCATTAAGAGCATCATTATTGCAAGAACCCCATGAGGAGTTCTTATGAATATTTAATCATAAATTTTAAGTTAAGAAATTTTTCTAATAACCTTTAATTTTGTATGCTCCAATGGTAGAACCCCTAATGATGTTCTTAAAAAAAATTATAATAGTTTCCAGATTTGCCTTCTGCATTACTGTCACTAGTCTAGACTAATCCCATTTGTGATCAGGAGATAGATGTGCTGAGAAAGAAATCATTTTGATCAAAATTCTATGGATTCCTATTATTTTCTATTACCAACATGTCCCAGAACAGCGCAAGTCCCATGTATATACAGATACATCAACGACATGCTAGGTTGGTAAATCCATCTAGTGTTTACAAAGCCATATCTCAAGAATGATTGAAATGACAATTCTTCTAAAGAACAATAAATCAATGCAAGTATAAGATAGGAAACAAAAAGTACCTCTCTTGGCCGCGAATTCCATCCATACATCGAATGTGGTCTTCCTCAACTTCACTCCAGCTTCCTGATGCTGGCAGTTCTCAATCAACGACCACAACCAAGCATTTGGACTTTTCTCTCGCCTTCTCAGCCTTGGACTTGTGGATGCTCTCCATCAGCACACGCTTGTTCTTGAACACGTTACCCTTCACTTTCATATACATGTCGTGGTACATGTGCTTGTCGATCTTGTTCGTCTCACAGCACTTGCTCAGGAAACGCCTCATCACCCTCATTCTTCTCATCCAGAGAATCAACATGTCTATGATAGATAGACCATCTGACAACTTAGATTTCTTATAGACCCTGATCAAATTCAATCTCGTAAGAAACTCGAGGCAGAATCTTACAACAAAATAAGACAGACACTAGCAAAATGTGAAATCCGTAAATGGGAAATCAAACGAGCTCTTCTCAAACTCTAATTCAGACGACCTCGATCTCACAAGTTTGTTATCATACTTTAATTTATCACAGTATAATGTAGAAACGACGTTGCAGTCTCACTTCATGAATTAACCCGATTTCAAAACAAAAAAAATCCACACTTTCTATGAAACTCAATCAATCAACCTCCGATATAGTAAAAATCGTCCAAGATAGCTAAAAGAAAACCAAATCTTACTGGAATTTGCCATAGAGATATCATTAGATTCATTGGGATCAAGCCACACTTTTCCCTTCCCACACTTTTCGTCTTCCAGAGACAGAAACTCACTGAGCTCAAGATACTTGCGAGTCGACTCGGTGAGTTCAATTCGAAACACACATCGTTCGAGGTGCTCTCTGCACATGTATGGAGGAGCTGGGCGAGATCACTGAACTTGCCATCGAATCAAATCCTCAAGCTTTTGTTCAGCATCAACATTCGAGACCGAGTAAAACCGAGTCTACCCAGTGGGTTTTACGGGAACGCCTTCGTCGTCCGATGCGCGCAAACCACCGTGAAAGACTTGACGGAGAAAGGATTAAGCCACGCGACGATGCTCGTGAAACAAGCGAAGGAACGAGTCGGTGACGATTACGTCAGATCGGTGGTTGAAGCTGTGAGCAAGCGTGACACGTGGGGTTAAGAACCGATTCTTAAGTTTCCCAAATAAGATCCGGTTCTTAAGAAAATTAACATTTTATTTTTAATTTAATCAATAAAACACCTAAGAAACTCCCTTAAGAATCTGCAATAATGATGCTCTAAGTGATGCAGATATTGTTGAAGCCAATGGTGTTGCTCCTGCATGATGCAAACACGTCGGCACCAGTCGAAATCATTAAAAATTGACCCTATGACTATTCAAATAGTTTCTTGAGGGGTCTTAGTTTGTCTAATATTTTGAGGGTTGAAAATGGTTTAGAACTATTACTATTATAAAACAAGGGGTGATATGGTTGTAGTCCCATCGAAACTTTGATTTTTGGGGGAAATCACATGGAACTTGTAACTTATGATTTTTCTCCATCTAAAGAGTTTGTATGGTCATTTCCCCATTTAAAGTTTCAATCATGTTTTTACCCCAGTAACGTTAAATCCTAACGATTACCGTCTAATCGACAACTAAACCGGTTTACGATTAAGTTAAACCGTTTATCCAAATTAAATCTGGAATAATTTTTTGTTTCAAAAAATAGAAAAAACAAAATAAATTGAAACCCTCTGTCTGAAAAAAAAGATTTCACTAACTTTGAAAAAATTCAAGTCACGATTCTTTTCTAGTCACGATGAACATAAACCCTAAGTCACAATTCACGATTGTTCTCTAATTCTCCAAACAAAAACATAAACATAAACCCTTATTCTCCAAATTCAGGAACGTTGAAGAGAAAATCACAAAGGATGAGGTAAGCTTGAGTCGAAACCGAAACTTTTTTGCGATTTCGATTTCAAAGCTTGAAAAAAAATATGCGATTTCGATTTCAATCCTTGGGTTGGGTTTTTGATTTCGGTTTCTATTTGGATTGGGTTTTGGATTTCGATTTCTATTTGGATTGGATTTTCGAATTCTGTTTGAATTTGGGATGATGATAACGATGGCTTCTCCTTTTCTGTTGTTGTCTTAGTGACGAAATTCCCTTCAGTGAGCTGCTTCAGAAAATGATGGACGAAGAGAGTGATCCTAGTGATCCAGATTTCGACGACCAATGTGTAGAAGAAAGTGAGAGCACAAATAGTGAATCTGTGGGTGAATTTGAAGAAGAAATTATGGATAAATTCCAGCTAGAGATCGAAGACGCTGTATCACAGTTTAGGGATAAAGTTGTGATCCCGCACCACGTGATTCCTGAAAGCGAAGATGAAGCTGTTCCTGTGAAAAGATCGAACCGGTATATAAGAAGGATATGAGAAGGAACCTTCCACCGTGAGCAATTCTTTGCTAGTAGCATAGCTGTAAAAGAGGCGGTGCTCGATCATGCTCTCAAAAAAGGCACAAACATCAAACAATATAGGTGGGATAATGATAAAATAGCTTTCAAATGTGCTGATTCTCCTTATGCGTGGCGAGTGTTTGCTTCAGTTAACAAGAAAAAGGGTGCTTGGGAAATTACAATGTATGATGGTAGTGATGGGATTCCTGGTAAGCATTCTTGCAAGCAAAATGGAAAATGTAAGATTTTGAAAGATCCTGTTATTGCACGATTGATTTTAGACAAGGTCAGAGAAGATCCAGATGCTTGGATGCCAAAGAAGATTCGAACTCAGATCATTGACCAATGGAGCCTTTTCCCGACACCGAATCAGTGCTCTGAAGCTAGGAGGAAATGTATGAAGTGGATAAAGGCAGAGTATGAAGATCAGTTTGCACACATCAGAGGTTATTGTGACAAAATCTTGGAAACAAACCCGAGATCAACAGTGGCAATTGAAACTGTTCCTGGACCAAATGGTGATGAGTTATTTGACCGTTTCTACGTGTGCTTCGAGGCTCTTAAACGATCTTGGAAGACTTTAAGGCCACTCATAGGAGTCGATGGTACTTTTCTCAGAGGAAACATGAAAGGACACCTGCTAGTTGCGATTGGAAGAGATAATTGTAACAAAATGTACCCTATAGCGTGGGGAATTGTTGGAACTGAGGACGAGCATAACTGGATATGGTTTGTTAGAATGTTGAAGTATGATGTAGATCTAGGCGATGGTGAAGGATTCGTCGTAATGTCTGATAGGCAAAAGGTAATGTCTTGGAGTTACAACAAGACACAATATACCAAACACCTTAAAAGGCTTAAAGAGTGGGATTTGGACGTCTTCAATGATGTGATGAAGAGAGACCCAGAAACTTGGTGCTTAGCGTATTAAAAGAATGAGAAGAAGTGTCTCGATGATGTGGAGAATAACACGGTTGAATCTTTCAACAACAGCATTGTCAAAGCCAGAGAGAAACTAGTGATGCCAATGTTAGAGACTATTCTGAGACTTGCGATGGAGCGTATACAGAGAAGAAGGGCCGAGGAAAACATGCACATGGAGTTACACACACCTTATGTGACTGAGTTTCTGGAAGCAGAGAAGAAAGAGGCGAAGAAAAGCATTGTTCATTCAGCAGGATTGGGGAAGTATGAGGTTAGGCTCGGTTATGATCAAGAGGTTGTGAATTTGAGAGACAAAACATGCTCCTGTTGCAAGTGGGATATCTGTGGAATTCCTTGTGAGCATGCTTACGGTGTAATCTTGAATTATAATCTCCAACCGGAGGAGTATGTGTCTGATTGGTTTCTGACTAGCCGTTGGAGAGACACTTATGCTGAGAACATTAATCCAGTAAGAGGACCTGGTTATTGGGCTACTGGTGACATCTCTTTGGTTGCTATTAACCCTGATAGGGCCAAGAAGAGCAAGAAGGAGAAAAGAAAAAAAAAAAGGCAAAAACGAGTCTCCAAGCAAAAAGAAGGGTAAGAAGCAGAAAGATAACTCGGAGACAGGTGCGGAGGGAGAAGCAGGTGCCGAGACAGTGAAGAAAAAGAGGGTAATGCACTGTAAGAAATGTGGCGGAGGTAGACACAATAGTCGTACTTGCCCAAGGAGAAAAGACAAACAGGTTTGTATTTCTTTAACATTGTTGTTTTTCATTTTGTTGGGCTTGTTGGTTGTTTAAGATATACTGTTTAATGCTTATAATTGCAGGTGGATGGTGAATCTTCTACACAGCCCATGTTACAAGTAGACGACGCCTAGAAGTTGCTAAGTAGAAGATTAGAAGATTGGTTTAGCTAGTCTAAGAAGGGAGTAAATATTTTTGGCATCCTTAGAAGATTTCGGCTATAAGTAGGTTATAAGTATGCTTTATTTTGTTTCTTTTTGTTCTTCTAAGAAGAGAAGTAAATGTTTTGGCCTTCTTAGAACAATGTTCGGTGTTTTGTTCCTATTGTCTTTGTAAAACCAATGTGGTTTGGCTATGATATGTTTTCTTCTTTCACTATCTCATCAAAACAAAAAAAACAGATGACACAAAATTTCAAATTTAAACTTACCATTGCATTACAATCTTACTTGCCACAAAACAAATTCAAACAAAAGAACACACAAGACGACACATTGTCTAGAGCATTGTCTAAAGCCTTACCTACCTACGATACATTTCCATAGAATGCTACCCAAACAGTTTGCTAGCACCAATGATGATGATGAAACCAATGACAACAAGAACACACATTGTCTTCCAAAGACTCCACTTCACATCAGAGACTGCCAACTCAATCCTCTCACTGATCCTCCCTTCTAAATCCATTTCCATTTTGTCAAACATCTTCTTCTCAAGCTCAATGCTCTCCTCCATGATTATCTTCATCTCCTTAACCTCCTCTTCGACTTTCTTAGCTTTAACATCCACCAACCTTATCTCGTTTAGCAAAGTCTCGTCCACCCATTGAAACACATGGTCGTCTCCCTCCAACTACAAGACGTAAAGCATGGTTATATCGGGTCATAGGATTTCAAATTCTCTATTGAAAAAATCAAAGGATAAAAAATCAGTTTACCCTCTGTTCCGCAGCATATGCACACCTGTAGAACCTTCTAAATGGGTTTGTGTCCTTTCTCGAAACCAATTCGCGGATAGACCGCCCACACCAACAGTTCGTCGGAACCTCGCCATTACCTCCTCGTGACCTTCTACAAGACAAGCTGTTCGAACCTGACGACAAGTTGGTCATGTCTGAAGCTTGAAGAAACGTTGATAACCTTCAATTGACACAAAACCCGAAGGATTCTTCAATTTCGAAACCCTAAATCGACACAGAATTGGGAAATTTGGGAGAAATTTTTTTCTGCATTTGGAGAGGAATCGGTTAGATTAGAGAAGAATCCTGACTTGAGTTTTTTCAAGGTTAGTGAAACCTTTTTTCTCAGACAGATTTGTTTTTTTTCTTCTATTTTTCGAAACAAAAAATAATTCCTGATTTAATTCGGATAAACGATTTAACTTAATCGTAAACCGGTTTAGTTGTCGATTAGACGGTAATCGTTAGGATTTAACGTCACTGGGGTAAAAAACATGATTGAAACTTTAAATGGGGAAATAACCATACAAACTCTTTAGATGGGGAAAAAATCATGAGTTGCAACCATGTAGTTTCCCCCAAAAATCAAAGTTTCGATGGGACAACAACCAATAAAATTTACTTTGTTTTTTGTTTTTTTGCTACAACTGACAATTACTTTCTAATTTGTATGACATTATTTTTTCATCAAAAATTTTAAAATATCGTTTCACTAATATTGATGCTAAGCATATTCAAATAAATCACTTAACGGATAATTTTTAATTGTATATAGATGAACTTGAATTTTATAGAAGCTCTGATTTTTTTTTATTTTTTATTTTTGAAAAATGAAAAGCTCTGAATTTACAGCCAAAATTTAGGGATGTTTACCAACTGCGTCGATTCCTTCATGTTATTTCTATAAAAAAATTTAACACTTCTTTGAAAATCGAAAACATTTTAAACAAAAAAAAAAAATCGAAAATATATTTTAAAGATGTAAGAATGCACTCATTTGTATAAATTTAAACTATAGTTATATCAATGAATCTCACTATATAAACAACTTAATCAGTCTTTTGAATCTTTATAATTTTGAATATTTTAAGAAATCAGCTAGTCTAGCCACCATTGTATAACCCCTAGATTATGGAAAGATAGAAATCTATTATGTACGACATATAGCACTACTGATGGTAAAACTAAATATATGTTTTGGTAAAAATAAATATATGTTTATCCTCGTTATGGTTGATGTAGTTGTGAAGTTGCTGCGAGCTAGGATACATTATAAGGGAGACGTTTTAACACAACAGCCTGAATTATTTAAACAAGGTGTAAGAATAAAACATAAAACTCCGCTGCCAAAATTCGAAACATTTTATTTATAAAACAAACTTAACTTAAAAGACAAGAATATTAACAGTGAGATATTTTGAGACCGGTATGATATAATATTTAATTAGAATATATCTATTTACCAGTGAAAAATTAATAAACCTGATGATATATACTAATATTCGTTTGCATATATTTTATATTTATTTCTCCTAAGCAGGGGACCAAAGCTATTTGTTGTATATTTAATGAAACCAAAAGTAAATGGCCAGAGTGAGAGGACCACATATTTCCTTTACATTTTTGTTTTTTGAATTATAAAATATCTGCACTGTTCAGATATAAAACCCCAAAATTTATGCAGCCGATATCTTAGACTTAGACCGACAATATTAATTTCTCAATCATATAGGGAAAATCACAACTAACTACTAATAAATTTCCGTAGAGAAAACACACCAATACAATAAACTGAAATATAAACAATAATAAAATAATATTGATAACATAATAGTTTTTTTTTTATAAAAAACTTAGAATGTACGTCTTATTCGTTTTCCCCAAAATGGGCATTGTTTGAAAGATACAATGTGAAGCTCAAGATGAAACAACTACTAAGAACAAGACATAGAAACAAACTACAGTGAAACGATCATGTGAAGCTAATGATCTGATCGACTATGGGAAGAAGAGTGATTATGGTTGGAAAGATCTGAACCAAGTAGAAAGGTAGCTTTCAATAAATAACAGGCTGATCGATGGGATGAGGAGGGTGCAGGGGATCGCCGCAACTTGACTCTGTCATCATGGTCCATACCTGCAAGCTTTGCTCTGATGAGAAGTTGAATTTCCTTGTTCAAAACAATGGTCGGTTACTCGGTTTGGAAGTAGCGTTGTACAATCTTGAATTTCTTTCTTTTCACAAAAAATATACTATACAGCTTGAAAGAGAATCTTACAAACCGCCTTCAAATTCTTGTTTCGAGATTCACGTAAGTTTTGAGTGATTACACATAGATAACTTTTGAGTATATTCACGTAAGTTTTGAGTGATTTACACATAGATAACCTTTCTCTAAATGTCTTAGTCAATATCTGTTATGTCATTTGGCTATTCCATATTTTGACTGCACTTACTACATTGATTTATCAACCACATTCATATTATTGATCGTGCTGAACAGTAGTGACTGCTTCATCCGCAATTATTAGAATTATAGCCATTCGCTATAAACAAAAAATTCCAAAATTCACAATATAGATAATCTTAGCAACAATGAGATACCTTCAAAATTTTATCCAATTTGGAGGATAAGTTTAAGAATGTGGAATGGAGAAGACAAAAAATATAAAAAAGATTACAAAAAAACGTTATTATTTGGTAAGAAAATAAATAAGATAAAAGGTACGGCTAAGTTTGGCGGTTTGGAGAGTTGAAAAACAAGGAAGAGGAAGAAAGAGATGGAGATTGTGAGAGGACAATGGAAACAAAACATGTGCACGCCTCTCTCTCTCTCTCAGTTCTTCATTGCATCAAAGATTCAGGTCCCACTTCTATTATATGTAAAGGCCCCATTTCAAATTTAACCCCCTTTTGCCTTTTTTTTATCCTCAATTTTTCTTAGTTATTCTTTTATGATGTTAATTAGATCTGCACTTTAAACCAATGTGATAATGAATTTTACTGCTTTCCAAATTACCAACGAAGGTGACGATACAATTTCACTGTATCCATGACGTTTTTTAGCATGTACAATGGTTTTGATAATAATAAAATATGGTAAATAGAAAGCACGGAAAAACGTTTTTTTTTTCTTTGTTGTGTTTCGATGTCGTTTATAAGTTTGAGATAGAAAATAGTATTACAGAAAATTGTATTTATTTATTTATTTTAATTTTTAAAATAAAATTAAAGACATATATGTTATAGCCTATGTTCGAAAAATGGGATGCCTAGCCGATTAATCGTTTGAAAAAGCGTTCGACTTAAAAAAAATCAAATTAAGCAGTGGCGATTTTACCCTAATCGGTTTAGAAAAATTGAATTTTCGATTAATTATCTGACTAGAAGGATTGATCGGATAAATTGCTGATTTTAACCAAATATTTTTTTTAAAATTTTTGGACTAAAACGTTTCGAATGAGTTTTAATAAAAAAATGTTATTTTTTATTGGATTTAGATCTATTTTATTTTTATAATTAGGTTAAAAAGATGATTAAACACCAACATCGACATATATACAACATAAATATTTATGATGTGTACATAAACAATATTTATTTTATAAGAAAGTTATAAATTTTGAATTAGGTGTGAATCTATGAATATTTTTTATGAAAAATAATAAAAATCTATCTATAGATTTTCCTTTGATTTAATTAATTTAATATGATATGTTTATTTTTTTCATTTTTTTAAACAAAATAATAAAGAAAAATCTAAAAACTAATCTCCTATTAGTCCTATTTTTTTTTGCTACGCCTACTTCGATCCTCTAACTAGCGTCTAATTCTTTTTTGAATATTAATTATATTACTATGTTGTAAAAAAAATAATGATTTATCGTGGAAAAAAATTAAAAAACAATAAATAAATAACTGAGCTATTGTCTAACACTCTAACTCTAGCTCCAAATAAATTTGACTTGTTGATTTATTTATTTTTTTGGAACATCATTAGTGGAAAAATTATGATAAAAGAAAATTAGAATCCCATTGGAAAAATATTCAACAATTTTCTTGACATATGACAGATAGTTAGATACTTTGAAATAAATAGAATTTTCAGTTTTCTTCAACTTATTAAATAGTATTACATTTTACGTCAAAAAAAAAAAAAAAAAAATTGTGTGTGTGCGTGGTTTTCACGTGAAGATGGTTAAGAAATTAAAAAACAAGAGTGGGTTTTTAAATTGGGCCCACACCGTGGCAGTAGCAGGCTGAGAGAGAATGGGTCCCACAACGCCCATGATCCCAAAATTTCCAAAGAAAATGGAGACAGCTTCTGTGTTTATCCGAAAGTCACCCTCACGCTTTGGATTATCTTCATTGGTATTTTATTCATTTATTTATTCAAATTGTATCCTTCTATTTTCTTCAAAATATAATTATTTACAGATAAAATGAAATGGTGAAAAAAAAATGCAGTGCTCGACAAAGGTCCACACATTTGTCTGTATTTTATCTATTCAATATCCATAAGTCACCACAATTACACTACGACAATTTCGATAGAGTTTCACGATTCGATTATTTTGATATGATTTATAGCTTTGCATAAAAAGTATGAGTTAGGTATTCAAGAATTACATCCGGTTGATTTTTTTTTTCAATGATTCATCAAATGAAGATACTACCAATTAAATGATGTATTTGTAAGAGAAAACAAAAGAAAAATAGGAACATTATTCATTTTTATTTGTCAAAAACAAAAAAAAACATTATTCATTTTAAACGAAAAAAGAATGTACAAGAAGATACTATCAATTTAATCTCATTTTCAAAGACGAAATGTCGGCATCCCGATTATTTGCCAATCATGTATAATAGTAACATAATTATGTTAGAGCCAAGTTTATTCTAAAGAATATCCTGTTATAAAAAAAAGTTTCTAAAGAAAAATGTATTTTTTCCATTTAATTTTGGTGTTGTTTAAGTTTTTATTAAAAATTATTGGGTCCTGTAAATTCGCTTTGTAAATTAGCCCTGTAAAAAAATTAGTTCTGTAAATTCGGCCATTTTTAACCATATTATAAAATACATGGTTTAGAGCTTAATGTTTTATATAGGACCGGGCTAACCCTGTTAGTTTGAGCCCATATTTACATCCATAATCATGGCTAATAACTTGTAACTCTAATTTAGCAAAAAAAAAAAAAACTTCTCTATATCCATATGTATTAGTAGTTCATAGGCCACTGTTCCGAAATGTTTTACCATTTATTTCATGGATCCATAGTAAAACATTTCGGAACATTTCGTATCCTATGGAACAACATACTCAAGCCTTTGAACCAGTTTCCAAATGCATTAGCTCCATAATCACTATACAACAATGGCTAAAGTAAGCACTTAATGACACGCGGGAGATAATTAGGATTTCAAAACCATAACAATTTGCTTTTTGTCTGTATCTTATGAAAAGCCAATCCAAACGCATAAACTACAACACACACACAAATCGCCTAACATTTTTTGTAATTTAATCTACTTAAAACTAAACGAAATTCGAACACAAGGAACACCGAGTTCCATAAAAAATATTATGTTCATTTCGGTAACAACAAAATTTTTTAAAAATAACCAAACCGGAGTCTCAATAATCAAAATAACATTGGTTCTACATCAAAACAAAAACCAAAATTGTTTGCAAGCTCATTGTTCAAACCGTGATTTATTCTTTGTGAAGAGAAAGAAATGCAAGGTTGCATTCTGGTGTTTTAAAGCCAACTCATGTTTTGGTGAAGGAAATTCTTCGCGCAAAGCTATCTGGAATAGAAAATATGAGAACATTTTCAAGTAGAAAATATGAGGAAGTTATAAAGATGACTACTTGGTTGTGAACAGATACCTTGCAGAACAGCAATGAGAGGAGGCTTCCCTCTGAATGGCACGTACTTCCAAACTAATGAGGTAACTTTTGCCTAATTGGAGTCAGTTTGAGCAATCACTACAAGCAAAATTATACCGTAGGCTAAATTTGAGTAACTGTGCAGGTTTTTGCTGACCATGGCTCTAGTATAAACCCGATTGACGTCCCAAGAAATTCGATAGGGGGCCTACGAAGAAGAATCGTGTACTTTGGATCCTCTGTAAGCGCGTGTTTTGGAGGTAAGATTTAAAAAGAAGTATCAATTTATACATGTGTATGATATATGTATACATCCAAGGTCATGCCTGAATATACATTTCCGATTTGGTAGGTTTATCAGTGGAAGCGATTCAATACGGTTTCTGGACAGGTATGTTAATGTTTGATGCTTATGCTATGGTTAGCTGGAAACACCTTTAAGAAGCACATAGATAGTAACTAACTTTGAATTAACGGAAAGAGCTAGGAACAGACAAAAAATAATGAACTAGGAACAAACAAAAACCAGTCAGAATGTTTTTGCTTTGGTGAAGTTTTAGAGATAGACTAAGTTGGTTAATGAAGAGGATTCAATGATACTAGGTTTCATATAACATTGCATTTTGACTACAATTGTAATATGTGTGTATAAGGGGATTTGACCGGAAGAGTAGGAAACCAAAAGCTCTAGTAAAAAGACTGCATTGCCCACCCAGCAAAAGGAAGAATGAGATTTGAGTGAGTGAAACCATCAAGATTTGCATTAACAGCTTAGTTTTTTTTTGTTTTGTTTATTCTCATTGATTTCAAATTTAGGAAAAGTTAGTTAGTTTCTTTTGCTTCATTGCCACAATTGTGTTTGCAATTCATCTTTTTAGTCTTTAACAGAAGCGATGTTATCTAATTTTTTCAGCAGCAGCAAAGTCATCTTTTACCTTATATCTATTTAGTAACAAAAGCTTTGTTTATGGCTAAAAGTGCCTTATACCAATCAATCAAGTCCAAAACTTTTCAATAGCCAAACCCTCAAAAGCGACTCATAGAAACGCTAACTCAAAGCTGATTCACCAAATCAGATCCAAATACAAACATTTTTTTCAGGGTTTAATCTAAGTCAACCAATTTTGGTTCCCACCACAATCAATCACAACCAAACCAGAATTTGAAACCATTCTCGAATCTCAATTCAGAAAATAAAAATATAAACCATTCAATAAAAAGATGGGACTTTTTATTAGTTCTTAATCAAATCGAACTACCTTTTACTGGATCGATGCACAGAAGCGTTCAAGAGTCGAGATTTTGCCGCTTTTAGCTTTTAAAATGATATTTTGATTTGTTCTTCTCTTTCCCTCTTTAATATCTCCGTAAATGGGCTTTCAAATAAAGCCCATAACATACAAATTCGGCCTGCAAATATTCGCGTAAAGCTGGAATTGGTTTAAAACAGAGTGGGAAAAAGGCCCGTTGAATATATATAGTATCTCAAATCATCTAAAACAATATATTTCTGAAACATATGTTGAATTATCTGGCTCACCGAACCGATACAGATACTTAAGCAAAGCTGTTGACCAACAAAAAAAAAAATGTTGAATTATCTAAAACGTTAAAATTCCGGTAATACACAATTTTTTTCTTTGTCGAATTTCGGTAACAATACAAATCCACCACAATCAGATTAAAATTTCACAAATAGCCAAATCATAGACATAAACTAAAACGAATCAAATCATCACAACACTAGGAATTAATCCGTGCTAATTATAGCGCTGTGTAATTTTTTAAAAATAAATTATTTTAAAATTTAAGAAAATTGTTTTTATCTGTAACTAATGATTATAGATAAAGATGTCAATATGTAATAATTTGTCTATTTAACCCGTTTTGCAGTGAACTAAAATATTATTCGGAGTAATTCGCAAAAACTTATAATCTTGAAAACATAACTCTAATATGCACCGTGAAATGACTTTGATTTTTGTGGTTAGTCTACGAAACTCTTTAAAAAATAGCTTTTTGTCATCATTTTGGGCCACAACATAGCAGCCCAATATTTCAATTCTCAAATAAATAATTAAAACAAAATATTTATCAAAATAAATCTAAATTGAAATGTATTATATCAAATCCATTTAAATTTAAAAGCAAAAGTTTGACCAAAAAACAAATAAAATTCAAATAAATTGTATTACTAAATAAAACATAAAATCAAAACACTTTAAATCTAAGTAGTAGAGTTTATATTAGAATCTCATTTATCATCTTCTAAATCATCATCACCATCAAGAGGTATATATAAAAAAAAAGTAAAATAATATTAAGTTTTGACATGTATAAATCATATAGAAATGTCATTGAAAATCTATAGATAATGATTTTAAAAATATGAAGTAAATATGAATAAATGATAATGTATAGAAAATATGTCAAATTATTATTTTTAGAAAGATAAATGTTTAAATAAAATCTCTAACTAATTAAAATATAAAGTTTCAAGCTTTTCGGGCTAGTCCGAGCCCGGTCGAGCTAAGCCCGAAAAATACACTAGTCCGAATAGGCTTAATCCGAAAGACCCGATTTTTTGGGCTTATATTTCTATATCCGAACCCATTTTTTTTTCAGGATCGGACCAGACCGACCATCTAGCTTTGGCCCTAATTAACACCTCTATCTCTCCCCATCTCTCGGTTTATGTCGCTCAATTTGCAAACCCATGATCAAATAATAACTATAATTTTTATTAAAATATAAAACAGCATGTATGTATACATCAAATAGGTCAGTCTGATTTGAAGTTTCACCAATCACTAGAGGAATTTATTTCAACCTTTTTTGTTATTGGTTTTGGAATATATTAATCTTTATTAATCAGGACTAGCTCCATCGAATGTATATAAATTGCCACTCTCAAAATATTTCGGGGTAGATATTGATCGATACATTCTCTTTTTTAACTGTTTAGATTTGTTGTAAAAAAAGAAAAAAAATTGTTGTATACAGACCCGTCCCTGCTATAAAGCAAGTGAAACACTTGCTTTAAGACCACAATATATATTTAAAATTTAAGGGCCACTATCATAAAATGTTGGTTTGGTCTGATGGTTAACCACATTGATTTTGCATCAAACAATATCTTATTCAAACCCTTCCTTGTACATCTTCTTATATATATTTTTGGCAATATTTTTTCTCCTGTGTGTATGTACCTCATATTTTCTTATCTTTTTTTATGCAATTTCCAATTCCTTATAGATTTATATTTGGAGATATTTCCATGGTTTGTCACTTATTTAAGTTTTTGTTATTTTTAGTACTTTTTTAAAATTAGTTAAATTTCTAATACTTTCGTCAGTCAAAAAACCAATTTACCCCCTCCCTTTATTTTACCGTGTACCATACACAACCGTCAACGCCGTACTGTAGCATGAGCAAATTTAAAAAAAATCAGGGTGTATCCAAAGTGCTAAAAAACTAAATAAATTTAAAAAATGTTAAAAACTAACTAAACCTAAAATAAGTGACAAATTATATAAAATCCCTTTTATTTTTGGGATAATAATAGAAACAATCTCTTCTTCTTTTATATAGTAGATTAAACATAAATTATAATAAATCTTAACAAAATTTAAAACTCTCAACGTCGTTACCTAAGAAATATGACTCTTTAGAATACACAAACCATGATTTCACCATATTCAATGATTTGAAGTACTTTTATGTTATTTGTGTTCCTTTAACCATTAATATTTATATATAAGACCACATATATTTCAAATATGCTTTAGGCCACTTAAAATTAAGGGACGACACTGGTTATATACGTTCGGTTTATTAAATTTTGTTTCTTGCATCTATAAATTTAGAACATTCAACTCATAATTTATGCAGATCAAAGACTAGCCAGCATCAAATAATTCACATGTTAGTTTAAAATAACGTTAAACACGTTTTAAGTTTTAAGTTTTAACTTTTAACTGGTGGAAAAGATTCAAATTGTGTATGTAGCGTTAGTAGTATATATTGGACGACTACCCCATATAAGTGAACAAACTATCAGTAGATGTATCACGTATCTTATAACTACATCAATAATCATCTATATAAAAGACCGCGCGTAGCGCGGCTAACCGATTAGTATGTAATAAACTCAATTCTAATTCTAATTTTGTAGTTATGATCTAATTTTGTAGATATGATAAACTCAGTGAATGTCTAATTCTGTAGTCGGTTTTGTTTGGTTTGAGAGATAATAATTTAATTCAGGACTCTGTTCATTGCAATGCAAACTAAAACTAAACACATATAGTTGGCTTTAAAGCTGAACAAAATAGCAGCACTTAAAGAGTCTCGAGGAAACATGATCAAGAACCAAAACCATGTACAGCTAAACGATTTGGAAATGGTCATAAAGGCTGCTAATATCTCAAAAGACAAACCAGCTTTTCAAAAACCAAACCAAGACTCCTCGCTAAACCGACAACTAAAAGATTACGATGTCTTGCAGTTGCATAATTTGGTATCCTTGCAGGGCCGTTTCTGAGAATTATAGAGCCAAAGACAATTTAATAGAAGTTTATTTTAATTAATTAATTTTTTTTTTTTGCATTTTGGGGCCAAATATACATATATATTAACTCGTAAAATTTAGGGTTCATAGGCCAATGTTTCATCTGGCTGTCCTCAAGACCGGCCCTGTATCCTTGAGCAGATCACAATTTCAACTCATGAGCCATATTCACATACGTATTACGCATGAACCATGTTCACTTTTAAGCAGTCCCGACTCTTACCCATGGCCAGAGGGGCGACCGTCCTAAGTCAAAAGATTTTTGTTTTTATGTTTTAAAATTTTATTTAAAAAGCCATGATCTATTATCTTTTTTTTTCCAGCAAACCCTTAATCTATTAGTTCCTACATATATAAATAAGTAAAGTTCGTATCTATATCTATGTGATTAACAAAATTAGCTCATAATCTCAATTGATTTTATATTGTAAAATATCACATATTTAAGGTTTATTAGATTTTTGTGCTCTTAAAAGACAACACATCATAAAAAATATTAAATATGAAAAATCAGTAAAAACAAAACATTAATACATATTAACTTCTTTTTTTACTATGTCAATATTTTCCACACAATATTTTGATAAGCTAATATTTTTCAGCCCACAAAAACTCTTGAGGAAATTTGATTTAATATTCTAAAAATTTTGTATATTTTGAAAAGTAATCCATGTTTTAAAAACTTTGAAAACTAACTTTTTCATTAGATAAAAATACAATTATACCCATCTTGAATTTTGAAAATATACAAATACAATAATTAATTTTATGTTTTTATTTTTCGGGATAAATATATATTGTAAAATAAATATTTAATAATAATATTGTATATAGATATATATCTACTAGAACAAAATAAATTATTTTAATGTGGATGATGTGTATGTGGTTTTAAACATAAACAACAATCATTGGATTGCTTTGGTTATTTATATTCCTCGCCAGCAGATTGATTTGTATGATAGCAGTGTTATGCATACTGATGATAAAGATTTATATCAGTTTGAGAAGTCGTATGCGAAGCTATTTCCATATTTCATCAGATCGTTAAGTCTTCCCGTTGATCAAAGTGCAAGTATTGCCTAGTACACGATTAAGATGCAAAACAGAATTCCGCAAAACATACAATCAGGTGATTGTGGAATGTATGCATTGAAATATACCGAGTGTCTTGCATTAAATTTTGATATGCAAGCTGGTCTCTGTGATGCAAATATGAAGAACATTCGGAAGAAAATGGCGGCATAAATATTTTCGATAGCAGATCACTGTGGAAGACTTTAAACGTTTGTATTCTTTTAGTTTGGGATTTTTAGGATTTTAATGGGTTTTTTTTTAGGATAGGTACAAGTTTTTAAACTTTTGTCTCAAATTAGTTTATGTTCTTTGATTTGTTTTTAAAACTAGTTTCGGTTTGGTGATTGGATGGTATGAATTTCAATTCTTATTATAGTAGATTAGTAGTGTCTAAATTTCTATTTTAATTTGAGTCCACGAAAATGTCAATTGAAAATCAGTAGAAAGCTGTTGGATTTGGCTTAAGTCCATGAGAGACTTTTAGAGTGAGAGGCTTAAGACCATTTAACCTAAATTGAAGAAGGATGCGTTGCAGAGGATAATAATTTCTGTAACAAAATCAGAGCTCCATAAGAGCATGGATATATTAAGAAGAAGATAAATGTGGGATGAGAAGAGAAATAAATAAATAGAGTGAGATAGAAGAATTCAGAAGAGAAAGGATGAGAGGTAGAAGAAGAGAGGAGGAAGAGTTACTTACGCGAAAGAGAGAATGAGGAAGAAAACATCATGGTTTTATGGATGTGATCTTGTTTCAAAAACTTTAATTTTTTTTATAAGTTTCAACTCACAGAATGATCGAATTTTCTCATCCATTATTTTTTAAATTCTTATTTTAATTAATAAATTTAAAATATAATTCATTTTAAAATTAATCAAAAATAAATATAATTAGATTTTAAAATAAGAAAAAATTTATTTGATTTATCTTTGATATTTGAGTAATTTTAGATGTTAAAAATGTTAGTTTTCAAAGTTTTTTAAACATGGGTTAATTTTCAAAATGGATAAAAAATTTGGAATATTAAACCAAATCACCCAAAACTTTTTGTCTTTTATCCATATTTTTTTTCTACTCTATTAGCGCCAATAATATATGCATTTCACATTTTTCTTTCTCTAAATCTATATTGCCTCATAGAGTTCTGACTACTGCTTTTGACTACATAAATCTCATCTTGCAAATTTTAGAAAGACACATAACACATCTTTCGAAGAGGCTTCCAATTTAGTATATTTTTGTTACGTTTTGCTTCCCTTATGTGGTAGCTTTATTTTGTTTTTGCTCAAGTATTTTTCTCTCATCCCAAATAGATCGTTCTAAAATTGGAAAATTTAGGCATTTGAAATTTATACAAATGCAAAGTGTTTCGCATGACCAATTATATCCAATTCGTCTCTAATTTCACCATGGAGTCGGTTGTTTTGATCAAACGTTTGAGTTTTTATGGAAGAAAAAAAAAATGATCACTTCATCTTTAGCTTTGTTGTAGACTATGTTCTCAAATTTTTTTAGATTTTTACTTTTTAAGAGAAAGATTGAGATTTTGTAAATATGAGTTCTCGGCAAAATACAATATTATCTTATGTGTAATTTACTATGAATAAAATAACGCATAATCAATGTTTCTCTTCTAGGCTTAAATATGTTGGTTGATTCTTTAATTGTAGTTTTGCATAAAAGAAAAGACACACAACTTCTTCTCAAGATGGTTCACAATGCCTCTTGAGTTGGTTCTCCATAATGAATCTATCAAAAATGAGAAAAAACTATTGTCCAATGTAAAAGTCCAAAACATGTATCAATATTTTGTTTGTAGTCTGAACTTGTAGTTAATATTCATGACGAGAAAGTGTTTGTCGTTGAGATTTTTCGGATTGTAAGAGTTTTAGAGTTTCTAGCTTGGTAACTATCTATCATGAGAGTTTTAGAGTTTCTAGCTTGGTAAGAAAATGTAGATATGTAAATCACATGCTTGAAATTGATCTTGCAATAAAAATATATCCAAAACGTCATGCTCAAAACTTGCACGAATGAATAGAGATACTAAAAACGTATACAAATACGACCCACATATAATCATTTACTATATTTAATTTTAATTTTTTTATATTTTTATAATATAAATAAAAGGTTCATATTTCATATTTTGCCTAAGGTCGTCAATATTATCAAGACGGTCTTGTCCTCATGGTGAAGAGGCTGGCAATGAGGGTCCTTTTCCTCAGACGTGAAGAACTGGGTTGATAGTTATAAAGTCTCACGCAGACTTGTAAGCGCTGAACCGTTGAACTCTTGTTGATGCTATTTGAGGTAGTTACGTTAATGTGGCCTTAATATATAAATCTGATTAGGCATATTACGAGGATTGTGATCACTAGATACGACATCTTTTTGCTGTTTGGACCAAAAATTTAGTCATATCATTACCTGAGTTCTATTGCCTTTTTTGCACCAATTTTGTAGGCTTTCGGGGTTAAGTACTTCATCAAGGAAGAACAGCTTGATCGTGACGTTGATCAGTAGCGGACCTACGTTGTGGCTAGGGGGTCAATTGACCCCGATTAAGTTTATATATAAATCATTTTATATAGGATTGTTAAGTAAATTTTGGATTATTTTGATGACTTCTTTTTCGTTGACCCCGGTTACTTTGGTTCAAAATCTTAATTTGCACCCACCATCTTTTTATTTTGCTTAATTTTCATTAGTCATTTTTAGTCATATATCGATAGATTCTTTAATTATTTTTTTCACTAGATAAAACTACAAAACATAATAAAGTCTTATATCTCTCTAGTTTAAGAACCATAGTTTTATAGTTTCATATTAAAAATTATTTACCTAATATTAAACCATCCCAAAATAACTTAGCTTTTAATATTAATATATTTTAAAATAAATATTTAATATTAATATATATTTAAAATGAATATTTAATATTAAATTTGCACCCGATAAAAATATTTTCTGGGTCCGTCACTGACGTTGATGATGTTGATAGAGCTGTAAAGGATTGCTCTCTTTTGATGATTTTGTTTTACATTTTGTGTCATTAAAAAAGAATTCAAATTATTCTTTTGATTGCGGTTGGCCTGTAGGGGGAACTTGAAGATTATCAGATTTCAAGAAAGAAACTCATATCATTCTGGAATAATTTAATTATTGAGTGCCAGGATGGACCTTTGTTTGATAAACTCTTGTTTCCCAAGTGCATGGACTACATAATCGTACTGTCACGGTTTGTGTTCAAACATTACAAGCTTATGTGGTCATATGCCACATAGAATTCTATTCATGTTTGTCGTTTTTCTACTTCTAATTCTATTCAAGAAGATACTATCAATTTAATCTCATTTCCAAAGACGACATGTCGGCATCCCGATTATTTGCCAATCATGTATAATAGTAACATAATTATGTTAGAGCCAAGTTTATTCTAAAGAATATCCAGTTACAAAAAAAAATGTTTCTTCTAAAGAAAAATGTTTTTTTTTAATATATTCAACCCATAACAAAAAAATATTGATTTTATAGCGCTGTACGTATTTTATTTTTATTTCATTAATTTACTCATTTGTTCTCTTCCATTATACTCCCATAGTGGATGTTTATACAGTCATGATATAAGGCGCAAATTGATGACGGATAGACCATAAATTCATCCATCTACAAGGTATTGGTGCAATTTTGTTGTAAACTATTATAACTGAAAACCTAAATACTTCTACTGGTTGCTATTCTAAATAAAATACCTATTCTAAAATACTCAGACTAGTAACCCACTAACATCTTGTTGAAGCAAACGATCTTATTTTGGTAAAATTGAATTACCAACTGATAATGAAAAAAAATTGTTAGAAGTTTGAAGCTCGAACACTGCCATAAGAGTCATAATAACTCATAAGACTAAACTTTAGGAACCAATTCTTTAGTTCTTTACTGGGCTTGAATTTCTAAGTTGGGCCGGACTAACTATTTCCCTATATTTTGTGCTTTCCTTGGCAATTATCTACACTAGTGCTATAATCATACATAATGTTCAAATACTTTATTTTCATATATTTGTACATATATTAAATATCGTGAAAATTAATAAGATAATCAATTCTACTCCTACTCAAACATATATATGAATCTGATACTTTTATCATAACATTTGAGTTATTCTAATTTCTAGGGTTGGGAGACCAGATAAATGATAAGCCAAAATATTTTAGTTATTCTAGGGTTGAGAGATAACAGATAAATGATAAGCCAAGTATCAACTTGGTTCCGCTTCATTCAACTCTAATCATCTCTCTATACTTTAATTTGATGTATTCATTCCTTGTCTATCACGTGTTTGTTGCTCTTCTCTCTCACTTTATTCTGGTGCATGTATGTGCTCCAATTGTAGACTTAAAATGATGTTTTGTAAAAAGGAAAGAAAAGAAGATAAATCTTTCGAGATTAGTTTTATCTCCAAAATTAAACAAAACAAAAACAGAATTCAAATGACAAGAACACCCACTCGTAATGAGTATTCAAAGAACACAGGTTCACTTACATTTGTCTAATGACTAATGGACAAAAAGGGAATTTGGGAACATGATCATATGTTTTTATGAGTCATAAGCTTAATAGTAACACGATGTGGGGTCCACCTTCAAATCTACCAAAGGAAACCACTCTATAGCTATATATATGTAACCTAAAATCTTGGTTGGGCAAAAAGAATTAATAGTCTCAACATATATAACCTTAGGTTAGTTGGACTTTTTATTGATTTACACAATCAATGTGCTTAGAGTCAGAAGTACAAATATTTTCTTATCGAGAGTGGAATACAATTCACATATCTTATGAAAATTATCCATTATAAATAATACTCCTAGATAAACAAATGTTTCGTCTTCCCAAAAACCTTAAAGATTAGTTTGGAATTCATTAATTCCAAGATTTTCTAATTCATTCTGTAACATGTTCTACATAAAAGATTCAAGTTTTTATAAAATTTATTTGTTTATAAACACACATAATAAACTTATTTTCTGATTAATCTTTATAAAACCGATTGAATTATGAATATCAAAGTTGTTCGGATGGTTTAAAAGACATATCCACTCTTAATGAGTAGGTTTAGGATACACCCGGTTCACTCACGAGATTGTCTAAAGGACAAAAATGGTATTTGGGAACATGATCATATGATTTATGAGTCATAAGCATGATATTTGATATGCTCAATTTAATACCCTAAAAAGTACTAAAGCAGTTGCTGCAGTAAATCAGGGGTCGAACACAAGAACTCAAGAATCACTCAATAGATTCTATAGATCAGAAACAAGCTAAACCAGATGATGTAATTGAAAAACAGGGTTGCAAGTAAAACGTTTGTAAATTCAATTGGGGGAATGTAGGCTTAGGGTATTTCTCAGGAAATCAATGAATGCAGCTAAGTTAGCTAACAGGATCCAGATTAAGCACTGTTCTAGAACTCAAATCACTAAAATAAAATCAACCAACTCTCGTTGCGAAAACTATCTAAATCTAGATCCTAGGAATTCCAAATCTCTTTGTGAATCCTAAATTCTAAATCAGCTTTAAAGTTCAAGATTGATATGTTCACAATTTAATTAAACCAAATCCCTTTGCGAATAATTAATTTGCTCACCTAGGTTCTATCAGGTAATTAATTGCACTCTCGTCCCTAATCAATTATCCTAAGATCTAAATTCTAGGTGACTAATCTAGAAGTAGCCTTGAGAACAACCTAAGGTGAAGAACTAATCAGATAGTGAATCCTAACAGATAATCAACCTAGCATTCAAAGAAATCCCTATGAGAAAACCCTAAACCTAACAGGTGATCTACTCAGACATGGATATTAAATTAATAAACATGTTGAATAAGTACTCTTATATTAAATCAGAAAGAGAAACAAGGTTTTGAGATCTGATCTCGGACGAAGGGAAACCAGACTTGTCTCTCCCCAAAATCTCTCTTAAACCTAAGCAAAATAAAGCATAGCCTAAACAATGGCTGTAAAATCCTATTTATAACCTAAATCACGATTTGGGGCCTTCTTGTAATTATCAAAGTCTTCTGGGTGCTTTTGCAATTCTCCAAGGCTTCATAATTAGTCGCGGCCCATGAAATCTCGATGAGTGTCGATCGATACCAGGGGGTATCGATCGATGCTCGGTGCTCAGATCGGGCTCTTAGTCATCAGACTTCAGTCTCGCTCCAGAATGCTCCAGAAAAGCTCCAATATCTCCAAGAATACTCCAAATGTGCTAAAACCTGTAAAGGACTCTAAAAGACTCCAAAATACTATAAAGGCTCTATAAAAAGGACTTATATCATGGCTTAAATAGGGTAAAAACCATGATATATCAACTCCCCCAGACTTAGCCTTTTGCTTGCCCTCAAGCAAATAGAAGACTAAACAGAGAAAGAGGTTTGAAAACGCGGAGACTCACCTGTTCATGAACCATCGAAATGACCTTTTTTCCAAGTACCCAAATGTTACCTGACCAGCTTTTGATCTAACCACCATGTACTTCTCCGTAGACATTCGCAGCTTTTCCAGACTCCACACAAAATCCCACAGCATTGTTCAAGTAAAGCCCTCATCGCCAGTTTCATCTCTGCAGCTAATATTTAAGAACCTTCTAGACTCTTTACCAGTCAATATCTTGACAAAGGGACCACCCTTTTCACACTTCTTTTGTATCAATTTCTCTCCTCCAGACTTATTTCTTATTATATCCTTATTATTTTATTTTTTTTTTCAGCTTAGCATATACATATCAAGGTAGGAGACGCGAGTATTGATGGTGTTTGCCACCAAATCCCCGGTTCTTCCCTCTCTATGTATCAAAGGATGTAGGCGAATAATGGCATCATAGGAAAATCCTAGCCTCGCTTCCAATCCTTTGTGTGATCATCCCCTCTTAAGTAGAATAATGGGATTGCTGGAAATTTTCCTAACCCTCTACTCAGAAGAAAATCATTTCAATCTTTTATGCTCTTAATCTATCAACTTATTTCAGGGGAGAGAGATACTAAAACTAAACACATGGGGTTCCTTTATCAGATATGAATGATGAATCAAGCTCTATGAATACTAACCACATCGATGAAATGCAAAAATCGGCTCAGGCTTCAGAAGAACTCTGCTGGAGACATGAATGTTTTCTAGTCAACTGGTCAGTCTTTGGATTTTTCATTAGTCGATCTAGAACTGATCCTGTAACACTGTGCACTCAAAAACAAAATCACATCAATAGGTTCAAGCACAGGATCATAATCTCCAACAAATTTTGACTCAATAAAACAGTTTTGACTCTATAAAACGACTGACTCTAAGAAAAACAAAAACTTTGTCAGCAGACACCTCCCCCAGACTTGAACAACACTGTCCCCAGTGTTATCTAGCCTAGAGTAGGTAAAAGAAACAAAAGAAAATGATAGAATGAAGAGAAACAAGAAATTACCTTCCTGGAATACCGAGTGTCGATCGACACACAGCATGGTATCGATCGATACCACGCTTAGATCGACTTGGTGAACTCTCATCCGCGATTGGTGTCGATCGATACCAATGGGGTATCGATCGATACTTAGGCGATTTCGAGTTGCTCCTTGTTCATCCTGACACAGACTCAAAACAAACGAAAAATCAAAAGGAAAAACGACTCAAGGACAGACTCACCAGTGGGTTGCCTCCCACCAAGCGCTCGTTTAACGTCAATAGCTTGACTGTAACGCCATTCAGGCTGTTGGTGCATCATCCAGAGGCATTATCTGCCCTGTTGGAATCTCGGCTTGCGCCCAATAGTGTTTCACTCTTTGTCCATTGACAGTGAATTCCTCGCCTTTGCGATTTATCAGCACTACAGCACCATGTGGTCTGACCTCTTTGATTGTGAAGGGACCTGACCAACGTGAACGCAGTTTACCAGGAAACAATTGCAAACGAGAGTTATACAGAAGTACCTGGTCGTTCGGCTCGAAGTGTCTGGAGATGATCTTCTTATCATGATAAGCTTTGGTTCTCTCCTTGTACAGCCTCGAGTTCTCATAAGCATGGTGCCTGATCTCATCTAGCTCGTTCAGCTGAATCAACCTCCTCTCAGCAGCAGGCTTGATGTCGAAGTTCAGCATCTTTGTTGCCCATGCAGCCTTGTGCTCAATCTCCACTGGAAGGTGGCATGCTTTCCCATACAGCATTTGGAAAGGTGTAGTACCCAGCGGTGTCTTGAAGGCAGTCCTGTATGCCCAAAGTGCATCATCCAGCTTTGTAGACCAATCATTCCTAGAAGCATTCACTGTCTTCTCCAAGATCTCCTTGATCTGCCTGTTGGAGACTTCAACTTGCCCACTTGTCTGAGGGTGATATGGAGTAGCCACACGATGGTTTACACCATACTTCTTCAACAACCTCTCGAACACCTTGTTGATAAAGTGAGAGCCACCATCACTTATCACAATTCGAGGTACTCCAAAGCGAGGGAAAATGATGGTCTTAAACAGCTTAAGAACCACCGCAGAGTCATTCTTCTCACTAGCTATCGCTTCCACCCATTTGGACACATAGTCCACAGCAACCAGGATGTAGTTCTTCTTGTGTGAAGATGGGAAAGGACCCATAAAGTCAATGCCCCAGCAATCAAAAACTTCAACCTCAAGGATGAAATTTTGTGGCATCTCATGTCTCTTACTGATCTTCCCTCTCCTCTGACAAGCGTCGCACTGTGAGACGAAAGTGTGAGCATCCTTGAACATGGTAGGCCACCAGAAGCCCGCTTGAAGAGCCTTGGATACTGTCTTGAAGGTGGCAAAGTGTCCAGCATAGTCTGATCCATGGCAATGAAACAAAACATCTGAAACCTCTGACTCAGCAATGCATCTCCTGTATATGCCATCAGAACAATGCTTGTACAAGTAAGGTTCATCCCAAAAGAATCTCCTTATGTCGCGCATGAACTTCTTCTTGTCATACTTCTTGAGGTGGTTTGGCTTTGCATCTGCAGCGAGATAATTGGCAATATCAGCGTACCATGGAGTATCAGAATCTGCTGCAGCGACGAGATGGTGGTTAGAAGCGACTGAATGATCGATGATGAAAACAGCTTCTGAATCGTCAGGGTATCGACCGATACCATCATGGTATCGATCGATACCGAAACCTGCAACTCGTGGAAATTGCTGATTTTCGGCCAGATTCATCTGAAACCCAGTTTCAATGAAGTAGATGGCTTCCTCAGGTAGTTGATCATCAATGGGGATGTCTTCATCGATCCGCATCCGCGAGAGATGGTCAGCAACTCCATTCTCTATGCCTTTCTTGTCCTTAACCTCAATGTCAAACCCTTGTAGCAAAAGAACCCAACGACAGAGACGAGGCTTGAGATCCTTGTTATTCATCAGATACTTGAGAGCAGCATGATCAGTATGAACAACCACCTTGCTCCCAATCAAGTAAGATCGGAATTTCTCAAAGGAGAAGACAACAGCAAGTAGCTCCTTCTCTGTGGTGCTGTAATTCCTCTGAGCATCATCCAAAGTCCTGCTGGCATAGTAGATGACGTGCAGCTTCCTGTCTTTCCTCTGACCCAGAACTGACCCCACAGCAAAGTCACTGGCATCACACATGATCTCGAAAGGCAGAGTCCAATCAGGAGGTTGCACAACAGGAGCACTCACTAAAGCCTTTTTGATCTCCTCAAAGGCTGCAAGACAATCAGTTGTGAAATCAAATTTGATCTCTTTGCACAACAGAGCAGTGAGTGGACGTGCTATCTTGGAGAAATCCTTGATGAACCTCCTGTAAAACCCAGCATGACCAAGGAAACTCCGAATATCCTTCACAGAAGTAGGTGGTTGGAGACTTGTCATGACCTGAATCTTGGCTTTGTCAACTTCGATTCCAGCTTCAGAGACCTTGTGCCCAAGTACAATGCCATCCTGAACCATAAAATGACACTTTTCCCAGTTAAGGACCAAGTGTTTCTCTTCACACCTCTGTAGCACCTTGCACAGATTAGCCAAACAGATCTTGAATGATGACCCATATACTGAAAAATCATCCATGAACACCTCCATGAAGTCCTCGATCATGTCTGTGAAGATAGACATCATGCACCTCTGAAAAGTGGCTGGAGCGTTGCACAATCCAAATGGCATTCTCCTGTATGCGAACGTGCCATAGGGACACGTGAAAGTGGTATACCCTTGGTCATCTGGATGGATAGGAATCTGGAAGAAACCTGAATATCCATCAAGGAAGCAGTAGTAGGGATGACTGGCCAACCTCTCCAACATCTGGTCAATGAATGGCAATGGGAAGTGATCTTTCCGTGTGGCCGCGTTCAACTTCCTGTAATCAATGCACATTCGATGTCCAGTGATAGTCCTTGTGGGAATCATCTCATCCATGTTGTTCTTCACCACAGTTATCCCTCCTTTCTTAGGAACAACGTGCACTGGACTGACCCAAGAGCTATCTGAGATAGCATAGATAACTCCTGCATCCAAGAGTTTCATGACCTCTTTCTTAACCACCTCCTTCAGGTTTGGATTCAGCCTCCTTTGATGCTCAACTGAAGCCTTTGACTCGTCCTCAAGATGAATCCTATGCATGCACAGGTTCGGTGAAATACCTGAAATGTCATCAAGAGAATAGCCAAGAGCTTTGCGATACTTGCGCAGCTTGCTTAGCAGTAAAGTGACCTCTGCGTTGTTCAAAGAAGAATTAAGGATTACAGGGTACGTGGAATTAGGACCAAGAAAACCATACCTTAGATTCGCAGGAAGTGGTTTGAGTTCCACTTTAGGAGCGTTCTCCTCGCTCCAATCTCCAAGCCCAGCGGCTTGCATAGTTCTTTCGGCCAAACTTCTTTCTGGCCGTAGGGTATCGATCGATACCATCAGAGTATCGATCGATACTGGTCGTGCTGAATCGAGTATCCTTCCGTATTCAGCAGCAGCATCGTGTGGCTTAACTTCTGACTCAGCCGAACAGGCCAATGCTCTCTCCAATGGGTCCTCAGGATGCATCTCTAAGAAGTACTCCTCAGCAATATCACAGAAGGTATCAACGAAGAAAGTCCGCCCATCGATGGTTGGTCTCTTCATCATCTTCTCCATGTTAAAAGTCATGACCAACTCACCAATGTTAAGAGATATCTTCCCATTCCTGCAATCAATCAGAGCACCAGCTGTTGCTAGGAATGGCCTTCCCAAGATGAGAGGATCTCTGGGTTCCGAATCATACTCCAAGACAATGAAATCAGTTGGGATTAAGCAGTTCCCAATCACAATCGGAACATCCTCGAGCAATCCTTCTGGAAGTCTAATTGAACGATCAGCGAGAATCAGCGAGATTATAGTAGCAGTGAAGTCTGTCATTCCCATCCTCTTAGCAACCGAGTATGGCATGAGGTTGACACTTGAGCCAAGGTCACAGAGAGAACGCTCAAACCTGTCAGTAGCGATTGTGCAATCCAAGACAAAGCTCCCTGGATCTGGAAGTTTCGTTGGGATCCTGTTGCTTAGGATTGCACTGCACTCATGAGTGATCATCAGACAGCCTTCTTCAAGGTTCACATTGCTGGACACCATCTTCTTGACATACCTCTTGAAAGCTACAGAGGTCTTGATAGCATCGATGAAGGGAAGTTCAACAACCAGCTTGTCCAAAATTTCCTTGCATTTAGCATCCTCTACTTCCTTCTTAGTCTTCCCAAGAGCTCTGGGATAGGGTACCCTCGGGATGTAGACCCTCTCTGGTGCTGCTTTAGGCTTCTCCTTCACAACCTCAACTTCTGCATCGTCTTCAGGTTCGGTATCGATCGATACAGGGGGGGTATCGATCGATACACGGGAATTTGAGTCTTCCCGTCTGAGAATCGCGATCGGTGTCGATCGATGCTGAGGAGTGTCGATCGATGCCTTAGCGATTTCAGTGTCTTCATCGTCAGACATCTCGAAATTTACAGTAGGCTGATCCACTTTTGCCCCTGATTTGACCTCCTTACCACTTCTCAAGGTAATGGCATTGATGTGTGCCCTTGGGTTCTCTCCTTTTCCTGGTAGAAAACCTTCTTGTCTTCTTGAACTCTCTGAAGTCTGAGCTACCTGAGTTTCCAGCTTCTTCTGACCAATACCCAGAGAATCGATCCTTCCACTCAGATCTTTGTACATGGCGTCCATCTTACCATTGAAGGTCACTGTAATCTGCTGCTGTCCTTGAACGAGTGTTTCAAGCATGGCTTCAATCTTGTTCTCTGATGTCTTAGCAGTCACAGGCTCGTAAGAAGGACTTCCGTAGTTCCTGGTGTAACCACTGATCTGGGCAGGTTTCTGGTTGAATCCTCCTTGCTGGAAGTTGTTGTTGAAGCCCCGATTGTTGTTGAACTGGTTCCTCTGTCCCTGAAAGCCAGAACCACCAATGTAGTTCACGTCTTCTGCTTCATTCTCATTGAAAACCTCAACATCCTCAGCAAAATGGACAGCTTTTGTTGTCTTTCCCAGCAGAAGACTGTGCATAGAATCTAGTTGAGCCTTAAACTTAGCGATCTGCGATCCATCTTGATTACCAGCCAGCTTCTTGCGCTCGAAATCTGCACTCTTTGTGCTGCTGCTAGATGCAAAATTCTCAATCAACACATAGGCGTCCTCAGGATAGTTGGTGTTGAAGTTCCCATTGCTTGAAGAGTCCAGAGCCATCTGATACCTCCAATCTACTCCTCTGAAGAAGATACCTAGCAGCTGCACATCAGAGTATCCATGGTGTGGACAGTCTCTTTGGTACGATCTGAATCTTGTCCAAGCAGCCTTGAACGCCTCAGTAGGTCCTTGAGAAAAAGTGGAGATCTTATTCCTCAGATCTTCAGATCGTCCACCATCATAGAAGTTAATTAGGAAGGCTCTCTTGGTGTCTTCCCAATTAGTCAGTGATCCAGGAGGTAGCTGCCTCAGCCAGTAAGTAGCCTCTCCACCTAGAGAGTAGGGGAAGAGCTTGCAGAAGAGATAATCGTAGGACACTCCATTGCTCTTGATGCTAGTGACCAAGTCCTCGAATTTCTCTACATGATCCATTGGATGCTCATGAGGCAAACCATGGAAGAGATGCTGTCCTACTAGAGTGTAGTAAGCAGGCTTCAGCTCAAAGTCATTCCGCTCATACGCAGGGGGACGAATCGCAGAGCGATTGGCGAAAAATTGCTCTGGCCTGTTGTGTTCACCAATCGTTCTACCACGATTAACCACAGCATCCCTTGCGTCCCTAGCGGCATTCTCAGCGACAACAGGAGCAGGTGGAATGACAATCCCCTCTCCATCCAGACGTTGTCCTTGCTCATTGCACAACCGACCCTGTTGGTCCCTGTAAGCTCCAGCAGCATCACGAACCAACCCAACTTGATTGTTGTTCATCTTAGCTGACTTCTTTGCTTTCCTGTTTGTGCGTTCCACTTGTGCTAGCTGTTCCAGTGATAGATCAACTAGCGGAGTGCTCTTTTTTGCTTCTGGTTTCAAGATTATGCATGCACCTGAAATCACAAGTAAAGAGCGTAAGTAACTGAAATTTACGACGGGTATCGACCGATACTCAAGGGTATCGATCGATACTCGGGCGATTTAGACGAATTTCCTAGCTAAAATCTAACGGCGAATTGAGTCCCCGGCAACGGCGCCAAAATTGATATGCTCAATTTAATACCCTAAAAAGTACTAAAGCAGTTGCTGCAGTAAATCAGGGGTCGAACACAAGAACTCAAGAATCACTCAATAGATTCTATAGATCAGAAACAAGCTAAACCAGATGATGTAATTGAAAAACAGGGTTGCAAGTAAAACGTTTGTAAATTCAATTGGGGGAATGTAGGCTTAGGGTATTTCTCAGGAAATCAATGAATGCAGCTAAGTTAGCTAACAGGATCCAGATTAAGCACTGTTCTAGAACTCAAATCACTAAAATAAAATCAACCAACTCTCGTTGCGAAAACTATCTAAATCTAGATCCTAGGAATTCCAAATCTCTTTGTGAATCCTAAATTCTAAATCAGCTTTAAAGTTCAAGATTGATATGTTCACAATTTAATTAAACCAAATCCCTTTGCGAATAATTAATTTGCTCACCTAGGTTCTATCAGGTAATTAATTGCACTCTCGTCCCTAATCAATTATCCTAAGATCTAAATTCTAGGTGACTAATCTAGAAGTAGCCTTGAGAACAACCTAAGGTGAAGAACTAATCAGATAGTGAATCCTAACAGATAATCAACCTAGCATTCAAAGAAATCCCTATGAGAAAACCCTAAACCTAACAGGTGATCTACTCAGACATGGATATTAAATTAATAAACATGTTGAATAAGTACTCTTATATTAAATCAGAAAGAGAAACAAGGTTTTGAGATCTGATCTCGGACGAAGGGAAACCAGACTTGTCTCTCCCCAAAATCTCTCTTAAACCTAAGCAAAATAAAGCATAGCCTAAACAATGGCTGTAAAATCCTATTTATAACCTAAATCACGATTTGGGGCCTTCTTGTAATTATCAAAGTCTTCTGGGTGCTTTTGCAATTCTCCAAGGCTTCATAATTAGTCGCGGCCCATGAAATCTCGATGAGTGTCGATCGATACCAGGGGGTATCGATCGATGCTCGGTGCTCAGATCGGGCTCTTAGTCATCAGACTTCAGTCTCGCTCCAGAATGCTCCAGAAAAGCTCCAATATCTCCAAGAATACTCCAAATGTGCTAAAACCTGTAAAGGACTCTAAAAGACTCCAAAATACTATAAAGGCTCTATAAAAAGGACTTATATCATGGCTTAAATAGGATAAAAACCATGATATATCAATATTAACAAGATATTGGGGTCCACCTTCGAATCTACCAGAGCCCAGAGGAACAACTTTATAGCTATATAACCTAACAATCTTGGTTCGGTAAAAAAGAATAGTCTCAACATATCTTAGATTAGATGGACTTTTATCGATTCACATAATGTGCTTTGGAGAAGTGACAGATCTAAAAAAATTATTCTTTTATTTAGATGTGTTTTTTTAAAAAACCAAAAGATGAACCTTAGTATTATTGAAATCATTAATCATTAAGAATATTATACAATCAAACAATCTATTTTTGGGCACAAACACTCTCCAATCTTCAAATCAAATAGTTGTTTGACCGATGGACTTATATATATATATATTAGGCACATATTTTAACCGAAAATAGTTTGTTCGAGCCGTCAAACTTCGTGAAATATGAATATAAATTTATGACGAAACTAGATAAATAGAATTCTTTATTTGGAAAAGTCAGAACTCCAATCAGAAGGTCTTTTAAGTAAATACGTAAGGAATGTTTTTAAAAATAAATGTAAATAATTCAAAGAAAAAAGTTACGACATAGAAGAAACGAAAATAAAACAATACTCCAAACTAATAAAAATACAGAATATGTTTGATAATAAATATATATTACTAGATTAGTTTTCTTGGTTTGTTTTATTTCGTTTTGACGGCCGATTTAGAAAACCAGCTGATTTTGGATTCGATTGAATTATCTGGTTTCGGTTTAATTCGGTTTACAAGGATCCACTTCCACACTGTAAAATGTAAATCACGAGACAACTTCCTCCATTGACATTTTTTTGGTTCTTATAACTTGAAAGTCTAACCATCCAGATCAAACCACGTGCATATGTTCCAGTGTTCCTCATAACAGAAGATCATCACTCATCTTTCTTTCCCTTTTACGCTTAACATACACAGCAACCGCCAATTCCTTGGAAATTCCCCAATTGTCTTCTTCCTTCTTCTGAGCAGAAAGAGAAGCCACAGAAATGCTTTGAAGCTCTGTAAGTGCTCTTTTTCCCTCGATACTTGTGCTGCTTTTTACAGATCGGTGATTTTTGCAAACTTTTGATTCGTAGCGGTAAGAGATCTACGAACGATTGTGCTTTGAAATGCCGAGGCAGAATCAAAGCGTGGAGAATCTACTTCTTCTTGGGAAAATCAGGAAGCGTGGTTACTCTTCGCCGACATCCTCGACTTCTTCTGTTCTCAGGGAAGGTTATCGGTTTAAGAGAGCCATTGTGGTTGGGAAAAGAGGAGGATCCACTACTCCTGTTCCTACATGGAGGCTCATGGGCCGATCTCCGTCTCCATCATCGTCGTTGCGAGCTTCCGGTCCCTTGCACGCTGCTTCTCCGTCGCACTGCGGTAGCAAAACCGGCAAGGTACCACCTGCTCCGGTTTCGGCCAGGAAGTTAGCGGCAACTCTGTGGGAGATGAACGAGATGCCTTCGCCGAGAGTGGTGGAGGCGGCGCCAACTATTAGAAAAGCTAGAAAGGAGAGAATCGCGCCGCTTCCTCCGCCGAGGTCGGCTCATTCTGGTTCTCTACCGCCTCACCTCTCCGATCCGTCGCATAGCCCAGTCTCTGAGGTAAAGTTTTATTTTTTTTGTGGATAAAATTTGATTTTGATTGGTGGAGAAAAATTGAAAAGGAATGTGCTGTGATTTGAAGTTCTTGCTGGCGTCATGTGCTTTAATTCTGACCGAACAAAGGAGAGAGAAACTGACTTGTTTGCTATTAGATTCTCACTCTTCTGCATTTCGTTAAAAACAAACAATAGTATATAATTGATACGGGAAGTTAAAAGATCTCAACTCTCTTTTAATCTTTCAAAGTGATAATCTTTGTGTGATTCTGAGGTCTGAATTTGGTCAGAGTTGTGAATTGTTGGCAACCTCTTTGAGTATTTTATTCATCAAGGGAGAATATTTTATTTCCCTGCAGCTTCTGATTGATGTTAAGAAGTGGGATTAGAGATGAATAGAAAACTGTTGATCTTCGGAATCTTTTGTCATGTGCTCAATTAAACACATTTAAGCTCATATGAAAGGGCATGTTTCCCTTATAAGTTAAGTTGGTGCCGATTAGTTTTGCATAATTGGGCAGTTCGACTACTTTTTTCATTTCATCATATGGAGGTAGTTGGTTGGTTATTAGAGGTTGATTTATTGGGAATAATGTAGGCCTAGATTCTTCATAATTTAGACCTAAGAAAGATATATATATATATATATATATATAATGCTAAATATGGCAATGGACAATGCGAATCCGGCTTTCCTGCTTTCTTTACTTATGTGTTTAGGTATTAGGGAAGCTGAGAGACTTGTTGATTTTGTAGAGGATGGAGAGATCAGGGACTGGAAGTCGCCAGAGAAGAGCATCCTCCACTGTGCAGAAGCTTAGGCTTGGAGACTGCAATGCGGGGGCTAGGGATCCTATTAGCAATGGCAGCTTCATGGATGTAAGTTTATTTCTTACCTTTGGGGATGTTTCTTTCAGAATTATGGAGAAAAAAACTTTCTATCTGCAGCTTTCATACTTCTGTCAGACCAAATTCGGTATTTAATTGAGTTGTTCATATCAAATGCTCCTGGATGAAAGTGAATGAGCATTATTGGCTCCATAGGCCGTTGGTTGTGAACTACAATTATAGTTTCTCATTCACTTTGGAAGCATACAATTACAATCTATGTTTTATTATGCACATATACATTACATTACATGTAAGGCTATACGCAACTAGGAGATACTGAATCTGTTATGATTAGTTTGTTTGCCTCCATCATCTTTAAAACCATTTGTGTACAAGAAAGCGTTGTAAAACAAGATTTCACATGGTTTTTTCAATGCAGATTGAGACTCGATCACGGGTGGAGACACCTACTGGGTCAACTGTCGGAGTCAAAACACGGTTGAAGGATTGTAGTAACGCTCTCACAACATCAAAAGAGCTTCTCAAAATCATTAATAGAATGTGGGGTCAAGACAACCGCCCATCTTCTAGCATGTCCCTCGTCTCTGCTTTACATTCTGAGCTCGAAAGAGCTCGCTTGCAGGTCAATCAGTTAATCTACGAACATAAACCTGAAAACAATGACATTAGCTACTTGATGAAGCGTTTTGCTGAAGAGAAAGCGGCGTGGAAAAGCAACGAGCAAGAAGTTGTTGAGGCTGCGATCGAATCTGTTGCTGGTGAGCTCGAAGTGGAGAGGAAGCTGAGAAGACGGTTCGAGAGCTTGAACAAGAAATTGGGCAAAGAACTGGGTGAAACAAAATCAGCTCTGATGAAAGCAGTGAAAGAAATCGAGAACGAGAAGCGAGCGAGAGTGATGGTTGAGAAAGTTTGTGATGAACTAGCAAGAGACATAAGCGAAGACAAAGCCGAAGTTGAAGAATTGAAGAGAGAATCTTTCAAAGTGAAAGAAGAAGTAGAAAAGGAAAGAGAGATGTTGCAGTTAGCTGATGCATTGCGCGAGGAGAGAGTGCAGATGAAACTCTCGGAGGCTAAGCACCAGCTCGAGGAGAAAAACGCAGCTGTGGATAAGCTAAGGAACCAGCTGCAAACTTACCTCAAGGCAAAAAGATGCAAAGAGAAGACCCGTGAACCGCCTCAGACTCAGTTTCATAACGAAGAGGCTGGAGAGTACTTGGACCATCACATTGGTTTCGGTTCATATAACGTTGAAGACGGAGAAGTTGAGGATGGAAATGAAGAAGATTCAGGTGAAAGCGATCTTCATTCCATAGAACTGAACACAGACAACAAGAGCTATAAATGGCCATACGGTGAAGAGAACAGAGGGAGAAAGTCAACGCCAGGGAAAAGCCTTTCTTTACAAAGAAGCATATCGGATTGTGTTGATTGGGTTGTACAGAGCGAGCAGCTTCAAAAAAGTGGAGATGGAGGATTGGATTGGGGAAGATCTATTGAGGTTAACGAGCCTAAAGGGTATTTAGATGAAACACATGCTTATAAACTAAAGGCTTCTTCAAAAGATCATCTCATCTCAGGTCCGAGACTAAGTAACTTCCGCGGTGGATCCGTTTCGAAGTCGCGGCTATCGGATGCTGCCAAAGGAGAAAACCAGAATGCTAGAAAATCAAGATGGTAATGAGCTAAAGACAGCAAATTTATTCACATTTTGGGAGTAGAGATAATAGAACCTAAAGACTTTTACGTCTCTACTAATGATCTACGTTTTCTCTGTTCCGCTCGTTTTGTCAAGAGTGATTCTTCCTATGTAAGTGACAAAAAAAACTTGAATTTTGGACTGAAAACGTTCCAAATATGTAAGAGCTCGAATTTTACATAAACGCACGAATTGTCTTCCAACTAGAGATTCAGACCCCCTTCCCTTCAAAATCTGAAATTACAGGAGAGAAAACACAATAAGTGGATTTTTGAGCTCTAATCGTCGAGCCATTTCCTGATTCGATCCTTAACGAATTGGTTCCGATCCTTGACGCGAGCTTGTTGCGGTCCAATATTGGCGAGTGAGAGATACGCTCCGGCGACGAAAAGAGAAACACCCGCCGTAAAAAAACCAACAGACACCAACAACTGCCGCTGTGTCGGCGGATACGACATAAAAAACACCATCTTTCGTACTTTTTACCGCCGTGTCTTGCAAAATCTGTTGTCTAATAATAAAACGATTAACGGGCCGGGCTTTTTAGTTTGGGCTTTATTCGTAATGCGTCTAGTTTCTTAACAAATTTATCAAGCGGAGATGGGTGAAGCGTAACCCTAATCTCTGGACACCAGAAACCAAGCAAGCGAAGATGGGTCGTGTCCGGACGAAGACGGTGAAGAAATCGTCACGTCAGGTGATCGAGAAGTACTACTCTCGCATGACGCTCGATTTCCACACCAACAAGAAGATCCTCGAAGAAGTCGCCATCTTTCCGTCGAAGAGGCTTCGCAACAAGATCGCTGGGTTCTCCACTCACCTGATGAAACGGATCCAGAAAGGTCCAGTCCGTGGAATCTCACTCAAGCTTCAGGAGGAAGAGCGTGAGCGACGTATGGACTTCTGTGGAGTGATAACGTGCTGAGCAAGCAGATTTGAAAGACAATCAAGACTTGCTAAAGACTAACCATGGTTGGTGTAGACTAAACCATAGTTGAGTTACTTGTTGGGACCACACTGCAAAGGGAACTGGAAGTTGCAGAAACAACCAAGCAACGTTTCTTTTCTGTTTTAAGGACATTCTGTCTGTTTGTGCCCAAAAAGGAAAGCCCTGTTTGGCTATTTCAGTTGCTGCTACAAGACTGCACCTTCAGCGTTTGAAGAAGCACTTTTGGGCGATTGGAGTTGGCACATGAAGTCCTAGTTTGTTACACTATAAATTAGGTGCTTATGGTTTAGAGAGAGAGAGCTAAGAAAACCGGAGAACGTTTTAGTGAGAGGAGAGAAAATCAGTAAGTATAAACTTGTTCTGAGTTTTCTCTAGCACAGGAAGTGGTACAGAGTGAGTCTAAGTACTAGTGAAGGGTATTAGGCGGATCACTTGTAGCTTCTTGTTGTAATCACTATACTGGTTCTAGTGGATTCCGAGGAGAGTCTCGGCGAGACGTAGCGACCCTCTTTAACGGGCGTGAACTCGTTAAAGTTCTGTGTGTGTGCTCCTGTTTTATCTTCTGTATCACACTCTGTTTTACTATCTGTTTTTACTGTTCATCGTCTTCTTCGTGAAACAGCTACAGATCTCGGTTTGTTTGGTCTTCTCCTAAGGAAAGTCGACGCCTTTAGGGTCACGGAGTCGTAACAGAGTGGTATCAGAGCTTTGGTTCGTGGTTTGTGGTTCTGTAGAGTTACCTCAAGCTTTGAATCATGTCTTCGGCGAGAGTAGAGGTTGAGAAGTTTGATGGACGTGGGGATTACACTATGTGGAGAGAGAAGCTCGAAGCTCAACTGGATATTCTGGGTTTGAGTATAGCTTTCAAGGAAACTAAGGTTAGTGATGAAGAATCCTCAAAACAGAAAGAAGGAGAAGGCACGGGTGAAGAAGATAAGGAAAAGATGGAAAAGCTTGAAGCTTTAGAGGAAAAGAAAAAGAAAGCAAGGAGTGCAATAGTTCTGAGTCTCACAGATAGGGTTTTGAGGAAGGTCAAGAAAGAGAAGACTGCAGCTTCTATGTTGAATGCTTTGGACAAGCTGTACATGTCTAAAGCTCTTCCAAACCGGATCTATCTGAAGCAGAAGTTTTACAGCTTCAAGATGTCTGAGAATCTGTCTGTTGAAGGTAACATCGATGAGTTCCTTCATATTGTTGCAGATTTAGAGAACATGGATATTATTATTGAGGATGAGGATCAAGCAATCCTTCTGCTGATGTCGCTTCCTAAGGTGTTTGATCAGTTGAAAGATACTCTGAGATATAGCTCAGGAAAAGCTATATTAACTCTTGATGAAGTTGTAGCAGCCATTTACTCAAAAGAGTTGGAACTTGGCTCAGCCAGGAAGAGTATAAAGGGTCAAGCTGAAGGTCTTTATGTGAAGGAGAAACATGAGACCAGAGGAAGGAGCGAACAAAGGGACAAAGGAAACAAGACCAAGAGATCAAAATCCAAGAGTAAACGAGGGTGTTGGATCTGTGGTGAAGATGGCCATTTTAAGGTTTCATGTCCGAACAAGAACAAGGCTCAGTACAAGCCAAGTTATGGAAGCAGTAAAGGAGAGTCCTCAGGAGGAAATGGGAACTTAGCTGAAGCAGCTGGGTTGTATGTGTCTGAAGCTCTGTCCTCAACAGATATTCATCTCGAAGATGAATGGATCATGGACACAGGATGTAGCTATCACATGACCTATAAAAGGGAATGGTTTGAGGAGCTAGATGAAGATGCAGGGGGTTCTGTCAGAATGGGTAACAAGACATTGTCTAAGGTTAAAGGAGTGGGAACTATCAGGATCAAGAATGAAGATGGTTTGAGTGTGTTGCTCACAAACGTGAGGTACATTCCTGAGATGGACAGAAACCTCTTATCTTTGGGAACTTTTGAGAAAGCTGGTTACAGGTTTGAATCAGAAAATGGATTTCTAAGCATCAAGGCTGGAGATCAGGTTCTACTTACAGGAAGAAGATATGACACATTGTATCTACTTCATTGGAAGCCTGTGAGAGATGAGTCACTTGCTGTTGTAAGACGGCATGATGACACAGTTCTGTGGCACAGAAGACTGTGTCACATGAGTCAGAAAAACATGAATATTCTGGTGAAGAAAGGTCTTCTCGACAAGAAGAAAGTTTCAGTCTTTGACACCTCTGAAGACTGCATATATGGCAGAGCTAAAAGGATTGGTTTCAACTTAGCTCAGCATGATACAAGGGAGAAGTTGGAGTATGTTCATTCTGATTTGTGGGGAGCACCTTCAGTTCCAATGTCGCTTGGAAAGTGTCAATACTTTATATCTTTCATTGATGATCACACAAGAAAGGTATGGGTTTATTTTCTGAAAACCAAGGATGAAGCTTTTGATAAGTTTGTTGAATGGATCAGTCTGGTGGAAAATCAAAGCGAGAAGAAAGTAAAGACTCTCAGAACAGACAATGGTCTAGAGTTCTGTAACAGGTTGTTTGATGGCTTTTGTGAATCAAGAGGGATTCAAAGGCACAGAACATGTGCATACACGCCTCAGCAGAACGGTGTTGCAGAACGCATGAACAGGACGATCATGGAGAAAGTGAGAAGTATGCTGAGTGATTCTGGTCTACCTAAGAGGTTTTGGGCGGAGGCAACTCACACAGCAGTAATTCTCATAAATAAGACGCCCTCATCAGCTCTGAACTTCGAGATACCAAACAAGAAGTGGTCTGGGAAAGCACCTGTGTACAGCTATCTCAGAAGATTTGGCTGTGTTACTTTTGTTCACACAGATGATGGGAAGTTAAATCCAAGAGCAAAAAAAGGGGTCTTGATTGGTTATCCTAGTGGAGTGAAGGGATACAAGGTGTGGCTGACTGATGAAAAGAAATGTGTAGTGAGCAGAAATGTCATCTTTCAAGAAAATGCAGTGTATAAAGATCTGATGCAGAGAAATGAAAGCATTTCAACAGAAGATGAATATCAATCTGGATCTTATCTAGATTTAGATCTTGAAGCAGAAAGGGACATCATCTCGGGTGAAGACAGGGAGACTGCTCAAGACACAGGAATGTCAGGAAGTCCCATTCTGGTCACTCCTACAAGGGATGGTACAGATGATGATGCAGAGGCTGATGTAAGTCACCCTCCTTTGAGCTATCATCTGGTGAGAGACAGAAACAGAAGAGAAATCAAGGCACCAAGAAGGTTTGATGATGAAGATTACTTTGCTGAAGCTCTTTTTACTACAGAAAATGGGGATGCAGTAGAACCTGCAAATTACAGCGAGGCAAAAAGATATACAAATTGGGATAAGTGGAAGCTTGCAATGAATGAAGAGATTGATTCTCAAATGAAGAACAACACCTGGACTACTGTTACAAGGCCAGAGAATCAGAGAATCATTGGTTGTAGATGGATCTACAAGTATAAGCTTGGGATACCTGAGGTTGAAGAACCAAGATTCAAAGCAAGGCTTGTTGCTAAAGGGTATGCTCAAAGGGAAGGCATAGACTATCATGAGATCTTTGCTCCGGTTGTAAAGCATGTCTCTATAAGGATTCTTCTTTCGATTGTAGCTCAAGAGGACTTAGAGCTGGAGCAGTTGGATGTTAAAACAGCTTTCCTACATGGAGAACTGAAAGAGAAGATCTACATGACACCTCCTGAAGGATATGAGTCAATGTTCAAGGGTAATGAGGTATGTCTTCTAAACAAGTCGCTGTATGGACTCAAGCAATCACCTAGGCAGTGGAATGAGAAGTTTGACAACTACATGACTGATATCGGGTTCGTGAGAAGTGATTATGAAAGTTGTGCATACACAAAGGTGTTGCTTGATGGTTCTATGATGTATCTCCTGATTTATGTGGATGATATGCTTGTGGCGGCAAGGAACATTGAAGCCATAGCTCAGCTGAAGAAAGAGCTCAGTTTGAAGTTTGAAATGAAGGATCTAGGCGCTGCTAAGAGGATTCTTGGTATGGAGATCACAAGAGACAAAGCTTCTGGTGCTTTGTGGCTGTCTCAGGAAGGGTACTTGAACAGAATTCTGGAAACTTACAACATGACAGAAGCGAAGCATGCTGTAACACCATTGGGAGCTCATTTGAAGATGTGTGCTGCAACTGAAGAAAAGCTGGTCAGAGATGAAGAGTATATGAAGTCAATCCCGTACTCAAATGCTGTGGGAAGCATCATGTATGCTATGATTGGCACACGTCCTGATTTAGCCTATCATGTTGGTATCATTAGCAGATTTATGAGCCAACCTATCAAGGATCATTGGTTGGGAGTTAAATGGGTGCTAAGATACATCAAAGGCACGCTTAACACAAGGCTGTGTTACAAGAGAAGCTCAGATTTTAAGATTGTGGGTTACTGTGATGCAGACTTTGCTGCAGATCCTGACAAGAGGAGATCAATCACAGGATTGGTGTTCACACTTGGTGGAAACACCATAAGCTGGAAGTCTGGATTGCAGAGAGTTGTGGCTTTATCAACCACCGAGTCTGAATACATGTCTCTGACAGAGGCTGTAAAGGAAGCTGTGTGGCTGAAGGGTCTGTTGAAGGAGTTTGGTTATGAGCAGAAATCTGTAGAGATCTTCTGTGATTCGCAGAGTGCCATCGCACTCTCAAAGAACAATGTGCATCATGAAAGGACGAAGCACATTGATGTCAAGTGCCATTACATCCGAGAGATCATTGCGGATGGAACGGTGGAAGTGTTGAAGATATCGACTGAGAAGAATCCAGCAGATATTTTCACCAAGGTATTGGCTGTGAGCAAGTTTCAGGTTGCACTGAACTTGCTACAGGTCAAGTCTGAGTAATAAACTCAGGGATCCGAGACTGGAATCCGGAACTAGAATCAGGTACTCTCTCTCTTATTTTGTGTGCGGTTTGATTGCTTGATCATCATGTTATCAGGTGAAGATTTGTGGAGTGATAACGTGCTGAGCAAGCAGATTTGAAAGACAATCAAGACTTGCTAAAGACTAACCATGGTTGGTGTAGACTAAACCATAGTTGAGTTACTTGTTGGGACCACACTGCAAAGGGAAATGGAAGTTGCAGAAACAACCAAGCAACGTTTCTTTTCTGCTTTAAGGACATTCTGTCTGCTTGTGCCCAAAAAGGAAAGCCCTGTTTGGCTGTTTCAGTTGCTGCTACAAGACTGCACCTTCAGCGTTTGAAGAAGCACTTTTGGGCGATTGGAGTTGGCACATGAAACCCTAGTTTGTTACACTATAAATTAGGTGCTTATGGTTTAGAGAGAGAGAGCTAAGAAAACCAGAGAACGTTTTAGTGAGAGGAGAGAAAATCAGTAAGTATAAACTTGTTCTGAGTTTTCTCTAGCACAGGAAGTGGTACAGAGTGAGTCTAAGTATTAGTGAAGGGTATTAGGCGGATCACTTGTAGCTTCTTGTTGTAATCACTATACTGGTTCTAGTGGATTCCGAGGAGAGTCTCGGCGAGACGTAGCGACCCTCTTTAACGGGCGTGAACTCGTTAAAGTTCTGTGTGTGTGCTCCTGTTTTATCTTCTGTATCACACTCTGTTTTACTATCTGTTTTTACTGTTCATCGTCTTCTTCGTGAAACAGCTACAGATCTCGGTTTGTTTGGTCTTCTCCTAAGGAAAGTCGTTCCCGACGAATCCGCCATTAAAACCGATCACATCGAGGTCGATAAGGAGACTCTCGACATGCTCGCTTCCTTGGGTATGTCTGAGATGCCTGGTGTAGTCAAGGTTGATCCAGTAGCTGCTGCTCCAGTCGCAGGTTTTGGGTTTGGCCGTGGAAGGAGACACTAGAGGATCGATTCCTCATCTTCAGATGTGGATAATCGTAGATTCTTTTATCTGCAAATTTTGTTGTGTGCTCTTTTTTCTTCTTCTTTCTCCTGGATCGATTGAAGTTGAACTATGAATGTTATAAGCTATCTTCTGGATAAATTTCGATGCTTTAGGTTCTTGATACTCTTCTGGATAAATTGATATTGGATACACCGGAAACAGAACCGATTCCAAATAATGTGCTTAAACCCTTTCAATTCAAATATTTTGATGGTTCATGTTTTGTTCACATATGAAACAGAGATTAAAATTTACACAAAAGTCCCAATTTTGGGATCTATCGCATGAGTTATAGCCGTGGATACTCATGAGCTTTTATAACAAAAACTGTTATTTTAGTTTTTATATTTTTAAAGGAAAATTTTGACTATGTTATGAAAAAAAATGTTTAGTAGCTTTTTTAATATATGTGAAATATGTCAAAATGACACTTTGTGAAATAAAGAGAGTATAAGACTATGATTTAACCCGCGTTATAATTAGCTTTTTTCAAAGAAATTATTTTGAAATTTAAGAAAAAATGATTTTATTTGAATTTTATAATATGTCTAACTCATGATTATAGATAGAGTTGTCAAACGAAATAATTTGTCTATTTAATCCGTTTTGCACTGGACTAAAATATTATTCGAGCTAACTCATAATATCTATAATCTTGAAAACATAACTCTATTATGCACCGTTTAATGGCTATAGTTTTTTGGCTAGTTCACGAACTCTTAAAAAAAAAGAAATTTTGTGTCTAATTTTTAATAAAATTAGTAAAATATTTTTGATATAAATTTAAATAATATATGATAAACTATAGTGAAAAATATATCAAGATTTCGAATATTTTTTTTTTGAATATATATAGATTGATTATTATTTAAATATATATAATAAATAACATATTTAATGCAAAATAAATAGTTTCTATATTTTTATCCCTAATTGTAAAAAACAATTATATTATTTCCTATTTCAAATTTTTTTTTTTTTTGTAATGATATTTTATGTAATAACTTACAAAACAAAGTTTATTTTCAAAAATATATTCTCAAATAATATTATAGAGATGGTCCTTTTTGTGTGATTGAAATTGGTGTTCTTCGCCATCTTGTCTTCACCATTGTACACTACATTTGGTTTTTAATAACTTGAAATAGATCACATCCAGGGCCGGCTCAATGAAAATATGGGCTATGTGCAAAAAAAAAAATTGGGCTCCAAATGCTTTATGTGTGTGATGATTTCTGTAATATAACCCTTATACTACAGAAAAAAAAATTGCAAAAAAAATAAATAATGATTCTAGACAATAAGTAATATATTTTTCGCAAAACTTTAAAAATTTGGGCCCCAAATGCTTACTGATTTTTTTGAAAAACAAATGGGCCCTGTGCTGGAGCACTCCTTGCACATGTCTATCGCCGGGCCTGATAACATCGTTTGATTTCAGCTAACGCGAGACCCAAATGGTAGTTGTTGATTCATTATGAATAGTTCACTCTCACGATCTATCACTCTCGTGTGGTATTATGAATATCACTCTCGCGTAGAACTGGTTTTAAGTTTTAGAAGATCACAAGTTAATAAAAAAAATTGGACCATTTTACCATATTAAGTTTTGAATTTATGAAAAACTTTTATAATTTTATCACTAAACAAAATAGAATTTTTGAAATTTAAGGGCCAATTTTTTTTAATGAAAATAAGGGCCGTAAGCCCATGCTTGCTTTGCTTGGGTTCAAAGCCGACCCACGATCTATCACTCGTGTGGTATATCGTTATAGATGTTGATTATTTTGAACCTAATGATGTTTTTGTTGTTGTAAGTCCTCACTTGGTCTAATTCTTTACTCATAGAAAATTACAAGCTTTTACAACTACTCTATCTGAATTTTGTCACTAACCGAGACTTTTTAGTAAAACCCAAAGCATTTAATCGATAAAACTAAAACCATACGTATATATGTATACTTAGTTGTCAACTTCATCACATGTTTTGACTTTTGAAATATATAGTAGATTTGCTATTTTATGCCACATGAAACAGATCCATTGTTATCGGTTCTGACTTTCTATCTTTATGTTGCTCACCCATTTTCCACGCATCATTGTTTGCATGTATTCAAAATAGTTAAATAGAAATATAAAAATGTCTAAAGTCATCTAATCGCTTGTTACTGCCCATATCGTTTATAATTAGTTATAAAGATTCACGTATCTATAAAGGGACTTTAGTCAAATCATTAATATGCATTTAATTTAATCGGCCGTATCTATTATTAAGCCACGTGTCTATCCATGTTCAAATACGGTCGAACTTAATGTTTAAATGTAAACGTATAGCTCACCACTATTTAATTAATCTACAATGAAATAAAATAATGTAAAGACTATCAAGTTTGAAGTCATACAAACAATAAAAGACTATAAAGTTAAAGCTAAAGTCTAGCGTCAAATCTTGAATTTAAGCCGTTTAGCTTAAATTCTAAACAGCTTTCTATTGTATACGAAAAGAATCGTCGAAATGTGTCAACATCGGTTCGGTTCACCGTAATAGAAACCAAGATGTGTATCAATTCAATTTAAACGTGGACACTTGTTTAGGGGCTTTAATTAAAAAGAAAGCATTGGATTGTTTCAAAAACTAGATTCCTATCTCCCTCTCCAAGACACTCGAAACAGTAACAACTCGGAAAACGACATTTACACTGTTTTTGTTTGTTTGTTTTAACACTGTTTGTACTTCAAAAGTTGAGAGTTGGGAACAATGAACATCTCTGTTGAGAAGATTGTGAGTTCAAGATGAATATAGTTAGAATAAAGTACTTATAGCAGAATTTAGATGTATATTGTAATTTAGTTATTTTTCAAGGAAAATGGTTAGTGCTTTCACTTATGAGACATTCGAAAAGCTACGAGACTAGAAATTTTATTTTTTTAAAAAATCTTAAGTATTCCCTAATGTGTCTTGTATTAATATGAGATGGAAATGAGAAAAGAAAAAAAAATTGGTGAGTACATTATAAGTTTATTATTTCTGCTATAAAAATGGCTGTGATTATCGGCGTCTCATTTTCTTGCCAATGAATGCTATTTTGTTTTGTACAATCCAAATATAACAGGCAACATACGTGCTCACAAAACATTTTAAAAGTTGTTGCTAACATTAAAAGAAAAATGAAAACAGTGATTTTGTGACAAAAAAGAAACGGCAATTTAAAATTTCACATTATAATTTCAATAGCTATTGTAACATAAGACACCAGATCTGAATATTGGTTATTCATTCATACTAATCGGTTGACATTAATTGTAAATCCAACCAAGCATGGTCATAGTTTCATTTAAATGAAATTAATTGTAAGGTTCCCAGCTTTTATTATACTAGTAGTTCGGAAGATATCTATACTATCTAGCGTATATATACTATTGTTTAAATAGGGAAAATATAAATTTGGTTTTACAAAATCCTTCTTCCAAAAAAATTCATTTAATAACTTCACATGGGAAATTAACTCACATAGCAATATTAATAGCTTGCTTTTGGTGTGAAGTCATAACATTTAACTTTGACGTAGCCATTTTTTTTTTTTTTGTACAGTAAGTATCTCTAAAAGATTTTGTAATCCTGTGATTAATATTAATATACATTTAATTCTCATCCTGCTTCGATTAAGACACCTTTACTTTTTTTTGTCAACCAACACTATGATACGTCATTTCATTCGTATAATCGTATTTCTTCCTTCTTGATATATCAGTTAAAGACTAGTCTATCTAAGTATCATAATAGTATTATTTATTGGTATATATATATATATATATATATATATATATTTCACCTATCATAATTAAATTAAGCCTTAATGAAATTCACTCTCTCTCTCTAAATAACTTTATGGGTGTTTAAATTATAAAATGGCCTAACCTGCAGAGCCAACAAGAAGACTTCTCAACATAACCAAAAACTTTCTCAATTCCAAAAGGGAGAGAGATCGATGAGCAGGAGGAACGGTAACTGGCCGAAGCTCGAGCTGAAGCTGAATCTTTCTCCACCTCCATCTCAAGCCAGCCAGATGAGCCTTGTTCGATCTCCGACCCGATCAAACACGACTTCACCGAGCTCATGCGTTTCGTCTGAAACGAACCAGGAGGAGATCATGGAGACAACAATCTCAATGGTCCTTGTGGGTTGCCCTCGTTGCCTTATGTACGTTATGCTCTCTCAAGATGACCCCAAGTGCCCTAAATGTAAAAGCACCGTCCTTCTCGATTTCCTCCATCAAAACGCATCCGCCGCTACAACCGCTCCCGCCGCCACCTCTAAACGCAATAAGACCCGGTGGAACTGAATCAATTAATCCAACGACATCTTTTGCTTTGCTTTTTTTAATAACACAGAGATTCCAAACCTATAATCTGATCCAACCGTACTTGTTTCTGTCTTTTCTTTTTGCTTCTTCTCGCAGTTGTTTTTTTTCTTAGAGTACAAACTTTGCTTTTAATGAAATATGAATTTTTTGTTTAGAGCTAATGATGCTCAGTATGATGAAACATGTGTCGTTGGTTGTCTCCATAATATTTGTTTACTCAGGGACTCTTATAATTCAGATTCTCAGGTGAAATTACAGTACTCTGTTTCGTGTTCTTTGTTTCACGAACATGTCCAAAAAAGTTCCTTCGGATTATGCATAAAGGGAATGAGATTTTTGTTTCTGTAAGATCGATAAAAATTCGCACTTCGTGTCTCGATGTGTTTCTCAACCTTTGTTCTTGTGAAAAAGCAATTTCCTCTGTTTCTTGATTACTCTTGAATTAATAACAAGTAAAAGAAACGTTGGACTATTTAACAAAGCAGGTGCAGAGAAAGTAATTAGTTTGGATATGGTTAATTAGAGATAATCACCTATGTCAATCGGTCCCCTATGTCAAAACATAACCATCGAATAATCTAAAACGTAAATGGAAACGAAGATTGGATTTAGCAACCCTAATATGCATTTTCATTCGAAAAAAACTAAGAAACACTCGGTCTTTAACTTTGTAGCTAATGATAAGCAAAAGCTGAATTTTTGTGGCAAAAGTAAAATGATGAAAATCTAAATGGTAAATTAGTAAATATATCTTGTTCTTTTCTTTCTTCATAATGCTAACTGCTAAGAGGTTAAAATTGAAGATGGGTAAGTTCAGATAGCTTCAATAGATTTAAAGTGATGAAATCATTAAATCAAATATAAATGCGACAGTAATTGAGGCAGTTGAGAATAATGAGCGTTACGTAAGAACGAGAACGATAAATACGAATTCAATTCCTAACTTCAATTATAATGCCGTCAAATATTTTTTTAAATATATACTCCAATTTAAATAGAGGCAGTTGCGTATTTTTTTTTTTTTTTTTTGTCAAATATAAATGAAAATGGTGATACAAATACCCTTTTTTGTGTGTGTGGGTTATCTCTTCCTTTTCTTTATTATTATTATCGTGCACTCTATTTTACAAACTTCATACTTAAGCTATCTCATGCGTCTTTTTCTGTCATTAAGAGAATATCCATAAATAATGATTGGGCAATTGTCCAAAATAGTATATTTTTAAAAAAATTATTCCAAACTTAATATCACTAATTAAAATTGACAATAATATTTTCTATTTTCGGTCAATTTCAATATTTTGATCTATAGTTTATGTAATCGGGGACCAACATTTGACATTTGATAATATTTGTGGTTGTTTCCGAAATGGGTTAATCATCTCTTTTTTTTTCTTTCAAAATTAATAATATTCGAATTTCAAACAGGAAAACTAAACAATTTCTTCTTATCGGCCAAGCTCATTTTATTTGGTGTATTCAATTATAGTTCCCTAATTTTCTACTCCTACCTAACCCTTTTAAATCATCACTAATTTCGCGACTTATTGGATTTAGATTCGATTTAATGCAACTGTTGTGGTTGCAATCATGGAGATGTTTTGTGTTTGTGATTGAAAGATGTAGATTTGTTTGGGCCTGACCAACTTGGCCCATTAGTGGTTACAGTACATTCTTGATTCTGGTATAAGGATGGTAGGAACTTGGGTTGAATAATCTCATACAATTTCTCTGTAACTAGTCCTGAAAACCAAACATTCCTCTCTAATTTTGTTTTGTGATTGTTAACAACTACAAGACAATTATTAAACTACTCTGTTTCAGTATATAACACAAACGCTTTTGTTGGTTGAGACTTGAGAATGCAAATTCACAGACCAGTTTTATTGGGTTTAAGGAAATTTACATTTACTGTAGATGCGGAAACCGGTTCTTGATCAGAGTGGCTACGTGCTGCGCTACCCACACCGAGCCAGCCACTGTGCAGCAGAATCCGTGCGTGTGACCTTCCCTCTCAATAGATAAGGAAGTACCCGGAGCCTGCTTTGAAATCTGGACAATGGAGATTCTATGAGAGACTACTCTCCTTCATGTGTCAGAAAATGCAGTTTAATTGTAATTTGAGAAAGGGAAACTAAGTAACCTCTTCAAAGAGTTGCAGTGGACCCCAATGATCATCAATGCCAAATAAAAATGCAAGCTTGCTCTGGTTTTCTCTCATGAAATCCCAATCTGGCTCTTCTGCGAGCTTATATACAAAAATAGAGTCACCTAAAATGCTTTGTTGGAGATCACGTTTTAGAGCTTGCAGGTAAACAATATCTGATTTCATTTTTTTGTTTGTTTGCACTTTGCATACTTTGAATTCAAATATAGACTCTCTAAACTCCATAGGATACATTGTCAAAAGACCATTACCTCTCTAAACTCTGTCATTGCCATATAGAGAATATTGCGCATGGTGTGATACTACACGGGAAGAAAAAATAAGAGATATCAAAAGCCAACTCGCCCGAAAATTTAGTAGGTTGCAAGAACTTGAAACATGGAAAAAGAAAAAGACGCGACGGTTATCTTCAAGGATTCTATACAACTAGGACCCAGAGAGAAACCCTCCCAAAACAGGGAATATGAGAACAAGACAATACCTGCCTCAAGTGAGTGCAAGTAGCTTGAACAGCAGTATCAGACCATGAAGCTCCAATGGAGTTGGATACAAGGCGCCGTGCAGCCCACATAGGTAAAAGTCTCAGTGATGTAATCAGAAAACTTGCTGTAGCCGACAGAACAGAAGACCTGAATTATAAAAATTTCTTACTTCTTAGAGAGCAACATGATGTGGTAATGATTTCATAACATTGTGAATAATTGATTGGTTCTTTCATATCGAGGATTCATAAGATATTGAGAAGGAAAGCTCACGCTGCAAGTTTTCCAATTAATGATTGCTTAGTTGACTGTTGGTTCAGAGTCAAAAATGGATATAAGCCAATGCAATATACCACCTGCAAAGCAAACCAGAGAATATAAGATATCACATCGCACAGAGAGAGATTGTGGTAGAAGAAGTATACACACTCAAGAGGATATCAGTCTATACCTTTTCCGAGCACGTGCCTAAAATCTCAAGGGATATATAAGACCCAATAGAGTGCCCAACCTAGCAAGAGCAATTAAGATTAATGGATGTATATATGTCAATGGAAACATGTAATGTTAACCCCATTGCATAAATGCCACTATTAGTCTTACCAATATTATTGGAACTTTCACGCTCTCCAACTCCTGTCTGATAAAATCAATCTGTATGATAGCTAACAGATTGAGATGTTAACTTGATGGGATGAACAATACAAGAACTTGCTCAAAGATGATATGATGATACGGTTCTTCACTTAACTGAAAGAAAAATGATTTATTTTCAAAACATTGTCAGATTCTTGCTACCTTATGATCGATTTGTTGTTGCAACGAAAATAGCCTTCCAGACTCCCAGTCCTTAAAAGCAAAACAAAAGAATGTAAATCATCGAGTAACACGAAAGCACACGCTTTGGAAACACAAACTAAGAAGAGCACAAACTGGACATACTGTGAAATCTGAAGCAAAGTTATAGTACCTTGCTCGTGTGAGATATTTGCCCAATAGCTAAGCCAAAAAAAACAAAAACAAATCAGTCCACCATTAGAGAGCACAAGGAACCAATCAAACTCATGGAATCAAAGAAACCAAACTCGAAACCTGTTATAGATGCATTGCCATCAAGAAACTCGTGTAGAGATTCCAAAAAGTCATTGTAAAATGACACAACACCTGAAAAATTACAAGCCAATGCATAAAAACATAATACAGAGAATTTTCATATGCATTGAGAATAATACTCCAATAATAACATTATGAAACCTGGATTTCCCGGAATAAACAGTAGATGCAATTTGGGATTCTCAGCTTGAATTTCCATTATCTCCGTCATCGAACTTGATCACAAATCACCCAATAAAAAAGGGTGTAACTTTATAATCAAAATCCAGTCGAACAAAATTCAGAAAAAGATATAGATTAGTATACCCAGAAACTCTGCACAATCTGGAATTAACAGGTCTTTTAGCTTTGTTCATCAATTCCTTTTCACTCTCCATATCTGCGGTCACGCGATTCAACCTCCGAGAACTAGCGAGAAGAAGAGAATCAGTGAGCGACGGTACTGAGAAACAGAGTAAATTAGAGAGAAAACGAGAGAAATCAGAAACTAAAATGACTGAAGAAGCAACTCGAAACCTTCTACAGTAAACCATGTGAGGACAAAAGATAACAAATGCACCTGAAACAACAGCAGGAGTAGACGATTCGGAGAATCGAACCGCCGATCGGAGGAAGAAAGGAGCGGAGAGACGGAGTTACCGAAGGTAGACGAAGACCGAATCGCATATTTTTACAAAACTAATTTGACATCGTTTTGAGTAATGCGACGTCGTTTGAGTGTTTGAGGTCTTTGGGCTTATCTCCACCTCATACTTTTGCACTCCTATACAAAGAAAGAGAGGTCGTGAACACAGATAAGTAGAGAGAGAGAGAGTCACAAAGTGTACCAATGGCGGCGTCTGTAGCTTCTTCAACCACTCTTATCTCCTCCACTAGGGTTTTTCCAGCCAAGCCTTCGCTTCCTCAATCCCCTTCCGTCTCTTTCCTTCGAACCCTATCCTCTCCTTCCGCTTCTCTCCGCTCCGGGTTTGCTCGACGCTCTTCCCTCAGCTCAATCCGCTCCAATTCTCGCCGGAGCTTTGCTGTCAAGGCCCAGGCCGTAAGTTATCGCAATGCCGATACTTTCTTTGTTCGGTGTGATTTGAATCGGAATTCATTTGCCTATTATATAGACTTCACTCTCTTCCTGCTGGTTAGCTCTATGTTTAGGTTTTTTTGGAGAAAAAAATTGGCGATTAATAGGTTCTGTGACCGTGTTTCTGCAGATTTCACCAAAAGTCCAGAATTTTAGTGCTTTTTTTGTTCTAGGATTGCTTGTCTTGTTCTTAGTGGTGATGACCACTAAATCAGGAAAATGGATTTGAATTTTTTTTATTTGAGCTAACTTGCTCCGTAGATCTGTTGCGTTAACGATTTTTCTTTCATGTTTATGATTATAGGATGATCTTCCACTTGTTGGAAACAAGGCGCCTGATTTTGAGGCGGAGGCTGTGTTCGATCAGGAATTCATCAAGGTATCTTGTCTAAAGAACCTTCCTTTTTCCATCTTGATTAGTTTATTACAACAATGTCAATCATATCTTCTGCTTCTAGTTAATCTGAGACATAAGCTTAGGTTTGAAGCTAATATGAGTAGTATTAGTGAGTATGTATGTGTCTTATTGTTCTCGAATCTAATTGGTAATTGTTGAATTTATGGTTTCAGGTTAAGCTCTCTGAGTACATTGGGAAGAAGTATGTGATTCTCTTTTTCTACCCATTGGACTTCACTTTCGTCTGCCCAACAGGTTTGGATTGCTTGAGAAGTATATAGAAATATAATATCTGAGGTTCACTGTGTCATAATCATTTGTTTGTATCTTTTGTCTTGTAGAGATTACTGCCTTCAGTGACCGGCATGCAGAGTTTGAGAAGTTGAACACAGAAATATTAGGTGTCTCTGTCGATAGTGTGGTAAGAATACAGTTACCATCATAATTTCCCATCCTTCTTTATGATGTTATTGCAAAATCTTGCACCAAATTCAAACCGACATCTTCTTGTCTGTTTGCAATTGCTTGACTCATCCTTGCTGCTTGTGCTGGTGTCTATGTAGTTTTCGCACCTTGCGTGGGTTCAAACAGACAGGAAATCTGGAGGACTTGGTGATCTCAACTATCCCCTTGTTTCAGATGTCACTAAATCAATCTCAAAGTCATTCGGAGTGCTCATCCATGATCAGGTAAATTGTTAGCCTCTCAATCTTCACTTTTATTTTTAACTTTCTGAAGCGTTTGGGAACTAATAAAGACTGAGTGGTAAAAACAGGGAATAGCGTTGAGAGGGCTTTTCATAATCGACAAGGAAGGAGTGATCCAACATTCCACCATCAACAATCTTGGTATTGGCCGAAGCGTTGATGAGACAATGAGAACCCTCCAGGTATACAAATAACTCAAAACCGCTCTTTCTTTCCTTCACCCGATTACGCTGTGCATGATGCGTTCTCGATGTTGCAGGCCTTACAGTACATCCAGGAAAACCCCGATGAAGTCTGCCCTGCAGGATGGAAACCGGGGGAGAAATCAATGAAACCCGACCCTAAGCTCAGCAAAGAGTACTTCTCAGCTATTTAGAAGCTACTAAGATAGCAAAAGGTACAATCTTTGTTATATGTGAGCAGAGTTTTCTTCTTTTACGCTAAACAATCCTTTGTTTGAATCTCACTTGTCTCTTCAAATCCATAAAACTTCCTATTTTCCGTTAATGGGAAGGAAGTCTTCATTATTTCTCCTTTTTCGCTAATGTGCTTTACGCCTACACATTCATATTCACATATCCATACATACATAGTTCTCGTGTCATTGACTGCCTTGTGTAAAATGAATCAAATCAATTTCTTTATAATCCCTTTTTCCCATGCTTAAACAACATTTGTACAAATAAATCATTTTCATATTTTCATATTAATGCTAAAAATCAAGAACATTCCAGACTCTGTTCTCAAAACAGACATAAATCATATGCATACAGGAACTTTTCAGACAACATATAAATAAAAATTACGAACTATATATTTTTACAAACACAACCCACCACAATCGAAAAGCTACAATAATGACACGAAATTAAAAAAAGCAGCAGGCTACCTGTAAAAAGTTCCTCATGTGTCCCCTTTGCCCACAAGTTCCAACATCATTAATCATCATCATCAAACCCACCTCTTTCGAGCAACCGGTAACCGGTAAACGCCGGTTAACTCTCCTTCTTAAACTACACTACGATCCAAAAACATAACTTTTTTTTTAACACTCGATCGCACTTTCTCTTCTTAACAATGCATGCACTCACCAACTCCGGCGCCGTACTCCTCGCCGTCTTACTCCTCTTCCTCCTCATCTTCCTCGCCGAGCTCTCTTACATCTTTTGTCGACCCACGCCGTCTCCGGCAAGTAAAGAGGTTCTACTCCAATTCTTCATGTGTTGCAAGAAGAAGAAGACGAAGAACCAATCTCGTATTGAGCCAACTGGAATTGTTTCTGTACAGATGGAGGAGGATGTCGTTGCGGCGGAGGAGGAGGACGATGTAGCGGCGGCGGACAAGTGGCGAGTGTCAAGGCTTTTGTTCACGATCGAAGAAGAGGATTTGGAAATGGAAGATGACGATGACGATGTGGTCTCTGCAGATAACGACGGCGAACTCCGTGTTGATATTCCGGTGGAATATTCCGGCGAGCCAACCCCGTTCTTGACGCCGTGTGATTCTCCTCCGTACTTCACTCCTTCGCCATCTCCTGGTCGGGATATGGATGACGTCATCGATGTGTCTGACGTCGTCAGCAGCGACAGGGGCTGTTATTTCAATTCCCAAATCTCTCAGATGTCTTAATTTTTTGCTTAATTCCAAAGGTTTAGATATTATTAGGCGTTGAACAGTTTAGTAATCATCTACGGATTTTTGTCGGAATTGTTTTTTTTTTTTTTTTGGTTACAACTTTGTCGTAGTTTTTTTCGGCAATTTGAATTTTCACCAAGACCTAGTATGTTGTAGTTTTGAGTCATGATGATCTTTTGACGACATTGTTAAAATCTCGAGCTGATACACATGTTTTATACGTGATTGTTCTGTTTTGGTTTTTTTTTTTTTTAAATGATTCTCCTTTATACATCTTGATCCCTTAACGGGCATCTTTTGTAAGTTACACATATGAAAACAGAGAGGTAAAACTTAATACATGATAATTTATGAAACTTAAGTGAAACAAGAACTTAAAACACATGGGATGTCAAGTTCCAAGTGAATCTAAACCTGAATATATTTAAACCAGGTGGATATGAGACTTTTACGAACCGGTGGTCTAGCAGAGGAAGAAAAGCGAGCGAGTAGTCGTTGAGATTGATCTATTCCAGATAGAATTTCCTTCACCAAAACATGAGTTGGCTTTAAAACACCAGAATGCAACCTTGCATTTCTTTCTCTTCACAAAGAATAAATCACGGTCTGAACAATGAGCTTGCAAACAATTTTGGTTTTTGTTTTGATGTAGAACCAATGTTATTTTGATTATCGAGACTCCGGTTTGATTTTTTTTTTTTAATTTTGTTGTTACCGAAATGAACATAATATTTTTTTGTAGAACTCGGTGTTCCTTGTGTTCGAATTTCGTTTAGTTTTAAGTAGATTAAATTACAAAAAATGTTAGGCGATTTGTGTGTGTGTTGTAGTTTATGCGTTTGGATTGGCTTTTCATAAGATAGAGACAAAAAGCAAATTGTTATGGTTTTGAAATCCTAATTATCTCCCGCGTGTCATTAAGTGCTTACTTTAGCCATTGTTGTATATTGATTATGGAGCTAATGCATTTGGAAACTGGTTCAAAGGCTTGAGTATGTTGTTCCAAAGGATACTAAATGTTCCGAAATGTTTTACTATGGATGCATGGTATATTTATTTCATTTCCATAGTAAAATATTTCGGAACAGTGACCTATGAACTACTAATATATATGGATATAGAAATTTTTTTTTGTTTTGGTTACTAAATTAGAGTTACAAGTTATTAGCCATGATTAGGGATGTAAATATGGGCTCAAACTAATAGGGTTAGTCCGGCTCTGTATAAAATATTAAGCTTTAAATCCTGTATTTTATAATAGGGTTAAAAAAAGCCGAATTTATATGGCTAAATTTTTTATAGGACTAATTTACATGGCGAATTTATAGGACCCAATAATTTTTAATAAAAACCTAAACAACATCAAAATTAAATGTGTAAATTAAAATCATTTTTTTAACATGACCCATGATTTGGGATATAATTTTCATGATTTTGCTTTAGTCAATCAAACGAAGCGGTTGATAAGTGCAGATTCTTTATTTTATTTTATTTTAGCTTTTTCTTTGATACACAGCTTCAAGGGATTGATCCAAGCATTGGAAACTCTTGAGTACGAGTTTTTGTCGACCGTGATATTTTTGCATGTAGTTATGCTATTTTATGTTTTTTTTTTTTTTTTTTTTTGATAATTTTTTTGCTCAACTGTTTGTGTCGATGAGTTCACGATATAGGCTCTGTATATTATCTGAAGATATGCATCTTGAAAGACTACATACACCGACGTGTTAATAATCTCTCAACACGCAAAACTCAAAAAGTAAAAAGATTTTGGATCGTGATTTTTGTTTTTTTGGAGAAAAAAAATAACCAATAGTAAGAATACAGAACACATATATCAAACACCTATTTTTATGAATAGTAAGAAGTCTAAAGGGAAATTTGTTGAAAGTTTCTCGTTTGTGTTTTGTTCCTATCTATACTTTTAGTACACTTATACGGTATAAAGTTTCTATACTGAAAGAAAACGAACGATTGTACTGTATCAAATCGCAAAAAGAACCTAACGTCATCACTGTCTCCGACCATTTGTTATACATGCATATCATATAGTACTTTGATATTCAAATTTTAGATAATTTCTATTTCTTTGTTGCAATAACAAGATCACAAGATACTTCCCGTATCAAATTTGTTTTTTGACCGAATGAGACTTGATTGAGATTGTGATGTGCACAACCGTAGTCAATGCGTGGGAACGCCAAAGTACTCGGCCACTCCATCCTCAAACTGTCGAAAGCTGAAACATTTTGAGATTCCGAAACTACAAACTATGTCTCTCCCAATTTGCTCTTCTTCTATATACTACTTAAACAATGTTGTTTGCAAGAGATTAGTTGTTTTTTCCATTAACTTCAATCACTGCACAATCGTTGGCCAATACATTTTTAACCCAAAAAAACGCGGAACTTCATTTCAATTTATCTAAACGTAAGACAAATATTAATGATTTATCGTATTTTAAAGTCAATCCAATTCAAAAATAATTAAAACAATATTTTATTTTCTCTTTCAATGACATCATTTTAGTTATAGTATTCATATATACCAAAAGAAATCCATTAATATAGCTCTATAAGAGCCAAGGTGAGTATTCCTTTGAGTGATTATGGACAATGCTGAATATTGGTGTGAGGGGGCAATGCATGTATCATTTTCTTAGTTTCAATAGGTTTTTAGATGAAAAATAAGAGGTTCTTCTGACAAATGTAACATTTATTTTGTAATTGAGTTTCTTTTCCTTTTTTTGTTTAAATAAATAAATGGCTGAACTCAGTTTTAAGTTTGTTTTTATCGCTGAAGATGATGAATTGTTTAGAGTTATCAGGTCAGGGAAGAGAAAAACTATGAATTTTATTTGACATCCTATGCTAATTGTTCGTTGTCCATTTATCTCACTTGATGGTTTAACACTGAAACTGTTGAAGATACATATATATAATTATTACGAGAGATTTTTTTGAAGTGAGTTCTCGTCTCCGAAACCGCATACATTTTTTCTTTACAAAACAAGGAACAAATATTTCCAAAGAAATAACGTTCGGAGTTCCGGTTTGTGAAAGTTGTGTGATAAATTCGAGAAAGAATCTCGGCAGCACGATACTTGGAATGTTAAAATAACTTCGAATAGTTTTAGTTTATCGTATTCAACTGCAAAATATTGAAGTATACGCAAAATCCTATATTTGCATCTTAGCAATCAAATTCGTTTTTATAAATTGTTAAACGAATTTGTCAAAATGGAAAGAGATCATATTTTGACAAAATGGAAAGAGATCAAAAACGAATTTGAATATTAATGACTATTGTATAACCAATATGTATATAGTCAATTATCTGAATAAGAAATGGGTTTAATACGGATTTTTTTTTGTCAGAAAATAAGTTTAAATATATATCAAAACTTAATTTTTGGAAAATCCGAAATTAAATTTTCTTGTGTGAATTTGGCTAATCTATTCGGAACACTTTAATATTGAGTTTGATAGTTTTGGTTTAATCTATATATTCAAAAGTGAATTTCGAAACTGTTCATTTTTAAAATTTAATCGTATGTCATAATTTTTTAGCGTCCAACAATTTTAAACGGATATCGCTGCGGCCACTCAGCCTCCTGCGAACGAACATTGTTTGATCACAACCGCAGGAGGATGCATGTAAACGAACATCACTTAGTATTAATTGCGGATTTTGATTTTGCAACTATCTTAAACGTGGATAGATAATTAAATGAATAAATACGAATATATCTATTTCATTTATAGATAATAAGCGAATTTTTAGGTTCTTATTTATGCAATAGGTGATTTGATCGTCCAAAAAAAAAAAAACTATTGCATAAGTTAAGAACTTATGTTAAAACCAAAATTGAAATAAAATTAAGAACTATGTGATGTAGATTTTCACATGGAGTTTACAAGCCATATAACCAAATCAAGCTAGAATCTTCAAACTCCATCAACATAATCCTAATGTTTTTTCTTTTTTCTTTTTTCTTTTCTCAACATAATCCATATGGATTAATCAAGTTTTACAATCTGAAGCCAGAAATTAGAAGAAGAAGAAAAAAAACACATCATAAAATTGGAAATTGACTAAGATAAGTCAAAGTCACACATCATAGTTTGAAACTTAAACCCTCTGGATGAATTAGAGGAAACGAGAGGGATCTTGAGATCATCACACTTAATCTTTGGTTTGAATTTCCACAACTTTATCACCCAAAACTTGAACCTAACACTCATCCGCAGCTTCGCATCAATCCGGAAGACTCCAGCTTTCTCATCCTCCTTCAGATCTGCTCGCGCTCCGTCGCCGAGCACCATCAGATTCTGTCCCTCGATCTTGGTTCCAACCACCGTCGTGTTTTTGTGTCCTTGGTAGAACGGCGAGATGCCTACGGAGCCGAATCGCTGGTCGCCGTAATATCCACTGACCTGGATCTCATCGTAGTAGACTCCGATTCGTTGATTGGGGTTACGGATTGTGAAATTGAGATCGAGATCGTAGTGGAGGTTGCTGTTGTTGTTGGAATCGAGGCTGAATCGGTTCAGATTGGCGTCGGTGACGTAGAATTTGACGGCGTTGGGACGGAAGATGAGCCAGAGAACGAAGGCGGCTATACCGAGGATAACGGCAACGGCAATGAGGATGTTGCAGATCAGGCTTAGGATGCAGCAACCGCAGCAACGTAAACAGCTACCGATGCAGCTGAAGCAGCAGCATCCGAATCCGGGCGTGTCGTATCGGCGTTTGGTCTTAGCCGGCGGAGGAATCGATGGCCCGTAGTATGCTCCGTTCAGGTATGGCTGTCTGTCCCCCATCTGTTCGACGATATGCCTCACTCCTCAGAGAGAAATCAAAGCAGATAGATTTAAGAATACGAATGGTTTTTTTGTTTGTTTTTGCTTAAACCCTAAGAATACAAATCGTTCAGTGAAAGAAGAAGAAGAGAATAGATATGTGTGATTAGGAAGGAGATAATTTGTGTTTTTAATTCAAAGGTAGAGTAACGTAACGCGTCTTTTTATAAGGAAACGCATTAAAAAGACGCGATTACTCGTGTATATTTTATTTATTTTTGTTGCAATTTAAATTGTGGCCTGATTTGGTTAATTTTTTTTTTTTTTTTTTTTGTCATTACTATGAAAAATTAAGGGTGGCCAAATCTGCAATTATGTTGCTACTGATACAAGGAAAAGACTATGGGCGATGAAAATTATTAGTAACTAAGATATAAAAATCAAGTCACATTGGCTTAGTGGAAATGAAATGTTTAGGTGGACTTTCTCCACCTGAGTTCGAATTGCCTTGACCACTAGATACGTTTGAGAAATTTTTGGCGTAGACCTCGGCTGCTGGGCCGCTGGAGATTAGTTTGGGCCTAGAAAATTTAGGATTACTGCAGTTTAAAAAAAAAAAAACTAAGATATAAATAAAACCCAAGACCGGTTAACTCTTAACCAAGGGTTTAGTTTTTGAATAAAAGTGCCGTTACTTTTTGTTACAAGAGAAAAAGGTAGCCTTTGAATGTGGGTCAAAGCTTTTTCAACAATTGGCAAGCATTTCAAAACTTAGGAGTAAAAAGTCTATAAATAAGTAGCCGTTTGTTTGACGATTAAAAAATACAATTTATTTATAAGGCTTTTTGTTTAAGTGTAGTTCCAAGATAATAGGTTTAAGTAGATGTTGTAATCAAGTTTGTTTGTCGCTAAGGAATAAAGTAAAACAGTGCGTTGCTTCATTAGATGGCTAAAGACACTAGGTACAATTAGGCCCATCACAAATAGACTAAGCCCAATAGTAGATGAACATAAAGACGCTCCTAAACTCAATATTGATCAACTCCAAATATGCATTGTACTATTTGTGAATGATTTCAAAGTTAGGTGAAAAAGGCCATTTTATTAAAACAATATGTGTGTTTGGCAGAGTCTTGTTCATACAGTGTAGCTAATGTCTGTGAGTGAACAAACATACCACGTTCATAACCCACTTAGGTTTCTCAATTTTGTTCGATAAATATATCATGTCATGTGGTTGAAATCCAAAGTATAAATTCAAGAAAACTGGATTGTATAATCCTCATATTAAAGTAGACATTCTCTTTTAAATTAATGAAGACCATTGAACAAAAAAAAAAAAGTAGACATTCTTTTGATTGAAACAGATATTTTAACAAACACCACCATATCGATTGTCTTTATACCGCTTGTATTTGATGAGTTTTAGTATGTCAAATAAAGATTAATAATTTTTTGAAATTCATTAAGTAAGAAAAATTGAGTGGTTTAATCTCTATAGTATTATTTAAGAGGATATTTTTTTAAATGAATTTTTTTTTGTAAGTTATTACATGAAATGTCATTACAAATAACAAAAAATAATTGAAATAGGAAATGATATAATAGTATTTTTAAATTATTGATTAATATATGAAAAGTATATATTTTGCATTAAAAATATTATTTATAATTTATTATTTAATTTATTAATTATTTTTAATATTATATATTTTAAAATAATAATCAATTCATATATATTCAAAGAAAAAAAATCTATTCAAAATCTTGCTATATTTTTTACTATAATTTATTATATTTTATATTATTTGAATATATATCAAAACAAAAGTTGAAAAATATTTTACTAATTTTATAAAAAGTTAGACACAATAAACTATTTATTTTTTAAAAGTTCGTAAACTAACCACAAAAACTAAAAAATTTTAACGGTGCATATTAGAGTTATGTTTTTAAGATTATAAGTTTTTGCTAGTTAGCCCGAATAATATTTTATTCACTGCAAATGGGTTTAAATAGACAAATTATTACGTTACTATCCGTTAATTATAACGAGGATTAAATCCTAGTTTACTTAAGTTACATAACTCCATCCCGAAGTAACGTGAGTGACTGACTGTCTTCATCGACGTTTGCTGATTACAAACGTTTCTTAGATAATCTTTATTCAACGGTTAAATAATAAGTTTTAAGGGACCATATTCCCCTTTCTTTTGGTCAATTTTAGGGACCATGTTTTAAATTAAATTAATATAAATAGACATAGCAAGAACTTAGTCTTCTCGGACACGTCCCGAGATGTTGAGTCTTGATGAGAGCCATGCGATGATCCGACGTCACATAGTTTCTCTTGAATGTTGAATCTTAGAGGCAAGTACGTGCTAAATATCAATTCATAGTCACTATTAATTAAATCTCTAATCTGGATAAAGAATATAAGAAAATTATTAGCTAAAATCTTGTAAGTTGTAACAGTGGGTACCGGATCCTGATTTTCTCATTTCAAGATCCAAGAATATTCACGATAACCCCTTAGAAACGTCATGCTAACTTACTTTATTTGAATGTGACCAACAAATCTACAAATCCATAAAATATGACTAAAATAAATCCAATCCACACATCAGGGCCGGCTCACGACTGTTGGTGGCTCTTGAAATAAAAAAAAAAATTGGACCCTAAAACCAAAAAAAAAAAAAATGTGGACCCTTAAACATAATTTTTGTTTTTTTTTTAAGTTTTGAAATATATATGGGCCTTTTAAAAATATATATTTTTTTTGTTAAAGTTGATATTGTATATATATATATATATATATATATATATCAAAACTAAAAAAAAAAACATGCAGCGTAACAAAGCGTAACAAATCGATCTCTAAATTGTTTTTTTTTTTTAACATTTTTTTTTATGGATCCCTTATGCCCGTGGGCCCTGGGGCGGTCGACCTGCTCGCCTTGTGGTTAAGCCGGCACTGCCACACAGTTTCTCTTTTTGAACTTTCTTATACGTTGTTGTGGAATATTGTACAAATATATAATAATGGATCTTGATTTAATTTACGAAATATATGGAGACATATATATGGACAATGACACCGTAACTCAACGTCCACAAAACATTAACGAGTCATAATCTATTCGAATAAATTTTAATTTCTGTCGCCGTCCAACTTTACCGACTACTAAAAAAAATCATCGAAAAAAGTTACAAGCCAAAGTCGATTTGACAGGATCACAAGATGCATCTTAGTCACCGAAATTATATTTTATGAAACTAGCTAGCAACTTCAAATAGAATTTATAATTTAACTATAATAAAGTATACATATGTAACTTCTCACATCTCGTTACAAACAACATCACGAATCTGTAATATTTTTGTTTTTGTTTTTGACATCATCACGAATCTGTAATATTTGCTATCGTATAAGCAAAAAGTACAATACACATTAAGAAGACTTAACGTCGCCGTTAGTTACCTGATTTTTTTCGCTCCGTACGTCGCCGTTTCAGACACTAACACTACAGCTAGTGGTAAGCGTATACTTAACGGCGTTATCTCCGACAATAACTCCGGCAGCTTTATTACCGAAGTTAATATACGCCGGACACCTCACGTAAAGATGATACTTCCCGGTGATAAAAGTCCCAACCTTCCACCTCACTCTACCTTCAGCACGAATAATCAACATAACGGCGCCGTTATCTTTATCGCCGTCGAGACTAACGGCGTTAAAAGGAGCGACGGGAACGGAGGTTCCGTAGACAAACGGCGACCAGATGTTGACTTCTTTGTGTCCCTGGTACGTCGGAGGGATCGAGGTTCGGAAAGTGATCTGTTGGCTCCCGTAAGTAGCGTAGACGTCAAGACGGTCGTAGTAAACGCCGATCTTGTCGTTGGGGTTCCGGGAAGAGAGAGTGATTTGGAAATTTGAGGTGAGGAGGTTCGGTGGATTGCCGGAGACGTTGAAGGCGTAGACGGTGGCGTCTTGGAGGAGGAAACGTGGCTTTGAAGGTTGGAGAATTGCCCAAATGAGGAGGATTGTGAGGAAGATTATGAAGAGGATGAAGATTATTGACCATATTATTAGCCGGATTAGTTTCCGGCGAGAGCGAGTGTGGGAGCCACAGTCTTTGGAGGTCATGGTGGTTCCGGTTGTGGTGGTGGTGGTGGGGCGAAAGTGGAGAGAAGTTGTTACGAGATTTTTTTTTTATTATCTAGTTGATGTGTAATAATGGGCCAGTTGCCTAATTGTATATTTGTATGTATGCTTTATAGGAGGAGAGTGATATGCAAATAAAGACATTCTTTTTTTTTTTATTAATATGAAAATAATAGTAGTAGTAATAAAGGCATTTTTATTAAAACACAAAAAAAAAGCAAATCATGATATTTTTTCATTGTCTAAAAGTTATGTATTATTTTTTTGGTTAATGTAAAGTTATGTATTTGGTATATAATTTTTTCCTTTTATCGTGTACTTAACTATTCAGTCAAATATTTTAGTACACTATTAGAATTTATATCTTAATATGTATTAATTGTTGAATATCATTTTAGACTATGTATAATTGAATATATATATATATATATATATATATATATAAATGTTGAAAATTGTTAATCAGAAGATTGATATAGTTGGTGCATATTTTCTTTAGAAAGATGACTTTGTGCATATTTTCTTTAGAAAGATGACTTTATGTGTGGTCGAAGATTTTCTCATCGGCTCCAAGCCTCCAACAATAAGAAGCAAATCAGCTGGTAAATTTCACTCTCAGCTTCCTCATTCGAATTATTGAAACTTAATTAAAACTTGTTTTGTTAGTTAAAGAACTTAATTAAAACTTTAAAAAACAATTATTTCTGGTTTAGTTATATGCTTTGATTCAGATTAAAAAATACATATGGACTCAAATGTTTAAACGCTAGATTTTGATTTTGCATTTACACTTAACAAAATTATATCAAAGATGCACTACAAAAAAAAGTATGTTTCACATCATTTATTTTATAAATTTGCATTAGTTATAAATGATGTAAAAAAAAATTACATCACTTAAATAAGTGACTCTGAAAGTGGTGATGCAAATATTTACATTAGTTGTGAAAATATTTTACACCAGTTTAAGCAATTGATATAAATATTTGCATTGATTATTGTAATCAATGTTAATTTGTGTCGGTTGCAAAAAATGATGTTAAAGATTTGCATCAATTAATATAAATGATGGTAATATTATATTATAATTATCAACTTTAAAATATGTGTAATAATTTAATAATTTAAAATTAGTACCAACTTTTATAAATTATTTTAATATTATATTATAAATTATTTCACAAATAATTTATTTATTTTTATTTAGGATAACACGTCAATATTGGTTTTTAGAATCTGTAGATAAATTGTACTTATTTATAAGAAACAAAACCTCTCACTTCCTTCTTTAGTTCTCGATATGAGACAAACATTAAAGGTAATTAAAAATTTATTAGCATCATTTTTTTATTGATGTAATATTTGTATTATTTTTTAAATGATGTTAACAAAAAATTGTAGATGCATCAATTATCTAATTGATGTGCATTCATATTTTTGTATCACTTCTCATAAAGTGATCCAAATTATTAAAATTTTGTATCATTTATGATTGAATCGATGTTAAATTAACTAATAGTAAAATCAGTTATCAACTGATGTTAAACTACATTTTTTATATCAATTGCTAATAAATAATATCATTTATTTTTGTGATACAATTTAAATGATGTAATACATGCTTTTTTTTTGTAGTGATGCTTTAGATATAAAACACTTTTCATTTTCCATAATATATATAACTATAAAATGTGAACGCAAACACAAATGTATAGGAAAACCAACCAATTATTATTTTTATTGAAAATGTGATAAATTAAATGAATAAAAGTAGAGGATAATAATTTTAGATTTAAAAAATCGTAAAATGATTAAATGTATATCGTAATTCAACATAGTTTTGTAGTCTTGCAAAATCATTGTCCACTTAATTAGTCATTTCTCTTTGACTTTTTTTTAGCAATGATTTTTTGTTGTAAATGAAGTTGAAAAATATTTTAACTAACTCAGACTTATTCGACTGATCAATGTAATCACTCGTTATAGAATATTTATTTATTTTGGTTCTAATCCATATTTGATGCAAAATGAATTGGACACTAAACTCAGAGATACACAAAAAAAAGTTTAGATCTTTGGAGCTATCACATGGGTTGATGAATTTTCACTACCAACTATTAGTCCATTTAGTGATAAGAATTTAGAGTCCAATATAATCTAGCTTTAAGTATTAAATGATAAAATGTATTGTATACATGTATGGATTAATAATGGGTATTGATAGAGATTGAAATAAAGTTTCATTTATCCACGTTAGTCTCCATAATAGAAAAGAGGACGTAAGTGACCTAACACTAGTTGCCAAACGAGAAACCACCACTTGTCCATCATTTTATTTGTCTTGCTACGTTGATTAATAATTACAACAATTGCTCTAAACATTGTGCTGTAATATATCGTAAATATACTTTTAATTAAGCGGACACTAATTTTCATTGATATCGGTATTGGTCGGCATACTGTTGAATGAAACTTTCATATAACATTTTTTTTGGATAAATAATATATTACAAAATTACATATTTATAGTTGTTGCTTATAACAAAATATATCGTAAATCAAGGGCTCGTGGACCAGTAGCAACGAATTCGTTGGCGTGGGTATGTGCCCTGTTCCCTGGTTTCGAATTCCCTTGGCCACCCATCCACGTTTAAATCAGCATATTGTTGTCGTGAACCCCGGAGTTGGACCGCCAGAGATTAGTCTAGGCCTAGAAAACCTAGGATCACTCTGGTTTATAAAAAAAATAAAATATATATATATCGTATTAGATCATGCTATTGACGGAATGCGGCGTAATGGAAATTATGAATTGTGATGTCTAAAATAATGGAAACGGAAATGAATCGAGGAAAGTGTGAAAACAATTGGCTGACCGACCCGACCGGTCTAGTCGTCTAGAGTGTAGAGCACTCCAATAAAACCCTATCTTTCCCTTCCTCCGCTTTCCACTCACCGTCCGATCCATCTTAAGCAACCATGGTTCGTTTTTTGCCGCCGGAAAATTCGATTTCTTCTCCGACGTTCCTCTACGTTTATATGGTGACTTTATGCTTTTTATTTTTCTATTTGTGCTAGCGCAAGAAGGACGCTCGTGAAGTTCATAGGCGATCCACCATGCCCCATAAGGTACTTTTTTACTCATCTTCATCTCTCCTAATTTGTTTATTTCAATCAATCTGTTTTCACATAGTTAAATTTTGTGTTCATCGTCTTCTTGGTGAACAAAAAAATCAGTCTCTAGGTATCAAGGGTAAGATGATTGCCAAGAAAAACTATTCCGAGAAAGCTCTCATGAAGAAAACGTAAGTGTTTTTAGCCTCTCTCTTGTTTGACAGCTTCAGTTTTGCAAATTGAGGCATTTTTTTGTGATTTCTCGATCTAGAAACAATATTCAGAGTCAAAAGTCATCATGCTATTGCTACGGACCAACGATGTGTATTAATATATGATTGAATCTATTGGAAGTTCTAAGTTTATAGATAGCTGAAAACACCTTTAAACAGAATTTCGTTATGTTTTGAGATTTTCGAGTTTTGGTTAACTTTGATTTGTTTACTTATCATTCATCTCCCAGATCTCAATTTAACATTGTTAGATGAGGTAAATGCGTACAAGCTTTGATGTTTTCTGATTTTTTCCTATCATTAATTTGATTTGTACAACAACATATAAATGCACGAGGAGTTGTCATCAAGGCGTAATGTTGATGAGGATGTTCGTGATGGAGCTGTTCCTGCATATCTTCTTGATCGTGAGGATACTACAAGAGCCAAGGTCATTTTTTCTCTGAGTGAATATTGGTGTGAGGCAATACATTTATCAGTTTTTTTTTTGTTTCCTCGGTGTAGGTTCTTAGCAACACCATTAAACAAAAGAGAAAAGAGAAAGCTGGGAAATGGGAGGTTCCTCTAACAAAGGTAATTAATATTTCCTTATCCAGTTTTGTAATTTATTTTGTTTTCATTCTTTGTTTAAATATGAAAGAATGTTTATACAAGCCTATGTTGATCTAGCCCATGTTTAGGAATTTTTGTACTTCTGGTATAAATCATTTGTCAACTCACTCCGTTGGATTTAAAAGTCTTGAGTTGGTGTAATTAGGAGAATGTACCCAAGTCACAAAAATGTTTACAAGTTTTCTCACAAGAATAAAAGAGTCCACATGAAGCATGTAGTTTTTTTTCCAACTCTTAAATATTAGTTGAACTTGTCACGGTGAAATCGCCTATCAGAGTTTTGAGAAAAGGAGTTTCACCGCCATGAGAGCTAAGTGGAAGAAGAAGCGTATGAGGAGACTGAAGAGGAAAAGACGAAAGATGAGACAGCGATCTAAGTAGTCTCCTCTTGGAGACTTGGCTTTTCTTTCTCGTTTTGTTGGATTTGTATCAATCCTTAATTAATGTTAAAAGCTAAATTTTTCTAATCAGATTTTCACCAATAAAAAAAAACATGCGTTCTGTTAATAACGAAAGAGGAGTTGGAACATTTAACGAGAAGTGACGTCTTACGAAATTGACTGGAGAAGACTAGGACGAAGAGATAAGACCAGCTCCAATGCTGGTTTTTAACCATTTCTTGACCCAGAAACCAATGACAAAAGAGAAAAAAATAAATGAAAAACTCTAATTATGCTAAGAATCGATCCTTATTTAAGGTATTTTAGAAACCGTTTCTTAGGCACGTGTCAAAGCGTGAATGGGCATTTTTTTGTTGGCTGTCTCGAACCCTCCGTCCCGACCAAAGTGTTTCCGCAGGAACTCATTTATCTCTGATATCGTGAATTGCAAGACCAGAACTCTCGAGGCAGCGAAATTGGGGGCGATTTATAGGGCTCATCACAAAATCAGGTAAAAGGACCAAGAACGAGCAAATTTGTTTGTTTTTGTTGTTTCGAATCGATTTATGATTTCGATTTAGTGTGTTCTTAACCTTTTCGTGTCAGTTTTAGGGTTTCAAATCGATTTTTGATTCGATTTAGGGTTCGATTTAGGGGTCCATTTAGGGTTCTTAATAGATATGGGGTTATTAATCGATTTAGGCTTACAAATCGATAAGGGAGTTGAATTTGTTAAGCGATTTAGGGTTCGTATTAGGGTTACAATTGGATTTGCGGCTCGATTTTTTTTTCCCCATTTCTGGTTCGACAATGTTTAATAAAGACTTTGCGAGTTGAATAATGCCTTTGTGATTTGATGATTGCATAGATTAGCTTCATGGTTAAACGATTTATGGTCTAAAAAATATGGTTGTTAACTCTTGTTGATTATTCATCAGAGTTTGTGAACTGTTGTTCTGTTTACAAAGGAGAATTGTTTTACAGTTGTTTTCTGTTTTATTCATCATAGTTTGACACATCGAAATAGAGTGCCTTGCTTCTTTAGAAATGTTGCTCTGTTTTGAATCATTTTCTTTAACTGTTATGTGTCTTTGAATTATTTCAAATCGACTGACTACATCTCATAAAACTATGTAGGCAGAAGTTGACAAGCTAACTAGCCGGGTTGCTGAGCTGGAGTACCTGAGTTAAGGTTAGTGTTTTACTGCTTCCTTGCTCTAGGCTTTATATTTTTTTAAAAATGTGATTGCGTTTTGTTTGGCAAAGTTGATTGTTATTACTGTAACTAGTAAATGTGATTGCGTTTCTAACATAGTGAGACCTAGATGCTAATAAATGCAATGAAAATGATCCTTTGTAACATAGTGAGAACTATGTACCTTTGTAACATAGTGAGAACTATGTACCTTTGTAAAGTAACATAGACTAAAACTCTGTATCTTTGTAACAAGTAAATAAAGAAGCAAAAGTAATTTGACTTGTTGGGTCTTAAATGTGAATTAGATGCTAATTCACCTTTTTCTTCCTAACAGTTATGACTTGATGGGTCTTAAATGTCTGTTAGAGGTCATAAATTAGGAGTTGTTGTGTGTTTCAATGTCTGGTGGTTAGGAATTGATTGCCAAATCCTCTTTTAATATTACACTAACACTTACTCATCAGATTCCACAAGCTTTGTTAACAAAACATCATCAAACTAGAGAAACCTACCACAAAATTTAGTTCACACCAGAATGAATTACAGTAACACTTACTCATCAGATTCCACAAGCTTTGTTAGCCTTCTAGCTAGTCAAACTGTGGACCTTGATTCATCAGAACTTCCTAGGTTTAGCAGCCAATGTTCTGATGAATCAAGTGGTAAAGAGAGAAGGAAATGGTCGCCCAAAGAGGATGTAATCCTCATTGGTGCGTGGCTTAACACCAGCAAGGACCCAGTTGTAAGCAATGAGCAAAAGGCCGGTGCTTTTTGGCGGAGAATTGTAGAGTACTACAACTCTAGTCCTTTGCTGGTTGGGTCTGTCCCTAGAGAGATAGGTCAGTGCAAGCAGAGATGGTCTAGGCTTAATGATCTCGTGTGCAAATTTGTTGGGAGTTACGATGCTGCCTTGAAGGAGCAATCAAGCGGTCAAAATGACAACGATGTTATGAAAGCAGCCTTGGAGATCTTCTACAACGATTACCAGATCAAGTTCACCCTCGAACATGCGTGGAGAGAGCTGAGGCTTGATCAGAAGTGGTGCTCCACTTATTTAGCTAAAGATGGTGTCAAAGACAAGCGCAAAAACGTTGTGGAGTTGGATGGGGAAGAGGAATTGAGACCCCCTGGGGTTAAGGCTGCCAAAGCTGCTAAACGAAAGAAGAGTGGAAAGGAAGAGGCAATGTTGCAGTTACAAGGCATGTTGGAAGTGAAAGAGAGGATCTCCAAGCAAAAAATTCTTCACCGTTTACTTGCAAAGGCTGACCAACTTACTGAGATAGAAATATCTGTCAAAAATAAGCTACTGGCAGAGTTGTTCTGAGTAATAATTTGCTTGCTAAATGTTTTGTTTTATTGCTAAGTGTTTTGTTATTTTGCTAAGTGGTTTGTTGTTATTCTGTTTTGCTAACTGGTTTGTTGTTTTGCTGATTCAGGGGACAGAGAAAAAGATGTGACTAGGGGAAGACAGAACTCACGGGTCTTTTGCTAACTGGCTTTCATGTGACTAGGGGAAGACAGAACTCACGGGTCTTTTGTTTTTTTGTTGTATTTTGTATTTTGCTAAATGGCTTTCATGTGACTGGTCACGGGTCTTTTGTTCCCTGGCTAGGGGAAGACTGGTCACGGTCTGTTGTATTTTATTGTCTTTAAGTGTTGTAGTTACAATTTCTACTTCTCGTGTGTGGCTTCTTCTCTCTATAAATTTGTATCGGAACTTTGTAACAAGTATTAACTTCGTTTTCTACTTCTCAAGTATTATTAGCAAGTACAATTTCTACTTCTCAAGTATTATTTTCGTTTTCTCCTAAACAAAATTACCTCCTCTTCTTCTTCTAGTCTTAACAAGTTTAGTATTTTACTTTTAGTCTTCTTCTTCTCTTCACAAACGGATCTTCAAGTCAATCTTCTCCTTGGAAAAATTAAAACTACTTATCAAAAATGTCTTCTTCCTCATCAAATGATCAGCAAGATGAATTCAATGAAGCTTTTGAAGATGTATTTGATCAACACTTCGAAGATACATTCAACGACGTAATAGAGTCTCACAGACCAAAGGCGAAGAGAAGAGCGTATATTGAAAGACAACGCGAAGATGGGCACAACCGATTATGGAATGACTACTTCAGTGAAGATCCAACATATCCGCCTCATTTATTCAGACGCCGTTTTCGAATGAACAAGGCATTATTCATGCGTATTGTCAATGACCTCTCAAATGAACTTCCATTCTTTCAACGTAGAAGAGATGCAGTCGGAAGGTTCGGGCTTTCTGGACTACAGAAGTGCACGGCAGCAATTCGTATGCTGGCTTATGGTTGTTCGGCTGACGCTGTCGATGAATATCTCCGACTTGGTGAAACCACTGCAATTTCATGTTTGGAGAAATTCACTGAAGGAATAATACAGTTGTATGGTGATGAGTATCTACGAAGACCCACACCATCTGATCTGCAACGGCTACTCGATATTGGAGAGATACGCGGGTTACCTGGGATGATAGGAAGCATAGATTGTATGCATTGGGAGTGGAAAAATTGTCCGACCGCTTGGAAAGGGCAGTACACACGGGGTTCAGGAAAGCCGACAATTGTGTTAGAGGCAGTAGCATCACAAGATCTTTGGATATGGCACGCCTTTTTTGGACCTCCAGGTACCCTAAACGATATTAATGTTCTTGATAGGTCACCAGTTTTTGATGACATATTACAAGGCCGAGCTCCAAAAGTAGAGTTTGTTGTCAACGGACACAAGTATCATTTGGCGTACTACCTCACAGACGGAATTTACCCAAAATGGGCAACCTTTATCCAATCTATCTCATTGCCTCAAGGTCATAAAGCAGAGTTATTTGCCGAACGTCAGGAAGCCGCCCGAAAAGATGTTGAGCGTGCTTTTGGAGTATTGCAAGCTCGATTCGCTATTGTAAAAAACCCGGCTCTTATTTGGGACAAGAAAAAAATAGGACGGATTATGAGAACATGTATCATACTACACAACATGATAGTGGAAGACGAACGCGATGGATACACTCAGTATGATACATCTGACTTCTACAGACATGCCTACAAATCTCAGTAATATGATTGGGATTCGGAATCAAGTTCGTGATAGACGGATACATGAACAACTGAAAAATGATTTGATTGAGAATATATGGGACAAATTTGGTAATCTAGATTTTTAAATTAAGTTTGCTTAAAATTATTGAATGTTTACTATTAGTATTTGTATAATTATTGTATGTTTAAAATCATTATTAGTATAAATAAATGTTTTAAATTAAATGTTAAAAATTAATTTTTTTTTTAAGAAACCAAACATTAGTAACACCATTGGAAGCCTTAAATTAAGTGGAGTCCTTAAGTAATCACCATCACAAAAAAATGTTGTTATTTTATTGCTAAGAGACTCAAAGAGATTCTTAGCATTGGAGGTGCTCTAACAAAAATATTAAGGAGGACAGAGGAATAACATTATCTACTTTTTCAATAACACAATAAGAATTTCCACGGTCGAGAATCGACATTTACTTTGATTTACTAAAGTTAGAAAGAAAAGTAGCTTTTATGTAAAAATACATAATTTGATTTGAGCATGATTTTCATAAACACGTATACATATAAATTAGACAATAAAACATAAAATAAGTTTGATGTAGCTGGTAGATAAACAAACGTAGCAGCAACGGTCGAACGACCAATATTAGCGCTAGGGGATGCCAAAAGGAAGAAATCGGTGAATCTCACCTGCAATATCAAAAGACAAATATCCTTAAGTTACTTTGTTATCAAGAAACAAGAATCAATAACAAGAGAAAATTCATGTAACTGACCGGTTAAAAACCCTTTCTTTAATTCTCCTCAGGTGTAAATTCATTTCATCGACCGTCTATAGACATTAGACGTCTCAATATATATACTTCTTTGTAATAGACTTTGGTTTATAATAGACTTACCAACAGTGAATTCGGAGACTACGAGTACGGTTAGTATCGCCCACATACCCGAAACCCCGAAGCTAATATAGAGTGGCCGTACATAGTACAACATTGATACCAATGTAAGAGAAAATCCCACTTTTATGGAATGGATGATCCGTCTTGGATCATCTTTCCCAAACTGTTGCACATTTTTCATGCGCTTGGTGACACCATCTTTGATATTGCTAGGGAAATCCTTAACCCTTTGTAAGAACCCTGCTTTCTTCTTCTCTTGAGCTTTCAAATCCATCTCCATTAATTGAGAATCTCAAAGAAGTTACAACTTGAGAAACTGGCTTATATTTCGTAAAACTTTTGGGGGTGTGTGTGGTGCTTAAGTGGGATATATATATAAGATGATGATACTGATCATCATATGGCTGATAAGTGATAATTGTTCATATCATACAGATATTTTCTGTATAGATTATTCATCTTAGTTTTGTATACGATCAAACATGATTAACTCCACGGTTCACATAGAGGTAAACCAAAAAAAAATGTGATTTTTTTTTAATCTAACTTTTTTTTAATGAAAAATGATACATACGATTTCTCTATCTAAAGTTCCTTCAAAATTCTAAACTTAAACAAGGTGATATCAATGGCGTGGCTAGAAAAACTGATAATTAACATCAATGGCATTATGAAATAGTAGACGAAGGTGTATCTCGATTGATCATTTAAACCTTTTTCGTTTAAAGGATTTGCCCTGAACTTCTGTTAACTTATTTCTTAGATATATATAATAGTACACGACCATTCATAAAAACAATGTATTGGTTATAAATTCCAACAAAACGTAGTGCGTGGCTAATTCCTAAACGGAGAAGATCAATGTGACCGGAACGTGGGTCTTCTCATAAAACGTAAGTTTGGTCAGATAAAGGACATCAAAAATATATGTAAATGATTCATGTCACTTTTTTCTCCATTTATGTTTTTTTCCTATAACGGAAAAGAATGTATTGTCTCCATTTATGTTACGAACCTTGGATGAAACTAAATCCAATTTGACTCAACCAAACAGATATATCAACAAAATGTGTTGACTTAAAGAAAATGCAATTCAATTACGTGCAGTCTTTTTCAATTCATGCAGCTATACGTATATTATTAATGCAGCTAATCCAGAATATACAATATACGTAAACTTAGTTATGATTAATCCATATTAGAAAGAAGAAACATTGCAACCCATTTTTGTTGATGTGTTAATACAAGAATCTTAAGAGAAGTAAACATTGCAACCCATTCTCCAGTTTACCAACTCGCAGTTCAATACCAGTCATTTCTTCAACTTGATCTTCATTTTTTTTGTTAGAGGAATCTCCCGACAATCCAAACAGCATTTTTAACACCTCCTAAAGCTTACCTAACACAAAGTCGACAAAAACAAACACTTTTGGCGCAAAAAAAACCAACAATGGCCACAAATGCTATTTGAAAATCGTATTATTTGTGTGGCGTTGACCCATGCATCTTCCGATAAATAGCTTTAATGAATTCCATCTCTATTCTCCGGTAGAGAGTATAGGAAAATAAGACAGATACAAATACCTTAAGACATTTCTCAGAAAATTGTGCAAATGTTGTACAAGAAGCCCAATGATCAACAAAACCATCACAACTCCAACTTATACTCTTTGAAGTTTTCACAAAGCTTACAAAAAATCGTATCACAAAAACTTGACACTAATATAATGATTATGCGCATAAATCAATAACAAGATAGCAGTAGACACTCTCATTTACGGATAGACTTGGAATATGTAACAAATTGAAAATTAGTGACAAATATGTGTGTTTACTACCATTTTCTAGAACTTTCTAATCAATTAATTAATCGGTGGTCGCCTTAAAGCGTGAAGATGATATGAGCCACCTTGATTTCATTGTAATCAGAATATAAAAGGATATAATCCGATAATGGGGGACTGATGGCCAATGTAATGGACACTTCCACTGTCAAAGTTGTGGGAAAGCTGAAACTCTTTCTGAAACGTGAGATCAAACTGCAGTCTTTCAGAAAAAGTTTCAGCTTTCCCACAGGTTTATGAGTCTCGAGGATGCCGGTGGGGTGATTCAAGTTTTGTTAGATATGCTCGACATGAAGGTTTACTTTTAAAAACTGTAGAAATGAAGGTATGTATTTAAACACACTTCTCATTTTCATACATACTCTGTTAGGCACATTTTTAGTTCATATAATTAGTTTTTTTTATCAATTATTAATAGTAACTTTTAGGTTCTGAACAGATTGATGAGTTATAACAGGGGAGTTTTGTGGTGTGTTGTTTTCTCTATGATCACAAGTTGAGGCAAAGAATGCAGTTTCAGGAGAATGCAGTTCCAGGAGATGATTACGCAGCATTGAACAAAAGCAGCAACATGCTCTAGATAAATCGTTAATTTTCCTACTTGGTGAAGATAACTCCATTTAATATGATTTTTACCTTACAAAATTTTTATTCTATTTTTTTTTGTCAATAATAAAACTTTTATTCTACTATGCGACTCCATTTAATATGTTATGCCTAATTAGCAAGATTCGTTTATGTATAAATGAGTGTTATGAGCATCAAGTGAAGATAATCTAGAGGCAACTCTCCCTTTCTCATCTTTTTATGATATAATCAAAATCTCTTTAACTCTTGGTGTCTTTCAACTAATCTTCCATTCATTTATTTCACCTTGCACATAAAGCTCCAATCAGAGCTCTGCCTATATTACTAAGACGAGATTAAAAATTAGTACCCGTGATATTTGAGCAAAAAGAATTGTTTGAGAGTATAAGAAACAAAAAAAAAACCAATAATATAGAAATTTAAAACTAATTCTAGAGAGAAAAAAATTATGACAATAAGTTTTTTTTCTTTTTTTTCCTACAAACTTTTTCACTATACTTTCATAATCTAGTTTTTTTAACCAACTCTATTTCTATATATAAGATAGCAAAACCATTTAACCTTTATTGTAGAATTTATCAATTTCAATTTCGAAAATCTTATTTTAACATATGCAACTAAATGAAATTTCAAAATTAGACGATTTTTTTCTTATGAGTGTCTTCCATTTTAGGGGTATTAGAGATTTAGGGATTTGCAGATATAACTATTATTAAAAATAGTATTTTAAAGGGATAAAATTAATTTTTAATAAAAGAAAAGTAATAAGTTAGATTTTAGGCAAAAATTGGAGCCCTTAAAAGTTATATAAATTTGGGGCCCTTGTCAAATGTTTTATTGCCTTCAAGCTAGGCACGCCCCTGGTTTTAATGAGCTATTTCCTTTTTTATGTTTGATTTTCTATCTCAATAAACTCCACTGGACAAAAGGGATTGAAAAATCCATTCAGAGAAAAACCCCAGCTCCGAGAATAGAAGTGAATCTTTTCTTTCTATGAGTGGCGATGCCATACGCAAAAAGGAAGAGACTCATAGAATGACATAGGCAAATTTGAACTAAATCTAATCTTGTTTTGGAATTGCTAGATGTTTCATTCGGTTTAACAGAACCGAAATCTTACCGGAAAAATATAAGATGTCACCAAAACATCTTTATATAGCTTTGAAAGAGAGAGTATATCATTAGAAGTTTTGCAGTTTGTACTAATATATCAAGCCCCTAATTGTAAAGCAGTATGTTTTAGGTCGGTTTACTGAACCGGAATCTTACCGGAAACCAAAAAAAAAACTGATTTGACATCGAGGAGCATCTGAACGTTGATTTTTTGAGTCTCTGACAATCAGTCAAAAAGTCCCACGTGGCGCGTGCGTTGGATCTTTCTTTTACGTCGGCGATCATTTTGAGCCGTAAATGGGCCTTCATCAAGGTCCAAATAAGTCCACTAATATCATTTACCTATGTTTTTTTTATCTAGCCATATCCCATTCGAACTATATATATATCCCTACGATATAAAAGTTAAAGATGTTAATCCCCGAAAAACAAATTTTAGACTTAAATCTCCACATATATTGGTTTACATAGTTTGTGCTCTAAATCCATGAGTAAACCATCAAATCCTAAAACTAAACCGTACATTTTTATAATTGAAATTAATCTTAATTATTATTTTATTATTATCTATAATAACTAAAGATCTAAACAAAATGTAAACAACATGATCTGGACACGCCGTTGTAACCGCCACCGCACCGCCTCGCAGCACCGATTGAATCATGCCGCCGCACCGCCTGAGAGACACTGTCGATTCTTCAATTTCTTCTCGCAACCTGCTTCCATCCAGTGGGTTTTTTTCGCCTGAAAAGGAAGGAGAATGAATTTTTTTTTTTAAATTATTATTATAATAAACAAATAAAATAAAGTTATTGGTTTTCTGGGTCGGGCCGGGTCAAATTTGGTTTAATAACTCTAATCGGACCTTAATCGGGTTGTAATCAGTTTAGAGTCGGGTTTTAAATGGTTAACCATGATTACAAAACAGTAAACTAATTTAAACCGAGTTTTATGGAGATTTAAGCCTTGAACATTTTTTATGTGGTAATTTAAGTCTCGAACTTTTTTTTTGGAGAATTTACATCTTTAACTTTCATTTTATAGGGATATAAACAAAAAGCATAGTTTGGTGGGGATCTGGCTAGATAAGAAATATTTCATGGGTAAATAGATAGTTTTCCAATTTTTTTTTTTATGATGCCCATTCCCCGTAGGACCGGTTTCTTTAGAATCCAGCATTTTCCTAAGTGAATCCGAAATTTTCGGATAATCCGGTCATCCAATTACCGCACGCCACGTCAATCACCAGTGGGACTCATGCCATGTAAGCTGCCATCGTCCGACTTGTTTATTTTCCACGTGTTACCCATCCAGAATAATACAGAGAAAGAGAAAAATCAAATAAACTCATCCAAAATTAATCTCACCCGTCAATTCCTTACCTTTTGTTATTCTCTCCTCCTCTTCTTCTTCTTCTTCTCTTCCTTCTTCCCCAATTCTCAACAGATAGAAACCTCAACACTTTCACGAAATCGTCGTGACGAAACGAAAAACCCTTAAGTTATGGTAAAGGAGAGTCAAATTCCTCCGACGACGACAGGGACGACGTCTTCTTCTTCTTCTTCTTCTTCTTCTTCTCTGTCGATGACGTTGTCCTCGACGAACGCATTATCGTTCTTGTCGAAAGGGTGGAGGGAGGTATGGGAGTCAGCGGATGCGGATTTGCGTCTGATGCGGGATCGAGCTAACTCTGTTAAAAATCTAGCATCGACGTTCGACCGTGAGATCGAGAATTTCCTTAATAATTCGGCGAGGTCTGCGTTTTCCGTCGGGTCGCCATCGGCGTCGTCTTTCTCCAGTGAAATTGGAATCATGAAGAAGCTTCAGCCGAAGATATCGGAGTTCCGTAGGGTTTATTCGGCGCCGGAAATTAGCCGGAAGGTCATGGAGAGGTGGGGACCAGCGAGGGCGAAGCTGGGAATCGATCTTTCGGCGATTAAGAACGCGTTTGTGTCTGAGATGGATCTGAATGAGCGTCAGGGCGTTTTAGAGATGGGTAGAATGAGGAGACGGCGTAATAGTGTTAGGGTTAGGTTTACGGAGTTTTGCGCGGAGGCTGAGAGAGAGGGAGAAGCTAATTTCGGAGATTGGGAACCGATTAGGTCTTTGAAAACTAGATTTAAAGAGTTTGAGAAACGAAGCTCACTAGAAATATTGAGTGGATTCAAGAACAGCGAATTTGTGGAGAAGCTCAAAACCAGCTTTGTAAGTCTCTCCATACTTTTGGGAACTTTCTTCAATTTCTTTAGTAATTCTAGTCAAATTTTGCAATCCCCTGAGGTTTTAATGCAGAAGTTTCTAGCTTACTACAGAAGTCGCTTCTCTTGTAGTTACTCTCACTTTTTTAGCCACTCATCGTCAAATGCTTGACATCATAGTTTTGTTTTTGGAATGTTTTAATTGAGTTCCTTATAGTATTTGGTAACCTTTCTAATGGTGTTTTCTCTTCTGTTCTATTTGCAGAAATCAATTTACAAAGAAACTGATGAGGCCAAGGTTGGTATTTTGAAGTAGGAACTCTGCTAATATAATTAGCGGTTCTCTTACATTTCATTGCTTTCTGTTCACTAACAGGACTTGCACACATGATTGTTCACTCATGTGTTTTCTTGATTTTCGTTACAATAACATATTAACCTGCGCGGGTTTTCTTGTTACCTCATATATTTTAGGTAGACATTATAGTTCAGTGTTAAATTGGGAGTTTGACATGGCCTCCTTTCACTTTTGGTGCAGGATGTGCCCCCATTGGATGTACCTGAACTTTTGGCATGTTTGGTTAGGCAGTCCGAACCTTTTCTTGATCAGATTGGTGTAAGAAAGGGTAAGCACGTTTCTTCATGCTGCTTAATATTTTTATTTAGCTGTATGTATTGAGTGGTGAATATTTGGTGTTTCTTTACCATAGGTGATTTTCCCAAAAAAAACTCAGATCTTCTCTCTGACATTAGAGGGTCTTTGTTTAGTGGGTTACTTGTTTTGGTGGTTACATGAGAAACTAAGTCCCTGATTTAGCTCCACTGAATTTTCTTTCAGATATGTGCGACCGAATAGTAGAAAACCTTTGCAAATGCAAGAGTCAACACCTTTGGCGTCTGCCATCTGCTCAAGCATCCGATTTAATCGAACATGATAACCATGTTGACGATTTGGATATGAGGATAGCCAGTGTTCTTCAGAGCACAGGACACCATTATGATGGTGGCTTTTGGACTGATTTTCTGAAGCCTGAGACGTCAGAAAGCAAAAGGCACGTGGCAATCGTGACAACAGCTAGTCTCCCTTGGATGACCGGAACAGCTGTAAATCCGCTATTCCGAGCTGCCTATTTGGCAAAATCTGCAAAACAGAGTGTTACACTCGTGGTTCCTTGGCTTTGTGAATCTGATCAAGAATTAGTTTATCCAAACAATCTCACCTTCAGTTCACCTGAAGAACAGGAGAGTTATATACGTAAATGGTTGGAGGAAAGGATTGGTTTTAAGGCTGATTTTAAAATCTCGTTTTACCCGGGAAAGGTAAGTTGGTCATTTTGGATACTATAATTTCTTTCTATTACTACCAATATGTTTTTATACTGTTACTGAGAGTGACTGAGTTTTCTGATTTCTTATAGTTTTCAAAAGAAAGGCGTAGCATATTCCCAGCTGGTGACACTTCTCAGCTCATACCGTCAAAAGATGCTGACATTGCTATTCTTGAAGAGCCTGAACATCTCAACTGGTATCATCACGGCAAGCGTTGGACTGATAAATTCAACCATGTTGTTGGAATTGTCCACACAAACTACTTAGAGTACATCAAGAGGGAAAAGCATGGTGCAATTCAAGCATTTTTTGTGAACCATGTAAACAATTGGGTCACACGAGCATATTGCGACAAGGTGAATATTCTCTACTATCTCTTTACAAGCTCTTGTTCTGTTCCTTGAATCCTCTTTAATAATAGTACATGAGCTGATACAAATTCTCTTCACTTATGAAAGGTTCTTCGTCTCTCTGGGGCAACACAAGATTTGCCGAAATCTGTTGTATGCAATGTCCATGGTGTCAATCCCAAGTTTCTTATGATTGGGGAGAAAATTGCTGAAGAAAGATCCCGTGGGGAACAAGCTTTTTCAAAAGGCGCATATTTCTTAGGTAAAATGGTGTGGGCTAAAGGATACAGAGAACTAATAGATCTCATGGCTAAACACAAAAGCGACCTGGGGAGCTTCAATTTAGATGTGTATGGAAACGGTGAAGATGCAGTCGAGGTCCAGCGTGCAGCACAGAAACTTGATTTGAATCTCAATTTCCTCAAAGGAAGGGACCATGCGGACGATTCTCTTCACACGTAAGTTCTGAAAAATGTGGGTTTGTTCTTGAAATTTTCTAATGTTTCACTCTTGATTGTTTCTCCCTCGTCTCAATGAAGGTACAAAGTGTTCATAAACCCTAGCATCAGCGATGTTCTATGCACAGCAACCGCAGAAGCACTGGCCATGGGGAAATTCGTGGTGTGTGCAGATCATCCTTCGAACGAGTTTTTTAGATCATTCCCAAACTGTCTAACTTACAAAACATCCGAAGACTTTGTGTCGAAAGTGAAAGAAGCAATGTCGAAAGAGCCGTTACCGCTCACTCCTGAGCAAATGTACAATCTTTCTTGGGAAGCAGCGACACAGAGATTCATGGAGTACTCGGATCTCGATAAGATCATAAATGATGGAGATGGAGGAAGAAGAAGAAGGATGAGAAAATCAAGATCGGTTCCAAGCATTAACGAGGTAATCGATGGAGGATTGGCATTCACACACTATGTTCTCACAGGGAACGATTTCTTGAGACTATGCAGTGGAGCAACACCAAGAACAAAAGACTATGATAAGCAACATTGCAAGGATCTGAATCTTGTTCCACCTCAAGTTCACAAACCAATCTTTGGCTGGTAGATTTTTTGTTCGCCACATATCTTTTGACTTGTTAAACAAACCACTACGTTTATTATTATAGTTGTTGAAGGTCGTTTGTTAATAGAAAGTTAGTAGATATGTCATTTTGTGGGCTATTTTTGTAGAGTATTAATACGAAGCGTATTTAATAAAATATGACTAGTTTCGAAATTTTCTGACTTTGCATTTTTGGGTTTTTGCAATGTGCGAGTAAAAAGTTTACATTTTTTTTGTTTTTTTCATTTACTTCAACTTCAATTGGATACAAAAGCATTATCGAACCAGATACTAACAACATACTGTTAGTTTTACAAAAACACTACTTAATGGGTTGAAACACATCCGGAGTATTCGGTTGAACTCTCGAGAGAGGGTTCCGAAGAAGTTGTTGAATTTCTTCAATGATGCTTGATGTAGGCCGAACACAGTTGGAATGTAGCCTAGCATTTCGTTCCTTCCCGATGTAGATAATTTATTACATTTGGATATATATATATATATATTTAGTCACACAAATAGCGTTTGTTCAAAATGGTTAATGGGTTTCACACTTTGAAAATCAGATTCGCCTCCAACTGAATATTTATACTCCACAGTTTTATATTAGTAGAGTACAATGAATCGCTGAAAATATTAAACTTCATGCTTAAGAATCTTAAAATGCCCTACGTAATTATATATGGGGGGATCCAAACTCCTCAGAGTAAAGATCCTTACTTTTTTGTGGTTTTACTATTTATAATTTAATTTGATTTCATCATTATTCAAAATAAACAATTTTAATTTGACCTGTCTAGTCACATTCTGACCTACCTATTCCTATTTTTAAGTGGAAGGTATATTCTGGATCTTTCAGTGACACATTCTTATTAAATTAACTAAGATAATAATATATTTTCATTAAACAGCAATATGGAAACCAAGTGGTCGTAGTGGGGTGGTTCCTTTCTGTGGTGAGGGTAGGTCATGTTGGTCAAGGCCAGGGATCGACTCCCCACGGAAGCGGAATTGCAACATTTAATCCATTTGGCCACCGGGATTTTCATATGGTTTCTCTGGGCCCCAGGAATAGTCGGTGTTGGGGGATGTGTTGCGGACCCAGAGTGTAATAGGACTTGCCATCCTGCACCTCTCGGCGTCGGCCGTCCCTAGTTCAGCCGAATCACCTGAATTATAAAAAAAAAAAAAAACAGCAATATGGTTGCACGCAGAGTAAGGCTTCCCCGGTTTGAGCTTTTGGATTCCCAAAGTTGATTTTATTCTTTATGTCATGCATGTGTGAATTGATGAGGCAAAACTCTAAATCGATCCTTAAATTAATTTAGTTTACTTTTTCGTAAAGGCTTAATACTGCAATGTGCTTTTATATATCTAAAGACAACAATAAACTGTTGACAAAAAACAAATATTTAGTATTTGTATCGATCCTATCATATATAATTTTAGAAATTTCTCTTATATGTATTATCAATTCTAATATTTATACTAATTATACAATGATATATAGATTATGAAGAAAAAAATTTATTTAAATGTGTAGAAGTTCTTAGATTGTATCTTAGAGAATCCCACATCTCTTGTAACGAGATCAATACATGAATATTATTCACGGGAAACATCTCCACTTTTACGTATAAGTAAAAAAAAATTGGCCCATTTGTATTATTTTTTATTTAAAGTATGTATCATCAATATTTGGTTGTTATTCTAGAACACATGCATACTTTAAAGGATAAAAAAGAGGTTCGATATACATTCTTCTACAAACATGGTTGAACAACTCTATATGATCAAATTTTAATAAAGACACTAAAGAAAGCATTTGTCAAACAAAACTTAGGATCTATATTGTGGATGTGGAGTAATGTCCACAGGCTTATGCATGGGAGCTATCTTGTAAGACATTAAATCGATTGTGATAAGCATGACAAGGAAGTTCCCATGCATAATCCAGTGGACAATGGTCTACACATCCCCAATAACAATTCAATATATATAAAAAACACCCTTGTAATTGTCGTATAGCAATTCATATAACATTCAGCATAAGACAGATATCATCATTTTCTCTTCAAAGACACTATGAAGTATGAAGAAAGTTAACAAGGACGCAATTGATAATAAACTTAGGTTGAAACATGACAACATATCTATGGTAGTACTCATATACAAAAAAAATAAAACATATATAGTACTGGAAACTTAGGTTAACATAGAGCAACAAAGAGTATGAATCTCGCCGGGGATGGTATAAGTTTATCGGAGGTCTTAATCGAAAATTAAAAATGTGTCATGTTTTTTGTTAATCAAACCAACAAATAATACCAATTGTTTTCTCCTTCCAATTAGATTCAAAAACCAAAAAGAAACGGAGATGATATCACAAAAAAACAGAGTTAAAAAACAGAATTCTGAAAAGAGAATCTAACGACAATAAAAGATTTATTTAATAGAATTGGCGATTCTCCCTTCTCGATAGCTATGGTTCCTTCTCCTTCTTCAGGAGGATTTTGAATTAGTTTCTTCACAAAAACGCAAGACTTTAAATTCTTTTCTTAAAAACAATAGAAGAGAAAGACGAGCATTATTATATTTAGAGCATCTCCAACCATAGTTCTTAAAGAGGTTATAAACAATAAAATAATTAAAAATAATAATAAGTATGAGAGAGAATTTAGGATGAGGTTTTTATTTAAAAGATTTAAGAATCGGTTTTTAGGTAAAGTTTAGAATCTCATGCTATTTGTCACTTTTTCATTTATTTGTTTTTAATTTTAGAATTAAAATGTAATTATATAATTATATTATATTAAAATATTAATATTTAATTGTTTAGATATTCAAAAAGAGTTATAAACCAATGGAAATGGTCTTAGGAAACCGGTCTGTCTAAGTACTAGGAATGTAAGACGATCCGATCTTTGGGCTATAGGTGAAGTCAACTAATAAAACAGGAAATGTGGAAAATCATTAATCAACTTCCGTTATTAAGCTAAATCACACCAGCTTCACAGAGAACAAATGCATGCAAAATTTCCAAATTATCTAACACCCGAGAATGAAAACACACATGTTATCCCCAACCCCATGACCTTGTAATGGAACCATGGCCTCAAAAGAAAATAAGCAAAATATTATCCCGAAAGAAATCCGTTTACACACGCCACAAGTTTATACACAGCAAAGGCAATTACTGTCTGATCATAACTTCAAGATAATTAGGGTTTCGAAAGACATGCCACCCGATCAGTCAAAGGCGTACGGGTGATGTTTATGTTTGGTTCATGTTTATTACAGAGAAGTACGGGTAATGAAAATGTTAAGCTTGATAACGTAAAAGGCATGCATAGGCATGCTAATTCTTCCGTTTTTCAAATGCCAATTCTTAGTTAGTAGCGACTGACGAGTAGGATTTGTCATGCCTTCTTAGTTGATAACGTAAAAGGCATGCATAGGCATGCTAATCTTATTGACAATGGTCTATCATGCATTTGCGGTCCATTTGCGGTCAAACTAAATCAATTGTAGATCATTAATTATATATAGTTCACAATTATTTTTAATCAATTGACCATAAGTGAAATGACTAATATTCTGTATATATCAGATAATGTTAAAATAAGTTCCCTTCAAAGAGTTTCTAAAGTTCTGACAATGAAAAACATATTTACACGACATTGACTCTCGTCTTTTCTTCTCCCAAATTTGTCTTCTCGTTGGTTGTTGGTGGTTGTTCATCATGGACAATGATAAGAACATGAGGAGAGCTATTGTATTCGTCCTCGTTGTGCTTACCCTCTAGAACCGGCTTTACACTTCCCCTGTGAAGTAGATGATGCTGATGTTGTTGTCCTGATTCCGGTGATATTTTTGGATCCAAATTCTCTTTAAAGTGTGCCAGGCCGGAGAATTCTTCCACAGCCTCAGAGATCTTCTCGACGCAATACACGATCTCGACCAAGATTGATGCCATTGTGACTCCGGGAATGATCTCTAAGAGATCTTTCTCTGTCTCCGTAGAAAACGATTTGAATGCAAACATTAGACTTTCTATCGCTTTTTTGGAGTTTTCAATGTGTGCATTCACACAAACACTATCTTTGTTCATTGTTTTGATTGATTTGGCTATGGCTTTTAGCGCTTCGCCAGCTTCTCTGCTCATAATCGAGCATGGCTCTTGAATCTTGCTTATGAAGTCTTGCGGTGCCTGCTTGCGTCACAAGTAAAAGGAACATGCAATTTATTAATTTTTTGTTTCGTCGAACCATTAATTATTTGTTAATATTTAGTAGGCATTGTTGCAAACATGCGTATAATTAGCAATTTATTTATTTAGGGCCTTGGCATTTTTCTTATATCTGTTTAGTGACATTTCATACGCAATCGTAGATGGTTATAATTTAATATCTAGTTATAATACAAGCTTATTAATGGCATGTGTGTGTTATATTGCGGGTGGGGGCGATGAAAAGAGAATAAATAAATCAATAACGGCAAACGACGTAACAAATATACACACGTTTACCAACTTTACACAATTTTACAAATTGAAGTCCATTAAATAGTATTTATGTTAATACAAAAAAATGATTACAAACCTATATATATCACAGGACCAACCAAATGATTCATATTTCCGTTTAACTGAAAATATATATTTAATATAGACATATAGTAATCTTCTATTATTGAAAAAGAAGAAGAAAGTAATATTCTAATAATTTTTACCAATAGACTCAATAAAAAAAAGAGGTATCTTCTACGTACTTATTCGATCCGGTGACTAATGACAAATAAATAAAACGAATTGGTTCACTTTTTCATTTCAGTTTTCAGTTTTTAATGTATAGATTAATAGGGTTTCGTATAAATTTATGTGATTTCCGACGACGAACCTTAACGTCAGAAAGAACATAGCCATTGAGGATTTCGAAATGGGAGGCGCATTGACGAACGAGTCCTGCAATCTTCAAGTACTTTTTCCACGGATGTCGTAACCTGAATCGGCCGTGTCCCGGTTCCCATCTCGCAAGATTCGCCTGGAAAACAAAAAAAAAACGTTCGGATGATTAATTACTTATTTAGTACAAGAACGTTTATTATATGGTTCTTTCAATATATATATATGTACCAAAGTATCTTCAGTGCTTTTTGATGTTAGAATGCTTTTGTATTCTCGAACACACGAGTTTGTCTCCTTTGAAATCTTCTCCGGCAATGGAATATATTCCCCCTCGAAACCTTTTTTGCAGAAAACATGTATGCATGCAAGATCTATAAATATATATATATATTCATTATTTACAAAGCAGAAAGAAAATCAAAATGTTGGATCTTGTAAGTCACCTTCTAGGTAATTAGCGAGTTTGTTAATGTTGTTAGCAATCATCTTGTGAAGATCTTCGCCTGCCCATACAGGACAAACAAAGATGGACACAAGGATGCATATTGCTCCACCAATAAGAATAGTGTATAGTCTTTGATATGCCATAACCAATATTTCATCTGTACGGTACCCCGAAATGGCAACCATACTAAATGTGAGTATGAATATCAAGGCACCATAATCATATCTCTGTTTAATCCTTGGAAAAAACCGTGAAAATGTTGCAGCTGCGCCTAGTGAGAACACTAAGATCCCAAGAACAATCGGCTCTCCTTTGTGTCCACAGAATCGAGCAAGGTGTACTGCACCAACCCCTAAGGCACCGGCTATTAATGTTGCAAAACCTCTGTTTAGACCTTTGGAAAGCGTCCCACCTATAAGATAAAATGTTTTTAATAATTAGTTAGCTTTGGCTTTAGCAAAATACTTCTTTCTATTTATTTTGTCATAGTACGTACTATACGACTCATTTGGTTTATAATAGACTTACCAACAGTGAATTCGGAGACTACGAGTACGGTTAGTATCGCCCACATACCCGAAACCCCGAAGCTAATATAGAGTGGCCGTACATAGTACAACATTGATACCAATGTAAGAGAAAATCCCACTTTTATGGAATGGATGATCCGTCTTGGATCATCTTTCCCATACTGTTGCACATTTTTCATGCGCTTGGTGACACCATCTTTTATATTGCTAGGGAAATCCTTAACCCTTTGTAAGAACCCTGCTTTCTTCTTCTCTTGAGCTTTCAAATCCATCTCCATTAATTGAGAATCTCAAAGAAGTTACAACTTGAGAAACTGGCTTATATTTCGTAAAACTTTTGGGGGTGTGTGTGGTGCTTAAGTGGGATAGTTTAGGGCTATATTTATAAGTAGAAGAAAGCTTAGTTTTTGAAAAGACAGATTTTTCATTGCTGACTATAGGCTTGCATCTAAACCAATATTTTATCTGGATGTCTTGATTTTTAATGATATAAATATTGAAAATATAAAAAGTGATGGTCAGTACTTTTCTTACTTAGATCTAATTAATTGATGGATGGCTATTCATCTAGCTAGGTAGAATATATATGTACAAATTGCTATTATGTAGGTCAAATATATGACCAAGTATTATTTTATTTTAATTTATTTATTTACGAGCTCCACTACTACACGGTAATAGCCAGAAAAAAGGAGAAAATCTTATATAAAAAAAAGAAAGAAAAAAGGACAAAATCGAACCCACTAGAACTCAGCAGAGAAGCTCTCTAGATCAGAGGTTGAGAATGTTTTGCTTCTAACTTTACAGCAGTTATGTGTGTATTTGATAAAAAGAAAATATTCAGAAAACTTTAAGTCAGAAAATAAATATTATTTGAAACTTAAGATGCTTTCATGTGAATTCTCTCTCAGTTTTGGTCAAATTAAGTGCTCCTAATTTATTATGATGATTAGACAATTGACAATATATATATAAGATGATGATACAGATCATCATATGGCTGATAAGTGATAATTGTTCATATCATACAAATATTTTCTCTATAGATTATTCATCTTAGTTTTGTATACGATCAAACATGATTAACTCTACGGTTCACAAAGAGGTAAACCAAAAAAAAATGTGATTTTTTAATCTAACTTTTTTTAATGAAAAATGATACATACGATTTCTCTATCTAAAGTTCCTTCAAAATTTTAGACTTAAACAAGGTGATATCAATGGCATGGCTAGAAAAACTGATAAATAACATCAATGGCATTATGAATATGATTATGGCAATGATGCTATGATATTTGTAAATTTGAGAAATGGTAGGCATGCAAAAGAAGCGTGAGGATTCTGAGATTTACTAAATTGACAATCTCTATAAAACCATTGTTTTCGTAATTTAAATAGGTGTAAGATGAATTTAAGTGCAAGATCTATTTTTGAACAATGGTCGTTTCGTCCATTCTTTTTTGTTCTAACTTTCGAATTTCTTACAAAACACATCCATCTATTTTTTTCATTTTGTTGGCACAAATCTAAGCATTATTCTTGGAATATTACATGAATGTATGAACGAGATTTCATTCCGAGTTCTGCACCAATCCGTACTTCGGATATCATATTCTTGTTTTTTCATTTCTTCACATCTTTAAACGTGTCAAGATAACTTATCACTATAACAGAACAATTTTGTGTCGCACTAGATTTAATGATATGCTTTTCCTTTAAAAAATTTAGAAAATATTTTGTAGGATATTAAGAAAAATCGCTAATTCCATATCAAAGCTCAAAATATATATATGTAAGTAGTTAGTGATGTACAAATTTTTATTCCCTTTGATATGTTTGCATGCCTGAACATCTTCTGCAACCTCTCTCGACCATCCAATATCACGTCAGGTCCAGTCCATAAATTGGTCCATAAAATTATTATGTACCAAATCAGTAAAATTTAAAATTTAGAATACTAATACTAAAAATAAAAATAAATAAAATATATGAATAGAAATACTGAATTTTTCTCTGAACATGAAGCAGAAATTGATATATTTGATTGTTTCTTATATTTTAAAATCAAGCAGAAATTGTTAAATAGTATTGATTTCAGTATTTCTATTCATATATTGTATATTTAATATTTCTGTAAATTGACATTGTTAAATGGGACAATCTCAAAAATACTACTTTTGTATAGTACCATTTTCCAAAAATACAATTAGAAGGTAGTTATTTTCAAAAATACACTAAGTAAAATGGTAATTGATCATATTATCTTTAATTGAAGGGAATGAAATTGGGAGGAAAAAACCTGATCGTGAGGAAAAAAAAAACTAAACCCTAGTTTTCTCCGCCATTTCTCACCCATAGGAGAATTTTCCTTGAATCGATCCTTCTCAACTAGTCAAATCGAAAAATCGATCATTCTCAAGGAGTTAGTCTTCAACCAAAATCAAAAGGCTAAGAAATCAGAATAAAAACTAAAAACAGTTCCCTAACTCCCCCAGAATCCTATCACAGTGAGCCGAACAAAAAAAACAGACATCGATCTCACTTCCCCACAAACCAAGGTATCCACTTAGCCACGTTCCTCATCTCCCCCTGTTTGGGAACACACACAAGTTAAAAACAAACAAGATTAGCTCATAAGTATGAACTAGTGTTAAGTAAGCTTACCTGGCACATATTGAAGTTTATGCACAACAAAATCATATGGACACTTTTCTTAGGGAAGTGAGGGAAGCTTCCAAACAATAAAAACACATCAAAATATAAAACATAACATGAGAGAAAATAAACTTATTTTAGAACAGGGAACTTACGCTTATACAAAAGAACTGTGTAACTACGCCACGGTATCGGATAACCCTTAAAAATCCCTTGCTTCCCTGAGCTTCCCCAAATGAATCTTGGAACTCCCAAAAGTGGTTTTCATGCTCATCAACACCTACTCCCGTCAACAACATCAAGTGTCCTCCCACCGAATCTTTTATCTCTTTATCCGATGGATTATATATGCCATGTGAAAAAATCAAATTTAGATTGAAACCTAAAAAAAAATATTTTGAATTTCAAACAAAAAATACAAATTAATGTTACATTTCCGGAATAATTCGAAACCATGATGATCTGAGCAGCAACATGGCCACGCTTAAGGAGTTGCTCTAGCTCCGCCTCAAATTCATCATGACTAAGAATAAAATTGATGTCATACTCATCTTCTTCGTAGTTGTCCTTGTGATCTTCTTCTTCCGTTCTCGCGATTTCTTCCGCTAAGTAATAAATATCCATATTTGATGCCTTATATCTATCAACTCTTGTTTAACCAAAAAAAAAACTTAAGAATGAGCAGTGGACAGACATAAATACCGGATTGTATAATTAAAAAATAAAAGTTAAGACATAAATACCTGATAGTATCCTATCGGTTCTGCCAAGTTGGTAATCCAGTGGGCAAATTATGTCAACCACAGTCCCTCTGTCCACTAACTTATCTCTAGCTGTCTTAAGAGACATAATTGAACCTCCATTGTCTAGTAGAGCAGTTTTCGGGATCTCATCGATCAGTGCTTGAATAGAGAGTGCCCCAATACCTTTTAAACGGCCCTCTAACCTCATAGAGGCTTCTAGATGGGCAATCAAAGCGATTGCCCAACACACCTCTATATTAAAATATAGTTAGAAAATCACACAAAATTATGGACATAACTAAACACAAACAACAAAGAAGAACTTAAGTTTTTGTTGGTCCAAGACATCACGAAGAATGCTGGCGTTAATAATTCTCCAAGAGAAATAGTTTGGTCCCCTCTGAAAAACAGATCAAATTTTGATTAAAAGTGATCATAATAAAACTTAAGTAGCAATACTAAACTCATAACAAAGAAAATGGAACTTAAATGCTGCAACTTACCAATTCAGTGCCAAATTGCAACACCATTTTCTGGAATGACAGTTCCAAACCCAAAACAGATGCAGTAACTGCATGCACCTGAGCAGAACCAGGCTTCACAATATTTTTAAACTTTGCAGCAAAAAAGGTATGAGAAGAGCCCTCTTCATTTGCTAATACAAATACCTTAAGACATTTCTCAAAATATTGTGCAAATATTGTACAAGAAGCCCAATGATCAACAAACCCATCACAACTCCAACTTATACTCTTTGAAGTTTTCACAAAGCTTACTAAAAAATCGAATCACAAAAACTTGATACTAATATAATGATTAAGCGCATAAATCAGTAACAAGATAAAAAGAGAGAGACAATTAACTAATCTGATTACAATGGAATCAAAGTGGCTCATATCATCTTCAAGTTTCAAGACGATCACCGATTAATTAATTGATTAGAAAGTTCTAGAAAATGATAGTGAACACACATATTTGTCATTAATTTTCAATTTGTTACATATTCCAAGTCGATCCATAAATGAGAGTGTCTACTGCTTTCAAATTAGGTATTCAATGTTAGAAATTTATAATACTTACGTAAAAGATCAAATAAAAGCCATAATGTTTTGTTTCAGTTTATTTTTCATGATGTTATCAATATCATGTCCAAACTATTCAATCCATATGTGTATACGCGGCATAAAATATCTTATAATGTTTGTTTTTGAATACCATATTTTTGGCATTACCTAATATTAACATGTCTAATCTAAAATACTCAAATATTTGAATCAAATTACACAAGTACACATATATAGATAAGATCGTTTCAAGTACCTCTAGTCTATAGATTATCGATACTCGTTGTACACCCGATTGCGTTGTGGAAAGGAAAAAGGTGAGAATTCTCTTTATTCTATATACATTGTAGCAATTCTTGGGGTCGTGAGGGGTCTTCTAATCCAAGCCCGGTCCACGTACTACCAATGGTGAGTGACCACTATAAAAGCAAAACTTCTCAACTGTTCATTCTTTTTTAATTTATAGTCCGTTTTAATGTATTTTACCTTTGCCACTTATGGATTTGATTCTTCTCGTCTCTTGTGTGTTGGAGTTATTATTAGCATTATCTACTTTTACAAATTTCGGAATGTAATTTAAAAGTTTGATGGACATTTCTCTTACGATAATTGATATTTCTATTTTTAAGACTTTACGTAAATAGATCGTGTCAGTGTGTAGCTGTAAATGGGAATTCTTTGGTGAACTTGCAAATACAATGTTAAAAAATAAATATGATTTTAGGTTTATGTGGTATATATTGATTATCTCCTCCATAAAAATGTTTATCTGTGCATCCTGACCTCACCCGTTTGCATGATTAATGATAACCGGTCCTCACATATATATTAGTTGCATGCTCCGGCCAATTATGAAATGTGAATTGATCTTACGTGCAGTGTATGTTAAACCGTGAGAAGGTCAAATCTGAAAGTAATTGTTTTTTCCTTTTTGAAGTATTGAATTTCATGTTGGTGGTATACTAATACGAATTGTAAGCGGTAACATATATTTCTTATCTCTTTTATGCTATGTACTTGTGTAGATGCATGATACATCAGCTGGTATTTATCTATGCATCTTCTATTATAAGTTATGGGATTACCAAAATCCCAAGAAATCATAATTTTCGTTTGTGCACACCGTCGTATGATTCTTAGTCCATTTTTCCCCACTTTTTAATTGCTTTTTTTTTTGTCGAAAATTTCTAAAAAAATTCCATCGTTTCATTTTCTTGCTCAGATACGAATATTTTGAAGATGAGTACTTGCATTGACCTTTTAAAACTTTGTGCCTCGAGGGCATCAGGGCATGAACCAGCCCCCAAAAGTTAAGAAACTTTTATTTAAGATCATATATATAATTCTTCAATTGATAGTGCTACGCCACACTTGATTTTTTTTTGTTTTGTTTTTGATTAAGATATTCTTACAACGCATCAAATAACCATAAAAAATAACATGTATACCAAAACAAACAAACCAATCAACATCTAACAACCGCGGGAGGATGAAGTCTATAGATTAATGCAGACATTGTCAGATTTAGATACACATACATACGCGTATATATGATGATAGATTAGCTAATCATTTTTTATCACTATTCTTCGACAACAAATGTCATTTTCTTTGATTTTAATAGAGTAAGGATTTTTTTTTGTCAATTTATATTATATTAATCAACAAACGTATAGATACAAATAGAATTACATAAACAAACATAATACATAAAATATAAAATTATAAGCAATAAAACAATGGATATGAAATTTGGTGATCCTTTTATCCGAGAAGTTTTACTCGCTAAAAGGGTGTCCACACTTCCCTTTCTCATATTCGCATTCGATCTGATGCGATATTTGGCTATTATCCAATTTTTTTCATGTTGTATTACATTGACACATCCCCAAGTAAGAATTAAAAAAATTCTTCGAATAAGAACCCAATTCATTGATTCCTTCGATAGAAATAATACATGAGATTACCAATTTTCAACGACTGTAACAAAGAACTTCCGCTTCAAACTTTCGTACCTTCCATGGCGGTACAAATGGTGTTAATACCATCTTCAGCAGAGTAAAATTATCTGAAAAAATCTAATTAGAGACAACATAAGCATATGATTTTCCGGGATCCCAAATTCTTCGACCAAGACACCATTTGCAAGAAAAACCCGCTGCGTCGGGTTCATCTTCAGCGCCTAGATTTAGGTCATGAATCGCTCGACGGATGTTGTATTTTATATAACCCCATCAATTCTGACAATTATTCCACAGTGTTGCATCATAGAGACCCATGAAGTCCACTATGGAGATGGAAGATACACAAGTGAGACCGTCGAGAAACTGCTCTACTTCGGCATTAATCGGAAATATCGTCATTCGAAAAAGAAAGGAAATGAATCGAAAAAAAAAAAACTGAAAAAAGAAATTGGCAAATTGCCCAAAAAATCGCCATGAGAGGAGATTCTAATCGGTTTGTGAAGAAGAAAGAATATGACCGACGCCAGAGGACACCGGCTCTGCCATCGACCAGAGAAATTAAGAAGTAGAAGAAGTTATGCGGTTTCCTATCGGCGAGAATAAGCGGTTTCCTATCGCCTTTTGTAGTTTTTATTTTAATAGAGCAAGGATATATGCTTTCTTTCATTATTTCAATATTTTCTGATAATATCAATAAAACAAAAATCAGGAAAAAACAATTCAATTTATAGTCTACATTTTTTTGGGTATATAGTTAGGAAACGATCTAATCATAATACTTACCATGATTCTAGATATTTTTTCGTGGTCAAATTTCTTTTTTACAACTAATATGTAAATATAATTAGGATTCAATCCGTACTAACTATATAGCGTGAGATAATTTTTTTAAAAAAATTGTTTTGAAATTAAAAAAAAAAATTATATAAATTTTATAATATGTCTAACTAATAATTATATATAGAACTGACAACCCGAACTAACATATTTACTTAACAAGTTTTGCAATGAACTAAAATGTTATTCGGGGTAACCCGCAAAAACCTATAATTTAGAAAACATAACTCTAATATACACACTTAATGACTGGTTTTTGTGTTCAGTCCACAAACTCTTAAAAAAATCATTTTTTCGTGTCTAACTCTTAATAAAATTAGTAAAATATTTTTTCAAACTTTTGTTTTGATATGTATTCAAATAAAATATAATAATCATAGTGAAAAAATATTGCAAGATCTCGAATATATTTTCTTTGAATATGTAATATGTATGGATTGATTATTATTTAATAATATCATAATAATTATGAAACTAAATAGTAAATAAACTATTTAATGAAGAAATAAATATTTTTCATATTTTCATCAATAATTTTAAAAAACAATTATATCATTTTCTATTTCAATTATGTTTTCTTATTTGTACTGATATTTCATGCAATAATTTACAAAACAAATTTTATTTTCAAAAATATTTTCTTAAATAATATTATAGAGATAATGACAATATAAATAATTTGTTGGACTTTTTCTGTATATATAAGCACACAAATCTTTCATTGACACCTTCCTCATCTTCTTCTTCAACCTTCACACGACCAAATCCCATTAAAACCCCTAAATTCAAAATCATCCTCTCCACCAAAAATCTCTGCCTCCCTCCATTTCGGACGACCTCTCACCGAAAATCAAACCCCTAAATTTTCCCGAGAAAGGATTTTTTTTATTCTACCGGGAAAATTTCGTGTTCAGTAGTCAAAACGATTGGATCCAAAACTCCCCGCGCCTAATTTATCGGTTTTGTTTTTGTTATTGTTACAAAAGTCACTCGACTTTCTCCATTTTCTCTTTGGGCTTTCTTCTCGTGTCGCCCCCCACACACGACCGTTTGTTCGTCTTCGCCGTCGCCATCACCGGAGAGATTTCGTGTTGCTGCGTTTGGCCGGTCTACCATTTGATCTTAGCTATTTCTTCTTTGCGACTTTCGAGATCCAGTTCCCGGAATTTCAATTTTCAATTCGATCCTGTGATGCAATTGGAGCAAGAAGAAGAGAGAAGAGGAAGAACACGATCAAGGAACTGATTCTGAATCTGTAATCTGCAATTTTTTCTTTTGTTAATTTTCTCCAGCGAAACCGAACTATGAACACGGCTTTACGTTACGATCCGAAACAGATCTCGAGGCAGACGAAACCGTCAGACACTCCATCCTCTTCTCCGTCTCGTAGCCACCGGAGACAGCCTCTGCTCCAGAGAAGTCTCTCCTCGCCGTCTCCAAGAGCCACTTGCGGCGGATCCACTCCCGCCGAGTTCTGCGGCGGCACGACGGCGAGTTGCGCCGCCGTGTGGTGCTGCTGTCCCTGCGGAGTCATCAATCTACTCGTCCTCGCGGTCTACAAAGTCCCCCGCGGGATCTGCCGTCGCGCTCTCCGCATCCGCCGCCGTAAACAGCTCGTCAAAAACGGAATCCTCCCGCCGCTCCCGACGGACGGAAAAAGCGAGAGGATGCAGAGAGTGTTCCAGAACTCGGAATTCGCGATTCATCCACTGGATAGCAACGACGTCTCGGAAGACGACGACGACGATTTTTTGGATCTGAAATACATCGAAAAATCAGCAGGGCTGACAACGGACGAGGAGACCGATGAAGACGACGAGGCTGTGCTGGCATTAGAGAAAGAGATGTGGAATAGGTTTTACGGCGCCGGGTTCTGGCGAAGTCCGTCACAGAGAGAATCAGTTTCGTCTCCGAGAGATTCAACGGTGGTGGCGGCGACACCGAGAGCCGTTCGGTATTGATTAGGGGGAAGAGAGGCGTATAAAAAAAAACTTGTTAATAGATTTTCTTTCTTTTTCTTGATTGTGTGGTGACTGTTGTGCTGTGTGTGCAAATCAAAGTGTGAGTCTGCCATATTTTTTGTTTTGTTTTACAATTTGTCTCAAACTTTCTTATCAGTCTTTGATGTGAGATTTATTTCGTGATCATCATCAAATATGAAATTCAAAATGGAATCATGTGTGATGATGTGTTTTGGTAGTCGATAAGTGACATGACATGAGATGTATACAAATTATGCAACTCCTGATTATCATGTGGCAGATGAAAACATCTTGCCAACTAGTAATTGATTATGATGGAGTACATCTTAACGGCGATTAGTTCAACCGATTAAGAAAAATCAAGTCTACCTGTACCAATATTCGAATTTGATATGCGTTGAACGTGGATCAACTATATCTAAAAATCGGAAAGGGGATAGGAGAATCTCGTTTTACTATTAAGCAAATTTCGGTGAAGTATAAAAATTACTATCTAAAAATTAATTTTTTAAATCTCGTCCGTAAAATAAAGCCAAAAATGGTGGATCAATGATCTTCTCAATGGAAAGTCTTCTTATTTATAAGGTTTATTGTCGGCCTAACTATTGACGATTTTTTTTTATCTCTTAGACTTTGATAAGGATAGCTTCATTTTTGTTCTCTTTGTCATGTGGTAAGATTCATCTTTCTTCGGAGATCTTCCTTCTTTTACGGAGTTCGGCGCCGATGTTGTTTAGCTAAGCCTCATGGCTTTGGTGGGTCGATATGGGTAGATATGGATTTGGGAAATGTTTTTAAAGAGGTGCGCAACCCAACTCTAACAATATAGATTTTGGTTTGTTATGATTAATTTCAAAAACAAGATAATAAAAGAAGTTTTTGGATAGAAATCATATGAATACCGGAAACAAAATAATCAAATTGAAGGTTTTGATTGATCTAATTGAGATACATTTTAATTAAATGTTAATATAATTTGTGATTACACTAAAAATTGTGGTCAGATTTAAATTGGGAAACTTGGAAATCTGTCGTGGGAACTGTCCTTTTCCAAAAAGGTGTTTAATTTGTAGGTGGTGTGAGGTTGTTGTGGGGACCACAAAACTCACTTGGCAAAGGTGTTTAGCATTAATTCAGGTGTTGCTATCACTGCCATCTTCTTCTGCATCTCTAATTACTCTTCTTTCTTTTTTCATCTCTCTCTCTCTTTCTTTTTCTGTTTTGTTGTGTTTCAATTGTCTTTTACTAGACTTCACTAATTGAGCTTTGATGTGACCCTTCTTCATTTTCTCCTATTATCTGGTGAATTTCATGCAACTCTTTATATTTCAGATGTTTTAAATGTAAATTAAGGGATTCCTAACCAATTGCAGTAGACGCTTTTGAAATCAAATATCAAAACATGCAAGTAATTTTATTTTGACAAATCTGAGCAACCAAAACCGTCTTCAACCATTAATCTTAACATTATTTTTTTCCTGTTGGTTCAATTGTACAAATAAAATATTTGTGGGCTCATGTACAGCTGAGGTTTGTTTTAGAGATAAATTGAAACAAAAATAAATGATAAATTAACATGGAGATTATACTTTATAAAAAAAACTATCAGAAGATAATATTTAATTAAAAATGGTTTGGTTGTTTTTCCTTAATATAAAAGTCATGAGGCTATTATACTAATGTTTGGTTGTCTTTCGGCAACTTTTAAGTGTTAACTAATTCGATTTGGACCTTACAGTTTCTTGTTATTCAAAGATTTGAATATTTAATTCTTAACTGAAAAACAAAAACAAAAAATTGTCAGCAAAATGCAAAATCACCTAGTGGTACGAAAAGTGATAGAGATAAACCACAAAATTTAAATCTTTAGCCTAAAAAACAATGGATACGTGAGTGTAATGAAACAAATTCATGTTCACGATTCAGGTTTGCAAATTTTGTTTCCGCGAAAATAGAAAGTAACGAGTTAGGCCCGTTGATATAAATACTCAAGAACCAAACAATAAGATAACTCGGGCTTAAGATAAACAAAACTTTAATAAGATGGGTTTTAATTCAATTGGGCCTTAAAGCCTGTCTTTTAAAATTAGACGGAAACAAAGAGAATCGTTAGTATTAAAACGCCATCGTTTGGCTAAACATTTTTTTAATTGGACGCGAGAATGACGCGCCAAGTGGAAGCGCGTGATATAAACAGGTAAGTAGAAATGAGGTGGGACATTACACGATTCACGAACTTAGCGTAGCAACCCAAAAAGGTGTAATAAAATAAATAAATGATGGTTGTTTTAGGTCATACACCGACAGCTTCAATTCAAGCCACGTGTTCTTCCCTCTTGTTCGGCTTCTTCTTATTAGCTGCTTCACATGTCTTTCTTTTTTACTTTTTCGTTTAGTTGCATTTCTTAATTTCACTTTCAATTTAAGTATCAACCCACATCATTAACAACTATAGAAGATGACTATGTAACTCTCCTTTTTTATTATCATGTTGAGTTCACCGATTTTCTTAGTGCTTATTATATTAAGAATTTATGACTTAAGGCAAAGTTCAAAGACCATCACTTTCATTCTCTACCGTATTATACCTTTTTAATACTTTAATAATCAAGTATTAAAAAATATTTACAACATATGTATAGTTCCCTAATTGTTTATCTCAAGGCATAATTACTCTATTTTACAATGATTCTTAATAATTATAGGCTTTCCATTTTATTATATTCAAATTACTATAACATAACTAGATTCACAACTCTTTAATTCAAATTTTACTCTATTTTACTACGATTCGCAAATATAGTTGCAACCATATTATATTTGACTATCGAATTCTTTGATGTTTTAATATATAATGAGCTAATGATCTTTCGTTTGTTGTGCATGACCATTTCATACATTAATTACGATTTTGCTCCTCTTTTTTTTTTTTTTTTGACATGAATAGAGTTATTTACTTGCTCAAGTAGAATTTATCTGACGTGTTTAACATGAGCATAACTTGTTTTGTTCTGAAATGGTTTGATAAAGACAAAAAGAAAGTGGTGTTAATTCAATGATTATACAAAAGATTTAGCCGAAAAAAAGAATATAAAAGGTTGATTGAAACGTAATGGAAGCCGAGCTGAGCCGAGCTGAGCCGAGCTGAGCCGAGCTGAAACATAAAGAAAGCCAAAGTCAGCTAAAATAATAAAAAAATTTCAGACACCGTCTAGTCCCCACCACCAGCCTGTCCGAAAACCCAAACCTGTTTTGATACACAACACAGACCAGACCAGACCAGCCAAGCTCACATATCTCTCTTTCTTCTCCTTGTCTGTCTCTCACTCCCACTTTCCGATCGCCGACGCTTCAAGAAATCAGAGGAGAAGAAGTAAATTCTCCACACCAAATAAAGAGCATTTTCTACTTTTGAGAGATTATCCCAGTCTTCCACAGCACCATGGATCGCTGCATCTATGGTTGCTCCGCCATAACTTTCTTCTTCTTCTTCCTCCTCCTCACTGCATCCGCTTTGCCACAGAATCTCGAACCGGGTCACCACAGCTTAAACGGGTCGGGTCAAATAAACTCAAACTCCGTCCTTGTGGCTCTCCTCGACTCTCGTTACACTGAGCTCGCGGAGCTCGTCGAGAAAGCTCTCCTCCTCCAAACGCTCGAAGACGCCGTCGGTCGTCACAATATTACCATTTTTGCTCCTCGCAATGAAGCTCTAGAGCGTGACCTTGACCCGGATTTCAAACGGTTCTTGCTCCAACCAGGTAACCTCAAATCTCTCCAAACGCTACTCTTGTCCCACATTATCCCCAATCGGGTCGGGTCAAACCAATGGCCCGAAGAAAACTCAGGTCGGGTCAAACACGCCACGCTAGGGCACGACCAAGTGCTGCATTTGAGCAAAACCAAAGGAAACGGAATGAGACTTGTGAATTCCGCCGTAATTACCCGACCCGATGATTTGACCCGACCCGACGGATTGATCCACGGAATCGAACGGCTCTTAATCCCTCGTTCCGTCGAAGAAGATTTCAACCGAAGGAGAAACCTCCGATCAATCTCCGCTGAGTTACCCGAAGGAGCTCCGGAAATCGACCCGAGAACAAACCGTCTCAAGAAATCCGCCGCCGCTGCCGTCGCAGTACCCGCCGGATCTCCACCGGTTCTCCCGATTCAATCCGCCATGGCTCCAGGTCCGTCGCTAGCTCCGGCTCCAGCTCCGGGACCAGGAGGTCAACGCCACCACTTCGACGGCGAGGCTCAGGTCAAAGATTTCATCCACACATTGTTACATTACGGTGGGTACAACGAAATGGCGGATATTCTCGTGAATCTGACCTCACTCGCGACGGAGATGGGTCGATTAGTGTCGGAAGGTTACGTCCTCACCGTGTTAGCTCCGAACGACGAAGCTATGGCGAAATTGACGACGGATCAGCTTAGTGAGCCCGGAGCTCCGGAGCAAATCGTGTATTACCACATTATACCGGAGTATCAGACGGAGGAGAGTATGTATAATTCGGTTAGGAGATTTGGGAAGGTGAACTATGAAACGCTGCGTTTTCCTCACAAGGTTGCAGCAAAGGAAGCTGATGGTTCGGTTAAGTTTGGTTCCGGTGACCGGTCTGCGTACTTGTTTGATCCGGATATTTATATGGACGGTCGGATTTCGGTTCAGGGGATTGATGGTGTTTTGTTCCCGGAAGAGACGGTTAAAAAACCGACTAGTTCGGTTAAGAAAGTTGTTCAGCCAAGAAGATGTACGTTTGATTGATCTTTTATTTGATTAAATATGTGTTGTGTGTATATGGTTTATAGATTAAGGTTTCCGTGAATCGATTTCGCATAGCTCATCATTAGTTTTTGACAACATTAGCATTGTGACTAATTAGGCTCGAAATTGTGTCATGTTCAAGCTCAATTTCCGTCCCGAATTTCAAATGGAAAATAAACGGAACGTGATTATGATCGTTCTTGAGGATATGAGAAGTAGTTCTTGTGATCGAAATTTGTCATGAATTTCAAAATTTAGTACATGATTAAGGCTTAAAGTATTAATCATGCACTAAAAGTAAAGATTGGTGAGGATATTGGAAGATATCAAACAGAAGAAAGAATCATTAGAAGAAGCATCTTCTCACGTTTCCAAACTTCACTTATTATATTTGTTAAATTGTTGGGTTTTTAGCTTTTTTTCTAAAGTCTAATTCCAGAAATATTTTAACTTGGTGACAGGAGATTGTGATTGGAATTAATTGATTGTGATCATGATGACCTAATAATTAAAGTTCTTATTTAATTAATTAACAGGGAAGTTGCTGGAAGTAGCATGTAGAATGCTTGGAGCTATTGGCAAGGACTCGTATATAAGCAAATGCTAATGAATTCACAAACCCGAAGAGATTATCAAAGACAAATCTTTAATGTGTATCTGTAAACACATACAAAAGGTTAGGATTCGCGGTAATATTTTCTTGGTCATTGATCGGTTTAAATTATCCGATTAAAATATCAGAGTATTCATAGTTCTTGCGTTTTTGCAGGTTATTAGGAGAATTTGGGTGAAGATTGGAAAGAAGATAAAAAAAAAAAACAAGAGAGGAACATCAATGTTTAAAACAAGAGAGGAAAATATGAAAAGAGGGTTTGTTCAGTTTTTCTTCATATAAAATATTATTTTTTTGGGAAGGGTTTAGATTTTTGGGTTATAAAAATTGTAATTAGATATATAAACTCAATTTTTTAAATTGATTTGGTGTATGAAAAATGAATCATAAAGTGGTAAATAAAAGAAAAAAACTTGAGACCATCTCCGTTAGTTTAAAACTATTTCAACAACAGAATATTAATATTTTGATATAGTTGAATTATATAATTAAAATTTAATTTTAAAACAAGAAATAAATTAATAAAAAGTATACAAATGGCATAAGAGATTTTTTTGGGTATCTCCAAATGAGAAGAGATGCTCTAAGGATCTCTTCTTTTTCTTTTATATGTGGATTGTTTGGTAGGTTATTCCCATTTGAATGGTATCATTATCATCATCATTATATCATTAGATATAGGAATTGGTGGTGCCAACAAAAAAAAAGACAAAGTAATTGGTATGCATAAATTTGTATTAAAGAATTCTGTAATTGTATTTGTGGTTTCAGCGATTTTTTAAATTCCGAATTCTGATTAACACGAACATGAAAGGATTAATAAATTTGGTGTAATGAGTAATTTTCTCAACATTCTATGGCAAACTGGCAGGTAAATCTGCATCTCGGTTGGGTATATCATAAATCCTTTAAGAAAAAAATAACATTAATAGTGAAAGGTATGACTTTATTTATTTTATTTTGTAGCAAATAAAACACGAAAGGTATATTTAGTAGGAGGGATAATGAAACATGTGTTGGAGAGAGGAGATGAGTTGGCTAATGGCTGTCTTGTGAGATATTATTATTATTATGATTTGAGACCAAATTGCAACACAAAGCTTAAAGCTGTCTGACTTTTTCTATGTGATCATCATCATTCATCAAAATACATATTTTGTTTTTCAATCGATGACTTTTTGTTTCCCTTCAAATTCTTAGTATATAGCTGCAACTCTAAACAAACTAACAGTATACCATATTAACCACTTAGACAATAACTTATTTTTAAATCAGAGGGCCTAAAAGTCTGAAATGTTGCAGAACAAGCAAAATATGGTTGATGTAAACAGAATAAGTGGAGTTGACGGAACAAACCGTATGAATGGACGGAAAAAATTGAATGATGTAAAGAATTGGACGAAAAAACCGAAACAAATGTTTTTTGTACAAATTTTATAAATGATATTTTGATTTTTTTCAAACATAAAATAAAAAAACCAATGCCCACTTCAACTTAAACATAAAAAACTTTTATATTATTATTTTTTAATTTTCTTCTAATACTTTTCTGGAAACAATTTACGTTTTTATATTATTATTTTTTAATTACTAACTAAAAAACGCACCGCACTTCACAATCACACTTGAAACGCCATGCCATTTGTTTTTGTAGACTGCTTTTTTCACATGAATATTATTAATTGATAAATAACAAAATCTTACGTCACGATTAAAAACATTAAACGATTTCCAAAACGTCTTAAAAAGGTTTTTGATGATAAAAAGTTGTTTTGTCTGTAAAAAAAAAATGCTTGTTCTTACATTGCAATTAAAAGTAATTTGAGAGCAAACTTGACTACCAAACTTTAAAAGCTTTAGTCTGGTAAAAGAGATGAAAACTGCGCTATACTCTCCTTAGTTCCCTGCTTGCGAAGGAGCTGCAAAACAAAAAAGGGAAACAAATTGCGACCCAAGGCAAAAAATTAACGTAGATTATTAGTAAGTTAACAGTTAGATCGTACCTCTAGCGGCGGCTGCTGGCTCGTCCTGTGGCCTCATCGCCGGGAAGAGAATAACCTCCTGCAGACCATATTTCAAATCATGAGCCTAGTCAGAAAGATTAAATCAAACACAGAAATAAACTATTGAGGTAAGAGAGTGTGACCTTGATGTTCTGTGAGTCAGTCAAGAGCATAGCAAGTCTGTCTATCCCCAATCCCCAACCACCTGTAGGAGGCAATCCATATTCCAGAGCATTACAGAAAGTCTCATCTAAAGCCATTGCTTCATCGTCTCCAGATTGTCGATCCCTGAGCTGATCAGCAAAACGCTGGCGCTGAACCACAGGATCGTTCAACTCGGTGTAGGCGTTGCAGAGCTGCGGTCCAGTTTATAATATGTGTTACTCAAAACAACTCTGAAGAAAGGAAGTGTGATGGGACAGCTTTTTACTTACTTCATGTTTGTTGATGAACAGCTCGAATCTCTCAGTCAAAGAACTGTTCGATCTATGCCATTTTGCCAAGGGACTCATGATCTCCGGATGGTTGATGATGAAAGTTGGGTTCACACATGTCACTTCCAGAAATTCTCCAACTAGCTGCAAAAAGCGACAACAACATTTCAGATTTAAATTTCCTATCCTAGATGTCCCACACAGGCAAGGAGGGAGACAGAAGATTTTACTTTATCTAACAGACGAGATGTTGTCTGAGGAGGAGGGCATTTCACATCAAACCTCGCACAAGCATCAATCAGATACTTGTTAGCTTCTTTGCTAGCCAAGTCTTTTGGTATATTGAGGTTAGCCACCTTCTCTAACTCTCCTATCATCTCAATCCTCCTAAAAAAACAAAAAATAAAGGAGATTATTACCACATATAAGCTTTACCCTGAAGGTTGTTGTTTAATCAATGAAGATATTGCCTCAAACCTGAATGGAGGAGTGAAGTCGATTTCGATTGGCTCCTTATCATACCCATTAGCATGATACTTGATTTTGTAACCACCTGTTAATTTCTGGACCATGCCACTCAACATATCCTCAGTCATTTTCATCAGGTCATTGTAGTCTGCATAAGCCATATAGAACTCGCATGTGGTGAACTCCGGATTGTGGGTCAGGTCAATACCCTCGTTTCTGAATTGCTTTCCAATCTCATAAACACGGTCCAAGCCACCAACAATAAGTTGCTTAAGATAGAGTTCAGGTGCGATACGCATGAACAGCCTCATATCAAGATCATTGTGATGTGTGACAAACGGTCTGGCAGCTGCTCCACCAGCAATCATGTTCATCATAGGTGTCTCAACCTACAGAAAATTTAAGAATATCAAATGAGGGAACAGAAAACTTGAACCAGAGTCGGAATGAAAAGAAGGAAAATAAATTTTGTGAGACACTGAGAAACATAGAAACCTCCAAGAATTTTTTCTTGTCAAGGAATTTGCGGACGTATTTAGTGATATTAGATCGGGTTGTGAATATCTGGGGAACCTCCGCATTCAACAATAGATCAAGATGACGCTGGCGAAATCGAGATTCCTGACAGAAAACAAAAAGTAGAATCTAAAACACTGACAGGAAGTGATCCAGCAAAAAATAATGACATTCAGTAATGTAAGAGGCTACAACAAATCTTTATAGCCCTTTTAAAAATTGATGTTACCTGATCTTTCAGAACATATGCGTCAGGATTTCTCGGTTCACCTGGAACCCAGTTTAAATTAACATTCTCAGCCTTTCTTGGCATCATGTGGAGGCAATGGGACAGAAGAATAAAGGATCGGGGGAAGATACTCAGCTCTCCCCTTTTAGTTTTTCCTGAAATTAGAGTAATGTGAACAGTGAAAAAGAATGATGAGATAGGCTAAAAGAATGAATAATAGAAAATCATAGTGGCAGCACAAACCTGGAAACCCAGTGACACCTACAATATCACCACGCTTAACATGCATATGGAGCTTTGAAAACTCAGCTTCATCCAATCCTGACTTACTGAGACAAGAAAAATGCAATATACCTCAAGTAAATCTATTCAAGAGCAATAAGTTGATAAAGAAGAGAATCCGGTAAACAAAGCATTCACCTTGCATCAGCCATAACTTGGACCTTGAAAGCATCACCGTGTAGATCATAGAAGAAGAGCTTGGACGAAGAAGATCGCTTGCTCATTATCCGCCCTAGCAAAGTTTAAAAAAAATGGATGAACGTCTTTTTCAGTGTAAGGGCAAGTGGCTAGTAAAACTTAGACAACGGCATTTAGCGGTTTAACTTACCCGCTAGAGAAACTTCGGCGTCTACAACATGATCCCCATTGTTTAAGCTACCATACTTCTCAATGTATTCCGGAATGGACATTGACACAGAAAACTTGTGAGGGTATGGATTCTCCCCCTTAGCCTTCTCGGCCGCAAGATACTTCAATCTGTTCTCGAAGTATTGCTGCAAAAGATAACAGAAGAAAAAAACAAAACAGAGCATTCGATTATTACATACACTTTAGCTGCATTGCATAAGATAAAGAGAAATTATCGAACGGATTATATACCGTCGGATCCATATCCTCATCATCTGCTGCCACTGACTTCTGGCTCTGGGGGCTTGCCTTGGGAGCCTGCATCAATCAAATGGACTCAGAATTTTGTTTTTCAAAGGATCAAATCATATGCAAGTAACCAACCCAATTCTCAATCTATAATCATTTCCCCAGAATATATCACCGTAAGCTACGAATTAGAAGAATAGCGAAGAAAGAATGGCTCACTTGTTTGGCCTTTTCCTCTTCCTTGCGTTTCCTCTCTTCCTCTTTCTGCTTCATCTTCAGTTCCTTCTTCAGAGCACTGCAACATTTTCACGAAAACCCCATCCGCCACAATCAAATTCCATTCGAAGATTAAAAAAAAAACGATGGTAAAAGGAATCCAGAGAAAACGTACTTTTTACTTCGAGGTCCAGCTCCATCACAAGCACCAGTCTCAGCAGTCGAAGAGATAGCAGAATCCATGGATAGTTCAGAAATCGCTTGCGTAGTTTTATCAGCCGAAGCTTCCATAATCAAATTTGGCGACAAAAAAACCTACCGTCGGTGAAGAAGGCGAAGACGGCGAAGGAAGAAGAAGAAGATGAAAATGAGGAGGAAACTAGAGATGAGCCTTCTTTAGGGTTTATTCCTCTCTTTTTTTTTTACGCGGGTCCAGCCCATTAGTCATATTAGTTACTCAATAGGGTTTTTTTGGATTCTATCGGTTTATCCATAAACCGAACCGGTTTGTTCGAAAGTAAAACGATTTAAAAATTCGATGTTTTAAAAATAATTGGAAAGTCTAGTAACAATTATTCCATAACACATTCGTGTTCTTACTTACTCTCATCAATTTATTGTATTGTATTGTCTTTTTTTTAATCGTTATTATTATGTTACATCCTATATTTGTTGAAACTTGAAACACTTGTTGTATATAGTAGTAATAGATTGCTATAAACCCTTTGCAACTTCAAAGACAGAAAACCTTTGGCTTTACCAATCCCAATTTCAAGTCCTTCTCATCCATGACCTGATTCCGAAGCAGCCCGGTCTACGTTTTTTTCTGCAGAATCGAGCTCTTAACTCCATTTAAACCGCTCGGTTTGTCGTCACTATTCTCTGCTGTTTGGCTGAAAAGAGTTGTGGTTTGTGAGATTGTTATCCTTGTGACCTCATCAGAGTTTGTTGCAAGATCGATCTCGGGTGATCCAGGAGCTATTTTGTTGCCTTCTCTTGCAAAAGAACTCGATCCACTTCGCCTATTGCTGTTGTTGTTGTGATAATGTGTGAGGGATTCTTCATCAAGAACTTCAATTTTAGGATCTTGATTACAAACTTTGCTACTTGAAACAATCGCAGTGCTCTCTGAATGCTGTTTTGGTGATGATGATGATGCTTCTTCTTCTTCTTCCTCCGAAGAGGTTGATGTGTTATTATCTGTTCTGGATTTTCTAACCATTGATATCACCCTCTCTAATGTCCCTAAAGCTTGCTTTACCTCTGGACTTATGCAGAATAGTGTTTTACCATTGTTGTTTTGAGTCTTCCCAAAGACATTTTCATCATCTACAGAAGAAGAAGAAGAAGAAGAAGAAACACTTTTATCTTCTTCTTCATCATCACATTCTTCTTCCTCAATCTCAGCAACATCTCTTTTGCAAGGTGCAGGTTCATTTTCGTAATGTCGAGTCTCATTCTCTTTTCCCAGAGATTTCACACCAAGTTCATCAGCTTCCAACTTTGGTTCTTTCTGATCAAAATCTCTTCCTTCTTGGCTATGGAGCTCATTTGCTTGGCAGATTTCATCACCTTTATCAGTAGAATACAGAGTTTGACGTATCAGAGTATACAATGGATCAGCTAAAACTCTGCTGTAATCATCGGATTTAGCCACCGAACCAATAGTCTGTACACATTCAAGTAAACATCACACAAGCTTGTCTGATTTAGCAACCGAAATTCAGGTTTTCGTGAACTAAATAAACAGAAAATTGACCTTCTTGAAAATTCTGAAACCGTTGCCGAGGAGCTGCCTAGACATAAAATTTATCAGAGATGGAGGGACCAAGTCCAGCTTTATATCGAATTCCGATATGTATCTACAAAAGTTTTCACATTTCAAAAAAAAAAACAAAAGACATTTCAAGTTTCTGGTTATATAATGTTTTTCAAAATGTGATCACTCACTCACACTCACCTTAAGTAACTCCTCTCTGGAGACACCTTCTGTATCGCAACTCCGCCTACTACATCAATCCTCACAGCATTCGCTGCTTCAGATATACCGTTCTTGTCGATGCTCTCTACTTCTGATGCTGAGATCTAAAGATGATACTAATAGATAATAGTTTAGGATGATGTCAAATGATTGGATTAGGATGAAACAAAAAAAAAATCTAACTTGGTTTTACCGAGTTTAGTAGGATGATGACTAAACCGTCTTTAAAGTATTCGAATAAGAAAAACTGCACAATAGCTTCTCTGTCTGTCATTGGCCACGGTACTTTCATCCTTTCTTCCGGAAAAATATTGATCGAAATTTTCAGATTCAGATTAGCAGCTTCACGAAAATGTAATAACAACAAAGGAGAACACAAGCAAACTTTGCAATGTGTGAAACTGACCTCACTAAACATATCTGTTCATCGATCCGAAACTTCTGTAAGCATTTGGTTTGTAAGATCCTGAATGCCGGAAAAGAAGACTTTGGCCACCTGAGACATAGAAAACATAAAACAAAAAACCGTTAAATTTCCATCTGCGAGAAGCGAAAAACCGCACATTGTTTTGCAATTTTTCTAGATGTTTATAACCAAAAAAATCTTCTTAAACAAAATGACACTCACCATTTCTCATAGAGTGATGTTTCCCATGATACACATAAACCTGCATAAACGCAGTTATAATCAAAATGAAATCCATTTTTCTAGCAGTCAAAACTCTAAAGAAAACTTACAGTCTTGGATAGGCCCATCCATGTAACCTTCAACAAGCAACGTGTGAAATGGACTTCCTTCAAGTCCTTCACGGTACATAACACGACAATCTCCATGATCATGTTTCACCTGTGGATAAGAAAACACTTTGCTAACATTGTGACAACTCTGTTTTTCAAGTTAAAGAACCACAAAGAAATGAATAACAAAAGATGTCCAAATTGAACAAAAGGCAACATACTTTCCAATCACCATAAGACGCCTCCTCGTTGCTTGGTTTAGACAGTTCTTGATCCTTTGTTGATACACTCCTAAGCTTCTCAAGTATACTAGATAAATCAGTTACTCTTTGATCCAATATATCCACATCACACTCTGTGAAAAAAAAACATGAGAAAACGTTAAAGCAAGGCAAGAGTAAAGCAGCTAAGAGAGTTTTGATTTATATATAGCTGAATCAACAGAAGAAGAAGAAAAAAACCTTCATTTAGCTGTTTTCTGATGAGGGTTTTAAGAGTTTGCTCATTAGTGAGCTCAGGAGACGCCAAGGTCTTGTTAAGTCTCTCTCTGTATTCACAAATCTCTCGTTTCTTCTGCATACTCGCATTTCAAATTGAATCCGCAGACAACCCTTTAAGGAAACAAATCTAACCCTCAAATCAGACACCAAGGAGAATCAAAACCCAGAAAGCTCTGCAATTCAAATCAATCAAAGGGGGAATCGGAAATCAATAACAACTTCCAGATCACGGAGCTTCGATGGGAAGAAGAGAAAGCCTCAAACGTACGGCAGTTACAAGAAGAAAGGTTGGAGTTTGAGTTTTGCCAGACAAAACTGATGCCGTAACCTACGAGGCGGGCAAAGAACGTGGAGTTGTGTTCTCAATTAGATACTTTCTCTCATTTTCTCGGGAAAATACATACAAATATGGGAAAGAATTAAAAAGAGAGTCTTTCGTTCCCGAAATGCTTAAAGTTGCACGCCCATTCGAAACGGATTTGAGTTTTTTTTTTTTTTTACTTTAGAGGACGACTTAGTTTCGCTGTCAGTTGACTAATCTTCTGTTTTTTTTTTTTTTTTTATCAAAACAAAATACATTTCATCTCAGACATTAATATATTTTGCGTTATAGTCATTATACAGTCAAATAACACATAATCAAACAACTACTACTTATTTAGGCGTAAAAGGCTTTTAAGAACTCTAATGAAACTACTAATTTCGTCCAATTCAACCTCGACTTTACCAAGTCGAAGATCCATATCACGTAGTAGCCTTCACAAACTGATTTTTTGGCCAACTACATATGCTGACAATCCAAAAAAATAAAACCATCAGAGCTGCAACAAATATGCTATTTTATCATATCTCAGAGCTTACAAAAAACATTATCACTAAAACATAACACTTTAGGAGCAACATAATCAACAACAGCCTCAACCGCTTGAAAATTATAAACTTTGCGTAGAGTTGACACAAACTTCTTAAGATGAATAACTTCAATAAATCCTTGAACCATGCTCCGGTAGAAAGTGAAAACGACCCCAAACTTAGACCCAATCCAAGGCTAAACCTTCGCTAACCATGAAAGAGTTTCATGCATGCATTGTGCATTAGTAACGTTGCGTCAGCTATGGTCTCTCCGGTTTGTGTATTATTTTTAATTTTGTTTTGCAATTAGCCAGTAGAGAAACTCGTTTCAAACATTTTTATTTTATTTTTGAAACATAAGTCAACAAGTAAGAGTATATTTATATGTTGATCTAGTTCAACTTTTATAAGAAAAAAGGATGACTGCCTAAAACTCCCTCTACTTATAGAACCCAAACTATTTATCTCTTTATAAATCTGTCCAAACTTATAATATTCATCTCTAAACCACCTAATCTATTTTCTTATGCTTAATTCCACCTCTTTAATCAAAATCATAAAATCGAGTTTAAGTAGCGTTTAAAAAACAGTGATTGCCCATAATAAAAAACCCGATCCGACTTGAAATAACCCGATCCGTTTTTGAAAAAAAAAATGTTAAGTTTAGTAATCATCGGTTGTCCATAATCGGATTTGACCCAGAATTAAAAAAAAAACCGATCTAGAAACTCAAGTTTCGGATCCGACTCGCCTTAAAAATCCCGACTCGACATGAGTTAGGTTTCACGATCAAAATTGGTGAAAACAGAGTTTGAGTTTGACGACAATTTTCTGCAACTCACGACAATTTCTGCAAACACCTTTGTCTTCCACTTTTGTGTCACATATCTGCTTGAAATCACATATTGATATTTGCTTAAAATTCAACGATCCTTGCTTACTTTCCGAGACAACGTGATGGATAATTTCAGGTATGAATAAGATTCTGTTTGATTTCGTTTTTTATTGTTTCTCTTCCATTTTGATGCAGCGAGATATTTGGAATATTTACAAATATCTTCATTATTATCTTTTATTTAATTAATTAAGATTATTCTAGATTTTAGGGTTTTATGATTTATTATAAATAAGCTGTTTAGGCCTTCTATTGTATTCAGTTGATGATTTGATTAATAAAGAGATTTTAAAGAGCTTTGTCAAGTCCTGTGAAGAGGATTCACAAACCCTAAGAGCTTTTGTTAAAGCCCTGAGAGGAGGACTCTCAAACCCTAGCTTCCGCTCCATCATTTGGTATCAGAGCTGCGTTTTTTGATTTTTTAATCAGAGACCGATTCTGGATGTCATGGTGAGTGACAATATCTATACTTCCGAGGACGAAAGTCCTTTTGTCGAGAGAGAATACCATGAGATCTACAAAGAGATCTATGGCGATCCGATCTACGACACCTATGAAGACGATGTCCTTGTTATCGATTTTGTCTTTGAAGAAAATCTGAGGCGTGCAAAATCCGTGTGCAATCAAATGGACTCTGATTTCGATTTCCTGCAGAATTCGGTTCGTGCGAAAATTGTGCAGAATCAAGTTTCTGGAAAAACTCTGCAGAATCCGGTTCGTGCGAAAATTGTGCAGAATCAGGTTTCTGGAAAATCTCTGCAGTATTGGGTTCGTGCAAAATCCGGGTGGAGCGATTTTCTGACAGAATACGTGCGAGATCTTGTGCATATCCAAACTAATGGATTTAAGAAGATCTATTTGGTGTTAAGAATGTTGTTGAAGATTCGAGGACGAATATTTCTTGGCCGACGAGACCTGATGCAGCGAAGAATTGAAGATTCGAGGACGAATCTTTCTTGGTCGGCGAGACTGATGCAGCGAGATATTTGGAATATTTCCAAATATCTTCATTATTATCTTTTATTTAATTAATTAAGATTATTCTAGATTTTAGGGTTTTATGATTTATTATAAATAAGCTGTTTAGGCCTTCTATTGTATTCAGTTGATGATTTGATTAATAAAGAGATTTTAAAGAGCTTTGTCAAGCCCTGTGAAGAGGATTCACAAACCCTAAGAGCTTTTGTTAAAGCCCTGAGAGGAGGACTCTCAAACCCTAGCTTCCGCTCCATCACATTTTTGTTATTGAGTTTTGGTTATTGGTGATTGAAAACGACAGAGATGAAACCGAGTTTGAAACAGAAAATGGAGATGAGGGAGTGTGTGATGAACAGAGAATAGAGATGTTAGTTTAATCAAAATGTTAGTAGTTCAACGTGATCTTGAAGAAACCAAAAAAGGAGTGAAAATGATAAACACAGGTACATCAAAACATCTTTAATCCAACTCTTGGTACATTACAACAAATGCTAATTATTAGATTCAACACACATTTTAACCATCTTGGCACACGATAAAACAGAGTACAACACAAATGCTAACATTTTTTTTTTAAATCTGGGTCAGATCCGATTATCGACAATATTCACCCTGCAATTTGTATCCTCCCTGCAATCACTTTCCCCCCTCTTAATTAAGACCAAAATACTCCACAAAAAACAAACAGCATCCTACAACTTATTCCTCTTGCATAAGAAACAAACAATAATTAAGAAAAATAATCAGAAGCAAGTGAAGACGATCTTCATGACGATGAGGAAGAGATTCAAAATAATCAGAAACAAAACATTTTTTTTTTCAAACGGGTCGGGTTATTTCAAATTGGATCGGGTTTTTTTATTATGGGCAATCACTGTTTCTTAAACGCTACTTAAACTCGATTTTATGATTTTGATTAAAGAGGTGGAATTAAGCATAAGAAGATAGATTAGGTGGTTTAGAGATGAATATTATAAGTTTGGGGGGATTTATAAAGAGATAAATAGTTTGGGGGGAAATAGTTAGGGTTCTATGAGTAGAGGGGGTTTTATCTAGTCATCCCTAAGAAAAATGATTTCATAAGAAACAACAAAGATTACTTTTATTGTTTATATATATAAATCAGAAAAGAATGTGCATGAATAAAAAAAATATTTTCAAATTGTGTGTAGATGCATGAATCTAAGTTTTTTTTTTTTTTTTTGGACGAAGCATGAATCTAGGTTTTAATCGATTATAATATATATAAAAAATGTAGAAATTGATTATATTTAGAAAGTGTGTATGCATGTATAATGCATTTGGGGTCTTTTGAAACCATGTGGGTATGAGTTAAGTTGATGTAATCTAGAAATTGTGTTGGGCTCAGATCTCTCAAGTATAAATCTGGTTTAATCTTCATTGACATTCCTGAGATCTCCTTTGCATTAAGCTTTAACTACATTTGTTTTCATTCTATGGACTTAAGCTGCGATTTTCAAAATCATATCCTATTTTAATAAACATGATCAGTCTTAAAAAAAAAAAAAAATTAAAATCTATACATATTTAAAAAATCACATGTTATTATTACAAACTCGAATTATATTAGTCAAAGTCAAGATGTACTATATTAAAAGACAATGATATTGCAACTAACACCATAGCTTATTCGGACAAAGTGACATGAAAGATTAAAGTTCACAGTTGTTTTAGACAGCCATTGGTTTTCACAACACGGTAAAAAAAAAAAAAAAAAAAAGTCCCACATAGTTTTTGATAACACTTGCTTAACTACTAACAGGCTAACCGCAGCAACCGCCATTGTTCTGTTGGATTGGCTGGCCTTTCATCTGGACAGTTCCACTTCCAGATGCCTTGTTTGCATTCGGCTGGCTTCCCATTCTACCAAAATTAAGAGTAATAATAACATGATCAGGCTCAATAAAACGAAACCCAGCTAGTAAATGTAGATACAATGAGATCAAACACATGAAAAATCTATCATACGATTCAATAAGAGAAACTCAAGTACGAGTCATCAAGTCTCCATAAACGCATTTCAAATTTAAAACTTTACATGAGTGGTTCATTTCATGAATTGCAGCAGAAAAAACCCAGAGAATTCTTTGATGTATAATGTAGAATAGTTTAGAACAGCTTCATTAGGGATTATAGAGTAAAATATTGCAGAAAATATGACGAAAGATAAAAGATGGTGAACATACTTCTTCTTGATCTCGCCAGCAATAGTTAAGAATGCCTGTTCGACGTTGATAGAATCCTTAGCACTGGTCTCAAGAAAGGGAATTCCGAGCTCATCTGCTAAGGCCTGTAGTGTTTTTTTTTTTTTTTTGAATAAATGAAATGTAAGATAAGCAAGTCACAGCTGTGTCAGGAGAAAAATGTACTGAAAATAGGCGAATTTTAAATGGCTGGAATCAGATCATCTAGACTTTGGTCAATGATCTTATACATTCATAGCCTTAAGTTGTGGTATAACAATCTCAATGGTCGTAGTATCATAAAAAGGTTAAAGATTTGTGCTACCATGATATGATCAAAGGAAGAAAAGGTAAAGTTCTATGGAAACAATGTTTGCAATTCATCTAGATGCACATAGGAAAGAAGCACAATCATAACTGGAAGAAGAAAAAAAAAAGCGAGAGGAAATTTAATTGTGGATGCGAGCTTACTTTTCCAGTTTCGGTGGAAACAACTTTACTTTCAACCATATCATTTTTGTTACCGATTAGAAGCTTGCATACACTATCATTAGCATATCTATCGATCTCACTCAACCACTGCTTCACGTTGTTGAAGCTTTCCATCTCAGTACAGTCATACACAATCTGTTGCAACATCATCATTAAGTACCATCAGCAAAAAAATTGGGTTTGAACATTCAAGATAAAAACTCAGGATTCTTCTTTCCATTACCAAACATGTTTCACATTACACAGAGCAGAGCAATATGATAAAAAATCCACATAGAAATTGGAGAAAACACTAATCTAAGTAAACAAAAAGCAAGTAAGAAAGCGGATAAGATTCCTCACGATGATTCCATGAGCTCCTCTGTAGTAGCTGCTAGTGATGGTCCTGAAACGCTCCTGCCCAGCAGTATCCCACTGAAGAGAGCAGAAACAGTGAATGATATATAACATATAATTATCCGAAACATCGGAAGATTTAAAACTCACGATTTGCAGCTTAATCGTCTTCCCATCCAGCTCAATCGTCCTAATTTTCTGCCATTTGAAGCAACATGATAAGTAACTTGTGATGAACAAATCAATCACATCACATGTAAAAAACCATTTAGTAGAACGGAAACATGTGTTCAATAAAAAAACGGTGATAATGGAACTCACGAAGTCAACACCAATGGTACTTATGTAACTGTCAATGTAAGCATCATCCTGTAAAAAAAAAAAAAATCAAAACAAATCCAAAATTTCATGTTAAAAACGAAAACTGGAATCAAAACAAGTCAAACTCACAGCGAATCGAAGAAGCAGGCAAGATTTTCCAACAGAGGAGTCACCGATCAACAAAAGCTTGAACAGATAATCGCTAAAAACAAAACGCCCAAAAGAAAGAAAAAAAAAAAAGAGATCGTAGTGCCGACAAAGTAAAATCGGAAGGAATACAATGCGCAGGGAAGAAAACACTTACTACTCGTTGCTCATGATTTCTCAAAGAAAGCTAAAGTGATTTGATTCGACGATGGTGGAAAATTTTCCCAGGAAAACGCTTTTCCCTCTTTTCTCTTGGGGTAAAGAAAAGAAAAGCTTCAATGAAGTGCCATGAACATTGAAGCCCACGACTTCAAATGGATTTTTTTTCCTTCTTTTTTTTCGTTTTATTTACAAAATATTACTTTAATTCCTTTCCTTGTAGTTGTAACTTTGTATATTGGCTTTTCTAGTCACGAGACTTGTCTTCTTATTTGGGCTTTTTTATTAGAACATGGGCCGGGCTTAAATCATGGACTGAGACGAAGCTTAGTTTGGGATCCAGGTCTGTGTCTCGATCCGTGTCCGGGTTGGGATAGAGGTTCTAGCTTAACGCTCCTATGATGATAAGTGGTACTCTTTCGTATCACAAAGTTTGATTTTTTGGATTTTTTACATAGATTAAGAAACAATTAATATTTAATCATAAATATATCATTTTTTATTACTACACATTTTTCTATAAGGGCAATTCTACAAAATAGCACCAAAAAACTTAAAGTTCAATAATTTAGCACCCAATGGTGAAAATCACAAACATAGCATTCATTAAAAGAAAATCACAAACATAGCATTTGTTTTTTAATTAAACAATACTCTCTCTATTTCTCATTTGGTCATCGTTCCAAGCCTCCAGTTCTCTGAAATTCGATCTTCTCGGCCCTGAGAATCAGACTTCGAGCCGGTAACTGCGAATGGACCCGAATCTCAGCCAGATAATGCGCCTGTAATTACGGACGAATGAACCCGAATCTCAGCAAAAATTTGGTGGTGATTACGGTTAGAGTGTTGAGAGAGAAGGAGAACTCCGCCGTCGTCGTCGCTTATTGGTCACTACTCCTTTTCAGAGCCTCCGACAATCCTCGCCATAGCTTTATTCACTAATCCATGGAGGAAGATGACGAGACTCGTTCACGGCCGTCGCCGGAAGATTCCCTAAAAGATAATCACTAAGCATTTGGAAATCTAATTAACTCATTTTGTAAAATGGGAATCTTCCGAGAAAGTGACGAAACGGAGAGAGTCTAGACAGGGAGCAGCAAGCAAACCCCCTGAGGGAGATGGAGGTAACAACTGACGATTTACTGCCGGAGGTAAACGCCGCGGTGGCGGAAAACCTTGATCCAAACGAGCTGGTGGAGGGGCCGAACGCCGCCGTGCTCGCTGACGGAGTCTTGACGGCGGAGGAGAGGAAGATTGAAACGGATAATCGTGGAGAGAGGAAGACAGAGAGCGAGACGCCTCCAGATGATGATTGCTGCCCGATCTGTTTCAGTTCCTTTACGGTTCCGTGTCGAGGGAATTGTGGCCATTGGTATTGCGGTTAGTGTTTGATATTTCTTCTTCTCTTTTTTCCTCTCATGAATCTCTGAGCCATTGAAGTATCCCGCTTGCGTTTTTCTTTCTGCTCGCTAGAGGAAGATTAGTAGCTCTCTATTAAAATTGCTTTTCTGATATATCTATTAGGAACCTCATTTGTTGGGTTTGAAAATTGATTTAGGGTTCCAGTGTTGGGATTATTGGAAGAAGCGTTTTTTAGTAGTCAATAGTTTTTATGATCATTAAGTTTGCTGATTACTGCTGCCGCATTATATACAGGAAGTTGCATCTTGCAGTACTGGAGCTATGCTGCAGTATCTAGGCCTTGCAAGTGTCCCATGTGTGTTCGGCATATCACCAAGCTCTCACCAGAAGCATCCTTGCAACAGCGCCAAGAGCAAGAGGTGAAAGAGGTTCTTGCTAAGGTCCGTAGGTATAACCGTCTCTTTGTTGGAGGTCTAACCGGCTTTGTTCAGGTAATGTCTTTGAATCATGATTTTGTTTTTTTCACTTCAATGTTTTTGGTGTGCATTTCTTAGACAGTAAATGAGTCATATTTCTCTTTTTTATGACTTGACAAACCCCTCCATCTTTCGAATGTTTCAGAAGGTGCAGGAGCTGCCTTTGCTAATGAAGAGATTGGTGTGGCACATGATGGATCCAGATGCAAACACTCTGTATTTTCACGAAGTGCGCATCTTTGCAATTAAGAACATCTTACCCTGGTCATGCAAACTTGTTTTATTTTCCATCTTAGCTTGCAGTGTAATATCTGACATTTACTTTTCATAGTTTAGTGTTTAGTGATTATCTTTTAGGAAGTCTCCCAGCGACGGCCGTGAACGAGTCTTTTAGGGAATCTTTCCTAAATGATTCCTAAATGATGAAAAATGATGAAAACTGATCCTTTCTTGAAAATGAAACGTATTTAGGAACATATATAACATATTTCGAAAAGACTTCCTAAATGAACAAATGATGAAAACTGATCATTTCTTGAAAATGAATCGTATTTAGGAACATATATAACGTATTTAGGAAAGCTTTCCTAAATGATGAAAACTGATCCTTTCTTGAAAATGAAACGTATTTAGGAACATATATAACATATTTCGGAAAGACTTCCTAAATGAACAAATGATGAAAACTGATCCTTTCTTGAAAATGAATCGTATTTAGGAACATATATAACGTATTTAGGAAAGCTTTCCTAAATGATGAAAAATGATGAAAACTGATCCTTTCTTGAAAATGAATCGTATTTAGGAACATATATAACGTATTTAGGAAAGCTTTCCTAAATGATGAAAAATGATGAAAACTGATCATTTCTTGAAAATGAAACGTATTTACGAACATATATAACATATTTCGGAAAGACTTCCTAAATGAACAAATGATGAAAACTGATCTTTTCTTGAAAATGAATCGTATTTAGGAACATATATAACGTATTTAGGAAAGCTTTCCTAAATGATGAAAAATGATGAAAACTGATACTTTCTTGAAAATGAAACGTATTTAGGAACATATATAACATATTTCGAAAAGACTTCCTAAATGAACAAATGATGAAAACTGATCCTTTCTTGAAAATGAATCGTATTTAGGAACATATATAACGTATTTAGGAAAGCTTTCCTAAATGATGAAAAATGATGAAAACTGATACTTTCTTGAAAATGAAACGTATTTACGAACATATATAACATATTTCGTAAAGACTTCCTAAATGAACAAATGATGAAAACTGATCCTTTCTTGAAAATGAATCGTATTTAGGAACATATATAACGTATTTAGGAAAGCTTTCCTAAGTGATGAAAAATGATGAAAACTGATCCTTTCTTGAAAATGAAACGTATTTAGGAACATATATAACATATTTCGGAAAGACTTCCTAAATGAACAAATGATGAAAACTGATCCTTTCTTGAAAATGAATCGTATTTAGGAACATATATAACGTATTTAGGAAAGCTTTCCTAAATGATGAAAAATGATGAAAACTGATACTTTCTTGAAAATGAAACGTATTTACGAACATATATAACATATTTCGGAAAGACTTCCTAAATGAACAAATGATGAAAACTGATCCTTTCTTGAAAATGAATCGTATTTAGGAACATATATAACATATTTCGGAAAGACTTCCTAAATGAACAAATGATGAAAATTGATCCTTTCTTGAAAATGAATCGTATTTAGGAACATATATAACATATTTAGGAAAGCTTTCCTAAATGATGAAAAATGATGAAAACTGATCCTTTCTTGAAAATGAATCGTATTTAGGAACATATATAACATATTTCGGAAAGACTTCCTAAATGAACAAATGATGAAAACTGATCCTTTCTTGAAAATGAATCGTATTTAGGAACATATATAACGTATTTAGGAAAGCTTTCCTAAATGATGAAAAATGATGAAAACTGATCCTTTCTTGAAAATGAAACGTATTTACGAACATATATAACATATTTCGGAAAGACTTCCTAAATGAACAAATGATGAAAACTGATCCTTTCTTGAAAATGAATCGTATTTAGGAACATATATAACGTATTTAGGAAAGCTTTCCTAAATGATGAAAAATGATGAAAACTGATACTTTCTTGAAAATGAAACGTATTTAGGAACATATATAACATATTTCGGAAAGACTTCCTAAATAAACAAATGATGAAAACTGATCCTTTCTTGAAAATGAATCGTATTTAGGAACATATATAACGTATTTAGGAAAGCTTTCCTAAATGATGAAAACTGATACTTTCTTGAAAATGAAACGTATTTAGGAACATATATAACATATTTCGGAAAGACTTCCTAAATAAACAAATGATGAAAACTGATCCTTTCTTGAAAATGAATCGTATTTAGGAACATATATAACGTATTTAGGAAAGCTTTCCTAAATGAACAAATGATGAAAACTGATCCTTTCTTGAAAATGAATCGTATTTAGGAACATATATAACGTATTTAGGAAAGCTTTCCTAAATGATGAAAAATGATGAAAACTGATACTTTCTTGAAAATGAAACGTATTTAGGAACATATATAACATATTTCGGAAAGACTTCCTAAATGAACAAATGATGAAAACTGATCCTTTCTTGAAAATGAATTGTATTTAGGAACATATATAACGTATTTCGAAAAGACTTCCTAAATGATGAAAAATGATCCTTTCTGGAAATGAAACGTATTTAGTAACCATTTAGGAACATGTATAACGTATTTAGGAAAGTCTTCCTAAATGATAAAAAATGATACTTTATGGAAATGAATCGTATTTAGGAAGATATATAACGTATTTAGGAAAGCTTTCCTAAATGATGAAAAATGATGAAAACTGATCCTTTCTTGAAAATGAAACGTATTTAGGAACATATATAACATATTTCGGAAAGACTTCCTAAATGAACAAATGATGAAAACTGATCCTTTCTTGAAAATGAATTGTATTTAGGAACATATATAACGTATTTCGGAAAGACTTCCTAAATGATGAAAAATGATGAAAACTGATCCTTTCTTGAAAATGAATCGTATTTATGAACATATATAACGTATTTCGGAAAGTTTTCTGAAATGAACAAATGATGAAAAATGATAATTTCTTGAAAATGAATGGTATTTAGGAACATATATAACGTATTTCGGAAAGACTTTCTAAATGAACAAATGATGAAACTGATCCTTTCTTGAAAATGAAACGTATTTAGGAACATATATAACGTATTTCGGAAAGTCTTCCGAAATGAACAAAAACAGAAAACTATATTTCCTGTTGATTTCCATTGGCAAATGAAGCATCAGAACAAATGTGTTGTTGTTTTGTCTACACAAAGAAATAAAGAAAGATTCAAATGACGAAAACTGATCCTTTCTTGAAAATGAAACGTATTTAGGAACATATATAACATATTTCGGAAAGTCTTCTGAAATGAACAAAAACAGAAAACAATATTTTCTGTTGATTTTCATTCGTAAATGAAGCATCAGAACAAATGTGTTGTTGTTTTGTCTACACAAATAAATAAAGAAAGATTCAAATGATGAAAAGTTATTGTATGAATGGACACAAAAGTTCATATTACATGTTTAAGGATGAATTATTTGTACTTACTAAACATTCAAGTAAACATAAAACGATTATTTGTCATATTGTGTTGACATATTGTGTTTCCTATAAATGAATGTAAAAACCAAATCCATGGGGTTCTTCGCTCCACAATCCCAACGCACTTAACTCTCTCTCTCACACTTCTGCTTCTTCTTCTTCTCCCTCTCTTCTTCTTCACCGATGCCACATAACCCTAGATTCTGCTTCTTCCTCATTGCCAACAAAACGAATTTCAGTTTATGTTAATTTTCATGATTTTTATCACAGAGCAGTGCAAGGCAATATCTATATCAAAATACGTAAATATCATGTTAAGTAATCCAAGGGAAATGTAGAATATGTCAAGCTTTTTAATTGATAATGCCAACAATGTTGAAGACACAGGTCCTTCTTTATCATAAATAGTCATCACAGTAAGTTATAATGAAAGAGAAAGAAGTTGATGATAATCCTATCAGCTTCCACTACGTCAACTACAGATCATATCTATTCTTACTATCTTCCTTCCCTTTTGGTGGTAAGTGAAAAGTTTAAGAACTGATCCAGAGGCAATACAGGCATCTAACTACACTTATATGCAGGGTTCCGCTTTCCCATTCCAATACACTGATTATCTCATGGTACTAACATATGTCCGTATAAGTTTCTCTAAGAGGAAATCTAAATCTAAATCTCAACTCTCATGCCATTTGCAAAATCAGCCAACCAAAAGATCACATACTGCATCAAAAGAAAGAACTAGAAACCTTTCAGCTGTTGAACAAGGCCTTTCAAATAATTAACTGAAAGAGAGTAGAAAGGGATATTCACGCCCCAATGTCACCGGAATAATTATTGAATTATTCCAATAATAATTATCGTCTGGTCCAATCCCTGATGACATTGGAAACTGCACGGAGCTTCAAAACCTCTACATGTACCAAAACTCAATCTCTGGATCGATTCCGGTGACATTGGGGCGTCTCAGGAAGCTTCAAAGTCTTCTCTTGTGGCAGAACAATCGCGTCGGTAAAATCCCGTTCGAGCTCGGAAACTGTCCGGAGCTTTTCCTCGTCGATTTGACGGAAAATCTCCTCACCGGAAACATCCCGAGAAGCTTCGGGAACCTTCCGAATCTCCAGGAGCTTCAGCTCAGCGTTAACCAGCTTTCGGGTACAATCCCTAAAGAACTAGCGAATTGCACGAAGCTGACGCATTTAGAGATCGACAACAACCAAATCTCCGGCGAGATTCCGCCGTTGATAGGCAAATTAACAAGCTTGACGATGTTCTTCGCCTGGTCGAATCAGTTAACCGGAGATAGGCAAATTAAAATAGTCTTTTGCCTCTTTAATCTTTAATGAATGCTAAAAATGAGGCTTTTTTATTAGGGTGCTAGTTTGGTGAGAAAGTTTTTAAAAAGTGCTATTTTGATCAATTTAATTCTACAAAATAGCACCAAAAAACTTAAAGTTCAATAATTTAGCACCCAAGGGTGAAAATCACAAACATAGCATTCATTAAAAGAAAATCACAAACATAGCATTTGTTTTTTAATTAAACAATACTCTCTCTATTTCTCATTTGGTCATCGTTCGAAGCCTCTAGTTCTCTGAAATTCGATCTTCTCGGCCCTGAGAATCAGATTTCGAGCCGGTAACTGCGAATGGACCCGAATCTCAGCCAGATAATTAAAACAAGACATTCTCGAAACACCAGCAAGAACCCAAGAACAAGAACATGAAGCAAAGACTCGGAGATTGCAAATGGAACGTCAACATGTATGTTGTTTAGTTTAATTACTACATTCTGTATTTCTGATCTGTCGGATCTGGCGTCATTGATTAAAGAAAGATATTTGTTCTTGCTATAGGAGAATGTTAATGCTCTTATCAACTGCGTAATAAAGACATTTTGTTCTTCTTCCCTCTGCTTTTACTGGTGTGTTCTTGAAGGAACAGTACACCTGCAGCTTCTTTTAGTATCTTCACCATTAAAGTAAGAAACTGAAAGCTGGGTTTTCTTCAAGCTCTTCAGCTGGTTTCATTTATGCAAAGTCCTTGTCTTGCATTGAACTCGATAGATCCTCGGTAGTGGAGGGAATGCTGAGCAGGAAAATAAATTCATTTAATTTTTAAGCAGCTAAATTAACCTTCTGCATATAGCCAGAGATGAAAGAGTTTGGATTTAGGGTTATTTTGTTACCTAGAATCTTCGTCTAACAAGAAGGCGCTGCTGTCCGCGTTGTTGGAATCCTCTGTCATAAGCACTATCACGCTTGAAATCACATGTTCATAAACATTAGTAGTACTGAAAAGTACGAGAGAGAGAGAGAGCTGTTTCAGCAGATAAGCTTACATCTTGGGATACACTTCTTGTGTTGTAGCTGTCATCCCAGTACAGTGTACATATTCTGTAAAGTTGCTGGACACTAAGGATCTGCAAAATTGACCAGAACATTCAAATTCAGAACCAAGTTCTTATGCATGTGAATTATATCCGTCTATTATCGAGCAAAAGGGTCAGGCCGATGGAGGGACTCACAGGGCATAGATCATGTGCAATGTCATCGTACGAGATTCTGTACTTCTTATGGATGACCTGTTAATTCAAGGGACAATCATGAGAACATCACAAATCTCTTACCACGAGATATAGGATATGTGGAAAATAGAATAGACGATTTTCTTTATAGTCAGAAAAGTGTATAAGAACATACCAAGAATCCAACAGCTTGCCTGATATGTTTAAGTTCATCCCAGGATGAGCCAGCATACTGAGATTCAAGAGGAAAGGGGTATTATGAGCCACATTGTGCTATGCATAAATTAATCTAAAATTTACAGAATTAGAAAGGAACATTCGCTAGGGAATACTTCTTCTTTTGTTTCGGCGCACCATTCCTCCAACAATGCTAAACCAGATTTTACATATTCTCCGTTGCTAAATGTACAACATTCTCGTTGCGAAAGAAGGTTGCAGACAAGAATGAACCCTGTTATAATAATGCCTTTGTATGCACATGCCTACTTGATAATAGACAATAAACCAATCTCTAACCTGTTAAATAATTGGACATTGATGAATGAGAATGTCTGAGTAAATATCTTTTGGATAAGAACCGGAGGAACCTGAAAGTGGAAAAGATATCAGAATTTCGAGCCGGTAACTGCGAATGGACCCGAATCTCAGCCAGATAATGCGCCTGTAATTACGGACGAATGAACCCGAATCTCAGCAAGAATTCGGTGGTAATTACGGTTAGAGTGTCGAGAGAGAAGGAGAACTCCGCCGTCGTCGTCGCTTATTGGTCACTGCTCCTTTTTAGAGCCTCCGACAATCCTCGCCATAACTTTATTCACTAATCCATGGAGGAAGATGACGAGACTCGTTCACGGCCGTCGCCGGGAGATTCCCTTTCCCCAGATCCGCCGATCGGACTTAAAACCTTGAGCATTTGTTTTTGTCAGACAAGCTGTTTGCAGCTATTAAGATCAATATGACTATGCATTTGAATCCTGGATGACAGGTCGGAAGGAACAGTCTTTCTGCGGTACAAAATCCCCATCTCCGAGAAAGGATCAGAACAAATGTATTGTTGTTTTGTCTACACAAAGAAATAAAGAAAGATTCAAATGATGAAAACTGATCCTTTCTTGAAAATGAAACGTATTTAGGAACATATATAACGTATTTCAGAAAGACTTCCTAAATGAACAAATGATGAAAATGATCATTTCTTGAAAATGAAACGTATTTAGGAACATATATAACGTATTTCGGAAAGACTTCTGAAATGAACAAATGATGAAAAATGATCATTACTTGAAAATGAATCGTATTTAGGAGCCATTTAGGAACATGTATAACGTATTTAGGAACATATATAACGTATTTCGGAAAGCTTTCCTAAATGAACAAATGATGAAAACTGATCATTTCTTGAAAATGAAACGTATTTAGGAACATATATAACGTATTTCGGAAAGTGTTCAGAAATGAGCAAAAACAGAAAACGATATTTCATGTTGATTTCCATGCGTAAATGAAGCATCAGAACAAACAGAAAACGATATTTTATGTTGAATTCGATTTCGGGATCCATTGGATCTAAAGCTATGGTAACATTGAGACTCCTCACATTTCTTTCTCATGAGAACAAAAGTCTTGATGTTTTCTGCTTTGGTGTACACTAGTGTGTTGTGATGTGAACTTATTTAATTTGTTTTGCTAATGGGCTATTTATGGATCTTGTGTTTAAGACTGTTGATGTTTTTACCGCTTTGATGTCTCTTCTTGTACAGCAATAACAAAGCTAGTGCTATTACAAGACCAAGCACTCCCACGACAGATGTTACTAATGGAATGATGTATACCCTCTTTTTATTTGTATTTTGACATAAAGCAGACACGCAGAGGTCCGGATTCCCGCCAAATCTAACGATTAAAATACAGAGATATTATGGAAACATGACCCCCAACATGTCAATACTCAAAACTTATGATCGGTGATGTTGATTATGAAGATCATTACAGGTAAAAAGAGATCAAGCTACTTATGGCAGGCGTACAAGATAGTAAGACGAGTCAACCGGCCAAGCTCTGGGGACAAGCTCCCTGAGAGATTCATACTGAGCAATTGCCTTCAAGTAAAAAAAGCAAGAAAGCTTTTCAAACAGTTCCCCAAGGAAGACAGTTGTTTAAGTATGTACAAAAAGCAGTAATAGTGAAGAAGACAATACAGTTCTTTGACATGAAGAAAGCCATCGTCAAGAGTGGAATTGAAGCAGAGAACACCAGTCCAATTCGAAGTGCACGGATCTCCGCGCCTCCAATTGCTCAATCTACGAACGGGATCGTTCAAACCGTCTCTTATCGCTCGCAAAGCCCTCACTGAATATCAACGATCAGTATGAAATCAGCGATCGAGAATCCAAAAGCAAAGAAAACCCATGAAATTATTTGAAGATCCAAACCGAAGAGAAAGAAAAAAAAACCTTCGACGGGATTGGTGATGTCGTCTTGAGCAAAAGTAGAAGACCATCAACAGAAGAAGAAAAACAGAGGTAGGAGACGAGAGGCGTTTGACGAACACATATCGAGGGAGGAAAAAGCGGAGACCGAAGACGCGAACTAGAGAGAGAGATGAAAACAAACATATTTCGGAAAGACTTCATAAATGAACAAATGATGAAAACTGATCCTTTCTTGAAAATGAATCGTATTTAGGAACATATATAACGTATTTAGGAAAGCTTTCCTAAATGATGAAAAATGATGAAAACTGATACTTTCTTGAAAATGAAACGTATTTAGGAACATATATAACATATTTCGGAAAGACTTCCTAAATGAACAAATGATGAAAACTGATCCTTTCTTGAAAATGGATCGTATTTAGGAACAAATATAACGTATTTAGGAAAGCTTTCCTAAATGATGAAAAATGATGAAAACTGATACTTTCTTGAAAATGAAACGTATTTAGGAACATATATAACATATTTCGGAAAGACTTCCTAAATGAACAAATGATGAAAACTGATCCTTTCTTGAAAATGAATCGTATTTAGGAACATATATAACGTATTTAGGAAAGCTTTCCTAAATGATGAAAAATGATGAAAACTGATACTTTCTTGAAAATGAAACGTATTTAGGAACATATATAACATATTTCGGAAAGACTTCCTAAATGAACGAATGATGAAAACTGATCCTTTCTTGAAAATGGATCGTATTTAGGAACATATATAACGTATTTAGGAAAGCTTTCCTAAATGATGAAAAATGATGAAAACTGATACTTTCTTGAAAATGAAACGTATTTAGGAACATATATAACATATTTCGGAAAGACTTCCTAAATGAACAAATGATGAAAACTGATCCTTTCTTGAAAATGAATCGTATTTAGGAACATATATAACGTATTTAGGAAAGCTTTCCTAAATGATGAAAACTGATACTTTCTTGAAAATGAAACGTATTTAGGAACATATATAACATATTTCGGAAAGACTTCCTAAATGAACAAATGATGAAAACTGATCCTTTCTTGAAAATGGATCGTATTTAGGAACATATATAACGTATTTAGGAAAGCTTTCCTAAATGATGAAAAATGATGAAAACTGATACTTTCTTGAAAATGAAACGTATTTAGGAACATATATAACATATTTCGGAAAGACTTCCTAAATGAACAAATGATGAAAACTGATCATTTCTTGAAAATGAATCGTATTTAGGAACATATATAACGTATTTAGGAAAGCTTTCCTAAATGATGAAAAATGATGAAAACTTATACTTTCTTGAAAATGAAACGTATTTAGGAACATATATAACATATTTCGGAAAGACTTCCTAAATGAACAAATGATGAAAACTGATCATTTCTTGAAAATTGATCGTATTTAGGAACATATATAACGTATTTAGGAAAGCTTTCCTAAATGATGAAAAATGATGAAAACTGATACTTTCTTGAAAATGAAACGTATTTAGGAACATATATAACATATTTCGGAAAGACTTCCTAAATGAACAAATGATGAAAACTGATCATTTCTTGAAAATGAATCGTATTTAGGAACATATATAACGTATTTAGGAAAGCTTTCCTAAATGATGAAAAATGATGAAAACTGATACTTTCTTGAAAATGAAACGTATTTAGGAACATATATAACATATTTCGGAAAGACTTCCTAAATGAACAAATGATGAAAACTGATCCTTTCTTGAAAATGAATCGTATTTAGGAACATATATAACGTATTTAGGAAAGCTTTCCTAAATGATGAAAAATGATGAAAACTGATACTTTCTTGAAAATGAAACGTATTTAGGAACATATATAACATATTTCGGAAAGACTTCCTAAATGAACAAATGATGAAAACTGATCCTTTCTTGAAAATGGATCGTATTTAGGAACATATATAACGTATTTAGGAAAGCTTTCCTAAATGATGAAAAATGATGAAAACTGATCCTTTCTTGAAAATGAAACGTATTTAGGAACATATATAACATATTTCGGAAAGACTTCCTAAATGAACAAATGATGAAAACTGATCCTTTCTTGAAAATGAATCGTATTTAGGAACATATATAACGTATTTAGGAAAGCTTTCCTAAATGATGAAAAATGATGAAAACTGATACTTTCTTGAAAATGAAACGTATTTAGGAACATATATAACGTATTTAGGAAAGCTTTCCTAAATGATGAAAAATGATGAAAACTGATCCTTTCTTGAAAATGAAACGTATTTAGGAACATATATAACATATTTCGGAAAGACTTCCTAAATGAACAAATGATGAAAACTGATCCTTTCTTGAAAATGAAACGTATTTAGGAACATATATAACATATTTCGGAAAGACTTCCTAAATGAACAAATGATGAAAACTGATCCTTTCTTGAAAATGAATCGTATTTAGGAACATATATAACGTATTTCGAAAAGACTTCCTAAATGATGAAAAATGATCCTTTCTGGAAATGAAACGTATTTAGTAACCATTTAGGAACATGTATAACGTATTTAGGAAAGTCTTCCTAAATGATAAAAAATGATACTTTATGGAAATGAAACGTATTTAGGAACATATATAACGTATTTAGGAAAGCTTTCCTAAATGATGAAAAATGATGAAAACTGATACTTTCTTGAAAATGAAACGTATTTAGGAACATATATAACATATTTCGGAAAGACTTCCTAAATGAACAAATGATGAAAACTGATCCTTTCTTGAAAATGAATCGTATTTAGGAACATATATAACATATTTAGGAAAGCTTTCCTAAATGATGAAAAATGATGAAAACTGATCCTTTCTTGAAAATGAAACGTATTTAGGAACATATATAACATATTTCGGAAAGACTTCCTAAATGAACAAATGATGAAAACTGATCCTTTCTTGAAAATGAAACGTATTTAGGAACATATATAACATATTTCGGAAAGACTTCCTAAATGAACAAATGATGAAAACTGATCCTTTCTTGAAAATGAATTGTATTTAGGAACATATATAACGTATTTCGAAAAGACTTCCTAAATGATGAAAAATGATCCTTTCTGGAAATGAAACGTATTTAGTAACCATTTAGGAACATGTATAACGTATTTAGGAAAGTCTTCCTAAATGATAAAAAATGATACTTTATGGAAATGAATCGTATTTAGGAAGATATATAACGTATTTAGGAAAGCTTTCCTAAATGATGAAAAATGATGAAAACTGATCCTTTCTTGAAAATGAAACGTATTTAGGAACATATATAACATATTTCGGAAAGACTTCCTAAATGAACAAATGATGAAAACTGATCCTTTCTTGAAAATGAATTGTATTTAGGAACATATATAACGTATTTCGGAAAGACTTCCTAAATGATGAAAAATGATGAAAACTGATCCTTTCTTGAAAATGAATCGTATTTATGAACATATATAACGTATTTCGGAAAGTTTTCTGAAATGAACAAATGATGAAAAATGATAATTTCTTGAAAATGAATGGTATTTAGGAACATATATAACGTATTTCGGAAAGACTTTCTAAATGAACAAATGATGAAACTGATCCTTTCTTGAAAATGAAACGTATTTAGGAACATATATAACGTATTTCGGAAAGTCTTCCGAAATGAACAAAAACAGAAAACTATATTTCCTGTTGATTTCCATTGGCAAATGAAGCATCAGAACAAATGTGTTGTTGTTTTGTCTACACAAAGAAATAAAGAAAGATTCAAATGACGAAAACTGATCCTTTCTTGAAAATGAAACGTATTTAGGAACATATATAACATATTTCGGAAAGTCTTCTGAAATGAACAAAAACAGAAAACAATATTTTCTGTTGATTTTCATTCGTAAATGAAGCATCAGAACAAATGTGTTGTTGTTTTGTCTACACAAATAAATAAAGAAAGATTCAAATGATGAAAAGTTATTGTATGAATGGACACAAAAGTTCATATTACATGTTTAAGGATGAATTATTTGTACTTACTAAACATTCAAGTAAACATAAAACGATTATTTGTCATATTGTGTTGACATATTGTGTTTCCTATAAATGAATGTAAAAACCAAATCCATGGGGTTCTTCGCTCCACAATCCCAACGCACTTAACTCTCTCTCTCACACTTCTGCTTCTTCTTCTTCTCCCTCTCTTCTTCTTCACCGATGCCACATAACCCTAGATTCTGCTTCTTCCTCATGGCCAACAAAACGAATTTCAGTTTATGTTAATTTTCATGATTTTTATCACAGAGCAGTGCAAGGCAATATCTATATCAAAATACGTAAATATCATGTTAAGTAATCCGAGGGAAATGTAGAATATGTCAAGCTTTTTAATTGATAATGCCAACAATGTTGAAGACACAGGTCCTTCTTTATCATAAATAGTCATCACAGTAAGTTATAATGAAAGAGAAAGAAGTTGATGATAATCCTATCAGCTTCCACTACGTCAACTACAGATCATATCTATTCTTACTATCTTCCTTCCCTTTTGGTGGTAAGTGAAAAGTTTAAGAACTGATCCAGAGGCAATACAGGCATCTAACTACACTTATATGCAGGGTTCCGCTTTCCCATTCCAATACACTGATTATCTCATGGTACTAACATATGTCCGTATAAGTTTCTCTAAGAGGAAATCTAAATCTAAATCTCAACTCTCATGCCATTTGCAAAATCAGCCAACCAAAAGATCACATACTGCATCAAAAGAAAGAACTAGAAACCTTTCAGCTGTTGAACAAGGCCTTTCAAATAATTAACTGAAAGAGAGTAGAAAGGGATATTCACGCCCCAATGTCACCGGAATAATTATTGAATTATTCCAATAATAATTATCGTCTGGTCCAATCCCTGATGACATTGGAAACTGCACGGAGCTTCAAAACCTCTACATGTACCAAAACTCAATCTCTGGATCGATTCCGGTGACATTGGGGCGTCTCAGGAAGCTTCAAAGTCTTCTCTTGTGGCAGAACAATCGCGTCGGTAAAATCCCGTTCGAGCTCGGAAACTGTCCGGAGCTTTTCCTCGTCGATTTGACGGAAAATCTCCTCACCGGAAACATCCCGAGAAGCTTCGGGAACCTTCCGAATCTCCAGGAGCTTCAGCTCAGCGTTAACCAGCTTTCGGGTACAATCCCTAAAGAACTAGCGAATTGCACGAAGCTGACGCATTTAGAGATCGACAACAACCAAATCTCCGGCGAGATTCCGCCGTTGATAGGCAAATTAACAAGGGTATTTGCCTATTTAGAACATATATAACGTATTTCGGAAAGACTTCTGAAATGAACAAATGATGAAAAATGATCATTTCTTGAAAATGAATCGTATTTAGAAACATATATAACGTATTTCGGAAAGACTTCTGAAATGAACAAATGATGAAAACTGATCATTTTTTGAAAATGAAACGTATTTAGGAACATATATAACGTATTTCGGAAAGTCTTCCGAAATGAACCAAAACAGATTACAATATTTTCTATTGATTTCCATGCGTAAATGAAGCATCAGAGCAAATGTGTTGTTGTTTTGTCTACACAAATAAATAAAGAAAGATTCAAATGATGAAAACTGATCATTTCTTGAAAATAAAACGTATTTAGGAACATATATAACATATTTCGGAAAGTCTTCTGAAATGAACAAAAACAGAAAATGATATTTTCTGTTGATTTCCAATCGTAAATGAAGCATCAGAACAAATGTGTTGTTGTTTTGTCTACACAAATAAATAAATAAAGATTCAAATGATGAAAAGTTATTGTATGAATGGACACAAAAGTTCATATTACACGTTTAAGGATGAATTATTTGTACTTACTAAACATTCAAGTAAACATAAAACGATTATTTGTCATATTGTGTTGACATATCTGATCAAAAAGTTTTAATTTATACGTTTTAGGAAAGCTTTCATAAATGTGTAGAATTGCTTCCTAAATTTGAGTAGTTGTATAAATAAATAAAGAAATGATTACCAGCTCAGGGGTTGGCTTGTCAGTTAATGGCTTTGCAACTTTGAGACGAAAGAAGATAAAATCAAAGTGAGACAACAAGTAAAAGTTGGATCCAAAGGTAATAAAAGGTGAAGAAAACAAAGAGTTACATACGTGACTGAAAGTTCTTGTTGAAACTATTAGTCTCCTTGAAGAGCTGCTCAAAATGAGGCTTACAGTACAACAGACTTTCCATTGATGAATAATTACTCAGTTGTAAGAAGATGAAAAAAACCAACAACATATTTTAACTTGATCATATAAAGCAGACCAATTTAGATAAAAGTATCTCGGTTAAGCAAAAAATTACTCTCTCTAGATCTAGATAAGACTCTTGATGAATCCCTACACTTTCACATAACTAATAACTATACTCAGGAATTACTTTAGGAAAATTAATCATTCAATCTCTATTGGTGAATCTTAAAAACTTTTTCTGTTTTCTTGTCAATACTTGTGATCACCTTCAACAACCTCAACATTCTCATTAGTGTTGTAGTAGATTCGACGAGAACCTTCTTCGAGCAAAACCTTTGAAACAGAACCACCTCGAAGATTCGTTACGAAATTTGAGTAAGGAACAATGGATGGAGACGGAACAGCGGTTAACCTCAAGAACAAATAACACAGTCCAAAGATAACAGCCACACCAGTAGATAGGATCACTTTTTTGATATTCTTTCTCAAGAATAAACGGAAATCATCAATTGATGCCCTGAAATCGAATCTTCCAAGTCGCATGCTCAATAATCGTAATCTAGATCGAAGCCTAAGTGAAAATCTTCTTCTCTGCTCTTTGTTTATACCATTCTCACCAATACGAGACTCCTTATCTCCGTAATCAGCATTGGCTAGTCGCTTAATCTCGCTATAACAAGCAAACCCATTCCGAGAATCGCCGTGAACTCTAAACCCTGATCTAGTTTCCCCAATTTCCAAAAACCCACCAAGTCTCCTGCAACTAAACGACTGATTCTTGGTTCTAGCGACACAAATATTAAGCTCACTACACCTCGAAGATACTGTTCTGCTAGATTTCTCCGGACCTTTGAAATGAAATCGATTACTACAGAGAACATTGAAAGTAGCCATGGATTCTCTTTACTGGAAACTGAATCATGCGTTGTTCATAACTGGGCAAAAAAACAAAATCTTACGAAAACCCACCAAGCGCAAGATTAGACGAATGCGTCATGTTCTCACTACGAGTGGAATGCGTCATAAAGATGGAGGAAATCGTACTTTTTTTTATTAATTTTCAGAATGATATTATGGGTAAACTAGTCTTTTACCTCATTAATCTTTAATGAATGCTAAAAATGGGGCTTTTTTATTAGGGTGCTAGTTTGGTGAGAAAGTTTTCAAAAAATGCTATTTTGATCAATTTCTCTTTCTGGGCAATTCTACAAAATAGCACCAAAAAACTTAAAGTTCAATAATTTAGCACCCAATGGTGAAAATCACAAACATAGCATTCATTAAAAGAAAATCACAAACATAGCATTTGTTTTTTAATTAAACAATACTCTCTCTATTTCTCATTTGGTCATCGTTCCAAGCCTCCAGTTCTCTGAAATTCGATCTTCTCGGCCCTGAGAATCAGACTTCGAGCCGGTAACTGCGAATGGACCCGAATCTCAGCCAGATAATGCGCCTGTAATTACGGACGAATGAACCCGAATCTCAGCAAAAATTTGGTGGTGATTACGGTTAGAGTGTTGAGAGAGAAGGAGAACTCCGCCGTCGTCGTCGCTTATTGGTCACTACTCCTTTTCAGAGCCTCCGACAATCCTCGCCATAGCTTTATTCACTAATCCATGGAGGAAGATGACGAGACTCGTTCACGGCCGTCGCCGGAAGATTCCCTAAAAGATAATCACTAAGCATTTGGAAATCTAATTAACTCATTTTGTAAAATGGGAATCTTCCGAGAAAGTGACGAAACGGAGAGAGTCTAGACAGGGAGCAGCAAGCAAACCCCCTGAGGGAGATGGAGGTAACAACTGACGATTTACTGCCGGAGGTAAACGCCGCGGTGGCGGAAAACCTTGATCCAAACGAGCTGGTGGAGGGGCCGAACGCCGCCGTGCTCGCTGACGGAGTCTTGACGGCGGAGGAGAGGAAGATTGAAACGGATAATCGTGGAGAGAGGAAGACAGAGAGCGAGACGCCTCCAGATGATGATTGCTGCCCGATCTGTTTCAGTTCCTTTACGGTTCCGTGTCGAGGGAATTGTGGCCATTGGTATTGCGGTTAGTGTTTGATATTTCTTCTTCTCTTTTTTCCTCTCATGAATCTCTGAGCCATTGAAGTATCCCGCTTGCGTTTTTCTTTCTGCTCGCTAGAGGAAGATTAGTAGCTCTCTATTAAAATTGCTTTTCTGATATATCTATTAGGAACCTCATTTGTTGGGTTTGAAAATTGATTTAGGGTTCCAGTGTTGGGATTATTGGAAGAAGCGTTTTTTAGTAGTCAATAGTTTTTATGATCATTAAGTTTGCTGATTACTGCTGCCGCATTATATACAGGAAGTTGCATCTTGCAGTACTGGAGCTATGCTGCAGTATCTAGGCCTTGCAAGTGTCCCATGTGTGTTCGGCATATCACCAAGCTCTCACCAGAAGCATCCTTGCAACAGCGCCAAGAGCAAGAGGTGAAAGAGGTTCTTGCTAAGGTCCGTAGGTATAACCGTCTCTTTGTTGGAGGTCTAACCGGCTTTGTTCAGGTAATGTCTTTGAATCATGATTTTGTTTTTTTCACTTCAATGTTTTTGGTGTGCATTTCTTAGACAGTAAATGAGTCATATTTCTCTTTTTTATGACTTGACAAACCCCTCCATCTTTCGAATGTTTCAGAAGGTGCAGGAGCTGCCTTTGCTAATGAAGAGATTGGTGTGGCACATGATGGATCCAGATGCAAACACTCTGTATTTTCACGAAGTGCGCATCTTTGCAATTAAGAACATCTTACCCTGGTCATGCAAACTTGTTTTATTTTCCATCTTAGCTTGCAGTGTAATATCTGACATTTACTTTTCATAGTTTAGTGTTTAGTGATTATCTTTTAGGAAGTCTCCCAGCGACGGCCGTGAACGAGTCTTTTAGGGAATCTTTCCTAAATGATTCCTAAATGATGAAAAATGATGAAAACTGATCCTTTCTTGAAAATGAAACGTATTTAGGAACATATATAACATATTTCGAAAAGACTTCCTAAATGAACAAATGATGAAAACTGATCATTTCTTGAAAATGAATCGTATTTAGGAACATATATAACGTATTTAGGAAAGCTTTCCTAAATGATGAAAACTGATCCTTTCTTGAAAATGAAACGTATTTAGGAACATATATAACATATTTCGGAAAGACTTCCTAAATGAACAAATGATGAAAACTGATCCTTTCTTGAAAATGAATCGTATTTAGGAACATATATAACGTATTTAGGAAAGCTTTCCTAAATGATGAAAAATGATGAAAACTGATCCTTTCTTGAAAATGAATCGTATTTAGGAACATATATAACGTATTTAGGAAAGCTTTCCTAAATGATGAAAAATGATGAAAACTGATCATTTCTTGAAAATGAAACGTATTTACGAACATATATAACATATTTCGGAAAGACTTCCTAAATGAACAAATGATGAAAACTGATCTTTTCTTGAAAATGAATCGTATTTAGGAACATATATAACGTATTTAGGAAAGCTTTCCTAAATGATGAAAAATGATGAAAACTGATACTTTCTTGAAAATGAAACGTATTTAGGAACATATATAACATATTTCGAAAAGACTTCCTAAATGAACAAATGATGAAAACTGATCCTTTCTTGAAAATGAATCGTATTTAGGAACATATATAACGTATTTAGGAAAGCTTTCCTAAATGATGAAAAATGATGAAAACTGATACTTTCTTGAAAATGAAACGTATTTACGAACATATATAACATATTTCGGAAAGACTTCCTAAATGAACAAATGATGAAAACTGATCCTTTCTTGAAAATGAATCGTATTTAGGAACATATATAACGTATTTAGGAAAGCTTTCCTAAGTGATGAAAAATGATGAAAACTGATCCTTTCTTGAAAATGAAACGTATTTAGGAACATATATAACATATTTCGGAAAGACTTCCTAAATGAACAAATGATGAAAACTGATCCTTTCTTGAAAATGAATCGTATTTAGGAACATATATAACGTATTTAGGAAAGCTTTCCTAAATGATGAAAAATGATGAAAACTGATACTTTCTTGAAAATGAAACGTATTTACGAACATATATAACATATTTCGGAAAGACTTCCTAAATGAACAAATGATGAAAACTGATCCTTTCTTGAAAATGAATCGTATTTAGGAACATATATAACATATTTCGGAAAGACTTCCTAAATGAACAAATGATGAAAATTGATCCTTTCTTGAAAATGAATCGTATTTAGGAACATATATAACATATTTAGGAAAGCTTTCCTAAATGATGAAAAATGATGAAAACTGATCCTTTCTTGAAAATGAATCGTATTTAGGAACATATATAACATATTTCGGAAAGACTTCCTAAATGAACAAATGATGAAAACTGATCCTTTCTTGAAAATGAATCGTATTTAGGAACATATATAACGTATTTAGGAAAGCTTTCCTAAATGATGAAAAATGATGAAAACTGATCCTTTCTTGAAAATGAAACGTATTTACGAACATATATAACATATTTCGGAAAGACTTCCTAAATGAACAAATGATGAAAACTGATCCTTTCTTGAAAATGAATCGTATTTAGGAACATATATAACGTATTTAGGAAAGCTTTCCTAAATGATGAAAAATGATGAAAACTGATACTTTCTTGAAAATGAAACGTATTTAGGAACATATATAACATATTTCGGAAAGACTTCCTAAATAAACAAATGATGAAAACTGATCCTTTCTTGAAAATGAATCGTATTTAGGAACATATATAACGTATTTAGGAAAGCTTTCCTAAATGATGAAAACTGATACTTTCTTGAAAATGAAACGTATTTAGGAACATATATAACATATTTCGGAAAGACTTCCTAAATAAACAAATGATGAAAACTGATCCTTTCTTGAAAATGAATCGTATTTAGGAACATATATAACGTATTTAGGAAAGCTTTCCTAAATGAACAAATGATGAAAACTGATCCTTTCTTGAAAATGAATCGTATTTAGGAACATATATAACGTATTTAGGAAAGCTTTCCTAAATGATGAAAAATGATGAAAACTGATACTTTCTTGAAAATGAAACGTATTTAGGAACATATATAACATATTTCGGAAAGACTTCCTAAATGAACAAATGATGAAAACTGATCCTTTCTTGAAAATGAATCGTATTTAGGAACATATATAACGTATTTCGAAAAGACTTCTTAAATGATGAAAAATGATCATTTCTGGAAATGAAACGTATTTAGTAACCATTTAGGAACATGTATAACGTATTTAGGAAAGTCTTCCTAAATGATAAAAAATGATACTTTATGGAAATGAAACGTATTTAGGAACATATATAACGTATTTAGGAAAGCTTTCCTAAATGATTCCTAAATGATGAAAAATGATGAAAACTGATCCTTTCTTGAAAATGAAACGTATTTAGGAACATATATAACATATTTCGGAAAGACTTCCTAAATGAACAAATGATGAAAACTGATCCTTTCTTGAAAATGAATTGTATTTAGGAACATATATAACGTATTTCGGAAAGACTTCCTAAATGATGAAAAATGATGAAAACTGATCCTTTCTTGAAAATGAATCGTATTTATGAACATATATAACGTATTTCGGAAAGTTTTCTGAAATGAACAAATGATGAAAAATGATAATTTCTTGAAAATGAATGGTATTTAGGAACATATATAACGTATTTCGGAAAGACTTTCTAAATGAACAAATGATGAAACTGATCCTTTCTTGAAAATGAAACGTATTTAGGAACATATATAACGTATTTCGGAAAGTCTTCCGAAATGAACAAAAACAGAAAACTATATTTCCTGTTGATTTCCATTGGCAAATGAAGCATCAGAACAAATGTGTTGTTGTTTTGTCTACACAAAGAAATAAAGAAAGATTCAAATGACGAAAACTGATCCTTTCTTGAAAATGAAACGTATTTAGGAACATATATAACATATTTCGGAAAGTCTTCTGAAATGAACAAAAACAGAAAACAATATTTTCTGTTGATTTTCATTCGTAAATGAAGCATCAGAACAAATGTGTTGTTGTTTTGTCTACACAAATAAATAAAGAAAGATTCAAATGATGAAAAGTTATTGTATGAATGGACACAAAAGTTCATATTACATGTTTAAGGATGAATTATTTGTACTTACTAAACATTCAAGTAAACATAAAACGATTATTTGTCATATTGTGTTGACATATTGTGTTTCCTATAAATGAATGTAAAAACCAAATCCATGGGGTTCTTCGCTCCACAATCCCAACGCACTTAACTCTCTCTCTCACACTTCTGCTTCTTCTTCTTCTCCCTCTCTTCTTCTTCACCGATGCCACATAACCCTAGATTCTGCTTCTTCCTCATGGCCAACAAAACGAATTTCAGTTTATGTTAATTTTCATGATTTTTATCACAGAGCAGTGCAAGGCAATATCTATATCAAAATACGTAAATATCATGTTAAGTAATCCGAGGGAAATGTAGAATATGTCAAGCTTTTTAATTGATAATGCCAACAATGTTGAAGACACAGGTCCTTCTTTATCATAAATAGTCATCACAGTAAGTTATAATGAAAGAGAAAGAAGTTGATGATAATCCTATCAGCTTCCACTACGTCAACTACAGATCATATCTATTCTTACTATCTTCCTTCCCTTTTGGTGGTAAGTGAAAAGTTTAAGAACTGATCCAGAGGCAATACAGGCATCTAACTACACTTATATGCAGGGTTCCGCTTTCCCATTCCAATACACTGATTATCTCATGGTACTAACATATGTCCGTATAAGTTTCTCTAAGAGGAAATCTAAATCTAAATCTCAACTCTCATGCCATTTGCAAAATCAGCCAACCAAAAGATCACATACTGCATCAAAAGAAAGAACTAGAAACCTTTCAGCTGTTGAACAAGGCCTTTCAAATAATTAACTGAAAGAGAGTAGAAAGGGATATTCACGCCCCAATGTCACCGGAATAATTATTGAATTATTCCAATAATAATTATCGTCTGGTCCAATCCCTGATGACATTGGAAACTGCACGGAGCTTCAAAACCTCTACATGTACCAAAACTCAATCTCTGGATCGATTCCGGTGACATTGGGGCGTCTCAGGAAGCTTCAAAGTCTTCTCTTGTGGCAGAACAATCGCGTCGGTAAAATCCCGTTCGAGCTCGGAAACTGTCCGGAGCTTTTCCTCGTCGATTTGACGGAAAATCTCCTCACCGGAAACATCCCGAGAAGCTTCGGGAACCTTCCGAATCTCCAGGAGCTTCAGCTCAGCGTTAACCAGCTTTCGGGTACAATCCCTAAAGAACTAGCGAATTGCACGAAGCTGACGCATTTAGAGATCGACAACAACCAAATCTCCGGCGAGATTCCGCCGTTGATATGCAAATTAACAAGGGTATTTGCCTATTTAGAACATATATAACGTATTTCGGAAAGACTTCTGAAATGAACAAATGATGAAAAATGATCATTTCTTGAAAATGAATCGTATTTAGAAACATATATAACGTATTTCGGAAAGACTTCTGAAATGAACAAATGATGAAAACTGATCATTTTTTGAAAATGAAACGTATTTAGGAACATATATAACGTATTTCGGAAAGTCTTCCGAAATGAACCAAAACAGATTACAATATTTTCTATTGATTTCCATGCGTAAATGAAGCATCAGAGCAAATGTGTTGTTGTTTTGTCTACACAAATAAATAAAGAAAGATTCAAATGATGAAAACTGATCATTTCTTGAAAATAAAACGTATTTAGGAACATATATAACATATTTCGGAAAGTCTTCTGAAATGAACAAAAACAGAAAATGATATTTTCTGTTGATTTCCAATCGTAAATGAAGCATCAGAACAAATGTGTTGTTGTTTTGTCTACACAAATAAATAAATAAAGATTCAAATGATGAAAAGTTATTGTATGAATGGACACAAAAGTTCATATTACACGTTTAAGGATGAATTATTTGTACTTACTAAACATTCAAGTAAACATAAAACGATTATTTGTCATATTGTGTTGACATATCTGATCAAAAAGTTTTAATTTATACGTTTTAGGAAAGCTTTCATAAATGTGTAGAATTGCTTCCTAAATTTGAGTAGTTGTATAAATAAATAAAGAAATGATTACCAGCTCAGGGGTTGGCTTGTCAGTTAATGGCTTTGCAACTTTGAGACGAAAGAAGATAAAATCAAAGTGAGACAACAAGTAAAAGTTGGATCCAAAGGTAATAAAAGGTGAAGAAAACAAAGAGTTACATACGTGACTGAAAGTTCTTGTTGAAACTATTAGTCTCCTTGAAGAGCTGCTCAAAATGAGGCTTACAGTACAACAGACTTTCCATTGATGAATAATTACTCAGTTGTAAGAAGATGAAAAAAACCAACAACATATTTTAACTTGATCATATAAAGCAGACCAATTTAGATAAAAGTATCTCGGTTAAGCAAAAAATTACTCTCTCTAGATCTAGATAAGACTCTTGATGAATCCCTACACTTTCACATAACTAATAACTATACTCAGGAATTACTTTAGGAAAATTAATCATTCAATCTCTATTGGTGAATCTTAAAAACTTTTTCTGTTTTCTTGTCAATACTTGTGATCACCTTCAACAACCTCAACATTCTCATTAGTGTTGTAGTAGATTCGACGAGAACCTTCTTCGAGCAAAACCTTTGAAACAGAACCACCTCGAAGATTCGTTACGAAATTTGAGTAAGGAACAATGGATGGAGACGGAACAGCGGTTAACCTCAAGAACAAATAACACAGTCCAAAGATAACAGCCACACCAGTAGATAGGATCACTTTTTTGATATTCTTTCTCAAGAATAAACGGAAATCATCAATTGATGCCCTGAAATCGAATCTTCCAAGTCGCATGCTCAATAATCGTAATCTAGATCGAAGCCTAAGTGAAAATCTTCTTCTCTGCTCTTTGTTTATACCATTCTCACCAATACGAGACTCCTTATCTCCGTAATCAGCATTGGCTAGTCGCTTAATCTCGCTATAACAAGCAAACCCATTCCGAGAATCGCCGTGAACTCTAAACCCTGATCTAGTTTCCCCAATTTCCAAAAACCCACCAAGTCTCCTGCAACTAAACGACTGATTCTTGGTTCTAGCGACACAAATATTAAGCTCACTACACCTCGAAGATACTGTTCTGCTAGATTTCTCCGGACCTTTGAAATGAAATCGATTACTACAGAGAACATTGAAAGTAGCCATGGATTCTCTTTACTGGAAACTGAATCATGCGTTGTTCATAACTGGGCAAAAAAACAAAATCTTACGAAAACCCACCAAGCGCAAGATTAGACGAATGCGTCATGTTCTCACTACGAGTGGAATGCGTCATAAAGATGGAGGAAATCGTACTTTTTTTTATTAATTTTCAGAATGATATTATGGGTAAACTAGTCTTTTACCTCATTAATCTTTAATGAATGCTAAAAATGGGGCTTTTTTATTAGGGTGCTAGTTTGGTGAGAAAGTTTTCAAAAAATGCTATTTTGATCAATTTCTCTTTCTATAACTATAAAACATTATAATTTATTGACATTAATTAATAAAAAGTGCATAGAAAATCTAAAAAAATCAAACTTTCTGCTACAATAATAAAACCTCCAAAAATCAAATTTTCTGATACAGGGTACAATTGTTGTGTTCTTATTAATCCACAGATTTACATTATTGTTTTTGTTTACTTTCCCAAGAAAAACACTTCATTACCTAATATTCATTTATTGTCTTCCATCAAATCTACTCCTTTAAATCAACGCGTTTGCACCCTGGCAAACATATTTGGCAAAAACAAATATAGACAATCAACCAAAATTGAAAACACATAGAGTTTTATTTCTCCATCACACGTTAATTACGCGGAATATCCAAGTTATATAAAAAAGAAACGAATCACAATCTCAAGGCAGCTTATACAAGAATCAGAATAAATAAGAAAAGAGAGAGAGGGAGATTTTTAAAAAATGGCGATCGTGAGCCCTAATTTTTGCGCGCCGTACCCGATAGAGTTGGGAATCGTACGAAAGGTGATGACGATAACAGATGGTAACTTCGCTGTCACAGACGTTAACGGAAATCTTCTTTTCAAAGTCAAAGAACCTTTGTTCAGCCTTAGCGACAAAAGGATCTTATTGGACGCCTCAGATACTCCAATCTTGACGTTGAAAGAAAATGTAAGAACACAAACATCTTGTCTAACTTATAACTTGTGTGAACGTTTATGGTTTTTTTTCTTCTTATTATTATATTTATTTGTAGAGGGTGAGCTTGCACGATAGGTGGCAAGTATTTAGAGGAAAGAGTACAGACCAAAGTGATTTGGTATACACATTGAAACGATCGTCGATGATTCAATTGATGAAGCCAAAACTAGACGTTTTTTTGGCTCATAATAAGGAAATGAAGATATGCGACTTCCATGTCAAAGGAAGTTGGATCGACCGGTCATCTGTCATCTACGCCGGAAAATCTGATGTCATTGTTGCTCAGGTATAACTTTTTTCAATTACCGGAACTAACTAGTACTATGATCTTGTTAATTGAGTTGTTGTTGTTGTTGTTTTATGGCTTTTCAGATGCACAAGAAACATACCGCACAGAGCATATTAATAGGGAAGAGTAATTTCTCCGTTACGGTTTATCCGAATGTTGATTTTGCTTTTATAGTCTCTCTCATTGTAATCCTCGATGACATTAACCGAGAAGATTCTGAAGACTAAACAAATTTTTTAATGAATAATTCTCGATATTTAATGTATGAAAGAGCAAAAATAAATAAATGAAAGGAATTCTTTAAAATCTTGACATGTTTTTAAGGTTTTGTTTGGATATGAATATGAATATGAATATGATAATTCCATGGATACAATTCTCTTTGTCTCAACAAAGGATTATTGACACCAAGTTTTCAGGGTTATTCAGTTCCTTGAATTAGTGCTTTCGCTGTCTGAAAATCTCGACTCCTAAGTAATCGATAGTGCTCTTAATAAGTGCAACATTTGGCTTCGATAGCTTCACTCGAACAGCGGTGATCTGAGGAAACGTTTCAAGCGTTCTGGACGCTATAAGTTCCGCGACTGCCTCCAGAAGGTTTCTTGGTGACCCTTCTACAATTTTTTTAGCTAGGCTGCAAACAATATCATTTTCTCACCAATAAATCAACTACATATGATTTAAAAGACGTAACTAGTCATATTTTAGGGATGGACATGGATCGGATAGTCTGGATTCCGGATGTTTTGTCCATCCCTAGTCATTCCTAGAGCTAACCTGTAAATGTCAACATAGCTGATTGTATCTGCTAAGTTGTCTGATTCACCAGCCTTTTTAAGACTCATCCACGCATCAATGTCAAGAAGTCTTTTCTTCTGAAATCGCTCCATGGTGACCGTAAAATTTTAACCCTTTCAGTACCAGTTTGTCCCCACTCATTGACATGCCGTTCTCCGATGATCCTATTCCAAGAACTATATAGTAAAACTGCATATAAGCTTAAGGCTTACGAACAAATAAACAAAAATATATATATGTTTTGGATTCACAAGCTTTACAAAGCAATATATAATATATGTTTCAACTGTGACAAGATTCAACAACCATTAACTAATGAAGAAATAATCAAAATAATCTTGTGACAAGATTCGACAGTTTGTATAATCAACAACCATTAACTAATGAAGAAACCACCAAAATAATTACTGGTGCTGTCTGAACAGTAAATCATGTCAAGAGAAACTAATTCGAATATTATTAACTGAAGAAGAAAGAAATATCAGATCATATACATCTCTCGATCTTCATCACCCGATTGTTTCATAACTGTCAAATGTTTTTGCTACCGACATGCGATTTCAATAGGAAATTTGGACATACCTCGCGGTTCCAACGTCGCCGGAGCCGTCGTTTCAAGTGAGCAATACATCTCTCCGTTCGCGGCAATAGATTTTAGATTAGATGAGAGGCGGAGGAGAGAGATCGGAGTAAATCAGTTTAAATAAGTATGAAGGAAAATGAAGCAGAGGCTATGGTGGTGGGTCCAATGTCAGATAGTTATAGGCCCAAAACTGTTTGTTTAATGGATAAGGAAGCGTGGAATAATCAAGAAAACCATTTTTTTTTTCCAACAAACAATGTCCATTATAATTTGTTCACATAAATTTTCAGACGCAAATCGCTGTGTTTGGACGTAGCATTTGACCGCAAGAAGCTGTGTCAGATAAACGAACACCGTTTGGTCGCAGCCACAGCTGCATCCTCATGAGACATGCAAACGAACAGACCAATCGTAGATTATCCCACCACCACAACCAACAAGCTCTTACCAAATGCTTTTTTTTTTTTTGTCTAATATTTGTAGCCATGCTAACTAGGCTAAGTAGCAAAGAAAATAATCAAGTTATTACTTTTATATAATACCTGAAAAATTTGAAATATAAAGTGGTTGGGCTAAATTATTATGCGATAGAAAAGGATGACCATGCATAATGCATTAGATACCGTATATTCCTTTAGTGTGAAACATAGCGATGACCAGTGACCACCACACTCAGTTGGCATGAACCACATTGTCAAACGTTGTCGCATAAAATAATCATTTAAATTTTAAACTGAAAACTAAACTTCTATTCGCTACAGGATTATATGAAAAAATACCTGCATGCAGCTATATATACAGTCAATACATAATATATGTACATATTATAGATTTTTTTTGTCGTTAAAATACATATTATAGATTCACGCATATGCGTGATTTTAAAGCGATATGATCGTGCTTAAATGCTTGAATGGTTTTAAAACCGGATGGAAGAACTAAACCATAATATAAGCACAACCTCAAATTCACCTTTGGCTCATCATCAAGCTTCAAGACTAAATTCATGGCAACGGCCCGACATGGAAAAGTATAAATGCAATTTCGATGCGAGTTTCACTCATGAAACGCATCAGTCAAAGGTTGGTTGGATAGTACGAGACCATAGTGGATTACATTGTTTTTGGGGCTCAACATCAATTGGAATAACTACATCACCTTTGAAAGCTGAAGCAAAAGCCCTCCTCCTTCTCGCAATGCAACAAGTTTGGAGTACGGATCTCAAAGAGTTATGTTTTGAAGACGATTGTAAAATTCTCATGGAAAAATAATCTACTTTGAATTCTGAGATATAGTTTTCCAATACATAGAAAAGCTATTGACTTTAATATTGAGAATATCTGCTGATATATTTTTCAACATACGAAGAGATCAAGCAATACACCGACACATCTCCTAGCAAAACAAGTACCTCCCAATTCTATTTTTTATTCTTCAAAATTGTATCCACCTAGATGGCTGTCCAATTCTTTGTGATCTGATCATGTAAACTCCTTTTAATATATATAAATATCACTTTTGCCGGGAAAAAAATGCTTGGATAATGTCTCTAAGTAAGTAAACATATAGAATAAAATGACATGCCTTTGATTAGCTAAGACATTTTTATTATTTTTGTTTTCTTTTGAATTACCAAAACGTTTTGGATTGAGGCCCGTCCATCCCCAGACCCGAAACCATAACATTTTAAATGGTCTTGTCATTCGATCATATGACATTTTTATTATTACGTAAGTTCTTAACTAATAAAGAGAAAGACCAGCAATGAAAGCCAAAATATGAAGAAAACAAAAAATCGAGGAAATGGAGTAATCAAGACGTTCGACGTACAACTGGGGTTTTCATTGTTAACCATAGTTTTTTGGGGCTCCAAAACAAGTTGTATTATGAGATACCAAGATTTCAAATTCTCATACCAGCTTTTATAGTTTAATAATTTTTTTTTTTTTGTATTTAATAGAATGGGGATAATTAAGGGAGAAATGATAGTAACAGACAAGTGCAACCAAGATTAGTACTTTAAAATGAAAGTACATCATGGGACAAAACACACACATGGTCTACAAATCCTCAACACATGAAGCCAAAACTGAAGTCTTGAACTAATTGATTTTGAGCAAATTGAAAGGATTAAACTCCAATAAAAGAAAAAGACAAAACGGAATTTTATTGACGGCGTTAAGTAGTCGCTTCCACCCGTGACGTTGGGATATGATCGAAATCAAACAATTCTAAAGCCGGTTAATACGCCACCGTTTCATAAGCAAGACTTAACCACGGTTAAGTAGTTCACACATTTAACACCGGTTTGTTGTTTTATCGGCCATTACTATCGTTAGAGAGATGGACAGATCTGTGAAGTTCGGATCTTTCTTTTCACTTTCTCTCTCTCTCTCTCCTTGCACCATACTTTTTTGCATCTTTAGGCAGAGAAGTTAATTTTAGCTTCTAATTTTCGTCGTGTTTATACCTTTTTGATCTCTCTTAGCTAACTTTCCCAAGAAACCCCATCCTGAAAAGATTTCTGGGTCTAATTTTTGCTTTCTATTTCTGGGCATTGATCTAATTAACGAGTAAAATAGATTGAAGCTAAAGAAAGAAACCTTGTTTTCTAGATTCTAGGTTTCCCCAAATTTCTCAACTGAGTTTTTTTTACGTCTTTGTTTTTTTGTTTTCTTGACGACTCCAAATTTCAATTTTGCGTGAAAAAGAAACGAGAACAAAAAAAAAATGGTGGTGAAGATGATGAAGTGGCGGCCATGGCCGCCGCTAGTAACGAGGAAATATGAGGTGAAGCTATCGGTGAGGAGGCTGGAGGGTTGGGATCTGGTGCGGGAGAGTGCACCGGAGAAGGAGAGATTGACGGTGTAGATTCGCTGGAAAGGACCTAAGGCGACATTGGGATCTCTGAGAAGGACGGTGAAGAGGAACTTCACCAAGGAAGCTGTGGGAGAAAGCGACGTCGTTTCATGGGAAGACGAAGAGTTTCAGAGCTTATGCTCTCTCACTTCTTACAAGGAAGACAGTTTGTTTTATCCATGGGAGATTGCTTTCTCTGTCTTCACCAATGTAAGTATTAAAAAAAGAATTTTAAAAGGGTTTGATTGGTGGATTATTAGTATCTAAGATTTGAAGATTCATATTGTTGAGAAGAGATTCTCTGGAGTTACATTCAAGTTGTTATAGATTCTTTGTTCTGTATGTTGGTGTCAATGTACCTCAATGACAATCAAGAGACATTTCTAATTGATTGGTTTTGGTTTTGGTTTTGATTCCAGGGGATGAAGCAAGGGCAGAAGAATAAAGCTCCTCTTGTTGGAACAGCATTTTTGAATCTTGCTGAATACGCGCGTGTAACCGATCAAAACGATTTCGAATTAAATATTCCTCTCACGCTCTCTGCTTGTGCTACCTCCGAGCCACATCCATTGCTCTTTGTATGGTCATTCTCTCTTCATTACTTCTCTACTTTGTTGGCTCAATATTGGTTTTTTTACCTTTGGAATCCCCCCTGTTCTTTAGGTGTCATTGAGCCTGCTTGAGTTTAGAACCACTCCAGAAACCTCGTACTCTGTGGCACAAACCGCTGTTGTGCCTGTCCCGTCTCCATCGCCGCAACAGCCTATTGAAACTCACTCAACTGACAAGGATGATGTCTCTGCAATCAAAGCTGGTCTCAGGAAAGTCAAGATTTTTACAGAGTTTGTCTCTACAAGGAAAGCCAAGAAGGCTTGCCGAGAAGAAGAAGGCAGATTCTCAAGCTTTGAATCATCAGAATCGCTTGACGATTTCGAGGAAGATTTTGATGAAGGCAAAGAAGATTTGATGAGTATGAGAAAATCTTTCTCCTATGGACCTTTGTCTTATGCAAATGGTGTGGGAATTCCGTTGAACTGTGGCACAAAAGTTACTGAAGAAGATGAAGATTGGATTTATTATAGTCACAGGAAATCCGACGTAGGAGGAGGTTGCTCAGACGTTGAAGATTCCGCTGCTGGTTTGGTCTACGAGACATCACTTCTTCCACGGCGTAGCATATTGCCGTGGAGAAAGCGGAAACTGAGCTTTAGGTTGCCTAAACCCAAAGGAGAGCCTTTGTTAAATAAGGATAATGGAGAAGAAGGTGGAGATGACATTGATTATGATCGGAGGCAACTTAGCTCAGATGAAGCTCATCCTCCTTTTGGGGTAATATCTTATTAGTGATGTTAAGAGCTTTTGGTACAATTTGTTCGGTTATGAAATATAGAAACCTAAGGAAGACCAAATATCATTCAGTTTAGACTGTTTAGTTACATACAGTTTCGGTTTGGTTCTAATGAATACTGGATTGGGCACCCTTGGGTCTTCTAGTTTGCACAGGCTCATCAGATCCTATGATCCTATGTTTTCAGATCTTGGCATTTCAGTGTTTCAAGTTCTCAATTTTTGCATATTTTTATTTGCAGAGGAGAGATGAAGATTTAACTGCTAATCCGAGAACTTCTTTCTCGGAGTTTGGAGAAGACAGTTTTGCGATTGGAAGTTGGGAGGAAAAAGAAGTGGTAAGCCGAGACGGACACATGAAGCTTCAGACAAATGTCTTTCTTGCTTCCATCGATGAGACAAGCGAGCGAGCAGCAGGTGAGAGTGCCTGCACCGCTCTTGTAGCTGTTATTGCAGATTGGTTTCAGAAGAACGGTAATCTCATGCCGATTAAGTCTCAGTTCGATAGTTTGATCAGAGAAGGTTCGTTGGAGTGGAGAAACCTCTGCGAAAACGAAACGTATATGCAGAAATTCCCCGACAAGCATTTCGATCTCGACACGGTGCTACAAGCAAAGATCCGGTCTTTAACTGTTATCCCTGGGAAATCCTTTATCGGGTTTTTGGGATGATCAACGAGGGAAGATTCGAGTTTCTGCAAGGCGCAATGTCATTTGATAGTATCTGGGATGAGATTATTAGTCTCGAGGAAAGCTCGGCGAATGGCGAGAATGATGATGATGATGACTCGCCGCCATGCGTTTATATTGTTAGTTGGAATGATCACTTCTTTGTCCTGAAAGTTGAAAAGGAAGCTTACTATATCATTGACACACTTGGAGAAAGGCTCTATGAGGGTTGTGATCAAGCTTACATTTTGAAATTCGACGATAAAACCATCATCCACAAGAATCTTCAAACAGAGGGATCAGAATCGGACTCAAAATCAGAGATTGTGTGCAGAGGGAAGGAGTCATGTAAAGAGTATATTAAGAGTTTCTTGGCCGCAATACCGATTAGGGAATTGCAAGAGGATATCAAGAAAGGATTAGCCTCGACTGCGCCTGTTCATCACCGTTTGCAGATTGAGTTTCATTACACAAAGATGACTACAGACGCAGAAATTGCGGTCTGAAGAGTTATGCAGAGAGGCTAACGTTTTGTTGAGGTCCTTGCAAGTTTTGTAACTCTCTGTGTAGCTTCAACTAACTTGTGAATGTGATTTAGAGTTGACTCTTTTCAAGTTTTAGCTACATTTAACCAGTTTGTATCTAACGAATTTTACATCTTTGCTGGTTTATCTCTTTATATGATTTTTCCTAATTACTTGGTCTGACTTGGAGTTTGACATTTGTTTTTCCGGTTCAGTTTTTTTTGGTTGTATGCGATTTTAAGACTTTCGATTTGGATTTAAAAACCAGCTTTAAATTTGGCATTGTACCAAAATCTCAAACCTTTCAGAAAGAAACAAAAACACGGCCGGGCATGGTTTATTCAGACATTATTATTGTTCACTCATAGCAACAACAAACAGATCAAAATGCACAACTGGCCAATCTCACAACTCACAAGGCCATTTGATCAAGAAATCAATAAAGGTGTTAACATAAACAACATGGCCGCTAAAAATCACTGCTGCAATTGATCGTAGACATTGAAAATAAGCCAACCTTCAATGGCCGCAGCTTCAAGACGATCGTTAGCCCCTGCTTCATCCCACTTGGACTGAATCGAATCAAGCCGGCTCATGTCATACCAAAGAATCTTGTGAGCTAATTCTCTGGTCCCAAGGAACTCAACTATTGGAGTTCCTCGGGCTATAGCTGCTAATTTCCCAATCTCCAAAGAGCTTCTGATCACAATGCCGTGATTCTCTTTAAGCAAAGCGAGGTCTTGTTGGATCTGGACCCCGACAAATGTGACGAATTTGGAAGCAAAGAAGCGGTAAAGATCCTTGAGATTGTCATGGAAAGGGTTTTGAAGGCGAAGGAAGAGACACAGATTTTTCGTGCTTAGCTTCACTGAGCATAGACGCCATTCGGACTTTGTGTTAACAGATTCGACATCCCAATAGACATCAAAGACAATGGATCGGTTTCCATTCCAGACGGAATCTTCTAGGATAAGGGAAAGGTAAGGAGAGATATCGGTTGATGAACCAACATCAATGGCTTTGGTCTGGATCCAAGAACCATCAACCATCGTAAACCCTGGCCCATCAAACGAGGCCATGTCGTCTGAAAAAATGTGAATCATTGACACAACGTTATAGATCCATTAGCTTGGAGCAACAATCATAATCAATGCAATTCTCATAACCATATATATATATATATATATATATATATATATATATATATATATATATGTTTGTTGTGAATGCGCTCAAAGTTGAATCGAATGAAAGTGTAGAGACATATTTGTAAAAATTAGGTCAGTGAGTTAACGATTTTGAGAGTGTGTAGCAGCAATCGAATGATCGATTTGAAGATATGTAGTCGAAATGAGAGCTAAATGCTTTATTGGGTTTTCCTAGAACAACAAATTTACTCTAGTCAATGTTTGGAGTAGTCGTTTCTGTGACCTTTACAAAGTATCGATCAGAGAGAGGAAAATCCCCAAATAAGTTCATCAGATGGATTTGATTTGGATTGAAGACATTTTCATATGAACAAGAGCAAAAAAAACTCTAGATCCAACCAAACACAAACACAAACACAAACACAAAAACAAAACGAAGAGGTAAACGAACCTTGAGATTTCGCAGGGAGAAGGGCGATGATATAGTCAACGGAGAGAGAAACTGTTTCTGGGTTTCCGTCGGAAGAGAGAGAGATAGGGGAATGTACTTGCGCGAGTTTAAATGAAAGCCTGACCAGCGAATGACACGTGTCTCGACTCACGTGTGTCACACTTGCGGATGTCGCCACGCGTATCTCTGTTCTGTATTAAACTAATAACTATTAAATTAAAAATCTACTTAGAAGAGGACTTTTTTTTCCCCTTTCTTATTCTCATATTTGGTTGCTTTTATTTTTGTTAATTTTGGTTTAATTTTTTGAAAAACTCAACATACTTTATGCTTTCACATATTAAATCAGATTTTCATATGTGTAAAAAAAATTCTAATTAGATTTTAACACATAATATCAACAATAAAATGAAAAATTTATAATAGATTTCTATTGCTCTAAAAACCAAAATTCATAAACAAAACAAAAAAAATAGAAATTGTAAATTTATCTTAAAAGCCAAATTTAATTAATTTTTTTAAAAAAAATTTAGATTTTTTTTATAATTGATTCCTAATCATAAAATGTAAAATTACTAAACAAATTTTATTTTAATTCATCCTAAAAAGTAAAGTTAATAACAAAAAAAAACTTTTTGGTTATGTTTGTTCATATTATTAAATATTTATAAATATGTGACAAAAATTAGTTAAAAACCAAATAATAGAATAAACAATAGAAGAATTAAAATGAAAAATGGTTGTTAGGTTTTTCTATCGGTGGTTTCACATTGGCGGTCTCACGTTGACGGTCTCAACATTATATTATTTATTTTTTATGGGTTATCTAATTTTATTTTCTATTTTTTACTTTATAATTTGTTTTACACGGGTTATACAATACTAAATTATAATTCTGCGTATATACATATCATAATCTAGTAACTATGTAAGTAGTTATAGACTTATAGTCAGAAAAAATAATAAGAATACTATAATCACGATGAAACTTATTTCACTATGTTAAAATCAACAAATTAGCATCTTTCTTATTTTTTACACAAATGGTTTCTAAATGAAGCTATAATGTATGGTATTTAACATGTTAGCATCTTTCTTAATTTACCCAACTTTAGTCCAAATTTGTCCAAAAACAAAGTATGGTATTTAACATGTTGCTATAATGAAGCTATGAAAAGCTAATCTTTTCTGGTAAGAGTCATTAATGATTAATGGTTAAGGTTTGATTGAATAATGATGACAGTGATTTATCTAAAGTTGTGTTTTTAAAAAAAAGGGATTTCGTAAATCGACCAACATGAGAACAAGACCGAGAATTTTCGAATGGTTTTTGATCAACAATTTTGGTAAAAAGAAAAAGGGTGTTGTTTTTTGTTTTTTTTTATACAAAGCAAAATGGAGTGATTCCATGGTCTATTCCAGCGAGCAAATCTCCCTAGATATCGGCCACGGATGATCCAAATCCAATCTCAAATGAGAATTTGATGCATGTTAACTCCTTCTTGTGCCCATCAAGCATCTTCATTTTAAGTGAGTATGAACCCTATGAGAAATAAAAGGATTAGATTGGTCCTCGAAAAACGGATTTTTGGTATGACAAATATATAACTAATGATCACATTAAGCAATCTTGACAAAATACAAGGTTCAACTTCTTCACTCCATCCATTTTATACTTCCACATGTACTCATTATCGGCTGTCATATACAAAGCTAAACCCTTTTCACAGTCTACTTTGCTTAGTCGACTAAACAGATTCAATTAGACTAGGCCATTTGTTCTGAATGCTAGCCTAGAGGATAACATCAAATTCAAATGAGCCTATCAAAGACAAGAAAATCGATTAACTTACAGGAGGAGTATATCCAGGTAGAATTTGCGAGTGCGCAACCAAGAAATCTCCAATCGCCACGGGACATTTAGTCTCATCACAAAGCTCATGTGTCTCAGAATGAATATGCCATCCAAAGTATGAAACTTCGATCACCAACTTTCCGCTTGAGATCTCAATGTCTTTATACATACGAAGCAAACCCAAATTAGAAAAAAAAGATCATTCTGAGAACAAAAACAAGTTGTAACATTGATAACAACTATATACACACCAGAAGAATCGAGCAAGCAAAGGTCTCTGTGTCGTAGGTTATGAATGTGTAATCCCAAATCTTCAACAGAAATGTTACAACAAGAAGTCACAGAAATTGAGCGTACCTGTGTTAGCAGAGATCCTGAAAGTGGCTGGCTCGCCTCTAACTATAGGATAAGGCGATATATCAACCCCTTGAACTTTTACTTCATACTCTGCGTTATTATCTGCAACCAAACACATAACCAGATCAAGATTCTGGTTTTTTTTTCCAGTAACTTCAACGCAATAAGGATCAAAATCAAAAACCATATCGATAAAATCGAATTTCAACTCAATTAAGAGTCAAAAATGAAAACCATCTTAAGAAAATCGAATATCAACGCAGTATCCTTCGAAAAAAGCGGCAATAGAACGATCTCAATTCTATCGAAAAAAATATAGCAAACTCGATTAGAATACTATGACAAACAATTGGCAATCACGAGTCAACGAAGAACCCCAGTAACGCTTTTGGGAGCATCCGTAAGGACCAAACATACCGCAGTACTTGACATCAGTGGCTCCGATAATCGTTGAGACGAAGAGAAAATAAGAGATAGCGAGAGAAAATCTCGAGAATTTGGACATGATTGATGGATTCTCGAAGCAAAAGCCGCAATGAGAAGATAATTTTTGAGTTTCAGATGATGATTGAGGACGAGGAGACTAAAGCAAGCAAGAGACAGAACAGAAACACGGAATCGGGATTCTCATTTTCACAAGGAATGTCGGAAATATATTAGCCGTCCATTTAGGTAAGTCCCTAATTCCTGAAAATAGACGGCTTAGATTTCGTAGTAGATCTATAACGGTGTGATTAAGCACATAGGATTAGCAGTGAACAAACTGTTACGTGGGTTTTTTTAATTTATTTAGGTACAATTTCAATTTGTAGTAAGCACTTGGCACCAAAAAAATAGTTGGATTTGCCAGCTCAGATTTGACGATATTTAATAATACAATACAGCACACAATTAACAATTTTTTTTTTTGGGAAATAAAAATTTCCTAGTCCAACGAATCTTCTATTTTCCAGCACGAAATCCAATCTAAAACAAAGATATTTTGTTCGTAAAAATAAATTAATTCTTGAGAATTATTAAGTAGTTTCAGTATTATCCCCTCTTTGTAAATTATTGTTGAAATGACCTAAGAAATGTGGCTTTTTATATAAGAAAATAGTATAAATATGTCCCCAAAAAAAAAAACCACAGCTTTTGATATGGGCCGCATGAGGTCAGGCCCATAGCTTAAAAGGCTTATTTGAGACACATCCTAATGAATCGGAGGGGGAGAAGTTCGGAAGGAGCTTTTGTTTTTTGACAGATGGCTAGATTCCTCCTTCTTTGTTTCCTCTTCGCGGCGGCGCTGACTTCATCCTTGACGGAGGCCGGCGACGACAATCGAGTCTACTCTCCCTGTTCAGATTTGAAACAGGAAAACCAAGTGAGATAAAATCCGATCCAGAGGTTTACCGAAAACCCGGAGATCGGTTAATCTGGGCTAGAAGATGATCAGAAAGAAGAAGAGATCATCTCGGAGACACCTGATTCGTATGATGATAGATGATGATGAAGATGATCGTGAGAGAGAGAGATTGAAGAAGATAAATGTTTGTCTGATTAACCTTCTCAAATGGCCCGAAGGCTTACATATGTAGAAGATCAAACCGGTTCGGTTTACATAATTGAACTATTAAACCAAGAGAAATAGCTAAACCAATATAAAGAGATAAGCAAAGCGTAATTCCTGTAACAATACTCCCTCGTCGACAACATCCTTGCCCTCAAGGATGATAATTCAGAATATTTGGTGAAGAAATCTTGGTAAACACTTATGCTCAATTCCAAAAGCATAACACTCCTTTTTCTTTGCGTACCTTTGTCTGATAATATCTTTGGTGGTCTTTGTAAGTGAAACACTTCATAAGCACGAGATTCAGCAAATGAGTTCTTAAAAATAGCAAACCCAGCTTGGAGATGAGGTGTGTAATCTAAAGGTGGTGGTGAGATGATCTCATCAACGCTTTGCCCATTCAAAATATCAGAATCATTGAGCCTGAGGAACACTGGAATTCCTTCTCCATCTCCATAATCCTTGACGAGAAAAGTAAACAAGCGTGTCTCTCCAAACTCAAGTTCACAAATCCATCCGTCATCTTTATCAGCCACATATTCTTTCATTGTCAGAGCTAATATTATGATCTTACCATTTCTCGAGAAATTGTTCTTTCGCTTCTTAGCTCCAGCTTCAACGCTCCTCAGCTTCCTCTTTCCCTTAGCACAAATCAACCATCCACACATATTGTTACTCGTCCATGAAAGCTCCAACTTATTTTGTAGCAGATGTGTCTACACGTGGATTTGTAATGCATCTCTTTCTTCCAAAATTGGTTGCAACTTAAATTGCTTAACCGAGCATGCTTCATACTTCTGAGTATCTATTCGCAACTCTGCCCAATAACAACTCGTTTTCACCTCTCCCCAAAGTAAATGTTCTGTAAGCTGAACAACATCCTCCACGTTTGTGTGCTTAAACGTCTTCACATCCAGAAAAGACATCTTAATCACCAATTGCCGTGTCATAAGAACTGAAATCGCATGTAATATCTTATTCTTGTTCTTCCAACGATGCCACACATGACAAGCTTGTTTCACAAGCAGCAACATCTGCTTCGTATACTTGCAATCATAGATTTCTAGCCCACATATCCATTCTTCTAGACCAAATTTTCTTTTCCAATTATGAGAATATGTTAATGGTGGAGAAAACCTCATGAGACAGCTTAAGTTTGTCCCATAGAATCTTTGGGATATCTTCATAATTATATCAGGACTCTGAACTTCACTTAGCCAATCCCACTGATCTTGTATACACACTAACCCACCTGGTTCCCATACACGTTCCGACCGAGATAGACCCATATGTTGTTTCTCTTCGGCCTTGTTTCGAAGCGAGATAGGCGGAACAACATCGATGTAGGATCTGCTATCAGCGCTTAGCTGAAACGGAGGTGGTTGTTGTCGTTTACCCATTCTCCAATGCTGCCATGTGATCCCTATCCTCATTGGTTCAACCTGAATATTGGAGAAAGAACTGTTGTACGCCCTGCTCCTTCTTTCCATGAGTATATACTGTCCAAGTTGTGGCATGACTCCAATCAAATTCTTGTGTTTGAACTTGAACCTCCAGGCCTTAAGACACTTTCTCTGTTTCTTCTTACATGTTGCCCTTAGAGACATTTGATCAAACGACTGGCGTGCTATTTTGTTGTCATTGACACTTAGTGATTGTTAAGGTTGTGCTTCGTGAGTAACCACTCCATTAAGCAAGAGCGGAACACTAGTTGTTTCAGCTCCTTGAACCGCATAGAACATGTCTGAGTTCTTCGTCTCTGTACCATCAGAATGTGTATTAGAGAGAATCGTCATCAACAATTCCTTTAAAGGGATATATGGTAGCATTCGCTGGTTCAAAATACGCAGCAAGATCAGTTCCAATTATGGTTGCAGACAACAATCACATCGTGACAAGCTTCACCCTTGTAATTGGATAAGCTCATAAACCCTTCTCACATCAATCTAAATTTCATTTTTGCAGTTTTGCAATATCCATCTCTCTACTCTTCTGTAATCTTTATTTTGTGCTATGATCTTGGTTAAATTCCAGGTTCTTGAGTTCCAGAAGGGCAGGCTTGAGAACTTGTTCTGGAAGAAAGACGGATGCTCCAAATGTTCTGGAGATGCGAATTTCGTGTGCCTCAACAAAGAAGAATGCGCAATCAAAACCCAAAACTGCAAGAACCGAGGAAAAGTAGATTGCAGCTTGGGAATCCAATTGGCGTTTTCAGGCACGGATAAGCACTACACCGCGTTGAATTCATGGTATGAGGTTGCAAATTTGAAGCAGTACTCGCTTTATGGCCTCTACTCTAATCTAAAGGATTCACTAAGCAGCCAATTCAACAACATCTTCTGATGAGCTTCTTTCTCCTTTGCGTGTTGCTACTTTTGTAATTTTGTATTATTTCTCGCCTGCTTTGTTCGTTTTAATTCTTGGTCTCTTTCTCACATGATTTATGCTTTAGAGCACCTCCAATGGTGAGGTTCTAAAAATGGGTATCTAAAATTTTTAGAACCTCACCTTTTAGAACCCCAACATTTTGTATGTTAATTTTTAGAATCTGTATCTAAAAGTTCTAACTTTAGAACTCTTCTCTCTTCTTTTTAGAACCTCTCCAATATTTATCAATTATATATCATTATAATTTTTTAAAACTCTTCTATTTAGATCCCCTTATTGGAGATGCTCTTATATACTGTATTTTATTACTTGGCTTGTAACTTTTTCATGAACTAAATAGTCAGATATAATTGAAAGTTGATTTATTCTTTCTTTCAAAGTCTCAAATCTATATATTTTTTAAAATATATATTCTTGTGAGCTAAATAGTCTGAATACACAGATCCACTGACACAAATGTCGAATCACATTGCTTAAGCAACCTTTACTCTCACCGTGATATTGACATAATCCTTAAAATCGACATGTTATCACTCTAGACGATAAGAAATATGGGTTAAAATCGACATGTTATCACCTAAAAATCCATAATCTCTTCCTTGCTTTCTCTCCTTCATCAGTCTTGTTAGCTCTCCCTCATCGCCCTGACCGCCTCCCATCACGAAATCATCATTCATGGTGGTCCTAAGCTCCTTGGATTGCGTCTCAAATGGATACATGGGTGGCTCGCGAAGAGGAGGATGTTGCACGAAATTTAGCCTCTTTCTAAAATCCATGATCTTATCCTTTGAGAAAGATAGCAACTTATAGATCTCATTCAAGTTAAGATCAACAATTCTACGACAACTACTTAGATGCACCATCAACTGGTCTATCACATGCTCCATGTTCTTCTTCTGACTCTTCCTCAATTGCTCATGAACCTTCCTTGTCTTCTCCTTCGGGTATGACTCGAGGGTCGTCTCTTTCTTCTTCTTCTCGAACTCCAGTAAGCAAAGAAACCGTCTAGGAAATCACGAGTCGCCTCAACAGATGACCACACCATTGGCTCAGCGTCGGTATGGCTGAACATAATGAGACAAGCCTTTATATCACACAATATGGTTAGTTCTCTCTTACCTTTTTCACCAGCCCTAACCTCCTTTTTTTCAAGCTTGCTGCTCTTAAGTTTTCACTCGCCACCTGTGTAAGTCTTATCTTTTTTCTTGCCATGGTCACTTTGCTTTCTCTCTCTTTTTGACTTTTACTTTTTGTTGCATTTGTGAGTTTAATTTATAGGCTTGAGAAATAGAGAGATATGGTGTAATTCGAAGTTGTTTGGATGTGTGTAAAATAAATAACGAGACAAAATAATTTTTATCAAAAATTTGGCGGGTCTTTTATTTTAGTAATTCATTCAATCTAAAATTTTGGTGGATCATTTATTTTTGTTATTAAATTATTTTGACGCGTTATTTATTTGTATTATTTGTTTTTTGGCGCACTTTTATTTTTGCTAACGAGTTAGATATTTACCAAAAAATAACATGTAGTCAATCTTTTTCAAAAAGCTAAAGGGTGCATTATTTATGTTGATTTTTATGGTTGAAAACATAATTAAACTGTATGTATGTCATAACATAATCAAAAGAAATAAATATATGGGAGAATACTATAGTCTGTGGTCGTAGTCAATACACTTAATTGAGATTTATAGATTTTTAATTTATTACCTAAATATTTATAGGATGCATGCAATATCAATGTTGAATTTTATTATTTCTATTATGTTGTATTTTGAAAACATGTTTTGTATTATTTTTTTTAGGTTTTATTAAATTTTATTTTAATTTTTTAATTATTTTATGTTAAAGAAAATTTATTGAGTTATTCCGTGCGATATACATAAAATAATATTTGTTGAAATCATTTACAAATGATCCATCTTTTTATCAATAAAGTTCTTGACACAAGTAATGGAAGAAAAAACTAGAAACGTTCCAAATTCTATGTAATTCATATTTGTTTAGGTAGCAAATCAAGGAGTTGTAAATATGAGATTTATATATTATTTCAATTGATAGAGTTAGTTTATTATTCTTGATAATAAGTCTCAGAAAATATATCGAATAAATTACCATGATAGATTTACAAATTGTATTTTAGTTTTTTTTTGTTTATTGTATAGTGTTGTTTTAACAATTTATATTTGTTATACCAAACCAAGATAAGAAGCAAAAACCTATACATTATTTTGTTCGACACACAAAATGTAATACTTTAAGAAAAATGATTTGATGAAATTTTATCAAATAAATTAATTTATGAACGCAATAAAAAAATCTGACATTCGTAATATACATTACAATTGTTTTTTTGTTTAGGTAACAAATAAAATAAAAGAGTTGTTTTTTTTTTTTTTTTTTTTCATAAAGTGCTCATATTTTTATCGGACTCATACTATAGCAGGTTAGCTTTATAAACTAACAGACTCGTTGTTTTTAAAAAATAAAAGGATGAATAAAAATGATAAGGAATTACCTTCGCCGGCGAATTTCGTTGTAAGATGCCATTTCCATCCCGATTTGCTAGTGCATTTGAAGGTTGGGCGGTTCGGAAGATGGAACAAAGCATTGATCCATCAAGTAAAGACTTTGATTTTCCCTTACAGTGCCAATGCTAATCCTTTTTGTTGTTTCATCAGTGTTCATAGCTCCCTCATCGCCTTGACGGCTTCTTATCATAAAAATATCATTTGTGGTGTTCCTAAACTCTTCGGATGGCGCCCCAAATGGATACATAGATAGCTCGCCAAGAGGAGGATGCTGCACGGAATCTAGTCTCTTCCTAAAATATGCATGATCTTATCCTTTAAGAAAGATAGCAACCCATATATCTCACTCAAGTTAAGATCAGCAATGCTTCGACCACGATGTAGTTGCATCATCAGCTGATCAATCACATACTCCATATATGTTCTTCTTATGAATCTTCCTCAATTTCTCATGAATCTTCCTTGTCTTTTCCTTGAGGTATGACTCGCGAGACTCATCTCTTTCTTCTTCTTCTCGACGTCTGGTAAGGCAAAGAAATCATCTAGGAGGTCACGAGCCGCCGCAACAGATGACCACACCATTGGTTCGACCTCATTAGGGCTGACCAAGATCATACAAACCTTTACATCACACAATATGGTTAGTTTTCTGGCCTTTTTCAGTAACCCTAATTAACCTCATTTTCTTCAAATTTATTGCTCTTGAGTTTTCATTCACTACCCATGCAAGTTTTACCTTTTTCTTGTCATGATCACTCTTTGATTTTGATCTCTCTTTTTGAGTTTTATTTTTTGTGGGGTGTGTAAAAAAAAAATATTGCACACTAATTAGGTTTATCTAAGCAGAGTTGAAACAAAGAGATAATTAAGGATCTGTGAAGATGTAAAGTTGAATACTATGTGTTTGAATAGTATTGAACATTTATTGACGTGTTTAAATTAAAACTGAACCGATTCGATCTAAACCGAGACGAAAATATTAATCCAAAAACTGATAAAAATCATTAATTTCCAATTGTGCATTATAATATTTGGAAACTAAATGTTGACTATAGATTTCAAGATTATTATGTACAATTATATCACGTACTATCTTACTCATGCCGTTTCAATTTTGTTACCAAATAAATAAATAAATATAAGCATTGTTTTGGCATTTTGCAGGCGAATTAAAAAACAAATTATAATATTCTTCTATACTCCTACAAAAAGCTAACTTTTTTTTTTGACGTGAATTTATGTCATTTTCATTTTTAATGAATTTTAAATACTGTCAAATTTATATATTTTCATATCATATTTTACATTGTGATTTTAAGATGGTATTGTTTTGAAAAAAAACATTTATTTTGAAATAAAAGAACAGTATATTTTTAAACTGTAAAAAAAAATTCGTGCATTATTTATTTTTGAACTAAATTACACCTTATCTTTCTGTTCCTATTTAAATAGATCCATAAGTGCAATATTTCTTCTCACACACCCAACAAAAAAAAAAAAACTCAAAAAGAGAAATCAAAATCAAAGAGAAATGATGTCAAGAAAAAAGGTAAAACTTGCATGGGTGGCGAATGAAAACTCAAGAGCAACAAGTTTGAAGAAAAGGAGGTTAGAGTTGGTGAAAAAGGTAAGAGAACTAACCATATTGTGTGATGTCAAGGTTTGTGTGATCATGTTAAACCCTAACGACGTTGAGCCAATGGTGTGGCCATCTCTTGAGGCGTCTCGTGATTTCCTAAACGATTTTTTTGCCTTACCGAAGTTGGAGAATAAGAAGACAGAGACGACTCTCGTGTCATACCTGAAGGAGAAGACAAGGGGGGTTCATGAGCAACTGAGGAAGAGTCAGAAGAAGACCATGGAGCATGTGATAGATCAGCTGATGGTGCAACTACGTGGTGATCGTAGAATCGATGATCTTAATTTGAATGAGATCTATGAATTGCTCTCTTTTTCAAAGGATAAGATCATGCATTTAAGGAAGAGGCTAGATTTCATGCCGCATCCTCCTCTTCGTGATCGACCGATGCATCCATTTGAGACGCAATCCGAAGAGCTTAAGACCACCATGGATGCATGATATTTTGATGATAAGAGGCGGTCAAGACGATTAGGAAGCTATATAAACACGAATAAAACAGCAAAATGAGCAACTTTCATAAAGTTAAACACATATGAATAATTTTTTCCCTTCAAAATTTTGTTAGTAAAACAAGCAACTTTTATCGAAATTTTGTTTCTCTCCCAAAAAAAAAAAACATGCAATTTTACAAACATGAATGCATATAAATAGTTGCATCATACAAAATGGAACTAACCATTTTGCGAACTTGATTTTTTTCACCATTTCAGAAATTTTATACCGTTGTGAAGAAATCACGAACTTCTTCGTTCGCTATGAAATGTTGTTCACCCCAAAAATAGGATGATCTATTTCGCAAACGGTTTGGTGCGCTCCAATTACGTCAACCATTCAAAGTATTTTATGTTTTTATTGGCACCATATTTTGATTGTTTTGTTTTGATTTGAGTGAAATCAGATGTATTTATGGAGTAATATATTCGCTTTCATAAATATGGTTTATGCAATTTCCTGGAATGCTAGGGTGTAGTCGTACAGTCAATTTAATACTAGCGGGTTTGACTGTATGTCGAGCGGTAAATTTAATATTAGTGAGTTTGACTTGACTGGCGTGTCTAAAACATTGGCAACTCAACAATTAGACTTTTTTAGTTGACTTCATATACACATAATATAGTAAGAAAAAAAAATTAAGGAAAACAATTCAAGAAAATAATGAGAAAATCCGTTTTCATTTTCATTATGCTTAAAAAAGAAATACACAAAGTCCATATTGTAAAATTATTCCTTTGAAGTCAACATAAAATTTTAATAAAATTGAAATATAATTAAAACACACAAAATATATGGAAAATGGTTAAATTTCTAATGTATAACCATCAAAAATAATTATTTCATTCTATATAAGTTGTTTAATAGACTTTGACAACACTGAACATCGATTTTTTTTTAAAACGATGCGTTTTTTTAATATCATGATATAAACAAAATAAAAATCATCATTATCTATTTGTAGCTAAATCATCCAAAAGAACCCCAAAAAAAATTGAAAAGCCTTTGAATTTTTTTAAAGATATTATGATTGTGGTAATTAATTAATTACTCCTACTTTGAAAAGCTTTGGTAGTATGTGAGATTACTTTATATTCTAATCTCTTTTTCTTCCTGCTAGATTCACTTATGCTTTCTTTTTCCAATTTAGAGCATCTACAGCCGTTAGACACCTAAAATGTGTCATATTTTTTTTAATTAAATAATGAAAAAAAAGAAATAAAAAAATTTGGACCAGTACCATCACGCCACGTCAGCGCGAGGGTGTCTCACTTTTTGTTCAGAATGTCTCATATCAAACATGGGGTCTCTCTCCTTCTCTCTTTCTTGCTTTTTCAATTTTTTTTATTTTTTTAATACAGACACCATGATGCATTGCTATTAGATTCTGTTTGTTTCCAATGATAAACACATTTTGTTTGCTTCCAAAGGATAATTAAGTGCGTCTCTTTCAGACCAGATCAAATTATAATACAATTTACTGACGCTAACAGTCAATTCTAGGTTTAGAGTATCATACTCGAACTTGGAAGACTAATTAATTGTTTTTTTGTTTGTGTGACCGATTGATCTAAAACTAACCTCGTTAGGTTCGAAATGCTCAAATACTTCAACCAAATAAAACAAGAAACGATAAACCATGAAATCACATTAAGTTAAAAAATAAAAAAAAATCATATCGCAACATAGATAGATACAAAGAGAATGTTATACTAATTTTCTCATCTAACCCAATTTTTTAAATTCTTCCACAAAAATCAAATAAAAGGGCGATTAAAAACAAAGCCAGCCGTAGAAAGTAGAAACACAAAGCTGATTTGATTAAAGGTTTTTCAAAGAAAGAATATATTTGCACATTACGAAACTCATTTCAACGCAATAGAAGACGCCTTGCCTGAGGAGGACTTGGCTGACTTCCTCCACCGCTACCGCCACCGCCGCCTCCATTGTTCTTCCATGGTTTAACAACAACAAGAACCACGACAATTATGATGATGATGAGAATGATAATAGCGTAACATGTCCATTTACGGGTGTTCTTCTGGTAAACCCGAGCGGTTTGTAGCTGGTCAGTACCACCTCTGATAAAGGAGCTGGCTCGGCCCACGTGGCTCTCGATGTCATCGAGCTGAGCTCCCTGGTGCTCGACCAGTACCGCCATGTCTAGAAACACCTGGTGAAGCTCCTTGAGGTTCTTTTCAATGTCTTTAACCGCGTCATGCCTTTCTTGGATCTCGTTAATGGTGTCTAAGACCCTTCCTCTTCCTTGTTCTTGTATAGCTTTCTGCAAGAATCTCTCACTCTCTCCTGCAACAAAACAATGAAAAAGAAACCCCCAATGTTACACACCACTCATATACGAAGTTTTCTGAGATCAAGCTTCTTTACAGTTCCAGGTCTAAGCAACTAAGAACTAGCACAACAAATGATATATTCCTGCTACAAATCAATGTTCATGATCTAATGCAAAAATGTGAAGTTATTGTTCTTGATAATCTGATTTGGTTCAGGGGCCGAATTCCACATGTTCTGGTTTGGGAGATTCTGAATACAAATGCAAAATCTGAAGCTATAGTTCTTCATAGTCTGATTTAGTTATGAATGCTGAAAGATCATTGTGAGCAAAGAAGGCTTGAATCAGTATCCTGAAACTAATAGGCAACGAATTGTTCATGATATGTTAATTCACTAGCATCCAAACTCGGAGAGCACTCATCTTGAACTCTAAACTATATATAACTTAGATGATGATGGTAGTTGAATCTTGGTTCTTCATATGATAAATTTGTAATGCCCAAGTGATGGAAATGGAAGAAACGATTAAACTAACCAGTAGAAATCAGTCGATCTAGAGTTCCCTCATCCGGATTCTCGCCGGTGACGGTGAAGTACCTCCTCTGTATAGTTTCTCTATACTCGGACGAGATTAGCTCCCTGAGGCGGTTGAAACTGTCCATTGAATCCTTCAATTTCTTCCTCAGACCATTGAGGACAGACGTCCGGGTTCGATCGGAGGAGGATCCAGGACCACAGCCAGGGAGGCTCCGATTAGCGGCATTGGAGCGATCGAGCGCTTCGAGTTTAACCTTGATCATCTTGGCCTTCTTCAGCGCAACCCCGACGTCAGCGTCCATCTTCGAGCGGAGATCCTTAACGGCTTTGGCATTGTGAAGCGTCTTGCTCTGCTCGTGACACGACTGGAGTGATTCGTTGAGCCGATCTAGCTCCTTCAACTCCTCCTTCAAAGACTCCACGTCTTCGAAGAACTTGTCGAGGTTCACACCACCGGTTGATCCCGCTGGCTGCGCCATCTGAACTCCGCCGCCGTCTCCGCCGCGGAAGCGAGAGAATGAGCTGGAAAACAGATCGTTCATCGAAAAAAGGAAAATCAAAAATCGAGAGAGAGAGAGAGATTAAGATCGGAATCGATTAACAGAAAGACTTAATAAGGAAGGAAGAAAGTCGTAGTACTGATTCAACCACACGGTTTATTGAACGACGGAAGAAGGTAGAGAGAGAGAGAGGAAAAGTCCAAAAAGATTAGGAGAAGAGGTCAAAAAAAGAGAGGAGAGAGAAAATTAAGAAGGAAGTCTCCATGGTTGACTTGGAAGCTGAAAGTGAAAGCGTGTAGCGTCTACGTTAGGTAACATCTTTATGCTTATAAATAATAATAATCGAGAAGCACTTTATAAATTTGATGAATTCATTTATTATTATTTTTTTTTTAAATATCAAATTAAGTTTTTTTAAGTTCGTGTTAATATAAAACAAAAAGAAGCAAAACAAGAAATGACATTATTAAAACGATAGAATGTTTTTCTTTTTTGTTAGCTGATTTTTCTATTGAAATGTCATGAAAAATGTAAATTTATACAAGATGTCCTTTAGGCCCAGTTTTTCATGCCAACTCCCAATCAAATCGGAAGCCTAAAAACCAATTGTCAAAGTTGGCCCGAATTTAGGCCCAAGTAATCAGAAACTCAGACTTGTAGATGTGTTAAATGGGCTGTTCGTGCCCGATGTTCAGACAGACATCGAACTACATTAAACTTTTTTTTTTGTTTCTCTTCTTGTTATTTGCTTTATTTTGATATATATGGATGTTTCTCAGATTTCTCTTCTTGTTATTTGCTTCTGCTTTTGCTACGATACGAGCTTGTTTAAATATCAAATCAGCATCCTTGCATTTAAAGTTGAATCATTTCAGCCCAAATTTGATAATAATCTAATTACTTGGATACTGAATTTGAATATAAACTAAACTCGAGCGTCGTATCAAACTGGTCCAAATTAAATTTAATACCAAAAACATTATGTGTAATCCAATTTGTGTTACGTACTTACACTCATACGGAAGCTTCTTAAAGTATTGAAGACAAACCACGTAATCTCAGAAAACTACATAACATAAACATCTTAGTTTAAGGCAAATTTGTTATGTTTAGCAAAAAAACTACATAAACATCTTAATGAAACTATGAAATACTTCGACAACATTCAAAATCTATAATTTACAATAACTCTGAATTTTTAATACAAAACTTAAAAAACAAAGAACGAAGAGAGGACAAATTTGCCTGTTTTTAAAACGAAGAGTCTAACCTGTTTTTGACGGCTGACAAAATTGATCTTAGTCCATTTGACCTGTTTCGTATTTAGATGTGATCATGGCTTGTCTGTAATGAAATAGATTGGGCTAGTCTACGGATGTCCCACAGCTATACTCAGACTCACGTCTTCTTCAATGGAGAAAGAAGAAGCGACTTCAATCTGTGGTCGATAAAATTAAACTATACACAGCCTGATTATACCGTTCATGATTTATGAGTTTCTACTTAAACCATTTGCCAACAATTACAGAATCAATGTCTTTTATATACTAGTTTAGTTGAACATTAAACGTCTGTTTAAAATTAAATAGTTATTTCAGTTTATAAGTTGAAAACTTAAGATATATGTCAAATCCATACTAATCCCTTTTTTTGCAGATAATTAACTTTTGAAGTGGGTCTTGACCGGGTCACATATGCCGGGTTTAAAAAGTGAAATGAATCTGAATCGGATTATCTGCTAAATTGTTGCAGTTTCACCGGTTCGACGGGGCCGGTCCGGATCTAAAATTATTACTCGATCTCGTCGCTCCTATATGAAAACAAGACCTAAACTAAACCCTAAATCTCTCTCTCTACACTCTCATTTCTCTCTTTTCTCCGTAGCTCTTTCACGCATCTACGATGGCGTCGATGATGGTAAGTTGTAATCTACACTCGCTGTGCATATATTTATGTTCTGACAGTGACTGACGCGACTCTACTTTGGTTGGATTTCGGGAGCAGCAACCGCAAATCATACTGCTCAAGGAAGGTACGGACACTTCTCAGGGCAAAGCTCAGCTAGTGAGCAACATCAACGCTTGCACGGCGGTTGGCGATGTCGTCCGGACTACGCTCGGGCCGCGAGGGATGGACAAGCTCATCCACGACGATAAAGGATCCGTCACCATTTCCAACGACGGAGCTACCATCATGAAGCTCCTCGACATAGTCCATCCTGCCGCTAAGATCCTCGTAGATATCGCCAAATCCCAAGATTCCGAGGTGCTATTTGCTTTCGATTTTCGGCCCAATCTCGGTTTTCAAAGAATATCCCAGTACGATTCTGTCTGTGTGTCCTTCTCTGAATTGAATGAGGATTTTTGATTGGTTATTGAGCTGGATACCGATCGCGTCCTGGATCTCCAGTGTTTATATTATTAAGTGTGATTCACTATGTAGATCTTAGAATGCGTGATTATTGAGTTCATGAACACTGAATTTTCTGCTGCTGCTTTTGTTGGTTAGGTCGGTGATGGGACAACTACTGTTGTTCTTCTGGCAGCAGAGTTTCTGAAGGAGGCTAAGCCATTTATTGAGGATGGTGTTCACCCCCAGAATTTGATTAGAAGTTACCGCACCGCAAGCACTTTGGTTTGTATTCTCTTCTCCTTAGTACAATAGCAAGTTTTAAATGTACAAGGAGGCTAAGCCATTTTTTTTATTGATTTAGGCAATTGAGAAGGTAAAAGACCTCGCTGTTAGCATTGAGGGGAAAAGTGTTGAGGAAAAGAAAGGTTTGTTGGCTAAATGTGCTGCTACCACTCTTTCCTCTAAGCTTATTGGTGGAGAAAAAGAGTTTTTTTCTACAATGGTTGTTGATGCTGTTATGGCGATTGGGAATGACGACAGGCTAAATTTGATTGGGATCAAAAAGGTAAAGACATCATTTTTTTTTTGCATTGGTATTGATTTGTTGTTTTTCTTTAGTATTCTGAAAAGTTTTTTTAAATTGGCCTTGCATTGGGTGTTAAGTTAATGTTACTTGGTTTTTTATCACTATACATCTATGTCCAAACTTGTGTTATGTTCTGTTTACCGTGCGACTTAAATTCTGCCCATTAATGGATTTTGCAAAATCCAATAGGATAGCTCTTACTAGATTTCTAGCAGTTTTATAGTCGGAATCATGTACCACAACTGGCCTATCTGCTGCATTGCACCTCTGTTCGCTGCATTTCATTTCATTTCCAAGTTCCAGATAGATTTGGGGAAGTAATGAGCATAGTGCTACAGTGTCCAAATGATTGACATCTATAAAGATTGTCTTAGATTGGGAATTTTCAAGATCCAAGTCGCGTAAAAGACATTTCCATTTGTGCTTATGCTTTAAAGCCAGGTTAAAGATGCTTCTAAGCTAATGTCATGGTTTGCTCTGCAGGTTCCTGGTGGTAACATGCGAGACTCTTTCCTAGTTGATGGTGTAGCTTTTAAAAAGACATTCTCGTATGCGGGTTTCGAACAACAGCCGAAGAAGTTTGTTAATCCCAAAATTCTCCTGCTTAACATTGAATTGGAGTTGAAATCTGAGAAGGAAAACGCTGAGATTAGGTTGGAATTCTGGCTCTTTATGTTAAATTTTCCTTTCAATTAAGCATCTTTTGGCCGTATTTCACTTGGCTCCTCCCATTTGTTCACAGGCTGTCAGATCCATCACAGTACCAGTCAATAGTTGATGCAGAATGGAATATCATTTATGACAAGCTAGACAAGTGTGTCGAAAGTGGAGCTAAAGTTGTTCTTTCTCGATTAGCTATTGGTGATCTAGCTACTCAGGTTTGTTGATTTCCTTTTTTTTTTTTTTTTTTTTTTTTTTTGTTTCGTCTACCACAAGGATCTTTTCCCTGCATCGTCAGGGTTGATATTGAGGTTTATCTTTATTTCTTGAGAAATCATTCGACATCTTTGAGGCATGATTACAGTGGTTGGTAATGGTCTTGCAAGTGTAAGACTATTATGCATGAGCAACACTTCAAAGTTGCAGTTATAAGTTACCATGTTTTAGTGTATTAAGATGTTGTATTTCCTTAGAAACCTAAGAGAATTCATTGCTCTTGTCAATCAATATTGTTCAGAACTGTACCTTGTATCTTGTTGTTTCATTTTCGTATCAATCAAGAGAGTGATTGACTGTGTTTTACTCATTTGACTGAAGACAATTTGCATTTTGTTGCAGTATTTTGCAGATCGTGATATTTTCTGCGCTGGCCGTGTAGCAGAAGAAGATCTTAATCGCGTGGCTGCTGCGGCTGGAGGAACAGTTCAGACAAGTGTTAACAATATAATAACCGAGGCTAGTGAAAAATGATTTTCTTTGCTTGCTATTTGGATATGCTTACAAGCTTTCAGTGACCTGTTGATTATGTTCCTTTGAATCAGAGGTTGATTTTAATGTTCTGCAGGTTCTCGGAACTTGTGAGATATTTGAGGAAAAACAAGTTGGTGGGGAGAGGTTTAACATATTCAGTGGCTGCCCTTCAGGACGTACAGCAACTATTGTCCTCCGTGGTGGAGCTGATCAGGTATACATCAAATATTGAAGGCTTCAAGAAAACAAAAAATCAGCATAAATATGACTTCCTTTGAAACGTTATGGTAGTTCATTGAAGAAGCTGAGCGGAGTTTACATGATGCGATTATGATTGTGAGAAGAGCTGTGAAGAACTCAACTGTTGTTCCTGGAGGTGGAGCTATAGATGTGAGTATCTTAAATCCACCGTGGTTCAGTTCTTAAATTTTGTACATAGGTCCATACCATCGACAATGAAAGTGACTGATCCTTGTTGTAGATGGAGATAAGCAAGTACCTGAGACAGCATTCACGAACAATTGCTGGGAAGTCACAGCTTTTCATCAACTCGTACGCAAAGGCCCTGGAGGTACACTTCTGGTTGAATTGGATGCTTTGTTTTTGTGCCATCTTGATTTCTGAAAATCACATAGCTGCTACGCACATATCAAAATAAGCTTCGTAGTTGTGTTCTGTGTTATTGGGCATATATAGAGTGGAAATGTTTTCTGTTTGCTCGTTGTTGTGTACAATAGAATTTTTGTAAACAACTAAGGAGGGTCCAAATTGATCTTTGGCTGGTATTTGAAATTTGTTGTTTTACCTTTGAGAAAAAGATTTGAATTCGCACTAATTGTGGTGGTACGACAGGTTATTCCACGACAATTATGTGACAATGCTGGATTCGATGCAATTGATGTCCTGAATAAATTAAGACAAAAACACGCCATGCAAAGCGGTGAGCCTTCTATTACTATCACAAGCTTCATGTAGTAATCTTTTGATAGGCAGCGTAATCTCATTCTACCATGCTATCATATCTGTGCTATAACAGGAGAAGGAGCTTCTTATGGAGTGGACATTAACACTGGTGGAATAGCCGATTCATTTACTAACTTCGTCTGGGAACCAGCAGTTGTGAAGGTATGGCAAGATTCTATGAACTTTTACTCTTTTTTTCCTTCTTGGGACTATTGTGCCAGCTATGAAAATGTCTAGGTGGGAGTATTTTGTGTAAATATCTTTCATGGAAAGGTTTATTGATGATGGGTTGATTCCCTATGTTGTGGCAGATTAATGCTATAAACGCTGCGACTGAAGCAGCCTGCCTTATTCTTAGTGTTGACGAAACCGTGAAGAATCCTAAAGTAAATAACATATGCCCTCCTTTTCTCTTGTGTGGTATGATACTGTGTGTATATATTGTATTGATAATTGTATAAATACAAATGTAGTCTGAGAGCGCACAAGGAGAGGCTGCCGCAGGTGCTATGGGGAGAGGACGCGGTGGAGGTCGTGGCCGTGGTATGCGAAGGCGATAAGTTTTTTCTCTTATTGGCAACCATGTGGGTTTCTTCTTCTTATCTAAATTTTTAGTTTTGTTGAATTTTGATCTCGAAATCAAAAAGCTAGTGTTGGGTTTGTGTTTGTTGAATTAGAATACCGTCGGGTGTCCATACAATTTGTGAAAGTGAAGTTTCAGTGTGGTTTTTGTTACACTTGAGAAATTATATTTGCTTAATTTGTCGATTATCATAACAATAATATACATCATCATATCATATTGATGATAGCAAATACTTAATTTGACTACAGAGAGGTGGAAAAAAAGCTATACACCAACTTTGGGTGAAGTGCTTAGAAGCTTAGTAAGTATAGTTACATCAATGCATGGAAACTTCTTCCACTCCTCAAAATGATCTCTAAGTATCTCTTTCGCTTTTTCCTTCAAGCTCAAACCACAATCCACTCTTAGAACGGAACAAAGCTTCTCCACCGTCCCAACGCAAACCATCTCTTCCACCACTGCATTTTCCGGTGAGAATTTGGACATTGTGCTTAGGATAGAGAGAGCTCTATCGTCTGCCGCAGTTGAAACCCTTAATACCCGCTCTGTCACAATAGCAATTCCGCCTCTATGGGCAAGAAACTCAGCTCTACCGTTCGCGCAACAACATAAACGAGACAAAACTCCTAACACGAGTTCTGTAGTTCTCTTCTCACCGGTTGAGCTTATTTCGAGTTCGATGAGTTCGGAAACTACACCGAGATCCACAAGGATCGTTCGGTTCCGGCTCCACGATGAGGTCTCTAGAAGAATCATCAGCGCGGCTGTCACAGCTTGTTTAATAACCAAGTTATGATCAAGCTTTGATGGTTCCTTATTTCTCACGCTAGAGTTTGATGATTGTACCGTAGCTGTCACGCTAGGGTTTGTGCGATTGAAACTACTTACTACATCCTTGAGAAAACCTATGATCCCTTTGGAAATTTCGGGATTCAATCTCTCGACGATATGAGAGGAAGTATTTTCCGTTAGGTTCCTCAAGAGCACAATTGTGTAAGCCTTGTTGAGGAGGTCTTGTTGGTGTAAAACACAAGTCAAAGATTCCAAGATTCGATCGTTCTCGATCAAGATTGTTCTTGCGTCGTTTAATGGAACACCGATCAAGTGAAGAAGACGCAGAGACCCATCTAGCCCTTCGATACGACGTCGTCCCTCCCCTTCTTCTTCACACGTACACTTGACTAGGAACAAAATCAAAGACCTATGTACGCCTCCTTCCCACATCAGTCTCCTATTTCTCTCTCCCTCCATAGCCAAAACTTCAAGCTTCTTCAACGTATCTTCTCTTGCTAAGGCGGCTGTCCAATTTAAACCGAACCAAATGTTAATTTTAAACGATCGATCGGTACAAACCGAACCGAACTTAAATACGGTCCAACTGAGCTGATTTCCTTAGAGAAACAAATAGTATTTTTTAAAAAAAATTATTGTTGGTGATTTTTTTATCCAAAACCAAAGTAAAGTTATGCCAGACCAAACCGATTACTGAATTAACATAACCGAACCGGATTATCCGAAAGCCCGACCCAATACCTTCTTCTCCAAACTTTTTGAGATTCTTGATCTCCTCGAAGACGTTAGGCTTCCCCGGAGGAGCTTTAGGCGTAGGGATTCTGACAACGCCGCGTGTCGCGTTCTCGACGCACCAGTGTTGGACCAGACGGCGAAGCATATGGTTAGGCGTAAGACCGGAGTCTAAAGGAAGAGGCAGCTTCGTCACGGGACAAGAAGGAACCTTCTTGAGCCACTTTACGATGCTTTGACGGTCGTAAGTGATGCCGGAAACGGCCGTGACTGGATCTTTCATAATCTCTAGTGAGATTGGGCAGATAAAGTAATTAGGGATCTCGATCTCCTCCTCTTCATGATCCATTTGATGTTTTTTTTTTTGGGTTTAGTTAAAGATGTGTGTATATTATAGAATGATGAAGATCGAGAAAATTAAAAAAAAAAAAAGAGAAGGAAATAAGTGGTCGAGGTAAGAGGTGGCGGCTGCGTTTACTTGAGGACAGACTGTTGTGATTTCTTTATCCTCTGGTTCGATAACCTGCAATGATAATGATCTAAACACTAATGCTCTGTTTTGTGTTTGTTGTTTGAGTAAGGAAGAATGATGAACTAGACACAAGATTACAAGTTCCCAAAGCCTAAATCACCGGCCAAGGTACGTCTTGGAGAGCTAACAGCCAGCTCTCAGGGCTTATACTAGAAGATAGTCTTGTGTACAAGAAACCTGATATATCATGGTTTTTACCCTATTTAAGCCATGATATAAGTCCTTTTTATAGAGTCTTTATAGTATTTTGGAGTCTTTTAGAGTCTTTTACAGGTTTAGGTACGTTTGGAGCATTTTGGAGCATTCTGGAGCATATCGAGATGCAGAGTCATGCAGAGACGTCAGAAGTTTGGCATTCGTTTAAGACCTTCCCACCGATGGATTGAGCTCAAATTTGGACACAAGATAGATCAATGAATTAGCTTTCATTTGGAAGTGGTTTGAAGCCATTCCAACAGTGCGATCGAAAGTTATGCCAGTTTTCGTGAAGACTGTCTAGTCTGTCGAGCAGAGGAGTCGACGCATAGGATGAGTATCGACCGATACTACCTAGTATCGATCGATACTGCTCGGGAAAATAGGAAACACGACTTTTTAGAAGCCTAAAGACCCTGCAACTTGGCCCAGAAGACTTTAATACTTACCAGAAAGCCCAGAACGTGTTTTTAGTCTATATTTAGGGTTTTCAGCCACATGTTTAGGCTATGCTTTTATTTTCTGAGTTTGATTTTACTTTGGTTTTAGAGAGACAAGTCTGAATCTCCCTTCGTCCGAGATCAGATCTCTAAACCCTTCTTTCTATTCTATTGATGATTTATTCAAACATGTCTTTTGATTCAATTGCCATGTCTGAGTAGATCCACTTTAGGTTTAGGGTTTTCTCATAAAGGATTTCTTTGAATGCTAGGTTAATTATCTGTTTAGGATTCACCATCTGAATTAGTTCTTCACCTTAGGTTGTGTTCATAGCTAATTCTAGGTTGACGAATCTGGAACTTAGATCTTAGGATAATTGATTAGGCACGAGAGTGCGATTAATTACCTGATAGAACCTAGGTGAGCAAATTGATTATTCGCAAAGAGATTTGGTTTAATTGATTTGTGAACATATCAAACCTGATATTAAAGCTGATTTAGAATTTAGGATTCGCAAAGAGATTTGGAATTCCTAGGATTTAGATTTAGATAGTTTTCGCAACGAGAGTTGGTTAGCTATATTTTAGTGATTTGAGTTCAAGAACTGCGCTAAATCTGAATCCTGTTAGTTAGTTAGTCTGCATTCACTGATTTCCTGAGAAAAACCCTGAGCCTATATTTCTCAATTGATTTACAACTCCTTTAAATTTCTGCACTGCTTTTAATTACAACTGTTTGGCTTAGCGTAATTCGACACTATAGAATCTATTGTGCGTTTCTGTGAGTCTTCTGTGGTTCGACCCCTAGCTATACTATTACAACTGCTTTAGTACTTTAGGGTATTAAATTGAGCATATCAATTTTGGCGCCGTTGCCGGGGACTCAATTTGCCATTAGATTTTAGTTTAGAATTTCGACTAAGTTCGTCGGTATCGATCGATACTCTGTAGTATCGGTCGATACGCGTCGTCTTCTTTTGTTGGTATCGGTCGACACCACTTGGTATCGATCGATACTCAACGTATTTTTTTGGTTACTTACGTGCTTTGCCTAGTGTTTTGTTTGCAGGTGTATGCTTGTTCGTGAAACCAGGAGCAACAAGAGCACACAGCTAGTTGAACTGTCATTGGAACAGCTAGCGTTTGTGGAACGCACAAACAGAAAGACCAAGCAAACATCAGGGATGAACAACCCAGTGGTTTTAAGAGCTGATGAAGTTGGAATTCTGAGAGACCAAGAGGGTCACGTGTGTAATGAGAGAGGGCAGCGACTTGATGAAGCTGGTAACATCGTTGTCCCTGCTGCGGTTGTTGAGATTGTCGCGCCAGCTGGGCGCGCCAACGCAGGGAATGCTGTGGTTAATCGTGGAAGGACGATTGGTGAATGCAACAGGCCTGACCAGTTTTTCGCCAATCGTTCAGCAATTCGTCCTCCTGCGTTTGAGAGGAATGACTTTGAGCTGAAGCCTGCTTACTTCACTCTAGTGGGACAGCATCTCTTTCATGGTCTTCCTCATGAACATCCAATGGACCATGTAGAGAGGTTCGAGGACTTGGTCACTAGCATTAAGAGCAATGGAGTGTCCTACGACTATCTCTTCTGCAAGCTCTTCCCCTACTCTCTGGGTGGAGAAGCTACTTACTGGCTGAGGCAGCTATCTCCTGGATCGCTAACTAATTGGGAGGACACCAAGAGAGCCTTCCTGATTAACTTCTACGATGACGGAAGATCTGAAGATCTGAGGAATAAGATCTCCACTTTTTCTCAAGGACCTACTGAGGCGTTCAAGGCTGCTTGGACAAGATTCAGATCGTACCAGAGAGATTGTCCACATCATGGATACTCTGATGTGCAGCTGCTGGGTATCTTCTTCAGAGGAGTAGATTGGAGATATCAGATGGGTCTGGACTCTTCCAGCAATGGTAATTTCAACACCAGATATCCTGAGGATGCTATTGTGTTGATCGAGAACTTTGCCTCTAGTAGTAGCACCAAGAGCGCAGATTTCGAGCGCAAGAGGCTGGCTGGTAACATGGATGGGTCACAGATTGCTGAAGTGAAAGCTCAGCTGGATTCTATGCACAGTCTTCTGCTGGGAAGGACAACAAAGGCCGTCCACTTTGCTACTGAGAATGAGGTGGAAGATGTTAACTACATAGGTGGTTCTGGTTTTCAGGGTCAGCGATTCGGATACAACACCAATCGAAACTATGGTCACCAAGGAGGGTACCAATCCCCAGCACCCAAAACTCCTGAGAGTAAGATTGAGGCTATGCTTGAACACCTGGTTCAAGGGCAGGAGAAGATGACGGTCACCTTCAATGGTAAGATGGATGATTTGTACACCGATTTGAGTGGAAGGATCGAAGCTCTAAAGACGAGCCACAGGATGCTGGAGACGCAAGTAGCTCAGACTGCAGCAAATTCCAAAGGAAAAGCGGTTCAGTCACACAATGCACACGTCAATGCCATCAGCTCATGTGCAGAAAATGTCGATGAAGTTCCTGAAATCGCACAAGCATCGATCGATACTCCCCAGTATCGATCGATACCAGCCCAGACGTCTGCTAGAATGGATTCAATCACCCGTGTATCGATCGATACCCCATTGGTATCGGTCGATACTAAGGTGATTTCTGAGGAGACAACAGAGAGTTCTACTGTGGTGCCTAAGGTCGTTGCAGAACGAGTGTATGTAACCAGGATGCCTTATCCTATGATTCCTAAGCTGACAAGGGAGGAATGGGAGATTGCTAAACTACAGTATATGCTGGATAACCCGAACGTGGAGCTTCTTTCTGATGAAGATGTACTTGTCAGGAACGATTCAAATCGCATGGCATCGATCGATACCCTACCTGGTGTCGATCGATACCCCTCGCAGAACGGACCAGAAGATATGAAAACACCTGAGGTGATCGGAGAAAGAGTTCGCAATTCACTACAACCGCGGAAATTGACACAGAGGGAAGATCCAGGGAAATTTGTAGTTCCATGCTCTATCTCTGGAGTTGAGTTCAAAGAGTCTCTTGTCGACTCAGGGGCTAGTGTCAACGTCATCTCAAGGGTAAATGCAGAGCGGTTAGGAGCTGATATTCGATCACCAGAGGCATCTATCACATTCGCGAACAACTCCACCTCGCTTCCACACGGTACTATCCATGGTTTGCTGGTCAAAGTAGGGGACTGTCTAGTTCCTACTAATTTTCAGGTTGTAGAGATGGGTGCAATATCTCGTATGCCTATCCTTTTGGGACGACCGTTCATGGCTACTGCAGGCGCGATCATAGACACACCTAATAAGAGAATCTCTTTCTCTTACATTGACAGAGGGGTCTATTATGGTGTCATTCCCCCTAGGAGTGCTCCCACACATGTGTCTAGCATCGAGGTTGTCACAGGAGAGTCGCTAGCGATTGATATTTTGGAAGAGCCTCCTGATGAGCCTACTGTCGCAGATGTTCCAGGTGAACCGCCCAGCACCCCCAAAGAAGTTGCCAAGAAAACTAAGGCAACAAAGAAGAAGGCCAAGAGCAACAAAGTTGAGAATCCCCATGTCACTTTGATACCTCAGAAGTGTAATGGAGATTCGATTGAATATAAGGTCAAATGCAAAGGAGCCTTGAAACCATTCTCCAAGGCCAGAGTCCTTCTTACTTCTGAGCTGAAAGAGAAAGGGCAGGAGTTTGTGGACAGCATGCTAAGCAGAACTTTGAAGCTAGTAATGTCAAGTGATGGAGCCTGTTTTGGTGCAAGCTCTCACTCTTATCCAGCCTGAAGGGCGTTACAGTCAAGCTATTGACGTTAAACGAGCGCTTGGTGGGAGGCAACCCACTTGTGAGTCTGTTTTTGATTCGTTTTTATTTTTATTTTCGTTTGTTTTGAGTCTGTGTCAGGATGAACAAGGAGCAACTCGAAATCGCCTAAGCATCGATCGATACCCCTATGGTATCGATCGACACCAATCACGGATGAAAATTCACAAAGTCGATCTAAGCATGGTATCGATCGATACCATGCCGTGTGTCGATCGACACCGACTGTTCCAGAACGGTAATTTCTTGTTTCTCTTCGTTCTATCCTTTTTCTTTGTTTCTTTCACTGACTCTAGGCTAGATAACACTGAGGACAGTGTTGTTCAAGTCTGGGGGAGGTGTCTGCTGACATTGTGTTTGTTTTTCTTAGAGTCAGTCGTTTTATCGAGTCAAAACTGTTTTATTGAGTCAAAATTTGTTGGAGATGATGATCATGTGCTTGAACCTATTGATTTGATTTTGTTTTTGAGTGCACAGTGTTACAGGATCAGTTCTAGATCGACTAATGAAAAATCCAAAGACTGACCAGTTGACTAGAAAACATCCATGTCTCCAGCAGAGTTCTTCTGAAGCCTGAGCCAAATTTTTGCACTTCATCAATGTGGTTAGTGTTCATAGAGCTTGATTCATCATTCATATCTGATAAAGGAACCCGTGTGTTTAGAATTATGGTATCTCTCTCCCCTGTTATAAGTTGATAGATAAGAGCATAAAAGATTGAAATGATTTTCTTCTGAGTAGAGGGTTAGGAAAATTTCCAGCGATCCCATTATTCTACTTAAGAGGGGATGATCACACAAAGGATTGGAAGCGAGGCTAGGATTTTCCTATGATGCCATTATTCGCCTACATCCTTTGATACATTGAGAGGGAAGAACCGGGGATTTGGTGGCAAACACCATCAGTACTCGCGTCTCATACCTTGATATGTATATGCAAAGCTGAAAAGAAAAGAAAAAAAAATAATAAGAAGATAATAAGAAATAAGTCTGGGGGAGAGAAATTGATACAAAAAGTGTGAAAAAGGGTGGTTCCTTTGTCATGATATTGTCTGGTAAAGAATCTAGAAGGTTCTTGAACATTAACTGCAGAGATGAAACTGGCGATGAGGGCTTTACTTGAACAATGCTGTGGGATTTTGTGTGGAGTCTGGAAAAGCTGCAAATGTCTACGGAGAAGTACATGGTGGTTAGATCGAAAGCTGATCAGGTGACATTTGGGTACTTGGGAAAAGGGTCTTTTCGATGGTTCAGGAACAGGTGAGTCTCTACGTTTTCAAACCTCTTTTTCTGATTTAGTCTTCTATTTGCTTGAGGACAAGCAAAAGGCTAAGTCTGGGGGAGTTGATATATCATGGTTTTTACCCTATTTAAGCCATGATATAAGTCCTTTTTATAGAGTCTTTATAGTATTTTGGAGTCTTTTAGAGTCTTTTACAGGTTTAGGTACGTTTGGAGCATTTTGGAGCATTCTGGAGCATATCGAGATGCAGAGTCATGCAGAGACGTCAGAAGTTTGGCATTCGTTTAAGACCTTCCCACCGATGGATTGAGCTCAAATTTGGACACAAGATAGATCAATGAATTAGCTTTCATTTGGAAGTGGTTTGAAGCCATTCCAACAGTGCGATCGAAAGTTATGCCAGTTTTCGTGAAGACTGTCTAGTCTGTCGAGCAGAGGAGTCGACGCATAGGATGAGTATCGACCGATACTACCTAGTATCGATCGATACTGCTCGGGAAAATAGGAAACACGACTTTTTAGAAGCCTAAAGACCCTGCAACTTGGCCCAGAAGACTTTAATACTTACCAGAAAGCCCAGAACGTGTTTTTAGTCTATATTTAGGGTTTTCAGCCACATGTTTAGGCTATGCTTTTATTTTCTGAGTTTGATTTTACTTTGGTTTTAGAGAGACAAGTCTGAATCTCCCTTCGTCCGAGATCAGATCTCTAAACCCTTCTTTCTATTCTATTGATGATTTATTCAAACATGTCTTTTGATTCAATTGCCATGTCTGAGTAGATCCACTTTAGGTTTAGGGTTTTCTCATAAAGGATTTCTTTGAATGCTAGGTTAATTATCTGTTTAGGATTCACCATCTGAATTAGTTCTTCACCTTAGGTTGTGTTCATAGCTAATTCTAGGTTGACGAATCTGGAACTTAGATCTTAGGATAATTGATTAGGCACGAGAGTGCGATTAATTACCTGATAGAACCTAGGTGAGCAAATTGATTATTCGCAAAGAGATTTGGTTTAATTGATTTGTGAACATATCAAACCTGATATTAAAGCTGATTTAGAATTTAGGATTCGCAAAGAGATTTGGAATTCCTAGGATTTAGATTTAGATAGTTTTCGCAACGAGAGTTGGTTAGCTATATTTTAGTGATTTGAGTTCAAGAACTGCGCTAAATCTGAATCCTGTTAGTTAGTTAGTCTGCATTCACTGATTTCCTGAGAAAAACCCTGAGCCTATATTTCTCAATTGATTTACAACTCCTTTAAATTTCTGCACTGCTTTTAATTACAACTGTTTGGCTTAGCGTAATTCGACACTATAGAATCTATTGTGCGTTTCTGTGAGTCTTCTGTGGTTCGACCCCTAGCTATACTATTACAACTGCTTTAGTACTTTAGGGTATTAAATTGAGCATATCAAAACCAGAGGCAGATCAAGAGCTAAACTTGAGAATTACAAGGGGTTGAAGAAGGAAGAAGATAAGTTCTTCTACAAACCCTATTCTACAGCTCTGTAATCTCTCCTTGCTCTCTGCTTGTCACTCCTTCTTTCTTCTCATCTCTCTGCTAGATCTTTCTGTGACGTTATCTTCTTTATGCATGTGCAGGTACAGCTCATCATCCTGAGCTCACGCTAATTCACCCTGCGTAACAACCTTCTGTTGACCAGAATACACTGCACATAGACACTAACCAAAAACGACACAGCTTCATCACTTGGGTAACTTGTGCTTTCTTCCTGTTGGGCCTGATCAATTCCCTTTAGGCCCAGCTTCAGCAACAGCCCAAGACTGAAATGTGGATCGACTCTCACATTCTCCACCTCGATCCCTTTCAGACAGAACCCGCGAACTCTTCGCCTTCCTCTATCTCTTCGTTCCGACACGCTGCCGAAACCCTAGATCTTTACCGATCTAGATCCAACTCCTTCTCCGAGCTAGGTTCAGTCTCTGAGTACCCTCAGACGACTTCTCCCATCCTCAAACTTTGTTACCGGCACAGGCTTTGTGAGGATATCCGCCGGATTCGTTTTAGTATCGATCTTTGAAACCACAAGATCTCCCTCTGCAATCACATCCCTGATGAAGTAGTAACGAGTCTGGATGTGCTTCGTCCTTTCGTGGAAGACGCTGTTCTTGGCAAGGCAAATCGCGCTTTGCGAGTCACAGAAGATCTCGACCGTCTTCTGTTGAAAGCCCAGCTCGCAGGTAATTCTTTTCAACCATAACGCTTCCTTAGTCGCTTCGGCTAGAGCCATGTATTATGCTTCCGTTGTTGACAACGCAACGATCTGTTGTAGGCCAGAACGCCAACTCACTGTGTTACCTCCAACCTGGAAGACATAGCCTGTAATCGATCTCCTTCGATCCAGGTCAGTAGCGTAGTCACTGTCACAGAAACCTTTGATGTCAAATTCCTGTGATTTTGTAAATGTCAGCTTGCAATCTGAACTTCCCTTAAGGTATCTTAGAACCCATTTAACCGCTTGCCAGTGTTCCTTGTTAGGTGCACTCATGAAGCGACTGACCAGCCCCACTGCATGAGCTATATCAGGACGTGATCCAACCATGGCGTACATTAGACTACCGACAGCACTTGAGTAAGGTACCTTTCTCATATGAATCTCAGTTTCAACTCTTTCTTCAATCTTAGTACTCGCTAGTTTGAAATGACATCCAATTGGAGTTTGAACTATCTTCAGATCAGTAGCATCAAAACTCTTAAGAACCTTTTTAATGTATGACTCCTGAGATAAGTAGAGAATACCTTTACTTCTGTCTCTAATGATATCTATGCCTAGGATCCTCCTTGCAGGTCCTAGGTCCTTCATTTCAAACTCATGGCTTAATAAATCCTTAACCTTTTGAACCTCCTTCAACTCTTTAGCTGCCACTAACATATCATCAACGTAAAGTAAAAGATACACCAAACTTCCATCACCACATGCCTTGAAATACACACAACTATCCAGCTGACTTCTTGAAAACTTTTGTGTTTTCATGAATTGATTAAACCTTAGATTCCACTGACGAGGAGACTGTTTAAGACCATACAGAGATCTCTGTAATAAGCAGACCTTGTTACCCTTAGAATATCCCTCAGGTTGCTCCATCAGGATCCTTTCATCTAAATTACCATGTAGAAACGCAGTTTTTACATCTAATTGTTCCAACTCAAGATCCATGTTAACCACCATAGAAAGAACTAGTCTTATTGTAGTGTGCTTAACAACCGGAGAAAACACTTCATGATAATCAATTCCCTCAATCTGAGAAAACCCTTTTGCAACAAGTCTTGCCTTAAACCTTGGTTCTTCCAATCCTGAGATTCCAGGCTTGAGCTTGAATACCCATTTGCAACCAATAGTTCTTTGTCCTTCAGGTCTATCAATGAGCTTCCATGTGTAATTCTTGTCTAAAGAATCCATTTCTTCATCTGTAGCTCCCAACCATTTATCTCTATTAGTTCCTTTTATAGCTTCTTGAAATGATTTTGGTTCTTCAACCTCAATCAGTTCTGCTGCACTCAGAGCATAAGCTGCTACATAAGACTCATCTCCATCATCAAATCTACTCGGAGGTTTAACATTCAATCTTCTTTCCCTATCTCTTGCCAAGAGATAATCACCAAGACCTGGTGTTGAATCATCTGATTCAGAGTCTTCTTCTGAATCTTCAACTACCTCTGACTCTGAGACAGCTCCACCTTCATCAGGAACTCCACCTTCTCCTGAAGTCTCTCCTTGAGTCAAAACTCCACTGTCACTTTCCCTGACTTCAATAGAAACCTTTTGACTTCCTTTCCTATTATGTCCTGTAACAGTTTTATCCTTTCCAATGTCTTTGAAAAGTGTATCTTCCCAGAAAATTACATCACGGCTGATGATGCATTTCTTTTCATCGTAACTCCAGATTCTATAACCTTTAACTCCCTGCGGATATCCCATAAAGACACCCTTCTTTGCCCTTGGCTTCAGTTTACCCTGATCAACATGATAATACGCCAAACATCCAAACCTCTTCATGTGAAAATAATCTGGTTTCACACCAGTCCACACTTGTTCTGGAACTTCTAACCCAAGAGGAACAGACGGTGACATGTTAATCATATAAACTACGGTTGATGCAGCTTCTGCCCAGAATGCTTCACCCAAACCTGTTTCACTTAGGAGACTCCTCACCTTTTCCAATATAGTTCTATTCAACCTCTCAGCTACACCATTCTGTTGAGGAGTGTATGGACATGTCTTATGCCTTAGGATTCCATGAGCTTTACAATGATCATCAAACATTTTGTTGCAGTACTCAAGCCCATTGTCTGTCCTTAGAGCCTTAAGCTTCTGTCCACTTTGATTTTCCACAAACATTTTCCACTCAACAAACTTGCCGAATGCTTCATCCTTAGTCTTGAGAAAATAGAGCCAAACCTTCCTTGAGAAATCATCCACAAATGAAATATAGTATTGACACTTTGATAAACTTGGTGTAACATTTGGAGAACCCCATAAATCAGAATGAACATACTCCAACTTTTGCTTTGAAATATGTTTTCCTCTTTGATAAGACAGCTTATGAGACTTCCCAAGAATGCAGTATTCACACTTCTTTAGCTCGGCTATTTCATCAGACTTTAATAACTCCTTCTTGACTAAAACCTGTAAACCTTTTGCACTCATATGTCCCATTCTGCTATGCCATAGCATTGTCTTATCATCTGCTTTAACTGCTGCATTAACCTGCTCCTTCACTGGTTTACCATCAAGAATATAGAGAGTATCTTTGTAACTCCCAGCAAGAACTTCTCTTTCTTTATAAAACACTTGTAGTCTGAAATTTTTAGATTGAAACCAACAGCCTTGTGACTCCAACTGTCCTAATGAAATCAAATTCCTCTTTGCCGTAGGAGAATACCTCACCTTAGTTAATATAACAATTGAGTTGTTATTGTTAACTATCTTCAAACTCCCCATAGCCGTGACTAGACAGTGAGTATCATTACCCATTAGGATCTTTCCCCCATCAATATCTTGAACATCCGATAGTAGATCTTTCCTATAGGTTAAATGATACGAGCATCCTGAGTCAAGAACCCATCCATCCTTAGAGTGAACTTCTGATGCCGTTAGCAATATAGGTTCTTCATCTATAACCTGTCCAACATTAGCCTGAGAGTTAGATGATTGTACTCTTTTTGGACAATCTTTCTTGAAATGTCCTTCGGCTCCACAAATCCAACATGCTCTCTTCCCCTTAATCTTTGATTTGCCTTTGTCATATTGCTTGTTTTTATTGTTGAACTTCTTCTCAGTCTGAGGCTTAGACTGAATGAATAAACCCTCATTGCTTGTCTTCTGCACATTAGTTCCTTTCTGCTTCAACTCAGTTTCTAAGGAATAGGCTGCTGTAGTTATTTCCTTTAGAGTTATAGTTTGCTGTCCACCTCTGTACTTGAGTGTGTGGACAAGCTGAGCAAAGTGTGAAGGCAAGCCATTCAATAGAATTACCGCTTGATCTTCATCACTTAGTTCCACATCTAGACTTGCAAGATCTGAGATAAGCTTGTTAAAGGTATCCAGATTCTTGTCTAGATTCTTTCCTTCTTCCATCTTGAAACTATAGAACCTCTGTTTTAAGTAGAATCTGTTAGGTAGTGATTTATCTTGGTACTGTGATTCAAGAGAATCCCACTTGGCTTGAGCAGATTTGTGCTTCAAGCCAACCTTCCTCAGCACCATATCAGTCAGACTCATACTCAACAGATTTCTAACCCTACAATCCTTCTCCAACCTTTTAGGGTCAGCCTTGACTTCTTCAGTTTCAGTTCCTTTCCCTTTAGGATCTGGTGTAGACGATGATGTCTCACCATCAATCCTTAGAACTGAATCAAGTCCAAGAATCTCGAGCTGGGCTAGAACTCTATGCTTCCATATAGCATAGTCACCTTCCCCATCAAACTTCTCAACCTCCCATCTTCCCTGTGTAGGCTCAACCATCTCGCTTCAGTAGATCTGATACTGAAACCCAGACAACCAGAAATATCCAAGCAAGAACACCCAATATCCAGAGAATTCCAACAACACAGCACACAGAGAATATCCAAATGTAGATCAGATGAAGCAACCGTAAACCAGTATATCTAGATAAGCGAATAACCTGACTCAGAAACCAGGTGCTAGATCTGATACCTGCTGAGTCATTCTCCTTCTTGATCCAGAAAACCAGAAACCACCTTTGACCGCTCCAACCAGTGAGCTCTGATACCACTTGTTGTGATTTCTTTATCCTCTGGTTCGATAACCTGCAATGATAATGATCTAAACACTAATGCTCTGTTTTGTGTTTGTTGTTTGAGTAAGGAAGAATGATGAACTAGACACAAGATTACAAGTTCCCAAAGCCTAAATCACCGGCCAAGGTACGTCTTGGAGAGCTAACAGCCAGCTCTCAGGGCTTATACTAGAAGATAGTCTTGTGTACAAGAAACCAGAGGCAGATCAAGAGCTAAACTTGAGAATTACAAGGGGTTGAAGAAGGAAGAAGATAAGTTCTTCTACAAACCCTATTCTACAGCTCTGTAATCTCTCCTTGCTCTCTGCTTGTCACTCCTTCTTTCTTCTCATCTCTCTGCTAGATCTTTCTGTGACGTTATCTTCTTTATGCATGTGCAGGTACAGCTCATCATCCTGAGCTCACGCTAATTCACCCTGCGTAACAACCTTCTGTTGACCAGAATACACTGCACATAGACACTAACCAAAAACGACACAGCTTCATCACTTGGGTAACTTGTGCTTTCTTCCTGTTGGGCCTGATCAATTCCCTTTAGGCCCAGCTTCAGCAACAGCCCAAGACTGAAATGTGGATCGACTCTCACACAGACTTTTTGTCGACTGTTCTTCGCTTTGAATTCCACTAATACATGTTACTATTAGACTACGAATATTTCACTATCAAACACATACACGTGTATACGTATGTCAATGAAACTATCATGCATGTAAATTGTAATAGTTTAAATTGCATTTTTAATATAAGCCCTCTCCTAATTTTATTTATTTAGGTTCTTAACATGTTTTTATTGCTAAACATTTTTTAAAAATATAGTAAATTTAATGAAATTTTATATAGGTTAAGAAATTAAAATTTCGTTCTTTATGTTTGTTTCACTTTAATAAGTTCAACAAATATATAGAAATTAAATAATAAGAGTTTTATTTTTCTACGACGTAAAAGTCCATTTCTTAAATAACTTATACATGATATTCTTTCTATATATTCTTGTAATATACGTTTACCAAAAACAAAAAAAATGAGCATGAAAAATGTAAATACCAAAAACAATCGGCAATGAATAGATTGGCCCAAATTTCTTATATAGTATTCAAAGTCCAAATTGCGTAGTGTACTGTGCGCGCATCATATATGACTGACTTGTGGTACAAGTAGAACATTCTGAGAAGAATTCAATCAATTTTGTTCTTCCTAACTATTTTGGTAGCCCCACTTATAGATTATAAGTGATTTAAATGGTAAATATCTAGTTAGAGAGTTTTATTTATTTATCAATCAACAATCTCCATTATGCGAGTTTGAACATGAGAACTCTCCAACACACACCAATCTTTTAATTAGAGTTTAAAATATATTTTTAGGAGAAGAGAACAAAAATAAAACCAAAAAGCATTGTAAATGTAACTACATACGGTAACTTAATCAGGATCGCATTAAAAAACTTAAGAAAACTAATCCATCTCCAGAATATGAAAAAACCAATTACTCTTAGAAGCCATACAAAGATTGTATAGCCTCTCAGTTATAAATAAGAACGGAATACTCGATCCGTTCTTATTTCGAGTCGATCATTGATCGCATTAAAAAACTTGTGATAATCAATCCATCTCCAGAATATGGAAAAACCAATTACTCTTAGAAGCCATACAAAGATTGTATATCCTCTCAGTTATAAATCATTCTTCAACCACATTCTTTATACAAACAGTTGAAATATTGGGAAACACTTTTAAAAATTATACCTATGGGTAACACTTTTAAAAATCCAATTCATCAGTGTATTTGACAATGATGTGCTTGGAATTCTAGAGTCAGGAGAGTGATTTAGTTTGCTTGAAAGGATTAGATCTGTTTCACACTTGCGTGCTCCTGAGACATCGCCATTTCCGTGAACGAGGGACCTTTTCTAGAAGCATTTGCAGGCCGATGTTATTTGCTGACACCCCAAACATGTACCTGTTCATTTCAATTGGAACACAGACGAGTGTAAGTTTCAAAAGCAGATCCTTCAATAACAACAGTAACTTCGAACTATTAAGCGAAACAATGTTTCTGTGTTTGGAGTATCTAAGGAGGAGATTATTCTAGTGTAAGAGATCTACTTCGTCTATGTATCAAGTATTTTTCGGTTCACAGTTTTTACAAGGATTTTTTGCGTACAATAAGATATGCGAGACCGAAACTAACCAAAGTTTGTTACAGACTACTTACTTGCTTCGACGAGCCTTTCTTCTCCAAGAAACAAAAGACGTGATCCACTGCATAGGGATAATAATCAAAAGAACAAGTTAGAATAGAACAAGTTGCACCCTACCAGTAAAATGTGTGCCATAAAGAATCATAACAACCCAAGAATAGGGACTAAGAGAGCAAAATCACCTTAAAGACTGGCGTAAAAGTCAATGGCCCGGCAATGGATGCTTTCCTTAGAGGCAACCTCCGTTGAGGGACAACTTCCTTTGATAGATGTTGAGCAATTTCTTTCAACAGTACCATTTGGGCGTTTTCGGTCCTTATAGACAGAAACGCCTGTTTCATTGATTCCCTGTCAGCTTCCAGTGCTTGAACCCTCATGTAGAGTTTCGTTATATCAGGATCACCAAGATCCCTTTGTTCTCTCGGGAAAACCACATTGACATTGGAAGTTTCAGCCTCAAGCTTCTGTTCAGTTACACCACTATGAGACACACTGTGATGGACAGAGTCAATTGTATAAACTCTATCACTCATGTCATCTCCTATATCCGATGAGTCATCTTTAGCATAATTATCTGAATATGAGACATTTTCCACTTTCTTAGAGCTGCAGCTTTCGGACCTCGGGGAATCAGCAAAAATATCAGGTCTAACTTCGTCAGATGCTCCCAAGAGTGAACTTGAGCCAGCGGTGGAAATCCTCCTAAAATGTCTCTGACGCCTAGGACTCTGACCAGCCACTAAGTTTTCTGAAACATTCCGCCCTCTCGCTCTCGGGAAATCACCATCCAACTGCGTAAAGCTAGGGTTTGTCGTCTCCATCTGGCTGATTCTTAGATCCAAAGTCTTCAAATGTTCTCTTCCATGAGGCGAATCAGCTGGTGGGTAGTTTTCATCATCTGCAACATAGATATCAGCCTGCAGAGGATCTTGGTTCTCATTGACATTGCACTTTAAGGGAGGGTAGTCATACGTAGGGGGTTCATATTCAGAATCGATGTCGATCATGGTGCTCGGGTTACGACTAAGCAAGCTCTTGTGAGCATCAGCATCTGCCTCGGTGCTCATCATTCTGTGCTTATAAACCTGAGTTTCACATGTAAGAGCCAGAATTGTCTGCTCCCTTTGATAGACGAGATCTTCCAATGCCAAGATCTCTTGCTGGTCATGTTCCATCTTCTCCTCAACGTAAAGCTTATATTGTCTGAGTTCCATCTGGAGCTCAGCCTTTTCGTTCTGCAGCCTCTGCATCACAGACAATGTTTCAAATGCAGCCGATGATGAAGCATTCCGCTCTTTCTCGAGTTCATCATAGAGATCCTGGATCGATTGCTGTTGACTGCTAACAGTCTCGCGTAGTAGTTCGCATTCGTTCTCGATATGCACTCTAGGATTAGAAAACAGCTCTAGGTCGTCGAGCTCCGGTATAGAGAGGCGTTTCTGGCTCTGTAATTCGTCGTGTCGTCTCTTCACAGATCGAATCCAGGAACGTGGAGAGCAAACGCATCCACAGTCACAACATTTGATATGATATCCGGCTGACGGAGACTCCATTCCCAATTCCATTATCCAAAGATTCTTCGAAAGAGGAAGACCTAAATCGCAGTAAGGCCGTAAAGGTTGTTGCATGCGATGCGAAGAAATGAAAACAGCCTTCAATTTTGTAGCAATCGGAATCCGAAAACGGAAGATTTGAAGCCTTACCTCTCCGTCTCCGTCTCCGGCTCCGGCGACCCAGGAATATGTAAAAGCTAATTTCGAGATTTTGTTTGTTTCACAAAAACAGAAGAAGAAAACCAAAATCAATTTATCGTAGAGGAAAATGTCGAAATTGGAAAGGAATAAATATCAAATTATGTATGTATGTATGTAGAATAATTTTTTTTTTTAAAAGTATTCTTCTTTCTGTGTGTTTGTTTTGACTTTTGACTCCCGTCTCGAGGAGACGATGCTGAATGAACGTTCAGGATGAGGTGTTTTGTGTTTAGATGAACGGCTGAGATTTGGTTTACCTGAGGTGTCTTTACCTGTACAAAAAAAAAAAAAAGTAGATGGCGGCATGATCTGGATTTTACAAGAGTTTTAGAGGGATATAGTTAAATAATATTCTTTCAGATGCTTTTTCCTTTGCTTGCAATTTCTGGTTATAGTGGAGTGGTTCAATTATGTGATGAGAGTAATCTATGTTGGTCAAGATCAGAAATTAATTTTTTACCGAAATGGAATTATAACATTTAATTCATTTGGTCACTGAAATTTTCACATGTTTTTTTGGGTCTTAGTATTAGTCGGTGTTGGAAATAATGCATAGACCCTTTGGTATAATAAGACTTAACATCCTGCATCGGTAGAAATCAGTGATCTCCTAATTTAACTAGATCACCAGAGTTATTAAAAAAAAAAACTTATGTTTGCTTCGTCATAGGTTTCATCCTTTGAAGTGGACTATTTCATCCCTTATTCAGTAAACCTATATCTTATCTATCTATAAGTCAATTTTGTGTCTTTGTAAGAGCATCATTAGTGGGAGTCTCTCACAATAAAATAATAATAAATTTTGAGAAATTCATGAGAAAGAATGACAAGAGTTTTTTAAATGAAAAATTTTGAGAAACTCATGAGATACCCATATGCCACATGTATTTATTTAATTGGCTCAATTTTTTTATAACTTAAAATTTAATCAAATAATTAAAATATATTTAAAATAATAATAATATATTATTGAGAGACTCTGAAACTTCGGCTAATGATGCTCTAAACTACATTTATCGACCAGGACCTTCTTTTTAGATTTAAGTATGTGATTGACCAAAAACAATTGTTTATTGCAAACATTAAATTTTGCTCACTGTTTTTTGGGCTACTTTTAATCTCGTCTTATCATCAAAACGCTTTGCAGTTTCGATTTAATTATATAATAAGTTTATCTATTTTAGTCAATTGCCCCAAAAATATCAAAAACAAATTTTTTAAGAAAAAGATCTGCTTCCTCCGATCAGAGAGAGAGAGAGAGAGAGATCAACGAGAGTCATCGTCACTCCCAGAAGAAACTCAAAGGTAAGACTCGTTGACATTTCCCTTGAAGCTTTATTATATGCACTTCTCGGTCGGAAAGCCGCTGACTTTATCCCTAATCTCTCGAACTAGGGCTTCTTTCTCTCTTTCAAGCGTCGCTAATTTACAGGCCAAATCTTTGCTTCCATTCTAATTTCTTAACCCCTTTCATAAAATTACTCTTATTTACACCAAGAATACAACTTCTATAATACATATTTGTTCTTCCTTTTCTCTGATTTTCTGGAAACGTCTGAAGATAACAAAAACTTATACTGTGACGGGTTTTCCCCAAACATGGGCTTGCTTGTTGTCCGTGTTTTTGCTATCATGTCTTTCAAAGCATACTTCTTCACTTCTATATGGTTTCTTTGTGATTCATGACAAATCTTTCTTCTTGTGTTGTTATGAAACAGATAAAAGATGCTTGGTTTCCCTTTAGCTTATTGTTGTTGAAATCTCAGGTTTAATGGCGAGGCAAAGGACGAAACAGTTGGAACAAATCAAGATTGGTCCTTCCAAGTTGGGTTTTGATGGAGAAGAAGAAGGTTGGGTTTTTGTTAAAAAGCAGAGAGTCATCATTCTATTACCTTCTCTTCCTCTACCTCAACCTTTCACTGTGGAGAAGCCTGCAACTTCCCAGTCACAAGCTGAGCTGAGAGACTTTGTTGCTGCTTATACTCAAGAAACTACTGATGTTCACACTGCGGTGCCTTCTCTTCCTCTACCTGAACAATTTATACTGCAGAAGCCTGCGACTTATCAATCACAAGCTGAGTTAAAAGACGTAATTGCGGATGTACATGAAACTGCTCCTGCTCATACAATGGTGTCTTCTCTTCCTCTACCCGAACATTTCATACTGCAGAAGCCTGCAACTTCTCAATCACATGCTGAGTTAGAAGACGTAATTGCGGACATGCATGAAACTGCTCCTCTTCATACAGTGGTGCCTTCTCTTCCTCCACCTGAGCATTTCATTTTGCAAAAGCCTGAAACTTCTCATTTACAAGCTGAGGTAAGAGATGGTATTGCGGATACGCAGAAAACTACTCCTGTTCACACAATGGTTCCTTCTCTTCATGTACCTGAACATTGCACTTTGCAGACACCTGCAGCTTCGCAATCACAAGCTGAGTTAAGAGCGGAGACGCGCAAAGCTACTATTGTTCACACTGTGGTGCCTTCTGTTCCGGTAACTGAACAGATCCAGATCACTTTGCAGCAACCTGCAACTTCTCAATCACAAGCTGAGTTTAGAGCCGAGACGCGCAAAGCCACTCTTGTTCACGCTGTGGTGCCTTCTGTTCCGGTAACTGAACATTGCACTTTGCAGAAACCTGCAACTTCTCAATCACAAGCTGTGTTAAGAGCCGAGACGGGCAAAGCTAATCTTGTTCACACACTGGTGCCTTCTGTTCCGGTAACTGAACATTGCACTTTGCAGACACCTGCAACTTCTCAATCAGAAGCTGAGTTAAGAGCCGAGACGTGCAAAACTACTCTTGTTCACACAGTGGTGCCTTCTCTTCCTGTACTTGAATATTGCACTTCGCAGAAGCCTGCAACTTCTCAATTACAAGCTGAGCCGAGAGAATTTGTAGCGGATGCTCACGAAACAACTGATTTTCACGCTGTGGAACCTGACGCCTGTCCTGATTTCACCTCAGTAGACAAACCGGAGATAGTTATGGCTCGCGATCTAACAACCAGGAAAGCTCCAGGACCAAGGAGATCACTGCAAGATTGTAGAATAGATCCGGAAAGAAGATTGGCGATTCACAGGAGCCGTACAGGTTACAAGCCCATAAGGTTTCCTAAAGTGATGTGCAGCTCTGTTGTTATGGATAATGAGAAGCTGAGAGTAGTGAATCTGGAGAAGAAGGTTGAGAGAGCGGGGGGATTGAACGAATGGGTTGGATCGATAGGATTGGGGAGAGAGTTTGAGAGGATGTTGAGAGGACAGAGGATGAGTAAGTTTCAAATGGCGAATTTGACAATGGAGAAGCTTAAGCATATGGGTGCTTTAGCCGTTGGACCAAGAAGAAAGCTTATACATGCAATTGGTTGTGTCTATCACCCACATTGTCTTCGTGCTTCCTTTAACTAAAAATACAATCTATTTGAAATTTAGTCATTCATTGGCCAATGAAAAACTTTGAAGAGAGAGATTTTCAATTTTGGTTCACTTATTGTATAATGGTCAAAATTTGATGAATGCTTGTAAAATTTTAGGTGGTGAATGCAACAATGTATTTTATCTTATTGGTATGTAGTATCGTTACGTGTAAGTGTGAAATGCAGAAATGTCACCTACTATTTGATAAAACATGATGATTCCCATCCAATCATTAAATAGTTAACATTACATATGCGATAAATATATCAAGATCTTGTAGTATATTTCAATATTTAATATAAACAAAATAGATTAACCCTAGCAGACAAGATAATAACGGTGGACCAATGTACTCCTTATTCATATTACACGACAAGATTTTTATTAAAAAAAAGGATAAGATAAATTTGTTATCTCCTTGGTACAATTTATTAAGTCAGAATCTGCATTTGCACAGATCTATCGACGGATGTCGTGGTAAGCACGCGCCAAATCTAAGGGTCATTGGTGTGCCACGTCATATGGAGGAATCTTTGGCGGCGTGAAATTGCGGCGTCTTCATAAATTAATCATCACAGAGAAATCGAGAAAACCTTTCAGGAAAAAGAAAAAAAAAATAGAAACCAAGAGGAGTGAATCTCGGCGATGGCAATCAAGGACCTGGCGGCGAACGACGATGCATCTCTTCCTCTGATAACATCTCCGCCGTCTGCTACGACCGGAGACAGAACCACGGCTCTTCAGACGCTCGGAAACATTATCGTCTCCATCGTCGGCACGGGCGTCCTTGGGCTCCCTTATGCATTCCGTGTCGCCGGATGGTTCGCCGGATCTCTCGGCGTTATTATCGTCGGATTTGCCACCTATTACTGCATGCTCCTCCTCGTTAGTTCCTTTTCCCCTTCCTGAAATCAAACTCGATTTTGATTGATTCGAGTTTTTGATTTCTGAAATCGATTCACATTATTGTTTTTTTTTTTTTGATATATATTTATATGCAGATTGAGTGCAGAGACAAGCTGGAATCGGAAGAAGGAAAAGAAGAATCGAAAACATATGGTGATTTAGGATTCAAATGTATGGGAACAAAAGGTCGATACCTGACTGAATTCCTCATATTCACTGCGCAATGTGGTGGATCAGTAGCATATCTAGTGTTCATAGGCCGAAATTTGTCATCTATATTCAAATCATGTGGATTAAGTATGGTCTCCTTCATCTTGATCCTGGTTCCAATCGAAGCTGGATTGTCGTGGATCACTTCTTTATCAGCTCTCTCTCCTTTCAGCATCTTTGCTGATATATGCAATATCATTGCAATGTGTTTCGTTGTGAAAGAAAATGTAGAAATGGTGATTCAAGGAGACTTCTCGTTTACTGACAGAACAGCCATTTCGTCTACCATTGGAGGCTTACCGTTTGCTGGAGGAGTTGCAGTCTTCTGTTTTGAGGGTTTTGCAATGACGTTGGCTTTAGAAGGTTCTATGAAAGATAAACAAGCTTTCCCTAAGTTGTTAGCTAAAGTGCTTGCCGGGATTACATCTGTCTATGTGTTGTTCGGCTTCTGCGGTTATATGGCTTACGGCAATGAAACAAAGGATATCATCACACTCAACCTCCCAAAGAATTGGTCTGCCATTGCCGTGCAGGTAAACACTTTGCCTGACCGAATGTTTTAATGCTTATATAAACTTGTGTTTCTCGTATTTCTTCCTTATGATTTTAGATTCATATGCACTGTCTTGCTTATGATTTCTCCTTGGGAGATTAGGTGTGAAAGCTCGTAATTCGTTTTTGAATCTGTTCTAGTTTGATGGATTATATGTAAGTGTCCTTCTACTCTATTGCATCTCTGTGTTTCTTGATCATGTGAAAAATCTCAGATGGTAGAAACTCAGTACAGTACTTATCTTTTTCAGTTTTCTTTGGTTTAAACAGATTGGCTTATGTGTGGGATTGACGTTTACATTCCCGATCATGGTACATCCGCTTAACGAGATCATAGAGCAGAAACTGAAAAGGATTAATTGGCTTCAAAAGCATCATCATGATCATCAGTTCAGCAACGAAACAGTTTCAGTCTCCAAATATGTAATCTTCATCACGAGGACGCTTTTGGTGGTAGGACTCGCAGCAATCGCGTCATTAGTCCCGGGATTTGGTACATTTGCATCTCTGGTGGGAAGTACTCTGTGTGCACTCATATCATTTGTGTTGCCGGCTTCTTATCACCTCACGCTGCTCGGTCCATCGCTAAATGTATGGAACAAATCGGTTGATGTTTTCATTGTGATTTGCGGGTTGCTCTTTGCTGTCTATGGTACTTACAACACAATCGTTGGAGTGTGAAAAGGGAAGTAAGTAAATCTGTGTCAAACGAACACAGCAACAGAAAGTTGCTCATACCCAAAACCAAAATGTATAGCTGTTTTACATGTATGTGAAATCAGAAGATAGTGAGAAAAATCAAATTGTTGTTGTATTATGATCATTTAATGGGTGTCGAGAACTTTTTTAATTTTCCCAGAAGAATGATTGGTTCTATTTAAATATTTTACTTGGATGGGCATTAGATCCGATACCTCGTCAAATATATTTATTTCAGAATATCTGTCGTCATCCTATTAGATATAGTGAACGAAGAGTCGTATTAATAACCAATTGTTTTCAAAGAACGTCTTTTTCTGTTTATTAACATTGAATAAAGGAGAAAATATGAATTAATTTTGAAAGGCAATATTAAAATTGTAAAACGATATTTTTGTTGTTATGAAATAAATAAAAATAACTATACACCGTTATTATTTTTTTATTACAATAAAATGTCGTTTATAATAAACGACACTTTTAATGAAACGGAAAAAATATCATTTCTGTTTTTGTTTTTATTAATCTATAAATATTTAATAAAAATTTACTAATATTATAATTACTCATTTTTATTACAAGAAAAATGTCGTTTATAATTGGTAAAAAATATAGTTTATAATAAACGACACTTTTAATAAATAAGAAAGAATATCATTTATGTTTCTGTTTTTATTCGTCTAATATAAAAGATTTAATAAAAACGTACTCATCTTATAATTACTCATTTTCATTAAAACAAAAATGTCGTTTATAATAAACGACATTTTTAATAAAACGGAAATAATATTATTTTTGTGTTTATGTATTTATTTTTATTCGTGTAACATAAAAGATTTAATAAAAGCTTGATAATTTTATTAAATCTTGTAGCCTCATTATAATTAGTATGAATTATAATAATTTTCTTCCTTATTCAAAGTTATTAAGACATATATTAATTCGTGTAACATATTAATTTTCTCCCTTATTCACAGCAGTCAATAATTCTAAATTTTACCATAATTAATTTTATATTATATTTAATATTTTACTTTAGTATGAATTATTCACCTTCATCATTTGTTTTTATTTATTTTCTAATTATGAACCCGTTAACTAATTCCAATTGTCTCGAGTAAGAAAGAAATCTCGGTCATACAAAAGTTGACCCAAAAAAAAAAAAAAAAATCAATCATAAATATATTCGGTAAATATATGGTAGTCGTTTTCTATCCTTGACTATAGAGTCACCTATGGTTAATGTTTTAGTCTTTTAGATTTATTGTCGTTCAAGATTTTTAACACAAATTAAGAACTTTTATTTTATTTCTATATTTTATTACTAATCTAAGTTATTTAGATTTTAATTATAATTATTATTTTTCATTTTCAATTTTTATCATATTCATCTTGTAGCCTGTTAATAAAAGTATTCTAATTATGAAATTTGGAATGAATTAAATATATTTTAGAAGTGTTGACTACCAAAAACAAAACAAAAAATAGAGGGGAACCAAAACTTAACGTTCGTATATATAATACAACATGGATTCTCAAGAGTAGATCATCCATGGCTAATTTGGATCCAAACAATAAAAATCACTTGTTTGATCTAAATACCATACCAATGAGTAATGATGATCATGACTCTCAAATTGATTCTGTTCATGCAACTCATGAAGAAACAAATACCGAAAGTGGACAAACACTACCTGTAAGGTTTACATCATTTCCAACAAGTTCCATTTTAATCGATCCCAGCTTGATCCCGAAGAAAGAGCCTAATACTCATGTCGACCAACTAAATGAAGATCGCTTTGTTGGAGATCATCCAGGTAAATCAAATCGTAATCTTCTTCTTCTTCTTCTTCTTCTTTTTTTCTCGGTTCATGTATATATTTATTTATAAATTGTGTTTCTCGGTTTTTTTCTCGGTTTTTTCAGTAGAAAGTCATTTTTTAAAATTGTGTTTTACTATTTTGGACCAGCACCGAAGGCCAGGCGTAAAAGAAAAAAGAATTTAACTAATTGTGAAAAACAAATCATCTACAATGCTTTATTGGAAAGGAATGAATACGGAAGAGTGCATGGAAGTACCACAAAAGAGGTATCAGAGTTGTTTTCGATTCATATACGAACTGTTCAAAGGATATGGAAAATAGCTAAAGACACTCCTCATGGTGAGTACGTTGATCTGTCTCAAAAAAGGAAAAAGACTTGAAGACATCATGGCCGTAAAAGAAGTTGCAATTTTTAATATTCACTAGATGAATACCCGTGTATACACACGAATTTTTTTAATTAATATTTTGAATTTAGTAAAAAATAAACGAATCAACTATATTTTTCTTTTTTTTTTTTGGAAAAAAAAAGATTTCATCATTCCGTTACAGACATACATCACGATTAAGAAGTCATGTTAAATAAGAAAACTCATAAAGACCCAATGCTTGCTTGATATATCCTATAATAGTAAGGATAGTTATCTAATTGGGATATCTATTGGTGGGTGATCCCTTATTTTATCTAAAAACACAGGTAATATGAGAATGATTGGATTGCTAATTGATAGCTTGATAGCTTGATAATACAGTGTTTAAGATGTAATCATAAAGAATATAGTTTATTGAACGCCCATCTACAGAGTAACAGAGATATGTTACCGCAAGAATCTGAGGCTTGGAGTTGATGCCTTTATGGTTAATTCAAAGGAGCATGTCTTTATATAAACTCTTCCTTGATCCATATTGTAAACAACCTATGATCATGACAGCAATGTTTGGCCATAATATTCCTTTTGATAGATATCATTTATAAGTAATCGTAAATTGAATCACGGACTATGTGAACATTTATGCATATACATGGCCTTGAATTTCTATCTATAACTCGAGCAGATTTTGCTAACCAGAATGGCCATGAAAATAAATCCATATTCTATAGTATCTAGCCTTTTGGTTTCACCATATCGCCCTATATATACTGATATATCTTGTATTAGTGAAGTTTAAAAAATTTCCTCCATATCCAAACTCTTAATCGATAATCTCTGAATGCAAAGTAGAATCTGAAAACCAAGTAAAGAGATTATGAAAAATTGAAAGATCTGGATATCTATGGTAATAAAATAGTGGACAAAGTCAGTATAATTGAGAAAACGAATGGAACCTTTCATATCTCTAGCGACAAATACTTATCATCATATGTTGCATTCGTAGAAAGCCACCACACAACCTTTGAAATCCACAACCTATTTTACACGATCCATATGCATACCCGAGCACCAAAGGATACATCTACTCATGAATCATCTAAGAACAAATAAAATAAAAATTCTCATGAATCATGTAAGAAAAAATGAAAAAAATAAAGATAAATTAAATCCAATAGAATGACAATTTTTTTAAATAGGTAGCATAAAGATAACTGGTTAACACCAAAATGTCATACCAACCCATTGACACTTGCGACAATCTTGTTTGTTTTTTTAGTTTTTGAAGATAATAAAGCTCACGAAACACAAAGCAGAGGGAAAAGGGAGACACTTGTAGATTAGATGTGTCTATTTAGATCTAAGTCTCATCTTTTCGTCTCTTCCTCTTCAATCTCCTCATCTTTAGAACTCATGACTTATTTTTCATAAAACCCTAATCGTCATTTACACCATTTTTATATATACAATCTTGTTTTGTCAACAAAGTTAAAATTACTTGACGTTTTAGAGGGTTTAGAATGTAAAGAGGAACACCATAGACTCCAAACGCCTTGATGAGAGAGTTTTAAGGGCTCAGAATACGAAGAGGAAGACGATACTCTTTGACATAATGTGGTATCTTAATTTATTTTTGGGAAATGTGTTTAAAAATCTAACCACATGTGATGTAATATATGGGTAGTCGACAAAAAAAAAAGACTAATGCGTAGACAATTGGTTGTGGTTACATATTTTGATCCTAACTATATATGTTGAACGAATGTAATTTATTTATCACAATTATATTTGATGAATACTATCAACGTGATTAGTTCGGTTTTCGTTGACAAAAAAAAAAGAAAAATTTTAGATAGGTTTCTTAGATTGTTTAGGTCGCACTAACTAATCAAAGAATCAAACAAATTTTGCCATAAAACAAGAATCCATTAATGGAAAGATCTTAACTAAAAGTTGGTGTTATAATTTCTTAAGTGGGGATCTTAGTAATCAACTCGTATCAAAAACATTCATCCCGTACCTTTTATTGTCGAATCATCTAAATCAGCTAAACTATTATTTTTTCAATGCTGATGTGTCATGGAGTGGGGGTGCTGATGTGTCATCTCCTTGTGAGACACACTCAGTCTTTACATATTATATTGTTTAGGTCGCACTAACTAATCAAAGAATCAAATAAATTTTGCCATAAAACAAGAATCCATTAATGGAAATATCTTAACTAAAAGTTGGTGTTATAATTTTTTAAGTGGGGATCTTAGTAATCAACTCGTATCAAAAACATCCATCCCGTACCTTTTATTGTCGAATCATCTAAATCATCTAAACTATTATTTTTTCAATGCTGATGTGTCATGGAGGGGTGCTGATGTGTCATCTCTTTGTGAGACACACTCAGTCTTTATATATTAGATTTACGTCGACATACAATTATGACGATGTTGGATGAAGTACTTAAGATTCTTTCACTACATCACTATATATCGTGTGAAATAATAAGATCTTTTTTTTTGTCAACGAAATAATAAGATCCTTACTACATCTTATGCTTAATTTAAAACCATATTTGAGATAAAAAAAAAATATATATATATATATATATATATATATATATATATATATAATAGCAAGATTTTGATTTTGCCTATCTATGTTGGACATTTGTAGTTTGCGTCATGAACAAATTTTTTTTAATATGTATAATATTGTACATATTCATGAAAAATTGTTCCTATATACTTTTTTTTAGATTAATATGGCATAATCTGGGACTTGTTACACATCTGACTAATCCCCATAAATCAAAAGAAACCATGTTAAATCTATTGTGGCTAAGATGACTCGAACCCAAATGTCCTATATACTTTCTATTAAAGATGATCTCATACGAACATGATAGAATAATAACTTGCACAAAGACGAAATAAATATAGGGAAGATGAGACTCTCGAAATAAAACCGATTATATATGTTAAATTGAAGAACATGTTCTTTACATTCATGAAATATGGCCCCATGAAGATGTAAGAAAAAAATATTTTTAACAAGATAACAAAAGAACGCATGTTGATCCAAAGTTCCAAACGATGAAGAATTCTGATGAGTTGATTCAAAAACGATTTGACATTTGATTGATGTGTCAATCATCAAAGTTCTAGTATTAAAATATTTTAAATTTTTAGTGATATAATGGTATTACAACATAAGGCATGCTTGAAAAAGTTGAAAAGTTTATTCAGGCGATAATAAGTGAGTTGATTAATATTTAACGAAAAATAAACAATATTAATTTTTACATCAAAGAAACTTTGTGAGTTAGAGTTTGTCTTTCATTGGTATATATTTATTTTATTTTTTAAAATATTAAGTTATTTTAACTTGAAGTTATAAAATGTATTATTTTGCAAAAGTTATATTGAAAATTAAAAAAATGACTTTTGATTTAAAACAAAATAACAATCATAAAACGATATTTAATCTAAAATAAAAGGCATTGTTTAGTTATTTAAATTTGAGGTTATAAAAGATATTGTTCTGCAAAAGTTATATTAAAAATGATATTTGATTTGAAATAAAAAAAAACAATCATAAAACGATATTTAATATGAAATAAAAAGAATAGGAAAAAGTTTATTTTATTTTGTTTAAGAATATTAATTTACACCGAATAAAAAAACAAAAAAGGATATGTACATAGAGGTGATTAGTGGATAGAATTTTAGATTTGTAGAAATTTTACAATTAACTACAATTTTTAAAGCTAATACTTTAACAAATACAATAAAAAAAAATCAGTCTTATTTAAGTAAAATTCATAGTAAAAATCTCAATCAATTCCCCAGATTTTAAAATGATGCAGATGGAGAAAAAAATAATTTGTTAACACTAAAATGAGGATAAATTCACTACATAATTTTGGGTGAAACGTAGAGGGATAAAGTCTGAAAAATGTGTTATAAAAAAAAGATATGGCTTTACGAGCCAGGTAGGGGTCGAACCTACGGTCTTCTGACTAGGAAACAGACGCTCTATCCACTGAGCTACAGGAGCATTTGGTAACTACGAATCGTCGTACTTTAATTGATAACGATATTTCCTTAACTCAGATTCGTGTAATATCTTTGTACTACTTCCTTTCAAGGCTTTAAACCTTCCACACTTACGCTCTAAAGTCTAAACCCAAAAACTAACCCTTTTTCCGAATCCCAGTCTCACACATCTATACTTTTTTACGCTTTCAATTCTAGCTTTGATTTGATGTCCATTTTTGTTTTTTCTCGAATAATTTAAGCACTGACCTGATTCTAGACGAAGAACCAGGGCGTGTTAAGTATCACTGTAAAATTAGGGTATACAAAAGATGACGAAAGTAAAAATATAATATGTATTTTCATTGTTAGTCATATTCTTACTCAAAAAAGGCTTGGAACAATAATTTCATTAACCAAGAGAGGAAGTAATAACGGCAAACAAAAAGAAAATAGTAGAATACTAAAACATTTTGAACATAAATACTATACCTGAAAATACAATCCTAAATGAGGAACCAAAAAAGCCAACGCCCACCCAAATCAAAGAGCGCGGGGGGGGGGGGGGGGGGGGGGGGGGGGGGAGAGAGAGAGAGAGAGAGAGTCTCAGACAATACCATACTAACACCAAAAGAGTAGTTTGGAAGCAAAAGAGACCACACGAACGTACTACCGTCAGGGCCAAAATCAAAACCCATTCCCTGGAAGATATATATATTTCATTTTGGTTATCATCATCAAATCTAGATTGAGACTCTCTACATCCTACCCTCACACTCTTATATTCCTCCATGGCTCTCTGTCCTAGTTGTATATTTTCACCGGCTTCTCATATGCGTGTCGGTTCTACAACAAGAGAATTTCAAACATATTAACAGAGTTCAAAGAGAGAGAGAGAGAGAGAGAGAGAGAGAGAGGGCTTCTTAGAAAGAGAGACAGAGATAGCTTCCTACCTGATTTGCAGCATAAGCCCTTTTAGGAGCATTATCAATGTGCTCCAACCCAAGATACTGCTCCCACGCACCATATACATCTCTTCTCTGTTCCCATTTTAGTTTTCCAAAAAATATAAAAGAGGGTTAAAATTTCAAATTTCTTTTTAAGAATCTACAAGGACAAGAAGTCGATTTACCTGAAAGCGATTATAAACCACATCTGTGTCCTGCAAGTAGTCGGGTCGTCCCATTGAAAAAGAAGCAAACTTCCACTGGATAACACAAGAAAAAAAAAAAAAAAAAAACGCATTAACAATTATCCATTCTGCCGCCATTAATAACAAAAAACTTATTAACATTTCTGTAGCTATGGGGTCAAATCAGACAAAGACATGCATACCTTGGCAAAGTCCTCGTCAGGGACATGGAGTTTCTTTTGGATACGGGTCTTGATTTCTTCTAAAGTTTCACCTTCGTGGATTACCAAAAAGAAGGGCTCGCCAAAATTTTGTACTTGCTGCAGAAGAAACAATAGTTAAAAAGTATTCGACACCTCCAAGACACCAGACCCTCAATTAACTTTTTAAGTAACTTAAGCTTGATAGGGACTACCACCTGATTTTGTCCGGCCTCTTTAGTAAAATGGTACACGTGGATTAACCGATCATTGGGACCAATATTCTTCTCTTCCTCAGGTATCTGAATATAGTTAAAGAAGAAAGTCAGCATTTTTGAAGTCATTAACCAGCGCAAAAACTTTCAAGTATTATACAATTAATGTAGCTCAAACACAGCATCTCAAGCATTCAAATAGCCTACACAACTAGGTACAATGCGGTATATATGCTCCTCTAAAAAATTTATCAGTCCATGGGATCTACGCCTCTGAAAAGGCTCCACAACATCGCAAAAAGCAAAAAAATGATCTCCTTCAATTACAAATATACTTTAACCGTAGCAAGACAGACTATCACATCATTTTAATTTTGTCAAATCTGAAATTAAAAACAAAAATCGGCAAAAATTTTAAAGAAACAAGAATCCTATCTACAGGGAAACAAGGAATAAATCAAATAACAAAATCAAAAGGCCACAAGAGTCGAAATGATTGTGGACAATGACAGAACTACAGACAAAGAAGGCGAGGCCCAGTGATATACCTCTTCTGCACGTAAAGTCCAGTACTGGTCATTGATATTCTCAATTCTTTCAGTAGATGGAAAGATCTGCAAAGCGTACCCAAGCACATTGGATCAAAAGTTGCCAAGTTCCAGAAGATTGCCAAATTACATCAAACAATGTGGTACAGTCTACAAGCCATCATGTTAAAATAGTATAAAATAGTAAAAAAGACCTGTTTTACTAGTAAAAATAGTAGACCTGTTAAAATAGTAAAATAGTAAATAGCCATCATGTTAACAGAATTTAGCCTGTTACCTTGTAGATCTTATGGAAAAACACCTCAATCAACCTCAGTTCTGCATCTTGATGCGAAAGCTCCACCTGAAGCACAAGTGTAGATTTTATTTAAACCCGAAGAACATTAAACCAGCAATCATATGGAACAGAATCAATTAAAAAAGCAAGCCCTATGTAAGGAGGATAAAACCTATGTGGCCAATACGTAGAAATGCATGCAATAAAAGAACAAACAAGATTGCAAATAGATTGAAAAACCTTTGTTTTAAGTTCGTTAATAACATCTCCGACAGTACTCTGCTTAGGCAGTCTGATATTGTGGATAATCACCTGCAAAAATAATAATTATAAGGCTTGAAAGATAATTTCACGTATTGAAGGGAGCTACGAATCACAAATATAAGTTCAACACTTACTTCGTCCTTTGTGGCATGATGGAAAGCTACTTTTAGAGTCTTAAGACCTTGCAATTCTGGCAGAGGAATGTCCAGAACTTCATAATACAAAATGTCAGACGTCTGAAAAAACAAGAAACACTTGCAATAAGCAAATCCGCATTGGCATAGAAAGTCGAATATATAAGTTCACTCAAACCTACATCAATCACCTGATTATAGTGAGCTAGCATATCTGAAAGACGGTCTACTCCACGGTATTTGATAGGCTGAGGTTTGGGTTGCTGGGAGTAGCAATTGTGAGAAGTAAGTCTAATTTTCGATGGATCATCAAGGCCAAGCTTCTCAGCCAATCTTTCCACAACATCATCATAAGTGTGCAGCTTTGACCTGAAAGTAGAAGCATTATGAATTCCAAAATTGGAATTTACGATTTAAAGTTGTCCATAGAGGTACTTACAACTCCAAAGTAAACGCATCTTCTTTTGGTCTTTCCAGAGTACGAAAACGCACCACCTACATAAGTTACCACCAAATTAAGACACGGATCATCACAGTTTGACAGGGTAATACTGGAATATTTTCCAACTGTACACCAGAAGAAAATAATATGTTGTATCCTCATATTTTTGCAACTTAATACTATAACAATCGTTGCTCTACTGTTAGTATAGCTCAAACACGACACTCTATCCCAGTTCACTATTGCCAGCAGTGCCCAGTCAAATTATACCTCTCGATTCTGTACATACTCCAAAAATGATGGCACATCCGGATATGGACATTCACTCTCCTGGTTAGAAAGAGGTTTCTGATAGCAAATGATATCTCCATCTTCAATCTGAACGCGAGAAACCCATTTCAAAAACAGAGACACCAAACCATGAATCATTAAAGTTGATACAGTGAGAGCAACTTTACTTGACATAGTCTGAATGTAGTATTCTTATCCAGATGTTCGCACATTACACAAGGTTCAAACTTTATTTCCTGAAAATGGGCACGAAAAGTAACTCAATGGACTGTTTCATGGCCATAAGCATGATGGAAATGTAGCATTAAAAGGCACAAGCCCCTACCTCAAAGAGTTCTATTTCCTCATCAGGAGTAAATCCAGCCATTTGATTCAGTTGCCCTACTATATCCATGGGCTTACTGGAACTTTTCACCATGAGTCTGCCAACATATCTGCACCATATGGACAAATTTTTTGTAACAATGACGAAAGATGCAAATTCCAGTAAAGAAGAATAAGAGGAGTAAGGGTGACAGCTTCTTCATTTAAGAGGACTTCTTCATTTAAGAGGAAAATGAAAGAGAGTACTTTTACAAATAAAGATTATAAGAGTAGTATACCAGCTTTGTTTGAACAGATGTCAAAGTGGAAATTGGTGGATACTAAAATTACCTTAGTACTGCATTCTCAGGGTCATAGAGCTTAAAGAAAAGGAGAATATCTTCAGAAGATTTGTCTGGGAGAGGAATAGGACGCTCATCCTGAATATTTCAAGAATTAGTAAGCCTATTTGCTTTCTTCCCTTCGACGAATTGGTTTCAGAATTTCATTCAATGAATTGGCCTCAACAATTAAACTAGGCAACAAGGAACTATTACCGTTCCGCGCTCTATTTCCAAAAACAGCTTTAGTTCAGCATTGCTTGCCTTGTTAGATGCCTCTCTTATTTGTCCAACCTACAATAACAACTTAAAAATTAAAATATTCTAAAACGAAGACACTATTATAAGATAGCTGGCTTATACGAATACAATTATTGGCAAGGGGGGTTCGCTAGTCCACTAATGATGAGTATGAAATATGTAAAACATACGAGTCCATGGAGAACAAGATACACTTTTAGTTCGTGAGAAGCAAAAAAATACCTAGGCATGACAGTTTATGACGAGACCCAAAAAGTCCCCATACCTAACACAAGGATAATCCCAACTAGTAATATTTCTTAGAGCAGATAATATAAATCAGCAACGGTTTTAATGTGTTGTATATCCAAAATGTCCAGTACATGAATAATCATATATGAAAGAGGCAAACCATATGCATGAAATGAATTCTATATAAAAAAAAGGATAACTACCGTCTGTAATTCTTCATGAGGTAATAAGGGGCGGTTGGGACGATAAGTATGATTTTGCCGCTTTGCCCAAATCCAGAACCGCTGTAGTTGAACCGGGACACCAAATTCTTTGGCCACCTCTTCCTATATGAGGATAAATTGTAAACAGTGTTATAGCAACAACTACACAAGAAACTAGATAACTAGCAACAACTGGAAAATTCCTATCAAAGACGGCATCTTATAGAAAACTTAAAACAAACTAAATTCTGAACAAAAGCAATGATTTTTCTCATTAGAATCCTGATCACTATTCTTCTGCTCCAAGATATATTCAAGTTATCAAAAAGGAACTTTCTTCGCAAAACCCATCTCCTCATAAAGGAAAAAAAAACTTTGTTTGGAATAAAATAGGAAGATAGAGGCATCTACCTTAAATTGTTGAAAGGGGGTCTGTTTCTGGATTCGAAAACTCCGAACTTTTTCATGATCCACAAGATCAAAATATATATTCTTTCCAACTTGCTCACTGATGTCTTCATCTCTTGCGACCTGTACAAAAAGTATAAATTGCATAAGTAACTTCAAAATCAAATCTATACCAGTACTAGATCAGATAAGAACACATTTTCAGACCCAATTTAAGAAAAGTAGAAAACCTTGATTGTTGTGAAAAGGTGAGCTTGAGCCTTGTATTTTCTTTTATCTTCCTTTTCTTCTTGTTCTTTTTTCAGCCTCACCTGTCAGAACATGTTAAACTCATTCAGGCAAAACCTAGACAGGTAAGCAGAGGAAAAAGCGTGTAAATGAATTTCTTACCCGTAAATGTTCTGCAATATCTTTTTCATCAACGTTGCAAATTATTTTATCCTTGTCGCTTTCCCGGATATAAACAAGCATGTATGCGTTCGAGTATTTTGTGAATTTGAAAGGTGGATTATTGAAACCAGGATTATTCTGCGGTAACTGAAGAGACACCAAATTTGACAATACATTAAGTGAGAAAAATAAGACTTACAAAGCAAACATAGAAAACCTAGAAAGAGAGTGCTACCTCTTCTTCACCACCATATTGCTCTTCCAGTGCCCTTTTCACATCTTCCTTCGTTACGCGTTCATCATCAAATTTATACCTGAAAGAGTTAGAAATTTAGGTAGTCTATACGTAAAGCACGGAGCAAATATGTTCATTAGTGCCATCTTAACCCACACCAGAAACGACAGAAAAACGTAAACAAGAAGAAACTATAAAGATCAATTATACCGTGAATCCCAAATGTAAAACTAATATCACTACATACAAGTTTAGAGATGTGGATAGAAGAATCAAAAGAAATCCAATAGCATATCAAGTATCACAAGACATGACTTCACCTTGCTAGCCTAGATGATGAGCATAAAAGAGACGGAGAGTTAGTTTGAGACAATAGAAAAATACATACCACTGATCTGAAAGTGTTGGCCTAATAAAAGCATAATAATGCCCTCCATGCACTCCTCCACTATGAACTAAGACACTGCATAGAAATGAGCAGCAAAGAGTTCAAGCAAGCACATCAGGCAACACAAACAATTATTAAAGCATAATTCATGTTGTCTTTCACTCTCATAAAAGGAAAATTAACTGTCCATATATGAAGGAAATCTAAGCTACAGCAACCCGATTCCCTGAAAAGAGGCCTAGCAGTGAATCAAAAGAGCTTGATACTTGAAGAAAACATCCTAACATATTTATGTATAGTCCTGTTTGAATCTACTGTAACTCAAATTACAAAAGCCAAGATACAACGGAAATATATACCTGTGGAGTGTGTAGAGATTACGGACACTCTTGTCAGCATCAGGGGATAAATATTTTCCATCCTCTCTGTCGAGATCCAGTTGAAGAGGAAACTCATATCGATCATTTATCTATAAATAAAGCTACGTCAGCACTCACAGATTGATATTACTGCAAGCCTAAATCAAATCAACACAGTCAGCACTACATGGTGACTTTGTTGGGTCAGTGGAACTTCAAATACTAACCTTCACCATTGTGTCTCGCATAAAATCATATTCAAACCTCTTGAGCTGAAGTTGAAGTACCGGTGGAAAGTCTATGAATAGAACACCTTTTTTCGCATCCTAAAAATATAAAATTATTCAAATATAAGATTATATAAGTGGACTAAGTAACTACGAAAATTAGTCAAATACAATTTTATCATGTTCAAATAATACTAATTTATAATGCTTTCTATAAATTCCTAATTTAGCTTGCTTGGTAGCATTCAGACGCAATACAGTCCTACACCATATAATATACAGACAACTAGATAGATTGGTACCCAAATAAGGACTTTGACAATTACTCAAAATCCCCCAGAACCAAAATATGAGATGGAACGAAAGAGGATATCTTTGACAAAATAAAGACAGCCGACCTGCAAATCATGTCCTTCTGCATGGTATTTGTTGTCTCCTTCAAGGCGTTCAACTTCAACATACTTGTCAAAAGAAGCATATACATCTTTGCAGCCTTTAACATCAAGCTGGAGGTCTGCCAATAGACAAATTACACGGCTGTACAGTTAGTTTGATAAATTATATTAGCTTCTAGTAAAATAAGAAGCTAGATGATAGGTAACTGATCAAAACAACATACCATAGAATGATTCTTTCCGTGTAGATTTGTAATCTACATTAATGCACTCAATGTAATTCATGTGGTGGCCCTCAAATAGCTTCTGTATTGTTCCCTCAACAACAGTTCCCTTGAAAAAGCAAAAAAAAAAATTAAAACTGAGAATGGAAGAAAGGCCACGAAGCAGAAGACATACCTTCATTTTGTCCTCAAGCTTTTCACAGAGAACTCGGTTGAGTTCTTGAACATCATGTTGCATGAACGAATCATATGTATCCCAACCAAACGACTTTGTCAGCTCCTTTGTAGCTACACTGGTGTCATTATACTGAAGCTTGTAAAACAAACTCTGGAGCGCCAGTGGGATACTAGCCGTAGGTGCATCATTCTCAGTCGTTGGCATGTGGTAAACAGCCTACAAGAACAGTACATTATTCAGATGTCTTTACCCAGAATTTGGTGAACTCGTGATTTAGCAAATTGAAAAGAAGAAAACAAGACATGCACCCCACCTTTCTGAAGTACGGTATGTGGTATAACGTCTGCAGGAGAGAATTCATGTAGCAGGTAGCACCTTGGTTCTTAAGTCCAACAAAACCAGTCTCTTTTTTTGAGTCATATGACCAGTAATCAAGAACTTTCCGCACAGCAACTTCAGCTTCAATCAGAACAGTATCATTCACTAAATATCCACGAGTGGGATCATAGAGCTCGCTAAGGGGCATAAATGATGTAAACCCCCAATCACTTTCTCTTGCATTGAATTGATGTTGGGTCTCTGCAGCCATACAAGAAAGAAAGTAATTACAATGAAGACTGCTTCTACTTATCAGCACAGCGGTTGACCAGAAAAAAAGGTAACAAAGTCACTGGCTGTTGAGAAAGTTCGAAAGAGTATATAACCCACATATTGATCATTAATCATGCTCACTTCACTTTTTCAGGTAAAACATGGTCAATATTTAAGATAGCAGTAGCTTGACTCCGTTAGAAGGTCTACCATATACTCCTCTTACAAATTCAACACTAACTTCGAGAAGAAATTTTTTTTGCCAGTACTTGCTCATTTTACGCATGCATTCAGAGTGCTATATATATGAACAAAATTAATCAATTATAGTACCTTTTCTGATTGAATATCTGCTGTTCATTTGATTCACTACAGCCAGGCTGAACTGTGAATATCTGCTCCATCCATACGGCAAATTAGCAGCGTCAGCAACATCCAAGTACATGGACAAATGGTCGACATTGTTTCCTTTGGGAAAAATCAATATTCGCCTGCAAGAGAAAAATCAGGTTGCACGATGTCAACCAATAAAATGCACATGAGGAAAGCAATTGCAAAAATGCATCGTAAAAGTGTATATTACCATTTATAACCTCCAACAACAAATATATCAGAGTAATGCTTCCTGGTGTTCAGCCTGGTGAAGTTTGGGGTAGTCCACGTGAATTTCAGAGTGGGAGGATCCTCGGCTGGCGGATTCTCCACAGTAGTAGCAGTAGGCTCGGCTTGGGCAACTACAAATGCAACAACAATTGTTAAGAAAACCACAAACCAAAAATTGACAAAACCCTAGCGCACAGTGAAACATTATTTCTACCCTCCAGCACTATGCACAGGTGCTATAGCATCTGCACCATTAGACCATATACGAGAATAGAAAAGCGGATCAAATTCAATTAAACCCAAAAATCTTACCTTCCATGGGCTGAGGTCCCTCGACCAAATCAGGGTGCGGAACGAGCATCTCCTCGTCCTCTTGCTGCTGTATAAAATTGTAAGAAGAAAAATCAGCCTTCTGACTAATAGAGACCCTAATCTCCCAACCCCGTGATCAGAACGTCAAAACAAAAACCGCAATCATCTAATAGACAAAAATCACGGTACTGTCTCGATGATTCTACCGCTTCGTATACAAATACAGAAAAATAAAATCCAGGGAATGAAAACCTTAATGGATCAGCCAAACGAAACCCAAGTAAGTTCAGGTAAAATACGCGTAGGAACCCACGAACACGACAACAAATGGACACAAACACAATAGAAGGTTAATCGGAGATTACATCCAGCGGCGGCGGAGTCATCATAGTCATTCCTCTGAGAGCGATTGACGGTCGGATCGAGAAGTGAAAGAGAGAACCGAACAGAGAAAACAATCAAAGGGGGAAGAAGAAGTGAGGGAAGAAGAAATGGAGAGAACTTGCAGAGGAGATCAATCGCTATTTTCTTACTCTTTCTCGCTTTTCCAAGGGATAATTACGATATTTTTCACAAAGTTGAGGGTTTATATTGTAACTTCCAATTCCTATTCGGATTCAGATTTATATGTTCCCCTGACGGTTCTTCTGAGAAACGTGACAGCCTAATGAGAATGCGACAGATACGACTCTCAAGATGCTGAAACCTAATGAAAACTCTCCACGTGGCTTGACCGTCACTGCGACCGTGACGGTGTGGGAAACCTTCGATGAACCTTTTGGGCTTCTTCTACTACTCTGCTTCAAAGTGTCATAAATTTGTTTTGATTATCATCATTATCTCTATTCTTCTAAAGGATTAAATAAGGTATATAGAAATATGTACAACTTTCATATATTTTAGAAAAATACATACGAATATTTAAAACTCATAATTTTTATATATTCCTGTCACATTACTTATAATGTGACTAATCTACTAAAAATAGTAGAAATAATACTCATCCACCTTCATTAATAAGTTTTGTCACAATGATACTTATCAAAACAATAATATAGTATTCAATTACTTCAGATCTTCAAATTCAAACATATTTTGCTATAATATGTGTTTCACTATTGAATTGGGAAAGTATGTAATTTTATTATTAAGGTTGTCTTCTCTGTGGTCTTTTAACATTTAACTAAGTGATATTTTTTTTTTTTTGAAAAAAAAAAGAGTATGTCGGTTATGGCCTTTTTTTTATTTGTCATCACCTTTTAAGACGTTGTTTTGTACAATCTTGAGTGTAAATATTAATTGCACTCGTCTCTCTTAGTTGGTCTACAAGACTGTTACTGTATTAGAGTATTTATCTTCTTCTTATTTTCAATGATCCTTTGATATTTCATTTTCTTAAAATCGTGATGATGAAATAGACAATTATGTTGGTCATGGGGTTTTATCTCCAGTCCGTTGTTTTATACTATTGGATGTGCATCAAGGGTGTCTCAATATGGGTGTTTCCAAAATTAAAATAATAAAATATTGAATGAATGTCTTAAATAGTTCAGACACTCACTCAAAAGTATCTCAAATGAGACACTCACTCAATATGAGACATTTTGAGTGGATATCTCAACTATTTAAAACACTCACTTAATATTTTATAATTTTAATTTTTGAAACATCTATGTTGAGACATCCATGATGCACATGATCTAGCATAGACTTTAACTTCAACCATGATTCCAATGTACTGTACACCGACCGAGTCAAACATTTATGTAATTATATTTTAACCTATGTTTTATTTCATGATCATTTATTAGAAAGACACGTCTATCATTCTATCATAGGAACAATGAAGATATTCCTACATGTATTTATTTTGTTTCATACTTCAATTCCCTTAGTGGGACTTCCTTAACATTCCCTTTTTAGAACATCCACTTCCCTATGTGATCATATATATATAGGGAAGTGTTGGGCTGCGTTTAAGAAATGTTATAGTCTAAAATCGGAATAATTAAGAACTTAAAACGTAAATCTTGTAGGAGATTATAGAGTTTTCTCTGAAACAGAATGCTTAAGTAATTTAATAGTTAGAGAGATTTTTTCTATGTGGTTTGTTCTGCTGGATCTAGTTCGGTTCCGACTTTTTTTTTCTTTTTTTCTTTTGGGTACGAAATAATATGTTTAAAGTTATGGTTCAATCTTGGGTTTGGGTTGGTTTATTTTGGTATAAATTCTCAAATTTGTTAATAACATTATAATTTTAGTAAACTAGGTAGGTAACCCGATAAAAAACCAATAAAAAACCAAACACAAAAAAAATAACAACCAATATTATTCATAAAAAATTATATAAACTAATTACATCATTCAATTATTTACATTATTCAATTATTTACTTTGTTACCGATAAAAAACCAAACACAAATATAACAACAATATTAGATTTACGATCAATAAAAAAAAAGAAATAAAAGAAATAACAACCAATATTATTCATAAAAAATACGAAATAAAGCAACGACAATCATAGAACTCGAGAACATATTGAATAATGTTTCATTCACTCACACATTATATGTAAAACAATCATATGTAAAACCAAAAACAATAATGTTTCATAGAACTCGAGAACTTATTATTCTTTTGGTTTTTCTTCATCTCGTCTTCATCCTCAAATTCTTCTGTCTGCTTCGCCTTCTTCTTTTTATTCTTTATATTTCGGTTTATCTTCTCCCTCGTATTTTCTTTTTCTCTTTTTCATTGTCTTTGGCTTCTTTTTCTTCTTCATCACCTTCGTCTTCTTCTGCTCCTTCTTCTCCAAATCCTTAAGTTTCTCCTCTTTTTCTTCTTCAACGTCTTGGTCTCATCCGCCTTCTTATTCTACTTATGGTATTTCTTTTTCTTTGTCTTTGTCATCTTCCTCGTCTTTTCCGACCTTTTCTTCATCATATTTGTCTTCGTCTTCATCTTCTTCCTCTGATTTTTCATCATCTTTGGCTTCTATGAATTCTAATTTTTTTTCACACTTATCACTCTTCCGTTTTTTCTTCGTCATTTTCTTCGTCATTTTCTTCTCCCTCTTCTACATCATTTTTCTTTTTCGTCGTCTTCCTCTTATTTTTCATCATCTCTGGCTTCTATGAATTCCATTTTTTTCACTCTCTCACTCTTCCGGTTTTTCTTCGTCATTTTCTTCTCCCTCTTCTACATCATTTTCCTTTTTCGTCGTCTTCTTTCTCTTCTACATCATTTTCCCTCTTCCTTATTGTTTTTAACTTCTATGGCTTCTTCTTCATTTTTTTCTTAATGTTTGTCTTCATTTTCTTCTTCCGGTTTTTCTTCGTCCTCTTCTTGTTCCGGCTTTTTCTTTGCCCGAATTTTCTTCGCCCTCTTCTTCATCAGCTTCATATTCTCCGACTTCTTATTCTTCCCTGTTTCTTCATCTCATCTTCGTCTTCTTCCTCGCCATAATCAACTTTGAATCAAAATCTTCCATTTTCGGTTTCCATTACTCTCTTTCTCTATCTCTCTAGATTCCTAACTTAGATCTTCCTTGGTTCTTCCTCGATAATCTCAAGAATGTTCTTCTTTCTCTTCTTCTCCACAATGAAAGATAAATTCCACAATAGATGGGTTTAGTCTTGTCTCATTATACTTCTCTTTCTCCCTTTTGTTCTCTTAATTTACCTTCAAACATCTTCCCCATATCTTCCTTCTCCTTCTTCATAACTTATACACATTTCTTCGACGCCAAAACATCTTCATTGTTTCAACCATTGTTTACTTGTAGCTTCTATATTTTTCCTTAAGCATTTCAAACAGGGTTTAGAACCGGTTCAGTATTGTCGTGTTCAATATCTCTAAAATTTCTTTGTTCATACATAGATATGGTTAATAGCGAGTCTTTCAATTATGGCTGATTAAAAGGCTTACATTATAATTAAAAAATAGAATATATAAAAAAAGAAGTAAAACTACCATTACCAAAAAACTACACTTACATGCTCTCTCTCTCTCTCTCTCTCTATTCATATCAATCACACATTTTTTCGCCGTCAAAACAGCTTCATCATTTCAAATATTATTTCCTTGTATCTTCCGTGCATGAAACCACTTATTTAAATTGTATATCTAAATTTGAAAACAAAATTACAGCAAAAATATAATTATCATATCAACTACATTATAGTATCATATATAAATAACATGTTATCATATTTGTGTTACCTCCGATTAATAATATTTATAAAAAAACAAAATCCTAAAATAAGGTTTTCCTCCTCTTTTCCTTATTCTTCTTCAACATCTTAATATTCTTCGTTCTCTTTTTCATCGTCTTCGTCTTCTCTGACTTGTTTTAATTTCATCGTTTCCATCTTCTCCGACTTCTTTTTCTTTTTTCTTTCTTTAAATTTTTCTTCGTCCTCTTCGTTCTTATCCTTTTTCATCATTTTCTCCTTCTCGACATCCTATTATTCAGGTTTTTCGTCGTCTTTTACTTCTTCTGCTTTACCTTCTTCTTCCTCTTCTTCCTTTTCTTTATCTTTCGATTTTTCTTCTTCTTCATAATTTTCTTATTTTTTTCATCGTCTTGGGCTTCTTCTTTTTCATAATCTTCGTCTTCTTCGACTTCTTCTTTTTTTCCTTCCGGTTTTTATTCGTCGATCTTCTTCTTCTTGTTCTTCGACTTCTCCTAATTCATTGCATTTGTCTTCTTTGTCTTATATGGTTCCTTATTCTTCTGGTTTTTCTTAGCTTTCTTTCGCATATTCACCTTCTCAGACATTGTCATTTTCATCTTTCGGTCTCCTTCCACATCTTTAACGTATGGGTCCTCGTATTTTATGAATTCTTCTTCACCATCTTCTTCTTCTTCTTCTTCCCCCATCATCTTTTTTACATCTTCCTCGTCTTTTCCTTCTTCCTCTTTATCGTCTTCGACTTTTACTTCTTCTTCTTTATCGTCTTGTCTTCTTTGACTTATTCTTTTTGATTTTCTTTCAGTTTTTCCTTGTCTTCTTTCTTCTTATTTTTCTTCTTTCTATTATTCTTACTTATCTCGTCTTCACCTTTGTCCTCCTCCTTCTTCTTCTTCATATTAATCACATATTTCTTTGTCGTAAAAAAATCTACATCGTTTCATCGTAGCTTCCGTACATTTCCTCTAACATTTCAAGCAGGGTTTGGAACCAGTTTAGTATTGTCAAATTCAATATCTATTAAATTTTTTTGATCATACATCGATACGTTTCGTGGGTCGTTGCCATTTTCTCGTCGTCTTTCTCTATTGGTTTCCTTCTTTATCATCTTCGTCTTCTCTGGCTTATTATTATTTCGGTTTTTCTTCGTCTCATCTTCTACTTCTTCTTCTTCTTTATTGTCTTCGTCTTCTTCTTTTTTCTTTAGGTATGTCTTCATTTTCTTCTTCTTGTTTTTATTCGTCCTCTTCTTGTTAACTCTCATTTTTCATCATCTTCATATTCTCCAGATATCTTATTCTTCCGATGTTTTTTTTGTCTCATCTTTGTCTTCCTCCTCGGCACGTTTCTTTGGGAAGTTCGATTGGGAAGCGGCAATCAAAGAGATTGGCGACAAAACGTTTTTCGGTGTTGCGGTAAGTGTTCCTCTTCGTAATTTTTGTTCCTGCTGTAATTTGGTCGAAGAAGTCAATAGCTTCTTAGTTTAACTATGTTCTAAAACAATTTTTCATATGGACGTGATGATCAAAGCCCAAACTCCTATTTATCGGATTTGCCTTTTGCTAATTAATTAAAAATCTAGTTGAACTTTTGAAATTGAGTGAAAATATAAGTGTTCTTACTTTTTGCTGAGATCCTTTGTTCATTGAGAGTATACACAAATACTCTTTAACTTTTCCGACTTCTAATTCCTTTTCTTTATGTTTTCTTCTTCTACATCATCTTCTTCTTCTACTTCGCTTTCTTCATATCTTCTGGTTTTCTTTTTCTTCTCTAACTTCCTCTCTTGTCTTCTTCTTCTCTAACTTCGCTTTCTTTATATCTTCAGTTTTTTCACTTTTTTATACTTTGTATACATCATCTTCAACAAATTTATGTTCCTTGTCACCCATACAGTTTTCTTCCCGCTATTTTCACTTCAACATTCCCATGAGATTTAATTATCAAGTCCCTCGAAAAAGTTATCATTTGACACTATATATATCAAACTTGTCAAGAGGATTTGTAAGAAAATAATGTAAGATTTTAAGAAAATTAGAAGAGAAATTTATCCTTAAATGCCCACATAAAAGTTTGTATCGGATCTTGAATGATGAGACTTTAAGATAATCTCATAGCGTGAGTTTGGATCGGAAAAAACTAAAGAATAAAAAAATTCAAGCTAGAAAATACACATAATCTCTGCGTCTTTTATGAACAACAATGAGAGGTGTCAAATCTTTCTTCTATGTGTATTTTACAATCCACATAAACATATCAAATAGGTTTTATAGTTTTAAAAGAGACGAACTTTATAAGAAAATAGAGTCTTTGAAACTAATAACAACACTTTTTGTGATAATGAGAGTTTGGTATCACCGAGCGCAACTCATATATGCAGGTCCGCTCTGCAATCCATCAACATTACTTTGAATAAAAGTGTCACAACAAAAATTTAAAATCACTTATGGGATGATAGTATACAAAAGCCTTACAGTGGAATGGAAACGACATGTTGTGATCAAGAGATCTAGGTGTAAGTATTCTCACATCTCAGGACTAGATTAAACTAATAAGCATCGATATCAGCACAAAATTGAATTGAGATGAATAAGCCTTAAACATGAAGATCCAAACAAAATAATAACATACTTCCTCGCCATCAGGTCTGCAAACGTATTCATGAGATGTATTAAAGCATATCCAACTGCAGAAACATCCTTTATGGGAATCTCAAGTCCAAAGCAAACCATAATTATTGGGATAAACCAAACACTATCAAACCAGAAACCAAATCGAGATCAGAGCAACTTAAACAATTCGAGATCCGATCGATAAGAAACCCAAGATTACACATAAACCTCACTTGCAAATCTCGGTCAACTCCACAAAAAATCTAAACATAAACAAATGAATAACAACAACAAAAACCAAGATATGTATACGGAAACTAATAATTATCTCATTTACTCTTTTTTAAAAAGCAAATCAATAATTATCTTATTTAAAATATTTAGTAAACATATTATTTGTTTGTAAGGCATCTAAATATTAGCAAGGTTTACGTTTTCCCATTATTATTATTTTGATAAGTAAGGTTTACTAAATTCTTTTTTTTATAGCCTTGCGTTAAGGAATATTCTGTGGGCTGAGGATTACGGAAGAGGTGAGGATATTGTGCTCTGTTTCTTGAGTCTATGATTATCGACAATAAAAAATACAAATAACAAATAGAAAATTCTCAGCATATATATAAAGAAATAAATTACGAAAGATACGGAGAATCACCGATTATTGAAATAAACTAACAAAACTATTAAAGTGTCATAATCATGTGTCTATATATGTTTCTCGGAAAAAAAAATTTCCATAGGGATGACCACAAGAAACTGTTGAGATTTTTTTTTGAAGATATTCCACATCCAATATTCAATTCTCTGTCATTAAAATCAATGACATGCTCTCTTCGTCACTAAACCATTACTCTTTCACGTTAGCAACACACCAATTATAGCGAAAAAGCAGAGCGATCGATTCGACCTGTCTTATAGAGAGAACAGTAGAAAATCGCTCAACATCGTCTCTTTGATGCTTGCGAATTTTTTTTTGTTGAAACGTTATATCAATTGATCAACAAAAGGGACTATGTACAGAGTTTTGGACCTTTAATTGGAAAAGAAACAGAGCACAATATTTAAATGCAGAGCAATAAAATAATTTTAGAAGATCACACGTTCAAACCAAAATACTTAAGGCAGACTTGTCATGAGGCAGACTTCTCGCCAACAAAGGGAATATCTTCATCAATATAATTGGAAATCACATAACAAAACGCTAAATCAGTATGATTAGCATCACTTTGATTCCGCGAAATTTAACTTAGATGAATATCCGCTACAAGAAGACCAGTACAGACCAATACACAATCTCTAAACCAGCACACACCAAAAACAAAAACAAAAAAAAATCTTTATTAATATGAATCAAAAACGAATCCAACACAATTTTAGCCATAACAAAAAAATCAATACTAAAAAACAAAAATCAAAAATAAGGAACGAAATTGAATCCTTAGAATAAATTAGAAACATCGATTGAGAATAAATTTGAGGATCCCAATTGCTTCAATCAGCAAGAGGAACCAAACCTAATGCACGACATGCTTCTCGGAAAGTTGGATAAACAACACCGTAAACTGTCCGGATATCTTCAAAAGAACACAACCCCCTAACAACATCAAGCAAAAGCCTCAAACAATAATACTCGTCAGCTAGTCCGAAGAAGATTCCACAACACAAACCGGCGGGGTGCCCACGACACGGGGCCTCCATCTCTTATCCTTACGATCCCAAACAAACTTAGACAAGAATTCTGAATATCGAAGAATCCGAGCCTCGAGAAATACATGATTACATTCCATCCAAGCCCGAAAAGCATCACTCTGATCGAGAGTAACAACTTCCAAATCACCCGAGGACGAATCACTCGAGTGAGGAAGATGAAACGGCAAAACCCGAAGACGAATACCTAAAAGATGAACAACCTCTCGCAACCATCTTATAACGCAAACGCAAACCTTCAGAAGACGAACACCTAAAAAGTGCAAAAATTCAAGATAAGAAAAAAAGAAACATTGTAACAATCACTACTAAGTCGTGGGATGTTTAGGTTTTTGGTCTGTCACAAAAAAAAAAAAAAACAAAGACGATCAAATCTAAAAGAGGAAGTAAAGAAAGATATAGAAATTAAGAAAATACGATTTGTATTTAAAATAAAAAACCAACGCAACTGAGATATCACAATCTCATTTGGCTTTGGCTTTGGCTTCTAAAAGCAGAGATCGAGAAATCAAAAGAGCAATTATCACAGAAATGAATACGAAAGACATATTGGCGTTTGAAATCACGCAACTAAGATAACGCAAAATCATATGGAAATCGAGAAATCAAAGAATTAACTAAAACCAAAAACCATAATTGTATTTAAAATCAAAATCAAATACAACTGAAACATCGCACCCAAGACATGATCGAGAGAAATCAGAAGATTGATTATCGTACCTCAGCGGCAAGGTACTCAAGAACGGCGGACAGATAAACTGGAGCTCCGGCACCGACACGCTCGGCGTATTTTCCGGCCTTAAGGAATCTGGCGATCCTTCCAACGGGAAACTGAAGATCAGCTTTGCTCGATCTAGAGACGGACTTTGTAGCTTTCGGCTTTCCTCTGCCTCCTTTGGTTGTTCCACTTCCGGCGCCTGAACTTGAAAGTGACACACAAGCGACTTCGCAGTGAAGAAGAAGCAAATCCGTGAATCAATATAAGCCGAAAATCAATAGATCAATAGACGATATGTTTTAAGAAGAAAATAGACGAAAACAGACGATATGTTTAATTGAAAAAAGCAATAAAAAAAATCGCTAATCCGAGGAGAATATAGATTCTCGACACAAAGAATACGAAGGATCAAAAGAACAACTTTGTTTATATATACAAATCTCAGCATATATAAACAGTGAATAGAATTAAAAACGAAAACATAATCTCTAAAACAGTAAACACGTACAAAACTAATAGAAATCGAGACCCGAATGAGGGCTAAATGTGCCGTATTTATAAACCAAATGACAAGCTAGGTTTGCAAAAAAACAAAAGTTAGCTCGAAAACTTATTTTGAGAAGTCCACTATTACGAATCAAAACCAATTAAAAGCCCAATTTTCGATAATCGGTACGACAAATTATGAATTTTAAAAAAAAATTAATTTGAACCGATTTTAAGGGTATTAACCGAGTTTTACGGTTTAGGGTGAATGAGAGAGCTCAATTCTCAAAATTTATTTCGTTTTTACTATATATAATATATACATGGAAACGGCTAGCTTATATTTTTTTTTTTATTATAACAGTAGATAATCATTAAAATTTTGTACTTTTTACGATAACCACTACAAACTTAAACCGAGTTAGTAATTTTTTTTATAATATAGATAAGGTCTAGAGATACGAATTGCCATTCTATATATTTTTAATTAAATCAGTTAATAAAATTATAGCCTATTACTTTTCTAGAAGATTACAACATAGCGGAACCGAGATTCTAATTTTATTATAATTTAGATAAGGTATAGAGATATGATTTGACCTTCTATGCATCCAGATATAACGAAACCTAAATATAATTTCCAACTAGATTCTATCCAGTGCATCCGCACGGAAATTTTTGTCTTTTTTTACCAAATTTTGTAAAATATTTTTTTTTGTATTTAGATATTATTTGTTTTATAGATATAATTTTTCTAATAAGTGACAAAATTTTATTTTTGTGTTTAGGTATAGTTTATTTTCATAGATTTAATTTTTTCTATTATTAAATATGACTGTAATTATAAAAACATAATTCTAACCCGTATGTTCATATTTATCCGAGAATGACCGCGATTATAAAACATAATTCTAAACCGCTCGTTCATATTACCGTATAATATAAATATTTACTAATTTCAAATATTAAAAATTTTAGGCTGATTGATTAAGATAAAAATATACAATTACATATCATTTATCATGTCAATCATTATAAAAATATTATTTAAATTTGAATATTTATATTAAATCTAAATTAATATTTGGTTTATTATTTTTTGTAAAAAAATAACATGTTTTATGATTTATGATAATTAATCTAATATATATTTAAGGAAATCCAAACTAATCTAAATTAAAATTTGAATTTTTAGAAATATTTTTAAATATAAATTAAAATATAATTTTAATTAATATTGTACTCAATTGACTTGTTTGGCAACTTGGATAATGGCAACTTGAATAGTATTATCAAGTAAAGAATAGCCTAATATAAAAGTTTTCATGTTTGGACACAAAAAATGTATCTAATTTATTAGAACAGACTGTTATTTTGTCACCAAATCGGAAAAAATGTATATAACTATTTTTTTTTATGGATAACTTTTATTTTTTTCCAGGAAAACTATTATTCCTATTGCCAAACATATATTTTTGGTTAAATTAAAAAAAATTATTAATTATATTTGGTTCAATTAAAAAGTAGTGTAATTAATTAATCTGATTATATATATATATATATATATATATATTAATTTTAATTTATAATTATAAAATTCAGATTATGAAAAAAATTAAATTAAATATTTAAAATTATAAATAAAATAAATTATTATAAATTATATATTACAAAATAATTTAAAATTTTAATGTTATTTTGTTAAGAAAACAATATTACTTATTTTGAATTTTTGAATTTAGATTATGCTAAATATTTTAATAATCATTTTTTTAAATGATACATATTCAAAATTAACAATTTGTATTGAAAGATAATCTTAAATTTTGAATTTAATATAGATTTTCTTAGATTTGATCACCAGTTACAAACAAAATATTCAAAATTAATGACAAAACATGCTTACTTCTAAATTTAAATTTTATTAATACACGTGAATTTATAATTGAATATTTCTCAAACTGAAAAAGAAATATATTATTAATTAAATTTGCACAACCATAAATTCGATAATATTCAGTTACCAATACCAAAAAAGATAATCCACATAAATAAAATAATGATTATATTTTAAATATAAAATATTTATGATGAATTGTAAGTGTAAATGATATGATATTTATGTTGATTATAGAAAATATTTATGATTATGCTTTATTCACAAATTAATAACAAAAAATCGGTAAGAGTCCGAATGGATAATTTATGCATTAAAAATATATTTAAAATAAAATATAGAACTGAAAATATATATAACAAAAAGGGTCATAAAATATATCTAATCTATTAAAACAAAGTTCTATTTTTTGAAAAAATAGGAAAAAATGCATATAACTCTATTCTTTTTATAGATAACTTTTATTATTTTCCTGGATAAATACTATTCTTATTGCCAAACATTTAGTTTTAGTTAAATTAAAAAATTAGTTATTAATTATATTTGGTTCAATTAAAAGTTAGTTTAATTAATTATTCCAAATATATATATATATATTTTTTTAATTCGTAATTAGAAAATTCACATTATGCAAAAAAATAAATTAAATATTTAAAATTACTAATAAAATCGATTATTATAAATTACATATTACAAAATAATTATTATTTTGTTACGAATATAATATTATTTATTTTGAATGTTTGAACTTAGATTATGTCAAATATTTTAATAATCATTTTTTAAAAATGATACCAATTCAAAATTAACAATTTGCATTGAAAGGTAATCATAAATTTTGAATTTAATGTAGATTTTTTGAAATTTCATCAACAGTTACAAAAACAATATTCGGAATTAATAACAAAATAAGCTTACTTCTAAATTTAAATTTTATTAATACACTTGAATTTATAATTGAATATTTTTCAAATTTGAAAAAGAAATATATTATTAATTAAATTTACACAATCATAAATTCGATAACATTCAGTTACCAATACCAAAAACGATAATTCACATAAATAAAATAATTATTAAATTTTAAATATTAAATATTTATGCTAATTTGTAGGTGTAAATGATATGATATTTATGTTGATTTTAGAAAATATTTATGATTATGCTTTATTCGTAAATTAATATCAAAACAATGGGTAATAGTCCGAATTGAAAATTTCTTTATTAAAAATATATTTAAAATAAAATATAGAAATGAAAAAGTATATAACAAAAAGGGTCAGAAAATTTATGTAGCTAAAATCACTAATTTTGAATCATACATGTCATACCAAAAATATATTTATTGTTACAAAATAAAAAACAAAAAATAAAAACAAAAACAAATAAAAAATTATCGAATGCCCTTATTGTGAATTAAAATTTTAGAAAGTTATATAATATATTTTATACCAAAAATAAATTTTATAACCCATCTCAAACTTTTACATCCATAAATACATTTTGTCGAAAAAATAAAACTAAACATCAGAAAACAAAATTTAAAACTCACATCCGTTCTAGCTAGGGCGGATTAGAAAAAAATTATGTCAACATAATGAATTCCCGTTACTTTTCATATTGAACTCCCGGTTTAAGACGGATTAGAAAAAATAAATTATATCTAAACACCAAAATAATTATGTGTCTTATGTGACAAAAATTAAATATACAAAAATATACTTAAACACAAAAAAATACATATTATATTACAAATTTTGATAAACAAAAAAAATTCCCGTGCGGATGCACGGGTTTAGAATCTAGTTAGTTTTAATTTTGCTTGTTGTAGAATTCTTAATTTTGAATTTGAATACAATAACCATTTTTTTAGATTTTATGATAAAGATTTTTCATATGGTTATTATATTTATACAATAACATATCAAATTTAATTATAAATTAAAAATAACATATCGATATTAATTTGATTTAAAAATAACATATCTTTGTCAATATGTTATTTATTGAATTTGAATATAAAAACCATTTCCAATTTAATTCCAAATTAACAATTCCTAAATTTGTGTGATTTTAAAATTATTTTTTATTTTATATATGTAAATTAAAGATATTGAATATGTATTAGTAACTGAATGTTGTCCATATGCATGATCAAATTTATGGTTGTGCAAATCTAATTAATAAATATTTTTTTCAAATTGAAAAATATTTAATTATATTTCTGATTGTATAAATAAGATTTAAATTTAGAAATAAACATATTTTGTTACTAATTCTGAATATTTTGCTTGTAACTGTTGATGAAATCTCAGAAAATCTACATTAAATTCAAAATTTAATATTATCTTTCAATGAAAATTGTTAATTTTGAATATGTATCATTCAAAAAAATTTGATTATTAAAATATTTTGTGTAATATAAATTCAAAATAACTAATATTATTTTCGTAACAAAATAATAATAAAAATTTAAGTTATTTTAAAATATTTAATTTACATATTTTTGAAATAATCGATTTTATTTATAATTTTAAATATTTAATCTAATTTCTGGCATAGTCTGAATTTTCCTAATTACGAATTAAAATTAATATGTATATATATAATCAGATTAATTAATTATTTAAACTACTCTTTAATTGAATCAGATTAATTAATGAATTTTTAATTGAACAAAATTAATCTGTTTGGAAACAGAGCATAGTTATCCACAAAAATCTAAAGTTTAAAAGTTATCCAAGATAAAAATATATTTATCTTCATTTTTTCCTATTTGGACACAAAATAGCACTCTATTTTAATAGATTAGATAATGAATTCCTAACTAAACGTTGATTTTCATATATTCTTCTTGATCGAGGTAATTATTATTTTATTAAATCAATAAATAACTATTAGAGCCTTACACTTTATACAAAGATTGCTACAATTCGAAACCGGAATTTTAATGTTATTATAATTTAGATAAGTTCCAGATATACGAATCCAGCCTTCCATAAATCTATATAAACATGAGCAGATCAAGGTAATGTTTGAAAAACCCCTTATTTAAGAAATACGTTTCTCTCTACTCAACCTATATTAACCGCGTATATGCAGTGTTTTCTCAATAGAGATAGGATTTTACGAACGTCATTATTCTAGAACGTGGATACACACAAACAAACGCACAATTTAGATAAAAAGTTCCATTAAATAGCAAATTAAATAGTTTCAGAACTAACCGTAACCGGTAACTCAATAAAATATCCAAAGAAACAAATCCCAATAGTTTTTTAAAAAAATTTCTCCAAACGCTTACCAAGTCGTTAAAAATATTAAAACTCAAGCACGAAAAGACATCCAAAAAACCCACTAAACGCCCCAAAATAAACGAAAATCACATGGAATCACCATTTCTTCCACGCTTCTTACTACCACCTCCTTCGTTAGCATCCGGTGTCTGAATATCCAATTCAGTACCTCTCTTAAGTCCAACACCCGACGGCGTGATCAATGCATCATCACTTGAGTCTTCACGATCACCAACAACATCAACATGCTTCAATAACAAAAAAAATATAAAACAGGAAAATCAATTAGTAAACAACACTATCAGTTTTCAAAAGAATCAAATCTAATAAATAACTAAAACATATCATATAACTTACAATTCCATAAGAACAGTCAGCAAACTTTTCAAGCATTGTGGCATCATCAACCACTATTTCGACCTTATATGATGTCCTCCGACTTTTAAGATTCTCGGATAATATACCAATTTTAAATAGCAGTTGTTTCCCTACCAGACCAGCGAGAGCCATAGGTAAAACGGACGGAGCCGCCTAATAAAAAAACCGAATAAGATAACAACTAGAAGAAAGAATCTGGTTTAATCAAGCACCAAAAAAAAAAATGAACCATACAGTAAATATATAAACGTGGGATATATATCAAGTCAAAAATTTAGGATTTTCCGAAAATCGCAAAAGAAAATCGCAACCCAATTTCCAAAAATCGCAAAAGAAAATCGCAAAAGAAAATCGGAAGAAAATCGCAAAAGAAAATTGCAACCCAATATTAAAACAAAAAAGCGCCCATAAAATATCAGATCCGATATTACGTAGGGTTTTCCGAAAACTGAAATCCCAAAATTGATAATCGGTACGACAAAAAACTTAAATCAAACCGATATAAAAATGATTAACCGAGTTTTACGGTTTAGAGTGAATGAGAGAGCTCCATTCTGAAAATTCACATCGCTTTTACTATATATGATATGAAACTTTTTTTTTTTGGTAAAATAGTAAATACGAAATTTTTTTTGACAAGTTTATAAATGAGTGTATTTGACTGTAAAGATGAGCATGAAACTAATTTGTACACTTACCAAATTTGCTGATTTTATTATTTTCTAGATTGTTGATTTTTTTCCATTTCTCCATTTTGTTTAGTTACAGAGCACTCTTGAGTACGTAGAGAGATGGACTTATCGGATTTAGAAAAAAATGTCAATGAGGAAATCAGATTTTCTCGAGAAAACCCGAGAAAACTTGAGAAAGTTACGAACGGTATTATCGAAAATGAAGAATTTAAAATTTGCACTATCTCTTCGGATATCGTTTCTCCAGAATCAAATTCAAAAACGAGCAGTGATCACGCCACATCGAATAATCGTTTCCCCGTCGATTCAGAGTCTCTCAGAACTCAAAACCCGATGAAGGAAATCTCAATCGATGGTCGACGACGTTTCGAGAAGATTCTCCCGCCGCATCCTCAGCTTCCGAAACTGGAGCCGCCACGTAGCCGTCGCCGCGTCCCGTTAGACGAATTGATGCATCCGCCCAAGTCTTCTTCGCCGGAGAAATTCACCGTCGACGTGATGAAATTCATCCGCCAAAGCGGGAACGCGATTTCCAAGCGTCTCTCGTTTTTGCAGGAGAATGGCGACGGTTCGAAGGTGGATCTCGGCGAATCCGACGTGACCGAGTTCGAAATCTCCGGAGTCAAGGTTCTCGTGAAGCTGAAAAGCGAAGAAGAAATCAGAGGCCGGATAACTTTCTCCTCGAGATCCAACTGCAGAGATTCTACAGCCGTCCGATTGTTTTTCCGGGAACGAGGCTTCGATTTCTCGGAGATCAACATCGATGTGTATACAGAGAGAGAGAAGGAGCTGATCGAGAGAGCAGGGAATGATCAGGTCCCTCAGATTTTCTTCAACGAGAAACACTTTGGCGGATTGATGGCGTTGAATTCGCTGAGAAACAGTGGAGAATTCGATCGGAGGATTAAGGAATTGCTGACGGAGAAGTGTTGTGGCGATGCGCCGTCGCCGGTAATGTACGGATTCGACGAAGAGAACAAGGACGTTGCTGTAGATGAGATGATGAGATTCGTTAGGGTTTTGAGACAAAAGCTGCCGATCAAGGACCGTTTGATGAAGATGAAGATCGCCAAGAACTGTTTCTCCGGCGGCGAGATGATCGAGATACTCATTGATCACTTGGATTGCGGGAGGAAGAAGGTACGTTATTTTTCAAATTCTGATCGTGTGTTACGCGCATATACTATCTTTACGTAAGACACCACCACTTAATTTGGTTTGAAATCAATATTATAGGTTAAAATCGAATCTAAACAAATATGTCAATATCTAACAAGATTGACCAATTATCTAAAACCGCTAATTATCATGCGATGTATTTATGAGATAACAAAATAGCCAGAAAAATTTGAACATATGATACGTAAGTACTAATTAGTATTACGACTTTGAAAACTATTAACATATTATTTTGTAAAATGGATGCTAATTTATTTCTTAAACATGTTTTACTTTAGGATAACTGGACAAGTATTTGAGTTTGTCCTAATCTGATATGAATTGTTTCTAAATCACCTTTAGACTTAGTTTAAACTACCTACAATTACCCAAAAGACCGGTTCCTGATCAAATAGACTAATAGAGACTATGATTCTACCGTAAAATGCTCGTATCGTTTTATCCAAATTTCAAAAAAAAAAAGAATTTTATTGAATCTCTCCATAATTCTTGGTGATTCTATAGTTTATAGTTTTTTAAATAAAAATATCGTTTATATGCAGGCTGTCCAATTTGGCAAGAGGCTAGCCAAGAAAAACTTTATACACCATGTATTTGGGTAAATAAAACCTTCTTCCTTTTTCTTTTGTAAATAAAATGGTTTTAGACGGATGAATAATATTCTTCTAACCTTTCTATTCGTAGAGAAAACGACTTCGAAGATGGAAACCATTACTACCGATTCCTTGAGCACGAGCCATTTATTTCAAAATGTTACAATTTTAGAGGCTCGACGAACGACATGGAGCCCCAAAATGCAGCCATGGTTGGACAGAAGCTATTCAAAATCATGACTGCTATTCTCGAGTCTTATTCTTCTGATGACCATTCCCGTGTTGATTACATGAGAATCAGCCAGAGCGAGGAATTTCGAAGGTACACTTTCATTTTATTTGTTGGTTGTCGACATTAATATTTGCTAAAACCATTTATGGTTCGATGATTTATACAACTGATGTAGATAATATAACTAACTGGTTCTAATTTTTGGTTAATGCCTTAATTATATATGGATGGATGAAGGTACTTGAATTTAGCTCAAGACCTTCACCGGTTGAATCTTGTCGAGCTCTCAACAGACGAGAAGTTAGCATTTTTCCTCAACTTGTACAACGCAATGTTGATCCATGCTTTGATCAGAATCGGACGTTCCGATGGAATGATCGCAAGAAGATCCTTCTTCACCGATTTTCAGTACGTCGTAGGAGGATACTCTTATTCCCTTAGCTCCATACGAAACGACATCCTTCGAGGCCGTCGCAGACCCTCTTATCCATTTATAAAGCCATTTATGAACGGCTATACACGGCACGAGGTAGAGTTTCCCGATCGAATCAAATGTGTAGTTATATGAATCCATATAGTTATTTTCGGGTAAAGATTACAAAAATCATCCTCATATAAAAAATTTATATCACATAAATTCTAAAAGATAAAGATAAAACTTACATGTATTTGATTAACATAATTTTTTTTGTTTTTTTGTTTTATCATATTATCTATATCTTTAACGGATATGAATCTGGTTTTGGGTTTGAAGATTTCGTTATCTGAATTTGAATTAGTACCTTTTCAGATACCATGAATTTTTAGAATGCATTGGATCGGATTTTTGGGTCCTATATATTTTTGCATTCATAAAAACATACGAAAACATATTCGTATATATATATACATGGTTTAATTTTGTGGTCTAAAATTCCCATCTTTAATGGCAGCTTGGTCTTCAAAAACTGAATCCATTAGTACATTTTGGCCTTTGTGATGGGACCAAATCAAGTCCAGTGGTGAGGTTTTTCACACCGCAAGGAGTTGAAGCTGAGCTCAAACGAGCAGCTAGAGAATTTTTCCAAAATGGTGGAATTGAGGTTGTCTTGGACAAGAGAGTCGTTCATCTATCAAGAATCATCAAGTGGTAATTCATCTACATTGAAAATTGAATTACGCACGCAAGCGACCTAATGAGATTCATAGCTAGTTAGTTATAAAATAAAAATTATATAATTAATCTCCATATTCACGATCTAGTGGTCCAAGAAATTAGGATAGATTCATGCGGTAAAAGGGTTTGGCTTTAGCCAAATTGAGCTAGAGATCATCTGCTCAAATCCGTCAAAGACTTATAAATTTCATAATGATACATCATTTTTATATGTTTGTACGTTGTGGTAAATGTAGGTACAAAGAGGATTTCAGTGAAGAGAAGAAAATGTTGAAGTGGATAATGAGTTATGTAGATGCAAACAAAGCAGGACTTTTAACCCATCTTCTTGGTGATGGAGGAGGTTCCGTTAACATCGTCTATCAAGACTATGATTGGTCTATCAACAATTGAATTATTTAACAAATGATCCATATCTGTTTTGACTGTTTGTTCATGCATCATTCACTGGTAATGAACTATCTAATTAAACGATATATAGATGATACTTACATCGTTTATAGCATATTTGACTAGTCAGTAAGTAGCTGCACTTATACGATACTAATCATATTGACAGCAATCACAATAATTCAACGCAGCCGTTATTCGAATAATGTTATCATATCAACATCCTCTTGCTTTTCTCTTTTTCTTTCTTTTCATCACCTTTTACTATCTTTGGGTATCGAATCTTTAATTTCAAGGCTAATTCGAGAAATGAGGAGTTTAAGTAAAAACGTCAATGATTCACAGAATCAACTTTTGAAATAACATTTTTCTCAATTATATATTTCAAAAAAAAAAAATGTCATTTTACGATTTTAACAAATCACTCGATCTGCATCTATACAATTTAAAAACAATTCGATTCGGATTACCATTTCTTCAGTGTGTTTTTACTCAAATTTTATAAACAACTAGTGAAGAGGATTTTAGATGCTATTAAAGTTAAATATTAATCAGACGATTAAATTGAGAAACGGAAGATTTAACTCATATATTTCCACTATTATGGACTTTACTTTTCATCGTCACATATAGAATCAAAAATAGATCTACGAAACAACCGAACTTCCTTTGTATAGTTTCCAAGTGTTCCCTTTCAATTTCCTAAACAATAATAATCTAAAGTTTCGATTATACAATATCACTACTAAAATTTCTGCCATTCAGTCTGGCTTTAATACATATTTCTTCTCTGGCTTTTAATGACTATAAGTCTATATAGCTTCGAAAACTGAACAATAGCTAGAAAATTATCTCTAGCTATACAACTATTTTTAGTGGTGTATGTCTAATCGGTCGCTTAATTCATATAACCGATTGAGTTCGCCACTTAATTAACGATCGTAGTTGCATAATCACGTACACAAAATTTGTATCGTGATTAAAATTTATGTTAGAGTTACAAATCAGAGCGAGTTCTCATTCAATTTTGTGACATTTTCATAAAAGTATATATAATTTAATCAAATGATTAATTAGCTTAACTATTTTCTACAAAAAGCTAACATTTCTTTTCGATCTCTACAAATTCAACTAAAATTTTCTTCCTGCTTTTTTTTTTCCTTTTTCTTTCTGTTGAGTGGCGTTTAAAATAAAAGTAAAAGGATCAAGATAGAGATAGCCATGATAAAAGCAAAACCATAAGCAAACAAACAATTACAAACCACAAAAACATATCACACGCAACTTTTTTTTCTTTTTTTTTTATCAACATAACCTTCCTTTCTGACAAATAAAAATTTAATAAAGTAAAGGTATATATATTTATCTTATTGCACGCTACAGTCTCAACCATGCATGCCACGTGTCCGTTGCATTTCAAGACGTATCATCCTTTACATGCAATATATAAAGCATTGCACATGAATCAAAGTTTGCTCACATCATCTAATATAAAAAAACACTATTAAAACAGGAGATTGATGGCGGATGATCAAGCAACGGCGGCGATGGAAACGACAACGGTTGAGAGGCAGCCAGAGACGACAGAGGCTGAAACACCGAGTGTGACTACGACGAAGAGGATGATGGTTGCGATCGATGAGAGCGATTCCAGCTTCTACGCTCTTCAATGGGTCATTGACCATTTCTCTAGCCTCTTAATGACCACTGAGGCGGCTGTGGTGGAAGGTGGCTTGCTCACGGTGGTTCATGTGCAGACTCCGTTCCATCAATTTGCTGCTTTTCCGGCTGGACCCGGCGGCGCGACAGGTCCGGTCCATTGATCTGTCTCCTTTTTTTTTAATAGTTTATCAAATTTTCATATAAAATCATATCATATTATAAATTTAATGGTTTTAGACGGTGTCAACAGATAGGACGGCTTTCGCTGTTATTAATAGTATTGGTCTATACTTGAGCTAAAAATCATCCGTTGTAATAGAAAAAAAAATAGTCCAGTCCGATCATTGAAAAATGAAAACTATATCTTAATCTAAAACTTAAGATTAAAATGGCTTCCAGCATAAAATTGAATATTTTGTGTTGGAATAAATATATATACACGTATAATATTACCTGTCTTCTATCTTCTTTGTTGCACCCATGTATAATCTCTGACTTTAATTGCTGACTTTAGTCGAAAAATAAATAAATTCATTTCGATCGTATAGAGAGAGCAAAAATTTATTTTACATTTGTATCTTATGATGATATGGTGAATAACTTGGTTCTGTGAACGGATGTACATACAGCAGCAGTCTACGCATCTTCGACGATGAGAGAGTCAGTGAAAAAAGCACAACAGGAGACATCTGCAGCGCTTCTCTCGCGTGCACTCCAAATGTGCCGAGCCAAACAGGTTTATTACACTAAATTAATAGATTTCATTATTTGGCATATCAAACACAACTATATATACAAATCCTTACACCATATATATATATACACACAAATCTTGTGTGATATATGCATGCAGATACGTACTGAAACTCTGGTGCTTGAAGGCGACGCCAAGGACATGATTTGCCAGGCGGTGGAGCAAATGCACGTTGATCTTCTCGTTGTGGGCAGTCGTGGCCTTGGCAAGATCAGAAGGTATAATATATATTTTGTTCACTTCTCTTTTCTATTTAAACCAAACTCAAAATATTCTGACCGCTTTTCAATTTTGTTTGCTTTTGTACGTTTTGGAAGAGCGTTTATTGGGAGCGTTAGCGATTACTGTGCTCATCATGCCAACTGTCCCATCCTTATTGTGAAGCCACCAAAGGAGGTGACTAATTAATAAGTAACAAGTTCTACATGTTTGGGTATAATCATGTTTTCCATGAGGAGTGTGTGTGTCGTATACGCTTGTGTTTGAAAATGTTTGACAATTGGATGGATAATTAGTAATCTATATATCAAGGAAAATGTGTGTTCTGAAGAGTAATCTCAATATGAATCGAATCGAATAATGAAGCGATGGCTTGTAGTCCACCTACTATTGTATTTTGCCTTCTATTCATATTGTTAAACGTTTAAGATTATTAACTATATTAAAGTATCTTGTTATCTTCTTGTTTTGAAAAAATGTTAGTTGATTGAGATGTGAATATTAGTCGTCATACCAAAAAAAACAATCACGATGAAAGAGTTGTGCCTATAATCTTAAACTTAGAAGAGAGACCTCAACTATTTAAGTTGAAGATATCAGAAATCAGTGTGTTTCGTCAACCATTTATGCGATCAGAATGAAGACCAATCCACTAGGCCGAGAAATGATCAAGTTTATGAACTTGCTACATTTGGGAACTTAGAATCAATCTTAAGCGAACTCTCTAAGATAATTCAATATCAGGTGCTAACAAATTGCTCTTCTTTGCCTCCGTTCAACAAGATAAGTTCAAAAACTTTTGATAAACTGATATGCGGAATCACTTAAAGCAGCAAAATTTATCTATTCAAAGTAGTTCAGACGAAATAAACTTCATAGTACAAAAGAGCAAAACATCTGAAACATACTCCAATCTAGATGAAATAAAAACATAAACTTCATTGCAAAAGGAAACTCCTTAACGATATATATTGGCCTTGGCAACTCTCTCTATCTCATCCTTCTTCTTGATGGCATAGCTGCAATATATTAGCTTCACTAATGAACAATAATTAATGAACACATTAAGAGATCGATATAATTGAGAGTGTGTTTATCTATTGGAAGAGCCCTTGGCTGCACTTAGCAATAGTCTTAATGTTTCTGAAAGCAGCCTCACGAGCACCGGTGGTAAGCAAGAAGATAGTCTGGTTAACACTTCTTAGAGGGGATAAATCTTGCTGCCATTCAGTCCTATAACTACCGAGAATATTGGATTAAATTGGGCTTTCCTTTATGGTTTGGCTGCTTTGTTAATATATATCCTTTATCGAAAAATCTCTAGAATTTCTCTCCCATTCTAGATCCTGCTAATGTAGTTCTTAAGTTGTATTTTCCAAACTTATAAATCATTGCTTTCGATAGAATACTTTTAACAACAACCAAAAAAAAAAGCCTCACGCAGCTTTTGTTTTTACTTATCTTTATCAACATAACCTTCCTTTTGACAAATATAAAAATTATGAAGTAAAGGCACGTTACAGTCCAGGCCGCGTGTCCGCTGCATTTCAAGACGTATCATCATTTACATGCAACATATAAAGCATTGCAAATGAATCAAAGTTTGCTCACATCATCTAATATAAAAAAACTATTAAAACAGGAGATTGATGGCGGAGGATCAAGCAACGACGGCGATGAAAACGGTGACGGTGGAGAAGCAGCCGGAGACTACAGAGGCTGAAACACCGAGTGCGACTAAGACGAAGAGGATTATGGTTGCGATCGATGAGAGCGATTCAAGCTTCTACGCTCTTCAGTGGGCCATTGACCATTTCTCTAGCCTCTTAATGACCACTGAGGCGGCTGTGGCGGAAGGTGGCTTGCTCACGGTGGTTCATGTGCAGTCTCCGTTCCAACACTATACTGCTTTTCCGGTTGGACCCGGCGGCGTGACAGGTCTGGCCCATTGATCTCTCTCCCTTCCTTAAAAATATTTTTACCAAGTTTTCAAAAAAAATCATATCATATAAGTTATAACATAAAAAGTTACAAAAAACAAAAAAAAACCATAAGGCTGCCTCTTTTTGGTTTTAGATGGTGTAAACAGATAGGACGGACTTCGCTGTTATTATTTTTGGTCTATACTTGCGCTGACCTAAATATTATCCGCTACAATATAACAAAAAAAAAGATGAAAAATTGATGAAAAGATGAAAAAGATGAAACAGATGGAGTACATATAACAATAATAAAGTTGAAACTGGAATTTTGTCTAAAATTCTATATTGAAAATCCAAAACAAAACTTAATTAATTTGAAATAGCGGAAGAAATATATATATAACCCTTCGATTTTAATTTCTGACTTTAGTCGAGAAATAAATTAATTACTTTATTTCGTATAGAGAGAACAAATTGATTTTACATTTTATGATATGGTGAATAACTTGGTTCTGTGAACGGATGTACATACATACAACAGCCTACGCATCTTCGTCGATGATAGAGGCAGTGAAAAAAGCACAACAGGAGACCTTGGCAGCGCTTTCCTCGCGTGCACTCCAAATGTGTCGAGCCAAACAGGTTTTGTTTATTACACTTCAGGTTACTTATATACATCTCTATCGATTACCTAGAACCGAACCTAATTAGGAGGAACCGAACCGAATTGGATAATCATAAATACCCGAATGATTAAAAAAAACATTTTGGATATTTGTATCGTATTGGAACCAAAACGACACCGAACGGGTAACCGGAATCTTCGAAATATAGTTATATACACAAAATATTAGGTATATTTACATTTAAAATAATCGAAATATACCTAAAATTACAATTAAACTTGAAGATTTTAGTTTTATATTTTTGGATATTATGGGTAGTTTGGCTAAAATTACCGGATAGTTCGGATAATTCGGGTAAAATTATCAGGTAGTTCCCGTAAAAATAATCGATCTGAACTGGATCCGAACCGAAGGCTACATGAACCAGAACCGAACATATTTTTCTTCGGTTCCAACATAGTTGATAAAGCACTATATCTGAACTACCCAAAAGAACGAACCGGATATCCGAATATCCAGCCTTATTCCAGATTATTCATATCGGAAACTTTATTGGTGATTCGGGTCGGATCAGTTAGTCCTACACGAAGTATTAACACGGTGACGTGTTTTACAATATATATTTTGTAATTTTAGTTGGATTTTTTTTTTTTTCGTCTGTAATTTTAGTTGGATAACATTGAAATTTAGACATGATTCACAAATATCAAACACGTTTTAATGCATAGTTTAACTTTAACATCAACTATTAATTTAAATGACAATAGGTTTATATCTTTGGTTTCCTTGCATATATGCTAGTATATTTCACTAAATAGATTTCGTTATTTGGCATATCAAACGCAACTATATAAACAAATCTTGTGTGATATATGCAGATACGTACTGAAACTCTGGTGTTTGAAGGCGACGCCAAGGACAAGATTTGCCAGGCGGTGGAGCAAATGCACGTTGATCTTCTCGTTGTGGGCAGTCGTGGCCTTGGCAAAATCAAAAGGTATAATAATACATATTTTGTTCACTTCTACTTTCTGTTTAAACCAAACTCAAAATGTCTGACCGCTATTCATTTTTGTTTGCTTTTATGCGTTTTGGAAGAGCGTTTCTTGGGAGCGTTAGCGATTACTGTGCTCATCACGCCAAATGCCCCATTCTTATTGTGAAGCCACCAAAAGAGATGACTCATTAAGTAAAAAGTTCCACATGTTTGGGGTTCATCATATATATTTTTTCATGAGTGTGTCGTGTACGTACGCGTGTGTTTGAAAATGCTTAAATCTGGATGTGTGTTGTCTTGTGTGTCAGTGTGAATAAAATCGAATAATGTAGCGATGACTTGTTGTAGTACACCTACTATTGTATTTTACCTTCTAATCATATTGTTGAACGTTTTAGATTATTACCTATTAAAGTATCTTGTTCTTCATATTCGTTGAATCGAATCCCAATTGTCGAACTGATTAAGAATGTTACTCCATTTGTTCTGAATTAAGTGGTGTATATGTACACAAATTAAAGAAATAATTAAATTTTTTTTTTTATACTAAAATTTTAGTTATTATTTATCTGAACTAAGGAAAAAATAGTTTATAAAACATAATTGGTCAAAAATAATAAAAAAATATTTTTTATTTAATTTAGAACGGAGGGAGTAGATGATTGAGATGTGAGAATGAATCATATCAAAAACCTACCACGATGTTAAGAGAACTCTCTAAAAGATTATTCAAAATCAGGTGCTAAAACCATCTTCAATGGGATTCTTAAAGGAGAGGTTCTTAAAATTTTATAATGACAAATAATAATAAATATTAGAGAGGTTTTTAACTTAAAAAAAAAAGGTTTTTAAAGTTCTTATTTAAAAACTTTTTTTAAGGGTTCTTAACTAAAAATTCTTAAAATTTATAATTAAAATATTGGAAAAAACCCGTAAGGGATTCTACCATTGGTGATGCTCTAACAAGTTGTTCTTCTTTGCCTCCGTTCAACAAGATAAGTTCAAAAAACTGTTGATAAACTGATGCGACATCACTTAAAGCATCAAAATATATCTATTCAAAGTAGTTCAGACGAAATAAACTTCATAGTACAAAAGAGCAAAACATCTGAAACATATTCCAATCTAGATGAAATAAAAACATAACTTCATTGATAAGATTGTAACCCTCAGGGTAAAAGGAAACTCTTTAACGATTGGCCTTGGCAACTCTCTCAATCTCATCCTTCTTCTTGATGGCATAGCTGGCATTAGATAAACGGTATTATTGTTAGCTTCACCAATGAACAATAGTTGAACACATAAAGAGATCGATAATAATTGAGGGTGTGTTTACCTGTTGGAAGAGCCCTTGGCTGCGTTGATCAATTCATCAGCAAGGCACTCAGCAATAGTCTTAATGTTTCTGAAAGCAGCCTCACGAGCACCGGTGGTAAGCAAGAAGATAGCCTGGTTAACACGTCTTAGAGGGGAGATATCAACAGCTTGTCTCCTAACAACACCAGCAGATCCAATTCTGGTTGCGTCTTCTCGTGGACCACTGGCTCAAGTAACAAAAACAAACAATCATGAGAAAAAAAAACTGCTCACTGTTGCAATGATATTATAAGCATAAACATGATTTGCTATCAAAAGCTTTATATACCTGTTAACAATGGCATCGATGATGACCTGAATCGGGTTCAAGTCAGTCAAGAGATGGATGATCTCCATAGCGTGCTTGATAATCCCTACTGCCATCAGTTTCTTTCCGTTGTTTCTCCCGTGCATCATGAGTGAGTTTGTGAGCCTCTCCACAATGGGGCATTGAGCCTTCCTGAATCTCTTCACAGAGTATCTTCCGGCGGTGTGGGGGACAAAGGTCGCATGTTTAGCTGCCTGAACTCCAATGTAGTCGACAAGACTGATGTCTGTGACCTACAAGATATGAAAATCGAAAGAACAGTTGTTACTTACAACACCAAGAATCAGACCTCATGACACCAAAATAAACCTCCAATCTTCAATGGCTTACAGAAGAGATTTCAAAACCAAAGAATCTAGCAACTAAAACTAAGCTACTGTGCGCACGGAGAAGAATCTCTACACCTCAAAACAATGTTGCCACCAAAACAAGGTGATACCAAGCAATGCAAGATATGCATCATCATAAAGGAACCACTGTATGAAGATAGATTAAAAATTGAAAACTTTTTGGACAGGAACACTGAGAACGAGTACAATTTGGTATTGACTTAAACAGTGAAGCCAATGCAATTACCTATCACATCTACGGAGAAAAATGCATAAAAAGGCTAGATTCCAACTAAATTGAATACATAACACGAAGCAAGGCAGGATTAAGCAGATGAAATAGTAAACTAAAAGAGAGACAGAAAAGAATTTAAAAGAAGAGAATGAGTCGATACCGTAACGTCATCATAGGTCCAGCGGTTGAAGAGCTTGACCTCGTTGGTAAGCTGCTGCTGAATCTCAGCGTCAACTTCTGCGGCGGAGGCCATGGCTGTGAGATAAGCAGAGTATGAGCGAAATCCACAAATACGATAAGACAGAGAATTTGGAGAAACAAGATCACCTGAGATCGTTAAGCGTCGCGCGGGTGAGAAAGACGGCAGAGAGAGAGAGAGAGAACTAAAAGCTTCAAGAGGATGGACAAAAACCCTAACACCATTTATATACAGATGATAATTAGGGTTTTGGGCTCTAATGGAGCTCTCAATATGGGCTTTCATTTATTTATCCAGTAAAGAACCGGGTCAATGGGTTCCACGGTTTGCTTGTGGTTAGCTGGTTATCCAGTAAACCAAATACATATCGTAATTTGTTTTTTTTCTTAGGAATAGAATACAAATTATTTTTAAAATTACCATTGATCAGTTTTGAACATTTGTAGAATGGATTTAGGTTTCCCAACATTTTGTTTTTGTTTTTGATGTTGATTTATTCTTCTTTTACGGCTTATGCAGTGACCATGAAACTCAAAAGGCTGGCGTTTGCAAGATAACAAAATTCAAAAAAGGACATCATATCCTTAGTATGTACATGAACAAACTGATTTTGACTCCAAGCTACAAACAAGAAATGTTCACCATGAAAGCTAGAAGAAGGGGAATAACAGATACTCTGCATAGAAGAGATTCCATATAAACCTATAATATCCTGCGATAGCTTCCTGCAAATAAATCGAAAGTTTATATTAGATACACACTCCATTGATCATTTACTTCTTCATCTTCCAAAATCATTTCGTGATAAGAAGTTGATGTTTGCATTCAAGTATTTTACCTTTGTGTAGTTTGCCTTTTCTAGTACCCATGTCTACAGAAAAAGCAACAACAGGGCTATTAGAAATTGTGAGATTGATGAATTTTCAAGTGTCAGATGCAGAATATAAAGCATATAGCTATACAGTTTTTGGGGATTATGGAAGTATAGAAACAAGAATATGTCGGGATGCTTTACCTGGAAAATCAAGCATGAAGCCAAGATCATATGTGCAGGAATCATCAAGCTACCTCTGAAAACCTGTCAAATGTTAAAGCATGAAGCTGGTGTTTCAAAGCTGCATACCAAGCAAGTGATAGTATTTACAGCAAAAAAATTGGAGACAGGTTATCAAGCTGATAAATCTCGTAACGGTATTTATGCTTAGATTAACCAAAAGAGTTGATGCAAAACTGGAGGGAGATGTGTTCACCTGAGGCATGTAGAAAGCTAGTGATATGGCAGAAATATAGTTCACTAGCAGAAGTCCAGAACCGAGGAAGGCAATGTTCCTCACTCCAAGCTTTGTTGCTAGGGTTGATATTTGGAACCTATTCAAAATTAATCGAAAAGAAGATCGATGAGGCTAGAGCTCTGCTATGGAATTGAAGGAACCAGGTATGGTTGATTAAACAAGCTTGGACAAAAGCGTAAATGTAATGGAGCTGGTTAGTTCAGGACAAAATATTAACTGTGTTTTGGAACGAAAAACCGGGATAGTAAAATGGATGGTAAAATATGTATATGCTCCATTGCAATGGTATATGTGCAATTACTTACTTGCGATCTCCTTCAACATCAGGAAGATCTTTTGTAATAGCAATGACCAGCGCAAACAGTGTCACAAAAGACGTGATGAAAGCCACAGGTGCACTGCCAATGCCAAAAAGAGAATTGAGTAATATATATATACTCCATTGTATTATGATGAAGACAAAGAACAGTCGGTCCATCACATATATTGAAACTCTATTCATACATGAATGCAAAGTCCATCTCATTATTTCGATCCCTTTATCAAGTGTTGTGTATTTGGCTACTAACCTCCACTGAAACGGGAGTCCAAGAGCAGCTCTTGTAGCATGGTACACACCAAAATTAAGAAGGAAACCTCGTACCTGATAAGGAAAGTCATACACAACACATGTTATTGAATGCCATTGTGAAGTTCCCAAGCTAAAAATATATCACATATAGAGATAGTTGAATAATCAGAGTGAGAAGCCTACTGTGGCAATAATAAGAAATGCTGCAACTGGAAATCTTTTCATTCTAAATGGTGGAACAGAATAGATGGTTCCCAGAAAAAGTCCAAGAGAGTATAGGCTTGTAATGAATGGACCAAAGTTGAATCCGACAACTAACAGCCCTGCAGTTGCAAAAGATATAACCAACAACCACGCAGACTGCACTGAGAGATCTCCTGCTGCTATTGGCAAGTATGGCTTGTTCACTCTGCAAAAACAATAATTCAAATTCAAACCAGAAAAAAGTACGATGATACACTGATTTGGATGTAATGATCATATGAGTGTTACTCATAAGAAGTAACACATTACACATGAGATGCTGAGCAGACCGATAATATTTTCAGGAAGCAAACATTACAGAATCTAATAACAGTTCATCCTTTTCTCAAGACTTAAGATTCCGAGATAAACAAATTTTTTTTGTAGAAGCACATTAATGAAGAGTTTCCATAGTTAGCTTAAAATCATTGCACCCATGTTGCTACGTACTTGTCAATCCCAATGTCGTAGATCTGATTGATGCCAACAATATAACCATTCCCACATATAAGAGCAAGAAGACCTGAAAGTGCCTTAAGTACAAGGCTCCATTTGATCAGATGAGTATTCTCTATTAAAGCTCTTGCCACCAACGCACTGGCATTAAAATTACAGTCAAGATTAATGAGACCAAGGAAACTGAAGTTCCTAATAAATCAATATGCAAAAAAAAAAAAAAAAAAACTTACGTGGAACCTAAAGCTGTTCCACGAATTGTATGGGGCCTAAGAAATCTCCAGCAAGCATTTTGGAAGTGCGCAATTCTATCCAGAAGTGGATCGGACCCAGCAGCACCAACCTGAGAACATGCCTGATAGACATGTTGTATCTACTTTCGTGAGTGCCATTGAAACAAACATGTAAATAAAAAACTGAACAATGGAATAGAGACGAATAAAGTGTTAGAGAAGCAACATCAGATGTTGTTCAAATGAATAAAGAACGCCAGGTTCCTACCACACCAAGGATCACCTGTTTCCACTCCCGGTAACCCTCAAGTATCAAACTTTTGATTAATTGATTGATTATTGGAGCTAAAGGGCCTGGATATTCTCTAACTTGTTTGCTTTCTGTTCTTTGTTTGGACAGAAAATCTACACAAATCCTGACCAATTTTTGTTTGAGATTCTAGCTTTTAGCAATCAAGTTCGATATTGCAGAAACAAGAACAATATATATATATATATATATATATATATATATATATATCACAATACAAAACAAACGGAAAAAGGTGATTATCTATCCTAAACTGAATTAGATTCTAGAAATCTTGAAAATGAAGAAAAACTTGAGGAATGAATCTCATAGTTCAGCTGAAAGCTTCCCAAGCTGGAATGAAAGTATACCCGGATCGAGATTTTTCTATAATTAGTTGAAACGAATTTCGACCGCATTCTCGAAGTTGATAAGCTCGTGAAGCCAACATCACTTGGACGGCTTAAGAACTTGCCCGCTAAAGGCTGATGACGATGAGAAGCTGCTAAGAAACGAGGCGAGAACCGAACACGCGGTGATTGCGAGATCGAGAGCTCCATTGATGCCACTAGCCACACAAACTCTTACTCTGCTACTTTCGTTTGCTGCTGCGAGAATTTTTAGTTTTTTTGGGTCTTCTGTATCTACCATACGAGATTATGTCCTTTTGCAATTCGGTTCCTCTACTCTTAAATATATCCGTAGAAGCCTAGAACTTCTAATCGAATGATTTGACCCATTATTTGGACACTGGAGTTGTGTAACTGACAAGTTGTGTGTTGTGTCAATCTTTCCGGTTTGGTTTTTATGTAGAGTTTTCGATTTTTTATTATTATTATTTTGGCTTACAAAATATAATTGAAGAAAAATCTAATGATGAGGTATTGTAAAAAAAAAAAAAAAAAAAATCAAATGATTAAGCAAAATACAAAATTGGATTACATTCTGATGACTCCAAACGAGGTTAACATTTTCAGACAGACGAAACAAACAAAATCCCGTTCAAAGGGAAAAAAAAAACACTCCCATGTTAAGTTTGGTCTCTCTCTCTCTCTCTCTCAACAAAAAGATGTTAAGTTAAGACATATTGGGCACGGTTTCAGCTTGCGCTTTAGAAAAACCTTCGGAGCTCTTTGACAATGCTTCAGCGTCATCAGAAGCACGAGCCCTTACGTTCACTAACTCTTTACCCTCTTCATCCTCCTCCTTGTCCATCACTATTCTTGAGGGAGCTTCGGTTTCGGTTTCAGTTGATTTCTTTGTCTCTCTATTCTCTTCATCAATCATGTCACTGACTTCAATCTCTAAACCTCTGGTTTCATTTGTTCTTGAGTGTTTTGTCTCTGAACTCTCCTCCTCTTCTCTATCTTCATCCATGACCACAACTTCTGGAGCTTTGGTTTCAGTTCTCTCTGACAAATCAGATGGAGAGTTGTTGTCTCCTTCTTTGATGAACTCGCCTATTTCTAAAAGCTTTTGAGCTTTTAGTTCGCCATCTTCATTAACATTTTCTGCTATTTCAGCTTCTGAAACTTTATTTACAACTTCTTCCACCATTGCTTCATCTACTAAAACCTCTGATTCTTTTGAAACAACTTCATCTTCCGGAGCTTCCCTCGCCGTTTGCTCCAATGAACCGGCTTTTAAGTTACTCGTCTCCGGTCTTTCTTTCATCTCAACTTCTTCTTCTAAAGGTTTCTTTTCTGTATTTTCAGGGTTATCCGACTCCGATTCTGTAACAATCTTTGGTTTGATTTCTAAAGGCCCCAGCTTTGCATCAATTTCCTTGACCAGAGTCGTTAGTGATCTTGCATTCCGAGCTTCAGATAACCGAGTAGACAACTGCAACATACCACAAAAATTTTAAGAAAAAAGTCATGCTTAAGCTACACCGAGTAGAGCTGAAGCAATTTAGCTCAGAGAGATTGATACGGGAAAAATGTATTTCACCTGCTGTATCTGTTCAGCTCTGGGTTTGAGATCCTCCGGAGATGCTTCTTTGTAGATACTCCGAAGAATGTACATCAAATGAGAGCTTGCGTTATCCAAATGATGTTGTTGGAGCTCACATTGATGTACATCAGAGAGACAACCAACAGCATGAAACGGACAGTTGACAAGTTTCATAGGACAGACGGTGATACAATGCCTATCCATTTCACGTCTCATGATACTCTCCGAGCAGTTCTGCTCACACGGTATTATCTTGAACGGGCAAACCGAATGGTGATTCTCCATCTGGTTCGCGCAGAAGACCGCAGTGCAACCCTCGTTCTCACAGTTCATTGTTCTATACCCACAAATCATGGCGTGCTCGGCGAGTTCTCCTTGGGTTTGGAATTTCATCTCACAATGAGAGCTGTTTTTAAAGTCGACGTTTTTAAGCAAGGTCTGTGCGATTCCTTCTCTATGATCCGTCAACCAGAACCCGCTTATCTCCATCTCTTGCGCGAAATCATCGATATTATCTTCTCTCCTTTCACTAAGCAACCAACCCGAAACCCGGCTAAACAGATTCCTCTTGGAAGTTGCGAAATCATCAATGAAATCAGATATTATGTCGTAAGGATCGTGAGAAGCTTCAACCTCTGAACCGCCTTGAAGGACAATGTGCTCGGCCACGAAGCTTTCGCTTCTCCGAGTCAAATAATCAATCATTTCTTTTCTAATGTCAGCAGCCACGGAGCCAGGACTCCTGAAGATATCTCCGGTGGTGTTATCGACACAAGCAATGGCTAATCCAGGGAGAAAAACCTGAGCTATCTTGTGAACTACTTGTGTATCGTAAAGGCTACAGTGAAAAGAAGGTCCTTTTTCTTTCTGATCTTCGATTTTCTCAGGATCTGACACAGGAGGATCCATTACTGTGATCAGGAAATCGTCTGCAGAGAACAAACAAATTGAAGAAGAAGCATCGCTAGATTCAGATTTACCAAATAAAAAAAGGCAAAGTCTTTACATTTTTTTATGAGCAGAATCTTTCACAACCGATAGAGAAATTCAGACCAGACAACTCTTCAATTCGATCAGAGGAACCATCACGATCAAAAAAAAAGAAAAAAAATTCACAGATTCAGGGCATGAACGAAAATTTCCAAAATTGAGACAGATTACAGGCAAAATTCAAGTGTTGGATTGAAAAAAGAAATGTAAAACAAAAATTACCCTAGAATTCGTGTCCTAAAGAGACAGGGGTATAAATCGGAGTAGGAAGTAAGAGAGCCTGTAAGGAAATCTGACGGCGAGATCAAGGATGAAGAACAAAAGGAAGAAGAAAGGAGGAAAGAGAGAGAGAGAGAGAGAGAGAGAGAGAGAGAGAGACCTCTAGTTTTGGCGCAATAATCGGGTCTCTTTTCTTTTTACCTACAACTTGGTCGCCTCTTCTAAACTCTCTCTTGTTTTTTTTTTGAATTACTGGTTTCTGTCTTACTTACAACATTTTTGTAAATTGTACAGTCCATATGTACTCATTCGGGACTACTTATAATTGCCCTTTAATCTGTCTGCAGCACAAATCAGTTAAAAAATATATTCTAGGTTCAACATAATGTGTGTGGACCATTTACTTTTTTACATATATTGCCTATGTCAGTTTTTGAATACGATTTTTATTCGTGAATTTTTTGATGTAAGATGATGACAAATGATCATGAATGACTAAGATTTCAATGTGGTGCCATTCTTCTCACACTTAAGTCCGTAAAACTAAAAATAAACTTGAATTTTTTATTTTTTTAGATTATCCGTATTTTTTTTATGAGTACTATTATCGTTTTACCTATATTTTACTAAAAAAACTATTTATACAAATTTTAGCCATAGTATTATTTCTCTATCATTTAAAAGTTCGAAATCAGTTTTCTTACGAAATCAAAGTTCGAAATTAGTTCGCCTCCGAAATCAAAGTTCGACGATCTATTTCTCTATGAAAACTGGTTTCGTGGAAAATTTGGTTTTGAACTTTCAAATAATGCAAAAATAATACTATAGCTAAATTTTGTATATATTTGTTATTATATGAAAGTTTTTAATAGGAAAATAGATCGTCGACCTTAACTTGTACTACCTTTTTGGTCCAAGATACTTGGATATATATCGGATCTTTCGTCGGGTTGGTGAAATTTGATTGGCAAGTGAAATAGAAGCAAGCGAGGTTCGATGGGAATGGTCGTGATGATTATTTTCTCAACTGCTTCAAATGGTAAGAGAGTACCAAGATGTAAATCCAAATTAGGTCAATGATAAAAATGACTAAATTAGGGTAAATATTTGTTATTTTTTGTACAAATATGATTATAAAGTCGATTACAAAACATCAAAATACAAATTATTGCATAAACGCGTGCCAGATGGAGACGAATAATTAGAAATAAAATTTTTAACACTGATTCTTTCCGAGATATGTTCGTACTAACAAGTTAATCAAAGTTAATTTATAACTTAATTTATATTGAACAGTGTTACTGCCCAGTTTTTTTTCCCCTTTAAAGTTTTTTCCCCAAGACAGAGAGAAAAATAAACAAAAGCACGATCCTTGCCGTTTCCTTGTGTTGATGATGGCGGCTCCGGAGGATGAATCTTCGGCTCAGTCTCAATCTTCCTCTGCCACGGCGGCTCCCACCCCTCCTCCTTCTTCTACCCCTTCCTCCGCCGGGGATCATTACCTGGCTAAGTGCGTCCTCCGCCCCAGCGTCGTTCTCCAGGTTGCTTATGGCTACTTCCGCTCTCGTTCCTCCCGCGACATAGTTTTCGGCAAGGTCGGACTTTTGCTCCTTCTTCCTGTGCAATCTCTACTTTTAGGATTTGGACTCTGATTCATTTTGTGGACATTTGTTTCCGATAAATATCTCTCTTTTAGGGATTTGGATTTTGCCAAGTTTTTGATATGCCCACTTACGAATCTTCACTTGTTTCTATTTCTCGCGAGGGCATTGTGAAAAAGAGCAAAATTTGTATGTGGTTACCACTTGGTAGTTGCATCAGGATATTATAAAAGACTGCTGATTTTTGTTCTAAATGAATGTATAGTTTAGTTAGCAGGATTCTTTTATTTGTAGAGCAGAAATCCAGTCAGGCCTATACATTCAGGAACTTTTCTGTTCCTAGCTTGAAAATTCACTTTTTCTTTCTTCTCAGAAATTTCCTTCTGAATTTGTAAAGATTTATTTCTAATGTGGGTGCATCTGCCTAGCAGGAGCCTAGATCCTGAAAAGTTTGTTTTGATTTAGTTACTTGTGAAGATTTTTCTGATTTAGTTACTTGTTAGATCATATGAGTTAAAGACTTAGGCATCATGGCTCCAGGATTATTTTATGTGTTTGCCGGAAATGCTTTCGTCTGGCTCAATTTGTGTGTGCCAGGTATAATGCTATATTAAATCTTGTTGCTTAATCAGTAACTAGAATGTATTTTTTTGTTTTTCTTACCACCAGGAGACCTGCATAGAATTGGTGGTTATTGGTGAAGACGGGATCGTTGAATCGGTGTGTGAACAGAATGTATTCGGAACAATTAAGGATTTGGCTGTCATACCTCAGAGTAATAAACTATATTCAAATAGTCTGCAGGTAAACACTTATTATAATGATCAGGAATTTTACTCGTGCAAAGGTTTTCCAAATGGGTAACAACCTAGCAGATCTCTGTGATTTGATATGTCAACCATCTGTTATCTTTTGCAGATGGGAAAAGACCTTTTGGCTGTTCTTTCTGATTCTGGGAAGCTCTCATTTCTCTCATTTAGCAATGAAATGCACAGGTTTCTTCCTCGTGTAGTCTTATTTATCCCGAAAACCTCATGTCATCTTGCTCATTTTACTGCCGTTTGGTGTAGGTTCTCGCCCATACAACATGTTCAACTTTCTAGTCCAGGAAACTCAAGGATTCAACTTGGAAGAATGCTCACTGTAGATTCCAGGCAAGTTTTCATGCTGGTTTCCATAAACCATGATTTTATTACTTATATGATTCTGTTGTTGACTTTAGATACTACTTTTAGAATAATGGTTACTAGTTGTTTTTCTTTTGTATGTTTTGGCTTGTGCTGAAGTACTCACTATAGGATTTCCTAGAAAATTGAATTCATTGGAGCGTTCACGTTTCTAATCATACCTTAATGTTAAAGCATACATTTTTTATATCTTGAATAGCAACGAGTAATATTGACTCTGTAACGTATTTTGCAGTGGTCTCTTTCTTGCTGTCAGCGCGTATCATGATTGTTTTGCTCTGTTTTCCCTCTCAACGTCGTCTATGGGTGATATAATTCACGAGGTACTGATTTCTGTCACCAACTTGGGGAGCATTTGTAACTTCAGCAGACAGGAGGAATACCTTTTAATTCTGGCATGATTGATATAGAGAGAGTTGCTAAAAGTATATTTGATTTCTTTAATTATAGAGGATTTCTTATCCTTCTGAAGACGGAGGGAATGCTAGCTCTTTACAAGCAATATCTGGTACTATTTGGAGCATGTGTTTCATTTCTAAAGATTTAAATGAATCTAAGGAGTATGATCCTGTTCTTGCCATTGTTTTAAATAGGTATGGAATCCTTGCAATTTGAAAAGCTTTGTTTTCAGTTATTATGCTTGCTCCATAAGAGTGTCTGTCACCCTCTCATCCCAGGGTGCTTACCTCAGTATTTTTATGATTGAATAGGAAAGGGTCTCTCCTGAATGAGCTGGTTTTGCTTAGATGGAATGTCAAAGACGAATACATATGTTTAATATCAGAGTATGTTGAAGCTGGGGCTCTAGCACACAGTATTGTTGAAGTTCCTCACTCCTCTGGATTCGCCTTTCTGTTCAGGATTGGTGATGCGCTCTTAATGGATCTTAGAGATCCTCAAAACCCTTGCTCTTTGTTTAGGACATCCTTAGATCGTGTTCCTGTTTCATTAGTGGAAGAGCATTTTGTTGAAGAGTCGTGTAGAGTACAAGATGGAGATGACGAGGGTCTTTTTAATGTTGCTGCATGTGCTTTGTTAGAGCTCAGGGATTATGATCCCATGTTCATAGATACTGAAAGTGACATTGGAAAGTTGAGCTCTAAGCATGTCTCTTCATGGACATGGGAGCCGGAAAATAATCATAATCCCCGGATGATTATTGGCTTAGATGATGGTGAATTTTTCATGTTTGAACTCATATATGAAGATGATGGGGTTAAAGTTAATCTATCAGAGTGTTTATACAAAGGTTTACCATGCAAGGAAATTTTATGGGTCGAAGGTGGATTCCTGGCTACGTTCGCTGAAATGGCGGATGGAACGGTATTCAGATTGGGAACTGAGAAGCTACATTGGATGAGTTCCATTCAAAATATTGCTCCGATCTTGGATTTTTCGGTTGTGGATGTCCAGAATGAGAAACAAGACCAAATGTTTGCTTGCTGTGGTGTAACGCCTGAAGGCTCTTTAAGAATTATTCGTAATGGCATTAATGTAGAAAAACTTCTGAAAACCGCACCTGTTTATCAAGGAATAACTGGTACTTGGACTGCTAAAATGAAGCTTACTGATGTGTACCATTCATTTCTTGTTCTGTCATTTGTTGAGGAGACCAGGGTTTTATCAGTTGGATTAAGTTTTAAAGATGTCACTGATTCAGTTGGTTTCCAGCCTGATGTTTGCACCTTGGCATGTGGGCTTGTTGCCGATGGTTTGTTGGTTCAGATTCACCAAGATGCAATAAGGCTGTGCATGCCCACCATGGATGTTCATTCTGATGGTATTCCTGTTTCTTCACCATTTTTCTCCTCTTGGTTTCCAGAAAATGTCAGTATCAGCTTGGGGGCAGTTGGTAAAAATCTGATAGTTATCTCTACGTCTAACCCTTGTTTCCTGTCTATTCTTGGGGTCAAATCACTATCATCTCAAAGCTGTGAAATCTATGAAATACAACGCGTAACATTGCAGTATGAAGTTTCCTGCATCTCAATTCCTCAAAGATATATTGGGAAAAAGAGATCCCGTGCTTCTGCCTTGGATAATACTTGCAAAGCTTTGATTCCTTCTGGTATGGAGCGAGGCTATACGTTTTTGATTGGCACACATAAGCCTTCTGTTGAGGTCATCTCCTTCTCAGAAGATGGTGTTGGTGTTCGAGTCCTTGCTTCTGGGTTGGTATCGCTAACAAACACAATGGGGACTGCTATTAGTGGATGTATTCCTCAAGATGTAAGGCTCGTGTTAGTTGATCAACTTTATGTACTTTCTGGGTTGAGAAATGGAATGCTGCTCCGTTTTGAGTGGCCCCCCTTTTCACATTCATCCGGGTTGAATTGCGCAGATCATTTTAGTCACTGTAAAGAAGAGATGGACATTGTTGTGGGTGAAAAAGACAATTTACCCATTAACCTTCTGTTAATTGCCACCCGACGCATCGGGATCACACCTGTTTTTCTGGTTCCGCTCAGTGATTCACTGGATTCAGACATCATAGCTCTTAGTGATAGGCCATGGTTGTTACAGACAGCTCGACAAAGCCTTTCTTATACTTCCATCTCATTCCAACCTTCTACTCATGCAACGCCTGTATGCTCCTCTGAATGCCCTCAAGGAATTCTTTTTGTTGCAGAGAACTGTATACATCTGGTAAATATATATGTTCTATTTTACAACTTTTAATTCCAGATTTTCACTGACCATTGTGCTGTGCGTTGGACAAACATATGCAAATTCCATCGATCAATGTTACATGTTCTGATATGGTTCACTTGAAAAATAATTATCAACTAATAAAGAACTGTATTTATGAATTGTTTGCTTTTATAGTTTAGTAGTCTTATACACGATAGACAGTTGTGGGACTGCGTTGGAGCTATTATTTTGGTCCAGCGATGTTCGCCTGATGTATATGCTTCTTTTGTAGGTGGAGATGGTGCACAGCAAACGGCTTAATGCACAAAAGTTTCACCTCGGAGGCACTCCACGAAAGGTTCTCTACCATACTGAAAGCAAACTATTGATTGTGATGAGAACTGATTTGTATGATGCATGTACGTCTGATATATGCTGTGTGGACCCACTCAGTGGGTCAATGTTGTCATCCTACAAGCTCAAACCTGGAGAAACTGGAAAGGCAATGGAGATTCTACGTGTGGGAAATGAGCAGGTCCTTGTTGTGGGGACGAGTTTGTCTTCTGGTCCTGCTATACTACCCAGTGGTGAAGCTGAAAGGTTTGAAGTCTGGTTCTTCGCCACTTTTTTATTTGACTTTGGAGTGAAAGTGGTGACTGAAGTAAGACGAACTTTGTTCTGATTGTGTGTGTACCTTTGAATCCCTGTTTTACAGTACAAAAGGACGATTAATTATTCTCTGCCTGGAACACATTCAAAACTCGGATAGTGGCTCAATGACAATTTGTTCAAAGGCTGGTTCATCTTCCCAACGTACATCACCTTTTCGTGATGTTGCGGGATACACAACAGAACAACTATCAAGCAGTAGTCTCTGCAGCAGTCCAGATGATAACAGCTATGATGGAATCAAACTTGATGAAGCTGAAACATGGCAGTTAAGATTGGCCTCTGCAACCACTTGGCCAGGAATGGTACTTGCGATCTGTCCATACCTTGATAATTACTTCCTAGCGTCTGCTGGCAATGCTGTAAGCCTCACTTTTAATAATCTATAGTTACGTTGCCAATTGTTTAGCATGTTAATCTGCTAACAAATATGCTGGTCTTCAATAGTTCTATGTATGTGGTTTTCCGAACGATAGTCCTGAGAGAATGAAGAGGTTTGCAGTGGGAAGGACTCGTTTCATGATAACATCTCTACGCACATACTTCACTCGAATTGTTGTTGGGGATTGCCGTGATGGTGTTCTATTTTATTCTTATCATGAGGTTTGTTCTGTTGTCCCTTTGTTATATGTCCTCTTCTTTGTTTGCCTATTTAATTTTGGCTCAATGTTTGAGATTTTTTTTTTCCCCATGTTGTTGAAGGATGTGAAGAAACTTCACCAAATATATTGTGATCCAGCGCAGAGGTTAGTTGCTGATTGCTTTCTAATGGATGCCAATTCTGTTGCTGTATCGGATCGCAAGGGGAGTATAGCTATCCTGTCTTGCAAAGATCATTCAGACTTTGGTACGAAATACGTAGCCTTTTCTCGTTAGCTCAGATATTTCTCTCTTTTTTACTCTTCCTTATTTAGAGTTTAGATTTTATCGAACAATTTTCTCCTCAGTTAGAAAAGTGTGATCATTTTCGACAGTAGTTAATGGAATCAATATCCAAATGGGAACTGTCAACTTGTAGATGAGAGATGCAAATATTTGGTTAGTGTGAATGATATAGCCTGTCCAAGTCTAAGTATTACGTGCTGTAACAGCTAAGTGGAGTATCACAGTTGGAGGGGTATGCAATCATCTCTAAGATTTTGCGGAACATGTGGCTTAGTTCAGATGTCAAAGCTTAAAGTAATCTGTAGGGAAACTGTACTGTCCAACTTTGCAATAGTTTCTTTGTAGCTTCTTTCGAACTAGAAATGTGCTTATTGCGACTGGTCAGATGTGTCATTTCATGAAGCAAACAGAAGCTTCCTGAGATATGGCCCGTCTGATAGTGAGACTATAATTTAGTATCTAGTCTTTGCTGATACCGATAGATGTCTCATGTTCTTAGGATCCTTCTAGGTGCCATGGAACAAACCATGGGATTTGAAAATACTCTTAGTAGAGGCTAATTGTTATGATTCAGTAGAATTTGCTAACTGAAAATGCCTCGTGAATCCAGAATATTCAAGTCCGGAGTCCAACCTGAATCTAAACTGTGCTTATTACATGGGTGAGATTGCCATGGCTATCAAAAAGGTAAATCCTACACTTGCAATGAGCATTTTACTGTACAAGGAATTGAGCTTAACATAGTTACCTTGAACGTAGTGAAAGTAAAATTTCTGCTCTAGGAATTGTATTGGAGAATTATAATTGGAATGGCAATAGTGTACCTAGCCACAAGACGGTTTCAGTCAAGTTTTTGTTGGACATTGCAGTTACCTCGTTAACCAAGAAGATATATTTCGATTCATTACTGCTTGCCCCTATCTTCTTATCAGGGTTGCAACATTTACAAACTTCCAGCTGATGATGTACTGCGAAGTTATGGTCTTAGTAAAAGTATTGACGCGGCTGATGACACTATCAAAGCAGGCACGCTATTGGGAAGTATATTTGTCTTTGCCCCTATTTCAAGGTATGATTTGAATATCTGACTGAAGACATAGCTAGTTTTTGGTATTTCGTTGCTACATGTATCTGCATATCATGGAATATTTGTAGTGTTTGCAAAATACATTGGTGTGACCTTCTTTTCCACCAAATATAGCCTTTTTGGTCTTGTGTTGTATTTAGTTACCCTTAAGCTTGCACCAGAAATTCTGTTTGTGCTTATTTTCCAAGTACGTTAACAAATTTATGTAGGGAGGAATATGAGCTCCTAGAAGCTGTTCAAGCAAAGCTCGTGGTCCATCCGCTGACTGCTCCTGTTCTTGGTAATGATCATGAGGAATTCCGAGGTCGAGAGAATCCGGTAAGTGAACAAAAAAAGCCACTTCGATGTCTGCATTGGGTGGGTCATTAAATGTGTGCAATGTGGAGACATATAAAAGGCTTACTAAATAAAATACTTCTTATCCATTGGTAGTATGAAACATAAGTTTTCACATGTTGCAGTCCCAAGCAACAAAGATATTGGACGGTGACATGCTTGCTCAGTTCTTGGAGCTTACAAATAGACAGCAGGAGTCAGTTTTATCGACACCTCAGCCATCACCAAGCACATCAAAAGCAAGTTCAAAACAACGCTCTTCTCCGCCTCTCATGCTACACCAAGTTGTACAGTTGCTTGAGCGTGTCCATTACGCTTTGCACTAGGTCATCCTCTTCCCGGCCCCCATTTCTTCCCTAGGCTTGCAACTTAAAGCTCGTCAGCTCCACCATTAATTGTTTCGGTGATTCGGTCTGGTGCGTTACTGAGTCCAAAATCTTTGTAGCTAGAAACTACATAAATTAAGTGGTAGTGAAGTGGTGAATTGTGAATACTTACAAGCTTATCGACATTATTGTTTATAGGATGCAAAGAGTTGGAAAATATCCAGAGGCTTAGGAGCTGCCTTGTGTTCTTGAGGGCAATGAGTCTAACGACTAATCCTTATTCTCTCTGTCTCTCTCTGCAACATTTTGTAGAGGAGCATACTTTCCTATGTACAGAAGTTGAGATGTGGGTTTTTTTTTTTTTTTTGCATGGGACTCCATTATTGTTATGTATATAATTAATAACCAAATTTTCTTAAAAGTTACTTATGTTAAAACAAAGGGATGAATTGATAAATGATGTGTTTGGTAACCACCTATATTTCTCTGGTGATCCAAAGTTCTTATCAATTTGAATAATACAAACCGACGTTGATATGATTGTTATTCCAAAACGAAAATGTTGCCATCTGGCTACATCAAGATTCCGATCATATCATGACATGTCCATGTAAAAGTTAGAGATTTGTATTGACCAGAGTTAAACCACTACTTGCTCCGTTGCTCGGCTGAGACACAAAGTTTGAGAGACTGAAAAGAGTTTGAGAGACGGAGACAGAGCTTTAAGGCGTTTGTGATCATAGTGAACAATGGATTTGGTAAGTTTCACTCCACATGTGACATAACTTTGTTGCTGAACTGATCATCGTGATTCGTGAGCATTAAATAGCTTAAATTTGATGTTTTAATCAATGTTCTTAATGCTTTCATATAATGATCCAGTTTATTCAATAAGTTCATATAATGATCTCATCAATTGTAGCTAGAATCCTGTCTGTAGTATCAATAAAGTTTTATTAAAAGCTAAGAATCATGTCTACTGAATTTCATTGTGTTATTTTTTTTTTTTTGATAGAAATCTGACGATTTAGGCTACTTGAACTCGCTAGACTTTGAGTCTCAAAGACTTGTTGCATCTCTAAACACTGGAGAAGAAGAAGAGAATTCTAATGGATCACAGCCTCATACAGTGCATAAAAGAAGGTTCATTCAGGTTGACGACGATGAGGATGATGTTGATATATATATCACCCCTGAACCGAGACAGAGAAATCACTATGTGGCAGAACAGAAGGATGGCAAAGCCAGTGCATCTCAGGCGAATAACAAGAATACAAATCAGGCTGAGGTGAGTGATGGCATAGGAAAGTCGTCTCAAACAGAATCCACCCCTGAACCGAGAAAGAGAAATCAGGCTGAGGTGAGTGATGGCAAAGGCAGAGAATCTGAGGTGAATAGAAGGAAGAAAAACGTTTTTGAGGCTATGTCAAGTCAGCCTAGTAAGAAAAAGAAAAAAATTGTTGGGTGTGAAGAAAGATCAGTTGATGATGACAAAGGAAAGTCATCAAATAAGAAAAAGATAACTGAGAATAGGACGTGGTCAGATGTGTGGGGTGATTTTGTAGTGATTACTAAGAAAGATGGCGAACAAAAAGCACAATGTAAGCATTGTAAGAAGGAGTATAAGCATGACTCTCACAAGAACGGGACTAATTGTTTAAGAAGGCATCGTAACAAATGTAGTCTTACGCCCAGAAATGGTGATGTTGGTAACATGCTAACAAACGCAGAGGCTAAACTACAAGCACGAAAGATTGATCACTTTGTTTTCCGTGAGATGGTATCTAAGACGATTATTCAGCATGATCTACCTTTTGCGTACGTTGAGTATGAAAGAGTTAGAGAAGTTTGGAAATACTTGAATGCTGATGTTAAGTTTATTTCCCGTAATACAGCCGCAAAAGATATGTACCGGTTCTATGAGAATGAGACAGCTAAGTTGAAGAGGGAACTAGCTAGTCTTCCTGGACGAATTAGCTTTACCTCTGACTTGTGGTCTGCAATCACTAATGAAGGCTACATGTGTATCACGGCACATTACATTGACCTAAACTAGAAGTTGAACAACAAAATCCTAGCATTTTGTGCTCTCCCACCACCACATACATGTATGCATTTAGCAATGGAGCTTCTTGAGTCATGGAGAGAATGGGGAATTGACAAAAAGGTTTTTTCCATCACATTAGACAACGCCACTAGCAATGATTCAATGCAAGGCATTTTGAAATCTCAGCTTGTTTTGCGGAAGGATTTGCTGTGTAAAGGGGAGTTTTTCCATGCTCGATGTTCAGCTCACATACTTAACCTTATTGTTCAAGACGGGTTGAAAGTTATTGGCAATTCCTTGAATAAAATCAGAGAGAGTATTAAGTATGTTACATCATCTGAATCTCGTGTGATACTGTTTGGAAAATGCGTGGAGAATGTGGGTTTAGACCCGAATAAAGGTTTGCTTTTGGATGTGCCAACAAGATGGAATTCAACTTACAAAATGCTTAATAGGGCTATCAAGTACCGAGCTGCTTTTTCTAACCTTGAAAGGATTGATGGGAAAAACTACAAGTTCTTTCCTACAGATCAAGAATGGATTCGAGCAAAGGAGATTTCTGATTTTTTGGAGCCATTTGATGAGATCACTCGGCTTATGTCAGGTTCGACATATCCAACTTCGAATTTGTACTTCATGCAGGTTTGGAAGATTCAAAACTGGCTGAAAGTGAATGAATCAAGCACATATTTAATTGTCAAACAAATGATCGTACCAATGAAGGAGAAGTTTAATAAGTATTGGGAAGAGGTTAGTGATATTTTTGCAATGGCTACTGTCTTTGATCCACGGTTGAAGCTTTCACTTGCAGAATATTGTTTCGTAAAGCTTGATATGGGATCTTGTCAAGCAAAGATGGAAAACTTGCGTAGTAAACTACGTTTGCTTTTTGAATCATATGAGACAAAGCCAAAGGCCACATCACCATCTACACAGTCACGAGAATCTGATCAACATAATGCAAATGATGGAGAACCAAAAGGGAATTTTATGAATTACGATGTAAGTATCTTTCTTATGTTATTTAAGTGTCTTATGATCTGAATTGAGTTAGCTGTTTTTGACTTGATACGTTTTTGCTCTTACTGTTTTTGCTCTTGCTGTTGAATGATTATTACCCTTGCTCTTACTATTGAATCTGCTACAGCTGCGTAGATAATCATTCAACTGTTTTTGCTCTTACAGTTATGGGTATGAATCTGCTACTGTTTTTGCTCTTACTGTTAAAAATAAAATTTGATACGTTTTTGCTTTTACTGTTGAATGATTATTACCCTTTTTGCCAGATTCCGATTTTGAGCAAATCCTTCTTTTAGTTTGCTCAAATCCACTGTACGTAATTATGTATTTGCCATGTATAATATATTTCTACTTACCTTTATGGCGTATTGCTCTTGGTTCAATATATTTCTACTTACCTTCAAAAGAAACTCTCGGATTTTTGTTTGGTTTGACACTTTTATGAATTGATAATGTTACGTGCAGTATATTCTTGGTTTAGCTGTTAGGGGGGGGGGGGGGGGGGGGGTTCATTATATACTTGTATACATTATTCATTTCATGTTTAGCATGATATCCTCTTTTGAAGTAGAATTATATTGTCGACGTGAATCACTTTTTTTTTTGTTTTTTTGTCTTGTGGTTTAGTTTATCGGTTATGTGAAGTTGATTGGTCTTAATGTTTTTGTCTTCTTGATGGTTTGATGAACACGTTCTTGTGGTTTTTCTTTGTCTTTTGTTTTCAGGATTTCATTGCCTTTCGCAAGTCAAGTGTTGTTGTGAGTGGGGAGTCTTCTCTGGAAACGTATCTTGAAGAACCCGCCTTAGACATGATTAATTTGGACATCTTGCATTATTGGAGAGATAACGAAAAAAGATATGGTGAGCTATCTTCAATGGCTTGTGATCTGCTTAGTATACCTATCACGACAGTAGCTTCGGAATCCTCTTTTAGCATTGGAGCTCACGTTTTGAACAAGTACAGAAGTCGGCTTCTTCCCAAAAACGTGCAAGCTTTGATATGCAGTCGCAATTGGCTACGAGGATTTGAAGCATATGAAAAGGGTAAACAAATTCTTCTAATAACTTTTACACTTATTTGATCATAACTTATTAAGTTCACTAACTTAATTTAATCACATATGCTGAGGACGAAGAAAACTCTGATGAAGAAGATGAGACACTACCATCTTTCCAATCCATTGTCGAAGATGTAGATGAAGATGAGGACGAAGATGAAAGTTGAAGAACTATGTTTCTTTCTAGGATTTTTTATTCTCTTGTTTCTCGGATTGTTGGAATGTTGCTTCTTGGATTGTTAGTGTTCCAGTTTGAATTTGTTTAAATTTCACCAAGCGATTGTTCGGATGATAGAATTACATTCTTTAGTTTCATATTTTCGTTTTTTGTTTGAAACAAAGATGTTATACTTTTTGTTTCTTCTTATAAAAACTCAAACGTAAAAATAGACAACGAACCCGCGGGTCAACCCGCAAACCCATAGAATATAGGCGGGTCGGGTTCGGACACATCATTTTGGAACCGCGGCCCGCAACGGGTCAGCCCACGAGGCCCGAAAAAAAATTAAAACCGCATCGCATCGGGCTATTTGGACGCGGGCTGGCCGTCTGACATCTCTAGACCAGATCCTCAATCTTTGCTTTTGCTTGTCTAGACCTCATCGAGACCTCATCGAGACCTCACCAAATTTCATTGACAAGTATCATCATTCATCACTCAACATGTTGCCATAATATCTTTTTGATGCATCACTGGGCCAATAGAACCACCACAAGTTTTCTTTATTATAAACCATGGTTCGTCGAAAATGTATGCATCAGTCTTCTTCAATATTGTTATAACAATCATAATCCTCTGCAACTCTGCATCATTCAAATTATGTGGTCTATAGCCGAGAACGCCATCGGAAAAAACCAGAGAATCGCATGTCCATGAACCTATACGGACTTTCTTTCTACTATTGGGAAAACAGTTTTTTTTTATATGAGCAATTTCAGAGTTTTTTTAGCGCTTTCGATGTGATCTTCGCAAATGGGGTTAAAAACAAAAAAAAAAATTAGCATTTAAAAATCTCAACATTAAACCTCGTATTAGGTATGACTTAAAAATGAGATTACTACATTTTATTCTTAGACAATTTTTAGACGGCTTAAGCATTTACAAAATAGATCAATAGTCTATATATATTTTTATAGAGTGCAATATATAAAATATAATAACTAGCTCATAAATAATAAAATTAAATATTATTTTAAAAATAAATTTAAAGTTCAAATTTATAAATATCAAAACTAAACCATTAAAAATATCATATATTAGACAAAAACATAAATTTGAAAAATCAAAAATGTTAAATCATAAAATCGTTAACTCATTCTATTCATTAAAAAAAACATATAAACTTCTATAACCATGCATTTATGAAATTAAAACTTTTAAATCTAATTTTATGTAGCTAAAAATTTAAAAATTACACCAAAAAAAGAAACAAATATTAACTAATTAACGATTTTGTTTCACCGCATATAGGACAGTCTAGACGGCTTTTTAGAACATTGGTTACAACAAAATCTCAGGCCAAGGTACTGTCTGCATATTCCATCGCCCTCTGCTTCACGTACTCGACTCTCTCCTCGTCACCAGCACATTTCTCGTATTCCAAGTACTTCTTGAACAAGAACTGAGGATACAAAGAACAAAATGGTTAAAAAATCTGTCGCAATCAATTAAACTCTGTAGAGGAGATTCTATCAAGTAATAGGGCTACGGTCCCACCTTCATCTTCTTGGGAGGCAAGCTCAAGCTAATGGCTCTCTCAAATAAAGATCTAATCACATCAACTTCTCCCAACCGGATCTCCTGTACACCAAAAACAAAATTTACGTTAAAAATGCTGCAAAGATGGCAATGAAACAGAAGTTTTGAAGAGGCGGAATATAACGAACTTGGTCAAGATAAACACTCCACAAGTCTGTTCTTTTCGGGTATTCCCTAAGAACGCCTTCAAACAGTGATCTCCCTCTATCCGCAACTCCGCATTTGAACTCAAGGATAGCAGTTTGTGATATGAATTTAATGTGCTTATGGCGCGGAAGACATAGCAAGGCACGATTCACAACGGACTGAATGCCTTCCTGGTTTTGCTTTAGATAACTTTGTACTTTCCTTAACCAAACCTAGAAAGCAGACATCAGATAAACAATTGTTGAAAGAGTGAAGAGCCAACCCTCGCTATGAGAATATAATGATCAAACATCATGTACCTTGCAAGATTGCTTAAACTTCTTGATCATCTCATCAAGCAGCTTATCAGCTAATTTATATTGCTCAGTTCTCTCGTACACGCCCAAGAGGGCAAGGTAAACTTTCTTCGGGTCACAGTATTGACGGGCTCTTTCAAACACTTTCTTAACAGCTTCCTGTGTATGAGAAACAAAACAGGAGAGTTAAATAGGAATATATAAAGCCTATTATTGGTAACATATAATAACCAGAGTCGTCTATCTACCTCTGGAGGACTTCCATGTTCATTTTCCAAATTGAAGTAAGCAACCCATATGTTTAGCTTCTCTTCTTCTTCACGAATATTTATAGTCCTCAAGGCCCTTCAGTAGAGATTTAGGATAAGACGGGTTAAACAAAATGATCAGGATAAGGCATAAATGCTTTACCAAGACAGAGAAGTTATGAAAAATTACCTCTCAGCAATGGACCTGGCTTTCTCAATATCAGCCAGACTGAGCATGAACGCCATATATTTAATCCAGACAAAGCTGCTATTTGGAGAGCTTCTAACCAACTTCTCATACTCATCAGCACTCTCAGGAGCATGATTCTCCAGTAATCTTCCTTCAGCCGCTTGAATTTTTTTCTCTCTACGCAAGTAGATTTTTTCAGCAAAGGTTGAAACCAAATATATAACACCATAGCTTTCAAATCAGGAATTAAAAATATAGCCAACCTTTCCTCCTTGTCTTTTTGCTTTTCTCTTCTCTTGTTCTTTTCATCTTTATTGGCTCCCTGCAACTTCTCCTGATTCCGATTGTTGTCAAAGTCCGCCTCCTCAATGTCGTCAAGGTCAACCTCAAGCGGAGGGATAGAAGCCCTTGATTCTACTTGGGCAAGAGCCAGAGAAGTTCCACTATGTCTTTCACCACTTGTTTCCTGGAACCCAAAATTACCAACTGCTGCAAGAACTCTCGACTTCGAATCATTGATTGGATCACATTCCATGCTGTCTTCATTAGCGTTTTCTTCGGAAGGTAGCTGTGCCTCGGCGTCATCGCCGTTCATAAAATAAGAACTCTTCATCCCAAGCGATATACGTCGCTTTTCCTCATCCAGCTAGGGCAACCACCAAAATGACAAGAAACAACATTTTTATATTCCATAGAAAAACATAGATCAAGGGCAACATGATAATGTAAATCATAGAAAAGCTACGTTCAAGTTAACTTCCTGACAAAGGACCACATACCTTCAAAATCTTTGCGGTGACGCTTTCCCCAGCCTTATATCTGGCTTGCACATCCTCGATACGATCATCAGAAAGCTGTGATTTATGACATAATCCAACCTACCACAAAACAAAAGGCAGATAGTCTGGTTACTCCCTAAGGATGGTTTGGCAAGTAGAATACTGTTTGGACATATTAACCAATTTCGAGGTAACACAAAACTAGATCTTTACCATGCCCGTTTGATCTATTTCAATGAATAAGCCATAGGATTCCACACGTTTTATTCTCCCAGAAATCATGTCTCCAACTTGGAATTGCTTCAAATCATAAGATTCAGATTTTTGTTGCCCACCAGCATTTACTGTCTTCAAAGTGACTTCTACCCGCTTGGATAACGGCTCCACATTTAACACCCTAAATTTAAATTTGTTAGAGCAGAATATAGTATATTATACAATATCTGTTTAACAGGAAATCTGCGTTACCTGCCAGTTACAAGTTTTCCTACTGGAAATTCCTTTTCGGGATCCTTGACAAAAGTATCACATAAATTTGACAATAGAACTTTTGCGTCGAGTGTCCTTGAAAGCATAATAAAACAACCTTTTGACATCGTATTCTTGACATACCCCTGTAAAAGTTTGAATTAACATAAGTTCTACCAGAAGGAAACCAATAAAGTTGCTGGATCATGGTTATAAAGGCAAAAGTACCTGGATGCCCATATCAGGAGAAAGATCTTCAATCTTTTCAAAACGTTTGCAAACATTGACACTGCAAATCATCATCAGGTTGATTAGTAAATTTGAAAATACTTTGGAAAAAATCTTTCAGCAACTTATCCAAGTGAAAGATCATGCAATTTCAAGTTCACACAGAGTCAAGGCCGAGAGAAAATCCCAATATTAGTTATCATCAAGTGTTACTTAATCCACTCTATTCTAAATGAGGAAACACCCACGAATTGAAAGGCTGATGATGAGCTTACTAGCATTTGATCTAACTCTAAGAAGCTTAAATCCATATTGAAAGTAACGCAGACAGTAATGCATGTTATGGGCAAAAGAAAAACTTACTTATTACTGGAAGCTTCGGAGAGATGGTCAGAACTCATGCCATCTAGTGATGTCCGTAGTGACAGTTCAATTTGCAAAGTCCCTTTACTAGAATTGCTGATTTCTAAGACCTTGCATTTGACAAATTGGCCTTCATGCAAACCATCTAATGGATTGGAGACCCATGAATCATTGGTTTCAGTAAAATGAACTCTCCCAAACACGTAAGGACCTATTTGCACACGAAGTCCACCAACACCAGGAAGTATCCTAGAAATTCTTCCACCCAAAATGTCTCCTTCATGAATAAATAAAGTAGCATCATCACCAGGAATGCTACTGTCTAGTTTATCCGTTTTACTACCTCCACCATTGGCAATACTTTTGTGCATATCAAGTAGTGGACGCTGAACCAACCGTAATGTTTTCTTCTCTTTATTGTACGTCAAAACATAGCCTGAAACAACTTTACCAATGGGAAAACGCCTCTCAAATTCCTCAAGTTCACGAGCTTCGCATGCAGAGTCTAAAATGAATATGCGTGCCGTCACATTGCAAGATATTGCCAACCAGACCCATTCCTTATCCACTTTGTAGACATATCCGCTGACACGTTGTCCAGCAACAAACTCAAGTTGTTCACTCACTTGTATGACATTCAATTCACTGGAGTCTAGTTGAAATTGCAACATAAAAAAAGATATGGAGACTATGTTATCACCTTGTTTGAGCAAAAAGTTCATATCTAAGATACACACAAGCATTACGTCTGATACAAATACATACAGAAATACGGATTTTATCATTATTGATCTTAGTCTATAAATATTGATAGAATGAAAATAATTTTGCAAACGTAACAGCTAGAGATGGGCATCTAAGAACGTTTTAAATAGATGGATCAAAACATTTACAGTATTCAAATAACAATTCCATGGAAGATTTAGACGAACGGAAAAAAAATATTTCAACCCTATAAGAGCGTGTGATTTTTCTGCAATATATATCCCAAATGTGAGTCAATGGGCGATATGGTTAATGAAAAATTCAATTCTCGTGGATTACCTCTAAGAGTTGCAGGCTTTACAGAAAGCTCCCAAAGTTGACTCTTTTTAATATCAGTATGACAAGGCTCTGCAACAACCCTTGCAGAAATTGATTGCCCGACTCTGAATTTGGCAAACGGTTCTTCACTTGTACTTGCATCATTTACCTATCCAACCAAGATTTGAGTCGTATAACCAAATCTCCGTCCACCAAGTATTGGAGAAAGAATATTAATATCCAAAATGATGATGGCAACACAAGAAAAATCACCTCCGTTATGTGGATTCTTCCTCGGAAACTTTGGGCAAAGTTTACTCTTAGCTCAAATGGCTTTATTTCCGTAATCTGAAAAAGTAAATGATGTTAATCTGAGGCAGTAGAAGTTATGGTGGCATAGACACAACTTAGAACCCATCTACTGTACAAGTTGGCTACTTGAGAAGTCCTGTTTAATTTCCCCCCTTAAATATCTTGCCTCTGTAAAGGTTGTTATGTGTAGTTTTGAAGTAATTCGACAGGTAATTATTCTAAGATAATATCTACATTCTGCTCAAGTTTAAACAGTGAAGCAATTTCTACTGCACCTCGAGCTCACTGAAAAAAGACGAGCTTGTTCAGTAAAAACAGAACAACTTAAGAAAGCAGGGCGTTAGTAACCTCGGCGTGGACAACAGAACCAACTTCACAACTGGATTTCTTCTTTGCCCTCTTAGAATGGGATGTCTCAGAATTCCCGGAAACAGAGTCAAGAAGTAAAAGCAACCTCCCAGACGTAAAAGGGTTTTGCAGAGCCTCAACAGACGCAACGACACTGCCCAGAGAAAATTAATTAAAAAATTAGCTACGATCTTGTAACCAGTAAGGAAAACTACGAATATTGCTAATTATAGGTACACTGAGAAGATAGAATATCAACAGCCAATAGAAGTAAAGACAAATTCACATTTTCTATTAGTTTAGCCAGGCAGGGCCAAAGAAAGTATGGGAAATTAGGATCCGTGAAAAAGGGGGAATAATTAACAAGTAAATGATTGGTTAAAAAATGGATGAATACAATCACCTTTGTCCAGTGGAAAATTGTTTCACTGGTAACTTCTGTGTGTTATAGTCTGATACTGACGCATATCCTATAGTGTAACCATGTTCTGGAATCGACAAAACCTGGGAAATAAAAAGGGGCAACTCTGAGTAACATGCAATAATCATTAACATAATGCAATAAAGCACTTACCAAGTATTGCTCCTTCACAATCTCTACAACAGCACTGACCCTCTGGTGAACTTCAAGTTCCTTGGCGATACCTCTTTTACGTTTCTGAAGCAAAACCAAAATACAAGTTGTCAAAAGCCAGCTAAGATGAGCATCGCCATCCACAGTAACAACGATGAGCATGCAAAAAAGCACTAATAAAACAAACTTTGGCCAGAATATATCTTCTTAAAGGGAAACCTTTTTTGACTGACTGTTGGACACCTCTTTGGTTGAGTTGTTTATGAGCTCAGGCCTCAGAGATAAATCAACTAGTCTCTCTGCCCTAGAAATATCAAGAACAACTGCATGGACAACAGAACCGTGTTCCAAAGTAGCACCACCCACTACAGAAAGAAACACAATGTATCAGACAGAGGCTAGGTACAGATGTGTTAATGAAATTCAATCCATAACGAAACTGAGCCTAGACTTAGATTCTCCAGAATGACTTACAATGATACTGAGGTATAAAACCAAGGACGTTATTAATATTGTCAAAATTCACCACCAAACCCAGGTCATTTCGCTCCTGTATGGTTCCATTGATCAAACTCCCAATAGAGAATTTCTCAACCCAACTACAATCACTTTCAGTAATACCAGATGATTGCAGGTCCGAGATCTGAACAAATGAAACAATAAAAGTTAGAAATCCATCCTTCTTTAAAATCACTTGCAATACAGTGCTAGTTAAAGTTTTGCAGACACATGCAAAAATCCCTGACACAAGCTCGATAAAAGTGCAATACACAACGGATTGCATAAAGTCCTTTAGCGCAATAAAAAGAAAAAGTATGTCCCAAGAACACCACCTTCTCATCCACAAGGAAGTACTCTTGGACGAAAGAAGCATCTACAGAAGCACAAGATGACTGTTTCAATGAAAGTGTTATCCTGCTTTTTTCTTGATTGACCTACAAAAAATATTGCAAATGATCACGACCTCATAATATCTTCAACAAAATTAATATAAGGACCTGAGTCCAGCGTTCACTTACATCAACTATATTAGCCCGAACCGATTGTCCAACAAAGAAGGATGCTGACAGATCTACCCTGGGTTCGTCAATTGCCTTATAAATAAAATGAAAATGGTTCAAGAAAAACAGTATGCCAACAAAAAATTAATAAAGATTTGGCATAGTAAAAAACAATCCACCTTGCTTCTCGGGGCGAAACCAGTCAACCGACCCAGAAAACGGACAAAGCAGCCATTTTCAATCAAGTTACATACATAACCCTGTGTACAAATTCATAAGAATAATTGTGACTTAACAAACAAAACAAAATAAAGTCTACTGTTATATTTCAAAGACGCAAATACTCACATGAACCACTGAATTTGGCTGGAGCTGACTAAAATCCGAAGGAAGCTCTTCAGCTAACTTAATGAGAGAGTATTTTGAAGAGAGAGCCAAGTTGTTGCCTTCAATGTCTAAGATAAACAAAAATTACTCAATGTATTAAGTATCTTCAACCACTAAAATAGTTGAAACTGCAACATCATCTCTGCTTTCCTGGAGCAAGATGGATCATTTTTCTAGTTCTAAAAGGTACACAATCAGAGAGATGAAGCAGATTTAAAATTACTCTCATAAAAACGTTTCTCTCTCAAAGATCCATCAGCACCCACAGAAAAGAAAAAAATCGAGCACTTTGAAACTTTAAACAATCTACCTCCTTTACATGTGTTAAGGATATACGCAAAGAAAAAACAAGTTCTGATGATCAAAAACATACCTATTACCAGCAGCTTATCAAGCTCATATCCAGGTCTTAAAAGTGATATCATTAATTTTGCTTGCTCTACATCACAAAGAGAAAACTCAGAAACAAATGAATAAAAGCAAAACTCAAGATGTACAATCATGTGGGAGAAAACACATACCATGATGATCAGCTAAATGTTCAGCAGAAACTGTACCCTTCAGAAAACCTTTGGACTTAACACGGACAATGACTGCCTGAGGAGTTATACTATCAATTACCCCTGATACAATACTACCTAACTTGATTGAATCGTCTTCAGATACACTGTAAGAAATGATGTACACAACTTTGAGCTACAGCATTTAATGATATTAAGGCAGCCTTGATGGCAAGACGATTATCAGAGATATCAGATTAAAAAGAGAAAACCTTGTTGGCTTTATCATAAAACTGAGGTTGATCCTTCGAGTACCATGAACGGCACTGGTTACTCTACATTTGACAACCTCCCCGACATGAAACACTGAATTGGGATCACTTCCAGGCTCTACACCAAGTTCAAATCTGCTTAATCAAAGTATAGCATATTAGCTAAAGATCATCAAACTAGAAAAAATTACCCAAAGCCTTTATGATGGGAAAAAAAATTCAGGTTCTATATCAGTAAAAAAGAAACCCGAACAGAAAGGCAATGGCATATGAAATACAAGAACAGGTGCAGCAATGACCTGGGAACAAATCCTTGCACCCCATTATAGAAGCGAACAAAGCATCCATGCTTTTCAATCTTAGTTATCCAGCCATGCGTTACTAGTCCTTCAGTTGCATCAGCGTAAGAACTCAAAATCGGAAGTTTAGATTTCACCTGCAAAGAATATACATATACATATTATTTTTACTGCATGAGAACAGACTTGAATTGGTAACAACCAGAGATGTCATTTTAACATAAATGTCGTGTACGAAGAGAATTAATTAAATCATAACTTGTAAATGACTGAAGTACATGCAAGTAGGACTTATCCACTCCTAACGTCCAAATAAGATGCTTGTTTGAGACAAAAGTTCCGACAAATATTTTCGTCCATAGCTAAGTGGAAAGACTAAATAAAGAAGAAATTTAGTTTCCATTTTAAACCGAAATGGACATAAGTGTGATAATTGAAGCCTAAAATCGGCAGATGGAGATAAAATAAGGAATGATAATAGAAACGAGATGCATTTTAGCACCCATTTTATAAAAAGGAAATGATTTGATAAGCCTCCTCTAAACGAATTCAGTAACTAGACACATCAAGGAATATGCAAACAATTAAACAAAGTCAGATCCACTATCCTAAGAAAACTTACAAGTGTTTTCTTGCAGGTAACAGTTATTCTCTTTGATTTGCAGCCAAGCACACGGAATATTAATTCAGCTCCAACCTGAAAGAAACATCATTCAAAATTTATGCATGCCTCAGCAACATTGCAAACCAATTAATGTACGATCAATGTAAGGGACCAACCTTGAACTTTTTCCTGGGCTTCGTAACTTCAAACTCAGACATATGCCGAAGTGGGCACATTGCTTTCAGACCACCCGGAAATTGCACAATGGCACCAAATGTATCAACAGATATGACTTTAGCCTTTGTCACCAAACCCGGCTTGACATCTGAGTGGGTGAAAACTGGACCTTCAAAAGCGCTTTCCTGCTCATACAAAAACAACACCAAAAGAAAGAAAAAGTAAAGATGGGAAACCCACAAAGGTTTTTTTTTTTTTTAAAAAACATACATATCTCAATAGAAAGAGGCATATAATTGTATAATTTTACATCAAACTATCGCCTATTGGCATTTAGATTACAACACTTTCTAAGAGAATAGTAGATGCTTCCCATGCCAACTATTGTTAAAGGTGATGTAATCTACTGTAATCTATTAGCACATCTGGCAGTAATAATACCTTTAAAGTCCCTATGGCCAACCCCTCCATCTGCTTAAGGCCGAGGATTCGAACACGGATGCGGTTTCCTTCCTTGAACTTCTTTTCCAGTTTCTTTACTTCATCTTCTGCGACATCATATGTCTGCAGTTATGGTAAATCTAAGGTTAAAAAGGACATCAGAACGCTAATCTTTTAGAAGAATAAGGGCAGCCAATTGGACATACGCTAACATATGCAGGAGTTGAAACAGGCTTAGAAGGGAGTTCAAGAAGAAGGCCTGATTTATCAACACGGACAACTTTTGCTTCGTCGAATATGCCTCCGCTGGAGACATGCTGTAAAGAGCCAAAAAAGTATTACAAACTTACTTTATAATAGAAAAGATAGGCAAATAGAGGTACATCCACGGAGACCAAACACAGAGAACAATACTGGGTAAGGTCTCAAAGTGATGAACGAAAATTGTAAGATAGAAGCTTAAGTACGCAAAGATAGTGGTGAAAACAGCAGGTATAAGAAATGCTAGTGTTACAATTAATGAACCTTCATTTAAACCCCAAAAGTAGCTGTCAAATCAAGTTCTCTTACCATAGGAGGAGCCATGTTACCAACAAGATGTGGGTTTAACGTCAAACCAACAGCTCTAGTTGATGGATCGATAAACAATATTCTAGCATTAACCTGAAAAACAGTAGGAGCATTTTATGCAAGTTAACTAAAAGGAGGAAAAAAATATCTTCCACCAAAGAAATAAAACAAAAATTCAAAACAATCGAAAAACAACAGTGGGACTACAAGATCTGCAAACTACAATGACATTTATAACAGAAACACAACAAGGGGAAGAATCAGGAAAAATTGAACTCCAAAATGCCTACCATCTTAGTATGATTATACTCATCCTTCCAGCTCTTGTTACACATTGGATTTTGTAAATGGAATAGATCAACCTGCACATCAATGAGAAATGTAACTCATAAACGTCACCAAGATTTTAGGTTAAACTCGAGAAACATAGTTCCAGCTTAATCAATAATGCACACTACCAAAATCATTAGTAACTCACTGTTCCAGTAAAGTACATAAGAAATCCCAACAGTATCCCATTCTCAAGGACAGATTGCACACGGGCATTAACCATCATGCCTGGGATGAGAAGATCAAACGACATCCCATTAAGATCCTTGGTCTGCAAGATGGGTAATCACGAGGTTAAATTTGTTTAAATCAAGGAAATTTTACTGTATAATTTGGGAAGTACGAGACATACCACACACTTTGCCACTAAATCTGGGTCCGAACTAAGACGAACAATTTTACGTTCTCCATCAATATTTGTAACCACGCCCTGAATAAGCTGCCCAGTCTTTAACTCCCGACTTCCTGGAAAATTCAGGAAACGGTATAAAAAGATTTAAAGGATGACGGGAATCAGACAAACCAGAGAGCCGGGAAGTTCCAAGAAAGATCAAAGGCATCCACAAAGGTTTTTGGAAATGACGTATTTCCTTTAGTTGGACATAGACAACCCATTTTATCATGATGTACGTTAAAAGGTACATTGAATATCATTTGCCAGAAGAAATTAAAAAAAGAAGTTCAAAAGTGAAAAAAAAGAGCTAAGAAGCCAGTAGGTCAACGATTTAGTACCATCATTGCTTATTTTGATAAATCCTGTGATTAAAGGCAATCCAAAGTGAAGGATATAACCATGGTCTTCCACGCTTTTCACGTTTGCAGTGACTACCTGAAAAAGCATTATGGAAAAAAAAAAAAAAGACATAAGTTATAACATTAACCACCATCAGCAATAGAAAAAATTGGTTGGTAAAGATATGACACAATTTCAGAAGATAGCAGAAGATCAGTATCAATATAGCTTATTTTTCATCTCAAAACTGCTAGCCTATGCAGCTTAATATATAAACTCTAAGCTCAATCAGCCATGAACTCTTTCAACTCGTTTTGGATCGCTTTGGCTATGCAAACATTCTTGAATACCAGTACCCACAAATACATTTGAAAATCTTACAGAAGACAGAGCTCCCAAGAAGTACAAAATTACGAAATAAAAGGAAAATGAACCAAGCATTGACATACCATCCCTGGTTGAAAGGAATCCAAACTGAATCCCTTGTGCAATAAAGAAAGTCGCAATGAAAGCCATATTTTCCTTTTGCCTGCCTCCTTCTTATCATCATCTAACTGCAATACAATGCAGGGAACAAGCTGACCCACAGAAAAAATGTCTTGAAGGAGCTCATTTTCATCATCCTGGTTGACAAAAAGGATGACCAACTCAGTTCAGATTGCAGAAAGGAAAAATGACCAAAGTACAGGGAATTTAAACAGCCAGTTATAACCCACAGCTTCTACCTCAGTTCCGAAATCTGTAAAATCCAATGCCTCGCTTGCGCGAACTAATCCACGTAAGCCCCCTGGAAGACTAATTACAATATCTTTCTGGTTTACTTCAGTAACAACTCCCAAAAGCTTCATTCCTGGGGAAATATTCTGAACATAAATTCCATTAAACGTCAGAAACGGGAAAGTAGAGATATAATCTGCTTAAGAAATCTTCTAGGACAGTAGCATCATGCAACCATGGTTATGACTTATGAGGATGGATGGATGGATGGATGGATGGATGGATGTCAATGGAGAGCAAAAATGCTATTGGTGGGTGCATCAACTGAAGAATGCACATGTGTTAACGCAGATAAAACAGCCATGCACAACTGATTTAAGAACTATCTATCTAAGAACATTGGCTCAGAAACTTAGTCACTGTATTCTGATGATACATCTGTGGATCAGCATCTTGATTAAACTCTCCGGTTTAGTACAATGTACCCGAATAATTTGTTCTATGAAATTCCATGATGCAGAAAACAAATGAATCTGACTTGATTCAGTAGCTAAAACTCGATGGGAGCAACAAATGTAAACTATGGGGCATGTAAATGTTACAAGAATAGGTCTCTTAGCCAATTCTGGCTAAAGAGCTATACTATTATTAATACTAGTGTAATCATGCTGGACACAGGCAAGAACATATAAGAAATAATACCTTAATGGTAATCTTATTGGCATATCTTGGCCGTTTTCCAGTAAAGGCACCGTCAAAAAGAGATCCCAATTCGTCTACATCGGTAGGGGTTCTCTTCTTAGGTTTTCCCCCTTTATTCCTCTTAGAAACACGCTCATCAGCGTCAAACTCAGCATCGACTTCTTCATAAATTTTCTCACGCTCTGTTTTGCTCAGAGAAGTACCTCCACCTGACAATCAAATAAGAATATCAACAACAGGTTCGAAATTTCAGAATGCTCAGAACAAAGATAATTAAAGCTACAGCAGATTTTATGTTTAGCTACCTAATGCCATGTTCTGATTCATGTCACCGAGTAAGAACAGAGGATAAAAAAGAATAATTGAATATTTTCTCGCATAACAAAAAGGAATTTGAGGGAGAAGCAAACCTCGAGGAAAGTCAGGAACCTCTTCGAGCTGCAGAGCCATGGCTTCAGACCTAGCATCAACATCGTCCTTCGTCTTCTTAAAAGGTTTCTTCGATGGTTTAAAGACCTTTGTAGAATCATTACGTTTTCCATTGACTATTTTCTTTGAAGGAGCCACCATATCTCTAATGGCGGAAGGGGAGATTGGGGACGGTCTCGTTTTTTGTGTGATTTTTTAGGGTTTTAGACGTCACGCTAATGAAGAAGAAGAAGGTTTAGGGTTTTTTGAGAACCGCCCGGTCTGGATTGCAACCAGATATTTTTAATAAAAAAAACTTCTGAGAACCGTCCGGTTTGACTTTATCCCCAAAAACAAAATGTGACAATTATTGGATTAGTCGCGTATTTAAAGAAAAACGAAGCGGATATGTTATGGGCCTAAATGGGCCTCTATTGGTGAAAGGCAATGTAGAACACTCTCGCATATAACACGACCATCTTGTTGAACAGAGCCTTGTGGGATTCAGGTTCTGGTTTCACGATCATATAGTTTTTTTTTTTGATCGGCTTCTAATATTTTCATAACTTGTTTGTGTCTGCGATGAGTTTGTGTTCCTGATGCAAAGAATCTCTTGTTTCGTCTGTGTTTTTCTTTGGTGACTGTCAGAACATATGTTAGCCTCATTCGCGTTATCGTCATGCTCTTATGAAGATTGCTTCTCTATTATTCCTGATCATGATACGTTTCACTTATCTATATATATATATATGTCTTTTATTTGTTGTATAATCATTTGGATTCGAATTCTTATCATCGCATCTCTCTTTTCGTGAATTGGCTTTATTCCAAAAGAAGAACTTAAGAAAATCTGATTAGAAATGTTAATTATCTGGAAAGTCTCACTTTTTTTTTGTATCTGTACTTCTTGCATGCAACAGACGTTCAATTTTGATGAATTTCTCAGTTAGAGCATTTTTCTCTGCAGAACTTCAATTGACTGTCGTCGGAACGCACGCAACCATCGACAATGCTAATTGGCTCTTAATGCTCCGAAACATCTCGAGGTCGTCTTCACTCTCCGAATCCGAGGGCACTGATAAACCCACGGGAGGACAACTTCTCAATCCCGTCGACGAAGCTAATCGGCTCTTTATGCTCCGAAGCATCTCGAAGTCGTCTTCACGAGTAGTTTTTCAGCTACCGTTTCCTTACATTTTTCTAATTAACCAGTTAAGATGAAAATAAAGCTCCTCCATATTTAATAAGAGAGACCATTATGTTATATTTTCTCTTTCTTTTTTTTATAAAAATATTTTCGGTTAAAAACGCGAAAATCTTTGTTTGGAAACTTCTGTTTGAAAACCTCTATTCGAGAACCTTTCTTCCATTTTATAGAGTTTATTGGCTAAAAGCGCATGAATTATAAACTTTAGTTTGAGAACTTCTGTTCAAAAACATTTGTTCCGTTTATAAAGTTTGTTGGTTAAAAACGTGGGAATTATGAAAATATAAGTGTTATATATGTCCATTTACCGACTATTTTTTGAACCTATCATTTCTTTACATTTTTCAATTACCCGAATTAGATGAAAATAAGCTCCACCCTATTTGATAAGAGAGACCAATATGTTATTTTGTTTTTTTTTAATAAAATTTATCGATTAAAAGCGCAAGAATATTTGTTTAGGAATTTTTGTTTGAATATTTCTATCGAGAATCTCAGTTCTCTCTTTTTTTTGTCAATATTTTTTTTTGTCAACTGAATATCAGTTCTATCTTATAAATTTATTGGCTAAAAGCGCGGGAATTATGAACTTTTGTTTGAGAACTTCTTTTGAAAATCTTTGTTCCATTTTATAAAAAAAAAATTGGCTAAAAACACAGGAATCATAAAAACATAAATGTTATATATGTCCATTTCACAAGCATCTTTATAGCTATCATTTACTTACATTTTTCAATTAACCAAATAAAATGAAAATAAGCTCCCCATTACGTTATATTCTCTTTTTATAATTTGTTGGTTAAAAGCGTGAGAATCTTTGTTTGGGATATTTGTTTAGGATCTTTTGTTTGAAACTTCTATCGAAAATATTTTTTCCATTTTATAAAGTTTGTTGGCTAAAAGCGTGGGAATTATAAATTTTTGTTTGAGAACTTTTGTTCTATTTTATTTTTAAAAAATTGCTAAAAACGCGGGAATAATAAAAACATAAATGTTATATATGTCCATTGATGAATATTTTTACAACTATTATTTCCTTACATTTTTCAATTAACCAAATAAATGAAAATTAACTCTTTATATTTGATAAGGTTATAGAGTGACTATTATGTTATATTTTCTTTTTTAAAAGATTTATCGGCTAAAAGGCAGAAATAGTTGTTTGAGAATTTAGGTTTCACAAACTCTATCACATTTGCTCCAAAAAATTTTAATAAGATTTTTCAGTCAAAAGTGTGGAAAATTTTGTTTCCTTTTATAAGATTTTTGGTTACGAGCACGGTAATTATGAAATTATAAATATGTTTTTTCCTTTTTGAAAATCATTATTTAATAAATAATAAAAAACAAATTAACCAATAAAAACATACTGAATAATACCAAAAAATGTTAAATAAATATAAAATTTGCATAAAATTCTGAAAAATAAATGAAAAAAAAAACAAATCTAAACAAAATGAACAGAGGAAATATATTCCATACGAGTTTAAAATTTTTGAAAGTTGCAAAGGTGCAAAATGCAAATATATTACTCCTTGAACTTTTTTTTATTTGCATTGAAAAGTCAAAGAATGAGAGAGTTCACGGTACAAATTCACTCCTCAACAACCCTTAATTCTTCAACGGCTAATTCCAAACCTTAAAATCTAAATGTATCCGTAAACACATTTGAGAAATCATTTGTTGTTTCGTTTCAGAAGTTGTCTAAACCATTGAGCAGACATCATGGGGTACCTCTTCAAGGTTTTGTAATCAACATAGACGATCCTCAACCTATACAATTGAGGAAAAATACATTAGAGAAAATACTTAAAAAATTTCTCAAAAATAATAAATATCGGCATTGATTTAGGTAGCTAACTTAATTAACGTACCTTGAAGTATATCCTGACAACCACTCGAAATTATCAAGCAACGATCACGCGAAATATCCAGTCACATTGGCTCCATCATAATCGCCTTCTTAAGTAATCTTTATAATATTTGATTCTCGTCGTGTCGTGTAGTCCTTGAACTATATCAGTAACGTTTCCCGGATCATCCATTATTAGTAAGTATGAGTCTAACTCACACCCAAAAGCTAGCTCAAAAGTGGAGGATTACCACACACTTATATATTAGTCCATAAATCCCCAAAGTCTCGATGTGGAACTCTAACATCCATACCTATAAGAGATATTCAAACATTTATAAAATCTCAACATCTCTATAAATCTTGGAAATATAAACAGATAAAGAAATTTTTTGTTATTTTTCGTGTCTTTAATACCGTTTTCGGAGAAAATCATTGTTGGGTTGCTGTAACGTTCCTTCATGTATACATCAAGGCCTTGTACATTCCCCATGGCACATTGTATAACCAATACGAGTATGCATATGGTAAATGGATTAAAAATATATTTATTTCAACCAAATTAGTATTTAGTTGGTTTTTGAGTGGGATCAGTTTTGGTTTATTCTCGGTTTACGGACTTCTAAGTAGTTAGGAGTAAGCATGTTTTACTTTAACATATCATTTCGTATATCATGCTTAAGATCTTAAACATGTGAATCATTCTAATAGTGACTTCATAATAACATTATCCGATGTTTTGCAGGGTTTCTATGGTGTTGAAGCAAGACCAGATTGGTCCATCCCTAGAGGCGGGAAAAAAAAAATTAATTGGATAACATGAGGTAAGCTGTCTTAATTTAAAGGAGAATTGTAAGTTTTTTTGTTTCTTTCCAAATGCTATAATAATTAAAATGAACATATAATCCTCAAGTCCTTCAAATGTTATGTGAATTTTCTAAATTACAACACCAGGAAATGAAATTTGAGATTGAGATTGCTTAGGAAAATGCTACCAAACAGAATCAAGACAGCTGTTTATCAATTGGGGGATTTCTTAAATGGTATTGATCATAATGTTATAAGTAATTGTTTGGAAAACTGATGCATTTCTTTATTTAAAAATAAAATTAAAAATGAAATCTAAATCACGTGTAGGAAACTGATCAAATGTTGGAGAGAAAGATCGTAAGGCAATCTTTTGTTTCATTTAATTTTTTAAATATTTATCTTCCTATAAAATAGAAGAATTTTTTCATCATCTTTTGTCCTTAGAACTAACCAATCTTTTGTTCCTCTTATAAAAACAAAACTCACATACTTGTCTCTTAACGATAAGAAATAAGAAAAAGAAAAAAAATATTTCTTGGTTTACTTAATTCTCTTTCTAATTAAGTATATTCTTGTTGCTCATTACCAAAGGTATGCGTTCTAGGTTAAGTACATTACAAGTCACCAATTTCTTAACCAACAAGTTTCTGTTTTCTCAAAGGAAAAATATAATCAAATACAGTTTGTATTTTAAATTTGTGCAAGGTCAACAACAGATTAATTTCTTACTCTTAATTCAGAAATGACATTTTGTCTGCTTCTTATTTCTTAGTTTGTGATGGAGGCTCTCTTCTTGAGTTCTTCTTCTTCCTCCATTGCTGCGTCAAACAAGCTTGCCAGATTACACAACAGTCGTGACTGGTCTACATTGGTTTGGGATAAGAAAAGGGTAGGACCCACCTGGTGCCGCGTAGGTGGTGGTGGTGATGGGAGAAACAGCAAACCGGAGAGGCCTATTCGGGTTTCTTCGCTTTTGAAAGACAGAGGCCAAGTATTGATAAGGGAACAGAGTTCGCCGGCTATGGATGCTGAGACACTGGTTCTGTCTCCGAACGGGAACGGGAGAGCCATTGATATCAATGGAGCAACGAACTTGATGCCTTTTAATGGCTCTGCTATGGTGGGGATGAAAGAAGGACTTGGCATCATCAGTTTCCTCCAAGGAAAGAAATTTCTAATCACTGGCTCCACCGGCTTCTTAGCTAAAGGTAAAGAAGCTCTCATATCTTTTTTTTTTATCATATTCCGCAACTCTGTCTCTAAATCTAATCCCTTTTTACATCTCCAGTGCTGATTGAGAAAGTCTTGAGAATAGCTCCGGATGTTGGGAAGATATATCTCTTGATTAAAGCCAAAAACAAAGAAGCCGCAATTGAGCGGTTGAAGAACGAGGTCATTCTTTTGTTTTGTTTTAATTCATTGTAAGTCAAGTTTTTTGTTCCTGTTATGTGCGTGTAACTCTAGCCCATGGGGATTGCTGCTTCTCAGGTATTAGATGCAGAGCTTTTTAATACTCTAAGAGAGACTCATGGAGCATCTTACCAGTCTTTCATGTTAGACAAGCTCATTCCTGTGACGGGAAACATTTGTGATTCAAACATTGGGTTGGAAGCAGATTCAGCGGAGGAGATTGCTAAAGAAGTTGATGTAATTATCAACTCTGCTGCAAATACAACCTTCAATGAAAGGTTGACAATTATTAGATTATGCATTTCTGGTTCTCTTGTTTTGTTATCTAGATAGTATCAATGTATCTTTGATTTACTAATCTTGTTGTCGCCATGGCGGATATTTCAGATATGATGTTGCTCTGGACATAAACACACGAGGGCCTGGTAATCTCATGGGATTCGCCAAGAAGTGCAAGAAACTAAAGCTTTTTTTGCAAGTATCCACAGGTATGTGAATAGGCAGAACGAACAGTGGAAAAAAGGGTTTTGTGATTCTTCTTCATTTGAAAAACAAAAACTTTGTGCAGCTTATGTGAATGGGCAAAGACAAGGAAGGATCATGGAGAAGCCATTCTCGATGGGAGATTGTATAGCAACCGAGAACTTCCTGGAAGGAAATAGAAAAGCATTAGATGTCGATAGAGAGATGAAGCTAGCTCTTGATGCTGCTAGAAAAGGGACTCAAGATCAGGAGGAGGCGCAGAAAATGAAGGATCTCGGTCTAGAGAGGTAATAATTTAAATCTTCACTCCTTGTCAAATATTGGCAACAACCTTAAACACACAAATCATTGAAACAGGGCAAAATCATATGGATGGCAAGACACTTATATTTTTACCAAAGCAATGGGAGAAATGATGATCAATAACACCCGAGGGGACGTGCCTGTGGTTATTATAAGGCCTAGCGTCATCGAAAGCACTTACAAAGACCCTTTCCCTGGATGGATGGAAGGAAACAGGTAGATTATTTATATATATGCTGCATATATGAATGTATATCTCCATAACAAAACTGATAAATTCTTGTTAAAAAAATCAGGATGATGGATCCTATAGTTCTATGTTATGGAAAGGGACAGCTCACGGGGTTTCTGGTGGATCCGAAAGGAGTTCTTGATGTGGTTCCTGCTGATATGGTTGTTAATGCGACATTAGCTGCTATAGCAAAGCACGGAATGGCAACGGCAGATCCGGAACCTGAAATAAACGTGTATCAGATCGCTTCTTCGGCGATAAATCCATTGGTTTTCGAGGACTTAGCAGAGCTCCTTTATAGTCACTACAAATCTACCCCGTGCGTGGACTCGAAAGGTGTTCCCATTATGGTGCGTTTGATGAAACTTTTCAATTCCGTTGATGATTTTTCGGATCATTTGTGGAGAGATGCTCAAGAACGGAGCGGCTTGATGAACGGTATGAGCTCAGCGGATAGTAAGATGCGAAAGAAGCTAAAGTTCATATGCAAGAAATCTGTTGAACAAGCCAAACACCTTGCCACTATTTATGAGCCATACACTTTCTATGGTGGAAGGTAAGAACGAACGACATTCTAATTTTAAAACCAAACCGATCGACAAACTTTGAATCTTTTTTTTTCTTTTGCTGCAGATTTGATAACAGCAATACGCAGAGATTAATGGAGAATATGTCTGAAGAAGAGAAGAGAGAGTTTGGGTTTGATGTTGGAAGCATTAACTGGAAGGACTACATTACAAACGTTCACATTCCCGGTTTAAGAAGGCATGTCTTGAAGGGAAGAGCTTAGAGCATCATTATTGGGTTTCTTAAGTAATATTTAATTATAAATTTGAAGTTAAGAAACTTTGTTAAAAAATTTCAGTTTTTGCTGCTTTATTGGTATAACCCTATTAGGGGTTCTTAAAAAAAATTAATAATTTTGTTTTATTTTAAATAGAGTTTATTTATTAATTAAACATAGTTGAGATAAAAACATAACATTTTAAACATAGATTTTGAAAAAAAATGCAAAAGAACGCTCAATTTGGGTTTTTTCTGATCTTGTCTATGAATCGCTTTCCGTTCACCCACCGAACGATTCTAATTCATTAATATGTAAAAAAGTTTATAATTTTAAAGTTGAAGTTAAGAAAAAGTTTTAAAAAAATTCTTAACTTTTTTTTTAAAGTTAAACTTACGAAAAAGTAAAAAAAAAAAAATCTGGCAAAAAAAAAAATCTGGCAAAAAAAAATCTGGCAAAAAAAAAAAATCCGGCGAATTAAAGGTTGACACGTGGCTAAGAACAGTGTAAGAACCCCCTTAAGAACCGGTTCTTAAAGTTCTTATTTAAAAACCGGTTTTTACACTGTTCACAATTATTTTATTTTTTTAATTTTTTTTTTGGGTTAAAAACCCCTTAACAACCCTGCAATAATGATGCTCTTAAGTTTAAATCTCGCTAACCGGACCAAACCGAATCAAACCTTTCTTTGATCGTTTTTTCCCCTTTCTGTGTAATCGTGTTGTGTTGTCTGATATATCACTTTAATTTGTAATAATTTGGAGCAAATGGGAGTGTTGTTATCTTCAAGTTTTTTCCCAAAGTCTAATAACGTTCGATCCAAAACGAAGTCAAACAAATTGAAAGGAAAACAAAAAAATTAATAATCTTCAAAGTCTAATGTAAACGTTTCTTTTGAAACAAAACTATTAACAGCTTTGTTAACATAAAATTATTAATGAATAAATGTTTTAATTAATTAATTACCTTTCCACAAATGACCATGCTCGTTGTTTCTCTATAAAATCTATTGTTTCTTGTCAACAATCTAACATCCTAAACCAAAAGCAAATATGGCAAAGTCTCTTCTCATGGTATCCATAGTAATATTTTTGATGGTTAGTCCGATTTTCTCCCAATAAATTGATCAATATCCAGAAGAGTTACAAGAAGATGTGAACATATCTCCTACTCCAGATTTCGATGTTTACGTCGAATCTCCCGATGAATCTCCAATCGAAGAAGCCGATTCACCCGCAATGAGATATGACATGGAGGTTGTGCATCATTACTCAGACAAACAACTCGATTTTCTTGAGGGTTGCCTTCTAAAACTGAACTCCAAATGCGGAGATGAGATTTTCAAGAACATGTTAGATGATGAAACGACGAAGATATTGAAGAATGAATGTTGTCGTCATCTATTGAAGCTTGGCAAAGATTGTCATCTAGGATTGGCTCAAATCATTTTTCGAGTTATTAGTATAAAAATATTGCATCTAAGGCTATTCCGAAAAGCAAAAAGATATGGAACGATTGTGCTCGAAGAGTTGGGAGCCAGATTAATGTTCCGATCTCTTTGGAGGACTAAACTAATATCATTCCCTCGTCCTGACGCTTTATATATGTGAATTCGTCGTAACTTATGATGAGTTATATAAATATATATATAGCTATCACTTATATTTTTTTGGGATTAATCGAGAAGCAAGAGTCATGCAATATATACGTTGCTAATTTCATCATTCGAATAATCCAAACATAAAACTAAAAACGCATACATACGACGAAATCAACATAAATATTATTATTTTTGTAGATATTTTTGTAATGGATATAACAGATATCCAAAAATAACGGATCCTGATAACTACATATGAAACCCGGAAGATATGATCCATGTATAGGGGACAGAGCTAAGCAGGTCCTAGTTTGACATAAAGATCTTGACCTCCTGCAGCGTAGTTCCGCATATCCACGAGCTCACCGGTCCAAATCACACAACCCGACCCACCATTTCGAATATCCGTATTCGCAAACCCGATACAGTTACAATCCTCAAGACACCTCTCCTTACATTCCTTCAACCCAATTCCCACGTCCACAATCAATCTACCCGTCTCTGGCAACTTCATCTTCTTCATCCGCAAAAACACATCTCCGCCGCCGCATCTCAGCCACGACCTCCTCGCACAACCATCGGACGTACCTCCCAAAGCCCACGCAGTCACATTCTTCGGTACAAAGCCTCTGATACAATTACAAACCAGTGACTTTTTCACGTCACAGTAACTGTAAGAACCACAGACCGAGTACAAATCGCAACTATCATTCGGGAAAGACCAGAACATGTTCGACTCCGATACTGTCGGGCTCCACGTGTACATATCTAATGAGCCAGTGGAACTCAGTGTAAATCTCGAGTGGAAGTTGTGGTTGGTAGCACGGAAAGTATACGCGACTTCCTCTCTCTTCTCTATGAATCTGTCAACAATGTAGCTCCCTTGTTGCATCTTTGGTATACCACTAAACCGGATTCCATTCCACGGACCGGTTCGGTACACTCTGGATACTCCATCAAAAGATAAAACTCAGGTAACCCTCCAGTTTCGAGTTTGAACAAAAAATCTCCGCTTGACGGATCATTTGGGGATCTCCAAGATTTCAGGATTCTGTTGTGCTCTGTTCTGAGACCCCAACCAATTTTCATCTCCGTGAGTAAAGTATTCACGGGAAAATCAAAGCTTTGCCACAAGAATCGATTTGGGTCTTTGGTTTTGGAGTCTCTGAGCACCAAGTTGCCGTTAGCGAGAAGCTCTGCCACAACTGGAGATTCCACAGCTCTCGTCAGATTCGTTGTCCAGATAAGAGTATCATACTGATCAAGGAGGACGAGGTTAGCATCAGAGATTTTTAATGTTCCAATGGGATTGGAAAGAGGATTGTCTCTGTTAGCAACCCATACATAGGTTCTCTCAGAGGCTTTACATAGGTTCTCTCAGAGGCTTTCTTGTACCAAATCCCGAGATACCAACGATCACCATCTTGAGAACTACTCCTTGTGGTTTTGAAGAAACCAAGCTCGAAGACATCACCGGAAGACACAACGGTTCTGTTGCTGAAGATTGTGAGAGATTCTGTTGGTGATAGAGTATTGATCGAGAACACATGACTAAACAGATTAATTAAGACAAGGAAAAGGAAGAAAGTGTAAGAATGGTGATAGTTTGGTATTACACCTCTCATCTCTCTCTCCCTTCGCCACTTAATTTTTCTATGCTCTTTTTCTTATGCTCGTCCTTTATTTATAGAATTTTGTTTACATGTTGAATTTTTAAGCTAATGAATTGGTTTGATTTTAATTTGCATAGTTTATGTTCTAATCCTAAATTACATAGTTTCTAGCAGACAAGAAAAATGTTATTTCCACATTCTATGACTTTTCAACACTTCATTTATTAATTTCAATGTCATTGGTCAATAACTTTTCAACTGGAATTAATTTCTCATGCAACATAACATATGTTTGTTCAACAAGTATATTTATTCATCCATGATCCTCGTCCCAAGCAAGCCATGTTATGGGGATCGTAAATGCATTCTTCGATACGTTCGAGGTACTCTAGATTATGGTTTTTTTCTTCTTCTTTTTATTGAAGTAAATATTGCAAATATAATGTTGTTTTTGTTTTAGTTTTTTTTTAACCGGAAGATCCCCGATCCAAAGCTAAACTAATCATCGAAACTTAGGCAAAAGTTAAATATTTTGCTATTTAAAGTCCACAACGACGAACTGTGATTGAAATCGAAATAGAATTACTCTTAAATTAGAGAGTAAACAAAATATTATTTATTATTGAAAAATAAAAAATAGAGAGTACATATTTCCACCATGCATGAATTGGTTTGGTTTACAAATATATTGTTAGCCAAATTAGTTTGTTCGAATACCAAAATATATTGTAGAATATCTTTAATACTTGTTTGATGTTTACATAAATTATCGATGACACATATACATTTACAAATGGACTCCTCAAAACTTTATCGTACATTATGTTTCATCTCTCAAGTCTCAATGGCCAACACTATTCCAAAACCAATTCCAATCCTATCGCTTTCTACTTTTTGCTTGTTAGACATTATGCTTTGAAAAAACTCAAACCTTCTCAAAAGTCTCATCCCCATCCTCCTTACGCCCACACATAGAGAAGTTGGCCCATATTCACTTCTATTTCCATGACAAGTATGGTTTCAACCCAACCACAATGAAAGTAGCCAAAGCCGTCCAAATAAACACAACTAAAAAATATTTTGGTTCCGTTTTCGTAATGGATGACCCTCTTACTATAATTCCCGATATAAACTCGAAGAGAATAGGGTATTTACCCTCAAACCAAATTAGGATTGTTGATGATTTTCCATGTTGTGTTCACTGAAGGAAAGTATGACGAAAGCACGATTAACATTCTACGATGTAACCTTGTGTTTTCAAATATAAGGAAAATGCATGTTGTGAAGATGATAACTTGATGTTGGAGTTTACAAGTCAAACAAAGGTCAAACAAGAACAAACTATAGTTAGCATAAGTTACTATGGTTGGGTTATGTTTTTGGGACCACAAAGCAAGAGATAAGGTTATTTGTCTTCTTGTGAATTAAAAGGCACTAGGGTTTTGGAGTTGTCTCCTTATATATAAAGTAGAGGTAGACATGAGAGAGTAGAAGGATGGTGAGCAATGTAGCCACACAAAGTAGATAGAAGGATGAGAGAAACCTAAAAGTATAAGCTTTGAGTGGGTTTTCTCATGTGTTACAGCAAGTGACACAGGAAGTACTACAGAGTGAGTTCTTGAGTGTGAATCACTTGTAATGTGTTTTCCTTCTAGTGGATTCCGAGCAACAGTCTCGGGGAGATGTAGCGACCCTTGTTAATGGGCGTGAACTCCTTAAATTGTGTGTGTGCTCCCTTCTCCCTTCTCTTTCTCTCTATACTCTGTTTTGTACTACTTCCTGTTACAGTCTCTGTAGTATGTCAGCAACTGCTTCAGGTCTTGGTTTGTTGGGGTCTATGCTCTGTAAAGGTGACGCCTTTGAGCCTCTGGATTCTCAACAGAGTGGTATCAGAGCAAGGTTCTGTGTTTCGTGGTTCTCTCAAGCCAAGAATCATGCTTTGACAAGAAGTGATGCGGAAGAGTGTGTTTGTCATAGAGGCTGTGTTTTGTGGAAGCAGGAACTCGTGGCTTAGGTGGAGATTCTAGGCATGAGTGAAACTTTGAGGATGACTGAGATTTCAGTAAGGAAAGTCTCAGATCTAGAAGAAGCAAAACCAGAAAGAGAGAAAGAAGATCCAGATCTGTAGAGAAAAGGATCTAGAGAAAGAAGGAAAGTGAAGAAAAGGAGGAAAGGTTGGATCTTTAGATGGTTGGGGCAGTAAGGCTCATTTGCCTTAAGCATCCACGTTCTTTTCTTTGGTAGAGCTCTGTTGTGGGAGACAAGACATGTCTCAGGTGAAGCAACAAAATCAGGAGCTCTTGGTAAATGGTGCAGAGGAGATGAAGTTGCTGTAAGGTTCTTCATTGGTGAGCATCATTTGTGTTTTCTCAGGTGTTGAGAAAGGGAGACTTGAGTGTCTCAGGCTGAATGCCAAGCTATATCTCTTGGTGAACAGCACGAATCTGAGGGGAAGGAGTTGTAAGACTCATTCTGGTGAAGCAAGAAACATCTCATTCGAAGCATGTCATGCATCAAGAAGGTTTGAGCAATTGCAGGTTTTCTGTTGAAACTGCAGGTTTTCTGATGCAGTTGCTGGTGCAGTCTTCTGATGCAGTTGCAGAGTTCCAGTTATAGCTACAGGGTTTCGGGTTTGATTGCAGGGTCTTCTGGTTCAGTTGCTGGGTTTTTCTGGTGCAGCTACAGGTGTTCTGGTTCAGCTACAGGTTTTCTGTCATAGTTGCAGGGTTACTGTTGTAGCTACAGGGTCATCTGATGCAGTTGCAGGTTTACTGGTTCAGCTACAGGTTTTCTGTTCCAATTACAGAGTTAGTAACAAGGAGCAACAGAAGAAGCAAAGGAGAAGCTTTGGTTATGGTGTGTAACTGAGTGAGGAATTGAGATGTGATATTGCGGGTACTACAAGGAGTGATTCAGAACAGAAGTTTGAATCGGATGAGGTGATTTCAAGGTTATAAAATCAGGTTGCCTCTAAGCTCTTCAAGGTACAAGTTCTGCAGCATAGTGAGAAGAATTTTCAGATTACTCACAAGTGGAAGTGTTGCAAGCACAAGGGAAATTCAGAGATAGAAGCATGTTGCATATGATCGAAGATGGATGCTCTTGATCATTGCTGAAGAAGCCGGTTAAAGGTTGGTGTAAGCTGAAGGTCTTTTACAAGAATCAGCTGGAATTTGATTGTGTAACACACAAGTTCAAGTTGTGTAACTCAAAGTGTGTACATCAGGATCGAAACATCAACTTCAAGACTCAAGTTTGGGACTAATTAAGTCTGATTCCGCTGCGATCACAAGGTATCTTGTGATGCTCTGTATTGAAGTTTCAGGTTGCTTTAGTTCTGCTTTTCTTTGGAATCGAAAGCTTGTTGCAACACAAAGGGGTTTGTACTGGTTTTGCTATGGATTGGACAAGATTCAGTGATGGGTTTCATTCTGTTTTTTGGGGGTAATTCAGTGCGGCAAGGACAGGTTCAGGCTGTGTTAAAGCTTTCGTGTTTATGGCTGTTTGAGTATCAGTAAGGGTATTCTGGATTCAGTCTAAAGGGTGTTGCAGGATGGTTATGAAGCAATTGAAGTGTTCTGTTTTGGTTAAAATACAGGAATGGTTTTGAAGACTTCAGTGGCTTTTGGTTGAGTTTGAAAGGGGTTTCTGCTGCAGGTTCTGTCTCAGGTTTTGTATATGTGGGTGGCTATCAGTTCAGTGAAGATGTGGTCCTACAGTAGGTGGATCATCATGGAACGTGAAGCTACAAAGTTGTTATTTCAGAGGGAATGCAATGAGGTTTTGTGAAGCTGTTGCAGTCTGAAATGTTCTGTCTGATACAGAAGGTAAATCACTCAGCTAGTGTGAGATGGAGTGTAAGGCCGAAAGGTGTGTGAGCTGTTGTTTCAGGAGTGTATGCTCTTGACATGGAGTCAGTAGCACAGATTCATGTTTGTGCAGATTTGTGTTGTGTATAACACATGGAAAGTCTGTTGGAGTGAATCTGAGAGAACAAGGTGTTCCTGTCTCAGGTGGAGCAATGTTTCACAGGAAATTCTCAGAGAATATCTTGCATTTGGTTCAGATCTTCAAGCATTGAAGAATCTGATGGTCTTAAAGCCTAAGACATTGGAGATGTCATGTGTCATGAGGAGTGTCTCTCAATGTTTGCTGTGCAACAGGATATACTACAATAGAGTATCGAAAGTCTTCCTAGCTAAGGGAGTTAGGCGGCGTGTTCTGTTTATTTCAGCGGTACAAGATCAGTATGTGTTGTGTTTTGGCTGCAAGAGAATGCAAAGTTTTGGTTTGTGGTTTCTGTGATGGAAGCGTGGTTTGATGGTGTATCAGCATAAGTTGTTGCATTGTCATATCATGGTGAATGCTCTAAGTAAAGGAGAGACAGTGTTGCTGAAGCTCAGTAAGGTTCTTTGGTGGGTCTTCGGGTACAGGAATCAGTTTAGAGTGGCTGCAAGAAGAAAGGGGTTGTGTCACAAGTTCTGACACACATTCTGAAGCAAGATGCCATGGTAATTCATCTGATACATCAGAACGTGTGAGTGGATCAAAGAGACAGTGAAGAGTGCTTTGACTCGGATTGGTGAAGATGAGCTTTCAAAGACAGAGTAACATCCAAATGGTTATGGTTCCTGGTGGAGCAGTTTATTTTTTGGAGGTTGTTTCGGGTGTCTAGCTCAAACTGATCTGAGTATGGTTAGCTCAAAACAGGAGAGTTAACAGGATGCACAATTCATTGTTTAACATGATTCATGGAAGTTCAGTGTGCAAAGAAGACAAGGAAGCCAAAAACGGGTTATTATCAACGGGTATTCAGCTGAAGCAGGTTGTAATTTGATGGTAAAAGGCAGTTTACAGGTTTGGTTTTGAAGCTGATTGTTGGTAAGGAGTCTCAGAAATGAACTGCAGGTTTCATAACAGAGTTGCAGGTTTCTGGATTGAAGGAGTTGCAGGTTTCTGGAATAATTTCAGAGAAGGCACATGTGGGTTTGAGATGAAGACATTGAAGTGGTTCAGTGGGTTCTCTAAAGGAGAAACAGAAAGAGACAAGTGCAGGTGATGCAGGTTTTGTCTCAAGGCTGTTGATTTCATGAATGTGAAGGTGCTGTGTATCTAGCTTGATATACAACTCATCTCAAAGCTGGTGTTAGCAACGAAAAGGAGTCCTAGAAGGGACGCAAGTGCAGAGAAGCAAGCTGCATTTGGAAGACAACAACTAAGGAGTTTCTAGTTGTTTGTCGCACCATGAGGAGTTTATGTAAGTATCTTCTCAGGGACAGGTGCTTGCATGTCATTCAGTGAAGTTTCTTCAAGTATCTGGCGATGATAGGGATGAAGAAGGCTTTGGTTTAAGTCTGGAAACTGAATGAAGCAAGGTTCAAGTCGTCTGGTGGAGTCTGCATGTGTAGCAGGCTGCTGGTACAGCAGGAAGTGCATCAGGTATTCTAGAATTGATGTGTAAAGGCTGTACAGGATTGTCTCAGGTATAGCACAAGGCTTTGTTGCTATGAGACATGTTTAAGGGTAATCTCAGGTTATGCAGTGGTTCTTAAGAAGCTGCAGAGATTGTCTACAAGGATGAATCAAAAGGGTTTCAGGTTCTGAAACAAAGGTGGTTCAGTTTTCTGCATTTGATTCAAGTGAATTCAAAGGGTTTTGGTCTCAATGCGCATGAGGAAATCCTAGAAGCTAGCAAGGGAATCAAGGTTCTGCAGATGGATAACTGTTTGTTCAGTCACTGCAACAGGTCTATGGTTTTGGACAGAAGCTGTAGAGGATACTGTGTGATTGAAGGAGTCACAAGTGGTGAAGCTTGTGGGGTTTTCTGTTGAGTTAACAGGTTGGAGGGGTTTTTTGAACTTGTTAATGTAGTTTGTTGAGCGGCTGTATCATGTATTCAAGTGTTGAATGCTTCAGGAAGTGTCACAGAAGAGTTGAGCTAAATACAAGATTGTATTGAAGCTGGTTTTCACAACTCTAAGTGAGCTGAAGATGTGCTGATGGCTCAGGTTCAGCATTGTGAGTAGTCACAGCTGAAGTGCATTGAACGGGATGTTAAATGCAACAAGGATCAAGCTGGTTTATGGTGTTTAAACGGCTAAGGATCAAGGCTGAGTAAGCCTACTCAGGAACCGTGACTGGAATCCAAGAAACTAGAAGAAGGATCTCTCTCTCCGATGGAAGTGCAAGTTGTTTGGCTTGATCATCATGTTCTCAGGTGGAGATTTGTGAAGATGATAACTTGATGTTGGAGTTTACAAGTCAAACAAAGGTCAAACAAGAACAAACTATAGTTAGCATAAGTTACTATGGTTGGGTTATGTTTTTGGGACCACAAAGCAAGAGATAAGGTTCTTTGTCTTCTTGTGAATTAAAAGGCACTAGGGTTTTGGAGTTGTCTCCTTATATATAAAGTAGAGGTAGACATGAGAGAGTAGAAGGATGGTGAGCAATGTAGCCACACAAAGTAGATAGAAGGATGAGAGAAACCTAAAAGTATAAGCTTTGAGTGGGTTTTCTCATGTGTTACAGCAAGTGACACAGGAAGTACTACAGAGTGAGTTCTTGAGTGTGAATCACTTGTAATGTGTTTTCCTTCTAGTGGATTCCGAGCAACAGTCTCGGGGAGATGTAGCGACCCTTGTTAATGGGCGTGAACTCCTTAAATTGTGTGTGTGCTCCCTTCTCCCTTCTCTTTCTCTCTATACTCTGTTTTGTACTACTTTCTGTTACAGTCTCTGTAGTATGTCAGCAACTGCTTCAGGTCTTGGTTTGTTGGGGTCTATGCTCTGTAAAGGTGACGCCTTTGAGCCTCTGGATTCTCAACACATGTGGTTGGAGGTAGTGGTGCGTTTCAATTTGCTAAAGGATATGCTGAGGGAAAGACTCATTCATTAGATGTTAAGACTGGAAAAGATGTTCTTAAATATAATGTATTTGTCTTGCATCCTTGATATAGTATACAATTAAAGCTAAAAGATTTTGTCATTTTTGGTTTAATGTACTTTTTGATTATTAAAATGATATCATAATTTATAATCTTAAAATGTTATCTTTGTCTACTAACTTTTAATGGACCAATTTAAAATGTTATCTTTGTCTACTAACTTTCATTTGCTAGAAAATATGTTCAGGGAAAGACTCATTCATTAGATGTTTCATTTGCTAAAAGATATGTCCAGGGAAAGACTCATTCATTAGATGTTAAGATTGGAAATGTTGTTCTTATAGTATAATGTATTTGTCTTGCATCCTTGATATAATATATAAATTAATATTAAAACTAAAAAATTGTCGTATTATATATGTTATATGGTTCGACCATCTAGCATCGTACCGCATCCCTCTAAATAGTGTGTTTTTAGAACAAGTGATCATAATATGATGAGATATGTCATCATGTGATTCACATGTATGTAAGAAAATTATTTATTTGACGTGAAGTGAAACCATGATTATTTTATTTTAATATTCTACACCCAATTCATCCATAAACAATATTGTTAATGTGTTTTCTTTGTTGATAAATATGAATGAATTCTAATATATAATGGGCCTAGAGGCCCAAATATAGAAGTATATTCACACGTGTGGATCCCTTTCATTGGTCTTCATTCACACGGTTATCGCTCGTCGTTGAAGGAACACCTGCCATCAATTTCCGGACGAGACAAGCCGAGGACTGTTTGCATCAAACTCAAAACTACTGCGTTTCTGTTTCAATCTAAATTTTCGGAGCAATCCCATCACTGCGCTTGGATTCATCTCGATCTGGGTTTTCGCAGGTAACGCTTCTCTGTTCTTATCTCCCATTTTTTCCTTCGAGGTCATTTGTGTGTTTAATGTGTATTCTCCGATTTCATTTTTATTTCTTCTGTAATTCTCTTTAATAGATATAAAATTTCGCTGCTTGTATGAAATTGTTGTCCGATTCGTTGTGCTGGTAGGAAATTAATGTGGCTTTGTTGTGTTAGCAATCATGATCGGGATATAAAACTTGCAGAGTGTGTGTGTGTTTTTCTTTCTTAAGTTGGTTTTTTTTTTGGGTGTTTTTCTCTCAGTTCTTTGGACATAGCTTTGGTGAATCTACTGTTTCTTTTATATTTTGAACACAACCACTTCCAGTTTTCCTCTCAGCTTCAGCAATGCAGGCATGAAAGAAAAGAATTCCGCCACCGCTTCAACACTTGGACGGATTTTAGCTACTTGTTCTAAGCAGGTTTGTTCGACAGCTCCAGTTACCTTGTTTTTCGTATCGTGTCTTTCAGATTCTGAGAAATGTTAGCACAAACCTATTCCTTCCTTGAATTTCTTCCTTTTCTGATCTCCAATCTCATAGGTTTCATACTGAATTTTTGATAGCTTTGCTAGCTGTTAAGCACGACATCAGTGTTAAAGAATGAGTCAGTAGCAGAGAGTAAAATTATATTACGTCAACTGTGAAGCAACACATTTTTATTACTTGTGGATTGTGTCTTGAAGATTTAATCCTTTTTATTGACTAAAAACGTGCACTTGTCACAGGCCAGAGACTACGGGAGTTGTGTTGCATCCAAAGTCCATGAGGTTGAAAGAGACATGTGCTTGAAAGAGTTTCTTGCACTGAAGAATTGTATGCAGCATACGGTATGACGGAATTTATTGCAAGAGACTTGTCTTGATCATATGATCTTCATCAATTTAGACTAATCTGTTCTACTATCATGTTTTTCTTTTCCTTATAGATCCGGGGAAAGGCTTGAGTCACAACTATATTATCCTTCCCGTTTAGAGGCGTTTATCAGACCTGCTTAACATGTACGCCATTCTTTTTCATTTTCATCTTTTTTCAAAATCCCTTGTGAAACGATAGCCTGTGATATGTTTTAATACAATTTTAAGTGACTCAGCCCAGTCATAAAGTGGTACATCTATTGCATAACAATTAATTTTGGAGTTCGAGAAAGTTAGAAAACTGAAAAGTTAAGAGTATATCTAGCAGGCTTTCAAGTTCACAGCCAGGTGGCGGCTCTGGTGCTTTATCACATGCATATATACAACATCCATCCCTACGTTGCAATATTCCTGAATCCAGGGGATTGTTCTATGATGATGCCAACAGATTGCTAATTTGTACCACATCTAGTCAGGTTTTTTTTTTTTTTTTCCTTTGAAAAGGTTTATTTGATTTTGTTTTAACAATAATTTATATATTTCTTAAGCTTTATGATCCTTATCCTCTGCTGATTTCCACATTTTCCGTTTAGGTCTTTTCATGGCAAACAGCCCCCTTTAATCCAGATGTATCTCCTTCAGTTGATTCTATAAGTGAAGGGCCTATCCTATCTATCAGATTCTCTCTTGATAAAAAAGCGATAGCTGTCCAAAGATCTGACTGTGAAATACAGTTTTTCCATCGAGAGACTAAGCAGATACTCACCCACAAATGTAAGGCAGGATCAGAGAGAATCCTTGGATTCTTTTGGAGTGACTCTCCATTATGCGATCTTGCAATTGTAAAGACCAGGTGGGCTTGCTTTATTTTTTACAAATTTTAACTACATAGAACTATTCCCATTTCTGGAACTGTTTCCAACAAATTTTAAAGACTAATTGGTTGAAGTTGATAACTCTAAATAACTTGTTTAAATGGGAGTATACTGGCTTGTTAACATGTGTTTTAGGATAGCTATATCCTTTGACTTGGGATTTCTAGGGAAAGTAGCCCTTTCAGAATCTGGTAATTGAGTCTGCACATTCTATTCTCAGAAGAGCGAACTAAACATAGTTGTTCATGTCTTCAGCTCTTCTATTTTAACATTTCACTAATCATTTGTCTTTCTCTTATATTTTTTAGGTTCTTATGAAAATATTTTTTTTCTTTTTTCTTTTTCTTATCTCAGTGGCATGGACTTGTTTGCTTGTGATTCTATGTTGAATCTACTTTTGGTGGAGACCAAGAAAGTGAATGTGAATTGGTACATCTATACACATGAAACCCGACTGGTTCTTCTTGCATCAGGATTGCAATGCAAAACAATTACTGGATTTCAGGTAAACCCCAAGGAAAAAAAAGAAGCAAAGAATGATGAATTTTGCTATGTGAAAGAACTTTTCCAAATCCGTTCACCTATAGTTTCCATCCTGTTAATTTGATGGTATTGGTCCTTATGATGTATATGCTAGAGTTGTTAATCAGCTTTAATGATCGAGTTAACATTTATTTAACATATTGAATGCTTTGTTAAAAAATTGTGGTTGGAGCTTTAGATAAGAGCCTGATTGTTATTTGATCTACTCTCCAGCTTTCCACTGCAGGAGTTGTTCGTTTACCAAGGTTTGAGATGACCATGGCTAAATCTGAATCAAACAGTAAACCTATTCTCTCTTCTGGAGACGTCCACTTAATCACTGTGTACGATTCCTTATATGTGTTTCTTTTGTTCTCTCCTTCTAAACTTTCTCGTCATTCATTACACTACGTCGCTGGAGAGTAAAACTTTACCATTCTCTTTCAGCTATGGCCGAATATATTGCTTACAAGTGGACAGGGAGGCTATGCTACTGCATTCATACAGGTTCTACCGAGATGCAGTCGTTCAACAAGTAAGTTTGCTTTTCCTCAATTACTGGTGTCTGGTTACTTTACAAATCTTTATGCACACATGATCTTTATTTAACTTGTAGTAGACTTGTTTGTGTAGAATCTGCGTGACTGTCTCTTTGAGTCGAAATTTTCTGTGACTCCATGAGTACTTCTAAAATTTGAAAGTTGCAACTTGCAAGTTAATTGCAAAACAACTCTATCTTGTGTTTCTGCCTTTCTGGGCATGAGATCATTGTTCAAAGTTATGTTCTTTCTTCATTTGTTCCATTGGCTCTTGTTTACAGGGTTCTTTACCAATATACTCAAGCAAATTGTCAGTGAGTGTGGTTGACAATTTATTGCTTGTGCACCAAATCGATGCAAAAGTTGTTATCTTCTATGACTTATTTGTGGATTCTCGAGCTCCTGTGTCTGCTCCTCTTCCTTTGCTGTGGAGGGGTTACCAAGGCTCAGACAAATCGTCTCAAGCTGCTAAGAAAGAAAATGAGAGCTCAGAATCATCTACAAGCAATGAAATTATAGCCACGTATGAAGATGCATGGACCTTTCTGGTTCCAGACCTTATTCTGGATCAGACTAACAAGGTTCTGTGGAGGATACACTTGGATCTTGAGGCACGTTGGCTTTTGTTGGTTTATCTACATGACAATTAGATATTTCGCAAATGTTCAGTATTTAACCTTATGTGCTGCAGGCAATTTCCGCTAGCAGTTCAGACAGCACGTCTCTTCTAGAATTCCTGCAGCGAAGGAAGTTGGAAGCAAATAAGGTCTCAAAATTTCTTTTGCTCTATGTTTTACATAGGGGTTTAAGTTTAACTAAGCATGATGAAGCACCTGTTTTTGGCAACAAAAGTTTGTGTAATAAAACATAGACAATTGAAAAAGAACGTTAGTACTTCAGTTACGGGTTTTGTGCAGTTAGAAAAGGTTATATACAAGTCTAATTTAGAAAAAATCTGGTGTTTGTTTCCATATTTACTGGTTTACAGCGGTTCATGACTCTTTTTTCTACGATTACTGTCAATATATAGTGTCTCCAAGAAAGTTGGTCATGGAATGTGGTCGGCCTAGTTGTGGTAGTAATCTTGGTTGGAGATTTTAATGCAGTTGTTAGATAAAATTAATTAGTACGTTATTTCAGGCGAAACAACTGTGCTTGGGGATAGCAAGGGCTATTATTTTGGAACGCAGACCAGCATCCCAGGTTACTCAGGCAATAGATGTATTGGTCACAGCATTTTCTTACTCGGTTAAAGCTGGTACATACAAGGACATAAAAAACGAAAAGACCACTGCAACTACTCCAACCATTGGTGCATCTCCTGGTAAAACCATTGAATCCCAAAAAGTTGATTTAGGCATGAATGCTCTAAAGAAGCTGCAATCTATTAACTTCATCTTGTTCTCTTATCAACTTTCTATTCCTGAAGATAACGAAAGACATAGGCCATCTGGAAGCACTATTGATGAAGAAGTTGAAATGAACCTACCATCAGGTTCAGAGGAGAACATGTTTTGTGCTGATGAGCAGCAAGAATCTCAACTTTCATCACCAGCCATTTCACCCGATGAGCTCTACAAGTTTGTGTTTGCTTCTGTGGAGGAAATGATGGTTGAGGAATCTGAGTACCTAGTTGCTATCATCACTGAGTTCCTTCGCAGGTAAGATTAACTATTGTTATGTCTGTTAGTTAACAGACTAGAGAAACTTGGTTTTGCGTTAGACCTAATTTTGATTCATCAATTCCGCGTTTCTTACTTTGATTCCTTTGTTGCAGTATAAGCGCAGAGAAACTTAAAGTGGATGTCAACATTTATGTGATGACCATCAGACTTTTAGCTTACAGTAAACGATTTGCAGAACTGTCGCTATTCACCACAAACAAGGTTTGTACTAACTCTACTTCTATGAACACACAACATCCTCTAAGGTTTCTTGTTCTCAGAGTTTGGGCTACTTTACATTTCGCTGCAGATAATCGAACCATCAAAGGAAGTCGCGCTCCAACTTCTCGAGAGCGGTGGACAAAATCTCCGGGTAAGGAAACTTGGGCTTGATATGTTGAGACAGCTCTCGTTGCACCATGATTACATCTCTTCCCTTGTGCAAGATGGATACTATCTTGAAGCTCTGCGATATGCTCAGAAGCATAAGGTATATAATTGATTTCTGTTTGGTTACATTAAATTCAGTTACGGTTTAATTTATTCGGTAGAATGTGGAAATTGCAGGTGACGAGTGTGCGATCGTCGCTGTTTCTAGAAGCAGCATTCGCGTCGAATGATCTGCAGCATTTGGCTGCAATTTTGAGGGTCTTGTCGGAATTGATTGCTGGGTTTAAAGAAACTTCAGAGTACTACACATTCTATGGCCTTCTCAATGAGACCGGTTCCTCAGTTGTTGTCTGAGAGAAAAATCACGTACCTGACTTATGTTCAAGAAACCGAAATAATCTCTGGTTCGTCGAATGGATCTTTATAAAGAAATGTTGTCGATAATTTATATTCTGGTTCGTTAACAAAAAATAATGATAGCTTTGTTTGGTTTTGATAATTTAGTGGTATTCAGGATTTTGGAATTGAGGAGTAACAATAAAATAAAATTTAAATTTAATAGATTTGGTATAGTGCATTAGTGCTATAGTTTTTGAATATTTTGTTGTGTTAATTGGATTTGCTGTCAAATTATACCATTGGTTCAAAATACTTGAAAAGAAAATTTTAAAATTGGGTTTGATATCTCTAAGTTAAACAATGTAAACTGGTTAAACCAAAACTAGAATCAGTTTTGTTAATAGATTAAATATCTTTTTTTGTTGGGTTTGTTTTGGATCTTTCCAATATATTTGTCTAAACAATATCCTCTTAAGTTATCATTTTTGTAGGTCCAAGATCACTTCAAAAGTACTAATTAACTTTTTTTCTTTATCGACCAAGTTCTTAATTAACCTTCTTTAATATTCTGGTGAATCTCCTCAATTGGATGCAATAAATAAATTTAAAAAAAAAAACAAAATCCTGCAAAAGTCAAAATGTCACAAAATATAAAAATATTCTTCCAGATTTTAGAGACTTGTTTTATTCTATAGGAAGGAAAAAACAGAAGAAGACGAAAATCGTCACTCTCTCTCCTAACTGTATCCGTGAAGGCACAAATACGTACAAGTAATTATGTATGTATACTCTTCTTCCTTTCTCCCTCACCTATATACCTTTATTATGGTGTTTCTGTTTACGAGTAACCAAACCCACAATTGAAATGAGACTAGTTCCTTCTACAATCGCAATCTACTCGTTTTCTCTCTGAGATCTCTCTCTTCTTTTCCCTTTTGCATACGATTCGGATTTTAGCGGCGATGCTCCTTTGATTCACTTGAGGTACACACTCTTCCCCCTTCGTCTCTCTCTGTCTTCTTCTCGATTTTTCTAAAATGCCGTTAGGTTTCCGAGAAATCCGGTGATAATTCGACCCAAACCCACGTTTTTTTCCCAACTCTTACATAGTAACACAATTGGGGTTTCTGAATTATCCATTCGTCTTAGCTTCCTGCGATTATGATTCTCTGATTCGTTTTCACGTCATCGCTTCTTCTCTAATTGTTTTCATCCTTTTTGCTCTATTGCAACCTTTTTCTGGCTTCGGCGTGAACTGTGAGAAAAGCGGGTCCCTACTGCGTAAGTTTAGGCTTTTTTTTTCTCTCCCTTCTCTTTGGTGCTTTTAGCTTTACTGCTTATTGGTGGAATTCACTTTTAGGCATTTTCATTTCCTGGAAAGCTAGAGACAACCTTAATGAAACTGCCCACTTTTTAGTGTTCTTGCTTTCTACGACTGGTTGGATTAGTAGCTTTGGTGATTTCCTTCATTCCTTTCTTGAGATGTTTGGGACCTTCATTTGCTTACAACTGGGAAATGCTTTTTTTATGCTTTCAGTAAATTTACTAGTCGCTTCATGAGCTTTCTTGAGGATTTTCTTCTGTTTGATTGGCGGGGAGGTCGTCTCCTAGTAAAATGTTTGAGAAACTTTATCCCCTCAATTTGAGTTTGGAGCTCAGTTCACGAAGGAGGAGATATCACTGTTTTTTTCTTTTCTATTGATTGATTTCATACTCGTGTCTTCGTTCAGTGTTCTGGAGGTTTGACTTCGACTTGTGATGGCATCTAGACAAGGATCAAAGTCGAGAAAAGCAGGGTCTGGCAATTTGAAGGGTGCTGATTCTACTGCATCCTCAACAACCTCGTCGTCAAAGCTTTATCAAGAGACATCTATTGATGGCCATAGCTCCCCTGCTTCTTCATCTGCTCAAAGCAAGCAGCACTTCTTCTCACCAGATTCCTTACCACAAAGTGCTCATCGTTCTAAAGAAAACGTCACAGTGACAGTTCGCTTTCGCCCACTCAGGTTCCCTGTGATATCCTTGTACAGGCATGCAAATATTAGGTTGATGATTTTTTCTGTGAATTGACATATCTTATCCTTGACGTAGTCCAAGGGAAATTCGCCAAGGGGAGGAGGTTGCATGGTATGCAGATGGGGAAACAATTGTACGAAATGAGCATAATCCGACAATAGCTTATGCCTATGGTTAGTGATTTTTAACAGTTTGATTAGTGTCATGGTGGTTCCACAATCATCATAAATATTTTATGTGGGAACATCACTCAAGTATAATAAACTAAGGATAATAGTATTGTTCCTATGTGGTATACATTTCTGCTTCTAATCATGTCTTAAAATATGACTGTGATTTAATTGGATATTCTTCCTTTTTGATGTTTGGATCTTCCATGTTGTTTTCTTGAAGTAGTCTTTCTGTCTGTTAATGATGATTCACTTTCTGGCAGATCGTGTCTTTGGACCTACAACCACAACACGCAATGTCTATGATGTTGCTGCACACCATGTTGTTAATGGGGCTATGGAGGGGATTAACGGTATCAAGTGACCAGTCTATTTTGTATTTAGGACTCAATCTCTGATATTGATACGCATCCATAGATATCAACTCCTTTATCGAGGAGCATACTTTTTTCCAAACCCTGTGCTGAAAGACTTAATTCTATTGATCATTTATTTTATATCAACAAGGCTGACTGCACCTAGTGACTGTTCAAATCTTCAGAACAATTTTGACTTCGATGTGCTTACCAGTTGATTTGAATATAGTGACATCGAATGTTAATCCAACTACAGGGACCATTTTTGCATATGGAGTGACAAGCAGTGGAAAGACTCATACTATGCATGTAAGATCCCGTCACCTGGATACTTCTTGGTTTTTAGGTTGATACAAAAAAGAACGTAATTTTGGTATGTCTTGTTACCATGTAGTTCAATGTGTCGTTAAAGATATAATGCTTTGTCAGAGAATCTCGTATTTCTTTCCTTTGTCTCTGAATAAATCCCTGAGCTGCATGCCAAAAATGAAATCAATTATTAAATTTCAACTAAACAAACTTCATTAACACATGTAAGAATCCTTCTACAAGAATTACGACAAAAAAGTGAACCTTGCGATAGAAAAGTCTCAATGTATAGCAATCACATAAATTGGACAATGGAGTTTGGTACTGACATCATAAAATGTTTCTTTGTATTTGGTTATTATTCTCCGATCTAGGGTTGCTCTATTGGCCCTTATAACACCTTTCTATACACATGGCTTGCATATTGCTGCATTAATTTTAAGAGTTCTTTACATAAGACACTTTACAATTTATTTGAAGTGTTCCCCTGTGCCGCCATACAGACATGATACTTTCCCTAATACCGTTTGATTTCTGTGCACCCTACTCTTGAAACCATGTCTGATAGTTTTGGTTGATTGTTTGGGTCCAAATGTCAGGGTGACCAGAGATCTCCTGGTATTATACCGTTAGCAGTGAAAGATGCTTTCAGCATTATCCAAGAGGTACTTTATAGGATATTGGTTCGTCAGATTCCTTGGCCTAAGTACTAGCAACCTCACATTTCTATTTTCTTACAGACACCAAATCGAGAATTTCTCTTGCGTATTTCCTACTTGGAAATTTATAATGAGGTACTATTATTTACCTATTATCTATATTCGAATTCAGCAGTAGTGGAGAGTGTAGAAATACACTGCCTTTAATTTTCCTTTGAGATTACTATCCTTAAGGTCCACCTTATTCCAGGTTGTCAATGATTTATTGAATCCAGCGGGACAAAATTTGAGGATCAGAGAAGACAAACAGGTATGTGATTCAGCTACAGATCATCTTTCCATTACATGTGTACTGCTGCTCTCACTGACTTGTAATGTATTTGTTGTGATTACATTGCTAATCATAGAATCCCAAAACCTCCACATATATTCTTATATTAGGAACCCATGTTTAGGCTGTTTGGTACCTGAAAAAATACTGGTTCCATTTTTCTTGAGAAATTTGACCTCTATGAGGACTCTGCTATTACAATGTTAATATGTGGCCCTTTGTTTCGTTGCAATGTTCTGGGTCACATTGCTTTCAAGCAAACTTGAAGTTTATCCTCTTAATTATCATTTGAACTGAGAATTTTATAATGAGCTTCTCATGACTTCTGTTGCTACGACTGTGTCTTCCTCCAAGTTTTTCAATTGAACCCATCTTTGTTATTGATTCTAGGGAACCTTTGTCGAAGGGGTTAAAGAAGAAGTTGTTTTATCCCCTGCTCATGCGCTTTCTCTTATAGCAGCTGGAGAAGGTATGTGGTGCTTCCACCTTTCCTTTTGTTGAAGAAATAGGTTTAATATACAACCTCATAACTCCAGCAAAGACTGTTGCAATCATTTTATATTTATTAAAGATTTTGTCACCAGAAAAGTGGGTCTCCTCTACCTGCTTGAGGCTATACAGAACATTGAAAAGTGTATTTTTGTTTCTATTTAATATATGGTAGAGTAATTCTAAAGAGTAATCCTCTCTTTCATGATTCCAGTAAATATCTTTCATCCCTAAACATTGTCATGATCTAGTAAATTTCCATATAATTCAATTCATAATGATTAAAAGTTGTCCTCATGACAGAGCAAAGGCATGTTGGATCCACGAATTTTAATTTGCTCAGCAGCCGGAGCCATACAATATTTACATTGGTATGTTAATATTCTCTTGGAAATATTGAAAAATGAGTAGTGTTTTTGTCCTATAATCACCTTAGTACTTAAAAATGGAATACTGACGAATCATACTTTCTTTTTTTATTCAGCACAAGTTGTGTACCATTTTAGTCTTTCACATGTTTTCTTCTGTCCAAGGAATTTATGTTCTTCTTTATTCTAATTCTAGTTGTTTAGTCGTGTCAAGTGTTGTAGCGGTTATGGTACTGCTTTCTTTTCATATTAACTCGTTTAGATGTACCATTTCTGAAAAATATAAACCCATTTGGATGCAGACAATAGAAAGTAGTCCCTTAGGCGACAAGATTAAAGGTGAAGCTGTACATCTCTCACAGCTGGTAAGCTCATCTTGTAACCAGTAATATTATTTATGGTTATGATCAGCTGTTTCTTTAACACTGGAGCGAATTCAACTGACATTAACTACCCATAATTTCTCTCATATTTGCAGAACCTTGTTGATCTGGCAGGTTCCGAGAGTTCAAAGGTTGAAACCAGTGGTTTAAGACGCAAGGAAGGATCATACATAAATAAAAGTTTGCTGACTTTAGGGACGGTGAGTTTTTTCTTACCACAGTTTTCTCTTAGTCAACAATAGCTTTTGGAGTCAGTTAGATCTAAGGACTTCATTTTCTTTTAAAGCAGGTCTGATTTAAGGATTGTGCTTTTTGTGTGGTATAAATATTAAGCACACTTTCTATCCCTTTATATCTTGAGACTTGCAGATCAAAGATACATAGCTTGAGGTCTTACACTATTTAGTACTTAAGCCAGTTCATCTGTAGAATCACCTTTCCGCCTTCACATCATTTTGCTTGCTACTCTTATCTCAGATCTGTGCTTGTCCAAACCTTACAATTAAACAGTTGTCTACTCTCTTTTTTTTATTCTTCTCCTCACCAAATAACCTTGGTTTTTGCCTATCTGGTCATGTTTTAAATATTCTTCTATTGGCTCAATTTAGATAGTTCTGTTATGATGGTATAGGTGATATCAAAGCTTACGGATGTGAAGGCTTCGCATGTACCATACAGGGACTCTAAGTTAACCAGGATCCTTCAGTCCTCATTGAGTGGTCATGACCGAGTATCTGTAAGTCTTGTTAGAGCTGTTCTCAATCCTCTTGCTACAATAAATATGAAATCCACAACATGATTATCAGCAGGTTAAAAGTTTGCTGATAACTTTAAGCACATATCTTGATAGTAATATACTTTACTGATTAGTTGTTCCCTTTGGATATTAGCTCATTTGTACAGTGACTCCTGCATCAAGCAGTTCAGAAGAAACACACAACACATTAAAATTTGCTCATCGTGCAAAGCATATTGAGATTCAAGCCGAACAAAACAAGGTTTTCCTCGCATATCTTCTTTTTTTTTTTTTTTTTTTTTTTGTCATCTATGGATTTTTTTATCAAACAAACTTTGAAAAGTACAAAGCCGGCAAGGACAAAATCCTTCCAGAGACTAAGCCGACGAGTTCATAAAACTCCGGAAAACTAAAGCCCTATAAAAGGGAGCCAAACAAACTTGATAATTGATGAGAAATCATTAATCAAAACTGCAGATAATTGATGAGAAATCATTAATCAAGAAGTACCAACACGAGATTCACCAACTGAGGGAGGAGTTGGAACAGCTTAAACAGGACATTGTACCACTTCCTGAGCTGAAGGATATCGGTGCAGATGATATTGTTCTTCTGAAGCAGAAGGTATGCTCGAAAGAGGATTTTTTTGTTTTTATTCATCCCCATTTAAATGATTTTTTTCTTCTGGATAGAGCTCTAATCTTGAACACTTGATGGTTTTTTCTGGATAGAGCTCTAATCTTGAACACTTGCGATCTGCTTTTCCATTATCTTGCATGATATTTCCTCTTTTAACATCACTGCATCTTTCCTCCCTAACATGCATTTGCCTGTTCGCGACCACTTAAGATGTCAGTAATGAAATTTAATATGTATTGACACTGTTGAAACTCAATAAGCTTCTAATATTCCCCACCTTGAAATATTCTAACAATGAAGGAGATTTAGGTCGAGATGTAAAAAAAGTTTTGTTTGGGGGTGGTAAACCATGAACAAAACTGCTAGCTGTTTCCCTTTTCATTATTAAAGAGAAATATTTATTTTTTTGTTCGGTTCTGATTTTTTCTGTGAACAATTTGTCAGAAAGAATATAATTGCGGATAGAGATCATTCTGAACGCAAAATGCAACATCTTTTTAATACTATCACTGTTTCCCTTCATTGGATTTATTACTCAAGTTATATGTTCGATTAGACAAGTGTGAGGATGTTTTGTGTCATTGCCTTTTAGTTTACACTCACGCATTTGAGAGACTGTAGTAACCTGGCTTTTTTGTTTTTTTTTGGCTATATAACGTGATGATAGAAGCTAGAAGATGGTCAGGTCAAGCTGAAATCCAGACTCGAAGAAGAGGAAGAAGCTAAAGCAGCTCTCTTGAGTCGAATCCAACGGTTGACGAAATTAATTTTGGTGTCGACTAAAACTTCACAAACATCTCGATTACCTCATCGCTTTAATCCTCGGAGGAGACATTCATTTGGGGAAGAAGAGGTAGAAAATTGTTTCCATGGTCGCTTCTGAGGATGGTTCACTTTGATCTGCGGGAAATTAGATCTATTATTTTCCTGGAGAAAATACACAAAAGTACTAGCTTTTTGGCTAATCTTGGTTGATAATGCATGTGCAGCTTGCTTACCTACCATACAAGAGGCGAGACTTGATGGATGATGAGCACCTTGATTTGTATGTTTCTGTGGAGGGAAATCATGAGATTAGAGATATTGCGTATAGAGAAGAAAAGAAGCCCCGGAAGCACGGATTGTTAAATTGGTTAAAGCCTAAGGTATACAAATGACTGAATTCTCTTATATAGCGTTGACAGTTTTGTGTGGGATATTCTTGTTCGTTTCAGAACTTCACCTAGCAACCATATGTTTGTACTGTTGCACATGTATCACGCACGCTCTATAGATTTCTGGAACTCTCATGTAGCTCAAGGAATAATGCTATAAGTAAAGAGTACTAATCACACGGCCTTGTATCCTCTTAGATGCAGTTTCTTCTTTGATTATATGGTGCCTTTCTTGATCCAAGTTTACATTTTCCTATCAGAAAAGAGATAACAGTTCAAGTGCCAGCGACCAGTCGAGTGTGGTCAAATCTAACAGCACACCGTCGACTCCTCAAGGGGGAGGAAGTAATCTGCATACAGAATCAAGACTTTCAGAAGGATCACCTTTGATGGAACAACTCTCAGAGCCTAGGGAAGACAGGGAAGCTCCAGAAGACAGTTCCCATGAAATGGAGACTCTGGAGGTACATAAGATATCATTTTCACATCTGTAATGGCGCCAAAAGTAACTATATCATTATCTGTTCCAATTTCCGCTCTCTGTTTTATAAGACTTATGTGCACTTGTTCCCAGACTAGCAATAAAATGATCGATGAGTTGGATCTCCTGAGGGAACAGAAAAAGATTTTATCTGAGGAGATGGCGCTGCAATCAAGTTCTTTGAAACGGTTGTCAAACGACGCTGCCAAGTCCCCTCAAAATGAAGAGATTAAAGTAATATAACCACTCTGTTCATGATCTCTATCTAGCTGTCATTTAAATCTACCACACATTAACCTTCGTGGTTCTCTTTGTTACTTAGGAGGAGATTAAAGCCCTAAATGAAGACATCAAGGCAAAGAATGGCCAAATTGCCACGTTGGAGAAACAAATCTTGGATTTTGTTATGACATCACATGAGGCATTGGATAAATCTGACATCGTCCAGGTAGATTCACATTGTCAAGTATTATGCAATGACTTCTTGTTCTGTCGTTCGTTTCTCAAGCGATTTCTCTATTATCTTCAGGCAGTTGCTGAGCTGAGGGATCAACTTAATGAGAAATCTTTTGAACTCGAGGTGATCTAATTGTTTATGTTCATTGATTGCTTCAGCACCTAGAGATGGTTTTGTTATTGCCTGGATAATATTATTTCTCTTAGCTCAATATAATCTCTGCTCACACCTCAATAAAGTTGCTTCGCTGCAAATAATACCAGTGGTCAAAAGGCCAAACTATATTAACAATGAAGCCAAATGATGTGCTCTACGTTTTGTCTCATTCTTCATCTTGTTTACAGGTTAAAGCTGCAGATAATCGCATCATTCAGGAACAACTCAATCAAAAGGTTCAGAGGCTTTGTCTTTATCTATCTCCTCGATTTCATATGTCTTCGAGAGGTTTATAATGTGTAAGAAATGAATATCCGATGAAATATTTTTTTACCCAGACATGTGAATGTGAAGTACTGCAAGAAGAAGTTGCAACTCTAAAGCAGCAGCTCTCTGATTCCCTGGAACTAGCACAGGTCTCTTTACACATTTTGTAAACATTGTTATTTGCAAAATACCAAGCCTTTCACCAATCTTCGTCTTATAGCCACATGATATGCTTAAACAAACTCTATTTGCTTTCTGACATGAAAGGAAACTAAGATCGAAGAGCTGAAACAGAAAGCTAAGGAACTAAGTGAATCGAAGGAGCAATTAGAACTCCGTAACAGGAAACTCGCAGAAGAGAGTTCATACGCGAAAGGACTTGCATCAGCAGCTGCAGTTGAGCTCAAGGCATTATCTGAAGAAGTTGCAAAGCTTATGAATCACAACGAGCGACTGGCAGCTGAGCTAGCAGCACAGAAGAGCTCAGTCACACAGCGTAGTAATAAGACAGGAACAACAACAAATGTAAGGAACAATGGAAGAAGAGAGAGTCTTGTAAAGAGGCAAGAGCAAGACAGCTCATCAATGGAGCTGAAGAGAGAACTGAGAATGAGCAAAGAGCGTGAGCTCTCATATGAAGCTGCACTTGTTGATAGAGATCAAAGAGAAGCTGAGCTTGAAAGGATAGTGGAAGAATCGAAACAGAGAGAAGCATATTTGGAGAATGAGCTTGCTAGTATGTGGGTTCTTGTTTCAAAGTTGAGAAGATCTCAAGGAGCTGATTCTGAAATCTCTGATTCTGTATCAGAGACACCACAAACCGACCGGTCATTTTGAGATTTGAGAAAGACAAAAGACAACATAAGTAGGATATGTTTGTGCAGTGATTCCAGAGTTTGTGTTTGGTGTTTGTTTGTATAATAGTCTCGATTTCTTCGGTAATTGGACCCTTTTTTCTTCTTAACTTTTGTTGATAATTTTGTAAAGAAGATTTAATGAAGAGAACTATTATGTCTCTTTCCGTATGTCGGAATCAGAATCTAAAGAACAGATCATCATAAATCCAGAAAATTTCAAAACTTGAAAATCACGAAAAATCCATCAGATTGTTTACAAAAGAGAAAAAAAAAAAAACAGTGATTGAATCAGTTGGTCTTGGGATCTGGCATAGGGAACAATCCAGCACCAGCAGCTCCTCGCGGCGGAGAAAAGCCTAGAAATTTCTGTAGATTGGTTCTGATGCTGATGGAACACAGTAGATAAAGAAATGCCATGGAGCAATCCGTCGGATCGTCGCCTTTCAATCCCCTGTGGCTCATCTTCTTCACAATCGTGATCGGATAGAACGGAAGCTTCGCGACGACTTTACCTTCGAAGAGGGAATTGAGTAACCCGAAGACGACGAAGAGAACCAGTGCCACAACGGCGCCGGATTTGAACTTGAAGAGAGACAGATCTCGGCTCGATTCCTTCAAGCTGGTTTCAACGCGATCGATCTTCTTCGTCTTCGATTTCTTGATGCTTAGCTTCGATGATGGGTTCTCCGTCTTCATCGTCTCGAGTTTCTTCGCGGCCTTGTCAATGGAGTATTTCAAGGATTTGTAGGACCCTGTACGGTAGATTAGGATCCACGAGATGGCTTCACAGACCAACGCCGTGCAGAATGAGATTCCGACGACGGTTAGGCTATCGGCGTACTTGAAAGAAGCGAAGAGTGGAATCGTAGTCGCCATTTGTTGCAGAGAAAGAATAGATTTTCCTTCGCTTTCTCGAGAAAAACACTCAAGGAAGAATTTAGAAAAGTCAAAAGAGGGCAAAATAAAGGAATTAGGAAAGTTTCGGGTAACTTAAAAAACTTTTTTAGTTTCCACTTTCAACCCAATACCTTTTCAATATTCCAAATGTGCCCCAATTATCTTCTTTTTTTTCTTTCTCTCTATATGCAAAACCCCAATCACAATTTTTAACAAAATATACAGTTCACACCAAAGAGTGTAATCATGCAGATGTCTATTTACAAAACAGAGGCAAAAAAGGAGTTTAGGATTGAATTTATATATTTATTTTGTTATAACCATTTTGGATTGAAGTTAGAGAGGCTTAAGAGTGTTCTTAGGAGCACTTATCCATGAAGTGTCTGCAATGGCAAATCTCCACAATGCATTAACATACTGAGGCAATGCGTAATCTATCCCAACGCGAGGACCAACCATTATCTTCTCCACATCTTCTCCTCCATCAAGAAGCTCCAACCCTCCTGTGTTTCATACATGTTTACTACAAAGCTTAAACACTCTTAAAGAGGGAGAGAGAGAGAGCAAAACCAGAAACTCCATTAACTGCCTTTGGTTTGTCGACTAACCGGGAGAATAGAGAGGATGATGAGACCACTTGATAAACCATTAAGGGTATATGTGAAGAAGAGGAAAGACGTGAAGCTGATGAAGACTGGTTCATCAATTGCTGAGTTGGAATAAAGTCAAAGAAGAAGCTGACGTGGATTGAATTCATTGGTGAATAGGAAACAGTATATAGATATTTTCCTTGATTGTTTTAGAGGATATCAAAATTGTATTTTCGTTCTTGGGTTTGCAGAAACGTGTCTCTGCAAATTGGCGATTCTTTCTTGAGCTTGTTCTTGAGGAATCGATTGGGCATTTCCTTGGATTCATCCTTGGATTTGTAGGATCAAGTCTCGATTGAGAGTCTCATCGAGGTGTTGATTCTGTATCCTTTGATAATTGAAATAAAACTACCGTATTTCTCTTATCAATTGGTGCGGTGAGCGACGTTCTTCGCGACGACGGAAAACGACGGAGTGAATCGGAACATAAATCAATTGACGATACCGGAAATGGATAAAGCGACGAAAGAACTTCAAGCATCGTGCTCAGAGCTGAGTCAGGAAGTCGGAATCATTCATGGTGGTTTTGAGCTGTTGACGAAGGCGAATGCAGAGCTCACAACTCGCGTAACGACGATGGAGAAAACATTGACCTCGATTACTCAAACGTTAGCTCGGATGGAGTCGCATCAGTTTTCTGAAAAGGCTCAGGGCAAACAAAACGCATCTTCATCAAATAACTCCGATCAGGTACACATGATAGATGAGAATGATGCAAGGGAAAATCAACTGCTAGGTTATCGGAGAATGCATAATGTGTTAGAGAACCGTAATGGAATGTTGAAGAAAGTGGAATTGCCTGTATTTGATGGTAACCGACCCTACAGTTGGATTGTACAAGCAGAAAGGTTTTTTCGATTGGGAAATTATAATGATGCAGATAGGTTGGATCTGATGTCAATCAGTCTACAAGGTCCTGTGTTGAACTGGTATAATCGTGAAATGGAGAGTGCAGAATTTCAGAATTGGGATCAGTTTAAGGATCGTTTAATTGCAAGATTCAATTTGAGATTGGAAGATAATCCGGCTAAGAGGCTATTCAGCATGAAGCAGACAGGATCAGTAGTGGATTACGTCAATGAATTTGAAGAACTATCAACAATTGTCAAAGGCGTAGACGAAGCAAATAAGACTCATGTCTTTTATTTGGGGTTAAAACCAGAGTTTCAAGAGGTCATCAAACTTAAAGAACCAAAGAGTCTCACTGAACACTTTCATGCGGTAATAAGAATGGAGGACAGTGCTTTTTGCACCACTATTGCAGGCTCTACTCAACAAATCCAAAGGAAGACATCTTATCTACCTCTCAGATCTTCTTCACAGTTTAATTCCCAGAGGTTTGGGAGCAGTCCCACAATCCAAGAGATCAGCAGAGATGGAAGTAAAGGGGTTCAACATCAAGCAGAGAGAAGTTTTGGATCCAAGCTGAATATTACTGAGAAACAACCTTGGAAATCTCAGAATGCATCAACAGGAATTCAGAAATTAAGTCAAGCCGAATATGAAGAACTCAGGCGTCAAGGCCTATGCTATAAGTGTAAAGAAAGATGGTCCAAAACACATAAGTGTAAGAATATGGAACTAAAGGTTTTGACAGTAATTGATGGCATTGAAGTGGAACTAGTAGAAGAAGAGTGGGTCGATACCTTTGAAGATGACTCAGGCAGAATTACAGAGTTGATGGAGTTATCATTGTTCTCATTTTTGGGATTGTCGTCACATACTACAACAAAGTTATGGGGAACGATTGGGAAAACCAGAGTTGTAGTAATGTTAGACAGTGGAGCTACTCACAACTTTATTGACCCATCTGTGATTACCAAGGCCAAATTACAGCCAACAAGCAACAACAACTTGGACATATTACTGGGAACAGGCATCACAGCTAAAGGTTCAGGAGTTTGCAAAAAGATTCCATTTGTCTTACAATCAAATGAGTTTGAAGCAGATTTTATTGTTCTGGAATTGGGGAACAATGACATTATATTGGGAGTACAGTGGTTGAGGACGTTAGGGAAGTGTGCAATGGATTGGGAAAACCATGAGATGTCTTTTAATCATAGAGGAGCGATTGTGACTCTCATTGGTGACCCTACTCTCCACGGCAATCAGACTTCTCTGAAAATTAGGCAACAATCAATTGGTTTTGATATGGAACTGTTTCAGGCTGAAAAGAAAGAAGAGATTCAAGTAGTTCCAGAACCAATTGAGCACTTATTGGGAAGGTATTTGAGTGTTTTTGTAGAACCTACACAGCTCCCACCCTTACGAGGGCATGAACATGCGATTAACTTAGTCGCAGGAGCTGGACCAATAAGTGTGAGGCCGTATAGGTATCCCCATGCCTATAAAGAAGAAATGGAAAAGTTGATCAACAAGATGTTATCGGACGGGATCATAAGACCAAGCAGAAGTCCCTATTCGAGTCATGTTCTATTGGTAAAAAAGAAGGATGCTAGTTGGCGTTTTTGCATTGATTATAGAGCACTGAACAAGATTACAATCCCAGATAAATTTCCAATACCTATGATCGATCAGCTGTTGGACGAACTTCATGGAGCTAAAGTATTCTCGAAACTGGACTTAAGAGCAGGATACCATCAGATCAGAATGGAGGAAAGAGACATTGAGAAGACAGCTTTCAGATCATCTACAGGCCATTACGAATTTCTGGTTATGCCTTTCGGGTTAAACAATGCACCAGCCACGTTTCAAGCACTAATGAATGACTTATTCAGACCATTCTTGGGACAATTTGTTCTAGTATTTTTTGATGACATACTGATCTTCAGTCAGACATTGGAGGAACACGGCAGTCATTTGAAGACAGTAATGGATATATTTGTAGAACAACAGCTATTAGCCAACAAGAAAAAATGTCTGTTTGGCCAGGACCAAGTTGAATATTTGGGTCATGTAATCTCTTTTCAAGGAGTTGCTACAGATCCAGCAAAAACAGAAGCCATGAGGAAGTGGCCAGTACCTAAGAATGTGAAGGAATTGAGAGGATTTTTGGGTCTAACTGGGTACTACAGAAGATTTGTCAAAGGATATGGAACAATAGCAAGACCATTAACTGAATTGCTAAAGAAAGACAGTTTTGACTGGTCTACAAGAACTCAGCTGGCCTTTGAACAATTAAAAGATGCTATGATGAATGCTCCAGTTCTGGCTTTACCGGATTTTAAAGAGGTTTTCATTGTGGAGTCAGATGCATCAGGATATGGGGTTGGAGCCGTCTTGATGCAAGGTCGAAATCCCATAGCTTATTTCAGCTATGGCCTTTCCGATAGAGAACAAATCAAACCCATATATGAGAGAGAATTGATGGCGATTGTCTTAGCGATACAAAAGTGGCGTCATTATCTGATTGGAAGGAAGTTCTTGGTTTACACAGACCAAAAGAGCCTCAAATTTCTGTTAGATCAACGTGATGTGTCCCTGGATTATCAAAAGTGGTTAACCAAATTACTGGGCTATGATTTCGAAATCATTTACAGACCTGGAGTGGAGAATAAAGCAGCAGATGGACTGTCCAGAATTAATCCAGAAACAACAATTGCAAACTCTGCCTTGTTGCTCGCCTTGACAGTTCCCACAAGTTTGCAACTACAAGACATATTGACTGAAGTAGATATGGATGCAGAGTTACAGTCACTCAAACAACAGGTTATTTCTGGGAAATGTGAACAGCAGGAATACACCGTGGTAGATGGCAAACTATTGTATAAAGGAAGATTGATGTTGTCTCGAAAGTCAGTCTACATTACAGTTATTCTCCAGGCGTTCCATGATGGAGTAATTGGGGGACATTCAGGTGTCTTAAAGACGATGAGAAGAGTTCAACAAGTCTTTTATTGGAAAAAGATGAATGCTGATATTCAGAGGTATGTGGCAGAGTGTAGCATCTGTCAGAAACACAAATATTCCACCCTTGCACCAGCTGGGTTATTACAGCCTTTACCTATTCCAAACCAAATTTGGGAGGATGTCTCTATGGATTTTATAGAAGGCTTGCCTTTGTCTCAGGGTTTCAATGTAATAATGGTGGTGGTTGATAGGTTGAGCAAGTTTGCTCACTTCATTGGATTACGTCACCCATTCACTGCCATTGATGTCGCCTTGAAATTCATCAAAGAAGTAGTTAAGTTGCATGGATTTCCTGCATCTATAGTCTCAGACAGAGACAAGGTTTTCTTGAGTTCATTCTGGAAAGAAATGTTCAAGCAGGCTGGGACAACGTTGAAATATAGCACTGCTTACCATCCTCAATCCGATGGTCAAACGGAAGTGTTAAACAGGTGCTTAGAGACGTATCTGCGGTGCTTCGCCTCATCCCATCCTAAATCTTGGGCGAAATTCCTTGCTTGGGCTGAACTGTGGCACAATACTAACCATCACACTGCATTAGGCACAACGCCTTTTCAGGTTGTATATGGCAGACCACCTCCAAGTCTGCTCAAGTTTGAACATGGCTCTACTTCAAATTTTGAATTGGAAACATTGCTCAAGGAAAGAGATTCAATGCTGGCTCAGATTAAGGATCATTTGCAAATAGCTCAATCCAGAATGAAGAACAACGCTGACAAGCGTAGAAGAGAATTGGAGTTTAACGTGGGTGATAAAGTCTTTTTGAAGCTTAGACCGTATAGACAACAGTCTGTCTCTCGCCGTATATGCCATAAGCTTGCTGCACGTTATTTCGGCCCATTTGAAGTTGTGGCTCGTGTAGGAGTTGTTGCGTATCGTCTAAAGCTTCCTCGTGGCTCAAAGATCCATGATGTTTTCCATGTTTCACAACTGAAACCAGTCTTGGGCGTGAACCATGTGATTTCTGAATTACCACTGGGTTCTGAAAGTGGTGAGTTGGTGATTGAACCAGACTTGGTATTAGACACTCGCTATGATAGCGACGGTCATCTTGAGGCGTTGATCAGTTGGACCGGTTTGCCTGAACATGAAAGATCTTGGGAAAAGGCTATTGTTTTGATACAACAATTTCCCCATTTGAAGCTTGAGGACAAGCTTCCATCTGAGCGAAAGGGGTATTGATAAACCATTAAGGGTATATGTGAAGAAGAGGAAAGACGTGAAGCTGATGAAGACTGGTTCATCAATTGCTGAGTTGGAATAAAGTCAAAGAAGAAGCTGACGTGGATTGAATTCATTGGTGAATAGGAAACAGTATATAGATATTTTCCTTGATTGTTTTAGAGGATATCAAAATTGTATTTTCGTTCTTGGGTTTGCAGAAACGTGTCTCTGCAAATTGGCGATTCTTTCTTGAGCTTGTTCTTGAGGAATCGATTGGGCATTTCCTTGGATTCATCCTTGGATTTGTAGGATCAAGTCTCGATTGAGAGTCTCATCGAGGTGTTGATTCTGTATCCTTTGATAATTGAAATAAAACTACCGTATTTCTCTTATCACCACTCTGTTGAAAGTCCAAGCGCTTGCCCCACCTGCAAGAGACACAGGTAAAAAGCTGATTATGCAAGAGGATTCACCGACACTTTGGACTTTATCTTATCTATTGGAGAAGAGATGAAATGCAGAGTAACTGAATCTCTGCATTGTGGATTTGCAGGGCTTGATTCAAGGTGAAAAATGGTACAGATCAGACTAACCTTTCCTGGTCCATTTAGAAGAACGGGTTTGTTGGTTTTTTGGCCGCGACGCTCCTGTATGGTCTCTAGCCCTGCAATACCATCACACCCTTTTAAGCCAACAAAAAGATGGATAAAACCAATTATTGATGCAAAAACAGTATCAATCAAGCAATATTTAAGTTAGTAACATGCATAGATATGAAGATACCCATACAAATTTGAGCCTCAAATAAAACAGAGTGAAATGAACAAAGTGAACAGATTATTACCGGTGACAGGAGAGCAAGACCGTATCAAAACAGCGGCTCCAAATCCTTCCTTATCAGCAACAATATTGAGCATCATATGGAGACCATAACAAAGATAAACATAGGCATGGCCTCCTGGTCCAAACTAAATAAAGAAGCAAAATGAAGAAACTCACAATTGGTGCGGTCCGTGGGGTAACCCCGAATCGTCCATGGCAAGCTGAATCATTTGGTCTATAAGCTTCTACCTGCCAAAGGAGGAACAAGGTTATCGAGTTGCATATTTTCTCCATTCAAAATTACAATCATTATAAACCATTGTATTTCAGGAAGCACATATCGCGTAGTTAAGTAGAAGTTAGCTTGTTTGACTTTTACTGATGTATACAAATAATTTGTTCTTCGTATCTTCATAATAACCATTTCAAAAAATCCCAAATAATCTAAATCCTTTCTTAGGAAAAGAAGAATAAGTCTGTAATCCGCAGCACAACATTGTCTCTCCTCAGGTATTTCCCGAGCAAACGCGGCGCAAGAAGAAGCGCGTCGATTTGAAAGAAGTCGGGAGGCATTAGCTTCATCTCGGGGGTGGTGCGGGTCACTGGGTATTCGGGTCTGACCCTAACCGCCCGAGTCTTGGAACACTTCTTCTTCTCTCGTGCACGAAGGGCCACTGGAATTGTATCCAATTCCCGATCACCCCGCTTCGATCGACGAGCCGACGTTTTCATTGTCGAACCCAACCGAGCCAAAAGGTTTTGACTTTTTAAAAAATAAAAATAAAAAAAATGTGTGCGACGTTGACATTTTTCGTTGTTATATGGCGGGTGATGGTTTTGCTAAGTACTGAGCATAAAAACCATAACTCAAATATCCAAATTTGAACCGATTTAAAATATTCGAATCAGAACCGATTTAAAAATATCTATTGGATCCTACTCATTCATATCCGTGGGTATCGGGTAATACCAGAACCTAATCGAAAACATTTCAAGTATCCGAATTACCCGAAATATAATTATATATCCAAAATATTAAATATATATCAGGTTTTTGAATATATTTTTGGTATTTTGAATATATTTTCGGGTATTTTTTGGGTTTTCGGGTATATTTTAGGCATTTCGGGTAATAAATACCGAAACCGATTCGGATCCGAAAAATTTCGGGTATTCCGATTCCTAAATCTTTCTATCCGAAATACCCGAAACCGAACGGTACCAAACCAGAACTGAACCAAAATCATTTCGATACCTATATGGATTCTAAATATCTTTATCCAAAATACTCAGAACCGAATAGAATACCCAAATACCCAAAGTATTAAAGCCTTTCTTTCCAAAGCAGGAGGAGCCAATTCTCCTAGTCAGTGTCACAGACTCGAATTACTTATGTATGTGGAATATGCATTTAACCAAATTAAAAAGAAGAAAGTAAAATATAGGCTAATCCACACCATTTGAGCCCATCCTTGATCCATTAGGATAAAACAATTTCCCCCAATGAGAAGGAGAACGGAAACCCTAGAACATCTGTTTCTACTTTCTAGACACTTCTTCGAATTTATAAATTAATTCATCTTTTCCATTTTTCTCAATTGGAAAATAAAAATAAAAAAACTTTTCTAGAGGCTTCGTTTTGACTAATTTATTTATTTATCCTAGTTTCAGCTTCTTCTTCTTCCCAAATCTCAGCGATTTTCTGCTTCGCTCTCAGTAGCTAGCTGAATCTCAATCAATCCTTCTAGGTTAAGTTCCCTAATCCGGCCATGGCAAAGTTCGGCGAAGGTGACAAGCGATGGATCGTGGAGGACAGACCCGACGGCACCAACGTCCATAACTGGCACTGGGCCGAAACCAACTGCCTTGAATGGTCTCGCAATTTCTTCAACAAGCAATTCTCCGGCGCTGTTATCCTCGCCGGCGAGGGAAATCTCTTCATCAAGCTCAATAAGGTCGACAAGGTCGATGGCGAGGCTTACGTGAATGTACGCAAGGGGAAGATTATCCCTGGCTACGAGCTTAATGTCTCTCTATCCTGGGAAGGCGAGGCAAAGGATTCCGATGGGAAGACGCTCTTGAAGGCGGATGGATTGGTTGAGATGCCTTATATCTCCGATGAGAATGCCGATGAAGATCCGGAGATTAGGTTTTCGGTCAAGGACGAAGGCCCGATCGGGAAGACCTTGAAGGAGGCGATGGTGTCCAAGGGGAAATCGGTTATTCTGGAGAACGTTAGGGTTTATGTGGATGCCATGGCGAAAGGGGGTCCGTGCAGGGACGAGCTAGAATCTAAGAAGGTAGCGCCAAAATCCGCAGCGGCTGGAGCAGCTACAGTGGCGGCGGAAAAGTCCGGTGCTTCCCCGGCTGTATCTGCTGCGACGGAGACTAAGGTAGTGAAGGAGAAGAAGAAGGCGAAGACGAAGGAAGGGTTCAAGACAATTACTATGACTGAGAAGTTTAATTGCAGAGCTAAGGATTTGTATGAGATCTTAATGGACGAGAATCGCTGGAAAGGTTTCACGCAGAGCAATGCTAAGATCAGTAGAGATGTGAATGGGCCGATTAGTGTCTTCGATGGGTCGGTCACTGGAATGAATCTGGAGCTAGAAGAAGGCAAATTGATTGTCCAGAAGTGGAGATTTGGTAGCTGGCCTGATGGTCTTGATTCAACGGTTAGTTTATTGATTGTTTTCTACGTGAATTTCAGAACATAATACCCTGATTTCGATGTGATTGTGGTTGATGTTTTCTTTGACATTTCAGGTGAGGCTCACTTTCGATGAGCCTCAACCAGGAGTCACCATTGTCAATCTTACTCACACTGACGTTCCTGATGAAGACAGGTTAGTGTTAGTTAGGGGATTTCTGTTTTCTAGTCTTCCCTATTATGAGTTGCGCTTGATTCTGAGTCTAAACTTTTGTGTTTGGTAGAATGAATTCGTTTGGAATGTGAGCTGCTTTGTAGCTTGTTTTTTTTATAGAACTCTCCTATTGATGTTCAAAGCTAGTACTTAGGGACTAGTTGAGAGAATCCCAACTCTACCGAACCACCTTTAGCCAACTAAAATTCCCAATGACGGGCAGTACTGTTAGGGTTATTGCCCCTGATGTATGTAGCTTTTTGTAGTTGATGGAGACTTCTCGTCTTCCCTCGAGTGGCTTTCTCTTGAGTCTGAATTACCAGAAATGAACCTTTAACTCCTTTGGAGTGTTCAATCTACTAATTATGCTAATCCTTGGCGGCTAACTGTTTGGTTATGCTGATGATAGAACACTTGTTATAGCTTATTCGTAAGTGTCTGAGCACATTCGAAATGTATGTGTGTTTGTCAATATTCTCTGATTCCTCCTTATGTGAAGCAAATATCTTAAAGAGTTTCTTGGTATATGTCTTCTCTGTTGTTGAATGTGTCTCCATTGATGATGTTGGCTAATGTTTCCATTGACTGGTGCAGATATGGGAATTCTACTGTGGTGGAAAACACTGAGCGAGGATGGAGAGATCTTATATTCCATAGAATCCGTGCTGTTTTTGGGTTTGGAATATGATTTATGAGGTTTTGATTATCAAAATCAGCATTGCTTCGATTATGATTTCAATTCAAACAAGGACTAATAAACAATGCAAGATGTACGATTTATTTTTATCACTTTTAGTTAATGCATTTCCCAAGAATTTATATAATCGTTTTCTATAGGTGATTTAAGCAACCGTTGTCATGTGTCTTTGATCTTTTTTGTTAGATAATTTGGCGCATACATGAAATTATTCACTGAAACAAGGACTCAAGTAACGTCGCTTGTATTTGTATTTTAATATTTGGAAATACTGTATTCTGAAAATATGAAAGTATTTGTTCGTGTGAATCGGATTATTCTTGGTAAGAGTAAAATGTGTTTAATGCCTCTTGTTAGCGGTTAATGGTCACATCGTCAAGGCTAGGGCCGGCGCAAAAATTCCGGATCTAAAAATCCGAATTCGATCCGATTTTTTAAAATATTCTATCGGATTCTAAATTTTTATATCCGAAGAACCGAATCTAAATCGGTACCGAATCGAGAACCGAATGAGTATCTGAAATGTTATTATATATCCAAATATATTAATTATATTTAGATTTAATATAATTCAAATACCTAAAATTACATCTATAAATTCGAATATATTAATTATTTTTTGGGTATTTCGAGTATTTTAGATATTATGGGTATATCAAATACATCTATTTTGTTTTTTTTTTGGATTTTTCGTGTATTTTGGATATTTTTGGTTTGAAAGTATATTTGGTTTTTTCGGATATTGTAGATATTTTTGGATACTTTTGGATACGGATCCGAATATATCCAAAAAATTTCGGATCTTAAAAAAATACCCTATCCGATCCGAATCTGATCCAAATTTTTAAAATATCCGATCGGTACCTAAATCTCTAAATCTGAAATATCCAAAACCCGAAATATTTGACCTAAACCCGATCTGAGGATCCGAACGTCTAGGCATAGCCTGTGGACATAGCCATGTGGTGGTGACCAATCATCACTTTTTCAGCCTTTTCAGTAGTTGTTAGCATTAGATGGGAGAATTAATTATTACTGCGCATGCAGCAGCGACACCATATCATATAAATCAATATATATATATATATACTAGATAAGTATGCCGGTTTATAATTTAAAATTTTATAATCCGTGAAAAAATGAAAAACGATAAAATGGAAAACAAAATTATATCACCCGTAAAAATATCTTATACATAAATTTAGAAACAAAGTTTACGATAAAATAAATATATACGTTGAAAGAAAAATTTGGTGAATAGATGTAATAAATAATTGTGGATACGATTATTGGAATTTTATTTCTTTTTGGTGTAATTGATATACTACCAAATTGTGGTTTATGTAGAGATGAGAAATTAAAATTCTTTTTCTTTTATGATTAATTTTCTTAATCTAAATAGAAAACTACAAAATATTTTTTCCTTATTATATTAATCTTGCTATTTAGGATAAATTATAGGCCAATTCTACAAAATAGCACCAAAAAAAACTTAAAGTTCAATAATTTAGCACACAGGGATGAAAATCACAAACATAGCATTCATTAAAAGAAAATTGACCAAACTACCTTTGTTTTTTAATTAAACAAAACTCTCTCTTTCTCATTTGGTCATCGTTCCAGGCCTCCGGTTCTCTGAAATCCGATCTTCTCGGCCCTCGGAATCAGACTCCGAGCCGGTAACTGTGAATGGACCCGAATCTCAGCCAGATAATGCGCCTGTAATTACGGACAAATGGACCCGAATCTCAGCAAGAATTCGGTGGTGATTATGGTTAGAGTGTCGAGAGAGAAGGAGAACTCCGCCGTCGTCGTCGCTTATTGGTCACTGCTCCTTTTCAGAGCCTCTGACAATCCTCGCCATAGCTTTATTCACTAATCCATGGAGGAAGATGACGAGACTCGTTCACGGCCGTCGCCGGGAGATTTCCTTTCCCCAGATCCGCCGATCGGACTTAAAACCACTGCCGATCTATTGATCAATGATAGTTTCATAATTTAGTCCATTTTAGTATACATTTTAGTTAGCATTTTGTGACTTTTTGCATTCATTTCATTGTTTTTGGTCTAGTTTGCATCCATTTTAGAGTTAGTGAGTCTTAGGTTAGTTTTTGCATATGTTTGTGTGCTATGGAGTCTTTTAGGAACCATTTGGAGCTTATGGAATCATTTTGGAGCTTAGAGCAAGATCATGGGGCAAAATAAACCCAAACAATCAAGAAAAATGCAGAAGCCATCCGATGTGCTCTAAAGATTGGGTCAGAAGAAGCTCTTGCGCTCAGATTAAGCTTTGGAACACTTGATAAAGTTTGTAGGTAATTGAGTCATCTTTCCAACGGACGTTGTTTCATCAAGTTCTGAGCTGTATTGCGGAAGTTATCACCATTTCACTGAGCATACGTCCGTCTGGCGCGCGAATGAGCTACATGGAGCTCACAGCGGCGTACCGCAGCGGTCTACAGTGACCGCTGCGGATCCTCCCGACGAAAAAAAACCGAGATTCACAGCGGGCATGCAGCGGTCAACTCCACACCGCTGTGGGACCCTCCAGAGCAAAAATGTAGAAACCGTCCGAAGTGCTTCAAAGATCGACTCATATGAACAGTTTCCATTCGGATTTAGCTTCGGCGGTCTTCATGAAAGTTGTAGCTATGTGAGTTAGCCTTCCAATGGAACCGGTTTCAAGTCATTCCGATCTGGGGTTAGAGAGATACGACAACTTTAGTAAGCGCATGTCCGCCTGGCCTGCAAACGGAGCAAAACCGGAAATCCACAGCGGCCAGCTGCACCGGGCAACTGTAGACCGCTGCAACCTACGACCTGCTTTGATATTTAGGCCAAAAACCTTGTTGTTTGAGGATATATCTCATTTTAACTTCTCAAAAACACTCTTCTTAGAGAGAGTTTGGAGTTTTTAAGAGATTCTTGGTGTTTTTATGAAAGTTCTTGTTTGTTTTCATCTATCTATCTATTTCTAATTATCTAACCATGAATCTAAACACCTCCTACATAAGATTTGTTGAGATTATCATGGTTTGTGAGTAGTTTCTTTAGAACTTTGGGTATGGTAGATTAAGATGTTTTCTTGCTAAATCATGATGCTTACGACTTAGTTTATGAAGAATCCTTACTTGTTAGGTGTGATTAATGCTAGATTAGCCTTGACAAAGTTGATTTAGAACTTAAGAAATTTCATGCCCGGAAGGTGTTCGATGAAATTCCTCAACCAAACTTAGCAAGTGTTTTACATTCCTAGCCTATGGAAATAGATGTCTAGGGTGTTTAATGGCTATTTAGACTTGAGATTAATGCTTGTTGATCATTTAATTGCAAATGGAAGTTTGTTCTCAGTTAAGTGATTAGTGAAGTGATTATTTTCATGGAAGTGGATTAGTCTAAATTAGTGATCTAAGGCCTAAGGATTAGCATTGTTTGAGTATCATGGTTTAGCTAGAGAATGTCCAAGTCGATTACCATTACCCGAAGTTCGTTTGCTTATTCTTGTTTAAATCGTTTTCGTTACGTTTTAGTTCAAAACTTGTTAGTCTTTTAATTACCTTTGTTATATGCTTGGTTATTTATTATCTTGTCTTTAAATTGATTAGGATCATTAGAAAACCTTTATTTGATTAGCTTAGATTAAGAAGTGTCTCGCATTCTCTGTGTGTTGTTCTCGTGCCTCCTTGTGGATTCGATCCCTAAGTGCTACAATGACATACCATTAGATTGTGGTATTGTGCACAATGGGTTAATTGTGCGAACCGTAAAAAGTTCACTATCAATCAATGATCAAGAAAAAATGAGTTTTTTTTTTTACTTGGTGTGAAGGGTTAATGCACCCATCTGTTTGTGTTGTTTCTTGGATGGGTTTTACAAGTTTGTTTGAGGCCGGGATGAATGCATCGATTTTGATTCTTCCCAAGGATGCATTTGGAAATAACATATCGTTTTCTGGAAGGAGACGGAGCTGCAGGGGTTTTCGTTGTCTCTTCTCAACGAAAATGGTTCAATTGCTGGGAGTCTTAATATCACACACATCAGATGGATTCAGTCTGGTTATATTTCCATTGAGTTTGTTCTTGTGGACGCTGGCAAATTCTTACTGCTTGTTGAGAGGGAGAGCCAAACCCTGAATGGTGTTCCTCTACCTCTCAAGGTTAATTCAGGTGATTGGCTTTTGTTCCATAAACTTTTCAGTTTCAGAAATGTGTATTTTAATTAAGCTAAGCATTTACCTTGCTAATTTTGATGGTTTTGAGCAGGGCCTTTAGATGTTTCCAATTGCGTGAGCATATGGAAGTCGTAGCTAAACACATGGCAGATATTTTCCAAAATGGAGATCATGCTACACCAGAAAGATCGATTTGGAAACCCTGTTTCTGGATTTTATGAATTTGATGCTGATGTTGTGGAAAAAGAGACGGGGTTGTCCATACCGGTAGCAGATTTCCAGTTTAAGTATGTAGAGCCAGGGATCAAGCTGATGTCTTTCAGCCTTTCGGAACCAGGAAATTTCTTGCTCACTCTTTCTTATATGGAGCACAACAAGAGCATCTCTGGTATGCCATATGAGTATACAATATATATAGGTCAGTGTTTGCCAAAACTGCTTCATGATATGATGCTATTTTTTTCTCTTTGGTGAATGTACTCAAAGCATTTATTTTCTTGACAGGTTATTGTGATGGATCAATATCAACTTTGAGATTGTGAAAATCCGGGATAGCTAATCAAATTTTGATTTTTGATTGTCCGATTGAGTTGAATTTATGCCACCTTAAGTTTTCTTTGTTTCTCTCTTTGGTAAAAAAAAAAAAATTGGAATTACAATCGTTGTATTTAGTTGTTGTTAAGAGTATTTCAAGTCTAGTTTTTGTCCTGTGAGAGAGCTATACATCTCTACGGTAGTCACTTAACTGGAACACACGTAAAGCTATGTCAAGATGATAATATTTTGAGAAGTTTGTGTGGTTGCACTACTTCAGATTTATGATGAATTTGCGAACTTATGTAATTCAAAAGCTGACCAAGCATGACTTGCCAAATATTTATGAACATTTAGGAACATATATAACGTATTTAGGAAAACTTTCCTAAATCAACAAGAAATGGAAAAAGTATGATTTCACTTAAGTTATGCAGAGATAAACTATAAAATAATATATTACCTATTGATTTTCATGCGTAAATGAATCATCCAAACATGTGTTGTTGTTTGCTTACACAATTAAAGAAATATACAAATGTTGATATGATCTTTTCTGGAAATGCAATGTATTTATGAACCATTTAGGAACATATATAACGTATTTAGGAAAGCTTTCATAAATCAACAAGAAACAGAAAAATATGATTTCACTTAAGTCATGCAAAGACAAACTATAAAATATTATATTACATGTTGATTTTCATGCATAAATGAATCATCCAAACATGTGTTGTTGTTTGCCTACACAAAGAAAGAAAGATACAAATATTGAAGTGAACTTTTCTGGAAATGCAACGTATTTAGGAACCATTTAGGAAAGCCTTCCTAAATCGACAAGAAACGGAAAAAATATCATGCATAGACGAATTATAAAAGTACTATATTACATGTTGATTTCCATGTGTAAATGAAGCATTGCCATGATAATAACCATTTACAGTTCGCAACGCGTTTGTGCGTTGGGTGTTCTCTACTTCACAAATCTCTTCATTTCTGGAAATGCAAGGTATTTAGGAACCATTTAGGAACATATATAACGTATTTAGGAAAACCTTCCTTAATCAACAAGAAATAGAAAAATATGATTTCACTTAAGTCATGCAGAGACAAACTATAAAAGACTATATTATATGTTGATTTTCATGCGTAAATGAAGTATACGTACATGTGTTGTTGTTTGCCTACAAAAAAAAAGATACAAATGTTGAAATGATCATTTCTGGAAATGAAACGTATTTAGGAACCATTTAAGAACATATATAACGTATTTAGGAAAGCCTTCCTAAATCAACAAGAAACAGAAAAAGTATGATTTTACTTAAGTCATGCAGAGACAAACTGTAAAAGACTATATTACTTGTTGATTTTCATGCGTAAATGAAGCATCCGAACATGTTTTGTTGTTTGCCTACACAAAGAAAGAAAGATAAAAATGTTAAAATGATCATTCTGGAAATGCAACGTATTTAGGAGCCATTTAGGAACATATATAACGTATTTAGGAAAGCCTTCCTAAATCAACAAGAAATAGAAAAATATGATTTCACTTAAGTCATGCAGAGAAAAACTATAAAAGACTATATTATATGTTGATTTTCATGCGTAAATGAAGTATCCGTACATGTGTTGTTGTTTGCCTACAAAAAAAAGAAAGATACAAATGTTGAAATGATCATTTCTGGAAATGAAACGTATTTAGGAACCATTTAAGAACATATATAACGTATTTAGGAAAGCCTTCCTAAATCAACAAGAAACGGAAAAAGTATGATTTCACTTAAGTCATGTAGAGACAAACTGTAAAAGACTATATTACTTGTTGATTTTAATGCGTAAATGAAGCATCCGAACATGTGTTGTTGTTTGCCTACACAAAGAAAGAAAGATAAAAATGTTAAAATGATCATTCTGGAAATGCAACGTATTTATGAGCCATTTAGGAACATATATAACGTATTTAGGAAAGCCTTCCTAAATCAACAAGAAATAGAAAAATATGATTTCACTTAAGTCATGCAGAAACAAACTATAAAAGACTATATTATATGTTGATTTTCATGCGTAAATGAAGTATCTGTACATGTGTTGTTGTTTGCCTACAAAAAAAAGAAAGATACAAATGTTGAAATGATAATTTCTGGAAATGCAACGTATTTAGGAACCATTTATGAACATATATAACGTATTCAGGAAAGTCTTCCTAAATCAACAAGAAACAGAAAAGTATGATTTCACTTAAGTCATGCAGAGACAAACTATAAAAGACTATATTACATGTTTATTTTCATGCGTAAATGAAGCATCCGAACATGTGTTGTTGTTTGCCTACACAAAGAAAGAAAGATAAAAATGATCATTTCTGGAAATGCAACATATTTAGAAACCATTTAGGAACATATATAACGTATTTCGGAAAGACTTCCTAAATGAACAAATGATGAAAAATGATCATTTCTTGAAAATGAATCGTATTTAGGAACATATATAACGTATTTCGGAAAGATTTCCTAAATGAACAAAAACAGAAAACGATATTTCCTTTTGATTTCTATGCGTAAATAAAGCATCATAACAAATGTGTTGTTGTTTTGTCTACACAAAGAAATAAAGAAAGATTCAAATGATGAAAACTGATCATTTCTGGAAATTCAACGTATTTAGGAACCAATTAGGAACATTTATAATGTATATAGGAAAACTTTCCTAAATCAACAAGAAACAGAGAAAATATGATTTCACTTAAGTCATGCAGAGACAAACTATAAAAGACTATATTACATGTTGATTTCTATGCGTATATAAAGCATCCGAACATGTATTGTTGTTTGCCTACACAAAGAAAGAATTATACAAATGTTGAAATGATCATTTCTGGAAATGCAACGTATTTAGGAACCATTTAGGAACATATATAACGTATTTATGAAAGCCTTCCTAAAAGCATTTATAAATCTTTTTAGTAAGATTTCCCTAACATTTCGGAAAGCGTTCCTAAAAGTTTATAAAGAGTTCCTAAAACATCTGAAAAGCTTCCTAAAACATTAGAAATATTTTGTAAACTAGATATTCGATGAGAGTCTGGTTATTCTAGACGTTTTAGGAAAACCTTCCTAAATGCGTAATACGATTTCCTAAATCAGTTTTGGCAACAGTAACGGACTGATCCCGGCTTAATCAATTTTCATGAGATTTTTTGTCACATCAAAGAAAACAGAGTCAACTATTTAATGAGATAACGACACCATGGATTAATTATTTACAAACTTTTTCAAAATAGTGTTAGCTGTTAAAATGGATGTTTGACATTTACGATAGAAATATAGACACGAGCCTTGGATAAAACAAACTGGTCAAATCCACCCAACTATACCAAGTAACTACCGGTGATTCACCAAGTCAGTAACCAAATGGAAAGTAAGGCTTGAACTATCTACCACTAATAAACGAACTTGAAGAAATCCTGGTGAGAGACGAGCAAGTGTGTGAGCTTGAAGCCCTATCCGACGAAACGTATCCTCCGAATCTCCGTCTTAAATCGCTTCTTGAGGAATCTGAATATCCCCAGTTTTCGTCAATCTCAGGAACATCATTGTCTCTGTTCAGATACCTAAGCACCATCCTCATCGTCGGACGAGATCCCACTTTTTGGTGGCAACAGAGCAAACCGACGGCGAGAGCAAGTCTTTCCTCTCTGTAGTCGCAACCAGATACAAGTCTCGGATCGACCGCACAGAGGATCTCATCGCTCGCTTGTAGCTCCATAACCCAATCGGCTAAGAAGAAGCTCCCAGAATCCGTAGTTTTCTTCCGGAGACGATCTCTAACAGCAAAATGCCAAACGCGAAAACTTCGGAAGCCGTCGAAGAGTTTCCATTGCGGGTGAGCTCCAGCGCCATATACCCAATCGTGCCCACGACTACGGTGGTGTACGATTGCGATCCGCGTTCGTGAAGCCTCGCGAGCCCGAAATCTCCTAGTCTAGGGTTCATGTCATCATCAATTAGAACGTTGCTAGGTTTCACGTCTCTGTGAATCACGATCTGTTCCCATTCCTCGTGGAGATACAACAGCCCATACGCGATTCCTTTAGTGATCTGAAAACGCGATTTCCAGGACAAAACGTCGCTGTTTCTTCTCGGTTTGATGTAGATGATGGATTGGGAAATTAGCATAATGATGGATTGGAGATCATCGGAGGAGGAGGAAGAAGATAATAAAATTACGCCGGTGAGATTTTGTGATGAAGGCATCGCGAGAGAGAGAGAGCTGCATATATATTTTTATTTTTAATAGTGCGGGTAAACTATGGCTAAAATTGTCTTTTAGCCCTTTAATGAATGCTATACAAGACTTCTTAACGTAGGTGCTAGTTTGGTCACAAAGTTTTCAAAAAATGCTATTTTGATCAATTTTTCTAAATTATAAATTAAAACTAATTTGATTAATATTTACTTTAATTCATTTTTTATAAATTAAACTGACACATGTCAATATCTAAATTAACCGTGACAAATATCATGATCTCGTGAGTGAAAATTATCATACGTGTCACACTCACATTGAGAGATCTAACTTTATGTAATACGATATATATATATATATATTAGTAACTTTACCTTTTCGAATTATGAATGTGGAATTGATAAACTATCAATCGAATTATGAATGTGAAATTGAGAAACTATCAATTTGGTTATCTAGAGGTGGGGAATGATAATTCTTTTTCTATTTAGGATTGTATTACATTTTAAGTTTTTGGTTTTTTTAAGAATTACTAATTATTCTTTTCTTTTTAAAAATTTTAGTTTTTTATGATTGCAATCTATTGTTTAATTTTTTTATTCTAAACTGAAATATGTTTTTAAAAAATAAAATTTGGTTTTTATTCCTTTTTTTTAGGATTGTTATCTATTGTTTAATTTATTTATTCTAATTTAAAATATGGTTTTTTTAACTTTGACTTTTATTTATAATTTTTGTTTAATTTTTCTTAATCTAAACATAACTACTTTTTCATTTACTTTTTAGGATTATGAATCGATTTAAAATTGTATATTAATAATTTTTCTTTTAAGTTTAGAGTATATTTATAATTTTCTCTTTTTAAGTTTGATCGTGGTTGTAGATTATAAACTTTTAAGTTTCCTTTTGTCACTTTCCTTTATTATAAGTTTTCCTTACTTATACTTATATATATTTGTTTTTGTAAAATTGTCTTTTTACTTTACACGTTTTAATATTTAATTTAATTCATTTTTACTAAAATTGCCTTTTTTAGTTTAACATTTTTTAATATTTATTTTAATTTATTTTTACTTTTTAATTAAATTGACATATGTCAAGATATAAATTAACAAATGTGACAAATATCACGATTTCGTAATTTATAATTTACGTATGTGTTGCACCCACGTTAAAATATTCAGCATTACATAATAAGATATATTATATAATGGGCTATTACTTCGTCATCAGCCTAATGCCTTATTGTTCCTATGTGGCGAATCGGGTTCGCTATAGCTCTATATAGTTTTTTTTTTGTATTTTTAGATTTCAACTAGTATTATGATTTTTTACGTTACTGTCTTACTGATATGCATTAAATTTTTAAGATAGATTAGAAGGAGCGTTTGAATTTAAGCTTTCAAGAAAATAGAGAAATGAAGAAATATGAAAATGATCCCAAAGAAAAGAAGATTAGATCACATATGCATATACTACTAAGCAGTTGAATTTTTCCAGCCAAGAAATGAATGTGATAATTAAAAAAATATAGCAAAAACATAGTCAAGAAAGTTGAAAACTAAAAATTAGGTAGCAAACATAGAGACTAGCATGAAGGCAGGAACATATAAATTTTAACAAAACGGCTGATAAATTTATTAAAGATTCGTTTTAAATAAGGTTGACCAAATAATTAATTTTCTTGCATCAGATCCAAGATTCATATTTCCAAGAGTAATGTAGTTTGTAAAATTTAAACTTCTCTGGAAATTTTGATCATCTCACGTAGTTCAGACTTCATGTCATAGAGATTGAGTTATCTATGTTTTTGTCCATATTAAATAATAAATCGTTCTTTTCAAGTAAAACTACAATTTATTTTTTTAGAGAAAGAAAAAAATCATTAGAACGAGATTTGAACACAAAATGATGATTAGGTCGATTTTCTTTTAAAATAATTTTTGTAATCTGTCTGATTTAGTCGTTTCTTGTTTCATTGCCAAAATAACTTCCTTAATTAGTTATTTTTTTTATTTGTCTCATCTCAACATTCCAAAAGTAAGAAATCAAAATCTCAACATTCCTTAATCATCACTAGAACAGTGGCATCCTCGTAGTTTTGTGGAAAGACAAGGGGCAAATATAACAACAGAAACCAAAACTCAACTTAAGCGACGATTCCTATGCAAAATGTCACTTTACCGAACCAACACCTCTCTCAAGTCTCTAGAAAAAAGGAGTCTTCTCTCCGTCAACATTCCTCTTTTTGTTTTTCTGTCTCTCAAATCTTAAAAGCTCCATTTTTTTTAAGAGAGTAAACTCGTCACGCGCCAAAACAAACAAAAAAACTCCACACCTTCCTTCCCTCTCCAATGGCGTCGGACTTCGTCAAGCATATGCCTATACACGGCGTCTCCGTCGAAATCAAAAGCTTTTTCTCCGCCTTGAAACCAAGAAAAACCTCGACCTTCGTCTACGCCTTCGTCGTAACATTCGTTGCCTTCACTATCTTCTTAGCCTTTAGCCCTTCACCCATTACATTCGCTCCTTTAATTTCTTCGTATATTCTCCCTAACGTCACAGCCTCCAGTAACACTGTCGCCAATTCCAATTTCACCAAAAACACCACATTGCGAGCGCCGGCGCCGGAAAACCTCCCTCCGTTTACTAAAAACGTAACCTTTGAGTCTCCAATCGCTAATGGAACAAATCCACTTGCTTCTCAGTCCCAGACCGATGATGCAGGGGAAAACATGTCGTGTCCTGACAACAACAGTACTGCTCGAAATTCGGACAAACATCGAGCCGTCAATTCCGCTGCTTCTCCGATGAGAAAACAGAGTAGGAAGTCGTCGATGATGAGACGAGAGATCGAGAGACTTAAGAACTGCGAGTTTTTCGAGGGAGAGTGGGTCAAAGATGATTCGTATCCGCTTTACAAACCCGGTTCGTGTAATCTGATCGATGAACAGTTTAATTGTATTTCCAACGGAAGACCCGACGTCGATTTCCACAAATTGAAGTGGAAACCTAAGAAATGCACTTTACCAAGGTAGTAAACAACACTTGATTATACTCTTAAAGACTTAAAAATCTATGTTTTGGTTTTTTGTTTCTTTCGATGGCGAGTCGAATAATCCAATTGATTGATGTGTATATGAAAGGTTAAATGGAGGTAAGTTGCTGGAGATGATTAGAGGAAGAAGGCTTGTGTTTGTTGGAGATTCTCTAAACAGGAACATGTGGGAATCTTTGGTTTGCATTCTTAAAGGATCAGTGAAAGATGAGAGTCAGGTCTTTGAGGCTCATGGAAGGCATCATTTCCGTTGGGAGGCTGAGTACTCTTTTGTCTTCAAAGTAGGTTTCTTTCAATTCGGTTTCATTACTTGGTTGTTTTTCGGGTTTTCACCGATGATTTATGGTCGATAGGATTATAATTGCACTGTGGAGTTCTATGCATCGCCTTTCTTGGTTCAAGAATGGGAGGTTGCGGACAAAAACGGGACGAAGAAGGAGACTTTGCGGTTAGATTTGGTCGGGAAGTCTTCCGAGCAGTACAAAGGAGCGGATATTCTTGTGTTCAATACCGGACATTGGTGGACTCATGAGAAAACTTCCAAAGGGTAGATTTTTTAACAACTAGTTTGATCCCTGATTTGGGATTTTGTCTCATAGTTTTTGGTGTTTGGATGCTTTACCTAGGGAGGATTACTATCAAGAAGGGAACAACGTTTACTCGAAACTCGACATGGATGAAGCTTTCCGGAAAGCATTGACGACTTGGGGTCAATGGGTAGATGAGAATGTGAAACAAAAGAAATCTCTTGTTTTCTTCCGTGGATATTCCCCGTCACATTTCAGGTAAGTCGAGATCTTGCGTGGTGGTTTTACGAGTCATAAAACTGTTTTTGTAAAATGGGGTTGGTTTGGTTTGGTTGCAGCGGCGGGCAATGGAATGCGGGAGGGGCATGCGATGACGAAACAGAACCAATCAAGAACGAGACTTACCTAACGCCTTACCCTCCGAAAATGGAAATACTTGAAAGAGTTCTAAGGGGAATGAAAACACCGGTTACTTATCTCAACATCACCAGGTTAACGGATTACAGGAAGGATGCTCACCCGTCGTTATACCGGAAACAGAAACTATCCGTAGAAGAGAGTAAATCGCCATTGTTGTACCAAGACTGTAGTCACTGGTGCCTCCCAGGGGTGCCCGATTCTTGGAACGAAATTCTCTATGCCGAGTTGCTCGTAAAACTCGACCAGCTCCGTGGCAACTCACGGCGGAAACCTAAGTTGAATCGGTATCTTTTTAGATGAATACAGATCTTTTGAATGTATGAGAAGAGTTGAGAATCAGATTAGTGCCATGTTCACTTTTCTTGGTTGTAAACCCAATTCATGGGAGAGGTTTGAGATTGTAAATGGTTTTGTTACTGCAAGTAATAGTAAAGGTATGCCTAACCCGAAATGTTAGAACCAAAATTTGTCTAAATTCCAATGCCTACCCCACCATCTGAATTCTGATGATTAAATCATTTGGTTAAAAAGAATCCGATTGATGACATCGACTGGCAAAGCATAGGCAGGATCAATTGATTTGACTCCAGGATACTCGAGAAGAGAGAGCCCTGCACCAATATTTTTTTATTAAATTGACATAATATTTTTTGCTTCACATTAGCAAGGTGAGCTAAAGAGAGGCAATTTTCAGTTACCTGCAACTCCAAAGTAAGTGTGAAAGATGTCAACAGCATCGTCAGGTCTATCTGAAATGCCTCCATCCTCCATATCCTATTCAAATTACACCTGAAACTCAGGAAAGGCTTTAAAAGATGAGAGCTTCAAAAACAATAGCAACGATAATGGAGACAAACCTGACAGTCCAAGATGAACTTGACGAGCTTTGATTTTTCGATCCAGTGGACTCTATCGATCATGATTAAGCTCGATAAGACCCACCAAGAATAGCAAACCTGGTAATAAGAACAATCAAAAGCGTGCAAAGAACGATTGGAATCAGGTTTTAATTCAGAGAGGAGTTTTACGCTTACATCAGGGAGTTTCTGGGGTCGTCCATTTAAACCCCCAGACTTGACTTGTCTTTCACATAACCACCATCCAAGTAAGTCTTTATCAACATGATGGAGATTCCCAGTGATAGCAAGAGCACCCACGCAACAGAAAACTGCAGAAACAGAAAGGATCACCCTTTAATTACCAGATGATGCTACAATGTAAATCACTAATAATCTAAACACATTTTGAATGATAATGTCACGGAAAATACTCAAATTAACATGAACATACTCTGTCCTGCATGAGACTCCGCTCCAGGTGTGCAACCAAAACCACCATCCAGATTTTTGCATCGCACAATGTAATCAACAGCCTTATCCACATTGATCTTATCAAGGCATTTCATAATTGAGAGACAGCATATAGCTATGTACGAAAACCTAGAGCAAACAAACTTGCAGATTAACATAGTGAAAATCACAACCTGGAAGAACTAAATAGCTAGGAAGAAAGAGTACCTTGTATCTACTTCGCCCCACATATCTCCCGAGAAGGATCCATCTTCATTCTGCAATCCAGCAACATCTAGTTTTTGTATTTAAGAAACATAATAGTATATATACCATATTTGCCGAGTTTATTTCTTTTCACATGGACTAGAAGTTAAATGCTTAAAGGATACAACTTGATACTTTTCCGACATCAAGAAAGTTTATTTTGTCAAAGAGGGTCAAGATTTGTACAGCACTGAGTGTATATAAAATATGGGGATCATGTCCAGTATTTCCAGCAAACCCACCTGCTCACAAAAATGAACCACTTGTAATCAACTACAAATGCAGCAACATCAGGCAATTAAGAACGAAAAAAAAGAGTTGATTTGCGATTCCATCCGGTTGAGAAATATTAGACTCTAGTACACACACCAGATTCATGCTGACACGTGAAGACCCAGGACACAACTTCATCTTCAGAAACAGAACCGAGCTTCTCGAGCAAGTCCAGTGTGGTCAACCCCCAGTATGCACCGTTCATTCTCAGATGATCCATCACCACCGACTCAAAACTCTATTTTTCTAGCAAGTTGATATAAACCACAAAAAGAAAAAGAAATTGAAAAGAGGAAAATTCAAGTGCTAATCATAGGGCATAAACCCTGAGCATGAGGAAAATGAATGATAATAGCTTTCTGGTACCTTTTCTGCCATCAGAATGTATCGAACATGCTTGTCAGCTACGAGCTTGTCTGCCATCAGATTCAATAACTTGGAACAAACAACATAAGAGATTCAAGCTTAGTTTCCTTCAATGGGTTAAAGTATGTAGGTGGTATCATCAATAACACTTACGTCACCATCCATGGTTGAGCATGTAGAGAATTCAAATGATCAGGTACATCGATTCTTAAGGGACAATGTAGAATAGAAAAGACCAAAACTTTAAAATGTATTGTTCTACGAAATCAGTGGCAGAGCATAAAACACACAAATTCTATAACGAGTTCTTTAAATCGATCGCAGAATCGAACAGATAAATAGAAAAAGGGCGAAAATGAGAGAAACGAACTAACCTCGACAAGAGAAGCCAAAGTCTGAGAAATTCTTTTGCGACACAATGAAGAAGACGTGACGGTCGAACCGATTCGGTCTGTATTTCAATTGTAAAACCAGATTGTTTGTATAAGCCGGACGCTTAAAACCGGCTCATTTAATTGAACCGATCGGCTATCGCATGAAGCTTTATAAATTTTAAACCGGTTCCGGATCCATCATCATCATCAAATGATAAAAACCCAGAAGATAAACCTTTGGCAATTGCTTCTTCTTCTTCTTCTTCTCTTTTCTCAGCCAAAAATGGCGAGTCTACTTGACTCGCTGACAACCAGAAGCTTCTTCTCTGCTCCCTCAATTTCTAGGATCTCTTCTCCTTTAGCTGCTTCTTCTTCGATTACCCCATCCTCTTTTCATCCTTCCGTTCTCTCTTACTCTCACCAACAATCGCATTCCCGCCTCCCTTTCCCTGTTGCAGCAACTCTGGATAGTCCCTCCGTTGAGGACGAGCTAGATTTCGAGGAATTTTCTGAAGACACTTACCCGGATGATTCGGATAACGAAGACCTCTCCGTCGATATCTCCATTCTTGAAAAAGAAGCGAGAGATATCGCCAGAGATTACGCCACTACTTTGTCTCGCGAACTGAAACTCGGTAATGCTTTCCCTGTTTTAAGTGTGTGTTTCGGCATATTTGTGGGATCCAGTCTCAGTGTGTACTACTGTGTATGTATGAATAATGATCATTGTTTGATGTTTCCAGAGGATGAGATCATTGAGGGGAAGGAATCACGTAGAAAGGGGAAAAGGCAAGCCAAAAATGTACAGATACCAGAGCATCTACTCCAAAGAGTTGCCATAGTTGGAAGGCCCAATGTCGGAAAATCAGCATTGTTCAACCGTCTCGTTGGGGTAATAGTTTTGCTAGATTTCGGTTTTATTTTTTCCCTTACCATTCATGGTAGAAAATCAACTTGTCCTTAATACAACTGCAGGAGAATAAAGCAATTGTAGTGGATGAACCTGGAGTTACTAGGGATCGATTGTATGGTAGATCCTATTGGGGTGATCAAGAATTCGTAGTGGTAGACACAGGAGGAGTTATGACTGTTTCAAAGTCACCAGCTGGTGTCATGGAAGAGCTTAATGTATCAACCACCATTGGCATGGAAGGTATTCCACTAAGCTCCAGGGAGGCAGCTGTTGCAAGAATGCCTTCCATGATTGAGAAACAAGCTACAGCCGCTGTGGAAGAGTCGGCTGTTATTATTTTCGTTGTCGATGGCCAGGTTTTGTGCTTATTGCTCAATCTGCTCAACTTTTCTGTCTTTGGCTTACTCGAACTTGGGCTTTTACTTTCCTGCCAGAAAATCAAGTCCAACCAAAAAAAAATGGGTTGCTGTTTTCTTTTTCTTAATCTTATATCTTGTACTATGAATGGGGTGGGAGTTGGATGTAGACGAGATATTCTATAGATTTTCATGTTTAGTGGAAGATATTACCAAGTACTCAAGAAAGCTGTGACTTGTATAGAGAATATCTCATATTGATTTTGTGAAGTCTTTTACTGTAAAGCCCAACTGAATGTTTCTTGGTTATCATGCAATGTCATTGATATATGGTAATGATTTTGGTACTCAATATGCAGTCAGGGCCGACAGGTGCTGATGTCGAAATTGCAGACTGGTTGCGGAAGTACTACTCGCATAAGAATATCATCCTCGCGGTGAACAAATGTGAATCACCACGTAAAGGACTCATGCAAGCTTCCGAATTTTGGTCTCTAGGGTAATTTGACTTTCATCCTACTTCAAAATCATGTTTGCACACACACTTGGTTCTTTTTTCTTTTGGGATGTGGTTTAATGGTGAGAACGTGCTGAAAAAAGGAGTGATTCTATTTTGAAGTAACCTTTTCATTGAATGTTTCAACTGTCAACAGAAATAGAATTCATGGACATACGTCATTTGGTACTTTTTCATCAGAGGATTTGAATATTTGTTGCTCTGTTTAATTGCCAGTGTTTACATTTAAAAAAAAAACCTTTTCTTAATTTTATGAATCTAATTTTTTCATTTGGTGAGTTTTATGGACCAGGTGAAACATCTAAGCATCAGAAATACTTTCTCCCATAATAGTGTCAATTTTGATGTTTCATATTCAACAAATTTATGAGATTTTTCTGGAGGAGGTTGGTAGCTGCAGTTTAGCAGGAGATAAATGCTATACATGCAATGCTAAACATTTTAGTTACTTTGCTTCGGTACATTATTTTGTGTTATCATTTAACAATCATGTGGCATAAAGTTAACAAACTATATCATGATGAAATTTCCAGGTTTTCACCTACCCCAATTTCTGCATTGTCGGGAACTGGAACAGGAGAGCTACTTGATCTTGTTTGTTCTGGGCTAATTAAACTTGAGGTTGGTATTGGTGTTTCTTTCTTTCAAAAAAACTTTGGTGCAGTAATATGAAATATTGGAAAATAGTTGATTATGATATATCTAGACTTTCTATGGACCTATTCCGTCTCACAGTATACTGTTGTTGAAATCTTTTGAAGGTTTAGCATAATCTAAATTATATACACCCTTAAAAAGCATCCCTATTCATCAGAGCTTTAGGCATTTTTGAATATGCTCAACTGGCATCAGTTTACAAACCAAATATCAAAACCTTTTCTTACATCTGTTGCATCCGTATGATTCAATGCTTTTTCTAGATCATGGAGAACACGGAAGAGGAGGAAGAAGAAAACTACATTCCTGCCATTGCAATTATTGGTCGGCCAAATGTTGGCAAAAGTAGCATATTGAATGCACTTGTCCGAGAGGATAGAACAATTGTTAGCCCTGTTAGTGGCACTACCCGTGATGCTATAGATGCAGAATTTACTGGACCAGATGGGGAGGTTAGTTCAATTTTGTATGTTGTGTTTTTGTGTTGCTTAGTTTTCAACAAAAGGCTTCGCTTCTATGATGTTTGAAGCTTGTGCTGAAGGGCCTGCCTTTTCACTCTGTCCTAGTTGGCATCTATTTTATGCGCTTTCCATGTTAACTATGAGCATTTAAGTAATTTTGGTTAGGCTATCATCGAGGACTAGCATTGTCTAAGTTGAAATCTTTTGAACTCTGATTATGAACAGCGAGGATGAGAACATCAAAGATACATTCGCTGTGATGATATATTCCATGTGTATCTATTTTATGCGCTTTCCATGTTAACTATGAGCATTTAAGTAATTTTGGTTAGGCTATCATCGAGGACTAGCATTGTCTAAGTTGAAATCTATTGAACTCTGATTATTAGCAGCGAGGATGAGAACATCAAAGATACATTTGCTGAATACCCATTCATATAAGTATATAACCCTGAATATGATTATGAACTGCGTTGCAGAAGTTTCGGCTTATAGATACGGCTGGGATCAGGAAAAAGGCAGCTGTGGCTTCATCAGGCAGCACTACAGAGGCCATGTCAGTGAATCGTGCATTCCGAGCAATTCGTCGTTCTGATGTTGTTGCTCTTGTCATTGAAGCCATGGCATGCATAACAGAGCAGGTATCTCACTAGTAGCTGACACTGAGATGAATGTTTCTCATTAACAGTTGTATAGCATGTGGTTTTGGTATAGGGTTAAACCATACAGTGGAATTATCTCGCTGTCTATTTTACTGACTGGAAGAACACATAGATTTAGAATGTCACAAAGGATTTGGTAACACAAAAGTACCTTAATATTGCAACCAAGGACAACTTTTTTTTTTTTGATTTATAACTTCCTATTCATATGAAATTTAACTTCTTCTCGTTCCTTAATGGTTATTATATTGGAAACACAGGATATGAAGATTGCAGAAAGAATAGAAAGAGAAGGGAAAGGATGCCTGGTAGTTGTAAACAAATGGGATACAATACCAAACAAAAACCAAGAGACTGCTGCACATTACGAGGACGATGTTCGGGAGAAGCTCCGCTCCCTCAAATGGGCACCCATTGTTTATTCAACTGCAATAACTGGCCATAGCGTTGACAAGTAGGTCTCCTCAAAAGTTATTTCGATCTTTACACTTTGGTTTTACTTATTCTGTTGGATTTTACATATGAACAAAAAATGTAGTATTGTGGTAGCTGCTGCGACGGTTCAAAAGGAGAGATCAAGAAGACTTAGTACCGCTATATTGAACCAAGTGATAAGAGAAGCGGTTGCATTTAAATCCCCTCCAAGAACCCGAGGAGGCAAACGAGGCCGTGTTTATTATTGCACTCAGGTAATAATAAAAAGATCTCCAAATGTTTGAAGACTTCTCGGGTTTGTATTGAAATTGAGATGTGATAATGCAGGCAGCAATAAGGCCACCGACGTTTGTGTTCTTTGTAAACGATGCAAAGCTGTTTTCGGATACGTACAGAAGATATATGGAGAAGCAGCTACGCACAGATGCAGGCTTTGCTGGGACTCCAATTCGGCTTCTTTGGCGCAGCCGTAAAAGATCCGACAAGAATGGAGGTATGAATTTTTAGCAAAATATAGTTCTTTTTGAAAATAATGACAATATTTGTATAACTTGGAAAATTCTGCAGGTGGGGGAACAATGAGAATGTCAGGTCTTACACGTGAGAGAACAACCAAAGGGACATAATAACTGACGATGTATGTAATTTTTGTTTGAATGTGTGTATTAATTTCTTGAGAAATAATAATATATTATCAAAAATATATATTGTCTCCGGCTAATTGCATTATAATGATTCATTCACTTATAACAAATCTCACTAATCTCTTGATGATTTATAGAAACAGAACCACATCAACATTTCTTTCTTAATCTCAAGTTGGTAAAAAGGAAAATGATGAAAAACAAATAACACAGATGATGTAGTTCTCTTCTCAGTATAGCTGCTCTTTCTTTTCGTGCCACCATCTCCACCTGTCAAAAAGATATACGAAATTGCTTTCATTGATAGATTTCAATTGTATTTTTTTGTAAAATTCTCGAATTTAAAGTGAAATGTGATATGTAAGGGATAAATAAATGTCAATTTCATTAAGGTATGTACCAGTAATAGTCCCAACGAGGACGGACTTTGGTCATGCGGTTGTCGTCGGAAGCATGATAAGGATGAGCGGCGTGGCGAGTGTTGTGGAAGGCGCAGCAACCGGCAGCATAGACGGCGATGAGGAGGACGAGGACTAGAATGTTGACGACCGACAACTTTCTCCAGTCAAGACGAATCTCCTCGAGAACACCAGCCTTGCACGCATCGCACTCGTAGCATAACATTTCTATTCCGTTGCTCCATCTGTAGCAATCTCCTCCTCCTTCTACTACTCCGGCCTCGTACGTACACGCCGTCGGTGGCTTACAACATCCCGACTACAATCAAACACACACACACAAATTTATAAGCAAATGCAAACACAAGCAAAAATGTAAAAATACAGTATCAAATCTTTAACTTATATGTTTGTCTATTGTGAAGTTCTTTTTTTGTACAAACAAAATTTAATTATTTGAAAATATATAAACAGAAAAGCAAATTACACAAATGGAAAAAGAAATTTCGTTTGTGTTTGCCATAATTTACAACATAATTCTTGATAAAAGAAAACACTTAAATATTGCCATTCAATTTAAACATAACCATGATATCTTAATAACATGTAAACGTAAAGACAAAAACAATCAAAGCCTTAGTTTGTCTTGTCTTGATAAGAAATATGTACGTAGATTGGGTGGGTTACTATAACAAATTGCTGAGGATGCTGATTCATATATCATAGGGCAATGTACAAGATATAAAAGTGGATATGATATATACCTGAACAGAATTCATGTCCCTTTGGAAATAATCAAGTGTAGTCCACGATTCAATCTTAGCACAAGTCTTGGAACTCAAGATACAGCTTCTAATGGAGTTCCAATACTCAGGATCTCTAACTCTCTCTCTCAACCATGGATGATAATCTCCAAGCCTATACTCTTTATAAACTCTCCCTGGTACTTCCACACCACCTCCTTGGCTCGTCACCACCAGACCAAACAGCGTTAGACCCATGAGAGTCGCGATGAGGAAGATCATGACCACTAAGTACACCCAAAGAGCCCATGCCACGTTAAAGCAGGCTCCTATGAAACCCGCAAGCGATACTAGGAGTATGATGAATCCTATAACGAGTAGCGGCGTCTGGAGAAAGTTTTCGCAAGTCGTGCTGCTTCTTGCCTTCCATAGAGCGGTTCCTATGATTGGTATTGAAGCTAGTAAGCTGAGGAGGTTTAAGACCCCAATCACCGTGTTGCTGAATCTATACATAGTAGCAGTGTTATCAAGAAGAAATCTATCAGAGACTTGAGCAGGTTTCTCTATATATCTCTCTCTCTCTATTCTGTAAGCAGGTTTTCTTCTTGCAATGTGAATTTCATCAGCTTTATCTTACAATCTTCTTCTTTTTTAGATATTATATTGGTTAACTCTACTTTTTGCTTTTGATTCTCTCTTATCAATTGGGAATTTTTTTAATGGAAAAGGTTTAGAGTTAATGGTTTGATGATTCATACCCATATTCTCTGGTCCTCTATTGATTTGAATCAATTAAACAATAACATTAAAAATCGTTGTTTTTTTTTCAAATAAAAGTGTCTTTTTGGACAATTTGTCTTGTTTATGTCGTTGGAGTTGGTATATAGCAGACTATACTTAAAAATATGTACTTAGTAATCTGCATGTAATTTTCTAGCTTACAGTCCAAAAACTGCAATCTATGGTTTATATAATGGTCATGTGTTAAACAAAATAAATTCACAATGAAGCAAAGGGTAAGCAAAGAATAATGTAGACATGGACGGATGGTGATTTCGCAATCGATGAATTCTCTTTATAAGATGCTTTTACTGGCCACATAACTTAGAATATTAGGTTTTTAGAAAGAGCATAATATATGCTATTTGATTTCCTTTTTTTGGTACAAACAAGAAGAATTCTGAAATCTTGTTTCCTCTCCGATACATGTAATGAATGAGCCAAAATATCCACAAACTTGAAAGACTAAAAGAGTTACAAAGATTGTGGTCCTTGTGTGGTTCAAAAGACACGAACGGAAAGGGAGAAAAAAACGAAACGAGATTGTTCAAAAAGAATTATTTTCCTATAGAACCATAATCTCTAGTATACATCCAAAATCCTCACATAGATGCAGCTCAGGTGTAATCAGTTTGCAGGGTCAAGTCTTGTACACCCAAATCATGGTATAAATCATACACATATTGCAGTAAAGGCCTTTCATCTATCCCGCTCTTCACCTAAACCCGATAACAAAATAGAATAAAATAAACTCAAAAGTGAATTCATGTTTTAACCTATATGAAAACAAGGAGGAGGCTAGTACCTGGACTCTGAGTGAGCCAACAGTGTGACCAGGCACAACCTCCCAGAAACGTGCCTGTAAAACCTCCATGACATCTTCTCGAGAAGTAATCTGTACAGAAAGAGAGTTGACAAGTATCCCGGCCTGATCGATCTTTCTCTATATGGGAAATATGTACACATTCGGGAAACACTTCATGGAAAAGAGCAAACCTGTCGCAAGCATTTGCTTAATGCGGAAGAAGGAATGTTTGGAGGTGCCATCTGAAGCAAGACACCACCAGTGGCTTTGAAGAGTGGCATAACAAGCATAAACACTGTAACCGATACCAATCCCAAACATAGGACCTCTGCATTTTCAACCCTGAAAAATCCAAGACACAAGGAGCAAATGGAAAATGTAAGAGGTCAAGCAACAAGACACTTTTTATTCATCGAGCCTCCTTCAAAGGAAGTGAGCATTACCCGAGAGAGAGGAGCCAAGATGCCAGTATCAAACCTGCACTGAAAAGACACCAGCAAAGAAAACTTCATGTTGGCTGCATATAAATTCCATGCAAAAAGAAGCATTTTTTTTCTTCTATCTAGCTCTCTGCGGCTCTGCTTGAGATAAAGAAAGACCGAGAGATATAATACCTGCGGATGGAATCTGCTATGACATGCAAGCAAACGGAGTGGTAGTTCATATCTTCTGCTTTTCTGTACACTGCAGCATATTATGAATGTAAGAAAGAAATTCAAGAAAAAATGCGGTTTTTGAATATGTACAGAACGGACAGATCATTTAAAGAAGCAAAGCAAAAAGTCTTGGCCAGATCACTTGCTATCATGCTGTCTCTCTATTTTAACTAACCCTCGTACTGATTCTATCTTAATCAAAAACCCTTACTTTTTTGGCTTTACACTGACAGGGGTGGCCCAATTTTTACAAATGAAATATACCAAAGTCGCCAAACAAGGCTATATCATAGAAAGCAGCAGTATGGGCATTGACTCACGCAAGACTAACCAGAACTTAAGCACGAATATATAACAGAGAATAAATACCAATATTGACACGAGCATAATTCCGGAAGAACCAAACACCTAGTAGGTTCACCAGCAGATTTGTTACCGCTGATACAATCAGATAATGCCTACACAAAGGAAATTTCAATAAATCACACTAATAAAAAGGAGCAAGAGGGAACAATTATCCTAGGCATTTTCATTTGTAAAAAGCAACTTACTTGTGCTCTGATTCATCCTGTATAAATGCATGAAGAGCTTCCACAGCTAAGGAGAATGACATGAACATAAGGAATAGCTGTCTACACATATGCCAAATATTCAACATATCAATGTGTTAACCCAAAAGATAAACAGCAGAGATTGAGACAATGAAAAGATAAGTCCACACTCTAGTCTATCAACAACAGTAGAGGAAAGAGTGCTAACACTGACTTAAGCTCTCAACAATATTTTCTGCACGATATTAAAACCTGTTTTACTGCATGGCAGATAAGCCCATTATACACTCCCACTAAAACTGGAAAAGACATCGAAAATACGTTAAGAACATACTTACAGCATTAGTGAAAGCAGATAACACTTCAAGTCTTTTGTACCTGGGAAAAAAAGACAGGGATTTCTAAGTAACAACCAATTCAGCATTATGCGATTACACAGTATCAGCAGCAAAAAAAAAAAAAAAAAGTCACACAGACAAGTTTTCATTTTCAGCAATCAAACAAAACTGCTTCCTACTAAAACAACAACGGATGTACTTTCTAGCAAACGGAACCTTAATAACCACATCTATAACAGGAACCGGAGAAAGAAAAGAAAAAATAATTTGACAAATTGGGCAATCAAACGTTAACTAGCACAAAGCATGCATTCCGACCTATATCTCCAGCAAATACAATCACCAACTAAGCAGATCAAAATTTACAATTTTTCTCACCCATATGAGTAAGCATGATCAGGCTTCGTCCTTGAAATTGCCATTGAAAAATAAGTAAATGTCAAGAGACCACATCCAAATGTCAGATGGAATGCATCGGAAACCAAACCTGTAGGAGTCCATAAAACAACAACAAAAAAAAGGTTAGTAAATAAGGAAACATAATTTCATTTGACATGTACCAATTATTACATAGAGAAGAAAAAAAAAGTCATGCGACAACAGAAACACAAGACTGTTGTGAAATCCTTCCTATTGAGGCTCAATTGCAAGAGAAACCAGATCTTAAAGGAAACAAGGTCTCTAAATACGCACAGGACCTATTATCCCTGTGGTTTAGTTCCGTAATTTAGATTATATATCAACTTAAGACTTGAACCAAAATTTAGAGGCTTTAGCTATTTTGTTTCATGCTGGTCACAACCCGAAGTAAGGATCTAATCGAGCTGGAGTCTTAATTCTTCAACAAATCCAAGCCTCGACCATGTTTCATAGATTCAATATCCTAAACTGAAACCAATCGTACCTACACGCCCAGTCAAGAGACCAATTGAGAGCTCTGTGGTAGAATACGCCACGTTAAGCGAAATCAGCAGAAACAGCCTCTTCATCTGCCGATTTCCACTTCTCAGAACCCCAAAAATCTTCCAAACCATATGCAAAACAGATACTTTTCCTGCTTTCCTTTCTCCGAATAAGACATCATTCCCGTCGACGGAGTATATCTCCGGCGGCATATCGATGCTGGAGACCGTCCTATCCAGAAAAGGCTTAGCCGCCGCCGTGCGTGGGCCGTGAGACTGCTGAAACGAGCGGGAGTAAGCAAGCCTCCGGTCATTGGCAGTATATCCGACATCGCTGCTCCGATCATTCGGGAGTTCGTTATCGCGTCGATGATCAAAGGAAATGGATCTCTCCATTTATTTATTTTTTTGGTCCTCAATGTGTGAAATTCAGAGTTAAATTTCTAACTTACACAAACAATTCTTATAAACACACAAGAACATTAATGGGCCACTACCCCCTGAAGCCCATATAGGAAGTGATCACATCACAATGGCGGAACCAAAACCCATGAGAGAAGGATTATTTAGAAAATACCCTCTAGGCTTCTGCACCTGAAATCCCCAGGTAGGTAAACAATTCGGAAAATCAGAAAACAAGAAAGAAAAATATCTGAAAACTTCACTAAAAACCCAACCTTTGGGATAATCCATGTTTGTTTGTTTGACCCATCTCTGGAAATCAGCTGTAGAAATGCTCAATCAATAGATCTATTGTGTTCGTTTGTTTAGGTTAGTTTAAAAGGAGAGACCTTTTTGATAAGAGGATGAAAGAGGGGAAATTGAGGTCAAGGGTTTAATGGCAGGATGGTCAAGTTTCAATGATAGTTCATGCTCATACATTGATGTTGAGATTGAGGCGTTTGATGAATGTGAGGAGAGGTTAAAGATACTAAGCTCTGTTGATTTTTCTCGAGGAAGAGGGAAATAATAGGCCTCTCCCTGCGATTCTCGGTGAGGGCGAAACGGTTGATTTGTTTAAGCTATTTGTGTTGGTGAGGGAGATAGAAGGGTTTGATTCTGTGTCTAATAAAGGGTTGTCGGAATCAGTGGCTGAGAAATTAGGGTTGGATTGCTCAGTCTCTCCATCATTGAGGTTGATATCCTCCAAGTATTTGGACCGGATGGAGAAATCGAGGATTGTGAATTGGGATAATCGGGATAGTAAAAAGAAAGGGTGTTATGGGGGTTTGTTGCATGAGCTCGAGGATGGATTCAAGGGTTTGTTGGAAAATGGAAAGTGCCGAAAACGTAACAGAGCTATGGTTTTCAGTAGTAATCATGTTGAAGAGTTGGGTTCCGAGTTCCATAGGCCTAGGAAGAGATTTATAGAGTGTGGTCTTGAAGATGATGATGATGAAGAACTAGGAATGTCTTGTGTTGTTCTTAGTGATGATTCTGAGGAAGAAGGTTTAGATTTGTCCTCGGAAAAGCAAGAAACTTTACCGGGTACGTTGAAGTGGCTTACTTCGATCGCGAGATGTCCTCATGATCCTTCCATTGGAGTAATACCACACTGGTCAAAATGGAAGGAACATACCGGAAATGAGTGTTGGGTCCAAGTGACTAGAGCTAAGAAAGCTTTACTGGTTCAAAGAGACAATGCTAAATTCAGATTTCAAAATCCTTCACTTCTGGGTCACCAAACTATGCATCCTTCTATGTACGAAGATGATCGTAAGTCGACAGGGAGGTTAAGATACATCATAAGGCATCCACATTTATCCAAACCACATTCTTCCTCGTATTGCAACGGAAGTCCGGTATCTCTAACTAAATCAGGATCTAGCCATTGCAGAGAATTGATCACTGCTTGTGAATCCACAACTCCTGGAACAACAAACCTTATCACAAGAACATCAGGAACCACATCTAATCTTGTTGCAGGAACATCTAGACCCACAGACTTACAAGTGTATTCAAATGCAATCACGGAGCAAAACAAACCAGAGATCCCGAGAAGGTATGTGGCTGTAGGACGTCATTTCCAAGCCCAAGTCGATGAATGGTCAGGATCCGGTTTAGATAGTGATACGAAATGGTTAGGAACCCATATATGGCGATTGGAAAACGAAGAAGCTTTAGACCATACGCTCGGAAATGATTTAACTGGAAAAGGAAGGCCAGAGTGTTGCAGCTGTGATATCCACCTCTCTGGTTCCGTTGAATGCATTAGATTCCACATTGCAGAGAAGAGAATGGAACTAAAACGTGATCTTGGTGATGTCTTTTTCCATTGGAGATTCAATCAAATGGGAGAAGAAGTGTCACTAAGATGGACAGAGAGAGAAGAAAAGAGGTTTAAGAAAAAGATGGTTTCAGATTCTCAGAGTTTTTGGGAAAATGCGGCAAAGTGTTTCCGGTGGAAGAAGAGAGAGCAACTTGTGAGTTACTACTTCAATGTGTTCTTGATTAGCCGGAGACGGTATCAGAACCGTGTGACTCCGAGACATATAGATAGTGATGATGAAGGGGCTTTTGGCTCTGTGGGTAACAGTTTTGGTCGTGATGCTGTTACTTCATTTGGTTCAGATATTATGATATGTTGTCAGAACAGTCAGTGTAATGACTTTGACTGAAGAAGCAGAAGTTTGGAAACATAAAAATTTGTTTTATGTTTTGTCGAATGTTAACTCTTTGAGATAGAAGTATAGGAGTTTATGGCTTTTGACTTTGAAAACCAATGATTAGCAAAAGGGGTAAACGTTTTGAACAAAATCGACTCTTGGTTTTTTAAAGAGATCTTTTTTCTTTTCTTTTTCTGGATACATTTATGTATTTAATTTTTTTAATTCTTACTCCTATTTCCAAAGAGTAAAAAAAAAAAGATAGTGACCAAATAAAATGGTATGTTTGGCATCTGAACTGGAAGCAAAGCAATAAATATAATACTCTTTTCTTATATGTTTGTATACTGTTAGTAATTAAAGTTTTGTTTTTCTTAATTTATTATATACTAGTTTAGTTTAGCTGATGTGTGATACACGAGTAAAATATAAATTATGTAGATTATAAATTGATAATCCGCATAATTATAACCCGTATAATTAGATTTTAAATTAAAATATTTGTTTAGTTATTCAAAAATTATGTTTTGTAATTCGCAATTAAGAAAATACAAAATTGATCCATATTATCTAAAATGAATGAGAGGGTTCATAGCATTTAATAGTATACATTTTTGGTAAACATAAATCACATTAAAATGTAGGAAGCATTTTCCAGCCCATTAATAGTAACTTTACAGTGTAGAAGAGATCTTCCTTCAGTTACGTTACCAAATTACAAGAATGTCGTTATTCTTTCGAAAGCTAAGACAGCTGTTTCCACCATAATATTTCCTTTTAAAACTGTTTGGTTTTATTCCCTTCTTCTTCCTCTTTCGCTCGTTTCTTTTCCTCTCAAACTCCCTTAGGTAAAATTCCCAGATTTTTAATTTACTACAATGCTTTTTTTTCCGAATTTAAATTCTCTTTGGTGTATCATTAGATTCCGAATTTGTTTTACGAGAATGCTGTTTCGTTTTCAATCGAATCATTTGCCATTATCATCTAAATGATTTCAGGAATCAAAATGGCAGATGGCGAGGACATTCAGCCCCTTGTTTGTGATAATGGAACAGGAATGGTTAAGGTACTAAACAATCTCCTTTTTCTTTTTCTTTTCATACAATGCAATCTTGTAGTGATTTATTTTCCTTTTAAGGCTGGATTTGCTGGAGATGATGCACCAAGAGCTGTTTTCCCCAGCATTGTTGGTCGGCCTCGTCACACTGGAGTGATGGTTGGTATGGGACAAAAGGATGCTTACGTTGGTGACGAGGCTCAGTCTAAGAGAGGTATTTTGACACTCAAATATCCCATCGAGCATGGTATTGTCAGCAACTGGGACGACATGGAGAAGATTTGGCATCACACTTTCTACAACGAGCTCCGTGTCGCACCTGAAGAGCATCCTGTTCTTCTAACTGAGGCTCCTCTCAACCCCAAGGCCAATCGTGAGAAGATGACTCAGATCATGTTTGAAACTTTCAACACGCCCGCTATGTATGTCGCTATCCAAGCTGTTCTTTCCCTCTACGCCAGTGGTCGTACAACTGGTATTCCATTCACTATGCCCTTTAACCATTTTGAGGATTTTCCTTTCTTGGCCTTGCTTTTCAAGTAACTCTTGTGTTTTTTTTCTTCCAGGTATTGTGTTGGACTCTGGAGATGGTGTGAGTCACACTGTTCCAATCTACGAAGGTTATGCTCTTCCACACGCCATTCTGCGTCTGGACCTTGCAGGACGTGACCTCACTGATTACCTCATGAAGATCTTAACCGAGCGTGGTTACTCATTCACTACCACAGCAGAGCGTGAAATCGTGAGGGACGTGAAAGAGAAACTCGCTTACATAGCTCTTGACTACGAGCAAGAGATGGAGACGGCAAACACGAGCTCATCCGTTGAGAGGAGTTACGAGCTGCCTGATGGACAGGTGATCACCATTGGAGGAGAGAGATTCCGATGCCCTGAGGTTCTCTTCCAGCCGTCTTTGGTCGGAATGGAAGCTGCTGGTATTCACGAGACCACTTACAATTCCATCATGAAGTGTGATGTCGATATCAGGAAGGATCTGTATGGAAACATTGTGCTCAGTGGTGGAACCACCATGTTCCCTGGAATCGCTGATAGGATGAGCAAAGAGATCACTGCTTTGGCTCCAAGCAGCATGAAGATTAAGGTGGTTGCTCCACCAGAGAGGAAGTACAGTGTCTGGATCGGAGGCTCCATTCTAGCTTCCCTCAGTACCTTCCAACAGGTAAAAAAATTGTGCTCCTCTGCTTGTTAACCAGATTTAGAGATGATTATGATACACAATGTTGGTCTTGCAGATGTGGATAGCAAAGGCTGAGTATGATGAGTCAGGGCCATCGATAGTCCACAGGAAATGCTTCTAGATGAAAGAGTGGAGCGGCGTTGGATGAAAGATTGTTTCGCATTGGAAAAAAAAAAGCCTTTTGTTGATTACAGAATATTCTTTTTACTTTGGTTTTTCTTCACCACATTTCTTTCTTGTTGTCACTCTCTTCTTGGTGTTTCTGCTATTAAGTAATGGGAAAAAGAGATTTGTCATTTGTTTGTTTTTTATTTTTTATTTTTTTTTTTTTGTCAACTACCCATTTTATTAAATCAAATTTGTCCGAAAAGGTTTTTTCTCTTACCGGTTCCGTCTGATTTATATGGAAAAATAAAAAACCTTGTGCTCGAGCTTTTTTTTGTAAGAGAATTAGCACGGACATTCGATACTCGTGAAATAGAAGATAAGCTAAAGTTGATAAATGACGTTTTAAGGACATGAATTTTGTTTCTTATTCTTCCGCTTCATTTGTTCCCACTCAAATCTGAAAAGAAAAACAAAGACGAAGAAACCAGAGATATTTTTCTTGTGTTTGGTAAATAATAATGGATTTGGCTTTTTTTGTTAAAAGATTTCCGTAAATTAAAAAGACAACCCTTCCGGGCTACTTCCCGAGTGCTTTTATTTACCAAAATATGAGCTTCCTATTTTGGAAAGCAGAAAAGTTATGTATACCAGAACCACAAAAGGATATATATCTTTGGATTTTATGGTACATTTGGAAAGCAAGAAACGATAAGGTCTTCAACGGGAAAGAGATTTCTCCGGAAGATACTCTTCAACACGCGACACTAGAAGCGGAAAGTTGGAGGATCGCGAATCAAAAGGAATATGAAGAGGAGGTACTGGCACCACAAGAACTTTTTGTCACGAGGGCTCCTTCTTTGGATCTCCGAATCTCGACATGTCAGATAGATGCCTCATGGATCGATCATGGACCGGTTAGTGGAGTAGGATGGTGCTTTAAGGACAACAGGGGTTACGAGTTTTTCGGACAACATGGATGTCGCAGAAGCCTCTCGGCACTACATGCTGAGATGGATGGTCTTCTCTGGACTATGGCATGCCTAAGAGAAAGACGGTCTTTTTCGATGCACTTTGAGACTAATTGCTCGGACTTGGTAAGCATGATCGAGGATCCTGAAGATTGACCAGCGTTTATGTCAGAACTAGATTCCTTCCATCTTCTTAGAGAGTATTTTGAAGACTTTAGTTTATCTCTTATCCCTCGAGTTTTAAACGTCTGCGCCGATACTCTTGCAAAAGGGGCTCGAGCACGAGGCTTTTTATTTTTCAATGTAGGTCATACCGAACCAGTTGTGGATGTTTCACGGAACATTTCTTCTAGCCACATGTGATGTAATAGATGGGTAGTTGACAAAAAAAAAAAAAAAAAAAAAAAAAAAAAAAAAAAATCAAAGAGACAAAAAAGATTTACAGAAAGCTACTTCTATAAAGAGAAATCAAGTCCGAACCACATGACAGGAGTGTGAGAGATAAAGGTGACCTGCCAACCAAACAACACAATAATTCAAATCATAAATTACAATATCGACATCAGTCGCGCCTCACTACAGTATGGGAAATTAAATTAAAGGAAAAAATCCTACTATGTGTTCACTTCTGATAGATCGAACACTTTAATTATCAAACAAACAGGTCAAAGAACACTGAATGAAACCCACGAAACTATGATCCAGAACCTTACAAATGGAGAAACATTTGTACACAAACCTTCTTACACAATTGGTAGGTCTTAAACGACAAGTTGACTGATGTAAAGATTCACTAAGTAATTTCGGAGGAAGATAGATCATTACACTTTTTGATGATGCCAGCAGCGAGATTATAAGAGATTAATTATCCGAAAGTCACATTTATATGATCCCAACAAAACAGCGATGAGAAGAAGAATACAGACACAATACATTTTGAACACTAACTTCCCACATCACATAATTTAGCCAAAATGTCAGAACACAACAAAATGGACAATAATATTATTTAAACAAACCATAGCTTCTTAAACAAAGACAACCAGACAAGTGAAAGGCCGACAATTTCTTCCTTTCTTTCCTTCTTTCACCATCGTCCTCATAACTTATTGTTGTACCAGAACACACCTTTCTTCTCACCTTCCCTGTCCGGTTCTACATAGATACACTCCTTTGCCTCCCTCCACATCGCCTTAAAGACTGGTGTTCCATCGCACTGGTAATAGTCCCCCAGTATCGGCTTTATCGCCTTCGTAGCTTCCATTGCGTGATAATGAGGCATTGTCGAGAACAGATGATGAGCTACGTGCGTGTCCGTGATGTTGTGGAAGACCTTGTTCAAGATTCCATAGTCTCTGTCTACAGTAGCCAAAGCTCCCCTGAACCAATCCCACTCGGATGAATCGTAGTGAGGTAATGAGGGATGGGTGTGCTGCAAGTATGTGATCAAGACGAGGAACCCGTTGACTATCAGAAGCGGAACTCCATAGACGCAGATCATCGAGGCCATTCCTTGTGCAGCAGCGTAACGGTAGAGACCGTAACAGACGGCAAGAATACCAGCATCCGAGATGTATATCTGGAGGCGTTCCCGGTCGTTGTAGATGGGAGCGTTTGGGTGGAAATGGCAAGCGAACCCGTCGTACGGCCTGCCCGAGACGTTGAAGGCTAAGTACAAGGGCCAGCCAAGAGTGAACTGGACGATTAACATCACGGTGCGCCCCAAAGGGTTGTTGAGGTATTTGCCGTACCACTTGATGGCGGATTTCTGTTTGGGGACAAACACTTCGTCTCTTTCCAGTGATCCAGTGTTGGAATGGTGACGGCGATGACTGTATTTCCAGGAGAAGTAAGGGACGAGGAGGAAGGAATGGAAGATAAGACCGACAGTGTCGTCCAGCCATTGGTAATCGCTGAAAGCGTGGTGGCCGCATTCGTGAGCTATAACCCAGACTCCAGTTAGGACACAGCCTTGACAGACCCAATAGAGAGGCCAAGCCAAGTATGAGAGAGGCTGCGGGAGGAGAGAGAAGTAATTGGTGGCCACGTAGTAGAAGCAGGAGGCTATGATGATGTCCCAGATAAGGTAGGAGAAAGAGCGAGGGATAGAGCGTTTGAAACAATGGGGTGGGATTGCTTTCTTCAGTTCTCCTAGCGTGAAAGGCGGTGTCTCGCACGGCACACGCTTGATGGCATCGGTTTCAGACTTCTTGGAAGAAGTAGGAACCGGCATTCTTCCACCTGCACCCATGTTTCTGCAGAAAAACAAGAGCAAAGAATCAAAAGCTGAAACAAGAGCGTTTGAAAGTCAAGCTAAAGGCTTCATTATCCTTAATTGACGAATTTCTAACACATCACATTCAAGCACATGAACGAATGGTAATGAATAAATGAAAAAAAAAAAACATTTCTACAGACAAAAGATGGAAAGTGAAGATGATGTTCTAAAATGGATTACCACCAGAAATGGAGAGTGCGTGGAACAAAAGGAAAGGAGTAGCGAGCAGAGAAGCGGTAATGTGAAAAACAAAAGAAAGAAAGAAACCGAAAACGAAAACGAAAAAGATTTGATAAGACAGCTCACATCTCTTTCTTGTTGTGGTTTATCAATTTCTTCTTCTTACTCAAATTTTAAGAGACCAATCAAAATCACAAATTCCTCATAAATAAATAGCAAGTTGACAAAAAAAGCCAAATGAAACAGTTGAATCAATTTGTGAGCCACCGGAATTGTCGCCGTCATCATCATATCAATCAGATTTAGACATTAAACAAAAACAAAAAGTATGTTCTCACGAATATAGATATTTTTGACACATGCAACTCTTTTTGCATCTGAATCTTGAATGACATACCCTAAATCCGATTTACTTGTGATGTTTATGAGCATGATTTTTAGCTGAATTAATTACGTAATAACAGTATCGGAGACCCAAAAGGAATCGGTCAAATCTATCAACAATATAATTTTCCACCAACCCAAGAAAAAAAAAGATAGTCAAGTGATAAAGATATCAACATTTCATTTTCATTTTACGAAAGAGAACCCAAAACACAAAACATTATCAGATTACGAAACAACAGAGAACGGAGAGCAGATCTAAAGCTGAATGCAATTAATATTGGCAGATCTATCAACAGATTGAAATGCCAAGTGATAAAGAGATTGGAGAAAGGAAACACAGACCAGAAATTCAAGAGATACGTAAAAATGAGAAGAAAATAAATGGAGGCGAAGAAGGGACCTTGAGCTGACGTAGGGGAGATTAATAAATCGATGAACCCTACGAAGAAGCTCCTCCGCAAAATCTCTCTCTCTTCTCTCTGGTCAGATGCGAATGGGCAAAAGGCAGGCCGTATAAATTGACGGCCCCGTGGGTCGAAAGAAGAGTGACATCTCTCTCTCCTTTTACAAGTGGGCCCCTCTTTTCTTTCCTCTTCTCTTCTTTTTTCCCTTTTTTCTTTATTCAAAATATCTGATATTATTTACTACGGCAAACAACTACTAATATACTTTTTTACTGTCATTTTCAAACAAAATATTATCACCTTTTATTTATTTAAGTTTTTTACGTCAATTTTACACCATGTGGAACTGATATATTTACGTCACCGTCTGCATCTCTAAGTCAACAAAAATTTAATTTTTTTTTTTTTTAAATTGATATATTTCCGCGCTGGCTGATAAAGGATTTTTTAAAACTAATTAATGTTTTTATTATTTATTAATATGGACTAATCCTCATAGACCAAAAGAAGCCACGTTAAATTCACTGTGTCCAAAGTGACTCGAATCCAGGTGGGGAAAGCCACATAGACATTCCCTTACCAATAGATCAAGACAACTTGGTTAAAAAAAAAAACTAATTAATGTTGTCACTCAGCATGAGCATAAAATCATAATGTATTGGATTTAATATTTATTTTCATGTTTTTATCCGATTTTGAACATAATATTATATTGAAACTATAAATTATAATAGATTAACATGTTAAAAAGATATTAAAAGGATCAAAAACTAATCCTCGATTTTTTTATTAGGCGCTAGGTTCAGTTCGACCGTTCGACTAGTACCTAACAAAATTTTAAACATTAGTGGTTTGTGATTAATAAAGAGTCCCAAAAAAAAAAAAGTGGTATTTGTTGACTACAATCTGATGAAACGTCGTTGGTGATTTACATACAAGTCGCAAGTAGTGGTGGCGGGAAGAAGGCTAAAAGTGGGAAAATGGAGGATCGAGTGTTGGCTTCTTGTGCCATGTGAAAATTTTATAAAATATCTGCAGCAGGCATAATTGTGGTGGAGATCACGTCAAAAACCTCCTCATGTGTGATGTACTTTGGAGATTCGTGCAAGGAGGATTTTCTCTTGTTTAGGAGTGTAATCATCTTTGATATATTATAATTAGATTAGGTGGTAAGAGGAATAACACAAGCTGGTGGCAAACGTAATTGATAGGGATCTCTCTCTCTACAAAATATTAGATGACTAGAGTTTTGTTTTTTTTTTGTCTAAGCTGCTTAAGCATCACGGCTTATAATAATCAATTTATTCTTTTTCTGAAACAACACACCAACAAGAATCTAAATATACTTTTTTTAAAACTGTACACGTATTATTGCTATTTCAATTTGTTTATAACAAAATTGAGATAGTTGATTGAAATGGCTATCTAGAATAATTAGTTAGTCAACACTCCACATACATCATCGAATCATATGAAAACATGACAATAGAGGAAACTTGAACACAAATAAAGGTAGCATACAAATCCTAACCACTGTTTCTAAGTTTGTCAATCATTCTTCAAGCCTCTTATCTCAATTCGAACTCGATTTATCCAAAACTAAATTCTAAGAAATCACCAAACAGAAAAAACTTACAATGACAATGAAACTAGCATTGTATTCTCATAACCAAAGACAAAGATAAAAAGTAGGTGAAGATGATATTAGATATCACCACCACAAAAGAAGAGACTTGTTTTCCCAGCAATTTTTCTACCTCATCCAACTAGGCGATCCCTGACCTGCGTAGCTCTGCTTCGCCATGTGCAAAATGACATCTATCACCAAATGTACAGTTTCCTTTAGAGAATCTCTCACAGATCTTCGTCTTAAAGTTGCTCCCTGGATGCGGTTTCCCTTCAGAACCAATGCCGCCGCCGCCGCCACCACCACCACTACCACCTGGTGGTTTCCTAGCTGCCGAATTAAGCCTCCCAATCAGCTCTCTAACCATTGCGCTCGCTTCGTTTATCTGCTCAAATGTTCCTTCAAGCTCAATGTTTTTCAGATTCGGGTCTCTCTCGTGATCTTGAATCGACAACTTTGCCCCTGTTTGACGACATATCTGTTTCGAACTGACTCCACCTTTTCCAATGATTGCGCCGGCTAATGAAGCATCAACACTGATTTTGGCAGTGGCTGAGGCACCAAAGCTAGAGACATGGCCAGGTCCAGACTCTCCTCTCCCTGAGAATCGGCCCCCACCAACAGATCCTTGCATGTTTCTGGAAACTTGAGGCATTGGTGGTCCCATATTTGTCATCTGTGCTACAGCATTGTATCCTCCGGGAACATAATGCAAGAAATGACAATTCTCTCCAAAAGGACAGCCAGAAGTGCTGCAATAGAAGCACAATAAAAAAAAATACATCAGAGAGTTAAACCCAATGGCATTATGATGATACAAGAGAGCAAACAGCAATGTCAATTGCTATACACAAGGCCGTAACATTTAGTTCAGGGAAGATACAATTCTGATGAGAGAATAAATATATATTCCTGTTCTGCTTAACAATGAAGGACATGTTCACCAGTAATGCAAGAACCTTACCTGACAATAAATGATCATGATACAAAACAAAAAATCACTAATACATTACCACCAAACAGAAGAATACAACACCTTTCTAAACAACTGTCACAGCTCAAACAAAAGACAAGTTTTGGTTGCTTTTGTACGTTATAATCACCAGTTGAGTTAAATGTTTCTAAAATTATAATCCAGATACGCTTTTCTGTTCCTAGTGAGGTTCGTATTTGTTATATTAAAACTTTTAAAACTTGATTAGGATGAATGATGATACATACCTGTAATAACAACTAACCACTTCATTAGCATATAGTTTTACTTGTTAATTTCAAGGTCGGATTTGCAGATATATAACAATTTGAATATTAATCCAATTAAGAAAAAGGATTATAACCTGAAAAATTTTGTGCATGGCTTCGATTTGCTTCCTAAACCAGTTGAATATGATTCCATCTCTGTTCCAAACATTAAGTGTTTTTCTTTAGTTAAGACTTTTCTGAAGTTCAATAATATTGCTTTATAATCATACATATCATTCATCTACATGAAACTTGAGACTTAAAACCAAAGCTGCATGATATTCTGGAAATTTTCAGGATTATTCGCCAACAACTAGACACATAAATAACTGACACAAGAAAAGGCTCATTCAATCAAGCAAAACCCGGTCTTTGGGCATGCTGATAAGATGTTACTAGCTTATACTTGAGAAGAGGGATTAAACTAAAGCAATACTGAAACTCAAGAAACGGTAAAAAACATGAGCTTGAGATCACCAGATTAACTTTAGCGTCACATAGCACAAGCTCATCCATCATTACTCAACTGAACAATTAATGGAATTTAGATTTGCATCGGACAGCAGTTTTTACTGTAATCTTGCTAATTAGCCAGATAAGTGAGCACGAAAGAAGAAGATATCACCAAAACACAGCAGTGAAAAAGGAAGACCTAAACTTGTGTCCTAGTAAATCTCATGACAAGCACACAAAAAAACCCTACTTTTGCTGAGTAAAAATAGTACGGAGCCCAAATTGCAGAAATCAGCGCTAGCCATATCCAATTGACAAAAAAACAATACTCATCCAGTAATGAAGATCTCAAATTTTAACCTTTATCAGAGGCAGTGAAGTACAAGAACTGAAAAGATTGGTGTAAAATTCAGCAGAATTGTAATAGCTAGACAGTTTCTCAAACAACGGAAGATAGTAGAGGAAGCAAGACAAGGAAGAGTGAAAGAGCTAACCTTGCTTAGACTTCTTGAATCCACCGCCATTGGAGTTGTATGAGCCAGCTTCAGGCCGTCCTCTCTTACGAGAATCCATGACTAAGTACAGATCCGATTCGAAAACCGAAATAGAAACCCTAGAGTCTGGAGAGCAAATGAAGGGCGAATCGGAGAAGACAAATCGAAATCGTAATAGGGACAAAGAGTAGAGAGAATAAGAGAAATAAACCTAACCCTAAGGTGGTTGTCGTCGAGGGAAAGATGAGATTTTTCCTTTTCTTTTCTTTTTTACACTTTCCGGATTTTTAATTCGAACTTAAACCGGATTAGCGCAATGAACAAACAAAAAGGTAAACCGGAATTGTAAGATTTGGTTTGACGTGAGCCGTAAATTGAGCGCTGCGGAGGTTAAATATATAATGACTCTTATGAACTACTTATGATGTTAAATATTCGGCTTTCTTTTATTTTTTGTTCGACATCACATGTTTAACTTCAACAAATACAACACAACACACATGTTCGCAAGGATACAAAAAATAACTAAGGCTATTAATATCCGCAAGGGTTGAATCTTGCGAATGGCAACAAGTTGATCCTTTGTTAAATGTTCCTCGGCCATCACAAAATCATCATCGATCTTATTCTTCTTCTCAGACTACTTTACTCCTTCTTGGTTCCAACAAGTCTGAAACTTTATGATCATCATCGAGATTTAGAGGACTTATTCCATTCTTGATGAGACAAGATGTATTTTGTTCCTCAAATTCAGTCTTTCTCTGTGATCTAATAGCCTCTCGCACGCAGAGCATTCTTCACAGACATAACACCCTCTTCAGTCCTCAAATCACTAATCTTCAAACCTACTTCTTCTTCATTTGCTCCCATTACACTATTCATCTCTTCAAGCAGTTTCCAGTCTTGTTCAGATAGTTGCATCAAATCAGTCTCGTCGCAGACAATTAGCAAAGGTTTGTTCACAAACAGAGACTTTAAGCTGTGGAAAAAAGCAGCGTGATGCGCAATGCTGTAACCACATGAACCAGAAACATCCAGAAAGAACATAACAAGAGCAGCTCGAAAATGACGAGCCAATGCAGTGATCACATTGCAGTCTCCAAATACAGGCCTATCCAAAATCCCAGGTGCATCAATCACCTGGTACCTCAAATCCTTGTAATCAGTATGACCAACAGCAAAATTTACTGATTCTGCGATGAGATCATCACAAGCTCCGGTATTGATGATTCTGTTCATAAAACAAGTCTTGTCCACATTAGGGTACCCAGAAATCAAGAGAGTTGGGGAATTTGGGTCAATTGAAGGAAGCCTTGCCATGTGTTGCCTGAGCTGCTCTAGATAAGCCAAGCTAGGAGTGATTTCGTTTATAACACTAAACATTCCCCCAATAGCACTCACTTTGAAGGATCTGCACTGCTTCACCAAACTCGAGTAGCTTCACATAATCATTAGCGATGTTGGTAACCAGGTGCCTCGCGGTATCGAAAACCAAGCGAAGAAAGGGTGGATTTGGTCGAGGCGAGGAAAATCGTGGAGAATGGTGGAGAGCTTATCGCGAAAGCTGAGCTTTGTCTTCTTCACCTTGCGCGTGTAGAATTGACGGAGACGCTTGATGTTCAAACCCTTGCGGGAAAGGATGAGATCGACGAACTCGTTACCGATTGGGACAACATTTATATTCTTGAAATCAGATTGCATTGTTGTTTTTGCAGAGAGGGAGATTTGATTGTAAGGCGATGATGATCTGCATTATATAACGATCACTAATGTTTTTTGGTTTTCCATTATTGATCGAGTGGGGATTAGGCCAAATCTATATGCCTTTTTCTCTTATATCAAAATTTACTATACACTTGGTATATTTTCAAATATTTATATTTTCCTATTTCTATTTGAAGGAAGTTACTTTTTATTATTTATATATCTATATTTTTCTAGAACCAATTAATTATCGTATTCTCATTGGGAATTTTTTTTTGTTCTAACATCTATCTTTATTTATATATAACTACATAAGTACTCGCATATATGCGGTTTTGTAATTTAATATTTTATAATCCGTGAAAAAAATTAAAGACGATCAAATGGAAAACAAAATTAGATTACCCGTGAAAATATCGTATACATAAATTTAGAAACAAAGTTTACGATGAAACAAATATATATATTGAAAGAAAAATTTGGTGAAGAGATGCAGTAAATAGTTTTGGATACGATTATTGGTTTTTTTTTGTAATTGATATAGTACCAAATTGTGGTTTATATAGAGGTGAAAAATTAAAATTCTTTTTCTTTTATGATTAATTTTCTTAATCTAAATGGAAAAGTAAGAAATATTTTGTCCTTACTATATTAATCTTGCCTTTTATGATAAATTATAAATTAAAACTGATTTTTTTTAATATTTACTTTAATTTATTTGTTTTTTCTAAATTAAATTGATACATGTCAAGATCTAAAATAACCGTGACAAATGTCACGATCTCGTGAGTGAGAATTATCCTATGTGTCACACTCACATTGAGAGATCCAACTTTATATAATACGATATATATATATATATATATATATATTTTAGTAACTTTACTTTTTGGAATTATGATTGTGAAATTGAAAAGTTATCAATTTGGTTATCTAGAGGTGGGGAATGAGAATTCATTTTCTTTTTAGGATTGTATTCCATTTTATGTTTGTGGTTTTTTTAAGAATTACTAATTGTTATTTCTTTTTTTAAAACTTTAGTTTTTTATGATTGTAATATATTGTTTAATTTCCTTATTCTAAATTGAAATATGCTTTTTTAATAAAATTTGGCTTTTATTCCTTTTTTTTGTAGGATTGTAATCTATTGTTATTGTTTAATTTCTTTATTCTAAACTAAAATATGTTTTTTTTTAACTTTGGATTTTATTTATAATTTTTGTTTATTTATTTTTAATCTAAACATAACTATTTTTCATTTAATTTTTAGGATTAGTAATCAATTTTAAATCGTATATTAATCATTTTCATTTTAAGTGTAGAGTATATTTATAATTTTCTTTTTTTAAGTTTGATTGTGGTTGTAAATTATAAACTTTTAAGTTTTTTTGTCACTTTCCTTTATTATAAATTTTCCTTACTTATACTTTTTTTTTTGTAAGATTACCTTTTTTAGTTTCATTTTTTAATATTTACTGTAATTCATTTTTACTAAAATTCATTTTTTTAATTTAACATTTTTTAATATTTACTTTAATTTATTTTAAAATTTTTAAAATTAAATTGACACATGTCAAGATCTAAATTAACAATCGTGACAAATGTCACAATCTTGTGATTGAAAATTATCTACGTGTCACACTCACGTCGAGGGATCAAGCTTTATTACTTTTTTTTTTGTAAAATTGTCTTTTTTAGTTTACATTTTTTTTTTAATATTTACTTTAATTCATTTTACTAAGATTGCTTTTTTTTAGTTTAATCTTTTTGTAATATTTACTTTAATTAATTTTTATTTTTTTAATTAAATTGACACATGTCAATATCTAAATTAACAATCGTGACAAATGTCACAATCTCGTGATTGAAAATTATCTTACGTGTCACACTCACGTCGAGGGATCGAGCTTTATATAATAAGATATCAAAGATTACATAAAAGGGGTTATTGGGAGTTGAATTTATATAGAGTTTGGTTGATTTTAAAAGTCAAAATATTTGTCAAATTTGCATAGAGTTTTGTTGAATTGTAAAGAGTTTTGTGTATTTAAACAATCCATAAAATAATTTTATTGTAACAAACTTTGAGAATCCAATGAATATATATAGTATTTTGAAAGTTATGTTTTATGAGTTAAATTGTTAAGAATCCATATCCCAATAACACTAGATTTTAACAGAATCACAGAATCCATATCCCAAACTTTTTGAATAACAATGGATTTTGATTATAATTTAAAAGTTATCAAACCAATAACAATAGACTTATAAAAAATGTTATAATCCTTAAACGAATAACAGAAGAATCTATTAAAAATATAAAAATCCACAAACCAATAATAGTAGAATCTTAAACTCTAAAAATCTTGGAAAATCAACCTCTCAATAACCCCCAAAAAATATACAAATAATAAGATACAACTTTTTAAAAAACAATAAAACAAAAGAAATACATATGTGGATACTTTTCAAAGAAAAGTCTTACTCGTTTGCATATTCGCAATCGATTTGATATGATTTTCATCTTTGGTTATAAACATAACCAATTCAAACACCATTTTCTCATGTTGTATTACCTTGGCCAACTCCCAATTAAAATCTAGATATGTTTTTCGGTTAAGAATCCAATGTACTAATTCTTCCGAAAGAAAAAAAAATATTGGGACTACCAAGTTTCAACGATTATACGAATATCACCATACAACAAAAATAGTACATCTTCAACTACGAGACATCGTCCCTTCTATGGTGGTTTCTATTGTCCGGAATACCATATTCTCTGACCAAACAATTTGTCGCATAGATCAGACAATAGTTCCATTAGTCCTTTTGTTATACCGAAATTGGAAGCATAAAACATTTGTATATTTCCTCCCAAATCATCCATCATAATCGATGTTGTTGCTAGGATGGATATTCCCAGGATTTAATATTTTAATTTTCTTAATTATTTTTAAATAAAATTATTTACTTTTCTTTTACATCCGTTTAAATAAAATTCTCAAGAAAAAAAGGGAAAAAGTAGTTTTGATTGTTAGAGTGGAACTTGCACGTTCTGTAGGTTTGATTATCAAATCAAAGACATCGATTTACTAAAAGTTATGATTCTAACTTTTTTTAATTGGTTTTATACAGGCTCAAATTCGAGGACGAGCTTGTTACTAAAATGGATGCGGAAGATGAGCAATTCGGTTGCCATGGGAACGCGATGATGCTCATTTACCTGCGGGATAGCGAGAAAGCTACATTTAGTCAACCTGTCATATGAATTTGGTAAACGATTTTATAAGAAAAAAAATTGTGTTTCAGAATTTATATATTAGTTTTTTTGTCAACAAATACATGTATTATATAAGTTTGAATTCAAATGACAATGTAGCACTCGTACTATTTTGTACGTTTCGATAAAATTATTATTTATGGGAGAAATCTAAACTCTAAATTGAAAAAAGAGAACCTATATATAATTTTTTTTACTTTGTTTGTAATTTGTTTTAGGTAAACATTTTTTTCATGAAATAATCTGTGCTATTTTTGAAAATTTAAATTAATAAAACTAAACTTGGAAAACCTTGAAAAATGTTATTTTAGGTTATTATTCTAATAACAAGAAAGGAAAATGATATCAGTGAACTTATTTGCATTTGGACCTTGATGAAGCCCATGTACGGCTCAAATATTGACCGGCTTGGCCCAAATAATCAACGAATGTCACGTGGAATATTTTGATTGAATGTCAGAAAATTAAAGTCATGCAATGTTCAGATAGATGCTCTTCGAAGTGAAACCCATACGATTCCTTTGATCTTTGGTTTATTAGTTTTTTGAAGTGATAGCTTTAACTAGTTTCGGTTCAGTTAAACTGAATTGAACATCTTTCATTACTAAATTCTCTTCATATTGGTCATGTCTTCTACCCAAACATTCACCTAAACAGCGAGTTCTAAGGTTAAATCATGTAAGTTATTATTTGTTTCATATCTAAATAATCACCAACTGTACCAATCTCAGGATGCCAAACTAAATGTCTGTAAAAAGGAAAATTTAGTTTTCGAATTGGTACAGTTTGGCATCGTGAGATTGCTTTTCAAATAGACTGAATCTACAAAGAGAAAATCTCAGTTCCAATAAAATTAACTAAAAACTCAAAGTATCCAAAACAAACCATAAAATACATAGATGGGTTATAACAATAATTTTTTTAGTAAAAGCTATAAACTTTTAGATAGATAGAAATATAAGAATCTACTATATAAAAATTGGCCAGCTCTCTCCATCCTTCCGCCACGTTAGTACTGAAGAAGGTGACACATGTCATTTGAAAAAAACTACTATATAAAAGTTGGCCAGCTCTCTCCATCCTTCCGCCACGTTAGCACTGAATAAGGTGACGCCTGTCCTTTGAAAAAAAAAATATTGCGATCGTCTCGACTTCATGTTCTTCACAAAACAATCAGAAACGTTAGTGAAGAAAAACCCCTTCAACATTCTCTTCTTCAAAAACCCTTCCAGATCGCTGTTACTATAGGTCTCCTCAAGCCGAGGGGAAATCAAGCGAAGGGCGAATCACCATAGATTTATTTTCGACGGGATCGGTTCGTCGTCTCGCGCAAATTCGCCGATACCAGCTCTGTGCAGGAACGAGCAAAAACAAGCAATGAACGGCGCAATCGGGTCAGGTAGGTTCCGAAAAAATATGCTCGATCGAAATCCGCCTCAGATCATTTCGTCCGGTAAGATCTCTGGTGACTGGATCAATCGTTGTGATGACCTTCAGTTTACAAAACAATGCCAAAATAACCTTGTTTTAAAACTGAATTTGTTATTCATTTTTTTTAAAAACGAAAAAGGGTAAATAAAAAATTTGTCCCTAAAATTATAACATATTTACAATCCAACCAGTATCTATCCACCCAAATCCACTATATTCGGATTAAACCCGATCCGAAAAAACGATTCAGTACCGTAACTTACATTCTTATTTTTCGCGATGTGCACTTGTAATTTTCTGGGTTTCTAGTAATACTGGACTAGTAATACTGGACCAATAATATTGGACTAGTAATACTGGACCAGTAATACTAGACTAGTAATATTGGAGCAGTAATACCGGACCAAAAAATTCTAAAACAAAAAGTAACACTATATACATATGTCTTGCAGGATTCCGAAGATGAAACATAACCACTACAACCTTTGGATATGTGGTTCCAGCCGAGGGAGTATATGAAAAAAATCAAGGTCGGGACGAGGTGTTATGTCAGTCAAGCGGTGATATGGAAACAAACTTGGTTCAATATTACTATGTTCAGTATTCTATATATTACTATGTATTACTATGTTCAGTATTACCCAGGAAATTGAATCCTTATATCGATTCAAGAGTTTAACATTTGTCTTACAGATTATTACTAACATTTGTCTTACAAGAGGTTCATGTCAAAAAGTCAAAGATATAGATAAGTTAAATAAATAAGTCTTACAAAACAAAAGTTTAACATTTGCTTAATCCACAACACGCGCCAGGAGATTTTTAACATTTGCTTAATGCACAAAAGTTTAACATTTGCTTAATGCCTTCAGCCTTGCAATCTCTTCAGCATTGTTGTTTAGCTCCATACACATGCTTCAGATATTCTCGCGATGTTCATCAACCTCCTTCCTTAAATTAGCAACCTCTTCTTCAAAGGTCACCTCAATGATCCAGCACATGGACATCTTGCCAGAATGTCCATGTCTGCGTCGGCTAGGTGATAAACCCTCTCGATTAGCCTCTTGTTCCGCTTATCGCCACTATAGTTCGGGTCCATATATGTAACATGGAAACTAACTTGGTTTAGTATTACTAAGTATTACTAAGGATTACTATGTAATACTATGTTCAGTATTACCCAGGTAATCGAATCCCAAAATTCAGAAAATGGAATCCCTAAACCCTAAACAATAATCCCTATATCGATTCTAACATGAATCCACAAACCCTAAACAAACCCAAGAAAAAGGGAGAAAGCTCTTAGTAATGGAGAAAGTCGCTGCAATGGAGAAAAGGGAAAAAGATCTTCGGAAAGGGAGTCACCGTCGAGAGGAATCGGGAAGGGGAAGAGAGAGAAAGTGAAAAAAAAAATGAGAAAAAACTGGTTTTGGGTGTGGATCAGAAAAAAAAATCAAAAAATTTCATAAAAATTTCGGCCCGCTAAAATTTTGGCCCGCGAAAAAATGAGAAAAAAAAAATCAAAAAAATTATGCCTACGAAAATTTACACATAGTTATCCCCTAGTTATCTAATATTACTAATTTGCACATAGTTGTACTTTTGGGTGTTTTCAAATTAATTTAGTATTACCTAGTCCTTAAAATGTGTTTTCTAGTTTTACAGTTGATTTTAGTCAATTAAAGTATGTTTCCGAGGACTTTGTGCATTAATATTACATAAAACTCTTTTTAATTATATTTCACATCATAAGGTGGTTTATATTAACAAAGTGATCATAATAGTATAAGGTGGTTCTTGTGTAAATATTCCAATAACAAATCATTATGGTATAAATGTATTTTATTAACCTAATACATATTTTTTAACATTTAATAATTACTTCTATAACGTAAATTTTACTATTTTGTATTTGTTGTTCTTTTTTGTGAATTTTTCAATTCAAATTAAAATTCCAAAATAACAATAAACCAGAAATAGCAGTGTTACCCAGTATTCTCAAATGTACAGTTTTACGTAGTTGTCCCGAAACAGAAATTAACATCCAACAACACAAACGAGTTACACAAATTACACAAACGAGTTACACAAATTACACAAACGATTAGGTAATGGTTCCAGGATTATCACCAAATAAGCCCTGAATTATCCCACCACGCTTTCTTCTTCTTCGAGGTTCTCCAACTGATGGGTACCGATTTACTCTATTTCTTCCCTTTGTTTTGGTATAAGGAAGAGGTATGACGCAAGATGCTTTAACTTCCTCGGGAACATTCCATTCAGACATATGAGGCACTGGATAAATTGTCCTATGATATGCCAATGACCAATGCTCCATCAAATAATAGACGGAGCATAACTCATGCAACTCGAGTTGCTTCCCTGACTTTGCGTACGTGATGGCAGCCGCTATAGCATGTACACACGGGTACCTGTCAATATCAAAATGCTTGCAGCTGCATGTTTTATTTGTCAAACCACCAAATAATTTATGCTATCACGTCCGAGCACAGTGTAAACAAGAGTAAACGAGTTCAGCTCGGTCATACCAGTGACCAGTCATACCAGTTGGACCAAATTAACTAGGCATACCAATGACTAATCATACCAGTTGTACGAAATTAAAAACATTAGCTAGTAATACCAGTAAACTAGTAATACCAGTAAACTAGTAATACCAGACACATTACCAGCTCCGATTCAGAATCAAAGCTTCTAAATCTCTACAAATTCATACATTATCAACATAAGCTTCCCTTAGACTACGAAAATAAGTTTACTCGTATATATATTCTTGGGTTATTCAGTATTACTTGGAAATCCCCTAATTGAATACCCAATTTAATTGAATACCCAATTTCAATATCAATCCCTAAATTGATTATCAATGTTTCAGATCAATGTAACATTGAAGAAGACATAAAAAGACAAAAAAGAGGCAAAAACTCACCTGAATACCAAGTCAGAGTCGGTTTGCTGGGAAAGACGACGGAGCCGGACGTCGGATGCAGAACGCGAAGAGAAAAAGAAGGGAAGAAGAGAGCTTCTGATTGGTTGATTTTTTTTCTTTTTCTGGATTTTTTTTTATTTTATTTAATTTGTTTAATATTTATTATAAGGATAAAATGGGAATAAGAAGATTAGAAGGTTTAGGGAAAAAAAAAAAGGTTAGAACTGAATTTGGTTTAGACTATTAACCTCGTTCTAGTGATTTGTCCCTGGTGACTCCTTAGAGATCGTTTTCCGCCTCAGATCATTTCGTCCGGTAAGATCTCTGGTGACCATCCACGGTGAGACTGTATTAGCGCAGAGGATGATTCGTGGATTAACCACAGCAACACGACACCTTTTCCCATCAATCTGTAAGCTTCTCTTCCTTCAAATTCCTCTCTTTTGGGTCATTTGATTGAAATAGGCATTTGTAGCTCACCTTGCACTGGTTATTCTTTGAGCTCTGCTTGTTGAGATCATATAAATGCGATAATTTCAAGTTGGTAATGGTGACCAGAATCAACCAGTGGTTTTTCATATGAGATGTTCAACTTATTGTTTAGCTATGATGGAGATTGGAGAACAATTACTTCTCATATGTGCTCACTAGCTGTTTCTCTAATGTTTTTTTTTGGTACATCTAATTCACAGAGACACAAATTCCAGCTCAAGTACTATAGCTGCAACAAAAGATAGAGAAGGCTTTACACGCCAGTAGTCTTCAAGTGCCCCGAAGGCACGTGGTTTTATTCTCTTTAGGTTTATTTTTTCCTTCTTTCAAAGCTCTGAGATTGACTATCGTTTTTTTTTTTCGTTTTTTCAATAACTCATCTTTTATAGGTCTGCATTGAACCATATCAAGGGAAAAAGGTGGAGTACAATGGTGTTAAAGTTGAGCTTCTTGGTCAAATAGGTGTGCAATTGCTGTCACTTTTATCGGATTTTTTGTTTATCTGGTTTCTAACGCATTTCTGTATATGCTTAGTAATGAAATTTGTGTTTTGTTTTTGACAGAGGAAACTTCTACGACTTCACTTCCTTGGGTGAGTCAAAACTTAGGGTTTCTATTTTGACATGGATCTGTTCTTTTGTTCAGTAGTCTCTTAATTATAAGTAGATGACTCTTAGTTATAAGTAGCTGATCAATCCTACTATCTTTGTGGTTCCTATTTCTAATTATCAGTGCATGAGCTTGATGTACCTGGTGAAATATATGCAAATAAGGCATACCCTTTTGAATTTTCGACAGTTGAGATGCCATCTGAGACATACAATGGCATGAATGTGCGCCTAAGGTAATATTAGATTCTTATCTGACATCAGATTCAAACAATTCTAAATTTTGCATATTGTAGTACATAATTTTTGTTTCTGTTATCTTCAGGTATGTCTTCAAAGTAACAGTTACGCGTCGCTATGCTGGAAGCATCGTGGAGTATCAGGATTTGTGGTATGTTTCTTCAATTTTTTGTTGTGTCTTTGTGGCATGATAGTATTTAAGATGGTATGTTTCATGGCTTTGAAACAGGTCCGTAACTATACTCCACAACCTCCAACTAATAACAGCATCAAGGTGAGTTCTAATATGATCCAAGTTTTTCATTTTTGGAAAAGATTCTAGAACCCAAACTTTTTTTCTTTCACTCTTAATTTCCTGATTACTTATCGCTTTTTTTTCATCAAGCTGATTTTACCTCCAGAGTTACTTGACCTCTGCTCTTCTTGATCTCCCCACATTCGTCTTAGCATTAGATATACTTAATTCCATTGGACTCTTGCCCGTTGTACAAATGGAAGTTGGAATCGAGGACTGTCTTCATATCGAATTTGAGTACAATAAAAGCAAGTAAGACAAATTAATTTTTCATAATTTCAAGTTCGAGTGATAAGGAAAATTAAAAACAACAGCTGATTCTCTATGCTCTGGATGCAGGTATCACCTGAAAGATGTTATCATTGGGAAAATATACTTTCTTCTCGTGAGAATCAAGATAAAGAATATGGATCTTGAAATCAGACGGCGAGAATCAACAGGAGCAGGAGCTAACACCTACGTAGAGACAGAAACACTAGCCAAATTTGAGTTAACGGATGGTGCTCCAGTTAGAGGTAATTCATCAAATTTCTCAAACTCACTCAGACCTTTTGCTCTTTTTTGTAACCTTGAGACATGGTGCAGGCGAATCGATACATGTAAAACTGTTCTTGACACCATACGATCTGACACCAACAAATTCAGCCTTAAGTATTATCTGAATCTTGTGCTGGTTGACGAAGAGGATCGCCGTTACTTCAAGCAGCAAGAAATCACGTTGTACATCCTCAAGGAGGAGACATCTTGATGTTTACAAAAGAGGAGAGAAATGATAATTTTCAGAACTTTGTAAAGCCTTTTTCTTGAGACTTTTTCTGTATGCAATTGGTTGGGGAGTTGGAGTGATAAAGTTAAAATCATATTTGTAGTTTGTTCAATGACCCATAATGTTGTTTGCTTTTGTTTTAATTCTTGTGACTTTCCAATGTCTTCTTCTTTTACCATATTAAATCTATATCTACTTTGGTATGGTTCGGTTTGGATACTTTTGGTTTTTGGTTTTTGGTTTTTGGTTTATTCGGTTTCATATCGAAAACAAAAACTATGTTCGATTTAATTTCATGGGTTTTGATTATTTTTAATAAGAATTTAAAAATCGTAATTAAGAAAACATCAAAAGTTTTTAAAAGCAATAAAAATCTACAAAGAGGAGATTGTTTTATTTTAAAACTAAAGTTTCTTTATTGTTAAAATTAATTTAATTATATCATTCTATATTAAGATTTGTTTTGGACTTTAGACATTAGATTTTCGGCATTACAAATATAAAGATTAATATTATATATGAATATTTACAACAATAGTGTATAGTGTATACTAAATATATATTAAAATTTGGAACTAATCGTGTTTTTTTCGGTTTAATCGGTTAATATCCTAACTGTATCCGTATCTTACAGTTTCTTAAAAAATACTTCCATTCGGTTTATATGATATAACCAAAACTAAACCATATTGTTCAACTTCGGTTCGGTTTGGTTTTGTCAAATTGAACACCCCTATGTGATATGCATTAGTTATTAGTTACATTCACATATGACATAAACAAGTTTTACTGAGTTGGCGTCAAATGCTTTCTGCAGCCTGCATCCGTGTCATGGGTGACAAAGCAACTGCTAGAGAGACGATGAAAAATGCAGGTGTTCCGTGTCATATGTGTGACATATTGGTCATTGCCTATTAGACATGTATATATTGCCTATGTTTCTCCACTGTAATTAAAGTTCATGTTCTAACTATGAACTTGTTTGATGTACTACCAGCTGCATGGATATCTATTGAATATTTGTACTAATGCTAAAATCAACCACAACCGACTTTATGGGTAATGTGTTGCGTTCATGCCTAATTTGATTTCAACAAAATATTCATACGAAAAGGATAAAAGAATTATTTCGTTTTTAGCTAAAGTCCAAATTTTTATTTTGTCTTGTGTTTTATATCAATTTATGCAAACATAAACAAAAACTGATGATAAAAAAATTATTTAAAAAAATTATGAAGAAAAATCCGCGCGGGTATTCATCTAGTCTAATATATAAAAAATGGTCAACTCTCTCCAGCTGACTGCCACATCATCGCAGGAGAGAGCGCCATGTGTCCAAATCTATTTAATTCTCTTTAGAACCAATCACAGCCTTCCACATCAGCAAACAAGAATAATATGGCTCTATGAAGATTAGTCGTCGCTTCATCTTACCAGGAAAGAAGGAATATAAACGGGAACGTCTCTTTTCTCGGAGAACATGTCAATGATAATCTCTCACTTACTCAGATCATCTCTCCGGCTGACAAACCCATTTTCATGCTGGTACAAATCTCCCACATGGGTTTTAGAGGATTTTGTCTAACAACATCATATCTCGATGAGACTCCGAACAAAAGCTATATGAAGTTTTTGATCAGAATCGTCGCCAAGTCCACATGAATTATATCGCTGGCATAGCTTCTCCAAGTCGTCGAAACCGCTGCTAAAACGACGCAGATGTTCGAATTTCACATCTTTACAATACAGTATCTTATATTTTGTATATTGTAGGATTGATTTGAGAAGAAAAAACCTTTGATGATAGTAGAAATTATGTTCACTGGCTCTAGAATCGAGTTTTTGGGTTCATAGAGCAGAAGTAGAAGAATAAAAAACGAAACTTGAAGTGATAAATTTCACTGATTCTTATTATCTGTTTGGCAGGTCGTTATGGAAGCTGTAAATAAGCCAAGGAATATCACGTCTTTTGATTACCTATGCTCCACTAGGTTCTCTTTACAAAATCTAAGTATGTAAAAATCTCTGAACTTAGCTGGCCTGATTCTAACTGAATATATAATTTAAGTTTATGTCATATGTTACATTCCAGAGAAAAAATAATTTATAATCTTCGAGATTGTATTAAGTGACTGCAACTAATTATTTCTCTAATTTTTAGTAATTTTGGAGATCGCATACGCTAAATCTCTCTATGTTTTTTCGTGTTCTACTTGAAAATCCTCATGTTTCAGGTAAAGTTCTTATCATTTGTAATGTTTCTAGAATTACAGAAAAATATATAGTGATAAAAGTGATGTGTTTTCTGGCATATAGTGTCCTCGCACCAATATGTCTACGGTGACTATGGAAGAGCTACAAGAAACTAAAGCATATTTGAAGGAGAACATAGCATCACTACATGAAACGTTCTCAAAGGAAGATTTGAGTAAGTCGGTAAGGTTGTAGTATATGCCTGGTTTTTTTCATTGCATAACTTATCTCCCAAATAAACTTTTAACAAGTTTTGTTTCTCCTTATTGGTGCAATGGTATTATGATCCATTTGAAAATCACAAAATAAAAAGAATGTAGAGTTGCAGCTTAGAGGCTTTGCGGTTCTCACAGAACAGAGCTTGACAAAGTGAAAGAAAGAAAAGAAAACAGTTGCTACGCAAAAGGTACAATAGATTAACTTCACGTGATTGAATTTAAATGTTACATTATTTTACAATTATGTTAGTATATGGTATTGTAAATTTTAGACGTCCAACTGAAAACAAAATAACGTAATTTAATTATACAAAATTATTAAAGAAGCTAACCAACAACCATAGATACAAGAACACAATAAAAATGCATAATATTTGCAACTAAAATAAACTAGGATTTAACCCGCGCTAATTATAGCGCGGAGTAATTTTTAAAAAAAAAATTGTTTTGAAATTTAAAAAAAATAATTTTATCTGAAGTTTACAATATAACTAACTAATGATTATTATTGATTATAGATAAAACTGTCAATTTGTAATAATTTGTCTATTTAACATGCTTGCAGTGAACTAAAATATTATTCGGGCTAATCCTCAAAAACTTATAATTTTTAAAACATAACACTAATATGCACCGTTAAATGACTATAGTTTTTGTGGTTAGTTTACGAACTCTTAAAAAAAATAGTTTTCTTGTGTCTAACTTTTTTATAAAATTAGTAAAATATTTTTAAACTTTTGTTTTGATATATATTCAAATAAAATATAATAAATTATAGTGAAAAATATTGCAAAATTTTAAATATATTTTGTTTCTTTGAATATATATATGAATTTATTATTATTTTAAAATATATAATATTAAAAATAATTAAAAAATGAAATAATAAATAACCTCTTTAATGCAAAATATATATTATCCATATTTTAATCAATAATTTTAAAAGATTATTATATCATTTCCTATTTCAATTATTATTTGTTAATTGTAATAGTATTTCATGTAATAATTTATAAAACAAAGTTTATTTTTAAAAATGTCTTTTTAAATAATATTATAGAGATATAAAGCAGAAGACCCGAAGCTTAGCGCGTATATTCACCTAGTTAATTGATAAATTAAGAAGAGAAAGAATCCAAAATCCAGATAATAATATTCAATGCTGTTTGAAGGGCACAATGTAAAGCCGACAATTGCTACAACAGCCCAGCCTGGACGCCAGATCTATCTGCGTACGGTATTTCTCTCTGGAATTGGCGATTCCCCAGGATATAGTCATCTTCTTTAGGTGGTTTGCCTTGTCTAAAATGTAAATCGCCGCTTCTTTCTCTGCTTGTGTTCCTTCGTACCCACTCCACTCAACGATTTCGAGTCTCGACACCAAACATTCAGGAACACAACACGGTTCCTCCCACTGAGCTTCGAAATTTCTGAAGCCGCCACAGTTTCTCTGAGATATCAACAGAGTTTTTCCAAAATGAGATTTAAGGGGAAGAGAAATGAGGCTGCAACATTATTTAGGAATGGAACGAATAACTTACTTGATTGAGTCTCAGAACTTGCAGTTTAGGTGAATGTCTGAGTAGAAAACATAACCAATCTGAAGAGCAATTAGTACATAGCTCAAGATACTCGAGCTGACAGAGATTCTCACCAGATGTTGCCATTACTAGTGGTCTGGCTGAGGTAAGACATAAGGAAAGGTGTTTGGCTGAGGTAAGACATCCCAGAAGCTTCATAGAGTCCTCCTGTCTGCCTTCACCAGCTTCGGCATTTTCACCAACGAACGGAACCGACTAAATTTATCAAAAACTTTTAAAGTCTTTAGAGAAGGAGCATTGATGACATACTTGCGGTCATCTTTTTTTTCATGGCCATCTGGTCTGGGCATGATGTACAAGCTCTTCAATGACGGGACCGCAATTGTGAAGGTCATCACCATGTCCTGGAGCCATCGACGTACAATCAGTGTTTCAAGGATAGGGCACGCTGATAAAAGCTTATCAACCCTGGAATAGAATCTGACACATAGAAGGGACAAAGTCTTGAGGGACTGGAGAAATATTGTCGAAGGAATATTACAAATCTCCACTTCTTGGAGGCGTAAAACCACAAGGCCTTTACATGTGAACAAGCTACTAGGAAACGCAGAGCCGGGCCTGAGATTTCCCCGGCTAGAAGCGTGAAATTTTTTTTGGCCCTTAAACATACTTTTTTGGGGCCAGCGACCCACTGTAAAACATCTCCACTATAAACCATCTTTGCTAACTCATCTTCTGGAAATTGGCCCCCGAAATTTTATTTATCATGCCGGCCCCGAAGCACATGCTTCATGGGCTTCTACCCAAGGCCGGCTCTGAGGAAACGGCATGGGACTGAAACGGGAACGGTAATGAAGAAGCTCAAGAACACGCACATGCCGAGCCACTGCAATATTAACCCATCTTTCATGTTCTCCAGGTGCACAATTGTACCCAAGATTGAGATGCAAAGTTTCTAGAACTGGAGCCTCGCTTAGCAGCAGAAAATTGTCAATAAAATCTGAACCTGTCGTATCCTCTGGAACAATATACTCAAGCCTTGGAACCAGTTTCCACAGAGAAAGCCATCGTTTTGACAAAAGACTCGTGGCCACAGCATCTTTTGTCTTAACCAATGACAGTATCTTCACGAGCAAATCGTCACTCAACTCACAGATGCTGCTCGTATTAAACCAACACTCAAATCTCCTCTGCTCGCTACCTCACTGATAAAAACAGAATTTGCTTTCGATTCAGTTGCTAACCAGATCAATTCAATGAAAATCAGACAAAACCCTTGTCAATCTAAAAAAGACAGAAACTTTGATAGCAGCAACACAGAAGATGAAGAAAGAAAGAAGCCCTAATCAAATCATGGTTCACGATCACAAAAATTCGTAAGTTTTATGAGAAAGATCTAACCTTTTTCTTACTTCTGGTCACGTAACCAAGTCAGATTTCTCTTCCGGAAACGGATGGATGAGCCCAGATTTTAGGAATAATTAGGTCTGGTTTGATTTGGCTCAGTTCAGATAACTCAATTTTCCCTTCTTTTGGCCTCGGCAAAATACCCTCAACCGAAGTAACGACCAAAAAAAATAGAACCGAACCGAACTTGGATTCGACAAAATATCCGAACGAATCTTAAACTCCTTCTATACCCAAAGAAATGGAATCGAATCCAAACCGAAAACCGAATGAATATTCGAAATATCCGAAATCTACCATATTTTAGAACACAAACAACTTTACCTATAAACCTTTAGTTTACATGTTCTTTACATCAAATGCCATTGAAAATATTAATCATTAACGTTATTTAACTTATTTTTAGTAAACTACTTTTAACTAAACTCTTTCTATACATGTTGCCAAACGCAACTAATTTCTCAAACAATATACGGTAGATTATTCTAGATACAAATTATTATATACTATTAAAATTTTGGTGTCATTCATCGATATAAAAATTATATTATCAAATATGTTTATATGAATACGTAAATTATTTTTTGACCTAAATAATCGAAATACCCAAAATAATCTAAAAATTCAAAAGTTCTTAGTTATATTTGTCAAATTTAATTAATTAATTAATTTTTTTTTGCGATATTTCTAAAATACTCGAATGGATCCTCGACCCATTGAACCGATAACTCAATTTTCCATTGTTTTGGTCTTGACAAGTCTTTACCAAATCGTAACCGGAGTTTTTCTTTTTGATTCTATTTAACAAAATTTCAGTTTTTTTTTCGATTCTGTTTACCAAATCGATCACATAGTTTACCAAATTTATAGTTTTCGGTTCACATTAAATAAAAATAAAGTCCATCTATTGAGTTTTGCCACAATAGCAATAAAATATATATATATTACCATTGGATTTATCTGATGATAATGAATAGATACATATATATTACTAGATGATGTATGAAACAAACACACAAGAATCTACTGTTTTGAAAACCTAAATCCAGCTCTTTCTTAAAATTAAAAAAAAAAAAAGAGGCAAAAAATTGATTTCCAAAACAAAACAAAAAAGTAAACTATCAGAGAAAACTCATATGATTATGTACTTCTCTGAACCAGCTTCACGAAATTCCACAGACGAAACCTCTCACGCGCGTCAAGATAGCAACAGATTAAGGAAAATTTTCCACAAGCTCAGGAACGAAAACGCCCGTGTTGAATCGAACTGAGTAATCGGCAGGGACAAAGCTTAGCTACTTTAAATATTTCTCCAAATCTCCGAAAGAATCTTCACCGCAAAGACAACCAACCGAGCGAGAGGCTTCGATCCAGAAGAAGACGATCTCGATTCACAGAATTGCGATTGCGAAAGTCGATGTTTACAAGCACGAGCCCTCCGAGTTACCAAGTTCTTTCTTTTTTCTTCTTTTCACAATCAAAACGACACCGTTTAGGGCTTCTTCTTTTTTAACCCAATTCAATTTTTTTTTGGGTATTGAGGCCTAATTCGTTGAGCACAATTTTTGATAAATTTTTAAAAACAAAACGAAGTTGTTTTATGATGTAAGATCGGAGTCCACCTCTCTTACTACACACGGTTTCAATACCAACAGCTTGAATGGATGATGAGTGAAGGTAGAGATGAGGGTGAATGGTTGCTGGTTGATTCCACACACAGCAATCGAACAAGACAACTTGATTCCACAAGTAATCTGAACGAGATGGATCGAAGGCACCACAGAGAGTGTGAGGGGTTCTCTGATACTGCAATACACTCAGTCTTATGTGAATCACACACACGAAGAACAGAGCAAAGGTTCTCTCAAGGCTGCGCTTGAAGGAGAAGAAGAACTGCGTTATTTTATTGATCAAGGCAAAAGTTGTGGCTACAATAGCTGCGTGGGGGACTTTATAAACAGTCCATCAGCTGTGAACCTTCTAGGGTTCGACACTAAAGAAAAAAAACAACAAGAAAGACTCAAAACAACATGACGTTTAAAAAAAACAGCAATACGTCTCATTTGGACACAAAAAAGGAAAGTTTCATTAAACTAAAAATAAAATAAATTAAGCTTCGTGGGACATTATCTGGGCTTGAACTGAGGCCCCTTGACATTATAATTACCACTGGGATACTCCTTATTACCTGCACAAATCGTATAAATTGAATATACCTGGTTTTGGCCTGAAATGAGCTTAGTTGAGGCCGAGTTGTTTTGGTCTTTTTCTGGTCCGTGCAGCTTGAAGTCATTGATGAATTCTTCCTCTTGAAGTCCTTTGAAGTCAAAATTATTGAGATCTTCAAGTGTTTCCAAGTGGTTAGCTTCATATTCCTCTTCTTGCTCCATTTGCTCATCATCGGCTTCATGGCTTGAAAAATGGGTAACTTGCAGCTCGGATGTGATCTCAGTGAGATTCTTGATGTTCTGAGCTCCATTTCCTGCCAAGTACATATACTTACATTGGTTGGTTCGAGGCTGAACTTCCTTGAGGTTCAAACGTGCAAAATCCTCCACAGGGCCGGATCTGGGCAAAACCCAATGAAACATTTGTCTTGGCCCCCATTTTTAACAGGCCCCCATAGAATATATCAATAATTTTTTTTTATAAAACAAAAAAACAAAACCTTTGATTAAGTTTCCTTTTTTTATAAAAAAAATCATGCTTCCATTTTTTTTTTAAAGACCACTCTTCCCTATTTTTTTTATAACTCTTACATTTGAAATTTTTTTTTGTATGAAATGAATTAGTGGCCCCCATTTTTGTTTTTTTTCAAGCCCCCAAATTTTCAGATCCGGCCCTGATCCTCCATCATGTCTAAATCGGGTGCCTTGGAGCTCTCTTGAAGGTTGTTGACTTGTGGAACGTTTATGAACGTGTATTCAAGCTCCAATGTGTTTAGGAGGGTCTCTACTGACATTTTGAATCCTTCTCTTTGTTTCCATGTCTTGGGACGTGTCATTGAAGCATCCTCAAACTCAGGTACATGTGCTGGGTTCAAGTTAGGGTTGATGTTTGCATCATTTTATCTTCACGTGACAGCGGTGCGGCTTATGTGGCAACCGTTAACGGTGTTACGAGGTTGACTAACGGAGAGTTGGTCAATGTTTGTTTTCGCCAAAAAAAAATAGTACAAATATGAATATTCAAATTTTTGAGATTCTGGATATAAAATTGGACAATTGAATTTGTTAGGTATTAATTTGCACCATTTGGTATAGTTCGGGCACGAATCAGCTGTTTTCCCGAACTATTAAAAGAAAGATAAAGAAAATTTGGAAAAATTACAGTGACAAAACGGTTGTGATGGTGCTTACGATTGTTTTTATGCGATTGATAGAAAGATCGCATGTAATCCTATCGTCCTTTCGATTTGTTTTTTTTGTGTGGGTTTATATAATTTTTATTGGAATTAGATTTATCTTTGTTATATATAAAAATTTTATATAATTTGATAAACTGTAGTAAACGCATCAAACTTTATGTAATAAAATCCCACGATAATACCCGACTGCTTTAATTGTCGCCCCCAAAAAAAATCACAGGATTTAATATTTTAATTTTCTTACTTATTTGTAAATAAGATTCTTTACTTTTTTTTTTACATCCGTTTAAATAAAATTCTGAGGGAAAAAAAAAAAGTTGGTAGAAAATAAAATAGGGTGGAAAAAAAGAAAAGGGAGAAGAAGGTAAACGCATAATCTTCTTCTTCCTTCTCCCGATCTTTGCGATTTCTCAGTTTACATGATGAAATCCCCGTCAATCTCCAAGGCGTTTAAGGTATGATCTAAACCACCTTCATGAGCTATCGCTGTTTCGTTTCGATTTCCTGCTCTTGTTGTAGCTTTAGATTTCCCGACTTGGATATGATGCCAACTACTCCGGAACCTTCAAATCTCGTCAAAGGAAATTGCACCAAACTGGCGTAGAATCTCATATTCGATTCAACATTCCAGATCGAAGATGAATTGCAAAAACAAAGGGTGGGGGTACGTGTTTTCTATGATTTCCTCTGTTTGTTTGTTTGTTTCAAACAATTAGCTCTTAATTAAGGCTGCTCTGAAATTTAGCTCCTTCGAATCTACAGACATTGAAGGATATCTCCAGACACTCTTTCCATAAAGAAATCCAAACGTTGAGCATTTTTGTTTTGATTCAAGGTCAAGGTCGCTTTAAGCATCGATCCCAGGTCTGATTATCTCTTGGAGGTGGACTCGGGAACATTTACATGGTCAATCAGGTTACACTCTAAACCAAATACTGTGCTTCTACATTCCAATCCTACCAGTTTTTCATACATTTTGGTGTGCACAATTTTATAACAAGACTTGACTAATTCCATCTTCTGAGATGAGCACAATGTTTCTTTTTTAAATCCACAGTCCTTAGGTTGATGATGCCCAACCCATGCGTGCTTCTCCATCATCCATGTGGCATTGGATGGTCATGCGAATATGGTGGATCTCCATCTGGTGAGTTTGAGAAGCAGTAAACCAGAATAATCAAAAAATCATACTTGCAGCAAAGATGCACACAATCTGTTTATGTTCATGTATTTACAGGTTAGAGACTATTGAAGTGTAGTTACATTCTGAGCAAACTGTGTGTTAACTTTTTTAATTGACTAGGATTACGTTCGTAATGATCTTTGATATTAAACCACAGAATCGAATGGCTAATAAAAGAGATTATTCTGAGATTGCAAACAAAACAACTTTTGTTATTATTATTACCGATTTCCCCATCAGAAGAATCAGCAAGCCTTGCAATTGCAGCAATAAGCGCCTGTTCATGTTCCTGCAGCACATCTTGTGTTATTATTCTCTGAATCACAACATCATAATGGGGGTATATTAATCTCAGACCTTGAGCATTTTCTTGGCCTTATCGAGCTCAAGCGGATCTGGATGCGTAGAATCGAAAACTCTCTCCACCTATAACAAAGCTTTGATGTTAGAACAGCCATTGAGCTTAAATGGGTACACTAACACATTAAAAAAAAAAAAAAAAAAAAAAACCTCCTTCACAAGCGAGTCTGTGTTGAACAACTCAATATCATCAGAGGAAGTTCTCCGACCACCACCACCATTCTGTTGTGTTGGTACAAATTCTCTTCTCGGTTGATGAATTCTTGGCCCTCTCCCTCTACCAATATGGCTTTGGCTTCTTCGATTGCCACGAAGTGATCCACTTCCATGTCCAATGTTTAAAGCTACCCCACTCTCCTCTCCATCCCACCTTATATCTTCCGGTGGAATCTACAATAATAACAATGTCAGCTCTTATCAATATCATCGTGCAAGGACACCATATCGCTTACTGAAACAGATGTAACCATAAAAAGACCACTCAGATAAATCTTCGTGTAAAACATACCTCCTTGAGATCAACCCATTCCCACGTTTCATTTGCTGCATTTATGTCATACACCAACGCATGCCGACCCTGTGAGACATACAACAAGCGCATAAATTGCAAGACACTGGGAGCAATGTTCAAATGTTAGATATGCAACAAAACCAAATATACATTCGAATCTAGAAAAATTGGGAGTCACAACAAACCATCTCTCTACCCAATCAGCGTTCTACACAAAATGAGCGAAAATAGTACCTCATCTGCGTTGTACTGGGTTATAATTGCTTCATAGAAGTTGTTGTCTTCAGGCCATTTTGTCCACACTTTTCTTCCGATAAGAGCCTCAGCAGATACATTTGCTGATATGCCACCCGATACCACACGATTATTAAATGATCTATTTCCAGTCGCACCAATTGATGGATGATACTGCATGTATATCACCGATAATTAATCAAGGAATAACATAAAACAACACAATGGAGTTAAACAGAAGAAAGTAAGCTAACGACTAAAACAGAAGACTTACAGATTGGAATGTCTTCTGTTTCTTCCGGGAAGCTGACAAAGCTGGATTAGGAAGAACATCAAAATTCTGAATAGTGGCATGTCTAGAAGAAATTTGGCTTCCGCCTCCCTGTCTCCAATCTCTGGTACAGTTGCAATCCATAACATATTAAAATACACGAAAATCCATGATAAACTAGTCTTTTGTATTTGTTGGTGCATATAAAGTCTGACCTTATCCTTTGGATAGTATCGTCCTTATTGACCCTGCTCAGAAGCTCTCGATGTTCGTCATCAGATACTCTCAATTCCTTACGCAATTCTGTTATCAAGCTTTCTTTGTCCTAAGTTGTGGAAATGGTACAACCAATAGAATCCATAGAATTAGCCATGAGACTGAGAGAACACAGAATAATCATCAAAAGGAGGAAGAGAGTACCCAAGAAATTGCATCAGACTGCGCTTTAAAAGCCCTTAAAACAGCAGTATATGCTTCCTGCTCAAGTTGATGAATTTGTGCTTCCATATCACTATGTAGTTTAACTACAGAGACTTCCCATCTGAATGAAAGCTGTCACTTTTAGAGCTTTACTGTCATGTGGACAACAGTTACCATCAAGGTATCAATAGTTTAGAAAGCCAGATATTCGCTAAATGTATGTTTGGCGAAAAAAAAATGGTAGTACTACCTATCAACTTCTTTCACGAGTATGATAATGGACTCATAATGAGACAAATAAGTAATCTAATCAACGCACGTCCAGCTTTTAATGAAACGTAGATACAAAGAAAAATCCAGTGTTCTTTTCACAAGGCTTAAATTCCAATCACTACCAGTTTAACACCATATACAAGCCAACAAATAACCCATGTCCAAACAAACGCAAACTTCAAAACTTTTTGGTATGAAAGATCTAGACAACGTAAGCTATCACATCTATAACCCTACGAGAACAGCAGGAAGGCACGTCAACAAGCAGGATAATTTCCAATTAGTAAAGAAGCTCTTCCGCTTCTTCTCAAAGGAGATTAAACGCGGTAAGAAGAAATTTGGGTTTTGAAAATGAAGGAACGAATATAGTCGAGAAGATACTGAAATTAATCAGCCAACAGCAGAAGAGCAATAATATAGGATTATGTACCCAATAAGATCTAGAGAAAACACAAAATTATGTGGAAATCATAGACAGTTCTTATTTGGTAGAACGACCTTTAGGCCACCCAACAGATAATTCATCAAGAAGAAAAGGCTGCAGCGATATAAACAAGCTAGCACAATTTCCCCTAATTTCAAAATAAAATCACGAAAAGCTGAATACTTTTCCCCAAACCCAAACCCTATCCTCGGTTAACCATTCCCTAAACCCTCTTTTAAAATTCAATGCCTAAAACTAGCCGCAACAGTGTTCGAGTGGGCAGGACCCTGAACAGCCAGAGTAGATTAACTAAGAGAGAAGGCTAATCATCCAAACGCAGGCTCTAATTGCTCGAACAAGATTGAAAGGGGCAAAAACGTTATGCATACCTCTGTTTTCAGAAGCTTGAGGGAAAACCCACAAGAGGGTTTTTCTTCTCCACAGATTCAGATACGAAACCCTAGAAAACTAGAAGCGAAACTTGACCCGCAAAAAGCAATGAAGGGGTTTTAGGGTTCGACGCGCGTTCGGTGAAACGATTAAAATAACAGAATTGAAACGGGAAATTGGAAAAACAAATTGAGAAAAAAGCAACGAACTTTTATTTCCCTCTCGAGAGAACTGATCTTTAAAAAGGGAAGGGCAGAGAGCTACGATCGATTTCTCCGGGACTCGGATGGGATGGCGTCGGAATCGCCGAACAGTCGTTTTAAAGACGAAACGATTCGTTTTGGGAAATAAGATTTTCTAAGGCCCACTAAAAAGAACAATTCCGGCCCATGTAGCCCAACATGACTACATAACAAAGTTCCATTGCCAATTCGGTAATCTACTTGGTTATAGTTGAACTATGATAAATTGTTTAGTGGGCCTTCCTACAACATTTTCTACTTGACATGTCCATGTGGTGGTCTCAAATTCAACGATAGGTCAGGAATCAATTTACCATAGCAAACGATACAAATATTAGAAAGACCCTTAAAGTCTTCTTCATTTCTTAATACGATCCGAAAATTCTTCTTAATACGATCCGCAAACAATCCATACGCGTTCGGCGTTACTCAAATAGAGATTACACTTTTAATATATCAACAACATTCTTCTTTTCTTAACAGTAAATTCTTATTAGGAACAATTAACTTGATAGGCGATGATAATTAACACATCATCATATATAGTTCATAGATAAAGACATCATTATTTTGTTTCTTCCGCCACTAAACCTGATTAACAAGCCTTAAGCGGTGTCCCACAAAGACAGAGGTTGTGAGAGTAGGCAGATGGTTCAAAGGTCTGAAGCAGACCACCACGTGGGATTTTTCCGCAGAGACGATTGTAACTAACGTTGAAATGCTCGAGACGCAGCTTACTCAGCTCCCGTGGTAACTTCCCGAAGATTCGGTTTTGGCTCAGATCCAACGACAATATGCTTCTAGCGAACTGAACCTTGGAGAGATCGAACTGGAACATGTTTCTAGACAGATCCACTCGTATTGTTCTTTTGTTCCGTCCGAAAAACATCGAACCATCTCCGATAAAACCGTTTCCCGACAAATCCACTGCGTTAAAGTCGTATTTTGACAACGATTCCGGTATTTTTCCTGCAAGAAAATGGTTATTAACCCAGGTTTTATAAATTATCTAACAAGAACTTTTTAAGAAAAAATCCCCAAAAATGTATCTTTATTGTTTTTAAGCTACGAGGCTATTAAATGAATATTTGACCCAAAATTGCCTATTAAAGAAATCGAAATGATTAAAACAAAAAAATGGGAGTTGCTTACCTGAGAGCTTATTGTTAAACAAGTAGAGATTGGGGACGTTGCCTACAAAGGAACCGAAAGAGTTCGGTACAGAACCGGTTAGCTTATTATCGTTGATCTGAATGGCCTCGAGCTTCGGCATCTGAGAAAGCGACCCGGGAATTGGACCGGTAAACTGGTTAAAGGACAGGTCCAAGAACGTCACATTCTTGAGCTCGCTGATGTAATCAGGAATCGGACCGGAGAGATTGTTATGCTTTAACCGGAGGAGGTCGAGGTTCGTAAGTTTGGTGATGGTGCGTGGGATGTTTCCGGTTAAATGGGTCAGGTAACTGAAATCGAGTGTCCGGAGGCCAAGGAGGTCGCCGATCTGGTTCGGGATCTGGCCGGAGAGTTTACCGGAGGAGATGGTGAGGGCTGTGACGCGGCTGTTAGTGCATACGACGCCGGTCCAGCTGGTACAGCAGTCGGTTCGGGGATTCCAGGAGGAGAGGAGCGGAGGGTTGTTGAGGGATTTCTTGATTTGAAGGAGGGCATTCTTGTCATTTAAGGTGCAGCTGTAAGAAGATGGGAGAGAGATAAAGAGGATGGAGAAGAAGATAGAGAGACGAAGAAGGAGCTTCATTTTAAAAGGTGTGGATACTCTGGGCAGTGAAGCAAACCATGTTCTGCTATATAACAGAGGTTTTAGTGCAACACAGCTGTGTAATGATACTGAATTTGTACAGATTGGTTTTACTTTTACACAACTCCCAAAGTACAATATTCTTTTCTTAAAATTTTGTAACTCATAAAGCGCGGTAAATACATCTACTGTTTTGCATGTGTTTGGAGCTGTTTTGAATTCTCAAATTCAATAATTTGACCGAACATTAGTCACTCCACGGACCCAATGTGTGGCATAGCGAGTACAATAATTCTAATTTCCATGCTGCAACATGGAACTAAAAAGATTATAGATATAGGTAATAGAATGAGTGTTTAAATCTAGAGTATATTTAAACAGTATAGGTAATAGAATTGTTATATGTTAGACAAATAATAGAAAACAGTAACAAGTATGATTTATCTTTACCCTAAGTCTAATAAAATACATGACAAGTCTAATAGAAAAAAGAAGATCTATGTTTCTGATAAGGCTCTGAATGGTGACAGTGTATCGGGCGCTATGGGACAAGCGAATTAAGGAATGTGGTGCGGTTTAAGTGCGGTTCGGGCGGGAGAAACGTATCATGCAGAACTAGTGCGGATAGTGAGAAACAAGTAGTGCATAACAATATTAGAATGGTGAATATCACAAGTGCGGTGCGGGTATAATAATTATTAAACTTTGATTATTTATTTTTAACAATTCAAATTTCCGAAACAATTTTTGTTTTAATAGAAATTGATAAATTGATAAAATTTATTTGCATAAAAATTCATAATTTTATGAATTAAAAATAAAATAAAATGAAACGCATTTGAACCACATTATATTTGTGGTATGTTCGAAGCATATGAAATGGAACGCACTATTTTTTTTATCTTTAAAAAAAAAAAAAAATAATACGCACATGTTTTTCAAGTATGCATGTAATTGTTAACGGAATGTAATGAGTTAAAAAAAACCTACAATGTTTGTTGTGTGTCGAGAGACAAATACAATAGACAAATGAATAAGAGCCCAACACCACGTTTGAAAGCGCAAAAAGAATCTTATTTGTTTTTTGTTTCTTAAAAAAAAAAAAACACAGATGATACAACAAAAGGAGATTAAGACATTTACATAAAGACCCCTTCCCTTTGGTTTACAAAGGAGTTGTGTTCTGTTAAGTCACCATGGCTCCTTCCACTCTAACCTATCGAGACCGTCCACGATTGCCCTGCGGAACTCATTATTGTGCAACAGAAAGGACGACACGTGTCCACCTGTAACCCATCTCACTTCTGAGCCTGGCCATGCCTTTTGTAGCTCCAGCACCGAGTGTTTCGGTATGTATCCATCATCCTACCAACACCAATCATACATAAAATCAGGTATTCTGAATCCAAATATTTTTGACTTTGTGACTTAATGGATTGATTTTTCAACTTACAGTTGCAGCAACAAAGATAACAGCATCGGGGTTTTTGGGGATAGGGAAGCGAGTCACATCTGTGAGGGAGAGAACAGTTCTCAGCCGCTCTCTCACTTCATCAAGAGTCATCGTGATCTTCTGTGCTGCAAGCTCCTCCCTCAGTGCCTCCCAAGCGGTTCCATACTTTAATATTCCTTCGCAGAATGCAACAACCGCAGAGTGCGGGGATAGGAATGGAAGTGTTGCAACTGGTGTTGGATGAAGCGATCCAACCATCGAAGCATGTACTCCTCCTAAATATATATTCACAAGAGTTTTTAGGTTTCAGTGAAAGCAAGGAAAAAGAAGAACAACTCAATCAATACAGGGAGATGCAATCACATAGATCCCTCGACGGATGCAGTTTGTAGATATGGATCTCACATAAAAAAAGAAAGAAATCAGTCTAATCCTAATACCTGAACCTAAATCTAAGGGTGCAGTGCACACGTGTTTGAGAAGCTTATTGAGGAGTTGGAGACTATGCTAATGCTTATGACGAGTGGCTTATAACTAGGAGCATTCACATAGCGGCTTTAGTTTTCTATAAACTCTGTGGATAACCATCCTAACAACTATTGCAAGAAACTTATCCCAGACCATCCATCCTAGAAAACATCCATACACAATTTAAATTTTGGTGAAATTGTGTATCTAACAATAGCTCATCCAATTTAACCCAATGTAATAGCTCACAAGTTGTTCATAAAAGAATAAAAATGCAACTTACCCATACTAAGCCCGCAAACACCCATCTTTCCGAAGCCTTCCTCGGTGTCTAACCAGTGAATAAGACTACGGGACTCTTCGATTGTTGCCCTCCCTAGCAAAAGTAGATCACTAACACAAAGGAGTCTTGCACCACGTTGTAGGAACGGACGCCGTTGGCCATAGAAAGGGCTGCAGTGGCATTATCTATGTTTGATCAAAAACATGGCAAAAAGCTTCAAGAGCGGTCAAAGCAAAAAGGATTTGCTCTCATGCTTTCATCACGGGTAGAAAGAGTATCTTTTATTACCTTTCCAGCACCATTGTTGAAATGTTTTGTTTCACCAACGGTCCACCCAGACGCAATCTTCGGTCATATGTATGATCACCTGTGCCTACAAGAATGCAACAGATTATCAGCAAGATATGATATGTAGAAATCAAGAGCAATTTCCCAACCCCAAGCAAGCAAACAGCCATAACATAAAAGGGCTCAGCTACAAATTAAGATCATACAAACACCTAGACAAGCCATTCCACGATAAGGCAGAGCAATTTGTTTACGCGTATGAAATATCTTTCATAAGTTTTATAAACATTAATTTTCAGCCTGCACTGATCTGAAAGTAGTAAACTAGACATATCTTTGACTCATAAACTATCCTTCTGGTCATTATTAAGTATAAACTATAATCTACGCTCACAGTTTTCCAGAAACTCGATGTGAATAAGATTCCGAATAGAACAAATTTCGACAATCTAAAACACGTAATGGTGGTACCTGCAAGATGAACCACACAGGACATCTTCTGGGGAGGAACGTTTTTGGGCACAAGCCAAGCAACCCTGGCGGTGCGAGACTCCGGAGGCAAAGCAGCGGTTAGCTCGTGGTCGCAGGGAGTCTGGAAAACGCCTTCTCTGAGACAGGCGGTCTTTGTCTCCCAGACGGTCCTCCACACAGGACGGACCAAAGGCGGTGGCCAATTCCGACCTTCGACATACATCGGGAAGAGCTGTTTAGCCATCCGCTCGAGCAGTTCGAGCTTCGGACCACCCCATCCTCGCGAGAAGAACGGCGGTGTTATCTTCGTGCGGTGCATAAACGCTCCATAGACATGGTCAATTACATTATGGAGCATTCCCAATCTGACCGTCACCATTCCTAATTGGAAGTGATTGAGAAATACCTAAACGGTGAATGAAAGCGTTTTCGAATTCGGGTGCTTCAGATCATTGGAGATTTGACTTGGAAGTCAAGATAAAGAATCCGAATGCAAATCGTGAATGTTGTGTTCGAGATCGATGGAGAAATCTAAGAAAGAAGATAGGTCATAAGAGAATCCGGAGAGACGATAGAAATAACAAAACCGGAGAAGAAGAGCGAGAGAAACGGTGGGCTGATCAAATCATATGATGTGATGCCACGCTGGCAATATGTGGGCCACGTTGTGTGGGTTTAGTCTTTCTTCATTTATCCATCCAAAAAGGTTGACATTTGACCGTGACACACAATAATAAAAATTGAAGCCCAATGGTATGAAAAGTATGGCCTTTTTCTAAACACAGCCAACCAAATTTGCTGCTGAATAAATGGTCTGTTTTTGCTTCTTTTTATTATTTTCGATGAAATTTGAGGGAAATGAAATATTTCTTATCAGATTAATTCTAATATATCAAATGTATAATTTACATTTGGTCTACTTGTATATAATGTACAACAATTTTGGTCTAATTTTATGTTGCGTATTTGGATATATACAATTACAGTATATTTCAGTAATTTAACTAACACTGCTACACCATTTTTATTACATTAACTAACACCATTTTTAAGGCTGCCAAGGTTAAAAAAAAAAGGTTGCCAACTGTCATTGAGAACATAATCACCACAAAATGAAAACGTGTGCACCACTAAATATTTTCATATTTTGGACACACACACGTCTAACCAAAAATTATTCACATATTCTCAATTCCTCTAAAAAATAAAATAAATCACAATCTCATAAATGTTGGGTTTCTAGAAAATGGTGGTATGTAAAAAATGGGGGCTCTTGGTTTCACCCTCAAACTCACTCTTTCCTCTAGTGTACCTTGGCTTATTGCTTCGCTTCGAGAACAAATGGCCTAACATGAATAGGAATTATAAGGCGGAAAAAAAAAAAAAAAAAACAAGAACCAACAAAAAAAGTACAATCTTTTCTTCTTTCGCTAGTAGAAATTACGATTTGCCGCAACATCCACCTCTTTTCCCACTCTCCTGCTCGCTCGGGATGATAATCCTAGTCCCCTTTAAGAGACTTGAATTCCCATCGGCGTCATCATCATCAGCTGTTAGTGATTTCTTGCTGATTATACGATAAATCTCTGTTAAGATAGTCAAAAACGCGGTTTCAACATTGGTAGCTTCGAGCGCAGAGGTTTCCATGAAGAACAAGTTTTCTCTTTGTGCAAACTCTTGTGCATCTTCTGTTGGCACTGCTCTAAGGCTTCCAAGATCACATTTGTTTCCAATCAGCATAATCACTATGTTTTTGTCCGCATGTCCTCTTAATTCTTCCAGCCATTTGGCCATGTGATCGAAGGATTGGCGTTTTGTCATGTCATAGACCAGCATTGCCCCAACTGCTCCACGGTAGTATGCACTTGTCACCGCCCGGTATCTTAAAAACAAGAACAATAACAGTTTGATTTATATATGTATGACTAAAAGACTTAAACAGAGTAATGGGCCAATCTCTAGCATATATACAAGATGGCATGTTTATCAAACCTAAAAGTAGCTATGTTGCATTTGAAATGACATAGAAGCAAAATTAGTCCATTCTTGGCCATCAAAGTTCAGACTAGAAGTAAATGGAAAACTTAACTTCTTAAATGGGTTCTCATGAACAGTTATGACTAAGAAGCAGAAGCAGAAAATTAATTAAATGTGTAGTGGATTCTCATGTGCATGGAGTAAGAAAAGCAATGTGGTAGTTGGAGCTATATGTTTTAGTAAAGTTGATAAAAATAATCTTATCTTACAATAACCAACATCCTTCTCTGAATATTGTTGCCACTTTCTTCGTGCAACAAACCGAACTTTTCTCAATCTCAGAAAGACAATTTTGACTTACAATTTGCATTGGAAGACAAAAATCCAGAAAATGGAATGGAATGGAATGATTTGAATCAATGTCGATGCCAGTCTGTGAATGAAATGATTTGATTTCAGACAATAACTAGAGGAAGTGGGAAGATAGCAAACCTCTCTTGCCCAGCCGTATCCCAAATCTGAGCTTTGACGGTTTTGTTATCGATGACGAGCGTTTTAGTCTGGAACTCGACACCGATGGTTGCTTTAGAATCGACGCTAAACTCGTTCCTAGCGAACCGAGCAAGCAGCTGAGTTTTTCCGACCGCGGAATCACCGATCAACACGACTTTAAAGACGTAATCGATCTTCTGGTTGTAATCTCCATACAAATTAGACATGGTTCAGAAACAAAAACGGGTATGAAAATTCCAGATCACGAAATCGAAAAGCTCCTCTCAAACAGATCCACGCGAAGAGTCTCGGGTTCGTATTGCACGCATAATAATCAGCCGAATCTACCATGAACGGACAAGAAAACTCAGATTACAACGAATGAAAAAAACGATTACGAAGGGGAAAGAATATTGAGAGAGAGAGAGATGAGAAAAGGGGAGGATTAACGGCCGATGCGGGACCCATTACTCCGGGAATTATTCCTCTGTGGCGTTGATCACCAACTTCATCTTAACCAAATTCATCTTTCCCCGTTTATTTTACTCACCGTTCAATCGGCGGTCTTAATTATCGCAGTACGAAAAACCATAACCGGCACAATCCGAACGAATTAACAAAAAGATTAAACCAATTTCGGTTTTCTGTATTAAAAAGATTATATGAGATTACCAAGTAAACCACTTCAGCAGATTAGGTTAGAGACGATCAGAATTACCTGGTGTAGAACGAGAATGTGACAGGATTTCCCTTATCCTCTGGTTATTTCAAATATCTTCTGGTTTACCTTATTTTAATTGGTTCAGCTATTTCTAATATGTAAACCGGTCCGAGTTTGTAAATCGGTTTGTGTTTCTGCATATGTAAGGCGTTTGCTGAGAAACGATCAATCAATCAAAAAACAAATATTATCTTCTTCAATCTCTTTTCTCTCTATCGATCATCATCAACTTCCATCATCACTGAATCTCTGTTCTTCGAAGGTGATCCTTCACCTTCTAGACTTTGATTCTCCGATCTCCGGAATCTCGGTGGTTCTCTGGATCGGATCTATCGGTCACTCGGGTTTCCTGTTTCATTGGTATCAGAGCTGTGCGATTCTCTAGGACACAAACTCATGAAATCGTACTCATGTGAAGAGGTTTATGAGAGAATGGAAAAGGGGATGTGCTTGTTTTGTGAAGAGCTTGATACTCCTGACCATCATCTGAAGCACGAGAGAGTAAAGATCTTCATGACGAAACGTGATGATGATCAATTCTCTGGGGATAAAGAGGAGGCTCATCAAATCCAGGAAACTGTAACAAATACAGACCCGTTCGTGATAACAGTGAAAAACTCAGATCCGTTCATCGAACGGATGGATCGTGCCTCTGTTTTGCAGGTTCCAGGTTCCGTTTATGATGGGATGCTTGTTCACAAAATGGATTTACATGTCCAGGAAGCGAAAGTATTGCCTCAGCGATCAACAAGTTCTAATGGCAATAACAGTGGACACCAACTGTTTGATCAAATTCCTCTAAGAGTAATAAGTAACGAGACCAAAAAGAAACGACACATGGGTCTATCTCAGTCTGAACATGTATGGGAGCCAGGTGGATTAGTGTGTATACAAGACCAGTGGGATTGGCTAAATGGAGTCAAAGACGTGATATCGACAAACATGAATCAAGAAGAAGAACCAAGTCATGAGAAGGAAACAAGGCCACAATTGTTTCCATATCATCAGGTGCTAATTTTTGACTTGGAACAATTGAGGAACAATATATTACAGTCACACACTGATATCTTTAAAAGTGTGAATGGTGCTATATATTTCTTGAGTGGAGTTTGTACCAACAGAAAACGACCTCTCGATCCTGGAATTACAGAGATGTTTAAGAAATCATTAGTTTGCTCGGGTGCTCCTAACATGAAGTTTGAAGCAGAAGTAGAAATCTATTTCTGGGCGCGTCCTAATCTGAAACGTTTGATCACACATAATGCCCTGGATATTACAAATCTCCACGAGATGAGTTCACTTATGAGTTTACAGACTAATCCAGAGACGTCCATTTTAATGGCGAAGGTGACTCGAAATTGGATAGTGAAGGCAGGGTTTAAGATTCAAGTGTGTTCTGGTTTTGATCTAGCTTTAGGGATTGGGCTAAAAATCTACGGTTATACGTATAAGAAGCAGATGTTGCTGTTTGTTAAACAAGCCAATTGTGTGTGGGAACCTGATGGAGTAGCGTTTGAACATGATAAGTGGAAAGAGATATGTTACAAACATGGTAGGTTGATGAGGTTCCTGCAAAGGCTGTCTAATATGTGGTGGCGCTATGGTAGAGTGGTTGAATTCACTCGAGAACTCCAACAAAAAAAGAATTATTTACAAGAAATCAAGTTCTCTGAACTTGATAGGTTAGCAGCGTGTTCCTTTGCTGGTATAGAAATGTGGCTGGAAATATACCCATGTGAGTATAATATTCACATGTCGCTGCTTGATTATTATAATTTAGAAATGCAAGTATTATCATGTTTGAAGGAAAGACGTGTTATGGTGGATAGCATAGTGCTATGTCGGAAAAAAAAGTTAGAATCATTTTTGCACTTCGTATACGGTAAAAAGCTTTTAGATGTAAGTCGAAAGATGCAGTCAAGGCTGGTTTGTGATATAGAAGGGAAGCACAAGAACATAGAGATTGAGGCTAAGAAAGAAAAGAACAGTTCTTTGGGAGATTGCAGAGTCATACTAACTTTGGCTATGGAAGAATATGTGGTTATCACTGTTGCTGGTGGGAACACTTTAGTGAACGAGCTAAAATTAGCAGAAGGAATGAAGCTAGCCATAGGTTACATTTCTCCCTATTTAATCACATATCAGAAGACTCAGAAATCTGAGCTTGGGAATCCCATCACCCTCATTCATGAGAAGAGGATTTCAGAATTGAACTCGTTACTAAAAGTTTTGGAGGCAGCTATGCAAAGAAGCAGAACGCTGCTAGTTGTAGGCCTGAGACAGCTTACTTTTTCTGGTATGAAGTCTCATATGAAGCACAAGTGGAGGTCTAAGCAATCAAAAAGAATGGGGCAATATGGGGAAAGGAAGATGAACACTCCGATTGATCCAGTTAATGAGATATCTACTTTCCAAGACATGGTTTCTACTTTCTCACTTAGTCTTGAAGATTGTTGTGAGTTTCTGATGTTGCTGAATTTTAACAGCTTGCGAGTGATAGTTGCTCAGACAGAAGCTGACTATTTGGTGGTGTTATTGACCTTTGTTGCAGTGAGACTATTGATCTCTGTTGCAGGGATGATAAGGGATCCTTTTCTTACTCTGATTTTCATGTCATGCATTTATCAAAAGCATGTGGACTCTTTGACTGGTTCATTGCTCCAATTGCTCACCTCTCAGGTTCATATGTTACACAAATTCTCATTAACAAGGTTACATAGATGCACATTGGAGTTACGTGAAGAATCTGAACTGTTTGGTTGTACATTTGTGACAACTCATGTGGGATTGAATGTGAAGCTTAGCCAGGATGATGGAATTCTACTCCCTGATGTTTCTTACCACAACAAGTTGATTGTGTTCCACTTGCAAATACCACCAGAGCTGGTTGAACTTCATGATCCGAAATTCATCATCCAACATCCAGATTATCATCCTTGAGGACAAGGATGTTCTTGACGAGGGAGTATTGTGACAGGATTTCCCTTATCCTCTGGTTATTTCAAATATCTTCTGGTTTACCTTATTTTAATTGGTTCAGCTATTTCTAATATGTAAACCGGTCCGAGTTTGTAAATCGGTTTGTGTTTCTGCATATGTAAGGCGTTTGCTGAGAAACGATCAATCAATCAAAAAACAAATATTATCTTCTTCAATCTCTTTTCTCTCTATCGATCATCATCAACTTCCATCATCACTGAATCTCTGTTCTTCGAAGGTGATCCTTCACCTTCTAGACTTTGATTCTCCGATCTCCGGAATCTCGGTGGTTCTCTGGATCGGATCTATCGGTCACTCGGGTTTCCTGTTTCAGAGAACGTCAGAAATGGAGAACGATGGGAGATCTAGTGAGAAAAGTCTTTACGAGGTATCTCTCCATTCTCTTTATTAGGGTTTTCGTTTCTGGATTTTGGGGTTTGTTCTAATTCGTAATGTTTTCATTTCGTTTTGTTCTTATATCTCGAATCCTCAAGTGTTAAATGTCTTATTACTGATAGTCTGGATTTGATCGTTGATTGTTGGGATTGTAAGAGCTTTACTTGTTTAAAATTTGAGAATCCCCTTGTTTTGCTGGTGGATGATCAGAATAATTCAATGAAACGAACTAATTCGTGTAGGTTCTTGGTGTCGGAGCAACTGCATCTCCACAAGATATAAGGAAAGCATACCATAAGTTGGCATTGAGGCTTCATCCTGATAAAAATAAGGACGATGAGGTTAAACACTTGCTCTTTTGTTTCTTTACGTTTCTATAGGTCCATTTCAATTTACAGGGAAACTTGATTTCTTGGCTTTTTGTTTCAACAGGAAGCTAAAGAGAAATTTCAGCAGCTGCAAAAGGTGATATCTATTCTCGGCGATGAAGAGAAAAGGGCTGTCTATGATCAAACTGGCTCAGTTGATGATGCTGTAAGTCGGGTTCTTCCATGGTTTTAGTTTCACAAGTTTCATTACCATGCCTGGTTATTTTTAGATTGCTTTCCTTGAATTTCACACTAATACACTGCACATGTATCAGTCTCTTTTACTATTTCCAGTTTCTGTTCGAATATGAATTGGTGAAAGAAAGCTTTCAACTTCAGTAATAAAACTGCAAGATGTTCTTACCAACTGGTTTTCCCAATCTCATTAGGATCTTTCGGGAGACGTGGTTGACAACTTGAGGGACTTCTTCAAGGCAATGTACAAGAAGGTAATAAACACCATCCACGATTGATTCTCCTTTTTTGGACTTTGCAGACAACTTTTTGTTCTGTTTCCTTCACTTACGGATGCTTGTGACACTTGTGTTTTAGGTCACCGAGGAAGATATTGAGGAGTTTGAGGCCAACTACCGGGGTTCTGAGTCTGAGAAGAAAGATTTGATTGAGCTGTACAAGGAGTTTAAGGGTAAAATGAGCAGGTATAGTATATCACCACCTTGTTTTCATTATTATTGTAAAGTTTGTGAACTGAAGTTTATATAAACATTTATTGTTACTATTATCTCTCCCAGGCTTTTCTGCTCAATGCTTTGCTCGAACCCCAAGCTTGATTCACACCGTTTCAAAGATATCATCGACGAGGCTATTGCAGCGGGTAGGCTTCTCTCTTTTGCAGTAATTCTGTCCTGTGTACAAAACGCATCCAAGTCGTGATTTGTTTGTGCGCTATGAAACCAATTGTGTCCCTTATGCAGGAGAAGTGAAGTCAACAAAAGCATACAAGAAATGGGCAAAGGAAATATCAGAAATAAAACCCCCCACGAGTCCCCCAAAGATTAGACGAAAGTAGGCTTCTCTATGTCTACCTTCTTCCAATGATTTCCCTCTGAAGTAGAACTTTGTTGTGACATGTTTCAAATTTCCATACTTGTAGAGCAAAAAAAGGTGCAGAGAAAGATCTTTACGCTATAATTTCGCAGCGAAGAAATGAGAGGAAAGAGAAGTTCGATACAATGTTCTCGTCACTTGTTTCTAGGTATGGTGACAACGCTGACTCGGAGCCAAATGAAGAAGAATTTGAAGCTGCACAGAGAAAAGTTGAAAGCCGGAGATCATCGAAGAAGTCAAGAAGAAAGTAAGCTAAGCAAAGAAGTTTGTGAAGTCTTGGTTTTGTGTTTGTGATGGAGAAGAATGTTTGCAGAATATAGATCACATGCTGTTTTCATAACTAATTCATATTATAAATGTATTCTTCTAAAAATTCAAAGACGAATATATCTTTGAACTAAAACTTAATTGAACATAATGGAAGTAATAAAAACAATAAAAGGAGAAGGAAATAAGCCAACAAAAAAAAGGAAAAGAAACTAGAATCTAGTTTCCCAATACCAATAGAGGTTATATATAATAGAACTCAGGGGATTATTGGTTCTTGAATTTTAATGGATTTAGAAATTCAAACCAAATCAAGTGTTATTAGTTTTATAATTTTGAAATGCATATTCAAATCTTGTGTTATTGGTTCTATGATTTTAAAATCCATGTTAAAATCAAGTGTTATTCAATAGTAAGAATTTTCATAAGGAATTTCATAAGGATTTGATTTTAATTTGGATTTGAATGGATTTACATGTGTTTTTAAGAGTAAAATACAAACGAGCATGTATCGAGTGAAACCTTGTTATTTGGTTGAATTTGGATTTACAAGTGTTTTTTTTTTCAAGATGAAACTACTACGTAGAATTAAAAATAGAAAGACACCTATCAATTTTTGAATGATTGGATCATCAACATTGTTAAGAGGATTAGATCTCCGTCTTTTTCTTAAAGGAAGTTTTTCCAAAGTATTATTTGAACTGCTGCAAAAAAAAAAGATGATTGTGTTTCATAATTTTCCTCGACATTCATGGAAAACTCTTCACCAGAATTTGTTTGCTCCTTTTCCGTTTCCATAAATCCACATGTTCGAGCATCAGTAGTATCGCCCAATCCAATCGCACTTCTACCCGACGCTACATTCTTTTCAAATATCACTTTGAGATCATCAAACTCTTCAAAAATTTTGTCACGAAATTTTTTATAGTTCGGATGTGCCCCTAAAATACGATAAAAAAACTAACATAATGAAAAATATTTGCATATATCAAAGAAGCCGTAAATCGTTTAAAACAAGTAAAATTTACCTTTATGTAGTCAACCCACACATCATCTACTCAACGAAATGAAAAAGAGCTGTTTAACCATCGACATGCCTCATTGAGAAACATTGTTGAAAAAATATTTGGTATCTTCAAATCTCGATTCCTAATTTTTAAGTCTGCTCCTCATTTTCCTTATAAGCCACAGACAAAAATCGTATTTGTATGTGCTTGTTTACATAACTTTTTTCGAAAATACTGTCGAACAGAAAGTTTTCCTGAAGAAACAAATTCTGATGAAGAAGAAAAAGAAGATCTTGAATAAGTTAATAACAATGATGAAGAAATTCTTGTAACCCGAGATCAAGAAAAAGAACATGTCAATCAATTGTTGAGAGCAATACTTGCAACAATTATGTGAACATATTCTATACTTTAGGAGAATACTAGATAATTAGTGAAAGAAAAAGAACGAAATTTTTTTTCGGTTTGTTTTTATTTTATTTTCTTATAATAGTAAAATTCTTGTAAATCTATTTGGTTGATTTACAATAATCTATTTATTTGATTTTGAAATCTAATTATTTAGAGTTTTCTGCAAATAAATCCTTCAAGTGAATTTTTTTTGCAAGTTAACCCTCCACTTACGAAAAATGCAAGTCAACCTATGAAGTCCCAGTCAACCCGCTATATAACCCTTTGCTGTATCGATGACGTGGCAACGATGGACGTCGTCTAAAATCTAGACAGAACATGAAACACACCGTTTAGGTTAGATAGAAAACGGCAACGACTTAAATTTTTTTGTAGTTTTGAAACTTAAAAACGACATGAGAAGGAGAAGAAGAAACCCAAGTTTTATTAATATTAACTTAAAAATGAAAAAGAAATGAATTTTAATTTAAGTTATATTTAATTAAACCCAAAAGATGGATCGTTTCTGGATCTACAATGACCAAAACCGGTGAATCAGAGATTACAGTAAAACGAGAACGAGAAAGAAAAATTAGGGTGTGATTTAAATCTATCCACGAGCAGCTTCAACCAAACTTCTGGCGGTTAGGAGAATAGAATCATTGTGGTAACGCCGGCGATTTCAGATCGATAGACCGGAGTAACCGTCTCGAGCCTCCATCTCCGATCTCAACGGCGAACCTGATCCCCGCTTCTCTTCTCCCGGAATCAGCGATAAACCGAGCCCATACGAAACTCATCACCGGCACCGCTCGATCGCCGTCTCCCCCGCAACGACGCTTCATCCTCACCACCGAAGCAACACGCCTATAATCTTTGATACGGTATTGTTCACACAATCCTCAACTAATCGCATCTTCCCCATTAATCAACCTAAATCTTTAATCAAAAATCTTCCAGTCAAAACCCTAGCCGTCAAAGACACAATCATAGATTTCGGCAAGCATAAAGGCAAAATTGCTTGGTTCTTTGCCTTGTTCTTACCTCTAATGGGTCTGTATGAATCTTCACGCTGGAGATTCTGAGTATTGGGCAAAGCTTACAGATGAAGTGCTCGAGGACGAAGTTTAGAACTGAGTGGGAATTTGCAGAAAAAATCCTCCGTGGAAGTGATAAGAGCATGAGGGCTTTGACTTATGTGAAGAAGAAGAACAGAGAACAGAATAGAGAGGATGAGGCGGAGAGATTAGATTATCGCGAAGGAGGAGAAGAAATAATTTTTTTCTTTTTTTTTTCATTTTTATAATTTTAATTATTATTATAATCAATTGATTATAATATTTTTGCAAACTAACATGTTTTTGGATTTTGAGATATATTCAAAACGCTAGTTTTAATCTCTGTAACCGATATAATAGAGATTAACGCCGAGGGTTATATAACGGGTTGACCGGGATTTCATAGATTGACTTGTATTTTTTGTAAATAGAGGGTTAACTTGCAAAAAAAATCTATTTGAAAGATTTATTTACAGAAAACCCAATTATTTAACTTTAAAATTCACTTCTCTGATTTTAAAATCAATAAATTTATTAGTACTTGTAAATCTAAAAATTTTATTAAAATGCACAAACCAATAACGCCCGCTTAGTCTTAGTAAAGTAAAGTACAATTGAAAAGATATCAACAGCAACGACGACCTAAAAAATGAAAGAAAGGTAAAGGTCGTATTAGCAAAGCCCAGGAGAGTCGCACAAAGATTAATTACTACTGAAGAAACCATGGCTTGGGATTTGTTCTTATGGATTCTTTCCTTCTTCATCAGCTTAGCCCTCGTAGCTTCCGTCTTCTATCAGGTACAATCCCACCTTAAATTTCAGTTAACAAGTTAGATTCTTAAATCGAGATCTGTCTCTCTGTCCTAGGGGGGTTTTACTGTTCAAATCCTGAGTGTCGGAATTGCTCACCATTGCTTACCGAAACCATATCTATCTTTTTTCTTTCTTTCAGAATATTAGGAACGGAACAATTTTCCCCTTGTGTTCATCGATTTTGTACTAAAACCTAGGGGTGGGCATTTTAACCGAACCAACCGAACCAAACCGAACTCAAACCGATCCAAACCAAACCATAGTTAATACCCAACCATTTGGTTGAAGTTTTTCTCAACCCGAACGGTTCGGTTTGGTTCGGTTTAAAACCGAACCGAACCGATAAACCAATGTGTTTTTGTTAATTAGTTAATTAATAATATTAAAAATAATAACACATATGGTGATAGTTTTATATTAATGATATAAGCCTATAATGACTCATATAAGAGATGAATAAACATTAACTTGTATAATTAACTTATATTTAAGTTATTGACTTGTTGTATATTCATTTTAGTGGCATGGAAAGACAAAACCATAAATTTTTTAATTTTTTTTTTAATTTTGATTAAGTGGAATACTTTCAGTTTGGTTTTAAAATTTTAGGGAATGGTTTTTTTTATGACTTCGTTTTGTTTACGTTTCGTTAGGATTCTTGTTTTTATAAGTTGATTTTTTAAAACCGAACTAAAACCAAACCAAAGTACAACCGAACTAAACCAAACCGAACTAAAACCAAACCGAACACAAACCGAACCAAACTTATTTCGGTTGAGTTCGGCTAGAGTTTTATTCAAACCGAATTAACCGAACCGAACCCGAACCGAACCCGAAATTAAACCGAAATGCCCACCCCTACTAAAACCTCCCACAATTGAGAAATCCTGCCCAAAAAAAAAAAAAAGGGTCCAGAGAGGTTTCTAAGTCAAAATTAAAATTATTCTTAATTGTGATTTGGTTTGTCTTCAAGACTAGTTTGGCAGCTATTGTTCTATGACTGAGATGATTTTTCTTTGATGCGTTGCGAGTTATAGTCATCAATTTTTTTTGTTTTATTGTTGAGTTTGTGCCGATTTGGTTGTACCGAATTGATTTGCGGTCATAGGGACAAGTGGTGATTGAATGAGATAAGAATCCCACCAATATATATGCTAACGATTTTAAGTAATGAGAGCCCTTTTATAGGCTTAGTTTCCTTCTATTTTATTGATGTTGTGTGATGTTGTAGGTTATATGTTTAACGGATTTAGAAGCTGATTACTTGAACCCTTTTGAAACTTCATCCCGCATCAACCGATTGGTACTACCTGAGTTTATCCTCCAAGGATTATTCTGCATTCTCTTCCTCCTCACATGGCATTGGTTCTTTTTTCTCGTCTCTCTCCCTGTAACTGTCTATCACGCAATGCTGTAAGTATCTCTCCCTCTCTCTCTCTATCCATATTATATTGTTGATTCTTGATTGACATGTGAGGAAACTAAACACACGGTTGAAAACTCCACCCCCCAATCGGGGTTACAGATACAATGAGCGACGACATCTCATCGATGTCACTGAAGTGTTCCGCGGTATTGAGTTTGAGAAAAAGCTCCGGTTTACCAAACTCGGGTTCTACATCTTTCTCTTCATCATGGTTGTCTTTAGGTAGAAAATTACAACTTTAGCTCTCTTCTTGAAATCTTTTCTTTCTGTTTGTTTCTTCTACAATGAAGTTACTGAGTCCACCAAACATTTTTGACAGGCTCACTCTCTCGGCAGTCTATAGCTTCACTGAGGACGATGATCTACTTCATTTGTTTTGATTTATGCGCTTGGCTTTAACCACTCTATTTACTTTTTTATAGAAATTTGTGACACTGGTTTTACATCCCTGCTTAGAATTAGTTAATTAGGGATTTCCTCATGATTCAAATTCTTGGGAGATTACGGTCTTATATGATGTAGCTTTGTATGATGTATGATTACCAAAAACTCATTTGACATTTGAAAGTTTCACAATAGATAGTGTTCCAGTCTCATATAACTGAATTCATCAAGATCATTTATCAAGAAACAAGGTTCGAGAATGGTTGGGAATAGCAGTTCAGAAAAGGCTTAAATACGGTAGAGACCGGCTGTGGGAAAACGAACCGAGGTCCGGTTCATGTTTTCGAGCCAGTGAGATTATAAGTTTTTATATATTAATTAATAAAAGTTCTTAGGCAGAGAAAATGTTTTAAGGGTATATAGAAAGGTATAATGACACTGCGAATCTTGCAAAGAAAGAAGCAGAGCCTCGATGGGTGAAAAGAGCTAGATGTGTTTGTTGCATAAATGCGCGTTGAGGAAGCTGAATAGGTTGATTCGACTGTGGATAGATTCTGCGAATGCAGGAACGGGAAAGGAAGAGGAAACAGAGATACCAATGAAGATGAAAGAAGCTCAAAGAGAGCAAAGATGTAACTGTAGGAGGAGAAAATTAGTTTTTACATTCAAAATTTGAACTTTAATTTCAGTAAATATTACATAGGACAACAGATAAATGAGTGTTCACAAACTATAATTGAAAACTTAGATATTTGACATTATATATAAAGTTTTTTTTCTTTCTCAAATTCAATCAGGTTCCTTGGTTGAGCTTTTCAGAAGACAAGAGTGTCTTTGCAAACCAAATAGCAGTGTCTCTAGCTGAGACACCGTCTTCCCCAAATGGTGTAAGCAAACCAGCAAGTTCTTCATATTTCTCTTGCTTTACAAGCCCTGCACATTTCTCCAACAAACACTCCAATGCATCTGCTCTTTCTTTACTCTGCGGCGGACCCAGTTTTGTGAGCTTACTCAGTACTGACGACATTTCACTCGCTGTTAGCTTCACCGTCTTTGCTTCATCCACCTCAACGCTTCCAGACAAACAGTCACTTGCTGCTGTAACTTCGGAGCTAGAAATGGACAGCTTTCTCTGATCTCTTCGTTCAGCAAAAGCCTCCTGAGTTTCAGCTTCTTCCATGGTGCTTGGAGGGCAACATATTACTTCTTGTGCACTAACAACCCCGACATCAACATCACGTAACTGAGATTCCTCGGAGAACATATTTTCCGTTTCCTTTGGCAGATCATTTTCTTCGGTTTGCTTTTCTGTAGAGTAGATTGCAATCTCAGGATCCGACTTTTGGCTAGTAGACTCGGATATCTTCAATGTGTCGCAGCTTGGATCAATTCTTTTTGTTTCAAGTTTGTCCTCTGCACCATTTGTGGATGATGCCGGTTGCGACGAGCTGCTAGATCCAGTCTCTGCTTTCGTCCAAAACGGATATAGGTTTTCCAAACTGCGAGACACCTCGCTCTTCTCTCTCGAATCTCTCTCCTTAACAAACTTGCCTGGCAGTGAATTTCTTCTTGTCTTATCCTTTGGGCTGTTTATAGGGAAAACAGGAAGATAAATAGGCGACAAGTTTTGGCATTGAAGGAGGTACGGTTGTAGACACGGGTTCCTTAACAATTCGCAGGCCTACGGAATAATTATTATTACCACAGTGTTGTGTTAGTCAAACAGTCACTACTGTACAGCCCCTACAATGACATATGTTGATAACTTACTGTTGGCCGATGTTCCGGCTTCTTCCTAAGCATAAGCTTTATCATTTGTTTCCTGTGATATGAAATAGTTGTGACTCAGCTCGTTTCATGCTGTTTGTGGTATTGGACTGAAGCGAATCATGTCACTCGTAAGAAGAAGAAACTTACAAGGTAGAGGAGTAGACAATCGGGAGAGGAGACAAAAGGGATCTGTTTATTTTGTTGATGAGTCCAGCCTTATCCTGTAAGTTTTCTTTACAGCTTAGTTTCATAAAGTCACATGGAAACATAAAAAGAAAAGAAAAAAGCTAACCGGAGCTTTAAACGCAGGCTGGTGTGCTGTAATTTCATACATACAGCAACCTGAACAAAGCAGCCTAAATGAGATTCCTTTCAGTAACTTGAAGTCTACATATTGGGTTTTAAATTCTTTAACTTACCCAGCGACCATATGTCAGATTTATATCCATATGGTTGATCTTCTAAAACCTCAGGGCACATGCTGTTAGCAATACCAGAAACCTATTAAAATAATACTAGGAATGAGGTTTTGTGGAAAGAAATATTTGGTATTTGAGATACTTAATATACAAATAAGTCCAGAGAGAGAATATAAAGAGAATTACAAAAAGGTGTTAAGATAACACACCAAGGAAGCAGGCTTTTCTGGATTTATAAGTTTCGCCAAACCATAATTACCTGTGCCATGGGTAGTAATTTAGAGCACAGAAATACAGAGTTTTGAGTGAAGGAATAAGATCATTCTTTTCATTTATCATACCAAGCTGGATGTGATCATCTTTTGGAAGGAAAATATTTGAGCACTGCAAAGATACTCGATAATCAGAGCGCCATTCTTTCAAAAACACACAGAAAAAAAAGAATCACACACCAGCAAAAGTAATTTAGTATGATTAAATATGTACCGTTAGATCCATGTGAAGTATACGGTTTGAATGCAAATAGTTAACAGCCAGTAACAATTGTGCCAACCATTTAAAGATTTTCTGCAGAATCACATGCGAATTTGTTATGATCAGCAAGACAGTAACAATGTGAAGAAAACAAGTGTAAGAGAAACAAAAGAATAAACTGAAATGGAGAGATTACCTCTTCAGGAAATAACTTTCCTCTAGCTCTCTTAATAGCATTAGCCCTGATTTCGCAAAAAAAAATCGTTCTCTGATTCAGTAATCCACGACTCATTCATATCGTGGATTTCGTTTAAGGCTGCGCCCCATAGAGAATACTTACAAAACTCATAAATACAGAGTTCATGGAAGAATAACTCACATGTTCACTCCCTCACAGTAAGCAGTGAAAATGCAGGCGTTATTGTCCTGTAAAAAAAGAAAGTTAATTATGTGAAAACTGATGAAAATCTTAATAAATCTGTCATCACAAATGGACATTGACGTCCAACTCCTTTACCTCGTCAATCCAAGAATCTTCATACTGCACGATATATGGATTCTTTAACTTTGAGAGAGATTTCAACTGCAACACAAGTAGATGAAGATAAAGATCATGAGACCACGGGGAAAAAATAATATAAGAACTGGAAATCATATGCCAAAAAAATCACTTTGGTGGTTAAACAACCCACATTACGCATAAATAGGACAACACTTTCACCAAACAACTATCATCCGTCAAATGAAGTGTGTTTCCATACCATTCCAATATTCCAAGATCATAATTTCTAATAGCTCACTAATCCAAGATTAGCAAGTTAACACATTGCTCGGCGGCAATGCGAGAGACGAATATTAGAAACAAATGAATACCATATGTTTGTTTAGAAGCACATGAGTCGAGAGTCTATACGGAAACTACAAATTTAATAATCACCTCATGTGCCAATATATGTGTGAATAGAAGAACTGATACAAATATATGTCAAATCTCTTCCAAGTTAAAAACCATAGTTATAAAATTAACCATTGATGATTCAAAGATCAACCAAAAGTCACCTCTTGGCAAGCGATTTGCTTCAACTTCTCCGTGTGTTTAGCCAGGCAAATCTTCTTCATTGCATACCTAATCGAGACAAGAAAATGAAGGCATGAAATATAGCTAGAGACCAACATACCACAAACAGTTCTTGTTCACACACAATGAAAATAAAAAGAGAATAAAGATTCTTTTTTTTTTATGTCCATGGAATTTCAGATAGAAACACAACCAAACTCGTTATAGACCAAAAAAAAAAAAAAAAAGAAGCAAAACCTTTGCAAGGTTTTTGTCCGTACTCTTTTGAGAAAGACACAACAATGGTCTCGTGTTTCACTGATTACAACTAGTCGAAGAAAAGCATTGACCATTGTTTGCCCTAATTAACCAACTGAGAATTAAATGTATAAAGGATAAATCGAGGTGAATTAAGTAGCAAATTTTCGAAAGGTTTGGCATTAAATAGAAGCAGTTCTGGGTTGAAAAATTAAAAATCACGAAAAACCCATTTGTCTGTTAAGGAAACAAGTAAGGGAAAGAAGCAAAGAATCTTACTTTTTGTCCTCGATTTCATGGAGAAGCACGAAATCGGAAGCACGCTTGCCTCTTCTAACCTGCTCGACGGTATGGAAGTTGTCGAGAGTGAACTTGTGTTCTTCTTCACAGCCATTAGCCTCCATTTTCAAGAGAAAATCTTTCGGCTTTCAGAAAGAGAAGAGGAACGTAAGTCCCTCGGAGATGAAGTTGTGGCGAGTACGGTCCACGGAAGGCGACGACGGAGGGAGGGATGTTGAAATGAAATCCCCCACCTAACAAGACTCTAATGTCATTGGACGGACATCTTTATTTTTCGTCGTCATAGTTGTCGTCAGAATTTACAAATATTATTATTATACCTTTATGTTTTTAATAATATTTGTTGGCAAATGAGTGTTTTCGCTTTGTTTTTTTTTGCTGTAGTGTGTCGGCAATCAAATTGAAAATGTTTTTAAAAAAATTAACAATTTTTTTTTTTCAACTACCCATCTATTACATCACATTTGGTTAGGAGAAATGTTCCGAAGATCATTCATAACTGGTTCGGTATGACCTATATGAGAAAATAAACAGCCACGTGTACGGGCCCCTTTTACAAGAGTATCGGTACGAACGTTTAAAGTACGAGAGATACGGGATAAACTAAAATCTTCGAAGGACTCCCTAAGACGATGGAATGAGTCAAGTTCTGACATAAACGCCGACCAATCCACCGGATTCTCGATCATGGTTACCAAATCTGAACAATCCGTCTCAAAGTGCATTGAAGAAGATTGTCTTTCTCTAAGGCAAGTCATAGCCCATATGAGACCATCCATCTCCGCATGAAGGGCTGATAGGCTTCTGCGACATCTATGTTGTCCAAAAATCTCGTAACCCGTGATGTCCTTCAGACACCAACCTAGTCCACTAACCAGTCTATGATAGATCCAAGAGGCATCTATCTGACAGGTTGGGATTCAGACGGCCAAAGAGGGGGCCCTCATGGCCATCAGGCCTTGCGGTTCATCAAAAACCTCTTCCTCCTCCACTTTGTTCGCGATCCTCCAACTCTCCGCTTCCAGGGTCGCGTGTTGTAAAGTGTCATCCGGGGGAATGTCTTTTCCGTTGAAAACTTTGTCGTTTCTTGCTTTCCAAATGTACTATAGAATCCAAAGAAATACATCTTTTTAGGGTTCTGGTAGACCTAGCTTCTTTTTTTGGACCTAGCTCTTTTGCTTTCCAAAAAAAGAAGCTCATATTTTGATAAATAGAAGTACTCGAGAAGAGGCCCGAAAAAGACGAAAAGTCCGATAAAGCCTAGACTTGTAAAACCGGGGGACATACAAATAAGAGATAATTTATTGATTCCTCCGGATCTTCACACCTAAGACAACGCCTGTCGGTGCCAGAAAATAACAATGTAAAACACTTATCCATAGGCGCTGAGGATATTATTTTGTATGTGATTCAGCTTAGGATTCCTCGATTATAAATTAAAAAAAAAAAAGGTTTTCTGTTTTTTTTTCACAATCTCCTCCTGAAACAAATATTTATATAAAATTTATTCATATTATCTTCCCAAAATTTATTTATAATATCTTGTAGATTTATTCAGACAGTATCAATGAATTATCACTTTGGTGTGGTAGTAATCTTGTACCTAATCCCCCCTTGTATTCATTTTTAAAGATCAACCTTAAATGTTCCTTTATTTGGGCTCAATCACAACGACAAAAATCAGTTTGTATCAAGATTTACAAAGGTTTTTAGTTAAGAGGGAAGTGCTTAGGAGAGAAAAACAAAAAAAACAAAAACAGAGGATATGTTGTGTTCGATCTAAAGTCATAATATGTACATATATAAGCTGATTTTGGTGTAGAATCATTGATAGGTTGTTATAGAGGTTGACCACTTATCCACTTCTTGAACATGATTGAGCTTTCCACTAGTTTCTACTATGGTGTATGCCCGCCTCTCTATAAACCAAAAAGTTATAAAACAACTAAGAAACATATTTAACAAAAAAGTTTCGGCTTTGACGCTGGTCTCTAACTTCGGCTTTTAAAAGTTGGCGATCGGATACACCGTGCTTATCTTAAAAACTATTATATTTGTAACAAACTTTAAGAAAAAATATATATGTTTTGACGTTAGCAAATGTCATCTTATTCACATAAGTCCTCGTGTATCTACAAAGAAAAATAATTTTCATCTACAATGGAATAGTTGAGACATTTAATCCATGCTTGAGTTGCAAGGAAATTTACTAACAATGTCATGATCAAAAAAATTGAAGCTTGTAAGAAAGAAAGATGATTTTTTTTTTTGGGTTTTAATGTTAAAAAAGATGAATTTATACTCGAGAAGCAAGCAAAAGCTAAACTTGTTGACCGACCTGAAAGGTGAGAGATGGATAGCCTGTGATGATGTTTGATATTCATATGGTATGGTATGGTATGCTGCTCTTAATGTTCGTCTTGTAAGGCATTTTCCAATTACAAACGTACAATTTGAGTTTGCCTTTTACCTTACGAACAAACTTATGGACCCACTTAGCTGATCCTGTGTCACTTGGTATATCAACAAGTTGGTTTATTGAGTAGGAGAAGCCAGTTTCAAGAGGCTGATCCAAATCGATTATACTCGCCACCCGAGAAGAAGATGAGGGTGCATGGAGTTCTTGGTATTTAATGCCTCATGCAAATATAGCCTGATTCGTTAACCAAGCTGAACGTGATTGATCTTCATGTAAAAAGAAGTTGAAATTGAAAGTCGACAACCAAAATTCCGAGTGTATGGCCGAATCATGTAAACTAGTGGAAAGCTCAATCATCATGACTCAGTGATCGCAAGAACAATGAGCTGTCATGCAAAATGGGCCTTGGCTATAAAAATAATGGGCTTTAAAATTCAATGGGCCTTGTTCGACTCCTCTCAATCCGCCATTTCAACTCACTGAGTGAGACAGAGACGGATTTATTTTGGCGGCGGAGTCGATCGGTTAGCGATGAAACTAGACTTGGAGTGTTCGGATGTAGGAGCTTGGAAGGAGGCCTTGTCTTCCTACGAATCACGAATCGAGTCTCTGAACAAACCAGACCTCGTCTCTCTCGATCAATTTTACCGCGTTAAACTCCCTTGTCTTCTTCACGACCGAGACCCTAATCCTTACCTCACCACCTCCGAGCTTTCTCAACTCATGAAATGGAAGCTCTCCCGCGGGAAATGGCGGTACTCTCTCTCTCTCTCTCTCTCTCTCTCTCTCTCTTAGAGTCTATACTACACTCCCAGATTCGTGCGTGATTTCTTCAGTTTTCCCATTCCTCCAAGGCCGCGTCTGCTGGATTTCGTGTCGTCTCTCGACGATTCGGTGGTGAAATCTGCTTCTGAAAAGGCTTTCAAATCGCTCCCAGACATCTCCAGGGCTGTGAAAGAGCTCACAGTGCTTAAGGGCGTGGGTCCGGCCACCGCCTCCGCCGTTCTGGCTGCCTACGCCCCCGACATTGCTCCGTTTATGTCCGACGAGGTACATATCTCTTCAGTTTTATTGGTTACAATCAGACCTAAAAAGACTCACCTTTTTTGTTTGTTTGTCTGTTTGTTTGTTTGTTATCTGTTACAATCTGTTTTTATATGTTCTAAACGTGGAAAGGAAGGCGATGGAGGTGGCTCTTGGGAACTCAAAGGATTACTCTTTGAAGCAATACTTACTGTTTGTGACTAAGCTACAGGATAAAGCAAAGGTTAGTAGTAGTAGTCTCTTTAGATTATTGTTTTCACTTCTGTCCAAATTAGGATGACACTTGAAAAAAGGTACTGATTTTGTTTTCACTGTCTAGTTAACATGAAAATATTTGAGCTTTGAAGTCTTTGAAAATCCTTGAAAATGTTAGATTTTTAATTTTGGAGACTTAAATCAAAGGAATGATGGATTTGTAGGAATTAAAGTTGAAGGGAGAGTGGGAAGGGCCTTCAGACATTGAGAGAGCTCTCTGGAATTGTACTGTGCGTTCCAAGTCAGAGCCAGAGAAGAGCTCTCCGGGGAAGAAAAGAAAACGGTAAGGAGTCACACTAGAGATAGTTTGGGAGAAGTGGACAACTACACAACTTCTCTAGCTTTATCTGCTTTTACATAATTAAGACTGTATCACGGATTTATCTGCTTTTCCATAGTCTTTTAAGATTAACCCTAGATGTCTGCCAGCTCTTCCGGAACCCATTTCCGTAATAGCTGAACTTCAGTAAGTATCCCAACATTCTGAGTGTTTGGCGGAATCATATAAGTTGCCCATATCAAGATTTTGCACAGGTTCCGTTTCCACCACATCGCTAATAGGCTGTTACAGAGGTTGGCCACTAATCCATCTCTTGAACATCACAGAGCATTCCTCTGGTTTATGCACCATCGTGTGCACGCCGCCCTATAAACCAAACCCACAAAAACTATAAAACTCATGTATAAAGAAACTCTTTCGTTTATCTAATTAACCACTGTTTCACCAGAAACATCATTGCCAAGAAAAAGCCCTTTTATCAAACGTATCTAATATTAAACCGTAACCATTCTCCTATACTCACCTGAAAATCATTACCATCAATCAAAGCCCTTTTATCAAACGTATCTAATACTGCAGAGAGCTCTGCTGCGCACCTTCTCCTCAGCGGTTAGGCTGCAGAGACATGCGATGCTCAGACGGATTGGTTTCAAAGGGAGCAGATGGGTCTTTGTACTTTGGTCCTAGAATATCTAATCCAGAAACACACTGAAAATAAGCACAAGTCTCAATGAGTGATCTTTCTTTATATTCGTATTGTATCGATATTTCAGTGCGTGTATTTTACCTTCTCAAAGTATCTCGAACGAGTTTCAAGCATCCTGTCTTAAGAGGATCCACTTTAGTATGATAATTTCCTCTGCAGCTTCTCCTCAGCGACTGCAAAGAAGAATTTTGAATTATTTTGTTAATTGAACTCTCCTCTGCCGGTTTCTATATTTTTTGTCCCTACCAAGCAGTCAATATTCAAACACAAACAAATTGCATGCCACGAAATAAATTTGTAGCTATCTGAGCGTATAGCCACGAAATTTGTGTTTACATTTTACATTTTAGAAGAAAGAAAAACAGAGGATATGTTGTGGTTGAATCTCTCTGATAGGCATGCATGTTACAGAAGTGTTGGCCACTTATCCATCTCTTGAACATGACTGAGCTTTACTCTGGTTTATACTCTGCCATGTGCGCGCCACCCTGTAAAACCAAACTCACAAAGCTAAAAAACTCAAGTAGAAAACTTTGAGAGTGTGGTTACCTTCTCAAAGTCTTCAACGAGTTTTAACTTTTAAGCATTCTGTCTGTGTTAAGAGGAACCACTTTGATATAATTTCCTCTGCAGCTCCTCTTCAAAGAAGAATTCTAAACTAGTTTGTTAACTTCTTCATTGGGTGATAAGAAACAAAAGCATCTGATAAGCCTTGTCTTAGTCTAGTGCATGAGCATTCTGGATTGGTCTAGGATCTTGGCATGGGTTTAGGAGAGTTTATAATTCACCCTAGGTTCAATCTTTGATTCTTTGCTTCAGTTTGTTCTCTGTTCGTCTTGTTTTTTTATTTGATTCAAACAATGAATCAAGAGAGAATCATTCACAAGTGGATTTCTTGAGTAGGAGAATCCGGTTCCAACAGGCTGATCCAAATAGATTATGCTAGCAACCTGAGTAGAAGCAACGATCCAAAACTTGAAGATGAATAAGAGTTTCTCTGTCCTATTGATACATTGTTTTATTACCGTAGTCCATGAATATGTAGTAGAGACCAAGGAAGGGATAGTTCCATTATAAGACTCAATCTTGAGAGTCACAAGCCCTGCATTTGAAACCAAGTCATCAAAATGTCTGTGGATAAAAAAAGAAGAAAAAGATGAGGATTTTAGATGTCACCATTCTCAAAAAGAAGGCCAGAGAGAGAAGACCAGCCAAGTCCTCCGCTTAAACCGATAAGAAGAGGGTCTTCTTCTGGGTTGCCTTCAGATCTAATGAAGTAGCAGAGCAACTGTTCTTCCTCTGCCTCACCAACACCAATGTACCTAAATGATTGAACTCCAAAAATCAGAATACAGATTCATTATAAGACTAATATGGAGATGAGATGAAGAGGAACAGACCTGGTAGAAACTTTTCTTTATACAAAAAATACTAAAGAAATCCCACGAGTAGTTACGTAGCATAATTTTTTTTTTTTTTTTTGTTCTCTGTATGTTATTACTGATAAATAGTCTAACATGTAACATTGACCAAAAAAAAAAAAAGTCTAACATGTAACATCAAACAAAACACTCCGAGATTAAGGTTTTATGTGTTTAGAGAGGTTGGCCACTTATCCACCTCTTGAACAAGATTGAACTCTCCTCTGCTTTATACTCTAACGTGTGCCCTCCTCCCTGTAAACCAACAATCCAATCAAGAAAATAAGCTTTGCATTTGTGTCAGTTAAAATGTGGATAAAATTAGAGTTACCTTCACAGTAGCAAATGTCATCTTATTAGCATAAGTCTTGGTGTATCTGCAAATAATAAAAAATGTTGATTTCGTCGGATGAGCAGCTTATTCAAAATGAATATAAGAAACCAACAAAAAAGAAAATGGTATACCCAGCGACTTTATCGAGTATCATCCATGGCCTCCATTTCTCAGTAATGGAATAGTTGAGAGATCTTATCCATGCTCGAGTTGAAACGAAAGGGATTGTCATATCGTGATCACCGCTGTTCGGATAATATTATAAGAGATACGAGTTAATCCACTCATTGCCAACTGGTTATAAGATGAAACACTAGGAAAACCATGACATAAAAGTTTACAGATAATTAAATGAATGCACAAGCTTGTAAAGAAGTTTGTGTACCTGAGGATGAGAGATCGATAGCCTCTGATGCTGTTATTCATATGGTATGGTATGCTGCTTCTAATGTCTTTATTGCAATGCACATTATAATCACATCGTTCCCATTTCCCTGTAGTCCCCTGCAATTCATGAAGTTTGGTCATCAGATTTTATCAATGATCTATGATAATATAAACTTGTCATATATAATACCTTCACCACTTTTAGTGCTCTGCGTACGCTCTCGTCATTAGCCCAGTATTCGGATAGCAAATACCGATACGTCTGCAAAAGCAGCCTAGTCAGTATTCTTCTCCAGCAGTTTGCCAAAGTGGCTAGCCATTGGTCCAAAGAAGCTTACATAGCAATCAGGAGATGTAGTGTCACAATTTGATTCTAGAATAAGTTCTTCGTATATTCTAAAAACACACTGTAAATAAACCACAAAATTCCAAGTTAGTTATCTATAGCAATTCATGCAACTTAATTCCTGGACGTGTGTACCTTCTTGAACTCTTGAACGAATTTCAAGCATTCTGTGTTTATAGGAAACACATTGAAATAAATTCCTCCACAGCTTCTCTTCATCGACTACAAATTTGTAAAGAGTGTTGAAATGGTCGTTATACTACTTCATTGTGGGGACAAAGAGATAAAGGAATCCTAGATTTTGTAATTGTACATCATAGAGCTCATCAGAGATGAGTGCCATTCCATGAGCAAATGGAATGCGAGAGTTTCCATCAAGATCACCGTCTGTTAGCGGGTTCCCGAGCACGTAGCCCTGTTGTTGGAAATCATATTCATAGAGAGGGGAAAACAAAACTCTTTAACTCTGAATGCTACATAAGGCATATAAAAATAATGTAAGAAGCAAGAAAAAATACTGATGAACCTGAAGATTTATTTGAGTTTCGCAGCATACACGATTTCCTGTGATAGATTGGTGAAATAACCGATCAAGAAACGAGATACAAAGAAAGGGGATTTGCATAGGGATTGAAAGAATAAAACATAACTTACCATTTGAGATTTCTTGAACGATGGCCGGAATCACTATACCGGAATAAGAGTTTCCGGAGACATAGAAAGGATTGGAGAAATACTCAGGATGCTTGGCTAGCCACTGCACCAAACCAAATAAACACTCTTAAAAGTCTATGCATAAAGACAGATGATTTCTTTAATGGACAATTTGAGTTTTCCCTTTACCTTACGAAGAAACTCATTGACCCGCTTAGCTGATCCTGTGTCACTTGGTAGATCAGCAAGTGGATTTATTGAGTAGGAGAAGCCTGTCCCAACAGGCTGATCCAAATAGATTATATTCGCCACCTGAGAAGAAGCAATCGTCTTAAAACTGAAGAATGAATGAATACAGAGTTATCTCTGTCATATGAATACACTTTGTGTAACCTTAGTCCATGAATATGTAGTAGAGACCAAGGAAGGGATACTTCCATTGTAAGCCTCAACCTTGAAAGCAAGAGGCCCTGGTTTTTATTCAATTTAAACAAGTCATTCAGAAAGTTCTGCAGAGACAAAGAAGAATGAGTTACACAAGGAAAAATCTAAGATTTACCATTTTCATAAACAAGGCCAGAGAAAGAAGAGCAGCCAGGTCCTCCAGTTAACCAGACAAGAAGAAGGTCTTCCTCTGGGTTCTTCTCAGATTTGATGAAGTAGTAGAACATTTGATCTTCCTCTTCCTCACCAACACCAATGTACCTAAATGATGAAACTCCAAAAGTCAGAAGACAGAGAGAGAGAGAGTCATACATTATAATGAAGATAATAAGATGAAGAGGAACAGAACCCGGTTTCAAGCTCAAAAGGAAGAGGGCCTTCAAAACCAGGAAGATATCTGACGACAGAACCTGAATCAGCATGCTGAATCAACACAAGCACAAGTTGCAGCAGCAGCAAGTTGATTATCCAAGAACCCATTCTTTTTTGGAGTTTTTGAGTGTTATGACAAACCATCTTTAAGTTTATACTCTAAAACAGAGGCGTTGACCCAAAAATAGACTGAAGCTTTTCGGTTGAGTATCGGTTTAATAAAAAAACCGGTCGGTTGACATATCTAAACCCGAAATTATTTGTCCTTCAATTTCTGGTTTATTTTTTTTCTATTCTCTTCGGGTTTTTGCTTTCTCCTTAACCTCCATCTCCACGGATCTGAAAGAGGAACTCTCAATGTCAGGCACGTGAGAATGCACGTGGAAGGGACAAAAGTGCACATGAGAGGAAACCGGTCAAAGGTATAATATTTGGCATTGCCTAAAAACCCGGATGGACCCATCATTTAAACGGGATGATGATGAATTGATGACGGATATGGTTGGGTGGTTTTGTAATTTTAAGAATATAGAGTCCGTTGGGGGCTAATAAGAATAGTACGGGGTTAAGTTTGCAATTTCCTGTTAAATTTATCGATGTTCTATTGGGGATGGTGGGATTGGAGACAAAACGACGTCTCGGAGATTGAAATTACGGATCGTGTCTCTGCTTCATCCTTCAATCTGATTTCGGACAACCTTTTACTCGGACAGAAGATATATTTTTTCAGGTCAGCTTCTTCCTTAACCAAAGTTCTTTATATTTTTTTTCTTCTCCCTTTTGGAGTTTTCTCGTTCTGTGTTTTGCTTTAGTCATTGGAAAGCTTACTTTTTTTCACTTTGTGTGTTTGCCTTGGAAATTAAGACCTAGTTGACTTTCACAAGTTTAAAAAGTTTCAAGCTTTTGTTCATCTGATGACGTTTTCAGCAACCAAAACCATCGAATTCTCTGAGGAATTCTTGGATTTCAAATGCTAATATACTTTGAATTTCATGTGTCTGCTGAATTCTGTTCAGAGAATAGATTTTGAATCCTCGGTGGTGAGTTACTGGTTTGAGTGATGAGCTGCTGCTCTATATCAATGTTTAGTTCTCGCTTGTGTTAGATTTTGAATACTTGAACCGTTGTCTTGGTTTCGACTCCAATTCCTAACTAAGAGACTCAAGTATTTAAGCTACTGCAGCGTGACTTAAGCCGGTTTCCGTGAACCAATAACTTGATTTGTATTGAGTGTGCCTAAATTCCAAACTGAGGCAGTGTTTTGTAGTCGCAGTTACATAGGTTCCACTGATGTTAAGTTCGATCTGTTGGCTAAGAGTAATGCCTGAACGTAGTTTTTCAATCTTTTCAGGGGTTTCGGACTTTGCGGAACTCCTTATATTAAAGTTTGCTTTCTTCTCGGTGCCTCAATGAGTTGCTTTGGACTTAGTTTTATGCACACTAATGTTTTATTGCGTAGTTTAGTCAGTACTAGAGTTGTCTGGCGGTATTTTAAGTTTGCTACGGAATTGTATTTCTTTCCTTTATTTATGTTAGCTCTCATACATCAAATATTACTATTATTCTTTCGAGTGATCTTCACATTCAATTAGCTTTGGCATGCACTCTTGATTTCCTCTTCGTCTCTGGTATATAGGTCGTTGTGGGGGTAGGATTTTGAACACGGATTTTCGTTGCAAAGATGCCAAGCTTTGATCCTCTGTTATAGAAATGCCCTTTAAACCTTTTTGTCTTGTTATCATCAAGGTTCCTTTGTTCTTATCCAGTATCCTGCTTTAAGATTCCTTTATGTCTCTCAGTTATCTTGACTTGGGTTAACTGTCTCTGTTAAACCTTAGATTTTCATTTGATGGATTCTCTTACTTATTCATGTTTCCCATATTTTGAATATTTTTACATTAGGAGTCATCGGAGTTTCCATTGGAGGATACTCGTGTCATGTGTGTTCAATAGTTAGGCATGCTTTGCATTCTTTTTAATATGGATGACACAGAACCACCATCCTGTATAGCCTTTGTGTGGATTATGTAAATATGGTAGCAAAAAAGATGGTACTTAAACTGTTTATTTTTTCATTCAGCTCAGTCAATGGTTCACTGGTTGTTCCTTATCCATTCATATTGGCTGTTTTGGTAAGGTGCATTAGCCTCTCTCTTCGGTTATCATGTTTTCTCTCTCTGCTATTTGTTAATTTCCTTCGTCAGCATCTTTCTTTCTTTCCTCTTGGCAGTATTCTCTCCATCTAGTGTAAAACTCTGCACCAGAGGTAAATTACAGAAATTGCCACTACAAAAGGGAGCACAAGTGGATAGTCTCTGCATCAAGTATTAGTACAGAAAGTAATATGGCTGATACCAGTTCAAGGACTGATGTCTCAACTGATGGCGACACAGATCCTAGAGATCTGGGGGTTAGCTCGTAATCTTGCTCTAATCATTTTATTATTTTATTTTCTCTACAATGTCACTCGTGGGAGGCTTGAACCGGGTTCCCTTGGTAAACTTGGGACATTCTACCGGTAGAGCCAAATCCACAGGGCTAATTCCTGATGTTAATTACATGCAGTCCGAGAGAGGGCAACTGATGCTTGCTGCTGCTTCTGATTCCAGTGATCGATCAAAGGATAAGTTGGATCAAAAGGTAATAATGATATATTCATCTCTGCGGATCAACAACTTATCTGTTTATATTGCGCATATATGCATAATCTTTTTTGTTTCTTTTTTATTTTTGATCCATAGACTCTTCGTAGGCTTGCTCAAAATCGCGAGGCAGCAAGGAAAAGCAGATTGAGGAAGAAGGTATGTCGTGCTCTTGTTTTGAATTGTCTTATATACTCCTCTTACTACTTTTCGACATCTCTGGAAGAATATCTATATGCCATTACCTTAAGCATGTTACTGTTTCCTCCATAGGCGTATGTTCAGCAGCTGGAGAACAGCCGATTGAAGCTGACTCAACTTGAGCAAGAGCTGCAAAGAGCAAGACAGCAGGTTCAACTTTGTTTTCTTATTTGGTTTGATTCTTACAAGTAAGACTTCTGCATACATCAATTTTTTCCCTACAATTTTAGGGCGTCTTCATCTCAAGCTCAGGAGACCAAGCCCATTCTACTGGTGGAAATGGTGGGTTGTTTCTTCTCCATTAGATTTCAGATTGATCTTTTTGGCTTGTAATTTATAGGTATGATAATTGCATATATATTCCATTCGCTAGTGTGTTGATGTTGATTGATGAATTGGTGAGTGCATAAGTCATCTCATGGCAGTACGCCAAGGCTTATTAGAGTTAACGGTTTCAAGTGTCAAAGAAGATCGGGATGGGAAATTACAGTTTCAGTGATATCGGTACTGGTTTTTCATATAGTTAGCGTTGGTGTAGGCTTAGGTCTGCAAGGTGTAAGTATCATTGGTTTTTTCTTGATCTTGTACACTCATCTTTTTGCAGGGGCTTTGGCTTTTGATGCCGAACATTCACGATGGCTTGAAGAAAAGAACAGGCAAATGAACGAGCTGAGATCTGCTCTGAAGGCTCACGCAGGTGATTCTGAGCTCCGGATAATTGTGGATGGAGTGATGGCTCACTATGAGGAGCTTTTCAGGATTAAGAGCAATGCAGCTAAGAATGATGTCTTCCACTTGCTTTCTGGAATGTGGAAAACACCAGCTGAGAGATGTTTCTTGTGGCTTGGCGGGTTCCGCTCATCCGAACTTCTCAAGGTGAGCTCTTTATAGTTCATAGAGAAATTGCGATGAACAGACCAATTCTAATGAGTCACAACGTTTTCACAACAGCTTCTTGCGAATCAGCTAGAGCCCATGACAGAAAGACAGGTAATGGGCATAAATAGCTTGCAGCAGACGTCCCAGCAGGCGGAAGATGCCTTATCTCAAGGGATGGATAGTTTACAGCAATCCCTAGCTGATACGTTATCTAGTGGAACTCTTGGTTCCAGTTCATCTGATAATGTTGCGAGCTACATGGGTCAGATGGCCATGGCAATGGGGCAGTTAGGCACCCTCGAAGGATTCATCCGCCAGGTACATTTGAAATGTGGATGTTATGGTGAGATATAGATATAACCATATAATGAAAAGAGATAAATCTTATATATAGGCATCTCTGTCTGTTATGGAGTTCATAGGGCATTTCTTGGTGGCAGGCTGATAACTTGAGACTGCAAACACTGCAACAGATGATTAGAGTGTTAACAACGCGTCAGTCAGCTCGTGCTCTTCTTGCCATACACGATTATTCATCTCGACTACGTGCTCTTAGTTCCTTGTGGCTTGCCCGGCCAAGAGAGTGAAACACAAGAATAGTGCTCTGCTCTGCTCAGCTCAGTACACAGTCTTATGACTCAAATCGGCAGGGATATTCCTTCCAAGAGATCACAAAGCAAGGCCTTCTCAGATTCTTACCAATAGCAATATTTTGGGAAAGAAGACTGCAGATTTTGAAAATAGTTTTCTGAGATCCCCAAAGACTTGAGTGTGGTGTGTTGTAATTTTTAGCCATCAGGTTAAGTAGTTTCTAGTAGAGAGTGAATGTTTATAGGTCTTTCAATATTGAAAGTGGATGTCATCAGTGTGGTCGTAGTAACCAACATGACAAAGATGGGATCCTTTCAGGAACTTGGATCGTATGATCATAACTCAAACAGACCAATTCAAATTATATTACGAGTTTAAAAAAAAAAAAGAGCAGATATGTATCTTGAAATCATAGCAATATTTTGTGCACAGCAAACATTGTCACAGATAAATCTTTGAGAGGTTTGGCTAGCACTATGTATAACCAGCCTGGGTCTGAGAGAAAAGGTCTTATTATTTTCGGGAAGAAGATTTCTTCCTAAAGTCGAAAAATACAATACTGGAAAGATTTATGCCAAACTTGAAAAGAAAACATCACCAGTTCAAAAGTAGTTGCTGGTGTAGAAATTCTTGAGAAAATCGGACTTTCCTTCATCCTTGCTTCCGGTATTCTGCACGAGTCCTTCACCCACCACGTATTGACCGATAATGTGGTGACGCTGTTTTGCGTGATCCACTATGTCAGTCAGCTCTTCCATTCCTTTGAATAGAAGAAGATCAATTACCTGCAGAAGCAACACTATCATCAGGAACAGATTGCATTCTAAAAGTACCTAAAAAGAGAGCCAACAGAGAACAACAAAAAAACAAAACTCGAGATCACTGCATCCAAACTCAAGAAACTACCTTCAATTGATGGTTCAATATTCAAACAAATCGCCGCACAAACAAATCTTAACATAGGGGTACCGAATGTTGTCATATTACGAGAAAGATCCATTTATGCTTCGACGTATATCTTGCTGGTAGACGTTTTGCATATCGACTTCTGCTTTCTTTTATAGACAAATGCAAAGAAGAAAGTTTCTAATGTCACATACAGAAGGAACTACCAAGAAAGTTTCAATCCACAAGACACTGTAGTACTCATAAGATTAGACTACCCAGAAATCAAGTCTCCAATCGCATAAACAACTTTCATAAATTCCAAAAAAAAAAAAATGGTTGAAAGGTTTCAACTTGCAAACATAGTTGACAATAAAACCAAGTCAAAAGTGCATTAGAACGCAAACACAATCTCATAAACACCAAAGAAACAATCAGATTAACAAGCAAAAAACTTTCGTCAATGTGGTAGCCAATCAATACTACCAAGACGCATCAACAATTTGATTGGAAAAAAAAACGGTCTGGGGTTAATCAGAGTGATATTAGGGGAAGTACCTTAGGGTCGGTGATGTGAGCGTTATTTCGAATCTGAGCAGAGATTGAAAAGCGGAGCTGAGAAGGCGCGACGACATCTTGAAGATTGTAAATGTCCATGACGGTAGGGATGGATCTACAGGCAGCTCTGAAGAAATCGAAAACACGGCGGCGAGCTTCCGTCAGGTTCGCTGAGTTCGGCGGAACACCGATTTTCCTCAACGTGAAAGGTGCAGCCATCTGATCTACGCTGTTGAATCGCTAAGTAGAGAATTTTCTCTTCCTCAGATAAGAGAGCCTAGAGCAGAATGAGAACACACAGTGCAAATCGATTTTGAGAAAGAAACATCTGAAATGCTTCCAGGTAACGATGTCGTTTCACACCGGGTGGCAAAATGGGCCTAATCGATAGAATAAATCTTCTGAGGGAGAATTTGTAAATAAAACAAGTCGTGATTTATTTCAGGTTTCGGTTTACTCTCTGGTTAAAGTCAGGTTTGATTGAACCAATTGGTTTTCTGAAGAAGGGTGAAAAAGTCATTATCTATTCCATCCCGCCGCTTCTTAAACCTCTCTTCAGAACTTGGCGCCGTACTGATTCATCCTTCTCATGGCGGCGGCAGCAAAGATGGAGAAGGACGGGCTTCAGAACTACAGTGATGATGAAGAAGAAAACTTCTCAGACGATGGAGACTGGGGAGACTGGGAAGCAGATGATAATGGCGTAGGAGTGGGAGGAGGAGAGGAGGATGATTATGAATCTGATTTTCTATGTTTGTTTTGTGATGCTCACTACGTTTCCTGTGATTTACTCTTCGAACACTGTCGTCTGAGCCACGGGTTTGATTTTCATGGGATTAGAAAGGAATTGAAGCTGGATTTCTACTCGTCTTTTAAGCTCATCAACTATATTCGGTCACAGGTTGGTACTTTTTTGCTCCTTCTTTTTCCGATTTTCTTGCTTATTTGATAAATTTGGTTCCTTTAATAAACCAGGTGGCTGAGAACAAATGCTGGAGTTGGGGAAATGTACTCGAAGCTGTTGATTTCAAAGATGTTAAGCTTCCTTGGGATGAAGAGAAATATCTCAAGCCCTTTTGGCAGGAGGATTCTCTTTTGTACAGCTTTGCTGATGACGAGGGAGACGAAGAAGAGCCGTTAGACAGAGAGGAATTGATGGAGGATTTGCAGAAACTTGGGAATTTAAGCATTGATGTTGAGGCTATAGGGGAAAGCTCGGCGTCAAACAATGACAAATACAATTTAAATGGAAGCAAGGATGTTACTCAGCTCACGGACTGCAATGGCCTGAAGGAAAGTTCTGCGGATGATTTGACAGTCAATGGGAAAGATGCACCAAGAGTTTGTGATGGGAGGCTAGTTGGTAGGAACATCAGAAAGGTGAATGAAAACTATTTTGGATCTTATAGTTCATTCGGCATTCACAAGGAGATGCTAAGTGATAAGGTAATGCAATGAATTTTCTGGAATCGTGTCAGCATTACTAACTTGCAAATATGTGAGAATGTTTGTCCACTGTTAGATGTATTCATTTTGGTTTAACTCCTTCATAGGTAAGAACAGAAGCGTACCGGGATGCAATATTGAAGAATCCTAATCTCTTGTGTGGCTCTGTTGTAATGGATGTTGGTTGTGGTACTGGGATATTGAGGTGAGTTAGTAGCGGCTATCTCTTTCTCACTTTGTAGCGGCTATCTCATTCTCTTCAGGAATCTTCTCGGTTGTTTTCAGTTATTGCGTCTAGACTTTAAGACTAAACATGTGATATAAGTTCAAACTTGCGTCTTCTCATCTGGTGGCTCTATTTGCCTATTTTGTTCCGCATTCTGAAGGCTTCCTTTACTTTTCCCTGTCTATATGCAGATTGTTTGATTGTTTATGCCAAATTTTTGGTACTTCTTGTTTGGAGTATGCATGCAATAACCTAATTGCAAAGGAATACTATACATTTCTTTTACCATTTTCCCTTTCCCTGCAGTCTCTTGGCTGCTCAAGCTGGGGCTTCAAGGGTAGTTGCAGTTGAAGCTAGTGAGAAGATGGCCAAAGTTGCAACTAAGGTTAGCTTTCCCTACTTTCTAAAAGGGTTTCATTATTTTTCTCTGTCTCATATATTAATTCTTCTTCCGTTTGAACAATTTTTTTGCTAGCAGATTGCCAAGGATAACAAAGTGTTTCATGATAACGAGCATAATGGGGTACTTGAAGTTGCACACTCAATGGTTGAAGAGCTAGATAAGTCGATACAGATTCAACCTCAGAGTGTTGATGTGTTAGTCAGCGAATGGATGGGATACTGCCTTCTGTATGAGTCAATGCTCAGCTCTGTGCTCTATGCAAGAGATCGGTGGCTTAAACCTGGAGGTGCAATCCTCCCCGACACAGCCACAATGGTAAAACTTCCTTTTTCTTTTTTTTTCCCAGTCCCTCCAATTGGTGCTTTCCTTCTGAAATCATCTTGATGAGTTTTATCCCCTTTTTTCTCCTTGGATCAGTTTGTTGCGGGATTTGGAAAAGGCGCCACAAGTCTTCCTTTCTGGGAAGATGTCTATGGCTTTGACATGTCCTCAATTGGCAAGGAAATTCTTGAAGATACTGCTCGAATTCCCGTTGTTGATGTTATAGAGGAGCGTGATTTAGTGACACAGCCTGCCCTTCTCCAGGTTTGAAAGCTTAAACTTTATTTGTTTTCCGTCAGAAAAAAAAATTCTGAAATTAATTTCCTTGAATTTCTATGTTTCTTTGTTTGCAGACATTTGACCTGGCTACCATGAAACCGGATGAGGTAGATTTCACAGCAACAGCAACGCTGGAGCCCAATGAGTCAGAAGCCAAAACTAGTTTGTGCTACGGTGTTGTGTTGTGGTTTGACACAGGTTTCACCAGTAGGTTCTGCAAGGAAAACCCAACCATACTATCCACATCACCCTACACTCCCCCAACACATTGGGCACAGACGGTCTTGACTTTTCAAGAACCAATCTCAGTGGCACCGCCTACGCATCTGTCTGGTGATGACAGATCCGGAGCCATTGGAACCAAAGAATGTCCCGCCTCAAGCATTCATCTGCGTGTGAGTGTTGCACGAGCGTCTGAGCATCGCAGCATCGACATTTCTTTAGAGGCTACAGGGGTGAGCTTGAAGGGTCAGAAGTGTCGTTTTCCGGTTCAGATATTTAACCTATGAATGTGATCGTACCCAATTGTAAGACTCTTTCTTCCATTTTTGATCTACAACATAGATGAGGATTAACTTCCATTTGCTCAGGATTTTTTTCATAACAAAATTAGTAGGATTTCTAAATTTGGAAAGTTTTAGTAAGATCATTCGCTAGAAGGTCGATCAATGTAAAAGGAAGGCAAGAGTGAGTCGCATAGAAGGTAAAGGTGTATTTCTATTTGCCGAGCAACTTAAACAAACCAAACTAAACAAGTGTTTGTTGAACTGACTCGCCCGTTCCGACCGCTGGTTTCTTTTTTTTTAACAAAGCAATCAATATTCAAACACAAACAATTGACTAGTTCAAAAGACCGATTCAATAGGAAGTGAGAATGGAGTTCAAAACAAACTATTGCATGCATCTTGATTCGTGAAGCAATTTGAACGTGATTAACCGTCATGGTAAAATAAAAAAGAACTAGAAACTGAAATCTTGGAGCTTGTGAAAGGAACATGATAGGAACAAGCTTCAAGATCAGAGGAACAGACCCGGTTTTCAGAACCACGAAGAATTAGCATGCTGAATCATTTACAAGCACAAGTTCCAAAATAAGTAAAGTAGCCACGGTTAAAAGGAAAAAGGATATTTATTAACGCTTATTAGGACTCACTTAAATTTGATAGATTAAGAAAGAGAGACAATAAAAGGGATCCATCCGCTCATTAGCCTGAGGTGATCACTAGAAGCTAAACATAAAAAAAAAAAAAAAAAACTCTCTAGGGATTTACAGATGACTGAAGAGAAGTTGGCGTTGCAAATAGCCAGAAAGATAATTTATGAATCTAGTGGCTCGGTTTTAAGGGGTGCACAACCTGAGGACGATGCGTCGCTTCCATTTTGGTTTTGGTGTTGGTTTTGGTTTTGGAGGTAAAGGCTGTTTGCTACCATGGAATCGCTGACCAGTCCTGCTTCTACGTCAAAGTTTAGCGTCCTCTTGCGGTTGCTGCTGCTACTGTGACACCAAATGAGATATATGGGTTGGTTTTATACAGATCTTATGCATATATGGAAGAAGCTGATGAGAGATGTGTTTTGACTTACTTGTTCAAGCGGTTGTTGATGGCAGATAGGTCCTTTGAAGGGCTCTGGTAAGCATGTGTGCTCTCTCCAACACAAGCATAGTAACTCTTTGAGCTGTGTGAAATAAGAGCATCCATCTGCAAACACACAACACATGGAAGGTTAACCAAAACAATCTTGTCACCTATCTCCTCCTCAAGACTTGGTCATATCATGATGATAAAAGAGTTGAGTACTAGGATCTCTTTACCTTCGATCCCCGAAGAGGAGAAACATAAACATTGCGCACTGCAGATACTTTTTTAGGGGACATGTCTGGAACACTTGGAAACACCGACACCTTTGGCGATCCAGGACATTGACCTGTAAATCCAATATAAGACAAGCAATTAACTTAGGGACTGCATTCATGGATAAAAAGCTCAGGTCTAACAAGAACCTAGCATTTCTTAACTACCTTCAGGCTTATTATTGGCCTCCACAGCCTGGTCGTTTCTCACAGGAACTATCTCCACCAGCAACGGCTTTACGGCGGGAATAAATACTTCATTGTAGAATGTGATGATGTCAACATGATCTGGCCCTACTCTCTGTTACACAAGGCATTGTCACAAGCTTTAGCCTTCTCTACAGATTAACGAGAATTTAAGGACGTATATATATATATACCCCTTGACGGCGACATTGTAACGAATCCACAAAAACGCTGCGGAAAACTAGTGGTTTACACTGTGGTTGCTTCCGATAGTTGTATATGATTTCCCTGAAAGTCAGGCTCATTTGGGATATCTACAGGGTGATCCATGAACAAAAGTGTAAGCGGAAGAGAAGCTATTATCAAGCAGACAACATATAATTAAGACCTTGAATCATTCTGCTCACCTTGGCCACTCCGTAAAAGCAGCAGAGAATGATCTGGTCAATATGTCGATTAAATAAAAGAGAAGTCCGCTGAGCAAGTACATGTTGGAAGAAACAATATACACTCTCCCTTATTTGCTGAGAAAGTTGTAGCCTTTCCACCATTCCGTTGATTCTGACAGCAGCCAATTTATTAATCTGTGGAAAACCATCATATAGTGAATATGACAGTTAATACAGTAGCCAGCCTAATCAATATATCGCGTTTTATGTGCTATATTTCAATTACATCCAACCAAACGATTAAATTATAAATTGTAATGGATTTTAGCACCAAACATAGGATTGACCTACCTTAGTGAAGAAAATATTGATACCAGTCTCTGCACAAGTTTCTCCTCCGCCTCCTGGGTTGGGCCGTGTCGGACTGTACACAAATATCCGAAAAGGTAAACTTAACAAGTACCGGGATATCAAATTCAGGAAAAGCAAGCTAACTTGGCGGACTTAAAATAAAAAGGTAAACTAACTCGCCATTTCTACCCACAATGTACCTAGCAAATGCAGACTGCAACGGAGGTGGCGGCATCTTGGATTTAACGTTGCTTAAGGCCAACAGACGATCCTTTACTGGTGATGTAAAGGAATTGCGTTCAACTAGAATGCTGCGGTAATCAGTACACAGTCTTTTAGGCGATTTAATATCCCCAATTTGTCCTGCGTGGCAGTAAATTTTGGGTAAGAAAATCACACCATTCAACAGCAGGATGGCAAAGGATGTTTCAACTATTTTTTAACTCAAAAAAAAAAAATTACCTGGACATGTTTCATGCTTTTGGACAGATGATGCATGATTTAATCCTTCAGAGAAGTTAATAAGTGCTGCAATTGCATCCAGAGAAGGCATCGGTTCAGCTAGTAATCCGAGCCGATTAATCTCCAATGCAAGCGATGGCCTGGCAACAATCAGAGAGTTGTACATTGAAGAGCCTTTCTCCCATACCATACTCTCGAGAAGCCGTTCCTCCAGTGAGTTTAGATGCCGTCTCAACTCTCTAGGCAGAGAATCCTCATGTCTAATGAAACTCTCTATAACCTTGCTGAGATCAAAGGCTGTGATCCCAGTCCTCTCCAGAACAGCCGGGAACAGCATTGTTATGGTTTTGTGGGTAGCCAGAACCAGTTCAGCTGAACAAGCAAGCATGCATCTATGGAACCTCTCATTTGTCAATAAAGAGTTTAAGTTATTTGCATGCAAAATCTGAGCTTCTGCTTTACACATTGCCTCAAGAACTCTGTAGTATAACTTGACAGCTTCTAATCTCCGCTGTTCTGCCCATATGTCATCCATCAGGTTAACTGGTTGCAAACCTCCGCTTGCACATCGGCCACCAAGGGAACTATTTGGAAAAATAGCTTCCAAGATTACATGTGCTCTTCGTGTGACATCACTTGTTATATCCCTATCACACGATTTCAGGAAATGTTCCAACCCAGGAGAAGGTTTTGGCAGAAGTGGACATATAACAGTCCTGAGCCATTTGGCAGTTGTCATTGCTGTGCTCACTGGTGTTGCCGTCAACTTGTTAGCACCGCTAATACCATTTGTCTTAGCGGCAGGTGACTTATGAGGAGAAAGTGGGCATATAAATGTCCTCGCAGGTGAGCTCAAAGAATCAATTTTCCTCTTAACACCAGTAATATTTACAGCTCCTGCAGATAAGGTTCCAGATCCCAATACGCTATCCTCTTCATCTATGAACAACCTCTCATCAAGTTCGCCTTTATTACAAACTCCATCATCGTAATCTTTATCTAGTGTGATCAAGCTAGTTGAGATGGATGCCTCATCCAGTAAATCCTCAAAGTAGGTCAAGCCATCTGAAAATGAAACTCCATTGTTGAAGAACATTCAGGTAACGATTCAATCAACTCAAAAGACTTTGTGAAAGGAAAATGTTCTTAGACCAACCTGGGTCAATATTATCTAGCTTGTCGTTTTGGCACGTTGATGCTGAAGCTGGCTTCTTCTTCAATATCGTTTCTATCAAATTATTTGCCTTGTCCAATATTGTCCTCAACTCATCTTCTGAGGCGTCATATATCTGGCAAAGTGATGCAACCAAGTCTACATCTTTGTCACCTTTCTTAACTGAAATTCATCACAGAAATGAGAATAGAGAACATATATTCAATGCCACCATGGTTATAGGGCCAGAAGAAAATAAACACTTACCAAAGCGTGAAGAGTCTTGGGTGCTGAAATTTCTAAACCGATAAGGGATGTGTATGATCAAAATAGCCTGATATTGAAAAGAAAAGTTAGGCTGTACTTATCTACATTTTGAAAATGAAGCGTCTGTCATGTAATAAAGTAAAACAAGATTAAAATAAATGACAGACTAAAGAGTGCTACAAGGTAGTCACTAACCAATATAGAAACTAAGCCATTAGTGCATGTCACAAGGTCTTTAAATCGACTAAACGCATGGTTTCGGAGTGCCAAAAAGAGTAACCATCCAAAACGGTAACTATCCGGCAAATAATTAGCAGAGTTTGCTGAGGTCTTTTCTGCGTTGGCATCATATGTCAAGAAGAATTCCTGGTACCCTCGTTTGTAGTATCTGTTACCAAGAATAGGTACCAAAAATCGTTATACATACAAGACAATTCACTAGAACATATTCACAGGAAGACCAGAAATCTGAAATTCTAAATAATGATAATATGGAAATTTGAAGGAACAAGCCCGTCTTCTAATTATTGCATAGTGAGAAAGTTTGCTTCTCAGGTTCAGGTATTAGAACTGTATCTATGTAAGCCACTATCATGCCATAAAACAAAGAAAAATGACAAAAGAGTGCAACACAGGAGGGGAACTAAACTCACCTGCTTAGAAGGCTGAGATGCACAAAGTTCGCCTGCACCTCCTTTGCCTAATAAGTAAAAATAGCAAAAGGCAACACAGGTTAAGAGAAGAAGTAAAAATTAGCAAAAAGTATATACAAAGAGTTTAGGCAGTACCTGAAGTCTGTTCTCCCAGTCTGCACCATAAAGTTCACATAGCACAGGACCAGCCTTGACCATAAACTGAGGTAACTCCCTAAAGAAATCCACAATGCTGAAACAGAAACAAGGAATATTATCAATACTAATGTATTAAAAAGAAAGATAAAAAGGAAGGATGAATTGGGCATCACGTACTTAAGCTTTAGAGCCCTCAGTATCTGACACAGATTAAACCCATTATCACCAGACACTGACTGACCATCCACTTCTTTTCTCACACTAAGCATCTTCACTGAATAGAGAATAAACGCAAACCAGAACCTATCTACCTCCTCCCGCTAATAAGCAGAACAACAAAGAATTAGTCATAGTGAACCATACTGTTGAACTGATAAAGGAGAAGAGAACCGAAAAAAAGTATTTCACCGTTCCACTTCCAATGTTAGACATATTTGCTGACAAAATTCGTTTGGTTTCTGTAAACAACTTCAAAGCTTCATCGCAAACGCTCCCTTGAAGAGATAGAACTTTCTGCAATAAGAAATTAATTATAAGGATTAGAGCTTTCTTCAAATCATCGAGAAAACTCAGCGGTAATAATGTATGATATATGCAATTAAATCACCAAAGAAAGAGTAAGACCTCGCATAAGTCCAAGAGAGATGCTTCGCTTCTTTTTCCATTGGGGTCAATGGGTGGAGTCACTGGAGGCTGAACTTCTTCCATAGTCTCCAACGCAGCTGAAAACATGATAAAATCAAGCTAACTGTTCTTCCCAATAAACTGGTTAAGTGAAGAAAACAAAAAAAAAGAGACTACTTTTCAAGGCAATATGATTCGTTAATTATACAAATTGAACTTCAATAGGAACCACATCAACCCCATTGGGAAGAAGACACCGAACCAAAATTCCAACACATGAGAAAAAAACTTGCAAATTTCCCGATACCTGATTTTGGAAAGACGAAATTGGGGAATAAACTCATATTCTTAAATCCAAGCAAAAATTCCCCAATTCTGTCTAAAAAAAATAATGAATTTTTGTTGTTCCTAGGAGAAAACCCACGAAGTTGCAAAACCAGCGAAACATGGACCCGGAAATAAAATTCAGAGACATGGATATGCAAAAGAGAAAGATCTTACATTTTTGTATCGCAGATCCCGAAACGTAGCTGTTTAAAGCTGAACAGAAGATCCAACTTTTAAGAACTCCCACTGCTAACGCCTCCTTAGGAAATCGACGAATTAAAGATGAAACAGTGAGAGAGATCTCCGTAACTCCTTACCAATCTCCCTCTTCTGACTCTCTCTCTCTCTCTAGACTGGGGTGTTCTGATTATGCGGCAAACCCTAGAAAAAGAATATATCTCGCGCGGGAAAAACAACACCGAGTATACATACACATGCGTATACAATTATATACGCGCACTATCAACCATTGATATGTCGACACTTACTCCTCTGTGACCCAATTTACCGCCAAAACTTTCTTACTGTTGCGTGAAACGCTGGGAGGGAAAGATTCGCCGTTACGGCGGGGTTAAAACAAACGGAGTGGGACATAAACGGCGTCTGGGTTTTCGTGACCGCGACAAAGCCTCGTGTAAGTTATGATGGGACCCACCATTATACGACGCCGGTTTTAACTGTTGTTTGGTTGGATCTCGCCGAAATTACATCTCTACCATTCGGGAACGTTTGGTTGCAAGAGGTAGAGTGTTCTATTCGCGGATGGATTCAGATTTAAGTCTTGCTCGTCATCATTGACTTTGGATACACTACACTAACCAGAGGAATCAGATATTCCCGACACAGCCAAATTCCGACTAGCTCATGGCGTCACCATCTGATCAAACGGCGAAGATAATCGACGGAAAGGCGATTGCTCATACCATCCGATCAGAGATCGCCGAGGAAGTTCGCGATCTATCTGAAAAACACGGCAAGGTAGACGCATCTTATACCAATCATAGTCTATTTCACTGTTTTAGCACTGTTTAGGACCCAAAGATATGATCTTCTGTTCTATACAATGAGTGTCTTAATATTTATGTGTCTTTGTATAATCATCTCATCTCTTTCTAAACAAAGCGTGATTGATCATAAGAAGATGATTGGAATATTAGAATTTAATTCTCTTTTAGCTTTAGGCAGCTATGATAACATCTCTTATGTTGAAAGAGCTAAGCAAACTCAAATGTAAGCTCCATTTCAGTTGAATCAATGAAAACTGCGTCTGCGTTGGTCACTTCTAGTTCTAGAAAGATTTTTTTGCCTTGTTAAGTTCATGAAAACATTACTTTTGTGGTTTTGGTCAAAATCTTAGTATACTCTGTCTAAATGTCATACAGATGGTGCGCTAAGTGTATATGGTTTAATATCATTGTAACAAAGCAGAGAGGAAGAGTGAGTGTAACAAACGGTTGGATTTTATTGTCCTTATGCTTCAATCGAGTCTGATTTTACCTTCGCGCAGGTCCCAGGACTAGCGGTAGTTATAGTTGGGGTACGGAAGGATTCACAGACTTATGTGAATATGAAGAGGAAAGCGTGTGCTGAGGTTGGGATTAAGTCATTTGATGTGGACCTACCAGAGGATGTTTGTGAAGCTGATCTCATAAACAAAGTTCATGAACTAAATTCAGATCCGGACGTCCATGGTTAGCTTTATTTTTAAAAATGCATGATTTTGTATGTCTCATCAGTTATCATTAATCTAAACTATGAAGGATAGATTGGAACTTGAGTTCTTTGGTAAAATGCGAACAGTCTTTTCTCTCCTGCACTTATATAAGCTCTGGTATTTGATATACAGGTATATTAGTTCAACTCCCACTGCCGAAACATATTAATGAGGAGAATGTTTTGGGTGCAATCAGCATTGATAAAGATGTAGATGGCTTCCATCCTTTGAATATCGGTAAGCTAGCCATGAAAGGCAGAGAACCCCTCTTCCTTCCATGCACCCCAAAGGTATCGCTCCTTCTTTGCATACAGACTTCAGTCTCTTTCAAGAAAACGTCGGCGAGAATTCACATCTTGTTATCAATGACGAGTACCAAGAAAATTTGCCTTCATGTTTTTCTTCTGGACAATTAATGAGGTGATTTGTTGTGTGCAGGGATGTTTGGAACTCTTAGTGAGAAGTGGCATAAAGATAAAGGGGCAACGAGCAGTTGTAATAGGTCGGAGTAACATTGTTGGTTTGCCCGTTTCACTTCTCTTGCTCAAGGCTGATGCTACTGTTACAACTGTACATTCTCACACCAAGGATCCTGAGGCTATCATACGGGAAGCTGACATCATTATTGCTGCAGCCGGACAAGCCTGCATGGTCATTTTCAGACATTCTCATTGTCTTTTATTAGAAGATAACCTAGTCTACCAATTGTAGATAATGCAGATAGTTTTATTAATCCAAATACACTATGTGCCTTGAATTTCAGATTAAAGGCGACTGGATAAAGCCAGGGGCTGCAGTAATCGATGTTGGAACTAATGCAGTAAGCGACCCGAGCAGGAAATCAGGATACAGGTTGGTTGGAGATGTGGATTTCGCAGAAGCTTCTAAAGTCGCAGGTTTCATAACTCCGGTCCCTGGTGGTGTAGGCCCAATGACAGTGGCAATGCTGCTCAGGAACACCTTAGACGGCGCCAAGCGGGTCATTGGCCAGTAAACATCCTATTGTATGTAATAAAGAAACTGGAGTTTATCCAATTCTATAATTGTGTGGCTTGATGACATTTTTCCTCTTAGAAATTTAAATTCGCATTCCCTGTCAGTATTTTATTTCCCGCAAATCAGTACAACACGAGGTTGGCATCATTTTACTAAAAAGCATGATGCTTCAATTTGTATTTTTCTTGTCTGCATTGATTCAAGATCATGTACCATATTCATTGAAAATCTTAAGCGTATATAATCTTATTTCATGAAGAATTTTAACACTATCAAGTCAAGCATGCTCATGGTAAGGCAAATTCCAAGTACCATGGGTGCTACAAGCGATATTGAAAAACTCTCACCTAATGTAGACGCTCTAGGTCTATCGGAAATAGTTTACAGCATCTTGAATCTTTACAGTGGCGGAAGCATCCGGAACAAACTTTTCATGCTTTCTGCAGCAGGGGAAAAAAACAAAAAAGGGTATGCTTTGTAAGTAAAAAAGAATGGTGCAAGAAAAAAGGCGAAGATAGTAACTACACTGTGAAATCCAAACCTGCACTGGAAGATACAGCTTGAATTCCGGAGGAAGCTCCTCTTCAGAGTAGAGACGGTCAGCAAAATATATCCGCCTGAGACGGCAGTTAGCATGAACCTGAACTCGCAATGTCATAATTGGTCCCATAGGCTCTCCTAGTAAGATCAGCTAAGTTCAGCTGGATTTGATTCCATCCCTCATCCATCTTCAGTGGCATTGTGCAAATATATGGCTTCACTCTAGTGACAGACTACAAAAAAAAGTTTATTCCATAGAAAATATCAATACTAGTAACAACAACCATATTTAACAGAGATAGACATTCCGGCAAGCTTATACTACAATTAGGTAATCAGCATATTTCTGAGTAATGTGGCAATTACGCTACCAACTGTTGTTAGTATACTAAATTAAACATTATCTGGAACCTACCTATTAATCTATGCGTTTAACTAAGATTGATCTTGATTAGCAATTGCTTGAAAAAAATAACCAATGACCCTAAAAGAAGCATAGAAAGTACAGAAGAGGTTCTGCTGTAAATCAACATTCAGAGAAACTAGTGAGAGTGAATGAAGAAGGGAAAGACATACAGACTTGAAAGTTAGAAGCTCGGAAACGCCGGCGCACATTCTTGTCATCCAGAATCTGAATCTCGAATGAGAAATATTTCTTCATATTCTTCACTACCAAGACCAAGAAGGGAAGTTTGATACCAAGAGTTGCGGAAAGATCAGCGGGACATGTAATGTATGTAGACTGGATGTTTGATCCAACTACTTCAAGCACATTGGATTGAATGTCATCATCATGGCAACGCTTCACATGGCCATCCTCAACTATCAATCAAAAAAATAAATAAAGATGAATAGCTAAACCCTAGATTTTATGAGCTTGTAGAGAAATTTGTAGCTGAGATAAAAGTTCACAGCTTTGAATTCATACAGCTGATTTGAGGATTATTGGAAAAAAAATCACAATACCTAAGATTCAATTAATGAAATTTAGAAAACCTATTTTATAATCAATCGCTCACCTTCTTTATCCCATATCTGAAGAGGCTTACTTCTGGAAGAAAAAAAAAAGTATCAAAACCATCGATGGTTAAGAGAAAATCAAACGATTCCAATAAATCAAAAACTAAAACGAAAAGGTAACAAAAACATACCCTAGACTGTACAAAATAGACAGAAACCCAGACTGAAACGTGTTCTTGAACATCTTCCTGCTTCGTAAATTATATAAATCAATTGATTCGTTGAAGGGCTTGGGCCTTGGCCCACTAATAAAGCCACGAGCTACCCTTAGAGATGAAACTTGAAAGACACTAGATGCCAATTTTCCAGTTATCTGCCCCCTTCACCAGGGTAAAACCAACGTGCCGTTCTACCGCTTATCATATGGCACGTGTCATCTTCTCCACAAATAATTCGCCACGTGTACAATAGATATCAGCCAAGCAAGACACGGTTCTGTGATAAAATGACAAATTTGTCCTCTAACAACCACGTTATCCTCGCACTGCTTCATAAGGTCATTTTCGGAATGACAAAAAGGAAGGGTCCAAAATTGTGCAACTTGCAGAGTTTTTATTTCCGCCAAGATCGACTTTGGGGACAAGAAAAGATATGGAAATACACGTGGACGAATGAGGAGAGTGCTTTAGATGGAGGAAAGATCTGATCCACAAATATCGTCTATGAATTCTGAGCCACGAAAACAAGATATACCTCACGCGCTTGTTTTCCTCTTACCTCTCTCTCACCTCCTCGGAAGTTGAAACAATACAAACACAATCGTCTCTCTTTTTTTTTTTTTGCTTACAATCGAAAGCTACTCTTCTTTCTTAATCTGAGTTTCTTGATTTGGATCTGATCAAATTTCTCTCATCGGTTCACTACAAAGTGAGTTTCTCTCTTTTCTTTTGGATAGTATTCCTTGTTAGATTCATCATGCTCATGGGTTTCTGAAATTAGTCTTTTTTTTTATGATAGATCTATCGATCATGGATTGTTATTCGGGAAGGAACTTTGAAGAGCTTGTTGTGCCTAATTATCAAGAATCATCATCAGAGACGTACCCATCTAGTGGTATGTGGGGTGGATGGAGCATGAACTCCCCTGAAGCTGCAGAGAAATGTTTCGATTACGATTGTTTCAGTGGAGAAGGATTGTTGTACAGTCAGATGGGTATGAGGACGAGTGAAGAAGAAGAAGAGTGCAAGAGGTCAAAGGCTTTCTACGGTGCCTCTTCACTTGACGATTTCGAAGGAATCCAACAGATGGATGATATATTCTTGTACAGCCACTTTCTTTCATCATAACTAATAAGTGTGTATTTACCACTTTCTTTATTATGTTTTCCGATTTAATTGTTGTTTTCTCTCTCTGTTTCCGGTTTTACTGAAGAAGTTCCATTTTGGAGGATGTTCCAGGGAATGATGGAGATGTAAATCGTACTTCCAGCAGCAATAACAGTGTCGGTTCTTCCTCTATGTATGGTAGCAGGGAAGTTCCCATGTTCAATTGTCATACCATGCCTTTAAAGGTAAGAGATTTATCGATTCTATGTCTTACCTCCAGTTATCGAATTGGAGCTGATCTGTTAGCTTTGAGATTACGATGTTAAAGCCTAAGAATCCTCCTTTTTTATTTACTGGTTATATAGGGAGAGGCTCCATTTACAATCTCGGATCTGTCTGAAGAGAACATGTTAGATTCACACTATGGGGATGAACTGTCTTCTGAAGAACTCGTGTTGCAGGATTTACAGAGAGCTTCACAAAAGGTGAGTTCCGCGTTTTGTATATTTTAGTTGATACAATGGACTTACTTTGTAAGGGTTGTAATATATATACTATTGTGTGTCTTTGGAAAAAAACAAATTAAAAAAGGGTTTCTTTCTAGTTAACTGATGAGACACGAAAGTGTTTCCGGGATACGTTTTACCGGCTTGCAAGAAACTCTCAAGAGAAGTTGGATTCAGTCAGCACCGACTCAGAAGAGTTCCATATGCTAGCATCCAGATATGATTATGGTGATAATACCAGGTATAGATGTTTTCTAATCCACACTTGAAATGAAATCATTTTGGTATTCTTATGAGGAGGCTGATCAAAGTGACAGTTGTTTGATTGCAGGTTTAGTAGAGAGGAAGAGATCGAATCAGAAACAAACTCTATTGATAGAACCATCGCAAACCTCACATTCAACAAGATGGAATCCAACATAAGCAACTTTCCTCTATCAGAGAGAGTACAGTAACTTCTGCTGGATCCATTCTCGCCTCATCATCTTCCTCTCGAGTCTTTTTTTTGTTACCGTATGTGTATATGTGTGTGTATATATAGATGGCTTAAATGTTGCAAACTTCAGTTTTGATCTGTCTCAAAAGAATCTGGTTCCTTTTAATTCCTGCAGTAAGGTTTTTTACTTTATTAGTGTGTGACAATGCTTAATGGTCTAAGACTCGATATGAATAAGAGCCTCATGTTTCAACAACTCCGAAGCATTGATTCAACCATAACCAGCATATGAACTCAAAACAACACTCATTGAATAGGCCTTGAAGTGAATAATCAGGAGAGTTTTGAGTTTTGTAAAGATTCAAGCAAACCCGGAAAAAAAAAAAAACAGGAGACAGGAGCCAATGAAGTTTCCATGGCGACGAGTTAATGACCAACAGGTCAAAAGCCAATGGCATCATCTGATATTTACTGCATCCACTTCATAAACTAGCCACAAATTCTTAGGCACAGCTTCCTTCAATCCCTCGTCTGAGTAAAGGTGATTATCATGAATGCGAATTGGTGATAAAAGAAGACTTATATCCCTCGGTATGTCATAATGGTTTCAGAGCATGTCTAGATGTTTCTCTCAACACATTGAGGGATGGTGGAATTATGAGTCTTCTCTTATCACGAATTCGCATTCATGAGATGCAGCCAAAATCTTCAAAAGATATCAGTCATCTATGGGTTAAGCCACTATACCTTCAACACCAATGCTGAGACCTTCTATGACCTCTTCTCCACCTGCAACTGCAAGCAGCATTATAATTAATGGTATAAAGTAAAATAAGCTGATTATGTGTTGAGGATGAGAAAAACAACAATGATAATGAGGATTCTACGGTATCTATGGAATCTTTGGTGCTTCTCCCACTACACCGTGAAAGACACCAAGAAAGAGAAGCGGAAGCTTAGTGGAGCTTCTCCAAAGTTTGATTCAAACAATTTTCCAGTGTCGTGAAATTGTTTGAATCAAAAAGCTCCATTAAGATTCCGCTTAATTAGGTATATAAGATGTCAATACTCACTTTTTCCCTTTAAAAAGCTGACCTGAAACAGCCATCAATGTTTTAAAACCATTCCAGCCTAATGGTGCTCAGAATTGAGACAGCATCAAGATTGCATACGACGTACAAGTATATAAGATGTCAAAAATACTCACTTTTTCCCCTTTAAAAAGCTGATTTTCCATCTAAGTTTACTTTTTTCAATCTCTTTCAATAAATCACTTTAAAGTAACAAGACATCGTAAAAACACGATACGAAATTACATACTTTCATCATCATCGGTGCTAGAGACGTACGTGTGAACCGCAGCGGCCAGATGAATCGTCGTCATTTATGAATCTATCGATGTGGTCATAATCATCACTGCTAGATTTCTCCATGTCTGTGTCAACAATATGACTCTCTTTTAATTAATTCACGGATACAAAAAAAAAACAATCTATGAACAAAAATAATCAATACACAACAGATTCAGAAAGAGATCGAGCCAAAACGAAACTTGAGAAGGAAAAAAAACAGAGAGATCACTGATTTAAGAGATAAGATTCACGAATGATACCATGTAGAATTGATTTTATGTTGGGTCTATCAATAGTAGATGGACATTCAACATAGGCCTCAAGAAATCCAAACATTATTTAGGATATATTAAGGAACATTTTCAAAATATCAATTTTAAAAAAATTGTTTCATAAATATTATATATTTTTAGAAGTTTTGAAATATCACAAAAACAAACAAATTCTAAAAATAAAAAAAATTACATGACTAGCACTTGTGTTGTGCTGACCATTTCATAGTTGAGAGATGTTTTGTGGCGGTTTCAAAGTCGTCGATGTGTTAACATCAAGACTGTAAATTTGTAGTATTCGCTTGGAACACACACCAACCAAAAAAAAAAAAAAGGAATTTATTTAGGAATTGACCTGGCCTCTACTCTTTGTGGCAGGCAGGTTCAAGTTTACAACTTTGGATATGAAAAATGAAATGGCACATCTTCTTTCAATCTTGAACTGAATACGAAGCAAAGAGAAGAAACATCACTTGGATTCAACTCTTGTTTTAAACATCCAATGTCTTCTTTGGCTAGTCATAGGAATTTTTGAAAACTTTGAATTGAATTTACTTGGAACAATAACAACAAAGTGAGATGCCAAATCTTGTATCCACAATATTGAAATTCTGTGAGTATACACATACAATTACATACATACTTGACAAAAGCATACATATCTGATGGGGAATTCTCAATCCTTAGGCCAAACACTAACCTTCTCCTTGTCAATCTTGACAAACATAGCAGAGACAGCCGCAACGAAATAGATCTGAAGAAACACGACAGAAGGCGTGTGGTAATTCAATACGCTCTTACCCGTCGCGAGCTCGACCAGAAGCAAAGCCATGAGCCCTAATCCCGCAATCCTCCCGTTCATCCGTTCGCTGTATGGGCTAAACCCTAATTCCACTTTCAACCCATCGGAAACCGGCTCTTTTAGACTCACCGGCGGCAAATACATTCCCGATGCTTTTGACGCAGGCCCGCTTGTCCCTTTCTTCGATTTTCTCACCTCTGCTTTCTTCCCCGTACCGCTTCGGTATCTGAGTCGGATGTTGGAGAGACGGGACTCGAATTGGTCGGGATCCGAGCCGGACGTCGTTTCTGAGTCGGGTTGAGTCTCCTCCGTGGACTCGACGTCGGTGGCGCGGACGGTGAAGATTCTCGGAGCATTTGGCTTTCCAGCGGGAAGAAGGCGTAGAGATGGGAAAGGGTTCGTGATTCGTAGAGGTGTTATCGCCATTTTTCTTTCAGCTTCTCTATCTCTTTCTCTCTCACTCACTCACTCTCCTCTTCTGCCTCTTTGGATAAGAATTTTTTTCTTTTCTTTTCTTTTATTATATTTTTTTAGTATTTTCCAGTTTCTATGACTTTAATTTTTGTTTTTCTATAAGAGTTAAAGAAGTTTTTAGCTTAACTAGAAGAGTGGTATTCATTTTTTTTTAAAAGTTTAACTTACTACTATAAGAATATTAATTCCAGTTTACAAAGCCAAGTTAAAAAAAAACTAATCATCTGAAGGCTAATCATAAGATAATTAGAATTCTAATAAGAAAATTCTAATCAAAATTCTCTATTTACAGAATGGAATTGACTAATCGGTTTTGTAACTATATTTTTTCTATAAAAAAATGAAATTCGAAGTGGAATGACTAGTTGGATTGGAGATTAGTTTAATATATATATATCTGAAATTAGAAAAAAAAATCTTGGAAATTTTGTGAAACCATAACTCGATAGAGGGCAATAGCATAAAATATATTTTTTGATTTATAAAAAATGTTATTTTGACACATTTTACACATATTAATAAGTTTAAAGATCATATTAATATACTATTATTTAATATATTTATAATTAATTTAAAATAATTTAAATACAAATGTGGTTAATTTTGGATAAATGATAATTTTGAAAATTAATTTTAAAAATTGCATAAAAAATGTAAAATGATAATTAAAAAAAAAAATCTAAAATAATATTTTTTGTGAAACAATGGGAATATTAAGCTGGAGATTAGTTTATTAAAAAAAGAGGAAAAGTAAGAACATATTTTAAGTCACGCGATTGACCACATGGAGATGAGTCATACCTTCTTCTCACTTTCCCATTTCAATCTCTCTCTTTCCTTCCCCCTAACTATACATCTCAACACAACCAGCAACCTCTCTCTCTTATTCTATCTTCTCTCTTATAGCTTCGAGCTTCACTCATGGCAGCCTCATCCTGTGCAGATGGTAACCGATCATTTCTGATTTTAGTTTACTTTTGTATAAACATCCCTCCACTTTTCAGTCTTGTCCCATACGATCTGATCCGATTTGGTTATTGAATTTTTTTATTCCCTGTTTGGTTTCTGCTGGGCTGGAAACACTGTCCTTATTTAGTTTTAGGCAGCCTCAAATATTATTCCCTTCGGCTTTGGTAGTTGTTTGATTGTTTGCGTGATTGTCGGAGAGAATATTCAACCCATGTGATCTTCATGGTCCCTTGTCTTGTCTGTGGAATACCGAACCAACCCATATGCTTCACTTGTATTTTGTAGCATATATTATAATAATAATCCCAAATGATAGAAACTTGATTGACGGAATGATGATATTTCCCTGAATTCACATAGATGTGTGTATATATTCCAGATTCCAGATCTAGGTAGTTGAATTGAGGTTTTTTTCTGTTGAACTTTTTCCAGGTGAAAGAGATATGGAGAAAAGCGGAATGATTCTACAGTCGAGTGAGAATCAAAATCCTATGACGGATTCTTCACCAACACCTTCACCGTCTGCAACAGCTACTGCACCAGCTTTGGTTTTGTCTAATTCAGGCAAGAAGATGGACCAAGCTGGGAAGAAAAAGTATGTCAAGCAAGTCACGGGTCGCCACAACGACACTGAGCTTCACTTAGCAGCTCAGCGGGGTGATTTGGCTGCTGTACAGCAGATTCTCAAGGATATTAACTCTCAGATGGAAGGGACTCTGAGTGGGGAAGAATTTGATACTGAAGTTGCAGAGATCCGTGCATCCATTGTGAATGAGGTGAATGAGTTAGGGGAGACGGCGCTCTTCACTGCTGCAGACAAAGGCCATCTTGATGTTGTCAAAGAGCTGTTGAAGTACTCTAGTAGAGAGAGCATTGCTAAGAAGAACCGTTCTGGATATGATCCGCTTCATATTGCTGCCATACAAGGCCATCATGGTAATGCTCCGCACCTCTTTGATCGGCTTCGCCAACTGTTTCTTCTATTATGTACTCATTCATGTAAATAACAATAATTGTTTCTGGCAGCTATCGTTGAGGTCCTGCTAGATCATGATTCGACGCTTAGCCATACATTTGGGCCATCGAATGCAACTCCGCTTGTGTCTGCAGCTATGAGAGGCCATACAGAAGTTGTGAACCAGCTCTTATCCAAAGCTGGGGATTTGGTAGAAATTTCTCGGTCTAACCATAAAAATGCCTTGCATCTAGCTGCAAGGCAAGGGCACGTGGATGTCATAAAAGCTCTGCTCGTCAAGGATCCTCAGCTAGCAAGACGGGTTGACAAGAAAGGACAAACTGCACTTCACATGGCAGTAAAAGGGCAGAGTTCCGAAGTGGTGAAACTGCTGCTTGATGCAGATCCTGCCATTGTTATGCTACCGGACAAGTCTTGTAACACAGCGTTACATGTTGCCACCAGGAAAAAACGAGCAGAGGTATGCAACATCACCCCGAGTGTGTGATTCATTTCGATATTTTTTTATTGGGTTTTCACATTTTGGCACATTCTTGCAGATTGTAGAACTATTGTTGTCACTGCCTGATACCAACGCCAATGCTCTGACCCGGGAACACAAGACAGCACTTGACATTGCAGAGGGGCTTCCACTCTCAGAAGAATCGTCATACATAAAAGAGTGTCTTGCTCGTCGTGGAGCTCTTAGGGCGAATGAGCTGAACCAGCCGAGGGACGAGCTGAGAAGCACTGTCACCCAAATCAAGAACGATGTTCATATTCAACTGGAACAGACGAAAAGGACGAACAAAAACGTGCACAACATTTCCAAAGAACTTAGAAAACTCCACAGAGAAGGGATCAATAATGCAACCAATTCGGTAACTGTTGTGGCTGTATTGTTTGCAACTGTAGCTTTTGCTGCTATATTCACAGTGCCGGGAGGAGACAACAACGACGGATCAGCAGTGGTGGTGGGCCGAGCATCGTTCAAGATCTTCTTCATCTTTAACGCAATCGCATTGTTTACTTCTCTGGCGGTCGTGGTGGTCCAGATCACATTGGTGAGAGGAGAGACAAAAGCTGAGAAGAGGGTAGTGGAAGTGATCAACAAACTGATGTGGTTGGCATCTATGTGTACATCTGTGGCGTTTCTTGCATCGTCATACATAGTGGTTGGCCGTAAGAACAAGTGGGCAGCTGAGCTGGTGACCGTAGTTGGGGGTGTGATAATGGCTGGTGTTCTTGGCACCATGACTTATTATGTGGTGAAGTCAAAGAGGACAAGGTCGATGAGGAAGAGGGTTAAGAGTGCGCGCAGGAGCGGTTCCAACTCGTGGCATCATTCAGATTTCTCAAACTCAGAAGTGGATCCCATTTTCGCAATATGAGATGCATAAAATTTAATCATGTATATATATTGTATTGGTGAAGAGAGCTAGACTAGACGATTTTGTCTATAAAGCCTGAACATCAAAAGGCAAACACAATTGTCATAACTAAAAAGTGTAAGCACTGCTCAACTCATTATGTTCCAAAAACAGTTAACCATCACTCTCTTTGTTGGGGAATTAATTCTTGGACCTCATGCAGAATCTGAACCAAGCTTTGCGGCTGCTTTACTTTATGTCAAGCTTTGTTTGGAGAGCACAAAAAGTTATCGAAATCGAGGAAACACAACACACAGCTACTATTATTTAACTTAGATCGAGAGAGAAGAGTAGTCGCAGCGCAAGTCACAGAGAAGAATGGATAAGTATACTGTTTGCTGATCCAAAAACCAAAGAATGATGCAAGGCTTGCTTTTTTAGTTTATATTGGCAATTCTCATATGAACAAGTCCCCCTGTTCACAAGTAGTGGCAGAACAGCTATTGAATAAGATATCTACATGAAGTATAGAACTTGCAGACAAAGCCATGGAAGTGAAGTCATTGTAGAAATGAACAAAATCAAATTGTTAGCCAAGAGTTTGAGGCAACAATTCAATGTAGACTGTTTAGAAACCAAATCGGTAGCCATGAGTTTCCGAAAGACTTCAAAGAACAACACATTTGAAGGAAGTAAAATTGGGGATGCAATGATTTTTGAAAAGTTTACTTGTTAGATTCTGCAGTAACACTCACTCATTAGGCTAGCTGCAAAAGAGGATTTCAAGTCCCACAACAAGATTGATTAATTCACCATTGGATCAGCCAATTTTCTTCTAACAAACAACAGTATAACATAAGAAATCTCAATCCAATTGTAACAAAACCAGAAGAAACAACACTGGTCTGAAAATGAAGTTCAAAAATTATTTTGATAGATTGGTTCGGAAAGCACAAACACAAATGGGGATGTTTCAGAAATTGGAAAATTTCAACTATGCAGCACTCTCGTTTTCCGACGCGGTTGGTGCCTGCAACGTATTGACGAGATCTAACGCCGGCCAATGCAAAGCACCGAACACCATACCATAGACGTCGGAGCGAGATGGCATCGTCTCAATAACCTTGTAATCTTGAGGAGCGTACAATTTCTCCTCGAAGACGGCACCGCCTAAGTTATTGTCGAAGAGCTTCTTCTCTTTCTGGAAATCGACGAAAGTCTTTAAAGCGGCAGGGATATCTTCGGTTTGCACGAAGATCCAAGCGTTCATACCCTTCATACATGGCTTCAGAGATTCCCATTTGGTTCCTTCTAAGGCTTTGAATACAAGAGTGTTCTTGGCGACGAGGAGCTTCGTATTGCTGTTTTCCCGGAGAATCCCACGGAGCTCTTGTAGCTGCTTCACGCTGAGGCCGTTGTAGTTGATTCCGGTGATAAAATGGCAGTTCTCGAGGTTGATCTTCGTCTTCCCTGCAACCAGCAGAGCTCTTCTGAGGCTAGACATCGCGGAAGCTCGAAATGACAAAGCTAGGGTTGATGTTTACACACACAGTGGTCAAATTGGACTATACGGAGTTGGGCTATGGATTTAATAAATTTTATATTAGTATTTTTTTAATTTCTATATTTATAAATTTTGGTAATTAGTTGTCCAAACAAGTTTTTATATTCAAATCTAAAACATCCTTCACTGGATTATTAGGCAAATAACAACAACAGAGAGCTAAAAAGGTTCAATCAAATTCCCCAATCAGAGATTGTTGTATCGAATCTGGTATCTTCGAAGCCAATCTTCACCTTTCTCGTAGTCCATCTTAGTAAATGCTTTCCGCAAGAAGTTCAAATCAGCAGCAAACGCAGATGCTCCACGCCACGCATCTAGCACTGGATCCATAGCTCGAACCACATGTATCGTTGATCCACACGGTCTTATCATCCGCATCCCGCATTCCAACCGCTCTTTCATCCCCGGGACAAGGCTGCAGCCACCCGTCATCAGTATCGAACTCGTTAGCCTCTCCTCTAACTCTCTATCATCGTGTGGTAACCTTCTGATCGATGCACCGCTCATCTCGTCTAAGCCTACTTGGTCAATGCCAACGAGGTTTGGATGGAACAAGATCTCAGGACACCGGAATCTTTCGACTCCAATCACTATCTTGTAGTCTTCCTCTGTTAATGGACCAACACGTTGAATCTCCCCTGATGTCTGACTCCACTCTCCCTCTGCTTTCTGCACAAATGTTGGGTCGATTTCCTGAAGCCTGGATGACAAACGAGCCAACTCAGCCTCGTCTGAATCAGGTCGTTGATCATCTTCGTCGTGATCCTTGCTCATAAGTTTGTAGAGCTGCCAATCTTCATCTCTAGAACCAAATGTATCCTCACCTTTGCCTCTATCAAAGGCTGCTGTTGTCAGCAGCCGCATTCTTTCTCTCTGTGCAGCGCTTAGTCGTTCGCCTCGCCCAACACCTCCAGACTTGTGATTCCCGTTTGTACTCGATCCATTTGTTTTCAGACGTTTCTTTTCCTCAACTCTTTCCAACACTTCCTTGTACTGAGCTCGCATCTCCTCTAAGTAAACCTCTGGGTTCACACTACAACCAGAATAAGTTGACAACAACAAAAATGATTACTCTTTCCTCCTTTTTTGCTCTCAAACATATTAACTAATAAATTGGTTACATACCGACGTCTTTCCTCCTCTAATTGATTTCTTCTCTCTTTTTCCAGTTCCTCCTCATTGCGCTTCTGTCTAGCTCGTAGCCGGCCCTCTGTTGTTGTTTTAAGAAATATCTGTCTCCTCTTGTCCTTAAGCTGCAAGCAAGAAATGATTAAACTAGATTCTCATATGAGTTAAGGATTTCACACTTTTCTGGAAACAAACCTGCTCAGGTGTAAGCATATTGTCGGGGACATTCATAAGAGGATACTTTTCATTATTAAGAGAATCAACGTTCTCTTCGCTCTCATCTGGTTCATCCTTCGGCTCACCCCTTGCTTTCTTAAGCGACTGTGTCACTTTTGAAACAGTAGATTCTAGCTCTTGCCTGGACGCATAACCGGTGTCTGACAAAAAGGATGGAATATCATCCTCTTCAACCTGGTCAAGTTGATTCACAAGGAAACGCAAGCTGCGCAATTCATTTTCCATTTCATTTATCTTGGACGATCTCTTTGCTTCAGCCATTTCTCGCAGCCTTTGACCTTGTTTTTCTCTTATAGCTGCCTTCCTTGCAATCTCTTCTTCTGATGGAGGAACTTCGATGGGAGGAGGTATCCATGGAAGCTGCCAATACCTTGTTTTCTCTTCAGCTTCTTTTGTTCCTTCCTGATCAATGACGATCATGTGGTTTTAGTTTGCTAGCGTCACAGGCTACCTAAGAAAAGAAACGAGAGAAATTAATAATCAAATTACCTGGAATTTCCGAACTTCAGAAGCATAGTCAGGAGAGATATAACAGTGTTCCAATTTCAAATCTTCTGCCTTCTCCCAAGTAAACCTAGACCTTTTGTGAAGTTGAACAAGGAGAGAACAAAATATCAAATCTTTAAATGTGGGGAATCACATTGAGATAGATAGATCCAGTGGAAGCACTCACGAATGAAAAGGGTACTTTAGTGACAGAAGCTGCTTTAAATAATCAGTGACATGATATCCACCAATGTTAGTTCGGCAGGATCCTTTATAAACAGGTTCTCCGTCGACAAACTGTAACCAATGAAACCATGTACCAGATCAACACCAACAGATAAGCATTATCAGACCAATGGCTGAGTATTTCCCGGAAAGGAATGGGTTTAAGACAGAAAATGAACATGGATGACACCAGCTTGCATCCAACGTAGTCACAGATACATACCGGAATGGCATGTGTTGTAGTGAAACCAGGACAGACAACAATTCCATCTTTTTTACATATCCCATGTAGTTGATTGTACTTATAGCTGAAAGCAGCATCCACTCCAAATACTGTGACAACAGAAGGGTTAAGGAATTTTAATGAAGCAATACACAAAAGAAGCGGTAGTCATTTTATCAAACGTAAGACAATCAAATTCAGAAACCAAACATATAACTTAGATTCATACCAACTGCAGGCACTCCATAAGTCTCAAATAGTAGTTCTGCCATTTTGCTACGAGATTGAACTGGGTTGCAAACACATTCTGTTATTAGGATTGGATGATCAATCTGCCCTGCCATCAAATGACGTTAAATCAAGAGATAAAATTCTGAAAATGAGTACAATGAAACACAAAATCAAGAAGGAAAAAAAAAAAATCTAAGACATACCACTGTTCCATTAGCCCCCAAACGATCAAAGGCGAAGTCAAGAATCTAAAAACAGAGGAAAATGAAATAGATAAGTGCCACAGGTTCTTCATTGATTGCATTAACTAATGAGCACAAACGTAGGAGGAATATTTCAGAGTTACATTTTGGAGTATGATCCAACATATAGAGCCTAAGAAATCACAACAGAAACATCAAAGAACTTGGAATACGAGAATCACGAGATAACAGTTAAAACCATCCAAACCAAATACAAAATGGTATAGAGAGCAGACGCTCACAAAAAGGCATGGTGGAAGCAAGAAAATTATGGGAAAGAAATAAATTACAAATAATACAAACAACACAAGTCCTTGTTGAATAAAGGGGTTTAGAATGCGTGCGTACATATTCCATGATCTCAAATTGATAAACCACGTTGCTGTCAAAAGGCGAACGTGGTCCTGAGCGAGTGCAATCAAAGTACTTCATCAAGGCAGGATCCTGGTCGCCAACAATAGTAACAGTTTCACCTGTACTAAAAAGAAGACCATTCTATACAAGATCATTACACATGGAGACAAACACATAGATAAGAATGTAGAAGCAAGGTAGTAAGAAAATAAGTTTAAGCAAAGTAAGCATAGTCATATATCTCTGAGCTTCAAGCAGCCAAAGAGACTCAGCACTTGTAGTCCAATTAATTATTTAGGATCACGAAGAGGAAGAAATATGAAACATATCATTAGACTCATTGGTTACTCTAGCAGCAAAGGAAGCAATTAAGAGGTAGACAAGAACTAAACACCGATAAAATGGCATGATGCACAGTTTTCAAGACCTGTAGCTTTGTGGCGCGGTCTTTGCACGATATTGCGGAAAATAACACGAGGCTCAGTTTCTCCTGCCCACCTGAAACCCGAGAGAAATTCAAAATTTAACACGATTTAGTGGAAGAGGATTGATTATACACGCCAAAATCTAACTCAGGAATTAGGGTTTATGGTAAAGATACCCGATACGAAAGTAGGAGGCGCCATTATCGATAACAATGGGAATCGAAGATGGGAAGATATTGTAATCAGTCTGCCTACGTATCCTCGAAGCGAACGGCATGCTCAACTTCCTTCAGTTTTTTGCCTTGGCCGCCGTCGTCTAAGTAATCCCGTCGGCTAGCGCTCCGGTGAGGAAAGAAGATAGAGCTCCGTGACGTCGATTATATTCAATCAGGCCCAAAGCCCAAATGTCGATTTAGTAAGACAATAAATATAATGATGAAGTCATTATAAACGTAAGCCGTCTTAGCTCAGTGGTAGAGCGCGTGACTTTTAATCCCGTGGCCGTGGGTTCGATCCCCACAGACGGCGATTGTTTTTTTAAGCGTTAATCTTTTTGTGCTTATATAACCGACCAACTTTTTCGAGCTGATAAGCCCAACGGACGAGGTAAATGTCATATACGTTTTTGGGCCTTTTGATTTTCTTCACCAAAATAATGGACACTCACTCAGTCTTCACTACCACATAACAATTAGGGTTTTAGGTTTTCCGCACAAATCACTAAGCTCTCTCTCTGTCTTTCACTTCAATACACATATTAGACATGACTACCGAAGAGAAAGAGATCCTCGCCGCCAAATTGGAAGAACAGAAGATCGATGTAAATGACTATCTTCTCTCTCTATCACCGCGGTTTTTTTGTTATTGTGTTATCTTTAGTTGAAAAATAACTAGACTGGATTCAGTTCTTTGATATGTTCGCACCCAGATCTTAGTGTTTTGCTACGTATATGCTAATATTGGAGCTATGCAATTTTAGATCTGAGTTCTATATTTTACAAATTCTCGGTTTTCCAATCACTTTTAATTAGAGATAGATTGGCATAGAAATATGTCTGATTTGTTGTGTTTGTGGATTGCTCCGTTTTGCTTGTAGCTTGATAAGCCTGAAGTTGAGGACGATGATGATGAGGATGATTCCGATGACGATGATAAGGATGATGATGATGCAGAGGGTAAGTCCTCTTACTTTTGCTTCTTTCAATCAAGATTGTTTATTTCCTTTATCAATATACTACATGTTAGTTTACATCTTGGGGGCAGATTTATTGATTCTCAGAGTATGTGTAAGATAGATAGGTATTTGGTCGAAAAAAGCTTGAAATGAATCTATTTGGGAAGATTCTTGCTCGTGGGTGGTTGAAAATATGATTCTTGTTTGTGGAACTACATGTTAATGATCTTTCATTCTAGTTATTGAGTTTAACTTTGGTGAAACAGGACAAGATGGAGAGGCAGGAGGTAGGTCAAAACAAAGCAGAAGTGAGAAGAAGAGCCGCAAAGCTATGCTGAAGCTCGGGATGAAACCCATCACAGGTGTCAGCCGTGTCACCGTCAAAAAGAGCAAGAATGTTGGTTTTTTCTTTTGGACATTCCTTCTTTTTCATTGATTTGACTTTACACTATCAAATGTATTGATAAATTGTGGGGGTATTGCTTTGGATCACAGATCTTGTTCGTCATATCAAAACCTGATGTGTTCAAGAGTCCTGCATCAGACACATATGTAATCTTCGGAGAGGCAAAGATCGAGGATTTGAGTTCTCAGATCCAGTCGCAGGCGGCAGAGCAATTCAAAGCTCCGGATCTCAGCAACGTGATCTCAAAGGGTGAGTCATCTAGTGCTGCAGTGGTTCAGGATGATGAGGAGGTTGACGAGGATGGTGTTGAGCCAAAGGACATTGAGTTGGTGATGACCCAGGCAGGAGTGTCTAGGCCAAGGGCGGTGAAGGCTCTCAAGGCTGCTGATGGAGATATTGTCTCTGCCATCATGGAGCTTACCACCTAAACCGAAATCATTTTCAATTTAGATGTGGTTTAACTTGAGTTATGTACCAGAGATTGTCGAAAAGTTTTCGGAAATTTTTGGTTTGAATGTTTTCTTGAAGCGATTTTCAATGTTGTATCAGTATAAACCTCATAAGTTATTGAATTTCAGTTTGAATTGATATCGAATATGAAGTGTTTGAGTTTACACATGAGTTTCTGACAAATCCGTCGGTAGAAAATGCTTCTTCTCACTTATCGTAATTTGTCTTTAAACGAAGTTGAAGGATACTTTAGTTTAGTTCCTGACCCAAACGTGCTTCATAAGCTCATACCCTAATAGGTGAGTCTATTTATAATTAACCAAACCCAGAGGACATGAGATTAGAGACCTCTTCACTTCATTAAAAAAAGGCAAACTCCCCAAAAATCCTTTCTCTTGCAAAAATCCTTTCTCTTGCCCTCTAATAAATTTGATATGGAGGAGGCGACTCCAGATACTTCCCGCAATGTATCAAGGCTCCCCAAGAAGAGTACAAGGAGATTAGAGGTGAAACACCAAACAAGCCTTTTGAATGTAAGAACCTGCAGAAGTGGATGTGGAGTGTGATTCCACAAGGGTATGGTTTGTGGATCAGAATGGTTTACCCAAAACCAAGACAACGAAAGATTCACACGCAAGAAGTTTCTTTGGTTGCACCCAAAGTGATGAAGAAAACAAGGTCTAAGTAAGTTGCAGTTACTGCTAACAAGAGTAAAGGAGGAGCTAATGAGTTAAGGATTAGTATTATTATGTCTGTTTAGTTTCCTTCTGCATGATGGATGAAAGCACCAATTTCTTATGGAGAAGAAAGTTGAGTGTCGAGTGTACTAATTTCCAAAATAAACACTAGCATTCTCAAAACCAATTGATTCAATAGATAATAACGTTCATCACAAAGATCCCAAAAACATTAAAAGTAGTCATGGATAACAAAAGGAGATGATTCTCCTATCACAAACTGAACAAAGTATAAAAGGCTTGATCCATTGAAATCTGTATGTGCACAGCTGTGTAGATGTATATATAGTCTATAGACATTTTACTTCAAAATCTTTAGAGAGGAACCATCACACTATAGCCACATAATTCTCCTCAAAGATGCTAATCATAGACTATATAACCAGGCATCGTGACACAGCATTCCGCAAAAATAACTGAATTTCATTCACGAATGTAACCTACCTGCGATAGCTGCAACCTGAGCCTCCATCTGTGCAGCCCTGACTTTGGAAGCGGTGGCTCGGTGGAAGAACTGTTCCCTCGACAACAGCCTCACATTCCTCAAGTACTGATCAAACGGAACAACCCCATCTTGAAACGACTTATCCAAGGAATAAATAGCATCTTCAATGGCTAAATCCAAAGCAGTACACTCTAACATCTGCTTGGAGAGTGTGTCACCACATTCAAAGGCATTATCCACGTCCAAATCAACTAAATTCTTGGTCTTGCCTTGGTTCTCCCTAACCCAAGAGTCTAGAATGTCAGTGTTCATGGAGATCACCTGCAATTGCTGTTCAAGTGTTTCTTTCTCCCCCACCATATCCTTCAGACCCCTGTTGAGCTCTTCCTCTCTTCTCTTCAGCCCGGCTTGCAAGCTAAGTAGCTCTTCTGCTTCAGCTTCTCTGGCTCTCCTCATTGAAACAAGATCGCCGTGAACCATCTCCACCATCTTATTGATCGCATTATTCTTGTAAACCTCCGCCGCATCATCTGATTGCTGCTGGTGGTGAACGTGCTGTACCTGCACCCTTCCTCCTCCGCCGTAGGGAGACGGCGGGAACGGTCTGGACAATGACTGATCAGCCGGAGGAGGCCGCGTCAGTGACGAATCGTACGAAGGCGGAGTCGGTGACGGCTGCGGTTGAGGACGGCGTCGCGAGTAGAGAGGCGGATCACGAGCAAATGCGGCGCTGAGATCGGAGACCAGATCTACCAGATTGGAGCTGGGGAATACCCAATTCTGTAGATAAGGGAGAGAGACGAGACCAGAAGGAGTGACATGTGCGTGAGGTCGCTTGATGATCATATCAGCAGTTGGATTCACATAGACGCAAGGAGGATGACGAGGGTAAGACTCGAGTAGCCAGATGATGACAGGGATGTTATAGGTGACTCCATGAAAAGGCATCGGAATCGTCCCATCTGCTTGAAGGAGATTGACGGAGCGGCCATCGTTGTGCGTAAACGACGCTGTTTTGGGCTCTAAGGACGGGTAAGCAGAGATTAGGTTAAGGAGATGTTGGCGGATCAACCACTTGGTGGACTCGTCGTATGGAACGGATGAAGGACCGCGCTGAGATAGCACGGACGAGAGGAATTGCTGGACTTGCTGCGGATTCGACGGCGAAGGAACCATCGCAGTTAAACGATGTCGGCGAAGGAAGTCCAATTTGAAGGAGACGACGGCGAAAAGGAAAAGAGATTTTTGCTTGTAGAAGAAGAAGTAATATTTTACGCGTCTTTAGACGCTAATTACTTATTTGCCCTTGATCTGAGCCGGTTGGATTACAATTTTGGATAGAGCGTTTAATTAGATTAAACCATCAATTTTGTAACCAAAGAGATAATAGACATGAATTAACAACAACATGAAAGAAAAAACAGATTTTTTCCTCAGAACCTAACAAAAGAAAGATTCAAGAGATCATACGCAACATTACATTCCTTTGATACGGCCTTTTTTCAAACTTCCAATATTAGATTAATCCATCAATTTTGTAACCAAATTAAAGAGAGAGTTTTATATTCATACTACTACTACTCATGGATTAACAACAAATGAAAAACAGTTTATTTTTCCTCACAACCTAACCAAAGAAAGATTCAAGAGATACGCAACATTACATATCCCTTTGATACCTCTTTTCAAACTTCCCATAGACGTATTAGCTAGGATTATGAGACATCGTTTACCCACACATAACTGGAGAGTGTCTGGTTGAGGATCGGCGTAGTAGCTAGGCGGCGGAGGATAAGCGTAGTAATCACCCTGTGAAAGATCGTCGTAGTAGCTACTCTGCGGAGGATCGTCGTAGTAGCTACTCTGCGGAGGATCGGCGTAGTTGTTATCCGCTGGAGGATTGGAGTAGTAACTATTCCACGAAGCGTCGCCGTTGTAACTTCCCGGTGAAAAACCGGCGTAGTAGCTACCCAGTGGGGGATCGGAGATGCAGCTATCCCGTGGAGGACTGGAGTGATGACCAACCGGTGTCCACTGAACGCCGACCCCAACGACGAGAGGGTGAGAGGAGTACAGACCACGGTTGTAGGATCGGACGTTGCTGATCCATCGGCTGATGACGGAGGCAGTCGGCGTTACGGTGACGATCAACTCGTTTCCAAAGAAATCGACAGAGTGCTCTTGGTGAGTAGAGTAACTTGCGACGGTTCTTATCGTCGGAGACATTGAGCTTTTCTCTGGTTTGAGAGAGGAGAGAGGGAAGCGGAAACTTTTTTCTTGTTATCGTCCCGAAGGTTGTTTGTTTTATTATGTAGCCGATGGTGCTTTTTAGGTCTTGTACCTACACCGTTGATCTTTGGACACATTTGTACAGTTTATAATCGGACGGTCGATAATTGAGATGCATGTACTGTCACATCGTCAGGCTTTATTATCACAGTTTAGGATTCGAAGGCGAAGGCGAAAGAGTAAAACGTGTAGACAGAGCATAGTTTGTTTTGTCTGTAAACGCATAAAATTTGTAATTAAAAGAGATAAATAATATTCTTACTAGTCATGGGAGAAAATTAACGAGAGAAAACAAGAGTGTCTTTATTCCCACAGCCTAACAAACAAAGACATTACCTTTCTTCTTCAGACTTCCCATAGACGAGCCCAAACACCGAGCTGGAAGCAAACATAAGCATCTAGTGACGCCTGAAGTATCTGATCAAGGCTAAGGTAGTCAACACCCCAATCACTCCTGCTTATCTCCTCATCTACGTACCCTCACTCCTCGAAAACCCATACATATCTCAACAATCTCCCCACACGAACAACCCCTCAGACTCCTACCTGATGCATCTGTGACGTACTTCCTTAAGTCCAGAAGTTCCCCGATCTTTTTTTTTTGTCGGCACTCGGCCACCTTCAAATTTTACCTTCATGGAAATATATTTCAAAAAATTTGAAACAAAAAAAAAAGTAAAGATTTCAAAATTTAAAGGATCTATAACAAAAAAAAAAAAAGAGAGAGAGAATATTTTCAGTTAATGCCTAATGGATTAATTTCTTAGGATTTGTATTTCCTAAATCTAGCTTAGCATTGGGAAATATAACTCAGCTATCATTGATCTGATTAGTGGTTAAATCATGTCCAACATTTAAATGGGTGTATGTTGTTCGTACATACATGTTGAATTCCCCATTTAACAATCCTCTTAATAGCATTTTCTCCAATGTAGTAAAATTCCATAAAATGTATCAAATATTTTGAATTCAGTAATATAGTGCATGAACATTTGGTGATTCGACTTCTTACGAATGTATATATAACACTTCCTTACGAATGTATTTATCTAACCTATACTTCATTTTATTGGTATTATTTAAGACCTCATGCCCTCCCTATTTGCTTTCCCCACAACATTTTTATAAACACTTTAGAAGTTACCACTCAATTAGTTAGTAATCCGTTTCATTCTTAATTAAAAAAAATGGACCAAAGAGAGTATTATATAGAAAAAGGGAGAATTTATCTTAACTCAATAAGACAAACATAGTTTAAAAATAGGAGAATCTTGTTGTGTTCTTGAAATTCAATGTTAAAACATAGTCAATAACAAAGAGACAATGAATGACTTTTTTTTGGCAATGTTGCAGGAAGTGATGGAGGATCCAAAAACTAGCTTCATCAATTGGATTTTCCATATGAAGCATGAGCTTATGGATTCTGCTTAGAAGTCCCATGCGACTATCTATAAAAAAACAAAAAATCATTTTGATTTGTATAATTTGTTTTTGATGAAGATATGGAAATTTAGATCAAGTATAAAATATAGTTTGATGAAATTAGTTATCGTATTTTATCTATTTTATTACTAGTTTGATCAAATTTAAAATCTTCGTAAAGTTTGCTCGATAAACCAAAAACTGTGAAATACTTACTTTTATTATTTTCGTAAACTGAGTATTTTTTTTTGTAAAAATCACAAATTCACGAGTATACGGCATATAAAATACCGTAATATATTTGTTGTTATTACCTAATCTCAAATACTCTTTAAAAAGTATAATTAAATTGTGATTAAAAATCGCCAAAAAAATATATTATCATGATGTGCCCAACAAGGATGCATTATCCATTAATCCTCAAGAAATATCGCATACCAAAAAAAAAAAAAAAAAAAGATGTAAGAATAACTTAAGCCTGTCACGGGAAGACTTTTTACAATCCAATAATAGCTTACTACGTGTATGGTTTGAACAATCCGATTTGTCAGTGATATTGTTTAATGTTGTTAATAGCTAGCATTACTTAATTTAAACATGTCGTCGACCTCTTTATTCTTTTGACCCGAATCTTTGTTTTTATATATTTAAATTTATTTCATTTCTATCGCTGAGATTGTAACAAGGAAACCGCCGTCGCCGGATCTGGTAGTGTGCGTATCCATGAAGTAGACGAAGAATTACTTTCCGATCTTAGAAACGAGTTTCTGTACATAAGATTTGCCCTCGACTTTTATCGGAAGGGTCGGTTTCCTTTTTTTTTTTTTTTTTTTTTTTTTTGATTGGGATTTCAAACCATGAGGAAGAAGCTCGATACTCGGTTCCCAGCTGTAAGTTTTCCGTCTCGAATTGATTATTTAAAGTCCAATTTCTCGAAAATACTTGATCTGTTTTTTGGGGATCGAATTTCCAACACTGTTCCTAGACGAATTTTAGATTTCTGGCGACTTTGGTCTTAGCATATGACCTAGCAATCAATTTCCACCCCATTTTTGTGTGGTTGTTACTGCTTTATTGATATGTATCGTCAAGATCCGCTATGGAATGTTTCATGTAAACTGTTGAATCTCTCGATTCTGTGAGGAATTTAGGTGACTAGTGCTCAAAACGTGTTCTTTATCAACAAAAAATTCCTTCTTGTGGACTTTCACCTATTGGTGGATTGCATAGTGTTGATACTGGATTATTGTCTCTGGTTGAAGCTGGAACATTATATAAGAATTGCAGTTTATGAGCTAGATTTTGTTAGCATTTTTGTTTGTATGAAACCTCTAACGATTTCACAAGTTAGATATAGTGTTGACGATGGCTAATTTTGTCTGAGCAGAGGCTACAATATACATACATATGGTTATTCACGGAATTGAACTTTCCGTTTGAGTGTTAACGTATCATGTTTTTAGTTTAATCGATGACTGTACTGAGCACACTTAGTGTTTCTCGTTTTTTTCCGTTTGCCTTATGATTCGCTTAGTGGGGCAGTGTTTCTTGCCACTTATAATTGTGTTCGTTTTGATGCGCAATTTTCAGGCTCGTATTAAAAAGATTATGCAAGCTGATGAGGATGTTGGCAAGATAGCTTTGGCAGTGCCTGTCTTAGTTTGTGAGCCATCTTGCTATTGTTAGTTTCAGTTTAAAGGTTGTTATACCTTTTTGCTAAATTTCATGTTCTATTATTTCAGCGAAATCTTTGGAATTGTTCTTGCAAGACCTTTGCGATCGTACATATGAGATTACACTCGAAAGAGGAGCCAAGACCGTGAGCTCATTGCACCTGTAAGCAGTAGATTGCTTAACCTTCATTTTTTTGCTTCACTCTGCATGCTAACCTCGTCACTGCCTAGAGAGCATGAAAGGGTTTTGCTTGAATGCATTTAAAATTCTTGAGGTTTCAGATGTTGTAACTATTGATATTCTGGTTTTAAGAGTTAACATGATGTTGTTAAGCGGAAGAGCTTCCAACTCATAGGCCCTATTTTGACTGCGTCCAACACCGAGAGGATGTTGTTGATGTTACAGAACTTTATACCACAAATTTGGTATAAAGTTCATTTTTTTGCTCTTCTTCTTCATATGATTTTGGTGATACTACTGCATCCACGTTTATTAAAGTGTTTTGTTGTTTACAGAAAACATTGTGTGGAAAGATATAACGTGTTTGATTTTCTGAGGGAAGTTGTGAGCAAGGTGCCTGACTATGGCCATGCGCAAGGGCAAGGCCATGGGCAAGGTGATGTTACTATGGATGATCGCAGCATCTCCAAGAGAAGGTTGTATCTTTTGGCTCCATATATTCTGGTTATTTATTTGATAAGCCTGTGTCAAGCTGATGCCAAATGGTTGATTAATTCAGGAAGCCTATCAGTGACGAAGTGAATGACAGCGACGAGGAATATAAGAAAAGCAAAACGGTGAGCATTCTTCTGGTCCATTCATTTTAGCTCTCTCAGTACCATTGAATTGTTGGTATTGTGCTAATCATTGCAGCAAGAGATTGGTAATGCTAAGCCCAGTGGCAGGGGTGGTAGAGGGAGAGGACGAGGACGAGGTCGTGGTGGACGAGCTGCCAGAGCAGCCGAACGAGAGAATCTGAACCGCGAGATGGAACTTGAGACCACCATGGCGGAACAGCCACCTCCTCAAGACAGTATCCAGATGCATGTGTCAGAGTCATCACCCCAAGAGAATGAGAAGAAGGATGTCGATGGTGGCATTGCAGCATCAAACGAAGACACCAAGCAACAACTTCAAAGTCCAAAAGAAGGCATTGACTTTGACCTCAATGCTGAATCTCTCGACCTAAATGAGACCAAATCGGCACCAGTCGCAGGGACAGCCACAGCCGCAGAGGAATATCCGGGCTGGCCTATGATGGAGTTGGGCAAAATAGATCCAGCACAGCTTGCAAGTTTGGGTAAGAGGATTGACGAGGACGAGGAAGATTATGACGAAGAAGGCTAAGGCAAAGCAGCACCAATAGGACATAAATAGAGTAGCAGCATTTTGCGGTTTGTCTAGAAAATGCTTCTTCTGTCATCAAAATCTTTTTCATGTTTTCAATTATTGTATTAATCAAAGATTGTACGCCATTTCAAAACTTATTTAGTTCTCCTGATATGTTATTTAAGGGTTTATAGTTGCATCAGAAGTTAACATATCTTACAGAGTACGCAAACACACTCAATATAACATAAACAGAGGAGAGGACTAGTCATGGTGTTGCTCCATGTGGTTGAGATGAAGAACACCTTCATGGTTCTTGTGAACCTCCACCTTGAATTTTTCCTCCTTTTCTCCTCTCTTCAACTTGAGAAGCATGTTGAATTTTGCAGCCTCGCCGGTGACCTGAAACCATTATTTTTTCATTGATCATTATAACTTTGCAATCACCAACTAGGACACCAATTCGGAACCAATGTTGCTTAAAGTCTTGCTACTTCCTAACTTCAACACCAATTCGGATTCACTAGCACCTGATTTAGTTTACTTGTAAGATGAATTCTTGCAAACACTGACAAATACTCTAATGAAATCAATGGCGGATAATATTATAATCTTCAGTTTAAGGTTGAAGCAAAGCCATACCTCAGCGTTAGCATGCACAACCTCCTGAAGTTCATAAGGGAACAAGGAGTTAGACCTCTGCTGGATGGTCTTGACAGCATGCTCAGCAACGTGCTGCACTTCTGGATCATCTCCTGGAACTTCCCTCCATCCAGATTCATGTTCATCTGATCAACAAAACCCAATTTTCATGATCAAATCTTACTTAACCACAATATTCTGCTTTACTATCCCCTGAAAGGCTGAAACTATCGATACCCTTATCAGATAATTTCTCAGATTCATACCTTTCTTGCAGCCAAGGTCGGAGGGAGTAATGGCAGGGGCATCACTGGCAGGCTTGAACTCCTGTAACTCCTTAAAGTTCAACCATGGCTTCACCCACACTTTTGCTTCGTAAAGCTTCTTCTTCCCAGCCTCGATAATCTCCAGAGTCAGGTGATGCATCGTGCCGGCAACAACTTGTTCTTTCGCCTTCACCACTCTCGCAAACTCGAGCAGAGCATTCTACCAGATGAACAAACGAAGAAACCAAAACGTCATCCAAAAATCAAATGACTCCCGCAACATAATCGGATATATAAACACTTGCTGAGATCTAACACTTAGCCAATGGAAAACATTAACAGGCAACGATGGCCGGTAACTGAAAGCGAGTTCAAACAAATTACTCTAATCGCGCTTTGGATCAAACAAACATCATAGCAGAAACTCATATCGAGACGATAAAGAGAGGAGAATTCGAAGATAGAAGAGAGAAATGGAACCTCCTTCTTGTTATGCTCATCGACAGCGAAACGAGCGAGGCTCTCGACCTCATCACTGTTCTGGTTAGCAGGGACATCGCGAACGCCGCCGAGCAAGGCCATGTCTTCGTTGCAGAACCCTAAATCACTGGCGATCAGAGAGGAAGTGAAGATTGAGAGAGAGAAAACGATGAAGAAGAGTAAGAAACGGCTTTTCATCATCCACCTTTTATTTGGGTTCGGTGCTGTATTTTTAGATATTTTCGGTGTTTAGTCGCCAAAATGTCAATTGCGAAATTTTGGAATTAATCCTCTGCGGTTAAAGATCCTTGGACCCGCGCATAAAGGTGTCCAAATTCGGTTTTGGTTTAATTGGTATGGTTTTGAATCTTAAATCCAAAATTAATTGGTATGGTTTTGAATTTTAAGTTTTTACTTTTGTCGTATAAAAAATATCTTTTTACATTTTCAATACAAAATTTTGAATAAAATTTCAATTTTAATCTTGTTATTTTAATGTATTAAATAAAATAAAAATTGTTTAATGTATTAATAAAAAGTAATAGTGAATTTTTAATAATTTTTTAAATATTAGGAAGCAGAAGAAGTATACCCTTGCTTACACTCGAAAATGATGCTGGAGATAGCGGCACGTTATACGAAACGTGTCGGCACTTAAACTGCCTTTTGAAACTTGTAATTTATTACTAATTGTTGTACTTGAAAAATTCTCTCCTGTTTTGTCTAACAAAGCCCAGTTAAAAGCCCATTCCAACAATCATAAAACAAAATCGCAAATACAACTTTAGGGTAAAAGAGTTTTATTTAGTTTGATTATTCATTGCCTTGTTGCTTTGGATACAAGAAAGCTGAATACTAAATGTATGCCTTATTAAATAGCAGCGTCGAGGAAGAAGTTAACAGAAGCAAAGGACCTTTGGTTGTAACAATCAAGATTACCTCCAGGATTAACTCCAAATATGTTACAGTACCTCTGATAAAACCCATTCCGATCAGCGACTCTCGGATCTTGCCCACGTCCACACTCTAACCCACCGTTAATAATATTCGTAATCACTCCGTAACCCGGTAATCTCCCGGCGGCACGGTCGGCATCTGACGGCTGCCACTGACCTGCGATCACGGCGTGGCACGACGGTTTGGGAGACTGAGGAGTCATCCAGAACCAAATCGCGGCTTTGAAAGCGATCACTGCGTCGCTGGAAACAAGGTCCGGGTTGTTCAGTAAGTCGGCTCCTATGGCTCTGCCACACTGTCCGTAATTGTAGTTCCACGTCAGCTGCATCGGTCCTCTTCCGTAGTAGCGTTTGCCAGAGGCGCATGACCACGTGGCGCTCGGTGAACAGTAGTCAGAAGAAGGACTCTGTTCTTGCTTGAAACAGTAACCCCATGAATATGGTCCGTCCGGTGCTGTCGGCCACCCACCTTCACACATGTAACCGTCCATTTCATTATAAATATTTATATATATTTAGTCACAGCTTTAATCGATCACGCTATTTATTAAATTATACAGACAACAATAATTAAAGCCTTTAATTTTGGCCGACAAAAAAAAAAGTCTTTAATTTTTAAATTGAATATGATGCGATAAAAGTTTGCTTGTGTTTGTTTACGTTTAGTATATAGTCCCTTCCTGGACATCCGATAAAAATAAATATGTTTAGTATGTATTTTTCAAATAAATCTATAAACTCAAGTACTAAAACATTGTTGGTCATAAACGTTAAAATATTTTTGTTTGCGTTTGGTGATTGGTTTTGCGGTTTACAAAAACGATTTATAAAAAAACAGTTTTATGTTTCAAAAGAATTATTATTCTTAAATTCTTTTCATGTAAATTCCAATGCAAAACTTTTGTTTGAAAATATCGAAACATAAGAAGTGATTACCGGTGGTTTCGTGTGAAGTCTGACCAAAGAAGGCAGCGATCTCCTTTTTCCTGGCGGCGGTGTCTCCGGTGGTGCCAAAGCCGGGGAAAGAATTAGCGGCGGAGAGAAAGGCGTCATAAGTGTAGAAACCTCTAGCGGGACAAGCACCGTCGTTCCTATGCTTAAGCATGTCATCGAACTGAGATCTTGAAATGATGCCCGAAAGATCACCTGTGGGGGTACCGCCGGGAGTACACTGGCTTTGGCAGCCAGGCTGCTTACAGTAAGCTTCGGTGTTACCGCACCATCCGAACTCGCTGCAACAAAGACCGTTGGGGCAGAGTGCTCCTCCGGCTTGTCGCCCACATTGCTCGGCTAAGGAAAATGATAGAAGAAGTGAGAAGATGAGAAAGAGAAGTAGATAAGTCTTCATTTTGCTTTGATTTTTATGGTGTTTTTTAAGACAATAAGGGTTATATATAGTAGCATGCAGGATACAATAATCAATGAATGTTAATCACCATCAAATTTTATTATTCTCCATGGTTAGATATATGTTGGGTGTGGAGTATGGCTATGGACAACAACCCGTATTGGTAGGTTTGTCTTTTTGTTTAATTTTCACTTTCCGTCGATGTTGTTGATGTTGATTTTGTTTTAACTTTTGGTGATTATTTACGTACATGTTTTTATAGACATAATTTTATCTATGTTTGTAACATTTAATGATAAATTTCTATATCGGAAACAGTGCTAGATTTGGTAGAAGCTTACCAGTTTTAGAAGACCAAAACGAGTTTGGCACTAAGCGATCTCATGAGTGTGTATTTATCACATGTATATACCTTTTGTTGTTAAACACATATATACATGACTTATATATACATACATGACTTTATTTTATGTAAAGACAAGTCAGAAGGGTTGCAAGAATAGTCAAAAATAGACATGCGTAAAATATCTAATTATCATGAATATTGACAAAAAAAAAAGTAATTATGAATATTATGAGTCATGACCAACTTTTTCAAAAAGAAATTGAGATTTCGAGAATGGATTATATATAAGGTAACGTATAGCATTTCCCATCTAATTGTTATAATGACTCATCAAGACTAAATCATACAAATACAGTTAATATTCATTCATGGCATAGAAAATTCCAACTACTCATGACGACCTTCTCTCTCTAGATCATTATTCTAATGTTACAATTATTGAATTATTGTACACAATATTTCTTTTTTGTTGGTGTTACAAATAATCTAATCTCTCTCTATATGCTATAATACACGATAATCACTTTGAATAGGTCATCAATTTCCATCACTGTGGACTAAACAATAATGTATAATAGATATCTTATTTGACTTTCATGCCTAGAAACAATGGTAAACCAAATCTAGGCAGTTGCATCTGGTCACATGGCTCACTATTTGATACTACAATGATATTATTCCACAAATGATGTCAAGATGATGAGACCCTCCAAGCAACTTGAACAGATGAACCACTAATAGTTATAACAGTCAATGATTTATTTGTTACATAATTGTATAAATCGAAGTTATAAATATGACAAGGTAATAATATTATTTTTCATTTTTGTTGGTCACTCCGGAAATGCAAGAAAAAAACAAGTAATGTCTAACTGGCTTCAAGTTCTCCATTAATTGGTCCTGACTCTCCCAGTAGCGTCTTGATTGCTTTAATTTTGCATAATCTCCATCCTCTGCTTCCTCTCTCGTCTTCAAGGCTCATCTACTTTGTCATATCTCTTTACTTAATTAGTTTGATCCAATTTATTGCTCTTATTTTTATAGCAAACTACTACGTCTTTGATTTATTTTTCTTACTAATGCAATTAATTAACCACTAATTATCCATTATAAAAAATTAACCCTTAACCATTTATTATCCTTTTCAGTGGAAGTATTATAAGGTTTTTGTATTGTTAATTTGTAATTACCATTACATTACTTAATTTAATTTTATCTTGATAGAAATTTAATTCAAATGTAGTTCGTCTGGGATGGCTCTCGCAATTCGTCGACGATTCCTTCGCTGATTGTCCGGCGAATCCATTGAAAGGAACTATGACCTCCGTCAAAACTGAAACCTCGTTTCTCTAAAAACTAAGAAGCAAACGATCGAGAGTTCCAACTCTTTTCGTCAGAACTTGAGCACCGATGCCGGGATCATATCAGCAAATTATCGACACTGATCGTTGTGTTGGAAATTTTTTTCTTCGTTTTATTTTATTTTCTTTTATAAATTCTTAAATTTGTTTAAAAAAATATCAAATTTAGAAAATAAAAGAGGACCAAATTCGGGTTTTATAAGATAAATTTTATAAAATACACATATTTAATAGTTTAAGTATTAAAAATATAATGATTAATAATTTGAGTATTAAAAATAAAATGGATAATAATTAGTGTATTTTTTGGGGAGCCAAAATAGTTTGTGTATATTTTTTTCCAAATTTTATATAGTTTATGTATTTTAAAGGTTTTTTCCTTTTCTTTTATGGTCACAGGCTCGCATTCCTAATTTTATTTGAAATGGGTTCGGTTCACTCTTAGACATCATCTCTACCGTACACGTGGATGAATGAAGGATCATCGTCGATTTTCGATTGTTTTTCACGCTTGAAGTCGGTTCCTGGCATCTTTAAGAAGCGAAAAAATAGACAGCAAAATCAGTGTGAAGTCGAAACGGTACAATGGGAGATACGAAGAGGAATAGCGAGACGGAGAAGGTAGAGAAGATAGAGAAGATAGAGAAGAAGGAATCAGGATCTATTGGTTTTACAGAACTACGTGACGATCTCTTCCGTGAAGCAGCAAAACTCGTCTCCGAAGATCCCTCCACCAAAATCGCGATCTTAATCACTCCTCCTTCCTCCGAATCTGACGTCTCTATACATTCCTTCGGCTACCCCTCTGTCGAAGGCGTTATTCAAACTTTCCTCGAGGACAAGTGTCCTGCTCCGGTTCCAGAGGATGACGATGACGATGATGAGGAGGATCTGTCGCCTCAACGGTTTTGGTGGGAAGATGATAAGCTAATGAATTCGATGAATCCGGAGCAATTGAAGGCCGCCTGTGACAAGATGTTGAGACTGAAGAACCATTTGAGCGCCATTAGAAGAGGTCAAGGTTCTGGGAGCCAGGAGGATCTTCACAACGACAAAGCTGGACCCAAACCCTAAGGCGGTTCCATATTCAAGTCTTTTTTATCGCCGGTGACATCGTTTTAGGTTTTATAAGTTGCTAATTCTTATCGTACGGCTTTATCTGTTGTTAGCTAAACTATAATGTTAATTTTTAATATTAAATGAGTCGTTTCTTCCATTTTCCATTGCGGTTCTTTATACATATGCGTACGAAGAAAGATCATCATCCTTATGGAGGCTTGAAACAAAGAAATGGGAATCACATTTTCTCCGCTGGTGAATTGTCTTATTTACAACAACATTCTATATCGTAAAAAGAATCGGAGCGCTGAATGTCTTATTTCTCGCTGGTCAACAATGGCTCCTTTAAGACAAGGCTAGTGTCGGATTCACACCTTCTCCATAAGCTTGAATTGCTGCTCTCTTCAACATTTGTGGGTGTCTGGTTTGAGCTCTCGACGTAATGAAGACAGACTTGGACGGCATCGTGTACCCTCACAAAGTACCATTCTTTGCCAATCAGCTCCACAATGCCTGATCTTGCCAGAGTCAAGAGAACCTCTTTGTTCGGGTTCGAAACCGCAAGCTGCTCCATTGAAAACCAACACAATCATCACAAACTCAGAAACAAGTACTATATCAAGGATGATGATATCAGTCAGTGTTTTGCACCTGAATACCCCTTGTCTTGTACTCCGCGTACAATTCTTTCAAGGCTTCTACGGCACTTGAATCTATGTATGTGACAGCTGCGTTACATCCAAATAAATAATACCCATTATCCATCAAGTAACTATGCAAGTTCAAAACATGAATTAGAAAAGTTGGGGCTTACGAGACATTTCCAGGATAAGAAAGTAGATCCTCTCCACCTCTGGTCCCCTGTTACTGTGTTTATCGGTAGCTACTTCATACTCTCTTAGCCTGCGATTTGGAAAAACAGTTATACAGGGTTCTGTGGGATCATAACACAAGGCAAAGCCAGCAACCAAAGGTCACTTTCACCTGTCCTTGATGTAACTTATGTTGGCAAAATATATGGGAGCATCGATTCGAACAATCACAATCCCATTGTAAGTGTATGCCTCTGGGTACTGCTTCATGTTTCTGTACACAGTGGTCCCTGGAAGACGCCCCAAGACAGCTGCCAAGCATATGTAATGGAATGTAATCAAGAAGATGAGTTTAAAACCATTCTAAGAAACAACACAGGCAAATTGAACATTGGCTCATCTTACCAATATGGGGGTTTGCAGACTCGTGAATAACAAATGCAAGTGAAAAACCAACCTGAAATTCCAAGCATTGTAACTTTGTGAATCCTTACTTCATCGCACGATTCATATAGATTATCCTACTAATCAACATCATCACTCCTATTAATAACAAAGTGAATCTGAACATACTCACACCAACGAGGACTCCGATCTCTATTCCAAAGAACAAAGTGGCGGTGCTAGTGATGGTCCAAAGAGTAAAATCTCTCTTGTCCACGAGCCACAGGAAAATAGCCCCTTCATAGTCCACCTACAATGGTAAACATCCAGAAAGAGTAAATGTGAATATTTTTGCTCAATAACCAAAGGCAGCAGTACACATGTTCTGGTGGGTTGATTTGAACTTACCAAGCCACTAACAGCTGAGATCACTATTGCTGCTAAAGCACACTGTGGATGTGACAAACAGGCAGGAGTTAGAAGTCAAATTATAGTTTCAGAATTCTCCTTATGTTCATATTTATAAGGAATCTTTGTGAAGTTGAAAAAACGAGCTCAAGATTGTGGAAGTAGAAACATTCACCACACATCAACCTGTGGTATATATTTGAACACTGGGGTCAAGAACAGTAGAGAACATCCAATGATGATGCCTGTTACAAGGCCTGATAGGCCAGTCTTAGCTTCACTTTCGCTATTCACCGCTGACCTAGAAAAGGATCCTATAATGATACATTCAGGGAATTAATAGATTCATCAAATTCAGGGGATGACTGAAAAGTCAGAATTATCAGTTTTTTTTTTCAAATTTATCAAAGAAAACACACAATATATTGTCACCGATTTATGGCTTTACTCATCTCAAGAGTCAAGATAATGTACCTGTAGTCGGATATGCAGAAAACAATGACCCAAATATATTTGCAACACCAAGACCAAACAACTGTCAAGTTACGGAAGAAACAATTGGAACTCTCAACGACCATGAGAAGTTGAGATCAAAAGAACATTGTAAAACAACATTTTATGGTAACAATTAGACTAACACTTTATTTTCTTTATTCTATAGGGGTTGTTACCTCTGAATTTGAATCCAATTTGTATCCGTTTTTCGCTGCTAGTGCTTTGGCAATACCTACAGATTCCTGGATAAAAAAGTCGAAGTAGCACATCAATATATAGCAAAACATGCGCAAACTGCAGCTGAACATGATCAAGAAACTGTCTATTCTGCTTCTCAAGAGGTCAGATTACTCTATATCTCAACATATCCATCCATTTACAGATTTTCATGATTAGGTTCAGCTGCACTTTGCCGATGTCCACTTGGAAGAAGTCAACGACAATTATGTCTCACCAAGATGGCCACACCAGTTATGAGAGCCGCTGTTGGAAGCAATAATCTTGCATGATTAAAAATTTTGGGGAAGGCAAACATTGGAAGGCCCTGAGGTATATCTCCCACCTGAAAAATCCTATAAGCTTTGCAATTACTGCTAACACTTAAAAATTATGTAGCTTAAATGACGAATTATATAAGATTTTTTTGGCTATTTAGCAATCTGACCAGTGAGATGGAAGGTGCATGGAAAACTTTTGCAATGGTTGTACCAAGAACAAGCCCTGTGAGCGGCCCTGCAGCTCGTACGAACTGAAGTTCCTTGTTTGCTTTTCCCTGCCATGGAACATCATGCTTTAGCATAATAAAAGTAGGGAACACACGAACTATCCTGCTAACATGGGAAAGAGCAAGGCTCATACCACATGCTTCATTACTAGAAGGATCACCAGGATGGTAGACCCCAACAAGAAAGGCGGCCACTTAAACTGCAAAAAAAAAAAGAAAACCAGATGAAGTTATACAAGTAACCATAAGAGGTCAACTGAGCCACAAAGAATTGCAACCCGAAAAAGAATCCACAGACCAATATCTCCAGTAAAAGGATGAAAGACGTTTAATGTCAATTTAAGGACCTTGGGGAAAAGAGCAGAGTATTTAAATGTCAGCTCATCCGAAAAACAAAGTTTCACCTGATCAGCTCCAGCTATTATACTCTCAACTAGTGGCACAATCTTGCTGCTCCGGGAAACGTTATACCCCAGGAAGTATTTCAGTTGGGATAATCCAATCACAATAGCTGAAGCAGTTGTAAATCCAGAAATGACTGAGTGACTTATGAAACGAATAAGCCATCCAAGCCTGGGTTGGAAAACACAAACGAACGACTTGTTCTAACACTTACAATAATAAATACAGGACATACTAGCACAAGTAAGCTAAAAGAGTAGTAGAAGAGTATAATTACCTTAAAATCCCCATGATGCACTCAAATATTCCAACCAGAAGAGCCAACGAAATGGCAAGCTCAGTGTATAACTCTTGAGATGGATCAACAATTCCACCCAAAGCATTAGAGACTAGAAGAGAAACCAATGCCACAGGTCCAATTGCAAGCTGACGAGATGAGCCGAATATGGCATACACAAATACCGGCACAAATGAGGAGTCTGCACCAACAGATACAACCAAACAAGATTAACAATTAAATGCTAAAGTGATACTATCACATCGATGCATTCATAAAAGGGTCTGAATCACAATGAACTCACATAGACCGTATATTGGTCGAAGCCCAGCTAATTTTGCATACGACATTGCCTGCTCAAATCCACCAATACATAAAGTTATTCAAAACAAAAACAATATACACCACCGATCTCCAGATGGTCGAAGAACCAACAAAACAAAAATTTATGATATGAATCAAGACATAAGACAATCAATCGAAAATTACCTGGGGAACAAGCATAATACCAACGGTGATGCCAGCCATAAGATCGAGCTTGAAGTATTGATGCCACCGGTAAGTTCGAATCCAAAGGAAGCAAGGAAATATGGTATCCAACCAGTCGAAGAGCGTCATACGCTTGATCTTCGCCGTCCATCTGGAGAAGAAATCATGGAATGGAGTGGAGGGGCGGCGACGAGGATCATTATAAGAATGCTGGAGAGGAATGACCTTAATCGGAATCGCCGGAGATGACGAGGATGAAGCGGTGGCGAGATTCTTGACGGCGAGTGACATCGGAATCGGTGTGGTAGAGTAAGAATGAGATCAATGTGAAGAGGGACGTATCACACTACTGATTGTTGTAGCATGAAGAAACATAAAACTCTAGTAGTGCCCACTGGGGAAGGATAAGGACGCAAAGCCAGCTACATTCATTGTCAATGTTTACTTCTATTATTAATGCTTGATCATTTGATTGCGTGTCTTAATTATCAGTTTGTTTACTGTTTTAGTATAAGCCTTTGACTCCCACATTTTAACGATATTAGTCCATCATTAGTTCAATTTTGATATTAGAACCTTTTTCATAATTAGATTATTTCATTGCACTTATAGACTTTTGAGATAGTTTGGGTGTTGCTGAGATTGGTTTAGGCCACATACTTGAAAAGTTTATAAATTTTGTGACCATTTTTACCCAAATTAACTCATTCTCCATCTATCTATTTATATTCATTAGTGAAATTAGTCATACCAGAATCCAATTCTATCGAGTATAGGAGAACCGTTCGTAAGTGCAAAGATGCTTAATACCAAAAGAGTATGTAACAGAACAAGAGAAACGAGGCATATATTATTAAGACACAGAGATAGATGCTGTTGGTGTTCTCATTTCTCAGGGAGCTCCACAAATATTGGCACAGAAGATACCTGACTTCTTCTCACTCAGCCAAGGACATTGAAGCTCCTTAGCGTTGCCTTAGAGGTCTCTGTAAAACATGTGTTGCGGTTTGTGTTTGTTTTCTCTTAAAGGGAAAAAGAAAATGAGTGGGCAGTGTGAAGGGCTTTACCCTTGGTTCATTGTTAGCTTCACGGGGTTGTCTACTACTTCTAGTGTCTCTGTCTGCATCAGCCTCTGGCTTGTCATGCTTATAAAACGCTTCCAAGGCTCTTCTCACAAATGGGCGGACTAGGTTCACTTCCATTGCCGATACATTAGAGATCTGCAATTTTGAATTAGAATAAGGTTATTATTGACATTACTCTTGGGATGTAATGAGAGAAAGGTAAATGTCAAGAAGACGCAATAAAAAAAAAACAGTTACCTTTACTGCAGATGTACCCTGAAATAATCCCAAGTTAGTCTCGAGTTTGTGAAGCCGCACATCTCTGATGTCCTCAACTAGAGATCTTACCTATACAAAATCCATGAACAAGCTCTAAACGCTTGAAGGATTCAAACACATGGTTTAAAATGGGAGACAAATGCCAGCAGATGTATGAAATTACCATATACATGTCTGGAATATCGTCACGTGCACTGCCAAAAGTGAGATTTTTCAAATACTCATCAGCACCCTCAGATACTATAAATGCAAGAGAGGAGCAACGAAACAAGCAGAGTCTAAAAACCTACTGGTCAAAAAGTAGTCTAGCAATCTCCACATAACTAAATGGTAATGCCTGAAATGTCGACTGAGATTCCCGTTCTGCTTCCAAGATCTGAGTCAGATTATCTAATTTCGCAAACGATGAAGCAACGAGAAACAGTTAATACTTAAGCATCGAATTCTTCTTGCAGTAAAAATTTATCAGCAACATGTGCAATTTTTGTCTTACCAACAGACAACCACCCGGGAGGCCGGAAAGTGCATTTTCCTCTCCTCTTCAGTGCCACTGCAAGCCACAGAGGCACTTCTGTCGGAATCTGAGGAACGAACCGACCAAAATCCCCCTGTCACCAGTTCACATATTAGTCACATGGTTAACGAAAAGGTTTTGGTGGCAGTGATTTCAGGATTGTATAAAACAGGAGAGATTACACTGATGAAATTGAGTTGCTCCATGTTCATATTTGGAACAATCTGCACCAGTTCGTCCTCTGCCATAAATTCAACCTGGTATGAAAGGCTCATCAATTATATCATTGCAGACCGTACATGAAGAAACGCATACAAATAATGAGGAGAAGAAGGACCTCTTGTGGAGAAAAAAGTGAGATATGAGGATCAGTCTGGCCAGCCATGGATGTATCTCAAGAAACCTCAGTCTCCACAGCTAAATGGAAAAACAAGCTACTGTATTAAAAAAGAGAAGAGACCAACATATTATTGTATAAGATATAACTACCGTGTGGTATAATACACAGGGAGAAATCCTGATCAAATTAGAGACAAAAAGCAAAAAAAAACCATCTAAAATCTAGAGAACATGTTAAAGCAAAGCTGAGAAAGTTCAAAATTATCAGTTGCCCCAGTTAAAAGGAAGAAAATAAATCCCTTTTAGACATTTAATCAAACACATTGTCTACAGGATATTCCCCCTTATGTTTTAGCATATGTCCAGTTTCAATCTCGGTGGCATCATGAATCAACAATTAAAAGACTCTAAAATCAAACAACCTAGTGATCCAACAATAAAATTTCGCAATTTCCGAGGACAAACTCTAAGCCGGGTACAGTAAGAGAGGAGGCCATGCTCCTGATTTTGTGATGTGATCTCGAAATTACCTGGTTAGATTTTGTGTGATTCCTGGAATGTCAGATCGATCTTTTACGAACGGAAAGGAAATGAAATTCCCGAACAACCGTTATAAACGAAACAAAACAAAAAATGAAATTCCCGAAGATCAACAAATCGAAGAGAAGGAAAGGGATCTAGCCCAGGAAAGAAAAAGCAAAATCAACGAGAAGAGGAGTAGAGAGACGAACACAGAAGAGTTTCGATCGTGGCGTCGCGTACAAAGCTTCGAATAATCTCTCTACGTTTGGCGGGAATTCAGATTTCAGTGTAGCGGGAAATTAAAATGGACAAGGCAGGCTTGGCTGATCTAATAACTCCGCCTGTAGGTTTCGGTTTGATTCGGTATTGTAATTAAACCAAACTCAGACCAAAACCGAGTTTGTAAACCACCATGTTGAATTTTATAAGCAGTCAAACGAGAGATGGTGGTTAAGCCATGTTGCGCTGTATTCTGATTAAATGTAAACATTCTTCTCTAACCCGAAACAAGCTCTTCTGTGTTAATGGCTTTCACGTCATGACGACTTTCTCCTAATCCTAAAAAACAAATCCAATCCAAGCCAATGGGTGGATTCAACAGAAGACTTAATTGCAGGCACGACCGTTATTTATCATCTCATCATATCTTTTCCTTTTCTAAAGCTTCACCAAAACTCATGATCACTCTGCTTTTTCTCTCGACTCCAGTAACATAGAACTTAAAATGAAACTAGAAGACTTACTTGTGGAAGATGAGACCAAAGATCAACATAGCGTAGCTTCTCTTCTTGATCATCATCGCCGTCAACACCACCAGCAATTGCAAAAGCAAGTAAGTCAAAGCTCATATATTTAGGCTTTCACGATCCACATTTACTTGAGATAACACATTTCTGTTTTTTGTTTTGATCGATTTATTGCAGTCATCAGAACTTAAGGATGATAAGTGCGAAGAAGAGAAGAATGACTTGGTAAAGAAGAAACAAAAGCGTCGTCTTCAAAGAGAAGTGATGAAAATGCAAGGAGAGCTAGAGGACGAGCAGGCACTCAACAAAGCTTTACGTGATATGCTTCGTGGTCCAGTCATGTCTCAGCCTCGTCTCTCTTTACTGCTTCTTCCTCCTCAGGCGAGTCTATTTTATACATATATATATATATATATGATTTTAATGAAGATATGAAACATATATATATGATTTTGAGATTGTATAGCAGGTTCAAGAGCTAATAGAGGAGCTTGCGACGGTTGAGGCAGAGATACTCTGCCTTGAGAAACGAATCCAAGACCTGAAACTTGATGTGTATAGTGAGAAGAAAGAGAATGAAGAACTGGAAGCCAATATTGATGAAGAGAGAATGATGACTCCTAAGAGACTACTACAAAGGCAGAATCATCTTCCTTGCGACGCTGACAATGACATTACAAAGATGAGATCTGAGGATCTGAAACAAAGATCCAAGTCCCAGAGTTATGGAGATCATCATGTTGTCAAGGAAATTCAAACCAACAGTTCTCGTATTCATGCTTCAATTGGATCAGCCATGGAGTTCTCATCAAGAATCCATTCTTCGACTTTTTCTGATGGATCATCAAGAACGCAAGAGAAGAAGAACGGGCAAGAGACGACACCAAATGGAGTGTCGGAAGATCTGGTGAAGTGCTTGATTGGAATCTATCTGGAACTCAACAGGTCATCGCGCGAGCGAGAAGGGTCAAGAACGGTTTCAAAGCTGAGCCTCTCACACCTGAAAAACGCTTCTTTCAAACGCAAATCGGTGTATGATCAAAACGCATCAAATCTTGATCCTTATGGAGCTGTGGTGGGGGCTTCTCTTAGAGACATTGGAGAGTACAAGAACTTCATCCACATCACTCGAACCTCCATTGATGTTAGCCGTTTATCCGATTGCTCCACTTCTCTTGTCAATTTGAGGTACTTAAATATTTCAGATTCCATCTTAATTATCTGATGATGAGACCACTATGATCTCTGTATAATTAAAGCACATCGATCTGTAGGGTTTTGAAGGAGAAGCTGAGCAAAGTCGATTTGAGTTTCTTGAACCACAAGAAAAAGATGGCATTCTGGATCAATTCTTACAACGCCTGCGTCATGAATGTAATTTCGAAAACTCAACGTTAATTAGTTGAAACAAAGTCTAGATTTTAAGATAATTCTTAATTTGTTTGTAGGGATTTCTGGAACATGGACTACCTTCGTCAAAGGAGAAACTACTGACCATTCTCAAAATGGTAATTAATACCAAAAAAAAAAAAAAAAAAAAAAAAAACTTCTCATACTTAAGTTTAATTAACCAAATCGACTTGTGTTGTAGGCAACAATTGACGTGGGAGGCACGCAACTATCTGCTCTAGATATGGAAGGATCCATCTTGCAGAGTCCATGCGAACCCAGGGAAACTGTAAGTGCTGATGTTTACACACACATATATAGGGAAACTGTGAAGTTGTAAGAATCGATATCGAATTTTTTTTTTTTTTTTCATCCGAATCAAAAGGTTCCAACTAGTGAAAGCGAAGCGAGATTACAGAAACGGTTTGGATTCAGATGCGTAGAACCGAACCTAATGTTCGTGCTATGTCGTGGAGATTGGTCTTCACCTGCAGTAAGCTCATTCTCATTTTCTTGATGAAATTTTGAGAAATGTTGCTTCAAAATTAGTAATGAACAAAGAATCATTGTGTACATGATGATACAGTTGAGAGTGTATACAGCAGAAGATGTGGTGAACGAACTAATTAAAGCAAGAACGGAGTATTTAGAAGCTTCCATAGGTATCTCGGGAAGGAAAAAGATTGTGATTCCGCGATTCTTGCACACGCGTATGCGGGATTTCGCAGAGGATGAAAGGTCACTAGTTGAATGGATATGCAGCCAATTGCCACCAATACAACGTTGCTTTCAGCTCAAGGAAACCGCGATCGAGTGGTTGAACAAGAAAAGTGAGTCTCCTTTTAACAAATTGGTAGAAGTGAGGCCTCACGAATACGAGTTTCGCTATCTCTTGCCTTTGTAAATCTAATCCTTTATTTTGTATTTGGAGTCTGGAAGGACAGCTGTTCTATATATATGCGTGTGTTTTAGAAAAAAAGAGAGGATTTTATTGTGGATTTTGATTAATCTTGTATTGTAAAGAGACATAAATCGTAACCCAAACCATTCATAAAACAAAATGGTCGAATCATGACATCCCAAAAAGAAAAGCAATAATATGTGGCAGGAGAAAGCTGCGACTAGGGATGACATATATACGGTGTTACGAAAAAAACAAACTTTGTTTAACTTATAAAAGCCATGGTTTTGTTACCAACATCAACCATGTCTGCAGAAAGCAAAGATACTCTACAATTTTATGATGATCAATTCAAGAAACATGTGTGGCCTTGGAAAGGTAATGACACATGTTTTTGTTAATTGTTTTGCCTAGAGGCCCTCCTATGTCACACTAGCACTATGTGTATATATATATATAGCTTCCACTAAAATCACTTAGTGTCTCCTTTGAACAGATTGGTAGAATTGAGGCCTTACGAAAACGAGTTTCGGTAGCTCTTGCCTTTATATATCTAATCCTTCACTTGATATGTAAGGAAACAATTGGATTTACTGTAGTTTTTTTTTTTTTTTTGATATACTCTATCGGCTACAGAGTGGACTACTCTCCGAAGGGTTACTATACTGCATGTCCCGAGTTTTGGAATGCTTTCTCACTAATGTCAGGAGTAGCCGAATCGCATATTACCGAACTAGCAGGCAAACTGCCTGGGCCGAAGCCCATGCCCAGACTTACATGGAACTTACTGTAGATTTTGATTAATTTTGGAGGAAAAAAAAATCGTAGCCCCAACTCGTTTACAAATCAAAGGCTGAGGATGGTCGGAATCATCACATGCAAAATAGAGGAACAATCGTTTGCGGCAAGAGAAAACTGCAATTAGGGATGGCATGAGGTGTTCCCAAAGATCCTTTTATTTATAAAAACTATGGATTATGGTACGGTGACGACACAGTACAAGCCACTAGATCAAAACAGTATATATTAAGAGCATGTCCAATTGTGAGGTTCTAAAAATAGGTATCTAAAATTTTTAGAACCTCACCTTTTAGAACCCCAACATTTTGTATGTTAATTTTTAGAATCTGTATCTAAAAGTTCTAACTTTAGAACCCCTCTCTCTTCTTTTTAGAACCTCTCCAATATTTATCAATTATATATCATTATAATTTTTTAGAACTCTTCTATTTAGAACCCCATTGAACATGCTCTTAACACTTGGGAACTGGAGCGTGACAGTAATTGATAAGTGATAGAGCAGTTTTCTTGAGCGCAGGGTACTTGAAAAACAAACACATACATGGTTGTGGGCCTTTCTTCTTCAGTTTCGAACAACAGTGATCCCACACGAAAAACCATCGGTATTCATTTTTTTTTTTTTTGGTATGTGAATATCATTTAAAAATAAACGATTACAGTTTGTACAATTGTACAAAATATGCTAAAACCATAAGACAGACCTTGCTCAAAAAAAGAATAAAAAAAACAAAGAAAATCTAGAACTCCCGCAAACGGAAGAAGCAACCAAATCATTAGAAATTAAATCGGTACAGTCGACACCGAAGCACTGAAGCAACATGTATCGAGTAGCGATTAAAATCTTGAACACCCATGGGAACGATGAGACCGAGATAAGGCCAAAAGGAGAAAATCAAAAGAAAGGGTCGCGAAACGTCCATCTTGTATAACAGAAGCTGATTCATCCAGTAGCCCGAAAAGAGCCAGTCAACTAAGAAAAGCGGAGGAGCCCCAAGCAAGCCAGTCCTCTCAAACTTGGTCCGAGGCTCAACTAACAAACATAAAACTGATTCTAAGGCGGGACTACACTAACTATCAAACCAAGAGGCACTAGTTCACTCTACCAAGATCCAGTCATCTAAGAAGTCGGAGGAGGCCCGAAGCAAGACAATCCTCAAACTTGATCCGAGGCTCAACTAACAAACGTAGATCTGGTTCTAAGACGGCAGCACAAAACCGAGCAACCTCTAAACTCAACAGCCTTACTACTTCCTCCGAGAACAAGAAAGACGAGACACAATCCGAGCTAAATTAAATCTCCAACAAACCAAACCAAGGAAAAACTTACGCTCGACCAAAGGTAACAAGCAACCAAATACATCAGTAACGAGACAAGGAGCCACCGGAACCAAAAACCTGAGGAGAAGCGAGCAAACGCCCTTGCTGCCACCAAGGGTAACTCGGACTCAACCTCAAGGTAGAGCCCCGCCTTGAGAAACATCACTGAAGAGAAACCGGAACTAACCCCCACTAGACGAAGCTCTAAAAAGGTTTAGAACAAGGTAGAGCCGCCGCTGCAAAGCAAGAAACAATAACGAAGAGGGAAAGAGATAGCTAAATCCCGGCTGAGATGTTGTCCTCGACAAATCAAATGGGAAGAAGCAATCAAATTCCGAACTTGAGGAGAGAAACTGCAGCTACAGAGCTCGACTAAGTCGAAACAGAGGAACACCGGGGACATACCCATACCAGGGCAAAGACGAGGCCAAAGAAACAACGATCCCGACCCAGACGCAGCCCTCGCACGCCCAGAACGGAGAGAGTGAAATCTTCAGGTTCGTTCCCGGCAAAAGCCGGCAAGGACCACCGACACCTCTGAAACTCACCAAACCTCCACCAAAGCAAAACAGAGAGCTCGCCATACCAACACGAGGAGCTCGAGAACTAGATCTAGACCCGTCGGAGTGAAACGCCGTTGAAGGAACGAGGACCTAGTCAACGACGAAAAGAAACGACGAGGCGGACACCGGAGAGTACGCCGACCACAAGGGAAGACACCCTTCCGCCACCGAGAACCCATTGTCGCCCTTGAGCGGCCGTCGAAAGAGGCACCATCGCCGCGAAGACCCACGCTAGCAGTCCCACCGCCGAAAGAAGCCAAGAAAACCGTTGAGGGGGTCGCCGGAGAGAAACTAACAACAAAAAAGAAAGAAGAAGCCCTCTCACGGCACCGGCGAAGAGCGCCGGAGAGGCAGATCGGAGCTATAGTTTTGGATCGCAGAAAAATCGTATTGGGAGAGAGAAAAGGGGACGCGTGAACACCTAGTTTAACATACCATCGGTATTCATTCATCGCGGTTATACATTTATCAAGCTCACTATCGCAACCAACGACACCTTGAGATTTGATCGGAACCAGAAATGCATATCAAGAGTATAATGACCAAGGAAATGGACATCAATGAAGTGATCTTCATGTCTGATTAATCAGTAGCTGGTGAAAAAATGTCTCAGTCAGGAAAAAATATATATTATTATAACAATGATTTTGGAAGAAAAAAAAGGTTCTGTTTATTTTGTTTTAGGTCTTTAAATAGGAGATTGAAATTAATGATTCTTACAACATATGATAATATGGAAGGTGAGAATTGATTCCTATACGTAAGGGAGAACGCTGATTTTCTATTTTTAATTTACAAAGCAATCAAAACAAACATTTTATATATATATATATGATCAAAAACAAACAATTGACTTGTTCAAAAGACCGATTCAATTGAAAGTGATGATATATATTCTTGATTTGGTATTTATTGCCTAATGCAAAATAAAACGTGACTCATCGTCGTGCATTACACATTGTAGTCTAGGTTAGGTTTGTAATATTTGTCTTTCTCTTGCAATTTTATAGAAAATCTATTGTATATATAAAAACGTTATTGATCAACCATTAATCATCATAGACGCATTAGATTAATATGCTTTAATAGAAAAAAAAATGAGAAGAACAAAAAACTAGTAAACTTGATTTTGCATTCCTCACCGTTTTACCTTATATCAAGCAAAGCCAAGAATGCGAGCTGGAAAAGTATATTGAGATAATCCAAGAAGTCATAAATCGAGTAGCAGTTGGAATGGATAAAATATTAAAGGTTAGTCCGGGCTTAGGAGATATACGGATTTCAGTCCAGAACATCTTGATTATCCAAAAAACAAACCAAGAATCACATTGCTCCTCGGATCCTCCGGTTTTCAATTAATATATGAACTTGTTTGTAGATTTGGGAATCACTCAACTAAACGTAATTGGAACTTTGAAACAGTTAGCAATACGTAGCAACATATGATTTACATTTCGACTTACAAAAGAATAAAATGAAAAGCAGAATACCTAAGATATGTAGGCATCATATATGTGAGAAGTAAAAGTCTGAAAACTTAATTTTTTTCAAAGATTTGTTCATAACCGTGAAAAAGAAAAAATTATTTCACTTTTCCTACACACAACCACGCGCGTGGGAAAGACAAACAGAGGTTTTTCTTGGAATCTTCAAGCCCTTTGCTGCTTCTCCATCGAAACGGAACAAAATGAATCTGCAGAAGTTTCGAGCTATTTGTCTTCTCTACACGCGATTTCTCAGGTACACTTCTTACATTCATTGTTTCTTCTTGTGGATTTTTGGGATTCCGACGTTTTTCTTCAATTTCATAAGTCGATAGTCAACACTCGAACCCAATTTTTCATGATTTCTCTAGAGATCAAAACATGCATGTTTCATAGAACAGAGACAAGGAGAAGACACACTTAGTTAAGCAAAGGAGTGACCATATATCCCGGATCTTATCAAATCTTTTCGTATTGATTGAATCCTAGACTTAGTATTCAGAATGCCCAATAGTTTGTAGGGATTGTGTACATTTTATCAGCAAGGTTTAAACTAGATCCAAGTATGTAAGGCTTTAGTGTTTCCTGCGGATATGGTGGCCATTACCATTTACTTACAATGTACTTAAAATTATGCAGCTCTTAGATGTAAAAACAATAATAATGCAACAAGATGGCGACGAAGAACACAATGACAAATTTTGAAAAAAGTTTGTACAATAAACTCAAGAGTGGAAAGCTCGAGGTGAAAGTCTCATACCGTACTTTCCTGTGTCCCTATTGCCCCAAGAACAAGACCAAGGTTGGTCTGTATATCGACATCCTTCAGCATGCTTCTGGAGTTGGTAATAGCAATTCCAAGAAAAGAAGTGTCACAGAGAAGGCAAGCCACCGTGCTCTTGCCAAATACCTTCAAAAAGATCTTGCAGATTACGCCACAATATCCAAGCGCTTGAAAGGCCCCACATCATCCACGCCTGCTGAAACCGCCCATACTCCTCTAGTTTATGATGAATCATTCGAGAAACTTGTGTGGCCTTGGAAAGGTATTGACACGTGCTTTTGTTAAGGCCCTTCTCCTATGTCCATTACTAGTATCATATTGGCACTATGTGGATATATAGCTTCTACTAACAGAAGTTGTGTGTCTGTGGCTGGGATAGGCATTTTGGTTAATATTCCCACAACGATGACACAAGATGGTCTGTGTTGTACTGGGGAGAGTGGACCACAACTTAAGGATGAATTAATCCGAAGAGGATTCAACCCAATTAGAGTTCGTACCGTGTGGGACTGTTTCGGTCATTCTGGAGCCGGAATAGTGGAATTTAACAGAGACTGGAATGGACTTCACGATGCTTTGCTGTTCAAGAAGGCTTATCAAGCAGATGGTCATGGGAAAAATGATTGGCTGTGTGGTGCTGCTGACTCGAGCCTTTATGCATGGCTTGCCAATACTGATGATTACTATAGGGCTAACTATGTAGGAGAGAACTTGCGGAAGATGGGTGACCTCAAAAGTATTTCTAGGTTTGCAGAAGAAGAGACCAGGAAAGCCCAAAAGCTTTTGCAGCGTCTGAACGTAATCTTTGAGAACAAACAAAATCAGTTGAAGAAGCTAGAGGAAATTTTTTCAAAGACTTCAATCAAACTTAAGTCTGAGACTGAAGAAAAAGAAAAGCTTCTCCATGGTTACAGTGAAGGTGAGCTTTTCCTTCTAGCTTCAAGATTCACATCCCCTTAGAGAAATTCTTGTTGCATTATCCAGCTATACATATGCCTATAGATTGTGTTTATTTCGTGTTACATTTTTCGTTTTGCATCTGAAGATCTGACAGGAAGACAACAAAGATCGACTGATCACTTCAATAGGATCTTTGCTGATCATGAAAAGCAAAAGGTGCAGCTGGAGTCTCAGATGAAGCAACTTGAAATTAGAGAATTGGAGTTGACAAAACGTGAGGCAGAGAATAAAACACAGAGGACAATAGTGGCAAAAGAGCTTGAACAGGTATATATGCTAACGTGCTCGTCTATTAAACTAATTCTGGATTGCTTCCTACTTCTGCTAAAGATTTTCCAATGGCATTATTTTCAGAATGCCGCAAAATATAGTTACGTTCAACTAGCTTCGGTGGAACAACAAAAGACCAGAGAGAAACTAAAGAAGTTGGCTGTAGATCACAAGGTCTGGAAACACTTCCTTCTTTAAAAAAGGTTGGCTCTTTAACTTTATGTGACAGGGTCCTGCCGTGTTTTTAACCTTAGATGCAAAAGGAAAAGCTTCATGACAGAATTGCTGCACTAGAAAGACAGCTTGATCAGAAACAAGAGCTTGGACTGGAGGTCGAACAACTGAAAAGACAGTTGAGCGTGATGAGGCACATGGAATTGGACGGTGGTACTGAAATTGTGAACAAGGTGGAGACCTTCCTCAGAGACCTTAGTGAGAAGGAAGGAGAGCTTGCTCACGTAAATAAATTTAATCAAGATCTTGTTGTACGGGAGCGGAAGACCAATGATGAGCTTCAAGAAGCTCGAAGAGCACTGATAAGCGTATGTAGATCTATTATATTCGAACAATTGTGATATATAACTATTGGTCTCATAGAGGAGCTAGGTGAATCTTTGCAAGTAGGGAGTTTATATTATCATAAACTCAGGTGATACTGGAAGAGGTAGGCTAGAGTGGTTGGAAGCATTAACGATAGAAAAGACACTACTTGATTTTTCTTCTAAATTTTTTTTTCTTAACCTGATTGGATTTATAGAATTTGAGAGACATGCGATCGCATATTGGTGTTAGGAGAATGGGGGAGCTTGACACAAAACCGTTCATGGAAGCAATGAGAAGAAAGTATTGTCAAGAAGATCTAGAGGATTGGGCAGTTGAAGTTATCCAGCTCTGGGAGGAATATCTTAAGGACCCAGATTGGCATCCTTTCAAACGGATAAAGCTTGAGACTGCAGAAACAGTAGTGGTATTCCTTCTCCTGTATATCACTAATCCAAATCAGTTTTGTTCTTATTATTTTCAATCCTAAATCATATAGTGTTACCGGCAGAAGACCTGCATGCATCATGTGGATGCGTACAACTGCAATCCGCATATGCAGATTTCTTGATGCATGTTGGACTTGGTTTATGAATTGGTGTTTTGATAATGTAGAACCCTGAAGCTATTGATATCTTTGTCAGGAAGTAATAGATGAGGATGACGAGAAGTTAAGAACCCTGAAGAATGAACTGGGGGATGATGCGTACCAAGCAGTGGCAAATGCATTGATGGAGATAAACGAGTATAACCCGAGTGGAAGGTACATCTCCTCGGAGCTGTGGAATTTTAGAGAAGACAGGAAGGCCACGCTGGAGGAGGGTGTTACTTGTCTATTGGAGCAATGGAATCAGGCTAAGCGTCATAGGCCTTAAAGGTTATATTCGCATTTACCCGGTACACTAAATCTGCCAAAATGCCACCAGCTCTTTAAGAGTTTTGCCTCCTTGGTTATACAGTGGTTCTTTCGTAGTTTGCTAATCTGAGGTATGTTCTTTGCAGTTGCCGGAGATGGAAAATGAATCTCAGGACTATTCGTTGAACCATTGTAGGAATATAAGTGATAAGACATTGTTAGATGCTTCTAAAACCTTACAGAAGGTCTTTGAATTCGTGAAAAAATGGAACACGTCACCAGTAACAAACACTCCACTGTGTCTTCCCACCTGTCAAATATTCCAAAATCATTGAGCAATATTTTGTATCTTTCAAATTGGCTTATTCACGATATCTCTCATTTCCTTCTAAAAAATAAATATCACAAATACTATAGAAAAAACAAAAATTAACGAAAATAATGAATGACTTATCAGATCGCTTGTGAAAAAGGATAGAAGAATAATAAAAGAATGTCTAAAATTACAAGACCCTTTTTTCTGGATACAACATAATCAAACAACGATAGAAAACCTAAAAGTTGATAGGGACGAATCTCATCCCAGTTGTGGAATCATTTTTACAAGATGCCAAACCAGGAAAAAAAGAAGAAGAAAAAGTGTATTTAGGAGAAGAACGAGAATTAAAGACAATTAATCTTTGCAGAAATTGAGTTTTCGATTATTGTTTCTGTACACCCACCGACCGACCAATACTTACCTCCTTTTTACACTGAAACACCTGATTCAAGAGCTCTACCTCTGTTGATGTCTTGATCTTTAGGTGCTCCTCTCGCCTGATGTTTTCCCTGGTGCTGCAACCAATACCCGTATGCCCTCAAGACTCTGTCTAGCAGTTCTTGTGGCACCGGCTCTCCTCTTCGTTGCTGCGGTGATATACTTGCCGTGTGAACCAGCGTCTTCCATTTGTCCTGTAAAATCACATGTTCTTGCAGCATTACATACTGTAAGATAAGATGTGATATGTTCCAGATTATAAGTTTGTGTTTCATGTGTTTACCTTCAAGTCAACGTAGGTCCGATGATCTGCGTTCTCGAAAGCACGCAATTTCACATCACGCCATCTGTGTGATGAGATATATCGACCATTAGCTTTTGAGTTTTGACATTAACCAACGACCAAACCACATGAATTATACCTTCCAGTCCCGAGTTCCTCAACTGCTTGTACGAGAGCTTCTACCTCTGTCACAGAGAAGGGTCTCCTGGTTCTGCGCTGGGCAAGCTCAGTACGCTTAGGTTTCTGGTTCAACGGAACTATGGCAAGCGCCTTAACTTCCAAGGCTGGAAGTGGAATAAGCGCTCTTGAATCTAATGAGTGTTCATCAACAGATAGGTCACCATGATATGGAACTAATTCGAGGTTATTGTCAACAATATTTCCTGAATTAATCACGTCATCTGCATGGGGAATTCCAGAATCTAACGTGGGAGAAGCCTCAGACCTGGGAAGATCATTAAGAAGCGCTTATGCTTAGGAATCTTCAAGAAGAAAGAACACCAGTGATATTCGATTAAAGCAAATCCCCCAGCGCAATGACAAGATAGCGAATTTCTTAGTACCGTTCAGACAAGTTTGTAGGGTCTGTTGGCACAACGGGATCTTCGGAACACAAAGGCACGTGAACTTTGCTGGGACCAGGCTCCAAGGTGAACCCAAGGTTGCTTCGATTCTCATCACATGAGATCCCAGTCTGTGTCAGATTTTTCCTGTCATCTCTGACCTTCTTCCCATGTACTAACACCCCAACACGTATTCCACCCCTGAGTAAAACACTGACAGCCTCCATCACCGTCCTCTGTAATCAAAAGGGTCAATGATCACGACTTTGTTATATTAATACCTCAATGTCCACACAAGAGAACCAAGCATATGCGAGGGAATGAAAGAAAATACACATTGCCATCATGTACCTTTAGTGATCCTACTGTTGCAGTTTCTGGAACTTCAATAAAAAGCTCTGGAATCCTAAAGGACTTAATGCTAAGCTTTACTGCACCAGAGATAAAAATACATGAGAACCACATTATCACGTCTCAGTGTCATATATCAACCAGTCAAGTACCATGGGAGCCCTTTGACTGGGGACCACAACAGCTAAGATCATAAGATAACTGAAGAGTTGCGATATAGAGTACAATAACCACCTGCATCTCGCTTCTCAGGTAACTTGGAAACACTTTTACTACTGAGTCCTCCAGAAGAAGTTACAACCGAGCTTCTGTCAGATGATCTTCTTCTCTTATAAATGGTCTCACGCTGCCATGCGTTGTATCCATAACATGACCTTCTTTTGCGGTAAAGAGCCTTTACACCAACATCTAGACATTCGTGATCAAAGTAAGAACAGGGCATAGCACAAAATGAAGAAATGTGTTTAAATGTAAATGAAGCAGGCAGTGATACTTACCAGCTCTATTGTGTCCAAAATCCTTGGGAATTTGTTTCCAGTATTTGGACGACAGCGACTTTCTTATTCTCTGAATTGTTGGAGACCTATACGACTTTAATTTATTGCTAAGTTTATTATAAGTATATAATTTTTCATCATCATCTCTACCTAGGTTAGTATGATTCCCATGTCTAGCAAAGGAACCATTATTCACACAAGATGGCAATTTTAGATCACCATCCACGCAGACTGATTTCGGAAACTGCACAGATAATGCAGTTAAATCCTCTAAGTTGCAAGTATCAGTGATTAAGCCTCCATCTCCCAAGGCATCGGTTGCTTCTCCTTGTTCAACCCCAGTATTCACATTAACATCACTCGTCTCCCCAGTGATGCCTTCAGATTTGACGAAAAAGTCACAATTCCCGTTCTTGGTTTCACACCCTACAGGCATCAACCCATGAATCTTCTTGTAATCAGACATGGGAGTTCGCTCCAAAATGCCGTCATTATCCAGAAATGAAAAGCTGTTTACCACACACTTCTCACTAGTGTTTTCATATGTAGGCCTTGACACAGAGTTTCCTTGGTCAGAAGACTCAGATTTAAAAGGTTTGTATTTATCTTCTTGTTCTTGTTTCATTTCTTTACAGAAATTCGTTCCTTCAAATGCATTGGAAGACGCTGAGGAACTCTCGCATTCCTGTAGCAACTTTCCAGCCAGAGAAGCGAGCAAGTCCATTCCACACATCTGAGTGTCATCATGGGTCCTCTTGTTTAGGACCTTCCTCTGAAAAATAAACCGAGAGTCATCAGAGAGCAATTCATGGCATTGAGCAAACAGATCCAGATGAGAATCACATGATCGTTTACCCTGCATGAACGAGGAGCCCTGGGAATATTGGGGTAATCAAAGCCAACAGATAGGCAGTCTAACTTCCTCTTGAACACCATCTCTCAGATAATGCATATCACTAGCAAGACAAAACAAAAAGCTGCAAAAATTAACCTTAAGATCATCTTTAGCTAAATTAAGCATAATGAGATCAACGTAACTTGAGACGCACATCTACGAAATTCAATATTTAAAAACATTAAATTGGACACAAACGAGGCAGATCAGGAAGTAGCCATTCAGTAAAGCAATTTACAGATCCCTCAAACGGATCATGAGGATGCAAAAGCATAAGATTTTGATTGAAGAGGACAGAGTTAAGACTCAAATGACAGAATCTACTTACAATAAAACAAATTCCATTCAAGCTGAAAACAAACAGTAACCTGATCAGATCTCGAACAAATTGCCTGCCGCTAAAGAAATTAATCGGAATTTGAAATCAATATCAGAGTCAAGGAACAAAGATCAACCAAAGATCGGTAATTGCGGAAATCAATTTTAGATCAAAACTCACCTATCAACCACCAGTTCCTTGATCACGATCCCGAACCACTAAATTACAGATCACGCAAACAGAAACCCAAATTTCCCCATACCGATTTGATGTTTTATAAACAATGTACAAAGGAAAAAACAAAAAATTGGAATCGATCTATACAGGAGCTCGAGAATCTGAGATTTAACAAGGAAGAATTCTCGAGTTTTGCGGTATGAATCTGTCGTTGTCCCTTTAAATATTTATTTCCCTTATATTTGTATTCTCTCATAATAATAATTTAAAAGTTATTATATTGACCACACAAATGACAATGGGTTGGGGATGAGGGAAACCGGTTAACTGTTATCCTCGTAATTTGTAGTAAACCCCTCTCTCCGGTTAACCGGGTGTTGAGGGTCACCCTGACCATTTCTTAAAGAAGATAGGTTTGTCAGAAGAATCTTAATTTTAGGGATTGGATAAAAACAATAAAATACTAGTGTTTTGTGATTGGAGTGGGGGTCTTTCATTATCTCTCTCTACCACGTGGTACAGAAAGCCTGCGAGAAATGACAAGTCCGTTGCTTTGGTTATAACGTCACAAGGTTCACTAATCAGATTGATAACATGCTATCTATGTTTTAGACATGTAGAAGCATGTGCTAATGTGGCCGAAATGAACGTGATCTGTGCTTTTTTTTTTTTAATGTTGAATTTTAAGTGTGTCTACCCTTTTGTGAATGGTCATGTTCTTGTGTTGGATGCGCCAATTTTATGGCTATTTTTTGTAGACTAAAGTATATCTAACGTGAGGGGCGAAACGTGTTGAGTCTAACATAAACATGGCTTAAGTGTTGAATCGAATACTGAGGGTGGTCTTCGTGATTATGGGCCGTAGGACAATTGGTTAATGGGTCGGGTCGGACCATTCTACTGGAAAGCACCTCGAACCGTTTTGTCGTCAAAAGCTTTCTTTCCATTCGTGACTATGATGCACAGTACTATTGGTGGTGCGATTCATGCGTATTAAAATGTCTTGGGAACATTTTGGTATAATTTGTTGATATTCATGGTGCCTTGAAAACATGAAGATGATATATACTTTGTTCTCTATATATTTGTCCTTATGCTTTTCTTTGTTAGAACCTTGTAAACGTGCAGTGCTAAACCATGAGTAACGAGAATACATGGTCTCCCTTCAGCGTGAAAACACGTAAACTAGCAAATTGGATTGCAAGTTCTTCTTGAATTCCATTCATTCTGGCCGGTTCTCTCCACTAGTTCTTCTTGAACTCCAATCATCTTGGCCAGGTCCTCTCTATCAGTTCTTCTTGAACTCTACTCATCTTGGCCAGTTCTCTCCACTAGTTATGTCCTCCGGTTATCGCTCTAATTGTGTAGTTTTCTTTGTTTCATTAGCTTTCGGTTTTTTCGATTTCTCGTTATATATGTATAATCTTATGTCAAAAAAAAAACTTCATTCATTCTAATTCTTTGACTAGTACGTAGTCTTATTTCTAAGTTGAGTAATCACATGATATTTGAGATGACACTCTTATGTCATTTCAAAGATATTTTGACTGTTTATTCGACTTACATAATATTTTATTACCTCGCCAAACAAACAAGTACTGTCAAGATGCATTCTCAAAATTAGACATATCTTTCCGAAGTTGAACGTGATCAAATTACATAATTTCCAGGCCTGCTTTGCTTCCTAGTTGTTTGAACTCCTCATTGGAGAATTATCTTAAGCCTCCTCAAAATTTACAAGTTACTCCAACTTTCCAAAATTGAACCTCCACCTTGAGAAAGATAATTTATGCATGAACATGTATGTGCACAAGTAACATGTTCATTACCTTTTATATGTGCTTTTAATTGTTTTCATTCACATTTGCATATTACATTTTCATTATTTCTAAAAATTGAAAAATAATTGGCAAATGACAATCTTGTTTTTTTTTTTTTGTTCAACGACAATCTTGTTAATTTATAAAACTATTACCTGGTTGCTTTCTTTTAAAAATTGAATATAAATGTATCCAAGTGGACAGCATAACGCCGTTAAGTAATGTGACCACATATCCAAGTGGACCGCATAACGGCGCTAATTAACGGCGTCGTCTGTCTTAAGTCTCGATCAAAAAGTCTCTCTTTCTCTCTCTCTCTAGCTTCTCTAAAAAATTGGGATCATTTTGACAGGAGCGCCTCCATTCCTTCTCCGCCGATACACACTCTTCTTCCGGCGTCTCCGTCGAAATTGTTCCTCGGTTAGATTTCTCGTTCCTTTCTCCTTTTTATTTTTCGATGATCATGTTGGTTTGTATCTGAATTTAATATCTTTTGATTTTGCAATTAAACGAGGGGAATCACTGATTATCGTGTCGAATATCTGGGAAAATATCGAAATAGATGCTATCAGATTTGTGGATAAGATTGTTGATGACCTTGTTCCACATCCCTAATTCGTTCGTGTTTTTTTTTTTAAACAAAAGTGTTCGTAATTTGCTTCGTGAGTGATAATCTACATTTCCGAAACAGGTGTGGACTCGCGTTTGTTTCACCGTATGTTCTTATTAGGGTTTGGATAAAGGCTTGTTGACCTTAATCGAATTTTTTGGATTGATATTCAGGTGTGGGACTGTTGCTCTCGATGTGTAGTAGTGTCTCTTAGGCCAATGTTTTGGAGCTTATAGTAGAATTCCGTGAAAATTTCGTGGTGGGAATCGTGAGATCCTGTAAGATGAAGATATCCTTGAGTTGCAGCTATGGGTTTGTCGACTGATATTCTAATCTCTTGCAACCTAAGGGATTGTTTCAGCTACTTATGGTAGGGGATCGCTTTTAGCCGTGGGTGATAATCCGCAAGAACAAGAAGAAGTGGGATAAAAATTTCTGAAGAAATATGGGTGAGACTCTCATCACAACCCTGTCTATGGAGAACTATCACCCGTCCACACTTCTGTCCATGGATTCAGGTGCTTTTACTCACGAAGAATCAGAGAGGGAGACAAACCGTTCGCTCATACTTTCTGGACCGCCTGATATCAATCTCCCTCTCTCATCTGAAGCAATCCCATCTCTGCTTTTGTGGAACGAACACTGTGACATCTTAGACGTTGGACTCGGGCCTCAGATATATGAGCCTGAGGCTGTTGTTCATGTGCCTAAGGTTGCTAAGAAGTACAACAAGCGTGTTGATAGTGCATGGGGTGCTTGGCTTTTCTTTAGTTTCTACTTCAAACCTGTTTTGGATGAGAAGTCAAAAAATAAGTTAATGAGGGACAGCAATGGCTTGTCCGGGTATGGTAAATCTGACTTGCAGCTCGACTCCTTCTTGGTTCAGCATGATATGGAGAATATGTACATGTGGGTGTTCAAGGAAAAGCCTGAAAATGCCCTTGGCAAGATGCAGCTACGCAGTTACATGAACGGGCACTCACGCGAGGGTGAGCGTCCTTTCCCTTTTAGCGTGGACAAAGGTTTTGTCCGCTCTCACAGGATGCAGAGGAAACATTACCGTGGTCTTTCTAACCCACAGTGCCTCCATGGAATTGAAGTTGTTCAGTCACCCAACCTATCTGTACTTAACGAGGATGAAAAGAAGAAGTGGGCAGAACTCACAGGTCGAGATGTGAACTTTGCTATTCCGTCCGAGGCAAGCGATTATGGTTCATGGAGGAATATCCCAACCACGGAATTTGAGGCTGAGCGACCTCTTCCTCAAGCTAAAGCTAACGGGCACACCCACCTTAAAAAGCTGAATGGTACCTGTCTGAATCTGTCTACTCATTCACCAGACCACGCAGTTGACGCGGTGGAAGTTCAACTTGCTTGTAACAATAAACGCAAAAGGGATTGTCTCGCTCTAGGAAACTGCGATGACTCGAGCTCAAGTGAGAAATCTCTGGACATGAAAATCCATGCAACAGAGCTGCCATGGTCAAATGAGTTCAGCGGGGTGATGAAGAATGTGTATGGGCCAGTCACAGCCGCGAAAACGATATATGAAGATGATAAAGGGTTCTTGATAGTTGTGAGCCTGCCATTAGTTGATCCGGGAAGGGTGAAAGTGACATGGAGGAATACACCAACACATGGAATTGTGAAGATATCATGTGCAAGTACAGCATGTGAGCCATTCATCAAGAGACATGATAGGACATTTAAGCTAACAGATCCCACACCAGAGCATTGCCCACCAGGGGAATTCGTCCGGGAAGTCTCCCTGCCAAACCGGATTCCAGACGACGCTAAGCTTGAAGCTTACCAGGACGAAACCGGAACAACGCTAGAGGTTTTGGTGCCTAAACACCGAATGGGACCAGAGGAGCATGAGGTTTGCGTCTGTCTCCGTCCGTTCGTGCTAGAGTGAGATTGTTGTACTTAAATTGGTTCATGGATCATTGGATTATTCATATTTAAATAAAAATTCAAATAAAAAACAGATTTTTTTAGATTACAAAAGCACCGGTTAGGTTCACACTTTTCACATAACCATTTAATGGCAAAACATTCAAAATAACAAAATAAATCTTAAAGCAGCGGATTGATCACAAAGCAGGTCCAAAATAACATAGAAAGCTTAACTGAGCAACAAGCAAACAGCTGTAAAATTAAAGCAACCCCAGTGACAAGAGAGCTAAAAACTTAATCAACTTCTTCAATCTTGGGGCCAGCACCGCCGCTACCACCAGCGGGAGCATCATCGTCCATACCTCCGGCACCACCCATATCAGCACCAGCACCTTGGTACATTCTTGCAATGATTGGGTTGCAAAGAGACTCGAGCTCCTTCATCTTGTCCTCGAACTCATCTGTCTCCGCCAGCTGATTCCCATCCAACCATTCAATAGCTTGGTCGATCGCATCCTCAATCTTCTTCTTGTCGGCTGCATCGAGCTTAGATGCAATCTTCTCATCCTTTATCGTGTTCCTCATGTTGTATGCATAGTTCTCGAGGGCGTTCTTTGCATCGACCTTCTTCTTGTGTTCTTCATCCTCAGCTTTGTACTTCTCTGCTTCTTGCACCATCTTTTCGATCTCTTCCTTCGATAGCCTTCCCTTGTCGTTTGTGATTGTGATCTTGTTCTTCTGACCCGTTGTTTTGTCCTCAGCCGATACGTTCAGAATTCCGTTGGCGTCTATGTCGAAACAGACAGTGATTTGAGGTACACCTCGTGGTGCAGGTGGTATGCCGCTCAGCTCGAATTTCCCCAAAAGGTTATTGTCCTTTGTTCTTGCTCTTTCTCCTTCGTAGACTTGGATCAATACACCGGGCTGGTTGTCTGAATAGGTCGAGAATATCTGCTCTTTCTTGGTTGGAATTGTGGTGTTCCTCGGAATCAGGACAGTCATAACACCACCGGCGGTTTCCAAACCCAAGGATAGGGGAGTGACATCAAGGAGCAACAGATCTTGGACCTTCTCATTCCCTTCACCACTCAAGATTGCAGCTTGAACAGCTGCTCCATAAGCAACAGCCTCGTCTGGGTTGATGCTTTTGCATAGCTCTTTCCCGTTGAAGAAGTCTTGCAAAAGCTGCTGCACTTTGGGGATTCTTGTTGATCCACCGACAAGGACAACATCATGGACATTGCTTTTGTCCATCTTAGCATCCCTCAAACACTTCTCCACCGGCTCCATACACTTCCTGAAGAGATCCATGTTGAGCTCTTCGAATCTCGCACGAGTGATGGTTGTGTAGAAATCAATACCCTCGTAAAGGGAGTCAATCTCTATTGTGGTCTGAGCGGTCGAAGAAAGAGTTCTCTTCGCCCTCTCACAAGCAGTCCTGAGCCTCCTCAAAGCTCTTGGGTTGCCGGTGATATCCTTCTTGTGCTTTCTCTTGAACTCCTGAACAAAATGATTGACCATTCTGTTGTCAAAATCTTCACCACCAAGATGCGTGTCACCAGCCGTGGCCTTCACTTCAAAGATACCTTCCTCAATCGTAAGCAGGGAAACATCAAAAGTTCCACCGCCCAAATCGAAGATAAGAACATTCTTCTCGCCAACACTCGAGGCCTTCTTGTCGAGACCATACGCAATTGCAGCGGCGGTTGGCTCGTTGATGATACGCATCACATTGAGTCCGGAGATGACTCCGGCGTCCTTTGTCGCCTGACGCTGAGAATCGTTGAAATAAGCCGGCACTGTCACCACGGCGTTCTTAATCGGAGATCCAAGGTAAGCTTCCGCAATCTCCCGCATCTTGATGAGGACCATCGACGAGATCTCTTCTGCGGAGAACTGTTTCTCCTCTCCCTTGTGGTTGACGACGATCATTGGCTTCTCCGCCGGGCCGGAAACAACCTTGAATGGCCAGTGCCTCATATCCGCTTGAACAGACGGATCACTGAATCTTCTACCAATGAGACGCTTAGCATCTGCAATACAAGACAAACTGTTAGTTTCCCATAAACATAAACAGAAGATGAAAATCCCGATTCGAAACCAAATTACAGGAGTAGCTAGCAAAATCAATATGTGCCGATATACAAAAGCTTGAAAATCTCTCAAAATCAACATGCAGTAGCCAGAAATATGCTCGAAAACTAAACAAGTAAAGATGAAAAGCACTTGGAAGCGTACCGAAGACGGTGTTCGTAGGGTTCATAGCGACCTGGTTCTTCGCAGCATCTCCGATCAGACGCTCGCTATCGGTGAAGGCAACGTAGGAGGGAGTCGTGCGGTTGCCTTGATCGTTGGCGATGATCTCGACGCGGTCATGCTGCCACACACCGACGCAGGAGTAGGTAGTACCGAGATCGATTCCGATTGCTGGACCTTCGCCTTTAGACGCCATTAGATAATCAAAATTCTTCTTCGCCGGAAAGTATGTCTGTGAGCTTCTTCTTCGTGTTTCTTATTTTAAACTGTGAGCCTTAGGAGAGGTGTTTATATATCAATGGAACGGTCGGTGAAAGGAGGTTCGAGAATGTTCAGGTGATGCGATTTCAGCCATTGGATCTTATTTTTCCGCCTTGGATTTTCGTTTTTTACTTTTTCCTTTTGTTTGTTTGATTCTAGCTCCTTCCAGAGGTCTCTTTTATAATACATGTCAAAACTCAGAAGTAGCTGCCGTTTTGAAAGACAAGTCAGGTCTAATTCTATGGTTGTCGGAGCGATATAAGATTAGTTTATTGAATTCGGTTTGATTTAAAATGTTAATCCTATTTTGTAATAACTAATAAAGTGTTGGGTTTTGCGTCACCTCACTAAGCATCAAAACTATGAACGATTTTTAATTGTATTCTTGAACTATTTACAAGACAAAGAGCATCTCTCGGCGGGTTCTCTTTGCTTGCAAGTAAAATCTAAATTCATCAAACATGCCGATAAAGTTGGAAAGGGTTATAAACTGGGACATCTTGACAACATTTTCATCTTAACAAAGACTCTTATTATCTCTTCTCAGTTTGAAACAGACATAAACTAAAAGGCCTTGCATCTTCTAAAATTCATCATCACTCAAGTCGCTTCCTATTTGGGATCAGCAGCTACGTAATGATAAGCAATTACCAATGCGAAGATGAAGATGCCAAGGAAATTGACTATAAACCCCAAGTCTTGATCATCGATCATCTGCACCAACACAAACACCATTTGAGTTTCCACCAACCGGAAGAGACTATTATGGAAAATGCAAACTTGACTCAAAAGTAAGTAGCCTAACTGATTGCAAAGAGAAACCCAAACTAAGAGAATGTCTTAATTGCAGAGCATAAATTCATTTGATCTTTTTGCTAAAAGGAGAAAAAAGGATGATCCCAGTGGGAATCGAACCCACGACCTTTAGATTCGGAGTCTAACGCGATATCCACTCCGCTATGGGATCACATTGGAGAAGAAGTTGAGACTAGAAGCATGTAAAACCCAAAACGTGACACAATCCGACAAGAGAATTTGGCAGTTCTCGTCGACAGAGACGGATTCGAAGGACCATCACACAGAGAAACCCGACACTGAGACTGACCAGATCAAAAATCAAACACACTTGTTGTAATCAGATCGGGATGCGTAGAGCAAGAAAGGATACCGTTTTATCAGGACGGAATCGGTGGGAAAGGATCAGATCTCCAGGAACCAGAAGCGATTTACAGAACAGAACCAAGTATTGGATCTCAGGGTTTCGACTTTCGATGTCTGAGATTTCTTTATTTACTAGTACGTTTCACGAAACAAGCCTGGCCCATTATATAATTATTACTTTTCACAACGTGGTTTATTTTGTGGATCAGATTGGTAATTGTGGGTTACTACTATGTTTGTCTCTTGATTTTTTTTTTTTTATCTAATTGGATTGGTTCCATGACAACTCTCGTCATCCTAAATTGTTATAAAATTTTAGAAATTAAAACCAAGTTGTTGAGTGGGATCAATTACTCTTACCAAAGCCTATATATGTTTTTTTAATAAATAATTTGGATATATAAGATGGAAAAGAAACAAAGAGTTAACTAGCCAGAAATTTCCCATGTTTGTCATCTTCTCAAATTAGATAGTGGCAGCCAAAAACAACAAGAAATTAGAATTTTTAGATTACAAAAGCACCGGTTAGGTTCACACTTTTCACATAACCATTTTAAAGGCAAAACATTCGACACCCAAAGGCCAAAGCCTCTATCTCTAGTTCTCTACACAACACAACACCTAATTGGTTTTGTTACTGACTGTACAAAAGTAGAGCTCCAAGAAAAAGAAAATTTCTGGAGCTGCAGCCTCTGTTCATGATTTGTTGTTACTTTTACACACACAGCTTAAGATTAAAAAAAAACTTCAGTTTGTTAGGCCAAAAAATGTCATGCCGGCAATTATCAGAAGCTCAGTGTCTCTGTAGGTTCCTTAAAGTCGCGCCATTCCCGCAGAAAAAGGAGAAGGCGGATGGAGTTATATCACATTACTGTTGATCCGTTCATTCTACTCACTCTTTACTATCAACACCTTTCTTCGGAGCCTTCAGATCTCAACCAACGAGTGCTGACAGATAACCTCACAAACTCTGTCACACATGGAGCCATATCTGAATTCACTTGCAGACTCCCCTGCTACTTTCAGGGACGAGTCCAGTATCTATGAATTGTCTTTTTACTTTCACTAAATTCTCTTCTTCTTTTTCACGGCAGGAAGCGGATAATTAGGGAGGTGATAAAGTAACTCTCTAAGATTTTCTGAAACCGAGGAACTTACAGAAGCCATATATAAGAAACTGGAGACTTATGAGAGCCGCGAGTTCAAAGCTCGTTTGATAGCTGAAGTATACCACACATCTGCAGGTATGGATTCTCCAGCAGTTTCTCATTATTGCTCTGCACAAAACAATAATACTGTTATATATGGCACAAAACAAAGGAAAAGCTCATTGATATTTGAGGTTCTGTGACTCTACACTCTGAATAATTACAATAGAATTACCTGCTGAGCCTTAAAGACAAGCTTCTGAAGCATGTTTTGGTATTTCTCTGGTTCCTCCGTCATCATCCTCTAAAATAATTGAAACTTTAACCGGTTAGCCAAAAAATATACCAAAAAAGATATGAAAACTTATTTTTCTTCCGATGTATGTCTTTCAAAATCAAAATGGTAAATTTGAGAAATTTTCTTGCCTTCAGAAGAAATGCTGAAGAGTAGTAAGCCACCCTTGAGTCAGTATCATCCAGGAGTTCCCTGCAATAATAAACATAAGTTTGTAAATGCCATGAAACATGTTGCACAGATAAATCAATTTGGTTCGGAAGTATGGAAGAGTCCATGAATCACCTAAAGAATTCCTCTCCACCAACTTCTTGAAAAGCAACTGTATCTGCAGTGCATTTACCGATCAGAAGTAATAGCAGGGTGGCTCGAATATCAGAGGTTGCCCCTGGAATATTTCCTCTTCCTTTGCTTCCAACGGCAACACCAAGTGCAATGTTGTCAGTTGCTGCACCTGCTAGTTGAATCAAGGGCCAATAGAACAAAGCCGCTGGAACACGCGCAACCAGCTGCATAGGGACGATAGCCTGTCCACGGAGAAGCATTGCTGCCATTGACGCTGTCTCGCACGTTGAAACAGAGACATTGTTATACCGAGGCCTGGTGTCAGCTTCATCCATACTTTCTTTATAGCTGTTACGATGGGATGTTTCAAATTTGCCATTTCTATCAGCAGAATTAGGGACTGTTTCCTCATCAGTAGACAATACTTTCAAGCACAATTGTGAGAAAAGAATGTCACACATCTGCTTGGAAACAACAGAGAGAAGACAAAGGTGAATTAAACTTCATCCGGGTGAAAATTCCAATAAGAAATAGACACAGTAGTCTTTGATGCCAGTTACTCAAAATATAGAGCATATATTTACGATAAATATCAGCAAGCTTTAGAGTGGCCTTTGATAGGATATTTGACAAAGCAAACGAAAAGAGCAAACAAAAGGATTCCAAGAAATGTACCTTTAAGATATTAATCCGGTCAGTTTCATTTATTTGTGCCATCAAAGACAAAGCACTGCTCATTATGTCTATAACAGCATTTGCTTTCTCTAGTCGTGTGTCATTATGATCCTGACTAGCATTTCCACTAGTTGATCGCTGTGTCTCATTCTCATCTAGTAAGAACTTGGAACGCATAAGAAGCCTCTCCAGAATGAACAGGAAACCCCATCTGATAACACTGTTCCGTGACTTCAAGAGTCCACATAGAAGATGTATGGAAACAGGTATATCAGAAGTAACCAGAGAGTCGGAGGCCCCACAATGGGCAATCTTTTGCTGCAGATCTTTTATGCTCAGCCATATACTTCCACCACTCTCCTCACTAATTTCCGCAATCAGAAGATCCCCCAACCAGATATAACCATTTTGACGGTATGTGGCCCTTTCTGAATGAAGAAGAGAGTGCAAAGTAGCCCAAGCTAGATTCACTGACATGCTTATATCGTTTCTTAACACTTGAATGCTTTCCATGAACTTGGAAGATTTGGTAATCTGTTTGAGATGCAGAAACTCTTTGTCTAAGTGAGTAAACGAACCTATTATCGTGTCAAATTTTTCTGTTATATTTGCCAAAAGCTGCAAGAATGAAAGACAAAAAAAGGGGTTAGAAAAGAGCTCTGACTTGGAAACAATTTAAATAAAGACTCTTTGTCAGATCTTCAGAAGACAATTTGCAACATATTCTCACAAAAAAAAACCTACCTGGCTTAGACGTTCGCTGTTGTTGAACCCAGACAATGCTGCAGCAATTGATCTTCGCAGGATTTCCCCTATGCCTTCAACACCAAGCTTAACAGAAATGTAGAAAGCTTCAGGTGCATCAGCAAGAGCAAGCCGAACAGCCAAAGGTTGAATCTCATCATCAGTGTATTCAGAAAGACCAGTAGCTGAGCATGCCTCATTAATTTGATGCAGGACATAGTCAAATAAAACCGAGTAGAGATTTCTTCTTTCCTCTCTAGTGGTTGCCAACGAGTACTGTGTCAATAAGATGAATTCCTTAATCTACTAGAAATTTATTGAGGCTCAAAGAGTATATTTGGATGGATTTTGAGAAAGGTCATTAAGTCTAACAGATTATATTTTCGCAGTACCTCAAAGAAAATGAACTCCACACCACCAATCATATCGACCTGGTCTATAAGAAAATTTGAGGCACTTGAAGTTGCTTTGGTAGAGCCATCTAGTTCTGGATATCGATAAAACATGTTTGTCATGATGCAAATAAGCTTGGAATGAACAACTTCTGACCAAGAATTCCTTTTGCTAGTTCCCAAAAGAGCTTTGATAACCTGATTCAAGGAAAGTGACAGGCTCGTCAGAAAGTACAACTTAGCATGAGAACCAATTTATTGGTAGCATGCGGCCGGAAACAGATATCATAGTTACAAACGTCTATAAGACAAATACAAACGACAGATCCAAATGAGAGTAGGAGGGGAATGAAAGAAGGCAATAATCAACATAGCAGAAGGCAAAGATAATATATTCAGCCTCATAGGACTAACATACCCTTATGTCAAGACCATTTAGCTGGTTTCTCCGTATTTTTCCTCTATCACAGACAAAATATAGCAAGCAGCTGAGAGCAGATGCCCAAACGGATTCCTCCTTTTCCTCAACCTATGAAAACAATTTTGAAGGTATAAAATCCTAAACAAGTCTAGTTTTGACGTCAAAAAGAGAAGCAAGAAGAATGTAAGATACCTGAACTAGGAGAAGAAGTATTTCAAATAAGATTTTTAATATCCAGGACTCGAAGTTCTCAATAGCTGAAGAAGTGGTTGACATCTTAGGCAAGTCTTTCTTTCTTGTCCCTTGCAGCAGTAGCCTATTTTCATTGTCGATAAATGTTTCTTGGGCATATTCTTCCTCAATGGTTGTAGCATTATCACTTATCATTGGCTCTAACAGTTGTGCATGAACTCCTAAATTAAGAATTAAATCAAATACACGAATCCTACAAGCTGCATTTGTGGAGCATAGCATTTCCTGAAATAAATTTTGCATGCATGGCTATAATAGTTAGTAAGCACTTTAAATATCACGATATATATCAGTGTCGAAGTCACACCTCGAGCATGGACAGAGTAAGAGGAGCAGCAATTCTAGCGTCCAAGACATACCTAAAATTAGGTTTTTCAAAAAGGTGTACGATAAGCTTGTCAACAATAATAAAAGGGAGGAAAGGATGATAAGAAATCTTAATGAGACTACACGATTAGGTTGGCGGCAGATTAACAAAGCGTACATGTCAATAACAAGCTTTATCAGGACGCTCACAGCCACATCCATTGACGGCTTCCCTGCCTTGCTAGTTAATTGAGGTGATACGGTCATTTGATTTGAAGGGGTGGATGATGCCTCAGAACAAACAGCTGCGATCACCTCACCTACCTCGGCAGTGTTTAGGCGCAGTGGTTGTTGTTCACTACAAAATTGTGCAGGGAACAAGAGTCATTTGTTGTGATAAAGTCAAAAGCTAAAATTTGCATCAGAAAGATGCTTCCATGCAGAGAATCCCCTTTCATTCACAATAGCCAACAAAAACAGTTATTTACGCAAACAGCACGATCCACCATGCACATACACATACACAATAGTGGAAGAGCCACTCTGAACCACCCATCAGTCACAGTGAAATAAGATATACGATTTCAATTGCAGCTCTTTGTCAGTCAGCTTACTGATTCAAACCTTAGAGAGGCTAGTATCAGGCATTATCGTAGAGGTTCAAAAGGGAAACCTTATTGCGTGACATTAAGCAAAACATTATCAACACTAATGCTACCAAGGAAGACTTGAGCAAAAATTAAATGAGTAGCATTAAGTAAATGAAGATAAAAAATAACCAAAGATATTAAAGACATCCCATTTTTTTACCTGTAATGACGGTACTGAAAAAGTGGTCTGGCACGTGGACGAAATGTGCTCACTGTGGAATCATCCCTGCAGATCATGCAAATCCTCAATCTAAGAACCCACACTAACTTTCAAAACAGAGTTTTATGCTCTAATATAAGAATTTTCCCAAAACTCTATCCCCTTTAGGGCCAATCATTCAAAAGTGCAATCCCTGAAAAGATATCTATTGTAAATAGCACCATTTATGTAATTCTTTCAAATCTATCCGGAGTGCCATTCTGTCAATTATAGAACAGTCTCTAACAATGCAGAAGGGGTTATAAGCTTTTTTGTTAACAATAGAATGCTGGTTTCCAAAACATAAAAGAACAAGATCATCAACTCACCCAGAAAAAGTGCCATTTCAGAAAATGCCATTAACTACAAAAATAAAATACATATTTTTTGCTTCTACTGCATTATCACAATTAACATATGGCATATATTCTAAAGGAAAGAATTATAATCACTTCTTGAAATCTAGAAGTCCAGTTTCTTGGCGGCTAGAAAGAGAGTCACGGGAAAGCTAGCAAGGCATTAAAGGCAATTATAATCCAAGTCACCACTTTGCAAATTACTTGACAAAAGTCACAACAGAATACATACCAGATCTGCTGAGTCCCAGCTCTAGTGCGTTTGGAAGCTGTTATTGCTCTCAAATGGGAGCGAGCTGAAGCTGAGTTTGTTATCATTGTGACTGAAGCTGGCTGCAGGAGTTGTTCTAAGTAAGGCATCTCTGTGGTACCAAAATATTTCCAGTGCTGGCCCTTCATTTTAGCTTCCATATCTCCTACAAGTAGGCCGGCAGCACCAACTTCCAGAAGATTACAATTGTTCATGTCTTGGAGATTCACAGGTCGTTCGCTAACCATGCAGAGAGGATATATTCAGCGATAGTCACGTACTATAGCCATGCAATGAAGGAATTGCTTAAAATATTAATTGTAGGAGTGTTTCTCTACTAAGATACAAGTGTGTATAGTCAAGAAAAGAAGCAAAGATGCGTCTGAACATTTGTAAGAACAGAAATCATTTACGATTTACCTTTCAGAAGACGCTGATGATAACTGGAGGTCCCCAACCCAACGCCAATTCAGCAAGTCTGGTGATATGTATTCAATGTCTTCCATAGCATTAAATTCTTGTATATTTGACAAGTTTGAAACAGACAGATTTGCAGCATCCTTTTTCTGTGGAGAGTCTGCGGCATTTGCAGGACTTAGTTGGGAATTGAATGATTTGCTCAGCAAAGAGGATAGAGATGGCAATAACTGTCTTGACGCAAGAGTAGCTCCCGCAAATGCTGCAGGTTGAAAGGATCGCCTTGGGATATGTAAAGCCACAAGGGATCGCACATAATGCAATGACTTCACCAAAGCTTCAGAAGCAAAACTGGACACTGGTAAAGGAGAAGCAGCCGCTTGTGCTGATAAAACAGGCAATGATTTTTGCTTCAAGCTAGCATCGCACTCAGCAATCAGGTTTACGCAAAATCTATCGACCTGCAGTAATGTCTCCTCCCCAGGCTTATATCTGTAGTGTAGGAACGCCTAGGGATCAATAAAATGCAAAAAATAATCCATAGGACCCATAGAAAACACTGGACGACCTGTATACGTATTTCAGACAACCCTCATAATATAGCAAAAAACAATGCACACTTAATTAGGTTTGAAGTTTGAATAACCATTATGTCCCCTTCATATTAAAATGATCTACTAAATAATTAACCAAATGTAGCAATCCCCATAAACAGAGCACAAATTATGGTAATAGTGAGAAGGATGAGCTGAGGGACTTTGATAAGTGAAAGACATGCTACTTCAAAGAAGCAAATAAAAATAATCAAGTTACATCATTCGACTAGACTATATTACCTTAAGAGATACCGTTTCAGTAATGCCACACACCTCGTCACCACGGCTGGACTGCAGAAAATTTATTGCCACATTAGCAACAACTAATACTTAAAACCATGATAATAAATACTTAGATTATAGCAATCTGCATCCTAGCTATATGAGGTTCTATTTATCAATAGGTCCATGTAGCAATAAGTCCTCAGGTACTTTAGAAGTCAACCTGGGTTGATGATATACCTATGCAGGGACTTTTCCAAACTCTGCTCAATAATCTCTAGGAGTCCCCCACACACTTTTATCTAAGACATCCGTTCAGATTATCATTTATTCTACAAACGCCTTTGAGTATTCTTTATAGTTAAGCTATCAGGAGACTTACAACTAAATACTGTGTTCCCATACTATTATAGGAAGCTATCACTAACATACTTTATTTTCCTATGGGTCAAGCTACAACGACAACATCAATATCTAGATATAGTTGCATTTACATCATCCATATTCTGGCAAAATTTCCGATTTCCAGCGTTGAAGCCCCAATTTCCGCATCATGAGGAATCAAAGTAATGAGCTCGTTCCCGTTAAGTTCTTCACTCACATACGTCTATCCGTTCAGGCCTTCCAGATTCAAAGATATTAATTTCACTGAATTCGAAAGCTACCCCTATATCACAGTTTCACTACCATGACTTAAAGTTTCTGAAGGACCAAATATACATGTCGCCGATCCAAAATAGGAATCAAAAGAGTCAATTACCTGCGATCTCTCTCTGCTATAGTATGCTCTAACAGCATGTTGTAGGCCAGGTCAGTCGTGGCAGAGACTGATAAATAATCCTGTAATCACCAAGTGATTGTTTGAGGTCATGCAATTTCCATAGACGCATAAAAAAAAAAAATACTTCCAAGCAATTACCAAGGTACTATCAAGCCAAGACAATATATAATGAAAGCAGGCCTTCTCCATCACATATCCCTTTACCCAAATTCTTCATCCACATTTGGCATCAAAGTCAGTGGGTTCAGGAACAATAGGTGGGAGGTCTCCATAAAAATAAAACATGGTAACTAGAAGTACTGGTAGCACAATCGAGCGAGAGAACAAGAGAATAGAACATTCCCAGCTCTAATAATCAATTGCAATGTCAACACTACTCAAAGAAAGCGACTGCGACCTTGTTACTATTCGTTTAGGCTAACATAGAACTCGTTTATCAATGGAAAACCAAAAAAACAAAATCCCTAGATACTCAATTCCTCACTTTAGACAGCATAAACTGGGTCTGTTTGCCCTAAAATAAACGCAAAAATGGAAATAGTACGAGAGAGAATCCCATTTCACAATAACGGAAAATAAAAAGGAAAGCAAATGATGGGTGGTACACACCCGGAGATTCCTGAGAGCTTCAGACGGGGCCATGGAAGGGATCGCCCCATGGTGCGAGGTGGCGGGAGGAGGAGAGGATGAGAGGCAATCCGCCACGGCCCGGCGCAGCGGCTCAGGTGGCTTCTTGGAGGAAGAAGATCTAAGGCGTGAGGCAGAGCCGGCAACCCCAAGCTGCAGCAACCGGGAGCTTCCGGGGCTAAAAGTGGAAGACATCAATCAAATCTCGCCGGAGTTGCGCCACTCTTGCTGCGAGACTTTTTTCGATTGGGTTCTGTTGCTGGCTACGTCGTGTCCTTCACATCAGACAGATGAGCTGTCAAGCTCTTCGTTTTTGATCCCCATGGTGGAATCAAATCATGGAGGCATGGTTTTGCAATCTGGTCCCCCTCATTTAAAAATTCCCTAGATTGAGTATCATACCTTTATTTTTGACATATTGATCCAAAACCCTAATGAGATCTACATGTGGCGAAATATTATCGAACTGTATGTATATGAAATTTGATTGTTTCTGAAGTGAGACATTTTCTCGCATTCCATGAAAACAACTATACAATACTTAATTTTTAGCAAAAAAGAAAAAACTATACAATACTTAATCAGAATAATTAAATCACACTTATAGGGTAACGAATGTCCTAAATCCTAATCCACTCGCTGCATGTTCGAGAACCTCGAGTCAATATCAAAGTGGGCCCATAAACCGAAAAAAAGAAGAAGATGGGCCCAATAAGTTGTCCCATAACCCACGTGACTGGCTGACGGTGCCGATCCGTTCTTGGCGCCCTCGGTTTGCTTCTTCCCCAGTGGCCCGATAAAAGAAAATTGGTATTACTGTTGACCCAACAACAACAAAAATTAAAGAAAAACAAAAATACAGTATATACAAATCTGCGTTCTCTGTCTTTGATACAAATCTCTCTATAGCGAGGCTCGCGCAAACCCTAGATCTAACCCCAGCCGTCAGATCAGATCAATGGGGTGATCTCTTGTGGACCGTTGGAATCTTAGGAGACAGCAATGGTGGAGGTAGAATCGCATTTGTGGGTATCCAGAAGAGGCGTGAAGATTATTGTCTCGAGTTTGGGTGTTTTCTTTTCATCTTGATGGCCAACAATTCGAATTTTCTCTAGCTATTTTTTTTGTTATTTCGGTGATGTGTGATTTGGTCGCGCGTACGGGCCGGCTCCAGCAACGGTACGAGAATGGCTCGCGTCTCGTTGCCGGGTACTGTATATTTGATCCACCCTTGGTTCCTCTTCATATATGCGTGTGCATCGTCTCTCTCTGGAGTTCATCCTTTGGTTTGTAATGTGATTCTTTCTCATGGGGATTATTGATCATGATGGGTATAAAAAGTTGGGATCTCTTTGGTTTTTTTTGAATTTTTGTTGATGATGAATTGAACACTTTATGTGTCCTTTGTTTGAATCTCGATTGGAGATTCTTTGTATCATATTCATGCTTTGATTTTTAACAAGAGAGGAAGGAGAGATTCACAATTAGGATTTTACAGTGTTGACATGCTTGGCCCTTGTTTCGATTTGGGTTGATGACATGAGTTTAGCCTTTAGCCGTCTTTCTTAACAACTTCAGTGCTGCGTTTATAGGTGTGTTCCGTTTAGGTATATAAACTCTGAAGAAGATGGTAATTCTGAATCTGGGAAAGTGGTTCAAGTGTTGATGATCAGCTCATCTAGTGGACCGGGACTTTTGTTTCCCAAGGTACAGCAGCAAATGCAGTTTCTTCTTGCTTTTCTCTTCGTTTGGAAACCTAAGTAACATATTTGATTCATATAGGGAGGATGGGAGAATGATGAGACAGTCAAAGAGGCTGCAGTAAGGGAAGCAGTGGAAGAAGCAGGAGTCCGTGGGATTTTAATGGTAAAACCCTTTTCACACACCGCGTAGCCCTTTGTTATTGTTAGCAGCCTGGTGCTGTGCTGAATGTATGAAAAGGGGACTTTGCAGGGTTTCTTGGGAGATTATGAGTTCAAGAGCAAAACACACCAAGATGAGTTTAGCCCAGAAGGTTTGTGTAAAGCTGCAATGTACGCCTTGTATGTGAAGGAAGAGCTAGAGACGTGGCCTGAACAGAAGACAAGAACAAGGACATGGCTGACAATCGAAGAAGCTGTAGAGAGTTGCAGGCACGCATGGATGAAAGATGCGCTGGTGGACGGATTCTGTAAATGGCATAAGGAGAATATGGGGAAAGGAGAGGAGATAGCAGATGCAGATTGATTGAAGTTAAGTGTGCATATATAACTCTCAAGTTGGTTTCATTCCTTTCCGATTTTGTTTTTTACTCTTTTTAAAATCATGTGCGACTGCGAAACATATGAGTTTCAAAAGTTCAATTATTCTCCTGTTTCACAGTTGTCTTCATCATTTTTCAATAATTCTGAAAAGAAAGACAGCTCTTAACAATCGTGTTTAGCAATATCATTCATAATTAAGAAGTTGTTTGCTTTTTTGGCGACGAAATTGGGTGCTCAGTTTTGATATTACTATTAGCTTTTACATGATTAATCAAAATAGAAAAGAGAGAAGAAAAATGACATATTGGATAGGGCAACACGAAACTTGATAAATCCCCCGGTTCAGCCAAACCCCTTATTTATTACTATTAACATGACTTCATCAAAGGGCCGCCGCACAAACACTCGTTGTCACTAAACGACGACGCTTCAAGGTGATCAAAAGGAGAACCCACTGGAATAGGCCCACAAAGCTTGTTATGGCTAATATCGAGATGGCCCACAAACTTAGCTGACGTCAGCGATTCGGGGATCCGACCCGACAAGCTATTGTGGGACAAATCTAGCGCCGCGAAATTGGTTGTAGACCCGAAAACATCGGGTATGGATCCTTCCAACGCATTTCGGCTCAAATTCAAAACACCGAAACCCGAATTGCTGAGCATCGAACCCGGGATTGGACCCGACAATGAGTTGCAATCCAGATTCAAAAGAGAGAGTACCTTCATGTTACCCACCCATTCGGGTATCGGACCCTCGATATGATTCCTGGATAGATCCAGATCCGCTAACCGTTTCATACCCGAGATCGACCCTGGAATTGACCCGGTGAGTTCGTTACGGCCCAGTAACGCCCTGCTCAACATCTTCAACGATCCGAAATCGTCCGGGATCTGGCCGGAGATACCGTTTTCCGTTAGCTCAAGATGCTTTAATTCGGTGAGTGACGTCAGCGACGGCGGGATCTCGCCGGACATCCGATTCTCCGCAAGGTTTAGAACAGCGAGTTTGGAGAGCTTGCCGATCTCCGCGGGAATCTCTCCGGTGATTCTGTTTCCGGCGAGGTCGAGGATACGGAGCGAGGCTAAGGAGGTTATGCACGGCGGAACCTCGCCGGAGATTCCTTTCCAGTCGGCGAGGACGAGGGAAGCGAGTGTGGTTAAGTCGCAAACCGCCGGGTCAATCGAGCCGGACATATAACCGGACCGGCCTGCCTTTTGGAAAATTGCGTCTTCGGATTCGCCCCGGAGAGAAATATCAGTGACCCGACCCGAGTCTGGATCACAGCTAATACCGTACCATTGCTTGCAACAGTCGGTGTTTTCGGACCAAGTGTTGAAGATGCCGAGGTTGGGCTCGCTCAGTGACGACTTGAAAGCATTGAGAGCCGTCTGATCGGAAGGGGAGCAGGATCGGACGACGGAGATGACGGAAATGAAAACGACGGCGAGTAATGAGCTAAGCGGCGATGCCAACAACTTTGTCATTTTTGAAATAATTATTTGAAAGTGAAGAGAGTGATGTTGTGTGAAAATTGGATTATATAGAAATGCTGAGGCAAGAGAAGAGAGACACTGCATGTGCATGGTATCATGGGCATGTGCATGTTACTACTATTGTTCTATATATTATCTTTACGAATGTAATTTTATGCCATTCATTTATTGTACCATAAAGAGGAGGATCATGTGTGTATGTCAGTTTTTACTTTTAAAAATGTTTGATTAATTCGCATGGATCGAGTATCCAACAATGATCCCGTCAAAATTAAGTTCATGTTGATTTGTAATTCATCGATTTAATTTGTATTTTAAGTTGAAATTTTTAAAACGTAGTTTTCAGAAACGGAGTAAGTTTTTTTAAAAAAAATGTTTTGAAATTTTTAAAAAATTGCTTTTATCTGAATTTTACAATATAGTTAACTAATGATTATAGATAAAATTGTCAATTTGTAATAATTTGTCTATTTAATCTGTTTTGCAGTGAACTAAAATATTATTCGGGATAATCCGCAAAAACTTATAATTTAAAAAACATAAATCTAATATGCATCGTTAAATAACTCTAGTTTTTGTGGTTATTCTACGAACTCTTTTTAAAAAAATAGTTTTCTTGTGTCTAACTTTTTATAAAATTAGTAAAATATTTTTCAAATTTTGTTTTGATATATATTCTAATAAAATATAATAAATTATAGTAAAAAATATAGCATGATTTTGAATTTTTTTAATATATATGAATTGATTATTATTTTAAAATATATAGTATTAAAAATAATTAAGAAATAAAATAATAAATAATTTATTTAATGCAAAAATATACTTTCCATATTCTAATCAATAATTTTAAAATATTATTATATCTTTTCCTATTTCAATTATTATTTATTATTTGTAATATTTTATATAATAACTTACAAAACAAAATTCATTTTTAACAATATCTTCTTAAATAATATTATAGAGATTATACAAGGCCATACATGCATGGATCCTAGAGGATAAACTTTCTATTTCCCAAGCTCTTTTGCCATATTACAACAATCATGATGATTTCTCTATTACTGAAATTCCAAAACTTCACATCAATAATATAAGGCATTATATGACTAATTATGATTGATAATTTACCAATTATTAGAGACAATTAAACCCAAAAAAAATTTATTAGAGACAACATTTAATAAAATAAATATATGGTTGGTCCTCCATAAATACTTTTACATGTGACTCATGTGGTCCTACAGAAGCATTTAAGCATCTCCTCCTCTGACCAAACTCAAAAAAAAAAAATCCTAATTTCTTAGGCCGTATCTACCGTCATCAAAATTCGTTGCAGGTGATCCAATTAGTTTTTATACTAGTAATATGATTCATGTCTCATATATATGCTTGGTGATAAAATAATACAGTAAACCAAATTGTTGGTGGTCGGATGGTTCCCTTTCTGCGGTGAGTGTCGGCTTTGTTGGTCTAGGCCAGGGATCGATTCCCCGCGGTAGCGAAATTACCAGTACAAGCACTTGGTCAAGTGGGACATTATAAGTGGGCTGTGTCACTCCCACCCGAGAGATTAGTTTGGGCCTCTGGACTTAGGATTACTACCGGTGGCCGAAAAGCATAAAAAAAAAAAAAGATAAAATAATACAGTAGCTTTTCCAGCATTTATGACCTAAATCTCGTAGTTGCTTATGACCTAGATTCAACGCCCATCACATGCCAATGGGTCAAGATCCATTTTCATGGAGCTGTCTTTCTTTTCTTTATGTATTGTATGGGTTTAATTTTCGATATACTTGCTTAATACCAAAACCACTCCGATCAAACACACACAGTGATAAACCCTTTGTAAAGTTTCTACACGTTCAAAATTCATTTTCCTTACCTCATTTTCTTTTTCTTTAATATAACTATGAAATACATGTTTACCTTAACAGATTTATTTGATATATAAAATTATTCAAAATCCGTAGTAAATAAAGAAAGTGTATGTGGTGTCGCCTCCGTATCACGATATGGATTCAAATTTTGTAAAGATGGATGTCATGGATCATAAGATTTGTCCTAGTTTTCATTTCGATTTAAATTTGTGTGAATATTTATTGATTTTTTCAAGGTCTTGTCAATACTTATTGTCAAACTATTTGGAACTATTGCTCGGATGAATTTTTAACCTGGAACTGCTTTCAATTATCTATTAGGGTTATTTAACTAGTGACGGACAAGATTATTTGAATTCTTAGGCCTTGAAAAGCAATGTATTTTGTATTTAGCAAAAAAGACGAATTTACAACAGTATCTGTCTCTCTCTAACGTATCATTTACATATTCGTTTATGTTCATGCTCATACATTATAAAAGACAACAGAAGCAAAAATGGTAGATGATGCAATCAGTGGTAGAAATATTTCCAACAAGTGATATCTCTTTATCATAATAAACTCAGTTTTCCAAAAGACCTATACATTGGTGTTTCAACTCTTCGTTTTTTTGGGATGAAGTTTAAAAGGAATTTTTGTTATATATAAAGAAATAAGAAGGAACTTGAAGTGTTTCTGCAATGTGTTTATATATATGTGGATATGTATATATAGAATATAAATAGATTGTGGTGATAGTGAGTCAAGTGGTAGAAGGTCCAGCCAAGTCACCACCGCCTGAGATGGAGATGAGAGGTCGGCGTGAGGTACTGCGACTGACAAGATGTGAATCAAGAAACACAACAATGACCGTTATATCATCATGAAAATGTCTCCTCACTCCTCTATCAATCTTTTTTAGATCCGAATATCTCATTTCTCTCTTCTTTGCTGCCTCTCTTAGAGCTGTTTTTATGAGCTTCCTCGCAATTCCCTGCACCCATATGTTTCAATCTATATGCAAGACATAACGACAGTAAGAAAGAAGGAGAGAAAGAGCGAGAAAAATCTTACATTACGCGGGCAAGTGTTCACAATGTCTACAGCTTCCTGATTGCTTAAGTGCTCCCACAAGCCGTCTGATGCAAATATAAGAAACTGATCTTCTGGATGGATTTTGTGTACTGTAATTGCAGGCTCTGCTCTAAGGATTGGCGTCTGAAAACGCTCAGGCACCCTGAACTTTGCCAATAGCGGCTCCCGGTTGAACTCTGCTTTCTTTAAGTAGGCATCACCAATTGACCGTGAGACCTTCAATAACCAGACAAATGTTTCAGAATTAGAATCTGGCAAGAGATCTTTTATCCATCACTTCTTAAAGTGAGGACATTGTAAATCTTTTCTTATTCCTTCTCTTGTAAAGTGACTTAAGTAATGACTAATGAGTATTTTTACATGCATAGGCCGCATAATTGTATCATTCACAGTCAATTACTTTGCAACTAGAGAGTCTGGAAATCGACAAATTGCATTACCGTGAAAGTATTTTTACCTGTATAATACCTTTGACACGCCAGACTTTGTGTTTCAAGACCACAATCTGAGGATCATTTGGATGCAACAACCGTAGCTCCTCTCTTACAGATTCAAGACTTGCATTGTGCTCTGACGATAATTGAACGGCCTTGACAACTTTATATGCTCTTTCCAGTCTTCCTAGCACAACCCGAGAATCCCCCGCGTTTGCAATGTACAACAATCCACTACATATGATCCCTACCAGACAACAAGCTCCAACAGAAGCAATCTGTGGTTTTGTCTGCCATTGCCGCCGCACAAGAGAAAGAAACTCCTCTTCTGTAGCTAAAAACGCCTTGGTTATAACAGATGCAGACATTCCATGATTTTCCGACGTAAACTCTGCATCAGAAAGGGTCACCAATTTAGATTACTCGTCTAATTCCAACACAAACAAGGGATATAGAATAAGGACAATAAAACGGCATACTCCTGATGTTATCGAAGAGGTGTTTATTGACAAACCGGGCTGCTTCTGGACCTCCATGACCATCATATACACCAACAAAAGTAGCTTGAGGACCCGAATCAAACATGCTAACGGGTCCTGACTCGAGTTTGCTATGGTCCTCGAGAAGGTTATTGGCTTGAATCACAGACATTGAGAAGTCCCCAGCAACATGATTTCCAGAATCTTTATACCAAAGAAGCCCATCACACCTTCCATTAGCGTCTCCATTTCTGGTTGAATGTTCTCCCTTCACAGAAGGTCGCCTCCAACATGGTGCTACCATCCGCAAAATAGTTGCCGATACCATAACTCACATAATCCCCTCAAAATTTCACTTCATCTAAAACTCACTTTGAACACCCCAAACGGATCAAACTCTGCTATTCCTCCTTCCCTAACAAAATCCAACATCCCCTAAATGAAATCAATCTACATTGCGACGGACACAATACACATTTCTCAACGAATCGATCTGTAAAACTTGAGCAATACCTTTTCTGTGGAGCCGCGAGATGATACCGCCCGACCAAACAGAACCGAAAACGGACGAACGGGATCGAGATCGAGATCGAGATCGGAAGCAGATTGTTTCGAGGAGTTACGATAAGAGGGGAATCGTAACTCCGGTTGGATTGCAAGAGAAAGATGGAAGAGAGATGACAAAAAACCAAATCTAGGCAGCGACTCTGTCAGAATTCCATATTTGGGGGTTCGATTTCTCTGAATTTTCTCTCTTTTAATTTTGAATTTTTTTTTTATTTCTTTTCGTCGATATCTTTTTTTCTTCATTTGCTTCCGAGTTTAGCTGTTTAGGCATTGACCTCAGAAACAACCCGACGTTTTAGGCAGCTTTTTCTCCCAAATTTAGCAACGTTTCTCCATTTTTTCAAGAATCTTATTATATAAAGCTCAAGTTACTAACTAATTTGATCGCGACACGTGTAAATCAAATGATATTATGTGAAAATATATTTTTACTTAGAATAAATTTAAAATAAAATAAAATAATATGTTTTTTAAAAAAATTTAGTTTTTTGCCATTATAAAAGATTTTTATATTATTTTAATATTAAATTTGTGATATTTTTGTCAATTTTAAGTAGTGGTGCTAAATTTAGAACAACATTTTTAAAATATGCTATTTTGGATAATTGTTGTAAATAAGAAATTTAGTTTGAATTTTAATTCGACATTTTTCAGTTATAAAAATAAAAGAAGCACTTGGCGCAACACTAATCCACTTAGAGCATTTGTATTGGTGACTTAAAAAATATTGTTATTTTTTAATTAAATAATTAAGTTTAAAAAAAGAAATTTTTTTTGGACCAATAATAAATTGATATGTGCAATTTGGGTGTTTCAATTTTTTTATTTGAGACATCCTTAACTTTTTCTCTCTTATTTTTATTCTTTTTTATGATTTGTTTAACGGAGGGTGTTCAATACATATCCGCTTATGGTCTGAAAAATAAGACCATTGAGATTTGATGTTCAACGCTTTCACGCAAACCATTTGGCCATGTCGCCGCCTTTATTTCAGCTTTGAAGCATAAGAGGCAAGAGCATAATGCAAACATATATCTTTTAATTTATTATACATATATAAACATATTATCTGCAAATTGGCATGTTGGACGCAGAGTCTTACACCATTTCCAAAGGTAGAATCCTAAATGAGGTTTTTACCATTATTTTTAATAATTATTTTGAAAAAAATTAAATTAAGAACTTCATTCAATGTTTATAATTTTATCTTCTTCCAATAGTAAAATCCCAAGTGAGGTTTTTAAAAATAAATAATTTTCTTTTTAAAATTATAATATTTGAAGTAGAATTTATTTTGTTTAAATTTATAAACATTTTATAACTAAATATTATTGCATTTCATTAAATTTTAAACATACATGACATAAAAACATATAAAAAATAGATGTGCAAATCATAAATCGGAAAAACGATTAGTTGTAATCTTGACTTGTACCAAATTTGTGCCATATATGCTCAAACAAATCAGAATTCAATTGTTGATGCATTGTTTGATCACGAACTCGATTTCGAATGCCCATCATATTTCCGAGATTTGAATGCATATCTGTAAAATAAATGAAATCCACTTGTGAAGTTCTGTTTGCTTATGCTTGTGCAAATTCGGATACATCAAACTGAGTGTACCCATCTCGTTCGTCTTCTACTATCATATTGTGAAGTATTATACATGCTCGCATAATCTTTCCTATTTTTACCTTATCTCAAATAAGAGCTGGATTTTTGACAATGGCAAAGCGAGCTTGCAAGACTCCAAAAGCACGCTCGACATCTTTACGGACATCTTCTTGATATGTATCAAATAAGGATGCTTTCGGACCTTGTGGAATTGAAATAGATTGGATAAATGTTGCCCATTTAGTATAAATTCCATCGGTGAGATAGTAAGCCAAATGATACTCGTGTCCGTTGACAAAGTAATTCACTTTTGGAGCTTTACCTTGTAATATATCATCAAAAACTGGTGAGCGATCAAGAATATTGATATCGTTTAAGGTACCTGGAGGTCCAAAAAACGCGTGCCATATCCAAAGATCTTGTGAAGCTACAGACTCTAAAACGATTGTCGGTTTTCCAGATCCACGTGTGTATTGCCCTTTCCAAGCGATGGGGCAATTCTTCCACTCCCAATGCATACAATCGATGCTTCCTATCATCCCGGGAAATCCGCGTATCTCTCCAATATCGAGTAATCGTTGAAGATCTTCTGGTGTGGGTCTTCTTAGGTACTCATCTCCGAACAAATATATGATTCCTTCAACAAAATGTTCCAACCATGAAATCACAGTGCTTTCACCAAGCCGGAGGTATTCGTCAACCGCATCAGTTGCACAACCATATGCCATCATACGAATTGATGCCGTAGACTTTTGTAGTCCAGAGAGACCTAACCTTCCAGTAGCATCTCTTATTTGTTGAAAGAATGGAACTTCATTGGAGAGTCGATCAACAATACGCATGAACAAGGGTTTGTTCATTCTAAAACGGCGTCGAAATATATAATGAGGGTATGTTGCATTTTCTCTGAAATAATCGTTCCATAAGCGGTTGTGTCCTTCTTCACGATCTTTTTCAATACAGGCTCTTTTTTTCTTGGTTGCTTCTTGACGATCACCATGATCAACTAAATGATTTTCGAATGCTTGATCGAAAACTTGGTCAAATTTTTCATCCATCGTTTCGTCGAAATTATTATGGGAAGAAGATGCCATTTTGTGTGAATGAATGTGTTTGAGAAAAGGAAGAGTGTTTTGGAGAAAATAAAGAGTGTTTTTTATGAGATGGAGAGAAGTGTTGGGTTTTTTGTAGTGACAAAGTGTTGTATATATTGAGAATTTTGTGGTGTATAATACAAATAATCAAAAGCATAGAAAGAGTGTGTCGGCACAAAAGCACAAAACAAGTGGTGTCAGCACAAGAACACAAAACAAGTGGTATCCCATATCTTTGTTTGTTTTTCTACGTGATGATGAATAATAACATAAACTGTTCCAAATCTTGGATATAATTATCGACCTACAAAGCTTATTCATAATCCATTGATATACAATATCCCCCATGTTTTTTTTTTGGTTTGGTGTACATAAAAAAAAGACAAGACTGAAGGAAACTCACATACGACTTATGTGTAGATGCACAAGTACATAGAGACAAAAAAAAAACAGGTAACAAATCTCTTCCAGTGTCTCTACCTCTTAATCAGCCATTGCTAGACGTATTCAGTCCTGATTCAAGGTCTACCGGAAGCAAGCTGTTCTCAAACCTGAAACAAAAGACATGGTGGGCAACTAGATCCGCAACATATGGGCTTAAGAGAGCTCCTCTTTGTTGAACTTGTTCCAAGCTTCCTGTACAATGCAAATTTGTATGCAGTTAATCAATACTAGTTTCCAAACAAGTGGCTCTGTTTTTGCTTGAAGCTGAGGTAAGCTATGTGGATTAAAAAATGCATGAGATAAGGAAAAAAACCAGATTTTTTCAAATTACTGACACAGAGTGGTTCAGATACTAAAATCTTTGTCAACTTTCGTCTACATTGGATTCTACAAAGAGAGCTGCTCATGAATATCCACCGAGAAAATACCTTCAAAATGTCAAAAACCTTTTCCGTGATATACTTCTGTTCAAGGGTGGCTCATTTCTGCTGAACTTCAAAATGTCAACTTTCGCATGTTTCCTTCTTTTCCAGTTGCCCAACGCCTTATCTCAGCATCAACAGTCTCAGAAATCCTCTGAAAAACGAGATTAACAAGGAAACCATAGTTGGTATTTAAACACAACAACAACGAGACTCTATGTAGATTAAGAAAACAAAATCACAAAAGAAAATGTAAACCGTCAAAAACAGCATTATCATCATGAAGACTAACAAATCCAAAAAAGGTCGTTGTCCATAAATAAGCATTATGATAATGAAGATTAAAACATAAATGTCAAAAACTCAGACAAAACCATGTGCAAATCAAGAAAGCTTTTGAAGCAGAAAAATACAAGAAGGTGGGAGCAACAAGCCGAGGCTCAATTTATAATTAAAGCAAAAACAAAACAACTTATGCGTACTAAGCTTCAAGCATTTGAAAACATGTCAGTTATTAGCTTGTTCTTTAAAGCTATTTCTATATCACTAAGTGGCTCTGTTTTTGCAAGTAGACTCTCCAACAACTTATGCTTACTAAGCTTCTCTTTCAAAGCAAAGTCCTTCTGCTTTATCTCCCACATGCTCTGAAACTCCAACATCGACTTCCCATCTCCTTCCACAGTGGCTGCATTGGTCACATTCCTTTTACCTTTAGCCTTTGATGCCTTAACACCAGGAGGACGAGGCATTGCTTCATCCTCTCCATGGCTAAGTGGGTGTGAGCTTGAAGACTGTGTAGAACCCTCTTTAGTCCTTCTTCTTTTTGACATTCTAGTTCCTTCTTTTTGACACCATTTCTGATCATGTCGAAGCTCTCTCCAAGCATGCTCCAGAGTGAACTTTGACTTGTGATCATTGAAGTATATATCGTTTGCCAGCTTCATAACATCATTGTCATTTTGGCCACTCGATTTCTAAGATGATGCAGCCTCATAGCATCCGACAAACTTGCAAACTGATTCATTTATTTTTGCCCACTTTTGCTTACAGTGACTTGCCTCTCTCTTTTCCAGACCGGCAAGCTTTGGACTTGAGGCAAAGTAAGCTGCAATCCGTTTCCAAAATGCTTCAGCTTTTTTCTCATTCCCAACTATTGGATCCTTGCTTGTGTTTAGCCACGCACTAATGAGCACAACATCTTCTGTCGGAGTCAATTTCCTTCTTGATCTACGGTCTTTGGCTATGCATTCACCTTGACTTGGAGTATCACACCATTGGGTACCAAACACAGGAACTTCTGATTCACCAAGTTCAATACTTGGTGAAACACTCTCATAAGGATTGGGTTCAAGGTTGTGGCTTCTTTGTTGACTAGTTAAGAGGTCCATGAAGCCTACGAATCCATATCCTTCTTCTGTGGGTGTTTAAAGGAGAAGAAAAGAGAAGAGTAAAGGGGTTTGAGTTGTGTTAAGCAAACTATTTAAGCATTCAATGTCAAACTAAAGTCTTTACCTAACCTAAAACTACCAAGTATTGATCACAAAATGACTTAAACATTAAGCATTGATTCATCCCCTAATTCAAACCTAACACTACCAAGCATTGATTCATTGTCTAATTCAAACCATCAATATCATCATAAATATGTAGAGGAATTGATTCAAAGAAGAACCTTTTAATCTATAAATCAAGATGACTTCGCAGAAACCATTTACCCACATTCAGGAAAATTGATAACAGGTGAGATGACTTCGCATAAACCATTAACCCACATTCAGAAAAATTGATAACGTGTGAATCCGTCTCCAAGCAATCTAAGAATTTCCGATACCGGATTACTAAATTCAACCTAATTCTCACCAAATTTCAAAGCAAGCAAGCATAAGGAGAGAGTAATTACAGCCGCAAACTTCAATTTCAGATTTGGAAATCGAAGAGTATTACTTACGGCTAGAATCAGCGATTCCTTAGCAGAGAGACGCTCCATTTCCCTGGCGTAAACCGAAGGAATCCCTTGAAGGGACTCTTGTACCATAGCTCTGCATATCAACCTCCGGAAACAACTCCTCCTCCAACCCTTCTTCTCCGGCAGAAAATTGAGAGATACCCTCGGAGGAGGAGACGACGGTGGTGGCGCGGAGGATGAGAAGCTCAATCGAAGCGCACAAGTACCAAAAGAAGCTTCAGCCGCAATCGGAGAGAAACAAAAATGAGAGAGAGAGTCGATTGAGAATTGCAAAAATCAGATGTATAAAATATATATATATATTAAAAACCCTTGACCAATGGGAATGCGACACGTCAGTGGATCTTAAGGGTTCTAAAAACTCTCTAATTAGAACCGGTTCTAACAAATATTACCTATTTTGATTTAAATTTTGAGCAATTTAATGTTAAGATCCCCTTAAAATCCCCCATTTGGAGATGCTCTTAGACCCTCACATGTCGCTTTACGTGACAATACCCACATAATCTCTTTTTGTTTGTTCTACTTGGTTTTTATTCTCTGAAATAAAACTCTAACATGTCCTAAAAAAAACGGATTAGACATGCAGTCAACACCTCTAAATGCATGAGGATGTTTTTATTATTCTCTGCAGGTAATGATCGAGAACTATGTTATTTTGATTCATTTTTAATTAGCGCAATGAGATGAACCCCTCTATTCGATTTGGGATCTTCTAGTTCAAGCTTCCACTCCACGAAATGCTTCAAAACAAGCAACAATTCCGCAACTTGAAACCTAAAAGAAGGCCAAACAATGGGCTTGTTAACTACTCCCACAAAAACAGATGCTTCAGAAGCAAAGATCACCCGATTACTCATGAGGCTAGACATGCTTTCCATAGCCAACATGAGACTTTTGAACCACACCTCCATCAAGTTTTTTCTATTATTTTTGTTTCTATATCATAATTATATCTCAGTTCAAAAAAAAAAAAAAAAAAGAGATGAGCATGATTTGTTTTATTTTTTTGTTGACTTAATTGCCTCAGATGTCACTTAAAGAACGATGTCTTTGCAAAATAGCATTTTACCAAACTGCTAAGAAGGATTTAGCACTTTCTGATTTAGATTAACGAGCTTGCCCTTCCTTCCCTCTCATATTTACGCTGTCCACTTCTCTCTCTCACTTCTTCTTCTACGACCTTCCTTCTCTCTTTCTCATTTCTTCTTCTACGACCTCTCTCTCTCTCCCCCCCCCCCACTCTACCTAGGGATGTTAATATGGGCTCAAATTCACAGGGTTAGCTCGGACCTTGTATAAAAAATTAAACTCTAAATCCTATATTTTATAATAGGGTTAAAAAGAGCTGAATTTACAGGGTTAAGTTTTTTACAGGGCCTAAGTTTTTAACCCAATTTTTTTAAATAAAAACCTAAACAACACCAAAATCAAATGTGTAAACCAAAATCATTTTTTTCGCCAAAAACTTAAAACTTGTTTCCCCGCCAAAAACATAAAATTCTGTTATCCCGCCAAAAACATAAAATTCCGTTTTCCCGCCAAAAATGTAAAATTCCGCTTTCCCGCCAAAAACGTGAAATCATGTTTTTCCACCAAAAACGTGAAATTCCGTTTTCCCGCCAAAAACGTAAATTCTCGTTTTCCCACCTAAAACTTAAAATTCTGTTTTCCCGCCAAAAACGTAAATTATCGTTTTTCCGTCAAAAACTGAAAATCACGTTTTTTCGTCAAAAACGTAAAATCACGTTTTCCGGCCAAAAACGTAAAATCTCGTTTTCCCGCCAAAAACGTAAAATCTCGTTTTCCCGCCAAAAACGTAAAATCTCGTTTTCCCGCCAAAAACATAAAATCCCGTTTTCCCGGCAAAAAACGTAAAATCTCGTTTCCCGCCAAAAACGTAAAATTTCGTTGTCCCGCCAAAAACGTAAAATTTCGTTTTCCCGCCAAAAAACGTAAAATCTCGTTTTCCCGCCAAAAACATAAAATTCTGTTTTTCCGCCAAAAACGTAAAATCCTGTTTTCCCGCCAAAAACGTAAAATCTCGTTTTACCGCCAAAAACGTAAAATTCCGTTTTCCCGCCAAAAACATAAAATTCTGTTTTCCCGCCAAATAAGTAAAATTCGGTTTTCCCGCCAAAAACGTAAAATTCGGTTTTCTCGCCAAAGAGTGAAATTATGTTTCCCGCCAAATACGTTAATTTTTGTTTTCTTGCCAAAACATTAAATCTTGTTTTTCGACAAAAAATGTAAAATATTATTTTCTGCCAAAAAATGTAAAAACTCGTTTTTGTTAGAGAATCAATCTCATAATTTTATCTAATTTTGACGAAAATGGAAAGTCAACTCTAGTGTCAACTTGCAGGTTTTTGTTTTTTTTTATATTGAATTCTTTCTTAAAGAAAAAAACAACTATTTCAGGGTTGGGTTGACTCTAATTTAACCCATTTTTATATAAATTACTGGGTTATAAAAAGGTCAAAACTCACACAGGATTGGGTTTATAATATTTAGGACTGAACTGGGCTCAAACCCTTAATTTAACATCCCTAACTCTACCTCTCTCCCTCACTCTCTCTCTCTCTCTTTTTCTTCTCCGGGCCAGAGGAAGCAAAAACCTTTTGAGTCAAAAACAGCGGTTTCGCTGCTACCGATTGAGAAATTGACTGAGTAAGCATAAAGAACTTCCCTTCTGCCTGTTCAACCACAATGTCTTCCTTGCTTCATCAGATCACCAATTCACCACAATCATCCCTCTTCCACATCTCACGTTTCACCTCTCCATCATCTTCACAAAACCCAGAAACCAAATTAGGATTAAAAAAACGAACATTTAGTATCTAGGTGTGTGGCTTGAAATGCGAAGTCAAATTTAAAAAAAAAAAAAAAATTGTTTTAACTCAACTATAGTTGTAAGGGAATGTCTATGTGGGCTTACCCAGCTGGGTTCGAATCAACTTGGTCACAGTGGATTTAACATGGCTTCCTCTGGTTTATGAAGATTAGTCGGGTGTGTAACAAGACCGGATTACCCCATATTAATCAAAAAAAAAAAAAAAAACTACGGTTCAACAATCACAATCAAAGTTTCAGATTATGACTGATAAAGAAAAAGAAACCAGTTAATTAAGTCAATACCGGATTCTTCGTCATCACTAGATTCGCGACCATCGCAGCGTAAAGCAGAGCCCCATTGCATTTGATAACAAGTATTCTGCTCAATCACCTTTAATTCTCGGGTTGATCTTCGCCGTACGCCGCCTTCAATCCCTGCAATTCCATCATGAACGTGTCACCATCGCCGTTTTATCTTCTCCTTCCTTTGAACCGTACTCCTCCCATATTTCTCGGCGTGTGCCCAATGCAGCGTCGCCACGACGGTGATGTGAGATCCAATGGTTAACCCACACGGCAAACCCAAGATCCGGCTCCGGTTCACGAACTCCGATCCGGCAATCAAAACCATATCCCGACATATAAGTCTCTCTCACCTGACAATTCACTGTTCTGCTGTCACGTACATCAGGTGCATATTTGGAAGAATTTGGTGCAAACAGTCCACAAACTGTTAGATCCGCAAGGTCGAAAATAAAATGCTATAAAACCAAGACATGGTGATATCTTAGGCAAAAGACTCTTTTTTTTTTTTGGGGTGGGCGAGATACATTTATAAACAACTTGGCCCATATCCTATCGGTTTTCCTCTCCCCACAGATCGCTCTCAGCTATAAAAAATGATACTTAATAAAGAATTTAAGAGTATAGTCAAAGAAAATCAGAAATAGGCAAAAAGAAAAAAAGAAGAGAACACATATTGTCCGCTGTATGGTGTCACAAGGCATTCTAGAATCATTGAAATGCAATATTAAATACTCTGTAATTCCGAGAAAGTGGAGAGGGTATTTACGTAATTACAATCGGAAGACGCAAAGCAGGTGGTGGAGAGAGATGATAAGACTTGGAAACGCGTCTCTATGAGGCCCATATTCTATCGATTTCCTCTCCTCCATTTCCTCTACCTCTCTCTCTCTCTCTCTCTCTCTCTCTTCTCTTCTCTTCTCAAAACAGATGGCGCAGAGAACGGAGAAGGAAGAGACGGAGTTCAAGGTACTCGAATCCTTGGCGACGCTCTGTTCCAATAACTGCGGCGTCACAGCGAATCCGGCGACCAACAACATGTGTCAGAAATGTTTCAACACCTCCGTCGGTGTTGATTCCGGTTCCATCTTGAAGAGATCGGCGAGATCCGTCAATCTTCGGTCGACGCCAGCCAAAGTAGTAATTCGTAGCAGGAAGATCGACCCGGTGAAGAGAGATCAACAGATCGTAAACCGATGTTCTGGCTGCCGGAAGAAGGTTGGTTTGACCGGATTCAGGTGCCGGTGCGGCGATCTTTTCTGCGCAGAGCACCGTTACTCAGATCGCCACGACTGCAGCTACGACTACAAAACCGCCGGTCGCGAGGCGATCGCTCGGGAAAACCCGGTCGTCAAGGCGGCGAAGATGGTCAAAGTTTAAGTTATTCAAATAGGAAAAAAGGAATCTCAATCGTTGAAACTTATGGTGGTTCTAGCTCGATCTATAAAGATCTGAAAATCATTAAAGAGAGATGCTCGGAGACATCGATTTGGTGCTGTTTGTAACGAAGATCAGAGAGAGTCTCTGCTCGATTAAATCTGAACCGCAATTTATTTTTATTTTTACCTCTTTTTTTTTTTTCTCTTGAATTATATTAGTGAATGATTATTATTTGTGTCTTTACGGATTCATGAATTTGCTTCGGAATCATGTGATCTTCGCGATCATCAAGACAACCAAGCTTTCGATTATGTAGAAACGAAGGGTGGTTTGGTAATTAAGGAGACGTGTCTCTGACTCTCTGGTTTTCGTGTGGTAGAAAATTAGCTGTACTAGTCCATTGTGCGTCACAACTCATTTTCTCTCGACAAGTTTGCTTGGCGTATAAAAGAGCTTTGAGTTGTATGGATTATTTTTACTTCGTTTTAAAAAATTTCTATTTGTAAAATATTTTCAACGCATCCCAAACATCTTGCAAATTTAAAATGGCTAACATATCCCAACAAATACCTAAGTACAATATTAGATTTCGTTATTAACTTGTCATATTTATGTAATGCAATATCATGCGATTACATAAGGTAGATCTCGTGAAATAAAAAAGAGAAGAATGAAATGACTACTACACGTATAGAGAACCCAACCCTACTAGATATTAGAAAAGTTCTTTTTTTCTTTCTTCGGCCTCGTCTTTTGTCGAAGAAATAATGCAATTACGGACGATTAGTGTAAATGTCAAACATCAACTCGGAATGAGAGGAGAGTAGTCAATTGGTGGAATGTTGCATATTGACTAATGAAACTTCTTCAAGTTGAAAACTGCATATTGTCTTATAAATCCCATGTATATATCTCTCATACAACTTGCCATATTAGAATATAATTAAAAACTACTATTTTAACAAGGAAAAACAAACTATTGTAGTACTGACTAGACTTTGGCATAAAATCCAGACCCGTTAGACCCGATCTGAATAAAATCCAGACCGTTAGACCCGACCCGATCCCGGACCGTTAGACCCGACCCGACCTCAAAAAATTGGGTTCGGGTTGGTTTTGGTTTTGCCCTAAAACGCGTACGGTTCTTGCCTAAATTTATTTTGGTTCTCGGGTCGGTTCGGGTAAAACCTGAAAAACCTGAGATCTGATCGGGTAGCCGAATTTTTTTTCCTGAATGGCGGTGATTCGACGGTGGCATGCTCTACTCGAGGACAGTGAATATGCTTCTCGTCGAAGATCTGCGGCGGCTCATAGATGCGATTACCTTCCGAAAACAACACTGCATCGCCGCACACATCTCCGCCACCGTCACGTGAACAACGATCTTCAATCCGGTCAGGATTAGTCACCGCCATCGACAATCTGACCACATCGCCGAGAGGAACAACCATCCTCAAGCGGCATCGCTAAGTCCCCTTTATAAAACCCTAAATCGTCGTCTCATAACCAAATCAAACCAAATCAAAACCCTAGCAACTTCTTCTCATCGCTTCTCTTAGGACTCAGAACTTGGAGACGAAGAAGATGACGATAGAAGCAGTGAACCTTAAGGCGTATCCGTTGGCGGATTCTCTGATACAAATAAACCGTAATAGAGAAGAACAGAGAAGCTTTGATACAGATACAGAGGATCAACGTTCATAAAACGCGGACCTCGACCTCATCAGCAAAAGGATCTTCGATGGAAGAAGAGATCCTACGCAAACGATGAGCAATCGTAACACAGAGAGTAGAGAGAGAGAGAGAAACAACTTTCTTTAACAATTTTGATTAGTCTTTCCCAAATGTTTTACAATCCCCATATAACGATGTTCACTCGAATACGATAAATTGAAAGCTAAAATTATTCTTCTCATCCTGTGACTCAGCCTGTGACGTGGCTTAGTGACGTAGTATCCTTTTCCTGTATCAAATCTTTCCCGGTTGAGAGAACCTTGACCACAAGGTTTATAAGAACAGTGTTGTTCCAGCCCTTCAATGGAAAACTCCAATGTAGCTTCAGCTGTAGAGAAAATGCCACCAGGATCTCCGACTTGGTTGGCTCGAAGCAATTTACTGAAAAACTCCCGGGTAGCTTCAGCTGTAGAGAATATGTCACCAGGATCCCAAATGTGGTTGGCTCGAAGCAAAGAACTTGAAAGTTGCTTATGTTTGAATTTAAAACTCCAAGTCTTATACAACTTCCTCTTCCACGAATCTGCAACCCAACCAATCAAGATCATATGTGCTTGCTTCTTCATCTTCCAGCACATAAATGTTTTTCTATTTTTCTTAACTCAAACGTGACACATATGAGCAGGTTTATCCAATATTACGAATTGATCTGTTGAGTGAGTCAACACTTCCCTTTGCATCAGATCAAGGAGACGATCTGGAGTGTCAAGAAAACATTTCACACCTCTCAGATTCACACATAAAAGTAACCTGATAAACTCCAGCGCATTGACCATTATATAAGCTTTCATGTGGCATTGAATAACCAGCTCAAACACCGTTTGTAACTCACGACCAGAATCACTCTCTCTGTCAACAACTAAGCTAAAAAATAGCTCCAACCCCTTCTTATTTATTTCATAACCACGACACAACTCCTGCGAATCCCATTTCATGACACCAAGTAACCCAATCTTCTGTAATAAACTCAGCAATCTATCACGTTTGAGAAACTTTTTTGTCCATTTCCCATAGCCATGTTCAACCAATACTCCACCAGGTTCCCACACACGATGGACTTGTTTAATATACAACAATGCCTGCTTCCTATAATTGCAGCCATAGGATTCTTCATGTAACTCACTGTAGTGACAACAATATAACCGTGGGATTGTGCGTTGTCTTCTTTTTGTGGTGTGCTTGAACTTGAACCACCAAGTATTGCAAAGTTTTCTCTTCCTTGGAGCTGTAATCCAACCTAACTTTATGCGTGTATCCATTTCTGATATAACGCATTTTTCCGGGAAGGAGATAACAAGTGCACTTCTAAACCATAATAACCAAGCAGCAATTTCGGAACTCTCTCCTTGAACTCTCTTAAAGTGATTCCTTGTATATATGTCTCTGGTTGCTGTAGTACTCCTGTTAAGTCAGCCACTTCACACATACCCTTCAAGCTAATATAATATGGAATTATTCGCTTCTTGTACTTGAACTTCCAAGACTTAGGAGACAAACTCAGTTTCCTCCTTTGTTGTAATCTGTATTTTCTAAGAAGCATTATGTCGAACACCTGGTGTGCACTGTCCTTGCCGTTTATACACTCAAAACCCGATTGAAACTGAACTTGATCGTTTCCCATAGTTGCATATGTGTATGGCAGATCCTTATTAACTTCCAAAGGTCTACTGCAAATTCTAAGGCTACGTTCCAGGACACTGGTTACCTGAGATTGAGGAACACCATTAGTCACCGTATGTGATGCAATAACCGATTCTGGAAGTGATTCTTTCTCTTTAACACCAGCCATTGACGCATCCTCAAAGTCCATCATCACAATCCGTAATCGCTTGTGCTTCAACTGATGACAGGACTATCTCGCTCATCGCAAAAGACGCACAAACCATTGGTTATCCTCGCATATAACTCCTCACAAGAATACTTCATAGGGATCAGTTTGGATTTGCTTATCTTAGAAGTGAGGTTTAGCGTCGATCTGAAAGCTTCTTCCGTTTCATGAGCCACCGATTCCTTGAGCAAGGATGGAGAACTAATTTCTGATTCAACATCACGATTCGAATTGGAAGTATGAATCACTGGGGTTGGCGAGGTTCGATAAGATACTCGATCTTCAGGAATAGAGTTATTTCCCTTCGAATTTGCAAGCAATCGAATAGCCTGGAGAAGATCAGCGATGTTCTTGTCGATCCTTTCGTTTTGAGCCTCGATCCGTGATTTGAAGGTGATGTCGACCTCCCGAACAGTTGCTTCCGTCAACAATGCTTGAGCTCGTGTTTCCGCCATGGAATCCGAGAACCGAGATGGCGCTCTGATACCTTTGATACAAATAAACCGTAATAGAGAAGAACAGAGAAGCTTTGATACAGATACAGAGGATCAACGTTCATAAAACGCGGACCTCGACCTCATCAGCAAAAGGATCTTCGATGGAAGAAGAGATCCTACGCAAACGATGAGCAATCGTAACACAGAGAGTAGAGAGAGAGATAAACAACTTTCTTTAACAATTTTGATTAGTCTTTCCCAAATGTTTTACAATCCCCATATAAAGACGTTCACTCAAATACGATAAATTGAAAGCTAAAATTATTCTTCTCATCCTGTGACTCAGCCTGTGACGTGGCTTAGTGACGTAATATCCTTTTCCTGTATCATTCTCAGCTATCGATAACAATCCTCGATCTTGTTCAACAAGCTACAAACTACAAACATATTAAGAAACGACACAACCCACCAAGCCGGCGATAGCAAGCGACTTCTCTAGACCTCGAAGGAGCCGCCGCATATCTCCGACTCATTTTTTTTTTGTTTATTCGGGTAATTTCAGGTTCTTCGGGTTTAGAATTGACCCGAATTTATTTATGATTCCATTTCGGTTTTCAATAAAAAACATAAACTCGACCCCACCCGAACCGTATTCTTCTCGGATCCTATTCAGTTCCTGACCTCTCCAACTTCGGGTGCTGAAAACCCATAGATCCGACTCGAACCCGAATCGCCGACCCGAATGCCCAACCCTAACTGACATTATTGATTCGTCAAACCCGATAAAAGAAAAAAGTTTTGTTTGTTTTGTTTTTTCTAAGTCGGAGGACCTATTACATTTTGGCCCAAACCCAATTACGAATCTCGTTAATTCCTGATGTTTATAAATAAAAGATTTTACAGGAGTTCTTAATATTTTATTTTTTTACAGTGTATAATATATCTAATTCGTTCCGTCTGTCGAACCGAATTCCTTTGATATAACCAGAATCGAGCGGGTGCTCTTTCGATTTCTCCGACAGAGAAACAAACCCTAGCACCGCATCGCACCGCATCGCACCGCACCCCACAGCTGGAGTTTGTAGAATCTCTCCGTTCTCGAATTGAATCGCGCGTAGGTTAGGGTTTAGTTGTCGTCAAAGTTATAGGTTGATTTGTTGTTTTCTGTTCTGTCATTGCGGCGTCAAGTTAGGTTTTGATACAATCTCGCAAGGTAATTTCGGTGGAGATGGGAAGCGCCGATCCGGTTGAAGATCGGACCTTCAATGGTAATATCAGTGAGGAAGGAGTTGCGAAGTTGAAAGAGAGAGTGAATGTTAAACTGAAGGAGTACATGGGAAATTACACGGATGACACTCTTGTGGTACGATCTCCTCATTGTGTTTCTTTTCTGAAATTTCGAATTATTGATATGCGCTCTCTGGGGTTCGTAATGATACACCGGTTTCGTCCTTGTTTCAAGCTGCAGGCTTTAGTATGTGTTGGTGTTATTCATGTTCGTTGTTAGCTAGAATTGCTGAGTTTTAGTCTACGCTCACGATGCTGATAAGTTTCCTAGAATTCAAATGACACTAAAGCATTTTGCTTGCAGGAATATGTGATAGTCTTGCTTAGAAACGGGAGACGGAAAGAGGAAGCAAAGAATGAATTGAAAATATTTCTTGCAGATGATAGCGACTCTTTTGTGGCCTGGTATTTAAATGTTTCTTACCTTTGTGAAACAAACTTTATTGTTGCTCTTATAGAAATTCAAATTCACTAGGAGGATATTTGCAGGTTGTGGGATCATCTGGCGGATAGTTTGGATGAATACTTTGGTTCTCATGTGGTAAGCAGTCAGAATGAGGATAAAGCGCTTGTGCAAATGGATTCGGAATCTGAAAAGGGAAGATCTGATAAACTACACGGTGCTCGCCGCAGTAGACAATGGGGAAGCCAGCCAACTAATGCTCCTGACATTCCTCCTCTTCTGAGTTCTGAGGTTCACAATATTCATAACTACAAGAAGAAATATCACAAACAAAGACATGATAAAAGGTCTCCATCTCCACAGTCTGAATCCCACAGGAAAAGAATTAGAACTGACGACTCGCGGAATGAAAAGGTCTGTATTTTGTAATGTCTCATCATCGTTATTCTTGGATTAGAAAGTTGAAAAATATGTTCAAATAGTTCAGTGGGTGGGATGTTATATCTTATTGTGAAGACGTTCTCAGATTAAAATTTGGGCCAGAGGGTATCTTTGCGTTCTGCTTTATATTGGACTAGCTTTATGAGACGACCTCGAATAGTCTTGACTTTGTGATATTGGGTTGCCTTTTGCCAATCATCTAATGTTCGGATACTGGTTATGGTTCTCTGATTTTGTTTCTTTGATTTCATTGATAGAGGGAGGCTAAACCTGATGTCTCTCGCCGGCTGCTTCAGTTTGCTGTACGAGATGCTCTGGCTACATCAAAGCCGCCAAATTGTTCGACTGAACCCTCATTAAAACGTCTTCGTTCAGTGGTGTCCGCATCTACTGAAGCCTCATCTGACCCCAACCCAACTCGGAAAATTCGATCTGTTGCGAGGGTTGTGAATCCCATGGCCACTGTTATTAAAGCTGTCGCTGAAGCGGCTGAAGATGCCAAAAAACCAAAATCTGGGAGAAGTGTCTTTGACAGAATAAGTCATTCTACTGGTTTTTCTGAGACCCTGGACCAACATATGGTGCTTAGTGAAGTTTCTGCTGAGAAGGAAAATTGTAGGAATTTTAGCGAAGATCAGGAACTAGTACAGCGTCAATACACGCACAGTCTTGACAACAATGGTGTGTATGTTGAGAACATGACAACTTCTGACACTGGCTTTCAGCCAACTTTTTCGTCTGATCGAAGCAGACTCGGTTCAAGTGTTAATGTGTCTCACCCAAGTACTTTTCCTGGGAACCGAATTAACAATCCAAAAAGTCTGCAGCATCGTTTAGTCGATGACCCCGAAAGAGTTAAAGGGACAAATTATCAAAATCACCTTACTGAAGTTGCAACCAATCATAAGACTGCAAGTTTCTCTGGCAATGTAGATACAGGGAAAACAATAAAGTTAGAGGAGCAGATGAAAGTACCAGATGTGGGACTGCAAAGATTTATGGACGGAGGCCGATTAGTTTCTAGTGAAGCTATCACGCAATCATCAACGGAGAAAATCTTGGGTGATAGAATAGGGAATGGAAATGTAAGTTCCATGTTTCAGATGCATGCTCGTACTAGCTATTTCAATGATAGCCTTCTTCCACAATTTGCTGGCTATTAAAATATACAATATCTTGGAACTTTCTTGTTAATGTTCTACCACTCATGGCCATGTTGTGATGATTTTGGCTGCTTGTTCTTTGACAGATAAAAACTGCTGCCGATGTGAAAGAAGATTCAACGAATAAGAAATCTGTTCCTGGTGAGTTGTTAAATTATACCAGTCTAAGCTATGTAAGATTCATGGTATTGGAATTTCATTTGTCCTTGACCATTTCACTTCTTTGGTTCCTGTTGGTTTAATTCTTCTGCATTTGCAGGAACATCATCCACTAGCCGCCCTTTGGAAGATGCTAGTTCTCGAACAATCTTTGTGGCCAATGTAATAATTATTGTTACTGTTTATAACTTTATTTACTCCTGAACTGGGATTAAGCAAATACTTGTCAATTGGTGTATTGATTTGAATGTGGTTGGTAACAGGTTCATTTTGGTGCCACCAAGGATAGCCTTTCAAGGCATTTTAACAAGTTTGGTGAAGTGCTTAAAGCTGTCATAGTTACAGATCCAGCGACAGGGCAACCAAGTGGGTAAGTTTTCTGAAGTCACTAACCTAAAGTAAATTGTCTTGATATGTGGTTATGCACAGTTCAGTTACCGGAGACACCTTAGTGACCAAAGTTGTTGGCATTTTGCAGATCAGCATATATCGAGTTCACGCGCAAGGAAGCTGCAGAGAATGCATTGTCTCTGGACGGTACCTCTTTCATGGCTCGCATTCTCAAGGTTAATATCAAAACCAGTGTTCATCTTTGTTTACCAAGAGCAACTATTAGAAAAGGTTAGCATCTTAGTTGGATATGGAATGCATCAAAATGAGTTGAGTGTATTTTTGATGGATGCAGATTGTGAAAGGAAGCAATGGGCAACAACAAGAGGCTGCCTCGAGCATGACATGGTCTCGAGCTGGAAGGTTCACAAGAGCCGCCTCATATCGAAGAGGTATCCATGGTGGTGCATTTAGGGGTCGTTCTGTTGTTAGAGCTGGAGCCAGGAGCATGCAATGGAAGCGCGATTCAGCTGAGACCGGAAACAACAATATTGTAGCTCGTAGTCTGACTTACGTTCGACCAGAATCAAAATCAGAAGGAAACGCAACGGTTGATAGATAAAAAGTGAAGCAAGAAAGAGCTTAGGAAAAAAAAAGGAAGATGAGCTTTGTCATCTGCCTTGTCGTATTTTTCTCATTTTGTTTTCTTCTCTATAATCAAACTCCAAAACTTGCTATTTTTATATTCCTTCTTATTGATGACATTTATGCTTCTCTCTTCTTCGTTTTTTGTATGGGATATTAAAGAAAAAAAGAAAAAAATTGTATTTGAATAAGCTTTGTTCCATTTTCATGGGGATAACAAGAGGAACAAATTTCCGCAACACAAGCCGACAACGCACAAGATGGAAACAACACGAGCCCTGACGAACAACAAATTGAGATTCTTAGCAACCTGAAGTGTCAAAGTCAGAATTTGCAGCCTACCAACTTCCTCCATCTTCTTGAAGAAATACATTGGCTTCAACGATCGTCTCAGCATCAACGCCATGATGAACGGGAATCCGAACGCAATACAGCTCTGAATCGTCATTTCATGCATCGGATCTGATCGAGTGGCGTACAGAATCGTCCCTCCAATGATCAGTTGTGTTAAACCTAGAAGACCCATGGCTCCACTTAGACTGTACATATTCTTCATCATCCTTTCAAACACTTGTCTCGTCTCATTCCCTAGCGCCGACACGTCGCGTTCCACCGTCGGTCCTTCGATCTCCTGGTGCTTCATCTTCGGCTCCTCTGGTTTCGACTCATCTGGCTTCTGCTCGGCCTCTCCGCTCGGTGTCGAGAAAGACCTCGTTGACCATGTTTCAGATCTAAGCTTCTCGGTATTGGGATTGGTGACGAAAGCAGTGAAGGATCTTAAGAGACCCAGCTCCTGAATTTCTGATCCGTGGATGAGGTGGTTTCTTATGGTAGAAATGGGAGAAGAGGAATGGAGATGATGGCGGGAGACGTGGAGGGATGAAGAAGACAAGGGTTTAAGGAATTTGGAAGCCAATCGACGAGAGATCATCATCATCGTTCTCGCTGTGAATTCGATGGAGAGAAGATGGACGTAATTAGGGTTTCGTTGGTTAGTATTGGTTTTGACTTGTGAGAAAGACCCACCAATTTTCGATTTCCTGGGCTCACTCTTTCAATTTGACCCAATCCACCCAAAAAAAAAAAATCCATACTAGACGACATTATAGACAAGTCAATTTTCTTTCTTCAATACTCGATCAATATTTCAAACTTATCTTTTGCCCCTAATTTGTTTGGACAAACTTTACTTAACAATTGACAACAGTTACATTTGTATGATAATCCGCATCCATAATGCAATGAAAACACAGTAATTGGTCCCGACAAATGCTCTCAATCCAAAAAAGACACAACACAAGTTCCCTCAAACTTTAGAGAGCACACACTCTCTTCCTCATGCCTGATAAAGAAACACAAATTAAACTCCCAGAAGCAACACTATAAACCTCACAACCAAAAGCCACAAACAAAAGATCTCATCAATCAATCCACCCAATGTCTTCTTCTTCTTTGCTTCCACATTTCTATTTTTTTTTTTTTTTTGATATACCATATTGGCTGATCCGGTCAGTCCCGGTAGGAACGCACCGAGGTGCTACGAAGAGGACTACTCCCAATGGTTCAACGGTTCAACGGACACCATGAGCTCCACAGCTTTGCTTGGTTGTCAACGGGCCATGAGATCCATGAGATTCATATGGGCCACCACATCGCCTGTCCCGAGTTTGAATGTTTTCCGACTAATATCAGAGGTAGCCCGGCCGCCTGCATTTCGGACTACCATGTAAACCAGTTGGACCTTGGCCCAACTGATAGATTTCCCAACAAAAAGTGTTTAATAGCTAGGGAGGAAGATCTAACCCAGGTTTGGGAGTTGCACCCTTTGCTGAACCCGCCCTAACACTAGCCCACTAGCCCATTTCTCTACACGTCATTACATTCATTCAACATCACAAACATCTTAAATCAGCACGATGATTTCCCCACCTTCAACAACCTTCTCTCCCAAACCCAACTTGCGTCCTTGGCGGTTTCCAACGGCGCAATTTCTTCCCTCTCTGGTCAGCCAACCACCATGATCAAGAAAATCCTCAGCCTCCACATCGTTTTAGATTACTACGACATCAAGAAACTCAAGAATCTGAACAACAAATCACTCATACTCACCACTCTCTTCCAATCGAGTGGCCAAGCTAAAGGCCAACAAGGGTTCTTGAACGCCACCGTTATGAAAAACGGTGACGTTGCGTTTGGATCTGCGGTTCCTGGGTCTAGCCTTAACGTTCAGCTTGTAGACTTTGTGGCGTCACAGCCATTTTAACATCTCGGTGCTTCATATCAGCAGTGCTATAATGATCGATGTTAGAGCTGATGCACCTACCTACTGGTTCTTCTTCACCGGTTTCATCTCCACCATGCCCTGCAGAATCTCCTGATGATGATAATAGTGGTTATTGTAACATTCCGATTTCTGGTATATGCGGAGAGGCTTATAACAATTGATTTGGCTACCTATGTCACCAAAGTGCACTTATCTTTTCGTCAATTGTCTAGAGAGAACTCCAGAGTTAAGCGTGCTTGAGCTGGAACAATTTAAGGATGGGTGACCTGCCGGGAAATGATTCGCGGTACCGTGTGAGTGAGGACAAAACACGGTGAAAGATCATGTGGTGATTGCAGGGTCAATAAACAAGTCTTACGAGCCTCCCGGACTAGCGCACCGGCCGTCGGACAAGGGTAGGCCCATGGGCCGAGAGAGGACGTGGGGCCCACCGGTAGGGGCGGTCAGGGCGTTATAAGTGGTATCAGATCCGAACCCAAAAAGGTGTGTGGAGTCATGTGGGCTCATACTGTCAAGGGTAACGGTCCTGGTGCGCAACGAGGACGTTGCGCTCTGTGAGTAGGGGTGATTGTAACATCCCAATTTCTGGTATATGCGGAGAGACTTATAACAATTGATTTGGCTACCTATGTCACCAAAATGCACTTATCTTTTCGGTCAATTGTCTAGAGAGAACTCCAGAATTAAGCGTGCTTGAGCTGGAGCAATTTAAGGATGGGTGACCTACCGGGAAGTGATTCGCGGTACAGTGTGAGTGATGACAAAATACGAAAAAAGATCATGTGGTGATTTGTAGTTTTAATAAACAAGTCTTACGAGCCTCCCGGACTAGCGCACCGGCCGTCGGACAAAGGTGGGCCCACAGGCCAAGAAAAGACGTGGAGCCCACTGGTAGGGGCGGTCGGGGCGTTACAGTTATGATGGATCACCATCCTCTGCTCCTGGTGCTGCTGTTGCACCTTCTGAAAAAGCCGGCTCAGCCAATGGAGTTTCAAGGATCAATTCTCAGCTTGTCTTGGCGTTTGCGCTGGCCATGTCATAATTTTTGTGGTTCATGACGGTTTAGTGACTTGACGACGATGAGAAACAGAGTGCAAGACCTTAAAAGATGAGTTCAGCTTTTGGCAAGCCCCAAAAAAGGGCCGAGAATTGGCAGGTTGAGGAAGATACTAATTGGCAGGGCAAAAAAAAGGTTTCAAAAACAAAAACACTAAAAAGGAGCCATTGACAAGTTCTATGGAGAAAACATCAAAGTACCAAGGAATAAATAATGTGAATGAGGCAATAAAGATGGAGAAAATTGTAACTCAGAAATTCTTTCTTTATTTGGAATCTTGGATATGATCTTAAACTACGGTTGAGGAAGATACTAATTGGTTACCAAAACACACAAACTGAAAGGTTTCCTTGCTAACTCAACGACGCCTCAGTGTTTGGTTCCATTACATGAACAACATCAAAGACAAAGAAGCTGCTACATATTACTAGATAACTAGATTAGAATTTTTTTATTACTTCTAGCTATGAAAAAGGCAAAAAGCACCCCCAAGAACAGGAAGCACATTCACATCCATGTCTCTCCCCAAAACCTAACAACCAAACCCAACAAGTCTTCAAGACAAGGAAACAAACCTCAGGGGCTATACATGTACACTGGCTTTGATTAAAGGAAAAAAAAAAAGCAAGAAAACTTTGAAATGCAGTAAAATTGTTCCTTTCTTGAGTCAGTGGTGAAACCCGTTTCCATTGCTATACATATTGCCGTTCTGGTAAACTTTCCCCGTTGATGTTCCATTGGCCACTCCATTTGTCGAAACTTTGTTCACCTTACAACCTGTTTGCAGAACTGATTCTAGACATCCAGACGCTGCTGCTATAAGACCTGTTGTATCAAAGGGTTTCTCAATAAGCCACAACACCATCATGATACACAAGTTCTTGCTATTATGCTATATAACCAAGAAATTACCTAGAAATAATGCAGAAGGTTTTCCAGGTCTGGACTTAAACTCAGGATGGAACTGAACACCCACAAAGTATGGATGAGTTGGTAGTTCCACAACCTGCACACCAAGCCAGTAGAAAAATGAAGCACAGCATCACCAAAGCATTCATATACTGTTCCAAAGCTCACACTGAGTCACACATTAAACAGGCTTTTCACGACCATATTACCTCCATACGACGCCCAGTCTCATCCTTCCCAACAAATGAGAGCCCAGCTTTCTCAATTTCTGATATCATATCTGGATTTACCTGCCAAAAAAATTCATATGTTTTACTTTCAACGAGAGAGCTCAAGGAAAAGATCGAGTAAAATAAAAAAAAGCTGTATTTGCAGTGTAAAATATTACCTCATATCTGTGCCGGTGTCGCTCATCAACAAACTTTGCGTTACCGTACCTAAATATAGAGATAAGGAGTTAAAATGGCTTTGGAAATGAATCATACGAGTTATCATGTTCTACTTAGACGAGTTATGTGCTTACAACTTGGCAGACTTGCAATCAGTAACCTGAAAGTGAGTCCTCCTTGAACCTAAGCGCATTGTGCCCCCCATATGAGTTGTGGATCCCTTAAATATAGATTGAACAAATTTAAAAATACACTCAAGAAATTGAAAACATGTAATCAGTCAAAAGAGAGGGACTATATGGTCTATTACTTCTGGCATAAATATGACGCAAGGGCTTGAAGTTTCTGGCTCAAACTCTGTGCTGTTTGCATCATCAAAACCAAGAATGGAGCGGGCAAATTCAACAACAGCCAGCTGCATTCCCAGGCATATGCCAAGGAAAGGGACTTGATTTTCACGGGCGTACTTTGTAGCAAGTATCTTTCCTTGCACTCCTCTATCACCAAAACCTCCTGGTACTAGAATACCATCAGCACCCTGCAACAAGCAAAATGTTGAGTCGAACATAATTACTGAATTGGCACGAATTGGCGTGCCAGGTTCCATTAGAATTGACCTACCTTCAAAAGATCCCATGCAGCTTTATGGACATCTGGCGCCTGCAATGGTAAGTTGTATAAAGGCTCATGAGATTAAATACAATTATTGTACACTGAGAGAAACGAAGACAAGACTCACTTCCTGTGCTGTAATCTCTTCAAGGTCACTGGCTGCAACCCACTCTACCACAAGCTTCTTGTGACATGCAACAGAAGCATGCAAAAGGGCCTGCAGACAGAAGTCCCAGTTTTCAGAATCCTCAATACAACCGGTTGTTAAGGAAATTAGGCATAAACTAAAGTTTGAGCTTAAAATGCATAACTATATTTGATTTTTTCAGTTACCTTCAATACGGAAAGGTAAGAATCAGTAAGGCCAGTGTACTTTCCAACCATAGCAATTCTAACCTGAATGAGAAGACCATTGAGAATGAAGGATGGTTTTCATTATATAGACACCCTGGCATCAAAAAGATATTTAGAATAAGTTGACTAACAGGATCTTGCAGCGTATCATAAATTTTAGTTCTTGCAGTCCATTCTGTCAAGTCATCCTCTACAGCTTTGCTGCAGAAGAAGCAAATGTCAATCACAGACAAGCTAAAGTGTGGAAACTAGAGCAAAATAAAATTTACACTCATAGATAAGGAAAAACGAAAATATGGTCCCGAGACAAACCCAAGGAGGTTCAACTCTTTTAAGATTGCTTCATGAGCCTTTTGATCCTATTGAAGAAAAGTTAACACCAAAAGAATAAGAAGAACAAAAAATCAGCATAGAACAAGCTCTGTTGATTTCGTAACTAGGGTTAGAAACTATTCAATCGAAATTTACGTACCCTTAAAAGCAGCGGAACGTGCCAGATATTTGGAACGTCATAGAGCGTTACGATATTCTCTTCCTAGGAAACCACATCAAAGCAGACAGAATGTTTACTTGGACAGGGGTCTTTCAATGAGAGATAACCTCTGCTCTAGGAGGTTAAATTTAAAAGAAAACAAAATTGAACAACAAATACCGGCACATGGCAAAATTGAGATAGTTTTGTCTTGACATTGTCTTCAAGTGCCTGTTACAAGAAAGAACTGGTAAGCTGAAAAACCAAAATCCATGGCTGATCGCAAAACACATGAAAAAATATCGGAGAGAACATTACCTTCGTGCTGCGACATGCTAGGATATTTGGTGTCAAACCAAGGCTCCTGAGTCCTCGCACACTGTGCTGGGTTGGCTTTGTCTTCTGCAACACAGATGTTGATACCTCAACTGTTACAAATTAATGTAATAGAACCTCCATGGAAGATATCAAAACAACAGAAAATTACCTGTTCACCAACAACACTGAGAACAGGCACAAGGCTCACATGGACCAAGCAGAAATTACCAGGTCCTAAGAAAAAAAGACAGAAGGTGATGAAGCCGATAATCAATGGCCTACGAAATTACTGGAACTTCCCAAGTTAATATAAATTTAGAGCACAGCTCACCAACTTTATACGAGAATTGACCAAGGGCCTCGATGAAGGGCATAGATTCAATATCACCTGCACAGATTATAAATAAATAAAAGCCACTTCTCTCTGAGATATTGTCAGGAAGGGTAATAGAAGTCAACAAACAGTACCTATAGTCCCGCCTAATTCAATGACACATACATCAGGAGGACCTTTCTTTCCATCCACAGGAACATTAGCTACTCGCTCAATCCACTCTTGGATTGCATCAGTAATATGCGGAACCACCTTAAAAATAAAAAAGTTAAACGCTTTGTTCAAACACTCAATCAAATTAGAACCAGAGGAAAGTAAAGAGTACAAGTAGATATTAGATAATGTAAGGACCTGTACAGTTCTTCCGAGGTAGTCCCCTTTCCTTTCCTTATCAATGACTGACTGCAAGAACCAGGGCAAAAATTTGTAACCTGGTTCTAACATGAGATAGGAATCATTTAAACACTTATTCTATAAACTACGGAGGTAGTAGAGAAACCTGGTATATCTTTCCGGTTGTTATATTGTTGTCACGGGTCAGTGTACTGTCTAAAAATCGCTCATAGTTTCCAAGGTCCAAGTCCACCTAAATGTTCAGCGGTTAGATACACCATGCATCATTCTGAGTAGCAATAACAGGACATAATCAGAATATGACATACCTCTCCACCATCATCCAATACAAATACTTCTCCATGCTCAAACGGAGACATTGTTCCAGCATCAGTATTAAGATAAGGATCTGCGTAAAGAATGTAAATGATCATATAGCTAGGGAACCGATGCCAGAACCAAAAAGAAAAAACTTTAAACAAAAAACCAGTAAAGAAAGTTTCATCATTGCTACAAATTGGCAGCGGAATACAAGAAGTTGCATTAAAAAAAAAAAGGAGGCTTTCTTGGTCGTAACATGCAATCGAGAACATTTGTAAATGAATCTCACCAATCTTAATAGAAGTAACACGAAGACCACAGGCTTGAAGGAGAAGTCCAATGCTACTTGCAGTGACTCCTTTCCCAAGTCCACTCACCACTCCTCCTGTCACCAAGACGTACTTCATTTTGTTGGTTTATCTCTCTGCTTCTTCTTCAGCTAAATCATCAAGAACAGAACACGGTAAGCAACAAAATAATTCTCAAAGACGAGTAATCTCTTGCTAAGAAAGAGGAGATGGTTGGGTATGAGTCAAAAACAAGAAAGTGAGAAGAAGAAATACCAAATTTCTACCTTCGTCGAACAAAATGGTCTTTCTGGATTTTCAAGGCGGCGGCTTATAAGCTATATAACCTGCGAGACCCTCCCTCTTATTTAAACCCCCAAAAAATAGAAAACAAATATCGTGTTCCTTTTAATTTTTATGAAAAAACAATTACTAATATATAATTCTAATCTTGAGATAATAATATATTGGGAAATTAAACATCAAAGTTGGCTTTGACCATGGTCAATTTTTATTTTATATTATTTTCTGTTACGCTTCTGTTGGTTCAAACTAAATTGGAATTTTAGGGTTTGTGATTTTGCGACACAGTCGTGTTAGTTTTGTGGAAGGTTGCATAAAGATAGGCCCAAAAGGATAGATGTATCGGAAACTGTGCGCCTAATTTTAAAACCAATCGAAAAGGTATCAAACTTTTGAGTCATTTTGTCCTTTTGTCATTACTATTCACATGATTCATCAAAAAGAATCGAATCAGAGACAAGAGTCAACAAAGTCCATTTACTCTTTCCTTTCCCTCTGTTTGATGTCCTCTTCTTCGTCAGCTTACGAGACCAAATGCTACCAAACAAAACTTTTGGACCCACTTTTGATTTTAGCAGTTAGCACCGACATGTTTCTTGCTCATGAAGCATGTTTTCAAGAACTGGCTTCTCTCTCTCACACGCTGTTACATCTGTATACAATGAACGGTTTGGATACATCTCGTCTATTGCTATCCACATCATAAAGGATGTTGATAGAAGATATCAAGTATTTAATCATTGAGAACTGAGAAGAGAATAATGCTAATGGTGAAGACAATAGGAGCTTGTTTGTTTGTTGCCTTTCTAAACACAAGCTAAAGCTCTACAGCATGAGCACTAAAAAGCTGGCAGTTTCACTCAGCAAAGAAGACTCACTCAACCTTTTCTTTTAGTTCTTAGGATGATAAAGGGAATTGGGGAAGGATAAGCATTTTGAAACCAAACAGATGCACAAGTAAAATAAGATTACAACACACTTATCATCTTATCTTACACAAAGCTGGGTACTCATTGATTAGTGTCGGCTCCTCCACCAGCATCGGCTTCTGAAGTGGTTTTAGCCATCACCTCACCTGGAGGAGGATGGTCAAACTTACATGTTGCCCCGTACTTGCAAGTCCCTGTCTTCATGTAATACGGGCAATTAAGCGCACCCTGTTTGTCTATTGGATTAGCACACAAACTCAATAATACAAGCAAATCAGGGTTCTAATCAACGTTTTGTAGGTACCTCTCTTCTGGGGTACCCTGCAAGACTCAACTTAACATTCGGTTGTTGAGAAGCTTGTTTGGTCGTTGGATTTAACCTATCTTCTGGGTGATGGAACCTGCATCTCTCTCCAAACTTGCACTCCCCTGTCTTCATGTAGTACTATAATATTGAAATATAGGGTTTTTCGTTAAAGTCCAACTAACATGTCAACAATCTCAAAAACACAAGAATACTCACGTCACATTCTGATTGTCCAGGTCTTTGGGGATAAATTGCTGAAAGCGCTCCAAGCTGCAACAAGTTCCACTTTAATTAAACCTCTAGCAACTGAATATTTCCCACAACGTGATTGAAGGCATTTACCGTGGGTTGAGCAAGAGTCTGATAGAGGGAGGCAGCTGAGTTAACCAGCCCAAGGTTTACACTCGCAGCGGTTGAGGACACCAAAGGATAATTTATCCCAGCAGCCTGGGGAGTGAATGCTGTGACCAAAATCAAAACAGCAAGAGGCACAGACGATAGCGTAAAGATTCTAAGAAGTGAAAGTGGTACATTAAAGATTCTAAGAACCAAAATATTGACACGAGACATGCTCACAAACCAGTTCTCTCAGGGTGATTGTAACGACAAGTGGCGCCATACTTGCAGCTGTTCGTGGAAACGCAAAACAAATTAGAACGTTAATGTCACTTTTTCTTTTCTTTCAAGGTTGTAACCAACAAATTTGTATTTGATATTCACCTTCCGGTTTTGAGATAGAACGGGCAGTCCACTTCACCCTGTAAAAGCTACAATCTAATTAGTGAAACTTCATTCTTAGATGACAGAACAGGTAGGCATACAATGCAAACAAACAATCTTCAACAGTTCTAAGAATATTAACTAGATACTAGATAGTTCACCAATTCTTCCTAAAAGGTAATATGTCATTATTATGGAACCTGAAGCTGAACCCATTACCGGCCTAACAGGTAGTCCTTTCGAGTTGTGATATAATGCTGGGGTAAATGTCACATGCGGATTGTTGGTGGCATCAGGATCACTGGTTAACGCCTCACTACTACCATTATCTTGACTAGATGATGGTAGCTGGATATCTTTTGGGTGGTGGAACTTGCATGTTAAACCAAATTTACATTTTCCAGTCTTCATGTAGAACTGTAGCAGAGTAGAAACATTGCTAAATAATTAATCAGGATTAGATTCATCTTTAAGAGAAATTACAGAAAACGGATAGGATATGTGTCTATATGTGTATATCTTACAGTGCACGGGGGCTCAGAAGGCCTCTCAGGTAATGCATCTTGATTTTCAACACTAACCTGAAATACAGAAGAGCATCAAGCTTTTTATGTGCATGCACAGCCCAAGACCAAACTAAAGCAGAGCATATATTACAAGCACAAGATTTTATGCGGAGTGTCTGCAGGCACATACACAATCTGAGGAATAAAAGAAGGCCACAATATAATTCGGAAATGAAAAAATCACTTACTGCAGCCGCTGCTCTCGGATGATTAAACTTGCACCTTAAACCATATTTGCAACGTTGTGTTTTTATATAGTACTGCCCAGCAGTGAAAAAAAGATAGTCAGATGAGATCCTGCCCAGCAGGGAAAACAGAATTAAAACAGTGAGAAAAGTTTTCAGGAACAGCTTACCGGACAATCTGGTTCTCCTGGTCTCTCAGGGTAATCATCGTTTGGAACAAGTGGTGCCTGAACGAAAAGATATTCATAAGAAAAAACGATTTTATCATCTTATCCTGGAATACCTAGACAATGAGGTTAATGTCTCTTCCAAGTCAAGGAACGATCTGACAAAGGGAAATGCAAGAATAACAAACACGGTAGCAAAAGACAGGAAGCTGAAATCTCGAATCACTATCAAGATACCAAATGCCGTGCCTAAACTTTCATAATAATGTAGTAAGTCTATGACTTCAGACACCAAGCAAAAACAATATGTATAGTAAAAAAGTATTTAGGTACATATTCTCGCTGTATAAAACATATAAGTACATAGCATATATCTATAAGAAAAAAAACGTTATCATTATAATGTAAATTTCATAATAAGGTAACAACAAATACTTAGATAGTAGTAAACGATCACCTCTTTCCAATCTGGGATTCCGCCCTCAGGAACCCAAATAGGATGATCAAACTTGCAGCTATCTCCAAATTTACATGTTCTTGTTTGCATATAGTGGGTACAATCCTTCTCCCCTGCCCTCTGTGGATATACAGGCAAATGGCTCGTACTCTCCAACTTAAGGCGCTTGGTAAAATAGTCTGTAGTATACCAAGCTTCGGTTTGACCAATTGTATTATGGGCACCCAAGAGAGTCGGATAGTAGAGCGCTATATTACATAATAAACAATAATATACAACAAAATGAGAAGATATATCTATGCTGTATATTTATATCTTGAAAATAAATTTGGGGGTGATAAATCTAGGAAAGAGTACAGTAGTAGAACATAAATATAGCCTCAATAGTATCTGTACTTAGACTTACAGTAAGAGATTATGTCTTACTTACAATCTTTTCGAAATGTTTTACTGGAAACCATAAAGTTGCAAGAAAACATAATCATCAATCAAATTTGCAAATCACCTTAAATTTTTGAGGTCAACTTTAGGGTAAAAAAGTAACTGTCTTTGTGAACTTCTAAAGCAACAAAGACTAATCAAGAACATTACGATAACCAATTATAGTTTATAGATGAAATTCGATCTGTATACCTACGCATATCCTTAGAGATGATTCTAACTTCTAAGCTTAATGGTGTCCCAATACAAAACAAAGCCAATTCAACCTCCAATTCACAGCTAAGGAAAGCACAGGGGAACACAAACCAACATCGTTGTGCAAATTTAAATCAAGATCTATCTTAGGATATCAAGCTAGAGATCATGATTAAAAGCTGTGTTTTTAAAGCTTTTTTGTTTTGTTTGTTTTAATGCTGCAATCGAAGAAACCATCAAGACACTAATTTCCACGCAAAGAAGACGGAAAGGTGAAGGCTTTCAAATAAACAAGAAAATGATGCAGAGAGATCTCAGAATAGTAAGGAAAAAGGACAAACCTTCAGAGGTGCGTTTAACACCAGGAGGAAGAGGCTCGACGGCGGAAGCAGCAAGAGGAACCTCAACGCCAGGAGGCCAAGCTTCCTGATGCTGCTGAAGCAGCTGCGGATACGCCAAATGCGTGGTCGTCGTATTGGGGAGATGATGGTACATAGCGGAAGACGATGTAAGGGTTCCTAGAGAAGACGAATAGTTGCTCAAAGCTTCGGATCCGTCGCGAGCCAAGAAGCGAAACGTGGTATCGGGGAAGTAATGGTCAGCAGCGGAAGAACCGTAAAGAGAAGAAAGTCCGATCTTCGGCTGCGATTGCGGTTGCGGTTGCGGCGCCGGCGGCGCGGGAGAAACGGCAGAGGCGGCAGCGTAAGAAGGTTGAAGGGCGTAGCTGAACAATTGATGACGATGTGCCATTCGATTTTTAAGGGACAAAGAAACCCTAAACTGATGACGAGGGGACTTTGTACTTTTTGGTTGTCAAATTATCGTTTGTGTGGGGTTAACTTTATTGTTCTAAGCATAGCAACAACAACTCTCAGATCCGAAAAACTGATTTGACAATTTTCAACTGTTTCCTTCTCTTAATATTAAATTCTCTTTCTGATCAACTTGTTGAGATCTTTTTTTTATTTACATGAGGGAATAAACACCCAAGCTAACAAAGAAACCGAATAAAGCTCCTGCTATGACTTCAACTTCAGTATGTCCTATTGATTCTTTCAATGGATGAGACACTTCCTCACTGATCTCGTCTGATTGCAAAGCCTTACCTTCGTTGCCCTTTAAACTCATCTCTTCAACTTTCCGACCATTAGTTGTTAGTTTGTTCAACACTCTGGCATGTTTTCCAACTTCTCTTCTCACTCCCTGCAATGCTCAAAGAATCCATGAGAATGTATAAGACATCCCTTAAAGATACCACTGAAATTCTTTCTTCTCATAGCCTACAAGAAATGACTCAAAAGCATAAATCAGAAATATGCAAAAATAGTTTCACCACACATGACCTATTGAGACTTGACTTCAAAAGCAAGCCTAAGCCGCTTCTCTATAGACCATTTACGGATGCCTTCTAGATGCAAAGCAAAAGGCAAACCAGAGAAAGCAAGTTCGAAGTTTGGCAACAAGGGCAAATTACCTGGGCATCGTACATGATAAGTGCGGCATAAACCACAGTCAGACCAAAAATGGAGTCAGCAAATCCCCTGGAGGCAAACCATATTCAGGAAATTGCATAAGGTGAATATATTTGAGGAAAATTCAGAAGAGAAAGTTTCAAGCTAAGCACCTTTCAAAAGCAATTGCAGTTGCTGCAGCCACAACAGACTAATTTCCTCATGAATCAGCCAAAAAAATGTCAGAGAAGTAGACAAGCACAATATATCAGAGGAAAAGAGAGAAGCTTACAGACGAATGCGTTGAAGGGAAACCTCCAGCTTGAAAAGCAGTACTAAAGTCTAATTTTTTCCCATAAAAAACAACAGAAGTGAAGGGCTTTGAGAGCTGCCCAATCGCTGCGGAAACCCCAGCAGCTATGAGGACCTTCAAGCCGGTGAGATCAAAAGCGTCAGTGACGATCGATAGCCGCCACACAAAAAAAAAAAATTGAAAGAAGAGAAAAGGCGAAACCTTGTTGTGGATGACTTCGGCGATATCTTGGAATCCGACATTGGGAACGCAGGACGTGAGACGATTTGGCTTCTTTGAGGAGCTTAGAAGGTTGAATTTGGGGTTGGAGACAGAGAAATAGAGAGCATTGGCGTTATGAGACACAAGCCACTGCTTTAACATCTCTTTGCAAAGGGAAGGGGAACTTGATGGGTTTTTTGGGTGGATGATGATAAGAAAGCGGCAGCGAGAAATTTGGAATTTAATGGCTTTGTTATGCCTGACCAGAGTGTTGTCTCTTGGGACATTTGTGAAGATGTGAACATAATGAGCAAGGTTGAATTAAGCATGAGGGACCACAAGAAGAAGAAGCATTTGCATTTGATGGGCTTTTGTCTTCTTGTGATTTCAAAGGCCTTAGGTTTGAGGTGTCTCCTCATATATAACTTAGAGGTAGACATGAGAGAGAGGTAGAAGGTTGGTGAGCAATGTAGCCACACAAAATAGATAGAAGGATGAGAGAAACCTAAAAGTATAAGCTTTGAGTGGGTTTTCTCATGTGTTACAACAAGTGACACAGGAAGTACTACAGAGTGAGTTCTTGAGTGTGAATCACTTGTAATGGGTTTCCTTCTAGTGGATTCCGAGCAACAGTCTCGGGGAGATGTAGCGACCCTTGTTAATGGGCGTGAACTCCTTAAATTGTGTGTGTGCTCCCTTCTCCCTTCTCTTTCTCTCTATACTCTGTTTTGTACTACTTCCTGTTACAGCCTCTGTAGTATGTCAGCAACTGCTTCAGGTCTTGGTTTGTTGGGGTCTAAGCTTGTAAAGGTGACGCCTTTGAGCCTCCGGATTCTCAACAGAGTGGTATCAGAGCCAAGGTTCTGTGTTTCGTGATTCTCTCAAGCCAAGAATCATGCTTTGACAAGAAGTGAAGCGGAAGAGTGTGTTCGTCATAGAGGCTGTGTTTTGCGGAAGCAGGAACTCGTGGCTTAGGTGGAGATTCTAGGCATGAGTGAAGCTTTGAGGATGACTGAGATTTCAGTAAGGAAAGTCTCAGATCTAGAAGAAGCAAAACCAGAAAGAGAGAAAGAAGATCCAGATCTGTAGAGAAAAGGATCTAGAGAAAGAAGGAAAGTGAAGAAAAGGAGGAAAGGTTGGATCTTTAGAAGGCTGGGGCAGTAAGGCTCATTTGCCTTAAGCATCCACGTTCTTTTCTTTGGTAGAGCTCTGTTGTGGGAGACAAGACATGTCTCAGGTGAAGCAACAAAATCAGGAGCTCTTGGTAAATGGTGTGGTGGAGATGAAGTTGCTGTAAGGTTCTTCATTGATGAGCATCATTGTGCTTTCTCAGGTTTTGAGGAAGGTTGTGGAGGCATGAGTACCTCTGGTCAGATTCAAGACCAAGCTGTGTCTCTTGGTGAACAGCACGAATCTGAGGGGAAGGAGTTGTAAGACTCATTCTGGTGAAGCGAGAAACATCTCATTCGAAGCATGTCATGCTTCAAGAAGGTTTGAGCAGTTGCAGGTTTTCTGTTGAAACTGCAGGGTTTCTGATGCAGTTACTGGTGCAGTCTTCTGATGCAGTTGCAGAGTTACAGTTACAGCTATAGGGTTTCGGGTTTGATTGCAGGGTCTTCTGGTTCAGTTGCTGGGTTTTCTGGTGCAGCTACAGGTGTTCTGGTTCAGCTACAGGTTTTCTGTCATAGTTGCAGGGTTACTGTTGTAGCTACAGGGTCATCTGATGCAGTTGCAGGTTTACTGGTTCAGCTACAGGTTTTCTGTTCCAGTTACAGAGTTAGTAACAAGGAGCAAAAGAAGAAGAAAAGGAGAAGCTTTGGTTATGGTGTGTAACTGAGTGTGGAATTGAGATGTGATATTGCGGGTACTACAAGGAGTGATTCAGAACAGAAGTTTGAATCGGATGAGGTGATTTCAAGGTTATAAAATCAGGTTGCCTCTAAGCTCTTCAAGGTACAAGTTATGCAACACAGTGAGAAGAATTTCAGATTACTCACAAGTTTAAGTGTTGCAAGCACAAGGGAAATTCAGAGATAGAAGCAGGTTGCATATGATCGAAGATGGATGCTCTTGATCATTGCTGAAGAAGTCGGTTAAAGGTTGGTGTAAGCTGAAGGTCTTTTACAAGAATCAGCTGGAATTTGATTGTGTAACACATGAGTTCAAGTTGTGTGACTCAAAGTGTGTACATCAGAATCGAAACATCAACTTCAAGACTCAAGTTTGGGACTTATTAAGTCTGATTCCGCTGCGATCACAAGGTATCCTGTGATGCTTTGTATTGAAGTTTCAGGTTGCTTTAGTTCTGCATTTCTTTGGAATCGAAAGCTTGTTGCAACACAAAGGGGGTTGTACTGGTTTTGCTATGGATTGGACAAGATTCAGTGATGGGTTTCATTCTGTTTTTTGGGGGTAATTCAGTGCGGCAAGGACAGGTTCAGGCTGTGTTAAAGCTTTCGTGTTTATGGCTGTTTGAGTATCAGTAAGGGTATTCTGGATTCAGTCTAAAGGGTGTTGCAGGATGGTTATGAAGCAATTGAAGTGTTCTGTTTTGGTTAAAATACAGGAATGGTTTTGAAGACTTCAGTGGTTTTTTTTTGTTGAGTTTGAAAGGGTTTTCGGCTGCAGGTTCTGTCTCAGGTTTTGTCTCAGTGGGTAGCTATCTGTTCAGTGAATATGAGAGTCTACGGTTGGTGGATTTTCAGAGAACGTGAAGCTACAAGGTTGTTGTTTCAGAGGGAATGCAGTGAGGTTGTATGACTTTGTTGTAGTCTGAAATGTTCTGTGGAAACAGAAGGAGTAACACTCAGCTAGTGTGAGTTTGAGTGTTGGCCGAAAGGTGTATGAGCTGTTGTTTTAGGAGTGTATGCTCTTGACATGGAGGCAGTAGCACATATTCATGTTTTTTGCAGATTTGTGTTGTGTCTAACACATGGAAATTCTGTTGAAGTGAATCTGTGAGAACAAGGTGTTCCTGTCTCAGGTGGAGCAATGTTTCACAGGAAATTCTCAAAGAATATTTTGCATTTGGTTCAGATCTTCAAGCATTAAAAAAGAATCTGATGGTCTTAAAGCCTAAGACATTGGAGACGTCATGTGTCATGAGGAGTGTCTCTCAATGTTTGTCGTGCAACAGGATATACTACAATCGAGTATCGAAAGTCTTCCTAGCTAAGGGAGTTAGGCGGCGTGTTCTGTTTATTTCAGCGGTACAAGATCAGTATGTGTTGTGTTTTGGCTGCAAGAGAATGCTAAGTTATGGTTTGTGGTTTCTGTGTTGGAAGCGTGGTTTGATGGTGTATCGGCATAAGTTGTTGCATTGTTATATCATGGTGAATGCTCTAAGTAAGGAGAGACAGTGTTGCTGAAGCTCAGTAAGGTTCTTTGGTGGGTCTTCGGGTACAGGAATCAGTTTGGAGTGGCTGCAAGAAGAAAGGGGTTGTGTCACAAGTTCTGACACACATTCTGAAGCAAGGTGCCAGGGTAATTCATCTGATACATCAGAACGTGTGAGTGGATCAAAGAGATAGTGAATAGTGATTTGACTCGGATTGGTGAAGATGAGCTTTCAAAGATAGAGTAACATCCAAATGATTATGGTTCATGGTGGAGCAGTTTATTCTTGGAGGTTATCTCGGGTGTCTAGCTCAAACTGATCTGAGTATGGTTAGCTCAAAACATGAGAGTTAACAGGATGCACAATTCATTGTTTAACATGATTCATGGAAGTTCAGTGTGCAAAGAAGACAAGGAAGCCAAGAACGGGTTATTATCAACGGGTATTCAGCTGAAGCAGGTTGTAATCTGATGGTAAAAGGCAGTTTACAGGTTTGGTTTTGAAGCTGATTGTTGGTAAGGGATCTCAGAAATGAACTGCAGGTTTCATAACAGAGTTGCAGGTTTTCTAGATTGAAGGAGTTGCAGGTTTCTGAAAATTCAGAGAAGATACTACAATGTGAGTTGAGATGAGGTTATTGAAGTGGTTCAGTGGGTCTTCATAAGAAGTTGCTGAATGAGACAAGTGCTGGTACAAAAAATCTGTATCAGGGTTATTCACTTCAAGACAGTCACAAATTGCTATGCTCAAAGCATGACAAGAAGGGTCATCTCAAGACTGAAGTATGCAACTTAAAGGAGTCCTAAAGGGACGCAAGTGCAGAGAAGCAAGCTGCATTTGGAAGACAACAACTAAGGAGTTTCTAGTTGTTTGTCGCACCATGAGGAGTTTATGTAAGTATCTTCTCAGGGACAGGTGCTTGCATGTCATTCAGTGAAGTTTCTTCAAGTATCTGGCGATGATAGGGATGAAGAAGGCTTTGGTTTAAGTCTGGAAACTGAATGAAGCAAGGTTCAAGTCGTCTGGTGGAGTCTGCATGTGTAGCAGGCTGCTGGTACAGCAGAAAGTGCATCAGGTATTCTAGAATTGATGTGTAAAGGCTGTACAGGATTGTCTCAGGTATAGCACAAGGCTTTGTTGCTATGAGACATGTTTAAGGGTAATCTCAGGTTATGCAGTGGTTCTTAAGAAGCTGCAGAGATTGTCTACAAGGATGAATCAAAAGGGTTTCAAGTTCTGAAACAAAGGTGGTTCAGTTTTCTGCATTTGATTCAAGTGAATTCAAAGGGTTTTGGTCTCAATGCGCATGAGGAAATCCTAGAAGCTAGCAAGGGAATCAAGGTTTTGCAGAAGGATAATTGTTTGTTCAGTCACTGCAACAGGTCTATGGTTTGGACAGAAGCTGTAGAAGATACTGTGTGATTGAAGAAGTCATAAGTGGTGAAGCTTGTGGGGTTTTCTGTTGAGTTAACAGGTTAGAGGGGTTTCTGAACTTGTTAATGGAGTTTGCTGAGCGGTTGTATCGGGTATTCAAGTGTTGAATGCGTCAGGAAGTGTCACAGAAGAGTTGAGCTAAATACAAGATTGTATTGAAGCTGGTTTTCACAACTCTAAGTGAGCTGAAGATGTGCTGATGGCTCAGGTTCAGCATTGTGAGTAGTCACTGCTGAAGTGCATTGAACGGGATGTTAAATGCAACAAGGATCAAGCTGGTTTATGGTGTTTAAACGGCTAAGGATCAAGGCTGAGTAAGTATACTCAAGAACCGAGACTGGAATCCAAGGAACTAGAAGAAGGTACTCTCTCTCAAGCATGTGCAGGTTGTTTGTGTGATCATCAGGTTCACAGGTGGAGATTTGTGAAGATGTGAACATAATGAGCAAGGTTGAATTAAGCATGAGGGACCACAAGAAGAAGAAGCATTTGCATTTGATGGGCTTTTGTCTTCTTGTGATTTCAAAGGCCTTAGGTTTGAGGTGTCTCCTCATATATAACTTAGAGGTAGACATGAGAGAGAGGTAGAAGGTTGGTGAGCAATGTAGCCACACAAAATAGATAGAAGGATGAGAGAAACCTAAAAGTATAAGCTTTGAGTGGGTTTTCTCATGTGTTACAGCAAGTGACACAGGAAGTACTACAGAGTGAGTTCTTGAGTGTGAATCACTTATAATGGGTTTCCTTCTAGTGGATTCCGAGCAACAGTCTCGGGGAGATGTAGCGACCCTTGTTAATGGGCGTGAACTCCTTAAATTGTGTGTGTGCTCCCTTCTCCCTTCTCTTTCTCTCTATACTCTGTTTTGTACTACTTCCTGTTACAGCCTCTGTAGTATGTCAGCAACTGCTTCAGGTCTTGGTTTGTTGGGGTCTAAGCTTGTAAAGGTGACGCCTTTGAGCCTCCGGATTCTCAACAACATTTTAATTGACTCGAAGAATCATTCGGACAACTTTGGTGGATCTCAAATACATAATGTTTCCGTACGTAAAAGCTGCTTCCACTTTTTCAAGGAAAACTATTTTAACTGATGATGTTAAAATGTCTTCTTCTCAAATTTAGTGTTATTCAATTTGGAATTTAGAATTTACTTAAAATAATTCAATCAACAACTTATAAAAGTACCATTAGATCTGATGTTATTCAAAAACGTGAGATTTGTAGAGATTTTGATTAAACGAAAGGGTTCATATGGTCCTCTCGATTTCTGTTAAAGCTCTACTTCTTTGTTAGTTCAAGCTTCCAATTCCAGCTTCAGTCTCATATCAGTATTGATAAATCACAATCTGTATTCGTCAAAATTAAGAATATGACCAAACAAAAAACATAGAGAAATTCTCAGCATGGAGTATTACTATATTATTAGTCTAAAAGTACTCGAAATCTATATAAGCCGTATCATCGGTGGGACCAGCAGCACAAGTGACCTGAGCCGGTTTAATAGAGTTGCAGTGATCACCAACTCCATGCCCCTTGGCCTTCCCTCTCGTAGCATTGAACGGTCCCAAGTCGACAGGGTCGGGAATGTGAGGCGGGGAAGCGCTACGCACCAGAGCCCAATTCACCCCTTCAAAGAAAGGGTGTTGCTTTATCTCTGTGGCTCCCCGCGTGTAAGCGATCCTTCTGTGAGGATCCTTCACTAGAAGGCCGCGGATGAGATCACGCGCCGCCGAGCACACATGAGGGCTATCCGGGAACTTCAGCGGCTGACCCACCACGTTGTGCAGCGTGGCTCTGTTTTCCTTACCCTTGAACGGGGTTGTCCCATGGAGGAGCTCATAGAGGAAGATCCCGAATGTCCACCAGTCTACAGCGCTGCCATGTCCCTCGCCACGTATGATTTCTGGAGCCAGGTACTCGTGTGTGCCTACAAAGGACATTGACCGCACATCTGTTGGCTCTGCCATGAGCTCTGGCATGGAGAGGACGCCGAGGCCTGAGTCCGATTTGGCTTTCCGGGTTTTCTTGGAAGGGAGGAGGCGGGGAAGAAAGGCCGAGGGATGCATGCAGCCATTGACGGCAAACTCCTCGTTGAGGATAGCACCCCCTCCCCCGCTGCAGACTGAGGAGGACTTGACGAGGGTCGGATTAAAGGAGCAACGGAGGGAGAGGTCGAAATCAGAGAGCATTATGTGGCCTTCGTCTCGAACCAGGATGTTCTCTGGCTTCAAGTCTCTGTACACAATCCCCAACATGTGTAGATACTCCAACGCCAACAACACTTCGGACGCGTAGAACCTGCCAACAAAACTCATCAGAGAAAGATATTAAGTAAGCTCCAACTCCAAATAGATGGGATGTTTTGTATCACCTCGCGGCCTCTTCTGTGAAACGCCTGTTGGGCTGCTTCTGTCTGAGAGAATGGAGATTTCCTCCGCTGCAGAACTCCATGACCAGACAGTAGAACTTCTCGGTCTCAAAGTAAGAATAGAGTGTCGGCAAGAAGGGATGATCAAGCAGGGATAGAATCTCTCTTTCAGTCTGAGCCCTCAGTAACTTGTTTCTGCTGGCCAAAGAGGCCTTATCCATCACCTTCATCGCAAAAACCGCATTCGTCCCTCGTAGGTCAGCGAGATAGACGCTGCCTATGTCCCCGTACCCTAGACGTTTCAGAAGCCTGAAGTTGTCAAAGCCTATTTGAGGGCCTCTTGAAGCGACTGAGTTAATGGCGTCCCACCTCACGTCCCCTCCCGTGTGAGGCTTGAAAGGTGTAGCTGATGGGCCCACCAAGTTATCACCGTAGGCATAGTCCCCATTATGTCTAGGGGCTCTCTTGTTGTCTGGGGACCTTGTCCTGTGTTGGTGATGAGTTCTGGCGTTTGGCGAGTGTATTTCAGCTGTGGTTAAAGGAACAATCTTCTTGGGATCATAATGAAGATTTTTAGGAGCATTTTTCCTCATTGCTAAGCTGTCACCATCGGTAGAATAGGTGTTATGCTTTAAATCACCCTCGTTGGTTCCTCTAGTTGCGGTGGGAGGTTCAGGAGACTTTGACGGTTGATGCCTGACGAGAGGATCCATCTTCTTGGGATCGAAATGAGGGTTCCTGGGAACATTGTCTCCTAGCTTAAGGGAAAATGGAGCGACTTGTATATGGTTTGCGCGAGGCGACTTAGGTTTTACGATTGGGTCTATCTCCTTGGAGGTGACATTAGCGGTGTTCTTTTTAGATGCCAAGTCCATTTTTGGTATGTCTCCAGGTCGATTTGATGATTCTTCGGTAATGAAGCAGCTCACCTGCGGCATCAATGACATTCAACTTAAGATGCTTGTTCAAAGAGACACAAAAAATGCGATGCGTGGGAAACATTAAAACCCCCTTTTACCTGAGATGATCACGTTTCCTTGCTGATTTAAAAGACAAGTTGAGGAAAATCAAACCATGTCAAACTGAAGAAACTGCCGCCAGAAACCGAGGAACAACATACCCAAAACAAAAAAAGAGAGAGACTGTAATGCGTCAGAGAAACAGATATATAACACACAAAATATGTGAAAAAAGTTAGGATTGGTTTCAAGAAATCAAGAACACGGACCATGTTTAAATGCCCGTGACATAAGTGTAGTTCCCAGAATACGAATCTCAAACTCTAAATAAAAAAAAACAGTTAATATGTTCCAAGATTCAAATCCACAAATGAAAGAAGGGGACTTTAATTGCCTTTGTCTTTGTAAACGTGGTTTATCCCCTTAATAGTATCTCAACCTGGAAAAGCAGAGAGAGACAAATTTGAAAGGAGGAGACTTGAGGAGATGCAAAAGAGATGGAGAGAGGGAAATGTTCTTAGCCTCTCATCCCTCAACGCATAGCTTGCCGTTTATTTCTCTCTCTCTCTCTCTCTTCCCCCATTTTTGTAGTCTAAATTAACCATTTCCTATTACCTAAATTGGTTCATTGACAGAGACATATGTCAGCAAATGCAGACATTGTTAGCAACAAGAGATAGTTACAATAAGGTTTTCAAACACTAAGCTCACCTGGTCATCAAACATTCTCCTCATCTTCTGCTTCACATATGTATGTCCTCTTGGTCTCTCTCTGACCAACGGAGAAAATATAATGTCCCAATTGGATATTTTCTAGACGGCGTCCAAGTCGTATTGAGCCATTGAAACGGTTGTCGAAAAAGAAGCCATGAGTCCGTCAAAGAAGTTGCGAAGTACTTGCCCTTCTCCTCCGATTCCATTAACGAGCAACCGAGAACCACGGGAGGAGAGAGAGAGAGAGACCGACCGGAGAATTTAGAACATATCGTATTGGGTTTGACCGCTTACTTCAGGTCTATCAACGATTCATGGGCTTATTTAGTTGAGCCCATTCTGATATCATTGACAATATTAAAGCTACATCAATATGCTAGGATTCTTTGTAGTTTTTTTTTTTTTTTAATTATGAGGGGTTCGGATCTAGGTCTTAATCCCTTTTTCTTGACTCGGAACCAGCTTTTTCTCTCATCGGAAATCGAACTACGAACACAACGGGAAATATGTTTTTTTTTTTGTAGTTACAAACTACAATACGTATAAGAGGTATTATGTAGTTACACCGAGAATCGAACTAAGATTATGGGTATTTTAGTTATTTCAAGTCTAAACATACATAATATTTTTAGATATATAATTCTATTTCATATATTTTGGGTATACATTCGGATTTTGGTTTGGGTATCCAAAATATTTTATAAGAGGAATCATTTGGTTATTTATGAAAATTTGATTCAGTACCTCCTAATTCAGTTCGGTTTCTCAGTTCCGGATATTTTGCCTATGCCTAGACCAGCCTTTACTAATATCTTATGGTATGGCGTAAAACATTTCTTCCACTGAGAATCGATCTAGGAGCACAACGAGAAATATATTTTTTTGGTAGTTACATACTACAATACTTAGTTGTTTTCTTCTTAAAAAATGTTTTTTTGTTAAAATGTAAAGTAAAAAGATTGTTTATCGTATCAATTTAAATGAAAATATATATTTTCTGATAGATTTGTGTAAGCGAAATTGCATTACTTGAAAATCTAGTGACACATACCCAAAAAACAAAAAAAGGTAACTGATTAAGTGGAACATTTTCCAAATTAGATGATGAGTAAGAAGGAAGGGAAATATGAGTTGTGTTTGTGAATCAGTGAATAGGTCAAAGAGATAAATACAAAAAAAAAAAATCAATTATGAGAAAGATGATCCGGAAATTAAGCAAATGGCGGGGCATGGATGATGTCATGATAGCATTACACACCATTTATATGTACGGGTGTGAGTATAAAAATACGGTCATTCTTCTTCTGACGTGTGTCCACAGTCGACACACATATAAACTAAAATGCGTCCCTCTAAAAACGACTGAAATATTAAGGGATAGTCTAGCAAAATATATATACTATATATGATAATAATCAAGTGGGTTTTTTCATGTCATACGAATGCTAGAACCTGAGATTTAAACTGGTTTTGTACAAATTTTTTTACTAGCAAGTAGCAAATTCACTAGATGTCGTAAAAAGGATGAACACAAAAAATCTAGTAATAGGTTGATGCGGTAACAAATTGATTCGTTCAATAACAATTCGCAACGTGGATTTTAGCTGGTCCGAAGGGATGTGAGTAAAGATGGTATGGTAGAAGATCGTAAGTCCGCGAGTCGATTCGAATCGGTTCTAAAAAGATTGTGTTCCGTGTCTCCGTGAGACTGTGATCCATCACATCCCACATTTTTTCAGCAAAAAAAAAAAAAAAAGAACTAAACTAGATTCATCTTGATTAAAATTAAGTTTGCAATGGCCTATAGCTCCGGCAAAACCATCGTGTTTCTTCTATTTTAGTTTCGTGTAGACTGTTCCGTGATTTGCGGACCAAATCAATATTGGATCTAAACACACACAAAAACATGAGCAATAAAGTTGATACTAGATCAGGTTTGAGTTCAATACGAATCAAATCGAATCGAAACCGTTTGTCACATTGCAACATCTCTAGGTCTGAGTTGTTTGACATATACGTGGGGACCAAACAACGATGCCTTCCTTTTTTGGTAATCCTGAAATCCATTATCCATACCATCGACGATAATATTACCCCCTCCAGTAATCCTGAAAAAATTGAATACGTTTTCAACTTTTCATATTTTTAATATTATTTTTTTGCTCAAAATTAAACCTGTTTAGGTTCTTTTTTATCCGAGCTCACCAACCTACAATGTTTATTTATTCCACACGGAAAAATTGGGATCGACCCTCTAAATAAGCTCGAGCGACAACACAAAGTGATCATTTGTTTGTTTAGTATTTAATACTCCTCACCTATTCATTTTTCACGTTTATCATATCAACACCACCAAAATAGTAATTTATGGCCACATGGGTTTTTACATGGTCCCGAAATTAGTCGGATCTCATGGCTTGTTGATCCGAGTCGGAAATTACATTCCAACGATCTGCCTCATAATTCATAGTATCCGTTGAACCGAAAATGATAATTTATGACTACCGAACAAATTAAAATTAGTCAGATCTCATGGCCCGTTGATCCGAGCTATCTAAGGAATTGCATCCTAACAATTTGTTTCATAGCTCATAATATCCGTTGAACCGGATCACCCGAATTATATAAAAAAGAAAAGGTAATTTATGACTATCGAACAACAAAAAATATCGTCATGTGGCAACTTGCTTGTAATTATTAGGGTAAGTCGTTTTTCTATACTTGCGGCAGAGAATCAACACCGGCCTTTGCTGCCTTTAATTTATCATAATTTATCATATATCATCTCTTCTCAGTGCATTTGGCCTTCTCATAAAATTAATTATAATAATATTAAAATAGTTTTACTCTACTTGATCCTTTTGATATAGTCATCAGTTTATCTTGACGTCTCCCTTTTTTTATATTTTTTATATATGCCATCGGTTATCCGGTTGGCTTCAGGTTAGGAACGCGTAAGGGAACGGCTACGAATTATCCCCAACGGCCTAACTCAGGTTGAATGCCTTCCTACTAAGTGGCAACGAGTGACTTAACCACCTGCATTATGGGACACCAAATAAACTAATTGGGCCAAGGCCTAACTGACAAACTTCCCACAAAGTGGTGTTTATTAGCTAGGAAGGAAGATCAAACACGGGCCGGGTGTTTAATCCCGTCTCGCAGCTCGCCCTACCACTAACCCACCACCTTGCGGACATCTTGACGTCTCTTTAGTAGAAACTAGATAAGTATCCGCATATATGCGGATTTGTAATTTAATATTTTATAACCCGTGATAAAAAAAATTAAAAGCGATAAAATGGAAACAAAGTTAGAAACAAAGTTTACGATGAAATAAATATATATCTTGAAAAAACAATTTGGTGAAAAAATGCAGTAAATAGCTTTGGATACGATTATTGGACTTTTAATATTTTGGGGTGTAATTGATATACTACCAAATTGTGGTTTATATAGAGGTGAAAAATTATAATTCTTTTTCTTTTATGATTAATTTTCTTAATCTAAATGGAAAAACTAAGAAATAATTTTTCTTCTTTATATATTAATCTTGCATTTTAGGATAAATTTAACTTTTTAACTTTTTAATTTTATTTTTTAGTAACTTTATCTTTTAAGTTTATGAATCAAAATTTTTTTTTATTAATCGATTTAAAATTTTTCCAACTTTGACTTGAAACGTGTCGCGATTAAGTGAATTAGCAACTTTGAAACATTCACAGTTTTATATAATAAAATTTTTACTAATTCTCAACTGAAATCTGTTTTTTCTTTTTAAATTTTTTTTTTTTGGCTTTTATTCCTTTTTAAAAATTTTAGAAATGTGTAAATTAATAATTTTATTTTTTTAAGTTTCATTTCTCATAATTTTAAGTTTTTTTGTCATTTTTCTTTATTATAAGTTTTCTTTAGTTATTCTTGTTTTTTTCTTTTTTTTTTAAATTACCTTTTTTAGTTTATTTTTTTTTAATATTTACTTAAATTCATTTTTATATATCAATATCTAAATTAATTGTGGCATTTTACCATGCCTAAATCTAATTAAGAAGTAAACCGCGTTCTTGTTACTTGTAAGTGTTACCTATTTTAAATCACCGAAAAGACCCGTGATTTTATAAAGCAAATAACTAAAAAACTCAATACAAAATTTCAACCCATAATGCCTCCCTGTATCAATCAACACTGTCGAGCTATTATGACAAATATAATGAAAGAAAAAAAGAATAGTTGAACGCCGCCATGCAGTAGCCTAAAGCTCTAATTGCTACATAACTTATCGAACATATTACTGTTTGAATCAAAGTGCATAAATTACGTTGGGTGGGCCATGCTAGTTGCTGTATACACCTATACATATAATTTTTTTTTTTTTGCAATTGCAAATTTGCAATATCATGAATTAAGTTAATGCAAGCAGCAGCGTAAGGCCGTGCATGAAGTCTTTAGGGTTGTTATAATTTTTGTTTTTGTCGTCATCTTAATATTGTTATAATTGTATAATTATTGGGTGCAAACTGGCAGTTTGAATTAATCTATTTTTCTTCCACTGTCTTTGTCGTTCGTTACATATATTTTTTCCGAGCAGTTAGGATTTTCTACTATCTAGAGATTTATAATTTTTTATAATATTAATTAAGAAGTTCGGTGATGCCTATGAATGAAAAATAACAAATAAATATCACTGTTTGTTTGATATAGACACACTTGCATAGAAGAAGAAGTGATGGGAGATGAAGTTAATTAATCGGTTACACAATACGATGGGATTATAGTTATGATATAATTTGATGAACAAATATCAAATACTCCTATATATATAACTGAAAAACAAAAAATGGACAAGAGACAGTGTGGCTTGGATTGGAGTTCAACGCATCACAGTGTACACGCTAGAATCTCTCTTGATTTGGATAATCCAACCAAGACTACATGTTTGTCATGTTTTTTGTCTCTCTCTATCTTCTAATTAATACGGTTTTTTTAGTTTAAAATATGAGCCGACGAATATAAAATCAACAGATTTCTAGAAGAATCCAAGGGCGTAACAACCAACCAATGACAATATGACAGTTGTACATCTTCCTTCTCAATCGCCCTTGTGACTTTGACTCTCTGCCTCTCTTCTCCTCACGTCTATCCATCATCCATACTAATATTTCATATACCTACCCCTAGCCCAGAGACGGAGCCGGATATCCGGCCAAAATGAGGGTATTCGCATCCGCTTCCACCTCTGGCCGGATATGCAACTATGCTATCCACCTCCGTCTCCGAAAATCCAGATATCCGAGTATCCGGATATCCGCGGATATCCGGATAATTCGGTTTTTTTTTCCACTGAAAAAAAAAAAAAAATCTAGATTCATGCTCTACGAACCCGCGGTTCTAAAACTTTCGGTTCTAACCCGCAAACCCGCGGTTCTAAAACTTTCAACCCGCAAACCCGCGGTTCTAAAACTTTCGACCCGCACCGACCCGCATTGTAAAACCCTCGACCCGCACCGCCCCGCTTAAAAAAAAAAAACTCGACCCGCACCCGACCCAACTTTTTTGTTTCTTCTCTTCTCGATTCTTTTCTTCTTCTTCCTCGTTTTTTCTGTTTCTCATCTCCTTTCTTCTGAATTTCTTACCTCTTTCTTACGACAGATAATATCTACACCAGATCTTATCATGGGATGACCTTGACGGGTCGGACCAGAAGGCTTGGCGGAAGAAGACGAACCGTTTTAAAAAAAAAAAAAAAAAAAAAAACCGGATATACGAAGCTCTGGCAGTGACTTATTTTACCATACGCACCCGCCCCGCTTACAAAAAAAAAACTCAACCTGCACCCGACCCGACTTTTTTGTTTCTTCTCTTCTTGATTCTTTTCTTCTTCTTCCTCGTTTTTTCTGTTTCTTATCTCCTTTCTTCTAAATTTCTTACCTCTTTCTTAAGACATATAAGATCTACACCAGATCTTATCATAGGATGACCTTGACGGGTCGGGCCAGAAGGCTTGGCGGAAGAAGACGAACCGTTTTTTTTTATAAAAAAAAAAAAAACCGGATGTGCGGAGCTCTGGCAGTGACTTATTTTACCATTCGCATCCGCCTCCGCCTCCGGCCGGATCCGTAAAATCATTATCCGCTTCCGCCTCCGCCCATACCGGATATCCTATTTTCTGGAGCGGATGCCGGAGTGGATGCCGGAGCGGATGCCGGATCCCAGATATGAAGTCTCAGGGCTACCTACCCCAATTGGCCAATCATATCAAACGATTTTTTTGTTGTTGTTATTGTTACCCTTTGATTATATTTGAATTGTTACATTCAGCTATGATTGAATATGTTGGAAACAAATGCTAATTTGACCAGTAGTTATAACCTTTAATTAGCGTGCTTAATTATTTATCCAAACGCTCAAAATGTAAATGTAGATGCGTTCAACTTTAACCGAAAAGGAAAGACTAATAATTACCATAGTAAAAATGTAATTTCAACTTGAAATTGTAACGTAACATATCGGAGGATTCGTTACTAATTGTGTCGTAAAATAAGTGAGAAACTGTATAATTTTCAAAGTTTTTTTTCATTGTTGACATAAGTGAGAAAACTGTAAAATAGGACATTATATCTGTCATTGTTGACCATTAGCTAAATTTTCAAAGTTTTTTTTGGTTGTTTTGTTTTTTTTCGTTGAATAGGAAGCATTAAAAGAGAAGGAAAAAAAGGAAATATATAAGTGAATTTAGCCTAGATTATTGGCTCTCTCAAAAATATGTTTGCTTTTTTGAAATTGTATTTGGTTTCGATTTATTGGATTTTGAATTTTGGATAATAATAACAATTGCAAATATAAAGTCTTGATGAAAAATGCACTAGGAGACCTTTTTTTAGAAGAAACCCAAATAATAAGACTTTTTTTTCTTCAAAAACTAAAACCAAAAATCAAGATCTAAAAGAGTATATGATTAAAAAAAGGAAGAGAGAGAAAGGGGGTGTCATCAATCAATGTGTGTATATATAAATACTGTGATATAGAAATAGAATCCAAAAGGGGCAAAAATAAGAAGAGGACGAAAATGAAGAGAAACAGAGCGCTCTTGTGTCTCGTCACGATGCTCCTCATTGCCGCCGCAGATTCAACGGAAAATACGGTGGTGCGGCTCGAAATGGCGCACCGGGAAACTCTCTGGCCGACGCCTTTCCGTCGCATCGAGGACATTATCGGCGAGGACCAGAAGCGTCACAGCCTGATTTCTCAGAAACGGCAAATGAACGGAGGAGCTAAAATGGCGTTGGGATCGGGGTTTGACTTCGGGGCGGCGCAGTATTTCGCGGAGGTTATGGTTGGAACGCCGGCGAAGAGGTTCAGGGTGGTTGTGGACACAGGGAGCGAGCTGACGTGGGTGAATTGCAGGTTCCATGGGAAAGGAAAGGAGAATCGGAGAGTGTTCAGAGCAGAGGAATCGTCGAGTTTCAGAAAAGTTGGTTGCTTGACTCAGACTTGTAAAGTTGGTTTGATGAATCTCTTCTCACTCTCCAATTGCCCGACCCCTTCAACTCCTTGCTCCTACGATTACAGGTTTTGTTTCATTCTCAATTCATTACATTTTTGGTCAGTTTTCAACAGACAGGATATGTACCTTAGGTGTTGATTAAGGGATACTTTGGTTAGGAATTTGTAATGGTTAAAGAGAGCAACTGATGCTCGAATTTTACAGACATTATTATGGAGAACAATTTACTCTTTTTAAGGAACTGTGTATGTTTCGAGAGAAAGATATTCAGACAAAGTTGGGTGGTCATCAATGAGAGTGATGACCACCTTCTCTCTCTCTTGTGACCATATCATTGTCTCCTTCTTTCTCACAGATATCTCTCTGATCCAAACTATTTAGAGAACTTGGGGTGCCATAGATTAGATGCAAGTGTATGTAAGGAGAGTGTGAAATTAAATGTGAGTTGAGCTACAATTCTTCACAATACATAAATGCCACTTATTGTGAGTTAGGTTTGCCGCTTTAGAGCGTACATAAATTCTACCTCTCTTATTATATAATTAACCCTAATGCCAGTTCCTTAACACTAACACTAAATTTGATCAGATATGCGGACGGGTCAGCAGCACAAGGCGTATTCGCAAAGGAGACATTCACAGTTGGTCTCACCAACGGTCGCAAAGCTAGACTCCGCGGTCTCCTCATCGGTTGCAGCAGCTCCTTCATTGGGGATAGCTTCCGTGGAGCCGATGGAGTGCTTGGTCTAGCCTTGAGCGATTACTCCTTCACTTCCAAAGCCACTAATCTCTTCGGCGGTAAATTCTCATACTGCCTCGTTGACCATCTCTCCCACAAAAACGTCTCCAACTATCTCATCTTCGGCTCTTCCTCCACTAAAGCCGTAGCCGCAATACGAACCACCCCGCTTGATCTCAATCTCATCCCTCCCTTCTACGCCATCAACATCGTTGGTATCTCCATTGGAGACGACATGCTCAATATCCCCACGCAAGTATGGGACGCAAAAACCGGTGGTGGGACCATCTTGGACTCGGGAACCAGCCTCACGTTTTTAGCTGATGCCGCGTACAAGGCGGTGGTTTCAGGGCTCGAGCGTTACCTTGTTGGGTTGAAGAGAGTCAAACCAGAAGGAGTACCGATAGAGTATTGTTTCGATACAACGTCCGGGTTTAACGAGAGCAAGCTGCCGCAGTTGACGTTTCATTTCAAGGGCGGTGCGCGTTTCGAGCCGCATCGTAGAAGCTACCTAGTAGATGCTGCGCCAGGAGTCAAGTGTTTAGGGTTTGTGTCGGCGGGAATGCCGGCGACTAATGTCGTTGGGAACATAATGCAGCAGAATTATTTGTGGGAGTTTGATCTTGTGGCCTCAACTTTGTCTTTTGCTCCTTCTACCTGCCTTTAGATGTCCATTTCTCTTGTGTTTATTACTTTTATTGATTGGCAAATATTGTTTGTTAAATTGTTAGTGAATGAATAAACACGTTTCTTATCAAAACTTCAAAACTACATATGGCACTTGTTAATAAACCTCTGTTCATCATTTTAGAGATCGTTATTACCTTTCTAGATTCTTCATTATTGGGCCTGAGGCATATTTGGGCCGTTGAATGGGCCGTGAAGAGAACATATGAAATGTGTTTAATTATAAAAAGTTTGGGCCCATAACTCCATAAGCTCCGTCTTATAAGTTCTCTGACATAAAGTAGGAATCTGATGCATCGCTGTTTCAATCTCATGTGCTCTCTTCTCAAAGCATATTTGATATTTTTTCCATTCTCTCACTTTTGGAACATTTAACAAACTTGTAGAGTACTCTGTTTCATACCAAAAATAACACATCCTTGTGATCATTAGAGACCACATCTTCCACGAATATTTTGAAAAACCTACTAAGAGCAGGTTTATTGGGGGTTCTTAGAGCAGGTTCTTAGCCTTTTTCGGCCCAAAATTAAATCAAAACACCATAATTATCTAAGAAACGGATTTTATTTTGGATCTTTAAGAACTGACTCTTAAGGATCACGTGTGGTTTTGTGATTGGTCAACAATTTGTAGAAGGAAAAAAAAATTTCTTCCTTTCTTCTTTCTTTCTTCCTCGACGAAATCGCCTTCTCCGTCGCCTTGACTGACTCCTCGGCTTTTCTGATCAAAGAGATGTCTGCCGGAGCTATTTCGGGTCTCTCTGACGACGCCGAGGTAAGCGATTTCTTCTATGTATCTTGTCTCCTCGATTTTTTCGCTTATCTCCTTCTTCGATTATTTTTCTTTGTCTTGGTTAATTCACAATTTGTGGTATCAGTCAATCGAAATCCAAATTCTTTCTTTGTATTCCTTCTCCTCGATGTATTCGTTGTGAATTTGTAATCGTTTGCTCTTGCATGTTTCTCTATGTTCGATTTGGTTTTGATCGTTTAGGGTTTTTTCTTTGGTTCTATTTCTCTGCTGATGTTGTTTAGGCATCGGTTAGCATGATTGATATATTTGAATGATTTAGTGTTTATGTACATAGCAGAAGTTGAACTATTGTTTTCATTTTTGCGGATGAGGATTTGTGTTGCTTGTTTGCTAATTCGGTGTGTATTGTTTATGCAGATTATGGTATGCGAGTGTGGTGTTTCCTTGTGACAAAGCCACGGCTCCAGCAACAGGCAACAAACAGAGTTTGGTCTCAAGGATTTTCTCTAACCTTTGGAAGCTGTTCAGGTATGTTTTCAAACTGCTTATATGTAAGAAATGCTGTTTAGTGGTAGATAATAGTTGTGTTACGTATTAAATGGATAGGTGAAGAATAGTTTAGTTGTGATGAATGGTTTAGTTGTGATGAATGCATCGACTTGTTAGATAAATGTCAAGTCGATGTGGTTAGGTGATGAATGCTTAAAACTTGTTGTTCTTTGCTTATTCTCTTCTATTAAAACCGGTGGTTTCCTCTCTTTCTTTTCATCTTCTACACACATTCCTTCTTCTCTTTCTTATCATCTTTTAAACATCATTGTTATTCTCTTTCTCTCTTCTTTGACCTTTATGGATTTGTCTTCTGCGAATCCATATACCCAAACCTCCAATTTTGTTGAACTGCTTAACAGTCAACAAGAGAGTGTCCACCATGAACCCTTTCTCATTCTCGACCAAGTCCCTCCCTTTAGTACTCAAGCAACATAAGCTTCAAGCTATGGTGAAGACACACCTGCAGAGAGAAAGAAAATGGACTCCCACAGATGATGTGTTACTCATCAGCTCATGGTTAAACACGAGCAAGGATCATGTCGTAGGGAATGAGCAAAAGTCAGGGACCTTCTGGAAACGCATTGCAGCATACTTCGCCGCTAGTTCCAAGGCTGAAGGAAGAGAACACTACAAGAAAACACAGTTTTTGCGACTACCAAAATAGTCCCAAAATAGTCACAAATGACTCATTTGCGACTATTTTGGGACTAAAAAATTTAGTCGCAAATATTTGGTCGCTAAATACAGTAGTCACAAAACAGTCGCTATTTTGCGACTAATATATGACTCTAATATCAGTCATAAATTAGAGACTAATTTTGTGACTACTTGTTAAAAAAAAATTAAAAAAAAAAACAAAAACAAAAATTGAAAAAAATATGTTTATTAATTAAATTAATAAATTAATTACAAAAATTTAAAAAAAAAAAAAAAAAACAGATCTCTTCTCCGACTTCTCCCTCCGGCGAGTTCTGAATGGCCGTAGGTCTCTTCTCCGACTTCTTCTCTCTCCCGCCGTCGGTCTCTTCTCCGACTTCTTCTCTCTCCGGCGAGCTGCTCCTCTCTCCGGCTCAGCCTGACTCGCGAGCACCTCCGCCTGCATCTTCATTTCCGACGAATGGCGCCTAAGATCTACGATTTGGGCGGCGGATATACGAGCAGCCAAGGCGGGATCCTGTTTCTCCTTGTTCCTCCCCATCTTCGGAGTTCCTCGTCTACGGAATCTCACTACCACCACGACTCCTTCTCCTCCGTAAATTCTGATTTCCGTTTTTCCAAGGCGGCGGCAGTGGTGGGGCAAGGTTTTAGATCGGGGAGAAACGTGGGGCATCGGATCTTGGATCTTCTCATGGATCTTGGGTCTTCTAATGATTCTCGTGTACCTGTAAAAAAAAAGAGCGTTAGATCGAAGGAGAAGAAGATACAGAGAGAAAATAATTAAAAAAAAATGTTACATCGCATAAGATGAGAGATAGGATAAACCATTAAAAAAAATAGATCCTCCACCGTTTGATTAAACCAATCAACGGTGGAGGATCTCAATCCTCGTCACAAAAAACTAGCCAATGAGAATCTTTCATTATTTTTGTCATTTTGTCGCAAATGAGTCGCAAATTTGAGACTATTTTGTGACTACTATTAAAAAAAATAGACTAGAATTGCAAATTAGTCTCAAATTTGGGACTATTTTATGACTACTTATACATGTTATGAGTATAATCAAAAATTTTTACCCTAAACCCTAAAGTTTAAGAACCCATAAGGTTTGAATATCACTTTACATTGATTATGTGTATATAGGTGTTCAAAAATATGTTAAAAATTAAAAATAAATAAATTTTGATATAATTTCTATTTTTCAAAATTATTCCTTATTAAACACATGTAACACTAATACATGTTATGATTAGATTGAAATTTTTGTAAGTGTTATATTTTTGTATATTATTTGATTTTTATGTGTAAGATCTAGTTTACAATTTAAGATTTAGAGTTTATGATTAAGGGTTAGAGGTTTAGGGTTTAGAATTTATGATTTATAAAATGATTATATTTAAATAATTTGTAAGTGTTGAATTTTTTGTATATTATTTGATTTTTATGTGTAAGATTTAGTTTACAATTTAATATTTAGATCAAGTTTATGATTAATGGTTAGAGGTTTAGGGTTAAAGGTTTGTAGTTTGGGTTTAGAATTTATTGATTTCTAAAAAAAATCGAGTGGAGTTGCAAATTAGTCCCAAATTTGTGACTATTTTGTGACTACTATTAAAAATTAGTCGCAAATTAGTCCCAAATTAATCACAAAAACCGAGTTTACAAATTAGTGTACATGTTACCCTAAACCCTAAACTTTAATAATCTATAAGGTTTGAATATCACTTTACAATGATTCTAGGTATATAGTTGTTCACAAATATATTTTACAATTTAAGATTTAAAATTTATGATTAAGGGTTAGAGGTTTAGGGTTTAGAATTTAGGATTTATAAAATAATTATATTTAAAAAAATTGTAAGTGTTGATTTTTTTTTGTATATTATTTGATGTTTTTTTATTTGATGTTTTTTGTATATTATTTGATGGTTTAGGGTTTATAATTTATGATTTATAAAAGTGATTATAAATGATCATATTTAAAAAAATTGTAAGTTTTGAATTTTTGTATATTATTTGATGTTTATGTGTAAGATTTAGTTTAAAATTTAAGATTTAGATCAAGTTTATGATTAAGGGTTAGAGATTTAGGGTTTAGGGTTAAGGGTTTGTGGTTTGAGTTTAGAATTTATTGATTTCTATAAAAAAAATCAAGTGAAGTTGCAAATTAGTCCCAGATTTGGGGCTATTTTGTGACTACTATTTAAAATTAGTCGCAAATTAGTCACAAAAAATGGGTTTACAAATTAGTGTACATGTTACCTTAAACCATAAAATTTAAGAACATATAAGGTTTGAATATCAATTTACAATGAATTTGGGTCAATTTAAAATTTAGATTTTATGATTAAGGGTTAGAGGTTAGAGGTTTAGGGTTTATAATTTAGGATTTATAAATGATTATATTTTAAAAATTGTAAGTGTATAATTTTTTTGTATATTATTTGATGTTTATTTAAAAAAATCGAGTGGAGTTGTTAAACCGAAGCAAATCAGTCACAAATTTAGGACTACTTTTGCAAGTCTTTAAACAGTCGCAAATAAGCGACTATTATATGACTACTTTTTTAGTTGGTAATTTGTGACTATTATGCCTCTGCATTATGAGTAGTCGCAAATCAGTCACAATATCGTCCCTTTTTGTGACTAAAAAAATAGTCGCAAAAAATAGTCACAAAAACTGTGTTTTCTTGTAGTGGAAAGCCGAGAGGCAAGCCAGTGTAAGCAACAGTGGCAGAAGATTAATGATTTGGTTTGCAAGTTATGTGGCTCCTACGAGGCTGCAACAAGAGCGAGGGCTAGTGGACATAATGAGAATGATGTTCTCAAACTGGCTCACGAAATCTTCTACAGTGACCATAAGAAGAAATTCACGCTTGAGCATGCTTGGAAGGAGCTGCAAAATGACCATAAATGGTGTGACCTCTTTACTTCTAAAACCGAAGGAAGCTCTAAAAGGAGAAAGTGTGAGGTTGGTGCACAATCCGCAAGCTCTCAAGCAGAGGAGACAAATACTGGCGAAGAGGATCAAGCAACCAACAAGCCTCCTGGTGTTAAGGCAGCTAAAGGCAGAGCTAAGAGACATTCGGTGGAGGGCAAGGCTCTTTCAGAGTTTCATAGCATGTGGGCCATTAAGGAGAAGGATTTGGCTATGAAGGAAAATATGTCGAAGATGGTTATACTTGACAGTCTCATTGCCAAAAAAGAACCACTATCAGACTATGAAGAAGCTCTAAAGAAGAAGCTTATTACATATATGTTGTCTAATTAGTGACCAACTCTCTTTTATTTGAATCCTTGAAGCTGTGTTATAGCTTAAGTTGTCTAATTAGTGATCTCATCTTAAGTTCTTGTTTGTTTTATTTTAATTGTTTGTGTTATAGCTTTGTATGTTTCATGTTATGTTTTAACGTAATGAAATGCTTTGGTTAAGGACAATGTCTTATATTTGTTGTATCAACTCTCTCTTTTAGCATATATCATTCAGTTTGTATAACATTTGGAGTGATAGAAAATTTGTGTTTGTGTTTGTGGCATAGCTTTGAGTTCTCGGATGGAGGCAAAGCCAGAATATTTTCGGATGGGAGAAAAAATAGAAGATTCTCGGATCACAAACGTTTTTTTGTTGGACTATGGTTTGGGTTTTGTTTATTTGCTATGTAAAATTTGAGACCACAAATGTTATGTTTATTTTGACACTACAAATTTTATTCATTGTATCATGTCTCTTCTATTTATGAAAATTTTGATCAACATTTTGATCAAGTATTTGATCAAACATTCGAGAATTTGTTCATTGATTTTTTTTTTTTAATTTTTTTTTAAAGAAATTCTAATGGGGATTCTACCATTGGAGCATACAAAATCAAAAAAATTTAAAAAAATATTATAAACTTAAAATTTATAATTAAATATTCATTAAAAACCCCATTAGAAATTCTACCATTGAACATGCTTTAAAGGTAGTAAATATTGAAATAATATCCTTGATGCTATAAAATTAAACAGAGGGAGAAGGTGAAGGAGGAGCGTTGTTGTTGGAACGTGGGAAAAGAATAAAAAGGATAGAGTTGGAATATTAGTTAAATTTGGGGATGGGAAGAAAACAAATAATAAGACCCAACCCAATGAGCAATGACCAATCCCATCGTGGCATCCACTGAAATGATCCAATCATTATTGGTGACAGAGAAGCATCATCATGCTATTTGCTTCTACGAAAATCAATCACCACTTATACTCTTCTTTCAATACGAATTTAAAAAACAATAAAGATAAATACCATGAATAAAAGATTTGATATAGACAAAATATGGAAACCAAGAGGATATTCAATTTTCCCATACAAGATAAGCTAAATCCAATGAAAATCCATTACTAATTCAATTTGTCACACCACACATACATAAAAAAAACCCTTATACATGTGATTTTTAAAAACCTCTCACAAACTATTAAAAAACAAAACAAATTAAACCAGCTGGTTTATCTTACATATAGGTAAATTAAAAACCAAACAATCCATTTTCTCCTACACCTACATTTGTTGTACACAAACCACCCGAAAGTTATATTAAAAAAAAAAAACTTTCAATTAAGTAAAGAAATAGGAAAACAAAAATTACGGTTTGGTAGTGAGGAGAGTGCAAGGGAGGTGACGGTAACATGTGAGCAAGTGGTCATTGGTAAGACCAGCGGCTTGCATGAAGGAGTGAACCACAGTGGGACCCACGAACCGTAAGCCTCGACGGATCATGTCTTTGCTGATGCTCTCGGACTTCGATGTCTTGACCGGAATCTTGTGGCCAAGCTTGTAGTTCGTGGAGATGGGCTTGTGGTTCACAAACCCCCAAAGGTACTTCTCTAGTGACCCGAAGTCTTTCTTGATCTCCACGATCTTTGTAGCGTTCTCTACAACCCCTCTCACTTTGCTCATCTCTATCTTGTGTTCGATGCTTATTGCATTCATCTCTTTCTCACTAAGTTTGGCAACCGCTTCCGCCTCAAAATCCATAAACGCCTTCCTGAAGTCATGGCGTTTTCTTAAGGTTGAAGTCCAATCGGAGCCTACTTGTGAGCCACTGAGGGTCAGCAGTTCGAACAACGTCCTGATATTAAGATCATTAGTTTTATTTGACCAAAATAGAATGAAATATAATAAGATATATAAAATGTATAAAAAAGAGATAAATACTCTAATCATGTAAAGTAAGTTTTAGTTCCAAATATATATCAAGGGATTTGGGTTTAAGATGTGCTCCCAAAAGTTGAGTAGGTTACCAAATCATTTAGGATTTTATCCTACTTTCCTAGATTTTAGAAACACTTTATAACCTAAATTTTGTGGTATATATTTTTTGCAACTACAGAGTTTTTGTGGTAATTATGAAAAGTAAAAGCGTTAGTATTTAAGAATTGCAAAAAAAGAAAAAAGTATTATGTCACGCACTTGTCATCATGGACAGGGACTCCCCATTCTTCATCATGGTAGGCAACGTAAACAGGATCTGAGAGAATGACATGAAAAAAAATCAGACGTTTAACATTGCAATTTAAAAAAAAAAAAAAAAGCAAAGTAGTATATACCAGAAGTAGGGGTGAGGAAGCTGCATCTCTGAGGATGAGGGTGAATAAGAGGGACAACTTTGGAGGAGTTGAATTTAGTTAGGGTTGATTTGGATCTGCCGTAATGAGCAATCTTTAATTTCCTTAGGGCTTGTTGTGCAGCCACTTGTTCCCTCCTCACGGCGGCTATACTCCCAGGAGCTTCCGTTATGAGCCAAGAGGAATAGCTTTCTCCTTCCTTAAAACTCTTTGATTTCTTGCGCTCCAAGCTTCCCCTCACTTTGGCTGCACCACCATTGCTCATCACACTGTCCTTCTTGAGGGAATCAGAGCGGTCCATAAGGCGATTGCAACTACTTGACTGCAACATTCCTCTTTTGGTCAAACCCATTGTCTCGGTTCTCTTAAGTTATATGATGATATGGATGATGAGCTAGAAGCTGTTGAGAGAGAAGAGTTGAGATGATGGTGATGGTGATGATGATGATGATGATGAAAATGGAGAACATAAGTGATTGTGTACGTATATATAATGAGAGATATAGAAGTTGGAAAGTGGTTTGTAAGTAGGGTATAGTAATAATATGTATACATTCTTACCAAGTGGAACATTTTGGATATAAAATTATCAATAAAATTAACAACAAGCAACCAAAAAAAAAAAGGAATATAGAAAAGAGTAGAGGCAGTGCATGTGCAGGATTTGATGCAATGATGCCATCAAATCACCTCCCATGTGACCTTTAAGTCTTCCCCTAACTATTTCTGTTTACTTTACTTTTCGTACTTCAATATTCTTTCCTGTGTTATTTTGGCTTACGTCCTTTATTCATGATTTTTATTAGCCCCGAGCAAAAAATCCGATCCGAGAGGATCCGAACCGAACCGACTTGATCCAAAAAAATATGGTTCGGTTTAGATTTGATTCTTCAAAATAATTTGAACGGTTCCTTTTTAGAATTGATTCAGATTTCGGTTCGATCGTGTTTTACTCGAGAACCATTCGGGTACCCAACAAACCCGAAAACATGTTATGTTCGAGATTTTTTAGAATTTTTTCGGATTCTTCGGATAAAAATCATACCCGAAATTTTGGGATGAACAATAGTGAACGGAAAAAAGAAGAAGAAAAATTGGGATGAATTCCAAAAAGACGAAAACCAAAGTAATTAAGTGTTTGCGATGATATATGAAGATAAGATAAGAGAGTAAGAGACAGACCATGTGGTTCCACACTTATACAATTTATTCATTACTAATACTACCAAATTTATAATATCAAACACTAACTTAATACATATCTTTATTCTTGATCTATTGTGCCTCGGTGTCGTCTTCTTGTTGCGTCATCCGTTTTCTTCATTCCAATCAAAGATAATATATAATTGCCAATTTGTGAATCTTCCTTCCGAATTAACACAATTGACTTTCTCAACGCCTGTGCAAGCGAGAGAGCATGTGGCGATATGTGGCACATTCCCTCTTTGCCTTCGCGCTTCGCACGAAGTTTCATTAAAATGATTTAGCATAATTATTTCCACACGATTAATATCATTAGAGAACACGTACAAATGAATCAACTTGGAAATCTAATATTGTATATATAGTCCTCGTCTCATCAATCATAGCGAATGCAAGATATTGATCAAGTATATTATGTCACACTGTTTATGGTATGAATCTGACACCTCTCTTCCCCTTTAGCCATATAATAACTTACTCAGCCCATCTACGTCGGCCCATTATTATACGGGCCTTAATATAATTAGAAGAAATTGAAATCAAAAAGCCCAATATGAGCTAATTTACATCATAACAAACAAAGTCTACACACATGCATGGATTTATATATGATCACAAGAAAACGAAAAAAATAATGGGAAAATCATACACCGATATTGAAAAATCTCAGCTTACAAAACTAGTGAAGCAAGTGGAAATTATTCATATAAACATATATACACTTGTGGAAATTGAAAATATTATAAGAGTAAAACTAAAAGGTCCAGCCAAGATCATCCATGGGATTGAAATCGATAGACATTGCAGAGGAGAAAATGGAAGCAAAATCGGGATCAAAACTAGAAGAAGAAGGAGTATTAAACAAAATGTCCATGTTGAGATCATCATCATCATCATCATCAACTCCTACTACTGCCTTCTCACCCAACAACATCGGAGCTTCGTGGATTGGCGCCATTCCATCAACATCCGACCAGCTAGGAATCATATTCTCATCATCTAAAAGACTTGACATGGTATCGTTGATAGGGACCATGGTTTGAAAAGGGATTGGAGTCCGGTTAGGAGATTTAAGCCTGTTCGGTTTAGTGGAAGTGGGAGGATTGATGTTTGTGATTGAGAAAGCAGTGGTTGATTGATCAAGACTAGGGTTCTTCAAGATATTTTTCGTCTTGCTTGGCTTGGGAATACTATTGCTATTGGAAAAAGAAGATCTTTTGTGTGAAGGCATAAGATTATGAGTGGAAGGATCTAAGCCTTGAGAAAGAAGCTTCTTCTTAATGCATGAGTTCCAAAAGTTCTTGATTTCATTATCAGTGCGTCCAGGCAGATGCTTAGCAATCTGAGCCCATTTGTTACCAAGAATACGATGGACATCGATGATAGTCTGCTCTTCCTCTGCGTTAAACGAACCTCTCTTCAGGTCAGGCCTCAGGTAGTTTATCCACCTTAATCTGCAACTCTTCCCACATCTCTGCAACCCTATATATACACATACATACATATTAATTAGCATTAATTAATCTACCAAAACTGGATTAATTAGTCCATGTTTCCTATACATTATCTTAGGTCTTCGTGGGATTGATTTCTAGCAGTTGAATTAATGAATAGAGAGAGATAGAGAGAGAAGATATAAAAACCCGCAAGCTTGGGAACGGAACTCCAGCTTGGATGACCATGAGTGGTGATATAACGAAGAAGCTTTTCGTCTTCTTCTGGAGACCAAAGCCCTCTCTTCACCTTGTGTTTCCCACAGCATCGATGTCCCATTTCATCTCTTTCCATTTCCTGTTTTTCTTTCATCTTCCTAATTTATACTATATACAAGGTCTCTTGGTGTTAATAAATTAGCAGGGTTACTATTTAATTAATTTTCCCTCTTTAATTAGTACTGATTTCTTTCTTCAGAGAATTAATCTAATATGATTAACCAAACTTGTGTTGTTCTCTTTTTCTCTGCGTGTCTTCAAATGGAAGCCTGTTTGGAGACATTAATTAACAGTTCACGTCACTTTCCTTGACAAAATCATCTATGTATCTATTTAACTTGTGTTTCTGATTTTTGCCATACACATTGCATGCATGTATCCTGTAATTATCACTGTAGTTCATTGAAATGGTTTAATCCTATATATTCTTTAACTAGGACACTAACTACCAAATTGTACGGAGTTTAATTGTTATCTACTATACTTCAAAATACATCAGATCATTGGTAGGAAAATTATAGTATAGAATATGAAACACAAGTTATTTTTGTCGGATCATCACGCTATGATGCATAGAATGACCCTTTGGGTTTTAGTCCTTTCATGTTGATTAGTTTATGCATACGCATAAACGCAATGAATCCCAAATTATAGGTTATACTTTTTCGTTACTTTTCATTTTATCTTATGGTCAAATTAATGCAGTAGAGTATTAAAACCAAAAAGAATAAAAAATGCAGTAGAGAGTATCATTAACTATACAGACGATCAAAAAGAATATTAAGATCAATTTTATAGTTTTAATTTCATAATTAATATATTTGTCTTCATTTTTTTCCAAAATTTTATTAAAAAGCTACTAGAACTCGATCTTCTGCACCGCCACTAGAACCAACTTTCTTTGCGGTGATAAAACTTTAGAACCTGTACGTGTTAAAATATTGACCCAAATTGATATGAACGAAAACATTAATTAGGTTTATAGGCCGGAACACATGATCGTTATCATGGGAGACTTTTTGCAAATGCGTTAATTTTGGTAGTGTTTGAACTTTGAATATTGGAATGATGATCAATCGCATTACTATCAGTAAATACGTTTCATTTACTAACAAACTAGTTAAAAATTATAGGTAACGTAGGGAGCACGATGCAAAATTTTCCGACCTAATCGCAACTACTAGAAAATTAGAGCATGAGAGGAAATTGGATCAGTCCTTGGAGCTAATTCCAAATAACATTTCCGCTTAAGTAAGCCACGTACTGGCCAAGCTAGCTTAATATAGGTCTACAACGCAATCGTTAGGTTGATGAATCCGTCAAGTTAAATGTAAAATAATAAACTAATAATGGGTGGGGAGAAAGCGGTTAAGTAACATAATAATATAATTTCGTCGCTGTTAATAACCATATCATGTAAAATCTTCGTCTTAATGAAGCTACATATATTTAAATATACATTTGTTTTGGTTTTCCATTACTATAACGTATTATTGTCTTTCAGCCTTTCTTTGTTTTAATTAAACATCTTTTCTTTATTGATAAACCCTAACCGTGGGCAAACTGACCATTTGATCATCTTTTAATTTTCTATAAAAAAAAATATAAAAACAAAGAAAGAAGAAGCAATTGTTGGGCAATTCTGGTATTAATTTGACAACATGAAGTCAGAATGATGTAACACAAATCATTTTCCTTGTTAATAAATAAATGGGTAATCATGATTCTTGAGTCTGCTTTTCCAAGACACGTACGTGATTTAATTGTACGTAGGAGTAGTAACTAAGAAGCTCTCTATCTATATACGTAGGCTCTTTTCTGGGTGTTTTGTCTTTCCTGGTTTAAGATTTTTTTTCTTATTTAATTAGTCCTAAATGTTTAGTTCGACGAACTAGCTAATTTTATTAACATGAAACATCGTCTATTAATACAACATTGTCATCTGGATAATATTCCTTTTAATGATTTTGGGGTCTTTTTGTGTGTGTTGAGTAGTGTTTGTAATTTTTTTTTTGTTCAATCCTGGTGTGATCCTAAACTATTTGGGTCTAGACTAATCTTCAGTAAGCCTTACATCTGGGTTCACGCAATTGTTTAAAAAATTGCGCGTATAGATGGCCAAGGCGACTCGAAGCCAGATGGGAGGAGTCCACATAGATATCTTTTACCACCAGCCCAAGACGATTTGGTTATTTGTTTGTAAATTCTATTAAGAACCATTTCAATTTTTTTTTAAAAATGTGTAATAAAAAAATTCTTAGAAGATTTGTTGGCGAAGGAGAAAACGAGACATATAATAATTACGTTAACTTTGTGTTTTAAAAAAGAAAAGAAACAAGTAATAATAACAGAGATTTGAAAGATGGTGAAGTGTTAGAGAAAACAAATAACACATTTACTCCATCGTTCAATCTTATCTTTAAGTTATGTAACAGCCAAACAGGCCTCCTTAGTCCTTACAGAAGATTAATAAAACATCACTTTTTGACCGTTTCAGATCCACAAGACTTCCATCCATTGACTCGTCAACCGACAGACTTGAGACTACGACATAAACCTGGCCTTGACCAGATTCTTCTTTGTCGAATTATTTGACCATTTTATAGTTGGACCTGATAGGCCAAACTACTTCAAATTTCAAGAAATGGGCTTTTCTAATTTTAGTATTTTAGCCCACATTCCAGAGGTAGATTAAGATTGGAGGTGAAAAGGTAAGCATCGTTGGTTGGTGATAATGACTACAAAAGCGACTAGAAAGACAGAATGTTAAAAATTTCAGTGTGCAAGTAAGCACTTAATAATAGGGCTGGACACGAGACAAGTACTCGCTAAATTTCATGTATTTGATACTTGGTTTGACTCGTTCAAGTAATTAGATTTATTACTTGTACTTGATCCGGCCAAAACAAATACTCGTTATTTCAAGTACCCGCAAAAATTTTGATTACTCGTAAATTACTTGACCCGGCTTGTTACTTGTCACAAATAATTATTTGTTACTTGAATCTGAAATACTTAATGTTTTGTTACTTGTCACAAATAATTACTTGTTACTTGAATCTAAAAAAAAAATATTTTAAACAATTTTAAAATGGGTCTGGCCCATTGTAAAATATAGATTCTTTAAAACCAAACAAGTAACAAGTATTTATGTTGATAAGTAACCAGTAACGGAACAAGTATTAAAAAAAAACGAAACTTGATATTTGTCCCGTACTTGCAAGTAATAAAATTTGTTTACTTGTTACCCGACTTGAAAAAACAAATACTTGTTTACGGGACAAGTAACGGGTACGGAACAAGTATCAACTAATTGTATCCACCTCTACTTAATAAAACACAAGAATTGAGAAATCCATGAGGCAGCCTACTTCACCATCTATTTCACATCATCGCATTTAGATATAGAGTGCAGAACCAAGATATACTTCATGTTTGGCAGAAGTTATTACATGTAAGTTGTGCATTTATACACCAAGTGCGCACTAGAAACTAGAGTAGAAAGAGTCAAGTAGCTAGACTTATATATGTATTCTCTAACTGAGACAAACCGTACGGTTCTTGGTGATGGAACTCCGAGAATCTTGGAGGGAGAAGTTGGAACTGATGTCAGAGAGATGCAATGTAGAGTCCATAGAGGAAGATGAGGGAAAATGATCCTCGAACCATGGGATTGGGAGGGATGATGTGTTGTTGCAAATAGTGGCTCGGTCGAAAAAGAGAATAGAGTAGTCTTTGGTGAGGCTTGCTTCTTGGGTTTCACATGCTTTCTCTAACATGCTCTCCATGTATTTCCCTTGTGCTTCTATCCTTTGATTCACCTGTCTTTCTACTTCTACCTCTTCCTCTATCCGTCTTTGCACTTCCATTTGCATCCTTCATCAGCATACCATTTATATATTATAACATTTTGTGTATATATATATATTGAACCAATAGTTATGATTGGGATTAGAAACACATACTCGTTCATATTGCGACCATTGATGTGCGGAGTAGTGAATACAACATTCATTTGAAGATCCAGCAAGGAAGCTGCATGCATGATGTTGATTACCAAATATTGAATAAGCTATTTATGGTGCAATCACAAATTAACCAAACATGAAGCGATTTTGAATAATTAAGAAGGCTGATGAATTATCCGCACCTCTATTAGTATCCCTAATGTTAATGGAGTGATTTCGACTATGCTCCTTGTGAGGCTGCTTTCCAAGCCTGAACTTCTGTAGTTCAAACACATATATTTACCAATATACTATATGTTCTAAATCCTAACTAACTAAGGCAAAATTAGAAAGGAAACTAAGAAGAAAAAAAAACCAAAGAAGAGGAAAACCGAGGAAGAATAAAATAGGACCTGGAGATGGCTCTTGAGATGATAAAGCGTGAGACCCTTCACACCCATCACTCTCATTATCGTCTTTGGTGTAGCCTCTGCTATCAAAATTAATATATAGCTATGAGAAAGTAACTAGTGTATATATGTGAACACCAAATCAATTCAAGAAATATAAAAATGATGATGAAAACGTACTGTCAGGGCCTCCAAGGTGAGTGACAGCGTCAACGAAACGCTCATGAAGCTCTGTGGTCCAGCGGAGGCGTGGCTTAGGATCGGTGGTGAGGACGAGGCCTGATGATGGTGACTCAGCTCTCCTCTCCTCTCTCGACTGCATCATTCAACAAACAAATGCCGATCGATGATGCAAAAACATTCAAAACAATATTAGTACTTATGAAAGATGAAAAAAGGAACACACGACGTCTTGCAAATAATATAAAGTTGAACTAATTATGGAGTGACATGATTGACACATATAATTTGTTTGATGTAAATAATTAAAGGCAGGGAGGCGTATCTATAGACTATATATGCAATAGGGTTTAGGCTTTCAAGTTGTAACCCATGCAGGCGATTTTGCATCCACACATGTCTAAATAGTAAATACCATTAAATCCAAATTTGAATGTCCAAGTCCTTGTATTTGTCATGTACTGACGCATGTGGCCTTATACATTCATACGATAAGCAATTTACTTTAGCTTCCATTTAGATATATATATATGCATGCACATGCGTGTGGGGATAAGGAACCTAAGCATCTTGTTTGTTTTTGATTAAAATTGTTCAATCTCGATGATGAAAAGATTCGTGTCCGGTGTACTTTAAATAAAGATGACAAGTGGAACAAAGCTGATGTTTAACTTTTAGCTCATCAATTAAGTATATGTATATGTATGCAGCAAATAGGAATCATCATGCAGGTTGGGGAAAAAAAGAAAGAAAGAAAAAGTATTTGTTTTGTTTGCTTAGTTTTCAAGCGGCCTCCTTTATTTTATGGATTCTTGTTATATAGATGAATCTATTCCCTTTCATATCAAACCCACTCACCACCACTCATGACTCAACTATCAACTCAACCAAAATATATGACTTGTCTTCTTCATTCAGCGATACAAACATTGGACCGAACAAGAAAGCTGATCAGGCCCATTTAAGAACTATTCAAGCCTAATTCAATAGATATAAGGCCCAGCTGACTTTTCTCTTCACTCTTTGTCTTTTGGTGTTCCTACTTCCTCCTAACATGACATACGCAATGCATAGATTTTTCATTTTTCCTCCTACCCACTCTACTTTTCTCTTGCATATTCTACTCATCATTTCATTTAAAATAACTTAGCAATAGAGAATATACTTTTTTTCTTTCTCTTTTTAAAATTTATATTCTGAACAAAATCAAATACTAATCGTCATGGCATGCATATGATATGATGCATTTTAATACTTTGGTTTTCAGGAGGTCAATTTGTGAACCAAACAAACAAAGGGACCCTTTAAAAAAAATTCTGACAAATTACATATGAAAAGCAAGAAACAACAAAGTGTTTAACGGAAAAGAAATTTCTCCGGTTGAAGATGCATTGCAGCAACAGAAGGTGCGATTGCAATCTGATATGGAAGACACTCCGCTTTGGAAAAATGCGGTGGATAAGTACAAGACGAGCTTCAACACTCGACGCACATGGGAACTCACACGGTGTTCATCGCCGGAAGTCGAATGGGTAAAAGGTGTTTGGTTTGCGTACTCTACACCAAAGTACTCAATGTGTACGTGGCTCTCTACACATAACCGCCTAGCAACAGGTGATAGATTGGCAACTTGGAATGTGGGAGCTAACTCAACATGTGTATTATGTCACCACTCCATCGAAACTCGAAACCATCTGTTTTTCTCTTGTCGCTTCTCGGCAGAACTTTGGACCAAACTCACAAGGAATCTCCTCAATAACCTCTTTACCTGCGATTGGCAAGAGCTCCTCAAGCTAATCTCAGATACAAGTCTCAGTCATACAACTCGGTTCCTCCTCAGGTATATCTTCCAAACCTCGATTCACACATTATGGAGGGAACGAAATAGTCGTAGACATGGCGAAGCGGCCAATCCCGTAGGAACTATGATCAAATTCATCGACAAGGAGGTTCGAAATCGATTAACATCGATTAGGGAACTGGGAGATAGGAGGTTCGAGGACGGGCTACAACTCTGGTTTGCGACACACAGTTGACAAAGCAACATCTTTCTAATTTCTTTCCGATTTATGTAACACATCAGTTGTAAAACAGTTTTTTTGGGTTTGAATATAATTTTACATTCACTTCAAAAAAAAGAAAAGAAATTTCTCCGGAGGATATTTTCCAGCTCGCTACTGTGGAAGCGGAAAGTTGGAGGTTCGCAAACCAACATGAAGGCGAAGAAGAGATAGAAAGCCCACCAGGACCAGATGAATCGAAAGTATTCCCTTCGGCCCCTCGATCTCCAACATGTCAGATTGATGCTTTATGGGTTGTTCATGGCCTTGTTAATGGATTAGGGTGGAGTCATAGGGATCACATGGGACGAGAGGTCTTTGGATTGCAAGGGTACCGCAGAAGCCTCTCGGCATTACATGCTGAGATGGATGGATTCCTTTGGGCTATGTTAGGTCTAAAGGAAAAACATATATTATCGATGCATTTTGAGACGGACTGTTTAGACTTGGTGAAGATGATCGAGAACCCGATAGACTGGCCGATGTTTATTTCGGAACTAGACTCTTTTCATGTCCTTAGATCGTCATTTATCAATTTCAGCTTATTTTCCATTCCACGAGTATCGAATGTTCGTGGCGATTCTCTTGTAAAAAGAGATCGAGCATGAGGTTTTCTATTTTTTCATGTAAGTTAGACGGAGCCGATAATGTATAATAATTTTTTCAGCCAAATTTGATTTAATAAAATGGGTAGTTGAAAAAAAAAAAAAAAGTGGAAAATTTTGAATTATTTTCGGTTAAAAGGGAAAAAAAAAGGACCGTCTTTACCGATTGGCATTCCCTACGAAACTTCGATTTGGGGGTTTCTCTTCTTCTAGATCGAGTAAAATGGGTCTTTAGCCGCCGCCATTGACGACGACGACGACCATCTCCCTAGTCTCGTTCTCCTTTTCTCTATTCTCTTTTCGCTCTCCATAATTCCATTCACCATTCCCTTCCTCAACGAAGAAATCTCCCTTTTTTTCTCAGCCATGCCTTCCAATACAGCATCGTCTAGCGCCGCCGCTGCCGGATCGGCAGATTCTTCCGCCTCCCGGAGAAATTCCAAGCGACCCAAGTGTATTTCTCTTCTCCCTCTTCCTTTCGGTTGTCGTCGACTCTTTGGTCTAATCATATTTGATCTGCAATCCATTGTTGTGCTCACTGTTTAGTTTCTTTTACTAATCATTCTTCAGCTTCTTACACAAGCCCTTTTCACGCAAAGTCTGTGTCTTTGAATTGACTCAAGCTCTCTAGTGGGATCACCAAAATTATTATTAGGGTTTTTTACTTTCTCGTTAAATGAATTGAATTGTATAAGATTTGTAGCTAGGAATCGAGAATGCTTTAGCTAAAAGGTGATTCTGCTCGCTAATGATTTGATTTGCACTTGCAGATTCAAAATTTACACAGCAGGAGCTTCCTGCTTGCAAGCCAATTCTTACGCCTGGTTGGGTAAGGTTCTTTATCTGTATTCTCAGTCTCCAATTTTTCTTTGAAGCGGTATCATAATTCCTTTTCCTTGGCTCTTTTTGCAGGTGATTTTGACATTTTTGGTCATTAGTGTTATCTTCATTCCTCTCGGAGTTGTTTCTCTTTTCGCCTCCCAGGATGTAAGTGAGGATGATCCAATGTTGCTCTTCATTTTTATCCACCTAACCTACTGGTTCCATATCTCACATTTTTCATCTCTTATGTATAGGTTGTTGAGATCGTTGATCGGTATGATAATGACTGCATACCGGCGCCTGCTAGAGCTAACAAGGTTGCATACATTCAAGGAGCTGGTGATAAATCGTGTAACCGGACACTAATAGTGAGTTTCCTATGCAACATCAGTTTGAGATTTGATTAGCTTCTGAATGTCTTTGTTTATTTTCTCTTTTCCACTTGGGTATTGTCAGGTTCATAAGCAAATGAAGAAGCCTATCTACGTTTATTACCAGCTTGAGAACTTCTACCAGAATCACCGCAGGTATTGTTGAGAACTTCTAATTTGTATGGGGTTACAGTGCTAGACCTCGAGTGAAGTGCTACATTAATTTCACAAAGTAGTTGGTGCAAGGAAAGAAATGCTCTCATTTAAAATTAGACGTGACTTAGATTTCTTAAATCTCTTTCTGGCATTGGTATTTTCGATACTACAGGTATGTGAAAAGCCGGAGTGATTCGCAATTGAGAAGTGTGAAAGATGAGAATCAAATAGGTGCATGCAAGCCTGAGGATGATGTTGGTGGGATGCCGATTGTGCCATGTGGTCTAATTGCTTGGAGTCTTTTTAATGACACATACTCTTTAACAAAAAACAGCGAAATTTTAAATGTAAGCAAGCACGGAATTGCGTGGGATAGTGACAAGGAACACAAGTTTGGGAAAAATGTATATCCCAAGAACTTTCAGATGGGCAATCTCACCGGTGGTGGCAGACTAGATCCAAATAAATCGGTAAGCCCTCGGTACTTTGGTACAGTTTCAGACACGGTCATATCCTCTGCAAAATACTTGACTTGGCTATCTCTTTCTTTCTGTCTCTTATGGTGTTTCAGCTGAGTGAGCAAGAGGATCTGATTGTGTGGATGAGGACTGCAGCTTTGCCAACATTTAGAAAACTATACGGGAAGATAGAGATTGACCTGCAGAAGGGTGATACCATACACGTGAATCTGAAGAACAACTACAACACATACAGTTTCAATGGGAAGAAGAAGCTTGTTTTGTCAACAACTAGTTGGCTCGGTGGAAAGAACGACTTCCTCGGCATTGCTTACCTCACAGTTGGAGGAATCTGTTTCTTCTTGGCACTTGCATTTACTATCATGTATCTTGTGAAACCCAGGTATATATATACATTATCCTATGATTCCTATCCTTGGCTATAAAATGTATTATTCTAAGATTACAACAGCAAAGTGTAGATGTTTGAGTTGGTGTTGGGGTTTTTGCAGGCGACTTGGAGATCCTACCTACTTGTCGTGGAACAGAATTCCCGGAGGTCGGTAAACAAAGACTCTGTATCATCTGCGTATGTAAATCTCTTTATCCATGATTGTAATTTCAGCCAAAACTGCAAGTGGTGATATGTATTATAGATGTGAAATGCATATGATGTTACAGTTGAAAGATGTTCATTACATAGAAATGAATGATGCTTCATTGCTTCCTATAATTTTCATTACCTTTCTCTTTTACGAAAAAGCACTCCCTCGAATCAATCATCCTGATTTATTAGCTGGCCTCTCTCTGCCTTTAAGTATCAAAAAGCAGTCTTTACGTTCAAAATATAATAGTATTGATTCCGATTTCCGCCATTAGAAACACCATTACACTAGTACTTAATAAAGAAAAAATTATTTTATTTGAATTTTATAATATGTATAACTCATGATTATAAATCGAGTTGTCAAACGAAATAATTTGTTTATTTAATCCGTTTTGCAGTGGACTAAAATATTATTCGGGTTAACCCGTAAAATCTATAATATTGAAAACATAATTATATTATGCACCGTTTAATGAATATAGTTTTGTGGTTAGTTCACAAACTCTTTAAAAAATTAATTTTTTGTGTTTAACTTTTTATAAAATATTTTCAATTTTTATTTTGATATAAATTCAAATAAAATATAATAAACTATAGTGAAAAATATATCAAAATTTTCGAATAGATTTTTGTTCCTTGGAAATTATTTAAAAAAATATAAAGTAGATAATCTTTAATACAAAATAAATATTTTCCATATTCTTATCACTTCTTTAAAAAAACAATTATATCTTTTTATTTCAATTATTATTTGTTATTTGTAATTTACTATTTTAATTATTTTTTGTTATTTGAGCAACATTTCATGTAATAATTTACGAAACAAATTTTATTTTTAAAAATATATATTCTTAAATAATATTATAGAGAAATACTGCATTTTGTGGTTGTTTGTTAATAGGTGCGGAATCAATGGATTATGCCCAAATGGCGAGGAGAGACATGGAAGCAGCGCCGAGGAGGAGAGAGATAAAAGCAGCCAAGTGAAGCCAAAGATTGGATTGTAATCTTGGATTCACGAAATCAGGAGCAAGAAGATCAACGAGTGACATGTAAATGAGAATCCCAGCTGATGCAGCGTTCAACATTCCTTCCACCATTAGTGCCTCTTTGCTCTCTTTCCTGTATCCTAAACCACTCGACATCCCCATCCCTATTCCTATCCCAACTGGTGCCGTCACCGAGAAAAATGTCGCCATTATGACCGCCGATTTTGACTTCAACTCCGCCTATACACACGTACACATCCATCATATTGTCAGCATTCTATCAATGACATTTCAAATTAAAACCAATTGACTGTAAGTGGAGTCGACACTTACGAGGGAGATGCAGCCACCGAGGCCAAGACCTTCAAAGAACTGATGGAAAGAAAGAGCAGCCATGAGCGGCTTTATGGTCTCTATGCTCTGTGAAGCTCCAAGAGATATCCCTATTATCACCGAATGCACAACAATCCCAATCTCCAGCACTTGTGACACGATCCGTCTCCTGATCAACTCGGTCGAGCCATGTGCGTGTCCGTGACTCGTATGCGTGTGGACGTGAACATGACCCGCATGCTCGTCTACTACGTTCACTTGCTTGTTCCCATTGTTATTGCTAAAGTGTTGCCTCTTGTAGTACCCCGTCGCAAAAGTATCGATCATTAGAGTGCCCATCGCGGACAGCATCGCCACGAAACCGGCGAACGGGAATTTGCCAGCTGCCGTGCTCTGGAGACAAGGTGAGCCTAATCTCTCGAACGCGTCTGGTAGAATATGGACGAATCCTGTGCAGAGGATCACTCCTGCTGCAAAAGCTTTCACCATGAAGAAGATATCGTTTTCCGGTTGCAACGCCGGAATCCTCTTCCCGATCAACGGTAGACTCACACCTACACCTCCGGCCATAAGAAGCAAAGCGATCGAACCGAGCTTCAGCTTCGTCGCTTTCTCTGCTTCGTCTTGAGAAACAGCGTCATGATCATCGTGGCTTGTACAATCACTCGAGGCACAACACATATGTAAACATATCATGAACATTATATAAATTCTCAACATATTTGTGGAGAAACAGCAACAATCAGACATGGGTTTAGATATTTTGTTGTTCTTGTTTTGTAAGAAAGTAAAGTGTGGAGAGTTATGGGGAAGTAAGGGAGGCCTTTTATAGCGAGAAAGCGAGAGAGAACCTTTAACTTCTTAACATTAAAACCAAAAAAAAACAACTTCAACTTTATAAGCGAGTGGTCCATAAATGTTAATAGCAGAATCTAAATTACGTAGAGTTGACTAGGGATGGGCAAAAAATCCGGATCCGAAAACTCGAACTGGTATCGATCCGAAAATACCCGAGATTATCTGAACCAAAGCTATATAAATACCCGACCGGATCTGATAATTTAAATTCTCGGATCTCGGGTATTATCCAATCCAAACCGAGATCCGAACTAGGAACCAAAGTATCCAAATACTTTTGTTAAACCCTTTTACCGTTTTACCCTTTTACGAGAATACAATATTTTTATTGAAATGAACATTTCTAGTTTGTTTTTTATTCTCGGATTTTTGGATTTTTCGGGTATTTTTAGTTATTGTGAATACTTTTGGATACTTTTGGATATGAATCCAAACATATCCAAAAAAATTCGGATCTTAAAAAAATATATGATCCGAATCCGAACCGAACCCGATCCGGGTTCATATAAAATTGAAATGTTTACTCTTATTGTCGTCAACAAAGATAATAAATAACTTAGTGGTGGTGTTCCAGTGGTTCTGTGGGTATGAGTATGTGTCCTACCATGAGGTCATGGGTTCGACTCCGCTTGGCCATCCAATCCGCAGAGATTTGTAACTGCGCAAAAAGGATGCTGAGCCTAAAGGGGATTAGTCTGGGCCGAAGGCCTGGGATTTACCTCCGGCTTACAAAAAAAAAAAACAAAGATAATAAATAGTATAGGAACGAACCAAAAAAAAAAAAAAGCATTGGCCCTTTGTTGTTTGCGGAAAAAAGGCGGCGAAATTCATTGGTTAGTATAGAAGTTCAACAAGCATCTTAGATTGTAGTGCACTAGTGTATGGATGGTTTAGATTACACGCCCTTTCGATCTCTTATAATTAAACTATTAACGACAATTGAAAGATACATAGATAGATAATTAAAGGAAAACCACAGAGACTAGTTTTTTTTGGTAAAACACAGAGACTAGTTGACTTTGGAACTTGATTGGTCTTATCATGACTGTTTTCTTTTACGTAAGCATTGAATTGGAACTGTAATTTTACGATTAATACAGAAGGGAAGGAGATAATTCTTTCTAACCCTTTATAATTGCTAGTCAGCAGTCATGATCAAGGTTACTACATCTCTTTTCACTTTATCAAAAGCAAAAATAAATAAATATATGTATGTATATAAAATTGAAATGTGAGAACTTTTAACCAGAAAGTAAATGTGAAGACAGAATGTCGTCATGTTAATCTGTGAGCCTGAGAAGAGTGGTTTTAACTTTAATTTTCCATTTACTTTTGGCTTCAAAATTTTTACGATGGTCTCATCGTCCACATAAGGTGGGATGGGTGGGTAATGTTGGCCCAGTGAAGCCACGTGTTTCGAAATCAGATTTCACTATCACCATTAATTGAGTGCGATGGTTACCTGAACTTAATGATTTTGGCCTTTTATATCTTGGTTTGAAGTCTTAATGAAATCTGAATTATATAACAAGATATATATATACACGTTTGAGAAAACGATTGTTGAAATTTTTTAAAAAGATTAAAAAAATATCAGACAGAACAGAACTAATCCCAAAAAAACATCAAAGTTTGATTTGGGTTGGCAACATTTTTTTTCTTACAACAACTAAAATTTCGATAACTTGAAGAGTGTTCTTGCATCACCCGCAAACCATTTTGGGATATGTAGATAGCATAAGAAAAAGCAATATGTGTAGAACAAGTATTTCGAGCTAAGAAATTAGTACATTCGTAGAATAGAGTTTAATTATAATGCATGCATAAGGAACTCCATGTAACCATCTTGAGCTTCTCAAACTTTAATTGGACCATTCGTAATAAGTTCGGGGTAGTCCCGTTAAAAACAATGAGTATAATCTATTGTGTCCCGTCTTAGACGTCTGTTGATTTTATTAGTAAACTTTGGCGAAGTATATAATTTAAGTCGTTAGAATTTGACCGGAAAAATAATTAGCAAAACTAAGAATATAAGCTAGAAAACTCGGAGCTAGGTCTTTAGATCTTGCGGGAAATCTGTGATACCGTGTGAATGAAATGAGCTCCTCTATTTATTAGATCTTGAGATGGTCCGATTTCTTTATTTCTCGCGGAGTCCGATAAAGAAATCTTCATTTTTTCTCAAAAATTCTCCGTTTTTTTTGGAGATCGGTGTCGACACTGTTTGGTCGAATTTAATGGGTCCAGAGGCCGGTTAATGGGCCGAGGTGAATTAGATGGACGTCATGCTGTGTTGGGCCAAATCCGCATAAAGTCGATCGATTAATAATGGGCTGATGTGGGCCGATTTTGAGTGTGAGGGCTCGAGTCGTAATGGACCGACGTAAGCTAAACCAGAGCGAGCCAGACTAAGCTAATATAAGTCAATGTATCGAGTTTGACCGGTTTAAATTCGATTTGAGACGGATTTAAAGGGTGCGTAGCTTACCTCCAACATTGTCCAAACCAAAGCTTGAATCGAATGAAGCTATGTCATTCACTTGCATGTGACCTTTAAGATTCATATCTTTTCGCCTGGAAACTGAATGATCCATCCACAACCACATGTGGTATTCCATGATCCATCAAACCTGCATGATAAATCAGTCACATACATTTATTTACATGTGGCCTTGCCTAATGAAATATTGATATATATTGTATTGTTTGTAATATACCAAATGTGTATTTTTCGAAATGATTACTGGTAGTTTTAGATAGAGCTGGACATTCGGTTAATTAGTTGGGTTGGGTTCGGGTTTTTCGGTTTTATAATTTTAGGTCCCATTCGGAATTAAATTCTATTTCGGTTCGGTTCGGTTTTCGGGTTTTTCGGTTTTTAAAATTAATAACCAAACTAAAATCACTTTAGGGTAATTTTGATTATAATACGGGTATTTTTAGATATGATGAAGAGTTTGACCATTGTAAGAAAAATATGTATCCAACAAAAATGAACAAATAAAGATGAAGAAATATTGTCCAAATTACTATGGTAGTAAAAAATCGTTTCCAAAATCTTAGCTTTGTCTTTCACTTCCAACTTGAAAAAAAAAAACCGGCTTAGTAATTCAACTCACGTTCGAGTTAAAAGTTATTCACCATAAAATAAACAATACAAAATAACTTGGTTACACCACAACAAACTATATGCTTTATAAACATATTTTATAAAAATTACTAAAGACTAAGTCTAAAACCCTATATAGTATTATATGAGTTTGGTTTTAATTCGGTTATTCAATCGGTTAATTTGATATTCGGTTAATATATCGAACCGAACCAAAAACCGAATGAATTTAGAAATATGTCCGTTTGGGTTATTCGGACTATCTGTACCCGAACCAAATAACCTTATTCAGTTTGGTTCGGTTCGATAAATATGCCCAGCCTTAGTTTTAGACGCTGCAATTTACAACAAAATAAGTTACAAACTATAAAATAAATTCTGAACTTTCCTGAGCAAAATGTAAATTATACTTTAGAAAATATTCAGTTTCTATATATGAAAATTTATACCAAATCAGAATTTTAAAGACTTGTATACAGTATCTATAACCCAGCTGATTTACTAGCAAAATATGGACAATGTACCGGTTTGCAAAAATACCGAAATACAAATCTTCCGGACCATTTTGTAATACGGACTTTCGGAGATATTTTACTATGTACCGATTTGATAAACCGAGTCTTCGCATAATAAAAAGAAATTGATCAGAGTAGAAAAAGCAAAAAATAAAAACATTTGGCATTGAAGAAGAGAGAGGCGGACAGAGGAAAGTGAGAAAGCAGAAGCAATCGTGAGACTCTCGAGTCTTCCTGAGTCACTCCTCTCCTCTCACACCCTTAACTTTGCTGGGGCCATAGGTAGATAGATAGATACTGAGAGAGATACAACAACAACGTCCAATTCGTCTTCGATTACCTTGCTAGGGTTTTTGTTTTCGGGTTTTTTCGCCTGCGGATTCTTCACACAATGGTATGCGCTTTCTCCTCCATCTACTTTTTTTTGTTTTCCTGCTCTGGGTTTGCGGATCCACTTATCTTTGTATCGGACGCTGGAAGCTTTGATGGCTTTTGATAATTCCTTCCATGTCGAATAGAAACACTCACAAGTCCCTAACTTTTTTTGCGATTCAGTGGTTTATCGTCATCTTTGTGGATAGTTTAATATAATCACATGATACCTTTTTCCTTGTGCAGCATAAGCTGAGTAGAAGCAACCGCGACAAACTTCAGCAGTTCGTGGCTATCACAGGAGCTAGGTAACTGGATCTATCTCCAAGATCAGGCTTCTTTTCTACTTTACTGTATAATTGTTGTTATATAAAGCCAAAACAGTAACTAGTAACGGAGCAAACGCGTTTGCAGCTTTCTTGGGTTTGTCCATATTTCTCAAACTGTGTTTTGGTGACTTGCTTATAATGTGGGCAGTGAGAAGAATGCCCTTCAGGCTCTCAAAGCCAGCGATTGGCACCTCGAAGCAGCGTTTGATGTGTTTTACAGCCAGCCCCAGCCAAGAAGCAATGCTGATATGAGACGCTTGGAGGAGCTCTACAATAGATATAAAGGCAAGCTACTTGTTACTCTTGTGTTGATTAAAGCCACGTTCAAAATCATTTGTGTACCTGATGCTTTAAAAATGTCATATTCTGCAGACCCATACTCTGATATGATTCTAGCGGATGGTATCTCGGTTCTGTGTAATGATATTCAGGTATTTTATCTTCTTGAATCTAAGAATGATGTGGTTTGTCTTACATATCATTGATAACAATTGACTTGATTTTTTTCTCCAGGTGGAACCCCAAGACATTGTCACGGTATGTTTATTCTAAAACTTTTTCCTACAACTTGCTTGTGTGCATGTTTTTCTTCCTTTCGTCTTGGGATACCATAAAACCACCCAATATGAGTTAATTACATTGTGAGAGAGTGACTTGAACGGTTTAGAGTGACAAAAATTGAGGTGGATGAGAATATGCTATCTCCATGGATGGAGATTCCGGAGGAACAGATTGAAAGTGGGATCTTAAACTCATTAGATTCTCACTGGTTCCTCTTAGTTTTCTTGTTCATCTTCTGGACATTTAGTTAAATGGGTACTTACTCCAATTTCAGTTGGTTCTTTCGTGGCATATGAATGCTGCCACAGCGTGTGAGTTTTCCAAGGAAGAATTTGTTGGTGGATTACAAGCATTAGGGTGAGTGAACTCTAGTCTTGATGCTATCTAATTTCTGTAACGTTGTCGCCTGTTCTAGGACCTTTTGGTGCGGAGGTTAACTTAGACCTAATTTTCTGATGGCAGAGTAGATTCCATTGTGAAGTTGCAGGAAAAACTGTCATTTTTGCGCTCTGAGCTTAAAGATGAACGTAAGAAGCAGATTGAATGACCATTCTTTATCCGGTTTTATGATTTGATTTCTGGAAAGTTCCATGTTGGCTGACATACCTTTAATGTTCTTCTTGTGGATTTATCTTGTTCAGAAAAGTTCCATGAAATATACAACTTTGCTTTTGGGTGGGCGAAAGAGAAGGTAAAAAGCTTGATCTGAAGTCGTGCGTTCAGGAGTTGTTTTCTCTGTGCTAGTGACAAATAGACATCTGTAAAATGTTTCAGGGGCAGAAGTCTCTTGCTTTAGATACAGCGATTGGGATGTGGCAGTTGCTCTTTGCAGAAAGAGAGTGGCCACTGGTAAATCACTGGTGTGATTTCTTGCAGGTAAACAAACACTCGTGAGTTTAATACATCATCAAGGCATGGTCTTATTATATTTTTGTTGCTTCTGATACACTTTTGTTTCCCAAAATCAGGATCGTCATAACAAGGCCATATCTAAGGACACATGGGCACAGCTCCTGGAATTTGCAAGGGTAAGAGAAAAACTAGATACATTTGTGTTATTGAGCTTACTTTTTGATTGCAACTATGGCGTATTGTTGATATATGGATTGAGACAGTAGTTTGTGATGCAGACGGTGAACCCGGTGCTGTCGAATTACGATGCAGAAGGAGCATGGCCTTACCTCATCGATGAATTCGTTGAGTATTTGTATGACAAGAGTGTGGTTGAGAAGTCACCAGCCAACTGGGAGAAGTAACCGGCTCTATTTTACAATGTTCCTTCTCATTATTTTAATAGACTCGTGTTTCCTGTCAGAATCTTCATATTGATGATCAAATAATCAAGCTTTCCAACTTTCAAACCAATCCAGTTTTTTAGCGTAATGAAACCAACGACTGCTCTTCTATCTGGTGTTACCAATAATCACCGCACGAACAAACTCCGTACTTAAAATGGTGGAATCGATTCGTGTCTCTCACAACAATCTCTCTACCCACAAGCTTCGAGATAAGCTTTGTAGCGGCATGACAGTTCACGCAAGCTCTCAGATTCTTTGTGATCCGCAGTGTTGTCCCTGGAGGTGTGCTTATAAGCCCATATGCAATCGCTATCCTCTCGCTGTGGCTGCACAGAGTCTCCTCAGCTTCTTCATCATTGAGATCGTGCAATGAAGCATCCTTGTACGCTACAAATCCACCTTCCTTCAGTTTACTCTCAATCCACTCTACTTGTCTCTCAATCTCTTCATATCTTGGATGTGACTTATCACCCACTCGAAAAGCTTCCAACCTTCCCCTTACTTCAACCCAGCTGCATCCGACATCTTTGCTCAATCCTTTCTCCTTCATTTTCACTCGCACCTCTGCAACGTGGTCCCACAAACGTGCTGCAGCATACAGATTAGAGAGCTGCACGTAATGGCCTGTGTTGGATGGGTCTATTGAGAATAGCTGTTGTGCTGCGTATTCTCCCAGTCTCACATGCCGATGCTTCTTGCACGCGCTTAGTAGCGCTCCCCAAACCGTTACACCAGGCTGGACCGGCATGCATTTGATCACCTCATAAGCTTGATCCAGATGACCTGCACGCCCGAGAAGATCAATGACGCATGCATAGTGTTGTTGTTGCGGATTTATTTTGTGATCCGTCATTCGGTTGAAGAACCACCAGCCTTCTCTTACCAAGCCTGAATGGTTACAAGCCATTAGAAGCCCCAGAAAAGTGACATCATTGGGATGCACTCCACCACCTTCCATTGCACGGTACAGACTGATTGCTTCCCTTGCCCGCCCGTGTAATCCATACCCGACAATCATAGCACTCCACACCACGACATCCTTGTCAAGTGTTCGGTCAAATACCGATCTCGCGCACTCTACACTTCCGCATTTCGCAAACATATCGATTAGGGCACTGCTAATAAAAACGTCATCCCCGTGGTTGCTCCTGCCTACATATTCGTCCATCCAGCGGGCCTGCTCAAGAGAGCCTACTTGAGCGCAAGCTGAAATGGCAGATGTTATAGAGATGGTGTCTGGTCTGACATCTTTATCGATCATCTCATGAAACATATCAATAGCATCCCTGGCATAACCGTTTTTCGCATAGCCAGATATCATTGCGTTCCACAATATCAGGTTGGGTGACTTCATCTTATCAAACAGAATCTTGGCAGTCGCGACTTGGCCACATTTTGCGTACAAGGTGTTGAGAGAGATGAGCAAGTCAGGCTCTGCTTCAAGACCCATCTTCACAACAGAAGCATGAATAGATCTCCCTTGCTCTAAATCCTGCAGGCAGGTGAAAGCATTGAGAACGCTGACAAGGGCGACCCAGTCGGGCTTCACATCCATCTTCCTCATCTGACTGAAAATCTGGAGAGCCTCCATAGGCTCACCGTTCTGAGCATAAGCTGAAATGATAGCCGTCCATGAGACTATCGTTCTCTCTTGCAGTGGCAGTCCTGCAAACACAGTTCTTGCGTGGCCCATACGCCTGCATTTTGCGTACAAGGCAATGAGACCGTTCTGAACAAACACATCAGCTTCAAATCCAAGCCTGAACACCTGAGCGTGAATGAGTCGACCCATCTGAAGGTCAGGCAAGCCGCTGCAGGCTTTAAGAAGATGAGGGAAAGTGAAAGAATCAGGAGAAACTCGAGCGAGTTGCATCTTGGAATACATGAGAAGAGCATCATGGAAGAAATTGTTCCTGGAATAACCCCTGATTATGGCATTCCAGGGGAATATCTGAGGACGAGGTAAATCGTCGAACACCTGGCGTGCGAAACAAATGTCACCAAAGGAAGAGCTTGCGTGAATGAGCTTGGTGATCAAGAAACCGCTAAACTGCAAACCCAAAACCAGTAAACGTGCGTGGATTTGCCTCAACTGAGCTTTATGAGTGGAACCATCGATAAGCGCAGCGTGGAAAGAATCGGAATGGATTCCAGAATTGGCTGCACCAGAAGACAAATCAACATTATGGTGGTTTAAGATCAAATCCGACATGCAAAAACGGCAAATTGAGTTCTTACTGTGGAGAAAAGGAGAAGCGAGAAGAGACGCTTCCGACATTGATATTCCTCTGTCCTCCTGACTTCTTTTGTTTATCTCTTCTTCCAAGTCTTCGCCATCTCCATCATTTTAAGACATTCATTTACATCAATTTCGTAACAAGTTCCTTCTCATTAAATGTTCCAACTCCTCTTTAGTTTTTAACAGACATAGCACCACCGGGGGTTATAAGAGAACGCATCCTGTTTTTACACATGTCTCAATATCAATTTTTAGCTCAACTAATAATACTTAAAAAGAGTTAAAAATAAGAATATAAGAATACTCTCTTTATGTGTTTCTTTTATTTTTGTGAGAAAACTTGTAAATATTTTTGTGACTTGGGCACATTCTCCTAAGTTTTTTTTTTTTTACTTTTGATTAATCAATATCAAAGTGTGTTTGTCGTCGAGAAAGACTTTTAAATCCGAACAGAAACTAGTTGTGTTTTTTTTTTATCATAACTTTTGGTTTTAAGCCATGTTCGTTTGTCCGTTGCTAGCAGTTGTAGGTTGTAGCTGTGATATGCGGTTAGACGCTGCATCCAGGTGTAGTGGTTATTGTTTATTTGGTAGCTGTACGACTGGTCGTTGCGATTGATCGTAACAATTCTAGACGTAACACTAAATTTCTCCAGTAATAAAAAATTTTAGACGCAAATCATATCGGTTGGACGGAACGTTTGAACGCATAAAACTGCATCAGGTTAACGTTGAGTTGAGTTGCGTCTATTTGAGTTGAGTTGGCATCAAACAAACACACTAGTCTTAGGCCATCATTATCGCATGTTTCTTATGGGGTGCTTAGAATTAAAAGTGATTTAATTAAATGAAAAAGAAATACTTAACTTAAGAATGTTGCTTATTTTTACCATTCTAAGCGACGGTGCGTATGGAACACATGTCTAAAGGTGAAGGAGTTTGTCTCTGTGGCTTTCTTTTGTTTCTTCCTTGTTCTCATCGACGACGAGAGAAGAGAATTCAATCGGCCAGAAAATCTCTTGTGTTGCCCAGAAAATCAAGACTTTGTTCCCAAACCTTTTTCCTTCTCTCCTCTCCTCTCCCCGACAATCTCTTGTGATGGCGATTCAGACGAGAAGCCGGCGATTGTGATGGCCGATCGGGAAAGAGATCGAGAGCGTCTGATTCTCGTCGCTGCTTCCGGTGACAAAGACGATGGTTCATCTTCGAAGCCTTCTTCTTCCTCTTCTTCTTCGCGTCAATCTATCCACGAGGTATAGTTTCCTAATCTAGAATCTTTTCCCAGCTGTCGATGCTGTGTAGAAACTGAAAGCTTCAGTGGACTTTGGTTTCAATTTTTATGGAGAGATTGGGACTTGTTTGGTTTGGTTTTGCTTCCGGATTTAGTGAATGCAGGTCGTATAACATAGAATTGGGATATATTTATTGACATATTTCGTTTCTTTGGGATAGAGAGAAAATGAAGCTGATTCATGTATGTTTCTCGGTAAACTAAGATTAAGTGTTTGTCATTATAGCTATGTCTGAAATAGTTACTAGTTTGGTTTTAATTGGGTATTTGTCTGGTTGAAACTAGATTAGTCGATTCTTTTAGTTAGATCACGACTGTAATTTAGGTAATAAATGGTTCTTGTCAACTCGATGTTGTTGTGTTGTTGTGTTGAATGATTCTCAGTGGTAGATAAGTGTCAACTCAATGTGGTTGTGATCAATGCTCTCTTTTGTTGCTTCTATTAATATATGGAAGTTGCTCATGAATAAACGTATCTTTATTCAAAAAATAAACTCTTCTTCGACATTACATCATGGATGCTATGAATCACAACTCCAATTTTGCTGATCTTCTCAACAGTCAGCAAGAGAGCAACGTTCCTGCCACCTTTTTGTCACAACTCCCTGTCTTTTCTGAAGATTCAAGCTTCGGAGATGCAACAAACCCTGCAGATCGTAGAGAAAGAAATAAGTGGCTTCCCACGGATGATCTTGTCCTCATCAGCGGTTGGCTAAACACAAGCAAGGACCCTCTCATAGGAAATGAGCAGAAGTCCAGTGCTTTTTGGCAACGAATTGCAGCATACGTTGCTGCCAGTCCTAGTGTTGCAGGAGGTGAATTCATAGGGGCAAATCAGTGTAAGCATAGGTGGCAGAAAATTCATCCCCAAGTTTCCAAGTTCTGTGGAGCGTATGCTGCTGCGTCAAGACATAAAACAAGCGGCCAAAATGAAGAAGATGTCCTAAAACTTGCTCATGAAATCTTCTTAAATGATAATCAAAAGGACTTTACACTCGACCATGCTTGGAAGGTGCTTCGTGGAGATCAGAAATGGTGTGAACTTTCAACTGGTAAACCAAACGGAAGCTCTAATAAGAGAAGGTCTGAAGAAGAACCGCAATCGCCTTGCTCTCAAGCAGTAGATGATCAAACTTTCAACCGACCTCTTGGTGTTAAAGCAGCAAAAGGCGGAGGTAAGAAGGCTACGGTGCAGGGCAAGGATCTCTCAAACTTTCAGAGCATGTGGGCCATAAGGGAGAAGGACAATGCTGTGAAAGAAAGGCTCTCGAAGATGGGTATTCTCAACAGTATCATAGCTAAAACTTGTCCTCTATCTGAGTTTGAAGAATCGCTAAAGAATAAGCTAATGTCAGACATGTTTTCTAATTAGTGAGCTCATCTCTTTTAAATGCATACGATGATCTATGTTCCTTTATTACAGTACATATACTTGTTTGTTTCAGAATACCAAAACTGTTGCAATGTATTGGATTGCTGACTGTGAATTTTGTACTCGTAACAGGTCTTGTGACTCTTGTTTGGTCGTTTGCAGGGAACGACAAGGAACGTGAAGGTGTTGTCTCATAATTTTTTTGTTGTTTTCTGTATATTGAGACTCTTGTGACTCTTGTAGCTTTTGTCTTTCCAAATAATGCACCGCTACCACAAGTTTGTAAGGAATATTGTAAGCCACTAGTTTTGCTTCTTCTTCTATTTATAAACACGAGTAACCATATTATTTTCTTCTTTCATATCATCTTCTTATTTCAACTCTCATTCTCCTTCTAATATTGTTGATAAAATTTACTTCTTTCATCAAAATACTTGACAAGTTTTCACAAGTCTATGGCATCTTCTTCTCATTATAATTTGGACGGATCAGTTAATGAGAATTTTGATCAAATATTTGATCAAACATTCGACAATCTGTTTGATGCTTATGGTGATCGATTGGAGGCAACCGAGCCTAGGAAGGAGCGTGTTTTTATCGAAAGAAATCGTGAAGAAGGGCACATACGATTATGGAACGATTATTTCGCTGAAAATGCAACATACCCTGCTAATTTATTCCGTCGCCGCTTTAGGATGAACAAGCTATTGTTCTTGCGGATTGTTGATCGACTCTCCAATGAAGTTCGATATTTTCGCCAAAAAGATGCTCTCGGAAGGCTTGGTCTCTCAGAACTCCAAAAGTGTACAACAACAATTCGTATCTTGGCATATGGTTGTGCGGCTGATACGGTTGACGAATAACTCCGGCTCGGTGAAACAACCGCTCGTTTATGTCTCGAAAATTTTGTCAATGGTATAATAAATTTGTTCGGTGTTCAGTATCTAAGAAGACCCACACCGGAGGATCTTCAGCGACTTCTACATGTTGGAGAGTATCGCGGATTTCCCGGGATGGTTGGAAGTATCGATTGTATGCATTGGGAGTGGAAGAACTGTCCCACCGCTTGGAAATGGCAATTTTCACGTGGCTCAGAAAAACCCACGATCGTTTTAGAGGCCGTAGCTTCATATGATCTTTGGATATGGCACACATTTTTTGGAGCTCCATGTACCTTAAACGATATCAATGTTCTTGATCGCTCACCCGTTTTTGATGATATAATATAAGGTAAAGCTCCGAAAGTGAATTTCTCTGTCAACGGAAGGGAGTATGATTTGGCTTACTATCTTACAAATGGTATTTATCCGAAATGGGCAACTTTTATCCAATCTATTCCACTTCCACAAGGCCCGGAAGCAAGTTTATTCGCTACACATCAAGAAGCTACTCGAAAAGATGTCGAGCGTGCTTTTGGAGTCTTGCAAGCTCGATTTGCCATTGTTAAAAACCCAACTCTCTTTTGGGATAAAGAAAAAATAGGAAAGATTATGTGAGCTTGTATCATACTCCACAATATGATAGTAGAAGACGAACGAGATGGATACACTCAATTTGATGTATCATAATTCAAAGAACGAGAAGGAAGTTCACATGTGGATCTCACGTATTCTACAGATATGCCTACAAATATCGCTAATATGTTGGATATTCAAACTAGACTTCGTGATAGACACAAGCATCAACAATTGAAGAATGATTTAGTTGAGCATATATGGCAAAAATTTGGACGTGACGAAGATAACAACTAAATGTTCGTTTCCATTTCATACTTTTAAAATCTATGTAATAATGTTTTATCTCGAGTATGTTTAAAATTTCATTCAATAAATAATATTTTATGTTTTATTTTTATAAACATACTCAAATTACATTAAAACAAAATTATCAAAAAAAAAAAAATTCCTAAGCACCCTATTGAAGTTCTAGCAATGGAGAAGAAAAAAAAACAAATTGCTTAATAGATTGCTTAACAAAGTTTTAATTATTAAAATATTGTTTAAGCACCCCCATTAAGTTGCTTAGGGATAATGATGCTCTTATTAGTTGAGTTGCGTCTATTTATTCGGCTCAACTCTTCGGTTGATAAGTAATAAAAAAAAAAGTAATATTAAAACCACTTATTACATCAATGGTCCATGGATACGAACTTACGGTTTTAACTAGTGAGGATAATGCCAATAACATATTTAAATCCAATTGAAAAGAAAAATGGAAGAATATATTCAGAATATTAAAAACGTATTTGAAAAGGAAAACAACCAAAAACACAAAATCACAAAAATTACGCTATCAAAATCGTATCTTATATTTAACAAAAAACAAAAAACAAAAAATAGTATCTTGTACAGAATCTATACAAATAACAGATTCCACTGTTATCCTTAAATTATTAGGGTTTACTTATTATATTTTTCTAATCCAATACGACAGTAGTTTAATTCACTATAAAAAAAGTTTTACTTATAAATGACCAAGGAGAGAAGCCACGAGAGGCGATACAAAGTCATGACGAAAGATATTGATGTATTCAGCTGCGACTCTGATGATGATCTAGCAAGTAAACCTAGAGTACTACTTGCAGACCAATTTAGGTCAAATTCTGTTGGTCGATTTAGGGGACGTGCTGAGAAAGTTTGGGCAGTTCCTACTAAAAAAGAGAAAGAAGATGAATTCCAAAAACCTATACCGGAGTCTAAATCTAGATCGGAGGAACAAGTTGGTGATGTCGTTCACTTGGGAAAATCCAGTTACTTCATAATTGACATCTTCGAGAAGGAGATCATGGAGCTGGGAGATAAAGTGGATTTAAACTTCAAGAGATTCAACAAGTTCGAAGCTGTTGATGGAGACGCTCCACGAGATCATCACTTTTACAACTACCGTTGCTGTTACTCCTCTTGCTGTTGCTCCTGCGCGAGCGGTACTGTAGAGAGAGAGTGGGGGATTCTAAAGAGAGAGTTAGCCTCGAGGGAGAAGGAAGTTGGTTCGAAAGGAATCATCAGCTTCTTCGTGAGAACTTATAGTGAAAGAAAAGAGCTGATGAGAGTTGCTGTAACCATGACAAGCTGTGATCAGAGTCACAGCTTGCTCTTCTTCGACCTTAAGTTCCCTACGGAATATCCATATCAAGCACCGAGTTTCTTCTACCATCCGGATGGCCTTCCTTTGAGTACCCCTGAAACCCTAAAGCCATTGAGACCCAAACTCCATTACAACATATTAGATGTGTTTCTCTACATTGAAGAGATTGTGATGATGAACACCAACAAGTCATGTCATCAGATGCTGGATATGCTGAAACGGCCACTCATGGGGTTTGAGGATTTCGTGAAAGGCCATTTTAGGAAGAAGGGACCTTTGATTCTGCGGAACATGATGGACGAGATGGACATGGAAAAGGAGAGGGATAAAAACATCTTCTTGAAGACGTACATTGCCTTTGAAGACAATAAATCGTATTGTGCGCATCTTCTCGATAGTGGCCTTAAAGAAGAGCTCAAGAGATTCAAGGAAAAAGAGTGTTCACTAAGCGACTACTACTACTCTTATTCATCTCCCTACTTCCCAACCATAATTAGCAGGTTCGATGATATTAAAAAGACATCCAAATACCAAAACCTCTGGAGCAAGTTCTTGTTTTTTTACGATTAGGAATCACTAGTATCAGGTCCATGGTTTTTTTCTTACCTTTTGTTTTTTTTCTTCAGAATTTTACTATATGAGTTTTTATTCCGGGGAATTAAAAGTCAAGTTTTGAATAGGTAGTTTTACAGCAAAAGAAACTCGCAAGTATACAGCGTTTGCCTCATCAAAATGGTGAGTTCTAAACGGTGACTGGGATCGCTTCATCAAGGGCGATCACACCGGGAAGTACTTTGCCTTCCAAGAGCTCCAAGCTGGCTCCACCACCAGTGGAGATGTGACTCATCACTCCTGCAACTCCTACTTTCTCCACTGCAGCCACTGAGTCTCCTCCTCCTATTATCGTTGTCACTCCTTTTTCACTTAGCTCTGCTAGTTTATTCGCAACCGCCTGCAACAACCATAGTCCCAAACTTCACCTAACATGTTCATCTACCATATGTTTTACTCTATGAGGAAACATTTTCTTACCTCTGTTCCAGCTGCAAACTTTTCCATCTCGAAAACTCCCATAGGTCCATTCCAAATCACTGTCTGTGTTGTGTCCAGAGCTTCATTGAAGGTTTTTATGGAATCTGGACCGATATCTAATCCCATCCATCCGTCCTCAATGCCTGATGCAGGCACAACCTACAAACATCCACATTACATACTTTACTCAGAACACACAGCTCTAGCAAAATTAAATTTTTAACAACTCTGCTTCTCTCATCTCTCTTTTAGGATCATCTGCAAATAGTTAAACAAGAGCACAACTTACAACATCCACTTCTCCTTTTTTTTTAACAAGCCACACGTATAGCTTACAAACGGTCCACATAATAGTTTTTTTTTTGGTCCAATGGTCCACATAACAGTTTAAACCCAGCTTTTCAGGAGTAATTCTTGGTACACTTGCTTCTCAATTTTTTTTTACGTAATGTTCAGTAGACCACTCAGATGGGTTTTACCTAAAACACGGACCTCAGCAGAGATTAAAGTCTTACAGAAACCCATTTCTCAGTTTTCTTTAAACTACCATCACCCAAGAGATTAGAATGACAAGCTTTTAAGCAGTGGCGAGATGAGAGACAGACCTTGCTGTTGGCATCAGGAGCAAACTTGTCAGCAACCACAACATCGGTCGGCAACAAAAGGGAGACTCCTTTGGCCTTAGCTTTGGCAAGGAGAGATGTAGCCAATTCAAGTTTGTCTTCTTCAACAAGGGAAGAGCCAACAGAAAGACCCTGTGCCTTGTAGAATGTAAAAATCATTCCACCACCAAGAAGAAGGATATCACACTTCTCAAGAAGCGATTCAATAACTCCAATCTTGGATGAGACCTTGGAACCACCCACGATGGCTGCAAATGGTCTCTTTGGGTTTGAAACAGCGCCCACAAGGTAATCCAGCTCCTGTAGATGTAGAGAGAAGTAAACAAAAATTTAATGGTACCATTTGTAGCAACGGTGCTTGAATGCTGAATCGACAATCAAAGGAAAGAAGAGTCAAAATATAACCTTTTGCAGAAGGAAACCAGCAACTGAGGGCTTCAAGAACTTTGTGACTCCCTCGGTAGAAGCATGAGCTCTGTGAGCAGTTCCGAAAGCATCATTGACATAGAGATCAGCTAGTGAAGCAAGCTTCTTGGCGAACTCAGGATCGTTCTTCTCTTCCTCCTTGTAAAACCTGACGTTCTCAAGAAGCAGAACTCCACCTTCAGGAAGAGAAGCCACCAAGCTTTCCACTTCCGGACCGATACAATCGTCAGCTTTCGTGACCTGCAACAAATTCACCCTCAAACAGCTCTCAAGCGATTGATTCCCACACGAAGATGATAAGTGAGAGAAATCATGGATTTTACCTCAATACCAAGAAGCTCAGACAGCCTTGGGACAAGAGGAGCCAAACTGAACTTTGGTGTGACTCCCTTTGGCCTTCCCTGAAAAGATTGATTAAACGCATCTAACTTCAGTTCAGGCGATGGAGGAATTCAAATGTATGGAATGTGGGAATATTACCAGATGAGTGGAGAGGATAACTTTAGCGCCATTGTCGATCAAATACTTGATTGTCGGAATGGCGGCGCGGATTCTGGTATCGTCAGTGATTGTCTGATTGTCATCGAGAGGTACATTGAGATCAGCTCTCACGAAAACCTTCTTCCCCTTCAAATCAGCGGAGGTCAGATCCCCAACGCTCTTCTTCGCCATAGAAACAACTCCTCTGCTCCCTTTCCCGCGAACCGACTGAACCTTGGAGGCGACGTGGAGGGAAAAGCGGCGGGAGTCGAGGACGGCGGAGAAGCCGATAGGACGTGCAGAGACAGAAGTAGAGGGAATGGGCAAAAGGGAGGCGCGTGCGCGAGTGGCGGCGGAGGAAGCGACGACGCCGGTGGACTTAAGGAGTGAAAAGGCGGGACTTGCGGCGGCGGAAGCCATGTGTAGTTGAAGAGGAGAAGAGGATCAGGAGATGAGAAAAAAAGGGGAGAGAGAGTGACTCACAGGCATTGGGGGATTTTAGGATATTTGAATATTTTTCTCTTATCGTTGATGAGAGGTTCAAAAGATTTCATTAGTTTTATTTTTTTCACCTTTTGCTCATATATCACATTCGTTGTTGTTTTGCCTCTATTTCTTCATCTTCTAAACAAATCCATATCCATCATATAAGTTCATAACCATTGTTGTATCCTTTATTATTGTGCATAGATTCTCTGATCTACAGAATCTTAATGCAATGTAATACAATACACAGTTATTTGAGATCTGAAACCCAAAATGCTTTTAAAGTTTACTGGTGGGCAGACCAACAGGCTTGGCCCTGGACCTCTTCTCCACCACACGAGAGAGTTGCTTCACAGCTTCTCTGGGCAAATGGCGAGGTTTGCTAAGCCAGAGTCCATTATCTACCGCCATTATCAGTCCATTCACATATTTCCCTGTTAACCAAATCAGGCAAATGCTTTCATCATCTAACCATCTTATACATGTTCTCTAATTAAAAGAGTGTGATTCATACCAGAATCACAGCTGAGGTAGAGTGCAGCCATGGCGATATCCCACTTGTCTCCAAGTTTATAGAGAGGCATGTACTCTCGGGCTTTGCTCTCAATATCGTCAGGTACAAGTTTACTCATTCCAGGTGTACCTTGGATCGGGCCTGGTGCAATCCCGTTCACTCTAATCTCGTAGTCAGTTCCCCACTCCAATGCCAAGTTCCTTGTCGTAGCGTCGACTGCAGCCTGATTCAAAGTTTCAAAAAAAACCTAAGATCCCATTTGCTACAATAGCATACATACAGTTGTTTATTTTTCACTGGAGATGCTGAATTGAGACTAATCATCAATATTACCTTGGCTGCAGATACATGAATTTGGTACCAAGAAGCTGTGTAGTGCAAAGTAGCACTTATGTTGAGAATCGAACCACCGCCGCTTGATGAGTCCCTCCCAGGCCCTCCTTTCTTTAGATACTTGAGTGCTTCGTGGCACATGTTGAATGTTCCCACTGCATCAATGTCCAAAACTGCACAAGAACAAAAATGTTTCCTTCAGCTAGAGAGAACTCAAATCTGAGCAACTAAGAAAGCTTGAGGCCAGAATAGGTTGATGATGAAATGAAAGGTGGATCACCTGTTCGGAAGCCGTTGGAAGACAAATCCTCAGCTGCCGCGAGGAAATTTCCAGCGGCGGCGTTAACGAGGATGTCAATCCTACCGAAATGCTGATAAGTTGATTCAACGACTCTTCTCGCATCCTCTGGCTTACGAACATCACCTTCCAATCCAATAGCCTTTTGGATTGGATACACATGGAGAGAGCGAGAGAGTGTGTGAAATTCAACAAGCAATCTTTACAAAAACAAAACTTGTTCCTATTCATTCTCAAATTTCGCGGATCGACAAGGATTACCGGAATTCCTAGAGATCGAAGATCAGAGACGGCGTCGTCGAGGACTTGTCTCCGGCGGCCCATGATGGCGATGGAAGCTCCATGTTTGCCGAACTGAGAGGAGATCTCGAAACCGATGCCGGATCCGCCGCCGGTGATGAGAGCCACCTTACCTTTAAGAACATCAGGCTTGAACGGAGAATCCATAACCACCACACGCAATTCGCAAAGCTATATAAGACAAAAACATATAATGCCATGCCACTCGCGTCTCCCTTCTACTTACTTCGACCTCTTGCCACATATGGTTTATAATATTTCCGCATTTTAAGAAAATATAATTCTACAAATATAATTTTTTATAGTTTTGTTTTTCTTCACCAAACCATATCTACTATTAATTAGATGATACAAAATACGAGAACAATATTTTTGTTAACCACATTAATCAATAAATACAATAAAAAAAAATCGTTTGGAGGTATATTTTGGATTAAAAGATGTGTAGCTCATTACCATTGCGTCTAACATGAAAAAAAGATGACTATGAATCCATACTAATATATTATCTATAAGATTGAGGATTGAAATGTTTTATTGGTATCCATTAATTACGTTGACCAAATTCTCATTATCTCTTTCAAATATGATAGAGTAGTAGTCTTTTATCCGTACATTTTGCAATGTATTCAACAACGCCTTAACCTCATCTTTCATAATTGAAATCGATGTCCCTAAATTAATAGAAATCTATTGCTGAGGTAATTATTTGGGCCCACTCTATTACACTACCCCTAATATGCAGCTTACTCGATATACACCCTAGACTTTTTACCTCTTTGGTGCACATTCCAAACAATTTTTTTGTTTTGACAAACATCACTAATTATTAAAATTCTTGTAATTGCAACATACATAATTAATCTAAGGATTATGTTTAGAAAATCGGCAAATAACGTTTCAAAAACCACGATTAAGCTAATCCGACCCGACTTAAAACCCGAACTCACCCAACTTTCTTAAAATTCAAAATTGATTTTGGTGAAAAAAATTTAGGGTTCTTCGTTAGAGAGAAAAAAAGACAGAGATTGAATCGCATAGAGAGCAATTGCATCGTGGATAGGGATTGCTCCGGTTAAAATGAAGGAAATGAAGTAAGTAATCTCCCCTTGTAAATAATTGGTTTGCGTTTAATTGATTCTCAAGACTTTTATGAATAATCTTTTTGTTTTGTTTTCATAGTTAAGTTGACAATAATATACAAGGTGGGAATTGTCTATTATAGGTCTCGATCAATTTGATTAAAATCATCTCCATGTTTGTGTTCATCTTCCAATATATATACATTTTTGATTGTGTTGTGATTTAATCTGTCTTTTTTTCTCTTTAACGAAGAACCCTAATTTTTTTCCCCCAAATCAATTTTGGATTTTAAGAAAGTTGGGTGAGTTCGGGTTTTGAGTCGGGTTTCACTCACAGTCGGGTCGAATTAGCTTAATCATGGTTTTTGAAACGCTATTTGCCGGTTTTCTAAACACAATTGTGAGATTAATTATGTATGTTGCAATTACAAGAATTTTAATAATTTGTGATGTTTGTCAAAGCAAAAAAATGTTTGGGATGTGCATCAAAGAGGCAAAAAGTGTAGGATGTATATCGAGGAAACTTCATACTAGGGGTAGTGTACCAGAGTCTACCCTAATTATTTATATTATCTTTCTAGTTATAACATTTTTTTACAAATGACTATTTATTCTTAGCATTTTTGTCATTTCGCTAATTTCACTATACAATTTTTTCCATTACATTAATTTTTATTAGAGGAAAAATTACAAAATATTTTTTTTTATATATTAAAAAAAAAAAAAAGGTTACGAGACTCGATTTTGTTCATCTATCTGCGCCGTGCGCTCTCTCTCTCTCTCTCTCTCTCTCTTATGCTTCTCTCATCCTCTCGATTAAAATTCTCACAACGAAGCTTCTTCCATTTTTAGACCTTTCGCAATCTCCTATATATATTTTTTCTCGATCTTAAATCACATCGTCTTAGTGACAATGAAGTGAAGAGATTTTGATAAAAAAAACGCAATCGTTCCCGTTCTATTCGAGAAACTCTTCTTTTACCTAGATTAGTCTTGTATATAATCGTAAAGCTTGAGATTTGGAACCGAAATTTACTGTGATGTTTTTGGTGACGCATGGATTCGTTGCGTGGAGTTTATCGCGCCGAAGTTGAAACCCTAATTTCGTGGGCCTTGTGCGACTGCACAGTTTGCTCAACCTCTCTGCAGTCACTAGTCGTCTTCTTCTTCTCCATTTTTGGTGTATTTGCCGGTTTCTTGTACGAGTCGGCTTAAGAGGCGTTAGTAATGGCGTCCAAAGGTGGAAAATCTAAACCTGATATGGTATTGGCGTCTAAAGGTGCAAAATCTAAACCTGATAATGACTCCAAAGCTAAGCGCCAGAAGGTTATAGCTCCTGATCCTAGTTTTCGTTTTCGTTTGTCTTCATCTTTCTCCGGTTTATTCTACTTTGACTTATCACGATTTCGAACACACATTTACCTCGAGATTATTGGAAAGTGTAAACGGTTCTGTATTTCTTACAGACGCTCGAAGCTCCTAAAGAACCACCTCGCCCGAAAACTCACTGGGACCATGTTTTGGAGGAGATGGTTTGGCTGTCAAAGGTAAACAGAAGGGTGGCTGGTTTGATCATTCAGCAAGAATTGGTATGCATGCATGTCGTTTCTCTACTAATTCGTGACCGTTTATGTAGGACTTTGAGTCTGAGAGGAAATGGAAGCTGGCGCAGGCGAAGAGGGTTGCTTTGAGGGCCAGCAAAGGCATGCTAGATCAGGCATCTAGGGAAGAAAGGAAGCTAAAGGTTCTCTCTCTCCTCATCCTCTCTTTTCTCTTTCAGAGTACTTACACACTCCATCATTAGTTTTTAAGTGAAAGTATTGCTTCTTACAGGAAGAAGAACAACGACTACGGAAAGTAGCCCTTAATATCTCAAAAGACGTAAAGAGGTTTTGGATAAAAGTTGAGAAGCTGGTAATTCTTTGACTTTCTCTCCCAGCCCTTGAAATTTAAGGTTTGGCATAACTTTTGAGCATCTGAACTTGTTCTTCTGTTTGGGCTGGCAACTTTATAGGTGTTGTACAAGCATCAGCTCGTACGCAATGAGAAAAAGAAGAAGGCTATGGACAAGCAACTTGAGTTTCTGTTAGGCCAGACCGAGAGGTTACTAAGGAATTTTTCTTACATAGTTTTGTAATTCTGGAACAGATGGAAATACTGTATTTAGCCTGTTGGTTTATGTTAGGTACTCAACCATGTTGGCAGAAAATTTAGTGGAGCCTTATAAACCCGGCCAAAACAACTCTCCAAAAACCCTACTGGCTATTGAATCAAAAAGTGATGAGGAAAGGGCAGAAGAGATACCTTCGGAGTTGAATGCTGGTGAGCACCACATTACTCAACATCGCATATGTTTACTGTAAGCAAGTGTGTGAGCTGTATCCTAACAATTCTCCTGACACGGTATCTGCAGGTCTTGATTCAGGAACTCTTGACATCGATGAGGACTATGATCTAAAATCCGAGGATGAGTCCGTGAGTTTCACTTTATAATTAAAATTTTTTATTTTACAACTTATTGGCAGATAATGTGTATCACAGCTGAATCTACCTGCACCTTAAAGAAAAGATGAAGAATAATTTGTTCTTGCTCTTTTTGTAAGGAATATGACACACATTAACAAATGAAATCAGCCTGCACCCAACATATAGGCTGTGCTCTATTTTTGATTAGTTTCTGTGGAGATTTAAGTGATTGTTGTTTATTTATTTTTTATTAATTATGTATCTCTGATCATTTGAAGAGTAATATGTTCCATATCTCATTTCAAACCCACAATTACACTTAGGAAGATGATGAAGATACTATTGAGGAGGATGAGAAACACTTCACCAAACAGGAAAGGCAGGAAGAGTTGGACGCCTTGCAAAATGAAGTGGATCTACCAGTTGAGGAGCTGCTCAGACGTTATACTGCTGGGAGAGGTTGGCATAACTATACACTCGCTATTCATTGATTTTTTCGGCGCATTTTGTCATATTTTACTTGGATTTAGACAAGCTGTATCCTAAATGTCAATTTGAATTGAATCCTCTTATTATTTAAGAGTTCGATTTTGATCCCTCAGTCAGCCGAGAAACCAGCCCGGAAAAAGATGAAAATGAAGCTAATCTGGCACCAGTAGGTGAAGATCACATAGAGGGTTAGCGGTGTTAAGCCCTTATAATGTATTTGAAGCAATGCAACTGTTCTTTGACTTCATCTTCCCATTTGACATTTGCAGCGGACATGAACAATCTTTCAGCTTCTGAAGAAACAGAAGGGAGCCCAAGTGTTCGTCGTTCTGTAAGTTGTATGTCTTTTTAAAATCCCATTGTCTGCTTTGTCATTGAAATTCTGGCTCAAATGTAATATTTATCCTTTATTTGCAGAATGATAGCTATGGTCATTCGGCAATATCCGAGACCCGTTCACATGACCACGAGCCAGGCACTGTGAAGTCCGGAAAGGAAGATCATACCTATGATTTCAACGACGAACAGGTAACTGGATCTGATTTCCTTTGTGTATCCTTTGTCAGAAGACCTTAACCATGTTCGTCTCTGCAATTACATAAAGTCTCTGGTTCTGACTGCAAATGCTGAACTTGCTGTTTCACTGTTGTATGCGAACATGTGCAGGAAGATGTTGACTTTGTTGTTGCCACTGGTGAGGAAAAGGTCAGCCTTTATCAAATGCCAGAGACTGTTATTTCGGGACTTTACTCTTTTCACTTGATCCTCTTAGCCTTGGCCCTTGGGCTCTTGTCAAAGAAAGTTTTTGAACGAACAATATGGATTCAAAGTTGTATATTTTCTCTTTTGGTGCAGGATGATGAGACGACACTGTCCGTCGAAGAGGAATTGGCAAAAGCAGATAATGAAGACCCTGTGGACGAGGTGACAAGTCTATTGGTTATTCTTATTTCTTGTAATATAAAAACGTTGTTAGCTAGAGAGTTTACAAACAGAAACTTGTCCCTGTACTGCAGATTGCTCTGCTGCAGAGCGAGAGTGAAATGCCTATTGAAGAATTGCTTGCAAGGTATAAGGAGGTATGCTTTTTAGTCTCCTGTGTGCTTGTGTTCAGTGGCTTTTATTTTTTTATTTGTAACTGAACTTTCCTTTGATAGGATTTCGGTGACAAGGATTTGTCTGAAGATGACTCTGGATATTCATGTGCTCTCTCTGAAGACTTTGTAGTAGACGCTCACAAAATCAGGCAGCAAGCTGATTCAGATGACGAAAACGTTGATTCAACAGAATGTAAGCCAGATTTGCAGCCATGCTCAGAAAAAGTTGAAGGCATATCCAATGAAATAACAGAAGATAATGGTAAAGATAGTAGTGATAAAATTGCTGATGCAGCAGCAGCAGCAAGATCTGCGCAGCCAACTGGATTTACGTACTCCACAACAAAAGTTCGAACGAAATTGCCGTTTCTTCTCAAGCATTCTTTGCGTGAGTACCAACACATTGGTTTGGACTGGCTTGTCACGATGTATGAGAAAAGGTTGAACGGGATTCTAGCTGATGAAATGGGTCTTGGAAAAACAATCATGACCATTGCTCTTCTCGCACATCTTGCTTGTGATAAGGGGATATGGGGTCCCCATCTGATTGTGGTTCCAACAAGTGTGATGCTTAATTGGGAAACTGAGTTTCTTAAATGGTGTCCTGCATTTAAAATTCTCACCTACTTTGGGAGTGCAAAGGAGCGGAAACTCAAGAGACAAGGATGGATGAAGCTGAACTCATTTCATGTATGCATAACAACCTATAGGCTAGTTATTCAGGACAGTAAAATGTTCAAGCGCAAGAAGTGGAAATACTTGATTCTTGACGAAGCCCATTTAATTAAGAATTGGAAGTCTCAGAGATGGCAAACTCTATTAAACTTCAATTCTAAACGCAGAATTTTGCTGACTGGTACACCGCTGCAGAATGATCTTATGGAATTGTGGTCACTAATGCATTTTCTGATGCCACATGTCTTCCAGTCTCACCAGGAATTTAAAGATTGGTTCTGTAACCCGATAGCAGGGATGGTGGAGGGACAAGAAAAAATCAACAAAGAAGTTATTGATCGCTTACATAATGTCCTCCGTCCTTTCCTTCTACGGCGCCTAAAAAGGGATGTGGAGAAGCAACTTCCTTCGAAACATGAGCATGTTATTTTCTGTAGATTGTCTAAGAGGCAGCGCAACTTGTACGAGGACTTCATAGCAAGCACAGAAACACAGGCTACACTTAACAGTGGAAGCTTTTTTGGGATGATAAGCATCATAATGCAACTGCGGAAAGTTTGTAATCATCCTGATCTCTTTGAGGGTCGGCCTATTGTAAGTTCTTTTGATATGGCTGGCATTGATGTGCAGTTGAGTTCGAGAATCTGTTCTCTGCTTTTGAAAAGTCCATTTTCCAAGGTTGATCTTGAGGCTCTGGGATTCGTATTCACACATCTTGATTTTTCTATGACTGCTTGGGAAGGGGATGAGATCAAAGCTATTTCGACTCCCTCAGATTTAATCAAGCAGCGCATGGACTTGAAGGATAATCCAGAAGCAATCCCTCTGAGTTTGATAAACCGCAAAAATCTGCAAGAGACGAATATTTTTGAAGAAATTCGAAAGGCCGTCTTTGAGGAAAGGGTTAAAGAATCTAAGGATCGGGCAGCAGCCATTGCATGGTGGAATTCTTTGAGATGCCAGAGAAAGCCTACTTACTCTACATCTCTAAGAACTCTCTTAACCATTAAGGGTCCTCTTGATGATATACACCATCTTAAAGCTAATTGTTCATCTTACATGTATTCCTCAATGCTCGCTGACATAGTTCTTTCACCGATCGAGCGTTTTCAAAAGATAACTGAGCTAGTTGAAGCTTTCACATTTGCGATTCCAGCTGCACGAGTGCCTTCACCTGCTTGCTGGTGCAGCAAAAGTGACTCTCCTGTGTTTTTTAGTCCATCATACAAGGAGAAAGTTTCAGATCTATTGTCACCTCTTCTGTCTCCGATTAGACCTGCGATTGTCAGGAGACAAGTATACTTTCCAGATAGGCGGCTGATACAGTTTGATTGTGGTAAGCTGCAGGAGCTTGCTATGTTACTAAGAAAATTAAAATTTGGGGGTCACAGAGCGTTGATATTCACGCAAATGACCAAGATGCTTGACATCTTGGAGGCTTTCATTAATTTATACGGTTATACCTACATGCGTCTTGACGGTTCTACTCCGCCAGAAGAGAGACAGACATTAATGCAGCGGTTTAATACAAATCCCAAGATTTTTCTTTTCATCCTGTCCACCCGAAGTGGGGGTGTTGGCATCAACCTTGTTGGTGCAGACACAGTTATTTTCTATGATAGTGACTGGAATCCCGCTATGGATCAACAAGCTCAAGATCGCTGCCACAGGATTGGTCAGACACGGGAAGTGCATATTTATCGGTTGATAAGCGAGAGCACCATTGAAGAGAATATCTTGAAGAAAGCAAACCAGAAGCGTGCCCTTGATAACCTTGTGATCCAGAATGGTGAGTATAACACCGAGTTTTTCAAGAAGCTCGACCCCATGGAACTGTTCTCTGGGCATAAGACTCTGGCCACGAAGGATGAAAAGCAAAAAAGCAAGAACTGTGGGGTGGAGCTACCTCTGTCAAATGCAGATGTTGAGGCTGCTTTGAAACTTGCAGAAGATGAAGCAGATTATATGGCTCTCAAAAGAGTTGAAGAAGAAGAAGCTGTGGACAATCAAGAGTTTACAGAAGAACCTGTAGAGAGACTAGAAGACGATGAGCTAGTAAATGAAGATGACATTAAGTCTGATGAGCCTGTTGATCAAGCTGTAGCTGCAGCAGGGTCGTCTAAACAAGAAATTTCATTGTTACCTACTGAAAACAGGGATGAGGGAGCTGACATCACTATGTCAAGCCAAGACGAAGATACTGATGTACCAGATGATGTCAAGCAAATGGCTGCAGCAGCCGCCGCTGCTGGACAAGCTATCTCATCTTTTGAGAATCAGCTGCGTCCTATTGATAGATATGCGATTAGATATTTAGAGGTTTGGGACCCCATCATTGTTGAGGCTGCAATGGAAAATGAAGCGGGATTTGAAGAGAAAGAATGGGAACTTGACCACATTGAGAAGTACAAGGAGGAAATGGAAGCTGAGATTGATGATGGTGAAGAGCCTCTTGTTTATGAGAGTGAGTGTATTTTTTGCCAGTCCATCCAATCATTTAACTCCTAGTCAATGACAATAAACCTTGCCGATGATGTATCTCTGTATAATGTTAATTCATAGGCTGGTTTTTTTCTCACATGAGATGTTAATGCTATTTTCAGAATGGGATGCTGATTTTGCAACCGAGGCGTACAGGCAGCAAGTTGAAGCTTTAGCTCAGCACCATGTAAGATTAATAAATGCATCGGCCAAGTCCTTCTGCATTTCAGCTTGGTCACGTATTTACTTATGTTTGTAGTTGATGGAAGATTTGGAAAATGAAGCTAGGGAGAGGGAAGCTGCAGAGGAGGCTGACATGGATTTGACACAGTAAGACACTTTTGAACTCAAACAATTCATTGTCAATATGGTTATCTAGGACAATTCTGTTGGAAATTATGTCAGCATTGATAGACAAGCACTGATTTCGAGATATTGGTTTAAACCTTTTTTTTTTTCTCAGGAACGAAAGTGCCCATATACTTAAACCTAAGAAGAAGAAAAAGGTGAAGAAAGCCAAATATAAATCCCTGAAGAAAGGATCACTGGCTGCCGAAATAAAACATGTGAAATCAGTGGTGGAAGTTGAAGTTTCCACTGATGATGATAATGAAGAATGCGGCTATGTGAGTAGCAGTGACTCAGACATGGTTTCACCGCATTTGCAGAGACGTATGAAAGGCAAGAAAAGAGAATTAATCGTTGACACTGAAGAAGAGAAGACATCAAAGAAGAAAGCAAAGAAGCACAAGAAGTCTCTTTCACAATCAGATATCAAATACAAGCAACAAAGTGCTCCGCATGATGAACTAGTTCCATCAAAGCCGTCTGACGGTATGGCTGTTGATAATGAATTGAAACCGGCAAACAGGGGTAAAACTATAGGGAAAAAATCCATCACTTCCATGCCAATAAAGCGTGTTCTTATGATCAAGCCAGAAAAGTTGAAGAAAGGGAATCTGTGGTCTAGAGACTGCGTTGCGTCGCCTGATTCTTGGTTGCCTCAGGAAGATGCTATATTGTGTGCCATTGTTCATGAATATGGGCCTAATTGGAGTTTGGTTAGCGGGACTCTTTATGGAATGACAGCTGGTGGGGCCTACAGAGGACGGTATCGCCATCCTGCATATTGCTGTGAGAGATATAGAGAGCTTATCCAACGACATATTATGTCTGCTTCCGACAGTGTAGTGAACGAGAAGAACCTCAACACAGGTTCTGGGAAGGCTCTCCTTAAAGTCACTGAGGTAAGGTTGATTATGCCGTAGCGTTAAGTTCTGTGCACAGATCGAGGTTTTTTCGTGAAATTGATACAAGAGAGTCAGATTATTAGCTACTCACTAGTGTGTATTAAAGTAGTGATGAATTAAGGATATTCTGGAATTCGTATTGTAAATGGGATCATGTTATTCAACTGAAGAAGATTGTAGTGGAAAGGAGATGGTTTTCACTAATGACTTATTTTGGTGCAGGAAAATATTCGGGCACTCCTAAATGTTGCAGCTGAGCAGCAAGATACGGAGATGCTCCTTCAAAAACATTTTACTTGCTTGCTGTCATCCATTTGGAGGATGTCGACACGCACTGGGAACGATCAAATGCTCTCCTTGAATAGTCCGATATTCAACAGACAGTTTATGGGTTCTGCGAATCACACTCAAGAATTAGGTAGAAAACCTTTTCAGGGGATGAAGATCACCAGCTTAAGTAGCAAGTTGTTAGAATCCGCTCTCCAGGACTCAAGTACGAGTCAGCCACTCGATACAGTTTCCCGTTCTAGATTACAGGAGGATCAACCTATCAATAAAGTGGGATTAGACCTAACGTTAGAATTCCCACGTGGCAATGATGATTCCCAGACTCATTTTCCACCCATCATAAGGCTATCCATTGATGGGTCAGATTCATTAAATTATGTGAATGACCCTCCAGGTGAAGATAAGCTAAAGGCATCTCAGGTTGCTTCAGAGAACCGTTACAGGTTAGGAACTCTAATAAATTTTATATGTCTTTCGGTATATCCATGCCAACAGCTTTTGGTAATTCTTAGAGTAGCAGTAGTGACTAAAGTATCGGTGGTCTTGTTTGTAGGAATGCTGCGAATGCTTGTATTGAAGATTCATTTGGATGGGCTTCAAACACGTTCCCTGCAAATGATTTGAAGCCGAGAACTGGAATGAAAGCACAGTCCCTGGGGAAGCACAAGCTATCCGCCTCCGACACACCCAAGTCTACTAAAAGCAAACAGCGGAAACTCTCAGCAGCAGAGCAATCGGAAGTGGCATGGGTAAGGCCAAATGACCCGAATCTCAAGTTTGATTTCACACCTGCGGATAGGGAGGAGGAGGAGGAGGAAGAGAAGGCGGTTGCAGAAGAGATAGAGATGATAGATTGTTCGCATTGGTATGATCCTTTCTTAACCTCAGGCCTTGATGATTGCTCATTAGCTTCCGAATTCTCAGAAATATAGTAAAGGGCTTTCGTAAAAGTAAAACTGCATGCAGACGAAAATGCTGATGATTGTAGATGACCATTTTCTTAACCTCTTTGTTGGGCAAGAAGATCTTGAGTAAGGCAGAAAATGAAATGACCAGCTTCGTAGGTTTTTGTGTTTCCAGAGATCATCATAATATTGAATCTCAAATATGACGCAATCCTACATTTGCATCAGGCTCGTTTACATTGTAGTTTCCCAAATCTGAGCTTTTAGAAAAACAGTGCGTTTGAACATGGTCTGAGAGTATTATAATTTATCTAAAAAAACAAAAATAAAGTTAATGCAAAAGAAGAAGACAGTGTGTTCTAGAAAGTTTGGTTATCCCGATAGTTGAGCCACTCATTGTAATAATCTAACCCTGGTTCAACCAATCGGCTACACAACTCGTGATATGATTGCCCCTGAAATTCTAGTGACTCTGGTTTAGATATAGGAGGAGGAATCTGGTGATCTTCAAAAAGAAATTCTAGTGATTCTGGTGCATTCACCTCAAATCCACATGCCATATGCTCCACCAAGATTTCCTCAAACTCCTCTTCCTGATTATGCTTCTCGCTGTTAATAACGTCATTAGAGACTGATGAGGAGGACGAGGAGGAAGAATAGGACACTGAAGAGGCTTGATAGGTAACATCTGGTGCTGATGAGTTGCTCTTCATCAATCGTTTCTTGAGATGAGTGTTCCACACATTCTTGATCTCGTTGTCTGTTCTTCCCAGCAAGTGTGATGCAATCTTTGACCACCTGATCAATCAATGCACACTAGTTATACTTTCTTGCTTTTAGATACTTATAGATGGATGGATGATGATTGTGATTAGGGAGACATGGCTTTACTTGTTTCCATGAGCTTGGTGAAGGTGGATAATGGTATCTTCCTCCTCTTTGGTGAAGTTGCCTCGTTTGAGACCTGGTCTCAGATAGTTTATCCATCTTAATCGGCAACTCTTTCCGCATCTCATCAATCCTATTTTGTTGAAGATAAAACATACATTATTATTAATCAGGAACACCAAAACTACAAGCTTACTTAAAGAGTAAAAAGGTAAAATGAAAATAAGAAACCAAGTAACTTGGTCAATTCAAACAATACATATATGGACTTTCGTTGACTTCGTATTTTAATCTCATAGTTTTGTTGACCACGCCAATTTAGGCTCGTCGTTAACAACTATCTATTTCAAGATTTCATCCCATCCTCCGGAAGAATATGTATAAGACGGCCTATTCAACTTTTAATATTTAGGAAATAAAGGTAATATATACACGAACGTTACAGATTGTGGTCAAACATCTCCTCGTATATATTTTATTCTTCAAAGAAAAATATGCTTCCTTTACGGAAAAGAAAAACACCAAAATCATAATTGAAAAATGTAATTACAGCTTGGGTGAATTAAAAACTCCCCCAAAATGTATTCTTAATTTTTATTGTTTAAATATGTAGAAATTGTAACGAGTCTATATATGAACATCTCCAACAACAAAACAATATATAATTTATGAAATTTTAAGAGTCTTAAGGTTAACGTTTCTGTATTACTGTATAGATATTTGTTCAAGAACAGATTGTATCTTATAACCCCCCAAAAAATTAACAGATTGTATGGGAGAGAGAAAATGAAACAATAAACAGATTTATGTAAAAAATATATGAAAACGAGAGAGATAGTGAACATGCAATGTGAAAAGAGTAGCAGAAAAACAATTGAAATTAAAATTTAACAATCAAACAAACAAACAAACAAAAAAATGGTGATAAAAGGACAGACCAGCGAGTTTGGGGAGAGATCTCCAATTGTGATGACCATTTTTAAGAATAAAAGATCTGAGTATTTCACTTTCTTCATCACTCCATGGCCCTCTCTTCACTTGGCTATTGTCACAGCATGGTGCTCTTCTTTTCCCCATTACACACACACCGACTTTAACTTTTTAGAAAAATCTGATAGATATTCATGTTTATATACACACACACATGTACGTGTCACCCTCACGTATAAGGGTTATGAGACCACAAGGGTCATGCCACTTATTCATGTTCCAGTAAACCTACTTGAATCAATTAATCGAATTTTAGTATCTCTATTTAGCATTTTTTTTTGTTTTCTATAACAAAAATTTTAAAAGTATTTAATATAATAATTAATAGTGACTTTTATCTTTTGACATATGTACTGTAGTCCTCCATATATTTCTACAAAATGTTTTTTTCGTTTTTAGCACCACTCTCTTTCCTTTATATAAATTAACTTTCTTTTCTATTCAATTCTATTCTCAATTAACGGATAAAAACATATTAATTTATGAAATATTATATATTGCTTATTCAAATTGTTTTAGTGTGGTAAATTGAATTTATACATTTTCAGACTAGAAACACATCCTTTATACCGAACTTATTTTATTTCAAAATAAAACATATCCTTAATTTTATTTGTTGGCAAAAGTAAAATATTGACTATTAGTTTCTTAACCAACAAAAAAAAAAGAATATTGACTATTAGTTTTCAAAAAAAAATTTATCTAGGCTGTCAATGGGATATGGAACTTGGCTTTCTGTTATTTATGCAAAGACGAAACATGTAAAATTTGTTTTTCCATTTTTGTTCTTTAACAAAGTTTGCATTGTAAAGGAATCGTTAAAATTTGTAAGATTTGATTCTAAAAGAAGAATGAGTAAATAAGTATAAAGATGGAAAGATATGTTTTTTTATATAAAGAGATGGTGCATATATGTTTATAAAAAATATATAAGGGGTCTGTTCGTTTGGCAGCCGCTGGCGTCTGCGGCTGCGGCCTGCGGCCAGACGCTGCGATCAGATGCAGCGGTTGTTGTTCGTTTGGCAGCCGCGCGTCTGGTCTCTGCGACTGGTCGCAGGTTTGTTCGTTTGATAGCCGCGCGTCTAGACGCAGCGTCTGGCCGCAGGTCTGTTCGTTTGTCTGACGCAAGCGATAGTTTTTTTAAAAAAAAAAATATATATATTAGCCATAGTTTTTCATTTAATTCAAATTATTTTTTATGAATTTTATACATTTATATTTTTGATAAACAATATAGTTTAAATTTTGTACATCCATAATAATTTTTTATTAGTTAACAATCATATTAATAATTTTATAATTAAATATAATTAGAACATTATAATTTTTATGATAAAAAATCATAAACTAAATTAAAATAATCATATTAAACTAAATCATTTAACTGACATAAAACAAAAGTAATACATAAGATCATAAAATATAACAAAACAAAAGTAATACACCAAGTCTTAAATAAACTTTAAAAAAAGTCATAAACTATAATATCTAATAAGGTAATCGACGTCCTCTACCATATTCATTTGTGATGGTGTCACGCAAAGCTTTCATCGCTCTATCACCGGTCGGCTCATATGGAATATGTCCACCATGATCATCATCACTGCTACTATCATCAACTTCTTCTTCTCCTGCTCCTTCTTCATCACCATGAACATGACAGTCTTCTCTGTTTTGCCAACGTACAAAATCATAATCTGTTAGCTTATATTTTTTAGCTTATATTTTTTTATGCTTATATTTTTATCAAAATCAAAATCAAAATCAAAATCAAAAGTAAATCCAAATTCAACCACCTTTAAGATCTGTTAGCTTATATTTTTTTATCTTACAGGTTTGTTAAGGAAGACCATAAATAAGGTGAAGCAAGAAAGGAACATCACACCAAAACTGATGTTTATCCGAGGAGGACAAGACGATGCTACAGTATTTGAGAACTATCTTATAGAAGAACAAGACGTGGATGGTAGCGGTTTTGCTAGTGCCATGGGTTTTGTGTCATTCCTCGATGATATCTCGCAGAGTGTCGCTGAATACATGAAGTAAAAGCAACAAATGACCCCTTAAGCTTCTTATACATCCAAAACTCAAAAAAATTCAAATGTGTCAAACGTTTCTCGGTTAAGAGTTTTGCTCTTCTTTGTTGTAACATTTGCTTAGACTAGCATCCCAACTCTTTTGCTCTCTAAATCAAAAAGAATAATTACGCAATAAGTTTTTTTTTGCTACAACACTCTATTTTTGGTCCTCTTGTACAAAAACTTCATTTTCTAAACCTTCACTTACATATCTGATAACACTAGAGTCAAAGAGCAAAACAACTCTATATGATGAGTCTACGACATGCTCATGCCCACAACCACTGCTTCTCAAGCTTACAAGCCAATCGATTAGCATTATAATGAGAACATAAACCTGAAGAAAACATGATCTTTGCAGAAATATATGAAAGAACCTCGACTTCACTCATCTTCTTCACCACTCTCATTCCCGTCCTCGTTCTCGTTATCTTCACCATTCCCACTCCCATTTTCTTCCATGCTATTGTCCTCGTTCCCGCTCTCGTTCCCATTCTCCTCCATGCTGTTTTCCTCATTCCCATTCTCCTCATCCTCCTCCTCATTCTCCTCATCATTCCCATTCTCTTCGGCATTGTCATCCTCATCGTTCCCATTCTCTCCTGTGTTGTCCTTCTCATTCTCCTCAACAATCTGATCACTCTTGTTTTCTCCCTCATCTCTTTTGCTTCTCCTCACACCCTTCTGCGTTGACGCTCTTTCCGGTTTCCTCTTTTTTGCCTCTCTGGGCTTCGTAGCCGCTCCACCGCCAGGCTTCGAAGTTGTTCCACCACCAGCCTTTTTCCCCGCATTCTTCTTCTTAAACTCTGAAAATCAGCAATGTGGAGAAAAATGAGCTCAAAAGTGTATCCAAAGTTCAACTCACTTACAAACAACCTTATATTGGGACAATCAATGGATTGAATTGAGCTCATATTTCTTCCATTACAACCTTTGTGTTTTTCCTAAACACTACATAATCTAACAACAGAGAGGGAGAATGTCAATCATCTTCATCAGAAAAAAACTAACCTTCAAGAGAAGCTTTAAGCGGCTCCAAAAACTCTGCAAAGTCCATTTCTTCTATTGCCTTAAACACATCATCAGCTTTCATCGTTTGTCTTCTTAAATCCTTACAGAAATCATTTGCCCTATGATTCACCACAGATACACCAAACTATTTACCAAGCTGAAAATCGAAATCCCCAAATCATCAAACAAACATAAAAAAAAATCAAATTATCAGAGTTGAGAAAATTGGGTTTTTACCTCAGACCCACATCCTCTTATCGCCAATACTTTCTTCGAAGACCCAAAAAAATGAGGATTTTACAAGTGAAATTAGAGAAAAATGAAGGGAAAAATCTCAGAATCGAAGGCAAAAGTTTACCTGAAACACGGAATCAGAAAACCATGAAGCGTAGGACTGGGGGGGGGAAGGAAATCAAGTGAATCGGAATCCGGAAGAAGCATGGAGAGAGAGACGACTACACAGGATCACGACCAAACTCGACTCGACTCACACAAATCAAAACGAACAGACCCACCATGGAGAGAGAGAGAGATCCTGACCCGTAAGAAGAAGCATGGAGAGAGAGACTTCAACGCCGAAGAACAGAAGAGATCGAGAAGGAGATTGATTTAGGGTAAATGGCATTTTCGTAATTCACATTAATAATAGGGGGTTTTTAGTCTTTTACCACTCTAGTCGCAGGTTTAGTCGCAACGCAACGCTGGATAAATCCAGCGTCCAAAAATTCCAATCGCAGAACGCAGCGGCCAGACGCAGCGTTTGGCCGCAGGAGGCTGCGTCTAGCAAACGAACAACGTTTGGCCGCTGGCCGCAGCCGCAGCCTCCTGCGTCTAGTCAAAATCATCTCACTATTGCCGCAAAACTTAATTGGTCCATATATGGAATGACAGCGGTATATTAACCTGTAAATTATTAGTTGACAAAAAAAGAAAGAAAAATTAGATTCATCTATATCGTCAACATTTGAAAGTAAACAAGATAATAATAATTAAAAGAAAAACAAAGAGATGGTTTTAAGAAATTGTGTGAAGAGAGGGAGGATGTGAGCTTTCTGTTGTGTCTCTTCTCTGTACAGAGCACACGACGTCGTTTAACGTGTTCATGTCTCCACGTGGCCTATTCCAGAGTGTCTTGGGTCGAATTTGCGGCTTTATGGGCTTTTGTAACTAAAATGGGTCCTAAAATAGTCCTACTAAGAGATATTCTAAATGCAGCTCAATAACAGAAGCCCATCCAATTTTAAGTCCCAAAGTTAATCTCATTCTTTTTGTATGAATAATGTAATCTTGAACAATCGTTTAAAAATTGCATCAATCATGAGATCAGCCACTTCCTCCGAAGCAACATAATCCCTTTCATACTTGAGATGAGCTGCCCAAACTTCTTATATTACTATCCCCTTTGCAATCTATGAATTTTCTTTTTAAAATCAATTATATACTAAGATATTGTTATTTCGACCTCATTTCGATATCATCTTAATTAATTGGCATTATCAATTCCTTCTCGTTTCAATTACATATTTGTGTTTTCACCGCTGAGAGATATTTGATGATTTTTGAATCCGGTTCACAATGATACGGAGTTTACCTCCAACAATGATGAAAGAAAAAAATATATATACTCCATATACTTTGTTCTATAGCTAGTCATGAAGAAAAATTCGGTTTCACACTCAGACGGTCATCAGAGTTAATGTTCATTCAAAAAAAACAAAAATGTAAGCGATTTTTTCTAATGAACATTAATTATGAAAACTTTTATATAGTAGTTGTTTTTCTATCAGACCAACTGTAATCAAAGCTCTCTGGGACATCACTTTTCAACGAAATTAAAGATATATAGATTTGGGTCGGCAGATGTGGCTCGATGATTTTGACTATATAAAATCTAATATCACTATGTACGCTGATGTAAATGTGCATACACCGACCTTTCAAAATTTCTGATTACTTTAGATAGTTGGATCAGTCGAGTTTAGTGTGTATATATATATATAATTATAAAACGTATTAATTGACAATAAATAGAACAAAAGAAAAGAAACACACAACTAATGATTGACTGTACGTATTTGCTTTATATAACGTGCATGTGATGCAACATGGGAAATCATATAAATGGACGAAATTTCCAACTCTATTATTACCCTTTCTCAGATTGGTCACGCAACAAAGAATTAGTCTTAATTAAACTATCAAGACTTTGGATACATATATGATCATTGAGAATCCATAGATGTGGGACAGTTAAACTTCCACATGTGTAGTTCACTCGGATCGTATGAAGCATATTTACACATGTGCTCCTATATATGTGTTGTAACTGTGGGGATTTAGCTCGGTTGGATGGTGCTTGGAAGTTGGTTTGTTTCTGGTTTGTAGAAAAACAGTAAAACAGAGCAACGTAAAACAGAGTAAACGCACACACACAATTAATGAGTTCACGCTCTTAAATTTGGGTCGTTACGTCTCGCCGGAAACTTATTCCGGGAATCCACTAGAATCAATATACTTTGAGGTTACAAAGTTCTAGTCTTTTGGCTCTCTCTCTCTCTCACGTTCTTGCTTGCAGCTCTCTCTATTCTCTTGTACATATATATACTTTCAGAAGAGATAAGACATTTTGAACTCTTGCTCGCGAGTTAGTCCAAAACGTCTGAGCCATCGCGTGGAAGGGAGTCTTGGCAATAGCCGCCTGCAACACCTGCATCTCAGCGCCTGCAACTCCCCTTTGTCGCCAAGTCTTCTAGTCTGTCCTCATTTGATCACCACTTCACTCTAACGCCTTTAATATGTTCATAAAAGCGTGTCTTGACTTTTGTAGAACCTTCTTTTGCATCTAGAGTCTTTCATAGGTTTTGAATGCTCTGAGTAAAACTTCTGTTTCTTTACTGTGGTTATTTATTTTACTTAACCGGCATTAGGTAACCCTTTAGGAGATCTGAAGGCAAACCAACAAACTCCTCCTTGACTTAATGATCTGCACCTCCTTCTCTGTATTCTAGTTCTTGGATTCCTGTTTCTGGATCTTAAGTCTCTCAACTTGAGACCAGACCGAGCAAACTTGATGCTTCCTCAAATTTGCTCACTGGAACTGTCTTGGTAAGAATGTCAGCTGGATTGTGAGCTGTTCCAATCTTAACTACTCTGATCTTCTCCTCTGCAATAATATCCCTAATGAAATGCAGTCTTACGTCTATATGCTTGGTATTTTCATGGTGCACTGAGTTCTTAGCTAATGCAATGGCGCTTTGAGAATCACAGTGCACCTCCATAATTGCCTGCTTCATCCCTAACTCTGTACTCAAACCACTCAACCAAATACCTTCTTTGACAGCCTCTGTAAGAGCCATGTATTATGCCTCTATCGTGGACAATGCAACAACTTTCTGCAACCCAGATTTCCAACTGATTATTGTTCCACCTGCAGTGAAGACATAACCAGTGATTGATCTTCTTTTATCTCTGTCTGCAGCATAATCCGAGTCGCAAAATCCCTTGATTTCAAACTTATCTTATTTTCTGAAACACAGCTTCTTCCCCTTTGTATGCCTGATATATCTGAGCACCCACTTGACAGCTAACCAATGATCTTTTATTGGCTTCCCCATGTATCTGCTTATCACCTCAACTGGATAGGCTAAATCAGCTCGAGTCCCAATCATTGAGTACATAACGGATCCCACTACACTTGCATAAGGCACTGTTTTTATAAACTCTGCTTGATCGTCCAGTTCCTCATCAGTCGCAACCTTCAGTTTGAAATGAACTCCCAGTGGTGTAGTAACTCCCTTTGACTGTTCCATGTTAAAAGATTTCAGAACCTTGTCTAGATACTGCTCTTGTGATAGTTCCAGAACCCCTATCTGTCTGTTTCTCTTGATTTCCATACCCAAAATCTTCTTAGCTTCTCCCATATCCTTAATCTCAAACTCTGATTTCAGTAGCTCCTTAAGAGAATTGATTTTCTCTTTATCCTTGCAAGTTATGAGGATATCATCTACGTACAGTAACATGTAGATGTATAATCCATCATCAAGCTTCTGAAAATAGATGCAGTAATCATATCTGCTTCTCAAATATCCTGAGTTGAGCATGAATGAATCAATCTTTTGATTTCATTGCCTTGGAGATTGTTTTATACCGTATAGATACTTCTTTAGGAGACACACCATATTAGACCATTTCTCTGTTTCGTAACCCTCTGGTTGCTCCATCAGAATGTGTTCTTCTAAGTTTCCATGAAGGAAGGCTGTTTTGACGTCCATCTGCTCCAGTTCCATATCATGCTCAACCACAAAGGATAAAATCAGCCTGATTAAGACATGTTTAACTACAGGGGAAAATATCTCCTGGTAGTCAATTCCTTCCCTCTGTGAATAACCTTTTGCAACCAGCCTCGCCTTGAATCTTGGTTCTTCAGCTTCCTATATCCATGGTTTTCTCTTGTAGACCCACTTACAACCGATCACTCTCTTGTCTTTAGGTCTCTTTATCAGTTCAAAAGTCTTGTTCTTGATCTGAGACTGCATTTCTTCATTCATTGCAGAATCCCACTTGGCCCAATCTCGACCTCTCATTGCTTCTTGATAACAACTTGGCTCAGGCGATCCACCATCTTCTGCTACCATTAATGCAAAACCAAAAATGTTTGAGTCATCATACTTTGGAGGAGGTCTGATAGTTCTCCGTGGTCTATCTCTTGCAAGTAGATAGTTCTCCAAAGGTTCATTGTCGATTCCATCATCTTCTGACTCAGAACTCTCATCTTCTTATTCTTGAACCGTGCTTTGCTTTTCTTGACTCTTCCTCTGTTGATTTTCACTTCTAGTTATGTCTCCACCTAGATCAATATGGTTTGATCTTTCACTATCGCTTAATAAGTCAAAGACTGCAAAGTCTTTCTCTCCAGCTTCTTCTGAGTTTTCTTTTAGATGTTTATACATATGTTCTTCATGAAAGATAACATCTCGACTTATCATGCACTTCTTGTCTTCAGAAACCCAAAACTTGTAACCTTTTACCCCTGGTGGATATCCGATGAAAACAGCTTTCTTATCCCTGGGGTTTAGCTTGCCTTGGTCATAGTGGATGTATGCAACAGCTCCAAAGACTCTTAAGTCTTCATATTTGGGTCTTGATCCCATCCACATCTCTTATGGTACCTCAAAACCCAATGCAGACGATGGTGAGTGATTTATCTGATGAACTGCAGTACTTGCAGCTTCAGCCCAAAAGCTTTTTGGAAGACCAAACTCACTCAAGATACTCCTGACCTTCTCTATGATCGTTCTGTTCATCCTTTCTGCAATTCCATTCTGATGTGGTGTGTAAGCACATGTCTTGTGTCTTACAACTCCTTCTTCTTTGCAGAAATCTTCAAACTCCTTATTACAGTATTCAAGACCATTGTCAGTCCTCAGAGTCTTTATCTTCTTTCCCTCTTGATTCTCCACCATTCGTTTCCATTCCACAAACTTTCCAAAGGCTTCATTTTTTTTTCAGGAAGTAGATCCACGTCTTTTTAGAGAAATCATCAATGAAAGAGATAAAGTACTGACATTTACTGAGTGAAAGGGGAACATTTGGTGATCCCCATAGGTCTGAATGGGTGTAGTCCAGCTTGCTTTTGGTGTTGAGTTTGGATGTTCCAAAACTCACTCTGTGTGCTTTCCCGTATACACAGTTTTCACAAAACTCCATGTCTGAAACTTTGTTCTTGTCCATATAGCCTTTTCTGAGCAAAGCTTGTAACCCTTTCTGACTCATATGCCCCAGCCTTCGATGCCATAGCTTAGTCTCATCTCTCTGCTCTTCCGATATGTTTACTTCTCCTGCAATGACGGTTCCACTCAGGACATACAGGGTATTTGTCTTCTTACCTTTTAGGAGAGTTATGCATCCTTTGTTTACTCTTAAGACTCCATCTCTTGATTGGAACCAGCAACCTTGATCTTTTAGTGTCCCAAGAGAGATCAAGTTCTTCAACATAGATGGAACATATCTGACATTAGTGAGAAGAACAGTTGTTCTATCATCATTCTTGACTCTTATGTTGCCAATACCTTTAACTTCTGAATAGGTGTCATTAGCCATCCTGACTTTTCCACTGTTTTATTCATCTAACTTGATGAACCAATCTTTTCTCGGAGTCTTGTGGAAAGATCATCCAGTGTCCATAACCCAAGCATCTGAGAAATTTCCAGAGAAAGAGAATAGAGCTTCTGAAACCATTAGAGCCGCAACATCATTTGCTTGACCCATCACATTTGACGACTCTCCACCTTGAAATGATGAATATTTTCTATTTCTCTCTTTCCAGACTTGACACTGCTTCTTGAAGTGTCCCTCTTTGCCACAGATCCAACACTCTCTCTTTCCCTTTTCTCTTGACTTGGATCTGTTTCTCAGCTTGTTGTTTTCTGGTTTGGACCTTTTGTCTATTCTTCCTCTCATATCTTTCACATACAAAGCTTCTATAACATTCTTGTTCTTCTTACCACTCTGTCCAAACTCAAGTTGCTTTGAGTGTATGGCGCCTATGACATCATCAAGTGAAAGCGTGTCTTTGCTGTACTTCAAGGTGTCTTTGAGATGATCAAAGGCGTTAGGCAGGGACATGAGTAGGATGATGGCTTGGTCTTCATCTGATATGGTGACGTTCACATGCTCTAGATCTTCTATAAGGTTAAGCAAATCGTCGGTTCCCTCCTCTATTGAAGAAGACTATGAAATCTTGTAGCTGTAGAGTTTCTGCTTCAGGTAGATGCGGTTGGGAAGAGCTTTCGACATGTAGACTTGATCCAGAAGGTTCAACATACCAGCTGTTGTCTTCTCCTTAATGATCTTTCTTAGGACATGATCTCCAACACTGAGAATGATGGTAGATCTGGCCTTTCTTCTCTTTTCTTCTGACTGCAAGTCCTTTAAAGCTTCCTCCTTTGTTTTCTCAGGACTTGGAGTCGAGACTTCTTCTTCTTCTTGTTCCACTACGCTTCTTGCTCTCTTTTGTTTTTCCAATCATTCCCCTTCTTCCTGTATACCTTATAGAAGACCAAGGATCTCAAGGTGAGCCAAGATCTTCTCTTTCCAGAGAGTATAGTCTCCTCTTCCATCGAATTTTTATAACTCCATTTTTCCTATAGTCATCTTCTACAAGACTGACGGCCCTCAAACATGTCTCTGATACTGGTCTGTTGGGATTTAGCTCGGTTTGATGGTGCTTGGAAGCTGGTTTGATTCTGGTTTGTGGAAAAACAGTAAAACAGAGCAACGTAAAACAGAGTAAGAGCACACACACAATTAACGAGTTCACGCCCTTAAACTTGGGTCGCTACGTCTCGCCGGAAACTTGTTCCGGGAATCCACTAGAATCAATGTACTTTGAGGTTACAAAGGTATAGTCTTTTGGCTCTCTCTCTCTCTCTCTCTCTCTCACGTTCTTGCTTGCAGCTCTCTCTCTTCTCTTGTACATATATATACTTTCAGAAGAGATAAGACACTTTGAAATCTTGCTAGCGAGTTAGTCCAAAACATCTGAGCCATCACGTGGAAGGGAGTCTCTGCAATAGCCGCCTGCAACTCCCTTTTGTCGCCAAGTCTTCTAGTCTTTCCTCATTTGATCACCACTTCACTCTAATGCCTTTAATCTGTTCATAAAAGTGTGTCTTGACTTTTGTAGAATCTTCTTTTGCGTCTAGAGTCTTTCATAGGTTTTGAATGCTCTGAATAAAACTTCTGTTTCTTTACTGTGGTTATTTGTTTTACTTAACTGGCATTAGATAACCCTTTAGGAGATCAGAAGGCAAACCAACATTAACATATAACAAAAGTTACCTGAAAAGGTCAATAACCGTAATGTGTGTAATAGATATACGCGAATGATGCTTCAAATGCAATTAAAGTGGGATCACATATTTACACACATATATATATACACTATAGTATTGGCATTTTTCAGCGAACTCTTGGTTTAGTGATTGAAAATTTACCATGTAGCTCGAGTTAATTAATGGTTGGAAAATTTTCCAATGCGAATTAATCATTGTTAATTACTATAGACGCATTAAACTACAATAATATCCAGCTTTTTCACGACTTTTATTGGGATTTTTTGGTTGTATATTAAAAAAAAACTTTTATATACTCCTTCCGTTTCAAATCAATAAATATTTTGGACAAAAAAATTGTTTTAAAAAGATAGATTTTTTAGGTTTTATATGTATATTTTTTTTTGTTGAAATGTAATATTAATTGATCAACAAACGAAAATAAGTACATGAGTTTTAAAAATCGAAATCGAAGGAAAAAATAGAGCATGAAGCTTTAGAAACAGAGCATTACATCAGCTCGAAATAGAAGAAGAAGAAGAGGCTACCCCGCTCAAGCTGGGAGAGTGCAGATTGCCCTCCAACGGAAGAGAATGGGGCTTGTGTCGTCATTTTTGTATAAAGAACGAAGTCGAAAACAGATGTCGTTTTATCTGAAAAATAATTAATAATGATAAATTGTAAATATTAAGAAAATTAATTGGAGTTATTGAAATGTTATTGGTTTAAAGTTAGTGAAATTTATTAATCACAAAAAATAATGCATTTAATAATCAAAATTAATTTCTTTTATTAATATGTGTGTTTTTCTAAAATATATATTATATTGAAAGGAGGGAGTATAGTATTCTTGCCTAGGCAATAGGCATTATATATATTGGACTTGGCATCAAGTTTGATATTAACGTGTTTGGATCTGAGAAGATGGAACAACATACATATGCAGCCCACATGATTTTATAACTTTTTCGGAAATTTATTTATTTTTCAATATTTTCTATGCATTTTGGCACTATACCGTACTTAGAAAAAACGGAAATATTTTATTTTATTTGTAAAGGATAAGATAACTTAAACTAAAAGTAACAGGAGAACTAGTAGAAGAGGTAAAAGCTACCGAGAAAATATTCTAGAAACGGCCGCATAATTTCATACTTACAAAATACGGAAATATTATATATTATTATTTTTTGGGTAAAGGATACGATAACTTTATATTTTGAAAGATACAGAGAAAACTATTATAGTTACGGCCGCATAATATCATATCCCTATGTATTTGCATTGACGAAATTGCCCCTCCGGTAATCTCGGTGAAACATCAAAATCACTCTTTTTGTAAAGGAACTGAAAAAACTGGAATTTTTGTAGAGAAAATTATCAAAAACAAGTATAAGTTTTCAAATTTTAGCAATTCAAAACATCAACTATCAATTTAAATTATTAAATTTTGTTGATTTTAAATCACAAATTTTTGTAATTGATTTTAATTATGTTAACAAACGGAACGGATAAAACAAACAAAATCAAAAAACATATCTAAATCACGATTAAATGATCCGAATCAACAAAAATTTATGATTTAAATTTAAAATTAACAAAAATTAATAATTTAAATTATCTAGGCAATAATTCTTCATGCTAAAATTTGAAAAATCATGTTTTTTTCAAACAATTTTCCCAATCTTCATATAATAAACCCATGAATTACGCTTACATTAAATTCCAAACCGAAGCAATTTCCATAAATCTTCACAAGAGTTTCAACCGTTTTTAAAAAAAAACCGGCGAAAAAATTAGGAAATAAAAAAATCAGAAAAGAAAATCCCTAAATTGTCGCACATCTTTCCCTTTGGATTTCAATTTTCATCATCATCATCATCATCATCATCAAACGAATCCAGAGAAAAAAAAAATTATATAACTATTTACATCAACAACGACGAAGTATTAACTCTGTATCTGAACAAAAAAACAACCAGATCCATCTCTCTAACTAGCAAGATTCCTCTAAAGCTTCGTGTGTTGGTCAAATCGTCTCGTCGCCGATTAGATCTTGGAGGTCACTTGGCACCGCTAATCCAAGACGAAGCGACTCCATTATGCGCTCGAAGACCAGCACGTGGCAAGGGATTTGTAGGACTCCTTTTTGTTCGTATCCGTACTCCTGAGCCGATCGGTTCAACAAACCGATGAAAACCGGGTGGTTAAGTAGCTCCGCGCTCACAACGAACCTCTCCATCTCGTCTCCGACGTACACCGGCACGTGTCCTTCAGGAACCGAAGTTGTATGCTTCTTTGCGCGGCGAGATACCGATGAACGGAGGAACGACTCGGAACGGCGGCTCGTTCGCTGCGAATCGGACCGGAGGAGACTGTACTGAGCGGAGTCAGCTACGCGGGAGAGACGGCGGATCAGATGCTTCATCTTCGTCTTGTGATTTGAGAGAGAGAGAGAGAGAGAGATAACTTGCAGAGTGCTTTGATTGGAATTTTTTATTTGTGAAGGAGAGTGAGGGAAAGGTTCAGATTTTATATAGAAGCGAGGGTAGTTTTGGAATTTTGTGTTAAAATAAAGTCGGTACGGGGAAGGAGTACTTGCCAGGTACACTTACACGTAAATTTTCGACTGACTTAAAAAAAAAAAAATTCTCAATTTTAAAACAAAAGAAAAAAAACTTTGATTTTAAATAAAAATGATAACAGTTCACAAAACCAAAAAAAAAAAAAAAAAGGAAAAACGATTGATTTAAATCTTAGTTCTTTAATTTTTATTTGATTAAAGGATATAACTGTTTGGATTTCTTTTTCTTTTTTTTGTATAACTGTTTGGATTTCATTAACCATATATACGACGACTGACTTTAATTACAAAAGTCCAATTGTAAACAAAAAAGGAAAAAACATATTTGCCTATTATTTAAATTATTGTTCCATGATTTTTTTATTCTCTTAGATAACTGTTTGGATTTCAATAACTATAAACATGCATTATCTTAATCTGGGTATATTAAAATATTTAGTGATATTACTAAGTATTCTGAATAATAGGATTAATTAAAGATACCAATTAATTAAGCTTGGTTATTCTATCAGTTATTAGAAATATTAAATATATAAGGGGCAAGAGATATATCGCATCGTTGTTCCATATATTCATTAATAAACTAAGAAAAATTTATGAAATGTTGTAAGGAAAAAATTAATATGGTCTCTAATCTTAAAAACATACATTTATCATTGATCATAGTTTTGTGTCTGTTAATTATAGTATTACAAGCTCTACAGAACCATTGAACTATATGATATATAGATTTCCGTCAGGTCATCATCATTCCACGTATATATATTATATATACATCATCATAAAGTTTCTATGTTGTCTCTCTTATCATCCAAAAACCTTGTTCGTCTCCTTCTTGTAATACACCAACTCTACTGTACCGACTCATGTTTCGCCACCGCCATGACCGCCTTTGAACTTTTCTTCGCATTAGAAATGGAATCGGAACTTCTCTTTCGTTTAAGCGTGTAGGCACCATGTTAAATCGGAACTTCTCTTACAAATATTATAGCAATATTATTTGTAACTATCCGTTTCTATAAGGGACCCCTTTCTATAATAATTATAATAAAAATCAAATATACTACTGTTTATTGTCATGATCGATCATAACAATATTGTGTCATTCATTTAATCGATTCTATATTCTATGTGTCCACAATCATAGCAATATTAATTTTTTTTTTTATCGGTTACATGAATTCTATTATAATTTGGTTAATGATTTATCATGGTCTAACCTTCAAATTTTGTTTGTTAGGAGTAAATGAAGCCTTTAAAATCTGGTAACAGGTTAACAAAGTCTACTATATATGCTGGATTTTAAATAAATCAAACATGCTGAAATTACCAAGGGTGAATAACTAATTATTCTGAATGTGGAAAAAAAAAGAAAAAAAAAGAAAATGTCGAGCTTCAACTTATGTTGACTCCCCCCCAACAATACATAGAGGCTTCTAGAATTTGGACCAAGTGATTAAATATGAACCATTTGTGTAATATTATGAATTGTCTTTGAAAGTCAGATTATACAAATAGGTCTATACTCACCCTCAACGACTTAAAAGATTTCATTATTCATTTTGTTTTCTTCTGATCATATTCAGTCCCTCACGTCACGTACCATCTTTGAAAACTAAAACAAGCTTAAGAACATTTGCAATGGAGTGTTCATTATTAAAAAAAAAAAATATTAAAAAGAGAAGATAGAGAGTGTAGAGAAAATTTTCTATGGATGTTTCACCAATGTTGAGACATTCTCCTCACACATGTAACTTTTTGATTACATCCTCTCACCAATGCTGATGTTCTAGGTTACTTGAAAGTTTCTATTTTGTGTAATAAATATATATATATAGTTTTTTTAAATCCAATTAATCAATCACTGTACTGTCTATTATTTTCAGATCATAACTAATAAAAAAACTAACAAATCACGTCTTCATGGTGTAAGCATAATAAACCTATCACTTTCACAATATAAACCCAAGCCACTCAAGGACATAATTGTGATAATTAATGCAAAGACTACGTACAATATAGTTACGTCTTGATTGAACCAAACTATATATAAAGAAGTGATATTTTACAATGGGTGGCACGAATTACTGTTGATAATAGATAACCTGTACCCCTTTAATAGAAGCATCCGACTATGCAATTTACTCAAACCTACCACCGGGATGAAGTGGACTAGTGGTTACACTACAAGAAAACATACCGATTTCCGATCAAATTTTTGACTAACTTAAAATGGTCGGAAATTCCCAACCACATACCGACGAAATTCCGATGAAAAGAGAGCCGTCGGAAGTTGGTCGGTAATTCCCGACCATTTTCAGTTGGTCGGAAATTTAGTTGGAAATCTCAACCGATTTCCGACGATTTCGAGACTGATTGACAATCGTCGGATATTGGTCGGTATTTCAGACCGAATCCCGACTGTTTTCTGACGGGATATATACGTTGATATATCCGTTGCATTAGCCGTTTATAGCCGTTGGCGAATATTAATATGGTCGGAAATTGGTCGGAAATTGGGTTGAATTTCCGACCAATTTCCGACCATTATATAATCCGACCAATTTCCGACGAAATATACGTTAATATGCCTGTTGCACAAAATTTGTAACAATTTTCTTTTTTATGCAACTTTGTATAAATTTGTTGCAAGGCATTTAAAATATATATATATATATATATATATCTAATTCCGACTGGTTTCTGACCGGATACCTTGATCGGTCGGAATATGGTCGGAAATTTAACTTCATACTCACAATAAATGTGCTAAAATTATCAATAAACGTGCTAAAATTATCAAAGAACGTGTGGTTTATTAGTTGGTCTGAATGTGGTCGGAATTCCTGGTAAATTCCGACCAAATTCCGACTATTTGAGGTTCCAAAACCTCAAACGGCATAAATTTGATTTAGACTATGTTTAATATGGTTAGATATGATCTTTTGAAAGAATTCAATGTCCATATACCTTAAGTAAAACAATTTTGGGGCATATAATAAAAAACCTACAAGAAACCGAAAAGTATAAGTATAAGGTCAATGTTTCGTTATGAAAGGTTTAACTCAATCTACTTTCAATTTATAAAAACATCATATACTCTATTAAATTTTTATTTTGTCATATATTTGTTAGACATAAGATGTTTACATGTTTTTTAAACAGTATACAGTTTGTAAATTAAGAATTTTAAACCCTATATGGTCGGTAATTCTAGGAATTACCGACCAATTTCCGACCAATATGAATAAATGGTCGGAAATTGGTCGGAAATTACAAGGAAATTCTAAAGTTTTATGTTGGATTTATAAACCCTAAACCCCATATGAAATACTAATTTTTATAAATTTCAAAGTTTAATGTTGGATTTATAAATACTTAGCATTAATAAACCCTAAACCCTATTTGGTCGAAAATTGGTGGGAATTTCCAAGGAATTACCGACCAATTTCCGACCGATATGAGCATTTCAGAAAAAATGCTAAGTGTTTATAAATCCAACACCCAATCGTAAAAAAATGCAAAGTGTTTACAATTTTTTGTAAATTTCAAATAGGGGTTAGTGTTTAGAATTTCAAATACTAAGTGTTTAAAATTTTAAACCCTAACCCTATATGGTCGGAATTTAGTCGGAAAAGCTTAGGAATTTCCGACCAATTTCCGACCAATATGAATAAATGGTCGGAAATTGGTCGGAAATTTACAAATTCTAAAGTTTTCTTGGATTTATAAACCCTAAACCCTATATGAAATACTAATTTTTATAAATTTCAAAGTTTTATGTTGGATTTATAAACACTTAACATTTATACACTCTAAACCCTATATGGTCGGAAATTGGTCGGAAATTAGAATTTCTGACCAATTTCCGACCAACCCCAAAAAAAACCCGGGAAACCTTATCGCGAAATGAAAAGTGAGGCGGTTTATTTTTTTTCATATACCGACCGATTTCCGACCGTATGGGTTGGTCTGAAATAAATAGATCTAAAACCCAGATTTTTCTTCTTCTTCCTCACTTCTCGTCTCTTCGTCTCTTCTCTTCGTCTCTCTCTCTCTCCGGCGATTCTCCCTCCGCTGTCTGCTCTCACCGCCGCCGTTCTCTTGTCACGGTAAGTCTTCTCTCCCTCTTCTCTTCCTCTTCTCCTCTTCTCTTCTCCTCTTCTCTTCCTCTCTTCTCTTATACTCACGGTAATTTTTTTTTTTTTTGTAAATTAGGTCTTCACGGAGCCGCCATCCGCCGGAGAATTCTGTCCTCCTCTGCCGCCTCCTTCATCTATCACCATGTAAGCCATGCATATGGATGTTAGTTGTTAGGATTTGTTGGTTTTGTGAGATTTGTAGTTAGATTAGTTAGATTTGTGGTTAGATTTGTTGTTAGATTTGAGTTGAGATTTGAGTTTAGGTTAGATTTGTTTATGTTTTGTTAGATTTGTTTAATTTTAATCTTTGCTTTGAATATTTATATAAAACTTGATTAATTTTATAATTTTCATAAGATTTTTTTTTAGGTTCATTATTAAACCTATGAAAAAATCGTTTTTTAGATTAAAAAAAACAAAAATATATTTTTTAAATTTTATAAAAATCGTTTTTAGCATTTTTTGAAAAGAATAATTTTTTATTTGTTATTTAAAACGTTTGAAAAGAATAATTCATTCGTTTTTTATGCATAAAAATCGTTTTATGAATTTTTATTATTTTTATAAAACCGTTTCGAGAATTTTCATAAATTTTTCGGATTTTTTGAAATATATCGTGTTTTTGTAACTTTTTCCGGTTTTTGGTATTTTTTGCGTTTTTGTGAATATTTTGTGGTTTTTGGTATTTTTTTGTGAATATTTTCCGGTTTTAGGTATTTTTTCGTCTTTTTGTGAATATTTTCCGGTTTTGGTATTTTTTCCCGTTTTATTTCTAGTTTGTGTTTGCGTTTAATATCTAACTAAGTTTGCGTTTTTTTTGTAGGACGTACGAGGGTTTCGCGAACATGCATCTCGGTGGTTCGCCTCGAGAGATGCAACCACCTAGACATAGCGGTGGTTCGAGTCGAGGCACACAACCACCAAGTCCCAAGAGTCACAAGGCGACTCCTCCTCTTCGTTCGAGCTGCCGCGGGAAGAGGTCAACTGTCTCCTTATGAACGTAAGTTTTTTTTTTCTTATACTTTTACATTATAAAATTATAATGTTCTAATTTATTTATATTTTCTACATGAATTTCTCCTTGATAAAAAAGGGAGGCGTTGCGGCGGTTTGGGGTCGATCCCGTTTATGGACGACATGACTTCTTCGGGTTCTTTTTTCTCCGAAGATATCATCCAGCAGAATGAAGAACTGAAGTCCAAAGTAGACGCTTTAGAGGCGGCGAAAGCGGACACCGAGTTCAAGTTAGGTGCCACGCAAGAGAATATTTCGGAGGCGAGGACGGATATCGCTAGCATGTCGATCGGCTTGGATGAGAGCGAAGTTCCCGGATTTCCCGGGAACGGGATCGGGATCCGCAAATGTTTAATATGTTTAATGTTTTAAAAACACTTTATGTTATTTTATTTTCAAAACTATTTTATTTTAGAATATTTTAATGTTTAATATTAATTTTAATTTTCATTTTCGAATTAATTAAATTAAATTAAATTAATTAATCAAAATTCAAAAAATTTCAAAATAATTTTGAATTTCAGTATTTCAAGTTGGTCGGAATTTGGTTGGGATTTAGGTTGGTCGGAATTTAGGGTGGTCGGAATTTGGTCGGAAACCGTCGGGTATGCGGATGGTCGGTGTTTGGTCGGAAAAAAGTTAGTCAGACTGTTGTCGGTAACTCGTCGGGTATTACCCGACGCTTTATAACGTCGGTATTTGGTCGGGAAAATAATGGTCGGTAATCCGTCGGAAATTCCAGACCAATTTCCGACCAATATTGATTTCTGACGCAATAGTCCCGACGAGCCAAATCGGTCGGAAATTGGTCGGAAAAGCCATTTTCCGACGGTTTTCTGACCGATATGGCCGTCGAAAATCGGCTGTTTTCTTGTAGTATAAGGCCAGAGATGGTTAGGCCCTAGATCTGAACCACTCCTAATTAACAAAAAAAAATATATATATATATATATTATCCAAACCTGTAATTATGAGCAATTAATTATAGGTTTCTGATTAGGTATGTTAAGCGGGTTGGATCCACTCCGTCTGACCCGATCCGTCGCGGGTTTGTTTTTTTTTTACCCGTTAGACCCGCGAATTGTATATAGTAAATATGCACTCGTGCCGCATTAGTCAACTGGATAACCCACGGGTTATGAAAAAAAAAATCATGTTGAAAAAAAAAACGAGATTTGCTGAGAGAGGGAGGTGAGAGAAATCAGCGAGATCCCGACATGCGGCGACGCCAGAGAGGGAAAGAGAGAGAGAGAGTCTGAGAGAGGGAGGTGAGAGTCTTAGAGAAAGAGAAGGAGGTGAGAGTATGAGAGTAGAGGGAGACGGAGAAGAGAGTCTCGAAAAGAGGGAGGCCATAAAAAAGTAGATCTAGGGTTTTTTATAAAAAAATGTGTATGTGGGTAATCCGCAAATCCGCGATTCCAAAACTTTAAACCTTCACCGCTCCGCATTTTAAGACACTCGACCTGCACTCACCCTATATTTTTAAACAAAAAATTTATTGATACGCACCCGATCCACGACGGGTTAAACGAGGCGGGACCCACGATTAATGACTCAAATTGACAGATGCGACTTTAAAAACTGATATTGCCCAAATCAAATATATATGCAATGCAGTTTTGTGACTTTTACATATACAATATAAATTTTATAAATTAATATTCGATAAATTAATAAATACTATAAATTAATTAAAAAATATGGTTTCGAGTTTGACCAGTTCAAAATATAACACAATTCCATAAGTTAATAATATTAGAATTTTAATAAATTTCTTATGTAAATATTTGACCCCATTAATATCATAAATTAGAATTATTATATTAAATACTTATACAAACATATAACTAAGATAATGTACTAAAATATGAATCTAGTGCTGTTTTTTGTTTTAAATCTTTCTAGAACTCATCTTTAATTTTAGAAGGAAATTTTAGATGATTCTAAACTTTAAAGAAATTTTCTTTCTAAATAATGATAATTATATTATTATTGTTTATATGAAATCCATAAATTAGTAACTCTATAAATTAATAAAATATCAAAGTCAACAATATTAATTTATAGAGTTTCTACTATATATCTTCCCATTCTATTATTCTTAAAATAGATTGGAGCATGGAGTTATCAGTATTATACAGTGTCATAGTAATGCCGTGCGTGAATATCGTGAAGGACCATCACCATGTGTGTGTGTGTTAGAGAGAGAAAAAGTAAAGCAGAATTGTTGTATAGGATCATTCTCCATTCTGTAAAGATTAGAACTTTAAAAGACAAGGATATGATGTGACCTAATTTTCCCTGGTTATCAAAAGTGTCTGTCCCCTTACTCAACTTGGGGGTTGCAACTTTAGACCCCTTTAATCTCATAGCTTTATTGTAAATTATACGTAACTATACCAAAAATGGATTAATCACTAAAGTAGTCTCGTACTACAGTTATAAATATATTACATACTGCCATGCATCTTTGGTATGCCTCGTCCAATGTAGAAATTTTGAATTCCCACTTAGTTTTAAGTTTTGCCACAATTATAATTTTAACTCGATGATACATAGATTAGATTCCAATATATAGATTAGTTTAGCTTGTAAAATATATTAATTAAAAAGGAAACAATAAAAGCAATATTAAGTCGGATGGAGGCTGTGGCTACAAAATTATAACAAGCTCTCAAGTAGTTGATTCCTTTACGACTCATTCTGAAAATTCCTTTGGAACTCCTATGTTTCGTAATATTTTTGATTCAGTCTCTTGAGGACTTGGAAATGCTCAACCCATCACGTAGTTGTCATTTTCCATACGATCACTGATTATAGTTTAGATTGAGAGAGCCTTTTTCAGTCAAATTATAAACTGATTTTCCAATCGAAAAACAACCGCTTGAATCATGCAGTACTTAATAATTAGTTATATCCGTTGTATTTTTCCTAGTCCAATAGAAAACTTAAAGCTGTTTTATTTTTTCATTATGCAATTAATCGGTTATATTTATGATGGTATTTGGGTTGTGTATTCAGTCTAATGTTTGGGAAGATTTAGAAAAATTTGAGTTTTTATAAGTTTTTCGAATGATTTGAATGAATTACGTAAATTGTTATGATTTGTTTTTAAATTTTTATGAATTCTCAGTTAAAACTATGAGATTCAAACTTTTATATTTGTAACTAAAAATCTCTATCAAAATATTTTCAAATTAGTTAAAATCAACTATTTAAAATATTTACAATAATAGTGGATCTGAAAGTTCAATTACAAATCACTAATTTAATAACATGAAATTTTTAAAAATCTTTTTAAAATTAATGCTTGAATAACATATGATTTGTGATTATAATACAAATCACTCCAAATGTTAGATTTGAATACACCCATGCGATATTTTGGTTAATAGTTAAGTATTACGTATGAAATCGAATAAATAATCAAACATAAACAGATAGATATAAAATGTATTAAAGATATGCAAAGAACAAGCATCTGATGCTACTACAAAGTAAGAGATAAAAAAAAGATGTGATTAAGAAATATCAAGACAGATAATCAAGCGTATTAGTTTAAGCAAAAACAGAGAGGAGAGAATATTCCTCCAACGGCAAAGGTTTATAAGGAGGCATTCCCTCCAATCATTGAGATACGCGCTTGTAACTTCACTCTGGTTGGTTAGCTGTAACGCGGTACGCGCTATTGCATCATTAATGTATATGTCACCGCTTTCGATATTTATTCATACACTTAGCTCCATGCCTCCCTCCGATTTTTTTCTTTTTTAAATATAAACTAATTACTTGCTGTAGGATGTCCTTTGCTAATATTAATAGTGTCATGAATGCCAAATTTCATAGTTGGATATGGTCTCTTCATAGTATGGTTAGGTTAAGAGTATAAAAAGTAATTTTTTTATGTGGGTGGAACGAATATCATAGGAACTATCAATCGTCTTCTGGCTTGGTTTTCTTTAAGATTTTTTTCGTCTGAACTTTTGAAGGCCTTAGATGATCTTTCAGATTGGGACATTTGTCTTGAAGTCCCAAAAACTAACAAATGAGCAATTTTGCTTGCTCAGAGTGTCACGATCGAGGATCGTTACCAATCATATGTAGCCATTGGCTACCCTTTTTGGTTACATGAGCTATGTTTATGGGAAAGCTCCTTTGTCTATGTATAGATGTGTTCGATGTGCTTTGATTGTAATGATCCTGATCTTTTGTTGTATGGTCTTTTGTTCTAATATATAAAGCATTTCAGATGAAAAAAAAACTCTAATTTTATCTTTTAGATGTGATTTATTCGTTTTACGGAATATATATATATATATATATATATACACGGCTAAATTTACATCAATTCGTAAACATATAGAGGTTGGAAGTGGGTTGTGCATCTCTTTTAAGGCCCTTCATAAATTCAGATTGATCCTCTAGATGTTCGGCCCTTCATAAGCTTTTGCACACGGCGGCTAGGTTATCGCCCCCAAATTATTCAGACGCCAATTACTATATTAATCAGATTATACATATTCTTAAACCATCGTATTAACCTTAGTATAAATAATGATGTATATTCATTATGAACGAGGTTTGTAATTTGAAATAAATGTTCCGACAATAAAAGTCGATTTTAAATCACTGATCTACTATGTTAATATTTCGATCGATCTATTTTGTTATTGTATCAATCGACGTACTTTATTATTTGATATTACTGACCTACGATATTAAATATAATCGAAGTTTTTCGAACCTTTATATTTGATTTCCTATATATGTTATTAGGTTACCCTAATCGATACAATAATAGACTGTCGTAATTCGTAAAAAAATTAATCAAATTGGTAGATAGAAGAAGACTGAAGTAAATAAATAATTAAAGGAGTGGTGGAATTGTTGGAGTCACGTGAAAGGAGTTTTGGGGAATTAATTGGATTAAATGGATAAATATCCGTACGGTGCAGTCGTACAGGATAACCTACCCACACCCACCTCTTTTTTTCTCTCTCTTACGTGTCATACCGTACAAACTAACGTGACTTTTCTTTATCAATTCAATTAATGGAATAAAAAATTAATTAAAAGAGACAAAAGTGTGGGACCTATTCTCCACTATCACAGTTGCCCGTTACACGCCGTTTGGCTTCTCTCTCTCCCCTTCTCTTTCATTTTTTGTTTTTTCCGATTTTATTTCTTAATACATACTGTATTTAGTTAATGTCAAAAATACTAGTTTTTTTTTTCTTTTATATTTTGTTTCTTTAGTCATCATCAATTGTCGGCTAAAAAAATGTCTGATAAAAAAAACCATCGTATACATACTCTGTGAGGAAAAAAATCAAAAAATCAAAAAATCAAAAACTATCGTATACTCCTGGTTAAGTTTCTTTCGTTATCACATTGGTCTGACGGAACAACGGAAATCATATTCGAAGTGTTTTGAATGTTTGAGGGAAAGAAGCTTTGTTTATGACGAATTGTTTTGAATGTTCTGAAAACTAATTCTCAAAAATGTCAATTTCAAATCCTTTAGCTATAGATTCTCAGTTTGCAATTTCTACTTTACAAAAACCAAAAAACCAAAAAAATAGTTCCGATATAAATTCTCTTTACGAAATAGAATATGTTCCAGGCGATCGTCTGCCTGAAACAACACTTCCACTGGTGAATCCATACGAGTTCTTTGCCAGAAAACCCAGTGTTTTCTCGATAAAGAACGTCCGTGAGCTCATACAACCTTCGGCAAGCCGAAGAGTCCGGGAATACGTTCAATCCAGCAAGTTCTCATCTTGCCAAGTCCCAGCCACGGAAGAGGAGCAATTCATTTCTCTCAACATCCCAGAAGTGCTTCCACGATTATGGCGTCAACAAGGATACACCCATCTCCACTTTGGAGTGGTGCGTATCGGGCTAACCCTACACGCCCGTAAAGGTCTGCCGGTTATCGCAAGAATCGCTCTAGTCGACTCTCGGCTAAAGTCATATCAACAGGCCTGCATCGGTACGGTTCAGACAACATTAAACGCCGGAACAGTATTCATAACGCTGTTTCCCAACTTCAACGTCTCTTTGCAAGATCCGAACCTACTCAAGACGCTCAAGGTCCAGCTTCAGCTGATCGGACTTCCTATGCAAGAGAAGAGTGTTATCGCAACACTGCATCACCAAATTGTATATCGTGTTCAAGACCATGCTCTTGACCTCGTCCTACCCTCCTCTGACGAAGCGCTATATCTAGAAGTCACATCGGCTTCGCAAGCGCCAAGCACAACGCAAATTCCTCGACAGATCTCTCGAGAGGAATTGATAAAGAAAATACCAGAGTCATGGGTAACAAGCTATGAGAAGCTACATCAAGCGACTCAAGCACCGGTCCAAACATCCGAAGCCAGATTCCATTCGCGAAGTGATGGAACAACGGAAATCATATTCGACAAACCGAGATCTTCATCAGCTCGGAAACAACTGTTCACACAATTTGCAATCCAAATTGATGAACACGAATTCCACGGACCATACCGAGACCAAAATCCAAAGCCGGTCTCCTTCGGACAATACGGACAAGTCGTATATCCTTTCAAGGATGAAAACGGCCATCAATATTTTGATGTCTGTTCTTGCTCGGCTTGCACAGAAAATTATTATGAGTCCGATGACGAAATCCGCCAACGGCGCAGAAAGAAGAAGGATCCCCTGTACAAAAGATATCTAGACGGAGATCCTACAGTAGGTCCTCTCGGAGAAGGCAACGGAAGATACGACTTCATAGTCGAATACTCTAATCGAAAAGAGTCATCCGTGCCGGAAATAATGATGATGGAAGACGACATCTTTCCTCCACCAAAGGACTTCATCACCGACAACATATCCCACTCTCCAAAAGTACTTTCAAGTGCAATCAGTCCTTCAGGACCAAGTCAATTAAGTCAAGGAGAAAAGGTGCTCAATTGGCAAACGGAAAACGCCATGGCACAAAACCGACTGCTTACTACGATCAATCACAAAATCGATCAGTTTGCAGAATATTCGAAGAGATTGAGTGGTCTTCAAAACTCGATCTCAGAAATCGAGAGTCGGTTAAATACCCTCCACAAAGAGATGATGTCTATGGCCAAACATATGATGGTCAACACCACTCAATTTCAAGGCAAAGAAGCTGAGATGATCAATCTCAGGTTTCAACTAAAAGACCTTCAAAAGTGCCTCGAAAGTATGGTCCAGAACCAGCAAAGACCATACCATCCACATCTCGGAAGTATGTCATCAACGATGCCCATATACCCAGGATCGTACTCTCAAGGGTTTCTCTCAGGAGAACAATATGGGACGACAAGAAATCCAGTTCCTGGTTTCCTATCGTCTGATGAAGCGTTCACATCAAGATATGCTGTAACTCCTCCTGTCGGCGAGTTCAGACCACGACCCGTAAGGGCAAGAAGGCAAAAGGAATCTGAATTCCGTGTCAATCCAACAACGACTCATAGATCTGCCTCCTCACACTCTAGTCAAGAGTCTCCTGATCGCGATAGAAGAAAAGGAAAGGAGATAGGCATAATCGAGTCTACAGAGTCTACGGAGTTTACGATGTCTAGTCTGCTAAATCAACTAGCGGAACAAGACGAAAGAGCAAAAGAGCCAGAGTCCGCTCAATCGCAAATACCACCGGCAAAAACGTCTCATCCAACACCGGTGATTATTAACCTCTCAGATTCAAGCTCAAGTTCATCTTACAAGACAGACTCTGAAGATGAATCACTACCAAAGCAGTTTGCTATTGGAGAACCATCAAAGACAGAACCAGACATAGACGAAGTGTTCTCTGATGACGAGATGAATGGAACACCCATTCAAGAACAAGAAAGGCCAACGAAACAGTTCGCCTCAAAAGTCGTGACGTTTACGTTTGACGATATTCCCTTCGAAAGATGGAATGATCGCTTAGACGAATTCCACGCATGGATGAATTCTGAGGTTATCACATCAACCTCACACCTCGTCATACAACAATTCGCTGCACGGTTCTCAGGTGCACTCAAAGAATGGTGGAATTCGCTTGGCGAATACAGACAACAGCAAGTCTATCAGACCACCATACCATTACTACTCGGAGAAATTCATCGGGAATTCATAGGCACCCCGAAACACCTCAAAGATCAATTACAAGAGGATTTCTTCGCAGCAAAATGTTGTTCGCTTAAGAAGAGAGATCTTGCGAAACATTTCGAGCAACAAACACGGAGATACTATGCGCTAAACGGTCTCAATAACCCGAGCCTGAAGCAAGTCTACTTATCATCTATTGATGATTATCTGAGCCAACAAACAAAACTCAATATCAAAGAGCAAGGCCAGACAGTAGAAGAAATCTCCATCGGACAAATCCAACAATACGTCTTCAGGACGTTGGACAAACTATGCAAGCAAAAGGAATTCTGGACTGAGTTCATGGATAACTCAAAGCATTTATCCAAAGTCTGTGCAAGACCAGATTTGTCGATTAAATGTTCAAAGTCCAAGAAAGGCTGCATGTGTAAAGAAAAAGGCGAGGCTCGCCGTTCCAAAAAAGCAAATAAGTTCCGATTCAAGAAGTTCGGACGCAGACGGTTCTTCAGAAGGAAACAATCCTTCAAAAAGGAGACAAAGTGCTTTCTATGCAACAAAGAAGGGCACTTCGCCAAAAACTGTCCAAACAGTTCAAAGAAGAAAAGACAATATCTCATCAGCTCAATATCAAAGCTGGCAAAAGATATTGATCTTGACAATCACGATCTCGAATCGGTGTTGTCTTATGACAGCGACGAACAAGATGCCATTTGTGGCTACTCAGATTCTGACACCTCAGAATCCGACGATGAGGAAGAATGCTGTTTCAAGATTGCTCAAACGCCTCAACATGAAGAGATACAATCTCCTCACCTACCAGTGACAATCTTTGATCCTGCAAAGAAAGAGGAACCAGTCCATGCTATCGCTTTCATAGACACGGGAGCTCATACAACGATTATGAATCCCAAGGTACTTTCCTCTACCATGTGGCACCCGTACCAGCAAGAGTTCAGGGTAGCAAATTCAGGATCGTTATCAATCAAGCTCAAATCAAAGCCGATCACTATAGAGCTGTTTCCGGGTTGTCAAATAACTACGGAAGTCCTAGGGTCCTCCGCTCCTGGAAAGGATATTATTCTAGGATGGGACTCGTATTACGAGCTGAAGAAGAGCTTCGACATCTCAATCGAACCAAGAGGTATAAGATGGAAATCTTATTTCAAAGCGTTCACAACGATACCTAGAATGTTCGCGATTGAAGAGCTTCAGTCCCATGATTTCAACAAAATAAAAGAAGAAATCACTGCGAGTTCATGCGCAAACTCTCATACGGAGTTCCTACGTATATGCAAAAACCCACTGTGGTTAAACGAGGAATTCTTCGTGTCACTGCCATTCAAGGAGAATATCCACACGACACCTACAAAGGCAAGTCACGCAGGAATGCCCCCAGTGTTGCTCAAACAAGCAAACGAAGAATGTGACCAACTAGTCAGCCAAAAGGTGGTCTCACCAACAAATTCTCCGTGGGCATGCAAGGCATTTTATGTCAATAATAGAGCTGAACAAGCACGAGGAAAACTGAGGCTAGTCATTGACTATAAGCCGCTGAACCAGTACCTCCAAGATGTCAAGTTCCCATTGCCAAACAAAAGGGCGCTGTTTCAACATCTACAAGGTGCGACTCTGTTCTCAAAGTTCGACCTAAAATCCGGTTTCTGGCAAATCGGTATTGCACCAGAGGAAAGATACAAGACAGCTTTCTGTCTGCCCAACCGACATCTACAATGGAATGTCCTACCGTTCGGCCTCAAGACGGCGCCATCGCTATTCCAACAGGCTATGCTAAAGATATTCAAGCCCCTGCTTCATACAGCACTAATCTACATAGACGATATCCTTCTGTTCTCGTCAACTCACGAAGATCATGTTCGAACTCTACAACAGTTCCAGAACATCGTGAAGGATCATGGTATAATGCTATCGGCCCGAAAAATGATCATAGCCCAGCCCAACATCGATTTTCTTGGAATGGATATTGCTAATGGGCAATTCACCCCTCAGGCCCATCTAGCCACGACGCTTCTGGAGTTTCCAGACAGCGACCTCTCGAAGAGACAAGTCCAACAGTTCCTTGGGGTAATTAATTACCTCAGTGACTTTATTCCGCAATTGTCGCAGCTGACGCGTCCACTACAAAAGATGCTGTCCAAGAATCCTCCTTTATGGACTACCAGACAAACGGATGCAGTCAAAAGACTAAAGTTGGAGATAATAAAGCTGCCACCTTTAAAGATTCCCTGCGAAGGCACGCGTGTTCTACAAACAGACGCAAGTGATAAGTATTGGGGTTCAATACTGTTCGAAGAGATTGATGGGAAACGTCAAATCTGTGGATATAAAAGCGGACGCTTTAAAGATTCCGAACTCCACTATCACTCCACATTCAAAGAGATCTTAGCTGTAAAGAAGGCCATCGAGAAATTTGAGTTCCATTTGATTGGACACAAATTTCGCATCGAGATGGACATGTCATCCTTCCCGAAGATGTTACAATTCAAGCAAAAGATGGTCCCACATCAACAGTTGCTAAGATGGAGCGAATGGTTCTCAAAATACGACTTCGTATCCTTCTATTTAAAGGGCACAAAGAACATCCTTGCCGACATGCTAAGCCGGAGCCCGCTGAAGGAGATACAGATGATGGCAAGCTCATCGGCAACCGAAAAAGAATACTATGACTTCGGTGCCAACATGCCAGAAGATGCTCACCAGCTTGTCAACATGAAGATCATCCACGAGCATCTCAAAGAAAGGATCTTCCGGTACCAGTCAATCATCCTATCAAAGTACGGTGTCCGATGTCAGCACATCGCGCCACTTGGCATACATCCAGATCACCCGTACGCCCATCTCTACAGAATAGAGAGCACTAATATGCCAGAGGAAGTCCTCTGTTTCCTTTGGTATATATGTTCTGTATACACCATTGGCGTCACCTTCGACATCCACTGGCTCTACCAGTTCGTCAACTCGCGACAAGGTCAAAAGGACTGCCTCTCAACGTTTCTAACTTGGTTCGCGCCACTAAGCGCCTGGAGAGGTAAACTTAGACGGTCAGCAAAGACGGTGAACATATCGTACAAAAAGCTAAAAGGACAAGGGTGTCTCAACCCTTTCTTTAATCCTCATACGGTATACTTCTTCCACCGCCCCATACAAGTCAATATCAAAAGCAACAAGATGCATGCGTTGCCGACGCTGATCCACCACGACGACTACAACAAAGGCATGCGACCAGACTTCAACGTCTATGAGACGAAAGGGTTCGAGGAATTCCAGAACCATGCGTTTCGCCTCAATAGTGCTACGCAGAAGTTCCCTATTCCCTTCAACCTAAATTGGAGCTACTATCCAATTGATTACCAGATGAGTCTAGACGAAGACCTACAGTACTTCGAAAGCAAGCCAGCCCATAAGCTAATCCAGCAGAAGACGACACCAGATCCAGAACCAACGACGGTTCTGCCAGAATACTTCCAAGATGCACAGTCCCCAGACGATTCGATGAATATAGACGAGATCGGGAAGAAGTTCGGTTTAAACAAAGACGAGCCTCTAGAAGATTTTGCCGAACCAGAAATCGAGTTCAAGTGTCCAGATGACTATTACGGCTGCTGCGAGGAACACATCACCGAGTTCGAGATAGATCATTAAGATTCGTCTTAATAATCTAATTATGTATAATTATGTGTGTAAGCGATATATAATCGCAATAAATAATGTATAATAAAGTGTGATGTAAGCGATGATGTAATCGCAATTAGGTGTGATGTAAGCGATGATGTCATCGCAATAAATAAAGTAGATAGGTGTGATGTAAGCAATGATGTCATTGCTGAGGTAAGCGCTTATGTCAGCGCTCTAAACCTCCTATAAATATGTGTGTACCCCCTTGTGAAATATCATCTCATTTTCCCCTTAAAAACCTCTCTCTAGCTTTCTCTCTCTATGAATCACTAAAAACTCTCTCTAGTTTTCAGACTTCTCTACGAGATGTCATAAGCTCTGTAGCTTTCTCTCTCTCATGGGTTGGGTGATCACTCTCTATTGATTCTGTTTATCTCGTGCGTTCGATGAGCGAATCGATTATCCGTGATGACTGTCAATACGACGGTCGTGACGGCCAATACGGTGGTTGTGGGGGGCGATAGGATTCCTAACAGTGGTTGAGCCCGAGGCCAGGTAGTGCCGTTTATGCTCCCTTTACCTGGAACCTATCAGATCCCATAGCTATCAACACGGCTATCACGATCTTCAACACGACTAGTTCATACGGTTAACCGTTACTCAGAGTTCGTCTCTTGTCTTATGACTCGAGTCTCTCGTGTAATCAGATATTGACTCGAGATCCTACAGTAGGTCCTCTCGGAGAAGGCAACGGAAGATACGACTTCATAGTCGAATACTCTAATCGAAAAGAGTCATCCGTGCCGGAAATCATGATGATGGAAGACGACATCTTTCCTCCACCAAAGGACTTCATCACCGACAACATATCCCACTCTCCAAAAGTACTTTCAAGTGCAATCAGTCCTTCAGGACCGAGTCAATTAAGTCAAGGAGAAAAGGTGCTCAATTGGCAAACGGAAAACGCCATGGCACAAAACCGACTGCTTACTACGATCAATCACAAAATCGATCAGTTTGCAGAATATTCGAAGAGATTGAGTGGTCTTCAAAACTCGATCTCAGAAATCGAGAGTCGGTTAAATACCCTCCACAAAGAGATGATGTCTATGGCCAAACATATGATGGTCAACACCACTCAATTTCAAGGCAAAGAAGCTGAGATGATCAATCTCAGGTTTCAACTAAAAGACCTTCAAAAGTGCCTCGAAAGTATGGTCCAGAACCAGCAAAGACCATACCATCCACATCTCGGGAGTATGTCATCAACGATGCCCATATACCCAGGATCGTACTCTCAAGGGTTTCTCTCAGGAGAACAATATGGGACGACAAGAAATCCAGTTCCTGGTTTCCTATCGTCTGATGAAGCGTTCACATCAAGATATGCTGTAACTCCTCCTGTCGGCGAGTTCAGACCACGACCCGTAAGGGCAAGAAGGCAAAAGGAATCCGAATTCCGTGTCAATCCAACAACGACTCATAGATCTGCCTCCTCACACTCTAGTCAAGAGTCTCCTGATCGCGATAGAAGAAAAGGAAAGGAGATAGGCATAATCGAGTCTACAGAGTCTACGGAGTTTACAATGTCTAGTCTGCTAAATCAACTAGCGGAACAAGACGAAAGAGCAAAAGAGCCAGAGTCCGCTCAATCGCAAATACCACCGGCAAAAACGTCTCATCCAACACCGGTGATTATTAACCTCTCAGATTCAAGCTCAAGCTCCTCTTACAAGACAGACTCTGAAGATGAATCACTACCAAAGCAGTTTGCTATTGGAGAACCATCAAAGACAGAACCAGACATAGACGAAGTGTTCTCTGATGACGAGATGAATGGAACACCCATTCAAGAACAAGAAAGGCCAACGAAACAGTTCGCCTCAAAAGTCGTGACGTTTACGTTTGACGATATTCCCTTCGAAAGATGGAATGATCGCTTAGACGAATTCCACGCATGGATGAATTCTGAGGTTATCACATCAACCTCACACCTCGTCATACAACAATTCGCTGCACGGTTCTCAGGTGCACTCAAAGAATGGTGGAATTCGCTTGGCGAATACAGACAACAGCAAGTCTATCAGACCACCATACCATTACTACTCGGAGAAATTCATCGGGAATTCATAGGCACCCCGAAACACCTCAAAGATCAATTACAAGAGGATTTCTTCGCAGCAAAATGTTGTTCGCTTAAGAAGAGAGATCTTGCGAAACATTTCGAGCAACAAACACGGAGATACTATGCGCTAAACGGTCTCAATAACCCGAGCCTGAAGCAAGTCTACTTATCATCTATTGATGATTATCTGAGCCAACAAACAAAACTCAATATCAAAGAGCAAGGCCAGACAGTAGAAGAAATCTCCATCGGACAAATCCAACAATACGTCTTCAGGACGTTGGACAAACTATGCAAGCAAAAGGAATTCTGGACTGAGTTCATGGATAACTCAAAGCATTTATCCAAAGTCTGTGCAAGACCAGATTTGTCGATTAAATGTTCAAAGTCCAAGAAAGGCTGCATGTGTAAAGAAAAAGGCGAGGCTCGCCGTTCCAAAAAAGCAAATAAGTTCCGATTCAAGAAGTTCGGACGCAGACGGTTCTTCAGAAGGAAACAATCCTTCAAAAAGGAGACAAAGTGCTTTCTATGCAACAAAGAAGGGCACTTCGCCAAAAACTGTCCAAACAGTTCAAAGAAGAAAAGACAATATCTCATCAGCTCAATATCAAAGCTGGCAAAAGATATTGATCTTGACAATCACGATCTCGAATCGGTGTTGTCTTATGACAGCGACGAACAAGATGCCATTTGTGGCTACTCAGATTCTGACACCTCAGAATCCGACGATGAGGAAGAATGCTGTTTCAAGATTGCTCAAACGCCTCAACATGAAGAGATACAATCTCCTCACCTACCAGTGACAATCTTTGATCCTGCAAAGAAAGAGGAACCAGTCCATGCTATCGCTTTCATAGACACGGGAGCTCATACAACGATTATGAATCCCAAGGTACTTTCCTCTACCATGTGGCACCCGTACCAGCAAGAGTTCAGGGTAGCAAATTCAGGATCGTTATCAATCAAGCTCAAATCAAAGCCGATCACTATAGAGCTGTTTCCGGGTTGTCAAATAACTACGGAAGTCCTAGGGTCCTCCGCTCCTGGAAAGGATATTATTCTAGGATGGGACTCGTATTACGAGCTGAAGAAGAGCTTCGACATCTCAATCGAACCAAGAGGTATAAGATGGAAATCTTATTTCAAAGCGTTCACAACGATACCTAGAATGTTCGCGATTGAAGAGCTTCAGTCCCATGATTTCAACAAAATAAAAGAAGAAATCACTGCGAGTTCATGCGCAAACTCTCATACGGAGTTCCTACGTATATGCAAAAACCCACTGTGGTTAAACGAGGAATTCTTCGTGTCACTGCCATTCAAGGAGAATATCCACACGACACCTACAAAGGCAAGTCACGCAGGAATGCCCCCAGTGTTGCTCAAACAAGCAAACGAAGAATGTGACCAACTAGTCAGCCAAAAGGTGGTCTCACCAACAAATTCTCCGTGGGCATGCAAGGCATTTTATGTCAATAATAGAGCTGAACAAGCACGAGGAAAACTGAGGCTAGTCATTGACTATAAGCCGCTGAACCAGTACCTCCAAGATGTCAAGTTCCCATTGCCAAACAAAAGGGCGCTGTTTCAACATCTACAAGGTGCGACTCTGTTCTCAAAGTTCGACCTAAAATCCGGTTTCTGGCAAATCGGTATTGCACCAGAGGAAAGATACAAGACAGCTTTCTGTCTGCCCAACCGACATCTACAATGGAATGTCCTACCGTTCGGCCTCAAGACGGCGCCATCGCTATTCCAACAGGCTATGCTAAAGATATTCAAGCCCCTGCTTCATACAGCACTAATCTACATAGACGATATCCTTCTGTTCTCGTCAACTCACGAAGATCATGTTCGAACTCTACAACAGTTCCAGAACATCGTGAAGGATCATGGTATAATGCTATCGGCCCGAAAAATGATCATAGCCCAGCCCAACATCGATTTTCTTGGAATGGATATTGCTAATGGGCAATTCACCCCTCAGGCCCATCTAGCCACGACGCTTCTGGAGTTTCCAGACAGCGACCTCTCGAAGAGACAAGTCCAACAGTTCCTTGGGGTAATTAATTACCTCAGTGGCTTTATTCCGCAATTGTCGCAGCTGACGCGTCCACTACAAAAGATGCTGTCCAAGAATCCTCCTTTATGGACTACCAGACAAACGGATGCAGTCAAAAGACTAAAGTTGGAGATAATAAAGCTGCCACCTTTAAAGATTCCCTGCGAAGGCACGCGTGTTCTACAAACAGACGCAAGTGATAAGTATTGGGGTTCAATACTGTTCGAAGAGATTGATGGGAAACGTCAAATCTGTGGATATAAAAGCGGACGCTTTAAAGATTCCGAACTCCACTATCACTCCACATTCAAAGAGATCTTAGCTGTAAAGAAGGCCATCGAGAAATTTGAGTTCCATTTGATTGGACACAAATTTCGCATCGAGATGGACATGTCATCCTTCCCGAAGATGTTACAATTCAAGCAAAAGATGGTCCCACATCAACAGTTGCTAAGATGGAGCGAATGGTTCTCAAAATACGACTTCGTATCCTTCTATTTAAAGGGCACAAAGAACATCCTTGCCGACATGCTAAGCCGGAGCCCGCTGAAGGAGATACAGATGATGGCAAGCTCATCGGCAACCGAAAAAGAATACTATGACTTCGGTGCCAACATGCCAGAAGATGCTCACCAGCTTGTCAACATGAAGATCATCCACGAGCATCTCAAAGAAAGGATCTTCCGGTACCAGTCAATCATCCTATCAAAGTACGGTGTCCGATGTCAGCACATCGCGCCACTTGGCATACATCCAGATCACCCGTACGCCCATCTCTACAGAATAGAGAGCACTAATATGCCAGAGGAAGTCCTCTGTTTCCTTTGGTATATATGTTCTGTATACACCATTGGCGTCACCTTCGACATCCACTGGCTCTACCAGTTCGTCAACTCGCGACAAGGTCAAAAGGACTGCCTCTCAACGTTTCTAACTTGGTTCGCGCCACTAAGCGCCTGGAGTGGTAAACTTAGACGGTCAGCAAAGACGGTGAACATATCGTACAAAAAGCTAAAAGGACAAGGGTGTCTCAACCCTTTCTTTAATCCTCATACGGTATACTTCTTCCACCGCCCCATACAAGTCAATATCAAAAGCAACGAGATGCATGCGTTGCCGACGCTGATCCACCACGACGACTACAACAAAGGCATGCGACCAGACTTCAACGTCTATGAGACGAAAGGGTTCGAGGAATTCCAGAACCATGCGTTTCGCCTCAATAGTGCTACGCAGAAGTTCCCTATTCCCTTCAACCTAAATTGGAGCTACTATCCAATTGATTACCAGATGAGTCTAGACGAAGACCTACAGTACTTCGAAAGCAAGCCAGCCCATAAGCTAATCCAGCAGAAGACGACACCAGATCCAGAACCAACGACGGTTCTGCCAGAATACTTCCAAGATGCACAGTCCCCAGACGATTCGATGAATATAGACGAGATCGGGAAGAAGTTCGGTTTAAACAAAGACGAGCCTCTAGAAGATTTTGCCGAACCAGAAATCGAGTTCAAGTGTCCAGATGACTATTACGGCTGCTGCGAGGAACACATCACCGAGTTCGAGATAGATCATTAAGATTCGTCTTAATAATCTAATTATGTATAATTATGTGTGTAAGCGATATATAATCGCAATAAATAATGTATAATAAAGTGTGATGTAAGCGATGATGTAATCGCAATTAGGTGTGATGTAAGCGATGATGTCATCGCAATAAATAAAGTAGATAGGTGTGATGTAAGCAATGATGTCATTGCTGAGGTAAGCGCTTATGTCAGCGCTCTAAACCTCCTATAAATATGTGTGTACCCCCTTGTGAAATATCATCTCATTTTCCCCTTAAAAACCTCTCTCTAGCTTTCTCTCTCTATGAATCACTAAAAACTCTCTCTAGTTTTCAGACTTCTCTACGAGATGTCATAAGCTCTGTAGCTTTCTCTCTCTCATGGGTTGGGTGATCACTCTCTATTGATTCTGTTTATCTCGTGCGTTCGATGAGCGAATCGATTATCCGTGATGACTGTCAATACGACGGTCGTGACGGCCAATACGGTGGTTGTGGGGGGCGATAGGATTCCTAACAGTGGTTGAGCCCGAGGCCAGGTAGTGCCGTTTATGCTCCCTTTACCTGGAACCTATCAGATCCCATAGCTATCAACACGGCTATCACGATCTTCAACACGACTAGTTCATACGGTTAACCGTTACTCAGAGTTCGTCTCTTGTCTTATGACTCGAGTCTCTCGTGTAATCAGATATTGGTATCAGAGCATAAACGGGTTATTGATTCTGTTTATCTCGTGCGTTCGATGGAGATTTCTTCTACTGTCTGGCCTTGCTCTTTGATATTGAGTTTTGTTTGTTGGCTCAGATAATCATCAATAGATGATAAGTAGACTTGCTTCAGGCTCGGGTTATTGAGACCGTTTAGCGCATAGTATCTCCGTGTTTGTTGCTCGAAATGTTTCGCAAGATCTCTCTTCTTAAGCGAACAACATTTTGCTGCGAAGAAATCCTCTTGTAATTGATCTTTGAGGTGTTTCGGGGTGCCTATGAATTCCCGATGAATTTCTCCGAGTAGTAATGGTATGGTGGTCTGATAGACTTGCTGTTGTCTGTATTCGCCAAGCGAATTCCACCATTCTTTGAGTGCACCTGAGAACCGTGCAGCGAATTGTTGTATGACGAGGTGTGAGGTTGATGTGATAACCTCAGAATTCATCCATGCGTGGAATTCGTCTAAGCGATCATTCCATCTTTCGAAGGGAATATCGTCAAACGTAAACGTCACGACTTTTGAGGCGAACTGTTTCGTTGGCCTTTCTTGTTCTTGAATGGGTGTTCCATTCATCTCGTCATCAGAGAACACTTCGTCTATGTCTGGTTCTGTCTTTGATGGTTCTCCAATAGCAAACTGCTTTGGTAGTGATTCATCTTCAGAGTCTGTCTTGTAAGAGGAGCTTGAGCTTGAATCTGAGAGGTTAATAATCACCGGTGTTGGATGAGACGTTTTTGCCGGTGGTATTTGCGATTGAGCGGACTCTGGCTCTTTTGCTCTTTCGTCTTGTTCCGCTAGTTGATTTAGCAGACTAGACATCGTAAACTCCGTAGACTCTGTAGACTCGATTATGCCTATCTCCTTTCCTTTTCTTCTATCGCGATCAGGAGACTCTTGACTAGAGTGTGAGGAGGCAGATCTATGAGTCGTTGTTGGATTGACACGGAATTCGGATTCCTTTTGCCTTCTTGCCCTTACGGGTCGTGGTCTGAACTCGCCGACAGGAGGAGTTACAGCATATCTTGATGTGAACGCTTCATCAGACGATAGGAAACCAGGAACTGGATTTCTTGTCGTCCCATATTGTTCTCCTGAGAGAAACCCTTGAGAGTACGATCCTGGGTATATGGGCATCGTTGATGACATACTCCCGAGATGTGGATGGTATGGTCTTTGCTGGTTCTGGACCATACTTTCGAGGCACTTTTGAAGGTCTTTTAGTTGAAACCTGAGATTGATCATCTCAGCTTCTTTGCCTTGAAATTGAGTGGTGTTGACCATCATATGTTTGGCCATAGACATCATCTCTTTGTGGAGGGTATTTAACCGACTCTCGATTTCTGAGATCGAGTTTTGAAGACCACTCAATCTCTTCGAATATTCTGCAAACTGATCGATTTTGTGATTGATCGTAGTAAGCAGTCGGTTTTGTGCCATGGCGTTTTCCGTTTGCCAATTGAGCACCTTTTCTCCTTGACTTAATTGACTCGGTCCTGAAGGACTGATTGCACTTGAAAGTACTTTTGGAGAGTGGGATATGTTGTCGGTGATGAAGTCCTTTGGTGGAGGAAAGATGTCGTCTTCCATCATCATGATTTCCGGCACGGATGACTCTTTTCGATTAGAGTATTCGACTATGAAGTCGTATCTTCCGTTGCCTTCTCCGAGAGGACCTACTGTAGGATCTCCGTCTAGATATCTTTTGTACAGGGGATCCTTCTTCTTTCTGCGCCGTTGGCGGATTTCGTCATCGGACTCATAATAATTTTCTGTGCAAGCCGAGCAAGAACAGACATCAAAATATTGATGGCCGTTTTCATCCTTGAAAGGATATACGACTTGTCCGTATTGTCCGAAGGAGACCGGCTTTGGATTTTGGTCTCGGTATGGTCCGTGGAATTCGTGTTCATCAATTTGGATTGCAAATTGTGTGAACAGTTGTTTCCGAGCTGATGAAGATCTCGGTTTGTCGAATATGATTTCCGTTGTTCCATCACTTCGCGAATGGAATCTGGCTTCGATAAACAAAAACTATCGTATACTCTGCTAATTTGTATTGGAAGAAGATTGGTGAAATTTTGGTTGACATGTTGAGTAAATTTCATCAATCCTTCCAATCGAACTCAATTGTCAAATTTCACATAATTTCATTGTTTACTTATAAAATTCTTCAAATCAAGTCATATGACTTTTTTGTTTGTTTTTATAAGTAATTTTTTTTTATAAGTAAACATATACTCCAATTAGCAGTTAGAAAGTCCAATTAGCTGAAAATATAGACAATCATTTATTTCCAGAATCGTTGAACAAAAAATTGTGGTTGAAAGACAAAGTAAGACTTACAAACACCATTTCCAGAATCTTTGAATGCATCACATTTACAGACAAAGAAAGTTACTAGTAATAGTCTTCTATAAATAGATGTAGAAAACAGATCATTTTATTCATTCCTCTATCTCTCTACGCATTGAATATTGGTTGGTGAAACAAGAAGCGGAACAAAATTGTGGAAGAGTAATAGCTAAAATAGAGAAGCATTAGTAAGAAAGTCAAAATGTTTGACTCCAGACTTAAAGAGACAACTCCCCCAAGCGTCCAGCCGTACGCAGGACAGCCACACGACACTCTCGCTCCTATTAATTAATACTCCATGTTTGATTTTCTTAATGAGATACAGAGAGTCACAAGTACGGAATAGAAAATTTATATTATGTGCCAATATTTTCTCAATGTGGTCCATATTAGATTATTCAATTACAAAGTGGAGGGTGCCCACATTGGTCTTAGCTTTTAGGGTATACTGACCTCACTCTCTTGTCTCTTGGCTCCACCTTTGTCTTTATGTTTTTTTTATCTTTTTGGTAATAGAAATGACGCTTCTATGACTCACCACCCTCCTTTACATCCTTTCTATGACTAAGCATTATTATTTCTCTTCTCTTAGTCCCTTCTTCATTTTTTTTTTATATATGGAGTATTATAGACTGATAAAGCGATGACTCCTTTAGGTCGTGTGCTCGTGTTTTGATTAAAGTTGGATTATCATCATTTGCTTTTCCCATCGTATCTTTTTAGTTTCGATGTTGCCAATTGCCATGCTCCTTGATTAAGACTAATCTATTGGATAACCTACTACTATTTTCTTAAAATGTTCGACCAATACTTCAATTTCAAATTCAACGCTCATTGCTCTATTGATTCGTACACATTATTTTTCTTTTGATTGCAAAAGCGACCAGAAGCCAAACCTACCAAGAGAAGCAAAACCACATAAGGAAATTTCCTATTGAATGAGATTGTTGTAAGCGAGGAAAACAAAGGTTCTAGACATCCGAGAAAGGAAATTGGTAGCTTAAGAGTTAAAGAGAGAAACTACAAAGTTTTTGTCCCAATCCGTTGGTTGAATGGTCGAAAAGAGGTAGACATTTTGCCATGACTATAGTGTAAACTATCGAGAAGAAATGCACCTCGATCCTTTTGAGACTCATCCAACAAATTTTGTAAGGAAACAGAGGAAAACCCCTCGGAAAGATAGACCTTTTGAATCAATCAAGAACCCTATGTAATCACTGATTATGATATATTTATTTACAGCTACAAAAATAGAAATCCAAATATAAAAAGGAAACTAAATATAGCTTTTGTTTTTTTTTTCTACATGAAGATCGCATAGGCCCATGTAAGTTATATTTTACTGTTGCATGGTTTGGTTGAGCCCGAGATTTAATGGGTCAGGCCCATTGAATAATTCTAAGAGCAAAGTCATCCCATTCCTTGCAAAATAACCTTAAAACCCTAAGGATCATTGGCCAAGATGCCATAAAATGGAAAAGCAAAATCTGCTGTGCCCTAATGTAGTCTAAGTGCCATAAAACATATGTAATCTCCATTTTGCCCTTAATGAATTGTGTTTGTGGTATTGTTGATTTTATGATAAAAAAATCATATTGAAATAACTTTTATAATTAATAAATGAAAACGAAAATTAATTAAAAATCTGTTTTTTTTTCCCAATTCATCTCCTCGCCATAGACGGACCTCAAGAACCAGCTAAATCTCATTTTCGCCGTCAGATCCTCGCCTCTGCCTCGTCCTCGTCCTCCTCCTTTGCAATCAATTTCTTGTTTGTAGCTCCTCTCTCCTCCTCCATTGTTGAACCTTCAAAACTGAATGACTTATTTTTATTTGGGGATTTAGGGATTTCACAATTTAGGGATTGAATTTACGAAAATTGTTTGATTCAGTATGCAAATTGGATTGGTACCCAAGTTTTATGTGACGATTAGGTCTTTGCATTGATAATTTGTCGAGTTTAGTTGTTGAATCGTAGTGATTCTTAGGTAGATTATAATTAGAACCCGAGTTCATCACCAAATCTACAGAAGAGGACAACTGGTACAAATGGTACAACTAAGAGACAGATGACAACTGGTACAAATGGTACAACTATATGTAACTCCTTAATTTAAAAAAATAATAATAATTAAATTAAACATATAAAAAGAAAGTATCTACTTAAAAATGCAAACACGTCTTAAACTATAAGGAACAATATTAATAACATGGATAAAATTAAATTATCATTTTCCTAATACATATTATTGGTTTCACACCAAACACACCCTTATGATACAAGGAAGACTTTGATAATGTTAACAATCTTTTGATGGAAAAGACCGAAATATATGATTTTGCGTAATTTGTATTATGAATACCTTGTAAATGAACTGCAATAGTCGAAAATTATGTGGACAACTACAAAATAATAATTTATATTAAGGAACAACTGGAAAAATGCTAAAATCGCCAAAGGACAACTATGAAGAATTTTGGACAACTGGACACATTGGTACAACTATGTACAAAATTGACAGCACATTTGACGGCGCACATGTTAATTTGACCGCGCACATAGTTCTACCTAGTTGTTCAGTTGTCCCAGAAACTGCAACATAAAACAAACAATCAAAAATTCTTACAATTGTATTCCGGTTATCTGAATTCCTACAAACTACCCAAAATGTATTGAATAGAGAACCTGAATCCAGGGATCAATGGCAGGTTTCCCAGCGCAGAAGGTGCTCAGAGAAGGCTAGAAATATTTCAAGACTACATGACTTGATAACCGAGAGAGTATTGGCTATGGGACATTACATCTTGCATGAACTTCTTGCAGACTGGGCGTATCTCTTTGCTGAGAGTTGCTGAGAACATCATAACTTGTTTGTCATGGGGAGTCATCTTAAAAATCTCTTGCACATCTCTCCGCATGTCTGACAAAAGACAAGACACAAAATGTTAAAACATAATATTTTCAGGAATTAAAAGGATAATTTGTATATAAGGATGTCAGAAATCGGCATACCAAGTGACTCGAGCATTTTATCACACTCGTCAAGAATAAAATGCCTCACATTCTTCAAGGAGAGATCTTTCTCCCTGGCAAGTGCAAGCACCCGACCAGGTGTTCCAACAACAATGTGAGGACATTCATTCTTCAGCAAGTCTCTGTGAATTTTAATGTTGACTCCACCATAGAACACTGAAACCTTTGTATCAGGCAGATAGGTACTGAATCGCACGAACTCATTGCAGATCTGCAAGTAATTCAACATCAAGATAAAATAAGCATCAGATAACTTAGAGACGGAAAGCAAAAATATTAGAAGCCGAGAACCTTCCCAAGATCCCATGGACCATAACAATGAGGTGATCGGCGGAGGAAGAATCAGAATTCTTACAATTCCAAACGTCAAGGCTCCCGTCGACAGACTCCGCCGTGCAAACACCATCCTCGTGCTTCTTCCTATGTGGATCAACCAGGTCAAAACAAACAATCAAAAATTCGATCGGATCAGATCCAATTACAGCAGCAAAACCACCTCCAATCACCCAATTTCAGTGATTGTGGATTGAGAAGAAACAACGAAAAAATGGGTGGAGAATTAATTGAGGAAACCGTGAAGTATTTTTTAATTGTATTTTTTTAATTGTAATTTTTTTTTAGAGTTTAAGTTGTAATTATTTGAGGAAGATAAATGTGAATTGGGTGGGTATTTATGGGTTATCGGGTTTGGGTGGGTATAATTATAATTGGATTGTAATATTATAGATGTATGGGGATAACTAAGTCATTTCCACAGTTTTCGGATTTAAAACAAAATCAAAATAAAATTAATTATTAGACTTATGGCTTTTGAGCCATTTTTTTCTCAAATTCTGGCTTTTCAGCCTGTCGCTCAAACCCTAACTTCTCCGATTCTTCTCCCGAACAGAATACTGCTTATATATTTCGACTCTCAATTTTTCAGAGACGGCCTAGGGTTTTAGCTACAATGGCGATGTATCTTCTTTACGAATCTTCTTCCGGGTACGGCTTGTTCGAGGCATACGGCCTCGATGAGATCGGACAGAACACGGAGGCGGTTCGAAGCTCCGTCTCGGACCTAAGTCGGTTCGGGCGGGTCGTCCAGCTCACTGCTTTCCACCCATCTCAGTCTGCACTCGATGCTCTCAACCAAATCAACGCCGTCTCTGAAGGTGACTCTCCAATAAATTAGAGCTCTTTCCCCTTTTATTTTCATGCACCACTCTTTTCTTTTTTGGTTAGAAATCGTGCTCTTATATAATTGCGCAGATATAGTTAAGTGTTCCATTTCGATTTTTGCTTGGAACAAATCTCTTACTACAGTACAGTTAGAATCAGCTTATTCTATTCTGTTTTGGTTTTTTTGATAATTAGCATTTGGTTTACCTTGAAACTTGAAGGGTATATGAGTGATGAGCTGAGAAGTTTTCTGGAGTTGAATCTTCCGGAAGTGAAAGAAGGCAAGACGCCCAAGTTTAGCTTAGGAGTATCTGAGCCAAAAATCGGCTCTTGCATTTTTGAAGCCACAAAAATTCCGTGCCAGAGCAATGAGTTCGTTCATGAGCTTCTTAGAGGTGTGCGCCAGCATTTTGATAGGTTCATCAAGGACCTAAAGGTGTGAAATTTTGAGTTTACCTACCTCTCACTTGTGTTTCCTTTCTGCAATTCATGCTCAATGTCATTTTTTTATTTAATAATGTAGCCTGGTGATTTGGAAAAAGCGCAACTTGGACTAGCTCACAGCTACAGCAGAGCAAAGGTTAAGTTCAATGTTAACCGGGTGGATAACATGGTTATTCAAGCCATTTTCCTACTCGACACACTTGATAAGGATGTCAATTCCTTTGCTATGAGAGTCAGGTTTGTTTTCTTGATTTCCCTTTCAGATTAGGTCTTGTCTCTTACCATAAGAAAGATGGTTTCCGAGCAGCTTATATTATTATTTTTTTGCAGAGAATGGTACTCGTGGCACTTCCCCGAGCTAGTCAAGATAGTCAATGACAACTACCTTTATGCCCGGGTTTCAAAGATTATTGAGGACAAGTCAAAGTTGTCTGAAGAGCACATCCCTATGCTTACTGAAGTCCTTGGGGATGAAGATAAGGCAAGAGAGGTCGTTGAAGCTGGGAAAGCATCTATGGGTAATAATCTGATGGAGCTTGTTCTATGAGAGTCGTGAGCTTTTCATTGTATCTAATCCCTCTCTTGTTCTAAGATATTTTTTGTTTTCCCTCTTTGAAGGCCAGGATTTATCTCCGGTTGATCTGTTCAATGTCCAGACCTGTGCTCAGAAAGTTATGGACCTAGCAGATTACAGAAAGAAGCTCTATGATTATCTTGTTGCTAAAATGAGCGACATTGCTCCGAATTTGGCGGCCTTGATCGGAGACATGGTTGGGGCAAGGTTGATTTCACATGCGGGAAGCCTGACAAATCTTGCCAAGTGCCCATCTTCAACACTCCAGATTCTTGGTGCTGAGAAAGCACTTTTCAGGTGCATTTCAAGCTTTGTTTTGGCATGCAACTTTACTTACTTTTTACTGCAGTAACTGACCGTGGTGTTAATTTCAGGGCGCTGAAAACACGTGGAAACACACCCAAGTACGGTCTAATATTCCATTCTTCATTCATAGGGCGTGCATCTGCTAAAAACAAGGGACGTATTGCTCGTTTCCTCGCAAACAAGTGTTCCATTGCTTCCCGGATTGATTGTTTTGCTGGTAAAATATTGGAATGCCCTGAATGAGTGACTTGTTATAGTAAGATGATGTGTTGATAACTATAAAACTGTGGTGGTCTCTTATACAGATAACAGCACTACAGCTTTCGGTGAGAAACTTCGGGAACAAGTGGAGGAGCGACTCGACTTTTATGACAAAGGTGTGGCCCCACGTAAGAACGTGGACGTAATGAAAGAAGTGCTGGAAAATATTGAAAAGAAAGGTATATTACATTCTGTCTCGCTCAACTTTTGAGGTTAAATTGTTTTGTTTGATGGGTGTTTTCTCCCGTTTTTAGACGATGGAGAAACAAAAGCCGTGGAGGCCTCAGAGAAGAAAAAGAAGAAAGAGAAGAGAAAGACAGAGGAGAAGGATGAGGAAGAAGTAGAAGAGGAGAAATCAAAGAAAAAGAAGAAGAAAAGCAAAGCAGTAGAAGAGGAATTGACGACAGATAATGGTCACAGCAAGAAGAAGAAGAAGAAGAAGAAAACTAAGTCACAAGATGACGAATAGACAATTTCTGTAATGTAGTAGTTTTTCCCACATGGCAGGATCTCTGTTTTTGACTTTTAAAAACTATTATCAGATTTTCTAGTATTGAGTATAAACGAAAGAACAAGGTTCATTTTTATATTTCAGCTCAGATTGAAGAAATTTTTATTTTTCAGCTCATATGAATTCTTGTTCGTATTGAGCACAGATTATTATCTCAAATACTGAACCATATGGTTCTATGTTGTTTGCTTCAAAAACAACTCGAGACATAAGAAGAAATTATTATCTCAAATACTGAATCTGTATTAATTAATGGAAAAATTTCATAAAAATACTCTAAATTTATTCCGATAAATTTTTTAATACCCGAACTATTTTTGTACCCAATAAAATATCCAAATTATTTTTTTGTCCATTTTAAATCTATAACCGTGAACCGTGTGTTATAAAAATGTGTGGAAGATTTGAGTTTATAAAAATTTAATTTGGACGTTTAATACACAAACTATTTTGACACCCAGAAAAATACACATACTAAAGTTGACATCTATTTTAATACTCCAACTCTCAAAATTCGTAACTTTAACACCGATTTTGTCAGTCCTGTTAATCTGTCGAACGGATGTTAGAAAACGCCGTTTAGATTAAAGAAACGTGGGTTTTCATAGGTGAAAAGACCATTTATGGCCTTGGTTTATTTGCATGATTTTTTTTTTTTTTTGGAAGAGAAGCTTGCCGCTATCGTCGTCGTAGATTTGAAGAGACAATGAGATTGCCGAATCTCGAGGCCAAGAGCTCCGATTACTCTGGTGGTGGTTATTAACGGCGGAGATTCGAAGAGACAAGGAGATTGCCGCTATCGTCGTCGTAGTCTTTAATGAAGAGGACAAGTATCGAGGGAGTTCAATGGATGTTGCTTCTGCAAATAACGGTGGCGGAGGAGGAGGGAGAAAATCCATTGGCGGTGGCCGGACCATTCTAGGCGTGAGGAAAGAGAAACTCCGAATCCAGAGTTTGGTGGAGTAATCTTACTGATTTTTGCTGGGTGTTTTTTGGACGGATTTGGGTGTTTTTTGGACTGATTTTTCTAGGATATTGATGTAATCTTACTGATTTTCGCTGGGAATTTGAATTTCATGTGGTTGTGATTTCGGAATTATCACTTTCTGGTTTCCAGTTAGGTTTCAGATTTTGATTCACGAGTGGTTGAAACTTTATTGAATTGTTTATCTTGATAATCGCATATCCATCTGGGCATTCTTAATTTTTGATTTCTGGGGAATTAAGGATCGAGTTGTCGAGAAGAAGATGATTTTTTTATTTGCCTACATTTTATCTCTGGATCTGAGATGTGTGAAAGTGATTTTCTCCATGTGGATTAGATTCATGGCATGATGCCTTTGAAGCTTCTCTTCAGAACAAAAAAAAAAAAATTCCTGCAAATAAACCAAGTGCATGAATGGTCTTTTCACCTATTAAAAACCCAAGTTTTTTTTAATCTAAACAGAGTTTTCTAACATCCGTTCGACGGATTAACGGGGCTAACGGAATCGGTGTTAAAGCTACGAATTTTGAGAGTTGGAGTATTAAAATGGATGCCAACGTTAGTCTATGTGTTTTTCTGGATATCAAAATAGTTTGTGTATTAAACACGTCCAAATTATGTTAAGTTTGTGTATTTTTAAGTTTTTTTTCCTTAAAAGAACAAGATTAGTTTATTATTTCTCACTGATTGATGAATAGAATCAAACATTTATTATTTTAAATTATAGTCTCAAAGAAAACTAAAAACACTAATAAGATTGCAGAAACAAGAGAATTCTGCCTGAATCGTAAGCAAAGTAAAACAAAAGAAAAGGGAAAGCAAGAACACAATCTAATCGCAGAGAATGAGCCTGATCATTGCGAGAACCAAACACGAAACAGAGAAGAAGAAGAGTGTCACGAAATCTCTCGCAGACCATTTCCTCACGGACTTGGACTCAACCCTCAAGCTCTTTGCTCTGCGAAGAGCGTCCACTTCCTTGAGCAAATCAAATTCGATCCCTTTCTTCTTCAATTCTTCAACGCATTTCCGCAACAGCTTCGCGTCTTCTTTCTCCCTCTCCAATAACTTCTCAAGATGAGATTCCACTTCCGATTTGTACCGTACGGCCCAAATGATCCCTAACGAAGACAGGAGGGCGCAGAGTGAAGGGATCCATGATCTCTTACAGGCGGAGGAAGCAGAAGAAGAAGAAGCGTGGAAGAGGAGTAGCAGAGAAATGGAGTGGAAGAGAAAGAAGAAGATGTAGAGCTGAGTGATCTCTCGTCGAACGGAATCGATCTGGGACTCTTTGTGGGAGACGCGGCTGAGTATGAGCTCTTCTTCTTTGAGCCATTGTTTCAGGAGAAGCTTGTGTGTTGGCGTATCAGCGATCTGGTGAAGAGGGTGTCTTGTCTTTGACTCCATGATGGGTGGATTCGTGCTCTCATCTAAAGCCATGGAGATTACAGAGAAAAGCGTTTAGAGCTGTTTGTGGTTTCCAGAGAAAAGATGATTAATAAAGCGGCGAAACATGTGGCTCTTTCTTTGGTAACGGCTCTTTTGGATTTATTTTTTTCTTTCAAATTTTATGCAAATTTACAGATTTATCCTCAGCGTCTAACGGTCATCAATCAAAACACGGCTCCGTCATGCATTCACGTGGGAATTTAAGGTTCAAAGAAAGTTGGCCCATGGCAACATATTAGGCCATAGATGGGCCCATAAACGCTTATTGCCAAACACTCTTAAGCGTATACATAAAATGGCCCATGATATATTTTATACGAGAGTTGATTTTTTTCTTACTACAATACGATACATCATAAGTGAACCATTGTGAAGATTTTTTTTTTTATATATATATATCCTATCGGCTGATTCGGCCAGCCCCGGTAGGAACGCACCGAGGTGCTACGAAGATGACTACTTCCAATGGTTCAACGGTTCAACAGTTCAACGGACACCATGAACTCCACAGCTTAGCCTGGTTGTCAACGGGCCATGAGATCCATGAGATTCATATGGGCCTCCACATCGCCTGTTCCGAGTTTGAATGCTTTCCGACTAATGTCAGGGGTAGTCCGGCCGCCTGCATTTCAGACTACCATGTAAACCAATTGGGCCAAAGCCCAACTGACAGACTTCCTAACAAAAAGTGTTTAATAACTAGGGAGAAGTATCGAACCCAGGTTTGAGAGTTGTACCATTTGCAGGATCCGCCTTACCACTAGCCCACTATTGTGAAGAAATTAGTGAGCAACAAACCACACCACTCACGTTTTGTTGTGCTTAAATATTATTATCAATCCGGTAACGCTTTCACCACATGTCATCAACATTGACAATGTTCCGAACGTTACAAAATCGTAACAGCTCTTAAGGACCTAATTAAGAAGACCCTAGACAAACGGGAAGTTTAACATTTACCAAAAAAGTGAAAAAGAGTAATAATAAATAAAATAAAACAAAGATGGCTTCTTCTCTGCTTCCAAAACTTCTTCTCCTCACAATTCTTGTAACAATATCGGTAATCTCCATAGCCAACGAAGAGCTAATGATGCAACAATGCCACAACTCCGACAATCCCACCTTATGTCTTCGCTGTCTGAGCTCCGACCCAACTTCTCCGGAAGCCGACAATGTCGGAGTGGCTCGAATTATCCTCAGATGCGTCAACTCTCACCTCCTCACCCTCACCAACAACACTTCCACCTTGGCCTCGAAGCACCGCAGGGACCCCAAGGCTGCAGCCGCGTTGAAACAGTGCGGTTTGGGTTACGCAATGGCTAAGCGTGGCGTGGGAGAGGCCGACGCTCACTTGATAGCCGGAGATTACGACAAGGCTGCGCATGATGTCAGTATGACGGTGGAGGATCCTCTGGTCTCGTGCCGTGCCAGTCTCGTGACACTCGACATCAATTTGCCCTCGAGCTTCCGTTACCATACAGAGGTTTACTTGGCGTTGACTCAAGCTCTGCTCAGGATCATTGATCGCTTCTAGATAGTTTATGTTTCTCGAACAATCGCTGTCTTATTTATATGTAATCAATGCTTTTAATTATGTCTAGGCCGGTCCTCTAATTTTAAATCTAAGTTTGCTTCTTCTTTTTAATCCTTTCAAGATTGAATGAAAATGAAAAAAAAAAAACTAGGAGATGTGAAGGTTTATTTTTCATTTTAAGCATGTCTATCAGACAGAATATTAAATACCAACAAACTCTGTTTTATCGAATCAGAGTTTCTTACAAAAACAACAAAAAATCTAATCATAAAACTAAGTATTATTTTTTCCGCTTGAACATGAAACAAACTCAGGACACAGGAGCGGGTAAAAATTTAGTCGTGGTTTTGCTCTTTCACATCGCTCTATGATCTTAACCTTTGCCAAATTTTTTTTTTTTTTGATTAATATGGGGTAATCCGGGGCTTGCTACACACCCGACTAATCCCCATAGACCAGAAAAAACCATGTTAAATCCACTGTGGCCAAGGTGACTCGAACCCAAATGGGAGAAGCCCACATAAACATTCCTTACCAATGTACCAAAGCAACTTGGTTTTGGTTACCTTTGCCAAATTTTCTTTACCTTGTGTGAATTGTTCATATCACATAGTATGGATTGTTGTTGAAACGGTTCATGTCGCTAATGATTCAAAACTCCTATATTTCCTTATCATTTGTAGCCCGAATCATTCAAATACAATTGATGCAATTGGCTGAATGATGCTACATTGAATGCTCTTTAACAAAATAAAAATAAAAATGATGCTTCATACTCCTTTTTTTTTTGTTTTTTATTTTATTTGGTCATCTACTCTGTTTTCTTTACAAGAATTCTTTGTGACAAGCAATAACATTTTTTCTAGTTCCAAGAGCCAAATAACAAACATTTTTAACATATTCTCTCTTCTTCATTGATCTCTCTGTTTCTGGCTCAAAAACTATGAGAAATTAACAGGAACTTGGTATTCTATTTTCTAGTAATAAAGAGAGATAATGTTTGGGCAGCAACTCGAACCCGGTTGCATGAATATGTAGAACAAAATCAGGAAAAATCTTTCAACACAAGATTTAGCTACCACTTTCTTTTTCTTTTATTTTTATTTCTGGCAGCGTAAACAATAGAAGATGTAACTCTGACAAGAATACTCTTCAAAAGTGGATTAAATTTTATGTAAAAAGAAATGAAAAACCAAAACTTTCTTGCTTCTTTTTTTGTTCTTCAAGGGAACAGCTACATTTCTGAGATTCACTTCTCAGGCAATATGCACCAACAACAATAGCCAAACACAACTTGCACAATTTCTCTTTGAGCTTTCTTTTTTTCTTCTTTCATTTCATCCAATTCTTTCATTTTTAATCTCTCTTCAGATTTGACCTCCTTTCTTTTGTTTCAATAAACAGCAATAACAAAAAAAAATCTGAAATTTTTGTGACTCCCTACATTTTAAGAGTCATTTACTGTATAGATCAGTCTTATATTCGGGAAAAATGATCAGTGCTTCTTTTCTGTGTAGGATAGTTAAAAGGTAAGAATCTTTTCAGATAACAAACAAAGATCGAACTAAGATATCAGTTTCGCTTTAACTTAACAGAACACGTGATAGCAAGATTTCCAAGAACAACTTTTTGAGTTTGAACTTTGAACGAAAAGCCAACAAAAACACAAATTTATATATATATTAATAAAAAGGTATCGGTACTTTGAAGTCAAAACGCGACGCAGAATTTCAGATATTGATAATTAACTATTCCTTGGGATTGCTGAGTTATTTGAGAGCATAATAAAATCAACAATTAGGATAGGAGGATAGTAGATAATTTTGAAGTAGATCATATCCTATTCATATACATGTATGCAAAGCAATTTGTTAATAATTAACACCCAAAATTTCACGTTGATTTTATTACAATACATGACATACATACATAACTGACATCTTATATGATGTAGTTTGAGATATTTGGAAGATCTTCCTTTTTCTCATAAAATATTTCATTCTCTACCCCACGAGACGATTTTGAAATTAAGCAGATCATGGAAAGAGAATCTAATATTGTGAAGTTGTACAGCTTCACAGAAAACAAGATAAAGGAAAGAAAAACATGTCTCACTTTAATCTTTGAATGCATATTCAGTCATGTCATGTCATGACCCATCCATCATCTTTCTTCGAATCTCCTATCTCACTGAACATGTTTGGAGAGGCGGCCCTCCGTATTTATGCTTATGATCTACCATATTTGGTTTTTAGCGTAGTCTCGATTTTATGTTCTTTCCTTGAAAGAAAAAAAAGGCAACTCGTGGTGGTTCATGGTAGAATGATTTACCATATATAGTATTGAAAGATCAATATTCGAGTCTTCCTCGTTAAATGGGAAAAAATCTCCAGAGATTGGTTTGTATTTGGTTCATGATCTTCCGGTGACTGCGTTTAGATATCAAATCTTGCAGAATCAAAAACCCTTTAGCAATAAAATAAAATAAAAAATCTAGCAGAATCAATAACTTATTAGAGCATCCATGACACAAGCCCAACAATAATACATGAGAAGCCCACAATACAAGCACACAACACCCATGTAATTAGGTCATCCAAGCAAGTATTCATATATATAGTTTGCTATATATGAACATCAATAGTTGTAATCTAGAGAGTTGTCTCAAAATAACTCTCATTCATTTTCTATTTTTATGAATCAATCAAAATCCTTTTAGCTCTTGGTGATAATCTAATTCTTCATTTTTCCTTTCTATTTATACATTAGAATAAAGCTCTATGAGCTATCTATTTTATAATTTCATTTTGTGTCTCTTTTAGAGTTTAAATCTACTTGTTTTAGATTCTCCTACAGAATTTAATAGGTAGACATGGTTGTCATGCATAAACATTATTATTCTGTAACCAATATGCATCAATTGGACTGTGAATAGAGGGGTGAATAGGCACAAATCTAAGTTCATAGCCAATTTCGTAAATAGATCTTTATAGGAAAACAGAGGGTGGGTTCTTAAGTCGTAAGGGCTGTTTAGTTGGAGTAATTAGAAGAGCCCTTCAAAAAACAAATAAATAATTGAAAATGGTGCAAAGTATTGGAAGAACATGTGTTAAGATTCTGGGGCTAGTGGGGTAGGGTTTCTCTTTACGTAGTTTTGATAGCGCGTGTGTTTGTGTACGGCCATATGCAAATAACGCGAAAACATTTATTCTCATTTTTATTTTTTTGGTCATTTATTCGCATTTTTATAATTTCTATTTTATGGAAAAAAATGAGACAAGAACATTGGCAGCTGAGGACTATTGGTGTGGCTTAAATTAGATATATAATATATTCGGTTGTTCTCCATTAACAAACGTATCGTTTAGTCCATCCCAACTGATAAAATGATCATGTGAAACAAAACAAATACATATACGGTTAAAAAAAATCATTTGTCGTTAATTTTAATATGTTAAAAAAAAATCAATTTTTTTATGTTGTAGTTGATAATATTTATCCCAAAGCCGAGGCCTTTGAGAGGGGATCTTTCTCCCAGTTCAAAAACCCTAGCGTCACCGTCTTAATTCATCTACGATCTCTCTTTCCGGCGAGCGGTATCTCTCACCGTCGTCGGAAAAGGGACCCCTTTGTCCGTATATTCTTTCTGGACTACTTCTCCTGCGAGATTGCAAGACCGCCGTCGTAGATCTGGTTTGTGAGTCGCCATTGTTGTGGTTGTTCGCGCCGGTGGTGGTAGTTGCTCCCGAGTTTGCGTCAAGCATCTCCCGCTTCTCCCTTAGGTTGTTTCTCGATGACCGATTCTCCTTAGGGATGGTTGGAGTCGTTCGTTGTGCTCTCCGTTGTTCCCCGTCGGCAGTTTCTCCAGGTTAGTTCCTGCTGTTGCTCTCGGAGATGGAGTCCGGTTTTGGGCTTTGGTCACTGCTGCGGTTGAGCTCGAGAACGGCTCGCGGTTTGTTGCCTTTGCTCTTCTCCTTTTCTCGTCCTTGTTGCCTTCCCCTGCAGCGTTCCTGGTTTCAATCGCTCTTATTGGCTCGCCTTCTCCCGCGATTTTCTCTCCGGGTTGGTTCTAGTTTTACCGGTGGGTCTTCTTTCTTCGCCGTGGAAGTTCGTTTAGGTCTGGTTAGGGGATTCTCGGATCGTGGTGTTTCTGGTGATGGTTGTCAAGGTTGCGGTGGTGCCAAGCAGGTCGAGACAAGTTGTCGTGGCTTCCTTTTTAAACCTTGTTCGCGCTGGGGATTAGCTTTGGGCAGAGGCTGGCTAGATCTCGGGGTTTGGTTCGGGAGGCGGCATTTCTCGTTCTGTTGTCTGGAACTGGTTTTCTTTGGCCATGTAGGTTTTTTCTGTGCCGCCGGTGCAGGCTGGGTGGCTCTAGGATGCTTCTCGAGTTGATCGTCTTTGCATGAGCTATGTGCGGTTGTCCCCGGAGGATCTGTAGGTGGCAAAAGAGCTAAGGTGGTCGGAGTTCATGGCCTGTTGATCTAGCTCAGAACTCATGGCCCGTTGACCCAGCTCGGAACTCATGGCCCGTTGACCTAGTCTGTTGATCCAGTTGGAACTTATGGTGTCCGTTGATCCAGGTTGGAACTCATGGTGTCTGTTGATCTAAGTCGGAACTCATGGTGTCCGTTGACCCCTACCTCGGTTCGCGTTTGCTCGGTTCACGGTTGCAAACGGTTCACGGTTTCCTAGTTTCTGTTTTGCATTCACACAAGTTTTTTTCCTCTTTGCTTACTTTTGTTGTTTTGCATTGGCTTCCTCGCTAGTTCCGTCGACGTCTCGACCCTTTCTCAGGCTCTTTCCTATATCGCTACTAGATACGCGTTGTTCCACAACTTCGGTGTCGGCATAGTACCGATTGTGTTTTGCTTCCATGATTTTTATTCTTTTTTGCCATGAGACCAAGTATCTAGGTCGTTTCAATTGTTAACACAATCTGTAACACCTAAACCGATAATTTATATGAATATTTACCATTTAGCAAAAAAATATGTTAAAACTTAGAGGTTTATATGTACCCATGATTACTTATTCTAACTTTCATTAGCATAACTTTCATTAGCATGTTATAACTTTTTGAAAGTGTAGTAGAAAATATCATTTTTGACTATTGTTCAACCCAAAAGTACCAGTGAACAGTATGTCATGTACGATAATGGACAGTACTCGATATAACAATAAGAGACGTATACGATAATGGATGGTACACAGATTTTTAAAAAGTAATATTTTCTACGACAATTTAAAAAAATGCTAACTTAGGTCGATGAATGTAGAGGGAAAAGTGAAAATAAACGAAAATAGAAACAGTTAAAACATAAAAAACGAAGAATGAGTTGGTAAATAGTTAAGATGTTAAAGTAAGAAAATGAATGAATAGAAAGAGGCTTTGACAGCATGAAAAGAGAGTGTAAGAAGTTATTAACAGAGAAGAGAGTCTCACTATGTGTAAATTTGGTGTGTCCGGGCAGCTCATTTTGTTTTACGGTCGGCCTGCCCGAACCAAACAACTTGTAACATCCCACACAAACTCATCTCTACGTCTCCTATATATATACACACACTTGCACACACTCTCATTTCCTCCCAAACAACCCCAAACTAACAAAACTTATTGTTCTCCATTAATGGCATCATCTCTTCCTCAGTTCTACGCCGATTTCACATTTTCCGGCGAGACTTCTTCGCAGTTTTACGGCTCTTCTTCATGTCCTGACGTCTCAGCTGTCTCCAACTACCTCGACGATTACAGCTCCTTCAACACCTCTTCTACTCCAGATTCCATATTTTTGCCCCAGTCTCTTGGGATTTGTGACGTCTCTATGCCGGAGTACAACAATTATTACCAGAAAATGGGTGTGAATAATGCAACACAATATTTTCATGGTGGAGATCAAGAATACTACGGATTTTCACCGGAGATCAAGCCCTTGTTCCGTCCGTTCAATGGAGAGCAATCCTGGGTATATATATGCATGCACGTTTCCACATCGTATATATATACATATTATTTTTAAAAATGGATATTAATAGATATACATAATTGAGAAGCGAAATAAAAGAAAAGATTTATTTATATGAAGCAGGGAGATAGTGACGGAGGGATACAAGCTGAGCCGAACACAAAAGTGGGACGCTATTCGGTGGAAGAACGTAAAGACAGAATCATGAGGTACTTGAAGAAGAAGAACCAACGCAACTTCAATAAGACCATCAAGGTAACGTATACACTCATATATATATTCTTATTTATTCCAATTGTATATTCATGAATTGTGAAAGAGTTTTTTTTAAAAATAACATAATATATATATATATATACATGCAGTATGTGTGTCGTAAAACCCTAGCCGATCGGCGTGTTCGTGTTCGGGGCCGATTTGCTAGAAACAATGACACATGTGAACAACAATCTCCCATGTCTAAGAATCACAACAACCGTTCTGAAAATGACGAAGATATGTTTTCGGGATCAGACGACTATCTAATCCAGGTATATATTAACTAATTTAATGATATCCCAGAGCCAGTATTCATCAACTATACGTAGAAGTTAGAACTAATTTACCAATATTGCATATCCTATAATGTTTTAGCAGTTGGAAAACGACGACGGATGGCTTCACGAAGCAATGTCTGGTCTAATTCCTTTTCCTTGTGAATTGGAGGCTCCGGGAGATGCTCATCATCCAAACACATGGAGCTTCTGATCCTACTACCTATCTCCTTTACTGCCGAATTAAATTAATGTCGCTAGCTATAAAATTTGATCATTTAGTTTAGTTTAATCAAGCAGCTTATTTATTTGATGATAGATTTATCATAATGTACTTAATTATTCATGGGGATTAATGACCATGAAGATTCTGTCTATAGTAAATAAGATAAAAGAACTTCATTTAATTAATATCATCATAGCTATGAGGTGAGAATGATTTCACCCTTTCAAATACAATAGCAATCTCAAATAGGCAATTGTCCAAAATATACCATTTTAAAAAATTTGTTCCAAATTTAGTATCAATAGTTAATATAAAAGTGACAATAATAGCATAAATTTAATATTAAAATGACCTAAAATCTTTTTATAATGGAAAAAAACTAAACCCTAAATAGAAAATAGTGAACTCAAAAATAATGTTTTAATTTTATTTTGAATTCATTTTGGATAAACATGTATTTTCACATAATTATTTATGCTATTTTGGAATTTTATATTTAATGTGCTAGATTTAAAATAAAAAATAAATTTTGTGTTATTTTAGAGTATTTCTCATCTCAAATATTTAGCAAGTTATTCCAGTCTCTTAATTTATCAGTCTTTTCTATAAAAAAGAAAGACAAAAATCAGCCTTTCAAATACAATATCAATCTCAATATTCCGGTTTCTTAATTTGTCAGTGTCTTTTCAAACAAAAAAGTTACTTTTATTTGTTACGGTCGATTAAAGTTTTACTGCGTACGTGGAAATCCAAAATAAAGAGATGATTCGGTAAGAGAGGATTAAAAAAGTTTGTTGAGATTATTTATGGCAAACAACACCTTTTACGATTCGAATAAATTGAGTGAGCTGTCGATAAGAGATTAATTAACTAGTACGTATTCATGGAACAAAATGTTTATTAAGGAATATATGATGTAAATTTAATTATAAGACGAATGACTTAACGTAACATAGCTTGTGGCTTTCTTTTCTTTCTTTTCCATGCTTATATATGAATGGATATAAAGAATAATGCCGATTAATTGGTCATAACAACAAAACACAGAAACATGATAAGTTGTACACAATATTCTTGCAATGATGATAGGTAAGGAGCTAGAGAATATTAATGTACGTCTATACAATTAAAGCATCAAATTATACATGATAGGGTGTATTAAGACAATGTAAATATAGAGAGAGAGTGGAGAGGAGAGACATGATACGGAACCAAGTTCCAATCACTTTTTAGGACATATAATTCTCGAAACAAACATAATAAGGCTTCAAAAGCTGCAGATTATATATTCTCTGAATTTGTCCCCTAGGCCTTTATTTTCTTCTTTGACGATTATATGTGAAGTTGAAGGCTGAAGCAGCCCTTCTCATCTGCTTTGTTTATTTTCCACTTTTTCTTCTCAACACACTTCTAATAATAAAATTATATATGAAATTATATATGTACTTAACCACAAATCGATATTTTTTTAATTTCTTCAATTCATTGTTGGTCCGACAGCTTATTACTATTAGTATAGACCAGCACGAATTCTCAAACCGGATCCATCTATAAGAGCATGTTCAACGCGGATTCTTAAATGAGAATCTTAGCTTTTTTGGAATAAAATTAAATCAAAATTAATTAACAAGTTAGGAACCGATTCTTATTTAAGACTCTTAAGAATCGGTTCTTAATTGCCACGTGTTTATTTATGATTGGATCTCTTCTTTTCTCTCTCTCTACGTTTCTCCTCGCTCTCTCCGTCGCCAACCTCCACATTCCCATTCGATGTTTCTCAGCTCAATTAACTCCTCTTCAACCCCTCTGTATCTCCTCGATTTCTCCCTCACCGCATCTCTCACCGCTTTTCGAAAAACTTGTGATATACACACATATTTACATAAACACACACATATTTACATAAACACATACATATTTACATGAATACATATTTACAATATACAAAGATATGTATCTTCGGATATGTAAATATGTGTTCATGTAAATATGTATGTGTTTATGTAAATATGTAAATATGTGTGTGTTTATGTGTTTTATTTGTTTTATTTGAATCTTTGAAGTTGTGTTTGTTTTAGTTTGTTGTTTGTTTTATGTTAATTGTTTGTGTTTTAGACTTGTAAGTTTCATGTTATGTTTTAATTTAATGAAACAAGTTTATTTTATGTTAATTGTTTGAGATTCGTCTTTTGGCATATGGTACTTACAATAAAACAAAATTATTAATTTTTTGTTTGTTTTAGAAATCCCTAATGGGATTCTATCATTGGAACAGAGAAAACAAAAATTTCTTAACAAAGATTCTTAACATAAATTTTATTATTAAATATTAACTAAGAACCATCATGGTTCTTGCATTGAACATGCTCTAAAGTCTTACGATTTTGATTTATCGGTAGAAAATTATATATAGATGTTACTGAAGTGAGTTGACTCTACTTCTTGACTTTCGGTACATATATGACTCAATCTATCGGAGATGCTTCTTAAGTCAAAACCAAGATATAAAGATTGCATCAAGTAATCATTTTGTTATCTTCCCTTTTGTCAATTTTCTTTCATATATCAAGAAAGGCATCAGTGTTTAACCATATTTCAATAATTTCGGTGAATTCCCACTATCTCAATTTTTTTTTTCTTTCGGTATTCTATATGTGTAACTGGTCAACTTGAACAGACAAAAGGCAATAGGAGTTAATTCATTTCAACTAAAAATTAAATGTTACAAAGTATTCTATTTAATATTTCATCTGTTATTAAATAAGTTGTTAAATAAGCGATGTTTTAGGTTTTTTTGTTATCAAATAAGTGATAAGTGATGTTTCAATTTTCAGTGTAAAATTAAATATATATTTTTTATTGTTTTTTATGATTTGTATTCTGCATTGTTTTATCATTGGTTAAATATTGTTTAAATGGATAATAAATGATGATTTAGTATAGAAAAAAATAAAAAATTTAATCCGTGTGCAAAAACCTTAAAAATCACTTATAAAATAACCTAGGGAGTATACTACAATATATAATACGAGTTCATGCTGGCTAAGCACTTAATTCGGCTGATATAAGTATTTGAGAAAACACTAATCAATAAAATTATAAATTGCATATGGTATAATGTACTTTGGAGGAATTGCGCCTTAACATGTTGTGATGCGTTGAAATAAGTAATAGAAAATGCTTTATTTGTCCACTTCACTAAAAATGTTACAAAGATTCGGTGTTGGATTTTCCAAATTTCATAAAGCCTGTGTTACCGTTAGAGCAGTGAAGGTCGCTCTCTATGCATACTGAAAACGAAAGCTGCAATCAACATCTTACCCCTTCAATGGGAGGGAGGGATAGTATGTCTAATTCACCCAAATCTTGGCCTCAATATTATTTAAGTTTTTTCATGTATTTCTATTATTCCAATATTTGTTTTTTCGGAAAATGATAGCAAATCGGGACAATTTTATTCTTATTTGTTTTTTAAAAAATCGAATGAGTTATAAGTCAACAATTATGTTCTTTTGTGCATTTTTAAGGATCAAACATCTTAGATTGCAGAATGTCGTAATTGGAGAATAAGAAACAGTTAAGAGAAAGTAAAGAGAAAGTAAAGAGAAAGTGCTGCTATATCTTGGTAAGAAGATTGGTTGATTGGTTATTTAATTGGGATATTTGCTACAATATGACCTACAAAAGATATTAGTTATTTTAGTTAATTTATTACTCAATCTGCCTTTTTGAATCTGTTGTTAGAAAAAGATTATTACAAAACTGTTATTTTATTTTCAGGTTAACAAAAAATTGTATTTATTTACAAAAAATATCACCGTCTCTATCGAATTCGAATAAAAGTTTATCATAACAAATATGTCGTAATGGTAGTATATTTATAACATTTTAGTAGATTCAATTTCGGTTGATAAACTTACTAACAAAATCTGCCTTATGACATGCAGCAATTGAATTTAAACGTTTAGAAAATGAATAAAAATAATGATACATATATAAGTAAACAAACTGCGCATAGTTTTTGGGATTTTGGAAAATAAGATAATGCAATGATGATGGCCACACGAGAGGGTCCGACAGAATCTTTATAGAAATTATGAATTACTAGACTATATGGGTTGACCTTTCCCACAGGGAAAATCTGACCTTTTTCCGTTATATAATTTAAAAATCACTTGAATATCCAATCATAATAGCGATTAACAAAGTTAAAATCAGAAAGTAAACTAAGTAAGCTTCTTTTGAGGAAGCTAATCAAAATAGGGACGTATTTAGGCCTCTTATTGCATGCAACTGTGTAACAATAGCGATCTTGCTACCTAAATGTGAGATTTCACTTCCATTGTCTCTTTCACAATTTTCTCTTCCAGAAAAGACATCCCTCTCCCATCTTTTTTTTAATATTATATTCCATTACTGTTCTTTTACATACTTTAAAATTTTAAAAACATCTAGAAACAAATGTGATACTGCAAAATTATGTTCAAAATATATAACTGTCTAGCTTTAGCATTTTTTATGTAGTAAAAAACATATCACACAACTAATATAATTCATAAATTCTCGAGTTTTTTCTTAAGATAAAAGATATAAAAATTATTGATTCATCATCAATGCATAATTTTTGAGTACACACATATATAAACCGTTTTTTTGTTCAACTGATGTAATTTGTTATGTTAAGTAATAAATCAATTAACTACAAGGGAGTGGTCGAGAGGTAATGAATTCCTAAAAATGAATTGACAGTTTTTCCACTGTATTCGAAACTTTATTGGAATTAACTCTTCTCTTTGTGGTCAAATGGGATATGGGGTTAATGTTTATGCCTTATTTGCAAACCCGGGTGTACGCTTAATTCATTGGTGGTACAACCCCAGGAGATTAGTCTGAGCCTTTCCATGAGCCTGAGATTTACTCTAAAGTCATTAAAAAAAGTAATAGGGAAATTTTCAAAAATACCACTAAAATAAGTTTTTCGTTCTAAACATACCATCACTAATTTTTCTTTCCAAAACTACCACAAATGTTGATTTTTCCACAAATACCACAAAACTAAAACTAAACTTTTAACCCTAAAAATTAAATCATAAACCTAAAATAGTGAACCCAAACCCAGATATTTAAATTATAAACCCTTAAAACTCATTTTTAATGTTTGTGGTATTGGTTGAAAAAGTCATTTATTGATAGTTTTGGGGGAAAATACTAGTGATGGTATATTTGGAACAAAAAATTATTTTAATGGTATTTTAAGGAATTTCTTTAATTAATATAGTTGTTAACAACGAAAAATAATTAAAAAAACAAAAACAAAACAACGAAAAATAATAATTATTATATTCAACCGGTATATTAAACTATTAAAGGGGGAAAAATTGGTATCATATATAGTAAAAGCGAAGTAAATTTTTGGAATGAAGCTCTCTCATTCACTCTAAACCGTAAAGCTCATTTAATACCCTTTTTATCGGTTCAAATTAAGTTTTTATAGATTTCGTAATTTGCCGTACCGATTACGGAGATTTTAAAAATAGCTGAATAATATATATATGATTTGTCTTTATCAACAACAAAAAACCGAATATACCTAAAACCCTAACTTATGAAAACAAAACTATATATATCAACCTTAGATCTCTCATTTCCAATTGTGCAGTCATCCACTTATTTATTTATTTTGTCATCTAAGTTTTTTTAGTTCATGAATCGATCATTTATTTCTTTGTTCATAGTGATAGATCTTAATTTTTTGTTGTTATTTGTTTGTTTTTGTTTAGATTTTTGTGGAGCTAACCGATTGATTCTTTTTTCTTTTCATGTTTGCGTGTAGATCAATAGCCATACTTCGACGTAGTTCACCATCAAAGACATAACATGAAATCTGAACAGGTTATTCGTTTCTTTTTTTTATAGATTTCTTTCATAAACCTAATGCTCTGATGATGGCTTCTTTTATGAAACGTAGTAGCGAATTTATGTAGTCTCTTGACTTCTTTGTTTCTCTTATTTAATTTGATATCTTCTGATCCTGTTTATGAAACGTGTTTTAGCATTTTTATGGCAGTTTGTTATTTTGTCACTATGTTTGTTGGTTCTGATTTTCTAGGTTTTTTTAAAAAAATTTAACTTTTAACAAACTGTATGTCGGCAAGGTGGATGACGTAGCTACCGATCATATACAATTCGAGGAATTCGAAAAGATTTATGCGAGTATTTCTTTGAGATTTTTTTTATTTCTTTGGTTTAGTTAATTTCATATTCTCATCTTGTATTCTGTTAGGGTGTGTAGCAGTGTATCTAATATGTTTCCGTTGTTGGTTTGGTTTGGTAAACTTAATTTTCTTATCATGTGGTCTTTGTGAAGTGTGCTAGATATATTATTGATTTATTGTTGTACTCTTTTGGTTTTTTTTGGTATGATGTCTATTTGTATTTTTAAGTTTTGGTATGGAATTTAATTGTTTGCTTTTGTGTTCTAAGATGGTTGCGAGAGGTAAAGTTGTTTGTGTTTCTACTTACTTATGGTCTCATCACTTTGGATATCATCAGATCGGTATGTGCCTTCTTCTCTCTCTCCCCTCTCTCTCTCTCTCTCAGTGGTAGAGAACAAACGACTCAAAGCTAAATTCAATTTCTGTTGGACAGGCCCTTGCTACTACAAATGCGACAGAGGCAAAGAAGAATCATGGATACCAGACTTTTTTGCATTGGTATTGTCCCGGTTTTGTTCTCGGCCTTTTGCTAAATCTGTTTAAAATACAGTACAAGGTTGGTTAACAAAGATTGTGTTGGGAAACGACAATTGAATGGACTTCAATACAAAGGGATGGGTTTTGAAGAGTTTTGTGCAACTTCCATTAGTGTTCATCAGCATGAGTCTCTTGATTGTTGGGAACAGAGCGTTCGCCATGCTTGTGAGCTCTTTGAGATGAATGGAAACCAAGTTATCTTCATTGAAGAACTCGCTTACGTAAGTTTTTCTTCTTCACTTGGACTTTCTTTTCACAATATTTTCAGCTGATTCCTAAAAGGAACACAAATGTCTTGTAGGAACTTGGTGTTGGATCATCGATCCCGGTCCATACCATTCTACATGACTGGATAAGGCACACTGATGGAAAATTGAGCTTCTTAGGTTTTGTCAAAGTGTTGCACGGTGTATCTACTTGACAACCTTTAGCGAAAACACGGTGAAGAAGGTATCTCGGTGTTATGACGGATTCAAAAGAGGAAAAACATACAACATCGACTGGATGTCAAGAACTTTACTGAATCTTGGAGTGGAATTTTTTTCAAGCCCCATTCCTATGTTTATAGTGTTAAAAAGGAATGCAAAGTTCCGACAAAGACAGTATCAAAAACATCTGAGAGACCTGGAAAGTTGTAATAAAACAATGGTCTTCCTGGTAATATATGACAGAGATTCAAGAACATCCTTTTCTCTTTTCATTTGCCTGTCTCCACATTTTCCATGAAAAAGTTTCACAATTTTAGCTATCTCTGAAATGGGAGGAGTCGTCTTCTCTGCCGGGAGCTTTCACGCATAGGTCCCAGAAGATCTTCTTGTGATCATCGACGACCTGGAGCAGAACGGCGTCCTATCCGTTCTTATTCTTCTCTGAAATGTGCCATTTCAATTCTTCAATGAAAAAGGCTTGGAACATATCGCAGGCTTGGTTGGTCACCCAAGCTGTTTGTTCTCTACCACTGCGATATGTTCCAAGCCTTCTTTTACGAGTCTTTTAATCGACAAGAAGAAGAAAGTGGCATTGTGTTGTGATTCATTATATGTGACCATCAGGGACGTGGTATACACTGTTTTAGGTCACTACGTGTTGCTGAAATAACAAATTATGTTCCACACAGGAAATCAAGAACAAATCACTCACCTTCAAAGAGAAATTCTAAATTAAAAAGTATTGTCAAATCATTTATCTTAATTAGTTAAGGTTAAGAACATGAAAATTTTTAGTGTCTTTGACTCTACGGGTAAGTAGATTCCACCGCTGGGAGAAATCTGTACACAACTCTAGATGTTTAAGATAGAATAAGAAAGTGTCTATGACATGAAATCTGCAATTGAATCAAAAACCCAAAGTATTTTGTTAAACATAATGATAAAAACAAAATATTTACTCAAGCGATCTTTCGACATTATTAGACTTAATTGAGTTCTCTTTAAGATAATTTTACTTTGACTTTTAATAACACAAAAATATATTTCAGACTGAGGCAACAGATCCTAATAAACTTTCGGATTGGTCACAAGCAACCTCAACATTTGCTTCGACTAGCTGAGGCATATTGTCTAAGAAATTTTTTTATTGAATTTATTCCTAATGTTCAAGTACATTAAAGAAGGATCCTATATCTCAATCGATTTCACCGTTGGATTTATCCCTAATGTTCAAGTACATCAAAGAAGGATCCTAACAAAAAAAATTACTGAATTTATCCCTAATGTTCAAGAACATCAAAGAAGGATCTTATATCTCAATCGATTTTTTCCGCTTTGAGCCTTCTCGATGTAGAAACTGACGTTGTTTTGATGAGACTACCACTTCCGTCCTCAGCTGCTCATGTCTCTAATCTCCGGCCAGCTCATCAATGTATTTTGGTCCACCGACTTTGATCATATGGTTAAAGAAGTGTGGAAGGATAGAGTTTTTACATTTAGATTATAGTTAATTTCATTTCAAATTTTAGTGGCTTTTGATTTATTTTTTAATAAAAGCAAGAAGAATAAGAAGATGTCGAAGAAGAAAATAAAAAAAGGATTAGGTAATGTTCTTTTTATATTAAGAACATATGTATTAAGATCATATCTATTTGAATTAGTTTTAAAATTTTGTTATGTACACTATATGTTCTACTTTTTTTTGTCACTTATGCTAACATGTTCTATATTCAATCTGAATCTACTTTTATTTAGAAGAATACAAAGAGAAAATAAAAAGAGAAGAAGAACAGAGATACGACACAAAATGAAAGTGTCAAAGATTGTGATGCTGGGAAAAGTTTATATCTCGCTGAACGTGAAGCTTGGTTTTGATAAAACCTTTGCCATGTGATTTTTCCATGTGTCTCACGATAGTGAAATAACTAAATAGATACTAAAAGTGAAATAAGAAGCTTTTAGGAAAGAAGAAACTAAGCACATAGAGGTACATATATTGCTTGAAAAAAGTTTCACAATGACACATGAGACGTATTGTGGTGTGATTAAAGAGATATAACATAAAGTGAATATAACACTAGATGGGTTTTCATCCATGACGAGAAAACTCACGGAGAATCATGGGAAGTACGATAAAATGGTAATGGAATTGGATCATATATATAGTGAGAAATCATGAGATGGATAAGAGAGAGAAGAGGAAGACGAAGTCGATGAAGAAGAAGAAGGAAAAGACGAGGAAGAAGACCGAAGAAAAGAAAAAGAAAAATCAGAATAACAAAAATTAGGACAAGACGAAGATGTTGAAGAATAGGGATGGGCATATGGTTATTCGGTTCGGTTCGGTTCGGTTATTTCGGTTTTCGGTTACGTTCAGTTATGTCTTTTACTATCCATTCGGTTAGTAACAGTTTTTGGTTCAGTTTCGGTTCGGTTACCATTCGGTTCGGTTCGGTATGGTTATCAAAATTAATAACCGCTTGGTAACCGAAAGATTTTGGTTATTTTCGGTTAACCGAATGGTTTCGGTTATTTTTGGTTAAATTTCAAATATTTTTGGTTAGTTTCGGTTAATTCTCACAATATTTCGGTTACATTTCGAAATGTTTCGGTTATTTCGGTTAAATTTCGGAAATATTTCGGTTATTTTGGTTAAATTTTGGTTAGTTTCTGTTATTTTGGTTCGGTTATATTTCGGTTATTTCGGTTAATTAGGGGAAATAAACATAATTTTTTTTTTTGATATCCATGGATACCCATTAGTTATCGGTTAATAACCATTCGGTTATCATAAGCAATGGATATAAAAAAAATAACCATTCGGTTATTGTGAAGTAACCATAACCAAACCAAACCATTAATTTCGGTTCGGTTCGGTTTCATTCGGTTCGGTTATTATGCCCAACACTATTGAAGAATATGAAGGATAAGAAGATGAAGAATTTGGAGAAGAAAAACCGAAAAAGAGGAAGAAAAAAAAACAAATATGTTGAAATGGGAGAAAAAAGAAGACGACTAAAAACGAGAGAAAAAAAAAATGAAGTCAAGGACCATGGAAAAAAATAAGGAACATACGAAGAAGAAAAAAGGTAAAAGGTAAAGAAGAAGGAAGAAGAATAAGACAAAGCAAAAGAAGAAGAAGAAGAAAAAGAGGAAGACAAAGCATAAGAGGAAGAAAAAATAGAAGTCGAAGATGGTGAAGATGGTGAATGAAGAACATGAAGATAATTTAAACTCTTGAGGATTTTGATTTCGTGTTGGTGAATAGACAGGGTTAGTAGTTTTGTATAAAAGGATTATCCGGTATGGGTGAAATCGTGGAAGAGAAAAGGGCCAAATATACATTCGAGAAGCAACGATATGATGCTAAATACCGTGATGAACTGTACACCAAAGAAACAAATGGTGGTTGTAAAATTTGCAAATTCTAGAAATCCGACAGTTTTGGGAACTTCACAATGGGAAGCGTTCTACATCTAACTCAAAGGAGGTGGTGAAGGTAATGTGATCGATGACTTTTACCTCTGCTACGCGAAGAGAGACAATTAAACATAAAACACCTAGAAAATTACCAAAACTTCATGTTGGATCTCTGAAACTTGCATTGTATTTTAAAAAATGTTATTTAGTAGTGAATTGAATTGTAGAATAAAAATAGGAGTTTTGTGTCTAATGTTAGAAGAAAGAAGGATTTTAGTTCATCATGATGTGGTATTTCTCATTTTTAGGCTTTTTATGTTATAAGTTCTTATGTTAAGACCAAGACGTTGAAAAAACAAGAATGATATAATGAATATAGAGAAAAAGAAAAATAATCTGAAGAATAGAAAGAAGAATTCGGAGAAGAAAACCATAACATAGAAGACGAAGTGAAAGAAGGAAAAGCAATGGAAGAAAAACAAACGGATAAAGCATAAAAAGAAGAAAATTGAAAGATATTGAAGAAGGTGAAGATGAGGAAATAGACTAGAAAAAACCAGAAGAATAAGAACTTGGAGAAGACAAAGATGATAAAGAAAAACAAAGACAAAGAAGAAGAAGAAGAAGGAAAAGACGAAGAAGATGAAAAACAAAGAGAAGTTCGGAGAAGACAAAGCCACAATAATTCGAAAAAATATGAGGAAAAATATGAAGAAAATTGAAAATAACAACCAGAATAAGAATAAGAATAAGAAGACGTATGGTTTAGGATTTAGGGTACGAACATTGAAAAAGAACATGAAGAATTTAGAGAAGAGAAAGAATAATAAGAAGAAGAGAGATAAAACGTCGGAGAAGAAAGAGAAGAAAACCGTCAAAAAATTAAACTATTCATGCCCGCGCAATAATGTATTAAATATATAGTTCATTATCTGTATACGATGGCGACAAATATGATATATATATTATTTATGTTTTAAACGATAAAAAAAAAATTTTTGATAAAAAAAAAAATTATTCTATAACACTGCTTACTCTATTTTAATTTTCAGATATCTTATGAGTGTTATAGCACAAACGGTGCAAAATGCACAGTTTGGTATCTGACAAGTTTTCAGCATCAAACAGATTTTTAAGATTTACAAAAAATACGAAGACATATGATCTATTTTTTATGTTTTAATAAAACATCTCTGCCCGCATCAGGCGCGGACTAAACACCTAGTTCTAAAAAAATAGTAACTGAAATTTGTAAATGTCATAGTTATATCGAGAATATAGGCATCCGCCTTGGTGGGCTTCCAATTTAATCCTAGCTCTTCGACGTGTGTGGGTTTTTGGTTTTAGGCCCATAGAAAATTAACTACTAAGCTTCGAGTTTGAAAGTCAAAGACTAGTTGTACTTGATTGCGATATGTTAAGTCGGAGAGAGGCATGGTTCATGATAGCCAGCTGTTAAGGTATCAACTATCAAGCATGGTTTTTTTAGCATTAGATTTTAATTATAGTAACTAGATTCTATCCCGTGCGTCCGCACTGAAATTTTTTATTTTTTTTGTTTACCAAATTTTGTAAGAATTTTTTTTTTTGTATTTAGATATAATTTGTTTTATAGATATAATTTTTCTAATAAATGACAAAGATTTATTTTTGTGTTTAGATATAATTTGTTTTTGTAGATTTAAGTTTTCCTAGTATTAAATATGACCGTGATTATAAAAATATAATTCTAACTCGTCCATTCATATTAATCCGAGAATGACCGAATTATAAAAACATAATTCTAACCCACCCGTTCATATTACCGTATAATATAAATATTTACTAATTTCAAATATTTAAAAATTTAGGCTGATTGATTATGATAAAAATATACAATAACATATCGTTTATCATGTCCGTCTTTATGAGAATATTATTTAAATTTGAATATTTAAATTAAATCTAAATTAATATCCGGTTTATTATTTTTGTAAAGAAACAACTGGTTTTGTAATTTTTGATAATTAATCTAACATATATTTAAAGAAATCCAAACTAATCTAAATTAAAATTTGAATTTTTGGAATTATTTTTAAAATATAAATTAAAATAAATTTTTTTATTAACATTGTAATAAATTGACTTGTTTGGCAACTTGAATAGTAGTTATCTAAGTAAAGAATAGCTAAATACGAAAGTTTTCATGTTTGGACACAAAAATGTATATGTTTTAATTTTACTTGTGGTAAAATTATTAATTTTGAATTTGAATAAAATAACCATTTCTTGTTTTGATTTTATGATAATAATTTTTTTAATAAATCTTTATTAATATAAAAGAATATTAACATAATTTGGACAATCTTACCAAGATTAATTAGATTTGGATTTCAAATTTAATTCTAAATTAACAATTCCTAAAATTGTGTGATTCTTAAAATATTAATCATTTTATATATGTAAATAACAAATATTGAATCAGTATTTGTAACCGAATGTTGTCCATATGCATGATCAAATTTATGATTGTGCAAATCTAATTAATAATATATTAACTTTTCAGTTTGAAAAATATTCAATTATAAATTTGATTGTATTAATAAGATTTAAATTTAGAAGTAAACATATTTTGTTATTAATTATGACTATTTTGTTTGTAACTGTTGATGAAATATCAGAAAATCTACATTAAATTCAAAATTTAATATTACCTTTTAATGAAAATTGTTAATTTTGAATATGTATCATTCAAAACATTTTGATTATTAAATTATTTGGCATAATCAAAATTTAAAAATTAAAAATAACTAATAATATTTTCGTAACAAAATAATAATAAAAATTTAAATTATTTTTGAAATATTTAATTTACATATTTGTGAAATAATCAATTTTATTTATAATTTTAAATATTTAATTTAATTTCTTGCATATTCTGAATTTTTTAATTACGAATTAAAATTAATATATATATATATATATAATGAGATTAATTAATTAAATAAATTAATTTTTAATTGAATCAGATTAATTAAATGAATTTTTAATTGAAAAAAATTCAATTGTTTGGAAACAGAGAATAGCTATCCAAAAAAATCTAAAGTTTAAAAGTTATCCAAGATAAAAATTGATTTTTTTTTTATTTTTTCCTGTTTGGACACAAAATAGCATTCTGTTTTAATAGATTAGATAAACAAAATGAGTTTTTTTATTTAGAAGCCAGAAATGAAATCCGACTACCAGAGTTTATTTAAGAGTTTTCTGCAAATCACTCCTACCAAGTCCGATTCAACCCACAATATAACCCTCGTTTGTGTATACATTTTACAACCAGTATATAGTTGTGTATCAGTTATCAAAACAACGTCGTTTTGACAGTTTTTTTAAACCAGAAAATAGCAAAACTAGGATTTGAACACTTACCACATCAGCATTACCATTATGCCAAGATCATTTATATTGTCCTAACCAATATAACTATATTTATATATATTACAACGAAGTGTTTTGTCCTTTAAAATATATGTTTCCCGTCAAAACCGTGTTTTTCCGTCAAAACCGCAAAATCACGTTTTTCCGCCAAAACCACAAAATCACGTTTTTCCGCTAAAACCGAAAAATCACGTTTTCCCTTCAAAACCGAAAAATAACGTTTTCCCGTAAAAACCATAAAATAGCGTTTTCCCGTCAAAACCGCAAAATCATTTTTCATGCCGAAACCGCAAAATCGCGTTTTCCTGCCAAAACGGCAAAATCACGCTTTTCCGCCAAAAAACGCAAAATAATGGTTTCGCGTCAAACCCGCGAAATTGCGGTTTCCCGCCAAAACCGCAAAATCGTGGTTTCACGCCAAAATCGCATTTTCCCGTCAAAACCGCAAAATCGCATTTTCCCGTAAAAACCCAAAATCATTTTTCATGCCAAAACAGCAAAATAACGTTTTCCCTTGAAAAATGATTTTGCGGTTTTGATGGAAAAATGCGATTTCGCGGTTTTGGCATGAAAAATGATTTTGCGGTGTTTACGGGAAAATTTAATTTTGCGGTTTTGGCCAGAAAACGCGATTTTGCGGTTTTGGCGGAAAACCGCGATTTTGCGGTTTTTGCGGGAAACCACAATTTTGCGGTTTTTGCGGGAAACCACAATATTGCGGTTTTGACGTGAAACCATTATTTTGCGTTTTTGGCGGGAAAACGCGATTTTGCTGTTTTTGCGGGAAAACACGATTTTGCGGTTTTGGTGGGAAAACACGATTTTGCGGTTTTGGTGGAAAAACGCGATTTTGCGGTTTCGGCATGAAAAATGATTTTGCGGTTTTGACGGGAAAACACTATTTTTGGTTTTGAAGGGAAAACGTGATTTTGTGGTTTTGCCGGGAAAACGTGATTTTGCGGTTTTGACGGGAAAACACGGTTTTGACGGGAAACATATATTTTAAAGGACAAAACACATCGTTGTAATATATATATATATAAATATAGTTATATTGGTTAGGACAATGTAAACGATATTGTCATAATGGTAATGCTGACGTGGTATGTGTATAAGAGGTCGAGAGTTCAAATCTTGATTTTGTATTTTCTAGTTTTAAAAAACAGCCAAAACGACGTCGTTTTGATAACTGATACACAATTATATACAGGTTGTAAAATGTATGCACAAACGAGGGTTATATTGCGGGTTGAATCGGACTTGGTATGATTGACTTGTATTTTTCGCAAGTCGAGAGTAGAGTTGCAAAAAATGTCCACTTGAGGGGTTGATTTGCAGAAAACCCTTTATTTAATGGCTATAAGAATACTTCCAATGGTTTGTTGTAAAAAACATTACAACTATTGATATTTTTTTTTGCTCTGCAATGGTATGTGTTTAATGAGTCAGCAACGATGTGGCATATATTCGGTTGAAACTTATCAACCATGTTGATAAACACAAAATGAGACACTTGTTATTACATGAGTGGTCTGGTCTTTTTTTTTTTTTTTAATTAATTTTACACGTGGCGCATATATATTGGTCGTTGGGATTCTGTATTTGTTTTTTCCCCTTAATCATTCAACATCAATTATCTCAAAATAATTTTACATATATCTATATATTTTTATACCAAAATTCATCATTTTCATACTCTATAAATAGACACTTGTTTCATTTCATTTGGACACAGAAAAAAAAAACCACCTTTTTTTACTAAACTTTTCTACTATTCTACAATAAACTTCGTTTTGGTTTTAAAAACCGTTTTAGTTAAATGGATCCCAATAATAACCATTTTAACACTCAAAATTCTTCTAATTACCCTTTTAACTACCCAAATCCCAACAATTATCCGCTTCAAAATCAGTCTTCCAACCAACCCCAACATATATCAAATTATGGGTATCCACCAAATTTCTTCATGCCATCAGCTGTTCCAAACCATCCTCCATATTACGGATCGATGATGCCGTATTCATCTCAACCACTTCCATATTCTTCTACTCCAACGGATAATGAATTTCCGGAATTTTCTACACAAATGGCTCTTGGTGGAATGAGCGGTGTTCATGAAGCCACTCCAGATGCAGAAAATTCAAATTCTACTCGTCGGAGAAGCCCAAAATGGACCATTGAGCAAAATTTGGTGCTCTTAAGCGGATGGATTAAATTTGGAACAGACATCGTTGTTGGCAGAAACCAGAAAGGTGATTCATATTGGGGTAAGATTTCTGAGTACTGTAATGAACATTGCTCATTTGATCCTCCGCGTGATGGAAAATCATGCAGAAACCACTACAACTACATGAACAAAATATTAGCCAAATGGGTTGGCTCATACGATAACGCTAAGCGTATGCAAAGAAGCGGGTGGTCGGAGGATTATGTATTGTCAAAAGCGCATGAACTATATTCAAGTGCTGGTACTGGAAATTTCAATTTAACGTGATCAACCACGTTATGGTAGTCAGGTTGGAGGAAATACTGGCTCTGGAAGCAGCGGATCTAAGAGAACCCACGAGTGTGATGCTAGTGACTCCAACTCTGTAGGATCCAGTGCTCGTCCAATGGGGAGGGATGCATCTAAGAAAAAAGCTAAAAAGAAAGGTAAGGGTGAAGCCTTGGCAGCGGTCGAGGAAGATATGAATGAATTCCGACAAATCAATGAGCGAGAGTTTGAACGATTGGACAAAATACTCAAGATGCAAGAGGAGGCAAACCGATTGATGCAAGAAAAGACTCAAGCAAAGGAATAAAAGACTCAAGCAAAAAAGATGAAGATGTATCTGAAGCTTAGGGAGAAGAAGGATCTCGATGACCAGAGCAAAATGCTGTCGGAGAAGTTGGGCCACGATCTGTTTGATTAATTGTTGTCAAGTTATTGTATTGCATTTTGTGTGTGTTTTGCTTTAATAATGTTTGTCTGTCATTTTCTGCTTCAGTGTTTGTCAAATGTCAGTTTGTAATTTGTCATTTACTTTAATGTCTCTTTGTCTGTAATCCAATGTTATTGGGAGAATCCAATGTAACTTCAATAATGTTTATTTGTTAAGTAATCCGTGAATTTTTCATCACTGTAATCTGTGAATTTCGAAGAAGGTGATAATTGATGTGACTGATAAAAGCAACGGTTAGATCTTTACCGACAATATTGATCCGTATTTTTCAGAGAAGGTGATAATTGAGCTATAGTTGATGTGATTGATCAAAGCAACGGTTAGATATTTTCCGACAATATTGAACGACTTAGATTGATCCGTATTTTTCAGAGAATGTGATAATTGAGCTAAAGTTGATGTGAGTGATCAAAGCAACGGTTAGATCTTTGCCGACAATATTGAACGGCTTAGGTTGATTCGTATTTTTCAGCGAATGTGATAATTGAGCTAAAGTTGATGTGATTGATCAAAGCAACGGTTAGATCTTTGCCGACAATATTGAACGACTTAGATTGATCCGTATTTTTCAGAGAATGTGATAATTGAGCTAAATTTGATGTGAGTGATCAAAGCAACGGTTAGATGTTTGCCGACAATATTGAACGGCTTAGGTTGATCCGTATTGAGGGTAAGTGTAATCCGTGAATTTATTATAAATGGGGACTCATTCCTCCATTGATGTACCAATACCACAAATCTTACCTTACTAACAAAATCTCAATGGATCCATCTGAAATTGAAGAGAGGTATATCCTCAACCGGTTTAAAGAGCGGCGAAAGAAAATAGAGGAAGACTATCCACCTCGTAGCAAGAGAAGATATTTCAAGAGAGATCATGCAGCGGCAAATCAAATGCTGATTGACGACTATTTTGCCAATCAACCTACATATGACGATGCAATGTTTCGTCGGCGATTCCGTATGCGAAAACATGTTTTTCTTCGGATCGTTGAGAACCTATCAAGCAATGACAACTACTTCACTCAACGGTTTGACGCAGCCAAAAAAAGAAGGTATATCTCCATTAGCAAAATGTACTACGACCATGCGAATGTTAGCATATGGTGTGGCAGCTGACGCGGTGGATGAATACATCAAAATTGGAGGTACTACAGCTTTGGAGTGCTTGCGAAGATTCTGTAACGGAATCATACAACTGTATGAGCAAGAGTATCTCAGAGCCCCAACTCAAGATGACCTGCAGAGAATTCTACGTGTTAGTGAGATGCGAGGGTTTCCGGGGATGATTGGGATGATTGGGAGTATTGATTGCATGCACTGGGAATGGAAAAATTGTCCTACAGCATGGGAATGTCAATTTACTCGGGGAGATAAGGGAACCACCACTGTTATTCTTGAAGCAGTTGCATCTCATGATTTATGGATCTGGCATACTTTTTTGGATGTCCGGGCACATTGAACGATATAAACGTTCTAGACCGTTCACCAGTGTTCGATGATGTTGAACAAGGAAATACTCCAAGAGTAAACTTCTTCGTGAACCAACGTCCGTATAATATGGCATACTATCTAGCTGACGGTATATATCCTTCTTACCCTACTTTCGTCAAATCGATTAGGCTTCCTCAAAGTGAACCAGACAAGCTATTTGCACAACGTCAGGAGGGATGTCGGAAGGACATCGAACATGCATTTGGAGTGTTGCAGGCTCGATTTAAAATCATTCGTGAACCAGCTCGCCTTTGGGACATAGCCGATCTGGCTATCATCATGAGGTCATGTATCATATTGCATAATATGATTGTTGAGGATGAACGAGAGACATATGCTCAACATTGGACCGATTATGATCAATCTGAGGCAAGTGGGTCTACTACACAACCATCATTCTCGACTGAGGTGCTACCTGCATTTGCAAATCATGTTCGAGCTAGATCCGAGTTGCGTGATTCAAATGTGCATCACGAATTGCAAGCAGATCTAGTCAAACACATATGGGCACAATTCGGAATGTTCCGTGGTTAATGAGATTTTTAAGTTTGTGAGTTGAGTCTATTGTGCTAATTAAATTATGTTTGTTTCATTGGTGTTGTGTGTTTATTGTATTGCATTTTAATTTTTCGTTATTGTATGTGTTTTAATTATAATTATCTATATTTCTTATTTTTATTACCTGTATTTTTTTTAATCAAAGTTTATTTCATAAAATTATTTAAATTTTATTATTTTAATTGATAATTAATTGTTTTAGCTAAAATATGTAATCACAAAAAAAACATAAGAAAATAAGAAAATATAATATAAATAGTGGGGTAGGGTGTTGTAATATTTTTAAAACAAAACCATTGTAAGTGGGTGTTGAATAATAGGTGTTGAATAATGAAGTGGAAGAGAAAAAAGATGATGTGGAGTGTTAAAAGAGAAAAATAGGGTGTTGTAAACTTTAACCATCGTAGATAGTCTAAGTATAACTTGCTATATATACCCCACTCAAACATATATATTTGTGTACATACTTAATATTTCTGATTATTTTTGTTTATGTAATGAGTTGTTTATTTAAATATAGCGGTGAATGGTTAAAGGTTATTAGACCATCTCCAATGGAGGTTCTTAAAGGAGAGGTTCTTAAATGAGAGGTTCTTAAAATTTTATAATGACAAATAATAATAAATATTAGAGAGGTTTTTAACTTTAAAAAAAAAGGTTCTTAAAGTTCTTATTTAAGAATTTTTTTAGGGGTTCTTAACTAGAAGTTCTTAAAATTTATAATTAAAATATTGGTAAGAACCCCATGAGGGGTTCTACCATTGGTGATGCTCTTATATCTAGAAAATGAATTGATTCAACGTTCACTTGTATTTGTATTAACATGTGCCCATGCTTTATAAAGAAAGAGGTACATATTTGTTGGTAAATATTAACAAACTAGTTGACAAAACATCAAATCAAATACAAATGAGATGCATGATACGTCAACAAACCATTCTTTCGAATATATACCTAAAGAATAAAAGTAAAACATTTGGCATTATACACGCTTGTGGTTATACAAACCAACTACTAGTTCTGGGGGAGTACCATGTGATTATAACGTGATCCCACATAATCAAATACTTTTTATTACATTAAAAACATCATCTCAAGTAATCTTCTCTTTCAGACCCAAAAAGAAGAAGTAATCTTCTGCCTATTTTGCATCGCTATTTATTACCCCGTCCGCTTCATAGGACCTCTCAACATTCATTTTCGAGAAAAAGTATATAGAGATAATGGCTGTCAATTTTGAGGACCAAACCACCTTGTTCAACTTCGTGGTCAAACAAGGTAACGGCGTGAAGGGTCTGATAGACTCAGGCATGTCTTGTGTTCCACAGCCTTTCGTCCAACCGCTCTCTGAGCGAATCGCAATCCCAAACGTCCGTACGTGTGAAGCTGCCCAGCCAATTGATCTTTCCCAGCTAGACGGTCCACATCACAAGGAGGTGGCCAAACAGATCGTTGAAGCTGCCGAGACGCTTGGCTTCTTCCAGGTAACTAGATAAGTAATGGCCGAAACATAGGATTTAGTTGGTGTAGAACATTTTTGTTTCCTTGCAATATAACTATGTAAATTTGACCCGGGCGCTAACGTTAGATATCTTAAAAAGTACCCCCCAGAAAAAAGAAGTAGATTCATGAGTATATTTATCAATCTCTTTTTTTTTTTTGAACAGATCAATCTCTTACAAATGCAATAAGATTATAATTTGAGGAATAAATGCAAATGGCAGGTGGTGAACCATGATGTTTCGGTGGAGCTGCTTGAATTGCTAAAAACGTCGGCTCATGAGTTTTTCGCACAACCTCCTGAGAAAAAAGCGATTTACCTAAAAGAAGTGAGCCCAAGCAAGCTAGTTAAGTACGGAACGAGCTTCGTGCCAGAGAAGGAGAAGGCCATTGAGTGGAAGGATTATGTGAGCATGCTTTACACCAATGACCGTGAGGCTCTTCAACACTGGCCTCGACCTTGCAGGTAGTTATATATATAATATATGGATAAAATCTATATTAATATAAGCATATCAGATTTGCTGTGCTATAGAAATAGAGTGTATAATACATGGGAAGCTCACATATCTCAAGTTTGATGGAACTTAAAGTAATATATAAAATGCATGGATTAATTCATTAATTTTCGATTAATAAGATTATAAAATTTAACAATTGTATGACAGAGACGTTGCACTTGAGTTCCTAAAATCGTCAATGGAAATGGTGAAAAGGGTAGTTGAAGTTCTGATGGAGAATCTAGGAGTGAGACTAGAAGAAGAGAGAATGAATGATTTGATGGGAATCAAGATGGTCAACATGAACTATTATCCAATCTGTCCCAGCCCCGAGCTAACCATCGGTGTTGGTCGTCACTCCGACATGGGAATGTTGACCGTTTTATTACAAGATGGCATTGGTGGTCTCTACGTTAAACTAGACAACGGTGAATGGGCCGAGATCCCTCCTCTCGACGGAGCTTTGGTCATCAACGTCGGCGACACTTTGCAAGTTCGTTAAAACAAATTGATAATAAATTGATTGACTTACGTAGTACTGTGCTATATTATCTTTGTTTGTGATATTCTATTTATAGATTCTGAGCAATGGGAGGTACAAAAGCGCTGAGCATAGGGTTCGAACCACAAACATCGGATCGAGAGTCTCTGTACCCATTTTCACGGCACCTAATCCCACAGAGAAGATCGGTCCGTTGCCTGAAGTTGTGAAGCGTGACGGAGTGGCTCGTTACAAGGAGTTGTTGTTTCAAGACTACATGAATAATTTCTTCGGCCAACCACACGAGGGTAAGAAATCTCTCGATTTCGCACGTGCCGATTGATACTATTACATCAGTTACTACGTTCAAAATCAACCACAATACTCGACGCCCGACGCTGTTTCCTTTTTATACTTGTTCGATCGATATCCCAATGTTTTTATTTTGCTATAATCAAATACTATTAATAATGCCTTCGTTGGGATGTGCACACTCAATAAACCTGATGAGTCTTCATGAAAATTTTCAATGGCTGGTTTTTTTACCAAAATTTCAAAGTGCTAGAGTCAGCCTAAACTAATGATTTTTTACTGCAATGATTTTATTTTTGTCAACTTCTGCAAGGATTTTCCAATTTAAATATCGAGACTTTTCTTCTCATTTTTTAAAAATTTCTTATTTCCATTTTTCATCTCGTGTTCATGGCATAGTATGTTTTCGATTTAGACGTACCGTGTCGTACACAATATAAAAGAAGAAAACAAACATTATGTTGAAAACTACACCGTTTTGAAGAAAGTCGATGTGACATAAGCGGTAATTAAGGATTCTAGACTTTCAGTTGTGACGTGGAACGAGTGCGTTTAATGCAAACACTAGACATTTACGAAGTTTCAAAGCTCGTGCCATTGCTTCCTTCTTTAGTTTTCCTTTTTGACATTTTCCTTCTTTCTTAAAAGAGTATCTAAACCTACTATTACTCTCTCTTTTTTGTTAATTAAAGAACATACATTTACTCGTTTATTACATAAATATTAATGATCATTAGATCATACCGTTTATTATGTACGAACAACATACTCTCTATGTGTATCACACATTCACACTAGCTAATCGCAAATCATATGGATTAATCTGTTACAACATTTTTAAAGAATTAATCTAATTTTTACACAAAACAAGTTAAGACCTGATGAAAGTATAAATGTAATTTAGCCTTTTTAAGTCAGTCCACGATCGGATTAAATCAACGACTCATTATGAATTTATGATAATACCAATTACGTCGTCTCTTCCTCTAAATATCTAAATTAACTGTCTATATACTAGATTAATTATCGCATTATTACATCATCGATTCATCGCATGTATTTTCTCTTTATCTCTCTCTTATTTGACGTCCCATTGCACGTATTCTTATAGTTACAAATTTCAATGCTTCTTATATGTTGGAGCATATATGAAAATGGGCCAAACTCTTGAAATATATATATGATTAAATTAATATGTATACTTAAAACATATGTAGGTGTTCTGGTTTACTTTTCGACGATAATTTTTGTTTTTTTCTCGTTCTAAGCATCGTATAAATGATAGATCAGTTGTCAAAAAATTAAATTTTAAATCAAACAAATTTTATAATAGAAGGGGAGGAAGATGTCCAACAAGAGCAACTTGGGGTCAACCATTGATGACTGGTTGAATTATCCTTTGACTTGACCAGCCGCTACGTATTGACTCTACAAATTGTAACAAACAAATAATTAGGGGAAATTATTTATTCATTCAAATTTTGAATGTTGTCCTTATATGAATGAATATCTATCATATGATTTAATAACAATTATCATACTAAATTACTGACTTTCGTTTTCACGTGCGGTTTCATTTTGAACTTCTCTTTTACATCAAAATTAGTTTAGTTAATATTGTTTTTTTCGTTCTACACTCCAAAGTGAAACATTTGCTTTGATCGCCAATTTTAAAGAATCAATATACATAGGTCATTTTGCTCAAAACCCAAAAAAAAAAAAAATGCTACTAAAATTTGTATTAAATTATTTCTAGCCCTATGAATTTCAGGGTCGGCCAAGCACTCCATTGAACTTAATTAAAGGTAAATGTTTGTGTTGGAGAATGGTTCCTCTACCAAAAGCTTTTCTAAAGATGCGGTAAAGATTTGGACAGAAAAGTCAGAACCAACATTAGCTTGAATAGTTTTTTTTTGTTTTTGTTTTTCTCTAATGAGTTTTGACAATTATGAGTAGTGTATTAATGGGAAACTCATCAGTGCAGTGGAAATTGCTGTTTTGAAATTAATAATTATGGTAGCATTACAGATATTAATTCCACTACTTTTTAGTCTTTACTTGACGACACATTTCCACAGCTTTAAGCACGATTATCCGATCGAGATTTAGTAGCCTCGCGGTTTGCAAATATAGTTACACTTACACCTATCAGTTATCACCACAAGACAAAAATAAATCATCTAAGATATCGCCGTTTTTTTTTTGTTTCTTGAAAAACTTATCGTTTATATAATAAATTACTATAATAGAATGGGAATTTATTTTTAAAATAATTAATTGCTGAGATATCAATGTGTAATCGTAGAGGTATAAGATCAACATGAGAAATCCAATATAGCAAACTTTGAAAGTATAGTACACGCTAGCTGCTTTGAATCTGATCAAGTGAAATGTGTTATGCTATTAGTTCTGCAGTATCTTCTTTTGTTTTAAAATGTTCATAAACGTTCCAAATTCCTTGTAAAAAGTCATTGTTGTTAAATATAATTTTACATTAAGCAAAAAAAAAACCTTTGAAATTAGTATTTTGTTTTTTTTTAACAAAAAATAAATTTGACCAATTCAAATAAAGTATAATTGTAATTTATTAAAAAAACGCACATTTCTGAGTGGTAGGGAATACCTGATAATGTGTTGAGAGCGTTCTATTCGGGTTCGAACCTCTCTCAAAACAAAATTACAAGCGTGTGGGTAGTGGACTCTGGGCAATTCGGTCCGGATGTTTAACATGATGGACCGATGTCCCACGAGCTAACTCATCCATAAGATTAGTCGGATGGTACAAATCCGGATCACCCATGTTAAAAAAAAAGTGATTAACAATATATTTGCTTCATGTCCAAAATTAAGTTGAACTACAATAACCAGTAAAATCTTTCCGATAAGTGAGAAAGGAGCTGAATGGTAATATTCGGTCTTAGTTAGGTGGCTCTGTCGTTGTCAATTTCGAAGAAATTACCGAATAGAAAATGTAAAGATTTCCTCGTGTTTTTTCTTTTGTTCATCTCTCCAAGTTAAGTTTTCGAAACGAAGCATACAAATCTTACATTTACGAGCACAAAAGTCGGAATTATGCGTTTAAGTAATGATGATAAATAGATGTTTTCGTCGTGGCCGAGAATATAATATGCAAACAATAATGATGAGCCTAGAAGAAATTTAATGTATGGAACATTGAATCCTCGTCAGACATTTTTGGAAGAGAAACACAAAAATTAATTCAGTGTGTCAAAAAAGTCAGTCATCTCCTTAGCGTTTTCCTTGGCCTCTCTAATAAACGAAGGGTAAAAGCGTCATATTGGGTCCACGTTTACGGATATGGACGCATTGATACAGAAAGACTAATTCTAAAATCTCAAGCCCGAACGACTTTTACCGGGTCGGATCATTGATTAAAATGGACCGATAAGTCAACAGAAATTACTTGACCGAATCGATCTTTGTTAAAAAACACAAACGACACAAGCTCTCTTTATATAATCTCAAGAAGATTCTTGTGTGCGAGTCATATAAGAGCAAAAGGAGGAAATAGTAAACCAAAATCATGGAGGGGATGATGAGATCAAGGGACAAAAGAATGGAACAAGAAGAAGAGGAACAAGTATTAGAGCTTCCAGGGTTTAGGTTTCATCCGACGGACGAGGAGCTTGTAGGGTTTTATCTCTCTAAAAAAGTACTCCTCAAGAAACCCAGCAAGATCGATGAGATCATTAGCCAAATCGATATCTATAAATTCGATCCTTGGGATCTTCCTCGTAAGTTTTTTATTACTCATTATTACTTTTGTTTCTTGGGCTCCAAACCATGTAATTACATGTACATAACAGATATATTGTAGTGTATATTATTATTAGAGACTTCGAATTCATGCATGGTTGTGTAGTAAAATTAACACATAACATTGAAGTCATAAGCTAATGATCAAAGGTGTGTTTGTTTAAAGGGTCGAGGAATACGGAAAAGGAGAGCTACTTCTTCTGCAAGAGAGGAAGAAAGTATAGAAACAGCATAAGACCGAACCGGGTGACTGGTTCCGGTTTCTGGAAAGCCACAGGTATCGACAAACCTGTCTATTCCGATGGATCCAGCAAAGCCGTGATCGGTCTAAAGAAGACACTCGTTTATTACCTTGGAAGCGCCGGGAAAGGAACCAAGACAGATTGGATGATGCACGAGTTTCGCCTCCCCACAGCCAATGACACCATCCCTGGTGGCTCAACCCCCATTAACCCTACTCCCTCTTCTTTGCTACATGCTGTAAGTTTGTAACCTACTCGATCATGATCATATATCTATTGTTGGTCACTGTGAACGCTTTAAATGACAAAAAGTTTCGGTTTCATGATCGCTCGGTTATCAGAAAATAAATCATGATTGATTCATATGATGATACAATTGCAGGAAGTGTGGACATTGTGCCGGATATTCAAGAGAAATGTGTCTAGTCGAAAGTACACTCCGGACTGGAGAGAATTAGCAGGTGGGAAACGCGTGAAGCCGCAACAATCCAAGTATCAAGAAGCTTATAATATCAGTTTTGGTGACAATGAAAGTAGTAGTAGTACCAATAACTATATCAATGTCATGGAAAGCAAAGGGAATTATGAGAGGAACGTTTTCCAGCTTCACCAAACGCCTCATCAACACCAGCACATTCCCATGGACACTACACAAGTCGATACGGTTCCACATTTCTTAAATGATAACATTCACAATATAACCTGCGAGAACTGGGACGAGCTACGAGCAGTTGTGGAATTTGCTTTCGGCCCTTAAGGGATACTGCCGTCGGAAAACGCCTGTTCTCGAGAAGAAGCTTCTTCTCTTAGCTAGTTAGAAGATGTCTTTAAACTGATTAGGGAGATTGTACTTGGACGTTTTGTTGGTTGTTGCAAGGGAGATACACAACATCAGTTTTCTGTTATATACATATGGATTTTGTGTATATGAATGTACTTGATTATATTACTCATGTAGATCCATATATGTATTACTATCATTCTCCATTTCTCTTATAGACATGACCTATTTGCGTATTTTGTTCTCGGTAACAATATATATATATATATATATATATATTAGATTAGACTCCGCGTATACACATATTTATAAAGTAATTTTTTATAATATGTGCAAAAATAACTTAAAACGAAAAAGTGAAAAAAATCTAATTACTCACGAAAATATATTAACAACGTCGATGCGAAACCACCAAAAGAAAAAGTTTAACAAATATTTGTTTATTATTTTGATTATCTTTTTTATATAGATTGATAAATTATATTATTTTTTTATAAAAAAATTAGTAATCCATTGTTTAATTGCTTTAATCTAATGGAAAAATTAAAGAATTTTAATTTTGCCTTTTTTATTGTTTAGTAAATTTACCTTTTAGGATTATGAATCGGTTATAAAATTTTCAAATTTTTTTTTTATCAACTTGGCTTTTATGATAAATTTACTTCTTCTTTTTTTAGGTCGAAAATTTTAAATTTTCTATTTTTTTTAATTTAATTACTTTACCTTTTAGGATTATGAATCAATTATATTTTTCTTTTCTTTTTATTGTTAATCTTATATGGCAAAATCTAATTAGAATTTTTTTATACGTGTCAAAATCTTATTGATTAACTTGACATATGTCGCAATCAGGTGAATTACTAACTTTGATACATTAAGCTTTATATAACTAGACTAGATATATTAGGCTTCGCGTATACGCGGGTTTATAATATGATGTTTTTAATCCGTACAAAAAATGGGAAAAAATCTGATCATCCCCAAAAAAAGAAGATTAATTAAGAACGTCGATTAGGCCCGGCGTGAAAAAATATTTAAAAATCTTTAAGTTTTCGTATTTGAATTAGGTTTATTTGTAATGAGTACGTATGTAGAAAATCTAATATGATACTAATATGTTCATCAAGTCAGAGAAGTTACACTCCCATAAGCACATTATTTGTTTTAAGATTTTTAATTTCCCACTTTCGAATAACACACACAATAGTAGAGCGATTAACCCGATTTCGATCTAATTAATTCATAGTAAAATAGTTTTGATCAATTTTTTGAGTTTTACAATTCATGATTTACTTGTTTTAAATCTGAATAAAAGAACTAAAAGATGAAACACACAATTAAATTTAAAAGGGCATAGATTATTATATTAGAGTTTGTTTGTATTTGAATATTAATAATTTTCTTTTTATCATAATGGAATTATGTTGATATACCTTTTTGATTATAAAAAAAACTATCAACACGAACTTGGTTAAGATGTTATCGATTTAAATTTTAATATTCCATTTTTTATAACCCTCTCATTCTATTGTTTGGTTGTAATTAAATATTAATGAATTTCCTTTTTTGGTTAATATTCTTTTTTCCCCTCTAATTGTATGATTATGATATAAAAGATACAAAGTCATCATGCAAAGCATGAGTTATTACATGGGGTACATAATTATGAAAATAAAAAGTATTGTTATTAGGAATAGATTGTTTTGCTAATGGAATATGGTTAATACATATTTTTGGAAAAATAAGACTTAATATTAATAAAATTCCAGTTTTTGTAACCCTCTCGTTCTGTTGTTTGGTTGTAGTTAAGTATTAGTGAATTTCCTTCTTTTATTTTCTTTTGCTCATAATGGAATATGGTTAATTTATCTTTTTGGATAAATAAAACTAAATTTTATATCTAATTTGACCTTTTCTTCAAAGTAAAGCTTTATTTTCTTTTTTAAGTTTAAATCTTTTAAATATTTTCTTGAATTCGTTTTTAATTTTTTTTTATTAAATTAACACACACCATCAAAAATAACGATGACACATGGTGAGTTAATAAAATTTGCATTAATTTAAAATAAAGAGCAAATGTAGAACAGCCCATGTTACAAAAAGCCCACTAAAGAAGCCGAAGAAAAAGCCCACTTGAGCTGTAGAATTGCAACCGTCTTGTTCGATTCCCATGGTGGTTGACCAGTCGGAGGTAGTAGCAGCTCACGCGACACTTGGGAGAGGGAGTAGAGATGGTTCCAAACTGTGGCGTTTTATCATCGAATTTAGCCTCAAGCCTAGCTCTTAATTCAACCTCCTTCCGCCGCGACTTCGTCCGACTTCACCGCCTCCTTAATCGTCGTCAATTTCAAGGACTTCGAAGGAAGGTCCTTTAGCAGAAGAACACATGAGAGGGATCTTTAGCAGAAGTTTGTGATGTCGTGCTCCATGCTGATGCGAGTCACAGAGGTGGTGGTCAGATGATCTCCACGGCCAGAACAGTCATCTACGCATCACAGCTCACGGCTAAGCCCAGACTTCTTGAACCGGTCTACATGGTCGAGATTCAAGCACCTGAGGGAGCTCTTGGAGGAATCTACGGTGTGCTGAATCAGAAACGTGGACACGCGTTTGACGAAATTCAGAGGCCAGGAACACCTCTCTACAACATCAAGGCATACCTTCCCGTGGTTGAGTCGTTTGGGTTTTCGAGTCAGCTAAGGGCTGCAACCTCGGGACAGGCTTTTCCTCAGTGTGTCTTTGACCATTGGGACATGATATCCTCCGACCCGCTCGAGACGGGCTCGCAGGCTTCTACATTCGTGGCTGATATCAGGAAGAGAAAAGGTTTGAAGGAACAGATGACTCCACTCTCTGATTTTGAAGACAAACTATAAGTGCTCTTTACTCTTACTAACTCTTTCTTTCTCCCTCTTGTTTATGGTTTACTTTTTTGATCTATAGAGTTATTTGGCTCGGTTTAGTTTTGTGTTTAATCTTTCCTTCATAGATATGTCCCTTCATAATTTGTTTTTTTTCCCCTTGGATGATATCTATTGATGTATATAGAATCATTAGTGTTTGTAAATCGGTGAATGAATAAACCGGTCAATTTTGTTGTGGTTTGTGTTGGAACAAATTTTTTATCAAAGTTTGTGGGTTTGATAAAATTGTGTTTGTGTGAAAAGAAATGAGTTAAGTCCATTCAAACGAAATGTTTTCATTGGCTATAACTATTTGTGGGAAGAGCAAAGGTCTCACATTGCTAGTTTAGAAATGTTTTCTCTTGTATATATGGAGTGGTTGTGTGCTCGTATGGGTGTCGATCGATACCCCTTGGTATCGATCGATGCTCGACGGACTTTAGGCTTTAGTTCGAGCAATTGAATTTTTGGGCCGATTTTAAGTCGACAACCTTCTAGAATATTTTGCGGAATATTCTGTACTTGTTAATCAAGTCTGCGAAAACCCTAGCCTCTCTCCTATATATACTGGCCGATTTTTACCAGAAAAATCATCCTCTAAAACACTAAAAACACATCCTAAAAGTTCTAGCAAAAGTTCATTCAATTCCCTACTACTTAGAGTAAGTCTTTATTCGAGAGTATCGTAGTTATAATGTTCGACAGATCTGTTATCGAGTGTCTGCGATAACAGATTCCTTTGGTTGTATCTTGGGACTCATGGATCTATTATAAACCGTCGCACTACGGAAAATTCTTTGAGCTAAGGAAAGAGATTCATCTCGCCTCCATTGATTTATTTATGTTTCATCGTTTTATTAATCTCATGTTTCCTTAACGTTTATTTATGTATTTGTGATTAAATCCAATCCTGTCTATTGTGCGAATTTTTGGTCCTACAATCTTAACTCAAAGAATATCCGATTTTCGTTTTATTACTTCAAACGGATCTTTAATCGCGAGTAAATAAACGTGTTTTCAAACGATTTATAAAACGATTCTTCTACTGCTGATGATACTCAAACGTTATCAAACGCTAATTTAGCAATCTGAAACGTGTAGTAGAAGCAATTTTCTGTTTATTGAATTATTTTATAAAAGACGTTCTACTGCTAGTGATACTCAAACGTTATCAAAACGCCCTTTAGCAACTTGAAACGTGTAGTAAAAGCAGTATTGCTTTAAACGTCTTACACAACCGTTATTAATTGTGATTACTAAACGGTTTAAACAACGAACGCACGATGTGGTTCTTGTTTGGTTCGATTGCGATCGACACCATGTGAGTATCGATCGACACCTACTGTGGCATCGATCGATACGATGCAAAATTTCACTGACATCGATTGACACCGAGCGTAGATCGATCGATTTAAGTCTCTGAAAAATTTGTATCGGTCGACACTGTGTGTGAATCGATCGATACTGTGCATCGACCGATTTGGGTCTATATCGATCGAAACTGTGTAGTATTCAGAAGTATCGATCGACACCGTGATGCATCGATCGATCATGTGCATAATTCACTTGCATCGATCGACACCTAGGGTGTATCGATCGACACTGAGTATGCATCGATCGACACAGTTGTGCATCTATCGACACCAGTTGTGCATCGATTGATACATATTGTTTGGTCCGATATTATCATTAGAATTGCGATTCTTAATTATACATATCGGTACTAATTGGAAGTTGTGTTTCTCTTGTCTTCACAGAATGACAACCGACGTTGAAAACAACTATGGAATGGTGGAGAAAACCAATGACAAAGTGGAAGAAACAAATGCGAGTCTGATCGAGACGGTCAAAGTTCCATCTGGGAATCATGTTGCTCCTCCAAACAAGTTTGATGGGACAGCATTTAAGATGTGGAAAAAGAAGATGTTCTTATACCTGACAACGCTGAATCTGCAGAAATACACTAGCGAAGTGAAACATGCTCTTCCAGCAAATAACACTGATCTGCGTGCGCTTGCGAGTGTTCACGCATGGGAACATGCAGACTTCTTGTGCAAGGGCTACATTCAGAATAGCCTTTCGGACTCTCTGTTCGTGGTGTACGAAAACGCTGAAACTTCTAAGGAACTGTGGGATTCCCTAGACAAGAAGTATCGCATTGAAGATTCTGGTACTCAGAAATTCACTGTGGCAAAATTTATGCAGTACCAGATGGTGGATTCAAGACCATTGATGGAACAAGTCGATGAGGTGCAGAGGCTCCTTCACGACATTCATGCTGAGGGAATGCGACTGTGTGAAACCTATCAGAGATGCTGCATCATTGAGAAGCTTCCTCCTGGTTGGACAGACTTCAAAAATTACCTCAGGCTAAAGAAAAATAATATGAAACCTTGGAGAAGTTTAAAGAGTACAAGCTGGAAGTTGAAAACCAACTTGGTAAGACCATAAAAATGGTTAGAAGTGATAGAGGATGAGAATATAATGAACCATTTGATGCATTCTGTAGAGCACATGGCATTATTCATCAAACGACTGCTCCCTACTCACCGGAATCCCACACAAAGTCACAGAGAAAACTCCTTATGAACTTTGGAAATGTAATGTACCTTCGTATAAATACCTGAAAGTGTGGGGGTGCCTGGCAAAAGTTGCAGTTCCACTTCCAAAAAAGGTCACCATCGGACCTAAGACGGTATACTGCATCTTTATCGGATATGCGCATAAAAGTAGTGCCTATCGGTTTCTGGTACATAAATCAGATATACAAGACATTCATGTAAACACGATAATGGAGTCAAGGAATGCGTCCTTCTTCGAAAATGTGTTTCCGTGTAAGAATAGAGGAAATCCTAAACGAACTCGTGATGAACGAGATGCTAGCAATGAGGCAAGCACTTCAGGCACTTCTACAAACGAAGTAAAAGAATAAGAAGTTGAACCTAGACCAAGCAAGAGAGCTCGTAAGGAAAAGACATTCGGCTATGAGTTCATAATGGCATTCCTCGCGGAAAGTGGTCCAAGAACTTTCGTGGAAGCAATGTCTACACCCGATGCACCTTTCTGGAAGGAGGCATCTAACAGTGAAATCAACTCAATTATGCAAAATCATACTTATGAGTTGGTAGATCTACCTCAAGGCTGCAAACCTCTTGGGTGTAAATGGGTCTTCACCACAAAGCTAAAAATTGATGGCTCTATAGACAAGTATAAGGCCAGACTTGTGGTACAAGGATATCGTCAAAAGGAATGACTGGATTTCTTTGACACTTATTATCCGGTGACGAGAATAACTTCGATTCACATGCTGATTGGAATCGCAGCTTTAAGAAACCTTGAAATACATCAGATGGATCTCAAGACTGCTTTCCTAAATGGAGATTTAGAGGAAGAGATTTATATGAACCAACCTGAGGGTTATGTTGCTCCTGAACAAGAGAAGAAAGTATGTAGACTTGTGAAATCGCTATACGGACTCAAGCAAGCTCTGAAGCAATGGCATGAAATGTTTGACAGTGTAATGATGTCAAATGGCTTTCACATCAATGAATATGATAAGTGCATCTATATCAAAAGTACTCAACATGGATATGCGTTATTGTGTTTGTACGTAGATGATATGCTCATCATGGGAAGCAACAAAGACATAATCAATCAAACGAAGAATATGCTTAGTGGAAAGTTTGATATGAAAGACATGGGATTAGCGGATGTAATTCTAGGGATTAAGATTATTCGAAATTCAAAAGGAATAATTTTGTCTCAAGACCATTACGCTACCAAAATCCTAGAGAGGTTTAAGACCAACTCAAATGGGACTGCAAAAACTCTGTTTGATCCTCAACTTCATTTGACAAAGAATTCAGGTGAAGCCGTGTCACAAGTGGAGTATGCAAGAGTCATCGAAAGTCTTATGTACTTGACGAATTGTACTAGACCCGATTTAGCGCACTCAGTAAATGTACTAAGTCGCTACACGAGTGCTCCAGGACATACTCATTGGAAGGCCATAACTAGGGTATTAAATTATCTATGATACACTAAAAGTTATGGGCTGCACTTCGGTAAAGAACCAGCAGTTCTGGAAGGGTATAGTGATGCCAATTGGATTTCAGATTCAAGAAACTCCAAATCCACGAGTGGATATGTCTTTACTCTTGCTGGTGCAACAATATCCTGGAAATCTTCCAAACAAACACTCTTGGCCAGATCAACCATGGAGTCAGAGTTTATAGCTTTAGACAAAGCTGCAGAGGAAGCAGAATGGCTTCGAAACTTTCTGGAAGATATCCCGATGTGGGAAAAACCAGTGCCAGCATTACGTGTACACTGTGATAGTCAGTCGGCTATCTCTCGGGCACTGAGTAACCTATATAATGGTAAATCTCGTCACATAAGAAGACGACATAAGACCATTAGACAATTGATCTCAACTAGTGTACTTACGATAGATTACATCATGTCGGCTGATAACTTAGCGGATCCGTTCACCAAAAGTTTGCCGCGAGATCAAATTGTAAAATCATCAAAAGGAATGGGTGTAAAGCCTATAGACAAAGATGACGTTTGACATATACCCCACCTATGTGACTGGAGATCCAAAGATCTAGGTTCAAAGGGAAAACAAAGTTGAACTGATTCGAAATTGAGCACTGTGAGACTATGTTTCTGCCCAGTTCCTAGGATAATAAAAAGTGCTACATGTGAATATTAAGGATAAGCGTTGGCTTTAAATGATTGCATAGCTTTGTAATAGTGGAGTGTGACAAGATATTTCTGAAAATAAGCTGATAACAGATCACCTAGTGAGTGTGAAATGAGGGCCGTTTCTAGGAGAATGAAAGAGAAGGCTATATTCTCCAAGTTCACTCATGAAAAACCAGGAATGTTCAAGGCCAAAATGAACACAATAGAGAACAAAGTTCTACGAGAAAATGTCGCTGTGCGATACCTGTTGTCTAGGTTTATATCAAAATCTGGGTGGTTCAAGACATCATGTTCACCTCCCGGCCGAGTAAACCCGACAGATATTAAAAATGATTGGTTCAAAGCTGAAAAACGCTACCTCTCAGATACAGTTACATTTTTGTATACTCTCGAAAGTCTGTCTACGTCTAGTCGAGTCTAGTCAAGTATGTCTAGTAAAGTCTAGTATGTTCAATTTTCATATGTTTAGAGTCATTTCTATTCATGTGGGGGATTGTTGGAACAAATGTTTTATCAAAGCTTGTGGGCTTGATAAATTGTGTTTGTGTGAAAAGAAATGAGTTAAGCCCATTCAAATGAAATGTTTTCATTGGCTATAACTATTTGTGGGAAGAGCAAAAGTCTCACATTGCTAGTTGAGAAATGTTTTCTCTTGTATATATGGAGTGGTTGTGTGCTCGTATGGGTGTCGATCGATACTCCTTGGTATCGATCGATGCTCGACGGACTTTGGGCTTTAGTTCGAGCAATTGAATTTTTTGGCCTATTTTAAGTCGCAGCCTTCTAGAATATTCTGCGGAATATTCTGTACTTGTTAATCAAGTCTGCGAAAACCCTAGCCTCTCTCCTATATATACTGGCCTATTTTTACCAGAAAAATCATCCTCTGAAACACTAAAAAATACATCCTAAAAGTTCTAGCAAAAGTTCCTTCAATTCCCTATTGCTTAGAGTAAATCTTTATTCGAGAGTATCGTAGTTATAATGTTCGACAGATCTGTTATCGAGTGTATGCGATAACAGATTCCTTTGGTTGTATCCTGGGACTCATAGATCTATTATAAACTGTCGCACTACGGAAGATTCTTTGAGTTAAGGAAAGAGATTCATCTCGCCTCCATTGATTTATTTATGTTTCATCATTTTATTAATCTCCTGTTTCCTTAACGTTTATTTATGTATTCGTGATTAAATTCAATCCTGTCTATTGTGCGAATTTTTGGTCATACAGTTTGAGGCTTTGGTTTAGGTTTAGTGTCATTAGGCTTTGTTTTGGTTTAGAGTCATTAATTAAAGAGTCATTAGTGTTTTTAATTAATGAGAAAGAGATTTCAATTGGTAATAATATCCTTTCAATAATAAAATATGATAAATACCCTAAAATAACACAAAATTTTACTTTTTGTTCCAAAATTAGCACTCTAAATTTAAAATTTCGAGAATAGCACAAATATTTATGTAAAAATACTTGTTTACCCAAAATATATTTAAAATAAAATTAAACATTATGTTTGGGTTCATTATTTTCAATTTAAGGTTTAGTTTTTTCCCATTATAAAATGATTTTACGTCATTTTAATATTAAATTTTTGCTATTATTATCATTTTCAACTAGTGATACTAAATTTGGAACAACAATTTAAAAGTGTGCTATTTTGGTCAATTGCCCAAATAATATTATCTTGCTTTTTTATGGGTGTCTCAACGTTTTTGCAGCTAGACCATAAGTTTCTGTCTCATCTTGCGACGAGTATACATACATTCATGCTCGATGCAATTTGTTTATTATAGTTTTGTAAAGGCTTGAAACGAACCATGTGGATGTTTAAATGATCAAGTCATATTGGACTTATTGGTATGTTTGAGTGCCCCATTTTCTCTTCTTCCTCTTACGGCCCATTTACAAACTATAACTATCTTCTACTCTATTTGAAGAGAACCAAACTTTCCAGCTTAACTGGAACATGTCTTCGCCTCCACATAGTGGAAGGTAATAGAGACATGTGACATTTTCGATGTTAAGAAATGTATGCGAAATACATGTTATTAAATTTGCAAGTTTATCACTGCCTTGCGAAGTTAGAAGGCACTAATTCTCCACTCACTTGTAATGTGAACAATAAATACGATTGATTGGATCCTAGAGATGAAATATAATGTGTCACAATCATCCAACTTAGACATCTTGATTTTGTAGGGACTCAATCTTTATGGTCCATTTTTGTGGTGGATGGGGTCCATATTTGCTTTCTTGATTCAATTAAGTAATCGTGTTGTGTTGTTGTCTTGGCCTGCTGGACACTAAGGACACCATTCATCCATCACTTCACATCATTCATCTTCCTTACTTGCACCACTATAATCATCATCATTATTATAGCTTTGGGAAAATTCAAATAAAACTCTTATTGGAATCTGAAATATTGCTTAAATCATCCTAATCTATAGTGATCTCGCTGTTGTGTTTTTAATAAACAAATTAAAAAGAATATTCCATGTGCATATAGGATAACTATGAGTTCTTGCTATCTTTTAATTTTAGTGTTATCTTCGACCTCAAGTCTGTCTTTTACTATTTTTCTCCCTTTGACAAAGTAGCCGACGCACATCTTGTTTTTTTCATCACTTTTTTTTTGCTTTACCATATTCTCTTTATCTTGTGCATTTATTCTTCTTCATACCATCATTGCATTGCTTTGCTCTTGTTTTGAAATTCATATGGTTACAAAAAGGGTTATAATAACTGTTTGAATTCGAAGCTCCAATTTCTGTAGTATATATCGACGTTGAAATTTCATACCGTGTGATACTTTCCCACTTGCCCCCACCAAAGAACTATACATGATATTAATAGTTAGATTTTTATTTTTCGAGTGGTTGAATCCTAATGTGGGCAATAACCAAACTATTTCCTCACCTTTTTTCATCCATACGAAAGTACAGTCTTTACCCGTAAATGTAGCATGTCTTGTTTCTATCAAATATATAAATGCCATGTCTTAACCATATATTGTTTTTATCTTGTCTCGGATGGAAACATAAACTTCCAATTATATCTCTCATCTAAACCACATGGTGTTTTGATAATTTGTACCATTTAGTGGGTGAGTATGATATTTGCGTAGGTACAAATCTAATTCTCCCAAAATTAAATCAGACAAAAAGGGTTAGGCCAAGTGGGCAATAGTGAGTGGTATAGGCTATTCCTTTTACTTTAAACCCTTGATATCCTCTCACCTCTCTTTTCCAACTTCATCTTTTTTTGTTGTCCAATCCAAAGAACAGTTAGATCTATCATTACAATGTTTATAATTGTTATTATTTGATGGATCCAAGACCTGACGGAGAGGAAATATTAAGAAATGATATATTTTGTGGCTTTAGCAAATTGGTACAAATGATATCTAATATATTTAGAGATAAAGGTAAATTTCCTAAACTAAGATATTGGTAAATATCCATAAACTTCTAGATCTTTCCGAATCTTCATGATTTCCATAATCTCGGTATGGTCGATCTCATCGATCTCCCATTACCCTCCCGCAAGCTCAAACGTGGTAACACGTGTGAGATTGGACAAATCTTCAAAATATCGGCGTTATACCCGGCCGTCGGGTCAGATCGCGGCGTTATACCCGGCCGTCGGGTCAAATCGGCTACAACACCCAGCCGTTGGGCAACGACGTTTATACCCGGTCGAATGGTCAAATCGGCTACAACACCCAGCCGTTGGGCAACGACGTTTATACCCGGTCGTAGGGTCAAATCGGTTCGATGGAAAATCCATCATGAACACCGTACTAGCTCGCGATTGCGAGATCGAAAAACAACTCGCGAAGGCAAGAAGTCAAAAATAAAAAAATGTCAAACTCGCGAGGGCGAGAAAAACATAAACATCACCACCAAACATAAGCATTCGTCGGAGGCGTTCATCAATACGGCATCACCGTACACCTTTGTTCTTCAGCGATCATAGGACAAATACTTGTCCGTAGAAACCACATAATAAGTTGATATTAAGAAAGCATAATCACGTGCTATTGTGATCATCTTCTTTGCCAAAAACTCGTCCACTTTTTTTTTTTTTTTTTTTTTTTTTTTTTTTTTTTAAAGCAAAAAGGCAATCGATGGATTTATGAGTTTTGCTTACTCATAATTGCAAGACAAAGAAGATTCCAACGTTAATGAAGAAACGAATGAGATAGGTCAAGAAAAAGAGAAATAGATAGAAAATCATAAGGATCGAAAGCTCTGATACCATGATAAATTGATGGGAGTAAGAACACAAATGTGTTTAGGAAGAATTATTATTAGACTCTCATAAGAATAATATTACAAGATGCATAAACTTATATAGCGGTAGAATTAAACTATATTTCCTAAATTAAGATAAACATAAATGTAAATAATATATTTAGAGATAAAGGTAAATTTCCTAAACTAAGATATTGGTAAATATCCATAAACTTCTAGATCTTTCCGAATCTTCATGATTTCCATAATCTCGGTATGGTCGATCTCATCGATCTCCCATTAATCTCGATCTCCCATTAATCTCGGACAGACTGAACTAATCTCGGACAAAATGGCCATAAGGATAACCAAAAGAAACCTATTGCGATATACGTATATATGTCGGTTAGCTAGAATAGGAAAGTATAGCTTGTTGGTCAAGTTTATCTCTTGTATAAATACTCTTGTATATTTGCATAAAGAGAATGAGACAGAACACATTAAACCCTAGCCGCATACGTACGTTCATGGTATCAGAGCCCCAAGCCTGATTTGATTTTCTTCGTTTCTTTCTCTCGAGTTCTATTCTGTTTCATTTTAATCTTTGATTAAGATCAAGTTTTCTTTGTTTCAATGGCGACCGATGATTCTCTCGCTGTTGGTGTTGTTGAGAAGGCAATCACGCCTTACTCGTTGTTTTCGTCCGATAACCCTGGTTCCATGATATCCTCTGTCCAATTGACAGGAGATAACTACGCAGAGTGGGCAACAGAGATGCTGAATGCCCTCCGCGCCAAAAGGAAAACAGGTTTCGTTGATGGTTCGATCAAGAAACCAAAAGATGCTGGCCAGGAGATGGAGTCTTGGACAAGTGTTAATTCAATGGTCATCGGGTGGTTACGTACATCGATTGCTCCGCGAGTTCGATCGACGGTTTCGTTCTGTTCAGAGGCGGCCGATTTGTGGGAAAATTTGAAGACAAGGTTTTCAGTTGGAAACAAAGTTCGAACTCATCAAATCGTGATTCAGCTTGCGGCATGTCGTCAAGAGGGTCAAACCGTGATTGATTATTACGGTCGTCTTACGATTTTGTGGGATGAACTTCAAAACTATCGTCCTCTCCCTATGTGTACTTGTGGTGCTGCTGTTCAAATTACAAAGGAAAGAGAAGATGAGAAAGTTCATCAGTTTGTGATGGGACTTGATGAGTCTCGTTTTGGCAATGTTATATGCCAAATAATTGATGCTGATCCGATGCCAGATTTGGTGCAGACATATGCCAAAGTGATACGCGAGGAGCAGAGGTTAAAGGCTGCTAAGACGAAAGAACAACAGCAAGATGCAGTTGGATTCACCACTCGTCGCGAACCTGTTTCTGGTGATCTCTCTGTTTCGTCTTCTCGTCGGGACTCAGCCGATGTCTCTGGGTTTTTTACTCGATCGGAGTCCGGTGGTGGGAACAAAAATAGAGACCGTTTGCTCTGTTCCCATTGTGGCAGAACGGGCCACGAGAAGGAATTTTGTTGGCAACTTGTTGGATACCCGGAGTGGTTCGCTGAGCGTAGCAACAAATCTGGTGGTCGTGGATCTGGTCGGGGTGGTCGTGGATCAAGCTCAGGGGTTTCGGGACGAGGACGTGGTCTTGCTACTGTTGCCCATGCCACGAGCCCTCATGCTTCAGCATTCCCGACATTTACACCTGAACAATGGAAAGCTATAAGTCAGATGGCTCAGGAGAAAACAACCAGCAATCATTACAAACTTTCCGGTAAGATTTATGGAGATGTGATACTCGACACCGGAGCTTCCCATCATATGACAGGGAATCTCTCGTTGTTAGTAGATATCACGCAAATATCCCCTTGCTCAATTGGTTTTGCCGATGGAAGTCAAACGATGTCAATAAGCATGGGCGTGTTTCATCTTTCTCCTCACATTTCTCTCATTAACGTTTTATACGTTCCGGATCTCAACTGCTCGCTGATTTCAGTTTCGAAATTACTCAAGCAGATAAAGTGTGTGGCCATGTTTACTGATACCCTTTGTGTTTTACAAGACCTTTTTTCGAGGACTCTGATTGGAGCCGGTGAAGAACGTGATGGGGTCTACTATTTTACGGATGTGGCAGCTATTCGGGTTAACAAAGTGGAGGCGCAGTGTGATTCAACTTTGTGGCATCGTCGGCTGGGACATCCCGCTTTTTCCGTGCTTTCTTCTTTACCTATGATTTATGGTGTTGATAATAAAGCTAGTCCTAGTCCTTGTGACGTGTGTTTTAGGGCTAAGCAAACAAGAGAAGTTTTTTTCGATAGTTCTAATAAAGCAGTGGATTGTTTTTCGCTAATTCATGTGGATGTTTGGGGGCCGTATCGAGTTCCAGCTTCCTGCGGGGCTGTGTATTTTTTGACAATTGTAGACGATTTTTCTAGAGCGGTATGGACACACCTTTTGCTCGAAAAATCAGAAGTTCGTCAAGTTTTGCCAAATTTTTGTGCTTACACGGAGAAACAATTTTGCAAATCTGTTCGTATGGTTAGAAGTGACAATGGCACAGAATTCATGTGCTTATCATCCTTTTTCAAGAACAAGGGTATTATTCATCAAACGTCTTGCGTTGACACTCCGCAACAAAATGGCAGAGTTGAAAGAAAACATCGTCATATCTTGAACATCGCTCGCTCATTGCTTTTTCAAGCACATCTACCTATTCGTTTTTGGGGTGAAGCAGTTTTAACGGCAGCATATCTTATAAATAGGACTCCGACAAAGATTCACCATGGCCGCACTCCGTATGAACTCTTGTATGGAGAAAAACCATTGTATGATCAGTTGAAAGTTTTTGGATCCTTGTGTTACACACATCGACGCTCTCGTGATAAAGACAAGTTTGGAGCTCGAAGTCGTCGTTGTATTTTTGTGGGATACCCATTTGGCAAAAAGGGATGGAAAGTGTTTGATCTTGATAGTGAAGAGTTTTTCGTCTCTAGGGATGTGGTGTTTCAAGAAAATATTTTCCCATACGTTAAAACAGACACGGAAGATAAGACACAGCCTTGTATTGATGTGTTTCTCGATGATGATGATTGGATCATTCTTCCACCACCTACGCTTGTAGCAAGGGGGAGTGAGCCTGAAGTTGTTATTCCGCTGCATGATTCGATAGACACACCTGAGAATGAAATCACTATTGAACCTACAATAGAAACCACGGCTGAGTCTTCTTCTCAAGAAATCGACGTTGCTTTGACCGTAAGTTCTCCGAATGGTCAACACGTTGCTGCGGTAGAAAATGTTGAATTGGGAAAAGGTCATCGAAAAAAAGTTTTCATCGGTTAAGTTGCATGATTATGAGGTATATACGGTGCAGTGTCATGAAGATCCCCATCACGTTTCACCCGACTTCAACTCAGTCTCCTCGTCTCCGGTCCAAGGTAAAACACCGTATTCTCTTCAAAATTATATTTCTGATGATTTATTCTCACCCTCTCATCAAGCTTTTCTAACTGCTGTGACTGCCGGAGTCGAGCCCACTTCGTACAAACAAGCAGTGTTAGATCCTCGTTGGAACAATGCTATGGGCAGTGAGATGGGTGCACATGACGAAAACCATACATGGAGTGTAGTTGATTTACCTCCTGGGAAAGAGGCTATTAACAACAAATGGGTTTACAAAATAAAATATAACGCGGATGACTCTATCGAACGCTACAAGGCTCGTTTAGTTGCTTGTGGCAATCGTCAAGTAGAAGGGGAAGATTATAATGAGACGTTTGCCCCCGTGGTTAAGATGTCTACGGTTCGGAGCTTGTTAAAGATAGTCGCTGCTAATAATTGGGAGGCTCATCAAATGGACGTTCACAATGCGTTTCTCCATGGTGACTTAAAGGAAGAAGTTTATATGAAGTTACCGGTTGGTTTTCGACATTCTTCTCCAAATAAAGTATGTCGTCTTCATAAATCTCTCTACGGTCTTAAGCAGGCTCCACGTTGTTGGTTTTCTAAACTCAGTTCGGCTTTGACAAAGTTTGGTTTTCTTCAATCATATGCGGACTATTCTCTTTTCACTTATTCACGTGGTGAAGTTGAACTTCGTGTTCTAATTTACGTTGATGATTTGCTTCTTTGTGGGAATAATACACGTATGCTTCAAAGTTTTAAGGATTATTTGGGAAGGTGCTTTCATATGAAGGACTTAGGAAAGGCAAAGTACTTTCTCGGCATTGAAATTGCTCGTGGATCGGAAGGCATGTATATTTCTCAACGAAAATATGTTTTGGATATTTTGGCGGAAACCGGTCTCCTTGGATCTAAGCCGTCTTTTACACCCATAGAACAAAATCATAAATTGGGTTCGAGCACAAGTGCGTTTCTTGCTAAACCCGAGCTTTACCGCAGATTGGTTGGTCGTCTTATTTATCTTCTTGTTACTAGACCGGAGCTGTGCTATTCTGTTCATGTTTTATCTCAATTTATGCACGCACCTCGTGTTGATCATTGGGAGGCTGCCACACGTGTTGTTCGTTATCTTAAAGGATCACCCGGTAAGGGTATTTTGCTACGCTCCAACTCTGATCTTTGTCTTACCGCGTATTGTGACTCTGATTGGGCAGCATGCCCCAATACACGTCGGTCTCTTACCGGTTATATCATGTTTTTGGGAGGTTCTCCTATCTCTTGGAAGACAAAGAAACAACCCACCGTTTCTCGTTCGTCGGCTGAAGCTGAGTATAGATCGATGCATGATGCATTAGATGAAATTTCTTGGCTCAAGCAACTTATGGCTGATCTAGGATTTCCTCAAACTTCTCCTATTCGGATGTTCTGCGATAGTCAAGCGGCTATACATATTGCTGCTAATCCGGTGTTCCATGAGCGTACAAAGCACATTGAAGTTGATTGCCATGCTGTTCGCGATGCTGTTCAAAATGGTACCATTGCTACGATTCATGTTCGTACACATGAACAATTGGCCGACATATTTACGAAAGCTCTTGGTCGTGCTCCGTTTGAGAGTTTATCATTCAAGTTGGGTCTTTGTGATCTCCATGCTCCAACTTGAGGGGGAGTATTGCGATATACGTATATATGTCGGTTAGCTAGAATAGGAAAGTATAGCTTGTTGGTCAAGTTTATCTCTTGTATAAATACTCTATTTTATTTGCATAAAGAGCAGACGATTCTTGTGGACACTTGTCGAGGACAGACAAATATACATGTGTCCGAAATGCCAACTCAATAATATATTTTATTCTATAATATTTGACATGGTATCAGAGAAGACGATTCTTGTGGATCGAAGTTAACGCTTCTGCTATAGAAACCTCGTGATTCCGAGATTATGGTGATGGTATCCATCGGAGAAGACGACGGGGAAGAAGTTGGAGACGATCCGGATGACGACAATGTGAAGCAAAAAAAAAAAAAAAAAAAAAAAAAAATTGTCTCCACGTCAAGCTTTTAATTAAGTTTAAGGATTTTTTTTTTTGGTTTAGTTTTCTTTTGTTTTTTAGTTAAAGTTTTGGTTTAAATCTTTATTTGTGGTTTGTTTTAGTATAAAAATCAATGACGTATCTTTTAGGAATTATTAAGTTAAGGGTTTTGGAGTTTTCACAATTTGGTTATTATTTTTAATCTTTCAGATCTATTCTAAAGTTTAGAATTTTTCAGAGTTTATATGTTTTGGCTTCTTCTATTACGGGGGAGTTGGTTATGGTTTTAGGGAATTTTATGGAACGCTCATGTTTTAGGTCATTTTTTTTTTCTAGTCCGATTTATGGACTGTCCGAGACAAGGACGATTATTTGTGGAGTTGCAGGATTTGCACCCACGGGATGTTATTATTCCCTTTTTCAAGACTGAAGACGAGCTAAAGTTCCATCCCTATTTTTTTGAAGATTGAAGTTTAATCCGGAGGAGTCAGTTGACATGTTTTGTCTGTCCTCGACAAGTGTCCACAACAAAGGTGTTTTGCTTTGTGATTGCGGATTTCGTGTTTCGCATTCCACATTTGTCGTGCGGGGGAGTATTGGAGATATCTTGGGGAGCAAGATGCTAACCAAGTGTTGTGGGCCATAAGAGCCCGGTTATGAAGTGAAGCCCGTGAATCCAACCGGAGAATATTCTCATAGATATCCTATTGTGATAAGGATTAGGAAGATTTACATTATTTGGTGTTATCAATATGGCAATGTTAAACACTATATATGTGTGTCTTATAATCATGATTTCCATAATCTCGGTATGGTCGATCTCATCGATCTCCCATTAATATCTCATATATCAAATAAACTCCCACACCATAAAGTAGAGAACAATATAGAGAGGATTATGTGCCCTTTTTTAATCTCTCTAATCACCTCTCGTAGTTTTCTGTGTTTTACTAGATCTTTAATTTTGTTTCACATTTTCAAATCTTGCAACAATTGTTCTTTTTAAATTTTATAATTTTCCTTTGATTTTCTAACTATTGGGCCTATGAATTATAATTAAGGTTAGGTCTGGTAACACCCAATCCTCTGGTTAGGATTTCATTAATACTTATGTAAATATATATATATATACACAATCACATACATGCAACTGAAATAAACGATCAACATCTTAATCACAGTAAACTAATTTCTTAACTGCGTCAGAGACTACGGACGACTTTGATTGAAACCGAAAGTTGGGTTCCACTTTGGTATGAAAGGTAGAATATTTGCTAAAGAGTTGTGAGAAAGAAGAAAAGATAAAGAAAGAAGGCCATCGATATCATCGTTGGTCCATGGTTGACATGGTACACCATTTATGAATATGAGGTCTCATCCAAGTTTTGTCTAAAAGCATATTTGAATTCTTTAATAGAATTTTATATATTTTACATAACTAATGAAGTAGGGACGTTGATTGTTAGAGGTTAGGCTACAGAACAAAATGAAAAACCGACCCACAAATCAATCAATTTCGAAATGATGATGACACTAATTCGTATAAACTTTTCTAGTGCCGTCTTTGCCATGGAAATTTCTTCTCTCTTTTTTTCATAGATAATATACTAAACCAAGTTGTGGATCCCATATATTAATCCTTATATAAGAAAATGAATCATATCCATTCGTCTAACTACTGATTACACATTGAGAGTAAAAAGATGAGTAAGATGATTTCCATAAAGGAAAAAAAAAACTAAAAAGAATGAGAAATTCCAAAAATGAATAACTTGACATCGTGACCCCACTCGGAAATCTAAATAGTTTTATTTCAATACTATTCCTGTCTACTATATTGTTTGGAGTGCGTAATGTGTCACCAGAATTATTGTATTGTCTTTGACTTTTGTGAAAGCTCATTTGAGAAAGGAACAAAATTAATAATAATCCTTTTTTTTTTGTTGAACAAAATTATTAATAATCCATTGTTCAACGTGACTCTATCAGATGGTGAAGGTGACTCACACAACATACAAGGTTGAAGCTCTTTCATGCCGATGTATCCCACTTTCTTAATTTTCACAATCGATAGATAACAATTAAAACATGGAAAACAAACAAATGCGAAAGTCGGTTCCTGACACATCCAATAATTAGTTTAAAAGAGTCAAAATACTATGTGATAAAACGAAGGGGTGCTTGCTCGTAGGGCTGTGAACACGGATATCCGGAGTTTTTTTTAATATTTTTATCCGGATTTGGGAGCTCGGATATCCGGACTTCGGATATTTTTCCGAAAATCCGGATATCCACGGATATTCGGATAAAAAAAAATAAAAAAAATATTAAAAAATTAAAAATTATGATAAAAATTATTAAAATATGATAAAAATTATTAAAAAACAATTTTTACAATATTTTGTAAAAACAATTAAAATCTGTTATTATAAATGTTTTTAAAACTTATTTATATATATATAAATCTCATCATATTAAAAAAATATTAATAAAATATATATTTTAATATGTTTAACGGATTCAGATACAGATCGGATATCCGGACCTCTAAATTTAACTATCCGGATCCTTATCCGACCCCCTCGGATATTCAGATTTTTGGATCGGATCAGATCGGATATCAGATCGGATATCGGATACTGGATAATAGTTCCACTCCTACTTGCTCGGGCTTCGGAAGATTATTCTGGACTTCGGCCTATATGATCTATACAACATTTGCGTGGAATTTCAACATATAAGCATGTCATCTGAAAGCATACGTTATTTGAACTGTTTTATATTACATATATTATCCTTTTGGTAAATATTTAGATTAAACTATTTAAATTGGAGAGTTTTGTTTGATATTTAAATTGAAGTAGAGGAAAGTTCCAAGTGTGGAATCAAATTCACGTGGTGGAGAAGGGGAAATAAAGGAGAAACGGTCCCAAAAGTGGGCCCAAAACGGCCCAAATCTTGTTTTAGATTAAATATATTAAAAAAAGGCGTGGGACCGGCGGTGCGATGTGGATGTGTGTTGTGTAATGTTTTAAAAGAGATTTTAAATGCCGAGTTTGGCTTCTCTGTCTTTTTTCTTGTGGACTCCACTTTTAAGATTTGTTCCCTAAATAAAATAGCTTATTTTTCTACCGACAACGTCCTTTCACCCATTTGTCCTCCTTCAATTACCAATTCGCGAGTTTACTCTGTTACACACAAAATCGCACTATTATTAATAAATATTTTTGTTCCTGAGAAAAAAAACTGGGGTGGTGTGAAGTTGCGTATTGCGTAGGTGTCGCATACATATAATCTTATGGCCCTTATCAGAACTTAATGTGATCATCAAGATAAATAAATTACTCGTTGTACTTGATTTAGATTTAAAAATTAGGAAAAAGAGATCGAGGAGTAATTGTTTGACGTGACTTGATGATCACAATTGCAAACGTCCGTATCTTAATAATAAATAACAAATACTTTCATAATAGCACAAAATTATAAAAAAAAAAAAAAAAAATTTAAAATAGCGTGAAGAGACGGCAATAATAATGTGAATGTTGATGATTCAGCCGGGACCATTCCACAAGTATAGTTCAGAGTCGTGCTCGAATTATATGTACGATATAATCAATGATAAAGTGCTATTCTAGCGGTGAATTTTATACGATCTCTTTTTATTGATATAAATGTTTCAGTATTTGTTTTTCTTATATATCAAGAACTCTGCATTCAAAAGATGCATGTGGAAAAGACAAATCCAACTACATTTTCACATACTTCGAAAATCAAAACCGGTCCATGGTTCCTCGAAACCTCACTCTAGTTTCAAATGTATTTACATTTACGTGCATGCGTCTTAGCTCATTAACCGTAAGTTAAATGAACCATTTATATATTTTTATTATTCTCAGTCAAACTTCCTTTGAATTCGTAATCCTTATAATAACCCGTTACTTAACGATGCCGTGGTTGATAGCATGATAGCATATAAATATAGTAGCATTGAATGGACGTAAAATATTTTTTGGATATTTTTTTCCTTCCATATATAACAACAAATATTTAACGTTGCAATATTTTATAACCAAAAAAAGGTATTTAAATAATACGAAGGGGGAGGTGGTGATTGTCTTGTGTGGAATGGAGGCAGTCAAAATACTTAAAGTATTAAAAATAAAAGAGACAACACATGCGTGTTCTTCACGCGCCTTGATTCTCTAATTCCAATTTTCTACTCCCTAAACCAATCTATCAGTTCATAGGTTTTTAAAATACGTTTTTCTACGTTCAAATCTAAATATATATTTTTTTTCACCAACGTACGAATCCATACCTCCAATAGATCATAATATATATGTCTTTTTTTCCTTATCTCGAGTATTCCGAATATTTTGGGTCCAAAAAGGAAATATGGTTTTTATTTACGTGCATGAAATATCACAAAAGCAATATTAAAAATAAATTTGGTTTGCGGAGTAAAAACGCCTGAAGAAGAGGAACAGACATAACAGCATTTTGGTGGACTCTCTCTCTCTTTCACTTTTACGATTTTACAATTCTTGTTTCTTTTTTTTTGCTATCGAGAAATAGAATAAACGGGATTTTAAAGTAATTTTGGAAGCTACAAAAAATAAATTGGACCAACTCTTTGGTTCAGCGACATTTGCGCGCGTCCTCCACGTCAGTCTTTGCCATTTTACCGCCACCGTTATTTTCCCACGCGCCAGTGCAATGCCATTCCCTAACGGCTAGTCAAATCTTTGTGTCTCTTTCTAACTTGCGCGATATCTGTACTGGCTAACTTGCTCTATATCTGCTACTGGCTAACTTGCACTGACCCACTCCTTTTAGTCTTTTAGCATCAGTTCCCTCTCGGGTATAGAGGAAAAGTTTATGGCTTTTTGTTTAATGGTCTGTCACGCATAACCCACGATTTTCGAACAACTTTACCTTTTTTTTTTTGCATCGAATATAAAATTATAGAAAACACACCAAAATTTATAACGATTCAACAAAAGTATATGTTAGTGATACCATCTCATGGAAAAGTGACGTTGATGTATGGAGAAAGACTAGTAGTTGAACCACAAAACTTGCCCCTTTTTTTGGTGCAATTTCACACAAAGATGGGAAATGACATTGGAAAGTGGGTATAGACCTAACCCACGATTTTTTTTTTAGCAAACAGAGTGAAGGAGGGACCCTCGTGAACCCCTTCGAAATTAAAGATCTGACACATGTCAAAGATTCGTATTCCATCATCATCATTATCCAAGAGGGGGAAAAAACAAAAAAAAAATCAAAGAATGAACAGTTTTAACCAAGATCGATAGTAGAGATAATACTATTTCAACTATTTACTATTTTTAAGACATTTACAATTACTGGCTATTGTTAGTTTCAAGAGGAAAGATTAACATGGAGACTAGCGTTCTTTGGAGATTTACAGATTGGACAAGTGTTAAGCGAAGATCCACACACAGTACATAGACACATGTGTCTGCACGGTAACAGTAACACACTTGCTTCTCCTTTTCCACAGCTCCTACACATCGTCCTTGTTATCGTACGCACCCTTTTCTTATCTTGCGCCTCTCCCGCTAACCTCCACTGATTTTCCTCGCTATCACCCTCATCGTTGCTCCCGCAACAAGACTGCGCGTCGTTAGCCACCGTGGGCTCCTCCCACCGGTTGCGTTCCACGGCGGCGAGTACCTGTTGTAAGTTGGATCGGAGGGCGTTTACGGTGGCTTCGTTAGACTGTGCCACGTCACGCCATATCTGATTCTCTACGCAGAGAGACTTAACCTTCTCTTCTAGAAAGAGGTTTAGTTTACCGATGTGATTGATCTCTTCGTCTTTCGCTCTTACTGTCTTCATCAACCCTTGTTCGATGGCTTCCATTATCTTCCTCCCTTGCGTTTTTCTCTTTTCTTCAATCTCCATTCTCATTATCTCGACCTGATAAAATATTGTTGAAGAAACCATCAATCTATGTGAACCGGAAAGAAGAAGAAAAAAACAATATCAACTGGATGATAATACTTACGTGATTAGAGATCAAGCGATCGATATCGAAGATTTGGTGTTGGACGTTAGAAGACAAGTCTTGGCCGAGGAACATGAGAGGATCGGTGCAACGTTTCTGGCTTGGCATAGGATTAACAACGACAGATTCTTCTCTGGAACGTTTTCTCAGAGAGGAAGACGAGACAGGACGGAGAAAATCAACGTTGTTGGCATTATTGTCGCTGTTGAATGTGACGGAACTATCAACGGATTGGATCGTAGGTTTCATAGACTGATGAACGAAACAATCAACCGGTGAGATGTTGTAAATGGGATTCAACAGAGAAGTTTGACATTCCACGGCGGGGTTAAAAGGAATCGTCGTCGCTGGAACAGTGCCGTATCTGATCTGGTTGTTATAGACTAAACCGTTCGCTTCAACGGGATGCATCATATCTCTGTAAAAAAAGTCCACACCCGCGACGTTAAGATTGTTGAATAACCGGTCCCGGAGGAAAAAAACAAAACCAGAGGAAACAAAAAAAAATACCTGTTAGAAGAAAACAGAGGATTTAGATGGTGAGCTTCAACGTTCATAGACGTTTTTTGACTCTGCTTTTTGTAACTTGTGAAACTGGTTCGAAGGTATTTAATGGGCAATTCAGAAAGGAGCATCTGAAAACGTGAATGCAACGAAAGATGGAAGAAGAAGTAATGGGAGGTTGTGGGGTTTTTAATTACGGTTTTTCGCAGATAGGGAAAAACTAAAAAACAAATATCAAAGCAGAACCCAACACACCCTTGTCTGCCAATTTATAGAGACCAGAGAGGAAGATGTGATGTTTTTTTATTTTATTATATTTTGTTTTCTAGTGATTTTGTTTTTATAATAATTAAAAAAAAAACATTAAGCATGAGGAAGGATTCTTCGGTTATCCGGCTGACCATGAAAGAAGTTGCCTTTTTCAGCGTTTCTTCATGAGAAAAAAACTTTGACAACGACAGCTGTAAAATCGAATTACGGTCAAAATCATGATATCTATATCTGCCTCTTTTACTTTCTTTTTTTACTTTAAACTTGCTATATTTATGTCTTCTTCTCGCCTAACTCTTCTCTCTTTTTTTTTCTTCTTCGTCTTTAATTTTACTGGTCAAAACTGACAATTAATAAATCTCTATTGGTAACAAAAATGTTTGGTGTAATAAGTAACCGTGGAAGATTCGTTGTATTTGTAAATGCGAATGTGTGCGTATATAAACGCCAAAAATTATGGTACTTTCAAAAGAGGTGGCTCATGTAGTCATGTGACAAGAGTTGTGTGTGTCTTGTGACTATCTTAAATTATTAATTGCCGTATCACTATTAACCCAAAATAAAACAACATCAAATCTCAATTTATTATGAAACATGCTCAGTATTCAATTCTCTGAATCGGATATATTTATAACATTTCAAACATTAAAAAAAAAAACTCCGAATTTGATTACTGTGCATGCATGAATTTGAAATCCAGACTCAGAAATTTCGGAATCAGTTAAAATTGTTTTTTATTCATATACTTATTAAACGGAAAATACTAACCAAAACAAAAAAAGAGGAGTGCCTTATCCGTTGGGACAGACTTGGACAAAGCCCGTTAGATTCCAACGGGGCGAATCCGTAAACAAGGCAGAGGGACTAGATAACAGACAGACGGTCACTGACAATGCCACGTGTTAAAGAAGACAAAATCTTAAGGTGTGGGACCTATGGTCCACGTGTGATTGAGTTGCCGGGATACGAGGGTCGCATGGGCACGTGTGAAGTGCCAGCTTGGCATTATTCTAAATTTTATTTTAATATTAAAGAGAAAACTTTTGAAAAAAAGAAATAATATGCAGCCGTTGAGGAAAGGTACGGTGTACCCACCGCTGCTGCTACTTTATTACCTCTTTCTAATTTTGCTTTTTCTCTTAAGACAAATTACTTAAATTATGTTTTGTCTGTTACTTTCATGGTTCTTGTTTGCCACGTCTGTTGACCTAGCATCGCGCCACGTGTCCCTCTTCCTTTCTACGACTAGTGTCATTGCCCGCAGTAATAGGAAAACTAATTAGTCTCTTATTAGTTTGGCGTATGTGTATACTCACAATCCCTAATAAAATAAAGAAAATTGATTGCTGACTTCTTTATCAAAGGATGTGTTTGCGTTGTCCTACACTTCGTCGTCTAGGTATAGGTGGGGAAATTAAATGGGCATCTGTTTAAGTTAGGAAAAAAAAAATGCTCTTCTAAGTTTTTAATATAAAATTTATTCATATTATTCCGAGTTTATCCGTCTTAACGTAATTTATTCATTCAAATAAGAAAAATATACGTAGTAGACATAAGAATAGTAATGCTTGCACCGCATGTCAAAGCTATATATATGTTTCTTGTCAACATTATTGTTTTTTTTCTCATATGATTTAGACATTTTATTACTTCTTTAGATCAACGTACGTTTTTTATTCAGCAGTTAACCTTTTCTTTTCTTATTAGCATTATGTGTTTAGGTTACTAATCGCGTCTGACTATTTATGAAATGAACATTTTCTCGATCGATCACCCCAAAAAAAACCAGCAGAACCATTTTCAATATGACTTATTGCGTTGAAACTCTATGATCAATAGCTAATCTGGAAATGATTCACAGAAGGTGTAAATCATATGAATCACTTTATCATGAGCTTATTTTTATTCATTTATATGAATTTACATCTTTTTTCTTTGTTAGGGCGGGTGTCACCTTGTTTTTTTTTTGCTTAACGATCAAATGTAAATAATGAAGAAATGAACTAATGTCGAATTATTACAGTTTATGATTAAATTATATTTGTTGCACACTAGTATCATTTATATATGTATTTTTTTTTGTTATCATATATATATATATATATAGACTTAATCCGTGTTATAGTTAACGCATAATAATTTTTTTAAAATAAATTATTTTAAAATTTAAGAAAAATTGTTTTTATTTAAATTTTATAATATGTCTAATTTATGATTATAGATAGAGTTGTTAAACGAAATAATTTATCTATTTAACCCATTTTGCAGTGGACTAAAATATTATTCGGGATAACCCGTAAAATCTATAATCTTAAAAACATAATTTTATTATGCACTGTTTAATGACTCTAGTTTTGTGCTTAGTTCACGAACTCTTGTCTACCTTTTATAAAATTAATAAAATATTTTTTATTTTTTATTTTGATATAAATTTAAATAAAATATAATAAACTATAGTAAAAAATATATCAAGATTTCGAATATATTTGTTTTCTTTGAATATATATAAATTGATTATTATTTAAAAATATATAATAAATAACATTTTTAATATAAAATAAATAATTTTTATATTTTTATCTGTAGTATATAATTATATTTTTTTATATTTCAATTATTTTTTATTATTTATAATGATATTTTATGTAATAACTTACAAAACAAAATTTATTTTTAAAATATATTTTAAATAATATTATAGAGACATAAATATATAAGCCACCTGCAGATAAATTAAGTTATCTTGGAAATGCTAGAGCATGAAAAGAGGCATAGAATCACGAGATTAGCAAAGCAAACGCATTAAGATGGGCATGCCTTTTGCATCATCCGCTTTTCAGAACATTATCTTTGGGTCGATCTGACATCGTACAGTTATTTATTTCAATTTTTTTCGCTGACAACTCAATATCAAAAAAAAAAAATACAGGTTGCCTAATAGCAAAAGTCGAGGCTCATTCTAAGATATATTATTAAACTAATTAAAGAGTCATATTTAGTCGAGATATATATTCCCATGGGATTAAACTATTAAAACTGGCATAAGCATCGGAAACAAAAAAAAGGATCATTTGATTGAGTCTCACGTCTGAACTATTTTAATTTTTAAAACTTATAATGGTATCCACATGCTCATCATCTCATTTTCTTAGGTTAGGTTAACGTTTTAGTTTCTTATTTTTAAAACCCTAAATAATTCATTATTGAGGGAAGGTATATACATAGGTTCAAGTTTTGTCAATTTATATAGAAATTAAAAAGACATGTACATCTTTGATCAAATAACTTTATCTTATTTTCTCAACAGATATACAAATGTACATATGTGCATATTTCAACGTATGACTCAATTGCTTTACTTTACCAGGAGGTGTGCAGTGAGGAGATCATTGAAAAAATATCGAATACTAGAAAATTAATTTAGATTTGTAAGAAAATAAACGTAGAAGTAAGAATATAAATGTAGGTCAGTGGTTTTGGCGTGCCTGCTTTTGAGGGCAAAGGCATGACTCCATTGAGTTGATAAAAGTAGTTCCTTTTTTTTAGTTGAACTTAAAAAAAAGGCGTTGATCTATTATTTTCCACACGTCCATCTCAACCGCTCACCATGATGAGAATCTCAATGTCACACAAACACATAATCGTACATCTAATTTTGTATATAGAAGAGAACAAACTTTATTATTACTTTCTCGAGGGAATCTCGTTTTCATCATCCCTATATAAATAATATATTTTGTAGTGTTCGTAAGCTTCTCTACCATATATTCTCGATAGACGTCATATATGCCATACATATATAGAGCTATACATATTGTGTAATTGTGTTACTTGTGTATATATAAAAAATGGTAAAGAATATGCACATCACAAATATGTATGGCATGTATAATGATATCGATAAACACAAATACGTGAAAGCAATGCATCAGAAAAGTTAGTTGAGCAAGGAATTGGATACGGCTCGAGATGGCATCACATGTATTGGAAAAAGTGGAGAATTGTGTCATTATAATTCACAAACCTCAATAATGTGTTTCCACTTTTTTTTATTACTCACATCTACATAAAATTCCATATATATATTTTGTATTCCTACAATAAGAAAGAATGGATTCATTTTTCAAGATTGCAGATTCCCACTATATATTTCTACAAATGTAGTTGATGTTATTTAGGAAAAGCAATTCAAACATATACTAGCGAACCCATATAAACTTGACAACAACCACTTAATATAATTGATATTCATTTTTTTCCATCAAACATATTATTAATTTATAAGAATTAAAAGCAACGATGGTACTAAAAGATACTGGGCCCGTTTGTTTGTTCATCTAGCATTTGCATCCAGATGATCCATTTAAATGATTCATCTGGATGATGCATCTGAATGATGTTTATTTCTATTTTTGGTTATTCATTTAGATGATTCATCTGCATGGATCTGGATGAACTTTTGTTTGTTTGATCATTTTACATATTCATCCAGATGCTTTTAATATGAAAATAACTAAAATACCCATGCTTTAATCTTATTATATTTGTAGTTAAATCTTAATCATATTAATTTTAATTCATGATCTAAACAATATTTATAAAAAATAATTTTCAAATTATTAATTTTGACATTTAAAATTTTCATTTTCATTTAAAATATTTTTTATAAGAAATTTCATCATATAAATTTATAATTTATAGATTTCTATTTTCATTAAATATTTAAATTTAATAATTTATTTTTTGTAAAACAAAATTTCATGTTTTTGGCCGGAAAATGGAATTTTAAGTTTTTAGAAAGAAAATACAAAATATGTTTTGGCAAAAAACGAGATTTTACGTTTTTGCGGGAAAACGAGATTTTACGTTTTTGCGGAAAAACGAGATTTTACGTTTTTGGCGAGAAACATAATTTTACGTTTTTGGCAGGAAGACGGGATTTTACGTTTTTGGCAGGAAAACGGGATTTTATGTTTTTGGCGGGAAAACGGGATTTTACGTTTTGGCGGAAAAACAAGATTTTATGTTTCTGGCGGGAAAACGAGATTTTACGTTTTGGCGGGAAAACGAGATTTTACGTTTTTGGCAGAAAAACAAGATTTTACGTTTTAGACGGGAAAACGAGATTTTCTGTTTTTAGCGGGAAAACGGAATTTTACGTTTTTTACAGGAAAACGGGATTTTATGATTTTGATGGAAAAACGGGATTTTACTTTTTTGGCGGGAAAACGAGATTTTATGTTTTTGACGGGAAAACAAGATTTTACGTTTTTAGTGGGGAAACGAGATTTTACGTTTTTGGGGGAAAAACGGGATTTTACGATTTTGGCGGGAAAACAAAATTTTATGTTTTTGCCGGAAAAACGAGATTTTATGTTTTGGCGGAAAAACGAAATTTTATGTTATGACAGAAAAATGAGATTTTACGTTTTTTTGCGGGAAAACGTAATTATGTTATGGCAGAAAAACAAGATTTTACGTTTTTTTTGCGGGAAACGTAATTATGTTTTTGGCGGGAAAACAAGATTTTATTTATTGTCATTTCAAAAATTTGGATGAAACTCATCTGGATGAGTCATCCGGATGGTTATCTCAAACTCATCCAGATGAATTCGGAAATTTGTTCATAAATTTTATAACTCATTCAGATTGTCCATATTCATATGAATGAGTGTAAAAAGCCTTTAAACAAACATCAATTCTCATCTCCATCCAAATTGACCATCAGAATGATCAAACAAACAAGGCCACTATCTCTGTTTCATAAATATTGATTTTCTAGGTTTTATTTTATTTTACAAAGATTAATTTTCTAGAATTTTTATCTATTTTTTATTGAATAATGTTAATAAATGATTAAGTTTAAGAGTTATTAATTGATGATATTTGAATTTGATGAATTATTATTGGTTCATAATCATAAAGAAATGTTTAGTAAGAGAAAATCATGGATTTATGACTAAACATTGATTGTTTTTTAATCTATGTGAAAAATCTAAAAAATCAAACTTTCTAAAACAGAAATAGTAGACTATATCCAAATATTATTAAGTTATTTAAATAAGAGTTTTTGGTGGGAAATGTAGATGTATCGATCCCATTATTATTTCTATCGGAAACACACTTAGGACCTGAATTTCCACTCCTCGCAACAATGATATATTCGACGATTTTGTTTGACCGTTGCACTCGATTTATTAGAGATATATTAGGGAGCAAGATGTTTATCTTGTGAACCATGTGTTGTGGGTCATAAGAGTCCGGTTATGAAATGAAGCCCGTGAATACAACCGAAAAATATTCTCATAAATATCCTATTATGATAAGGATTAGGAAGATTTACATTATTTGGTGTTATCAATATGTCAATGTTAAACACTATATATATCTGTCTTGATCTTGTATAACAACAACTCAATAATATCCTATTCTATAATATTTTACACGATTTCATGCACCCATATGGACCCACCTAATCTATCTGATAAAATGATAATTGAGTAGAGCAGCAAAGATATCATATGAATTTTCAAGTCTTACACACGTTACATGGATCCAAGGCAATTTGTAGATCGAGACGGGGCCGTAATTATCGAGGATGGACGACGAATATAAAGTAGTATACTTAAAAGAAAAGCTCTCTATTATCATCACTCATGCTTTCACCTAATCCTTATGACCCATCCCCACGTTAACGTTCCATTTTGGAATCAGATGCCACAACTAATTAATCTCACTTTTCCATTTTAGATATGAATCATTTTTATCCTCTGTCGATATATAGCTCCAATTTGACTACACTTATCATATTTAATTAATTTAACTAACGTGTTAATTACCTGCCAGGAATGATTAACATATATGGCTGATGAAATAATAAAAATCTTTGGGTGAAGATAAGGAATCATCATCACCTCACCCTCCCAACCACTACACATATAAACATAAACGAGTGAAATTGATAGGCCTTTTCTCTTTTCTTATTTCATATAATATGGATACATATTAAAAATAAATGATATGAAATTGCATAGATAAATTTTAAATTAGTATAGAAAATGCGAGGAGAAGGCGTGAATTCACTGTCACCTTTAAGAGTCTGCATGCAAATGTGTAGAGAGAACAAAAAAAAAGTGGGTCGGCAGAAAATGAAAGGCTCTTCCTCTCTAATTCAATTGCACCACATTTCTCCATGGATCTATGACAATATCTTCGAAAAATATGTGGTTTGTATGAGTAGATGTGATATAACAAAATTAGTTGTCAGAATTGTAATGCAGATAAAATAAACGGACAAAAAAAGTGAGATAATAATAACAATAAAAATGTTGACAGGAAGGTAGATGTATTATTTGGATTGTCCCTCTCTTCCTCAATAATAATTACATTAACTTGTCCGATTCATCACACTTCCCCAACCAAACTTGTTTGCTCCATATAATTATACAAATACAGTATATAATTATTGATATATGCAGGCAGAGACATGTGTGTGTCTGTCTAGAGACTAGTAGCTACCTTCTTTTTTCATAAATTATATCGATTGATTCCGTGGGATATGACCTATGTGAGACACTGACATTTGAGTTTTTGGCCCTCTGCGTTATGTACGCATCATAGAATGCGACATTTTTTTTTAACATTATATGATTAATGAACTATGCCAATTTGGGAACTCTAGTTAGTATACTTTTAGTGGTCCACCCAATTTTCAATTCTTATTTTTTCGGTAGTTTCATATCTCATTTATTCAATCCTCAACAAACTAGCCTGGAATCCAACCAATGAAGTTAGCTTGATTTTCTACATTTCGCCAAAATAAATAAATACATTTGAAACAAGATCGGATATGGCATTTAGAAGTTTTCGACTGCATTCATTAGCTGATATGGTTCTTCAAAACTGGCTCAACTGAATTCAGGCCCAAATGGAGTTTACACTGCTAATAAGAAATAAGCCCATGACATGATGTGTGTATATTTTTATAGTCCTTACAATTTTACAAATTTTTGTTTTTCTTGACATTAACATCTACAATATCCAAGTTACATTTTCTACTATTTCCTGAGTTTTCATTCGTCTTTTAGTTTTTTCGAAAATACCCAAAAATAACAAAAAAAAAATAACCGAATTATCCGAACCGAATTATCCAAAAATAACCGAAACTATCCGAATTAAACTGAATTTGCCAATACTTTGGTTATTTTCGGTTATTAAAAAAATAACCGAACTACCCGATAACCGAACCGAACCAATAATTTATTCGGTTATTTTTGGTAGAATTTTTAAAAATTAAACTAACCGAAAAACCGAACTATCCGAACCGAATTACCCGAACTATCCGAATTCCTAGCCCTAGTTTGTTACATTTTCTACTATTTCCTGAGTTGTCATTCGTCTTTTAGTCTTTGAAACTACTAATTCCACCGATGAAATGTCACACGAATTAAACCAAAAAAATAAAATAGAATGCAGGATTTTTATTTTATTTTTACATTTACCTTTTTTCCGACATTTTTACATTTACCTTTGCAATGAAATTGACGTTAAAAAAAAGCTTAACAGAGAGAGAGTGAGAGAGAGGAAAAAAGAAGAAGCATAGGGTTAAAGGATAATATCTTATCCGCTTCTCTAAACGGCGACTAGAAGTTTTCGAAACTATCTGCTTACCAGCGATAAATGGCATCTTCCACCGGTCTCATCGTCACCGGAGCTCTACTTGCCGGAGATTTTCGATTATCATCTTTATCGTCTCAAATATCCAGAAAGTGTTCTTCTTCATTGTCATGCGTCAACAACAAAGATCTATCGCCACCATATAATTGCTGTTGGCGACTATCCAGAGGCGAAACTTTGACATCTCTCAGTAACTCGCGGAGATTCGCTGTGGGGAAAGAAGCTGAAGATGGGTTTCTCTCGGTATGATCAAACTCTATCAATTGTGTTTGTTGTAGGAAGTAACTTGGTGTCAATTACCTATTTTGTGCTGCTAATTTGAAATTAAGTTTAGGTATCTTAGGTTTGTTTGATTGCAGAGAAGTTCGATGAAAGATTATAACTTTATTGTTTAGTGTTTCAATCATGTACCTCTCACATTCTTGGAATTGTTACAAGTTCTGAGTTGACACTTTGAAAGATGAGAATAACACTGCCTTTTGCAGAATGTAAGTGAAGATAGTGATGAGATGTTCGACGACTTGTTCAACAAATATGGGAAGGTTGTTTACAGGAGTGACGATCAAAAGTCTCCAGCAGCTGATGTTGATGATGACGCAGAAAGTTTAGCATGTAAGCGAAAGCCTTAATTCAATATCTTTGGCTTTAGCAATGGAGAATGTGGGTATTGATATTGATCATGCGTTGTTATCCATTCTTGCAGTTGCTGTCGAAATGGCCAAAGTTGCGAGTGAGGTGAAAGCTGGAGACATTAAGGTCCTCTTTGTGAAGCCTCTCGTCTATTGGACTCGGTTTTTCATCATAGCCACTGCGTTTTCCCGCCCTCAAATCGATGCAATCGGGTAGAGATCTATTTAGACTTGCTCACTGGTATCCATTCTTTCAACTTGCAAAAACATCACAAACTGACTTTCTCATCATGAACCGTGGATACAGATCCAGGATGAGAGACCTGGCTGAGAAGAAGTACGGGAAAGTTGCTAATGGAGATGTAAAGCCAAATGCATGGACATTGTTGGACTTTGGTGAGTTTCTTTTTTTGCGTTGCTGTCCTTCCTTTGGTCAATCTTTCATGCGGGGATGGATAAGAAAACGACAGTTTATGTTTGATTGTATGCTTTTAGGCGATGTGGTGATCCATATATTCTTACCTCCGCAAAGAACCTTTTATAACTTGGAAGATTTCTACGGAAATGCAATGTCAATTCAACTTCCCTTTGAAGATCAGCCACCACCACGAAGCTGATGATGATACTGTCTGCTCCAGAAAAAGAAAAAGCAAACAGTTTGTAAGAAGTCCGTTGATTTTTCTTCACGGGCTCCTGAGTCATGACCAAGAATGCCTTCGAGTTTTTGTTTTGTTTGTCCATCGCATTTACACAGCTCTCGGCGTAAGGGGTTGATGGAATTTGCTGGCTAAGATGGTCCAACAACACTCTGGAGATCTCGGACATGTTTCTAATTTCTTTGTAGAATAGAGTTAGACCATCCTGCTTTAAGGCTGGTTCTTCACAGCAACAAAATTCCTGTGTTTTAGCCAATTATTATATTTTTAGTCGATTTTCAAATGAAAAGAGCTCAATCTTAGTTTCCACAAGAAGATGGTCTTTGCGCATAGATGAGAATATCCTCTATACTGATATATCACACAAAGACGCAATGTACAGTGAGTCAAATAATAACAAGAGCCATTCACACAGCTTTATCTCGTCTCTGATGTTCCATAGCTCATACATAACATGTGCAACTACTGACCATGAAATCTGACCTGAGCAGTCAAGGCAAACAAGACACCAAAACTGGAACTCTCTTCTCATCTCCTGCAATCAAAACAATGAACTGATAACCTGGGAAATTTAAGTTACAGTGGAAGGAAAATGAGTTATTGGGTAAGAAAATGGTTACAGTTAGCAATGTGTTGGTTTCCCTGAGAAGTTTCAGAGAGACTAAGCTCCATGTCATGTGTTTCAGACCATCCTGGCTCATATGTCTCAAGGAACCCGATTTTAGCTTTGTTTGGAAGGTCGTGAGGATGAACAAATGGAACTCCGTGAGGCCACCCAATCTCTCTTCTTATATTCGCGCAAGGGCTGTCCATTACATTGTGGTTATTCTCGCACTCCTTCAGGTTGCAGAATCTGAGTTTGATTCCCTTTTTATCTGCAATCTCCTGAACTCGTTCCTTGAGAACTCTCTGCGCTTCTAACCTCAGCCGCTTCGATGGTGGTAGCGGTTTTAATCTGGAATCGCTCTTTCTCCTCTTTTTCAGCTGTTTCAGAGATCCTGTACCATTGATCAAAGGAAGGACCTACTGTTGATCAAAACTTCTCATTAAGCAGTAACTTAAACAAAGAACTATGAACAAGGACTTTCTTCGATCAGCTATGAAAGACCAAATATGGAAATTAGGCGTTTAGACTGAAAATAGTAAACTCGTATACCATCATACTGAGACTGAGGGATGCTGAAGTTTTGCAAAGTTTGTCTGTTAAAGAGTTCATCATTTGAGTGAGATCTCTGCATAAAGTCATCGACTAAAACCGGGATCTGAAACTGAGCTTCAACACCATGACCTGCTGCTCTCATCTCCGAGCAACTCAGATTGGTCATTGATTTAGGCATGAGTTTGAAGGCCAAGGAGAACCTCCCTTCTATACTTCCTTGCATACTGTTTAAATCGGTTCTATGCACTGCGGGGCTCACATACCCCGCTGTAGCCTGGTGAAGAGCTAGTCCCGGGTACACAACAGCCTCTTGAGGACCAAGATCCGCATCCACTAAAATCCATTGCCCGTGCATGTCCCTGATGTGCAACCCCGGCTTATCAGATTTCACAAACGAGATCAGACTCTTGTCAAGTTGGTGATCATGGTCTGAATACATGATAAGCTGCTCCTCTTCTGTTAAGTTATGGTGCTGTGCTCCATGAAACGACGGCCTCGCATAACAGCAAACAGATAACACAGAGGACGATATCTCACTATTCCTCAAAGGGACATTATCAAGAATCTCAGTGAATGGACAGCTTCTCAAATTCAAATAGAAACCAATTGCGTCAAGAACTACACGAGCAGCTTTTCCTAGTAAAGCAAAGATATCAGGCAAACCAGCTGGAGGGAACTCCATAGAATTGGTTAGCTCGGTGAGAGTCAAACCAGGTCTATACTCGTAGCTCTCATGCCACGACTGAGGATCTGCATAGTAGCCAGAGGTCTTGCACCATTCTCTTGAATCATTTGTGTGGATCATGTTATTAGTGGCTGGATATGAATCTCTCTGGTGAAAATAGAGCCTAGCAGAATCAAGACCGGATCTAAGGAGGGCTCCATCGCTAGCCGGAAACTGAATGATGGCTGCAGAGTACTGTGCCAGAGATTGAGATAATGTAGTCACGGCTAACTTGTAAGAATCAGAAGGTAGACCTTCAGTGAGAGCTAAATCACAAACCTTGACACGACCCAATGTAGGCATCCCATTTCCTGCCATCAAACTATACACCAAATTCCGAAATAAACACCTAAAGGAATCAGCAAATCGGCGCAAGCTTAAAGGTTAAAAAATTTCTGGAAGCAGAACGGACTTAGTTCTCAATCCCTTGTTTCTGCAAAGTTAAAATGGGAGAAAAACCCATCTGATGCTTCTGTAAGGTCCGATTTTTCCAATAGAGAAATTGATCATCTCTACGGGAGCGATATAGCAGGAGATTCAATGAAGAAGTAAGACAGAAACGACCCTAGAGGCGAATTCGAAGAGAGGCCTTGAAGGCGAATCTGCAAGAAATAAAAGAGGAATCAAAAATTGACCGTCGCCTACCAGACCAGGGTAGGGTGTCTCCTTAAGGACAAGTAAGCTTCACCAGATTTTAAGCGCAGGGAACGACAAAAGCAAGGCGAAAAATCAAAGCTTTTAACCAATCTCTCTCCGTGGATTTAGATTTGTCAAGTTCCCGAAACAAAAAAATGATAAAAATCAAAGCTTTCATGAATGTGCGACTCTGTTCTTCAATTTCAAAAACTATCCGAAGCCCCTCCAGTATAATTTATTTCTTACATAATGACCCAAATTATTTTTCAACTTCAGAAGTTCGATTTTTCTTACAGCATAACTTTGGGACTTCCAATGGTAAATTGAAGCTGAGAAATGGGATTGGACAAACAAAACTACAGAAGAAGAGAGAATGGTAACGGGATCCAACTGAAGCTAAATTGGCTATGTTCAAGTCCGATTGACAACAAATCCAATCCAAATCATACAATGGAAGTGTGGGCAAGAGCAAGACAATCTTCAATTTCACCAAAGTTCGTTAGCTTATTCGGCAGGTCTCATTCTATCTTTGGTCATTTCAGAGCGTCTGCGTTTAGCTCCACATAAATCCCTACACATAAATCCCCATCGCACCCACCATTTGTAAGCCCGGCAACAAGATCGTCCCTAGCAGTTTCAGGCCAAGCAGACGCGGAACATTGACCGCTGAAGCTCGGCATGAACTGGTGCTCCACACTTGGAGGACCTCCTTTTGCTTCTATTCTCTCTTCAAGATCGATGTGTTGGACCTGGAGAGGCCCTAATGTTGCCTCCAACTTCTCTTCTGGGCTTATCTTCTCCTTGAGATTCACATATGGAGGTGATGAGTCTGCAACCATTGAACTCATCCCCGTTGTTGAAGCAGCTCGTTGTTCTTGCACTGCCGCTGAACAAGTACAACAACACAAACACAAGTCTTGTTACTTCTATATGCTGAAGAAGTAAGAGTAAACGGAAGAAAGAATAATTACATTTTAACCCTTCATCGGTGGTGATGAGATCAAGCTGGAGATGTGTAAGGAGCCTTCCCAGATCAACTCCAGTGGTCCAGCTCTCTGGAGACTCACCCACTTTCAGTTTCAGCCTCCCACGGCTTCCAGTGCCTCCCCATATGATCCCAATAGGTCTTGCGTTCTCCTCCCCTTTCATCACTATGAGGCTTCCGCTATCTCCTTCAAGATCAAACGGACTGCGATGGTTCTCCCCAACAACAAGGAAATCCGTGAGAAAGCAGACTCCTCGCTCGTCATTGTACTCCAACGCATAAGCCAGCACGGTTCCTGTAGTCAATCCAGAGCTTCTCCCGACTTTCACTACCTGTTTCCCTACTAAACTGCCAACTGGAGACTGCAGCTCTATGGCTTTGACCTCTCCAATCTCTCCTACTCCACCTTTGACAGACGTTGTGACCCGTGACAGGTCGTAGTCGTCCGCAAAGGGGATGAATGCACCGTCTGCTCTAACAAACGTCTCTGCAAAATACTTTAAAAGTTATAGCGGGGGGATGCTGCTCATCGATGCTAAACCTCAAAAACTTTGATGTTCCTAAACCTGGATTGGTCCCAGCAAAAATGCCAAACCAGAGATCATCCGTGATGAAGGAAGTGGCTCTCTCAACCGCTCCAAGGTACACCCCAGGGCCAAGGGCAGGAGGGAGAGGATGAAACATCTTCTGGCTTGGGTAGTCTAAGTTAACAGCAACATGGCGATTAGTCACAAACCCGACTTGCCTACTTCCAGTCTGACTCCTCACTATTGCCCCCAGAGTCCCACAAGTCTCCTGGCTTGCCACCTGATTGAAGTTCGGAAAAAACACAAAGTTATCGACTTTCCGATCATTTCCATAGCACCAGATTACAATGAGTGAACATACCTGAGAGCCTGATCCAATGAAGGGATCAGATCCTTGGAGGTGATCAACAATGTCAGTGGTGAATGTTTGTTTAGGAGTGGGCTGATGATCAGGTTCTCCGAAATACGAAAACTCCACCACATCCACATCACACCATATCCCTCCTGCTCCCTGATTCCATCCCCAAATCACACATTCACAATTACAACTTTCATTCCAATGCCATGAAACTTTTCAATTCAACGTACCTCAAGAGCAGTAGGAAGGCACTGAAGAGGGCTTAGCCATTGCTTATGCACTTTCCGAGACACAAACACAATGATCGCCGGGATATCCGTGAGAACCCCTCTTCGTATCCGGAACCCAATGGCGGTTCCAAGACTGTAACAGCGCAAGATCTTGCTGTGGAAGGCTCTTATGGTCATGAGCTCCAGCAAAGTGGTGGCTCGTTGCCCTTTAGGCTCTGTGGAAGCTGGCTCAGGTGAAACATCCTCTTCCTCCTCTTCCTCCTTCTGCAAGTTTGAGAAATAGTTGGCCCTTTCCTCCGCCGCGTTGCTCAGCCTGCTTGAAGTCGGCCACGAGAAGTAAGACGCCGCCGTGAACTCGCAGTGTTGACCGGCTGACCCTAACTGATGCATCGTTGCTCGAGTAATAAAAAATCTCGACTTTTTTCCGTGTTGATTGGCAATCACATCTACACAAGTAATAAGAGAAGCTAAAGAGGAGTACTTAGGAAAAATCCAATCTGGACACAAACATCGGAACCATTTTGGGGGGCGTTGATGATGATCAGAGAGACGACCAAAAACAGTTTGAATTTGATGGCACAAAGAACACTACGAGTGCCACATACTGATCGGAGAAAAGATGATTACCTGGATTTATAAACATCAAATTACTCAATACCCAAAATTCGATTTCCACGAATTCGAAAGTTGTGCTTTTTCTGCAACTGTCGAAATCGTAGTAGAAGCAGTAAACGAGCCGCAGCCATTAAGTCCATTAAGTTCAATAGCAGAGGAAGGAAAGAGTAAAGTTACAACATTTTTCTTTTCTAGATTAGAAAAATCAAATTTCGGTTTTCTCCAAAAGATTTATGGGTGAAAGTAAACTTTTTGTATGAACAAAGCGCTTTTGCTCGTAATTAAATTATGGGTTAGTAGTGCCTTAGTGGATAAATGTCAGAAACCTTATATTTTCTGATTTAGATCTTGTTGATGCCAACTTTTTTGTTTGATTGAATACTCCAGGTTTTGGGCTTCATTATTCATTTGCTTTGTATGTTGTTTTGATTTCTTTGTGCTTCTTTCTATTTAACACATGAGAGTAGAGAGATAAAAGAATTGACATATCTTTTCTAGATATAATAAGAGCGCAAAAAAACACACACAAAATGTAAAGCTTAGTGTTAAATTAATTTGTTATCCTAATGATCATATATATGTTCTGATTTTATGGAAGTATTGAGACTAATAGATAACGAGTGAAATAAAAATAAATCGATTCGGCTTAGTGGTGGAAATAAAATAGAAACAGGCTCAAACAGCACTTTGGTAGGATGTCTTGTTAACAATTAGCACTCAATAACTACCGATAAACCATATGTTTGAGGGAATAAAAACTAAGGATTTAAAGTTTAAACGATGTATAAACAAATTGAAGGGAAAAGACAAAAGGAACAAGTGAAACCTAAATCAAGGGGAAAGATAGAGATTGGCAAAGTCATCTAGAGACTCCAATATGTGACTCTGGTCTCCATTTTCGAGCATCCACAGGAGATGGTCGAACAGAACGACCTCACACTTCACCGTTATTATACAACTGCCATCTTCATTATCATCTTCTTCGTACCTCTGCTGCTTTTCTACAAGAGCGTTGAGCAGAGGGTGCCTCAGGTGTTGCTTACTGATCACGTAAGGTTTCTTCGTACGTCCGACGAACACTGTCTGGTAAAAAGACGGTGTAGAGCTTTGGTCGACGTCATGGAGATGGTCTTGTGGATCTCTTCTGGCGGATTGGGATCTGAGACTGGTATAAGAATATGAACGACCCAATTGTGTGGAAACGCTCTTGCATCTCTTCAGCATCATCAACCTCATCTTCTTCATCATTGATTCAATTCTTATTGAGCTTTCTCTCTCTCTCTTCTCTTTTCTTTTGCTGTTTGAAGAAGATACTTGAAACATACTCAGGAAGATAGAAGGGTATTAAAAGAGGAGCGATAAGGTAGGTGCTACGTCTCAGTTCTAACTATACAATTTATAATTAGGGTTTTGCAACTAATATATTCACTTAATTCAGAAACTTCAAGCCTAATTTTCCTTTAGGAACTCGCCAAATATTATTAAGTCTACAAGATTTGTCATCTTAATCAAACAAACAAAAAATTACTAAGAAACAAAGAAAATGCATTTTTTTTTGACGGCATTGCAGCAACTAGTGAGAACGTGTCAACAAAAGAGAAACGAAGGAGGAGAAGTAAGCCAACACGAGAGTCCGTAGATGGACACGTCGAACCTCACTCCTTTTATATTATGTTGTCGCATGTCAAGTCGTGATCCCTTAAGCCCTAAGGATTGCAAAGAGCAAGGACGACATCAAGTACGGAACGGCTCGATAGAAGCTATCGGAAGACGAGCCAATTCGAGTAAGATACAAACACGGGACACCATTAGAGGCAAAAACGCATAATCCGAGCCCGTGGAGATGTTTTCAAGCGATCAAGGTGGTATCGAAAAGGGAAGGGGAAAACGGAAACGATCAGCCAGCCTCTGCAGCCACCGGCGATCGGACACAGCTGCACTACAACGTTAAGAAATCAGCGGAACACATACAGATGAAAGTCCCCGTTAGATTTACAAGTCGGAGTCATTTCTATATATATGTGAGTATGTTGTTTTGGATCATTCATCAAGCCATTACTTCAATCACTAACCACCGATAAACAAAACATATTCAACAAACCTCTGCTATAAAAGGAAACATGTTCTACACACGATTGTTCGAACTTAAAAGTAAAAAACACAGACACAAAGGTTCAAAGTTGATGCTTTTCACTAGATAAACTAGAAAAGAGTCGCAGAGATTTGGGACAAGGCATGACCAGGCTACTTGGATCTCTGTCTCATCCTTCTGCGCTTCCTCTTCAGTCTCCTCATGCGCTTCTTCTTCCACTGCAACACAATGATCAAAGCAAAACAATTTCATTAATCCGACACTCAAGAATGACAGAATCAAAAACCGCTATTATGATCCAAGCTTTTAACATCCTTGTATGAATGGTCGAACGATGTGGAAACTATCATCAATCTCAACCAAGCAGAACGCAATGAGAAACTGAAAATGCAAAATCGATAAGCAATTTCACTCCTATTTTGTATCTAACAAGCAAGCATCCGTACAATCGAGGTACAAAAGAAACAACAAATCGTTACAAGAAGATTTACAGAGGAAATTATCATACCTTCGCCCTCATCGTGAAATCGCCGACCTCTCTCTCTACTAGATATATATATATATATTTTTCCCCTTTCGCTAACTTAAATTGGATAAGGCCCTGATATTGTAAATGGGCCTAACATTTTGTAGGCCCATGTAAGGATTTGAAATTATAGTAAGCAGGTAAGAAGAAGAAAGTACGTGAGATGTAGAGCGAGAGATCATATGAGAAGAAGACAAAGACAAACAAAGTGCTGCTTTCTTACACACACATACTTCCAATTTTGACTTTAATAGTAGTAATAACTCATGATATATACATCCTCATTCCCATTGCAATCACATATACATTTTTTGTCACTTCTTCTTTTTTGGTATTTTCGCTGCTTCCCATTCCTCACACTGTGCTCTCTGCACTTTATATATAAAAACAATAAATATTTGCTATTGAATGTGGTATCTGGTTCACTGTAACGAACAGCTAAGAACCCAGCTCAAGCTGCCCTCTCTTTCACTAAATGACAATGCGTATATATATATGTATAGTATAGACCTTCCATGCTCTCATAACAAAACTAATCATATATATATAATATCGGTCAAACGATAGGGGCTACCACGTACCAACCTGATTTAATGCAATTAAATTATTACTATTTTCTGCATTTGCTATATATACACATTACTATACATAGCCTATAGTTGTGTCTTTGTCACACTCACACCATAAACAGATTGCCAGATTAGGATAAGGACGTGCCTTGTCCCAGTCCATAGACTGGGTTGTGTTTCCGACCATTACAATATCAGGGCCTTGTCCAATTTAGAAGTAGCTTAGCTAGGTTTATAGGGTCTTTACTCGATTATTTTTGGAGTTTGGCATTTGTCTTTCTTTCTTTTTTTTTGTTTCTATGAAAAGTGAAAACTAGGACATGTTAATGTCCATTTGACATACTAAAACTCGGTATCTATTTATAACTAATTTCTCTTTTCTTGTCGGCCTTTCTACGTAGGCCACTTGTCGTGACTCGTTATCCCAATATATATAATGCAGAGATATCAATAAATATAGATGTAGAGATATATAGAAAAGAGCAAAGAGACATCTGAATGAAACATCATGAGAATCAAATAAGAGATAGAGAGAATCTATCAGAATCAGATGGCGCAAGACTGGGAACCATCACGTTCTCTCCTTCATTTCCCCTCCTCTGTTTTTTATTTTTTTAATCCTTATTATTACTTTTTTGCATATATTATCTCTTATTCAAAACGACTTGTTTTTTTTTTCCTACATTTGTCCCTTCATACAAATAAGTATTATAATTTTTTGGAAGTCTAATATATACTGTATATTTAATTAAGCTAGTATCAAATAATTACACAAATTCATGTTACCATTTTGTAACTCGTCTAGTCATAACCTACTAGCTAATTCATTTATGTTACATATTTATGATTGAATGCCACACGCGAGAACATCCCTTGAACTCGTGAGTACAATGTAGTAATAAGTTGTTGATTTTTTTTTGTTGGTAGTAATCAGCGATTATTGATTACTAATACTGTAGTTATATTGTCCGTACGTTCCGATTTTTGGTCGAATATGGCAGCCAAAATCCAAATAATCACCAAGAGGACGATGGGTCCCCATAAATTCAAAAGCTAGTCAAAAAGACCGTAGCAGAATTTTGTTGGCCAAATTGAAATTTTAAATCGAACGACATGCTTATACTATTTATATTAGTGTTTTTAGTGAACAAAAAAAACTCTCTATATATATATATATATATTAAAGATTAGCATTAATCAAAGACTTTAAGTCTACTTCTTAGTCCAAGACTATGTGTTAAAAAAAAAATATAATGTAATTAAGTTTCTGTTATTAGTTGTCACACTTTTTTACCATAGTTTTGTTATGTCTACAATGGTAAAAAGTTTGATTGTTTTTAACAGTAGCTTTCTAATGAAATTTAAGATTGGTTTATCCGTTGAGCTAACACCGATGAATTTCTTAAATCGTATTTAGAGCATTTCTAATACGATTTCAAATATGTCATTAATATAATATTAATATTTTTAATATAGTTTAATTGTGTGATAAAATTTGAAGTTATATAAAAAAAAATCATTCTCTCAGAATACTCAAAATTTCTCAAATAAAAAACATTTTCATTTTTTTAATATGAGAAATCTATTGAAATACTTTCAATATAGATGCATTTATATATATCACCATCTAATAGCAATACTTGACGCAAATCTTTTACTACATTTACTTATATTTCAAATACTACTAGGGTTGTGCTCTGTTTTTTCAAGTGGAACAATGATAAAATAAAACATTTATAGGCCTAGTTTTGATATGCGATATGCGATATGCGATATGCGATATGCGATATGCGATATGCGATATGCGATATGCATCGTTGTCACTAAACTGAGGTGAGGAAGAAAGAAAAATCGAACGGATGGGATTGAAAACACAGTGTTCGAGAATGACGAAGAACTTTTATTTGTGATGTATTTTTATATATAGACGCAAATTATTGGAACCAACTTTATTTACTCAAAAAAATGCAGCTCATATGACTGACATCTTTCTTCACGCTTTGACCATTCCCTAATTTGCCCCTCAGTTTCGATTTTTGTTGTTTCTTTCTCAGTTATAAACAAGCTCAATGGTTTTCAACTAAATATGAATAGTTACATATCGAGACGATCAGTGTCCTTAGAAATCTATATGTCCAGAATTATGACAAATGAAATCTCTGTCATGTTTAAATGTATATTTGCACTGGAGATCAAATATGTAGTCATTTCTTGATCTCGACCAGCACAGTTAAAGCTGTCTTTTTATCCTTAAATTATTACACTAAAGTCGACACTGATTAAAATAACTAAACGGGTGCAGTAGATGAACTAAGCCGCCGATACGGAGAGGATTTGCATTTTGGATTGTCTCTTAAGTCTAACATGCAGCATCATTACTTTTATTTAATAGATGATTAAAATAAAATAGGGAACAAAAGCTGTCGCTCCCTAAAGTGTAAATACAAATTTCGTGGTAAAGTACATTGCTAATGAGTCAAAACTTTTTTAAATATTATCTAAACATGTGGTAATATCTTTGGAATCGATGTATGAACATGGGAAGCACTTCTCTCACTCTCGCTACAGTATTTAATGACTTGACTGTTTTTTCCCAGTATCGAACAACTCGCTCTAATTAAGTTAAAACTCAAACAAAACAAAAAGATTATTGAAAATCAAAAATATTTCTCCTTATTTACATTCCGAACCCAAATCTAAACTCATCTGATGAAATCGCCCCGATTAAAACTAAAAGCGAAACTATTAACCCCTAACTCCTAGCTGTTGCCTAATAAATAAAGTCGGTACAATTAGAATCCGGTTCGGCTCTTAGAGTTCGCAAGTCGGTTCAAGTCTGGTTCGACTGGTATGGTTCTTGGTTTTGTTGCTCTGCTGCAACTGGGCTCTGTTTCCAGACGATGAAGATGATGACGAAGAGAAAAGCTGGCCGAAGAAGAGACCCGATTTGGGTCCGCCACGGAGAGAAGAGACAGGAACATTAAGAACAGGAGCGATTCTGACATTGGCGGAGTGAGATCTCGGCATTCCATGGTGATGCTTCATTCTTGGTCCGCCGGTGAAGTTACCGGGACTGCTTGAGCTTCTCTCGAGCCCATGAAACACGATCTTCCCAGAAGCATTTAGTCTCGGACTATCAGCAGTCACCGCCAATCCCCTCGACTCAATACTCTCCGTCGATTCATCAGCCGGCGAATGACGTCGTGGCTTCATCGGTTGGTTCGTGTTTCGTAAGTGGTGGTGGGCACGTGACCGAGCGAACGGGTTTGGGGCAGTGGGTTTGTCGAGATCTAGAGATAGTCTTGGAAGCTCGTCGAGCTCGTGGCCGGAGGAAGACGACGAAGAGAGGGATAGACGCGAAGAGGAGATCGACGTTGACGTCTCCGAGATGTCTGAGTCCTTTATCGGCGGCGGAGGAGACGGCGTTTGAGCGGTGGATTTGGAACTTCGGTTGAGAAAATGCCTAAACGATGCCGTTTTGGGGTTTGGAGTAGACGAAGACAACCGCGTTGACAACGACGACGACGCTTCTTCCTGCGTTTTGGCGAGTCTCTTAAGGCCTAAAAGCTCACGCCATCTAACCGTGCAACGAGGAGCTCTCGGAGAGAAGAAGTAAGGATCGACGCCGGAGATCTCCATCTCCAATCTTCGGCATGGTTTCTCCGCCGTCTTAACTGCCGTTATAGGTTTATCTTCCGACTTAGTTACGCCGGAAAACTTAAGCGGGACTAGCTTTCCGTCGTAGAAAAGCTCGTCGGCGGATAGCATAGTGACGGGATCTTCGAGAAGAAACTCAAAGTCCACAGGATCTTCGTTTTCCAACTGCGGATCCAACGGTGGTGATTCCCGGCTCATCACTGACATTTTGGAGCTCTTCCAAGAGTAACTCGCCGTCGATAACTTACCTGGCGAAGTACCAACATTTTTAACGCAAACCGACGCCATTTACAGTCGATATCGAAAGGGAGAGAGAGAGTGAAAAAGAGTTTCTTTTAGGGTTTGTAGAGAAGTGGCAATGACAGAGACAAGCAATTTATATAGCTCAGCTTAGATTCTCACTTATGCAGCACACACGTGTCTTCTGTTACTGGATCCACTCGGATAAAAATTCGGGTCGGGTTCAAAAGGCCCAAATTGGTAAATGTTTAGATACTCGTAAAAGATATTGACCATTTTTGTTTTATAATTTGACGTTTTTTAGATGTAATTTTGTTGGGAATATTTAGATTGCATTTTATAATTTTCGTCGTATGAAAATATATTGCTCTTGATTCAGTCCATCTCTGTCTATGGTCACTACCAAATACAGTACTACGTTCGTTAGAATCTATTCAAGAGATATGGTATTTACTAAGAAAAACTATTTTAACCTTAAAATTAATTTCACACTTGTGATTTATTTCTTACCATATGACTCAGAGTTTCGATGATTCATTGGATATATCAGTGTCAGGTATTCTAATCATTATTAATTTTGAATGTCTATCTTATGATATTTTGGATCCAACTAATCTGATTTATGTCATCAGTTTTTTTTTTTTTTTGGAACGGCCTACAAATATTTATAATTATGGTACAAATATCTGTGTAAATAATATTGTAGAATATGTATCCTCCAAAGATGAAAGATTTATGGTACATCCAATCCAATAGAATAGACAAATTTCTCTCAAAGTACATTAAACGAATTAAATGAAATGGTTTTTTTTTTTTGTCTTCCTCCATAGTTAAAAAAAGTGGCTTTGAAATTTAGACGAGTCAAAGCTACGGTTTTGTCTCCCATACTTAAGTTGATACGATCATCGCTTCCATAGATTTATGGATTTAAGTCACAAACGACAACAACAAATAACTCAATGTCATAAGGAAACGTAACTTCAGTCGTAAAACTATAAATGGTCCGACTTGTAATTACTTCTGTACTTTTCACTTTTGCTAGTTCAGACAAATATTTTCTGGCTATGTGGCAAAACAAATAATTTTCCAAGGGACCACCTAAATTTTGGGAAAACAGCCGATTCGTGCCCGAACTATTCCAAATGATGCAGATTAATACCTAACAAATTTAAGTGTCCAATTTCATACCTAGAATCTAAAAAATTTGAATATTCATACCTGGACTTTTTTTTTTTGGCGAAAACAAACATTGACCAACTCCCCGTTAGTCAACCCCGTAACACCGTTAACAGTTGCCACGTAAACTGTCCCGTTGTCACGGAAAGATAAAATGGCGTCGTTTTGATTTATTTATTTTTATCAAAACCTTGGGCCTCAAAGCCCTAAAAAATTGGGTTTATTAAAAAAAAACAAAACGAAATCGTTTTCGTTTTCGTTTTAAAGAAAAAACCTAAAAGCAACCAGTTATCTTCGTCGGGATCGCCTTCTGTCGAGCTCGATCTGAAAATTGGGGAAGAACATCTGACGTTCCCAGGGTTTATATCACCGGCAAATAGATAGGAGAATGAGTACATCATCGATACACAAAGCTTCTTCGGCTAATTCAGGTTAATAGTTATGAATTTACTTTATTCTTTTCATTACTCAAAAATTGTAAAATTGATCTCCATCGCTGGGAAATCTCTAGGGTTGAGTGCTAGTATGAGGCGTGGTGTTCGTGTAGGAGATAGAGGCTTTCCGATTGCTTGTAGGTGTGGCGAATTTGCTATGATAAGAACTTCAAGCACAACTAAAAATCCCGGAAGGTTGTTTCATTGTTGTCCAAACGGATCTGTAACGGTAAGAATTGATAGTGTTAAGGATTAAAACTGTTAAGAACTATATAATTAGCATTTTGTAGAGTTTAGTAACAAATGTATTATTTTGAAGGACAAAAACCATTTGTACAAATGGTCCGATGAGTCGATGGTTGAGGAGATCGATGACATGAAAGAAGTTATTCGTTCGTCTGAGAAGGAGATTGAGGTCATGAAAGACAATATTCGTGGATATGAGAAGAAGTTCGAAGCGATGAAAACCGATGTATTAGGATATGAGAAGGAAGTTTCGGAAATGGAAGGAGATATACGGTTCTTGAAGACCATGATGATATGTGGAGTTGTTGGAGTTGTTGTGATTGCTTGCTACTATTTTATTTGGGCATAGTTTGTAATATGGATGTAATGGATGTAAGCCAAGTTAATTTTGAATTCTAGATAAGTTTGTAATATAGATTTAAGCAGGTTTTAGATGGAGTTTGTTCTTTGAGATTCAAGTAAAGGTTGTTATATATCATTGCCATAACATAGTTTTTTGTTTTTATTTAACATACTTGAAGAAAATATAGATAATCAGGGTGTTTAACAAATATTATAGAAATTTTTAGAACCAAATGCATGTTTGCATTACAAAGCCGAGAAATACAATATCATAGCCGAGAAATACAATAGCATAGCCGAGAATGGTTCTAAACAACCAAAATAACCGAAACAACCATTGTTTTACAGAAACAAAACACCCACAACAACCGAGTTTCACAACAACCATAGTAAACTAAACAAACTAGCATTGTCCAAAAAGTTGCTCCTCCATCTTAAAGCTCCACCATGTTAAAGACCCCCATGCGAAGTGAATTATAAAACCATCACAAAAAGCAACAAAAACCAGAAGACAAAAACCCGAGAAGTACCTGATCAATCATAGATGCATAAGATGTTTGAGATGGTTGACTAGTGTCATAGACTCGGACACTTGGTTTGATCCTGATGTCTTACTCTTCTTGGGCTGCTTTGGTTTTTGAGGCTTAAATGGGACTCCGTGATTCGCACAATTGCAACAATTATGATCAGCCGCACTGCATCGAGAACAACGCATTGTTCTCCCATGATTGGTGACCTTTTTCCCTTAGTAGGTGATTCGGTAACTGCCTTCATCCTTTTAGCTGGTTTTCTCTTCCTTCCCTTATGTATCTCTCTCTTCCCTGCATCAATTGGTGGTTCACCATTTTTTTTCCAGAACTTGGACCCGTTGACAGGTTCAATAGAATCAATGTACTGATTCTGCCACTTAGAGGTCAAATACCAATCCGAAACTAAATCGTCAATCTTGCATGTCTTCTTATGATCAAATACAACACGCAACACATGTCGACACGGAATACCCGTAAGTTCCCATTTCCTACACTTACAACTCATCTCCTTCATATTAACCGTGTATAATTGACCTCTCTCACTAACCTCGAAAACACGGTCACGTCCATGGAGTGACCTGCAATATTTCACCTGTTTGTCCTCTTCCGCTATGACAAGGCCAACCTTGAAACTGTGTTTGGCCTTATGGTTATCCGTTTTTCTCCTTCTAATTGCTATCCTCACCATAGCTTGTCTTCTCATTGTCTCCAAACTCTGAACTAATGGCATTGCACGCGCCTTGTCAATTGCCATGTTGTATGACTCTGAAAAATTGTTGAGTGCATCTTCACAACAAGAACTGGTGTGAAAAAAAGCTCGACTACAGTTTTCTGGATTTCGGCTCTTGAAGGCAGCATAGACTTCTTCATCATACTCTTCCATCTTCTTCAAATTTGCTTCATAGTCAGCCAAATTGAAACTCTCCACAACTTTCCAAAACATACTTTTCATTTGAGGCTTCTTCGGAAGAGCTTTCTTCATATTTCCATAAATGTGTCTTGCACACATCCGATGCTCAATCTGTGGTAGTTCTTCATTCACGGCCCTAAGTAATCCCTGAAAGAGTTTCAATGATCCTTGTCAGTGAGTAGAGTTAGTAGGCAGTCTCGGGTGTTAAATTAGTAGACATACCTTCTACCAATCGGATATCAAAGTGTAACCATAACCATTTCGAAGATCCAAGTCCTTTTTGAGAAGCTGAATGAACCAAACCCAACTTTCAGTGTTCTCGGCTTGAACTACTGCCCATGCAAAAGGGTATATCTGATTGTTCGCGTCTCTTCCAACGGTTGCCAATAGCTGACCTTTAGCACTCGACTTCAAGAAGCAACCATCTATTCCGAAGATGGGTCGACAGTGATTCCGCCAAGTTTTGCGCAGTCCATCAAAACACATGTAGAAGCTGTCAAAAACTTCTTTCCCATTTTCTCCAATAACTGTCCGAAGCTCCACCGTCGAGTCAGAATTTGTCCTACAATATACATCAAATACAACACAATTAATATATCAAAATCAACAGATAATACACAACAGGAAAAAGAAAGACTTACTCTAACACTGCATCCCGATAGTCTTTTAACCTTGCATATTGCTCATCCCATTCTTCTTAAATGAGTACCAAAGCTCTTTTTTTGCCTTTCGACATTGATCGCGTGATGGAGAAACATTGTAACGCTCATGTATTCTTTGTTTCATCGCGATAGGCTTCAGGTCAGCATCATTTCTCAGCTCGTCTAGGAACATGTTACTTATCACACTGTCTGTCAAAATCTTGCAACGGCCGTCTTTGTGACACGTATGATCTTCTTGAAATGTTTTCACCATCCATTGAGAAACTGAATCTTCGTAAGAGCAGTAGATTCTCCATTTGCAGTTTTCTATCCCACACTTTGCCCCTGATTTAATTGATCCCCATAGATTGTACTGAATATTCCAACCTCCTTTAAGAGCATACTCCAACACAGCCTCTCTAAACTCTTTCACGCTTTCAAAAACTTGGCTGATCTTGAGCTCTCCACTACCTCTTCTCCAACTTTCATAACAATTCTCGTTTCTTTCTCCTTCACTATCCGAAGGAGGAGGCGTTTGTCGAGAGTAATCATCATTCTCCTCCTCATCAAAAAATGTCGCCACTATCTCTTCCACACGAGCTTGCTCATTACACATTTCGTTTTGATTACGTTCTTCATCTCTTCCTTCATTTTGCTCATCTCGGCCTCTATCTTCATAACCGTCTCTTCCTTGATTATTGTTATGATTTTCATCGATGTCTTCATCACCATCTCTTCCTTGATTTTCGTCGATGTCTTCATCACTTTCCATATAAATTTCAACTTGCTTAGTCCATTTAGCCGCTTCACACATTTTCTCAAAATTCCCAAAACCATTCAACAAAACCTTCAACTCACTAAAATCTTCGTAAGGCAGTTTGTACCACACTCTCTGCCCATACAAACTCATAGGTAACGCTTGAAACACTGATTGTGGCGATGCTACATGTTCGTGCACAGTGCCACCGGCGTAATGGACTGTGCCATTTTTAAATTTCTCAAACTTGCCACCATAGCATATGAGAAACACGGAATCCGAATCCGAATCACTGAAAATCATTAAAAAATTCGTAAGGATTAAACAATTCGAAAGGATTAAACAATTCGAAACCATTAAAAAATTATAACCTTTACACCAAAATCAAAACCCTAAAATCTCGAATTACCTCATTTTAAAGCTACCCATAAGTCGAATTGTATCTCCAAGCTCGGAATTATCTTCTCTTTCTTCCAAAACTAACGATTTGCGTCAAACTCACACAGATTTTCGATGAATCCCTAAACCCTATCTATCGGGCTCCCGATGAAGAAGACATGTTTTGGAATGTCGTTTGGTTTTTTCTTTAAAACCAAAACGATGTCGTTTTGTTTTTTTTAATCAACCCAATTTTTTTGGGCTTTGAGTCCCAAGGTTTTGATAAAAAATTTAAATCAAAACGACGCCGTTTTATCTTCCCGTGACAACGGAGCAGCTTACGTGGCAACCGTTAACGGTGTTACGGGGTTGACTAACGGGGAGTTGGTCAATGTTTATTTTCGCCAAAAAAAAAAGTCCAGGTTCATATATTCAAATTTTTGAGATTTTGGGTATGAAATTGGACATTTGAATTTGTTAAATATTAATCTGCACCATTTGAAATAGTTCGGGTACGAATCGGCCGTTTTCCCCCTAAATCTTTAATGATTCACACCAAAAAATAACGATGGATAATTTCATGTTAACTAAAGTGCATCTCTTTGTATATTTCACGCAGCCAAAAAACCAATCCATAATTAGTTAAAATTTGAGCATATAAATTCAGCTTCAACCCTCATTTAACAAGACCAAATGTCTGTGCAAACTATGCAATTAAATTCTAGAATTAGATTCTCAATTAAGGCAAACTATGCAATTCGTTATTAGAGACAAACTTACCGGAAATTTCAAACATGATGTAAGGAAGAGCTGTTCGTTGTGACCTTATTTATTAATGACAAAGTTGTATCTCGTGAGCGTGATGCAAATAAATTTATCTATTGTGATGCGACTACAATTATTATTACGGAATCCTCCATCGAAACATTCACTGTGCTTTCAAACGCTACAAACATTTAGATTTGCTAGTTGTTAATAATAAAACCATTACTTGTAATATTTTTTAAAAAATAAGTACCTTCTAATACTGATGGTTAAAAAAATCCCATACAGCCATCATCCAACCATCTTTTAATTTGTTGTATAGTATCCTTTAAATGGATAATTTGGTTTTTAGTTTAAACAAGAAAAAAACCAAACTATAACTTTTCAAAGGTAGGAGAAACTAGTTTCTCTAATTTTTAGGAAATCAAAAGTTAGGGAAAACTTGACTTGAAAATATAATGAAATTTTTAGATTTAGAAAACCCATGATTAAACTAAAAGCTACATCAGGTGACCAACTTAATCATAATTCATTGATTGAAAATATACAACTTGCTGGATTTAAATGGATACCGGAGAAAAAAAGGCTAATATGTTTCTATTTATGGCCTGGAGAATTTGGAAAATGAGGAATGACTTCATATTTCAAAACAAAAAGTGGACCATACCTGATGTTATAAATAAGACACTAGTGGATCTCAATACATGGTGAACCTAGATCATACATACAAAACATGATTGAGGAGCAACACCAATCAAAACATGAATGACAATAACAAAGTCATAAAGACAACCGAGGGAGCCATTTAAAAAGCTACTGATTATTCTTGATTTGTTGATGGATCATGGATATCTCCTTCTCAATGTACATGTATAGGGTGGGCTCTCTACAATAAGGAAGCTATGATGATTTTCAAAGGAAGAACATCCATTAGCCCAACAAGCTCTCCGTTAGAAACCGAAGCGGAAACATTTAGAGTGGTGATGATGATGCATGTCAGTAGAATTGGCTATACAAATGTCACTTTCTATGGAGATTCGAGTGACCTATATCGGCCATTAATGGAAGCACTCACAAATTAAATAGCCAATTACATGGAAGATATTCTGAAGCTAGCTAATGGTAGCAAATGTTATAATTTTTTGAAAGTCCCAAGATCCGTAAACGATGTAGTTGATGTATTAGCTAAAGATGCTAAGTTAAACCTTCTCAATAATGTAATCTTTTTGGAACTTTGTAACTTAGCTTATGGAATGTATAAATTGACGACAAAAAAAAAAAAAAACTAAAAGCTACATCAATTAAACAAAAAAAAAAAACTAAAAGCTACATCAATTAAACACCTATAATTTCTTCGCCATTTCATATAAATATTAGTGGCTGCATAAAAAAATAGATTATAGTTACATAGAGAACATATGGAGTTGACTTTATGGTATCATAATTATTTATACCACCGTTCTTCTTTCCTATCTCGTACTAAAAAAAAAAAACCCATAGACCTCTCCATCTCTCTCTCTGCCCTCTTCACATAGATATATATATTGACCTATCATCAGATGATAATAAACAGTAATTAAACAAATCTTTAGATATCAAAAGAAATGGAGGCTAAAGACGAGAACAAGGGCAGTATAGGCATGGTTGAGGCTAAACTGCCTCCTGGGTTTAGATTCCACCCGAGAGACGACGAGCTTGTCTGCGACTACTTAATGAAAAGAACCGTTCGCAGCCTCTATCAACCAATCGTCTTGATCGATGTCGATCTCAACAAGTGCGAGCCTTGGGACATTCCTCGTAAGTAATTTTTTTGTTTCTTCTATCTCTCTTACTAGCTCATAGCTAGGTTCATTTAAAATTATCCAGAAAGCTTATATATGTGTGTACACAAATCTTTTCTCAACAATCATATATTTTAACAATTCGATCGTAATTAAGCATGCTATTAATTCATCATATTGATTGTTGCCAACATGATCTGTTTATTGTTTCTTCCATATTTCGAGTACAAGATCACCACTTGTTGATAAACCAAAGAAAAAAATGCGAGCCACCTGCAAAATAGTATTTTTCTTGTTATTTTCTCGTGAAAAAGACTATTTAACTGCACAATTATATATTAATGATTAGTCACACACTCATTAGACGTATATATATTAAGTTTTTTGTAATCATGCGCGCGTGTTGGATGCCTATTTGATGCTTGGTAATTGGGAACCCGGTTAGTTAAGATATGATGAGGATCGATAGAAATCATTTGGATATTATTGAATATGTCATCAAGATAAAGACAATTCTGAAAAGACTTCTCTCCTCATATCTTATGATCAAGTATCCAATACATATTGGAGAAAATTGAAATATCCCTATTAGGTAAAAAAACTGAAATGAACGTGAAACCAGTCAACTAGTTAGTTAAAAAAAAACTGAAATCCATAATGAACGTGAAATGCAAAAGAAAGAACATTCACGCCGATAACAGAAAGAATAAACACATTCAACGCCTAACTTACCATCAATATTGAAGTTCGATGGATGAATAGTATTAGAATATATAAAAGGTCATTTTGAAATGTACAGAAACGGCGAGAGTGGGAGGAAAAGAATGGTATTTTTACAGCCAGAAAGATCGGAAATACGCAACGGGGCAAAGAACAAACCGGGCTACGGCCACCGGTTACTGGAAAGCCACCGGTAAAGATAGAGCAATCCAAAGAAATGGTAGCCTTGTGGGCATGAGAAAGACACTAGTGTTTTACCGAGGTCGAGCCCCCAAAGGTCGTAAAACCGATTGGGTCATGCACGAGTTTCGTCTCCAAGGAACACTACTTCTTCACCACTCTCCTAATTATCTCAAGGTAACTATTACTCTAGCTACTCATCTTAGATGTTTGGAGATCCATATTATAAGATCATGACTCACTTAAAGGTTCAAATATTTTTTGGGGTTGATTGTTAGATATTTTTAGCTAGTATATGTAATTTGTTTGAATAAAAATATCAAACTAAGCATGAATCAAGCGCCCGGGATGTCGCAATCATATTATCCCATGAATTAAGGCAAAAGTTTTGACTTTATCATTGTTTCACATTCAACCTGGATGTTATTTTTCTTTTAAGGGATTTTGCTGACGATTTTATAAAGATTTATTTGTGGCTTACCTAAGATGATCTTTTGACTTGGCACAAATATCTACTCTCTTAACCAAAATTTGACAAATTTGTTTTTTTTTTTTTTAAAGAGATTTATATATTTTAAAAAAACAATTTGTTTTGTTGGGGGAAAACAGGAAGAGTGGGTATTGTGTAGAGTTTTCCACAAGAACAGCAACGAAGTCGACAGAGACAACAACATGAGAAGCTGCTCTGCATTAATGGACTCTTACATCAACTTCGATCATCATCAAATCATCAATCAGCAAGTGCCCTGCTTCTCCAATTTATCACAGAACCAAACCAACCAATCCGGGTTGGTCTCCAAGAATCCCAACCCATTGTTTAATCCTTCATCTGAACAGATGGTTCTCAGAGCTTTGCTAAGTCAGATCACTAAGAGTGCCGAAAAATCGCAGAGTCATGGACAAGGAAGCTCAGAGAGCCAATTAACCGACATTGGCATCCAAAGCCATGCTTGGAATTATTGATCATTACCAGAAATCTATAATTATGCATATGAATCATATATTCATGATTGGAATCACCACTCTTGTGTAAAACTGTTATACCATTATAAATTTCGTTATACAGAGTATCTACATATTTCAAGTCCACGGAAAAGAGGACTTGATCGCGTTTACAGTTTTGGCTATGCAACTGCGTCCCGTTACGGTGTACATAAAACGGCAGGTCGTCTGTAAACAAATGATCGAAAATAATTACTATATTAGTCATATCATTCCTGATTATAAGTGGAAAGTTCCTGGTAATTTCCCCCTCAATGAAACCCATACCAAATAAGTAATTTCCACTTGCCTTTTCGACTTTATTGATTGACTTGTGTGGATGGATGAGAGAGAGAATTTGATTGGGTAAAACAGCGGGTGTTGTGTTCTGTCCGTTGAAGCTTTGAAAGATTTTTTTTTGCCTTTCGTAAACATCTGATTAATGAATTGGTCGGTATCAAAAAATACCAAATAAATATCGCCTTTATGCCCCCAAAAAAAGGATATTTGTTACCTCCGTCGTTATCCTACATTTCTTCTCCGTCGTCCTTCTTTTGTCTTTCGCCGTTTTTTTGTTTCTCTCCCCTAATTGGGCATCGATTTTCCGACTGTGATCCTTCTTCTTGGTCTTATTGCGAATTGCTTTTTTCGGATTGGAATTGCTGATTTCGCCCCTCAACGATTTCAGGTTTAGGGTTTGTTTTTCTTCTTCTTTGGGTTCTTACCTCATTTATTCAATTACAGGGTTTGTTTTGTTCCACCCATTAATTGATTTGATCGATCTCAAGCTAGGGTTGGTGTTGAAATTCACAAATTTTCCCAATCTGAATTACTTGGATGTAGCTTAAAAAAGGAAACTTTTTTTTTTTTTTAATTATAGAGTGTAGCTTATCGTCGTGGTGTGATGATCGTGTGTCTTTGGCGAGGCAGAGTGCTTCCTGAGTTGTGCATTCCTCGAGAACGAGATTAACAGTGATTTAGGGCATCAGCTCCACAGTCTCTGTCAATGGCCCAGGGGCAGAATAGGAATGTTCCTCAGCCAGGACAAATGCAGAATTCTACTTCCAGTGTTTCTTCTCAGCCTAATGGCATATCTCATGATGGTCTCAGAGTACGGCAGGAGATGCTGAACAGAATGTAAGAATGCTTCTCTGTTGCATTTTTACTTGCCTTTGCTCTGTTGGTCGTCGCTCTTGCTTCCTCTTTATTCCATTGGTGTATGTCATTATTCTATAGTGCATATATACCATTTGACATTAGCAGTTTACTGTTTTGTGCAGCGTCTGCAATATAATGTTTACTTTCTGTTTATTGCTTCCAACACTTCTAGTTTTTGCTATAAGACCCATCTTATATTCTAGTTGTTTACGCAATTTAGTTTTTTTTTTATTCCTCTGATTGATCAACTTTTGGATTCCTGATTTCGTGGGCTTTAGTTTTGTAATGCAACTGTATTAACAGCAATGTTGTGTTGAAGTGATCTTATGTTTTGTAAAGTTTATGTATATGGAAAATACTCTTATTCATTTGGGTTATACATGATTTCTCATTCCCTCCAGCTACGCTTGGTTACAGCAGAGGCAGCCTTCAAAGACTGATGATGCCTCCAAGGCAAAGTTATTTGAGGTTGCAAAACGGTTAGAAACTGCAATGTTAAAAACGGCTAAGTCAAAGGTTTCTCCAGTTTCGATCTTCTTATTGTTACATTTTGTTAAATTTCCTAGGTAGTCGCAAATGGAATCACTTTAGAAGCTTTAACGTTGTACAGGTGGTCACTGTTCTTGATGGTAATTTTTTTCACAGGAGGATTACTTAGATTTCCCAAGTTTTGAGGTTCGCATAGAATCTACTCTGAAACAACTTTTTAGTCAACGCCGTGTTAATCCTTCAAGCTCGGTCGGTATGATGGTTCCGACACCTGGGGTTTCACATGGATGGGGTCAAACTTATACGGCCACCCCTATGGTGGATATGAGCACCTTTAATAGTAATAATAACTTAGCAGATGCAACAATCGAAACCGGAAGGCTATTGCCAACTAATCGCATGACTGGAGGTAATGTCAGTTAGATCCGATGTAAGATTCTACCATATACCTGCAAGTTTGACCCTACAAAGAGTCTCTGCTGATTCTTGTATACATACACTTTATTTTGACAGGCTCAATAATTAATGGTCGCCAGCAATTATCTGCGGGATTTTCAGTTAGTTCTGATGACACTGGCCAGATGATTCCTACTCCCGGATTTAACAATAGTGTTAATGCTGATGTATATCAGTCTCATCGAAATGAAGAAAATTCTAGAGATGGTGGCAAGCTTCTGGCTGTTGGGTCTGAATTTGGAAATCCATCTCAGCTGCAGAGGCAACGTCCTGCTGGTTATGACCGTATGCATTCTAACCTTGATCACCAGTTGGGAGGTGGTTTCAGGTCAAATATGCACCAGAATGCAGGTGTAGGGATGAGCGGGAACAATGTACACCTTGCTAATGGGCCCAGAAGTTCTGAAGGGGTCCTTAGTTCCACGCATTTTTCAACTTCATCCCAACCTTTGCAGCAGCCTGTCGATCAGTTGCAGGTGTCACATGTGCATAGTAAATCTCTCTAATTCTCCCTTTATCTTATGCTATTTGAATTTTAATGCTCTCTCGATCGTCTCCCTTAGCACTATCCTTCTCACGAGTATCTAACTCATAGTGGTATGCTAATTACAAGTTGCTTTTGTCATGTGAAGGATACTCGATGAGCAACTCTGATACTTTTGGGTCTGGGAATCTCTATGGAGTTCTAACATCATCCGGCTCAATGGAAACTTCTGTGGATTCAATGAGTCTGAATCATATGCAGAGAGTTGATGCTTCCTTCGCTAATAACCAGTCTAGCCTGCACGCAGTGGCAAAAAATCCATTGCTAAAACCTCAACTACTTCAACAGTTCGAGAATGGGAATTTCCAATCTTCTTCCAATTCCAAAAAAAATTTGGCTCAGGTGAGTCATCAACCATTAGAAAATCAGTTCAACCAGCCAGCTCATCATGGTCAATACCAGCAACAAGAGAACTTAATGAACAATGATGCTTATCGTCCATCTCAGCTAGCTTCAAATTTTGTTAGTCAAGTTAAGCATGAACCTCGCGTGGAATACTACAATGAAGCTTTTCAGCTGCAGGCTTTAAATAAAGTAGAACCATCTAAGTCACAAAACCAGTACAAGCAGAACGCTGTCAAAGACGAGTATGTTGGTGCTCAGAGTGCACCGGTTTTTAGTAGCCAGCTAAATATTTCTTCATCTTTCCCACCACAAACTCATCAGACGCAGGAGATATCACAATGGAAAGATTTGAGCAACCTCTCAGTTGGGGTGCAGCCAGTATCAGGTTTGGGTCAGTGGCATTCATCTTCTCAGAGCTTGACACAAATATCAAAAGATTCTATTGGAGAGAGAGAACATTTTGGGGTAAACTTAGGTCAAAGATTGCCTATGCAGCATGAAGCTATTAATGATAGTTCGTCTGTAAGAGAGTCTACAAACTGCCAAACTGTTGCTCCTAGAAACACCTTGGAGGCTCCACATCTCCCAGAAGGAAGCAACACCTTTAGTAAACAGCCGAATGGAGATTGTGGTCTAAGTTATATAAATCAGAGGCGGTGGCTTTTGTTCCTGCTACATGTACGCAAATGCAGTGCAGCGGAAGATAACTGTGAAAGCAAGTATTGTTTTACTGCCAAAACGCTATTGAAGCATATCAATTACTGCAAGGCCCCTGCGTGCGCATATCAATATTGTCTTCAAACCCGAAAATTGATTCATCATAACAAGAACTGTGGGAATGAAGCATGCCCAGTCTGTGTTTATGTCAAAAACTTCAAGGAGAAACAAAAAGAAAAGATTGCCCTCCTCGGACGAGCCGAGCCTAGCTCAGCCAGTTTAAATCATGGACACAAGGAATCCTTTGAGTCTATGCGTGCTTCTAGTGAAAGAGACTCTAAAGCTCCATCTGTTGTTGATGATCTGCAACCTTCTCCAAAGCGCTTGAAAGTAGAGAAACCCTCCCAGTTTGCTTATCATGACACACACAGCATCCCAGCGAAAATATCTGTTGGTGTCAGTAAAGCTCATTTTTCAAAGGGTTTGCAGGAGAAATATAGTGTACAAAGTGATGTTTGCAAAACTGTTAGACCGGATGTGCCTATGAATGCAGATAGTTCTGATTCTTCGAGGAGAATTGTTCCAGTTTCCCGTGAGCTGGAGAAGCCCGTTTGCAAAGATACCCCCATGGGAAGACATGGTGGAGACTCTTCATTGGATGGTGAAACTGTTTGTTTACCAGAGCAAGAAAAACCAAAGTGTATGAAAGAAATAAGCGCACCCAAAGAAGAGAAAGCGGAACAGTCTGCGGGCGTTGTAGCTGCGTCTAATAGTGGAAAGTCAAAGATCAAGGGAGTTTCACTGATTGAACTGTTCACTCCAGAGCAAGTAGAGGAGCATATCCGCGGTCTTCGTCAGTGGGTAGGCCAGGTAAGCTGAAATATTTTTAGATGCAACTCTTGTTTGATTTGAAAGATTGGGTTTTACCAAGAAAGGTTCTCAATTTATCCTGGCAGTTTCCTCTTACCTTCTTTAAGTCTCGATATGCTGTTGTCTGAATCTTTCTATCTCTTTCTGCATACTTTTTCCTTTAAAAAAGACTTGAGTTGCACATGGCCGTTAACTGTGGGTAATGTTCTTTGTAATTTTATTTCAGAGTAAAACCAAGGCAGAAAAAAATAAAGCAATGGGACTCTCCATGTCCGAAAACTCTTGCCAGTTATGTGCTGTTGAGAGGCTTGCATTTGAGCCAACACCTATATATTGCACACCTTGTGGTGCACGTGTCAAGAGAAATGCTATGCACTATACTGTTGTGGCTGGTGAGTCACGGCATTATGTGTGCATTCCCTGCTACAATGAAGCGCGTACTAACACTGTTACTGTTGATGGAACTTCTGTGCCGAAGTCGAGGTTTGAGAAAAAGAAAAATGATGAAGAAGTTGAAGAATCGGTACGCCTCTTCAGTAACTGAAGTTCTGCAATTTATTTCATAGGGTTCCGTATTTGATGTCTTGCTGCTTTACTCTTTTTTTTCTTCTGAACCAATGATTCTGTGCAGTGGGTGCAATGTGATAAATGTCAAGCATGGCAGCATCAAATTTGTGCTTTGTTCAACGGCCGTAGGAATCATGGGCAAGCCGAGTACACTTGCCCTAATTGCTATATTCAAGAGGTGGAACAAGGAGAAAGGAAACCAGTATCACAAAGTGTTATTCTGGGGGCAAAAAGTTTGCCGGCCAGTACTCTTAGCAACCATTTAGAACAGCGGTTGTTCAAAAAATTAAATCAGGAAAGACAGGAGAGGGCTAGACTTCAAGGAAAAAGCTATGAGGAGGTGATTTATTAACTTTTCGGATAAGTCTTTTGCTTATATTCTTCTGCTTATCTCCCTCGTGACCGCTGATGTTTTCTGCCACATTTATATGATGCTGGTTTATAGAGAATACATATCAAGTTGTGCTTACTCAATAAAGAAAGACATACAGAAAGATACAAAAATAACTAGTTTATGACAGCTAGTGTTAAGAAAATTCACCTATATGTTTAAAGCCTTATTTCTTATAATGCTCTTTCCTTTAATTTAGCTAGGGTTTAGGAAGATAACGATCTCGTTTCCTTCTTTATTGGTATACCAGGTCCCGGGAGCCGACTCACTTGTCATCAGAGTTGTTGCATCTGTCGACAAAATATTAGAAGTTAAGCCACGATTCCTTGACATTTTCCGAGAAGATAATTACTCATCAGAATTCCCTTATAAGTCTAAGGTACAGCTTGTGTATGCTTGGTTCTCATTTTTTTCTTCTGATTTTCTAATTATGCTGTCGTTCTACTACATGCTACTCGACTATCAACCTCCATACTAATAATATGTATTTTTCTTCTAGGCCATTCTGCTGTTTCAAAAGATTGAAGGTGTTGAAGTATGCTTATTTGGCATGTACGTCCAAGAATTTGGAACAGATTCTGCGTCTCCCAATCAGCGGCGGGTATACCTTTCCTATCTGGACTCGGTTAAGTACTTCAGACCTGACGTTAAAACAGTGTCTGGAGAGGCCCTCCGTACTTTTGTATACCATGAAATTCTGGTAAGCTACTTTTCTTCTTATTCAAGGTTCTTTCAGGCTCCTGTGTTACATCACAAGTCTTATCAACAATGTCCTTTTCGGATTTGCAGATTGGTTATCTAGATTACTGTAAGAAACGTGGTTTTTCAAGCTGCTATATATGGGCATGCCCCCCTCTTAAGGGTGAAGATTATATTCTATACTGTCATCCTGAAATTCAGAAAACGCCAAAGACTGACAAACTAAGGGAATGGTATGGAATGATATTTTCTTGTAATAATTGTTTTTCACGTGCAAGAGAGAAATTGCATCATGATGCATAATACTCATTCCTTGTCAGGTATTTAGCAATGCTAAGGAAAGCTTCCAAGGAAAAAGTGGTCGTTGAATGTACAAACTTCTATGATCATTTTTTCGTCCAGTCTGGTGAATGTAGAGCAAAGGTAACAGCAGCAAGGTTGCCATATTTTGATGGGGACTACTGGCCAGGTGCCGCTGAGGATTTAATAGATCAAATGAGCCAAGAAGAAGATGGCAAAAAGTCAAATAGAAAAGTAATGCCGAAAAAGGTCATATCGAAAAGGGCTCTAAAAGCAGTAGGTCAGTTGGACCTTTCTGTTAATGCCTCAAAGGATCTCCTGCTAATGCATAAAGTAAGTTTTTTCCTCTTATTTCTCCCCTTGGTCTTTAGAAATGTTTCACTGATAATATTGCTCTATCTTGTTTTTCCTCTCTGTTATGCTTTTGTTGAAGAAAGAGATGATATCATCGCCCCCTAACTTTTCATTGTTATTTCTTCTCTGTAGCTAGGTGAGATCATCCTCCCAATGAAGGAAGATTTCATCATGGTTCATTTGCAACATTGTTGCAAGCATTGTTGCACTCTCATGGTATCTGGAAATCGGTGGGTGTGCAACCAGTGTAAGAATTTTCAGATTTGTGACAAGTAAGTTTTACTTGTCGACTCACTCTTTGTTTATTTGATGATACTTATATAATTATATCAAATTCAAATTTCCAAAATTCTGTAGAAATATCTAGCCAAAAGACTTTTCTTCACTGAACTGTGGAGGGTATACATTGGATCATTCTTAGATATATACATTCTTTGGCTGCATCTCACGAGCTTTCTTTTACGACAGGTGTCATGAAGTGGAAGAGAACCGTGTCGAAAAGGAGAAACATCCTGTCAATCAGAAGGAGAAGCATGTACTGTATCCTGTAAGTTTCTACGGTGATAGAGCCTTTAAGAAATTTGGTTTTTCTTCATGGTGGATTTGGAAAATGACAAGATTTTGGTCTCTGCAGGTTGCCATTGACGACGTTCCTACTGAAATTAAGGACAATGATGACATCCTTGAGAGCGAATTCTTTGATACTAGGCAAGCTTTCCTAAGTCTTTGCCAAGGAAATCACTATCAGTACGACACACTAAGGCGGGCGAAACACTCCTCCATGATGATTCTCTATCATCTTCACAACCCAACCGTCCCTGCATTTGCAACAGCATGCGCCATCTGCCAGCAAGAGCTTGAACCTGCTCAAGGTTGGCGTTGTGAAGTTTGTCCTGACTATGATGTTTGCAGTGCTTGCTACTCAAAAGGCATCAACCATCCACATAGTCTTATTTGCCGTCCATCTGCGACTGATTCTGTTGTACAGAACACACAAACTAATCAAATCCAGACCGCACAGGTATATTTTTTCAAAATTCCCCGGCTTGTAGTTGATTGTTTCAGATTTGGTTATAGAATTAATACCCATAGGCGCATTCTTGTTTATAATTTATCCACTAAAACAAGCTGAAAAGATAGATAGATAGGTTCAGCTACTCTTAAGGATTTAACTAGATAAAGGTCGGTTTACATATGTTTAGAAAATTGAGTTTGCATCCCTTGGCTTCTCTTTTCCTTATTTGCTAATACAGTTTTGCTTCTTGGTACTGCAGTTAAGAGAACTGCTGTTGCACGTGATTGCATGCTGCACTTCACAGTGCCAGTATCCAAGGTGTCGCATGATTAAGATTCTATTCAGGCATGGTGTTGCATGCAAGACCAGAGGTTGCATCCATTGTAAGAGAATGTGGGCCCTCTTCCGAATGCACGCCCGAAACTGCAGAGATCCCCAATGCAGAGTACCCAAATGCAGGTATGTGATGTAAACTAGTTTGAAACCAATTTGTTCTTTGATCAGAAGAATACTACTTAAAAGGAAAAATCTCCAAGAAGTTGATGGTTTACTAATGATCTGACATCTGGTTTTACAGAGACTTGAGAGCTCATTTTAGTAGAAAGCAACAACAGGCAGATTCAAGACGCAGAGCAGCTGTGATGGAGATGGTGCGGCAGAGAGCCGCTGATGCATCAACATCAACTCCTGACTGATCGACAGAGACAGACATCATATCTCTCTGTCTAATGGGAGGTCAAGGGTTCGTGCCTCTGGTGGCTTGGGCTCATCAAGAAAGAATTGGGAGGAAGGAAGCCAGTTTAGGAGCTCAAGAGCAAATGAGCAGATGCGACTCTTCCACAGCTACTAATTTAGGTTCCACAAGGAGGTACATAGATAATTGTTTTTTACATGTATTATTCGTAAGGTATAGACATGTGTATATGTGAATTGTAATTTTGATCCAAATTTTGGTGTTTCTTTTTAACTTGAAATCTATTGAATTGTTGGGTCTTGGCTACTGAATTGGATATCTTAATTCACTTTTTTGATCCCTTCGTTCTGTAAATGTAGCATTTTTGACAAAGCTATAAGATAATAAATTCCCCTGATTTCCATTATATGCTCGGTTTTCAATTACAAAGCCTACTCTATATCTTTCATCTACCGGAGATCTACTGATTTAGTGTGTTTGCTTAATATGATCGACTTATTTTCTTCGCTTAGATGGTTTATTTAGTCTTCCTTTTTCATCAAGTGCTGGTGAAATACATGAATTTGTCGATTTTAGTTTTGGCATTTGTAAGTTTTGCAACAACTTTCAACATTACTTTACATTTTTATGCAAAAATAAAAACTCTCTTCTTTTTTCATAAACTTTATTTGAAAAATGTACACTGATAAGCCCCAAAGCTAATGTTGAGAATAATAATTGATGAAACAGCTTCCTCTGGCTCTTGGTTCCTATGAAGTCGGTTAAGCTTTTTTACAAACGAAACAGAGCCTTTAAAAGGTTATTATTACACAGAGTTGTTGTTGTTGTTGTCGGGGAGAAACAGATATCTGAAACGAGAATCGAAGGGGACTATTCCGCAGTTACGTGTGGCGAGAAGGCTTTGTCTTCTCTGAGAGATGCATTGTTCCACAAACGCTGCTTGATGTGGAGGAAGGTACTTCGATATCCAGACCCCCAAGTTCGAATCCTCCACCAAACTCTTGGCGTAACAATGGAGCATTTTGGGTACCAAGAGCTTCCCTTTGCTGCTCAGCCCTACCGATGCTTGTATGAAGTCCCTTTGAGCTTCTAGTAGCTCTTCCTTCATTCCTTTTGCTGTGTAGATACTCACCTACAACAAGATACAAACGTCTCCAATCTTTAGACTTCACATTCCATACTTTATGCCAAACAAAAGGAGAAAGATAGTTAGTTACCGCAGGGGAAGAGTACATTCCACAGCTTAGGGCAAAGGCGAGAAGAGGTTCATGTGTATCAATGCTTGCCTTGCGTTGTTCTTCTGATATTTTCAGCTTGTGGATGGCAAGAAGCAGAGCCTACATCAGAAAACAGAGTACATGTTAATTGATTCTGAAAACCGAAGAACACCGAAGATGAGTAAAAGCTTATATACAATTTGTGGCCTGTGCATAGGCGGTTTCATCTTCAGTATCACATACTCCATTGTCGCTGCAGTGTATGAGTGCCCTCCAACCGTATAGGCCGCCTGTGGAGCAAACATAAAGGAATAAAGTAAGGCAAGAAAGAAATGAGAAGAACAAAACAGAGCTTATTTCAAGTGCCTAGATATAACCTTTTGCATCAACGAGAAGAGCTTCAAGTCGCTTCTTGGGACACCATAAGCCAAATACGCCTGCATATAAAAGACCAAAACTCTCATAAACCTTCATTTCATTCAGAATGGTTCTAGACAAGTAGAAGGGAAAAAGGAACAAACATGCATGATCAACGCGTTATAAAGGTTAATCCAAAAAGCTAGCTTCTCGTTGCAGCTCAAATGAATTGGGTTTACTCTAGCCAGTTGCTCCACAAGTGTCCTATTCACAGAATCAGCCATGTTCATGTTTTTTAGTCTTATAGTTTAATCAGATTGACAAAACCGTAAAAATAGGTTAAAGAAAACTCAATTACCTGAACCTCCTCAATGCCCCGGAAGCATATTCCAGCTGTTTCTTCCCAACAGACATCCAAGATACCTCTGATGCCACACTGTAGTTCCCAATCTCCTCCCAGCTTAACTTCCCACGAACTCTATAAGGATCAAAGACATTTCCCGTGGCCAAAACATCGGTGTTATTTTGGATATCTATTTGGGGGCTTTGCACCCATGAAGAGATCATTGACCGTTCTGTTGAAGGCCACCAGGACGATGAGCTTGATAGATGCCCGAGAGGTGATACCGGTGAGAGTTGGCTCTCGTTTGAGGATGCTTTTGAAGATACTGTCGGATCAGCAAGAGACATAAAGATATTCTTCATACATCTCACCATTTCTTCAGACAATAGATTAGGGTGATCCCACAGGAACTTAGGTGGCATTCCTCGAGGTAGCTTCCTCTCATTAGTCTTTCTCATTAGCCTTTTCTCGAGAAACTGATTACTTGGGTCCAATGTTTTCTGGTTTAGTGTGTGAAATGTCAGATACGTTTATTCTTTCCTATCCTAAGGTTTATAGGAAAGAAGAATATAAGTCTATACCTCAACGGTTGATTCTGCCTGAGATGATTCAGATGAAGATTCTTGGTTTTGGACTTTTTGGTCTTGACATGGACTGTCTTCAGCTGATTGATGTAATTCAGAATCCGAATGATTCAGATATCTCAAGGAAGAAGAAGAATTCTGCATAACTAAGACATAGTTATACACAAATATAGATCACAAAATAAAACAATGACGAATTACAAAGGAGATACATACTGGTGGGGAAGCTGAATGTGTCAAATGATATTCAGCGAGTCTCCTCTCGTTTCGTTCTTGGCTAAGTTGGAAATTCAGCGACATCATTTCCTGCTCGAGCTTTGTGACTGCAGTCTCTAGCGTGGCTATATTGGAAAGAAGTTCTTGAGCCTGCCCAATTTTCAGAACCATCAGCGAAACAAAACGGTAGTTTTATAATGCAATCACGATAGTATGAATTGAAGGAACATACAGGATGTGGAACACTACAAGAGGAAGATAGCTCCCAAGGATCTTTCTCGGTGACGCTCTCTAAAAAGGTATGCAACTCTATTTCTTCTTGGAGTTGCAGTTGCAATCTTTTTACCTGCAACATAAAACTTCTTTCAGAATTATAAACACTAGAAAACGAAGACTCTTATTGAGTTCAGAAGCTCACATCTTCTTCAAGTTGAAATCTATATAGAAAAGATTCACCACTTGTAGACTCTTGGCAACTTTCTATGCCCTGTAACAAATTAAGCAAGCTCTTATTATATTTCAAGAATCTGGACTTAGTTTCGGAAATGAAAACAAATTCAGTGTATGTTCATACCTCTAACTTGGTTTCTGTGCCCCAGAATTTTTTTCCGGAACGCGAACATTCGAGAAATGGATTGGATCTGGTGAAACATTCAAGTCAATTAGTAAGGAGATTTGGAAACAAAATTGAGGAGACATAGAAAAGAAAGAAGAAATGATAAATCCTTACTTAGATTTCAAAACTTGAGAGTCATACATCCTAAGGCTCTGGAGTTTGGCAGTTATTACCATAAAACCAAATGATGAATTACTCCAACAAATGTACTTTAGCTTCTTCTCTCAAGTACAAAAGAGTTAAATTACATAATCCCTGCACAAATCAGATTCACACGATAAATGAGAAGATAGAAATGAGGAAAAGACTATTGTTGTTGCCTACTAAGCACAAGACATTTAACAAATTATGGAGATTGATAATGGCTTTTCCTCGGCAAATGTAGTCCAAGTAAAAAATGAAGAGGCAAGAGAAGACACTGTTACACCTGTGAACATCTAATAAGGACAAATCTAATTGTAAATACAGAAAATAAGCGCAGCAACATGTCCTTTTCAAAAACGACCAGACAGAGAAACGTATCACATGGTCAAATTCACATTGAAAGGTTTTGACAGGTTAATCGGTTATTCGTTCGAGATAACACAAGAACCAGCTGAAAACAAAGATGCAATCTTACAAGAATGTGTGTAATCAGAAAAAAGCTGAATTTCTTTTTTTCCTTGTGGTTCCCAATTTGATTAATAAGATAAGATTTTCAAGCTTGAAATGTAAATCATCCAATCAAACAACGGTTATGTAAATTAAACTTTGATGAAAAGAGAAGACAGAAAGAAAGAAGAAGCTAAAGACCCAATCCTAAAAGATATGTCTCTGAAAGAACAAAACTTTCTAATTGACTTTTAAGAGTATACCAAAATCAATGGTCAGAAAAAAAAGAGAAAAGTAAAAAAGACTGAAACTTTGAATCAGATAGGGCAACCAATTTTCTGCAACAAAAAAAACTCGAAACAAGGAGAAGAGAAAGGAAACAAAAGCGAACCTTTTATATTTTGTTCTTTCTATTTCAAGAATCCGAGAGAGATAGAGAAGAAGAAGAAGAAGAAGTATGTGATTCGAGAAACAAAACCCTATGATTCTTCTGAAATGCTGCTAGATTCTCCCACACGAATCTATCTATCTCTCTAGATTCTGTGTACTAGGTGGTGTCACATTAAGAGCATATAGACCCACACCCTCTATTTACTTTCCAAACTTAAAAAGTTTCTCAATTTGAAATTCAAAAATTTGTGTCAACATTTAATGCAAAGACTAAAGAAAGCCGAGTCTGTTCTCTTATTATATTTACCCAATAATAATGAGTTAGGAATTGGGCAGAGTAGAAGACAAAGATACAGTTGAACTGAACAGAGGAGAATCTGTAACACTAGTTTCAATCTACACGGGCACTTGCAATTTGACGTCTTTTTCTCAATAATTTCAAAGAACAGTTAATTAAAACTAAAAAGAAGAGAACCTTTTTTTTTGTTTTGTTGGTTTTATAAAAAAATCCAAACTTGAAAGCATTATCACATGCAATAACGCATGTTTAAACAACTAAGACTTTTTTGTCGCTTTCTGCTCAAAGCTTAGTGAAGTGGAGCCTGATTCCCTTTTCTGTGTTTTGTTTTCTTTGTTGACAAATTTATAATAATATTTCCAGATTTTTTCAAGAGTTTTAGTATTTGAAATTTGAATCGAGTAAAGAACAACTTTCCCAGAAAATCATGGTGCTACTTTGTGTTGAAATAATTGTCTTGTGTAATCATACAATTTTTTTGTCTTAATTCTGTTAGATTCTTGTGTATATTTTTCCAAATCTTCACACTTATAGATTAAAGGAGAAGCAAAAAAAAAAACAATTGATCATGGTTTTGCGTGAGTGAGACCAATTTCAGAACGTGATAAAAAAAATTGAAATTTGAAAATACAAACTACAAAAATAAAATATGCACATTGACTAAAAGCTGAAGCCATCATCACACAATCTCTTGAGTGTTCTTTCTCTTAGTTTGGCTTTGTAGATATAGATTGTTGTAACGAACTCGATTTTGCAAATCTCTGCAAGAATACACAAACATGTGATCTTATTTGAGTAAAACTTACTCTGTCTGCAGTCCCAAGATTGTCTAAAGCTCAATGTGAATGGCTTTCCTCTCTTTGTCTGAAGCTTTCAACCGCAACTCCTCGAGAGATCTTTTCACTTCTTCCAGCTCGTCTTTTGTGATGTCGACCACCACCTGTTGGATTTTCCACTGCAAATCTGTTCAGGACATGTTACCACCAAAGACATATGCAGTCACATTGAGATAGTGCCTCTAATTTACTTACTTTCCGATGGTGGAGTTAGCGTTTTCTGTAGCAACAAAACAGCTGTTTCATCGACTCATGGTAGCAACAAGCAGCTCGTTCATCGACTCATGGAAACAAGCAAAGAAGGTTGATCATTATCATCTACATCAAAAGCTTTAAGAGCCTTATGAGCGTAATACATAACCTTTTCAGGATCCTCACCTTCGCAGTATAGATGGATTCCTAAAATCATAGCAGATAAACCTAGATCGTTCCCTTCGGAGGACGACTCCATCTCCTCGAACAAACCGATCAAATCTTGACACCGACCGTTGCAGAACGTTAGACTCTCATGTCTCATCCCAACAACTTTGATATAGGGAGAAAGAAAATTAAAAAAGAAGCTGATCATTGTTTTGCGTGAGCGTCCGAGACCAATAATAATATGCATATACATTCACCAGCATTGGGTTCAATAGATGAGAGCTTTGATGAATATACAAACTACAACAACTAAAATCTGCACATTCACTAAAAATGCTGAACGGGGCAGTCCATATAAACATCTATCTTGCAGCACACTCTCTTCACTTCTCTTCACTTAGTTTGGCTTTGCAGTTTTGTAGATGAAAACTGTAATGAACAAACGCCAACTCTTCACTTAGTTTGGTTTTGCAGCTTTGAAGATGAAGATTGTAATGAACAAACGCTAACTCTTCCAGATGCTTGCGTTCACAATGGCTCATTCCTTCAGTGAGCAACATCTTCTCTGCAAAGCTTCTCTTCAGCTTGTACCTTGAAGCACCTTCACATGTCTGGCTCAGAATCTTAATGGCGAAACTCTGCAGTTCTGGGTGCTGGCTCGCCTTTTGAGCCCACCACTCAGCTGCAAAGAGAGATTAAAAAATGACAAAACCCTTGGCTCACCGATTCAACAACACAAGTGTCTGCAAAACAATACAACTATACAAAGTTAATAAGCTCACACACCTGGAGAGATTCCAGAGCTCTGATCAGCCTCGTTAAAGCAATCTTCACCGAGTCTGTACATATCAAGCTGTGTAGCAACTTTAACTTGAACGTGACATTGTTTTACCACATGAACCAGAGAGGAGATAAGACCGGTGGCAACTTCTGGATCAAGATGGAAATCAGTTGAGTAGAAAGCAGTCGGGTTCAGAAAGTAACCGGCAGCATGAAGAGGACTGTGAAGGTGCTTGTTCCAGACATCATCTATCACATCCCATAACGGCATGTAACATCGTTTATCGTGATTGAATTCCTTCGCAATACTCTCCTTTATGCAGTCCATAGTGTCATAGATATTTCCAACATGCTGATTGTCGGCAGCAGAAAACCAGAGTAGACCGTGAATCAGAGGAGATGTGCATTTCAGAACTCTGCCAACAGTTTCCCAAAAAGAGGAATCATTCACCAATTTGGATATTGTTATGTCTTCTTCTTTGTTCCAATCAGATGAAGCAAACATGGCTGCCAAGTCGTTCTTCGCCTTGAAAATACTCTCTAGAGTTAGATACGGCATAACAAACTCAAACTCGGAGGAGGAGACAGTCATGTCTATTCCATGACTGTGATTTCTGACAAGCTTCAAAACCAAGGGATTGTTGTTGATGAACCATGTAATCTTATTGACCTTGTCAACTATGTCTCCAATGGAATCTATTTTGGCAACCTTCGCCAGCATAAGCTCGAAGCAGTGAGATACACTCACAGACCAGAAAACTTCCTTCTTGTTAACCGCAAAAGACTCCCCTAATTCACCAACCCAACCATAAGTTGAACATGCAATAATCTGAATCACGTTATGCATTCCAACTTCATCAACAAGCCCATCTACTAGCGATATTAAGGCATTGGCATTGCTTTTTATATCAGAAACATCAAAGGACTTGAGATACACTGGACCCGCTGGAGAATCAGCAACAAAAGTAACAAAATCACGGCCTTTCTGGTCAACCCAAGCATCCAACAAGATGCTGCAACCTGTGACCGCCCATGAATCCTTAATCTTCTTCACATGATCTTGCACTTCCTTCAACGCTTCTTGAAGCATCCATCCGTTTAAATCATGAGAATCAGGGATCTTACCACTGCTTAGCGTCATCATTTCTTTGAAGCTTGGGGAATCCACAACTGAAAGTTCGATACAATTCTCATAAAAGAAGCGACCGATGCTCTTTTGGGCTTTGTTTGATAACAAATTCATCTAAATTCAGAAAACACAGAGAATGCATCAGACTTGGAAGCATTTTTAGATTCTCACAACTCAGATTCCAGCCCAATATAACAGTTTGCGAAACAAACAGGAACGTGCATCAAAATCAAATTTTGAACTTGATCTCAGAGTGATTGAAATCGTTCATGTTCATTGAGAGAGAGAGAGAGAGAGAAGAAGAAGAAAAATCGAAACTTTAACCTTGGAAAGACGAGTCAAAGCGAGTCAAAGCGTCGGATAACATGAGACAAGGAAACCTTATTTTTTTCTCTATTTCCCGAGAGAGAGAGTGAGCAACTGTGTTTTATCGTATACATGAAGGTCCATTCCCTTATTGTAGTCTCTCTCTTTCTCATCCAATCGTTTGTTTTATTATCTTAATTATTAATTTTAACCATAAATTCAATAACTTCGAAAGAAAAAAAAAATTCAATTAAAGAGAAATCTAAAACAAGTACATTAATGATTAAAAAGTGTTTATGCAATTCATTAAATTTTCAAAATTGTTATAAGATCTCTACTTTGTCGGATGTATTAACTATTTGGAGCTTTCAAATGTAAACTATGAAAAAGAGTCCGGATAATAAATACTCCCTCCGTTCCTAAAATATATTCCATCTGTTTCACAAAAAAGTACATTTCACACATATTAAGAAAAATATTAGAAGTTCTATATAATCTTTTATTAATTACACTAAACAATTTTTACTTTTCTAGTTAATACACTAAAGTAATATAGTTAATATCAGAAATTTGTTTGATTTTTGATATTAAAATTACAAAATGACATTTTTTGTGAAACAAAAATAGAGTGTTAAAATGACACTTGTGAAACAGAGATAGAAAAGCAAAAAAGTGACTATCGAGTTTATAGAAAAAAATGGTCTAAGTTCATTAATGTGCAATTTGACTTTTAATTTATTTTCCTAAAAATGTGCTATTAAATTATTCTTTTAAAATGAAATAGCATTTGTCATTAGATACTCAAACTATTAGGAACAAGAAAAGATCCTAAAACATCATCCTTTTAGGAACGGGAGGAAGTAATGTTGAAACATGCCTTCTTCTATCCTAACTTCGATTCAAGTAGAAAGAAACATACAAAACAAAAGTTGATCATTGTTTTGCGTGAGCGAGACCAATAAATAATACATATCATCTGCTCAATTCAAAAGATGGATGAGCTTTGATGAATATACAAACTACAAAACTAAAATCTGCACATTGACAAAAAAGAAGAAGCTGAACGGGTCAAGTCCACACAAACATATTGCATTACAATCTCTTCAATGCTTTTCACTTTGTCTGGCTTTGCAGCTTTGTAGATGAAGATTGTAATGAACAAACGCCAACTCTTCCAGATGCTTGCGTTCACAATTGCTCATTCCTCTAGTGAGCAGCATCTTCTCTGCTAAGTTTCTCTTCAGCTTGTACCTTGAAGCACCTTCACAAGTCTGGCTCAGAATCTTAATGGCAAAACTCTGCAGTTCTGGGTGCGGGCACGCCTTTTGAGCCCACCACTCAGCTGCAAAGAGAGATTCAAAACCCTTTGCTCACCGATTCAACAACACAAGTGTCTGCAAAACAATACAACTATATCGAAAGTCAAGAAGGTTCACACACCTGGATCGATTTTGTCAATCTGGTCAGCTTGACTGGCTTCGTTGAAGCAATCTCCACCGACTCTGTACATTTCAAGCTGTCTGCCAATTGTAGCTATAACGTGACATTCTTTTACTATATAACCCGCGGAGGAGAGGAAACCTGGGGTGATTTCTGTATCATGATGGAAATCAGGTGAGTAGAAAGCAGCCGGGTTCAGATAGTAACCGGTAGCATGAAGAGGACTGTGAAGTTGGTTGTTCCATACATCATCAATGGCATCCCATAACGGCTTGTAACATGGCTCCTCGTCATTGAATTCCCTTGCGATACTCTCCTTTATGCCATCCATAGTGTCATAGATATATCCAACATGCTGATTGTCGGCATTAGATAGCAGGAGTAGACCGCGAATCAGAGGAGATGTGGATTTCACAACTCTCTCCACAGATTTCCAAAAAAACAAATCCTTCACCAATTTGGAAACTGTTATGCCCTCTTCTTTATTCCAAACGGATGAAGCAAACATGGCTGCCAAGTTGTTCTTCGCCTTGAAAACACTCTCTAGAGTTAGATACGGCGTAACAAACTCAAACTCGGAGGAGGAGACTGTCATGTCTGTTCCATGACTGTGATCTTTCAAAAATTTCAAAGCCGAGGGATTGTCGTTGATGAACTCGAAAATGTTATTGACCTTGTCAAGTATGTCTCCAAAGGAATATATTTTCCCAATTTTCAACAGCATAAGCTCAAAGCAGTGAGACATACTCAGAGACCAGAAAACTTTTCTGTTGTTACGCGCAAAAGACTTGCCTAATTCACCAACCCAACCAGAGGCTGAACATGCAATGATCTGAACCACGTTATGCACTCCAACTTCATCAACAAGCCCATCTACTAGCGATATTAAGGCATTGGCATTGCTTTTTATATCAGAAACATCAAAGGACTTGAGATACACTGGACCCGCTGGACAATCTGCAACAAAACAAACCAAATCGTGGCCTTTATGGTCAACCCAAGCATCCAACAAGATGCTGCAACCTGTAATCTCCCATGAATCTTTAATTTTCTTCACATGATCTTGCACTTCCTTCAGTGCTTCTTGAAGCATCCATCCATTTAAATCATCAGCATCAGGAAACTTAAGTCGCATCTGACCACCACTTAAAACAGTTGTTGTACGCAGCATTTCTCTGAAGCCTGTGGTATCCAGAGCTGAAAAGTCGAAACAATTTTCATAAAAGAAGCGGCCAATGCTCTTTTGGGCTTTGTTTGACAACAAATCCTGTTTATTAGCTTCCACACCTGTATTCCCCTTCTTAGGGGAAACACTTTTGCTGGATGAAACTTCTCTTCTTCCTCGCTTATGAGGATTACCCATTTGGACTTCCCCAACTCTCTTAGCAGCAGTATGACCAGGTTTGTCCTTCATAAACATATTTCGAAACGCCTCTCTAACGGTAATTATAACTTGTTCACAGGGAGTTACATCTGGACCTACACCACCCAGGTGACATTTCAGACGATGCCAGCCAGACATTTCTTTTCCACAGTGTTTGCATTGAACCCGACATTTCTTCTTGTCCAAACGGATTCCATGCTCATGAACGTCCATGAGGTACCAGACATTCAAAGATTTATCTAATTCAGAAACCAGAGAAGCATTTTTAGATTCTCACAATTCAAATTCCAGCCGTAACCTACACTGCAACCCAATGTAACAGTTTGTGAAACATACATCAAAATCAAAATTTGAATGGATTAGACTTGACACAGAATTCCCTAACCCTAACTTGTTCTCAGAATGATTGAAATCGTTCATGTTCACGGAGAGTTAGAGAAGAAAAAACTTAACTTTAAACTTTACAATGACGAAAAACCGGCCATAATGCTGAAGCAACCAGCAAACGAGTAAAACGAAATGGTAGACCGTAGACCATACCGAAATTATTCATCATCAGTCAGAAAATCGAGCCTACAACTTCAAACATGTCTCCTCCATAGTGATAAAGAAGAAGAAGGCAAACAATTTATTTACAACGAGAAGCACCAAGACAAAAACAAACTCATTGCTATCTACTGCTTGGAACGCGATGAGAGATTACCTGAGTGGCTAAGTCAAAATCGAGTCGAAGCGTCGGGTCGTATAACAGAAGAAGAACGAAACCCGGAAGAAGAACGAAACCCTTGTTTTCTCGTTTTCCAAGAGACAGAGAGAGAGAGGGAAAAGTGAAGAACTTGTTTTGACTCCGTAAATAATATTATACACGAAGGCCCATCTACTTATCGTAGTCTCTCTCTTTCTCATTAACCCAAAACGGAAACCGCATTAAATGGTTCTTCATTTTGACTGGAGTATACATATGTTTGTTTGTATGTCATTACAGCAGACAAGAAAAAAGTCCAAATTGTTTTCATATATTTAAATGAAAGAATCCTCAAACAACTAGGATTCAGCAAGCAAATGAAAGGAACATCCTCTAGATCCTTAATAAGTTTACACGTGTCCGACAAAGATCTACACTTTGAGTGATCCACCAACATCTCTCCACCGAATTTAACACAAAACAGACCATATTTACATACTTGAAGATTCTACTACCTCTTTGGATCTTCAGATTCAGCGTTGTTCTCAAGCCTGCGACGTTTCTGAGGGGATTCACAGTCACCGTCTTCGGTTTCAGAAGCTATGTTCTTTGCAGATGATGACGGCTGAGGCGAAGATGCTTCGGTTTTGGACATGTTTTCACATTCTGGTATAGGGTCATCATCACTAGGTGATAACAGTGTCTGAGAAGAAGAAGAAGAAGAAATTAGCCTTCCGGTGGTTTTGCGTTGTTCTTCCAACATCTTTTCCAAGTATTTAGCATGCTTTTCTATTCGCAGCTGAAGCACCCGTTGCACCTGCACGTTGATCAATTCACAGGATTGGTTATAGTAACGAATCTTGAATAAATCCTATGCTGAATTCAAGTGTAATCGGTTTTACCTCGAGTTGTTCATGCAATTGCTTTTGAACTTCCATCTGCATACGCAGAGCTTCAGTTAACTGTATCGCCCTGTCCAGGGAAGAAGAGAGTCAATTTAAGGATAATGTTGAAACATGTTTGGGGATTCAATATGGATGCAGAAACCAAGCAAGAAACACAATGCCTCACCCTTTCTTTTTCTCATCAGCTTCACTGTTACTCAAAGCCGGTTCCTTTTCTTCTGAGTTAACATTCTTTTTCTCTGCGGAATAAGCGAGGAAAATAAAGGTCAATAATTATGAAGGAACAGAGAATCTGTGTAATCACAATAACAAGTTGGAAGCTTTACCTTCTTTTTTCTCTGGCATATACTTGGCTAGTCTATACTTCTGCAAATTCATGATTTTCATAGATATTAGCTAATTTGGTATTATCTACTTGAAAACTTGGTCAGCCTCAAACTGATTTAGTACCTGCAAGTGGCTTTTTACATGATAGATCGTCAAGCCCTCGACATTCATGAGCTTCAGAACAGCCTTTGGAGTGGCTTCTACACGTTTTGAAGCAACACCGGGTTATGTGCTACCAGCAGAAGGATGAAAAGAAAACAAACGATATCTAACCAATGGCAAGAACAAGAATAGCTATGTTCTACTTCAATCAAGTGCCTACGAGTATCTCATAAAGCTAAAACTCACTTTCAGGCCCTTCAAGTTTGGTCACCGACTTTACAAAACGCTCGTGGAGCTCAGGTGTCCATCTCATTCTCGGCTTGTGATTGGCTGCTGATCCCGGAGAAGTGTGAGATGAAACTGCAGCAATAGACATTTCTCCAGCAACACAGCTTTGGCTTAGGCTCGTTCTGGTGATTGGATTCAAAGACAGTGGCGTTTCATAAAACTCCTGAATCAACCAAAAGCTAAGTGTTAAGGGAGAAATTCATACTTCACATTCTCTATTCTCTATGTATCAGCAACATGACCGAATGTGTAAAACTGTTGGCGAAGTGATTGTGAAGTCATCTAGCAGTGAGAGTATCGGTCAATGTTTGTCATAGCAACGCAAAGTAATGGATGCAAACTCATAATAGATGGACAAGACTGAGATTAACTTACATCAAGCCTGGGAGTTTCAGCGCGGTCTGTGATGGCCAGCTCAAGTTCATCAGAAAGGAACTGCAATTCCATTTGATCTGATAAGCAATAGCCGTCATTCGAACAGTCAAGATCATGAAACCCGCCATCGGAACAAGCATTCCCAGAAAGATTAAGTAAATCTTTGACAAGCGACCCGGAGCTGTCTCCATCAAAAGGATTTCCCAAATCCTCACTGAAAAATGATGGAGATCTTGCAGATTCCACACCACAAGCAGACTGGCTATAAGCGGAGGGATCAGGGAGGAAGGGAAGACTGTTTCCTAGATGCTTCTGAGCCTCAGAGCTCGAAGACGATGACACGTAGAGGTTTGTGCAGAAGGTGGAAGACCTTGAGAAACTGCTCTGAGAAGTATTCTTTGGCCATAGCTGATCAGGTGAATCTGGAGAATGTGATCGTATAAAAGGAGATTTCCGGTTTTCTGACTGGACATTTAGAAAGTTATGGACCGGAGACAGAGAAGACGAGCAAGCTTGACGAATTCCTTTATTACATTCGTCTTGTGCCGTTGACACAAGCCTATGCCTGTCCATGGTTTCTTGATCAAAATCGGTTTCTTACACCAATCAAGATTGTCTCTTGACAAGATCCGCCATAAGTTTGCAGCGCACACTGAGTTACAGCTGGCCTTAAAGTCGCTGAGGACCAAACATGAATGGAGGAAGATGATAAGCATACGAAAGTTGGGATCAATAAACATGTTAGTGACAAGGATTGTATAGCTAGCTTCCAGAATAAGGCATACAGAATCATCCAGTGTTCCATTTTGAGTAAATCGCCAAACCCAATCTAAATCCAAGTAAACAATAGCAAGTTTACATGTTCCTTGTGAACTAAAACTGTGGAATTGGAGTAACAAAAGTACATGGCTTTTGCGGTTTGACCTACACATCCAGATTTTCAGATATTGAAAGGAGCAACGATTAAATGTGGTTAAATTTACTGTTCCCTTTCAAAAAATTGGAAAAGAAAGAAGACGAAGAAGTAGTAGGAGTCGAGAGACAAAATCGAAAGCAGTATTTACCAAAGGACAGATAAATAGAAACGGACCTGAAACTGAGAGGATGATAAACTCTTGTACCTTTTTGTAATTCCTGCATAAAAGGAAAAACTCAACACCTTCTAGGAATTATCACCTCGAGAATCACCAAATGTGACATCAGAAACGGAAAATTAAATATTTTTCCGGTAAAACACGCAAAATTATAGGAAACCCATATCTTCGAAGAGGAAGAAGAGATGAAGTTAATCCGAATCAGAAAGCAAAAGAAGAAGAAGAGATTTGGCTACGGAGGCTTACACGAATCGCCATCGACCAAGAGTAGAGAAGTGTACTGTTGTCTTTGCTTGATTGGTCTCCGCCTCGCTGGACCGTCTTTCCTCTTTCACGCGCTCTTGCATCGCGTGTAACTCACGCACTAATTGAAACCGTTTGTTTACCTGCCACGTAGGAGCCAAGTGGTGTTGTGGCTTCGTTTTTTTGTTTTATCTTTTCATTTTTTTTATTTTAATTTGATGCCGTCATACCATTTTCTCTTCCTAATCATCCTTAGTAAGACTATTTTTGGGTTATATGATTGACAAAACAAATCTTGGGGATATATTATCGTATCCACTTTTCTTAATTGATTTTCATTTAGGAAGTCAATTTTGTGGCCACTACTACTTCTCTCAGACAAACCTTTTTTTTTCTTCAGTTGGTATTTATTTATTTATATTGTAATAATGGAATGATGTTTTGTTTACTTCAATAATGGAAGGTATTTATGTATGTGTGTGTGTGTATACAAAGAGGAGATGTACCCTACGTTTGTAATTGGTAATTAATTAATTCAACGCAACTTCTTTTGCAATATATTTGAGTTCTCTAGTAGTACAAGGAAGCTCGGTATTTGTAAATGTCAACTGCACTTTTATATTGCGGTTGATGTTTAATACGAATGAGTCTTTGTGATTCAACAAAAAAAAAACAGCGAATGAGTCTTTGTGTATACTTTAAATACGAACGGATAATAAATATATCAGCTTAATAAAGGTCACTTATAATTTTTTTTTTTGCTAAAGGGTATTCAATTTAAAAACTAGAAAATGTTACACTTTAGCAGATAGATATCTTGTGAGTTTACAATAAATATCTTGTAATTTCTTATGCATTTCAAATAGTAAACGAATTGCCAAAAAGTTTACTAAGAAAAGTCGTGAGAAAAAAAGATTACGGATTAACTGATAGAGAAACGAATAATGGTTGCCAAAGATGATAGTGACGCTTCTGTGGTGCATTTTAGTAGTAGCGAAAATGTTTTTTTTTCTATTTTTTGTTTTTTTGTCAACTAGCGAAAATGATTTCTTCTAATGGCAAATTAATAATCATTAAATTCCCAAAAGGAAAGACAAAATAGCATCATCCCTTATATTGTATCTAGTCTCTAGTCTCTAGTCTCTAGTCTTTTACCACATAATTAAGATAATATTGATTTAATGCTCATCATAGAGAATGAGCTCAGCAAATGCTTTTTACATGTTTATCTTGACAATAGACAGTTTATAAATGGGCCTTTATAAATGTGAGTTACTGATGCCTACGTTTGTAATCAATTTCTTCTTACTTCTATTTTTATGGTTTGATTGGTTTATCAAACCAAGTTAGAAAAAACGTCTTCTAACGAATATTTTATTATGACATTAAAAAATAATTCCTAAAAAATAACATATAAATAAATTAAAAATATCAATATAAATATATAAAATAAATGTAAAACTATAATTAAAATCACACAGTAGTGAAATATAAAATATAAAAACATAAAAAGAATAATATTTCAATATAAGTTAATAACATAAATAAAAAAAACCCGTTACTATATACAAACAATAATAAGAAAAAAAAACACACATACACATAATGCAACTTTAAACATAAATCGAATATTAAATTAATTTTTAAAATTAAAAAAAAAATTCCAAAAAATTACATAAAAACAAATATAAAACATGAATCTAAATAAGGTTTTGGCGCCGATCAATCCGTTCTCGAGTGAGACAGAGTGGGAAGTGAAGAATAGTCATGTTAGAGGTTCTTTAAAGTTTGAGCCTTTTGAGGCATCAAGTGGTAGAATGTCTCGATCCCTATAAAATTTAAATTAAATTTCTTTTGGCAACATATATATATATATATATATAATTTAAAATGTTTCTAAGTAATAATTGGTTGGTGGGGTATCTTCAATCACTTTAGCCCAGTCTGTATCTCTTCTCTAAATCTCTCATCATACATATTTTTGTTCATATAAGAATAAATGTGTATTTCACTAAAGGTTTGATAAATCAATTCCGAGTTTGCGTTTGCCAATACCTCAAATCTATAGCCCCACCACTTTTTGTCATACATAATTTACATATGTTTTGTTTTCGACTAGTTCAAGAGTTGGGTCCACTCGTTTGCTCAATTATTGTAGCTTTCTAAACGATTCTCAGTTTTAAACATATTGTTCACACAATTTGAAAAGAAAGATAAAAATGGGCCTTGTAAAATAGTCCTTATATATTTGGGCCAAAAAAGAAAAAGCCCAAAGAAAAAAGTCCGGTCAAGATCAACGGAGTTTGAAGGCGCGTCAAGAGTTTTAGCTCAGCGTACGTTCAAGACCAGAAAGATTTCATTTTCTATGCTTTCATTTTCGTCCCTTCATGGCGTTGACTTTGTGAATTATCTGACAATTGTAATTCCATTCTCCTGAAAACGTGGAGGAGAGGATCTGCATTTGCTTCAACGTCAACGTCGTCCAGGTTCGTTCTTTGTTATCTGTCGTCAACACCCAGATTTTGATTTCCTTTGTGCCAATTTCATGACTTTTTGTTCGTGATCTTGGAATTTGGAATCAATAGGAGTGCGTCGTGAATTCGATTTAGCGAAAAAAACCCCGATAATGGTTATTGGATCTTGATGAACGAGGTTGACAATTTTCTTTGGTTTTTGTTTTTTTCTCCAGATTATTGAGATGGAAGATGGAAACCCTAGTTTCACAGTGGATGAAGCACTTGTGGCGATGGGATTTGGGAAGTTCCAACTCTACGTCCTTGCTTACGCTGGAATGGGTTGGGTTGCAGAGGCCATGGAGATGATGCTCCTCTCTTTCGTTGGACCTGCTGTTCAATCGCTCTGGAATCTCTCTGCACGAGAGGAAAGCTTAATAACCAGTGTCGTTTTTGCTGGCATGCTCATTGGAGCTTACTCTTGGGGCATTGTCGCTGACAAACATGGCCGCAGGTAACTTACCTGAAGCTTCTTGGGGTTCATATATTGTATTACTTATAACTCTTGAATTGAATGATCTCTGAAGTTGGATGTTCAGTCTATGACCCTTCTTTCATTTGATTCCTATGTATTTTGTCAATGTTCTTCAGTGTTGAAAGTGGACCTTTTTTTCAGCCATTTTCTGTTTATGACGCGTTGTGGCTTCATTTGATTTGGTGTTTGTGCTTCATCTTCTTCAGGAAAGGGTTTATCATAACCGCGGTGGTGACTTTCGTAGCTGGTTTCTTGAGCGCATTTGCACCGAACTACATGTGGTTGATCATTCTCCGTTGTTTTGTTGGTCTTGGGCTGGGAGGAGGTCCTGTTCTTGGCTCCTGGTATCTTGAATTCATCCCTGCGCCAAACCGAGGGACTTGGATGGTGGTTTTCTCAGCTTTCTGGACCGTTGGAACCATATTCGAGGCTTCCCTCGCTTGGGTACACTACAACTCATGACTATCTTTGCTCAGTTTTCATCATAATTTGGACGCTAGCTTTTCACATCGCCATGACAATCTTTTGCAGTTGATCATGCCAAGTTTGGGTTGGAGGTGGTTACTTGCTTTCTCTTCTGTACCTTCATCGTTGCTTCTTCTGTTCTATAGGTGGACACCCGAGTCTCCTCGGTACTTAATCCTACAAGGCCGGAACGCTGAAGCTCTTTCCATTTTGGAGAATATTGCGAGAATGAACGGAACCCAACTACCTAAGGGTGTTCTCATCTCAGAGATGGAAACAGAGCTCGAAGAGAATAAAAGCCTTCCAACAGAAAGCACTCATCTTCTCAAGCCTGAAGAACTCGGAGAAGCTGCTCCTGTGTCTAAGATAGTGCAAAAATCTGACAAGAATGTACCGGGTTTTTCGTTACTAGCTCTTCTATCTCCAGAGCTAATCAAGCGGACTTTGCTACTATGGGTTGTATTCTTTGGAAATGCGTTTGCTTACTACGGCGTTGTCCTTCTCACCACCGAGCTGAACAATTCACAAAACAGTTGCTATCCAACTGAAAAAGGGTTAAGCAATTCTTCAAACGAGGTTAACTACAGAGACGTTTTCATCGCCAGTTTTGCAGGTACATCAATATATTTCTGTTACCACAAGAAATCCAAATCGGTTGCAACCGTTAAAAATGTCTAATCCCTTTTTGTTTCATGATCATCTGTGGCTTGCTCAGAGTTCCCAGGACTACTTATATCAGCAGCAATGGTGGATAGGCTTGGACGAAAAGTGTCGATGTCATCGATGTTATTCATCTGCTGCATTTTCCTTCTTCCTCTGTTAACTCATCAATCTCCATCCTTAACCACCGCTCTTCTCTTCGGCGGACGTATCTGCATCTCGGCTGCTTTCACGGTGGTTTACATCTATGCTCCGGAAATATATCCGACGGCGGTTAGAACGACGGGAGTAGGAGTGGCGAGCTCGGTGGGGAGAATAGGAGGAGTACTGTGTCCACTCGTGGCCGTTGGATTAGTTCACGGATGCCATCAGACGATCGCAGTTCTTCTCTTCGAGGTTGTGATTCTTGTCGCAGGAATCTGCGTTTGTCTCTTCCCATTCGAGACCAGTGGTCGTGAACTGACAGATACTATCTCGGCGTCCAAACAGCCCTCTTCATCCTCCGTAAAGCCAATTCTTTGACCATTGTAGTTGTTAGTTGGTTCAAGTAAAGGAAAAAAACAGAGTGATTGCAATTAATTTGTATACATCAGAGTGTAGGTAATATGATTTCTCATGTAAGACAGAATATAAACTTGTAATACATAGTTATTCGGTGGGAAAATTTAGTTATATAGTCGGCAAAGAATAACAATAGATCTGTATAAAATGGTTGTTGGTGTGCATAAAATGTAAATTGAGGGTCTCAAAACTGATTAAATTATTCTTTGGTCTCGGGATCGACTACATTAGTTTGCTTGAAGAATTATAAATAATATTTAAAGGAAAAAACAAAAGAAGAAGAGATTGTCGGAGTCCCCAAGGGAGAAAGAGATCATCGTTGTAATTTCCATTTTCCACTAAAAAAGCAAGGCTAAAGCAAGCAATGCCCCATTTGTTGCTCTATCTCTCCTAGTAAATAAGGTAAGCTTTCACTTTGCTTGCATCATTAATAGCAACAACAAAGTTCTTCTTCTTGCTTCTTTCAAAACTCATTACAAAAAAAAACAAAAAAAACAAAAAACTTGAAAATTACCTACGTATTGGTGGCTTCTTGCTGCGTATTTTTTACATATATGGAAAGATCCTCTGTCCTTCTTTACATATAAAGATTCTGTTTTTTTTTATTTTGCTTTGAATCAGATCCTTATTCTCCTCGGCCTTTCGACCAGATTCATGGCAACGACTCAATCACACGCCACAGATCTTAATTCAGGTCTGACCCATATTCTCCTAAATTGTTTCAGATTCCGGTCTAAATTTGATTCCTTTACGTTTGATCTCTGCCTTTCCTTAACCAGTTTTTAGTGGGTTCGGCGTCGAATCGCGCTGATTCTTGTTTGTCTTCTTCTTTCTGTGTGACGTGTTAAGGGTTACGAGCTTTTTGGATTTGGATTGAATTACGAGCTTTCGTTTTGATTAATTTTTTATTGGCATGAATGAATCCACTGTTACTAGAGCATAATTCTATTGGAAGTGTAAGTTTAGAAGAATTCGACCTCCTTTTGCTGAGATCTGTCCGTGCTCTTTCGATCTTGCCTTGGGAACTTGCTTTTAATGCTTGTTAGTTCAATATTTGCATTAGGATCTGCTTTTGTTTGCCGATCTTCATCTTGTGATTCCACCGACTTATTTGAGTTTACCGGTTATGAATGAACACAGAGGAGCAACCTGCTAATTTGGACATCATGAAGGAGCAGGTAGTTTATCTGGTGGTCTCTGTTTATTTATCCATCGTAATCAAGATTCACAGAGAAAATAACTTTGAATCTGTTTTTTTTTGGTTATGCAGCCTGTCCCGGGAAACAACGAGACATCTGCATCTTTTAAGTCCTCCCAGGAATCTGCTGTTGTAGTTCATCCAGCAAAAGTTGCTCCACTCTCTGGACCTTATGGTTTAGCAGGTGATTTTGCAGGGCACTTACCTAGCAGCATCCTCTCTCCTCAGGCACAAGGCTTTTACTACAGAGGTTGGTTTTTGATTCATGTATTTTTCGGCTTCTCTGATTAGATCCCAAACCTCCAATTACACTGTATATTCTAATACTAGGGGCAATCGAAAGGGAATAGCATAAGTCTTCCTTTACACATGGATTACTTCTCTTGTACTTGAACTGATTATAGGTTATTTAGAAGCTAATGCGGATTCCTTTGTCTGTTGGGGAGCCAGGTTATGAAAACCCCACAGGCGAGTGGGACGAATATTCTTCGTATGTCAATGTTGAAGGATTGGACATCACTTCTCCTGTGTGTACTACACCTTCTCTTTTGGCATTTCTTCTTTGAAATGTTTCCATATTGTTGATATTCTTTCTCTGATAAAATCAGGTTGGCTTCAATGATAATTCGTCTCTGGTCTACCAAACGGGATATGGATACAACCCGCAAATGCCATATGGACCATACTCCCCTGCTGCAAGCCCCTTGCCTTCTGAGGGGCAGTTGTATTCGCCACAGCAGTTTCCGTTTTCGGGGGCATCACCGTATTACCAGCAGGTAGTTCCTCCTAGCATGCAATATATTACTTCTCCAACTCAGCCCGAGCTCACCAGCCTTGTTGGTGTTGACCAACAAGGTGATAACATCGGACTACGCCCGTCCTACCATCCTCATCCTATTGGACCGTTTAATGGAAACCAGCCAAACCTTGGCTTTCCTGAGTGGCAGCAAGGTTTTGACGGGGGAATATGGTCGGATTGGTCCAAGCCTTCTGATATGCACAGACATTCTTCTCCTATTTCACCGGCTATATCTCCTCAGCCACTCGGTTCATTTGGATCATATGGCCAGAACATCCCCATGGTTTGTTCACTTATTTAGCTACTCTTATCTAACACATGGTCTATCAGCGGTTGTATATTGGACTATATGTTTGTTGAAAGCGGATCCTGTCCTTTAATTTTTCAGGGGTCACAGCGACAGAGATCGTTTTACGGTTTTGGATCTGGTTCGAACTCTTATAGCAGAGGTTATGTGCATAGTGGTGGTCGTGGCCAGGGCTATAACTATGGAAGTAGACTAATTTCTAATGTGGGTATGGGAAACCAAGGCTGGATCGGGGTTTACAACTCTCGAGGGCGTGGAAGGGTTAGTGATCCATCCCTCGGTGGCGGTTATAATGGCACTTTTGATATCCTCAACGAGCAAAACCGAGGACCAAGGGCTTCAAAGCCCAAGAGTCAGATGTCAGAGGAGCTTGATTCTTCTGCTGATACTAAGAAAAATAACAAAGGCAGTCCAAAGGAACATGAGGAATCCAACAACAACAATCCTGATTTTGTCACCGACTACAATAACGCCAAGCTCTTCATAATCAAGTCGTACAGTGAAGACAACGTTCACAAGAGCATCAAATACAATGTATGGGCTAGCACCCCTAATGGCAACAAAAAGCTTGATGCTGCTTATCGTGAGGCCAAGGACGAGAAAGAACCGTGCCCAGTGTTTCTTCTGTTTTCTGTACGAGTCTAATCCTGGATCAAGCAAACTATTTGTTTTCTATCCAATTTTTCTCCTGTTTGTATACATTTGCCTTCTTTCTGCAGATTGCTTACGGGGTTGTAACTGCAGGTAAACGCGAGCTCTCAATTCTGTGGTGTAGCGGAGATGATTGGACCTGTGGATTTTGAGAAGAGCGTTGATTACTGGCAACAAGACAAGTGGAGTGGGCAGTTCCCAGTGAAGTGGCACATTATCAAAGATGTTCCAAACAGCCAGTTCCGCCACATTATATTGGAAAACAACGACAATAAGCCGGTGACTAATAGTCGAGACACCCAAGAAGTAAGTAACAATTTTGGCCTCTCAAGCTTTCTTGTCCATAAGAGACCTCTTTTTAAACCACTCAATAACCACAACCGAAAACTGCAGGTGAAACTGGAACAGGGCATCGAGATGCTGAAGATTTTCAAGAACTATGATGCTGACACGTCAATCTTGGATGATTTTGGGTTTTATGAAGAGCGGGAGAAAGTTATACAGGAACGGAAGGCAAGAAGACAGCCAAGCTTGCCATCTGCAGGAGTAGTAGTGGGAGAAAACGAACACAAACCCGCTTCTGCTGCATTGCCCACAGACTTCATCAAGAACATGTCCAAAAGTTTTGCGCAGGTTGTCCGCTTGGACGAGGGCGGCAAAGAAGCAGGCAAGGCCAGTTCATCTCCAGATGCAATTACAACAACCGTAGCTGTCTCTTCCGGTCAATCCAACTAGTAAGTAAAAGACATGAATTAGCAAAGACTATATGTTTTCAATTTCCATAATGATCTTTTGTTTGTTCTAAGAAGGTATTCAAATGAAATTTTTTACGTCTGACCGGGTCTGGTTTTTTTCTTTCTTTTTGTGTTAAGTAAGCCTCTTTTTATGTTCCCGGGGGTATTTTTCCCCTCTTTTCAATGTTCTGTACCCTCTCTCTTCGGGGTTGATAGAAGATGAAGATGAAGATGATGATGTATGAAAGACGACATAATGTTGCTCTTGTAAAGTTACTTCATATTAATTATATCTTTGCAGACAGTATTTAATAAATATGCAGATTACACCCATCAATCAAAGCTCTCAGCTTTCTTCATCTCCATATTTTGTATCTTTGTGATTTTTTTCCCTCCCTCCACATAGTTTTAAGCTTTGGGATTCTGATCGTGAAGGAGACAAGAAAGTCAATGATTGCCTTATCCATCTTATATCTTTATTGAATAAATAAGAGAGATATCAAAAGGAACACTAAGACTGTGTGGTTGATAATAGGGATGTTAAATTAATGGTTTCAGCCCAGCTCAGTCATAAATGTTATAAACCCAACTTTGTGTGAGCTCTGATCCTTTTATAACCTTGTAATTTATATAAAAATGGGCTAAACCAAGGTTAGTCCAGCTCTGAAATAGTTTTTTTTCTTTAAGAAAGAATTCAATATAAAAAAAAACAAAAACCTGCAAGTTGACACTAGAGTTGATTTTCTATTCCCGTCAAAATTGGATAAACTTATGAGATTGATTATCTAACAAAAACGAGTTTTTACATTTTTTGGCAGAAAATAATATTTTACGTTTTTTTGTGGAAAAACAAGATTTAATGTTTTGGCAAGAAAACAAAATTTAACGTATTTGGCGGGAAACATAATTTCACTCTTTGGTGAGAAAACCGAATTTTACGTTTTTGGCGGGAAAACGAAATTTTATGTTTTTGTCGGGAAAAATGAATTTTACGTTTTTGGCGGGAAAACGAGATTTTACGTTTTTTGGCGGAAAAACGAAATTTTACCTTTTTGGCGGAAAAACAAAATTTTATGTTTTTGGCGGGAAAGCGGAATTTTACATTTTTGACGGGAAAACGGAATTTTACGTTTTTGGCGAGATAACGGAATTTTATGTTTTTGGCGGGAAAACAAGTTTTGCCATTTTTGCGGAAAAAATGATTTTGGTTTACACATTTGATTTTGGTGTTGTTTAGGTTTTTATTTTAAAAAATTGAGTTAAAAACTTAGCCCTGTAAAAAATTTAAGCCTGTAAATTCAGTCTTTTTTAGCCCTATTATAAAATACAGGATTTATGACTTAATTTTTTATACAGAGCCCGAACTAACTCTTAGAGTTTGAGCCCATATTAACATCCCTAGTTGATATCATGATTCATGACCCTTTCCACAAGCAAAAACAGATTCACATTTATAAGATGTTATGAATCACAATCACCAACATGTTTTTTGATTTTATCCATTTCTGAGAAATAAATATTTTTATAGTATTTTACTAACGTGTGGATGGATTGATTCTAAAAGAAATTATGTCGAAAATATATATTTAACGTAGACTGATCTGATCTAAGTTGATATATTCTTTAATGTTTTTGAATTTGAACATTATGTAAAAAAAAAACAAAAAAAACCAAGAAGTAATAATTTGTACACAAAATTAAGATTGGGGATCGAAAATGGGCCGAATTGTAACAAGAAAAACAAAAGGGGGGGGGGGGGGGGGGGGGTAAATCGTAACAAAGAAAATAAAAGGGCCAGAAAGGAGAAAGACAATGCTAGAGAAGAGTCCCAAGTCCGGGACAGGTCAAAAGATTTGCCGAACCATTGAGGATTCGTTGTTGGCTTTGTCACTCTGCAACCTGAACCACGCGCGAATATACAAAAGCCATTCGATAGGATCGATCTCCAAGGCTTTTTGCTCAGGACAACGGTTTGAGAGATTTGGGATTCGATGGATAGTGGCGATACCTTATCGAAGTTAGCTCTATTTTTCTCCTCTTCCCGGCGAGCTGACGGTGATGATGGAGTCGTTTGTTATTGCTGGGCCACCGTATTCGCACTTGTCTTCATTCTTCTCTGCCAAATTTCCCGGAAATTTCGATTCTTTAGTCATTCTTCTTCTTCTTCCCCTGCCGTCTCGGATTCTCAATCTCTGAGCTCCCAATCAGGGTAAAGGGTTTGAAATTCCTTTTCATCTCCTCGTCTGTGTTAAGACTTTCAATCTTTTCCCCCTATCCGCCGAATTTGTTTGCTGCGTAAATCAATGGATGATTCTGTAAGCTCAACTTCGTGGCTTTCAAGTCTATAAACTTTAGCCTCTTTTCCTTTAGTGTTTGTTTCTTTCCTTGGTTTTCATGCTTGTGCGATTTCAGTTACTATTGTCTACTTTATGAGCTTATTCTTCTACTCTTTGATGATCTGAGATTCATCATTTGATAGACTATACGACGCTTTGCAGAATATCTACACTTGTTTCTGATGAAGATCTGAAAGGCCTGATTGAAATATTGGGGGAAAGAAATGAGGATGCTGAGATTTGGGAGAAAGTTATTCAGAAGAGCAACCCTCGCGTCTCTTACACTGCCAAATGCTGCAAACCAACAGTAATTCCATCCTCACACTAAGATTTTATTTTCTCTGATAACTGAGTTTATGCTTTGGTTCTTGTAGGATGGTGGTCCTATGAAGTACTTAAGTACTACGGTATTCGAGGACTGCTCGCCAGAGGTTCTGAGGGACTTTTACATGGACAATGAATACAGGAAACAATGGGATAAGACTGTGGTTGAGCACGAGCAATTACAGGTTGACAGGAATAGCGGAATCGAGATTGGTCGCACAATAAAAAAGTTTCCCTTGTTGACACCGAGGGAGTATGTATTAGCTTGGAGATTGTGGGAGGGGAAGGATAAGTTTTATTGTTTCATCAAGGTAAAATTAACTAAAATAGTGCTATTGAAACAAGCTAATAATTACGCATGCTTACCTAAACCTGGAGATCATTATTTCTAATGCTAAACACTTCTCGAACATGCTAGATATACACAGCCCTGGTCTAAGTTATATGTTATCTGTCTTCGACCTTGCCTCTTAACGTATTTTTTTTTTGCTATTTGGTTATTTTTAGGAATGTGATCACAATATGGTGCCGCAACAGAGGAAGTATGTACGTGTAAGTTATTTCAGATCTGGTTGGCGAATCATGAAAGGTAATTTTTTCTTGTCAGGCGCTTTCTTTTCTTCATATTTTGACTAAAACTTCTTTGATGTTGCATCAATACCATATAACACAAATCTGTTTAATGATAGATATTTTAGTGGTGAATAGTTTTTAATTCTTTCGCACCTTCTTTGCATAAATGCTTAACTTAAACTTGCTGCAGTTCCCGGTAGGAATGCTTGTGAGATCCACATGTTTCACCAGGAAGATGCTGGATTAAATGTTGAGATGGCAAAGCTTGCTTTCTCAAAAGGCATATGGAGTTACGTTTGTAAGATGGAAAATGCACTTCGTAAATACATTACAACCAGTAATAGACCCCAAGGCCCCACAGTATCTGCTGTCAGCTTAATGAAAAAGGTTAGATATTAGTGGGTTTAAAGCTGATCTGACTTCAGTTTCTGTTTCAGGTGCTGGAAAGTTTGTACCTTGGGATATCTGTTTGTAAAAAAAATTCAGATTTGGTTTTTTTGAAACTGAAATATGCCCTCTTTGACATCACCCTTGTTGTCCCATAGATTCCATTAGAGTTAGAAAGTCAGACAGATGACGTCACAAATTCCTCCGGGACTACTGCTAGTGGTGGTCTGCACACAGGGGAAGGAGCCAAACGGAAGAAACTGTTGAGAAAGCCTTCAAAGAAACTGATAGCAAACGGTATGTTACTTGTGGGCGGTGCAATGGGTGGTGCGATCTACCTCTCTCGTGGTCACTCTGCCTTTGGTGCAAAGGTTGCCTTGGCTTACTTCTTGACAAAGCTGAGAAAGCGAGGAGCTCCGCCGAGTCAGACTTCCCAAAACGCTGGTATTTAAGTCATGTATAGATTTGTCTGTAGAAGTGATTAATGTGTGAATACTGTCATAGAAAAGTTGTAATTTTGCAATGGCTCTGACCACATGAGCTGTGTCTTAAAAGTTTTGTATACCCTTCCTGGAAAACTTTACACTTTTGTATTAATGTGAATGTTGTTTGTCCCCGTTTCTGAGGGAAACATATTGTTGTGTGTTTTGATGGTTCACACGTGTGCTTGAATATACGTTGAAACAACTGTGGTATTGTTTGCAGTTAGATCGGACTTGGGACACAGTTGTGGTCTCTCTCCTAATGTTTCGGTGTCTGCTTCATTTTTAGCTGTACATTTCTCTATTCACACGTCCAGATTTATTCGCCTTTTCACTCAATAACGTCATTCTCAACAAACAAAGAAAAAAACCAGAAGAAACTGAATTTGCCATTTTTGGTTACTGCCACACCATTTCCAAATTTGTTTTTCTTTCATGACCTATCTAGCTTCTTCTTTCTTTCCTCTCCTTTGGTTTTCGTGTGTTTCCTTCATCGCCAAGGAAGCCCGGAATCAACCCTGGGTTTCTCTTCGGATCATCTCTTTTGCTTTTTTTTTCTTACAGATTTTGATTTCTGAGGTGTCAATCATGGCACCCAATCTGCAGCCGATAATACTCTTGATTGCATATTTTGGAATCTTCACCTCCGTTGTTCTTGCAAAAACCGATAGCCAAGACGGTAAGTCTTGTTATTGAATCATTTAAAAAGTTGTGATCCGACCAGAGAGGTGTTTATTAAATTTCATCTTTGGCTCAACGAAATAAACCAAAAAAGAGGTTCCACCTTTCCTTATTCCTGCTGGATTTTTTATTTGGGTAGTTTCGGCTCTTAATGACGCTTATAAGAGCATGAACTCTCCATCGAAACTCAAGAGCTGGTCTTCGAGCGGAGGCGATCCTTGTGGTGACTCATGGGATGGCATTACTTGCAAGGGCTCATCTGTTACTGAAATGTTTGTTACTTCCTCTCTCATCTCATCAATGGTTTTCTCTTCATCGATTCTGAACCTTTTTTTTCTTTTCGTTTTCTGTTTTTGTAGAAAAGTATCCGGACGAGGGCTCAGTGGATCTTTAGGTTACCAGCTTGCAAACTTGAAATCACTCACCTACCTGTAAGAATTTTTCCACTTTCAATACCTCTCCTTAATCTCTACTTCTTGATCAGGTTCAGGTTGATATTAAAATACATCTTCTGTTTTGTCATTTTGTAACAGTGATGTAAGCAAGAACAATTTTAACGGAAACTTACCCTATCAGCTTCCTGACAATCTTGCTTATCTGTAAGTACTTTGCGAGTTGAGTTGCCATTTTGCAAGTTCTTGATCTTCACTACACAATGTGTTTGTTGGACTATATGTGAAATTTCCTTTTATGCAGAGATGGCTCTGAGAATGACTTCAACGGTAATGTGCCATACTCGGTTTCTCTCATGAGCGACCTCAGTTACCTGTAAGCCAAACACGTTTATTTGACTCATTCGCACAAGTATCACCATTTTCGTCATACTTGTTCTTGTTTTTTGCTCAGAAACCTTGGTCGTAACAACCTCAATGGTGAACTGAGCGACATGTTTCAAAAGCTTCCAAAACTTGAAACAATGTAAGTCACATACTTACATACACACATGTTAACTGTGAGAGATTTCATTACCTTCTTCGAGTCTATGTTTTTGCAGTGATCTGTCTTCCAATCAACTCACAGGAAAGCTACCACAGAGTTTTGCAAATCTAACAGGCCTTAAAACACTGTAAGAGAAGAAGACACGGCTCATGTGTACTGTTACTCACCTTACCCTTTCTATTATTAACTCTCTCTTTCAGGCATCTGCAAGACAACCAATTCAAAGGCTCTATAAATGCACTCAGAGACCTCCCTCAAATCGATGATGTGTAAGTATTTTGCAGGCTGTAACACAGTTTCTTCTATCCTTTCTTTCAATAATGTTCTTATGAATATTGCGTTGACAGAAACGTCGCAAACAATCAATTTACTGGTTGGATCCCAAACGAGCTGAAGAACATTGGAAACCTTGAGTAAGTTGTATCTCTCACTCTCTCTTGAACACAAATAAAAGATGGAGAAGCATTTGATTTTTGTCTTCTTCAATTTCTTGGCCAGAACTGGAGGAAACCAGTGGTCAAGCGGTAGAGCTCCCTCACCACCTCCCGGGACCCGTCACATAGACAGAAACTCGGGAGGCGGTGGAGGAAGCAGCAAGGCTTTGACCACTGGACTTATAGTAGCGGTGGGTACTATAGGTGGACTCATTTTGACTGCAGGAGTGATTGCAGTGTTTTCTCGAAGAAAAAACAGTCATCTTTCTTCTCACTTTTTCGATGAAGAGAAAGAAGGAGGAACTAACCGAAGCAAACCACTCTTCACACCACAATCCTCTCAGGTGCTTCAGTTCGACTCTATGGATGACTTCAGAGGCCAAAAGACAGTTGATTCATTTGATGACACAAAGCCTTGTGTTAAAAGAACTACTTCTGTCAGTTTCAAGAACTCTCCTACTTTTCATCTCATACCTTCTACCCAAGTGGTTGCAACCGCTGATCGTTTCTCCAGCCCCAAAGACTCTCCTGACACACGCGGTGTGAAAGTGTTTAAGCTCACCGATTTGCAGAATTCCGCGTCTGGTTTCTCTCCGAATCGCCTTATTGGTGAAGGAACCATTGGACGTGTTTATAAAGCTAAATATGAGGATGGAAGGGTTTGTTTTCTCTCCTTTCATTCAATTCTTTTTTTCTCTATTCTTTCTTCTTCATCATTTTATCAAGAAATTCGTTTAAAACAGAAATTTGCAGTGAAAGAGATGGATTCTTCGCTGTTAGGAAAAGGAAATCCGGAAGAGTTTTCACACATAGTGTCGAATATCTCGAGCATTCACCATGCAAATATGGCGGAACTCGTGGGTTATTGTTCAGAACAAGGAAGGAACATGCTTGTTTATGAGTATTTCACAAGTGGATCCCTTAACAGATTTCTTCACCAGTCCGATGATTTCAGCAAACCATTAACTTGGAACACCAGAATCCGAATCGCTCTTGGAACTGCTCAAGCTATAGAGTAATTATTATAACCATTTTTATGAAGAGAATCATCTAACTAGCTGCTCTTTTCTTTTCTTTGTCATTTTCCCTTTTGTCTTCTGACAAGTAACTTTCTTTTGTCAGGTATCTTCATGAAGTTTGTTCGCCTCCATTAGTTCACAAGAACATCAAGTCATCAAACATTTTACTTGACAATGAGCTAAGTCCTCACCTCTCAGACTATGGCTTGGCAAACTTTCACCATGTGAGCTTCTTTTGAAAATTAATAGTAAGAGATTCAGAGTTGTTGCCGATCTGTATTTGAATTCCCTTTCTTGAAATTGCAGCGCACAAGTCAGAATCTTGGAGTTGGATACAATGCCCCAGAGTGCACAGATCCCTCGGCTTACACACTAAAGAGCGATGTCTATAGCTTTGGTGTGGTGATGCTGGAGCTGCTAACCGGTCGAATGCCTTATGACAGGTTCAACTATCAAACATTTCTCTAGAATATAATCTCCGATATATAGAATTATCTGAAATTGTTATTCCTTGCCTCTAATCTACAGTGATAGGCCGAAAGCAGAACAGTCTCTTGTTCGTTGGGCAAAGCCGCAGCTTAAAGACATGGATACTCTGGTGGAAGTGGTGGATCCTGCGTTGTGCGGACTCTACCCTCCAGAATCTGTATCGACATTCGCGGATATAGTTTCAATCTGCGTAATGGTACAGTCATTGGCGATTCTCTATGTGTTGTTATATATGTTCTTCACACATTTTTTTTAAGTTTAAAGTTCAAAGTTCAAAACAAACACATATTTGCAGACGGAGCCTGGGCTTCGGCCTCCAGTGTCAAATGTGGTAGATGCACTGAAGAGGCTAGTGTAGTCTAGTGCCTCAAGTTGTGTTGATGCCCCGAAGAAGAAGAATAAAATCTATTGGAGAGTGAGGCTAAAACCTGAGAAACTTCTGATCAAACTCGACTAGGAACTCAGAAAAAGCAATTGGATTCAGGTTTGTATAGAGAGATAGGTGGTAAAGACGGTGGAGGAAAAGAGAGACAGAGATTCTATTATTTGGGTTTTTGTTTCAGATCATGTCTTCACATTTAGATTAATCTTTTATACATTGAGAAAAGGGAAGAAAACTCCTAGTGTCATAGAAACAATACAAAGACATACAACACTGTCTTTGACAATCCATCATCTACAAACACACAAATCAAACTGCAAAAATAAAATTCCAAAATTCTGATCTTTACGTAAGAATGTCAACAATTAAACCATAATCAGACAAATGTAACAAAGGGTTCAAAGCTTCTCATCTCTGTTTTATCCAGCGGAGACAGAGACTCGAGGTAAGAAGATGTGATTGGAAACAGGATGCTCTGTCTTCTTGTGACTTATAAACACAGTGCTCTGTTTATTAAGTAGATAGATCTGTTTCGGAGACTGAGTTGGACAAATTAAATGTAGACAAATAACAAGTTTTTATTTTTCTCCTGATTTGTTTGTGGGGTTCTTGTTTTTTTTTGTATTGTATTTACCATGCACGAAGCTAAGAAGAAAGCTTCTTGTATTTGTGAGCTTACTTCTTATTTTGGTTAAAGAGCTTTGACAGCCTCAATGACCGTTGTTGTTCCCCTTTACTTTTCAAAGAAGAATTGAAAAATGCGGCAATAGAGAGAAAAAAAGAAAGAAAGAAATGGGTATCAATGTCATTGTGGTTTCTTGCTATTATCAGCCAAGACATGTTCATCTGAGACAGCATTCTCGGATTTTTCTTGGTACGACGAGTTCCCATCATCCTCTTCGCTGCTCCATTTCCTTACGAATTTAGGAACCATGCTTTTTACATCTTTTGCCTCCGACGCTTGATCCATGTCGTTGACTCTTTCAAACCGGACAGCACTCACTTTTCTTGCATTCCCTGCTAGTACCTGTACACCATAAAGAATTTATCAGTTCAAAACAATGAAGAAGCTTTTGGTGGACCACTGTAAATGTGATTGATTATAAGTTCACTGAGCACCTCTACTCTATAGATTTGGTGCTTTTCCTTCTGCTCCTGCCTCTCCTGTTTACCTTCCTCTTCTTCACCATCCTCTTCCCAGTTTTCCTTTTCAAGAACAACCTTTACACTTTCTCCAGTTTTTGGGATATACCCAAAGGCCTCACACACAAAGCCTGAGACTGTCTCATACTGAATGCCCTGCTTCCCAAATAAACAAACATGGTGCGTTTTAAGTTCTAAAAAGTCAGTGTCACTAACATGTTTCGAGGGGATTAAATGAAAGCTTCTCTGCCTACACGTAACCTTGAAGATGCGTTTTGTTTTCAAAGTTTCTAAGTAACCATGAGGAATGCTCTTGAGGACGCACTAAAGAGGTATCAAAGCCACTGCTAAAAATTACATTACCTCTGGCATCTTCATATTCAGTTCTTCGGATAACTGATCAATCGATGTATTAGCATCAACATCATATATCCCCTCGTCTCTCATCACAATATACCCTGTTTTCTTCTGAATCTCCTCCTATTGCGCCAAAATCACAGAGACCAGAAATTAAGTAATGGAATAGACCCTTACTAATGGGCAAAATAAGTTAGGTGAGATAGATTTATCATATCAGCAGGTCAAGATTTGTAGGTCTAGAATGATTTTCTAAAAAAGTTGAATTTAGGGCATTTACTTTTGAATCATTTTCATCAAATATTTCACCAACAATCTCTTCGACCACATCTTCAAGAGTTACTATCTGCAGAAACAAATTAGATAGGAGATAGATTAGCAAATTGTGGAAGAGAGAGAGTAGAGAAGCACAGAATGAGAGCAGCACATACTCCAATGGTTCCACCATATTCGTTAAGGACAACTGCCATGTGAACCTTTCTTATGCGAAATTCTCTAAGAAGATTCCAAACTGACATTGAATCTGCAAAATATAATAACATATATCATTAGATTTTCTTCCCTGTGAAGTAACTCAGTGTAGAATTAATGTTAATGTTTGAAACTCCAAAGTAATCAAATGCCTAAGAAATAGGTATCAAATTCAAAAGCAAATACATAAATAATTACCGGGGACAAAGTAGGCAGGTTTATGTGCCATGTCTCCCACAGAAGTACTTTCTAGCAGATCACCCTTCAAAATCAAACACGATATATTTCATTTTACACCACAAATAGATTAACAGAAAGAAACCGTAGGAGATTCTGGAAGCAAGAAGCAGAAAATAAAACCGTCAAACCTTCTGAACATAATCAAGAAGATCCATAGCATATGCAATTCCCACTATATTATCTATACGCTGCTCAAAAACAGGCACCCTGAGAAGAAACATTTGAGCGTGATCAATAATCCCGAGGAACGGAAAGGGATTCATAAAAAGAAGGCTTTGGAAATTTATTTACCTCGAGTACTGATGGGTCACCCACATACTATGGAAATCAACTAGACTGCCGCTGGCGTCAATTGCAACTACATCAATAAGAGGAGTCATCACCTCTCGAACATGGGTATCCTTTATCTCCAGCACATTTTCAATCATATCCTGCAGAGGAATCATTAGAATAACTGTAGGTATGGTATAGATTTTAAGCAAAAAACTAAGATACTACAAAACTCATACCTGCTCCTCTTCCTCAATGGCGCCACTTAATTCTGCACCCCGTAGCATCAGTTTCAACTCATCTTCAGTTACATATGGTTCGCTGACATACACACACACACACACACACACAAAAACCAAGAGATTATAACTAGGATCCGCCAACTTTCAACAAGGAGAAAGGCATGACAATGCAGCAAACCCAATCTGATATTTTTTTTATTTAGCATGTTAAAAACTATAAGAGATACTAAAACAGGTCTAGGATGATGCATACCTCCGTCCTTTTAAACCAAGAATTTTCAGTATTCCCATTGACAGATATGTGACAATTCTTCCGACAGGATATAATATTAAGGAAAGCCACGCCACTGGCCTGACCTAGATGCACAGTCAAGACAACATAAGTCATGTTTTCCTTTATTGAAATATTTGAACAGTTAAGCTATTTCCTATCAGAAGGGTCAAAATGAGCAAGCCAATGGGTATCCATATAAAGTTTGTTAAAGTGAACCAATGCCAAATAATTCAAACTTACCACAATCCTTGCAACTTCTTGAGCATTGTGGACAGCAACACTTTTTGGAGTGATCTCAGTCAGGAGTAATATAGCCACCTATATAGTCATTCAAGAATGAAAACTTAGGAAGCAATGAAGCTGATCAAAGAATATCCACACAGAAACAGAAGAGGCGTAGTACTATAGTACTAAACCAAACTAAAGGATTTAAAAGTTAACAGATATGACAAAGTATTGAAATAATTATACGTACTGTCATCAATCCAGTGGCTGCACTAACACCAGCTTCCCCAAATATAGCTGTTGCTGCTTCGGTGACCAGGGCAGTTGCCGCAATATTCACAACACTAAGACCAACCACAAGACCTAAAATAAGAGACATATTTTCAAGCAATCCTTTAAAGACAAATTGCATCGAGGAAAAAAAAGCAGTACGTTGTTCCAATAAGTATAGTCGTCAAGAATCTGGTAACATCACTCCGGAGCATTCTGAATACACCATTCTCTGGCTCCTTTTCAGCCAATTCACGAACCTGAGATGAACCGCACATAGAGCAGCAATCAGATCACTAAAATTAGAACATTAGAGACCAGACAGCCGACAGGAGGTGACACAACGCACTCTCACAACTGTAGCTTCCTTTTAAGAATCTCAAATCTAAAATCCATGGAAGTTTCACGTTTCCTGACTTAAACAACATATTCTTGCCAATAAATCTCGTTGTTTCAAAATCAAGGTTTCCTTCCCAATTATAGAGAATATAAAGATCAAACCCAAAAGCGTTCTACATTTTTTCAGCATCAGCATTACTAAATCACAAAAAAAAAAAAAAAGGAATTCCCAACCAAAAGAAAGACATGATTTTACCTTCCATGGCCACAAAGTGGTAATGGACGTCTCTGCCATGGAGAAGAATGCTGACAGGCTGAGTAGTGCAGCCAAGATTAGACCTTGCTCTTTAAGAACTCTAAGAACCTGGTAAATTTTGGGCAAAGCATTCTTGAACAACACTACGCTCTGACCAAACACCTCATAGCCTGCTTCCATCACACCTGCCGATGCTAACACCTTTTGGCAACCGTATAAGAAAACTCCACACACCACTGCTCCTATAACAATCCCACGTTTCAGCAAAACCTTAATCGACTCCAGATCTTTTTCGCCAGAATCGGAATTTTGTTGACCACCCTCGTGATATTGACTCGAGCTAAACAGCATAAAGCGACTTCTGTAGCTAGATTCACAACTTCGTCGGACTCTAAAACTCAAATTGGAGTTTTTAGAAGAATTCAACACCACAGGGAGTGAGTGCAGCTCAGTTCTCGGGAGAAGTCTTCCTGAAAGCTTCGATTTTTGACCATATCTCTTCAAATTTGAGGGTTTTGTGCCAAAAACAGAACGACCCAGAACCGATAATTCAAGTGCCATACCCGTCATAAGAATCTGATGCTAGAAAACCCTAGATAAAAACAAAACAAAAATGAAGAAGAAAACAGAAACCCCGAAAATCTCACTGAAAATTGCTCCGGTATGTGTGCGTGGGAAGAGCCAAAGTATGAAGAAAGATAAGACGGCTCTTCCTTAATCAGTCAATTCTCTAATTGCTCAGAAGCGTTTAAAGTTGGTACACCAAAAGGATAGTTATCTGTTTAGTAAAAACAAAACGGTGAGTTTGAAACTGAGGACTAGGGTTCATAGCTGAAAAGGGAAACCCCTCCGGCAGCGAAAAGCCGAAAATGGTGATGTTGCGGGGGCAAAAGGCTGCGCCTTTCCTCCGTTTTCAGACCAAAGTCGCGACTCGCGAGCAAGTGGCAGAGATGGTTAAATGACACTAATACCCCTATCGTTCCCACCAACCAAGCAACCACGCAAAAAGGACATACTAAACCTGGACCGGTTTGTTCATAGGCCGTCATCTTAGTTCAACCAATCCGGTTTGCTCTTCAAAGAAGATGCCTCGGTACGTTAAATCAGTAAGAACCGTTCTGTTAAGGTCACATGTCGGGACTAAGTTTCAAATTTTCAATCAGAAGAATGAACATCTGTTATTGCATTAATTTGAAGTAGCGAGTCATCGTTTTTTGGCTTAAACATTATTACAAGCTATACATAACTAAGAAGTAAGAACAAAAGCTTATTATTATTACAGAACTATGATAAGTGTTTCTTTCTTTTGAATCATAATCCAACTAATGTTGCAGCGACTCCGAAACTAATGGTCCCTTAAGTATTTTTTCATCGTCATCAGTAAGAAAATAGAGGTTCAATTAAAACTGGAACTTGATCTTGCGGTGTACTCAGCCACGAGTTTAGCAAAAGATGAAGACTTGTCCTCGAGCAATCTCAGTGGCGAATCATACTCTTCAATGACCCCTGCACATAGAACAAAACAAGACACTCCTCAATGATTCATCTGCACACATGTTCTATCGAATGATTCGAAAGTTTCAGACAAACCATTGCTAAGAAGCAGAACCATGTCGCTGTCAATAACCGAAGATATCCTGTGTGCAATGGTTATCACTGTACAATCTGAGAAGTGTTCTCTTAACGTTTTCTGAATCAGATTGTCAGTTGCAGTGTCAACAGAAGCAGTGGCTTCATCAAGCACCAAGATTTTGCTTCTCTTGAGAAGAACTCTCCCGAGACACACAAGTTGCCTCTGGCCCATACTCCAATTCTCTCCATTCTCACTCACACTAGAGTCGAGCTTTTGCTCCTTTTTCCTCACCTCGTCTCCTAGCTGGCACTTGTCAAGAGCCTAAAACACAGCGGAGTCATTAGTCAAAGAGTAAACAGTTTCCTACTACTAGTTAAAGAAAAATATTAAAACGACCCACCTCCCAGATTTGATCATCTGTGTACTCTTCCAGAGGATCCAAGTTACTTCTCATAGTTCCTTCAAACATGGTTGGATCTTGGGGTATAATACTTAGTCTTAAACGCAAGTCATGCAACCCAATTGTCAATATATTCACTCCATCTATCCTGATTTCTCCGGCTGAAGGTTCTACAATGCGGAAAAGGGTTTGTATCAAAGTCGATTTCCCGCTTCCCGTTCTTCCAACAATTCCTGTTCTTAAACCTCCTTTGAATGTGCACGTTATTCCTCGCAACACAAGTGGCATATGTGGAGCATATCGGACCTAACATTGTGTCAAAAAAATTCCAAATGGTTAAGAATGGAAATAAAGCAAGTAGGGTATCTAGAGCATGAAATCTTGGTAGGCCAAAACCTGAAGATCACGGATGTCCACATCTCCACGTGAAGGCCATGATTGCTCAGGTCGGTTCGATTCGATCACAAGAGGTGGTTCACTGGGAACACTTGCATACTGAAGTATTCTCTCTACCGATATGATTTTGTTCTCTAGATTACAGAGAGTCCAGATCAGCCAAGCTTGCAGAGTATTCAAACTGAGTCCATAAGTCACGGCTAATCCCGCAAGGCTTGGATCAATCACTCCAGTAGGTATGGAAATCAAGAAAACCAGTGAAAAGGCAAATGTAAGCGAAGACAACATATCAAGGCGAAAGCAAAGCCACTCCATTGCTCCAGCTGTATAGAATTTGGGCCTAGAGTAACCATCACTTAGCCTCATGTTGTCACAACGGAATCTAGATTCTTGACTGAAACTCCTGATGGTTGTCGACCCTGAAATCGTTTCAGCAAAATGCTGAATCAGAGGGGCTTTGCAGACACCAACTAACCGTGAAAGTTCTCGTGCTGCAGCTATGTAATATCGCTGCAAAGTTGAAATCTTTTTGTCACAACTTCATCACTTATATTAATTTAGCCATAGTTTGGCAGAATCAACTCTTATGAACAATTAGATTGTAAGTTTATTAGACCGTACCTGGTACCATATGGAGGCAGCAACCACAGGGATGAAGACAAGAAAAACTAGCCAAGAAACCTGAGACATAACTCCAATGATTCCAATAAGCTGAATGACTGTGATAGCAACTGATCCAAATTGATACGGTATGTCCAAATCCACCGCGGATTGGTCGGTAGAAGCCTATAGGAGGAAAAAATAAAAAAAAGACATTGATCACAAAAAGACATAGATGGAAATCCTCAAATAAATATAGTGGCCAACGACTTACTCTACTCATGATTCTTCCACTTGGAGTGGAATCAAAGAAAGACATCGGAGAACGGAAAATGCAGTGGTGCATTTTGTGAAACAGTTGAGTAGCAGTCTTGTAACCAGCGGTGACAAGAAGCGTGGCTCTAACAAGAATGCAGAGGGAACTTCCAACCGCCAAAACAACATACACAATCATTAACGTGGAAATGTTCACAGGAGCTTCCACATCCTTAGAAACAGGAGTAGCCCAAGCCATCCAGTAGTTGCTTCCAATCTGTAGAAGCTGAAATATAACTTGTGCCAACAATATGAAAGGTACAAGAGCTCCTCCGTACGCCAGTGTGATATATTTCCAGTAAACATCCAAAGCAACACTACCTTTCTCCCTCTCTTCCTCTTGCACAAGTTGTCTTTTGGGCTCCCCAGAGTCTGATTTATCGTTCTTCAAATCTTGACTTTCTTGTTTCCCGTCAAACCCAATAGCATCTCTCACAACACCATTTTGTTCACCTAAAGCTGATTTCTCAGAAACAGAATTGGCATCAACTGAACCAACTACCGCCAGAGCCTCCTGATGCGCACCTATAAGCTCCATGAAATCTGTTCCAGAGCTGAGGATATCATTGTATTTTCCAGCTTGGCTGATCCTTCCATCTTTCATGACCTGAGACATAAGGCAGATTATTTCGGATGACTTCATCTATCCTTTGAAACAAAGATAAAGAAGATAATAAAAAGTAAATGATTCACATACCAGAATAAGATCAGCAGCAGGTAAGAACTCAACTTGATGAGTTACATATATAACCGATTTGGAACACAAAAGCCCCAGTAAAACTTCCTGAAAGGAGAGTAAGAATGGAAATCAATATGATGCGGTTAAATAGATAAAAATGACAAGAATGGCTAGGACAGAAGATTGTACCTTAAAGAGATGTGACCCTGTGTGAGCATCCACAGCACTAAAAGGATCATCGAATAAATAGATATCTGCATCTTGGTAGAGAGCACGTGCAATCTGTATCCTTTGCTTTTGTCCACCACTCAAATTGATGCCGCGTTCTCCGATGACAGTCTGATCCCCGAATGAGAGTATCTCCAGATCCTTATTCAAAGAACATGCTTCAAGCACCTTTTCATATCGTTCCCTTTCCATAGGCTTACCAAACAAGATGTTGTCCTCAATTTTACCGCTCTGAATCCAAGGAGATTGTGCAACGTACGCTTTTGTCCCACAAACCTTAAGACTTCCAGATATCTTTGGTACTTCTCCTAGTATAGATGAAAGCAAGCTTGATTTCCCAGAGCCAACAGTACCACAAACTGCAACCTTCATCCCAGGAAAGACCTTGAAATTGATGTCTTTTAGAGTCGGACTAGCGGATGAGACATCCCAAGATAAAGTACTGTTGGACACTTCCACAGCTATGTCTGAACTTCCCTTAGGAAGCCTCTCTACAACATCCGGCTGTAAATTGTCTAGACAAAGATATGATGCAATTCTATCAAGAGAGACTTTTGTTTGCACAGCCATGGAGATAGTGTCGGGAAGATTGTAGATCGGCTCTTGTAGAATCCTGAAGGTTGCAAGCGCGGATAGTATTTTTCCAGATTCAAGGGGAATTCCAAGAAGTATACATGCACCGAAAGTGCTAACTGAAACCAAAGTAGGAGCCCCCCAGAAAACAAAGCTTATAACAGCCGAGTTATACACATACTTTTTCAGCCAGCCTTCCTCAGATTTTCTAAGATCGAATATCTTGGACAGAAACTTCATTTCCCATCCCTGAAGTTTGAGAATCCTCATGTTTCTCAAGATCTCAGATGTTGATTTCATACGGTTGTCCTTAGCTTCCATTAACTTCTCCTGAAACCTCTCTTGCATTCTCCCGAATGGGAAGTTCACAAGCATAACTAGAATGGTAGCAATCAAAGCCGCTACTGACGCTAATCCAAGATTTCTATACAAGATCCACAGAGCTAGACCGACTTGTAACAAAACCATCCATGGGTCATGCATGTACCAACTAAAATTACCAATCCTCTCAGCATCCACGGTCATAAAATTTATAATCTCCCCACTTGTGCGTCCTTGCTTTGAATGGCAAGAAAGGGACAGACCCTTTTCGTATATCATTGCGACCAAGGAAGATCTCATCCTAATACCAACCTTCTGTAACCTAAAGAACCAATGTCTCTGCGAAAGGCACTCCACAAGCTTCGCAACAAAGAAAGTAATGACTAGCACATATCCTTCATTATTGTACTGTCTACGTCCATTAAGGTATTGGACGAAAGTATCAATGAGTGCTGGCCCAACATATGATGCGACCGTGTAGATGAAAGCAAGGAATGCAGTCACTAGAATATCCCACTGAGCCGAAAAGAACAACGCTTTTATGAGCTTGAACGTGGTCACGCCACTTGTCTCACCACCATCTGATGATTCAAGCATGCTCCTAAACTTAGGGGCTAACCCGACTACGCTGTCACTATCATGAAGCTGCGGAACATCTTCTAGATCAAGGGTTTTCTTATATCCAAGGTCTATTAATGGACTCATCCAAGAGAAAGTCAAAAGACCGAGGATGCCAGCTCTCGAGTACGGAGTAGCCTCATCACTCCCACTGGTCTTATTCCCACCAACACTAGAATCTCCATTCAACAGTGGTTCTTCCAAAACTCCATTGTTGTTGCCTCTAGCTTTCTTGAAGAAAGCCACATAACCGAGAAACAAAGCAGCAGTAAAAGAAACTATATCGTACACTAGAAGATGAACAGGTATGGTTTCGTGTCTCTTGTACATAACAATGTCTACCACAAGAGAGTAGCAAGAAACAGCGAGATAGAAACCCAACCAGAGCCTAAGCAAAAACGGAAACTTTTGCTGATAATCACTGTACCGATGCAAGCAAATCGACAAAATCCCCCAAGAACCCATTGCCAATAGAAACCCGACGAAAGAAACTAGCTTTCCTTCATCTAACCAATCACTTGCGTACCAATAGAAACCACTCAACGACATGAACACGAGATTAAGCAGAGACAGAGCTAAGCTACATAACAGAGCCGACTTATACCCGAAATCCCTCCTATATTTCAAACTCTCCGTAACAGCACCAAAACCATAATTACCCCTAATTTTGTTACGCACCCATGAGCAAAACAGCACCAGCAACAAAACCGCGTGCAAGGAACCAGAAACCCATCTTAGGAAAAGGGGTTCCAGAAGAAAAGACCTAGAATCTGGAGGCAAAATAGATTCCGAAAACGAGAACAACATTGTTAACATACCGTTATCCTTCGTGGAACCAAGAAAGTCCATAGCTTTGCTCTTTTCTCTCTGTGTGTTTTCGAATGATCTCAGAAAATGGGTCGTAATGATTTGATACCGAGTCAATACATATAGAGCAAGAGTGGAATGAGTGGACGAGTTGATGTAGACAGTATCCCTTGGAGAGCACGCCCACGAGACCAAAAGGAAGAGAAAACGTTCTTCTCTCTCTCTCTCTCTCTCCAGAGGAGGATATGGCCCGCCACTTTGGTGACGAAAAGGTTTATTTCTTTCTTTCTTTTTTCGCCTTTCCCGGATCTTGTACTAACCTAATTATTTTATTCATTATTAAAATGTTGAAAAATCAAGTTTTGTTGCAATTTCTTTTTTTCCGCTATTTTAATAAAGTGAGCCTGATTTGTTGCCAAAATATGCATACGAAGAAGGAAACAAAAAAATGGGTTAATGATTTACCTAAGTACCTTATATAACTCTTGTTTTTTTTCCTTCGTAGAAACTAGTATCTTCTTTTCTATCTCTCTACTTTCTTGTAATTATGTTTCTATCTCTGCTTCAATTCGATTTATTGAAAACTTTACTATTTTTTTTTTGTTTCTTTATTTATAAGACTCATTGCAAAAGTGCCTCCTTAGAGGGAGATAGCCCATTTTTTTCAAGCAATTGTGTTCACTTTTCAACTACTATCCAATCTCAAAGTGGACTAACCAATCTACTTAACATGTTTTATAGTGGATTAAAATATTATTTGAACTAATCCGTAAAAAACTATAATCTTGAAAGCATCTTTTTCAAGTAAATTATTATTTCGCATACCTATATTCTTTTGCTTCCCTTAAGGAAAAATTCCTCTCTTTATAGCAAAATTTTAATCATCTTAAACCGGTGCAACTGGGCAAAAAAGTGAAGAAAAATAAAATTAACAAATGTATATATTTAAGAAAAAGCGTTATTAGATCGATTTGTCACAACGCATTGCCCAATAACTAAATTATCATTTTCTTTGGGGTTAAGATTTTTTGGTATATGAAAGAAAAAAAGTTATTAAAAGTTTAGAATATTTGGGAAGTTGCATCATAGTGCACAAATTTATTGGGAAGAAAAACAAAGGGATACGTAAAGGATTGGGCTGCAAGTAAGTCGTAAGTCTCTGTTCTTGTCAGTCAGTCAATGGCTACTAGTCTTTGTCCTCACACTATCATCCCAATAATATCATTATATTATTTACTTTTTCAAAAAATAATGACTTAATAATATGGTCAATAATTGTGAAGCCTTTTAACCAAAAAAATAATAATTCCAAGTCTACTTTTCGCTAATGAAATTCCAAGTGAAAAGATATTTGTTCATAGCCACTGGACCATTAATTCGAAGTCTACTTTTTTTCTTTTAACGAGTCTTTGTCCAAACTTTTCTTTTGCCACTTCAATTATGTCACATTCATGGAAATTTCATCAAATAAAAAGTCTAACGCAAACGTAGGTTTACAAATTACAATACAAGTTTGGATAGAAACTTGTTTGGCCTTTTATTCGTCTCATTTTATGGATCTTTGATTCTAACCGCTTCTTTTGGATCTGGAATCCAAACTTGTTGTGTACTCTGCCACAAGCTTTGAGAAAGATGACGACTTATCTTCAAGCAATCTCGCCGGTGAATTATGTTCTTTGATAAGCCCTGCACTTAGGATACAGAGACCATTTTAATACAAGTCTTTTTGATAAAACAACGTAATAATATAAGTGTATGATCATGAATTCAGGTCAAGACCTTGGTCTAGGAGCAGAACCATATCGCTGTCTATAACAGACGATATTCTGTGTGCGATTGTTATCACTGTACAATCCGAAAATTGTTGTCTCAGAGTCTCCTGGATTAGATTATTAGTCGCAGTATCTACTGAAGCAGTGGCTTCATCAAGAACCAATACTTGGCTTCTCTTAAGCAAGACTCGTCCCAGACACACCAGCTGTCTCTGACCAACGCTCCAGTTATGTCCATTTTCGCTAACTGAAAATACAATTCACTAGATATGTATCAAGGATTCAAGATGGTTCTTTGTGAAAGTAGTTTATACCAACCAGTGGAATATAGCTTTAGTTCTCCTCCATCATCGGAAATACGGTTGATCAAGCTTCTTGATAAAGGAGTCCGAAATCGATTTAGTTCGATACAAATGCTGGGGGATGCAAGATATGAAGATGGGATGCAATTGTGGTTTGCATCAAGACCGGTGAATTGAAGAATCGGAATAGTTAGTGATAATTGTTTTGGAAGATAATTTCTCTTAATATATGTTTTCTAAAGTATTCTAGTATCAAAAAGCTCGCATGTAAAAAGTAAAAAACGTTATTTTTCGGGTTTGAATATAATTTAACATTCATCCAAAAAAAAGTGTGGTGATTGGTCACATAATACCAAGCCGAGACTTTTGGCAATTCATTACTATTCACCACTTCATCGGCATTGAACCAAGACAATACCTCTTTTGTCAGCGACCGAAACGCATTTTCAATCATCTCCCCTCTCTTGGTGAACGGCTCTGACAAACAGTCTCAGCTTCTGTTTTAATTCCAAAATAGTCCATCAAATGATGTAATTTGGAATTGTATATTTTCTTGTCGATGGAACCTTGGTCAATATGTTTGTCAAATCCCTTGAGCATCCACATCATTAGACGAACGAGTAGAGGATTTGCTCGAGAGGGATGGTGGACCTAGTTATTTGAGCTTATTGATTACTGTGTTGGACTCATACATGCATGGGTTTATCCGGATTATCCATAAAATCGGGATATTCTTTCACATAATAATCTGATAGTATTTTGACTGCAACTCCTGATTTCGAGAAATCTACTGCCAGGCCCGATCCATTGGGCATGCGAGCTAGTTGAGCTAGGCGATGGCCTAGAACCACCATATTTTTATGTTTTATGGGTCACATATTTAGTTTTAGGTTAATAGTATATAATGCACAAAATTTGAACTCCATGTTTTAAAAAAAAATATTGTTTTGTAACTAAAAAATAATTGGTTTGTGTCACATAATTATCTATCTAAAGACCAATGGAAAAAAATTTGAAGGATTTAGTAAAAAATGTAAAGAGGATTGTTTTTCAGAAATAGTGTTTTGTTCCTTTTTTCTGATTTGCTGTATTTTTTTCAGAAATGCAAAAATGATTTTTTGTTTAACTGTAAAATTTGTAATTTACAAAAGCCATATTTTTTATCTTGCCACAAACCACCATTTCTGTTGGATCGGGGCTGTCTACTGCTACTGAAAACATCTTTGCAAGCTTCATTCATGGTTTGCTGGGGGCCTTTTTATTCTTTATCAGCAAATACTGTATGAGAATTTGCGATTAATCCTAGAGTATTAACCAGAGCGCAGTTCATCCGGAGGAAAACAAGAATCAAGAAAAATGAGAACATTCTTCTTTTTGGGATTAAAAATGGCCAATCTCTATAATATTATTTAAGAAGACATTTTTTTAAATGAACTTTATTTTGTAAGGTATTACATGAAATATCATTATAAATAACAAAGAATAATTAAAATAGGAAAGGATATAATAGTTTTTTAAAATTATTGATTAAAATATGGAAAGTATATATTTTGCATTATAAAGGTTATTTATTATTTCATATCTTAATTATTTTTAATACTATATATTTTAAAATAATAGTCAATTCATATATATTCAAGGAAAAAAAATATTCAAAATCTTGCTATATTTTTCACTATAATTTATTATATTTTATTTGAATATATATCCAAACAAAAGTTAAAAAATATTTTACTAATTTTATAAAAAGTTAGACACAAGAAAACTATATATTTTTAAGAGTTCGTAGACTAACCATAAAAACTAGAGTCATTTAACGATGCATATTAGAGTTATGTTTTTAAGATTATAAGTTTTTGCAGGTAAGCCCGAATAATATTTTAGTTTACTGCAAAACGGGTTAAATAAACAAATTATTACAAATTGACAACTTTATCTATAATCAATAATCAATAATCGTTAGTTAACTATATTGTAAAATTCAGATAAAAACATTTTTCTTAAATTTCAAAACAATATCTTTAAAAAAAATCACTCCACGCAAATTGTAGCGCGAGTTAAATCCTAGTTTAGTACAATACTGGAGATACAGCCATTTTTCTTTTTGCCACTTCCATTTTCATTTCTTCAGAAAGAAAAAATATATATCACAAACAGTAATTTGTTTTTTTTACAAATTTTGGGTCGAAATACGACAAGACAAAGATCATTAAAAGACTAGTTTGGTCTGATTTCCCTCGTTTTCTATGGATTTTGTTTTCTTTTCTTTTTCTAACAGCTTCTTTTGAATCTGGAATCTGAACTTGCTGTGTACTCTGCCACAAGCTTTGAGAAAGAAGACGACTTATCTTCAAGCAATCTCGCCGGTGAATCATGTTCTTTGATAAGCCCTGCACTTAGGATACAGAGACCATTTTAATACAAGTCTTTTGATAAAACAACGTAATAATATACGTGTATGATCATGAATTCAGGTCAGGACCTTGGTCTAGGAGCAGAACCATATCGCTGTCTATAATAGATGATATTCTGTGTGCGATTGTTATCACCGTACAATCCGAAAACTGTTGCCTCAGAGTCTCCTGGATCAGATTATCCGTCGCAGTATCTACTGAAGCAGTGGCTTCATCAAGAACCAATACTTTGCTTCTTTTGAGCAAGACTCGTCCCAGACACACCAATTGTCTCTGACCAACACTCCAGTTCTGTCCATTCTCGCTAACTGAAATACAAAATGCTCGTGTTCCATTCACTAGATATGTTTCAAGGATTCAAGATGGTTCTTTGTGAAAGTAGTTTATACTAACCAGTGGAATCGAGCTTTAGTTCTTTCTTCCTTACTACATCCCCGAGTTGGCACTTGTCGAGTGTCTGAAACAAGAAACCAAAAAAAATAGTGTGATAACCTTCCTTTTGTTATCTGCCGAAACACTGAAAGAAACACGAACCTCCCAGATTTGGTCATCAGTGTATTCCTCAAGAGGGTCCAAGTTACTACGAACTGTGCCTTCAAACATGGTTGGATCTTGAGGTATGATACTTAGTCTGGAACGCAAGTCGTGCAGTCCAATGGTCAAGATATTTATTCCGTCGATTATGATTTCTCCGGCTGTTGGTTCCACAATCCTAAAAAGGGTTTGAATTAAAGTGGATTTGCCACATCCTGTTCTTCCAACGATTCCAGTTTTCAGGCCTCCTGGAAAAGTGCATGTCAGTCCACGCAACACCATAGGCAAATGTGCCCCATATCTTACCTGCGTAGTATATTCATCGTACATTAGTCACAAGAACTTCCAAGTTGATAACACCATATTTTACATGTTTTTAAGGTTTAGTTTCATAGGTTTTTAGTTCCAATTTGTATAGTTTTTGGATATTTTCATGCATTTAGGTCCAACTTGAGTCTCATTGCATTTTAGATGTCCTAGGTTGTCTTTGCATTCTTTTTGGCTTGCTTGAGCCATTTTCAGGTGTTCTTGGAGTCATAGGAGTTGGAGGAGTGAAGATAGCCATCAAAAAGTTCATTTCGGAATACAAAGATGCAGGATCAGGTTGAGACGTCATAAGTTTGGCATTGGATGAAGGACTTTCCACCGATGGATTGAGCTCAAATTTTAACACGAGATATATCAATGGATTAGCTTTCATTTGGAAGTGGTTTGAGGCAATTCCAACGGTGCGATCAGAAGTTATGCCAATTTCCGTGACGACGGTCCAGTCTGGCGCGCGAAGGAACTCAGTGGAGCTCGCAGCGGTATACCGCAGCGGTCTACAGTGACCGCTGCGGGTTCATCCGTCGAAAAAAAACAGAGAATCACAGCGGTCATGCAGCGGTATGAGCTGACCGCTGTGGATCATCTGAAACTCAAAAATTCGACCCAAACTCTATTAAAAGCCAAAAAAACCTAATTTTATAAAAAAAAGAAAGTTTTCTTCTTCTAAGAGTGGGGCTCGTCCCCAACTCTCTCTTCTTGATGTTTTGGGATTGTTCTTCATACAAATGCCATTATAGAGAAGATTTCTTCACTCTATCTTTATATTATGCTTATTTGATTCTTGTTCTTCATTTCTATGTCTTTTTCTCTTGTGTTCTTCATGTTCTTGTGAGTTGACTTTTTGTTGGATTTTAGATAATGTTTGATTTGGATGGTTGATGGTTGATTGTTGATGTTTAGGCTTAGATAATCATTTGTTCTCATGTTAGGAGGGATCTTAATGCTAGAATCGAATTGACAACTCATTTCTGGAACTTAAGACATTTCTCGCCCGGAAGGTGTTCGATGAAATGTCTAGAAAACTTCTAAGCATGCAATTCAATTCTTAGCCAATGGAAATTGATGATTAAGGTGAATTGTTGACTTGTATGGACTAATGCTTAATGATTATGGATCATTTAGTTTCGAACGGAAGTTCTTGATAACTAGATGATTTTGTAAATGGATTAGTATCATGGAAGTGAACTAATCTACTTGTGTGATCCATGTCATAAGAATGAATGTGCATTGAATGTTTAGGCATCATTAGTCAATTGTCTTGATGGTTAGATAATGGTTATTTAAGATGATCTTGGATGAGTCTTTCACTTAGGTTGGTTCGTAACGCTAGATTTGTCATGATAAACCGAAACCTAGTACTACACCTTAGATTAGTTAGATTTTTGGTCTCATCCCATGCATTAGGGATAGATTCGAGTAAGCGGTGTTAGTACTAGATTAGGTATGTTCATTCGTTTCTAGATCTTAGGCATTTCACTCATGACCCGAGTTTAAATGAATTGCTTGATCCGAACCTTTTGTGAGCTATGCATATCCTAGCCAACGGAAGTTGATGTTTAGGGTGTTTAGTGAACTAATTGGAATTGTTTCTTAATGCTTGTTAATTATTTAATCACAAATGGAAATTTGTTCTTGATTAGATAATTAACAAGGTGATTAGTGCCATGGAAACGGATTAGTCATATTTGAGAATTCCATGTTCTAAGATAGTGATTAATGCTTCTAAATGATTCATTGTTTGATTGTTACCCATCTCATTGATAGCTTAGTTCATAATCCAACATTTTAGTCTTGTGTTTTGTTTTCCTTCTTGCATTTGTTTTCTTTTCCCATAAACATATAAAAACCAAAAACAATGTTTGCTCTAGCTTAAGAAGTTTCTTGCATTCTTAGTGCTTCAATCTTAACCCCATATGGATTGACATCTCAAGTACTACAATGACATGAGTACACTTGGGATAATTGACACGAAAATATCCCGTATCACAAGTCATGAGGACGAAAGAAGAAGGACAGAGCTCAGTCACCTGCAGATTACAAATAGTAATCTCTCCACAAAAAGGCCATGACTTCTCAGGCCGAGTTGATTCAATCACGAGAGACGGTTCACTGGGGATGTCTATGTATTGAAGCATTCTCTCCACAGATATCATTTTATTCTCAAGGTCGCAAAGTGTCCATATTAGTGTGGCTTGTAGGCTATTTAGACTGAGTGCATATGTAACGGCTAATCCTGCAAAACCTTTAAGAAGCAGAATACAGAGAAAGACAGGGAAATTTTAGTAGTGAATGGAAACAAAGAAAAACTGACAAGAGGGCGGTAACTTTACCTGGATTAATGACTCCTTCGGGGATAGAAACTAAGATAACAAGTGAAAGCGCAAATGCAGTAGTAGATAAGAGATCAAGGCGGAAGCAGAGCCACTCCATTGCAGAAATGGAATGGAACCTCAGTCGAGAATAACAATCGTTAAGTCTCATGATCTCACTGCGGAATCTCGGTTCTTGATCAAAGCTCCTGATAGTTGCTATCCCTGAAAGTGTTTCTGAAAAATGCTGTACCAAAGGCGATCTGCTTATTCCAGCTAATCTTGCGAGTTCCCGAGCCGCAGATATGTAATATTGCTGCATACATATGTTAATTAATATCAAAACTTAGGTGAGACACTCGAGAAAGTCAGTATGAGTCGTATCAATGATCACATTAAGTTCCTTTCATTATATTATCTTGATTCCATGAGCCACAAGTCAAAGTATGAAGCTAAGCCTTGATCTAAGTTTGTCAATGTTATGAAGAATACCCGATACCAAGTGCATGCAGCGATGACAGGGATGAAGACAATAAGGACCTGCCAAGCAACCTGTCCCATCACTCCGATAACCCCCAAAATGTTTACAGCAGTAATAGCAACAGTTGAAAATTGACTTGGTAATCTCAAATCCACGGCACTTTGATCTGTAGAAGCCTAAATCAGGATTGAAACCACAGTAATCAGGAAAGGAGTTCGCAGGATCCGTATTCGCTATTGTCATTACATATTGAGTAAGCATAGACAGTTCTTACTCTATTCAAAATTCGCCCGATTGGGGTTGCATCAAAGAATGACATGGAGGCACGGAAAATGCGGAGATGCATTAGATTGAAGAGTTCAGTAGCTATCTTGAAACCAGTCATCGCAGCCAGCATTGCTCTGACGAGTATGCAGAAGGAGCTCGCAGTGGCTAGAACTACATAGACTAGAATCAATGTAGAGCCACTAACCGGAGGTTTCACATCCTTAGAAACCGGAGTTACCCAAGCCATCCAATAGGTGCTCCCAATGTTTAGAAGCTGAAAGAGAATCTGTACGAGCAATATAATAGGCACAAGTGCTCCTCCATACGCCAGTGCCATATACTTTTGGTATACAGTGAACCCAACTTTGCCTTTCTCCCTCTCTTCTTCTTGAACTAGTTGTCCTTTCGGGGTAGCCAAATCTTCCTCTTGTTTTTCGTCATCATTGGACACTTTGTTTTCTTTGCTTGTAGTTGATTGTTCTGAAGCAGATCCATTTTCAAATGAATCAACTGCTGCTAAGGCATAAGTCTGAGCTCCTACAAGTTCCATGAAATCGGTTCCTGAATCAAGAATTTCATTGTATTTTCCCGCTTGTGTGATCTTCCCATCTTTCATGACCTACCAAAATGATGATATGATATCATAAATATGTGGTTAGGTAATGCATTGGAAAGTTGGTAGAGCGAACAAGTCCCAAACCAGTATAAGATCAGCTTCAGGCAGAAATTCAAGTTGATGAGTGACGTATATTACTGTCTTGTTTCTCAGAAGCCCCTGCAGGACTTCCTGTTACAGAGAACGATAAGCGTAGAGTGTCACGATGTGTAGCACAAGATAGCGTAAAGTAGATGATAAGAGCATAAGGCTATGCTCAAGTCAGAAAGAACAGAAAACGATTTTTACCTTGAAGAGATGTGATCCAGTATGAGCATCTACTGCACTAAAAGGGTCATCGAACAGATAGATATCTGCGTCTTGGTATAAAGCACGTGCAATCTGTATCCGTTGCTTCTGTCCACCACTTAGATTGATACCTCTTTCCCCAATAACCGTCTGATCACGGAACGGAAGTACCTCCAAGTCCTTATTCAAAGAACACGCTTCAAGCACCATTTTGTACCAGTCTCTTTGCATTGGCTTACCAAACAGAATGTTCTCTTCGACCTTGCCACTCTGGATCCAAGGCGACTGTGCAATGTATGCCTTTCGTCCACAAACCTTAAGATTTCCAGATATTTTGGGAACTTCACCAAGTATGGATGAGAGTAAGCTTGATTTCCCTGAACCAACGGTGCCACATATAGCGATGTTCATCCCATGAGGGATTTTACAACTTATGTCTCTCAGCGTCGGGATAGGAGAAGATTCATCCCAAGAGAAAGCACCATTGCTGACTTCGACATCCATTTTTAAACTTCCACTAGGAAGTCTCTCCACAACAAGTTGCTGCAAATCATCAAGACAAAGAAAAGATGCAATCCTGTCAAGTGATACCTTTGTCTGAACAATCATCGAGATTGTGTCAGGAAGTTTGTAGATTGGATTTTGTAGAATTTGGAAAGTTGCAAGAGCCGCTAGTATCTTTCCCGATTCAAGAGGGATCTTCAGAAGCATACAAGCACCAAAAGCTGTTGCCGACACGAAAGATGGTGCAGCCCACAGAACAGAGCTGATAGCCGCCGAGTTATACACGAATTTCTTAAGCCAGCTTGCTTCAATGCGTCTAAGGTCAAGAATCTTAAAAAGGAACTTCATCTCCCAACCCTGAAGTTTAAGGATCCTCATGTTCAGTAAGACCTCCGATGTTTTCTTCATCCTGTTATCTTTAGACTCCATTAAATTTCCTTGAAACTTCTCTTCCAACTTTGCCAAGGGAACATTTCCCAGCATAACTAAAAAGGTTGCAGCAAAAGCTGCAATTGATCCTAGCCCAAGGCTTCTGTACAAGATCACCAAGGCTAAACTGATTTGTAAGACAAGAATCCATGGATCATGCATATACCAACTAAAAGCACTGATTCTCTCAGCATCAACTGTCATGAGATTTATGATCTCGCCACTAGTGTGTCCTCCTTGCATCGAGTGACAGGGAAGGGTCAAGCCCTTTTCGTAGATCATCGAAACCAGGACCGATCTCATGCCAATCCCAGCTTTTTGCAACCTGAAGAACCAATTCCTCCGCGCTTGGCATTCCACAAGCTTAGCAACAAAGAAAGTTGTCACTAAAACAAACCCTTCGTTTGAATATTGTCTGTCACCATTCAAGTACTGGACGAAAGTATCCATGAGATACGGTGCAACATAGCAAGATATCGTGTAGACAAAAGCAAACAGAGTTGACAAGACAATATCTCGCCACACTGAAAAGAAGAGTGCCTGAATATTGTCTGTCACCATTCAAGTACTGGACGAAAGTATCCATGAGATACGGTGCAACATAGCAAGATATCGTGTAGACAAAAGCAAACAGAGTTGACAAGACAATATCTCGCCACACTGAAAAGAAGAGTGCCTTAATAAGCTTAAACGTGGTGATCCTTCTTTCACCATCGTCCCAATCAAGCTTACTCCTAAATATCCAAAATAGTTTCTCAGCTCTGTCACTACTGTCAACTTGAGGAACATCCTTGCTGTCAATGATTTTCTCATTTCCCAAGGCAATCAAAGGAGTCATCCAAGAGAAACTCACATGGCTTAGAAACCCAGCGTTAGAAAAAGGTGTAACGACCTCATCATCCCCTTCGGCCTTATCCGACTGCACACTAGTAGCCCCGCTAGATTCAGCTCCATTCAAGAGGGGTTCTTCGAGTAGGTTGATCCTTTCACCTTCCACTTGCTTCTGCAGACACGAATAACAGAGAAACAACCCCACGCTAACGGCCACTACATCAGACAATAAAAGGTGAACAGACTCAATTTTTTGCTTTTTGTATACAGCAATGTCTACCAAAAGACGGTAGCAAGAAACCATGAAATAAAAAAACCACCAGACTCTAAGCAAAAAAGGAAACTTTTGATCCTGAGAATCGCTGGAAAGACCACGCAGGTAGAAAGAGATGGCACCCCAAGAAAGGGCTGCAAACAGAAGATCTAAGAGATTCATCAGTTCGCTGAGATCCCAACCATTTGTATGCAATTGGAAGCAACTTAACAGCAACAACACAGAATACAAGGCAGACAAAGTCTCACAGCATATAACTACCAGTTTATTGTACGTTAAAGACACATTCTTAACCCTCTCATTCGTGAAACCATTACTATTTTCACCAGCCACCCCTTTTTTGTAAACCCAGGAACCAAACATAATTAGCAACAAAAGCAGATTCAAGAAAATGGAGAACATTGGAAAGTAGATGGACTCAAGGAGGAGAAAGCTGATAGAATTGGCCATTGCATAAATCTGTTTCATACTTTCATTTGGCAATGGATACGACAAAAAATGTTTAAGTCTCTCACGATGGACCATATATAGACAATCTCATTCAATTGTGAATAAAAATATAATTCCTTGACGCCTCAACGTCTACTCATGAGCTTTTTTTAATTCTTAAACCATCGTTCGCGGAAATTCTTGAGTAAGTATTCTATATAAAAAACAAAATGTGAAACTTCTCTGAAACGCACTAAGACGACCAAGACCTCTGATCTCATGGAAAATATCGACCCTATCTAAACCCCAGTAGGAAATCGCGAGGACCTGGCTCTGTGGTTGAGTTACCGCTTTTTCTACAACAAGTTTTAACAGATGAACACTTACAGAAGAATATGTAGGTTGTAATTGATTGTACCAAGCATTCCTGGATCCTGAGTGGTCTTGTTGCCAGTCTCCTAAATAGCTGTAGTAAGCAAAACAAAACTAAAGAGGATGATGAATTTTACGTTTATTGCCAACAGTTTGATCACAGAACCCATGGTTTTACCAGATAACACTTACATACTAGACATATCTAAAGTCCCTGCTAATCAGAAACCAACCACAGGAAACTCCACTACACATCGTTTAGAGTTTCCGAGTTTACTTCAAATCCCATCTTAATGAGACTATCTTATAGAGACAAATTATAGAAACAGCCATCGCATTTCATATGTTCTACAGCTTCGATAACAGGAGAAGCCGATGAGAAGCAATAAACAACAACAAAAAACAAAGACTTTTTCAAATTACATAATCCGACCACTCGGATATATGCGATGTCTGGTCCATGGTCAGACCAGGAATCTTGTCGTGCTTTTTCGGATTATCTTTGCCACCAAGCAATCTCGCCGGATTTCCCACAGCCGTCGTACGCGGCGGCACATCCTTGAGCACCACCGACCCGGCGCCGATCTTGGCTCCCTCTCCAATCGTGATATTCCCCAAAATACACGTCCCAGCTCCAATCAAGACCCCATCGCCGATCTTCGGATGCCTGTCTCCACACTGTTTCCCCGTTCCTCCGAGCGTTACGTTGTGAAGAATGGAAACGTTGTTCCCCACCACCGCCGTCTCGCCAATGACGATGGCGGTAGCGTGGTCGAGCAAAATCCCGGTTCCGATTTTGGCTCCCGGGTGAAAATCAACGGCGAAGGCCTCAGATACTCTGTTCTGGATCAACAAAGCCAGGATTTTCCGGTTCTGCGTCCAGAGCTCGTGAGCAATTCGATGCGCTTGGCAGGCGAGGAAGCCCTTAAAGTGTAGGAAACAATGGACGTAGCTTATGCAAGCTGGGTCCCTTTCCTTGACCGCTAACAGATCTTGCTTCACGGATTCAACAATTTCCGGGTGTTCTTCGAGAACGCCGGAGAACAAATCGAACAGCGTGTTGCTGGGAAGGTTCAAATTGCTGAGTTTAACCGATAGAGTATTAGCCAACGCCGCCTCCAACGAGCGCTGGGAGACAATCGAGGCGTGATAATAGCCGGAAACAATAGGTTCTCTCTCGATATCGGATTTGGCTTCTTGGCGAATTTTGGCCCAGACATCGTCGATTTCGGCGTCTCGATCGAGATCGAGATCTTCGACAAGGGGGCGGGTGTGGAGGGTTTTGGTCTGAGTCCCGTTGATCGGAGCTCGCGAAACTCGATCCGGATAAGCGGAGCGGTAGTAATTCATGTAACGGAAACCGGATTCATCGTCGTGAGACCTGCTAGAATCGCGAGGAGAAATCTGAGGTTTGCCGGTTCTGCACGTGTCGATGCACGCCGCCATTGGAGGAGGAGATGAGGAATCTTTGGTTGCAGAGAAAACAAATGAAGGGAGGAAAGAGGAAGAGTAGAGAAGATGGTTGTGTGGAGAAGATGAACGGAGCATATATAGGGAGAATGAGAAGTGGCGGCGACTTGTGACCGGGAACATTGGAACTTTTCTCGGGAAAACTCTTATATTTTTCTTTAATATCGAACCAAAACGAAAGGATGTAAACAATTTATATTTTGGACCTCTCTCCCCAGATTTGTTTCCTTTTATTATTCAATTTTCTTTCCTCACAAATATGTTTTTACTACTCTACACAGTCTACTACACTGGCCAAGGTGGCAACAAGTTATATTTATTACAACTTTTTTACTTTTCTTGCTCCTGGATTTAAAAGTGTGTAAACGTCATGGCAAATTTTCCATTTTTTCTTCTGCTATTAAATCTATCAAAATTCAAGAATATATATGTCGACATAATATATAACATGGTCAGAGATGTTATTTTCTGTGACGCCTAGTTTTTGTTTACATCACATGTTGCTAGATTATATTTGAACCAACCTTAGTACGTTCAAAATACAAATAAAAAACAAAGAGGTTGGGATAGTTCTCATTTGGTGTTAGTTTCGGTTTTGTTGGTCCAGACCGGGAATCGAATCCCCCGGATACGAAATTATCACACTAACTCTTGGCCAAGTAGGGTATCATAAGTGGGTTGTGTCACTTCCGCTCAAAAAACTAGTCTGTATCTGTTAAGAGCATGGGATTACATCCAAATTTAATCCAAAAAAAAATTTATATATATATATATACAAATAAGAAGAGAAGTTAATTTATAAAAAGAAAAGAAAAAAAAGTGACGTATGTAATGACATTACTTAGTTTGTCTATAGATCCGTGAAGGCATCGTCCTCTTCAAGCCAATGTCACCTGAATTTAATCATCTCTTTTTGACTTTGAAATGACGGTTGTAATTTTATTTTGAAAAATTGATTTCCAGCTACACGAAGTATACCATAATACATGGATATACATATGAAGTAAAATAATGTTCTAAAAACCACATCAATAATTGATATAGCATAACTAGCTACACGAAGTAACGATAATGCATGGCTATACATCCAAAGTAACGATAATGTATGGTTACTTATTCAAAGTAAAACAATGTTCTAAAAACTACATCAACAATTGATATAGCATAGTCAGCTACACGATAACCATACGAACAAACATGAGTCATATGTGTAACACCATAACCATATATTTCCGGTAAATCATTCATCGAGCTCAATCGTTGACTCGAATTTTAAACAATAAAACCCACCCAAATTTAATCCGACCCGACTTAATCCGACATGAATATTACCACCCGTGCTACGCACGGACACACACACATATATATATATATATATATTTGATAAAATTAAGAAAATATTTACGAGGAACAATTATAAAAGTAAATAAAGTAGGTCAATCACATTTTCTCATATTCTTTGAAGACAACAAACATGGGCCTAAGAAGCTCGGATGGTAGGGAAATGCGTGAATGATCCCATGTCTAGATATTATTTTTCTTTGGTTTCAGATCAATATATATCTTGATTTTGTTGTTTTTAAACAATTATACCAAATTTGTACCTTCTCTCATAAATAAATTTGTGGAAACAAGTATAGTCTGAAGAAAACTAACAATATTACGAGAAAGAAAATGAAGTATACATAGCGAGGGATGATTGAAAAACAAAATTTCTTCATTATGTAGTGTATATAATATGTGTCTAATCGTTCATTTTTTATGTTGTGTTTTCAGTTATATTTTGCTGGTTTTAAATAGTCAATTCAATTTAACTAAATTTGATTTAATAAATCAAGGAGTTTCAGTTAATATTTTTTTAATTTTATATAAAATATATATATATATATTGTGTCCGTGCGTAGCACGGGTGGTAATATTCGGGTCGGATTAAGTCAAGTCGGGTTAAATTTGTGTGGGTTTTATTGTTTAAAATTCGAGTCAACGCCGGTTATGGTGTTACATGAATGGTTTACCGGAAATATATGGTTATGGTGTTACACATATGACTCATGTTTGTTCGGATGGTTATCGTGTAGCTAGCTATGCTATATCAATTGTTGATGTAGTTTTTAGAACATTGTTTTACTTTGGATGTGTAGCCATGCATTATCGTTACTTTGGATGTGTAGCCATGCATTATCGTTACTTCGTGTAGCTGGCTATGCTATATCAATTGTTGATGTAGTTTTTAGAACATTACTTCGGATGTGTAGTCATGCATTATGATATACTTCGTGTAGCTGAAAATCAATTTTCCTTTTAGTTTTTGGTATTTTATGCGAATAACTAAAAACTAAAATTATTTGTAATCGTTTATCAAAAATCAAAAATTGTTAATAAATTTAAGATGTTTATAAATAAAAAAAATGACATTCGCTAATTATTGTTGGAACAATTTTTTTTAGAGCTTGTGGGCTTTATTAAAAATGTGTAAGTGTGAATTGAAATTGGCTATTGGACTCATGACTAAACTTGTCAAATAAAACTAAACTTGGTGATCAAGGCTAAGCTTGATAAGCAAGGCTAAACTTGCCAAACAAGGCTAAACTTGCTAAGCAAGGTGCTTGCTAAGCAAGTTGTGGAATTAAACCTCCTCTCTTCTCCTATATATAGGATCGTCTCTCTTGAGAGAAAAATATCCGATCACACACAGAAAACACACTTGCAAAAGAAAAAGTTCCTTCAATTCTCTACTGCTAAGAGTAAGTCTTTTATTTCGAGAGTATCGTAGTATTAAGTTCAACAGATCCGTTATCGAGTGTTCGCGATAACGGTTTCAATGGTTGTATCATGGGACTCATGAATCGAATATTATACCGTCGCACTACGGGAGATTATTTGAGTTAAGGAAAGAGAGTTCTCTCGCCTCCATTGTTTCATTTAATTTCGTCGTTTTTAAACTCGTTTTTCCTTAATGTTTATTTATATATTCGTGATTAAATCGCTATCCTGTTATTGTGCGAATTTTTGGTCCTACAATTATATGTTAAACAAATATATTAGCCTTTTAGACTAACTAAATTATATCCAACTGAGATTATGTAAAAATAATAATTATGTTTAGAATCAAATGTTTGTTAGTTGGTTTATGAAAAATATATTGATCTAGTAACTGCCATCACAAACAAGTAACAACAAGGGGAGAAACACAACGGTATTTTTTTAGAAAATGGTAGTAAAATACGCAAAGCTATTAAAAGGCACATCAATGAGGACCCCTCCAATTATTTTCCGACAATAATGAGTCTCAAAATACTTTGATAAATCCAAAAGACAAAAAAAAATGGAGCTTATGTTTTTTTTGCCTTAAGAGTATGTATATTTTGCTTCCTTTCAATTTCAGCCATTCAAACGATCGTCTTTTCGAGTGTTGAAAACACACAACCCTGTTTATTTGATGCTTCTATCACCTTTCTCTTTCGCTTTCTTCTTTCTCTGCAATTTCCTTTTCTTTTTTTTTTTCGATTTATAGTTTTTTTGTTTCTTCAACTGCGAAGACAAATTTTGTAATCTAAAACACCTTTAAATTTCGCTTTTCCGCTTTATTAAGACAATCCTCAAAATCCTGATGAAAAATTTGGTGAATTCTGGTAAGAATCCGGCAAAATCTTGTTATAAAGATCAATATCTTGTACATATACATTGATGTAACAAGTTACATGATACAATAACATGTTAATAGTTATTATATCGTGTAAATATATAGGTTTACCTCTAACTTTTTGTAAAATAGTTGTTATCGGTTAATTTTCATGTATTTTTCGTCGGAACGTCAACTTTTTTCTAGGTGAGATGATTTCGTAACAAGTTATATTTTATTGTAACACATTAAATTATGTATTGTACCTCTAACATTTTTGTTAACACACTAACTTGATTATTGTCTGTTTAACTTACATGTTCTTAGCAGGAACATGGGTCGACGATCTAAATTATTGTGTAGTCAAAAGGAAAATTTCCATAAAAATACCCCAATTTTATTCCGATAAACTTTTTAATACATGAACTATTTTTGTACCCCGTAAAATACCTAAACTATTTGTTTTACCCATTTTGAATATCCAACTACAAACCGTGTCCTCATTTTACAACCCGACATTAACAGATGTATACGAACATATACACGGTTTGATACAGTGTTTATATTTAATAATAAAATATTAATACAAAAATAAAAAAATTACATTCAATTTTCAAAAAATCAAAAAAAAATCGAAAAAAATCCTAAAAAATCGAAACAAATTCCAAAAAATAGAAAGTTAAGAAAAAAGAATTTTAAATTTTAAATAAAAATATATTATATTTTAGCTTTTGAATTTTTGAACTAAAATTTTAAAAAAACTCAAAAAATACCAAAACCCAAACAAATTTTCAAAAATTTATAAAAATTCAAAAATCCATGAATAACATCACACTTAAAAAAACTTTAATAAATATTATTGGTATTCGTTAGACTTTATCAAATAATCACATTTTGCCGGATACATCACAGTTAAACTTCCGGAAAACAACATCAAAGTGGAGAGTCTAACATTTTCTTTTATATATATATACTAGGTGTTTTGTCCGCACCAGAGATTTCATAAAATAATCATATTAGTTAGATTATTAAATTTGTTATCGATAATAATCCGAACACAAATAAACAACAATGTAAAACATATGATCAACCAAAAATAATAATAACCAATAATATTTATATGTAGAAACTAACGAAGACCAATAATATTTATTTTCGGAAGACTCCATATATATCAAGGTTAGACTCTCCACTTTGATTATTTGATGAAGCCTAACGAAGACCAATAATATTTATTAGACTCTACACTTTGGTGCTGTTTTCCGGAAGTCTAACTGTGATGTGTCCGGCATAACGTGATTATTTGATGAAGTCAAACGAAGAATAATAATATTTATTAAGTTTTTTTTTTAACTGTGATGTGTTATTCGTGGATTTTTGGGGATTTTTTGAAAATTAAATGTAATTTATTTATTAATAATTTATTATTAAATATAAATATTGTATCAAACCGTGTATATGTCTGTATACATTTGTTAACGTCGGGTTGTAAAATGAGCACACGGTTCGTAGTTAGATATTTAAAATGGGCAAAATAAATAGTTTGAATATTTTACTGGGTACAAAAATAGTTCAGATATTAAAAAATTTATCGGAATAAAGTTGAAGTATTTTTATGGAATTTTCCCGTAGTCAAAATGAACTAAACTTTAACCATATTTTTGATGCAAATATGATTTGACTAGCTAGCAAATGTTATTATAGAATAAATCTCGTAAAATGTGATTTCAATTCTCCCTTAGTTTAGTGGTTGATTTAAAAGTTAATTAATGTTTATACATCAGGAGATGGATCTCAATTCCTAAAATATGCAATTTTTGCAAGTTAAAGAAAACAAACTTAAAAATTAAAAATCTTCAGCGTGGTGCAAAAAAAATCGTTCGATGTGGTTCCAGCAGGGGCGGCGATAAACACGTGCAACAGGAGCAAATGTCAGGGCCCCCGAAAAAAGAAAAAAAAATTTGAACCAATTTTTTTTTGTTGACGGCCCCCAAAACAAAATTCTAAACAAGGTCCTCAAATTTTTTCCCCCCATTTTTTTTTTTTGCCGTGGGCCCTGGTATTTGTTGAGCCGTCCCTGGGTTCCAGTATGCGTGGATTATTGTAGAACGAATAAATCGTGAATAGAAAAATTATTTTTGTAATTTTTTTCCTAATTTATAATAAAAAAATTCAGACAGCAAAAAAAATATATATAGAAAATTATCGAAGCAGGTATTGTGTTGATTTCAATAATACTGTTTCAAAAAATAATATATACTTTTATTCGACCATCTTTTTAAAAAAATCTACAATAAACAAAAAATAGACGGTCCGTGTTGGTATATCGTGGGAATATGCCTCAACTTTGGCGACTATTATAAACAGGCCCATCATTGTCTCATCCACTAAATTATAATAATTTCAATTCTGGCGACCATTCTTTTTCTTTTGGTCCTACAGTGACATGAATCACTTACTAAAACAAAATTATAGTATCATTTATGATAAAAATAGGCATATATTTGTATGTATGTGGGAAACAATAGTTAAATATGGGTCAGGTGAATATTTATGCTTAATGACAAATTAGCAAGGCACTGAAAACCTTAATAAGTTTGTGGATAAACTTGCAGATTAGTCATAACAATGAAGTTGCTTTCACGTTTCCAACTTCCTGATTTTTTAAAACTCAAGTTGTATAGTATTTTTTCTCGTTTCTATTCATACTTAATATTCAAATAAAGATTCCACTAAAATACAAATAGAAAATTACTTAATTATGATTGACAGCAAAACAATTAGTAAACACACACACACAAAAAGATTCCTTTGAACTTGCGGATTTGTTCATCAACTAAGAATAAGGATGACTAAAGATTGCAACTTTGCTAGGACCAGAGAATACACTTACATTTTCATTACAGAGGCTCTCAAAAGGATGATACAGGGCTTACCAGTTCTAAGCAATGTGGTTGATCTGAAACAGTCTGTTCATGCAATGCAAGTGCACATCACCTATGAGGAAGAAAAACTCTGGTCAAGACTCAAGAACAAGTATCAAGATCCACAAGATTGAGTTGGAGGCAATGTGCAGAATTTCAATCAGGAGGATTAAGAAAGGAAGCAGTTTCACTAACTAGATACGTCAGTTTGAGATCTATTCAGAATACAGGAAGAGGAAAGAGCTTTTATTTTTACCATTGTTGTTGTTACGCTTGTTCTTCAGAGCTTCACCTCCACGTCAACACCAGCAGGAAGATCAAGTTGCATCAATGAATCAATGGTTTGAGCAGTCGGGTAGAGAATATCAATCATCCGCTGGTGTGTACGGATTTCAAAGTGGAACCTAGCATCCTTGTGAACGTGCGGAGACTTGAGAACACAGTAGATACGCTTCTTGGTGGGCAATGGAACAGGGCCCATCGTCTTTGCGTTTGTATTTCTTGCAGCGTCAAGTATCTGCTTGCATGAATCCTCAATAAGAGGCACCCAGTATGATCTAAGCTTGATCCTAATCTTTTGCTTTGGCGCCATCTGCTTAGAAGGAAACAAATCAACTTCACCAAAAACAATGAAACTCCACAAAATCTCCAGAAACAAAACTCTGGTGTGGCAAACATTTCAATCTCAGTAAGAATACACAAGAACATTACCATCTAAATAAGATAATTTCTTATCCTGTATATACTTTGATTGAAGATGATAGTGGTCAGAAAATCTATCTACTTAAAAAGGCTTATCTTAATCAACGGGATTATTAGTACACATATGAGACTTTCCAGTGATGTAAAAATCAAACCAAAAAACTCAATGGACAAAGAACAGCAACTTTGAACAAATCGTTGGAAAAATCTGTCTAGTAGTGAGCTCTAACGGCAATGGAATGTACCTTATCCGCGTCTACACTGATCGAGGAAGAGCTCGAAACCTGTATCACACAGAGACCAAAAAAAAGAGGAGTATGTAACCAGAACAAACACAAAAGGAGCAAATAAATCTAGCAGATACGGTAGAAAAATGGATATCATATGCTAATGATTCTGAAAAACAGGTGTTCCCTAAACTTCCGCATTGTCTTTGCAAATAATCGAAGAATCCGAGAAAGACAGAAAGTGTACCTCGGAGGCGGGTTCATCGATAGTTTCGGGAGCTGAATCTGGGGTTTCGGGAGCCGCGAAGACCTTCGTAAACGAGATGGAGGGTTTCTTAAGGACGCATGAACTAATGCCGCCATGAGTAAAAGATGGAAGCAGAGAGACTTTCTGTCTGTTAGGAGAAGCCGAAGAGGTTGGAATGACGAACGAGGGCAAAAGGAACGAAGATACACTAGAGACCGCCATGGAATCTCCAAACAAAGAATCGATTTCTCTTCTTCTTCTTCTTCCTCTTAACGCTCGAAGGATGTAGTTTCCTCTTCCGCAGCTTCGTTTCGAGGGTTATCCCATTATCCAAAACCTTTTTCTGTCTTTTTTAGTGAGAGAAGTATTTATTTAGAGCCCACTTAATAAAATAAAAAGGCCCACTCTTATAAATACCAATTTGGCCCAATTGATTAAATTATTAAACGGTTTATTCACACCGAATACTCGTTCGTATATACGGTCCATTCTCTTTCGGTATATATATATTATTATTTTATTTTTTAAATATCTTTCGGTATTTTCCTTCACGTGGATTCTATATCTTTAGAAGATTCTTTGTTTTCCAAACATATCTTTGAAAATTCAACTCGCAAAACTTCGTGAAACAGATGGAGAAAAAATGAGAATTATAATAGCTACTTGACAAACAAAAAACCATATTATACGCAATGATTGTGGAAAAATGGAACGTGACAGTGAAATCGTGGATATACATTCGATAAAAATAATATTAAGCCAAAAAAATCAATATATTAATATAAATACAAAAGACAATAAAGACCGGAGGAAAATCAATATATTAATATAAATTCAAAATTAATTAACAATAAATGGATTGATTCATAAACTTTATATATTTGTTAAGAAATGTTCCAATTTTTAATATGAGATATTTTAACTGGGACAACACACAATTATCTTAGAAATATCACAACAAGACGGATCTTTTATACGCACTATTTAAAATGTGTGAAAATTATTTTTATGAGAAATGTTTGTTGAGCCAATATGTCTCTGATACTATATTAAAAATTATGAGTTTTCAATTCAAAATCAATTGATAATAAGTGAACTGGTTCATAAACCTTAAAAAATGTTACAACTTTCAATGTATATATGATATTTTAACATTCTAATAGGGATATTCTAATTATGACCTTTTATGCTTATGGATATGGATTTTCGGAGGTGTGTGATTAGTTGATTACACTTAGTTATTCGAATATCTTGTATATATGACTACATATCTCATCGATTTGAAGAGTACGTAGATCTTCGTAGTTTTGATCTGTCCAATCGTGACTTAGATTTCAATCACCTACAGTGTTTTTGACTTGAATGCAAATTTTTAACCTGTAATATAATATGTATGTACGGAGATACAATACAAATTTAAGCCTAACAAAGGAAATAAACCAAAAAAGGAAAAAAACAACTTAAAGACTATTGTAATACCGATCATCCCTTGAAGCCGCTTCTATTATATTCTGTTTAAATTTGTGTTAAACATTATCATATCTATATTCATTACTTACGATTATTATTTTTTATTAATATTACACACAAATTTACATATAATTTGGTTACCACCCTAATTCAAATCTGTAGATTGCATGTTGTTGATAAAAAAAAACGCTAAAATTATATCAAAACGTATAGAAAATCAAACCAATAATATGCCAAAAAAAACAAAGATTAGTTGACAAAAAAAAAGGGAGTAGAGATTATTTTTTGATCCACATAATTGAGAAAATCACCCTTAACACGTGGCATGCAGCTTCAGAACAAAGGGGTAGTTTGGTAAAATCATCCCAAAATTTTCATTAGAGCATCTGCAATTGTGAGATAGGTGTCTCAACCAAATAATATTATTATTTTAATATAATTTAGTTTTATAATTTAGTTTTATAATTAAATTTTAAATTAAAAAATAAAATTGAACCAATCAGAGAGTGACACGTGTGTCTTAAATGAGATTCTCTCCACTCTCTCTATTCTCTTTTTATTTTTTTTTATTTTTGTTTTTAAATGAAAATGGTATTTATAGAAGTTACCAAACTTTTAATTTCTACTAGCTAGGATGGATTTGTTATGATATAACAAAATAAGTAAGCTATAAATAATTTGCAGAAAAGACCAGCGACATTGTCGTAAATCACACGCTTCTTTAAAAAAAAATTATGCACGATAAGTAAATCACAATATTTACGAAAATGTCATCCGTCGATTTTGCAAATAAAAAAAACAAATCAGGTCATTTGGTGGTATTACTCTTTATATTATGCAAGAATGAGGCTCGTCAAAAAATGCATGCAAGAAAACTCGAGAACAATGTAGTACGATTCATGAACGTATGACTATGCACAAATAAATAATACAGCCAGCACTTATGTGGTCGAGGGAATGTGTGAACAATATTCTCCTTCAAGATTTGACTTATTCTTGAAATAAAAACACATTTTATGTGGGGAGTTTCGGTCTAGGCCATAGGTCCAGACAATTTATTTGGTAATTCAGTAATATGTGATATGGTTATCTTTGGCATTAGTCGGAATGCATTCTAAATTCAGGACAGACTAAGTGGTAGCCTATTAGATCTCATGGTTTGTTGACCCGAGTCTAGTTTGAAACTCATAATATCTGTTAAATTTTGGGAAAATTCAATTTTATAACAATTCGGTGTGTTTCTACCGGGGCTGACCGGTTTGGATAGAATTTATTAAAAAAAAAAGTACATACAATACATATCATATCGATCTCTATTATTAGAGCATCATTATTGGTAGAAACCCAAATGGGTTTCTTAAGTATTATTTTAATAGAAATTTGAAATTAAGAAATTGTATTAAAAAAACTTTTGTTTTTGCTGCTTTATTGGTAGAACTTCTAATGGGGTTCTTAAAAAAAAATTAATTTTTTTTTAAATAAAATTTATTTTATTAATTAAATATAGCTACATAAAAATATTACATTTTAAACATAGATTTTGAAAAAAAACCAAAACAACATTCAATTATTAAGAATTTTTTTTTTTTTTAAGTTAAAGTTAAGAAAATGTAAAAAAAAAAGTAAAAAAAAAATGTACATATATCCATCACTATTACTACATGTTTTTAGCCGAAAGACTTCAAAAAAAAAAAGGTACATATGCATCCATCACTATAACTACATAAATTTTAGAGACTTTTAGAGACTTTAGACTCATTACAATATATATACCATATATACAATATATATACCGCATATAATCCCATCCATGATCCATTTATCCATATGCAATTAGTGGAACAATTATCAACGAATAATCGAATCTATATTAAAAAGCGGATATATATAATTTTGCTTAAAAAATCCTATAGATTCTCTCTCCTCCATTTTTTGTTTCAGTTTCCCACTATATCTTCCTATCCATCACCAGTCTCAAAATTAATAATTATACTGTGAAGCCTTGTTTAGAATCTTCTAGTCGTTTGTGTTAACTTTTTCTCAAACGGTTTAACTATATTAGAGTACGTTCTATTTTATGTGATATAATTATTATTTTTCGAGTCCTCTCGAGAGGTTAATTGGTATCTAAAACAAAAACATGTGATTTGATTAATTTAAGTTGATCAAACCCATAAACCACCAAAATATGAGCAAACCAGAAGGAAGAGTTACATGTGTATCAAACAAGGAAGGATGATACAGTTGAAGTGTTAATGATAATGAAGATTAGGTATTCGATTCATATTATATATGATTACAACTACAAATACCATGAAATGTTCCAAAACAAAAAAAAAACTACAAATACCATATATATATATATTTTTTTATTATATTAACTAAGCTTAAGAAAATGACCGAGAGCAAGCTGAATTTTTTGTAGTGGGTTTCAAACGAGACACTCCATGCGTTTTTTTAATTTGTTTAATCGTAAGACACCCTTTGAGACCCCTGCGATGCGCATGTTCTAAGAAATGAAAAATTTAGCATTTTGCTTCTTCATGTTTTATAGTCTCCAATTGAACTAAATCCATTCCCCATGTTGTTCCAGGCTGACTCCAACCAAAAACTATGCATGATTGATTATTATTTTAAGAAAATTATATATAAATAATTAGGGTTGAATGAGATCACATTTGTTATCTTTCATCAGAAAAAAACCAAATAAGTGATAAGAGAGTGAAATAATATTATTTTTTGTTTTTTTATTAAATTGTATGAAATAAACTTTATTTAAGTATATGTAGATATTCTTAGATTGTATTTAGGGTGAAACCCAAATTTTTTGAACTAAAATATGTACTTTGTATTGAAATGAATACAACCAAACTATTTACAGAAGATATCTTCCAGATTCATGGTTATCATAGCTTGAAAATGAGTTTCTTTTGGATCATACATAAATAGGCATATATGTCGCACGTCATATATTGAAGAGCTTCTCAATTACTTGTGTGCCTTATAAATCGATTTGGCATAAACTAGCACATCGAGCATTTCATGTTCTTAAGCGTTCAACAAAATCTTCTTGTTCCTGAATCAGAGCCACATCACATAATCACGCACTTACCTCCATCCGACGAACTCGTCGGCCAATACGGCGGTTCTATGTAAGCGTAACTATATAACGGTCTTGGTGGTGGCGGGGGATGAGTAAAAGACGGCGGCGATGTATGCTGTTTATATATCCCCTGTGGAGCATCCGTCTGCCGTGGCGGCTGATTCGGCATCGGGTAAGCACAGTTCCCGGCGAAAAAAAGCTGCTGCGGCGGCGTTGGAAGGAAGGTAATAGCCTGATTGACCGGAAAAGCCGCCTCCGGGGCGAGAGGTAATAAAGTCGCCTTCCAAATGTAGATTGGAGATCTTGCCGTGTTCGCCGTACTTGCCGATAACAAACATAATCATATAAGGGTTGCCTCTCGCCTTGAACTTCATCGAGTTGTCTGCTCCGACGAAATCCACAGAGTAAACTACTGCAAAATTTTTTAAAAAAGCATCAGATCTAACACTAATTCGAATCCATTAATCATCATCAACTTTGAAAGAAACAAAAAAAACACGGTACCGTTGAGACAATGCATCAATTCTGACACTTTTTGCCGGCAAAGCTCGCAGTGTCTGTTCACTTTCATGTCACAGCTCTGTAATAGTAAGTAATTAACAACATTTCTATTAAGAAACAAAAACATACAAAAATTTGACAAAATTAAATCGATTTCTGTATTCATTTCGCTAACCAGATCGACAGAGAAATCCATTGGAGCTAGTGCTATTTTTTTCTTCTTCTTTGCTTGCTTGTTTGATTCAATAGAATTTTGATGGGTAAAGAAGATATAGAGATTGTTGTTGTGTTAAGGTAAGTGTATCTGGTTTTTGATCGCACCAAGTCTTGCCTCAAATTGTAGGATATTTAGTATTCCCAAATTGTTTCTCGAGGAGGGAAATGAAAAGATCATTTGATATCTCAATAAATACTTATTGTAAGGGAAATGAATAATACCGCAAATATCATATTCCCTTGATTCTTGATATGAATTTACCAACTACGTAAATTAGGTTCATCAACAAAGTCTAAGACCACAAAGCATGTGTTGTATGATCACCATCCACCCCTGAGTCTGAACATCGATGGTAAGATTATCAACGTGTCTGCGGTAGGAATCATATTTGTTCAGGTTCAGTGGCTCATGGTCATATTACCGTTTTAGGGTGTCTTTACTTTTGTGCTATGATAAAGAACCAGACGATCATTTATTGTTCTTCTCTTGTAAGGAGAGATGAATCATTGAACTGTGGACAATTGAAACGTCTCAAATGGGGCCCATCACTGTGCCAATAGAACATGCACAACTTCTCTGTAATCCTTGACCATGAAATCCCTGCATCATCATTCAGAGCAAAACAAATAACAGAAGCAGTGGGAAGTTTAAACAAATCAACACAAGATTACTAGTCGACGACACAAGCTCAAAAGTGCAACTAGTGAAATGTGGACATACGGAACACAAGAAATGTGGTATATATATATATGCATATTCATCTTCATAATATGAAAATTAAAAACAAAACTTTATTTAAGATATAACATTTAGATAAGAAAGCGAAATTCCAAAATTATAAATTGAAAGAAAAAAAATCACAAGAGCGACCAATATAACCATGTTTCCTTGCAAGTGGAGCCATTGGTTACCAAATCTAAACGAGTGATAACAAGATAGGAGGCCACGCATTCGTCAAGACAGTTGCTAAACACTGATCAAGCACTCTCTATATCGTCCAACAAGCAGGCTTCGACCGGACTGGAAGAGGTCTTCTTCTTACCAGTGGACAAGTCTGGTAGGTGGCGAAAGTGACTCTGTAACCTGCCATTCTTCACTAGCTGCGTTGCTTTATCAATCTTGCCTTCACTTATCAAACGCTTGATCACGGGTTTGAACATGTTTGGGCGAGACAGGACCTTGTGTCTTATGGCTTCTTCGGATATCTCAACCGTTCTATCGAGATCACCTTTCTGGCAGATGAGAGGGATTAACAAACAGTAAGTCACTGAATCAGGAGTCAGGCCTTTCTCCTTCATCTCACTGTACCATTTCAAAGCCTCCTCCAGGTTGTTATCACCACGGTAACCCGTGATGAAAGCATTGTATGTATGAACATCTGGGGAGATCCCCTCGGCTTTCATAACGTCAATGAGATCAATTGCATCGGTGAACTTTTTGTTCCGAGTCAGACCTCTCACTCTTGAGTTATAGCTCCTGATGTTGGGAACAAGATTCTTGGATTTCATCAGATCCCAAATCCTATCTCCTTCAGCAGACAAATCCCTCCTATAAAACTCTTCTAGCAGTGTGTTGAAAGTGATGAGGTCAGGCTCAAGCCCGTTCTTCTCAAGCTCCTCGAAGATAGATAATATATCGTCCATTGAGCCTTTACGGCAAAGTGCCTTGATCATAGTATTATAGGTGACAAGATCTGGAGTAATACCTAACTTCTCTGGCAACTCCTTGAACGCCTTCATGGCCTCATCAACCTTCCTTGAATTAACATAAGCCGATAGGAGCGCATTGAAGGACTTGTTAGTTCGTTCACAGTTTAGCTCTGGCATTTCATCGAACAGCTTGTGCGCATGCTCCGCCATTCCTGAGTACCCATAAAGAAGCATCATACGGATAACGAAACCCTCTGACTTGATGTCTTCGAACTTCTTCTGGTGCTGGAGAACTTCGTCGATCACTGAGAACTTCTTCGCCTCCCTAAGACGGCGGATAAACGCACTGTAGAGTCCATGCACTTGACGGAAACTCTCCGACTCGCAGGCTCTCTTGAACTTGTCTACTTTCTTCGTCAATTTCGTATCTTTCGTTCCCTTGGCGTCGTTCGAGGACTTCACTACAGCGGAGGCGGAAGCAGAAGAAGCTTTGGATTCCTTAACGAACTTTCTGGATTTGGTTTGGCTTATTGGTTTTGCGGGCTTAACGGTGTCGATTGGAGATTGTTTAAAGATTCCATGGAGGCGACTGTATAGCGAGGAGCCCACCTTGCTCATAGCTTCGTTCGTTCAGCTACAAATGTGAGAGTGAGGGTTTAGGGTTTTGGACATTGAAGGGGGTCTTATGCAAGAAACTCGAAATGCGTCTTAATTTTAACAAAACAGAACAGCGTGCCGTTTTCTCTCTCTCAGCTAGAAATGTGAGAGTGAGGGTTTAGTGTTTTGGACATTGAAGAGGGTCAGATGAAGAAATAGGTTTAGGATTGCATGCCGTTTTTCAACCAGGTAAGTAAAATGAAAAGCCACACAAACACAAAAGACAAAACTACAGGTAGTTCAGTTATTCAATCACAGTTTGCATCAAGACACTAATTAAAGAGAAGAAGGAACTACTCCTCGGATGAGAGACGTAGCTTCAACTGTAAATAGTCATTCTTGTTGGCCAGTTCAACGATCTCCTCGGCTTCTTTTTGCTTGGATCCTTTCACCAGTTCATCAACTACCTCCTGCACGATGGCCTCATCGACAAGCAGACGCTTAGTGAATATCTCCTTGCATAGCTCAAAAGCGGACTCTAGATCGCCTGCCTTACACATAGCTGGAAGCAATGAGGTAAAGACATATTTCATTGGGCGAACACCCTTCTTCTGGATTTCCTTGTACCACAGTTTGGCTTCATCCACTTTTCCTTCACCTGCACATCCTCGTATCATAGCAGTGAATGTGAACACATCGGGTTTGATCCCATTAACCTTAAATTCGTCAAAGAGATTAACCATCTCTTTTGATTTCATTTCCAAGGCTAATCCTAACAACCGAGCATTGTAACTACGGATGTCTCTCGCAACATTCTTCTCTACCATTCTAGCCCATATCTCTTCTCCCTGCTCAAAGTGCCCTTTTGTATACGACTCATGTAACAGTAAGTTGTAGGTGAAATGATCAGGTTTCAGACCCTTGTTCTCAATCTCATCGATCAACGCAATAGCTTCGGGTAAGGAACCCTTTCCACACAATCCCTTGACCAAAGTATTGTAAGATGCAATATCTGGTTCGATCGAGAGTTTACCTGGCAAATCCTTGAAGATGCCTTCAACCAGATCGAACTTCTTGGAGTTCACGCACGCATTAAGCAAAGCGTTGAAAGACAACACTGACCTCTTGCAGTTTTTCTCAGGCATTTCGTCGAACACCTTCTGCGCGTTCTCAAACATACCGGCTCGTCCGTACAGGTTGATAATCCTCGCCACGAATCCTTCCTTTGACATGTTTGGGTACTTCTTCTGCTCCTCCAGGATCTCCTCGATCCACTCAAACTTCTTGGCTGCGACGAGACGGCGAACGGTTCTCTCATAGACGGCTATATTCTTCCGGAACCACTCCGCTTGGCAGGCCTTCTTGAAATTCTCCGTGATGTATTTGGGGTCGCGTTCGTCATTTACGAGGTCGATGAGGGACTGTCTTCGCTGCGAGGTTGTGGCTGCAGCAGCGGTAACGGCGGAGAAAAAGCGGCCGTTCGTGGGGCTGCTGAAACTGATGGTGCCACGAAGGAGAAGGCGAGAAAGAGACGACATCGTGTGTTTTATGTGTGTGTGCAAGGTTTTCTTTTTTTTTGGATCGGAGTGTGTTCAAGGGTTTCAGGGGAACGGCTTTAATACTTCAAATTAGGTTTGCAACATTAGAAAGAAAATGAACCGGAAGTGGTAGTTTTGTGAAACACAACTCATTGGTAAATTACTCTGTATTATTCAAATTTGAGAACTATGATAATTTTTATATTTTATCAATTAGAAAATTTGTAAGTTAGTTTCCAATTTCCCATGTACCTATCCGATCCGGAATTATGATTACTAAAAACGCTTAGTAAGAAGAGTTATACAATACGATGAGCATACTATACCTTGAGTTGGAGACTCGTATAAAGCTCAACGGAAACTTACCTCACTGCGAATCTTAGAAGGAATATAAACCTCTGACAAAAAAGACAGTGAGTGAACTGATAGTGCTTCGATCTCAAACTTCACTCCTCTTTTCAGCATCGTTTCAAGTTCCAACCTTTAGACAACCAAGTCGTTTTAATCAGAACTAATATTCCTGCTTTTGGATGAAATGTGAATACAAAAAGACATGGAAGTTTGTTTGTTGATACCTCCATTGTGGCATGTCACGCTTCAGGTAACATCTAAGCAACATTGCTTCAGTTCTTTTCTTATCTGTGAGTGATAAATTGTCCGGTCTCAAAAAAGGAAGCAGTGAAAAGGAGAAAATACAAACGATCAGGTGTTTCATCATCTTACCTTCTTCTGTCAAAGGCAAAAGACACTGTTGGGGAACACTGTATATCTCAGAGTCTGAAGGAAAAACTCCCAACCATTTCATATCTGGTGCACGTAATGACTCTATATCATAGGCCATTTGCTTTCACAAGGACACACAAGAAAAATTGTTAAAATGAAATTGGTCAAGGCCATAAGGATCACTATCAACAAAACAATGCAAGCGGTGAAATATTTCGAATTAAATCATCTCTATTCTATAACAGAATCTTACCATGGAGCCAAAACGGTATGTGGCTAGGATCTCAAAGCCATATGGATCACAGTCAACTAGACAATGCACGGGTAGTTGCAACTTCTCCATGAGGAGTCGCAAGAACCTGGAAAGAATCTATGTCATTCGCTGACATATTCGTCAATAGAGGAAAATGTCCGATAAGATAGTATTCCAAGAACCTGGGATTAAGTTATGTACCTTCTTGTTGAGACATCAGGATAGCCTCTTCCCTGCCAAAAACAATCATACCTTCGATGTGAAACCAGAAAATGGAAGGAACGGAAAGGAAATCTGGTCAAAACTGAGAGCATCAAAAACAAACAAACTGCAGTGCTTACTGTGATAACGATGCAGCGGTTCATCTTGCAAAACATGTCATTTGCTAAACGCTGGAATACTATAAACCATGGATAAAGTGACTGATCAGTTGGTAGTCATAAAGAAAGAAAAGCATCTTCTGATTGCTATGTAGACAGAGGGTTTACCTGTTTCTTTTTCCACCACCAGTATGTACTCTGCTAAGCTAACAACATCTGCAAGCAGGAAGATGACATAATTATCATTCCTAACACAAAATTGTCAGCTTAGATAAGGATATGACTTCTCTAGAGAGCATAAAGCATTGTTTAAAACGAATGGTCTAGTAGTGACAAAGGAAAATGCTGCTATCTGTGTGAGTTTTACCATAAACATCAGACCTTCCAAAGCCAATATCAGCAGGCCCAAAAAAAGAAGAAGAAGAAGATATTGTTAGTATATATGAATACCTTCAACTTCCTCTACAAGAACGGGAACCGGAAATGCCTGAAAGCGAAGTCATTTGCAGAGTTATTAACTCCTGATGCAAGCATGAAACGTGAATCTTATGTTCCAATCTTACAGTATTCAGGCTGTTTAAACAATCAAACTTCCTTCCAGCTTCCCTAAACTTTAACCAGCCCATCACCAGCCTAAAACACAAAAGAATGATGAGGTAGAACCCAAAACAAGGACATGCCTCATGATTGATAGAAGCACTGTAACTGTTATCAAGAGTACCCACCCGTTTCCAACAGAAACCTGCAAAATATCACAACGGTAATCACATCCTGATACTCAATTGGAAAATATATAATTCTTCAGAATGCAAAATTAAGGTGAAAGTATGCAAGTACTAACCACATTCAAGTTGTAGCGACTACACTGAAAAAGGATGCATATATCACCAATTGCGCGGTCTACAACAGATTGTGCTGTGGAGCAGACAGAAACAGTGTTACTGGAAGACCAAGAACACAACAAGAGCGATACAGAATCATATTCAAGCAATACTAGATGACCCTAAAATGGGGATTATCAATCAGAGGTAATTATTAACTTCCAAAATTACCTTTGAATGCTGATGGGTGAATGTAGTAGATATCTCTTTTGGAAGCATGTATGTTTTGTTGCACAAGTTGTTGGACTATCAACAATACTCTTAGCAACATATCTGAAGGTGCAAGAAATTGCATACTGTGAGACTGAACAATACAATATTACGGGACTTGTGGAATTCTCTGAAACCTGACTCACCGATTCTGTAGGTTTGGGATCCCTTCTTAAGGGTGAGGATTTCCTGACCCTTTGGTTCATCAGAGCTTCAAAAGCTGTAGATGAATATTTCAATCAGATTAAGACTTCAAATCACAGGAAACATTCGAGGGGGAAACTGAAAATCGAGATCCAAGAGAGACAAACCAATCCGCTTCTGGATTCATGCAATAGTTCCTGAATCGATTGATGGAAATTATTGGAGATCGTCCCTCAGCCAGATCTTCAAGGATCGATCGAGTAAAGTCTGCTCAAAACCGAATCGAATCATCGTAGTGAAAAACCAAGAGCCAGCGAAATCGTCGAGTAAACGATTTGATTAAGATTTCTGTTACCTTTGATCCTTTGAAGCAAATTAGTCGTTTCTGAAATTTGAAAATTTCCCTCCATCTCGTTCGTGCACAAAACTGAGAATGCAATCGGCGATAGACGAAAGAAGAGGAGAAGGGTACGAAATGCTTGCCGTTTTAAGCTTAAAACTAGAACATGCGTGCCGTGTATGTTTCCTGCCCTCGGAATGAAAAACTCTATCACGTTGTCATTTTAAAACGAGTGTGCGAACTACGCAACGTTTTTTTTTTCCGCGCTGACGTCATCAGATGCACTTATAAATTTATAAGGTGAATTAATGGATAATTTAGATTCAGTAGTTTATATGCTCGGGCACGTGAGGAACGTACCAAAATGTACGAATCTATGCTATACAATTATTTTAATATTTTTCTTCTCTGTGATAGCTAGATCACCCAAATTTTTATAGAATCTAAAAGAATACTACATTCATATTTTTAATATCTGGATAACGAATTTATGATCATAATCAGATACAATCATGTATCTAACTAAAATACACCGATGATAAGTTGATACCATTTAAACTGTCTTCTTACGTTATATTAGTTAACAAATGAAAAGGCTGTCGCGTCGGTGGTTGGATTTTATTGATAAAGAATTTTAAAAATAAAGGCACGGATTTTAAGTTCAGTCGCCATTTGAAAATATTGTTTTGAAAGTAAATCATATCAATGTAATGTAACGTATAATATAATTAAGTGAGAGGGGTGCCTAAAAACAAAACAAATACTAAAAGTCCCGCGCCTAAAAAGAAACATAGATTAAAGGAGGAATCACAAAAACAGCATAAATCAAGATTTATTCTTATTCGACGTTAACTATTACATTTAGAAAAATGGATAATTATCCACATCCACACCAATTATTATACCACCTTAAGAATTTGGGTTCGGCCTAACCCAATACTTTATGTATCTGTTATAAATATGTGATATATCTCTTATAAAATACAGAACACACGCATAAGTTAATAAGAGAAATCATTCTCTTTCTCGTCTTCTCACATTTTCATACTTCTCTTTCATATTATAATATTATATATACCATAGTTTATAACACGTTATCAGCACGATCGTTTTCCGATCCGTTCATATATCGAAAATGTGAAGTTTAATTTATGTTCAATCTTTTTACGTTTATATATTGTTTCGAGGTGATAGGCGATGCCTTCCCCGAATCGATGGTTATGAAAGGTTATGCATTCACGATCATGATCATATGGTATACTATGTCTCCTTAGATGATATGGCATGCTCTGTCCCCATGAAATTAATGTCCCGAAGACATTTATGAAAAAGTTCCAGAAGAACTGTATGAAAATATATATATCCAGAAGATATACATGATAGCGTTGCTGAAGAACTATTTCGTCCAGAAGACGAATATATTACAATAATTATTATCAGAGCGCGGCTCGGCCGCCCCATTATTAATTTATTATTTTCGCAATAATTTAAATGGATGACTTTAGTCACCATGATTTATTTATTTACTCTCAATATTATAATGGACGGCTGAGCCGCCACATATTTTTTTATCTTCTGTTTAAATGTAGATGATTCTGTCACCACAATATTGCCGTTAATTATTTGTTTGTTATGGTTATTATATAAGAAGGCTCGGTCGCCTGTATATAACCATTTTATCTGAAATTTGGTAAATTTAACTGATTAATTATCAATAATTTCATATCGATTTTTCGCCATTTCCAACGGCTATAAACGGCTATAAAAACAGCTAGTGAACATTATTTTTAATCTATAATTATACTTATCTTTCATTCATTCTTTTCACTCAAAATCTCTCATCTTCACTAAAAATCCTTTCTAAGAAAATCATTTGTTTTTACAAAGAAGAAGAAGAAGAAAAAATGGTTCATCCGCTTTTAGTTTTTGTAATAGGTTTTATACTTGTTGCTATATACGGTTTACTCGTCGGAGAACTTTCTCCCGAAGAAAATGTGATGGTTTTTATTTTGATGTTTTATGCATTTGTGTTTCTTTTAATTGCGCTATTTATTCCGGCGCCTCCTATATTTTAATTTGATATGTATTCCTTAAAATAACATTATCTTACTTAAATTTATGATTATAAGAGAGTTGAACCTAAGGTTCCAGGATTATAAGAGAGTAAGCGAATATCATTCAGCTCTGTTCGGAATCACTTCCAGGATAATGTTATATGGAGAAAAGATAAGCAATTTTGATATGATCGAGAAAACTCTCCAAACATTTCATCCTGGAAACGTAGTATTGCAGCAACAATATCGGACAAGTGGATACAAGAAGTATTCATAGTTGATGCAAGTTCTCTTGGTGGCATAACAAAATAACGAACTCGTGACGTTAAACCATCAGTCTTGTCCAACTGGATCATCTCCATTCCCAGAAGCGAATGTTGTAGCATCCAGTTACAATAATTGGCAACAACATGGACCCGGTAGAGGCCGTGGTCGTGGACGCGGTCGAGGAAATGGTCGCGGTCGTGGACGAGGATATGGACGTGGACGAGGAAGAAAGTTACATCCTTATGATTCCAATAGTGGAAGAAATAATGAAAGGTTCAATGGAAATGAAATTGGTCGCGTGAATAATAAGCAACATGAGAATCCTTGCTACAGATGCGGCATGAAAGGACATTAGTCTCGTACCTGTCGTACGCCGAAACATTTTGCCGATCTGTATCAAGAATCACAAAAGGCAAAAGGAAAAGAAGGTGAAACCAACTTCACATATGGCGAACCCGGACCTTCTTTTGATGGTATAAATGATGATATGCATCTCGATATTTCTAATTTCGTGGTTGATCCTAAAGACATCAACGAACGACAAAACGAATAAGATCTTCCTGAAGAAGAAAATATGATATGATAATTATATAGTTGTGCTTGTTAATCTTTGTGAAGAAGAATAATGTTTATATTTTTTTGTGCTTTTTGTAAAATAGTTTTATTGTAATATAAAGTTTCTATCTTGCTATGTTTATTAATATTTTTTTAATGAATATTTTAAATTCAGAATATGTCAAAATCTGAGATCCAGGATGGAGATATATGTCTGGATGACAGTGCTACAAGGTACACAATACTTAAGGATAGAAAGTATTTTTCCTCTCTTAAAATGAAAGATTCTGCCGGAAGCGTGAATACTATATCTGGTAATGCAAAAATTATTATGGGCTCCGGAAGAGTCAGTTTTTCAATGCCGAGGGGGAACGAAATTTGAATCAAATGATGCATTCCCCTAAATCTTACAGAAACTTGTTAAGTTTTAGAGATATCCGCAGAAATGGATATCACATAGAAACTATGGATAAAAACGGCATTGAATATCTTTGCATCACATCAGGTACTCCGGAGAGAAAACTTATATTAGAAGAATTACCAGTATGATCCTCCAGATTATATTCCACAAAAATAAATATGGATGAATCATATATTACGGTAAACCCGAAGTTTACAAATACATTTAAAATCTGGCGTGAATGACCTGGACATCCTGGTTCAGTCATGATGCGGAAAATTCTAATGGTCATCCGTTGAAAAACCAAAAGATTTTTCAATCGAGCGAATTTTCATGTAATGCATGTTCTCAAGGAAAACTCATAATTCGGCCATCACCAGCCAAAATTGAGAATGAATCTCCAGTATTCTTGAAATACATGATGATATATGTGGGCCTATCCACCCACCATGCAGGCCATTTAGATATTTTATGGTATTAATTAACGCATCCAGTAGATGGTTAAACGTGTGTCTATTGACAACACGAAATACGGCTTTCGCAAAATTCATTGCCCAAATAATCAGGTTGAAAGCACAATTCCTTGACTACGTTATAAAGAAAGTTAGGTTTGATAACGCTGGTGAATTCACTTCACAAGCTTTTAAAAGCTATTGTATGTCGATGGAAATCGATGTTGAGCATCCGGTCCCCCATGTACATATACAAAATGGCATGGCTGAATCTTTGATTATGCGTCTGCAACTCATTGCTAGACAATTGATATTGGGAACAAAGCTCCCAAAATCGATTCCCATTGACATACAATAGCTATTAAAAGCGTGTGAAGTGAATTCACCAGCGTTATCAAGCCTAACTTTCTTTATAACATAGTCAATGAATTGTGCTTTCAACCTGATTATTTGGGCAATGAATTTTCGAAAGCCGTATTTCGTGTTGTTAATAGACACACGTGTGACCATCTACTGGATGCGTTAATTAATACCATAAAATATCGAAATGGCCCGCATGGTTGGTGGATAGACCCACATATATCACCATGTATTCTTTCCAAGGATTCTGGAGATTCATTCTCAATTTTGGCTGGTGATGGCCGAATTATGAGTTTTCCTTGAGAACATGCATTACATGAAAATTCGCTCGATTGAAAAATCTTTTGGTTTTTCAACGGATGACCATTAGAATTTTTGACAATTTTCCGCATCATGACTGAACCAGGATGCCCTATTCGTTCATGCCAGACTTTAAATGTATTTGTAAACTTCGGGTTTACCGTAATATATGATTCAACCATATTTATTTTTGTGGAATATAATCCGGAGGATAATACTGGTAATTCTTCTAATATAAGTTTTCTCTCTGGAGTAACTGATGTGATGCAAAGATATTCAATGTCGTTTTTATCCATAGTTTCTATTTGATATCAATTTCTGCGGATATCTCTAAAACTTAACAAGTTTCTGTAAGATTTAGGGGAATGCATCATTTGATTCAAATTTCGTTCCCCTCGGCATTGAAAAACTAACTCTTCCAGATCCCATAATAATTTTTGCATTACCAGATATAGTATTTACGCTTCCGGCAGAATCTTTCATTTTAAGAGAGGAAAAATACTTTCTATCCTTAAGTATTCTGTGCGTTGTAGCACTGTCTGCCAGACATATATCTCCATCCTGGATCTCAGCTTTTGACATATTCTGAATTTAAAATATTCATTAAAAAAATATTAAAAAACATAGCAAGATAGAAGTTTTATATTACAATAAAACTATTTTACAAAAAACACAAAAAATATAAACATTATTCTTCTTCACAAAGATTAACAAGCACAACTATATAATTATCATGTCATATTTTCTTCTTCAGGAAGATCTTATTCGTTTTGTCGTTCGTTGATGTCTTTAGGATCAACCACGAAATCAAAAATATCGAGATGCATATCATCATTTATACCATCAAAAGAAGGTCCGGGTTCGCATATGTGAAGTTGGTTTCACCTTCTTTTCCTTTCGCCTTTTGTGATTCTTGATACAAATCGGCAAAAAATTTTGGCGTACGACAGGTACGGGACCAATGTCCTTTCATTCCGCATTTGTAGCAAGGATTCTCATGTTGCTTATTATTCACGCGACCAACTTCATTTCCATTGAGCCTTTTATTATTTCTTCCTCTATTGGAATCATAAGGATGGAACTTTCTTCCTTTTCCACGACCATATCCTCGTCCACGACCGCGACCATTTCCTCGACCGCGTCCACGACCACGGCCTCTACCGGATCCATGTTGTTGCCAATTATTGTAATTGGATGCTACAACATTCGCTTTTGGGAATGGAGCTGATCAGTTGGACGAGACTGATGGTTTAACGTCACGAGTTCGTTATTTTGTTCTGCCACAAAGAGAACTTGCATCAACTATGAATACTTCTCGTATCCACTTGCCCGGTATTGTTGCTGCAAGACTACGTTTCCAGGATGAAATGTTTGGAGAGTTTTCTCGATCATATCAAAATCGCTTATCTTTTCTCCACATAACATTATCCTGGAAGTGATTCCGAACAGAGCTGAATTATATTCGCTTACTCTCTTATAATCCTGGAACCTTAGTTTCAACCACTCATGTTTTACTTTCGGTAAGATCACATATTTCTGGTGATCAAACCTATCTTTGAGTGATTGCCAAAGATATGCAGGATCTTCTTTCGTGATATATTCATCTTTTAAACCATTGTGGATATGGTGGAATAAAAATATCATGGCGTTTGTCTTTTTCTCTTCAGGAGTTGTTTTTGATTTATCGATGGTATCAAGAATATCTTTTCCTTTTAAATGCATCTTTGCAACTAGTGCCCATCTCATATAATTGTTTCCAGAGATATCAAGGGCATCGATTTCGAGATTCGTTAAATTTGACATAATTACTGTAATCATAAATTAACATTTTATTAATCATAAATTTAAATAAGATAATGTTATTTTAAGGAATACATATCAAATTAAAACATAGGAGGCGCCAGAATAAATAGCGCAATTAAAAGAAACACAAATGCATAAAACATCAAAATAAAAACCATCACATTTTCTTCGGGAGAAAGTTCTCCGACGAGTAAACCGTATATAGCAACAAGTATAAAACCTATTACAAAAACTAAAAGCGGATGAACCATTTTTTTTTCTTCTTCTTCTTTGTAAAAACAAATGATTTTCTTAGAAAAGATTTTTAGTGAAGATGAGAGATTTTGAGTGAAAAGAATGAATGAAAGATAAGTATAATTATAGATTAAAAACAATGTTCACTAGCTGTTTTTATAGCCGTTGGAAATGGAGAAAAATTGATATGAAATTCTTGATAATTAATCAGTTAAATTTACCAAATTTCAGATAAAATGGTTTGAACAGGTGACCGAGCCTCCTTATATAATAACCATAACAAACAAATAATTAACGGCAATATTGTGGTTACAGAATCATCTACATTTAAACATAAGATAAAAAAATATGTGACGGCTCAGCCGTCCATTATAATATTGAGAGTAAATAAATAAATCATGGTGACTAAAGTCATCCATTTAAATTATTGCGAAAATAATACATTAATAATGAGGCGGCCGAGCCGCGCTCCGATAATAATTACTGTAATATATTCGTCTTCTGGACGAAGCAGTTCTTCAGCAACGCTATCATGTATATCTTCTGGATATATATATATATATTTTCATACAGTTCTTCTGGAACTTTTTCATAAATGTCTTCGGGACATTAATTTCATGGAGACAGAGCCTGCCATATGATCAAAGGAGACATAGTCTACCATATGATCATGGTTGTGAATGCATAGCCTTTCATAACGATTGGTTCGGGGAAGGCATCGCCATAACCTTTCATAACGATCGGTTCGGAGAAGGCATCACCTATCACCTCGAAACAATATTTAAACGTAAAAAGATTGAACATAAATAAAACCTCACATTTTCGGTATATGAACGGATCGGAGAACGATCGTGCTGATAACTTGTTATAAACTATGGTATATATATAATATTATAATATGAGAGAGAAGTATGAAAATGAGAGAAGACGAGAGAGTGAGGAGAATGGTTTCTCTTATTAACTTATGCGTATGTTATGTATTTTTACAAGGGCCATATCACATATTTATAGCAGATACATAAAGTACTGGGTTAGGCCAATCCCAAATTCCTAAGGTGGTACAATAATTGGTGTGAATGTGGATAATTATCCATTTTTCAACATCCTTCATTTCGAGGGGGAGACTACACTCTTTTTCCTTTATCATGGTTTTTATCCCATTAAATTTTTCCATGATTAAGTTTTTATCGAAACAGTACATAATACATTAACGATGATGGATAATCAAGAGGGAATGTTGAAAAATAGATGATTATCTACTATAAATATGTCATATGCCCCTTGTAAAAATACAAAACACACGCATAAATTAATAAATTAATAGGAGAAATCATTCTCCTAACTGTCTCGTCTTCCCTCATTTTTGTTAGAATTTAGAGATTTAGTGTTGGTAATTTGCGGAATTGCTTATAGATCTAGAGAGAATAAATCGAGATTATTGAGAGAGAATAGAGAGAGAGAATAAACAAAACTCTCAAGATTAATTTCTGCTGTATTCTTACAAGATAATATATAGAGAATTAAAGATAAAACCCTACAAAATATCTAGAATAACAACAAGAAGGAAAGGGGGGGGACCATTACAAAAGGGGGACCGCTGGGACCATTACAAGAGGGGGACCGCTGTCATAGAGTTAGGACCACACAGCTGACATGAGTTGGGACCACTCCAACGGTCACATTGCCTCTAGATGACCGTTGCACATATCCTCCTGTTGCACACAGACATTGCACGTTCCTGTTGCACACAGACTTTGCACACAGACTTTGCACGCCCCTGATAATGCACTAGATAGACTTGATCAATACTCCCCCTCAAGCTTAGCCAAAGAGAAACGAAGGCTAAGCTTGGGAACTCATGAAGCATCACCTCATTAAAACCTTAACATAGAAAAACCTCTTGGGATAAAAACTATGTCAAGGAAAAAGAGTATGATGTTCATGAGTTAGAGGACATGAGATCAAGGGCGAGTAAGGTCCACAAGCCCTAGTTTGCCAAAGATATTGTTGCAAACCTTGAGACTTGTGGCCTTGGTGAAGATATCCGCCAACTGATCTTCACTTCTTGTGTAGCACGGAATTGTTGTTCCATCTTCAATCTTCTCACGAACCTTGTGGCAATCGATCTCAACGTGCTTTGTCCTCTCATGAAAAACTGAGTTGTTTGCGATGTGTATCGCTGATTGATTATCACAATGCATGACGATAGGACCTGATTGCTCTATGCCAAAATCTTTTAGAAGAGCCTTCAGCCAAGTTAACTCATTTGTAAGCTTCCTCATGGCTCTATACTCGGATTCAGCACTAGAACAAGACACCACTTTCTGCTTCTTTGTCTTCCAAGTTACCAAGTTGCCTCCAATGAAAGTGCAATAACCAGTAGTAGATTTTCTATCTATTCTATCTCCAGCCCAATCAGCATCACAATAGCCTACAATCTCTGTGCTTTCATTCTTACCCATCCAAATGCCTTGACCAGGACTGCCTTTGAGATACCTCAATATTCGTTCCACCATACTCCAATGATACACTGTTGGGGCTGCCATATGTTGGCTTACTTGATTCACAGCAAAGCACAAGTCAGGTCTGGTGAGAGTAAGGTAAATTAGCTTCCCCACAACTCTTCTATACAACGCATCATCTTTGAAAACCTCATCTGTCTTCTCCCCCTTTCGATTGACCTTGTAGCCATCTTCAAGTGGAGTCTTGGCTGGTTTTGCTCCAAGCTTACCAGTCTCACTCAGCATATCAAGTGTATACTTTCTTTGTGACAAGAAGAGCCCATCTGGTGATCTGCATACTTCTATACCAAGAAAGTATTTCATTTCCCCAAGATCCTTGATATCAAAGGTAGAGTTGAGAAAGGTCTTGGTCTGTTGAATGCCCTCCTTGTTATCTCCTGAAATGATGAGATCATCCACATATACCAGTACCACAACAATTCCTTGTGAGCTGTGAAGAATGAAGAGAGTGTGATCAGAATGCGATCTCTTGAAACCATGATCCATAAGAGTAGAACTCAGCTTGTGATACCAAGCTCTTGGTGACTGTTTTAGGCCATAAATAGCTTTCCTAAGCCTTAGAACCTTCCCTGGTTCAATTGTATCTTCAAGACCAGGTGGTGGAGTCATATATACTTCTTCTTTAAGTTCTCCTTGTAGGAATGCGTTCTTCACATCCATTTGCCATAGATCCCATGAGAGATTGGTAGCCAAGGAAAGCACAACTCTCACTGTGTGAAGCTTGGCTACGGGTGCAAACGTATCAGTGTAGTCCTCTCCATAAGTTTGAGTAAATCCTCTTGCTACTAGACGGGCCTTGTACCTCTCTATATCCCCATCACTCTTGTACTTGATAGTAAATACCCATTTAGAACTCACTGCCCTTTTTCCTTTTGGAAGCTCCTCTACGTCCCAAGTATGGTTACGTTCCATAGCATTTCTCTCATCACCAATAGCATCTACCCATTCCTTCTCATGCTTAGCCTCTTCGTAGCTTGTAGGAATGTGTTTTTGATCAACTTTTCCAAGAAAGGCTTGATGAGCAGATGGCAACAAGGCAAGAGAACATACTGCTTGAATGGGATGAGCCACAGCCTGATTGTTGAAGTAGACCCTAGTATTCATCCAATTCGATGGATCCTTGACAACTCTAGTGCTGCGTCGTAGAGGCTGCACAGTTTCTTCTAGAACAGATTCCTCTTCTTCTAGAGCAGATTCTTCTACCACTGTTTCCATCCCTTCTTGAAAATGGTCACTAGAATCACTAGACTGATCTGCTCCTTCTTGTACAGAAGTTTGATCCTGTTGAGAGCTGATCGCTGATTCTTCAACTTGGGGCGTTGTAGGATTACCCTGTCCATTCCCATCTTCATGTGTTATGGTAGGGGCATCTTGATTCCCAAGGTGATCTAACAAAAACTTGAGGCTGGTTGCAAGATCAGATGGTGAGCTAGATAAATCCTTTAGACTCTCCCAATCTCTTTTGTCGTGATAACCCTTATCTTCAAAGAACTTGACCTCTCTAGACACGTAGGATCTGCTGTTGATAGGATCATAACACTTATACCCCTTTTGAGTAGTTGAGTAGCCGATGAGCATGCATCTTGTACTCTTTGCATCTAGCTTATTTCTTTGTTCTCCTGGCACAAAAACAAAACAAACACAACCAAACACTCTTAGATGATCAATAAATGGTTTAGTTTTGTTAAGTACCTCAAATGGAGATAAGTCTTGCAAGACTTTGGTTGGTATTCTGTTGATGAGATAGCATGCGGTTAAGACAGCATCTCCCCAAAATCTCTTTGGCACGTTCGTATGGAACATCATGGATCTAGCCACCTCCATAAGATGTCTATTCTTTCTTTCAGCCACTCCATTTTGTTGTGGAGTATATGGACAGCTTGTTTGATGCAAAATGCCATGCTTTGCTAGGTGGTCTTTGAATTTGTGGCTTGTGTATTCTCCTCCATTATCTGATCTAAACACTTTAATCTTGGCATTAAATTGATTAGTGACATAGTTTTGGAAGTTTATAAATGCTTCAAACACACGGTCCTTAGAAGATAGCAAAGTTACCCAAGTATATTTCGATTTTTCATCTATAAAAGTCACAAAATACTTGTTACTATCTCTTGACATGCATGGTGAAGTCCAAACATCAGAATGCACTAAATCAAAGCAGTTTTCATAAAGTGTTGAAGATTTAGGAAAGACAATTCTACAATGTTTACCAAGCACACAAGCTTCACAATTTGAGTGATCAAACTGATTATTAGGCAACATTAACTCCAAAGCACGAGAATGGGGATGGCCTAATCTAGCATGCCATATTCCATTTAAACTAGATGAATAACAAGAATTAAAAGAAACAGCATCCGAATTTCTTGGTGAGATGTCTTTTAACACATAAAGATCATCTTTTGTCCCACCTTTCCCAAGTAACTTCCCACTCTCAATATCCTGAAAATGAACATCATTAGGACCAAATATTGCATAACAATTAAGATCTCTAGTTGTTCGTTTCACAGACATTAGGTTTGAAGTAAAATTAGGCACAAAGAATGCTTCACTATCCTTGTTAAACAGATTCAGATTTCCGGTTCCCTCTATGGGAATACTATCACCATTGGCTATAATTACTTGTCCTAGAGCAGGTTTTATGTTGTTTAGCAGCTTAGGGTTACTTATCATGTGATGAGAAGCTCCACTATCTACCACAAGAGTGCTGCTAGGCTTATGAGTAAAGAAGGTGATACCAGATTGTTTTGAGGAGAAGGCTTTGATGAGAGCCTCCAAATCACTCTTCCTCACATACTCCACGGATGCATTCATGGCCATATCACCACCCTGAGCTGAAGTGGTTGCTGGTTGAGACACACTCGCATCTTTGTGAGAAAAATTAGCTCTTGCATCCTTGAACTTGTTTGGCTTGAGATGCGGATGGAGGATCCAGCACCTATCTTTCATATGCCCCATCTTCTTGCAATGGTCACATACCCACGGTTTCTTCTCATCAGGTTTGAACACTCCTTTGTTGGCCATGACCAGCTCACCCTTCCTAAAGAGCTCAATCGATCCTTGTTCCTTTTGGATCCTTGAGCATACATCTTCAAGGCTTGGGAGCTTGTCTTCTCTTAGGATGTGCTTGATGAGGTCATTGAAGGTCGGATTCAAGGTGAGAAGCAGACCAAACACCTTGTCTTGTTCACGCCTTTCATTAAGAACCTTTGGATCCATTGTAGATGGCCTAAGCATTTCAAGCTCAGCCCATAAGGACTGAAACTTACCAAAGTGCTTAGTAAACTCCACATCTCCTTGGCTTAGGTCGTTGATGGTCTTCTTGACTTCAAAAACACGGCTCAAGTTTGTGGTATTTCCATAAACACTCTTGAGAGTTTCCCAAAGAGCCTTTGCGGTCTCACAATAGGAGTAAGCTTCAAGAATGGATGGAACCAATGAGTTTTGGATGAGACCAAGGACTGTTTGATCTTCTTGAAACCACTTGGCCTCTTCAGCAATGGTTTTCTCATCCTTCTCGTCTTCCTTGGTGTCTTCCTTCGGTGTTTTGTCCTCCAAGACATGACCCCAAAGTCCTCGACCACACAAGGCTATTCTTGTGGTTCTAGACCACAGCAGATAGTTTTCCCCTCTTAGGATAACTGGAATGACAATGGGTTTTGAGTTTTCAGCAGTAAGAATACAAGAACCCATTGTTGAGAAAGAATCGATTTTGAGAAAGAACAAGAGATTCAAAATCGAACCAGAATAAGAACAAGAGAAGAAACAAGAGATTTAGGAAGATTAATGGATCTAGAATCGATTATGCTCTGATACCATGTTAGAATTTAGAGATTTAGTGTTGGTAATTTGCGGAATTGCTTATAGATCTAGAGAGAATAAATCGAGATTATTGAGAGAGAATAGAGAGAGAGAATAAACAAAACTCTCAAGATTAATTTCTGCTGTATTCTTACAAGATAATATATAGAGAATTAAAGATAAAACCCTACAAAATATCTAGAATAACAACAAGAAGGAAAGGGGGGGGACCATTACAAAAGGGGGACCGCTGGGACCATTACAAGAGGGGGACCGCTGTCATAGAGTTAGGACCACACAGCTGACATGAGTTGGGACCACTCCAACGGTCACATTGCCTCTAGATGACCGTTGCACATATCCTCCTGTTGCACACAGACATTGCACGTTCCTGTTGCACACAGACTTTGCACACAGACTTTGCACGCCCCTGATAATGCACTAGATAGACTTGATCAATAATTTTCATACTTCTCTTTCATATTATAATATTATATATATATCATAATTTATAACAATTTATAAATATTTCCCTATTATTTTTTAAAATAAAAACTAACGAAAATAATTAAAAACAGAGAGATCTCATACTAGTCGAGTTTGGTGAAGCTATCAAATAGAGTTTCTTCGTGTTGTCCGCCGACGACATAGTCAAGGATCCCTTCTGCAGCTACTTTTAAGCCGGAGCCATCACCAGATATATTAGATGACGTCGGAAGGTCGGAAGTGCGGGCGAAGAAGAAAACGGCGGCGAGAAAGAGGGCGGTGGAGAGAAACAGAGGCCAGAAGTAAGATAAAACGGTGAGGAAACCGGGAGAATAAGTGACCAGAGCGACGGTGAGGAGAGAGAAAACGAAGGCGAAGACGATATGGAACTCGAACTTTAAGAGCTTCTCCCGGAACTCCATGTCCAATCACCGATCAAGATCTGTGACTTTGTGTTAACACGAGAGAGATAGATATGTGAGAGAGAGAGAGAGAGAGAGAGAGAGAGAGGTAGCAATATTCATATGATACTTCTCTCTTTAAACGTACAGAAATAGGAAAGATTCTCTGCTGACAAGGAAAACGTCAAAATCTGAAGTTAATTTAATATTTTTTTACATGCTATAGTATGTATAATTATTTACTGAAACTGCGTTTGTAAATAAAATTTGCTTTTATTAAAATAAATACTACATAATTTTTTTTTTTGGTATAGTTTGTCTATAAACTTGGTTAAGTAATTTCTATATTCAACATTTTTAATTTGAACACATAAGGATAGAGTTCAATTTTATTTTATTTTATTTAAAATTAAATTGTCGTAAAAGTCAAAGAGTGTTAACATTTTCTGACATAAATAGTAAATCGTACAAGATAAAATAATGATAAGAGAGATATTTCAATTCAATATAATTTTGTCCGTTTTGCATGATTGATTTTATGGTCGACTTCATTATATATTTAGGCCGACTAAACCATGATATGGGCCTCTTCGGCCCATTAAGTATAACTTTTGACAAAGATGATTCTAATGAATCTGATCACCTATATATCATACAACTGCACGACCCGCCGTTTGTAGCTCGCTCAAACGGTAAAGCATTCTCTTTATATTTTTCCCAACAGCGAGATGTTTACAGATCTCTCATAAAATCGAACTCAACAAGTATGATGCATGATCCCTCTTGAAGAAAAAGACCTTCTTTCTCTCATCAGAGACACAACTGGAACCTGAACTCGCTCTGTCATCAAGATGATCTTGAGATTTTTTGGAGGCAGAGAAAAAGAAGCTTGCTTATGCTTTAGCTTTTAACGTCATAAGGCCCGAATCAGACGAGCCGCAAATGCTCCATCCAAGGAATGTTTCACTGGGTTGGATAAAAAGAAGCCTTGCGGCGTTACAAAACTCGATGGTACAAATCTGTCTACCGGATCTACGGAGAACTCCTGTTAAACCAGAAATACTACTAGTTAATATCGACATTTGAACAAAAGCAAATGGATTATAAAAACTCTTACAGGATGTCTTAGGAGAAATGCTTCGACCCTTCCTTGATTTTCTTCGGGGTCTATAGAGCAAGTACTGTATATCAAGAACCCACCGGGCTTCACCAGTCTTTGGATTTAATCCAGGACACAGAGAGAAAAGTATTAGATAGGTGGCGTATTAGTTTTATCGAGTGACCAAGTATTAAAATCTATGTACATGGTGTGCGCATACTTGGAGGCAGAATCAATAAGTTCATCCTGTAGTTTTGTGAGCTCTTCCATGTCCTCAAGTTTACGGTTCCAGCGCAAATCTGCTCTCTATAAACACACAGTAAAAGGGAACAGGTTAATCAGATCAGGCAAGCAGTTCAACTAGCCAAAGAATTTTTTTCCTGAGAAAACAGTTAGATAAAAGTGCTCATGTTAACCTTGGAGAGGACGCCAAGTCCAGAACACGGGGCATCGAGCAATACTTTATCATATTGTACCTCTTTCGTTTCCTAAAACACATTGAGTTGAAAAGCAAGCATGTGAGTAGCTTACAAACTTGGAAAGTTCACTTACTCAAACAGTGTTAACTTACAGCGAAGACGCGGAGATCGGAATGAATGGTTGTGATAACTCCATCAACTTGGTGTGATTTTGCTGTCTCCCCAAGAATTCTTAGCCGTCCTTCATTCACATCCATAGCATATATCATACCTATAACCGATGTGAGTTTGCCGGTTTGAGGATGGAATCAGTCAAGTATAACAGGAAACATACTCAAAATAGACTGTTTAATTCGACATTGATGTACAATAAAGGGTGAGATATAAGGACAGTGAGCCTTAGTAATATTACCTTGGCCTTTCAAGCAAGATGCCATGAAAAGGGTCTTGCCTCCAGGAGCAGCACATGCATCCATTATCCTCTCGCCTGGCTGAGGTTTCACCACTGAGACTACTAGTCCTGTAGTACCAGTATGGGGAGATATTTAGATATCAGAAGAACAAAATAATTTGGATAACCTTTATATCTGTTTACAACGCGAAAAACTGTATTTTTTGCTCAGGAGAAGTCCATATAACTACAAAAGCAAAACTGACCTGCACTCTCATCCTGAACAGAGCAGGTGCCTTCATTGAGCAAGCCAGCTTGGACAACGTTCTGTTAAAGAAAAGGTCAATGATCAATTTCTGTTAACGAAAATAGCAAGGAATGGAGCCAGAAAAAACGAGGATTCAAGAAAATTCTAAACAAGAGGACGATTCCCGGTGAGATTATAAACACCTGCAAGCCAGTTTTGATACGGACAAACTCCTCCAAATGTAAGGAGAGCTCGTGTGGAACCTGCAGCATAGGAAAACCATAATCGAAGGAAAAAACTAAGCATTTGAAAGAAACAATCATGTGCCTATTTTTACACAAACACAATGATTCCACTTTGGATAAGAAAAGAACGCGAAAGATTAAAGGAAAAAATACCTTTAAACTGTTTAGACACTCCACAAGGTCTGATCTTGTAATGCCCTTTCCCGTATTGGCCCTAATATAATTAGAAATAATATTATCTGCCTGATAGTTGATAACTTTTCTTTCCTTCTGTGAAAGCAAAATGAATTCTGGAGATAAACCTTAAGCTAAATCCCGGATTATTGTTGTTCCATGTCATCAGCTTTATGGCTTCATCCAACCCAAGATACTTTACCCATCGCCTAACCATCCACTGGGTATGGAAAGGAAAGAAAATGAGGAACGAGGCCTCAGGACGGTTGTTTAGCACTATGTAAATATCCTCACAGCTAAAGACCAAGTAATCTAGGAGCCTCACAAGTTCAAATTTTCGTTTCCACACCAACACATAGCTCTAGATTCATAATAAAACCACAAAAAATATGCGGTTATAGCTACAAGAACTCACAACGGGATGTGAATGAAGTGTAGCAAGTGCGCGTGCTTGTGCACGATCATCCCCTTCCACTTTAGGTAATGGAAGGGCGTCTTTTTCCTGCAGATCCCTACGTCAGAATTCATATAAGCTTAAATTTTGATGGCTAAGTTCGACTGAAGAGAAAATTGGAAAAGAGGCCGAAGAGAAACCTTAAGAGAGACTAGCTTACGAAGAATCCCATTGACAAGATCTCCAGCACCAGGTCTAAGGGCAACCTTTGCAAGCCTTACGTTCTGTAAATAAGACAAGTAAACAATACAGAAATAGAAGAAAGACAAACAGACAAACAGACAAAATCCTTGACCTCGCTAAGTTTAGTGTGCACAAAGACCAAATCTACCGTTGGACCCATCTATAGAGTAAACTTAGAAAGAAAATCAATAGAAAACTAGTGCTACTTATATGCGTCATAAACTTTTGGGAAAAGAAATGGGTTTATACCTCATCTACAACAGCATACGGCGGCATATCAAGCTTAATGATCTCATAAAAACCAATGCGGAGAATCTGCAACCGAAGGTTTGAGAGGCAAGATTAAGATTGACTATATTGTAGTAGTAGAAGAGGTTCCACAATGGAAATTGATACCTGCAGTAGAAGAGGTTCCATATTTCGAAATGTTCTTTCGTTGTGGCAAAGTGAACCAATCAAATGATCAAGGTACCTCCTCCACCGTATTGTTCCTCCAACAACATCCGTAACCTAATTGTTTGCAGGTAACTGAGTTTTAGGAAATCACAAAGTGTAAGAAGTATTTGAGTGTAGTTGTCCTCCGTATTCTTCAAGGTTTCTACTAAGTAAAGATGAGAGTGTTAACACTAACCAGTCTAAGATCCCGGTCATCCAAATCGCGAGTCCGAAAGCCGATTGTTCTTTCGACGTAACTCATCTCATTGTTCCCAGAGCCTTTCCCTTTCTCATTCAAAAGATCAGCAAACGCCCCACCAAACTCAATTCTCATCAATCTGACTGCAGATACTGTATAAGTTCCACATACATAAACTGTTAATAAGATACCGGGAAAACTTCACTTGTCAACAAAGACTCAAAATTTTCACTTGTCAGTGTAACAAATATGACTCCTCGGCATAGTGGAGTGTCAAATTCGTAACTAAAGAAACGGATTACTTTACCAGCTCTATGTGGGGAAACCTCTAAATTCAGATTCTGGGGTTTCCGCGGCGGCGGAGCCACGGGGCCTGCGTATTAAGAGAAATTTCGAGTAAAGCAGAGAGATTGAAGACGGAAACAGGGTTGATAATTTGTCTGTTTTGTCATAAAAACGAGATAGAACAGCTTTACCTCTTTTACCGGGAGAAAACGGTTTGCGAGTCTGTTGGGTTCGCTTAAACGACTCTGGAGAAGCTTTCTGCGTTTCAGCAGAGAGATAAACGCGAAATGTGAGCAATTGCGCCATGGATGCTCTAACTGCTGGAGCTAGAGCTAGATCGTACTTTATCGTACTCAATTGCTGGAAAGCCACTATTTTTTTAAATTTATTCTCAGATGCCATCTTTTTATTGTATTTTTAATAAACAATTAATTTTAAAATAAAATTGAAGGAAAAACCGAAAATCCCAAATCAAAACTAGAAAATTACAGATCCAACCACTTGGATCCGATGAAAAACCCACCCAGACCCAACAATCCAGACCCAAACCCAAATTCAGTTAATTTAAATTTGAAAAAAAAAAAAGAAACCAAAAAAACTCCCACTTCCTTCTTCCCCGCGAGACCATTGGTCTTCTCCTTCCCTGAGGTCCGACCTTCCGCCACGAAATCCGACAAGAGCTTCGCCATCTGCTCATCCCTCGAGTTCTGGTCTTCGATTTCGGCTGCAGATTTCGTCGATTGGCAAGAAATCCCAAGCCCTCCCTCAAAAATCCCGAGCCCTCCCTCAAAAATCCCGAGCCCTCCCTCATAAATCCCGAGCCCTCCTTCAGACCCACGCGATTCTTCCTCTCAGACTTCGCAATAGGTAACGGAATCAAATCTAGTTTCGATGCCTTAGTTTTCGATTTTCGATGAGCGCCATTTCTCTCTCCTTTCGGTTTTGATATGAAATTGTTCTCGAATTGGTTTGGATTATTAACAAATGGTATGTGGATGTGTTGTCTAACTTACATCTAGTTTTGGTTGTTTTAGGAATTACCTAGAAGCAATTATAGAAGGAGAAGCAATGGATTGTCATGAAATCAATCCGAAAATGACGGTTAATGAAGGAGAAGAAGAAGAAGTTACTAAAGAGCAATTAGTTGAAGAAAACGTAGATGGAAGGAGAGTAGAGGAAGAAAACGTGGATGAAAGGGAAGAAACAGTTGCTGACGACGAAGAAAACGTTGAAGAAAACATTGCTATCGCAGGGGAAGACAATGTTGTGGAGGAAGAAGAGGAAAAAGAGGTAACTGGAACATCTTAGGTTTGAAATTGTGATGTAGGGATATCTCTGGCTAACTGGAACATTTTAGGTTTGAAACTGTGATGTAGGGACAAATGTGTCTAACTGGAACATCTTAGGTTTGAAACAGTGATGTTAGGACAACTCTGGCTAACTGGAACATCGAAACTGTGATGTAGGGACAACTCTGCCTAACTGGAACATCTTAGGTATTAAATTGTGATGTAGGGACATCTATGGCTAACTGGAACATCTTAGTTCAACAGTGATGTAGGGACAACTCTGGCTAACTGGAACATCTGAGTTCAACTGTGGATAAGTGATAGTAATAAGTGTTATTTTTATTTGCAGGACTACGATAGTGATGCTGATGAAGATGATGATGATGAGAGCCAACCACTGCCGCCGGAGAAGATGTTTTTTGGTCCAAGCGAGTACAGCAAGACTTGCAAGCTCGGAAGTAGGTGTAAGCTGAAATCGACGGTGGAGTACATTGAGGATGGTCTTGATGAAGAGTTGGAATGGTTTCGAAATCATTCTCAATTCAAGCATCTGTTCCACATGCCTAAGGAAGCAAACCACATGCTTCAAGGCATGTGGATGCTTCTCCTTCGGACAGCATCTACGGAGAAGGAGAGAGAAGCCTGGTTTGTGGTTAACGGAGTGCCTATCAGGTACTCTTTGAGAGAGCACGCCCTCCTTACTGGATTGGACTGCCACGATTACCCCGACAACTATAAGGCGTTGGGGGATTTGGAGTTTGCTGAGCGGATGTTTGGTAAGGACCTGAAGGTAACAATCAAAGATGTGGAGGAGAAGCTTGAGGAACTTAAGAAGAAGACCGAAGGAGTGAAGAAGAAGACCTCAGCAGTGAGGAAGACCTTGGGAGACAGGTTGAAGCTCACTATCTTGTATTTCTTATGCAAGGTAGTGAAAGCCAAGTCTAAGGTTGATGGTAACATAGATTCGTGGCTGCTGAGTGTTGTTGATGATGTCCACGCTTGTGAGACATTTCCTTGGGGTCGGTTTACATTCGACGAAACCATGAAAGAGATCCGACGCTTTGTGAAAAGCTTCAAAGGCGTCGTGAAACCAAAACAGCAAGCGGCGTTTGGTGGCTTTGTTCTTCCTCTCGAGGTTAATATTTAAGAGTAATTTATGATTTTAAATATTAGTTTAAAGATTTTAACACTGAGATAATATAACGATATGTGTAGATTATGGCATATGAGGCGATTCCAAATCTTGGACGAAGATTTCGGGAATCTGTACCCGCAGAGCAGGAATGTCCAAGGTGTTGTAAAAGTAAATTCTCAGAAAGTTTAATGAAAGGTCATCCTTTGGATGACATCAATGAAGCGGTCGGTCTCAGCAAGGTAAGAGTTTGTGAACATAGTTAGTTAGTAATATTTGTAATCTTTTAGAGTTTCATTTGATGTTCGAATTATTAATCTTTACAGGACATCTCTAGCATCTTGGAACCAGATTCAGAGGAGAATGATCTGTTGGAGCGGATCATAGACGATGACTATGATGATGGGATAGGTTTCATCGATCCCATTGTTGAAAGTTGGAGAGAGCGTCTAACTGTTGAGAAGAAGAAGATATTTTGGAGAGATCTCTTTGATTTGGACGTGGCTTCGCGGAGTGATGCAATCCCTGAGACTGCGAGAGTTGATGTTGGCCTTGACAGAGTTTCTCAGGTACCTGGGCATGTACCTGCACAGTCTGGAGAAGCCTTGGAGAGGAAGATGAAGAAATGGATGGAAAAAGCGATGGAGAAAGGGTTTGAGAAGATCACGGAGAAAATAACAGAGAAGGCTATGGGCTTGGAGAAAGCGATGGATGGGAGACTGAAAGAGCTTGAGAATTTTGTCTCAACACATCGAGAGAGTCGATCTTATGAGACTCCATCCTATCAGCCAACTCGACCAATCATCGAGGAGACAAGTGAGTGTGGAGCTTATGAGACTCCATATGCAGCTGGTGTGGTTCTTTTCAGTGGAGTCCCTGACCCATCTCCACCAATCATCGAGGATATAAGTCAGTTTTTTTGTTTACGATTTTGGGTTTGGTGATTTCTTTGTTGTGTTTAACTTTGTTTTGTTTAACTTTGTTTATTTTTTTATGCAGCTGAGGTAGAGGCTCATAAAGAGAAGAAAGGAAAAGGAAAGAAAGACAATAAGAAGAGGAAGGCGAAGGATCCCAGTGTCACTCCAATACCAACCGGAGTGAAGAGAAGAAGGGGAGAGTCTGACTATCTAAGGACACCGTGGGTTGATGAGAAGAAGCCTGAGCAGGAGCCTGCGAAGAAGCCTGCGAAGAAGCCTGCGAAGAAGCCTGCGAAGAAGCCTGCGAAGAAGCCTGCGAAGAAGTAGGGGTTTGTAGTAGTTTGGTTCTTTGGTTATGAACTGTTTGGGCGGAAACACACTACTTATCGTTTTTATGTATTTAAGTTCCTTCAGAACAACTGGTTTATATAGGTTCAACTTATTTAAGTTCCTTCAGAACAACTGGTTTATATAGGTTCAACTTATTTAAGTTCCTTCGGGACAACTGGTTTATATAGGTTCAACTTATTTAAGTTCCTTCGGAACAACTGGTTTATATAGGTTCAGCTGAATTGAGTTTTTTGGAACAACTGGTTTATATAGGTTCAACTTATTTAAGTTCCTTCGGAACAACTGGTTTATATAGGTTCAACTGAATTGAGTTTTTTGGAACAACTGGTTTATATAGGTTCAACTTATTTAAGTTCCTTCGGAACAACTGGTTTATATAGGTTCAACTGAATTGAGTTTTTTGGAACAACTGGTTTATATAGGTTCAACTTATTTAAGTTCCTTCGGAACAACTGGTTTATATAGGTTCAACTGAATTGAGTTTTTTGGAACAACTGGTTTATATAGGTTCAACTTATTTAAGTTCCTTCGGAACAACTGGTTTATATAGGTTCAACTGAATTGAGTTTTTTGGAACAACTGGTTTATATAGGTTCAACTTATTTAAGTTCCTTCGGAACAACTGGTTTATATAGGTTCAGCTGAATTGAGTTTTTTGGAACAACTGGTTTATATAGGTTCAACTTATTTAAGTTCCTTCGGAACAACTGGTTTATATAGGTTCAACTGAATTGAGTTTTTTGGAACAACTGGTTTATATAGGTTCAACTTATTTAAGTTCCTTCGGAACAACTGGTTTATATAGGTTCAACTGAATTGAGTTTTTTGGAACAACTGGTTTATATAGGTTCAACTTATTTAAGTTCCTTCGGAACAACTGGTTTATATAGGTTCAACTGAATTGAGTTTTTTGGAACAACTGGTTTATATAGGTTCAACTTATTTAAGTTCCTTCGGAACAACTGGTTTATATAGGTTCAACTGAATTGAGTTTTTTGGAACAACTGGTTTATATAGGTTCAACTTATTTAAGTTCCTTCGGAACAACTGGTTTATATAGGTTCAGCTGAATTGAGTTTTTTGGAACAACTGGTTTATATAGGTTCAACTTATTTAAGTTCCTTCGGGACAACTGGTTTATATAGGTTCAGCTGAATTGAGTTTATACTGGTTTATATAGGTTTATATAGGTTAAACATAAACATAAGATTCGTAATACAAAAGGACCTTCAGCCGCATAAACTAAAGTCACTTCCTTCTCCCCGAAAGTTTTTCCCTCAGCATATGGATCTCGTGGTCCTTCTTGGCTAAGCTTTCCTTGATCTCATCAATTTCTTGACGCATTTGGGCAACGGCCATACGCATCTCACAATGGAGTTTGAAAGCACTGTGAGACGAAGCTCTCTGCTCATCTAGTCGGAGCTCTACTCTTGTAAACTGCTCTTGGATTGCATGATCCCACCACTGAAAAAGGTGATTTCCACCATAACAAAGGTCTCCACCACCACTCGCTGTGCAATGGTAGTATCTTCTTCCTTCATCCCCCGGAGTTTTAGCCACGTCGACTCTCACTTGTTTACCGCACCAACACTTTGAAGGAATACCGAAGTTTGCGTCCTCTCTTGCGTAGAGATCCTCGTAACTTTCTTCTGAGGAATCAGTATCTCTTGCACTTATTGGCATTGTCACTGTAACGGGAAAAACATAAATGTACCCAGAAATAGTTATACAGACATCGACATCCCATATCCTCGAGAATTGCAATTTACCCAGAAATCGAAATCTCATATCCTCAATGTACCCAGAAATCGAAATCCAGAATCACCTAGATGCCTTAATCGAGAATTGCCATTTACCCAGAAATCGCGAAATCCAGAATCACCTAGATGCCGTAATCGAAATCCAGAAATCGAACCCCAGAAATTGAAATCCAGAAATCGCCTAGATGCCTTAATCGAAATCCAGAAATCGAAACCCAGAAATCGAAATCCAGAATTCGAAAATCAAAATCGCGAAATCTAGAATTCAAAAATTGAATTCGCGAAAACTTACCTTTGTCGATTGTTGAACTCCACCTTCGAAATCCAGAAATTTGAGAACTTTCCCTTTTTCCTCTTAAACCCTAGAAATCGCTCTCTCTCTCTCTAAAAGGAATAAACGAAAATTGTTCGAAATGAGTGGATGTGAGAGTGTGTCGAGAAAAATGAGTGAGAAATATATTTATTAAAGTTGGTGTGGTTTAAACATAGTTGTCCCCTAGATGTACAGTTGTTCACCAAACATCATAGTTGTGCTTTTGGCGATATTTACGTATTTTAAGTGGGACCTTAATATAAATGATTATGTTGTAGTTGTCCACGTGACTTTCCACATTTATGTACCATTTAGGAGGTTTTCATAAGACAATTTGCACGAAATCGAATTTTTCAACTCTTTTCCATCGTAAGAGGTGAATATTAACAAAATATTCCTTATAGTATTAGGAGTATTTGATGTGAGAACAAGCATATGTATTAGGAAATTGTTTAATTCGTTTTTATTGATTATAAATCGTTTCTTAAGGTATTACGAATCATTTTACAACTTAATTTACCATTTTTAATATTAGTTGGATATTATATTAATAATTATGATTGTATAATTATTTTGTTCGTAGTTGTACTAGTTGAACTCCGTTGTACAAATCCGAGTACAGACATGTTCTTATCTGTACTTAGTTTAACCTGGTTGTACAAATTCGAGAACTGCTGAACAGACATGTTCTTATTTGTATTTAGTTTAACCTGGTTGTACAAATTCGAGAACTGCTGAACAGACATGTTCTTATTTGTACTAAGTTTAACCTGGTTGTACAAATCCGATGCCATATAGAAACATACATGTTCTTAGTAGTACTTAGTTAAACCTGGTTGTCAAGATCCGAGAAATACAGCAACATACATGTTCTTAGTAGTACTTAGTAACAGACATGTTCTTAGTTAAATTCGAGAATTACAAAGAAGAAAATATGTTTACTCATCAGGACTTTCGGGCTGCAACCACCTCTCCAAGTTAATGCCAGGGACAGACTTGTTTCTCCTTTTCCTGCTACCTTCTCCGGTAGATGGAAACCGCGTTTCCTGATTTCTTCCAGATCGTTTGGTGTATTGCGGCGGTAAGGCGAACAATTCTTCTATTTCAGCAGGAACCATCCAGTTAGAGTCATGCGGGACGACATAAATCGTTCTGTAATATGCCAACGCCCATGTATCAATCAAGTAATATTGAGAACATAGATCATAGATTTGGATATTCGCGGTTCTCCCATCCTTCCTCATTAGGTTTCTCGTTGCGGCTATTGCGTGGACACACGGATACTTGTCTATATCAAAACATCTGCAAGAACAACTTTTCATTTTCAGGTCCACCAAATAACTCTTCCCATCGCGTCCAATAACGTTGTATTCAAGCTGGAAGCCGTTTAGCTCAGTCACCACTAATGTTGATGCAATTGTACATCGTGTGTGCAGCTCGTTCTCCACAAAAGGCACCACTCTCTTGTGGTCCGATGCAGCACCAGCTTCTTTCCTATGTTTGTTAAACCATTCAGAAAATTTTTCAAGAATCGCATCAATCATAGGTAATAGAGAGTACTTCCTTGCTTCCCTAAACACACTGTTCATTGACTCTGCGGAATTGCTGGTGTCTATGTTGTACTTGTCTCCTGGGAATTTGCACCTTGCCCATTTATCCGGCTCTATGCTCTTATCGAGATATTCGGCGACTTTAGGATACCTACTCCTAAAATCAGCATACTCTCGGTTGAAATCACTCTCCGTATAAATATGAGCACAATCCCTGAATTTCATCGCGACATGATCCTTGTGTTGTTTCTTCACCTTTCCTCTCACGTTTTGAGACAAATGCCAGATACAATGTCCATGATGTGCGCTCGGGTACACCTCAAAGACTGCCTTGATGATGCTTGCATGTCTGTCGCTTATAAAAACCATTCCAGGAACATCTGGTATAACTGTTTTCAGCATTTTGAAAAACCAGGTCCAGCTAGCATCTTTCTCACTATCAATTACACCAAACGCAATGGGGTAATGGTGATGATTGGGATCCTGAGCTGTTGCGAAAACCAACATACCACCATATACAGACTTAAGAAAAGTTGCATCTACAACTATCACTTTCCTCATAGCCCTAAACCCTTCAATGCTAGCTCCCAAAGCAATGAATAGGTACTTGAACCTTTTCTCTGCATCCAATTCCACAGCTGTTACTGATCCAGGATTCACCTTCTCTAACATGTACAGATAGGAATACAACATCTTGTAGCTTTTTTCAGGACTCCCTCGCACATCACTTACATGTTGTTTTTTTCCTCTCCAGGCCGTAGCGTAAGACAAATGCAAACTGAGTCTTCCTTGAACAATACTCATGAGATTTTTAGGACTCGGGGTGTCTAATAGACCTGGATAGTCTTCATGCAAAAGAGCTGCTACCATTCCTGGTGTGCCTTTCTGTTTACAACTGCTTGTGCTCGCAACAGCCCGAGAGCAACTATGCATCTTTCTATGTACTCTGACACTAAAAAATTATGATTTCTGAATTCTCGCAGCTCGTAAATACCATTTGCAACCTTGTGCAGCTTGACCACATCGTAGCATAAGTCGCTCCGTATCCGACTTAACCGTACGAATCCCAAAACAGTTCAAATTTGCAGCTCTATGAACCAGTTCTTGCACTGCCTCCTTTGAACAAAATTCTTGACCCTTTTCAAGACCCGTACCATCTTCCCATTCTTCAACATACTGACTATCTTGTACAGGAGGTGGCAGCTCAACATATTCATGCCTACCATCGAAACCGTCATCCACATGGTTATCCACTGGGCTATCCACAGCCTCAAAATCGTTACGTGAATCATTCTCACAACCTTCATTACCATCATTCATCGGCTCTTCATTGATATTCTCGTTATTTTGTTCTGATATTTCGCCAGCTCTGAAAATAGTAAGGATTCCACCATTATCTGCATCATCAACTCTCCCATTTGAAGCCGGCTCCCCATAATTCTTACCAAATGAACTTCCTCGCCCCGCTCTTGAAATTTGATCGACCAACTGACTTTTTTCCAAATCATCATTCGACAACTCCACATGCATAACATGTCGAAGTCCCTTTTCATCCGATGTCGTCAAATAAACAAAAACGTCCTCGTCATCTACAATATATGACTCTCTCGCAGCATTAGATACGCTATAACTCAATTTCAGCTTCCTCGGGGTTTCATCTAACGCAATCTTCCTGCATATTTTCTCTACTAACATCGAATAAGTTATCTCTTCCATAGATGCGGTCTTAAACGATATAGCGTATACGGAATTTATTGAAACCCAATCATGCTCTTCTGTATAGTACCCTCCATAGTCAAAATGAACGTTTGTGTGCCTCTTCCTCATCGCCTCCTGGAAATAAGATAAAAAAACACAAATTACGAATTACATAATTTGTCATAGTTATTCCATTTGTTCCAGTTGTCCTAATATCTCTCAGTTATATACCATTTAAACCAGTTGTCCTACTATCTCTCAGTTATACCATATGTTCCAGTTGTCATAAGTCTGCAGATTTTCAGATTTGGGATCGATTCTAAATCGTGGTTTCCTCTAGATTTACCACCATTCAACTTCTAAATTCGATAAATAACCTATGGAAATAGCTATTCTTACCATCAAACATCATTACAAACCAAATGGAACCAAATGTGCTACCAAAACAACCAAATTTCTTTTCAAATCCCTAAATCTAACAAATCCCCAAATCTCCTATCAATGAACTCACCAAATCCGATGGAGAAAGGAGAAGAAACCGAGACCAACGAGAACGAAGAACTCGCCGGAGGTGACGGAGGACGTGGTTGAAGGAGCTCGGTTTGAGCAACAATGGCGGCTCGGGAGGAGGAGGGAGGTGACGGGGTCGAGGGGGAGAGACGCTAGTTTTCTTCAGTTTTAATTTTTTTTTTTTTTTTAACAAATTTCATTAAGGTTAAAATGGGCATTACACATATATGATGGCATGTAGAATAGTACATGGCATGGTAGAATTTTTTTTAAAGAAAAGTGGCATATGAGAATGTCGCTCACTTCCAGATCGAAAACGAACCTTCTTTACGAGAAAGAGGGTTCCTCTGGAGTCCACACTTTTTGCATGTCTCAAAGGGTGCGCTGAATCTAATTTTTGGGCTTAAAATTTAATATTTCCATTTAAGTAAAGGGCAAAACCGTAATTACGTTAACGGTTCTTCTTCAAAATTTGTTTCATTTCGGCTGCTCGGGTCTCTTCTCCATAATTCCGTATGTCCGGAGTCCAAACTATGTTAAAGTCATTCATTCGGAAGAGATACCTCCCAACGGAAATCGAATCCAGGGCCGGTAGAAAAGACACACATCCACTCATTTTTAACCATTATACCAACTCAACATTGGTCTCTTCTCCATAATTTCCTAATGATAATTTACATATTCCATTTCAAACAGGTTAACTTTTACATGATTTTGGAAACTTTGTGTTATGTTTTGTATAAACTAGGAAGTTATGTGGTTTAGAACAAAAACAAAAAGTTTAGAGGCCCGTGACCTCTCTTTACAAAACCTTTGCACGGACGCGTGACACGTGAGCACTGAGCACTGAGCACTGAGCAGAGTTGTACATTAGAGACAAAAAGCTTCCCTCTTTCCTCCTTCCATTATTGAGTTACATTGTCTTAAGCTTCCCAAATACACAGTTTCTTTCTTTCTTGATGGTTATGATCTATATACTTTTCTTCAGGGCATTGCTAGTTCTGACAAATTTTCCAGCTTAAACTTGTGGGATCAGTGTTTTATCGGGAGTAAATGGCGACTATTCATTCTGTTAAAGATGCAGTGAAACTCTTTGATGCTGGTTTCTCTGGAGGAAAACATCTCAGCAATAGGCAAGAACAGGTAAATTACTTTTTGTTTCTTTCTCACTTCATAACATTTGTGTTTCTTGGTGTGATATTATACCGGATTTTCTGTAATTTTGGGCAGGGAGTTTTGGCCGAGGAGACAAATCTCTGTCTCTTGAATAAATTTGTAAACAAGTTGCAGGAAAAAGTAAAGAATGCTGAGATGGCGAAGATGGAGGCCTTGTTAAAGCTTGAGGAAGCTAAGAAAACGATTGAGCATCTCAATCACAAGCTGGGAATTAGGAAGAACTTGAGAAATGATAAAGAAGCTTTAGATTTTAGTAGTAATGTGAGAGTTGTGACTTCGGAGCTAGGCTTTGCTAAGGAATTGCTTCAAAGAGTAGCTGAGGAGGAGGAGGAGAGTCAATTGGGAATTAGGCAGAATATGAGAAATGAGAAAGCTTTAGATCTGAGTAGTAATGTGAGAGTTGTGACTTCGGAGCTAGGCTTTGCTAAGGAATCGCTTCATAGAGTAGCTGAAGAGGAGAGTGAATTGTGCATATTAATGGAGTCTCTTAAGCTCGAGCTTCGAAACGTGAAGAAAGAACATTCACAGCTTAAAGAGAATGAGCAGAGAGAAACAGATCAAGCCATTGAGGAGCTAAAGAAGGAAGCTGAAGATGCAAAGACCGAACTCTTGCTGCTCGAAGAAGAGCTCAAGATTGCTCTATTCGAGGCTGAATAAGGAAAAGCTGCAGAGGAACACGCCAAGGAACGCATATTTGTTCAAGAGACTTTGGATCTACAATCTGAAAGTGTTGGTGAAGTAACTGAGACGGAAGCATTAAGAGCTTGCAGAGATGAAATACTCAAGAAACTAGAGATGAGTGAGAGAGAGATTGAAGATATAAAAGCTGCGACACAAGATGCGTTGAAGAAAGTAGAGATGGCCAAAGAAGCCACAATCGTCGTGGACGCAGAGCTTAAACGACGGCGTAAAGCAGCGAGTAGGATCTTGGCAGAATCCAAAATGTGTGCCAAATCATTTCCCTCTGCAAAGGAAGTGCACAAGTCAAAATCGAGATCCAAAGAATCTTGTGTGGTCAAGTGTTAGAAGAATCTGGCCTCTTTTGTAATTGTGAATTGTCACTTTGTTGGTCGTGTTCAAAAGTCGGAAGCGTTAATTAATAAGATGTAGTTCGACCACTTGTGGTTTTGAGGTATCTAAAATTGTATAATCCCTTTGGTAATTTCTTCTTTTGTGACAAAACTCTTGATGATTGGCATTTACTTAACAAGATTAGGCTTTTATTTACATTGCAATTTCAGTGACTTTTCCATTTAACACCGTAAGTGAAAAGTTTGGTGATCATATATAGTAAAAGCAAAGTGAATTTTTGGAATGGAGCTCTCTCATTCACGCTTAACCGTAAAACTCGGATATTACCTTTTTTTGGTTCAAATTAAGTTTTTATTGGTTTCGAAATTTTCCGTATCGATTTTCTACCGGGATTATGGGTTATTGGACTTTTAATTAAAAGTGTTTCGTAATAGTGGGCTTGCAATTAATTATGGTTTGTATTTCAATTAAATCCTAGATAATGTTTAGGGGATTTTTAAAACGGCTGAACTATATATATGATTTGTCTTTATCAACAACAAAAAAAACCGAATATTAAAACCCTAACTTAAGAAAAAACTATATATATCAACCTTAGATCTCTCCTTTCAATTGTGCAGTTATCCGCTTTTTTTTTTTTCTTTGTCGTCTAGGTTTTTTTATTTCATGAATCGATCATTTATATCTTTGTTCACAGTGATAGATCTTAATTATTTGTTGTTATTTGTTTAGATTTTTGTGGAGCTAACCGATTGATTCTTTTTTCTTTTCATGTTTGCGTGTAGATCAATAGCCATATTTCGACGTAGTTCACCATCAAAGACATAACATGAAATCTGAACAGGTTATTCGTTTCTTTTTTTTAGATTTCTTTCATAAACCTAATGCTCTGATGATGGCTTCTTTTATGAAACGTAGTAGCAAATTTATGTGGTCTCTTGACTTCTTTGTTTCTCTTATTTAATTTGATATCTTCTGATCCTGTTTATGAAACGTGTTTTAGCATTTTTATGGCAGTTTGTTTTCTTTGTTATTTTGTCATTATGTTTGTTGGTTCTGATTTTCTAGGTTTTTTTTTAATTTAACTTTTAACAAACTGTATGTAGGGAAGCTAGCAAGGTGGATGATGTAGCTACCGATCATATACAATTCGAGGAATCTGAAAAGATTTATGCGAGTATTTCTTTGAGGTTTTTTTTATTTATGTGGTTTAGTTATATAAATTTCATATTCTCATCTTGTATTCTTTTACGGTGTGTAGCAGTGTATCTAATATGTTTCCGTTGTTTTTTTGTTGTTCTGGTTTGGTTTGGTAAACTTAATTTTCTTATCATGTGGTGTTTGTGAAGTGTGCTGGATTATTGATTTATTGTTGTACTCTTTTTGTTTTTTTGTATGATGTCTGTTTGTATTTTTAAGTTTTGGTATGGAATTTAATTTTTTGCTTTTGTGTTCTAAGAGTTGCGAGAAGTAAAGTTGTTTGTGTTTCTACTTACTTATGGTCTCATCATTTTGGATAACATCAGATCGTATGTGCCTTCTTCTCTCTCTCTCTCTCTTAGTGGTAGAGAACAAATGGCTCAAAGCTAAATTCATTCTCTGTTGGACAGGCACTTGCTACAAATGCGACAGAGGCAATGAAATCACGGATACCAGACTTTTTTGCATTGGTATTGTCCCATTTTTGTTCTCGAGCTTCTGCTTAATCTGTTTAAAATACAGTACAAGGTTGGTTAACAAAGTTTGTGTTGGGAAATGACAGTTGAATGGACTTCAATACAAAGGGATGGGTTTTGAAGAGTTTTGTGCAACTTCCATTAGTGTTCATCAGCATGAGTCTCTTGATTGTTGGGAACAGAGCGTTCGCCATGTTTGTGAGCTCCTTGAGATGAATGGAAACCGAGTTATCGTCATTGAAGAACTCGCTTCCGTAAGTTTTTCTTCTTCACTTGGACTTTCTTTTCACAAGTTGGTCACCCAAGCTGTTTGTTCTCTACCACTGCGATATGTTCCAAGCCTTCTTTCACGAGTCTTTTAATCGACAAGAAGAAGAAAGTGGCCTCTTGTGTTGTGATTCATTATATGTGACCATCGGGGACATGGTATACACTGTTTTAGGTCACTAAAGTTAATTACGTGTTGTTGAAATAACAAATTATGTTCCACACACGAAATCAAGATCAAATCAATCACCTTCAAAGAGAAATGCTAAATTAAAAAGTATGGTAAAATCTTTCATCTTAATTAGTTAAGGTTAAGAATATGAAGTTTTTTAGTGTCTTTGACTATACGGGTAAGTAGATTCCACCGCTGGTAGAAATCTGTACACAACTCTAGATGTTTAAGATAGAATAAGAAAGTGTCTAGATGACATGAAATCTGCAATTGAAGCAAAAACCCAAAGTATTTTGTTAAACGTAATGATGAAAACAAAATATTTACTCAAGCGATCTTTCGACATTATTAGACTTAGTTGGGTTCTCTTTAAGATAATTTTACTTTGACTTTTAATAAAACAAAAATATATTTCAGACTGAGGCAACATATCCTAATTAACTTTCGGATTGGTCACAAGCAACCTCAACATTTGTTTCGACTAGCTGAGGCATATTGTCTAAGAATTTTTTTTAATGGAATTTATCCCTAATGTTCAAGTACATCAAAGAAGGATGCTATATCTCAATCGATTTTACCGATGGATTTATCCCTAATGTTCAAGTACATCAAAGAAGGATGCTATATCTCAATCGATTTTTCCGCTTTGAGTCTTCTCGATGTAGAAACTGACGTTGCTTTGATGAGACTACCACCTCCGTCCTCAGCTGCTCATGTCTCTAATCTCCGGCCAGCTCATCAATGTATTTTGGTCCACCGACTTTGATCATATGGTTAAAGAAGTGTGGAAGGATATAGTTTTTACATTTATATTATAGTAAATTTTAATTAAATAATTTGGGTGTTTTGGTGATTAAAATTTTGAGTTCAAGGGGATTAGCGATGATGGTAATAGTTTAAGGGGAATGAGTATGGACAATTAGTATAGGGAGGGGTTTAGGCAGTCATCCTTTTATTTTTTTAATAAAAGCAAGAAGAATAAGAAGATTTCGAAGAAGAAAATGAAAAAAGGATTAGGTAATGTTCTTTTTATATTAAGAACATATGTATTAAGATCATATCTATTTGAATTATTTTTAAAATTTTGTTATGTACACATGTTCTACTTCTTTTCGTCACTTTTGCTAACATGTTCTATATTCAATCTGAATCTACTTTTATTTAGAAGAATACAAATAGGAAATAAAAGGAGAAGAAGAACAGAGATACGACACAAAATGGAAGTGTCAAAGATTGTGATACTGTGAAAAGTTTATTTCTCGCTGAACGTGAAGCTTGGGTTTGATAAAGCCTTTGCCATGGGATTTTTCCATGTGTTTGATCAAACTCACGATAGATACTAACAGTGAAATAAGAAGCTTTTAGGAAAGAAGAAACTAAGCACATAGAGGTACATATATTGCTTGAGAAATGTTTCACAATGATACATGAGACGTATTGTGGTGTGATTAAAGAGATATAAGAGAAAGTGAATATAACACTAAATGGGTTTTAAATTTTAATCCATGTCGAGAAAACTCGCGAAGAATCATGGGAAGTACGATAAAATGGTAATGGAATTGGATCATATATATAGTGAGAAATCATGAGAAGGACAAGATGAAGAAAGATATTGAGAGTAAATAATATGAATAAAAAAAATAATGTGTGTGGATCGTCTTTGTGAATATCTTGAGGAGGTATTATCAAAGACCGTTGTGGCTCAAGGCCTTGAATGTTCGAGCTTTTGATTTGAAGCAATTGTATTTTGTATTTCTTGGGAGTTTGAACTAATATCTCATGTATATATTATATTATATAGTTTGTGAAGTCTGAAATCGATATAATTTATGTGTTAATTAGTTTGGATTCGTATGATAAATCCGACTTTAATTTGTGCGAATTTTGCAATGGGGAAGTGATATGCACCTAAATCCAAGGATGTGGTGGATAAAGTAATGTAGGGGGGGTTATTGGGAAGATGATTTCTGTAGAGTTTGTGGATTTCAAAAGTTGGGAGATTTTAAGAATTTCAAAGATTTTCATAAATTTTAAAAATCTGTTTACATAGATTTTCAGTGATTCTTGTAATAACTTTTGTGGATTGTCATAGATTTTTAATTACTTTTTTTTAAAAAATTGTAAGGTAAATATATGTTTATGCTTGTTTTCCAAATAGCATATCTTTGAATAAGGCATGTTTATTTGGTTATAAAGAAGGTTTATTTTGACGTGAAAAGCTCACATCTCTTCTATTCATCATCTTGACCAGGTAATAGACTATCTCTTTTGTATCTTTAACCTTTCTCTTTTATTTTTAATTATTATAGGAAGATTCGAGGTTAATGTGTGTGACTGATTGATTGTTTAACATATTTTTTATTGTACTAACTATGATAACCTTTCGAATAAGATTACAATGGGTGACAAAGAAAAACAATATAGTCAGTGGACTCCGGACGAGACCAAAGTATTGATAGAACTACTTGTCGAAGGAATTCAACGTGGATGGCGTGATTCTGGTGGTGGTCTAATGAATAAGCCAACGGTAGAACATAAAATACTACCGGTCCTTAATGAGAGACTTGGATGCCAAAAAACCCACAAGAACTATTTGAGCAGAATAAAGTTCCTTAAATCTCAATACCAAAGTTATGGGGAGCTTCTACGTTACAGTTCGGGTTTCGGATGGGATCCTGTCATGAAAAGATTTACCGCTTCTGACGAAGTATGGTGTAATTATTTAAAGGTATGTCTTTGTATATAGTCATTAGAACCTATATAGTCATTAGAACCTTTAAAAAAAAAAATTATGCTCTTGATCTGATTTAATGGATATTTAATTTTGCATATCGAAGTTTCTTTTTCTCCATTACTTTAAATTGTATTTTAAGTTATATATGTCTCACTTTTTTACAGGCACATCCAAACCACAAGTTTATGCGATATGACTCCAATGATCAGTTTGAGGATTTGAAAATTCTATTTGATTGTGCAACCGCTAATGGTAGTTTTTCAGTTGGTTTGGGTGAAACTACAGATGCTCGCACCTACTCCGTTGGTGATGGTCAAGTAAGAGAAAACTTGAACTTTGATGAGAGCAACGATGATGGTTGTGCATTATCATCTCAACAACGATCACCGCTGGAATATGATGCATCGCCTTTTTCAGAAACAAATTTGAAAGTTCGTGCAGAAAAACTTATCTCGAGGAAGAGATCTAGAACAGATTCATTTAGCAACTCCAATGAGCTGAACAATGATCGCAATGAATCTATGATAGCCGTGAGCAACAAGATACTTAGTGTCATACAACAAAGGGAAGAAAGACAACAAAAAGAAGCTGAACAAAGAGAGGAAAAGATGAGATTGGAAGTTGAGAAAAGAGAAGCTGAGAAAAAGAAAAACAATGTTTGGGATGCTATGAAAGAGGTTCCTGGTTTGGACCAGCGTATCAAATTTAAAGCAGTTACCCTTATCTACTCATTGGGAATGAAAGACGTGTTTACGGATATGTCGCCAGAAGAACGCTTTGGTTGGATCCAAAGCAATATTAACTCCGAGTGATATGTTTTTTTTAGTTATTTTTTTTTGGGTTTGTTTCTTCTTAATTATTTTGAGACTATATTATGGATTGGTTTATGATACCAAAGTTTGTTGTTGCTTCGTTAAACTTATAGTACTTATAGATTTTTTTACTTCTTTCTTCGTTCGTGACTTATAACATTTTTTATTTGACTTCCTAAAAACTTCGTTTATCACTCTAACAACAACTCTTTTTTTTGTAGGTGTATTACCATGGAAAGCACTATTCAAGAACAAGAACAAATATATTTTGAAGAGGAAGCAAACCAAATGGAAGATGATGAATCAGATTTGGACATTATGCTATTAATGTTGAATAATATAGCGAAAGCTTATGCGAAGAATGTCGAACGCCCCATTCGTCGGCCGATCTCTGACATTGGTTCTGCTTACATTCAAAATGTTCTCAAAGAGGATCCTGATCACTTTCGATTGGTGTATCGTATGTATCCGAGCTCATTTATGAAGCTATGTGATCTTATGAGGTTAAAGGCATGTCTAAAAGATACTCGTCATATATGCGTTGAAGAAATGGTGGCCACATTTCTGCTCACGGTGGGTCAATGTTCTAGATATGGTTACACTAAAGACACATTCAAGAGATCAAAGTTTACTATAAGTAACAATTTTCATAAGGTCTTAAGTGCACTAAATACTATAGCACCAGATTTGATGGTGAAGCCTGGAGTTACAACAGCTGCAAAGATAAGTAAGAGCACAAGATTTTATCCCTATTTCAAGGTACATATATAAATTCAACTAATTTATGATTTTTATTAACTTATGAAATGGTTTGTTATCCGAATATTTTATTTTGGAACTAAATTTTTGATTTAGGATTGTATCGGAGCTATTGATGGCACACATATTTTTGCTATGATACCAAAATGTGATGTTGCTAGCTATCGTAATCGCAAAGGATCTATATCACAAAATGTCCTTGCTGCTTGTAACTTCGATCTAGAATTCAATTATGTTCTTAGTGGATGGGAAGGTTCAGCTCATGATTCAAAAATTTTAAACAATGCGTTGACAAGGAACACTAGCAGGTTACACGTTCCCGAAGGTATGTACAAAACCTAAAGTATATAGAAAAATTAGTATAAGATTTTTGTATACATACATAACTGTGACTTTGGTAATTGAATTTCAGGAAAATTCTATTTAGTTGACTGTGGGTTTGCCAATCGTCAAAAGTTTTTAGCTCCGTTTCGATGTACTCGATATCATCTAAAAGAATTCAGAGGTGAAGACCGTGATCCCCAAAACCAGAACGAGTTGTTCAATCTGCGGCATGCATCTTTGAGAAATGTAATCGAGAGAATCTTCGGTATTTTCAAATCTCGGTTTTTGATTTTCAAATATGCGCCTCCTTTTTCCTTTAGGACACAAGCAGAGTTGGTTTTAGCTTGTGCTGGATTACATAACTTTCTACGTAAGCATTGTCGGTCGGATGCCTTTCCTGAACAAGCGATCAATGCAAGCAATGAACAAGTTAATTTTGAAGAAAGTGGAAATGTAAGTGCTATTGAATCCCAACAACGAGAATACGCTAATAATTGGAGAGACACGATAGCTTCTAATATGTGGCAAGATGCAATAGTAGCTGGAAGTCAACGATGATGATGAAGGTATATCAGTTTTCTTGTTTTTCTTTGAGTCACATGTGCTTGTAGCCGATAGAAAATGTGTGTATTATGCAGGTCATCTGATGGAAAAATTGTTGCATGTCATCTCATAGAAAAAATTCTGGATTTTTTTTTCATGTCGAGCTTTTTTTTTTTTTTGTGGTAGTGGTATTGTTTTGTTATATTATGGATTTGTTTTTTTGGTTTATTTTTGGGACAATGTGATGGAGAAAGATTTTAAGAATACATAGGATACCTCTAGTATTTTGAAAGTTGTTGTTAATGACTAAAAATATAAAGAATCATTGTCCCAATAACACTAGAGTTTGATAGAATTGAAAAATCAATAAATACTCAACTTTTTGAATAACACAAGATTTTTAATGGAATTACAAAATCAACACACCAATAACACAAGAATTGCAAAATCATCATACCAATAACACAAGATTTTAATAAGAATATAACAATCCACAAACCAATAACAATAGAATCTTAAACTCTAAAAATCTTTAAAAATCTATCTCCCAATAACCCCCCCGTAATGATTGTGGTTTTGAGATGGGTTTTGTTTGAGATTTTATATTAATCTTTGGAAATTAATACTTATTATACAATCAAATGAATATTTATAAGATATGTGAAAGTAAATGAATAAGAAGACGAAGACGAGAGAAAGAAACACCCGAAGAGTAAGAATTCTGAAAAAACAAAGATGATGAAGAATGAGAGTGAATAAGAAGATGAAGAAAAACTAAAAGAAAAAATAAATAGAAGAAGTCGGAGGAGACGGAGAAGATGAAGAAGTGAAAAAAAACTCAATTTAAAAAAATAAGAAGCCAAAGAAAAAGAAGAAAAAGAAAAAAAGAAGTAGGAGAATAAGAGAAAAATATAAATTGAAAGATAAATAAGAAGACGGAGATGGTGACAAAGAAGTTGAAAAAGACGAGAAAGAAGACGAAAAGAAGTCGAATAAAACTAGCCATGGGCATTTGGGTATTCGGATCGGTTCCAGCTCTTTCGGGTAAAAGGATTTTGGACCCATTTAGAAACCGATATGGTTTCTGGACTGTTCCGGTTCGGTTTCAATCGGTTCTGGATCGGTTCAGTTCCGAGATTCAAGAACCAATAAATACCCGAAAAATTGGATCTTAATCGGTTCGGGTATTTATTACCCGAAAAACCCAAAAATATACCCGCAAACCCAAAAAAACTAAAGAAAATATATCCGAAATGCATAAAATATACCTGTTAGAGGGGAGTTTAGCACTTCCCTGTTTAACTCGGTTCGAACCGAGATCGGTTTGTTCAGTACCGGTTTACGACGGTTCGGACAAGAGGAAGATAGACCTAGATTCATCGGGCCGAACTTTAAGCCAAAAACGAGCCCATTCATTTTGATTACCGAAATGAATGGCCCAACGAGGGCCCGATCCGATATAACAAGACGGAGACCGACCTCCGAGATATACAGAAGATTTTCTTATCTCGGAGGGGATTCAGAATATTTCATTTCCTAATCGAACTTGGAAAAAGGAAATATTCTCTGAACAACCGACTCTAAATCTTATAAATAAGGAGGAGGCAAGCTCATAGAAATCATCCGCAATCATCGGAGAGACAGAAAAAAAGAGAAAAAGCTCCATCAAGCGCCGATCTCAATTTCTTTAGTCTCCTTAGTTCTTTTTCACCAAACCGATTTTGTAAACACCGAATTCAATCAATAAAACAAGATTCCGATCAAAGTTCTCCATGTTTTACTCCTTGTGTAATTTACGAATTAACAATACCCGAAACCCCGAAAATATATCCAAAAATCCGAAAAACTAAAGAAAATATATCCGTAAAACCAAAAATATGCCGAAATGCCCTAGAAAATTCACTAATATTTATGGGTATATAATTATATTTCAGATATTTTGGGTACTCTATTGGTTCTCGGTTCAGTTCCGGGTATAAGAGTTTAGGATCCATCATATATTTTTATAGGTTTCGGTACCTCCTAATCGGTTCGGTTCCGGTTCGGTTCTTCGGTTTCAGGTATTTTACCCAGGCCTAAATAAAACCCTGGAGAGTATGAACAAGATGGGCCGGACGAAATAGTGAAGAATAACAAGGATAAGACGATGTGGATGTTGGAGTTGAAGACGAAAACCGGTAGAAGAAGAAGAAAAAGGGGAAAAAACTGGAAGATGAAGAAAACAAAGTAAAATAAGAAGAAAATCGAAAGATGACAAAGTTGAAGAAGGTGAAGATGAGAAAGAGATGAAGAGTTTGGATAAGACAAATAATACCAAGGAGAAGTAAGAAGAAGAGGATGACGAAGGCTAATAAAAACCGAAAGAAGAAGAAGAAGAACTCATAGAATACAAAGATGATGAAGAAGAAGTCAAATGCGATGAAAACGAAGTAGGAAAATACGAGTAAAAAAAAACCAAAAGATAAAGAAGAGGAAGAAGAATAAGACAAAGCAAAAGTGGAAGAAGAAGAAGACCCAACATAAGAGGACGAAGAAGTAAGACCATGATGAAGATGCAAGAAAATGATGAAGAATAAGAAAATCGAAAGATATATAAGACGAAGAAGAAGACAAAGAAGAAAAAGTAGAAGTTGAAGACGGTGAAGAAGAAGAAAAAGAAAATGTAGAAGGTGAAGACGATGAAGAATAATAATAAGTCGGAAAATACGAAGACGTTAAAGGATAAGAAGGAGAAGAAGATGAATAATTTGGAGAATAAAAAGAAGATAAAGGCGTTGAAATGGGAGAATTAAGAAGAATACGAATAAAAACCGGAAAAAGAAGAAGAAGTCGAAGACGATGAAAAAGAATAGAAAAATACGAAAAAACCAAAAGATAAAGAATAAGACAAAGCAAAAGAGGAAGAAGAAGAAGACAAATCAGAAGAGGAAAAAGGAGTAGAAGTCGAAGACGATGAAGAAGAGGAAAGACAAGATGAGGAATAAGAAAATCGAAAGATAAATAATAGGAAGAAGAAGAAAAATAAGTAGAAGATGATGAAAAAGAAGAAGGAAATGACAAGGAAGAAGAAAATCCGAAAGATGGATAAGAGATAGAAGAGGAAGACGAAGTCGATGAAGAAGAAGAAGGAAAAGATGAGGAAGAAGACCGAAGAAAAGAAAAAGAAAAATCAGAATAACAAAAATTAGGACAAGACAAAGATGTTGAAGAATATGAAGGATAAGAAGGTGAAAAATTTGGAGAAGAAAAGCCGAAAAAGAGGAAGAAGAAAACAAAAGTGTTGAAATGGGAGAACGAAGAAGACGACTAAAAACGATAGAAAAAAAAGTCAAAGACCATGAAAAAAATAAGGAACATACGAAGAAGAAAAAAAACTAAAAGGTAAAGAAGAAGGAAGAAGAATAAGACAAAACAAAAGAAGAAGTAGATAATTTAAACTCTTGAGGCTATTGATTTCGTGTTGGTGAATAGACAGGGTTAGTAGTTTTGTATAAAAGGATTATCCGGTATGGGTGAAATCGTGGATGAGAAAAGGGCCAAATATACCTTCGAAAAGTAACGATATGATGATAAATACCGTGATAAACTGTACACCAGAGAAACAAATGGTGGCTGTAGAATTTGCAAATTCTGGAAATCCGACAGTTTTGGTAATTTCATAATGGGAAGCGTTATACATCTAACTCAAAGGAGGTGGTGAAGGTAATATGATGACTTTTACCTCTGCTACGCGAAGAGAGACAATTAAACATAAAACACCTAGAAAATTACCAAAACTTTCTGTTGGATCTCTGAAACTTGCATTGTATTAAAAAAATTCATTTAGTTGAATTGTAGAATAAAAGACGGAGTTTTGTGTCTAATGTTAGAAGAAAGAAGGATTTTAGTTCGTCATGATGTGACATTTCTCATTTTTAGGCTTTTTATGTTATAAGTTCTCATGTTAAGACCAATACGTCGAAAAACAAGAATGATATAATGAATTTGGAGAAGAAGAAAAATAATCAGAAGAAGAGAAAGAAGAATTCGGAGAATAAAACCAGAACATAGAAGACGAAGTGGAAGAAGAAAAAGCAATGGAAGAAAAACAAACGGATCAAGCATGAGAAGAAGAAAATCGAAAGATGAAGAAGGTGAAGATGAGGAAAGAGACTAGAAAAAATCAGAAGAATAAGAACTTGGAGAAGACAAAGACGATAAAGAAAAACAAAGACAAAGAAGAAGAAGAAAGAAAAGACGAAGAAGATGAAAAACAAAGAGAAGCTCGGAGAAGACAAAACCGATGTAGAATAATTCGAAAAAATAGGAGGAAAAAGATGAAGAAAAAGGAAAATAACAAACAAAATAAGAATAAGAAAACGTAGGGTTTATGATTTAGGGTACGAACATTGAAAAAAAACATGAAGAATTTGGAGAAGATAAAGAATAATCAGAAGAAGAGGAATAAGAAGTCGGAGAAGAAAACCGTCAAAAATTTAAACTATTCATGCCCGCGCAATAATGTATTAAATATATAGTTCATTACCGGTATAAACGATGACAACATATATGATATATATATATATATAGATATATATATATATATATATATTGTTTATGTTTTAAACGATAAAAAAATATATTGTCCTATGGCACTGCTTACTCTATTTTAGTTTTCAACATCAAATAGATTCTCGAGATTTACAAAAAATATGAAGACATATATGATCTATTTTTATGTTTCAATTGATAAAACATCTCTTCCCGCGCAAGGCGTAGGCTAAACACCTAGACGTAACCAAGACATAGTTGTTATTAATGAGTTTATGTTGTCGCAGCTCGCAGGTAGTTGTTAATGTGTTTTCATTAATTCGTAAGTTCGTACATTGGTTTGTTTTTAGTTAATCCTTTTTATTTTATTTTGGACACGTGATGCACATCAATATCTTAGTTCCGATAGTATTGATACTTCGGACACGAGTAAGATGGATGGTATGGTTTATACCCAGGAATATCTAAAGAGTATTAAAGTATCCGGTTTGCCTAACCACTGTTTAAACTTAAAGATTGATGCTCCTATCATGCTGCTGAGAAATATTGATCCTAGGGGTGGATTGTGCAATGGTACGAGGTTGCTGGTAACTCAATTATCTAACCATGTGATCGAGGCTAGCCTTATAAGCGGTGATAAAGTATGGAAACATGTTCTGATCCCTAGAATGTTTGTTTCCCCACCAGAAGCAAGGTTTCCTTTTAGGATGCGTCGTAGACAATTTTCCGTTGCTATCCTGTTTGCTATGACGATAAATAAAAGTCAGGTTCAGACTTTGCAAAAGGTTGGTTTGTTTTTGCCTAAGCCAGTATTCTCACATGGTCAACTTTATGTTGTTGTTTCTAGGGTAACATTGAGAAAAGGATTGCGGATTTTAATAACCGATCATAAGGGGAAGCCACAACGGAAGACAATTAACGTTGTTTACAAATATGTTTTTCAATGCATTTTCACGTCCTCACGTTTTGTTTAATTTAGACTTTTATTGGATTTTATAAACGTAGTTGGGTTTTTTTTCTTTGTTGGTTACGGTTTTAGTTTTAATACATTTGTTTGACTTTCATATGTTTCTATATCCTTTATCCTTTATGTGTTTGTCTACTTTAGTTTGTTTCGATAAATCTGTTTTAATCATATCGAATTGAGATCAATAAATACGCTTCGATTCAGCATCCATAAAACTTGAAATGGCATAATTAAGGTTTATGGATGGTGCTCGCTGCCCGCGCAAGACGCGGGCTACCCACCTAGTTACAAAAAAAGAAAATTTTTTTTACCTAAGGTCAATCAACTAAAGGAGAAAAATAAAAGATACGCGTATATAATTCGCATAAATACAATTTATTTGCCTTTATTTCTTGTTTCGGATACCCAAATTTTAGAAATCTATCACCCATTTGGGTATTTAATTTTTTAGATCGGGTTCGGTTCGGTTCCGTCCGGGTTTCTGGTACCTAAAATTTATCTCAATTCTCAAAAAACTAAAAAAAATATTTAATTTAAATAAAATTTGTTAAATTTTGCAAAAAAAAATATTTAATTTTAATAAATATAACTAAAAAATTTCGAATATTTCCAATACTTTTGTTATCTCAATCTAAACATAACTAATATATTCAGTTCGATTTTTTCGATTCTAGATATTTTGCCCAGCATTTACTTAACAAGATTAGGCAAAAAATTACCAAAAGTCGATCAACAAAAGGAGAAAAAAAGAAAAAGAAAAGATACGCGTATATAATTTGCCTAAATACAATTTATTTGCCTTTATTTTTTCTTCTTCTCCCTCGTCCTTATCTCGATTTTGGTTGATTGTATCTCTGATCGGGAATTAGGGCTTTTTACTGAAGATGACGACAGCAGCACGGCCAACGTGGGCTCCTGCTAAGGGAGGTAACGAGCAGGGTGGTGCTCGGATCTTCGGCGCGTCTCAGAAGTATTCGTCCCGAGATGTTGCCGCTCACACAACTTTAAAGCCAAGGTGAGATTTCGAAAACTGGTTCTCTTCTTTGATTCGACGCGGATCCGATTGCAATTTTATCTTTTGATTGATGAGATTCTCCAGATATCTAGGGTTTTATTCCAATAGAGAGCATTTTATAAGGAGATTCGGAAAAGGCCTATGTACTTTGTCTTTGGGTAGCTGAGATGGGTAGTATCGTGGTCTGTTTGTTACCTGTTGTAGTTTTTGAGGATCAAGAGTAATAGATTATGCAGCTGTGGAAGAGATTTGATCTTTCGATGACTTGTTTGTGCTTGACATTTGAAATATTTTTGGTTTGACAGGAGGGAAGGGCAACACACTCAGGAGGAACTGCAGAAGAAAAATCTTCGTGATGAGCTTGAAGAGCGTGAGAGGAAACATTTCTCATCCAAAGACAAATCTTACAGTGGTAAGTTACATGATAAATTTCAAGCCTTTTTTCACTATGAGTGTGTACCTTTTTTTTTACTAATGAGGTATTGTTTAATCATTAGATGATAGAGACCGCAGGAGAGGAAGTCAGCTATTACTGGAAGGTTAGAGAAATTCATTTTTTACTCGATTATCTGCCATGCTTGCTGTTTATGTCACAGAATATAGTTTGATCATATGTCTTCTAACGCTGATGTCCTGTGTTTAGGCTCGAAAAGGGATCCTGAAGATCGGATTATTCCTCGCAGTGTAGATGCTGATGATTCTGATGTTGATATCAAAAGTGATGATGATAGGTTACTATTCTTCTTCTCTTCCATTCTTGTCTTCCTCTCTGCAATTTTTTTTCTTTTTTGTGCTTTAAATTTGGCTAAGAGTATTAAGGCGGGGGCTGTACCGAGAGGCCTAGCTGAACCTCATCTCTTTTCATCTGGGGCATAGTTTGGGGAATATGCAATTGATGCTCTGATAGATTTTGGGGTGTTTTAATAACTCGTGATTGACATTTTATCTTGGCAAGTTTGCTATGCATTTTATATATTCACAATCCTCTAGTTACTTCAAAAATATCTTACGATTTGTTTATCTTTGTTAGTGATGACGAAAGTGACGATGATGACGAGGACGACACAGAAGCTCTTATGGCTGAACTTGACCAGATAAAGAAAGAAAGAGTGGAGGAGAGGCTCAGGAAGGTAAGGTGTTGTTTGTGAGATGATTCTGCCCAGATTACTATTAAAAATGACTAGTATAGGTTTTCTCTCATATGGAAGATTTGCCTTGTTACAGTTAGTGTGGTTCTTTGTTAGTAATATGTATGTATCACTTACATTTTCCAGGAAAAGCAGCAGCAGATGGAAGAGCTAAATGCCAAAGAAGAGGAACTTCTCAAAGGAAACCCACTGCTTAACAACACTCCAACTTCGTTTAATGTCAAAAGGAGGTTAGGATTTTGTTGTATTAATCTTGTTTCGTCATGAAACTTGGGATTTCGTTGGAGGCAGATACTTAAAAGTTAGTTACTTTTGCTCTTTTCAGGTGGGATGATGATGTGGTATTCAAGAATCAGGCACGTGGGGAAATGAAAGCACCTAAGCGCTTCATCAATGATACAATCAGGAATGACTTCCACAGAAAATTCCTCCACAGATACATGAAGTGATTGAACAAGAGTTTTGTTTGCTACTTGTCAGTATGATGAATGAATGAATTAAGGCTTTTATTCTGTCTGGGATTTATGATGTCTCTTTGTATTAATACAGAAGCCAACCGATAACTGTTTTATGGTTTATATTAAAAGCTTATGCGCTTGACTTTAATGCTATTTCCCAGATTCCCTACTAAGCTCTTATTCAACACTGACACCATGTCACTTTACAAGAGTGTTTTTGTTGTCTTTTTCGGTTCAAATATTCTTATCAAAGATGGCAAATGCTGATTTTCTTGCGAAGGCAGAAGTATGCACAGAGGCGGTAGCCAAAAGCCATGGCAAGCAGAAACCACAATTCTTGCAAGCCGCCATTCAAGTTGACTGTGTCGAATGATGATGAGCTCTGCAGTGTCCTGCAACCGCCTTTGCTCCCACATTCGAAAAGTTGGTCCCCTGTGTATTGTACTTTCAAAAGCAGCCTGAAGCCGTAGTGCATGAAGGACAAGTACTTCAACCACTGCATGAATTTGGGTATGTGCTGCATTTCGAGTTCAAAAAAAGAGCGCATCACTTTTTGTTGAGCATAAGCAGTTAAATTTTTACCTGAACATAAGTTGTGGTACCTGAACATAGTAACCTCCTGTTAGAAGAAACAGCATTAGTACCAAAGATGCGATCATGCCAGCTCTCTTAATGCTCAATACCGAGGCTCCTAAGAACTCTCCTGCACCCTGCAGTTTACATTGGAAAGAACATTTGTTTCAGTTTCGAAAAAAGAGACAAGTTCTCAAGCGGCTAGTTATGTGCTTACTTGGCTAGTTATGGCTATAAGTAGTATTGTCAACAAGGTAAAAAGGAAGCAGGGGATTGTCCTTTTGAACCCAGCCATGAAGTAGACAATGATCATGAAGAATGTCGGGTATAAAACGTGTGCCACCATATCACATAGTGTACTGCATACGTAATACACGCTTAGTCTGTACATGTCAGCTTTTCTTTCTTTCACCAGGTATATCTTCTCGAATGGGAACACATATACGGCTCCAAAGAGAGATGAAGATGTCCAGAAGATGCAAATATAGAACATCAAACCAACCTGCATGCAGACGAGCTTACCAGATAAATTAGGAGGCCCTACAACTTAATTTGGTGTATTCGCAAGATTTATCTAGCTTCATTACCTGGTCTCTGAGGTGCGCCTCTGTGTCTGTCTTTGATTTCCACCAGAGAAGACCCAACACAACGGCCACGCCAAGTGATTGAACTAGCCTTAGCTTATCAAAGTAATCTCTACGCCTCTCTCTGAATGTTCTTGTGAAAATAATCAAGAACTGATCCCACCATGAGAGCGTCCAGTCCTTCTTCACTTGGATTGCTATTTGAAGATGCTCTGGGGCCTTTCTATTTCTATGGTTTTCTTCCTTCTCTTTAGGCTCCAAGTCTGTCTTGTACCTTAGTTGCAGGTACTGCAATCATAACACTAAGATTGAGTCTAAATAGTAAATACACAAGTATATACTTTATGATCTGATCCTTACTTTCACTATCACGTCCTCAAAATCAGGTTGGGCGGTTTTTGTAGCCAATAGTTCGTCCGGGAGACTAATGTCTGACACCTGTCCCGTTGCCAAGTCTAGTAAGAACTCTGCAGGGTTCATTGCAATTTCAGGTAAGATTCTCAAAGATGAGAAATAGTCCATTGATTCTCTGGCTTTTCCGTAGAAGGCAGGGCACCCTTCTGAGATCAGTAGGAGCTTGTCGAACATGTGAAACATTCTGCTTGATGGTTGGTGAATTGTAGTGATGACGGTCCTTCCTGCCTGCAAAACACAATATCTTTCAAGAATTTTGCTAGTAATCTACTTGCAGGTAAAAGAAATTCAAACACCTTAGCTACTCCTTGCAGAATATGAAGAAGTTTGGTGGCAGAAGTGGAGTCAAGTCCAGAAGTTGGCTCGTCCAGAAGCAACAGAGAAGGATCAACGAGAATCTCGTATGCTATACTCGTTCTTTTTCTTTCTCCACCTGATATTCCCTTGACAAAACCTCCTCCAACTCTTGTGCGACGGCATCTTTTATAAGGAAAATTTAGTTTAGTGTTTACAAGAAATCTCTATGGACATCATCAATATATATCATCATGCACATGTTTGAAGAAAGTCTCACAATTTCAGGAAATGTTTAAACATGTACCTTTCAAGGCCTAGCTCTTTGATGATCATCTCAACTTTAGCGTATTTTTGTTCCTTGCTCATGCTACTTGGAAGTCTCAGAAACGCAGCGAATGCCAAGGTCTCTTCCACAGTAAGTTGTGGCAACAGAACATCGTCTTGTGTCACGAATCCAATTCTGGAAAACAATCAAAGATAAGAGTATAATAGTAGATCAGGTAGGAGGAATTAGCTAACTTTGCACTCGTGTCTCTGGTATCTAACCTCCTCTTAACAGAGGGACTATAAGGAATGTCATTGTAGGTAAGTTTCCCTTTGACGTTATCTGTCAATCTTCCTCCCATTATCTTCAAGAGTGTTGTTTTGCCACTACCCGAAGGACCCATTAGTGCAAGGATTTCGCCTGGACCCGTACTTCCTGTTATGCCTTTCAAAATGTGCTTGTACCCATCTGGATCCGGATTTGTATGTGTGACCACCTTTGACACCATTGTTCTCACCAGATTTGCTGAGCTAGCGTGGCTTTTTCTCACCTTATACTCCACATCTTCAAACTGTAGATTAAGACTAATGAGTCTCGTAGGGAGAAAGAGAAAGCAAAACTAGAGAGAGAGAGAGATGTAGGAACCTTGAGGAATATGGGAAGAGGGGCATCTTCTTGAGGATAAGAGGAAACAATTTCTTCGTGTATATCAATTTCGGATGAGTACTGATTTCTGAGGTAAGCTTGGGACATGAACTCCATGTTGTGAACTATGCCGTTGCTTCCTGAAATCTGCATTACATGATTGTCTTCAACTTCTTCTGTCGACCTTCTGATCTCCATGTTTTTTTTTTAGCCTTGTGATGCAAGAAATTGATCTTAATGTATGGCTGTGTTATATAACGGAAGAAGTGTGTGGATCAACTGTGTCAAACCTGAAACTTTCTTGCTTTTTGTGTTCTCTTTTTCTTTCCTTTTATCATGGTGTTACTTTGGTGGACCACGTTCTTTCAATGTTTTTGAATTTAATGGGATTGAGTTCCTTTTGTTTATCATGCATGTGTTGACTTGCACAAGGAGAAAATATGAAATAAATTTCAATTTCATTACTTATTTGTTAGGTTAATAATCATCTCCATTTTTTTTATGGTGTAGTTAGCCAAATTGCTTGCCCCGTTGGCCATCACATTGAGTATAATAAATGCTCACATAAAGTGATAACTTGTTTCTATTGTAAAATTCTGAATCAATTTCTGAAAGTACCTACACATAAGACGTCTTTTGAACTTGTTTGGTTCCCACAAAAAGAACCAAGGCACCAATTCTCTCTTGTCCCCTTGCAAAATTACCACACGCTAATTTCCTCTTTGGGGTGATGTTTCCTAAGTATGTACACACAAAATCACTCAAAAATCCAAACTTGAATATCTCTTCTTACCAATCTGATATGTATCTTTATAGCAACTCTGCGTGACCTAGTAGTTGTTGTCCAGATTCGTTAGTGCAGCTTGAGGTTGCTGATTAGTTATGCGCGGTAGTCCTATGAGTTGTTCAGTCATGGCAGAGAGAGTTGGAGCCGCCAGTATGGGCTGTGTTTGTTGGTATATTCCCGTGAACCCAGCCTGTATGGTAGGGAAAGCTAATGGCTCACCTTGAAGGGATAAGTTGTACATGGCACTGGCCTGCAGGTTGGCTAGACTCTGCACACATGGAAACCCTATTAAAAGTATTGCATAACACGCAATGACAGAGAAAGGAGAGGCAGGGAAAAACTAACCAGCGGTCCAGTCGTGTAAATGTTGTCCTTCTTTTCTTCCTTGTGGGTAGAGTTGACGGTGGCTGCTGATGGGATGGGGTTGAAAGCAACTGCGTATGAATCATATGGTGATGGAATTGTGGTAGGTGGAGAGTTCCCAATGTTGCTTCCTGATTTGATGGGAGGCAGAAGGAGTTTATCCACTGGAGGTGCTGGAGCACCATCTCCAGGCGGTACGTAAGACTGTTGTTGGAACCCATTTGGGCTCAAGAACTGGTGAATGTATGGTTGCGGCATATAAAAGGGTGGAAAATAGGGACCGTAAGGGAAAACGTTTAGAGCGTATTGTTGCATAAGAAGGTGCATTGCCTGTTGAGAGGCTGCTATGGAACACTGATCAGGATAGGAGATAGGTGGAGCATCAAAATTTGCAGCCTGCAATTATCAACAACAGTGATTAAGCATTGTATTTAAGAAAAACGACGTTAGCCTGATGCTGACAATGAACAAAACCGACCTGATGAGTGTCTTTGATTGGTTTATCTACTTCCGAGCCTTATACATGGTGAACAGTTTGATCTGACTGCAACGCTAGCTTGGTCTCAGGTGCTGAATTTGAAATCTCATGATCCTTATCTTGAGAAAAAGTTAATACATCTTCCCTGCAAACCAAATTATTGAATTGAAACACCCATTTCATATGAAGTTTCACTAGAGAATATGATATCTGAAGATTCACTGATCTGAGAATATTGAGCAATTCATGAGAATATAGAAGCAAACAACACTGTAAGATTTACTCAAAGTAGCTACCAGTCACCAACCTAGCTGACACCCCATAAGCTGATGTCCCATGAGAAGACTTGATATTGGAGACATCACACCCAATAGTACAATTGTCGGAAGATGCCTTTTTCACAAAATTGGAATCGAAGCTCCCAAACGTCAGACCATTTTCTAGCATTTTGGCACCCTGAAGGTGGACAGGGAATATTATGTGGGGCCGTTCAACAACATCTGACTTGACAAGCGATTGATTATTGCCTTTATCGGCTGCAGCCTCACTCCTAGTGACTATTCCAAAAAAAAAGAAAAAAGCCATAGGTCGAATCAAATAAGAGGCTGTAATCGAACTCAGGAAACAATCTGAATCATTCCCGACTTAGCTAGAAGAATACAGAATGCACTTAAAGCTACAAAGATGAAGAGAAACTATACCTTGATCTGACTGGCTACCGCAATTAGAAGTGGCAATCAACATGTGATCTTGCTTAGTGAAAGTAGATGATTGTTGTGAGATCTGAGAAGTTCCATCTACAACATATTGAGTATCTTTTTGTACAACAGAATCTGATACAGGTACAACAGCCACTGGTCCAACACTGGCTTTAGACTTCTCCAGCTCAACAACATCCTCAGATGAAGAAGTAGACTTGGAAAGAGGCTGCTCCTCTGTAACTCCCTTGTTGACAGGTGAGACGAAAACATCTTGGATTTTATGGTTACTGACTCCAGTTGGAGGAATTATAGGATTAGGCGCCCTGCAAACAAAGAATAACTCTTTAGGAGGCCCATATACGAACAGTGTTTCAAAGACAGAGAAGGAGAGATATGTATGGGATACTTTATGGAACAAGGTATTGTGTCGTTTATAGCTTTGTTAGGAGCAGGCAAAGCAGTTCTGGAACCTCCTACTATGTGATTAGCTTTACTCTGCCTTTTAAAACCTGCACTTCTTCCATTATTGGCATCTGCAAATCATCAAAGAGCTTAGCTTAGATAAGGGAAGGTAAAATTACATAAAGTTTGAAAATATTTAGTAAAGAAACAATCACCAGTGTAATTTGAAACAAAGTTCCTCCGACCATTCCTGCCCCTTTCTTGTGTAGTTGTCACTAAATTCTGCAACAGGCAGTACACAGTACCCATAAGGGAAATTGTGATTACAAGGTAAATCCACAAATCATGCATCTAAAACAAAAAAGAAACTGAATAGAAGAGCACAAAACAACACTTATATTCGTAACAAAGAGAAAAACCTACCTCTTTCTTTCTCTCACGTTTGCTTTTCACCTCATGAAATGTATCTGAAACAATAGACAGAATCCAAACTTTATATATGCCCAATCTCACCCTGAGCTATAAGAAAATATATTTCCACAGTTTCATCATATTCAGATTCTACATGCGATTGAGAGGAATCAGCCCATTTAAATCCAAATTCTTCATATTCCATATCCGTAAAAAAAGTCAAAGATTTCCATATTTGAAAATTTCCAGGGCATATTGTCTACCAACAGAAATCTCATAAAAAGCGCATCCCGACAAGCACATCACATGATCTTCCCAAACAGATAAAAAAAAGAGAACACCAAAACCCTTTCGAACAGCCAAAACATGGCAACATACAAAACAAATATCAAAACCCTAGGAGAAGCAAAACTCAAAAAAAAAAAACAAAACAAATGTAGAAACCTCGAGAAATTACCTAGATACAGGAGCTTCTGCGCCGTCTCAAGTGGATCGTTAAAGCATTCCTTAAAGACGGAGAAGATATCTTCGTCGGAATGTTGTTTTCCAGTAATCTCTCTGATGTTTTGAATGGTTTTGTGCAGATCGGCCGGAATCGAAACCCTAGAGCCTTCATCGCCGCCGCCGCCGCCGCCGCCGCCGCCGCCGCCGCTGCTCATGTTTGGAGAGGGAGAGGGAGAGGGAGAGGGTACAAGACTTGAACACAAGTTTACATATATAGTATTTCCGTATAAATTACCGCTAAATGTCTCTCCCCGTATTTTTATACGCTGACGTCACTGTTTATAAAACATTTAATAAAGTTGATACGGCCGAGTTGGTCTAAGGCGTCCAATTAAGGTTCCGGTCCGAAAGGGCCTGGGTTCAAATGCCACTGCCAACGATTACTTTTTAATTTGATCTTCTTTTTAGATGTCAAAAAAGGAAAATTTAGACAGGATGGAAAAAAAAAACAATTATTTTTTTCAAAATTTTAAAATTGTTAAATCATATGATCGCGACATGTGTTAAATAAATCGATCAGGTTCTAACATGTGTAAAAAAAAGTTTTAAATTTTTTTTATATTAAATTTACAAGCGATTTCTAAATTTATAACCAAACCGTAATTTTTAGATTAATTTTGGTAAGGCTTTTAAGAAGAAAAAAAACCGAAAATAGACTGGTTCGGATCAATTACCAGAATTCTCAGGTTTGATTTTTATCACAATTTTTTGAAGTCAAGCACGAGTTCATGAATTACTCAATTTCAATGTTATAGTTGATTATTTTTATCATTTATAGTTTGATTATTTTTATCATGATTTTGCGAAGTTACGAGTCGATGAATTATTCTGGGCATGCAATAATTGAGAATTTAATATGCTCCAAATAATTAGGGAACTAAATGATCATTTTCCTAGTTTTTCAAATCTATATAAAATAATTCTAATTTCTACATCTATATAAAAATATATATATATACGAACTGGCTATCTCTGGTAGAAAATATCAGATCTTCGATTCCCAAAAAATAAAAACCCTAGCTCTCGGCTTCTCTCTGGATCCTTAGGTCTGGGGTTTCTCGGAGGATTCTGGATCGAAAATAAAGACTGACCGGATTAAGAATTGCGATGGGGTCCAGATCTCGGAGTGAAAATTTCCAGTCCGGCGATGGCGCCAGTCCAGGGTACGTTGTTCTACCTCCCTCCTTGCATGTTTGAATCCAGAGGATGAATGAAACAACAATGAGGGAAATATCTGTAGCCTCGTTGTGGTATAAGTTTCTTTTGTGTTGGTTTAATTTATGTTTCGCTTCGAATTTTTGTCGCAGGAAAATATTCATTGGAGGATTACACAAAGACACCACTAACAGTAAGTTTTTATCTTTCTCTTCTGCTTATTTTGTAACAGAAATCGCGTGTTTCTGATGTTAGGGCTATTGGGTTGTTGATTCTCCTTGTTCATGATGATTTTTACTGCAGCTGTGTTCAATAAGCATTTTGGCAAGTACGGGGAGATTACAGATTCCGTCATTATGCGTGATCGACATACTGGACAACCTAGGGGTTTTGGTTTCATCACCTATGCTGACCCTTCCGTAGTTGATAAAGTTATCGAAGATACTCATATCATCAATGGAAAACAGGTCTCTTACGCTATGTTTTAATGTTGATGTATATCATTAATTACTTTTGGGAGTAAGGATGTCTGGCAGGATTCTCATTGATTGTTAGTTTTGTGATGTCTATTAGCATACCTTTATTAATAACTTTGTTCTTGGACCGATGGAACAGGTTGAGATCAAAAGGACTATTCCGAAAGGTGCTGGTGGCAATCAGTCAAAGGATTTCAAAACAAAGAAGATTTTTGTTGGTGGTATACCCTCGACTGTTACAGAAGGTATACCTGCCTCGTGAAGTTATTGCCTTCTCATGAGAATAGTGGTATTATGTGCTTATTGTTGTTTCTTTTGTTGATCAGATGAACTTAAGGACTTTTTTGCCAAATATGGGACCATAGTGGAACACCAGATTATCCGAGACCATGAAACAAACAGATCCCGAGGTTTTGGTTTTGTAATTTTTGACAGTGAAGAGGTCGTAGATGAATTATTGTCCAAAGGAAACATGATCGATATGGCAGACACTCAGGTAAGCATGTTTGAATGGGGCCTAGAATTGTGGTACATTAAAACATATCATATATCTTTCCTTGTTTCAAATAATCTTTTTTGCTTGTTCCTTTCATTATACACGTTAAACTTAGTTAGTATTCTACCCATTAGCTACTGCCAAATGTAAGGAGGGTGTCACAGTAAGCTAGAAACTCCCTGCTATAGTTTGCATCCAATAGCATAGCTAGGTTAATTAAGTTGTTTTATTGTAGGTGGAGATCAAGAAAGCTGAACCAAAGAAATCTTCTAACCGTTCACCTCCTTCTTATGGTAGCCACCCTAGAGGTCGTTCTTTTAATGATAGTTATGGCGGTTATGGTGGACCATATGGAGGTTTTGATGGAGGGTATGGTCCTCCAGGTCCCATTAGGTCACATGGAGGTCCTGCTAGTAGGTTTGCTGGGGGATATGGTTATGGTCGTGGCGGTGTAGGCCATGAATTTGGTGGAGGGTATGGTGGTTATGGGAGTGGCAGTTTAGGTGGTTACCGGAATGAACCACCCCTTGGCTATTCTAGTCGTTTTGGACCCTATGGGAGCGGGTTTGGTGGGGAGGGTTATGGCGGTGGAGGTTATGGTGGTGGAGATTATGGTGGTGGAGGATATGGTCGTGGAGGAGGGGAAGGCTATGGGGGATATGGCGGTGCAGGTTATGGTGGGGCATTTGAATCTGGTGGCCCAGGTGGCAGTTATGAAGGAGCAGGTGGCCCCTATGGGAGGGGTTATAGTAGCAGTAGTCGATACCATCCATATGCAAGATAGGCTCTCGTTGTAATACCAATCAGATCCTTTGGTAGACGCTATAGAAGCTTCTCTCATGTTTCGTGTAGTTGCATTCTAGAGGAAACTAGAGTTATCATGTAGCGGCCACATCAGGAAGGATTTGGTAAGGACAGGAAGAGCATCAAAAGTTTTATTGCCATATTAGACATCTTCTAGTGTGTGTTTGTCTGATTTAAGTGTTGTTTCTATCTCTTAACTTAGATTGTGTTATGTAGACTTTAGCATATTTGGTTTTGGAGTTTGTTTTTTCACTGCCATAAGAATGATGGTTTGGTGGTAGTCTCGTTAGATGATCAATCACTCACTCACTCACTTTTTAGCTCCCCTCCTCCTTTGCTTAGTTTGCATAATCTTACGAATTAGCTTAATCTCTGCATAAAAAGTGCATTCATTATTCTCTAGCGCCTCAAGTTGAATCCTTTATGTGGTCTCTCTTCTAGTAGCCTGTAGATTTTGTTATTCCGAAACATGATGCGGAATTTTTAACAAAGGTTAGAGTTCACTTAGTTATTATGGGTTAATACCTCAAGATAGTGCATGACTAAGTAGGTGTTTTTTCTTGTAAACTGGAAGTATATTTTAATTGTATGTGGTTTAAAAGGATTTGAAATTACTAATACGTTTTTTTAAAAATCCCTATGTGTGTTCGATTATCAGGATTTATTGTACGGAAATGATAATCTGCGTATAAATTGTTAAAAATGTGTTTTTTAGGCCATGGTTACTTATTTGCTCTTTTGTTTCTGGTTTCTTTCGGGTCAGGCCATGGATATTTTGGTCCACTTTCGTTTTGTAACAACATTGTGGATTTTGTTATCTATATAATTTATCATCAATTTTTTTATTAAGAGTTAAATCATACAAAATATATATCAGTTTTGTAAATACATTACATCGTCCACACTTTTGGTAGTAAATATGAAATTCGAACATTTTGAAATGTATTGATACGTAATACAAGACTTATCAATTATTGAAGGGAAAACGACAGTAGTTTTCCCTCAAGTTTATGATATAAGTGTAGATCCACCCAAAGTTTCGACATCAGCACATATCCCCAAATTTCAAAGTTTAATGCGCATTTCCCTCCAATTTGAAAGTTTAAGACGTATTTCCCCACGAGACGAAAGTTCTAACCTAAAATCCACACAAATGATAGTTAATGATGGTTAATGTCGGTTTACAATTTACCGAACAAATCTTAACCAAATAATCTTAGAAATAAATCGGATTACAACCCAATTATAATTGGTATACCAGATTTAGACCACCTGAAAACTGAACCTCTAAAATCTCTAATTTCTAAACCAAAATCAATCTTATTATTTTATATATTTATTTTAATTAATAACATTAAAAAAATACAAAAGAAAAAGAAATCTTCGACGCATTCCTCTCCTTCGACGGTTAAACTCCAACCCGAATTCATGCCGTCTCCGTCGTCAATCTCCACCGATCCAACTTCTTTCAAATGCGCAGCTTGTGGTTGTCACCGTAATTTCCACCGCCGTGAACACTGAAATTAAAAATCCCCAAATAAAAAATCCCCAAATCTTAGAACCCTAAAAATGTTCAGTTGAACCAGTCACGAAACTCAAAATATCAATTCGGCTGAACACATTCTTTTTTTTTTAATCGAACTAAACACACTCTTCATCATCTTCGTTATCGTTATCAACATCTCTCTGTAACTTTCTGAATTTATGAGTTTAGAAAAAGTGAAGAAAAAGCAGAAGCGAGAATTCTGCAATGTTCAGTGATCCCTTTCCAAATCTACGAACTTTCTCATTTGATCATTGATTCATTCTCTACATAACCAACGATTGAAAAATAGAAGAATTTAAAATTAAATTTTTTCGATTCACTTTACATAGCAAATCCAAAAACACAACACATCAAATCTTCATTTCAGTTCCGTTCTTACAAAAAAAATTCTCGATCAAGACCATGGACCAAAGTTATATGTTCCATAAAATCTCTAGAATGAATCAAAATCCCCAATTTTACATGATTCCTTTGAATTGGGGCTAAATTACATCCCTCCGACTCCTTCCTCCGTCGCCGCCGTAATTGACGACGAGTATGTAATCAGCGACGACTGGCGTTACCGTTGCCTAGCCGCATATTTCCCTTGCCGGCGTAAATACCCATTTTCCAAGCCAAGATACAAAATGACGCTCTGCAACCCAAAACCCAGAGAATGTCCAGAATGATTCTTGCGAAGAAGGAACAAAGAGACGTTGACGGGGAATCTCGGCTACACTAGAGCCATCGATGGAGGTAACAAAGGGTTTTAGAAAATAGGTTTTTCTTAAGCTGTGACCTTTCTCAGAAACCATAACTTCTTCTCTCTCTTTAATGATAAATTTCTCAGTGTTTTGTGATAATGACGACGATGCGTTCCCCATCTCCTCAAGAAGATGGAGAAGAAGAAGCGAACGTATCAAAAATTAGGGATTTTGAAAGCAAAAACGGGAAATTAATATACTCAACAAAATAGGTGAAAAAGAAGAAAAAGAAGAAGAAGAAGAAGAACGGGTGAAGAAGAAGAAGATTTTTTACCCAAAACAAAAAAAGTGTTGGGGTCCGGTTGGGTTTACCAAACTGGTTGGGGTCGGGTAATAATTCGGTATGATATTAACCACACTAGTTTAGTATCAGGTTAAGCATGTTAACCATTCAAACCAACGGATATGGGAAAATACGTCTTAAACTTTTAAATTGGGAGGAAATACGTCTTGAACTTTCAAATTGGGTGATCTGTGCCGAAGTCGAAACTTTGGCTAGATCTGCACCTATATCATAAACTTGAGGGAGAAATACGTCGTTTTCCCATTATTGAATAATAGTTGAGTATGACTTGTCATGAAATTAATGAATCTCATTACTCGGAGCGAAAGTAGCATATTTTAGTCTCGAAGGCCCATAATGAGTCCATTACAGCCCATCTTAGCATTTTCCTTTTTCATTTTTCATTTATAAAATTAATTTATATTTTTTTGGTTTACACCTAGAGTTTCTTTCCTCTAAACTCCTAAACAAACGCAAACATCTAATTATTTTAGTGTAAAGAAAACGACAATCTCGAATATTCAGGACCGCAGAAAACGGACTGTATAGAAAACCCACTATTTTTAGATATACATTTTTAATTGTGTTACATTAACTTACTTTAATTTTTTATATTTTCAGTTTCATAATTCTATTGTCGACTATTTTTAGAGGTTTCTCTATTAGTAAGAAGAAGGTAGAGAGAAACAAAGAAGAAAGAGAAAGAAGAAGAAAAATAAATGGAAGGGAAAGAGAAAGAAGAAGCGAAGAGGAGAATGATGGTGAAGATAAAACTGAAGGAGACAGATCAAGAGATAAGCCAAGACGACATTACAAGACAAGAAGCGTACAACATGTCTCCACGTGCACCAGGTGGTGGTGGTGGCATGGGAAAGTCATCGAGCGTGAGGCTAAACTGTTTATGCGCACCAACCACACACCCTGGCTCCTTCAGGTGCCGTTACCACCGTCGTAACGCTGGACTCGGTATCCCACGTGGCATATCCGTTCCGTCTAACCTTTCCATGTTAGCAGGAGGAGGCTCTAATTCTACCTCTCCCAAGTCCTAAGTCGTCCCACGCTTAATAATATATAATCTCCTCCTTCTCGGTTTCAAATTTGTTCTCCAATGTGCGTGTGTATATATAAGCGTAACACAGGCTTTGATTTTCTTTTCTTCTTTTTGTTCTTGATAAAGGATTTACTATGTTTTTCTTTGATTTACGATAATGCATAATACGTAGAGGAAACTCTGGATATTCGCTTTTTGCACAAAGGAAATCAGAGTATATTGACTACTGAGAAACTAATACTATTACGTTAGCATTCTTGGCCTACAACACGATGAGCTCTGTAATACATTTACATGAAGATCGAGGAAATCTAAAACAAATGTATTGTAGAAATAAGAAATTTGGTCGAGGAAAAAACAATTGAGGTTCAGGTAGTGGGTCGTGTCCAAGAGGTTTGAGATGTAATTGTATTCCCATAGTAAACTTTCTTGGTAGATTCGTCCCAATACGCCTGCAAGAGAGGGGTAATCAAATCAAGTGAGTGACAATGTTTTTAGCGACTGCGTTTCCATTTACAAAACAAACCATAGTGAAACGGCAAACAAAATACCTGCCATCCCGAGAGGAGATGTGCTGAGAGTTTGGTCAGATCAGGTTTTTGTTGTTTTTCGTCTTTTTTCTTAGACTCGCCAGCTTCACGTCCTGCTCCTTCTTTCCTCCGTTTTACTTTCTCACGCCTAATCTCATCAATAACATGTTACCGCATTAAGTCAGCTTTTATGGTCGGGGAGACTAATGAATTTTACATTACGCAGAGGAACTAACCAGTCACCACCGAGGGGTTGGAAATTTGCGTTGTCTTTAGCCACTCCACTCGCGATTTGTCGGGATTTCCATTCTTCTATTTCTCTTCGCCTTTTTCTATCTAGGATCCCGTAATCTTCTTCTTCTTCTTCTTCACTATCGTTTAGCTCCTCTTTCGCAGCTTTCCACTGAGCACAAGTGGAGAGACAATTTCAGTTTTAGCTAGAAAAAGGGGTTCGCTTGAAAGGAGATTCAAGAACCAAAAAAAAATAACAACGTACCTTGTCCACCAAACTTGAAACCTTTTTATTTGACCTTAATGTGGATGTAGCAGCAACTGTCCGCTTTTTAGGCCGTTTCACTGTTACCAAAGCCGATGACTAATTATTATAAGCGAAAACTCGGAGCATGCTCAAACTATGAATGTGAAAAGCAAATTCGAAACCAAGATTAGAGATCAATGACGAATATTAGGTGATTCGAAGGATCGTACCTTTAGATTGACCCTTAGCTAATACAGAGGATACACCGGTAACATCTGTGGATTGAGAAGCAGTGCCCAAAGTTGCCATTTCAGTAGAGTCATTGGATCTGGAGCTACGCTCTACAGCTGTAGAAGAATTCCTTGGGATGTCGTAATTAGCAGAACCAACTCCACTGTGATACAGCGATGATTCTGCAGAGCTAATGACAGGAAACAGTGGAGCTGCACCTTTGAGATCGTAATAAGCTTCAACGGCACTGGCTGCTGCAGAAGCTACTTCACTTGTACCAGGAACAGTTTCATAGTAAAATGTTGAAGGGGGCAGAGAGACTTGAGATCCGTCGACATGGCCATAGAACTGAGTGCTAGGAGCTAGAGTAACAGAATTGGCAATATATTGATAACTGGACTCTGGATAGGAGAAGTTGTATTGTGCCGCATAATCAGCAGATTGCTGCATATAAGATTGAGGTAGGGTATAGGAAATTCCCAGAGAATCACTGGACAAAGGTGGAGGGACATGACTACTTTCGAGAGGAGGTGGAGGAATTGGTTCACTATAACTGTCTGGTGGAGGTGGAGGAACATCTTCACTCTCAGACGGCGTTGCCGGAACCCATTCCTCACCCGGAGGTGGTGGAATATCTGTATGAAAGTTGGATGGCTCTGTTTGACTGTACATACCAGCAGAAGCATCTATCACTTGAACAGAAGACATTGGAATTGATTCTTCAACCTCCATATCCACATCCATGTCAATATCTTCCACAACTGGAGAGCCAGCCTCCTGAAGCATCTCACCCGAAGGAGTACCATCAGACTGCTCATCTTGATGGGCTCGCAAGTGGCTGGGAGATCCATCACCACCCACATCAGCAGATTCATTTGAATGAATAGTTTTTCCAGATTGAGCTAACTCTCCTTCTCTCCCACTGTCCTCGGATTCACTTTCTGTATTAGCATCTGCTACCAACTTATCTTTGGGAGAGCTTTTGTTAGTGTCTGCGATTTCTTCCATTACTGCAGATTTTGCAAGCTCATAAAATGCATCGTTAACACCGTCTTCCAAACGCTTGAGTTGTTTCTCAGTGTGGAGCCAAAAAGAAAGTAAAGGTGAGGTTTCCAATATAAGCGCCTTTACATCAGAATGCCTGACTTCAAGCTCTAGAATGTACTTTGATATCTGCTCATTGCTGTGAAATTTCCCATGCGACCTAAATTTTTTTTAGAAAATAAAGATAATCATATTTCAAAGAAGATAAGAGAACTATGATCTCTTTACCTAACAATATAACATGCGTAAACAAGAAGACGCAAACTAGAATGGCTTACTTCTTCAGAGACCTCAGCTTCTCCAGTAAGCTTTCGTTTTGGCTCAACAGGCGAGACGGGAGGTCAGTAGCCGCTCCTTGATCAAAAGTAGCATGCACATGAACTGAATTTCCTGGCCCTTCAAGTTCCTCCTGACATGGTTGGTAATTAACAGCAGAGTCTATCTGACATTCAACTCGATGACCATCAGTTCCTAAGCTTTTGACATAATGATCTTCACTTTTGTTTCTCTCACCCAGCTCAGCTATCGAACAATCAGTTCCGGTGAAAATATGTTGCACGGGTTGCTGTAAATAGCTTGATTCAACACCAGAAATCAACGAGTACGCATCTGTAACCATGGGCCCAGGCACATTGTAACCAGTCTCATATGCACCGGCAGTTTGAGTGAAAACCGCAGGAATTTCCCACGAAGTTTCCCCAGTTGCTGTATTCCAGTAGTAATACTGATTGCTCTCCTCGTACAAAATCATCTTCCACTGCGAAGTAACATCTGTGGGAGCATGGTGCTCCAAAGACACAGTGCCAGATGCTTGAACTGAGGAATCTACCTGCTTGTTTAGTCCATCCGAGATTGCCAAGTTACTCACTGCGACATAACCACTTTCCCCTTCAGCCTTAAAATCAGGTGCAGAAGAATCCTCCCCTGTTTGCTGTTGGTCAACCATCTGCATAGTGGTGTCTGCACCCGATATTATATTTGTTTCTTTTGGTCCTTCGTGAATTAATCCATCAACCTGGTTTGAATAAAATCCATCAAGACTAACAGAGAAAACAACATCAGTATGCCGTTTTACATAAGTAAATTATTGTTACCTGGTCATGTTTTATGGCTAGGGAACTATCTGCAGTGGCATCCTCTGCCGTGTTATCCGAATCCTCTTCCACCTCATCATCACTATACTGCCCAAGTAAAAGCAAAGGGTTTTCTGTTTTCTGACCTGAAAAAAAGAAGACTAAAGCGTCAAACTTTGGAAGCCCCACTAACTACATACCTAGGCTTCAGTTATATGAACAGAATATAGCTATGGGATATTTCAGGTTGCATTAGAAAGTAAAAAAGATGGAGAATAGCGTCGGGGAAGATTAATCAGGGACCTGTCACAAATTAATGACAAATCCGTCAGTTTAAGCGTTGCAAGCCAAAACAGCTAGAGACATACGAACCGCTAGGAGCTATTTCCAGAAGAAAGTCCCCATAAAGCTTGAAGCTGCAAAATAGAGCAACTCATTCATAATATCACCGTGGCTTGGCCTGAACTGATGTCATACGATGTCCCCAACATAACATGTGTTTTGGAACACAAACAAGAATTCCCAATTTTGCACCATAAAGATGTCGAGCACTTAAGGGCGTTGTTACATAGCGGATTTGAAGATAGCTGATGGAACCCACCTGAAGAAGAAGGTGAATTGGGTAACTCATTAGGCTCTTTTTGTTCCCGCTCATCTCCATCACGCACATCTGAGCCACCCAAATCTCCTACAAAAGGCGGAAAAACGAAAATTGGAAAATTCCCAACAAAAAAAGAAGACTCAAATAGGTAATCAGAATCTTTATCACCCTAACGCTCTTAGTCATATTGATTAAGTAGCTCGGGATTTCTCCAGAAAAGAAACGATATCGAATCCGTAAGACCGTCAGTGACTCTAGAAATCCAATTCTAATAGATTCAAACGATACGGTAGATTTCATCGATGAAAAGAGCAGATAACAAATCGAAATCGAAATCGATAAGAGCAATACAAAAAAGGAAAAGCATACCAGAGGGATCCGCAAAGAGATCAAGCTTGACACGACGGCTAGTGTTATTGGCGGCGAAACGACGCTCTTTTCTCTTCCCCATCAGATTTCTACTCTCTCTCTCTCTCTACAGACTGTAACCTTCGTTTTCAGCGGAAGAAGCCAAAGGAAACAACAAAAAAACAGAGAAAGCCGAGTGTCGAGGGTTAAGAACTTTACTAAGGACCAAACGACAGCGTTTTCTCTTTTAGCCGCTGTGCCGTTTTTTAATCGGGTTAATTGTACATTTCATGCCGTTTTTTAACGATGAGTAGGGTTCAATACAACTCTGAATGAGTTAAAACTACTACTATTGGAAAGATCACTCAATTGTCTATAAATTTGATGAAGAGTTCCAAAGCTAAATTTAAAAGGAAGGCTTCCATACAAGTAGATTTTTCATCAATAATATGTGTTTAGAAGATCTACGCATACGAAAGCCTTTCTTTTGGATTTAGCTTTGGATCTCTACATCAAAGTTATAGTAAATTGAGTTAACTTTCCAATGGTAGTGGGTTCACATAATTTGGAGTTGTATTGAAAAAGTTACAACCGATTTAGTGGACATGTATCTATTTATTAATTAACGTTTGACTTTTTGAATCCTGATTTTGCGTGGTCAACGATGAGTTGGGGAATTATTTTGCGATCACGATAGTTGAGGATTATTTGAGCCAATTGCAAATAGTTGAAGAATAAAATGAGCAATTTCTTGTAGGGTTTGCCAAATCAGACCCAACAGTGTTAGTATTCCAATTGAGGCCCGACCCATTACACATCGTTGATGTTTCAATCAGGAAGGATTCTGATTGAGATTCTCTGAAACTGTTATTCGAATAAAACTAAAAATTCCCGCGCAAAGACGGAGTATAAAAGTAAAACTATATACTGGTAACGAAAATTTTAACACATTCAGTCTTCGGAATCCATGTTGGTAAAGAACGGATTTCACTTGTAGTATTTAAAAGAAAACACATCCAGTCTTTGGAATTCAGCTATATATCGACACATTAATCACACAATGATTACTGATTAAGTGAGTGAAACTTACATACGTGAATTTATTGATATTACAAATTGGGACCCAAATCCCACTCGAACGACTCGGGAGAAATTCCAAACAAATAGAAAACCTAGGGGCCAAAACGATAAAAGAATGGTCATGAGTCACGACTGATGAGATTCTAACCTCTTCAGAATCTGGGAAACAACACCCCAGTTGAATCCCCGATATTGAAGCCACCGGATAACTCTAGCTTTACGATTTTCTATAGGTAAGTCTCTGCCTTGGTGCCACCGCTTTGATGCCTGAACATAAAGCTGATCCACAGCTTCCTTGGACAGCCCGTGCCTCGGTTCAGCTTCTTCCTTGCATTGGCCTTTCTCAAAAACCAGCTTTATGGCCGCCTCTGAGTCTTTGTTGCTTATTCCTTTCTTAAACAATGCCTGATCCATACATAAATGCCCACTTTGCTCAACTATCAGACTACATTGTTATCCTCACCAAATAAATGTGATTGTAACTATGTGAATGGGCAAATCAATCTTTTGAAATTATTGTCACCAAAGGAAACGCAAAAGCAGTAATTTGAGTGGAGTGAAAAATCCTCAATAGAGAAGTAAAAGCCTACTTGCTTGATCCGCCTAGGTCCCCAGCTTAAGGAAGACCATCTAGATCGAGAGAATGACTCCGCGTACAAGCTATCATTGATGAAACCTCTGAAAACATAAACAAAAAGTTGAAAGAGACACTTTTTCTCACTCAAGCGTAATCAGTAAAGTGGATATTGTTACCGCAAAGCAGCCTAGAAATTTTACGTCTCGAGGAAAACAAGCACATGATGCATATGGATAGATCCTAATTGAAAACAAGAAATTGAGAGGAATCTTACCAATGCTGGAAATCGTTGATCACTTTGTCAACGATTTCAAGAGGATATTTCTTTCCAATGAGCTTCTTCTTCAGCTCAATTGCTGTATATGCTCTGGGACCATGCAGAAAAGTAAAATAAGAAGATAAGAAATCGTTCACACAGAGAATAGTGAAGAAGAGTATTAAGAAAACCTTTATTCAACATTTTAAACTGAAGCTACACAAACTCAAAATGTGCAAGCCAACCTCAAACCAAGATAACGAATAGCCATGTTTTCTGCCTCTTGCGTGGTTTTGCAGGCTTCTTTGCTACTCTTGGACGGCTCAGCTTCCATATGTAGTTTGATTTCATCATAAGCTTTTTTGTGTTGTCTCATCGACTTATAACCTCTAGATCTAACGTTGTTGCTGCTTTCTTCCAACTCTGCAAAGAAATTAGAGAAATGTGGGTCTGGGTTAGGCTTGGTATGGAGATGATACTGAAATCCAATTGATAAAGGCCACGAAAACCTTTTAAACCTTGATATCCACTATAGATTACTTATAGAATCTTTTTTAATTCCATAGTTTCATCCAAATAGAGACTCCCTAAAGAGTTACTGGTTACTCTCAATATTGAACTGCCATAGCCGAGCTTAACATAATACCTTCACTAGAGTCATCACAAGACAAATTCCTGTAAATTCCAGCATCGTTTTTATCCTGCAGGTGCAAAATGTGACCTCTCCAGCCTCTTTAAAGTTACCCTTCACTTTAGAACCCAATACACAATGATCCCATCTACCAGCAGTTATACCCTTCCCCAAACTCAAAATAACTTCATTAGAGTCATCAAAAGACTCATTCATGTAACTTCCACCATCGTTTTTCTCTTGAAGATCCAAAAATGTGCCCTCCCTCGCATCTTTGCTGTTACCCTTCGCTTCAGATCCGAATATACTATGATCAAATCTAGTAGCCTTGTCAGAAGTATCAACAGGCTGAAATGTCAATTCTTCCCGAGACTTCTTTGGAACATACCTACTCAGTCCCGAAGAATTGTAGTCCCGCTTATCTGAACACAACGGCAAGTGTATCTTCACCCTAGAGATAGATATCAGAAGTGAAAGAGTGAGGATTTAAACTATGTCTTACTTATAGAGAAACGTAAAGGTCGTCATTGGTAACAGTCACCGTGAGAAGAGGGAACAAGCTCAAAACCATCAGTACCAAAAGTGAAGAAGATAAACGCTTTTAGACCTTCCCAACAACCAACACAACCACGATTTCAATTCTCACAAGTCATAAACGTTTGAAACGAAGGCAACCTTCTACTGTGAGAACCCGATTGGGGAAAAGGTCCAGAAATATGAAATTTTCCCTCATTTCGGCGATTTTTGTAGGCGGCGAAGCAAACGCAGGGGATAAGAGGAAGACGAATTGAACTCACCGTGGGATAATAACGAACACGCGATGTTGAATGCCAATCGATAACCTGAACCCTAGTTTCAACATCTCCCAATTGAAAAATCTCAGAGACCGTCCAAGTAGAGAAAAAACCCTAGCTAGTTGTTAAATCAATTCTAGCTGCTAGAATGCGCGTGGCTCGTTTAACTGCTATAGTGCGCGTGGCTCGTTTAACTGCTATAGTGCGCCTAACCATTTCAACCCTTCCTGACCTACCAGCTGTGGCGGCAAGTGTTAACGGAAAACATATATATTTCACCAATATGGAACATTAAAGAAAAATACAATGGAGATGCTAAATACTTAACTAACTAAAATCAATTCAATCCTAATGATTCAAAAAATATGAAAGGAAACAAAAAACTCTCAATCAAATCTTGACTGCATACAGAACATGACAATACTTGGGCGACGAATCATCATCATCATCATCATCACCACCACCACCAGAGTCGTCATCCTCAACACCATAACGGCCATTAAAGCTAAGTGTTTTAGATTCGAATCCAGCTTTAGGCCTGAAAACGAACAACCCGCTAGACGAACCAGAGGATTCGAACAACCAGTCGTGAACGTCCCAAAAGATCTCCACAGAAACACCGTCGCTCACCGTCACAACCTCGTTCCCTCTAAATCTCCAATTCAAATTCATTATCCGAATCGCCGGCACACCGTCCACCGTGATCCACATCTCCGGGTCATTGGGACCGGACAGGGAAGTCTCGATCACCACCTCGTTCTCGCGGCGCGACGACGCACCCCCAAACGCCGTGCGCGTGTAGAAAACGCGTTTTCCGTGGACGCGCTCTTGCTTGGAAACCAAGGCAGCTTCAGTGGACGAGGGCTTTTTCTTCGTCCTCTGGAAAGCTTCCTTCTTTAAATCACCGATGGTTAAAACGACGGCGTTCTGGGACACGAGGGAGACGTAGAAGCCTGAGGAAGGTTCGGGAAAGTTGGAGAATTTGGCTTGACGAAAATCCCAGTATACGTCGACCCTTGTGCCGTTAGCTTCTAAGCTCTTTAGACCCTTTTTCGCCCAAAACGAAGAACCCTCGAGATCTATCTTCACCTGATGATGTTCTTCGTTTTTGATGGTCAAGGAATGTGAAGATATGGTTCTAGACCAAGTGACGTCTACGTTTTGCCTAGTATTTGCGATTTCAACTACGTAGAGTAACGAGACAGAGCTGGATGGATTTATCATTTTTTTTGTTTATTGAATCTTTATCGGTCTAGATGATGCCTGGAAAACCACAGGCTTGGCCTCAGGTTGATTCTGGAGATTTTAAGAATTCGCAAAAGATTTTTTGCTGACCTGATCAATATTGTTCGGTGAAACGAACTAAACCGAAGATTTTTGATTTCCTTGTGATTTACTATGAATAGATTGCTTCTTTCAAGAGGAAATCTCTAAGTTTGGATCTTCACGAGTCAGAACCCACATTTTTTTGTAATAGCGTGTGACCTGACCTATCTTTAGTAACCTAAGCAGAGCTGTTAGAGAATATTCTATTAACCAACCCCATCTAATCCAGTATGCTTTCAACGCACAATTTAGAGGGTAATAAAACCTCATGAAGAATAAATATGTTTCAAAGTATGACATAATTACAATATCTCTTTCGTATTGGCGTAAGAAAACGCTTATTTGAAGTTTGCTGTCGATTTCTAAGGACTGAGAAATCAAACACCTGAATTGCATTCTTATAATATCCTTAGTTTGCTTATTCGACATCATAAACAACAACCGGAGAGATGTCTTCAAGCAATGGTCTTGCAGTTACACCTTTCCTATGCTTTGTCAAGAAGAGCTATTAAAAATACATTAAAAAATAAAGGCAGATTGAAAAGAGTCACTTTAAATCACAATTTGTTGGCCTTTTCGTATATGGGACCAGTTTATTTTCAATCTTCAGCCGCCAAAGAGAAACCCAGCAGCTTGTTCTTCGTTTCCTTCAAACAATCCGAGAGCTTGTATCACTGCTTCGCGGGAGAACCCTAACTCAACAAGCTTTTCAATCTTGGCTTCAAATTCAGGTCCCTGTAGGTTACATGATAATATAATTAATGGAGACTGCAAAGGAATCAAAACAAGTGTGAGACAAAAACTTTAAACACAGTGTTTACCTCGGACGTGTTTTGCCTTGAAGGTTGACTCGTTGGGCTTGCAACAGTGTTATTCTTCTTCTCTGTAAACCCAGAAGGAGCCTATAGGACCAAAACAATTTGATCATAATTAACAACTTATTTCCAACTATACTTCATCAAAACCAAATCTAATGGACAAAATGCAAAATTTCTTACCGCTGCACCAGAGCTAGACGCTTGATTCGGTACACGTTCTTCATCCAGGAATCGGGAAGGGATGTCTTTCTCTGAAGGAAATGCGGTTTTTGTCAGGTTAATTGAAGATATAGATAACAAACGTAAAAGGGGTTCAAATTTTTCAAGATTGAGATGGTACAAGAGAACTAGCCTTGCAAAAAGGGAACCGAGACCTCTCCTCCTCCGACTGTCAGGACGTTCTCCTTAAAATCTATAGTGCACTACACATTAAAAAAGAGAGAGAGAAACGGTTTTACATTTGGTTGAAACACATATACTAAATTCAAAATCAAATGATGGAGATGTCACCTGATGCTTACGCAGCATATCCAGGCCAAACAGGAATTCCATGTTAGGTGAGTCCAGCACCACGAATGTACATGGATAAAAGTTATTCCCAATCTGCAAGTTACGAGATTTTCAATTTCAATTGGAAAGAATAATTAAACATAAAAACAAAGGACTAAATTTGAGGTGTTTACCTTGATTGGAGCGACATGAATGCGGCCCAATATCTCTGATTGGCCAACACCATGAGCAATACCTTTATAGCGTTGATCCATGAGTCTCAGCAATCTGAAAGTATGAGTTTAACAAGACTCATGAATTATTCCATCATTCTTTATTAAAAGAAGTACCCGAACAAAAAATAATGGAAGAGTTACCCGCATCTCTCAGCACAACTCTTGGAAATAATTGTCGATTGTGCACCACTATCAACAAAAGCCTGGAGATGGTGTAAAATATAGGTTTAGAACATAAAGATAATCTAAGGAATGCTCAGTAACAGATCTAGAAACGCACTGAGGAACTGAGAAAAATTGAAAACAGATAGTAAGCCGAAAAGAGCTTATACTCTGGTTGCCAAATTTTTACCTTTAGAGGTACGCCATTGACCTCCATATCCACATACAGCATTATCTACGGAAATGAGAAAAACAAAAAATCAGGTCTGTGTACAAGAAAGTTAAGTTAAGGAATCTCAGAAGCATGAACTAAAACACGAGCAAACATACCACCCGAGCAAAACCTTCAGGATTATGTTCAAGGGCAGCTTCCCAGTTCTCATCAATCCCTTTCTGCTCAAAAGTATCAAGACCAAAGCTCAGAAATGACATGAAAAGATAACATGGTAATAATGATAACACAAGAACCAAACCTAAGTGAAGGATAGCATCAAGGAATCACATAAGAGTTATTTGCTACTGAAGACATACTAGAGTTCAGTACATGCAACTTAAGTAAGAACCATTAACCTGTCGAATTGCAGCTTCGATTTTCTTCTGTGCTTCAACATCAAAAGGATCTGCATACAGAAGAGCCTGCAAGGACATAAGCAGAATTCTTTGATAGTGGTAGACATAACTTAATGTGTGGAAAAACTGAGAATCTAGCAACTCTTTCAAAGCTAGTTTTCCTGATACTCTTTTTTATTTTTTTGAAAAAAGGCTTACGAGTTCCTCCTCCTTCTGACGCTGTAATACAGATCGCTGATGATGCCGTGAACGCAAAACATCCTGTAACTTATTTAAATCGCTTCCAGAAATCACTTGTGCAAGCTCAGGGTCTGTCTACAATTCACAACATCAAAGCCAAGGTAAGAGAGTCATAAAACGAGGGCTAAGAATGATATCATAGTTCCAAGCTAAGTTCTAGTTAGCATCAATTCACACCTGAAATAACTGTCCCATAAGATTAGAATCACCCCGAAGGTGTTGTTGAAAGGCTGCAGGGTTCGAAGCTGAGCCATCAGGATTCATGCCCAAATCACTCCCCGCCGCACTACTAAAACAAGCAAGCAAAAACACCAAGGGTAACTATGATGAATGGTTCAATTGCAAAATTCTAAAATAGAGTAGCAAGAGGTCAATCCATCGTACCCAGATGAGGCATTGGAAACCATCATCAATAGATCATCATCCTTAACACCCAAGGCACTCAGCTTATCGGAATTCCTCATCTCGTTTCCATTATACAACAACTGTTGCTGCTGAATCGGAACATTCGACTGCTCATTGATGCAAAACAAAGTAGCTTAAGTTCCAAAAACAAAGTAGAATTTAACAGGTTTTTAGCTGCTTCGATCTTTTTTTACACAGTACCAAGCGACACAATTGTAAATAACAATGGACAAAAGAGATCAGAGATCCCTTACCTCAACCTCGAGCAAGGCTTTAACATTCTCAACCTACGAGAAAACAAAACCAAAGAATCAAGAAAAGCATAACTTCCGAAAACGTCGACTAATCAAGTAAAAAGTAGCTAAACCCAAGAACCTTCATCGATCAATTCGGGAAGTACATTGTGATTTAAGAAGCGAAGAATCAGGAAAGTTAGGGTTTTTGGGTAAAATAAAAAAACTTACGGTTTCCTGAGAATCGACATCAATCGTAATGATTTGTTCACCGGCGGTCATCACAGTAATCCTCATCTTGTAATCGTCTGTTTGGTCTCCTCTTTGGTATCTATCTTGGCTTCCCAAGTTGGCTTTCCTTCTGGTTTTTAAGTTTTAACTCTTGTCTTATGGGAGAAGCCAATCACGGTTTTAAAATTACATTCACGTAACCCACTCTTTCAGCAAGAGGCTCTAACTCTATCGAGGTTGGTGGTTAAATCCCGAAATACCCATATCTTTTCTGAAACCCCGAAAGTACCCCTGGATCGTTTTCATTTGTCTGTTGGTTTACTTTACCCAAGCGTAAAGGCATCGACCGATTTGACATTTGAGATATAGTTTTACATTTTTAGATTTAAAGAATTGGAAAATTAATCTATTTTGAATTTGTCGATTTTGTTCTAAAATTCGATTTGTTTGTTAAATAAATCTATATCTCAAACCTACTATATCCTTTCACAATTAGATATTTACGAAAATATCAAATCTTTAATTAGTCAAATTCAACAATACTATACATTATTTTAATAAAAAAAAAAAATCAATTTAGATTAATTACGCTAAATAAAATATTGTAAATAGACTAGTTTGCAAACTTATTTATGATGTCCAGTCGATTAGATTAATAGTTAATTATTTTAGTATTTGCATATCTACAAATCAAAATGCAATATATATATATATAATGTAGATAAATTATTTAGCAAAAATATTTTTGGATTTTAGTAGGTTTAAAAAAAAAGGCCGACAGAATATAAGTAATCATATAATGATAAAATAGTGATTAGGAAAGTGTATATTTCACATATAAACAAATAGGAATCGTAGAAAAAATCGAAGCAAGAGTGTAAAGAAAAAATCTTAAATCTCTATTTGTTGTTAAAGTAGAAAACAAATGACCTAACAAATTTGAAAACAAATCACATATAGTGTGTATATAAATGATATCCCGCAATATAACCAAAGTGCTCAGGATTACTTTTCTTGTCATCGAGAATCTTACTTTATTGTAGATAAGAATTAAGAATTGTTATCTGAAATAATTCAACATCTGAAAATAAAAATGGTTTTAAAGTTTTGCTCAAAAGCTGCGAACTGCATTAACTTGAGACGAATACGAATCATAGACGTTACTAATTTATTGATCAATCATAAGGTCAAAACTAAATCTGATTAACGAAACAATAGAATGCACAAGGAATCAAGGTATTGGGGGAAAGTAAAACAACAACGAAAATCAAAACCTAAGAATCGAATCGATATATATATATATATCGAAATTCGAATCCAACGCATTCAAAGGCAAACGCCGCCGATTGGAACGCATTCAGATCACAGCTAGTTATTACCGGCGGGAGCTGGAAAACCGTAACCGCGACGCCCAACGCCTCCGCCTCCACCGCAGCCGTATCTCGGATCGCAATCGAGGTGGACGGAATCGTGGATCTTGTGGAATCCATCCTTAAAAACGCCGAATCCGAATAGAAACCCAATCGCGATCACCACCAAAAGCAAACACGTGCACAGCATGCAAATCCGTCCACAACACATCTTTTTTTTTCCTTCCTACAACTCTGCTAATAATAATATAGATGAGAGAGAGTTTGTTTGTTGGTTTTGTTGACTAGAAACGTGGAGAGAAATAGAGAGAGAGAGGATAAATTTAGTGGGGAAGAGAAAGGAGTTATAAAGGAGAGATTGTGCGTGTGGACGTTACGCCTATTTCTTTGCTTTCAAAACTAGTCAAAATCCTAAACTCTGGACAAACGGTCTCCTTGTTCCTTTTCTCCTGAGAAGCTCTATATTGGGCCTACTGTTTAGGCCCATTAATTATTATGTTGGGTCTAACGTGTAGGCTATTGGACATAGGTGAATGTCGGTGCATTGGACAAAGGTGGTGAATGTTGGTGCCTCGGCTCGGTGTCAAAAAATAATCAAAAAAATCAATTATAAGCACATCAAGAAGCACTTGGCAGTTGCATGAAATTGCTTACGAATGACAAAAGGATTTGAACCAATTCATCTCGTGAGATATTGTAGAATTGCAAATGGTCTAGAACTAGATGTGGTTGTCAGCAAGGCGGCATTATGATGTCTTTACATTGGTAATTCCAATCTCCAATAACCATACCAATTAGCTTCTTCAACCCACTATCGATCAACCTCTATTGAGTTTAGATATAACAATCAGTTCCCATGATCAACCATGTTGATCTCACGGATCACTAAGTGTGTTTGAAGAATGATTAAGAGACGGGAGGTGAGATTTTCGTTAATAGAGCAACTTAACCACAATTAAGATAGGTTGGGAGAAATATGAGTAGGCCGGGGGCCGTGTTTCGTTTTATTGATGAAAGGGAAGTAAACGCTTTTGAATTACGAACTGGTTCCGAAGGACGTCCAGTTCGGCGTTCTAAAGCGTTGTTTCGTTACAAAGATGGAGAGGTCGGGTAACTTGTGGTAGGTGAGTAAAAATCCCCGTCCTCTCCATTAATGACATATGAGGGGTATATATAGTCGGGGTCGGCTTCCTGCTCCCCGGGATCTCGGGCCACGTGTCGGCTACGGCCTCTTTTACGGGTAAGGTGGCCTAGGAGGCGTGTCCCGGCTTTCGAGGAAAGAGGTCATGATGAGCTCGGCGTGGCGTGTTACAGAGCAATGCGCTGTTTTACCAACTCTGCTCCCTCCTGCCCTTGTCAGCTCTGCAGGGTTGGTGGGACGTCGGGTCGAAGGCACGTCCCTACGCGGGTAGGGTACTGCCTTACCAACTCCCACGCGCCTATTCTTCTGACACTTCCTGCTCTGGCGGGGCATCAGCGCGGGCCCGGGGTACGTTGCTTTCAGGTCGGCTACCGAGCTGGTCGGCTATGTTTCTTTCAGGTCGGCTACCGAGCTGGTCGGCTACGTTGCTTTCAGGTCGGCTACCGAGCTGTCGGCTACGTTGCTTTCAGGTCGGTGATATTAAGTCCGGCGACCGCACCGAAGAACGGCATTTCCTAAGATGGGCCTAACTAATTGGGGGTGCTAGGCCCACCTCCAACAATAGGCCCTCCCCCAGTTCGGTGTCGCGAGGCGAAGTGAGCATGCCGAAGTTGATCTAATGTTAGTTCGGCGCATCTTAGGACGGTTTTCCGTGCTCAACTGTGTTTGCCTTTTTCCGAAAAACCCGTAGGAGGTGGGCGCGTATCCGTCACGCGGGGGATCGAAAGGTTGCCTCGTTCTTCGCGCGAAGTGCCCACGCGCGGCGTGTGAAAGACGCTTCGTGGTTATCGAGGCACCCCCTGCTTTTTAGCGTGGGAGATCGAGGAGTCGTCATCATTAGGTTCTTTGGGCGGTCGTGCTTCTTTTGACACGCGTCCAGGCGTCGCTTCACTGTCCCCCTTCCTCTATTTAAACCTTCTTCCTCCTATTGTTAAAACCTTCTGCGCATACTCTTAAGGTAACCTCCTTTCTCCGATTTCCTCCTTCTCTTCCTGCTTTCTTCCTGTCTTTTCGATTTCCTCCTCTCCGTGCAATGGCTCCGATATTAGACGGTATCAGAGTTGAGTCGAGCGAAGAATCGGCGTCCCGTGGTGGCGGTAACGATTCTCCGAGTTCCTCCTCCGGTGATTCCGAACATGCCTCTTCTCCGCGACGAGGGGCAGACAGTGGGGAACAGTTGGCCCCCTCGACTTCGGGGGCCGCCCCGTTGTTCCCGGGGACCCATCTCCGGCCGAAAACGGTGGTTAGATCCTCTGGCGGTCGCGGTGTTGGCCAAGCTGGGGGCAGAACCGGGCATCTGGGCGACCGCGGTGGTCGTCAGGGCGGCCGTGGAGGCGGAGCTCGAGTGGCCAGGGTGAGGTCCCCCCTGGTCTCCTACGAGCAGGGAGGGTCACCGACCTGGAGCACAGCGGAATCGGTGACCCTCCTGGGGAATCTGTGTGGTTTTTCCGCCGGCGTTGAGCTCAGGGTACCCAGGGCGGAGGAGCGCCCGTGGACTCCTCGGCCGGGCTTCGTCTGCTTGTACGAGTCGTTCTTCCAGAAGTGCGGCTTGCGCCTTCCTCTCCCCGAGCTGTTCGTCCAGTACTGCCGGGCGCGGGGCTTGGCCTTCTCGCAGGTCTGCCCGTCCACGGTCCAGGGGATGATCGTGCTGCTGACCTTGGGGCATGAATGCGACATGGAGGTGACGTTGCCTATGTTCGAGGCGTTCACCCAGCAGAAGGCCAACCCCGGGATTCCTGGGACCTTCTATGCCGCTTTCAAGCCCGCGGCGAACGTTCTGGAGGCACCCAGCTCGGGGTCTAGGGCGAGCAAGCTGTCGAAGGTCGAGGACTGGTCTCGCAGCTACTTCTACGTCCGGGCTACCGCCGTGGCTGGGCTCGATCCGTTGGCGAGATACACCCGGGATTGGAATTTTTCCCCGGGTAGGGATTTGCAGGTCGAACTGACTTCTCTTCTTTGGTTGTCTGACTGATGATTTTTTTTGTCTTGCTCTGCAGGCCCTCACTCCTCCAGATTCAAGCTACCGGACTACGAAGGTCTACTTGCCGTGCTCAGGACAGTGCGTCGGAGGGAGTGGAAGTCCTTCACCGCTGCGAGAATCGAAGCTGCAATGACCGGAGGTTTATAATATTTTTTTTTTTTTTTTTTTTTTTTTTTTTTTTTTTTGGGTCGAACTAACGGTTCTTCCTTCGCAGGTAGAGTAAGGTTTGCCAATCCGCAGTACGCGGACTCGTTTGTTGCCCCGCCGCCGCCGATACCCGAGGTGCCGGTCAGGCGAGACCCGGCACCACGGGTTGCGGGGGATTCCTCCGCGGCGACTCCCTCGAAGAGGAGGGAAGACCGGGCTGCTGGTGGCGAGACCGGCAAAAAGAAGAGGAGGACGGGAGAGTCCTCTTCCGGAGGTCGGGAGGTCATCCGGCCTACACTGACCGGGCCGGAACCCGAGGTGCCTTTGGCCGTTGTGCCAGCAGGGGGGTTTGATGAGACCCGGGCCCAAGGGGGCGATGGGGTCGGCGAGACGATCGTCGGCGCGGAGGATCCTGCTGCTGTGCAGGAGGCCGAGGATCGCAGCGCCGAAGTGGGCGGCGCCTCGGGATGTTCCGACGGTGGGCCTCGGGACTACAGCTTCTCCTTTTCCCACGAGGATGGAAGCAACCAGGTAATCGTCGATCCGGACGAGTGCGCCGAGCTGGCGCAGGCCATGATGTTCGGGCAGAGGTACCCGCACTTCGTTCCGCTGGAGATGGCGGAGTCCGACACCTTCCGTCAGGTGGCGCGATCCGCAACTCGGGTAAGCTCCTGCTCTGGTCTAACTGCTTTTAGCTAGTCTTGTTGCGCGTCTTTGTTAACAATTTGTTTAATGCAGACGATGGCCCTTAGTGCCTTTCTGGCGGAGGCCTATGAGAAGAGGCTCGCCGAGCAGGCCGCCTCGATTAACTTCCTCCGGGAGTGCCGGGAGTCCAGCTCGCAGATCCAGTCTACCCTTCTCCATGGGCTCGAGAAGGAGCTGAGAGATGAGAAGGCCCGATCTGCGGCGCTGGAAGAGGAGGCGGTGCGGTTAAGAGCCCGGGCGGTCGAGGTGGCCAGTCTGCAGTCTGCACTAGAGGCCGAGAGGGTCCGTGCTGCAGCTGGGTGGGATCGGGCGTTGGGGCTCGAGGAGGAGAACGGGCTCCTGAAGGGGGAGCGGGAGACACTCCGCTCCAAGGTGAAGGGGCTGGAATCCGCCATAAGCCGGGCGAAGGTGGCCGTGGCTGCGGAGAGCGATCGGGTGTCAGCCCGGTGGGACGCGCGGAACCGGAAGTGGTCCGCGAAGATGGAGAAGATCCGCGCCCACCTGGACGGGCGCCGCCGGGCCTTAGAGCCTCACCTTCTGTACAGCCAGGTGACCGGCGTAAAGGCCTGCCTCAAGAGGATGGAAGCAGAGGACGGGGTGTCGGTGCCGTTCTACCGGTATCAGAAGCTGGACGAAGACGAGGCGGCGTTCGGTGCCGTACTGGACGGGATGGACTTTCCGGATTTGACCCCGGAGGATCTGGAAATCCCTCTGGACCGTGCTCACGGTGTTTTGCTTGAGCACATTCTACCCGTCGCTCCCTCTAGCACCCCCGTGGTGGATCTGACCATGGAAGCTCCGCCGGCTGCTGAGGACGTTCTTGCGGTCGCCGAGACCGTCCAAGCAGATCCCTCGATCCCGTCTGCTGACGAGGGAGTCCCCGAAGCTGCTGGGATTGTGCAAGCAGATCCCTCGGTCCTGTCTGCCGTTGAGGCCGGTACGGACGCGCCGTCCGGTGAGACCGGGACCGACGTGCCACCAGGTGGAGCCGTGGAGGGGGAAGAGGGGTCTGGGCAGCCCTTCCTTGGTGAGTACGGGACCAACGCGAGGATGGTGCTCCCGGCTGATTTAGATGGTACCCGTGCTGACGGGAGTGAAGACTGACCGGCCGATGCGGCCTTGTAAAAACTTTTTCCTTTTTGTTTTCTTCTTTTTTGTAGAGACTGGGCCGTAGGCCGTTTTTTTTTGTAAGGATTGGGCCGTAGGCCGTTTATGTAATGACTAGGCCGTGGGCCCCTTTAATGATGACAAGGCCGTTGGCCCTTTCTTTTTTCTTTGTAAGCGCCGTTTGTAAGCGCTGTTGTAGGACGTGGGCCCTTTTTAATAATATCGAGGCCGTTGGCCCTCTCTTTTTTTTTGTGTGTAAGTGCCATTTCGAGGCTGTTGTAGGACGTGGGCCCTTTTTAATAATATCGAGGCCGTTGGCCCTTTTTTTTTTTTTTTGTGTAAGTGCCATTTCGAGGCTTTTTTGACCGGTAGAGTAGGTCGTAGACCGTACTCTGCCAAGTGAGCAGGTCGTGGACCGTGCTCTTGTATTGGGTGCGAGGTAATCTCGGCTTAAGGCACTTATTGCTTGTGTACCTTGTTTTTTTGGTGCGGGTAGCGAGCCCGGCTTTAGAGACACTTAATGCTTGTGTGTCTAGTAGAGGTGCGGGCCCTGGGGCCCGGCTTTGGCACTTATAACTTGTGTGCCGGGGAGAGCGAGCACCGGAGCTCGGTCCCCTTTTTTTTTTTTTTTTTTTTTTGTAGTGCGAGCATTTGGAGCCCGGCTTGTTGTTTTTTTTTTTTTTGTAGTGCGAGCATTTGGAGCTCGGCTTGTTTTTTTTTTTTTGTAGTGCGAGCATTTGGGGCTCGGCTTGTTTTTTTTTTTTTTTTTTTTTTTTTTTTTTTTTTTTTTTTTTTTTTTTTTTTGGTAGTGCGAGCGCTTGGAGCTCGGGAGCGTCTTCCTTTGTAAAAAGGTTTTATTATGTTGATAGCTGAGCCCTGGTTAGGGGTTGCCTACGTACCCTTTAGTATAAGGGATCAAGCCAGCCGTAGTTCGATTGTTTACAAAAGCGGAGAGCGGAATGGAGCCCGGGGGCTTAATAGTAGAAGCGCTTGAGGTTGATCGAGTTCCATGAGCGCGGGATGGCGTCGCCGTTCATCGTGACTAGCTCGTAGACGCCTGGTTTTACGACCTTGGAGATAAGGTAGGGGCCCTCCCAATTGGCACCGAGCTTGCCTGCGTTTAGCTCGGCGGTGTTTTCGAAGACCTTGCGGAGGACCAGGTCGTCCTCGGCGAAGAACCGGCCTCGAACCTTCTTGTTGTAATATTTGGAGGCGAGCTGCTGGTAGTTCTGGATTCGGAGTAGGGAATGGTCCCGTTGCTCTTCAAGGAAATCCAGCTCGCTGAGTAGGACGGCGTTGTTCAGTGCGGGTTGCTGGGTGAGCATAGCGCGGCGAGGAGTGGGGAGCCCGACTTCGGATGGGGCCATTGCTTCCATGCCGTGGGAGAGGTTGAACGGTGTTCGGCCAGTCGATGTCTTTGGTGTTGTGCGGTGGGACCAGAGGACTCCATCGAGCTCGTCGGCCCAGGACCCTTTCTTGTCGTCTAGTCGCTTTTTGAGGCCGTCGAGGATGGTCTTGTTGGTGGCCTCGGCTTGTCTGTTCCCCTGGGGGTACCTCGGAGTGGACTTACTTAGTCTGATTTTCCACTTCGCGCAGAAATCTTCGAAGAGGGCCGATGTGAACTGGGCACCGTTGTCGGTGACGATCTCGTACGGGAGCCCGTGTCGGCAGATGATGAACTTCCAGACGAACTTTCGGACGTCCTCTGCCTTGATCTTGGCGTATGATTCGGCCTCGACCCATTTGGTGAAGTAATCGGTCATGACTAAGAGGAAGCGCTTTTGGCGAGATCGGGGAAGGGGCCCGACTATGTCCATGGCCCATCGCATGAAGGGGTAGGGTGCCACCGCAGTGGTGAGGAGCTCGGTTGGACTATGAATGAGGGGACCGTGGCGCTGGCACTTCTCGCACCGGGCTGCGAATTTGTCGCAGTCTTGGAGCATTGTCGGCCAGTAGTGGCCTTGGTTTCGTATTCTCAGGGCGAGAGCCCGGCCACCGGAATGGTTGCCGTCGGCGCCCTCGTGCATTTCCTTCATCATGTCGATGGTTTCCTGCCCGTGGAGGCAGGCGAGCAGGGTTCCCGAGGCGCTCCATCGGAACAGATTGCCGTCCAGCATCGTATATTGGGCGCACTTCTTCCTTAGCCGCCGGGCGGCCCATCGGTCTGGGGGGCGAATGCCGTCTGCGATGTATAGCAGTAGGTCGACTCGCCAGTCTGGCAGTTCGGGCTCGACCGGGGGTAGTGGTAGAACTTCGGGAGGTGGTGCTTCTTCGTCCGCGGCCTGGGGGTTGATCAAGTAGGCCCCATTTGGCAGCTCGATGCTGGGGAAATCGATGCTATCGACCGGGATCACTCGTCGTTGGGCCGGGGCCGAGGTGGATGCTAGCGCGGCGAGGGCATCTGCGGAAGTGTTATCGCCTCGGGGGATCTTTGTCAGGGTGAACTCGGCAAAGTCTGCGGCCAAGCCTTGGGTCACCGTGAGGTAGGCATCCATGCGATCGTTCTTGGTCTCGTACTCCCCGCTGAACTGATTGGCGACGAGCTGGGAGTCGCAGTAAGCCCGGATTTTCTTCGCACCGACCTCCTTTGCTAGGCGCAGACCGGCGATCAGAGCTTCGTACTCGGCCTCGTTGTTTGATGCCGGGAAGGCCAGGCGGAAAGACTGCTCGAGGATCTCCTTGGTCGGGGATTCGAGGCGTATGCCGACGCCGGACCCGTGTTTGGAGGCCGATCCGTCGACATGCAGAGTCCATACTTCGGGCACCTCGCTGACTGTCAGCTCGGGTGTCAACTCGACTAGGAAATCGGCCAGGGCCTGAGATTTGATCGCGGTCCGACCTCGGTACTCGATTTCATATTCGCTCAGCTCAACGGCCCACTTCATTATCCGGCCTGATCGGCTCGGGCTGTGGAGGATGTTTCTGAGGGGGTAGGTGCTTAGGACGGCAATCGCGTGGGATTGAAAATAAGGCCGGAGCTTCCTAACTGCGACGACCACTGCCAGGGCGAGCTTCTCCAGAGTCGGGTACCTGCTCTCCGCGTCGTCGAGCGACTTGCTGATGTAGGAGATGGGTTTTTGGTCACCCCGGTCTTCCCGCACTAGTACGCCGCTGACCGCTGACGTGGAGATGGCGACGTAGAGGTAGAGGAATTCGCCTTCTTCTGGCTTGGACAGGACGGGGGGAGTGGATATGTACTCCTTCAGCTGTCGGAGGGCGTCCTCGCATTTGTCGTCCCACTCAAACCGCTTGTTAGCCCGGAGTAGTTGGTAGAACGGGAGACACTTGTCGGTAGAGCGGGAGATGAATCGATTTAGTGCGGCGATTCTCCCGGTGAGTCGTTGTACTTGACGCGTGCTCTCCGGGGATTTGAGCTCAATGATAGCTCGGATCTGCTTGGGGTCGGCCTCGATCCCGCGCTGGGTGATGATGTACCCGAGGAATTCGCCCGATGTGACGCCGAAGGAACACTTGGCCGGGTTCAGCTTCATGTTGTATTCGTTCAGCGTTCGGAAGCAGGACCGGAGGTGTGTGACGTGGTCGGTTGCCACCAGAGACTTTACCAGCATGTCATCTATGTATACCTCCATAGTGCGGCCGATTTTGTCGGCGAACATCCGGTTGACGAGCCGTTGGTAGGTGGCCCCGGCGTTTTTTTAGTCCGAAGGGCATTACTTTGTAGCTGTAAATGCCTCGGTCCGTGATGAACGCGGTCTTCTCCTGATCATCAGGGTGCATGGGGATTTGGTTATACCCCGAGAAGGCATCCATGAAGGAGAGTAGCTCGTTTCCCGCGGTGGCTTCGACGACCTGGTCGATTCGGGGGAGGGGGAAGCTGTCCTTAGGGCATGCCTTATTGAGGTCGGTGAAATCCACGCAGACCCTCCATTTTCCGCTCTTCTTCTTGACTACCACTGGGTTGGCTAACCAGTCCGGGTATTTCACCTCGGTGATCGAGCCGGCCGCGGTGAGCCTCTCCACCTCATCATTGACCGCTTGGGCGCGCTCCGGGCCAAGCTTCCGCCGCTTCTGCTTGACCGGCCTGCAGGTTGGATCCACGTTGAGCTCGTGGCTGCACGTGTTCGGGTCAATGCCGGGCAGGTCGCCAGTTGACCAGGCGAAGGTGGAGACGTTCTGCCCTAGGAACTCGACCAGCTCTTGCTTGATGCTTTCGTCGAGGTCGGTGCCGATGCCGACGCAGCGGGCGGGGTCGCGTGGGTCGATGTTGACCTGGGTGACAAGGTCCCGCCCGGGAAGATCCTGGGCGCCGAGCTCGCCGGGCTGAAGCGCATTGATGGCCAAGCAGGCCGGCGCGGCGCGGCGCAGCTTGTGCTCGATGGCGAAGCAGGCGCGGGAGACCCTCTGGTTACTCCTAAGAGTGTATGTGCCGGCCTGGTTGGGGAACTTGAGGCACTGATGGTACGTCGACGTGACCGCCTTCATCGAGTGCTGCCAGGGGGTTCCGAGGATGATGTTGTAGATCGGGGTGGTATCGAAGACCACGAATTTGACGATTTTCGTGACCCGACCGACGTAGACCGGTAATTCGATGGTGCCGATTCCGTTGACGGTGTCCCCGGCGAAGCCGGTTAGCGGGATGGAGTGCGGCTTGATCTCGACCCCGTTCAGGTTCATCCTGGCGAGGGTATCCTTGAAGATGAGGTCGACCGAGCTGCCCGTATCGACGAGGACTCGGTTAACGTCGCAGTCGGCTACGCGGACTTGTACGACGAGGGGGTCGTTGTGGGGCTGGTGGACCCCGGCCGCATCGGCCTCAGTGAAACATATCCCCCTCTTGCTCGTGTCCTGGGCGTCGATCTCCGGCCCGGAGTGCCACTTCAGGGATGCGTCGGTCCTCCTCTCGTGACGCTTGATGGACCGCACTGAGTCGTTGCACGAGAGGAGACCTCCCATGATCATCCCTATCAGAGTGCGGGCCGGGGGAGGCGATCTACCTGTTTTCCGGTCTCGCGAGGGAGATCGTCGCCGCCGGTCGTCGTTCTGGGCGCGGTGGTAGGGCCTAGTCCGGTTATCCGCGCGACCTTGGTTGTCGCGGGGTTGATCGTGATCGCCGTCCCGAGCATGCGGTCGCAGCCGCTCTGGGACGCTGATTTCTCCCCGCTGAAATTGTTTCAGCAGGACCTCTTGAAGGGCGCGGCAGTGAGAGGTCGGATGCCCCTTTCGCCGGTGGAAGTCGCAGAAGGCCGTCCTGTCGTATGGCTCATCTGGTCGGAACTCCCTATCGCTCGGCTCGTCGGGACGCCGATCCTGCTGGCGGGGATCCCGTACGTATTTGTTCCAAGGCAACCCTGGGGCGGGGGTGGGGGGAAGTACGGGATCGTGTAGGCGGAGGCCGGAGGGCGGTCCGTTGACAAGGAATGCAGCGGCCTGCTTTCCCTTGCTGCGATGGTACTCGTCGTCGTAATGTTGACGGGGCTCCTGATACCTTTCCTGGGGCCGCTCCTTTGGGGCCGGGGCCTTGTGAGAGGCACTGTTTCTTGATTCAGCCGCCTTCTCTTCCTCGAGCTCAACGAAGAGTTCAGCGCGGTGCAAGGCGTCTTCCAGCGAGCGCGGCCTGTTGAGCTTCATATCGTCCTTGAAGGCCGAATCGGCCCGCAGTCCTTTTCTCAGAGCGGGGAGCGCTGACTCGTCAGTCACGTTGCTCTGGGAGGCCGTGGCCTTGAAGCGCTCGATGAAGGACCTGAGCGACTCCTTTGCTCCCTGATTCATTGCCCAGAGGTCCGCGCTGGATGCGGACTGGCGAATGTAGATGGAGTAATGCTCGAGGAAGGTGGTCGACAGGTCCCTGAAGCTGTCGATGGAGTGCGTCTTTAGCCGAGAGAACCACGTGAGGGCCGGGCCGGTGAGGTTTTCCACGAAAAGCTGGCAGTGAGCGGCTTCGCGCTCGTCTGGTGAGAAGTGGGCGCGACCCATGGCGATGGTGAACGCCGTGAGATACTGGGCCGGGTCGGTGGTGCCCGCGTAGGGCTGTAGCTTGAGCTTTCCGAGGTGCTGGAGTGGGACGGAGGCGATCCGGCGGGTGAACGGCGTGTTCTGCGTCTCTCTGAGGACGCGATCGATTTCCGGGGCCGCGCTGGTGGCTTGGTGGATTTTGGAGGACATCGCACGGATGGTCTCCTTCATAGCCTCGAACTCCGCGTCTCTTGAGCGCTCCGCGCTGGATCGGAGATGGTGGGCTTCGTCGCCCGGGTGGCTTCCTATGGCCGGGACGAAACGTCCGTCCGGCCTTTCGGATCCAGACGGCGAGTCGCTCGGTCGGCTTGTCCGGAAGCGGGGGGTTTCTTCCCGAGAGACCGGTTCTCTGGGATGGACGTCGGGGGACCCGACATTGTCCGACCGGTCACGGGAGGCCCCTAACGTGGCGAACCGTTGGTCGGTGGCTCGCGTTAGCTCATCGATCCGGGCGAGCAGGGTCTGCATCATGACGGACGGCGTGGGCTGGTCTTCCGGTGCTCGTGGCGCGTTGTGGGCGGCGGAGCCGTCGGAATGAGCGGGTGCTGACGCCGGGGGCGGGGCCCTGGAGAATTGCTCTCGAGGAATCGCCTGATCGGCAGCTGCTTGGGCTGATGACGGAATGGTCGCCGTCGTTCGAGTCGTTGGCGGGGCCGTTGTCGGGGCCTGGGCCGTTGTTTGGGCCGGAGTGTCCTGGTCTGACAACACTCTTGGGGTCGGGATTGCCATCGTTGCTTCGGTCGTGGCGGTGGTTGAACTGCTCCTTGCGTGTAGAAGAATCTCTGCCCTCCTTCTAGCGCCAATTGTTGATCTCACGGATCACTAAGTGTGTTTGAAGAATGATTAGGAGACGGGAGGTGAGATTTTCGTTAATAGAGCAACTTAACCACAATTAAGATAGGTTGGGAGAAATATGAGTAGGCCGGGGGCCGTGTTTCGTTTTATTGATGAAAGGGAAGTAAACGCTTTTGAATTACGAACTGGTTCCGAAGGACGTCCAGTTCGGCGTTCTAAAGCGTTGTTTCGTTACAAAGATGGAGAGGTCGGGTAACTTGTGGTAGGTGAGTAAAAATCCCCGTCCTCTCCATTAATGACATATGAGGGGTATATATAGTCGGGGTCGGCTTCCTGCTCCCCGGGATCTCGGGCCACGTGTCGGCTACGGCCTCTTTTACGGGTAAGGTGGCCTAGGAGGCGTGTCCCGGCTTTCGAGGAAAGAGGTCATGATGAGCTCGGCGTGGCGTGTTACAGAGCAATGCGCTGTTTTACCAACTCTGCTCCACCTGCTCCCTCCTGCCCTTGTCAGCTCTGCAGGGTTGGTGGGACGTCGGGTCGAAGGCACGTCCCTACGCGGGTAGGGTACTGCCTTACCAACTCCCACGCGCCTATTCTTCTGACACTTCCTGCTCTGGCGGGGCATCAGCGCGGGCCCGGGGTACGTTGCTTTCAGGTCGGCTACCGAGCTGGTCGGCTATGTTTCTTTCAGGTCGGCTACCGAGCTGGTCGGCTACGTTGCTTTCAGGTCGGCTACCGAGCTGTCGGCTACGTTGCTTTCAGGTCGGTGATATTAAGTCCGGCGACCGCACCGAAGAACGGCATTTCCTAAGATGGGCCTAACTAATTGGGGGTGCTAGGCCCACCTCCAACAAACCACATCTAGATCAATTGAGTTTAGATATAACCTAATAAACTTCTTGTAGTTCTTGTTGGTCGAAGATCAATTCTCTTTAATTAGGACCTGCAAAATCCAATGACCCTCTATGAGTTTGTGTGTGTGTTAAAGCCTAATTTTGATGCACAACAAATAAAATAAAATATGTATCAAGCACTCCAATACGATGCCCGATGGTAGTGGGCTTTAACACACACACACAAAAAACATGTTGTGGCGACAGAGAGAATACTTCGGCCCGGTCATTTGGGTAATTGGTTCAGTTTGGTTTCGGGTAGTTTGAAATTGAATATGGACCATATAGATATTCTATATCTTCAAATTTGAGGTTTTATGCACTTTAAAAGATAACTCAATTTTTGAAGGTTTTAAATAGTGATACCTCAAATTTGAGAGTTGAATACTTTTCAATTTGTTTTAGTTTCTATAATGTAAACAAATTGAAAAATAAATCGGTTAATTTGGTTATATAGGGTATTTCAGTTATTAATGAAATTTGATTAAATTTTGTCAAATATCAATAAATATATTCATATATTTGGTTTAATTTTGATAAATATCAATAAAGACATTCATATATTTCATATATTTGGTTCGGTTCTATAATTTGCACATGCCTATTCGGGCTATGCATTGTTGTTATTAAGTTATAGGGCCTAATAAATAGAAGAAACAGGGCCCAAACTAATGTTGCACAAAGCAAAATTCTGAATTTATACAGAAGGGTCCTCATATTTTGATTAAATACGCGATTGTCACCCCATAACTATTATTCATTGAGAGAATCAGAGAAAGGCAAGTCTTCAAAAGTTCTTTAGCTGCCCTCTCTTTCAAGTCGTAATCGTCTCTCTCGTCTCTATTGTTGCTTTTCGCGCTCTTTCTCTCTCTCTGTATGCGACTTTCCGTTTCTTCAGATCCGCCGAGTCTTCTTTTTGTGGAATATTTGGTAGGACCTCTACATTCAAATACACCTCTTTATTGATCGATCTCGCAAACCCTAGCTTCGGCGATCTTAAATCTGCAAATTCCATGGCGTCTTCACCTGGTAATACTAACCCTCACAATCCTCCTCCGTTCGATCTCGTTAATATCTTCAAGCCCTCATCGAACCCTTATCCTCCTCCGCCGGCATCTTATCCTCCGCCCACAGGTCCTTTTATTCAGTACAATCAGCAGCTCTACGCTCCGCCGGGTATCGCCGCCCAACCATCGCCGTTGACTCAGACGCAACATCAGCAACAGGATTTGCCTTCTCCTTCCTCCGCAACTAACTTGCACCCACAGAGAACACTATCTTACCCCACGCCACCTCTAAATCTCCAATCGCCCCGTTCCAATCACAATCCTGGAACGCAAATCCTCGCTATGCTCAACAATAACAACGGTGGAGGCGTCAGGGAAGGTGCCGTGGCCAACCAAGAGCCGTCGCATCAGCTTCCTGTAGTGAATCCGCACGAGATCGCTCGGTCATTTCCTTCAGGTCCTATTCGTGTCCCGAGCTGTAAGCTGCCCAAGGGAAGGCGATTGGTTGGTGAACACGCTGTGTACGATGTTGACGTGAGATTACAGGGAGAGATTCAGCCGCAGCTGGAGGTGACGCCAATTACCAAATACGGGTCGGATCCTCAGCTCTTAGTGGGTCGGCAAATCGCCGTGAATAAGGTTTACATATGCTACGGATTGAAAGGAGGAAACATTCGGGTTCTCAATATAAACACAGCATTGAGGTCTTTGTTCAAAGGCCACTCTCAGGTTGTTTTTCAACTCTTCGATTCGTTACTTATATATTGAAGTACCCATCTGGTTTTATGAGCACGATTAGTTTCGTGTCTCCCCCCCATCTAGTTCTAACTACGTGTTTGTGTCCAGAGAGTGACGGACATGGCTTTCTTTGCCGATGATGTTCATCTGTTGGCTAGGTAATGTTCTGAAATTGTTGTCTAAATAGGTTATTCTATATTCTATATGGGGCGCATTCAACTCTACTGTGTCTATGTTTATTAGAGTTTTGTCCAAGTGTTTTTTTTGTTAGCTTCCTCTACTTTGTGGTTTGCATTTGTTTTCTGACCGTCTATTTTTCTATTTCTTCTTCCAAACAGCGTTAGTCTGGATGGAAAAGTATTCGTGTGGCAAATTTCGGAAGGGTCTGAGGGAGATGATCAGCCCCAGATTACTGGGAAGATAGTTGTTGCTCTTGAGATACTAGGAGAGGAAGAAAACAAACATCCACGTGTTTGTTGGCACTTCCACAAACAGGTATTTAACATATTTCTTTTGTCATGGGAAGTTGCTTCGCTTTCAATTTATTCTCTGCTGTGTCTATACTTCTGATTGCGTAAAATCAAATTTCAGGAAATTTTGGTGGTTTCAATTGGTAAACATGTGCTGCGAATTGATACTACCAAAGTTGGCAGAGGTGAAGTGTTCTCTGCTGAGGCACCTCTCCAGTGTCCCCTTGATAAACTGATTGATGGTGTCCAGATTGTGGGGAAACATGATGGAGAAGTTACGGATCTGTCAATGTGCCAATGGATGACCACGCGCCTGGTTTCTTCTTCAGTTGATGGCACGGTTTGTGTTTGTTCTTATCATTTTCTTCCACTTTTTGTCAACTCCTTTTCAAAGTCTTTCTGAAATTGAATTGATCTAAAGAACTCAAATTTAAACTGATTTCGATGCTTAATTTAGTTTGGTTCTGCTAGCTCATTCTAAATTAAAGAGGTTTGCTAAGTTTAATCTTTTACATGCACTGTGTATCGTCTCTTCTCAACAGTTAGTATTTTTGCAACAACTGGTGTTTTTGTGTGCGTGAGGCTTACACCTTTTTCCTCATAATACCAACAGGTTAAGATGTGGCAAGATTGTAAGGCACAACCAGTGGCAGTATTGAGACCTCATGATGGCCATCCTGTCAATTCTGCCACATTTGTTACATCCCCGGAGAGACCTGATCACATCATACTTATCACGGGGGTAGTTTTCTTGAATCAATCTTACCAACTTTTCGCAGGCCTATCTAATGCTAAATGGCCCTGCTGTGTTGAGATTACATTTTATATTGTAGCTTTCCTTTCTGCTAAGTTGCTAATTCTGTCAGCATTGGCAATGTTCTTCTCGCAGGGTCCTCTAAATCGAGAAATGAAAATTTGGGTCTCAGCTGGGGAAGAAGGGTGGCTCCTAGCAGCTGATGCTGAGTCATGGAAGTGTACCCAGACGCTAGACTTGAAAAGCTCAACTGAGCCACGAGCTGAAGAGGCATTTTTTAACCAAGTCATTGCATTGTCTGAAGCAGGCCTGCTTTTACTAGCAAATGCGAAAAGGAACGCCATATATGCCGTGCATTTGGACTATGGCTCTTGTCCAGCTGATACACGGATGGATTACTTGTCCGAGTTTACTGTCACTATGCCTATATTGAGTTTTATAGTGACCAATGACCCTCCAGAAGAACCCATTGTTAAGGTTTATTGTGTTCAGACACTAGCAATCCAGCAGTATACGCTAGACTTATGCTTGTGTTTGCCACCTCCTATAGAGAATGTGGGTTTGGAGAAGTCAGAATCATGCGAACTTAAGCCTACAGAATTACCATCGGTTGATTCAGTGTCTAAACCATCTATTCTAGTGAATAGATCCGAAAGTGCTTACACGTCGAGTTTTCCAGCGGATTCTGAATTAAAGGAGACCACATCACCAGCAACTGTTCTAGCCAACATTGATCCTAAAGCTTCTGGGCTGCCATCTGAGAGTAGTGATGCAGGTTCTGCGTATGCTCCTTCACCCCAGCTTCCTCTAAGTCCCAGACTATCAAGTAAACTTTCTGGCTATCACACTCCTGTAGATGCTATTGATCAAGTACTACCTCTCCGTGAGCTCGGTGGCAAAGTACCTTCCGCTGATTATTCTGTTTTTAGGCAAATTGATGCTGTTGGAGAAAGAAATTTGGATGTGTCTCCTGTTGAAGAAAGCTCAAGAAGCAAGGACAAGAAAGTTACACCTGATGACGATGTGTCTGGGATTCGAAGCCCGCCAGCTTTTTTCACACTCCCCACTCATCTTGTAACTCCTTCAGAAATATTTATGGGTACTTCGTCCACTGAGGCCTCCATTACTATTAAAGAGAAGAGAGATAGATATGCAATTATTCAGGATGTTAATAACGATGCAAGAGGCACTGAAGTTGAGGTGAAAGAAGTAGGTGAAGAAAGGTCACAGAATGGTGAAATTAACTATCATGAAGAAACTGAGAATTACACTTCAGAAAGTAGAGATAACATCCTTTCCTCACAGGTTGCGAATCTCAGCATTGAGATGGCAAGAGACCGTCATTCTATTGTACAGGAAACTTTCATTCCAGAGAACTCTATGGCTTATGGACCATCTTTACAAGCTGGGGATGAAAGTGGTCTTGACTCAAGAGGTGTGTCTGCAAAGCTTCTCGAGTCAGTTTCATCTAGTGGGCTTCCACAGTCGGCAGCTACAAATAGCAAAGGGAAGAAACAGAAGGGCAAAAGTTCACAGGATCCCGGTTTATCATCTACATCCTCAAATGTTGCCAATCTGGCTAACTCCTACACTGAGCAGAGTCAGAGCTTAAGTCATCCCATGACAGATTCACTTCCTCAAATCTTAGCTATGCAGGAAACAATGAATCAGGTGACATACTTATCTTGAAACTAAGTATACTCTGGCATCATTTCACCGATATGCTATTTATTGATGATAGGATATTACTTTCTTTTTAAGACGTTCTTTGGTAAAAAAAAAAATTGTTGACTTGAGACATTATTTCCTTCCAGATAATGGTTTCGCAGAAGGAGATGCAGAGACAACTATCAAATGCTGTTAATGGCCCTATCATTAGAGAAGGTAAAAGGTTAGAAGTCGCTTTAGGGAGAATTATTGAGAGTTCCAGCAAGTCAAATGCTGATGCTCTATGGGGCCGTTTCCAAGAGGATACTGTTAAGAATGAAAAGGCATTGCATGACCATGCCCAACAAATCGTGAATGCAACAACGAACTTCATGAGCAAGGAGTTAAATGCCATGTTTGAGAAAACGATTAAGAAGGAATTTGCTGCAAATGGTCCAGCCATAGCACGTGCACACGTAACACCAGTTATTGAAAAAACTGTATCTTCTGCAATCACAGAGTCCTTCCAGGTTGGTAATTTACTAGACATTTAGAGCTGATTCATGAAAAGATCCATTGTTGATTAAGATAATTGCTTTCTCATTTGTACAGAGAGGAATTGGTGACAAAGCAGTCAATCAGCTTGAAAAATCGGTTAATTCAAAACTTGAAACAACTATAAATAGGCAAATTCAAGTCCAATTTCAGACCTCTGGCAGGCAAGCTCTCCAGGTAAAAATTCGAATGTAAACTAGTTTTATGATGCTTTGTAAACGTATATACAATTCTTGTGCACACAATTTCAGCTGCTCAGCGAAAAAGAAGGTTAATGTCTTATATTTTGTTGCAATTTATATACTTCAGGAGGCTCTTAGGTCGAGTCTGGAGTCCTCAGTCATACCTTCGTTTGAGAGGTCCTGCAAGACCATGTTTGATCAAATGGACTCAGCCTTCCAGAAAGGTATTGCTGAGCACACAAGCGCAGCCCAGCTACAGATTGACTCTGGACACTCCCAGCTTGCTCATACTTTAAGGGTATGATGGAAAATCATCCTTCTTCTAGCACTGTTATGGTTGCAAATTCCATTTCTTTCCTCTTTCTAAAGTTGCTACTCGTTTGACAGGAAACCATTACTTCGACGTCGTCAGTTGCCCAAGCCTTAAGTCGTGAATTAACTGAGAGCCAAAGGAACCTCTTAGCTCTTGCATCTGCTGGAGGTAATTCTGGTGGGTCAAATCCCTTGATTACTCAACGAAGTAGCGGATCTTTGGGTGCAATTCTTGAAAAGGTGTGCACACTCCGGAATAAATAACCATGAGTCTTAACCGATGTTGTCTATTTCTGAGTTCTGATAAGTAATATATGCGTCTTATCTCAATGTCTGTCGTTTCAGGTTGAAGCACCTATGGATCCAACAGCTGAACTATCCAGGTTGATATCTGAACGCAAGTACGAAGAATCTTTTACCTGGGCTCTACAGAGAAGCGATGTCTCTATAGTATCATGGGTTTGCTCACAGGTGAAATTTGGTTTAGATTAACTGTATATTAAGATCTCATAACCATTAGTTTTTACATGATCACATGACATTGGTATGTGCTAATTCAGGTGGATCTTCATAGACTACTGGCTATGAGTCCGCTTCCGCTGAGCCAAGGCGTGCTTCTGTCTTTGCTACAACAGCTAACATGTGAGATCAGCAAGGATACATCTCGTAAGCTTGCTTGGATGACTGATGTGGTTGCAGCCATAGACCCATCAGACCAGATTATTGCGGTCCACGGTCGACCAATCTTTGAACAAGTCTATCAGATTCTGCACCACCACCGTAACTCACCGGGCAGTGACGTCTCTGGCATCAGACTTATAATGCACGTCATCAACTCCTTGCTTATGAGCTGCAAATGATAACTCCCTACCATTCTCTCTTCTTGTTCACAAAACATAGGAGTACAACAATTTCTGTGTCTACTTTTTAGTTTTTTTTTGGTTCTGTTTTAATTTTTGGTTTTTTTTGGTCTTTCAATTTTCTTCTTCGTAATATAAAATCTCGCTGTTTCTACGTCTATATTGTTGAGAAGATTTTAGTGGACTGAAGAACTTGGTATTGCTGAGTTCAGTAAGGCTTGGTACTGGAGCTCGAGAACATTGATGAAACATGAAGATCAGGTTTTGATTTTATAGATTTTCTTAAGAATTGATCTTGAAGCAACACGAAGGTTTAATGCAGTCCAAACAGGAGTACATGCAGTCCAAATAGGAGTAAATAAATATTTTCTTACTGTCTTCCTCTTATACGATTCATAAGAGGACATCAGATCATAAATTGAGTACGAAGACATTCATTAGTTCGACACGAAAACAGAGAAGCAAAATCCGAATAATTATTTTGTTTGGTATAGTTCCTCCAGATCTTCGTTTTGTTGCGTTTACATTTGAGATATGGAGCTGACCCTCCTTTGCTCTTCTTCTCCTTCGACAATTGCAACAAGAAAAATGCACAGAAGCAGTTAAAACAAGTGAGAACCCCCAAAGGAATGATTCGGGCTTTCATGGGCCCAATATCGGAAACTACGCCCCGAAACAAAAATATGCATTATTCCAGAACCCATCCTCATATTTTTATTACGAACACGATTATGACCACTAACTTTTCGTGATCCGGATCATGCCCAATTTAATTTTTCATTAAAAAAATAAAGTAGTCTCCAAAAGTTCTCTTCCTGTTCTCACTTTCAAGTCATCATCGTCTCTATTGTCGCTCCTCGCTTCGCTCTCTCTCTCTCTCTCTCTCTGTGACTATCAGATCCGCCGAGTCTTCTTTTTGTGGAATATTTTCAAGGAGCTCTATATTCATTTACACCTCTTTATTGATCGATCTCGCAAACCCTAGCTTCGGCGATCTTAAATCTGCAAATTCCATGGCGTCTTCACCTGGTAATACTAACCCTCACAATCCTCCTCCGTTCGATCTCGTTAATATCTTCAAGCCCTCATCGAACCCTTATCCTCCTCCGCCGGCATCTTATCCTCCGCCCACAGGTCCTTTTATTCAGTACAATCAGCAGCTCTACGCTCCGCCGGGTATCGCCGCCCAACCATCGCCGTTGACTCAGACGCAACATCAGCAACAGGATTTGCCTTCTCCTTCCTCCGCAACTAACTTGCACCCACAGAGAACACTATCTTATCCCACGCCACCTCTAAATCTCCAATCGCCCCGTTCCAATCACAATCCTGGAACGCAAATCCTCGCTATGCTCAACAATAATAACGGTGGAGGCGGCAGGGATGGTGCCGTGGCCAACCAAGAGCCGTCGCATCAGCTTCCTGTAGTGAATCCGCACGAGATCGCTCGGTCATTTCCTTCAGGTCCTATTCGTGTCCCGAGCTGTAAGCTGCCCAAGGGAAGGCGATTGGTTGGTGAACACGCTGTGTACAATGTTGACGTGAGATTACATGGAGAGATTCAGCCGCAGCTGGAGGTGACTCCAATTACCAAATACGGGTCGGATCCTCAGCTCTTAGTGGGTCGGCAAATCGCCGTGAATAAGGTCTACATATGCTACGGATTGAAAGGAGGAAACATTCGTGTTCTCAATATAAACACCGCATTGAGGGCTTTATTCCGAGGCCATTCTCAGGTTGTTTTTCAACTTGTTCATTTACTTATACTCTTTGCAAATTACCTACTGAAGTACCCATATGGTTTGATCGGTGTTTTTCGCCATAAGAATGATATGTTTCGTTTCTCGCCCACCAGTTCTAACTACGTATTTGTGTCCAGAGAGTGACAGACATGGCTTTCTTTGCCGAAGATGTTCATCTGTTGGCTAGGTAATGTTCTGGAACTGTTGTGTAAATAGGCTATTCTATATTCTATATGGTATAGGGGCGCATTCAACTCTACTGTGTCTATGTTTATTAGAGTTTTGTCCAAGTGTTTTTTTTGTTAGCTTCCTCTACTTTGTGGTTTGCATTTGTTTTCTGACCGTCTATTTTTCTACTTCTTCTTCCAAACAGCGTTAGTCTAGATGGAAAAGTATTCGTGTGGCAAATTTCAGAAGGGTCTGAGGGAGATGATCTGCCCCAGATTACTGGGAAGATAGTTGTTGCTCTTGAGATACTAGGAGAGGAAGAAAACAAACATCCACGTGTTTGTTGGCACTTCCACAAACAGGTATTTAACATATTTCTTTTGCCATGGGAAGTTGCTTCGCTTTCAATTTACTCTCTGCTGTGTCTATACTTCTGATTGCGTAAAATCAAATTTCAGGAAATTTTGGTGGTTTCAATTGGTAAACATGTGTTGCGAATTGATACTACCAAAGTTGGCAGAGGTGAAGTGTTCTCTGCTGAGGCACCTCTCCAGTGTCCCCTTGATAAACTGATTGATGGTGTCCAGATTGTGGGGAAACATGATGGAGAAGTTACGGATCTGTCAATGTGCCAATGGATGACCACGCGCCTGGTTTCTTCTTCAGTTGATGGCACGGTTTGTGTTTGTTCTTATCATTTTCTTCCACTTTTTGTCAACTCCTTTTCAAAGTCTTTCTGAAATTGAAATGATCTAAAGAACTCAAATTTAAACTGATTTCGATGCTTAATTTAGTTTGGTTCTGCTAGCTCATTCTAAATTAAAGAGGTTTGCTAAGTTTAATCTTTTACATGCACTGTGTATCGTCTCTTCTCAACAGTTAGTATTTTTGCAACAACTGGTGTTTTTGTGTGCGTGAGGCTTACACCTTTTTCCTCATAATACCAACAGGTTAAGATATGGCAAGATTGTAAGGCACAACCAGTGGCAGTATTGAGACCTCATGATGGCCATCCTGTCAATTCTGCCACATTTGTTACATCCCCGGAGAGACCTGATCACATCATACTTATCACGGGGGTAGTTTTCTTGAATCAATCTTACCAACTTTTCGCAGGCCTATCTAATGCTAAATGGCCCTGCTGTGTTTAGATTACATTTTATAATGTAGCTTTCCTTTCTGCTAAGTTGCTAATTCTGTCAGTGTTGGCAATGTTCTTCTCGCAGGGTCCTCTAAATCGAGAAATGAAAATTTGGGTCTCAGCTGGGGAAGAAGGGTGGCTTCTACCAGCTGATGCTGACTCATGGAAGTGTACCCAGACACTATACTTGAAAAGTTCAACTGAACCACGAGCTGAAGAGGCATTTTTTAACCAAGTCATAGTATTGTCTGAAGCAGGCCTGCTTTTACTTGCAAATGCGAAAAGGAATGCCATATATGCCGTGCATTTGGACTATGGCTCTTGTCCAGTTGATACACGGATGGATTACTTGTCCGAGTTTACTGTCACTATGCCTATATTGAGTTTTATAGGGACAAATGACCCTCCAGAGGAGCCCATTGTTAAGGTTTATTGTGTTCAGACTCTAGCAATCCAGCAGTATACTTTAGACTTATGCTTGTGCTTGCCACCTCCTATAGAGAATGTGGGTTTGGAGAAGTCAGATTCTTGTGTGTCAGGGGAGGTAAATCTCAGTGAAGGCACGTCAGAACCATCTGGATTTAAGCCTACAGAATTACCTTCGGTTGATTCAGTGCCTAAACCATCTATTCTAGTGAATAGATCGGAAAGTGCTAACACGTTGCGTTTTCCAGCAGAGACCACACCACAAGCAATTGTTCTACCCAACAGTGAACCTAAAACTTCTATGCTGCCATCTGAGACCGGTGCAGGTTCTGCATATGTTACTTCCCCTCAACTTCCTCTAAGTCCTAGACTATCAAGAAAACTTTCTGGCTATCAGACTCCTGTAGATTCTATTGAGCCAATACTACCTCATCATGAGCTTTGTGGCAAAGCACCGTCTGCTGATTATTCTGTTGATAGGCAAATGGATGCTATTGGAGAAAGAAATTTGGATGTATCATCTGTAGAGGAAAGCTCAAGAAGCAAGGACAAGAATGTTACACCTGATGGTGATGTGTCTGCCTCTGGTATGCAAAGCCCACCAGCTTTTTTCAAACACCCCACTCATCTTGTAACTCCTTTAGAGATAATGATGGGTGTTTCGTCTGCTGAAGACAGGAGGGATGGAGATGCAAATATTCAGGACTTGAATATTGATGCAAGAGGCACAGAAAACGAGGTAAAAGAAGTAGGTGAAGCAAGGTCGATGCAGAATGGTGAAATCAACTATCATGATGAAACTGAGAATCGTACTTCAGAAAATAGAGTTAACATCTTTGGCTCACAAGCTTCAAATCTCAGCGCTGAGATGGCTAGGGAGTGTTATCATCCTAGTACAGATGAAACTTTCATTCCTGAGAAATCTAAGGCTTATGGACAATCTTTACAAGCTGGGGATGAAAGTGGTCTTGACTCAAGAGGTGTGTCTGCAAAGCTTCCCGAGTCGGTTTCATCTAGTGTGCTTCCACAAAATAGCAAAGGGAAGAAACAGAAGGCCAAAAGCTCACAGGGTCCTGGACTGTCATCTACATCCTCAAATGTTGCTAATCTGGCTGACACTTACAATGAGCAAAGTCGGAGTTCAAGTCAACCCATTACAGATTCAATTTCTCAAATCTTAGCTATGCAAGAAACAATGAATCAGGTGACATTTTGATCTTGAATCTAAGGAGTACCCTATTGCTTAACATTCTTTGGTTTTGTACTTTTGTATCTTCTGATCACATATGCTATTAAACTTGCCGTTACCTTAATTTGGCATATAACAGGTGGCATTTGTCATGATAGGTTATTACTTTCTTCTTAAGACATTCTTTGGTTAAAAAAAAAATGTTGACTTGAAACATTATTTCCTTTCAGATAATGGTTTCGCAGAAGGAGATGCAGAGACAACTATCAAATGCTGTCAATGGCCCTATCATTAAAGAAGGTAAAAGGATAGAAGTGGCTTTAGGTAAAATGATTGAGAGATACAGCAAGTCAAATGCTGATGCTCTATGGGCCCGTTTCCAAGAGGAGAGTGTTAAGAAAGAAAAGGCATTGCATGACCATACCCAGCAAATCGTGAATGCAACGACAACCTTCATGAGCAAGGAGTTATATGCCATGTTTGAGAAAATGATTAAGAAGGAATTTGCTGCAATTGGTCCAGCCTTAGCACGTGCAGTAACACCAGTTATTGAAAAAACTGTATCTTCTGCAATCACAGAGTCCTTCCAGGTTAGTAATTTACTAGACATTTAGAACTGATTCATGAGAAGATCCGTTGTTGATAAAGAAAACTGTTTTCATTTTTGTACAGAGAGGAATTGGTGACAAAGCAGTCAATCAGCTTGAAAAAACGGTTAATTCAAAACTTGAAACAACTATAAATAGGCAAATTCAAATCCAATTTCAGACCTCTGGCAGGCAAGCTCTCCAGGTAAAAATTCGAATGTAAACTAGTTTTATGATGCTTTGTAAACGTATATACAATTCTTGTGCATGTGCACATAATTTCAGCTGTTCAGGGAAAAAGAAGGTTAATGTCTTATATTTTGTTGCAATTTATATACTTCAGGAGGCTCTTAGGTCGTGTCTGGAGTCCTCAGTCATACCTTCGTTTGAGAGGTCCTGCAAGACCATGTTTGATCAAATTGACTCGACCTTCCAGGAAGGTATTGCTGAGCACACAAGCGCAGCCCAGCAACAGTTTGACTCTGGACACTCCCAGCTTGTTCATACTTTAAGGGTATGATGGAAAATCATCCTTCTTCCAACACTGTTATGGTTGCAAATTCCATTTCTTTCCTCTTTCTAAAGTTTCTACTCGTTTGACAGGAAACCATTACTTCTACGTCGTCAGTTGCTCAAGCCTTAAGTCGTGACTTAGCCGAGAGCCAAAGGAACCTCTTAGCTCTTGCGGCAGCTGGAGCTAATTCTGGTGGGTCAAATCCCTTGATTATTCAACGAAGTGGCGGACCTTTGGGTGCTCTTCTTGAAAAGGTTTGCACAACATCTCTTGAACTAATCTTAACCATGAACCTGATAAGCATTGTGTTAGTCAAGTGCATGGGCATTGTAATTACGCTAGGTGGCTTGTAGTGGATTGTAGCTGCTCAGCAATCGTATTTGAGTCGGTTAGTCAGAAGGGTTGAGAATTCTGGATTGGTCTTGTCTTGGTCGTAGGAGAGTTTAGGGTACTCACCCTCTTTGGTTTTGCTTCAGTTTGCTCTCTGTTCGTCTGCTGTGCTGAGTCAGAGTAATAAAGAGAGAATTTTTTCTGGTTCTTATCAGAATCCCAATTTGATGTCATATTCTTCTGAGTTTTGACAATCGTAACATTTATCCTTTTAGGTTGAAGCACCTGTGGACCCTACAACAGAACTTTCAAGGTTGATATCTGAACGCAAGTATGAAGAATCTTTCACTTCGGCTCTACAGAGAAGCGATGTTTCTATAGTATCATGGCTTTGCTCACAGGTGAAATTTTGTTTAGATTACGCGTAATTTAAGAACTCATAACCATTATTAGTTTTTACATAAGATCCCATGACTTATGGTTTATGCCAATTCAGGTGGATCTTCATGGACTACTGGCGATGAGTCCGCTTCCTCTGAGCCAAGGCGTGCTTCTGTCACTGCTACAACAGCTATCCTGCGACATCAGCAAAGACACATCCCGTAAGATTTCTTGGATGACAGATGTAGTCACAGCCATAGACCCATCAGACCAGGTGATTGCGGTCCACGGTCGCCCAATCTTTGAACAAGTGTATCAGATTCTGCACCACCACCGTAACGCATCAGGCAGTGATGTCTCTGCGATCAGGCTTATAATGCACGTCATCAACTCCATGATTAGGGGCTGCAAATGATACTCTCGCTCTTTCTCTCTTCTTGTTCGTTCGTTGCTTATATAAAACATAGGAATACAACAATCTCTACGCTTCTCTGTACCTCTCTACTCTTGTTAGATTTTTATTATCTTTTCATTTTTGGTTTGAATTTTGTATTTCCATTTTTCCTTTTTTTTTTCTTTTAATTGTAAAATCTGGTTGTTTACGTCTATGGTTCTCTCTTCTTCTCAAGAAGATCTTATGTAAGCTCTATTTTTAAGAATGTTTGGATTTAAGCCGTAATTTTTCATTTTTATTATGAATGTTAAAAAATCTGGTTGTTTCATACACGTTTATTGTTCTCAAGAAGACTCAAAAAATATTAAAAAAAAAACAATGTTCGGATTTAAGCTGTCAAAATTGTATATTTCTTTTATTCTTCACAGGTTGATTTGATTGTCACTATTTCTTTTTAAAACACAGGCACGTATTTGTTTCTACAGACTACAGAGTGTATATGTAAGAAACAGTGTTTTATAATCATCATTAGTCTTAGTAATGGTACTGTAGGAGTAAACATCTTCTTTACTTGTTAAAAATCAAATAAAATGTTTTATATCACAGTCTGATATTCGGGAAAAACTATACTATTAAAGCAGAAAGTACAAATAATATACATTGTCAACTTGTTAAGTTTAAAAGAGAGAGAAATGGCTGATAAAAACTTAATTTCCCCATAATTTTCCAAGATATGAGACAGGGAAAACGAAAAAAAAGGTAATGAAAGGGGAAAAAGAAGTCAAAAAGTGCCATTTCGCAAAGAAGTCATGGGAAGATTTACCAACACTGATCCGTCTCCCATCTCCGGGTCGTCGTGTACACTCGACCCATCGCCCCAGCGTGCACCCGTCTCCGTCGTGCTCCCAGCGTCGTCGAATCGTAGATCGCTCTGGTTGTCGGATCCGCCAGTGTCGCGTAGGCTTTGTGGATCTCCATGAAATCTCGTCCGTCAGATTCCGACGCATCCGGATGGTACACCTTCGCTAAGCTCCGGTAAGCCGTCTTAATCTCCGTCAACGACGCCGTTTCATTGACTTTTAGCAGTTCGTAGAGACTCGACACTCGCCGACGAACGGATTCCGTTACAGCCGGCTCGGCGTTCAGCGTCTGCGCCGAAGCCCTAAACGACGTAGCTCCGTTGTGGGATCTGGCAGTCTTGGGCTGAGGAAGGCTATTTCCCGGTGAGAATCGAAGGGAGTTAGCGGCGGAATAAACTAGGGTTCCGGACATTTACGGAATTGGAGTGGCAAATTGTAAAATTTGTAGAAGCAGAGAAGTTGGTCGGATATGAATCACAAGGAGAGAGTGATATAGAAATGACCTTTATTTAAAGACCCCAAAGCCCAACAGTTTTTTCATTTTAAATATTCCTCATTATTTTAATTAATTGTTCAATATTATTAAATATTATACTAAAGGAGGTTAAAATAAAGATAAAGAAAGGTAAAAACTAAAAACCCGTGGGAGTGTGGTTTTCTGAAAATTCTATGGTACGATGACGTGTCATCCAGTTCAAAGATTGGGCCTTCTAGAATCCCTTTCTAAGATTGAAATGATGACATGTCCTACAGCTGTATATTATATTATTCTTATCCATCATAATAAACCAAAAACATTTATATGAATTTAAACCAGTTATCAAATTAAATGATAGGAAGTATTTTTTTGAACAGTCAACTCTAATCATTAATTTAAATGTGATAATAGTGTTTATATGTTTGATTATGTCATCTCCATTGATTATAATATACTTGCAGTACGTATTCGATATTTTTTTTTTTTTTTAAGTACTTCTAGAAGAAATCGTGCCCAGCGGATCAACGGCTGAGAATTAAGAAAGCAACAAAAAAGAAAGTATCTTTATAATTAATAAAACCAAGAAAAACAAATAAATATCAACGCCTTTCTAGAAGGTTTTTGTCCTTTTCTGCTGAGTTATTTGTAAAATCATTTATGTAGAGAACAACAAAAAAATGGATAGGACTTCTAGAAGACAGCGAAGCCAACAAAACGATTTTGTGCTCCTTTGTCATGTGTTTTCAAGTCCATGGACTTACTAGATCAAACAATTAAATGTTTTGTGAACTGCACACAATTTGTGTTTACAAACAAAAATTATTAGATTACTTCCATCTTATAAAGATAAAAAACAGAACGATCTATCTATCCGTTTTAATTATTCAGTCTAGTTATCTTCTAAAAAAATATAACTAAAGAACATTTGTCTCCTTTAAAATTAACTATTATTCTACAAATTTTGGCAAAATTTACAAGAAAATAAAATCTTTATCCTTGTAAACCTAGTTTTTGTGTAAATCAAGTTTAATGTGTGTGGGAAAAATGACAATTTTTGTTAATTAAAAAAAGGGGTTGCTACGGGCTCTAAATTATGGTTGATACTATTCCGCATAGATTAACGATTTTATTAATTAATATCGAATGAATGGAACTTAACCTTTATCATGAATGAGTCGTAGTAAGCATAAGTTTCTAGACTGTGGTTGATAGTAAAAGATAAGCAAGCTTAGAGTTAGATTACATATTTTAGTAGTAATGAATTAGTGGAATTCAACTATTTTAGTTATTTCATGATGAATTACTAGTGACTACTGACTAGCAATAATTAACGCTTATATTTTTTACAAAAATAGTATAACAAGCAACGTTCATTATCGTGCTGTATTTAATTTAATTGTATAGTTAAGGTGGGGACTTGGCAGGGGGTCATGTTTTGTGTGTACTCCAAGTTCCACAGACGCTGACTCTTCTTTACTTATTTCCATTTTTAAATATGCAAATTAACACAAATTATGTTTTTTTTTCTTTTTATATACCCTATCGGCTATCCGGTCAGTTTCAGAAACGCACCAAAATATTATACATATTATCAGCCGATCAGCAATCTATCCTTACTAATTCAAGATAAAATATATATTTTTGTCGTCAATATATATACAAAACCAACAAAACAAAGCTTAATTTGAAGAAACAAGTTTATACAAGTGATCATGAGGAATGGTGTTGAGCTACTAGCGAGACGAGTTTCAGCGATACCTCAACACTTGATTCTTTGTAGCTATTAGTGAAACAGAATCTAGAAATGTATGAAATGATTTCTTCTATTTCACTTTCCTCAAACGAAGAAGAAGATAAAAAAACACGTTTATATACAGTTGCAATAAACATTAAACCAACTATCTAAACCGGCATTAAACCACTATACAAGTAAACCGGTTATATAATTGATATTCCCCCTCAAGATGAAGGTTCGAAGATGTTGAGAACACCCATCTTGCGTATGTTATCCCTAAAAGGTGCTGGGAAAAGAGGCTTTGTCAGAACATCAGCAAGCTGTTGATATGTCCTTACATACATGGTTTTGAGAAAACCAGAATCAATGTATTCCCGGACCTTGTGACAATCGAATTCTATGTGTTTAGTCCTCTCATGGAAGACAGGATTGCTTGCAATATGCAGAGCAGATGTGTTGTCACAGTAAAGATATGCAGGAGGAGTAAAGGGAACTCGAAACTCTTTTAACAGTCGAGATAACCAGATGAGTTCCTTGGCAGCCATAGACATTGCCCTATACTCTGCTTCTGTTGTACTCATAGAAACAACATATTGTTTCTTCGATTTCCAAGTAATCAAAGAATCTCCAAGGAACATTGAATATCCTGTCACTGATCTTCTTGTGTCCAAACAGGCTCCCCAGTCTGAATCACAATAGCCCCGAAGATCAAACTTATCATCTGCTGCATAAAAGAGGCCTTGTCCAATAGTACCTTTAAGATACATGAGCACTTTATGAACACCATGAAGGTGCGGTGCTCGAGGATCTGAAGAATATTGAGCCAACTTTGAGACAGCGTAACTAATATCTGGTTTTGTGATAGTCAGATATTGCAGTTTTCCTACTAACTTCCGATACTGCTTTGCATTATCAAGTACCTCACCATCTCCTTTGCATAACTTCTGATTTGGTTCCATAGGAATAGCTGAAGGTTTACATCCAGAGAAACCACTTGATGCAAGCAAATCCAGGACATACTTCCTTTGGCTAACCGAGATACCTTCATGAGATATAGCAATCTCAAGTCCAAGAAAAAATTTAGAAGCTCCAAGATCCCGCAATTTGAACTGATATTCCAGTTGATTCTTTAGCACTATTACTGCATCATCATCAGTGCTGGCAATCAAGATGTCATCGACATAGACCATAACTGCAAAAAAATTTCCATCCCATTGTTTAACAAACAATGTATGATCACTGAAGCATTTCTCAAAACCCAAGTTAGTCAAGGTTGTTGAGAACTTTAGGAACCATTTCCGAGAAGCCTGTTTGAGGCCATAGATAGATTTCAGGAGCCTACAAACTGAATTTGATGCGACAGGTTCCCCCTTAAGCTCAGAGTATCCAGGTGGAAGCTTCATATATATTTCTTCATCCAATTCACCATTCAAGAAGGCATTAGACACATCCAGTTTATGAAGAGACCATTTCAATTTCGGTGCAAGGGCCAAAAGAAATTTCACAGTGGCTAACTTGGCAACTGGTGAAAATGTGTCTAAGAAGTCAATACCTTCTTGTTGTGTAAAACCCTTAGCCACCAAACGAGCCTTGTATCTCTCAACGCTTCCATCAGCATTATACTTCATTGTATAAATCCACTTACAGCCAATAGCAACCTTGCCCGGAGGTAATTCACAAACCAACCAAGTATGAGTCCTTTCCATAGCACCCATCTCCACACCCATAGCATCACACCAAACCTGAAAAGCCTTGGCATCTGAAATTTTTTCTGGTATAGGAGTATTTGTGAGTGTTGAAAGAAAAGCATAGAAAGGCTCAGATATATTTGAATAAGAAATATAGTTTGTGAGGGGATAAGGAGTTGTTATCTTAGTAAGAGTATTATTATAGCAATGAAAGTCCTGCAAGTGTTTTGGTGGTTGTATAATTATGCGAGATTTGGATTCAGAAGGAACCAAAACCTCAGATGATGACACACCTGATGTAGGATGTGCATCAGAAGATGTGTGCACTGGAGGCATATGATCATCAGGTAAAGCAGGAGAATGTAATAGAGGAAAGAAATCCTTAGTAGCATCCGTAATGTTGGATGATACAAAAGGGAAAATATCCTCATGGAAAATCACATGTCTTGAAACAGAAACGGAGTGTGTCTCTATATCTAGCAACTTATATCCCTTGTAACCAGTAGGGTATCCTAGAAAAACACATGCTCTAGCTCTGGGTTCAAACTTATTTCTACATTTGGGAGAAGTGGAACAATAACATAAGCATCCAAAACTTTTCAAGGTATGATATTCTGGAATCTTATTCGTGAGCTTCTCATAAGGAGACTTATTGCCTAGAACCAAAGAAGGTAATCTGTTGATAAGAAACACTGCCGTAAGAACACAGTCCCTCCAAAATTCTAATGGAACCTGAGATTGAAACAGTAGGGCTCTAGCAACATTCAAAAGATGTTGATGCTTTCTCTCTACCACAGAATTTTGTTCAGGAGTTTCATGACAAGAATGATATGCAACAATTCCTTTAGATGAGTATATGTCATTGAATTTCAATTCATGAGCATTATCTGATATAATAGATTTAACTTTTGTATTATATTGTGTTTCAACCATTTGAATGAAAGCAGGAAAAATATGTAAAACATCAGACTTGGCACGAAGCAAATAAATCCAAGTAGCTCTACTGAAATCATCCACTATTGTAAGGAAGTATTTGTAACCATCAGTAGTAGGAACACAGAAAGGACCCCATGTATCTATATGTACTAACTCAAAAGGTACAGTGCATATATTGTTGCGAGATTTAAAGGGAAGGTGTTTCTGCTTGGATAAATGACAAACATGACAACAGTCTGATGTCTTTGTATTATTCGTATTCCTTTTTAAACTCAATACATCAGAAAGGAAATCAACTTTGGACTGAGATGGATGACCCAATCTCCTATGCCAAGTATTCGAATCAACAAGTATGCTATTACAAAAAAAGAAGTACCTGAAACATCTGCTAAAGACACCTTATTATTTGCAGAATTGAAATTTAGTACATATAGGTTTCCAACTTGACTACCTTGACCAATCATCAATTCCCGTGTAATGGCCTGAATAAAACATGCATCAGCAGTGAAACTAACTTTAGAATTCAAAGTTCTAGTTAAAACACTAACACTTAGCAAGTTGAATTTAAATTCAGGTATGTACAGTACATCAAACAGAGAGATAACATCAGTCAATTGAATGAATCCTATGCCCACTATCCTAACTGTATAACCATTTGGAAGAGTGACGAAGGTTCTGTCTAGAGGTTTATAAGTTGTAAACATATCCCAACAATGACTAACATGATGAGTTGCTCCTGAATATATTACCCAAGCTCTAAGAGACACTTCCGGTTCTGTAGATATTGAAGAAACAAGCATGTCATAGTATTTTTGATTGTAGAGATTCAGAAATGTACCAGTTACTGATGAAATAACAGGTGCAGAAGTTGAAGTTGAAGCACAAGTCTGTTCAGATGGAGATGTGACACTAGGAGTATGAAGCTTGGTGCTAAAGTAGGAGATCATTGTCTGAATTTGATCTTTAGACGTATTTTCAAAACTGTTCTGAATTTGATTCGTAGAAGAATCCATAGATGTCTCTTGTGGAAAGTATGGGACATTGTTGAGAGTTGTAAGATTTGTTGTGCCTACTGTTGTTGCAGGTTTTCCCCTTGTGTGTCCTGGAGGAAAGCCATGAACCTTGTAGCACCTGTCAACAGTGTGTCCAGTCTTGTTGCAATGAGAGCATTTTGGCTTCTTGAAGTTGCCATGAGCTAATAGAATCTGAGATGAATCCAGTATGCCAGAGTCTTGAACCTGAAAGGCTGCTGGGGCAGGCATCATTCTATTTCCCAAACCAACCACACGCTGACTTTCATCTTGATCTAGCATGTTATAGATCTCAGATAGTCCAGGTCTAGGTCTCATGTTCAGTATCTGACCCCGGATGTTTGCAAAGCCATCATTCAGCCCATCAAAAATTGAATGATCTTACTAGTTTATGCATCATCCAACAACTCCTTTGCATGATCACAATTACATTTCTTTGCAGAATGAGACTTCGTATTAGCTAACTGTTCCCAAAGAGTCTTCTTCTTTGTGTAATAAGCAGACAAATCCAGAGAACCTTGCTTGAGATTGTAGATAGACTGTTCTAGTTGATATTTCCGTGGTAAATTGCTCACACGAAACCTTAGATACAGATCATTCCACATTTCAGCTGCATCCTCATAGTATAGAATGATATCATATATCTCCTTGTTCACTACATTCATCACCCATGCCTTAACCATTCTATTGCATCTACTCCAAATTTTGAACAAACTATCATTCACATCTGGCCTAGGAAGAGATCCATCAACAAATGCGAGTTTATTTTTTGTATCTAGACTGATTTTCATCGCAATGAACCAGTTATTGTAGTTCGTACCATCTAGAGTATGTGTAACAATAGAGAGACATGGATGATCGGCTGAATGTAGGAAAAATGGACTATGTGCATTGTCGAATGACTCCAATCCAATAGAAATCCTACCAGAAGCAGCGCGATTAGCAGATCCAAGAGGAGGCGAGGTCGCGACAACTTCCGGTTCGGCTGGTGATGAAGATCCAGTTATATTCTTCATCGCAGATCCATCTACCTCCGATTCAGTTGGAGTAGACGAACGATTCTTCAGTTTTCGTCCTTGTTTCGCCATTTGAAGAAGATTGAAGCTCAGGAGAAAGATCGAACCAAGAATGAAGCTCGCGTAATCGATTCTGAAGCTTCCGAGGTCGAACAAATCACAGATTCGATTTCAATGCAACAATTAAATGGTGAAAACAAAAGAAAACTGAAGAGGAAGAAGCGAAATCAGAGAGATGAGCAGAGATTGCTCTGATACCATATTAGTGAAACAGAATCGAGAAATGTATGAAATGATTTCTTCTATTTCACTTTCCTCAAACGAAGAAGAAGATACAAAAACACGTTTATATACAGTTGCAATAAACATTAAACCAACTACCTAAACCGGCATTAAACCACTATACAAGTAAATCGGTTATATAATTGATAATGGACTACATAGATTTCGAAGGGCTACCAACGCATATAACCCCAAATATAATATGTCTTCCAACTAAGTGCCAGAAGATAACCATACCGCATACATTTCTGAACTACCATATAAATCAATTGAATCTAAGTTCAACTAACAGATTTCCCAACAAAGCGTGTTTTCATTACTATCATCTACTAATATTTCAGTTTTTTTTTTTTTTTGGTTCTTGCAATCTAATTTCTCAAGAATCAATTTTACACTAACAAAGGAATCATTGTAAAAACTTTTGAGTTAAAAAAGCACCTAAATAGTTTATTGTTTTTTAGTATGTGGATATTGTTTTTGTTGGCTCTATAACAACTCTCTTTATTTCACAAGATGATCATTATATTCGGGGTTCATTCGAGCCAAAATAAGATACGTTAGTGTTTTGCGCGTTTATTTAAAATTAAATGGCTTATCAATTATATTAAAAATGTAATTGGATAAATAATTAAACAACAACGTAGCTGAACAAACCAACTAATAATGCGTATAATAGACCGACAACTCTGTACGAAGCTACCTGGCCATGTGCTTAGCTGAAAAGTACTTCTCAACTTATGATGATTTTTATGATGGAATTATTTAAAATTATACGATTATATGTAGAGAGCCCCATAATATACTGGGATTATATAATTTAAGTATTTTTTTTCAAGTCCGGAGAATTGGGCTAAATTGTAGTGAGCCCAGCTATCTGAAGTCCATATTTGAAGCAGAGTCACACCTTACGGCCCACTTAACTACTCATATATATATGCCTAGACCACTCGACACGTTTTGACTATTTTAAATTGTCTAGTCAAAATAAAATGTTATTATGTTTATGGCCCGTCAAAGAAAAAAAAAAATGTTACGCTCATTTTCACAATTGGTCATTTTGATTCTCAAGAGTCAGTAGTAAATCGGAGATTAACAGTCATGTGAGACAAATAGACTTGAACTATAAAATATAGGCAATGATAGTATATGATACCAAACCAATCCACATCATAAAAAATGTTTGTATTAATGGTTGACTATTTTATCTACAGATATGTTAATATTTTTTTGTAAACCGGCTAGTACGTAATTCCGGTTCGTATTTTAGAAAGAAGTCGGTTCCTATTGAAATATATGTATATATATTTCCTTTTTTCTAGAATAGATATTGTTAAGATCGCAATAGAATAGATTTGACAATATCATATATTTATTTTACCAATTAGGTTTTGAATGAGATTCAATCTCTAGCAATGTATATATACTTGATCTTGTGGTCTATTCAATACAAGTTAAACATTCAGTGATTCACGTTTTGTCAGTTCCCTACTTCCCTACAAAATTGAGGTCGAACCGGAATTGAGGTGCTACAACTGAGGTCGGATCTTTGATGAGTTGGAACATAGCAGCCACGGTTGCATTCCAAAATTAGGTTGAATGCCTGAAAGTTTGAAAAACATTTTTAAAAAACTCAAAATTTAATTTTCCTCGTTCGTTCTCCCACAATGGTTGTATCGGATTCCAAACACCAGACCCGACTCAAAGTTACAATGGCCATGTGCAACTTTTCTAAATAAACCTTAATTTTATATTTTTTTAATAAATACTCATATCTTTATAATATTATTTAAAAATATATTTTTGAAAATAAACGTTGTTTTGTAAGTTATTACATGAAATGTCATTACAAATAACAAAGAATAATTGAAATAGAAAATGATATAATTGTTTTTTACAATTAGTGATCAGAATATGGAAAGTATTTATTGTGTATTAAAGATGTTATCTACTATATATTTTTAAATAATAATCAATCCATATATATTAAAAAAATATATATATTCGAAATCTTGATATATTTTCACTATAGTTTATTATATTTTATTTGAATTTATATCAAAATAAAAGTTGAAAAATATTTTACTAATTTTATAAAAAGTTAGACACAAAAAATTGATTTTTTAATAGTTCGTGAACTAACCACAAAACTAGAGTCATTAAACGGTGCATAATAGAGTTATGTTTTCAAGATTATAGGTTTTACTGGTTAGTCCGAATAATAATTTAGTCAACTGCAAAACGGATTAAATAGATAAATTATTTCGTTTGACAACTCTATCTATAATCATGAGTCATACATATTATAAAATTCAAATAAAAATAAATTTTCTTAAATTTCAAATCCTAGTTCTAATTTATTTAGATACTTAAATGTGAAATAATTTTGTTAAAAACAAACTGGATCCTTTGCATTTGTACTTTTGGCACATGTCCAGAACATGTCCTGCCAAACACGGTAACAGGAGTTTAGATATAACATTTGAAGGATATTTTTTTAATTTTTTTATCAGCCTTATTTTCTTTATGCAAATATGGTGTTTGATTTATTTCGAGTATTTTGTTTGGTCTAAATAAGAGAGAAAAGAGAGGATGGCAATGGTTTAGTTAGGGCATTTTGTAAGGAAAAAAAAAAAAAAAAAAGAGAGGGCAAATCTTAAACATGTAAGAAATCATTTCTTTAAGAAAATATATATCCAAGGTGTCTAAAATAACTAGCATAAAAGCGAGTGGTTGACACTCGAATACTCGATCACTAGTCTCGATTCAAACGGAAGAATTATCAACTTATGGACCATCATAATTAGACAGTGGATACATGTGTCTACATTTTTTTTATATTCTACATTTTTTTTTAAAAAGACCATAAATAAATTCATGTGTTAATAAAGAGAAAAAAAGAAGCCATAGGTCATATTTTTATTCAGTGATTTATACAAATAATATTTGATAGGGTAATCGTCTCATATATCCTTATGAGGGATTTTTAAATCCATAATATCCCTTAGTAATCTCTATCACCTTTGTTTTAATGAAAAAACGAAACTACTCCTGAGCTTTCTTAAATGAAAACTTACCGTCCTAGTTGTACCATGCATAGGGGATTCGAATCCTGGACGCGCGTCGCACACGGGGAATGCGCGTGGAGCTCGCAACCACTGAGCTACCGTGTTTTTAAACGAACTCTTACCGATTTAATGCTATTTAATTCTTAGAACCCTTCATTAAAAGTAAAATTGTCATTTTACCAGAGAGGGAATCTGAGCTATTTTTTTTTTTAGAAAAGTATATATTAGAGGAAGACCCTATTTGATAACATACCAAATGAAATGATAAAAAAGGCTACGAGTATATTAATTACAGTTTATTGATAAACAAGATTCGCGAATTAAACTCTTATTTTAGGACAAAGAGGCTAGATTTCTTGAGGAGAAATGGGAACTGTCGTAAAAGGTTTAAACGGCGCCGTTATTTGTGTCTTCTTCTTCTTCTACGTTCTCTCTCGAAATAAATAAAAAGAATAATAAAACTTGTTTTTCTTCAACTGATAAAAGATTTCAACCAAGAACGAAACTTCCTCTCTCGCTCGCGCTCTACTACTAACATCTGAGATCTAGGGATTCTATTTTTACACCGACATCCAGATCACGAATCTCGTCCATGAACTGTTCTATCAATTGAAACCACACTTGACTTCTCCTTTGTCTTCAGCAGATCAGAAGAAGATATAGAAACCTCAAAGTCGTTGTTGTTTCTTACTCGGGTTATGCTTTGATTTGGTTTCTGCAACTTGTTCGATTCTTCTTCTCTGACCCTTCGTTGACTGCGAGGTAAAGTTGCGGTCTCTTTTTCTTTTCTTTAACCAAGTCTCGATTTTTATGAGATCACTCGATTTCTTTCGGATTCATGGAGTTTCTGTAGATTGGGGTTTATCGATTTTAAACGAATGAGTAAGTTTTAACTCAATAAACCCGCTGTTTCCTTCCTGTTGGTCCGTATGTGGAAGCGATTTAGTAGCGTTATTTAGATAGTTTTGATCTGGATTTGGTTTATAACATATAGTGCCCCTTGTAGCTGTTTCTCCACTAGTATGAACTCCTTTGATTTGCATTCTTGTTTCCCCTACGATTATGCTTCCCTGATGTGAAGTAACAAATGTCTATTTCCCTGGAATGTTAAGCTTTTTAGATTAATCTGTGGTGAAATCGTTATCCTCAAGGCTCTGCCTTTCCAGAAGAAGACTCTAAATGTTTTCCTGCAGTGTAAGTGTAACTGTGGTTACAACGTAGATCTCATACAAGAAGTTTCCCTGTATCCAGGTTGCTGCAGAACCCGACGCTGTAGTTTATCCTTGGTCCATGTTTTGTTAGCACGAGGGTATGACTCATTGCACAGCTTCGGCTCTTATTGAAGCACAAGTTGAAGTAAGTTCACGGAAACATATTCTTTGGATTGCCAGAGCTTTTGTACAGATCTTATCTCTTATCTGAGTTCCTCGGCTTGTTGGGGGCTTATTGAAAAGATGTTTACTGTAACAGATGGGGTCGGTTAATGAACTTGAGCACAAAAGCCTATTTAGACGAGAAGAAGACGCCACACAAACTAAAGCAGCTTCTTTGATGGAGCAAGGATCACTTTCTCCAACTTTCCCTGAACACACGGCTAAATCACCAAAGAACAGCGTGCTTAAGAGCATCAGGATCGTGATTTTATCTAATAAACTCAATCTATTATTACCTTTCGGTCCTCTAGCTATATTGGTCCACTACATGATAGATAGTAAGGTAAATTTTTGGAGTTTATGGTACTGATACGAGTAGTTTCATTTCATGTCTAAGAGCTGAATCTCAAGAAATGATTCTTACCATAACGCAGGGGTGGGTGTTCTTGCTGAGCTTAGTAGGCATTACACCATTGGCTGAACGTCTGGGATATGCCACAGAGTAAGCCTCGCTAGCACTTGTAGCACAAACTTACCGTATCATCATTCTGTTTGCGAGACTTATGTGTATGTTGTAACTATTGGCTTATTTGAATCAGGCAACTGGCTTTTTACACGGGCCCGACTGGTATGACTTGGTTCTTCTGAAACAGGCAATTCCTTTTTATTTTTCTTTTTCTTTTGTGATATTTTTTTAACATGCTATACAAATTTCACAGTTGGAGGCCTCCTAAATGCTACATTCGGGAATGTGACAGAACTGATCATATCGATTTTCGCTTTGAAAAATGGAATGATACGTGTTGTTCAGCTGACATTATTAGGATCAATTCTGTCTAACATGTTGCTTGTACTTGGCTGCGCTTTCTTCTGCGGTGGGCTAGTATTTTACCAGAAAGACCAAGTCTTTGACAAAGTAGTTATCCTTATCCACTTCATTGTATTCCCTTTTGTCGTTTTTCCTTATTGCTATTCTTTGCCGGGGTTTCTGACCCCTGTTCTGCTGCATCCAGGGAATTGCAGTTGTGAATTCAGGATTGCTTTTGATGGCTGTCATGGGGATACTCTTCCCGGCTGTTCTTCACTACACACATAGTGAGGTTCATGCTGGATCATCAGAGCTGGCCCTGTCAAGGTTCAGCAGTTGCATAATGCTTATAGCCTATGCCGCTTACCTCTTCTTCCAGTTAAAGAGCCAGTCTAATTCTTATAGGCCTCTTGAAGAGGTTTGTTGTGTTCCCAGTCGTTGCCTCCATTGTTCAAACATTGGTTTTCTTTTTCAGTTTTTAATCCATAAAAGCCATATGACAAAAGCTGATTTTTTTTGTTCTACGGCTGTCCATTCTATGTATATAAACAAATAGACATAAAACCAACTGGTTTGTGTAATTCTGTTCGACCTGGACTTACTTTCTTGTTTGGTAAATGCTCTAAACTCTTAGGAAACAAATCAGAACGAAGAAACTTCTGCCGAAGATGAAGATCCTGAGATATCCAAGTGGGAAGCTATCATATGGCTCTCAATTTTGACTGCTTGGGTCTCTCTTCTCTCTGGCTATCTTGTTGATGCCATAGAGGTAATCAACGTTCTTTTCCTACTTTTTCACCATATGGAAGATCTTATTGCTTTGCTAATTAATATGTAGTTAACTTGGCCAAATGATTCTTCCACTGCTAGAGTTTATTCTTTGCAGTATTTTTCTTGACAATCACCACAACTTCGTAATGTAATTACTTCGCTTATGTAATTGTTTTCTCAGGGTGCCTCGGTCTCTTGGAACATACCAATAGCTTTTATCAGTGTAATCTTGCTTCCTATTGTTGGGAATGCAGCCGAGCATGCAGGCGCTATCATGTTTGCCATGAAAGACAAACTGGTAGGCAGAGTAGTTCTTGAGTTGTAACATCTATAGGCTCTTCATTCTCAGCTTGCCTTGAGACATGGTTTACCTGTTTCCACCTCTACAGGATCTGTCCTTGGGAGTGGCTATTGGTTCCTCTATCCAGATTTCCATGTTTGCGGTATGTAACATGAATACATTGCAAGAGCAGTATATCATCTTTGGCCATCAAGATTTGTTCAATAATATATGTTGCTGCTTGATATGGTTAGGTCCCGTTCTGCGTGGTGATTGGATGGATGATGGGTGAACAGATGGACCTCAACTTCCAGCTTTTTGAGACAGCGATGCTGTTCATCACCGTTATAGTTGTAGCTTTTTTTCTCCAGGTGGGGTAAAGGAAAAATAAGTTACCTTTTAGAGTGACATGAAAATCCATAACTGATGATCTCTCTTATGTACACAGGAAGGGACATCGAATTACTTTAAAGGATTGATGCTCATTCTTTGTTATTTGATAGTAGCTGCAAGTTTCTTTGTACACGAAGATCCTCATCAAGGTTAGTTGGTTTATTTGAATACCAGGAGCTGAGCCTCTGGTTATGGCTTCTCCTCCTTGCTCAATGATACGGACATGACAGGGAACTGCTAGAATTTTCTCTCTTCATTGCATTTAACAAGAACAGTCTGATGAAATTTTTCATATTGCTCTTTTGTTTTTTTGTTGGGTTAGATGGTATATAAATTCCGTGGAAGAGTCTGGTGCGAAGCAAGTTGGGTCTTAATTAAAAGCTGATGATCTCAGGAACACGAAGTGTTGGGGGAGAGATGTTAAGATGTAAAACCTGATTCTAATATGGTTTCCACAAACTCGAATCTGTTATAACGTTTTTGAAAGCTTTGTTCGAACAAGTGAAGGTTATTCCTTTTGGCTTTCCCTCCCCAGGAAAAAAAAAATGAATATTCGTAGCGACTTAGAAAGGTTACAAGTTTTGTTAAATTACAATGATGTTATCAAAAGATTGAAGATTCGTTCTTTTGTGTTATACACTAAAATAATGGGCATTGCTGGGCACTTTGACTTATATGAACAACAGTGAAAATTTGATTGGATGTACATATGTATTGTGTAAATTAGTACAAGGGTGAAAATGATTCTGTCTGTTCTTTTGATCAGATTAAGAATGAAGTTTCGGTGGCTGGTTCAATCTATTGACCGGAAGATAAATCTGGTGTAAAATCTGTCAATTCTAATTTGATATCAAGGAGACGGCAGATAAACGTGGACTATATATAGCTCAGTGAAGTAAAAATAAAAGCCCAACCCGAGTAACGACGCCATCGTCTCATGCTTTTATTTTTTCCAAGCTCTCTAATTTCCGTTGTCAAGTATATAAACCGAAACCATGCATGGGTTTTTAACCTTTTAATGTGATTACACATCTATTGGACATAAAAATGAAAAACAGTACATACCAAGTGAAGAGTACAAAGATGTGGTTGGTTCATTAAAGAGTAGTATTATTGTCGTTGACGAAGACTAAATCAAGCAAAGTACGAGGACGAGGAAGATGTATCGGCCAAGATCTGCAAATGTTGGGAAAAAATGTCACGTTATTTCATCACCAAGATATATAATATTTATCACATTTCTCAGTAATAGGTTTTTATTCTGTTAATCTTACGAACACATGCTTTAACTTCGTGGCAATATAATGTTAGTTTTTACTTGTACGTTTCTCAATCTCACATTTGCCAAATTTGTTTGATAGAGTGTGAAGTTATGTAGAAATTTCCTATATATATATATGCATTGATAAATCGAGGAAAATAATGTAAAGCCCGAATGCATTACCTCAAGCTGTTCTTCAGTGAAAGAGTCTTTCTGGATATTCCATGTATCTGCATGGGTTCGCCGGAACTCAGCCACTGCTTTAGTCACAGTAGATTTTACAGGCGTAGGTTCACCCGCGAAACGAGCCAATAAAGTTACATGATCCGGCAACCAGCTGAATATAATTAAAAAAGTCTCAGATAATTCATAAAATGTCCAAAGCTTACGATCTGCATCACACACTTTAATGTAGAGATGTTTAAACCTGGGCATGTCATAAGGAACAGACAAAACTGAAGCTACCAAACCAAGAACGGCTCCATGCACCTCTGCGATGGACTGAGTTGAACTTGACTTCCTGAAACAAACCGATTCGATTCTTAGGTCACCTTAAAAAAAATATGCCAATCACAGCCTTTTTTTTTTGCAATATCATCTTTGGAGACAAAAAGTTAAGATGGAAATGGTTAAGAGGGACGAAAGGACAACCTCCGGTTTCTTTTCTTTTGGATTGAGTTTGCCTCTGCATAGGATCTATCACGAAAATCTGCAGCAAAATCTTCATCTCCTCCTTTCATTAGGCCTGCTAGAACTGCTGCAGCATGCTCTCGTACCTGAAGACCAGATCATATCATTTAAGAGGTACGCGCTTAATGTATCCAGATATAAATTAATCACAAGATTGAATCATTTAAAACAACTTTACTGGACAACAACATGATCCTGATGTGAAAAACGCAAATCTAGAACTTGCCTCTACTTGGCTGTCAACAAGGAGCTTTTCTACAGTTTTCCAGATTTTCTGTTTCTCCTCATGACTGAGTATAAAAGTATGCCTAGTAAGAAAGGTCAAAATAGAAAAGATTTGTTAATCAACAGCGCATTTGTTTGTCACCTTGCTATATAGATCATATCATATATATATATATATTACCTGTACATAAAAGTTCGCAGATATGTCAGGGTTGAAGATCTTATCCGCCAGTTAGAGTCAACAGCAGAAGAAAGAATAACTCCAGTAACTTTCTGTAGATGAGATCCTGGGAAAACCCGCCACTTCAGCAGCTCAAAGGCTGCCTTAGCCAATGTGGACAGATCTTTATGCGATGTTTCCTTCAATAGATGGTAATAAATCTTCAGTCATGGAAAAGCAATTTAGAAGAAAGAAAGTTTTTAAAAAAATATAACGGTTATACCTGTAAGGATATCACCGGATAGAGGAATCCCGCAATTACATCTCCCAGATATGAAGACCTCCCAGATTTGAAAGATGAGATTATAAAATGGAAGAGCTATGGATAGGATTAAAAAAAAGGGAGAGAGAGAGAGATTAGTATCAAAGTCTCAAATAAAAGGAAAAAAACAAAAATCTCCCAAAAACTGACAGCCAGTACCGTCTCCATCCATTTAACATCATCTAGAGAATCGCCGTTTGACTGAGCATTTTCCATATCTACATCTGCTGAAGTATCCAAGCTATCTGATATGCTAGCTTGTTGAATGTTTGTAACAGCTTCAGATGCTTTTGCACTAATCAACTTGAACCAATTTTCCTCCTCAAGTCGGCTATCAACATCTGTTCTCCCTTCTTCAGATGGATGTTCTTGTTGATATGACATCCGCAGCCGAATGTTGGAGCATAATACTGAAAGAATTACACCGATAGCTTCCCTTATCTGTTCATTGTCACACAAAAGTAACAGGCTTTTCAGAATTTTATTTTGACCCTTTTTAGCTTGTCAAAAGACAGTCAAATGCATGATCCTGCATGAAAACAAAAGGGGCAGAGATGTAGAGTACAGTAAATGAGTGTGAGAAGTCTTACTTGTGCCGAGGAATGGGACATATTGCAGATCAACTCATCAAGAAGCACGATATGCAGTTTCACTTCTGATACGGGCATTTTTGGTGGAGACAGTTCTATTAAAGCAGCCATAAGAAAAGCATACCGCTTTGCAACAACAGTGGTGGTTGCGGTTGGTGGCAATGGTGCCACTATACAGTCCAAAATTTGTTGTCTCATGACGGGAATTTTGGTTCCTTGTTTCCCTTTCCCTGTGACAGCATAACGTATGCAAGCAGCCCACTCCGGTATGGATTCTACTGATTGGCCAAGAATAACATTCTGCAACTGAACCATTATCCAGCTCTCCCATTCACTAAGAAGACCATTAACATCAGAGTGCAGTAAACCTGCTAATGCTTCAGCAGCAACACATTGTTTTGGTCTCTCCTTGGCGTTACAAAACTCCTCTAAGGGGCTTTTAAGTGCCAGCAACACAGGCACTCCACATTCCTGTGCTAAGCGCTTGAAGATGCGAGCAAAACTTGGGTAGAATATATCACTTCCTAACAAAGATATCCAACTAGGTGTTCTTGGCCATGAAGCCGAAAATTCGAAATAGAAACGAGTGATTGACTTGTCCGCCATGCTCTGGAATGATGAACTTCCGTGATTACCTCTGGAGGAGGAACTATCAGTGTCAGTGATATGAATATGAGAAAGACTTTCAAAAGTCTCCCTGAAGAATCCTTCCTCTCGGAAAATTTGGCTCAATGCTAAATCAAGGGATGAGTTGGCATTTTCTTGGGAAGACACAGAAGGTTGATCCTTGCCTTGCATCTTATGAGGTGATTCTTTAAGTAGCGTGTTTAAAGCTGAAATTGCCAGTATTCTCGTCTGAGGAAGTTGACTTTTTAAGTTTTTCAGGAAGTGGCCTGGAAATACCAACATAACCTTAGTTAAGAAGGAGAAACTCAAATAACATGAAGAAAAAGCCTTCCCATATATACGACCATCTAAAATCTGTACCAGCAGTTTCATCAAGGATTTTGAAGGAGAAGCTTGGGTCAATCCTAGAGGACATAGCTAACAGAAGGAGCACTCTGTTAGCCATCAAGTTGTACCTGGCATAAGAAAAAAAAAGAAGCATAATGACTCCGTACCTTCAAAATTATGAATCTGAGAGTTGGGGAGCTAAAAGTTTAACTAGGTATATGAAAATGATTTTCCAATGAAAAATTCATTAATGGTAGGGTAGAATTACCGCCAATGCAAGCTAGAAGAATCAAAACTCATGGAGCCGATCTGAGAAACAAGATCTCCAGAAGTAGACCCCTCAATATGGCTATCCAATGAGCGAAGTATGTTTCTAGATAGTCCCGCGAAGTGAATGTTATATTTCACAAAAAGCTGCAAGCATTAAAACTTCAGGCAAAAACTCAAAGAAAGAAAAATGCCTTTACCCTAGTAACAAGACTGAACCTTACCTCAATGATTGCTTTTTGGGCTTTCATAGATTCGTGATGAGAACTACAAAAGATTGAAAATAAATATTAATACAAGCACATTTGTCCTTACCAAGAGATATAAGTAACTGATCTTGAAAATGTATAAAGGCTACCTTGAAAGAATCCCAAGAAGAAAAGCCGAAAATGATTTTGGATCCTGGAGTAGCAGAACAAACATAAGATTTTACAATTAAAAATAAAGCAAAGAATAACTAAAAATAAATGACTACCGTTGTCAAATGCTTGAGAACACTCTGTGAAGAGAGAATGGCACAAGAACCAAGGACTACATTCTCTGGTGCATCCTGATTTCGCAAGTTCTCACTAAGGAACATAACACACTTTGAAAGCAATGGCGGCCATCTCTTTAACAGTTTTAGCAAAGATTTTCCAGCAAGCCTGAATAACACAGTTAAATTTAAAAGCAAAGCCTAGCCAATTAATGCATTGAAAGAAGGTGTAGAGAAATTTACAGACGAAATTCTGGTTCAAGAGTGTGGTTAATCCTTTCCCAAACTTAAGAGGCCTATAACCAAATATTCATTGACATGCATATTTGGACCATAGATGGGCACAGAAGTACTCACACTCGAACAGTCTCATAGTTGTGCAGACAGAGGGTCAAAAGATCATCAACCAAAAGTGTCAAGGATTCTGGTGGAGAGAAGTTCCCATCTGTACGAAACAGATGATAGGACGATTGTGATGATCTCCATGTGTTGTGCATGTACGCCTTGTCAATGAGCGCCCATCTAGGCCTGGAAGACGAGAAGATTTGCAAGAAATTAAAATCGAGATGTGTAGGTTTTCAACTGGGACAAAAGGGAGAATTACCTTCTTTTTCCCTTAGAATGAAACTCAGTAATAAAGTTCGCTGGAGGCTCCACAATCGCAGCAGATTCCAGTTTCCAAGCCTGCCTGTGATTATACCATTCATCATACTCCAAACTGCCTGCAAACATTCAAAGGATAAGTGTTATTTAAAGAAAAACAATTGGCTAGTCAACTGCAGAAAGGGACCACGCCAAAGGCTTTCTGCAGTACCATAGTTTCCCAGAGCATCCATTATGCGGATTATTAGTATCAGCAAGATACTGTCATCTGACTTTTTCTCCAACAAGTATCTGCAAACACCAGAAAACAAAACCATCACAAAATAATTTTTCAGTTGTACGCATAGGCTTTTTGGAGAGAAGTGAGCAGCGCAGCTACTGAACAAACATTACTTGCAGGCTTCATGAATAGTATCAGCAGTTTTTTCTCGTATTTCGGCACTGCCAACACAAGAACCTGATGCTCCAGCTATAAAGAACGGCAGATCTTCAACCATATCATCATGTTTAGGCGATGGCCTGAAATCAGGTAGGCAAGACAAAACACCTTGCAATGTAGAATCTATGCGCAAAAGAGTCACTTTTAGGTGTGTTTTCTCATCTCCTGCACCAAAAATAGCATCAATGAGGCAAGCAAGAGTAAAATTTTGGAGCAAACAAGTACGATACCATACACTCTGCGTTAATATCACTGCAATATAGAAATGTCAGCCTTTGCTCTAACATGAAACATGCAAACCAAATCAGTATACAGTTGACAAATATGCATATATCCTTGAAGTAAGACTAAATCACACAAAGGAATGACTGAAATTACCTGCATCAGAGTGGATGTTTGATTGGCAAATTCTCAAAAGATCATCTAATGCTGACTGAAGATGAAGGTCTACGAGCTCATTGGCAAACTGAATTTCCTCTTTGGTGGGAACATGCCACCTGGAATGCACCACCTGCTCATCCTTAGAAGAAGCTTTGGTGCTGATCCATTCCTCCAAAGCAGGAGCAGCAGGGTGACGAGACAAACATCTAACAAGAACAGAAACTTTTTGTTATATGAGTAGAGAGACACAAAAGCACACCAAGATATTGATGATAAACATTCTTGAGTAATTACGCACTTGTATTGATCAATAGGATAGTAAAGAATCAGACTTCCAAGGAGAGATCGAAGAAGATGATCCCCAGCTCCATTTACCTTAAGGCAACCATCAAATCATCAAACAAGCCAGATAAAAGTACACATCACTAAAAAATGGCACACACTAAAGATAAATCTGAGTCCATAAATGTCGTTTCAACAAAATAATACCTTCCAAGATGAGGAATTAAATGCAGAAGAGATAGCTTCGATAAATTGATCTTTGTACCGAAGAAGTGAGCTGCCTCCGTAAGTGATGGCAACTGACAACACTTTCAGCTGATAATCTATAGCTGCCTCAAGCGCTGGAGAAAGTGTGTGTTTGTCTTGCTGAAAAAGGTGATTAAAAAAAAAGAGTTATTTAATTTCAAATTGAAGAGAACGCATAAACTTCGAACAAAAGCTATTGACAAACAGAAATACCTTATTGGAAACAAGGGTGTCTGCACTTCCTTTTCCTCCATACCCAGTGACAGGAATTTCTTTCAGAGAAGATATAACAGCGAGGAGCATTGGTTCAACAATTTGAGCAACTGCTTCTTCGGGGTTTGAATGAACACAGGCACAGCAAAGCATCCCAACCTCGGCAATTGCACCAGGAAGGATATTTGTCCAAACAAATTTTGATATCTTTTTCAAGGCCTGTTAGAGATTAAAGCAAACAAGAAATTAAACTTCTCTTCCATGGAAAAGTCTGAGGAGTTTCTAAAGTAACAACGAAAATCAACCTGGCTATATAGAGATCCAGACAGCCTTCCTAGTAGGATTTCAAGCATGCAATAGTAGTAAGGACCATCCTCAACCAAAAACGTTCCTGATGTTGCAGATGAATTTAGGCCTTCATTTCTGCAGTAACATAAAGTCTAATTGTAACTAATAATCGATGAGAAGGAAAATATGATGTGATAAAAATTAAATGCAATATAATAAAGAAGAAGAGACCACAATCATGAAGCAAAATTGTAAAAAAAATCCAGACTGTGATACATTACTCACATAACACTGTTGGGTTCCAAATGCTGTAACAAAGCGATCAAACGGCACAAAAATTCATCCAGCCACTCAGAGAAGGAAGCCATAGTCATGAATGATAAGTCATCAGAACTATCGTCCAAGACAGCCATCTGCAATATACAAGGATAAAAAACCGATAAAAAAAAACAACTCTTTTGAATAACGAATGTTTGGAAGACTTTCAAGGTTAAAGGAGCTTACATTGGAAAATATGGACCCAATCAGCTGCATAGTTGCCAAGGTTTTAGGGGGGTCATTGGCATCCATTCCAAGCAATGCATTAGATAGAGAAATCCCAATGAGATCAAGAAACATCCTATCATCCACATCACCACCAAGATCTTGTTTAGCAGTTGACATGGAAGACTGCAGGATTGACCGGCCAGCAAATGCTACGGACATCATAGCAGTTTTCAACTGGTGGGTGGCAGTTGTCTGACTATACATAAACATTTGCTATGAAGTAAGCTAATTGATAGATGAGTAATGGTTGGAAAAGTCTGCAAGATGAAGAAGCGAACACAAATTACAAACCGTTTCCAAAGCCAAATGGAATCGAGATGCCACAAAAGGAAGGACCAAAGAGGGCTCCACATAAGACAGAATGGATGTCGCTGCAGCAACTGTCTCGGAAAGATGTTCGTTCTTGCTATATTGACCACGATCAATCAACTTCAACACCACGTCAACAAAAGCTATCCTTTCCGGCTTTCCTAAACAGACAGCTGATAGACTATCTGGATCCCTGTAGGAATAGGATCTAAGCAAGAGTATGATTAAATACATAAATAAACAGTGACACTGCTCTTTTCTTACTGTTGCTCACGCTGTAAACGCTTTTGGAATGCTACTACCAGGTGGAGCAAAAACCGTTCCAAGGAATAAGTCCAACGGCCACCATTTGAAGGATGATAATATCTACATTTATGAAACAATAGAGAAACAGTAAGTACAACTGTTGTAACCTTGCAGTTAGGGAAACAAATAAACAATAGGGGGGCAATGTTAACACACTGTTCTAAAAGGTTGACCAATTTCTTGAATTGCTCATGTGCCGAACTTCCAGGTTTCAGAAAGTATACCTGAAACAGAAGCCAGGAAATGCACCCCGTGAAGATTTATTAGTCAGATACAGCACAAGAATGCAGTAAAATAAAATTTAAAATCAACTTACAATAGATTGTGCAATTGATTTTGATGGAGTGATAGTCCTATTAGAGAACAGGAATCTTGTGTTTCTGGGAACATCAACTGAAAAAGGATGTGATCCACTTCCATTTGCAACAGGAACCTAAAACTGAATTAAATAAGAATCCTGTGTATGGAGAAAAAGACACCAATCTGGGAGACGACAAAGAGCAAGACGCATCCCAATCTCATTTAGTTTTTGTTATCTTTACATGCCCAGATGCATTTAAGCATACCATGTTTTTATCTTCCACTTCAGCTATTCCATACATTTCGTGAAAGTAAAAATATATATTTTTTCCAAAGTAAAACTGACGTCAAGATCTCTTGTCACTGAGGCTGGAACTCCAAAGACTTAACAATTAGTAACACTAGGAAAACTTCACTCACCTCGAACATATTCAAGAATCTACTAAAAAGCATGGGCAAGTCGGATTCCCAGTCGATAAAGCTGCAGTTTTTTATCACGCGAGCTAGTACAGCTGCCCATTGACTGTTCCAAAATTGACAATTTGGTATTGAATCCCAGAGCTCTAGACAGTTTTTTATCCATTTTCTACAAGGTCAAAAGAAGAGGAATTAAAGAATTTATATTCATTAAAATGGGAGAAACACGAGATATCATTGATCACAGATAAAACAATGTTGTCCTTACTCGGAGAAGAAATCCTGATTTTCGGTGTTTGTAGGAAGGAACAATCTCACAAAGCCAGAGCCCTCAAACGAGGAATTATGCCAAGGATTTTCCAAAACAGACCTGAACGTGGGTAGAAGAAGATTAAAAAGGTGAGCAGATCTATAGCATTTTATAGACTCTAATTACAGCGAGCAATCCAGCTACACATAACATCTTAAAGAGATAAAGTAGGTCTAATTCAAATCTCTTTCTTTCTGTAATGGGTCTATTAAAAGCTTGAATTAACTCCCACTGCCTCTACTAGGGAAGGCCCGAGTCTTGACTTGGTTGGGACTGCGACCTATATTGAGAGAAGAAATCCATACATGTATCCTAATAGTACGACTCCGGTATGACGTCTTTCACACATTGATTCATACAGAGAAATGTGCCACCATAAAAATATGGTATATAGGAGAGAAATAATGAGAAATATGGCGGCCATAATGAAAATTTTGTGCACCCTCCTTATAAAGGGTGTATGTAATGATGAACAAGATTCTTCCTACAGTACTTCCCCTTTTTTCCAACCCTTTGTCCATAGAAGAAATAAACAGTGATCTTCACATATAATGCAAGCTAGAACAAATAGGATCATGATAGTTTTTCCATAATTTGCTTGACAATACCAGAGAACACTAACGCATGTATAGACGTAAGAGCACTACTACCATCTAAACATCTCGTGCCAACAACTTACATGAATTCAGACCATATATCCGATGCAGCCCCTTGTGGGAAAAATCTCCTACATGAACGAATGAGAGAAGTAACAGCCTCGAAGTGTCGTTGTCTTAACCTCCAACCTTCAGGGCCTGGGCTCCTACAAAGAAAAAGAAGTTTGAAACAATTGTAGCATGAAACAAAACCAAGAAATTTAAAACGAAGCTAACAAAATTTTCCTTCATGAGCATCTAAGAAAAGGGACCCGCATAAATATGCCTGTCAGATATTCAAAGAGGACTCACCTGCTGAAGTGTGCATGAATCAAGGTATCATACAAGGGCCTCCACTCAACTTTCAAAGACAGCTTCTTACGATATTTGTTCATCAGTCTGACTAAAACATTACCCCATCTAACCTATTTCACCAAAACCGATCATTCGAAAGGTAAGCATAAATAAGTAGTAAAGGCAAGGGTATCTTCGGAACAGAGCAAGTAACTGGAGTTCATTCTGGTATTAGTTTTCGAACCTGTGCATACAACTTATTCTGAGATGAATGAAAAATTTGTAAGCCAATTTCCACGAGTTCACTAACATCTTCCACGGACAATTCACTTTTTGCTCTAACAAAGCTGCAAAGGTGGAAAAAACGTCATCAGACCATGGACGGCCACAGACAATACACAAGTGCATCAGAATAAGAACCAACTATGCCCAACTTACAAAGTGTAAAACTACAGGATCCAATATACTACACGATCAATCCCAGCTACATAGAGGCTACTAATTACTAAATAACCAGAAGTCCAGCAGAACCAGTCTGTAAAATTATTTCAGACGACCATATTGCACGATTTTAGTATGAATCTTCACCCAGCTAAAAATGATTTTAGTCCCACATTTTAAATTTCACTTCAGTCCTAGTCGTGTACAGACTGAACCGCGAGTACCCAAAACCCCTACAATTCATTTCGATACGCTGACCCGATTCTGGGACTGAGCTAAGCGTCTCTTAAATTCATCATCCACGTCTTCAAATCCCAATAAGAAGCAAGCAATTCCAACGAGAAACAGCCCGAGATAGAAGAAAAAAACAAAATTCCACGAGGTTTTCGCAATCAAACCGAAAAATCGAGGACTCACAGTTCGATAACGGAGATCCATTTAAGAGAGGCGTAAACAGATTCTGGATCATCCGGTCGGTGTAACTCTTTGACGCATCTCACGACTCGCGCGAAGGACTCCTTCTCCTTCTTCGTCTCCTCCGCGACAGGCGGTGGTAGCCATCCATTGTACAGATGCATCTCTTCTTCTCAGTCTCCTCCGTCTTCGTCGTATAAGTTTTGTGCAGATTGATGTAGTATTTTCTTCTCGGGCTCTCTGAATTTAAAGCTGCGTTTGCTTTTTTAGTTTTTTTTTCTCTTGTTTTCTTTCCAAGCAAGAAAAATCACATATCGGAGGAAAATGCCAAAGAACATACAATAGATTGAAAAAACAACTTGGCTTCTTTTCTTTTCTTTTTTTTTCTGAGGGGAAAAAATATTGTATTGACTTTACCGTTGACTGATTACCTGCAACTGTCGCGGCAGGTATACCACCACTTTCCGAACCGACTAATAGTATTCCAAATTTACCCCTTAAGTTTTACTTCTATTTTGATTTACGCCCTCATGTTTTAAATTTCATAGTATAGTCCTCTGTTACGAATTGAAACACGTAATTAATTAAAGGCCAATAAATCGAACCCATTACTGTCCACAAGTAATTACGGCCAATAAATTCTGGATTTAATTCCGAACGTGCTGTGGAGCATAGGTGGACATTTGTTTTATCAACAGGTGGGATATGTATGCAGCTATTGTTAATCAAATTAACATAATCTATAAATATTAAAAATGCATATATGACGATTAACGACATTCACATTGCAGTGTTTTTTTTTTTTTTTTAATATTGGTTTGGGTTGACAAAAGACGGCTTCGATGATGAAATCTGAAAGCTAGAGAAGACGTTACGCCGCTTTCGTGTCCGTTAATTAGGGGGAAAGCTTCAGTTTTTTCACAGGATGTAATGTAAACTCACATACAGGTAAGTTGAGACTCAACTTATGATTCGTTATATAATATTTATTTCTGAAAAAATATACAACAATGTCGTTGTAGTATAGTGGTAAGTATTCCCGCCTGTCACGCGGGTGACCCGGGTTCGATCCCCGGCAACGGCGCATCTTTTTTTGTTTCATTTTCGCATGGGCCGTTTTTGTGCCTCAGAGCCCATTTATATGACCCATGCCAATAAAGCCGAGAAGGCCACGGACTTACATGAAGCATTGTTTTTTTTTGGGCTTTAATATCTTCATACCACGAAATTACTTATGATTGCAATATTTAGTGTGATGAAATCATAATAAATGAAACGTTAGAAAAACTACATGAATCTCAATTTCATGTAAGCGTTCATGAGCCATGCTTTCTATTTTGTGCATTATTTCAATATGTAAGGTCGTAAGGTAATCAAGCACCGCTGTGTATTTTTTTTTTTTTTGGGTTTAAGTTAGAATGTTTATTTGTGCAGAAAAGAAGAGAAAATCTTTCCAACAACATTATTATGGGGTTTTGCTATTGTTGGGAAATCCTGAATGATCCATCCGAAGATATATGTATAGGAAAAGGGTTCACTAACAGGTAGTAAATAATAGTTTTAAAAAACAAAGATTTTGTGATTCACCACCTTCACCAATTAAAATTGTTATTGCAAGTTGATTTTGATTGTCGAAGTTGCATCTACATAAAAGTTGTAGTAGATTTGAATTTGGGAAAAATGCTAAAAAAATTCTGAACTTACCACTTTCAGCAAAAAAAAACCCGAACTTCTCGATAGACAGTTTTAATCTTCGACTTTTGTTGACTTTTAATTTTAATCTCATATTTTGGTTGACCACGCCAATTTAGACTCGTCGTTAACAAAATTAGCAGAGCCACGGTGTTAAATCCCAGTTACAATTATCGTTAATCAAAACGACCCCGTTTTGCTTAAAACAAAAAATCTCAAACCACCGCGATAACCCAGTTCTTCCCCAAATTTCCAAACATAAACCCTAAATCGATTTGGTTTGGAAAAATCGATTAAACCCAGAATCGATTCTCCAAATCGATTTTCTGTCACTTTTATCTCTGACCCCCTCGTTCATCTTCTGTTTGCTCTTCTGCGTTACAAGGAAAAGAAGTTCTGCGTTACAAGGAAAAGAAGAAGGCTCGCAAGTAAGTCAAAGATTACAAGGGAAATGGAATTCAAATCATCATCAGTGAAGGTTATTATTGCTAAGTTGAACACATTTTGTATAATAAATAGGTTTGACAAGCGAGTGAGGTATGTCTCTAGGAAAGAAAGAGCTGATGTGAGACGGCGCGTGAAGGGAAGGTTCGTGAAGTCGGGTGAAGCTTATGATTACGACCCGCTGAGTCCAGCAAAAAGCTACTGAAGATGCCACAAACCCAAAAGAAAGAAGAACTACAAAGTGGAGATATCAGACGAAGAGATGTAACTAATGGGAAGTTTAGGATGTATCAGACGAAGAGATCAAAAGCTTCATTCTTTTTTTTTTGAATGAATCAAAAGCTTCATTCTTGGGTAGAGGGCTCATGCTTCTGCCTTCTTTTGCATAAAGTTGTTATCTTCTGTCATTTGCTGCTTAACCATATGACTTGACAGTGAAACTTTTCAACAAATTGACGAGCAGGATCCTTGAAATTTTGTTCTATTGTAGCCAAGGCAAGACCACAAATGTATATTTCTTCATATTTATATGTAAATCCACATGCTTTTGTAATCAGTTTGCTCTATTTATCATCAATCACGTGGAAGATTAGAGTACCAGAGAGGCCATGTTCTATATTTATTTCTGTATTGGTTAATGATGATAGAAACTAAAGTGTATTTTTTCCAAAGCCAACCACAAGAATAATAACCCTTTTTATATTTTGATATTACATTATCTTGTTTTCAAGTTCCTTTTGCACTATCAAAAAACTGAATTCATTCATATCCATCAAACAAAAGCTGCATGATACAAAACAACTAGTAACTCAGTCTTCATAACTTTCATCTCTTGACATTGCGGCAAAATCATTTCCCTCGCTTGTTTTCTGCAGAAATTCAGTTTCGAGTTTCAGACAAAGAGTGTACGCAAGAAAGGTGGTTCCAGAACTGTGGATCAGAATGAATGATACCTGTTTTTTGTCCCAGTCCTTAAGCTTTGGGTTTGCTAACATGTAAATATCACGTAGAGGAGCCCAAGCAGGAGCTTCGTCTTCATGAGAATTTGAAGATTTTTGGGCCTACACCATCCGACAGAATCTCACTAGGTGATCCGTTCTGTTTATACTAACTTGCTTATACGTTTATCCAAAAGTAAAGGTTTTAAAAACACTCAAAATTGTCAATATAAAGCATATTCGGGGAGTGACTGAGAGCTATGCATACAATGCCAAACCTTGGAGTCTGTTTTCGATGTTTTCCCTAATGTTGAGAAGAATGCTTCTTTTTCGCTTCTTTACCACTGATGGATGTTCCAACAGAACAAAAAAAAACAGATTTAGAAGGCAAAAATAAGACACCGAAAGATTCATGCCAAAGATCAATATATAAAACCTCTACATTTAGTGTCTTTTGACCTTGAAGCATTCAAACCCTTCTGAACATGTTGAAAATCGATTTGGGAAGAACGAGAGAATCAGAGATAACAGTGAGAGAAAATCGATTTGAAGGAGAGAAAATCGATTTGAGGTTGGAAAATCGTTTGTGGGTTAATGATTTGGGGAAGAACTCGCGAGAACTGGGTTATCGATGGGTTTGGGTTTTTTTTGTTTTAATCAAAACGTGAAAACGTCAATTGTAACTGGCATTTAACTCCGTCTAAAGGCTTTGTTAATTTTGTTAACGATGAACTAAATTGGCGTGTTCAACCAAAATATGAGATTAAAATTTAAAATCAATAAAAATCGAAAATTAAAACTGTCCATCGAGTAGTTCGGGTTTTTTTGGATTGGAAGTGGTAAATTCAGAGTTTTTTTGCAGTAATCCATTTTAATTTACATGGATGTGTGAGTGTAAATATCGGATTTTGGATGGGACGATAGCATGACGTGGATTTTGAAAATCAAGTTCCGTCTGTGTGTCCGAAGATAATAATGTTAAACAAGTAACACCAAAATACTCTACAAGAAAGACGAACTAGCCCTCCTCGTACTAAACAAAATCGGACTTTAGAGCCCAAACTAATCAAGGGTGAATATGTAATAAAGCCAATCTCGTAATAAAACAATATAGTCCTAGTATAGAATTATAGATATGGTTACTTAATTAGCCTGAACAATGACTAGATTTCGAATTAAAAAAAAAAAAAAAAAAAAAAAAACGGACCGTCCCTTTCCCACTAATGTAGTTTTAATTGGGGCTGTGAAGGAAGATAAAGTTCGGTGTTCCTCTCTCTCTTCCCGTTTTCGTTCTGGCGGCCGATCCCGTCGCTACCTCTTGAAGATTTTATGACCCCGAAATTGAAATAATTAGGACTATATTTCAAATTTCTCATCTCCAGATCGAAACAATCAAGTGGACAATTCGTTTTCGTTTTGATTCCTGCCAATCCTAGGGTTTCTCCCACCTTGATCTGTATTTTTCATATATCTTTATTTTATATTACTGCCTTTCATTTTTTTGTTTGAATCGTTCTCGTGTATGTCTACAATTTGATGTTGTGATTGTTTTAGGGTTTGTGTTTGCTCATGAACTGGAAGAATTAATTTGTTTCAGATTGGTTTTCTCTCTCCCTTTTTCCCAATTTTGTCGGCTTTGGTTTCTAGGTTAGGTTTCCGGAGTCTATGCTTTCACGCTTGGGGTCGTGGAATTTTGAATTAAGTGTGTCGGATTTGGATTACGATGGTTAACACTTTGCGTTTTGTCCTCATAATTCATAAACTCTTTGAAATGGATTAGTCCTGCAAGGACTTCAGATCTTTGGTAACCCAGGGATTGCATGTTTAATTTATGCTTTTTGTTTGTTAAATTATGTCCATTCCTGTTTTAATATCCTAAATTGTTCACTCACTACTACTACTTATGTGCAAAGTCTATGTTCACAGGAGTGTAGGGTTTCTTGATATGGTAGATTCTCCTCTTGGAGGCTTTTAATAAATATGGTTATGTGTTTATTATATATGCAGGTGCCGTTATTTTATTTTCTAAAAAAAATGTCCAATTATCAAGGAGATGATGCTGAGTACATGGAAGACGTAGATGATGAGATGGAAGATGTAGAAGATGATATGGATGAGGAGTTTCGCGGCGATGATCTAGGTGCATCAGATTCCGATGTTGAGGAATTTGACTACTCGGTATGTATGCCTGATCACGTCTTATCTATTTTGTTGCCTTTTTTTTCCTACCTTATTATTTCGGGGTTTCATGGTTTCAGAATAATAAAATAGCTGATACCTCGGCAGACCAAGCTCGTAAAGGCAAAGATATCCAGGGGATTCCTTGGGACAGGCTAAGTATTTCCAGAGAGAAATACAGACAAACTAGATTAGAACAGTATAAGAATTATGAAAATGTCCCTAATTCTGGGGAATCATCGGAAAAAGTAAGAATTATATTCTCTGATCCTCCATTTTTGCTAGTGTTTAGGTTAACACGGCTACTTAATGTATCATTTTTTTGGTATGAATTCAGGTTTGCAAGGTCACACAGAAAGGGGGACATTTCTATGACTTTTGGCGGAACTCTAGATCTATTAAATCTACTATACTTCATTTCCAGGTTTTTTTTCTTCTTAATTTATATTGAGGGTTCGTCACTTTGGACTAGTCGATAGTCTTTTCCTTTGTGATTCGATTTATATATTGTGTTTGACATGGTTGAGGACATCCAAAAAAAAAATCCATCTGATCAAGAATCTTTATGGGTTTCATAGTTGAGGAATTTGGTGTGGGCAACTTCCAAGCACGACGTATATCTTATGTCAAATTTCCTGCTAACACACTATTCTTCTCTAACGTCCGGAAAGAAGGAAGTTCTCAATGTTCGCGGTCATGTTGCACCATCTGAGGTTAGTTTTTGCCAGAATTTAAAGTTCTACTTTAATGTTACTATTTTCTTATTATGTGATTCTGAATTGTTTTTTTGTTCTTCCTTATTTGGTGCAATTAGAAACATCCTGGAAGTTTGCTGGAAGGATTTACGCAGACTCAAGTGAGCACGCTTGCTGTAAAAGACGACTTTCTAGTTGCTGGTGGATTTCAAGGAGAACTTATTTGCAAGGTAAGTCTAGATTTATTGATTACGGATTAGTCACACTAGCTACGTGCATTCTCATTGACGAGCTTCATCTGTTTCCACTTTTCACATTGATTCAGCATCTTGATAGACCGGGTGTCAGTTTTTGCTCTCGTACGACTTATGATGATAATGCTATCACTAATGCTATTGAGATCTACAACAAACCCAGGTTTTTGCTCGTCTTTTGCTGAAGGGTCGACATAAATTTGTTAGAGTCACTGCTTCTAACTTATTTTTTGTCTTCTGTTTACAGTGGTGCCCTTCATTTTACTGCCTCGAATAATGACTGTGGCGTTAGAGATTTTGACATGGAGAGATACCAGCTTGTTAAGTATTCTCGTTTTCCTTGGCCAGTGAATGTAAAGTCCTTACTTCTTTCATGGTTTTGCTTTTGATTTAGCATAACTCTGATCTCTTACACTTGAGGCAAATAATTTGAGTTTCAGTTAGGCTTTTATAACCCCATTTCTCCAGTTTACCAAATCCAAGTGATAAATGTACACGTGCTTTTAATCATCTAACAAAGATGGTGTTCTTTTGTTTTCCATTTCGTGGTACAGCATGCATCTTTGAGTCCTAATGGTAAATTACTGGCTATTGTTGGGGACAATCCGGAGGGCCTTATAGTAGACCCCAACACGGGAAAGGTACATATTTGCGCGACCCTGGACACAAGTGTGTAAATTAGTCTCAAATGTATTGCTCACCACGCATGTGCTTTATAATGGCAAATCTTTGGAATTTCCTCTACAGACGCTGGAAACACTATCAGGACATTTGGACTATTCCTTTGCTTCGGCGTGGCATCCTGACGGAATCACTTTCTCAACTGGAAACCAGGACAAGACCTGCCGTGTATGGGATATCCGTAACCTATCTCAATCCGTTGCTGTCTTGAAGGGTAACCTTGGAGCAATCCGGTCAATCCGCTACACTTCCGATGGGAAATACATGGCGATGGCTGAACCGGCTGACTTTGTCCATGTCTATGACGTCTCAAATGGGTATGAAACAGAGCAGGAAATAGACTTCTTTGGGGAGATCTCTGGAATATCGTTCAGCCCTGACACAGAAGCGCTCTTCATTGGGGTATGGGACCGCACTTATGGTAGCCTTCTTGAGTATCATCGGCGCAGGAACTATTCCTACCTTGATTCGTTTCTTTAGGCAAGAAGAGAAGTATACACAACCCATCCAAGGAATAAAAGAGAGCTCATACTGCAACCGGTGAACACGACAGAAGCAACGCAATAGATATAATGGATCTCTTAAAGGTGTAAATGATGTGTTGTGCAAATGCTAGTAGTTAGTGTCTTTTGTTTACTTTGCCGGCTGGTGTGTTGTTTCCTTATGTCTGGTCTATAAAGGTTCAAGCTCGGTTCAAGATGTGTACAGAATGGTTCAGTGGTGGCACATACTGGATAGGACTTGGTGGTGGTGCTGCTGCTGCATCTGGGGATCATTATTGCTCTGTTTGGTGACTTGAGAGTCTCTTTTTTTCTTGTACTTGTGGTTGTTGTAGAAACTCGAGTGTTAAGATCCTTTTGAGTTGGTTCTGAGTTTAGAATGTGGAGATGCTTTAACTGAACTATGGTATCTCTTATAATTCGTTAAGAACACATAATTTCTCTAAATAGCAATAAATAATGTATATTTTGACTTTGTCTCAAATATCTGTTCTGAACTCTCAATACTAGTAGATACCAAAATTTATTTCAAATAGGTCTTGTATGTATCACTGCGTAGAGAAAAATAGTTACGAGTATGAGTTTTGAGTCCTCTTTGAGAGTCCCGAACAAATCCGGTTCCCCGAAAAACCCAAAAAAATCTCAACATAACCCGTTTTCGGGTTTATCAGGTACCCAAAAGGGTTTTGAGTAAAACCCGACCCAAATCAAATTTGAAAAGAAACCATTCGGGTTATTTTGAAAAACCGAAACCAAACCGAACCGTGTTTTTCGGGTTGGTTTGGGTCGGGTTTTATGCGCATGCATAGCGTCAATGTTGTTAATTTCTTATCAAATCTATCGATTTTTTTTGTTGTATTTCTCATATGATATGGTAAATAGCTATAGCATATATTATTTTGTAACTTTTAATTCTTTTTTGATATAAAATCTTAACATTAAAACCAAAAAAAAAATCTATCGATTTCTCCAAATCTCTCTTCTTTTTGTTGTTGTCTCGCTTGCACTTCCACTCCCATTCAAATACTCAAATCAACTAAATTTGTTTTATGGACCACGAGGCCCGACATTGAAAACTATATACGGCCCAGATATGCATTCATCCTCTCTAAGCCCAAATGTTTAAAACAAAATTATTCAATACAAAAATAAAACAGTCCAACCATTTGACGTGGAGTCTCGAATTTGCTACTTTATGGGAAGACGATTCCATACACAGTCAAAATCTCGTTCAATTCCCAAAGACCTAGTAATTCTTGATAAAATTCTAGATTATTATTAAACGGACGAACCAGTCTTGAGTTGATGTCCTGTCAAAATCTCAGCTTTCGTTAGTAGATCTTGGTCTGGATCTATGGCTATGCCGGTAACACTTACCAATAAAACAACAAAAAGACACTAATCCGCAGTTAGTAACCTCTTCACTAACCCTAAAACCATAAACATGGCAAGTTCTGCAACTATTCAAACACATAACATTAAAACTTCTCTAGAGAAAGAAAGAAAGACAAATGTTACAACACAGAGAAGACAACAAAAGGGAAAAACACTACTGAGCCGCTGCAGAAGCAGCAGCTCCTGACTCATGTGAAGATTTATATTCCAACATCTCACTTCTGTATCTTTCCACATCCTTCACTCCTTTGTCTTGATAAAACTGTACAAATATATCAAGCTGTAATCAAACACTGATTTAATACTAATGTGGATATCATCTGATGATGATTAAGTTACCTGTTTCTCAGATTCCGTCAGATTACTCCACATGTGTCCTATTTTCTTGGTGATGCTTCGTTCTTGTCCATGGTACTCAGGTTTAAGCCTAGCGTACTGCTCCGCGAAGAAGAAGTTGTAGCCACTCCTGTGGCATTTGGGTTTCTGAGAATCAACTACAGCCAATCTTGATCTCTTCTTATGCCTGCGTTGTGATGATGGTACTATTGCTGAAGGTGTTTCCATGGTTTGTTGGGACTGACTTGGTGTTTGAGGAATGTGGTAAAGCACTCCTTTCAGCTCTTCAGAACCCATTTTCATCGTCACAAGATATCCATTATCGAACTTCCCATCAATGAATCCGTGAACCGAACACCCAACTTGCGGTTCATCAATGCCTGCAACTTCCATAAGGTGAATCTATGCCGTAATCTTAAACAGTTAAACGGATAAGCAATGGAATCAGAATATTATTTATATGCCAATTAAATTCACCAAAAATGGGTTAAAAGACAATACAACCTACAAGGAGTGAAGCAGAGATAGCTTGGTTATTGAGCCAGATTTGTAACAAGCTAACTCAGGAATTTTTAACCCATGCGAAAACTAATGAACCTGAATGTCGAATTTAATGACCAACAGACATGACTTATCTATAGAGAAGCTGTTATAAACTCTATCCAATGGACTACTAAATACAATATTTTACAAGCTGATGCATGAATAAGGATATGGAGGGAAGAAAAATAAAGCCACAAAGTTAGAGAAACTTTTCTAATACCTTCCTCGGGGTTTGGCGATATGCTGACAAGGCTCTTCATTGCTTCATCTGGGAAATCAAGAGAAATTTGGCTTCTTCTCAGCATGTCACGGAGTAAGCAAAAAAAAAGACAAGGATTTTAGTGTTGAAATAGACCTGTTGATTGGATTGACGAAACTGGTTTTTGAAGGTAATACACATGTTCCAGTTGATAAAGAAACTTGAGATAATACTTCCTTAAGACAAATGATGCACTTGTTATTGTTGTCGGAAAATTGAATGCACCGATCACTTCTTTCCATTTGCGATCCTTAATCACCTAGAGTAAAAAAAAATATAGATTTCAATACTATATGGAACAAAAATCTCCAAACAGAATGATTTTTTTTGGGGTTAATCGAAGAGTTTTGGGCCGAAGCCCATACATTCCGTCGGGATCGAAAAAATCCTCCCAAGCGGGATTCGAACTAGGGGGCCTAGGTAGCCCACCCTTTGGGCAGACCTAGGTAGCAACACTAGACTACCACACACTTGGTAACAATATGATTAATGGCAACATTAACTCCTACCCTTTCAATTCCACCTCGAGACGTAACCTCGATGAAAAGCCGATGCAGATCCAGAGTGTTTCCTCCCACTGTAGGAACCCTTTACAGAAACACATGATGTTTTAATCAAAATTGAGAAAAACATAAAATTTATCAATGGAAACAATAGACAAAACAGCACATGAAAGCCTAAACTTGTTCATAAATCTTAATTACAGTATCGAGATTAGTAAATACCAAATCCAATTTGATTTTTAGTTTCATAATGAACAAGATAGTTTCCAAAATACATATAAAAAGGTAAAGAAGACAATAAACCCAAATAAACAGGCGATACACATGACATAACGCACTTCCTGCATTCACGAATCACAGAGACATACGAAGAATCGTCATAAAGGATGTGTTTTAACTGCACCAGTCCGGATTCCATTAAACCCTAATTAGAATATTCAACATTTCACTGAGCACAAAATCTAATGCTTCTGTTCCATCTTACCAAACAAAATATCAAGACCTCAATCCTCGAATCCACAACCCTAGAGAATCTTAGAACGAACTACGAACGAAAATTGCATGTATCATTAATAAATTCTACAATCACTGAACAAAAAAAACCATTAAATTTCATCGGCACGAGAAAAAAAACCCATAAACGAAACAGAGAAGGTTTGTTTCTTCTACAATCTTAAACCCAACGAAATGGTGTCATAACAAATACGAGAACAAAAAAAATCTTACTTCAAAGTTTTGCTGGAAAATCCGGGCAAAGCTCTGAGCTTTTCCCAGAAGAGGGCAGAGCTACGGACAAGATCATCGTGTTTGGCCGTAGCAGAGGAATCGTCGCAGCTCTTGTTGTCCGAAGGATAACCACTAACGGGCTCCACGTGAGTTTGCGAGTACGGTGAAATATCGGTCGACATCTTTCTTTTGGCCGTCTTGGTAAAGGTAAGAGACGACCGTATTTAAGATTTTAGATTAATCCATTTCTTAATATCAAAGAAAAAAAAGGATTAAACGAAATTCACACAAAATTGAATGATTTTTTTAATTTCTTCCCTAATTTTTAATTTTGTCTTGGGAAAATAATTTTAGTCTACCACACCTGGTCTATTATTTTTATTACCAGAAACAAATTTAATTACTCCCTTTTTTAGGCTAATTACTTTCATTAGATTAGAATGAAATCAGAGAGCCAATAGCAAAAGCCTCTTACTCGGTTAATGGGCTTCTCTAATCCAACGACCCATTACAATAGCGTATTGTGTTTCCGGGAAAAATTAAAAGGGTGAAGGAAGTTTAAAGATTTTATTATTACAACAATAAATGAAAATCTGAAGAACACAAAAATGTTTTGTTAACACAACATGAACAACGATCTACGGATTTTTCAAGTTGGTATAACTACTCGGGAAGCAGGAGAGAATTGGAGAACGAGAAACCGAAGTATGGAGACGAGCAAGATCAACTGTGTCAAGAAATAGAAACTGAACTTACATGTTTTTCCTAAGATGTTTCCACGTTTGGGTTCAGGATCTTCTGTCAGAGAATGTAACTTCTTCGGTTGTTTGAGTACTTGTAGTGATAAATCCAGAGATCTTCTGAGCATCAAATACTCGATTTCAGCTTCGATCTTTCGCTGGAAAATGCCTTCGAGTTCAGATTCAATCTTTGAGTTTTCGAGTTCTTGGATCCTGGCTTCCTTTGCCTCTAGAATGGTCCTTGCCTCCTCGAGTTTGTGTTGGAGATGTTTTACCTTCTGCTTTAAGATCAATGCATGTGATCCTGAGGATGTTGAGTTCTCTTCTCTACAATTTTCATTTCTTGGCTGGTTCGTTGAACTCAATTCCTCGACGTTCGAATGTAGTGGTATAGATTCCTTACCCAGCTCCTGGAAACTTTGTACCTCTGAACATCTTTCAATCGCGTAGTTAGTTTTACTAAATATCATATAACATGAGAGCTTTCGGACATGAACATTGACAATTATGGTTTGTGTGCAAACCTTTCCAAAGAGCTTCCTGCAGAGCTGCAAGATTTCTGATAGAATCTGCAACTTGATCCTTGTCTGCCAAATAGTAGTTGTTTTTCTTACTCTCATCTCCTTCTTCTTCTTCTTCTTCGCTTCTGCTATATGTTTGGACTTGCTCCCCAACCTGACCTTCTTTGCTATGTTCCCCAATATGATTCATCATCAATCTCTCATCTTTCTCTCCGTGGTTGGCAACAGAAACCGCGCCACTGGAAAACACAAAATCACTACTTCTCAAGTCGGAATCCATGCTGGAAGAAGGCTTTTCCTTGTCGGTTTTCACCCGCTCTTCACTTGCATTCATGATGGTATCCCTCCAGATCTTCCCTTGGCCACCTGAACCAATCTTCCCTCCTACATTCTTTGCACCTATGGAATTACCGCTATGCTCTTCACTTTTCTCAAAAGCTTGGCCTAGAGTAAACATAAAACCTGGATCGGGACTAAACCCGTTGGCTATACCAGGAGGATGATGATGATGGACCATATTCACAGATCCAACAGAGCCTTCACTACTCTGCCTAGCTTCAACTGAAGACAAGTCTACATGTTTAGAAGGCGGATTCACCGAGCCAGTCAATCCACGCTTCAGCAATTTACCACCATCATCAGCAGGTGCAGCCTCTTCCTTCACGGGACCATCTCTTTTGATCCTTCTCCATTTCTTCAAACCGAAACCTTTTCTCGTTGATCCACGCGGAGATTCAACCCTAAAACCATCAACCTTGTTCTTCGATTGTTGAGGTGATCCATGATGATCATCAGGCAATACTGGTAATCCATTTACACTCACGTTTTCCATAGATTCTGCATTTTCAGGCGATCTTTGATTCATAACCTCAGGATAATCAGCAGGAATTGAATTACCATTGTTTTCCACAGATTCAGGGACTGAGTGATTCATGCCTAAATCCATATATCAACACAGCATTCCGTTAAGATAAAACAAACAAAATTGACGATAAACAGTATGAAGGTATCAAATTATCTTCCCGTTAAATAAATCAGAGCTGAATCTGAAAATCTCCAGGATGATTAAGCTTCTTAAGTACTAGATTCAGCTCACTCCTTAGAAAAAAAAGGGAACTGATATGTACAGTGATATCCCAAACGAACTACGATGAACAAAACCCAATTCCCCAATTTATCAAATTTTCAGAAATTTCCTGTAAAAAAGAACAAGAAACAGAGAGAAGCGAATCGAATCCAATTGGATAAAGCAAAAAGCGTACCTAAAACAATAGACCCGAGTTACAGAAGAGAGAGGAAAAACCTTAACAGAGCTAAAAGAGTTTTGAGCATGAATGGTCATGCGACGGAGGAATCCGCCGACATTATTACCGGAGGCTGCTGCATCAACGATCCTTTTCTGCGTACTATTCGGAATAATTAAAGGAAACGAAATGATTTATTTGGGAAAGGAAAAAATAAAGAAGATGGTGCGAAACACACGTGGGGCCCACATGACATAAACCCACTGCGCACAGCTGGCCGTCCGATCTGGCATTAGTATTACGACAACGTGTCGGAATTGTAATAACAAATATATATATATATATAGCCCAATATGTTGGGCCCTTAAGGCCAATTAGAACTAAACTTTTTCACGCCCGTTGAGTAATTTGCTTTAGCTGAAATTTAGGGACATATAGAGAGAGTATAAACTATCCACGTTTTGCAACATAACATTTCAAGTTACCTCCATGATAAGCTGAAAGAAGCCATTCCTTGGCATATCTGGAAAAACAGGAATGCTTTTCTTTTTTTTGTTAAGGCAGGAGATATGACTCGAGAATGGTGATTGACAAAGCTTCGTGATGAATCATCGGTTTGGTTTGAGGTCAATGATAAACGAAGACCACAATGACGGATCTGTATCACACTCTCGAACAATTTGAAGATCTGCATATCAATTAATTTTCTTAATAATAGTTATTTTTTTCTTATAAAATAGAAAATTTCAGGAAATGAATGGAAGTATCTTAAAAGTGTGAAATCTCCTATTGTGTTGGAGGAAATCTGCTACAGACAGTGTTATGTATGACTCTAAAATGCAGTATTTTAACACATGTACTATAGATCGAGGTAGGTTATCCAGTATTTTTAGGGAGATATCATTATCCATGAACATTTTGATTTTGTAGTGGATTCCATCAAGTTCAAAAGTATCAATTTGTGCTCATCTTTACCGCCTTACGTAGCATGAATGAACCATGTCATAATATCTATATTAACCGTAATTTGAATCAATACTCAATAATTATACTTACAAGGACACACCGTTTAAATGTATACTGTAACCTAGGGGTGTCAAATTGGTTGATCTAAACCAAACCAATCCATTAACTCATTAACTCATTACTAAATGAGTTATGGTTTTATCCAACTCATTAAACAAATGGTTTAGATCAAACCATTAACTCATTATGTTAATGAGTTAATGGTTTTAATGAGTTTACCCATTAAATATTGAATTCAACTTGAAAACCAAATCCTTTTACCGATATAATCTTTTAACATAACATTCACTGAAGCAAAACAACTTTATCAAGAGGGGAAGACCAAAAAAAAGAGGCAAGCAAGATCAGATTGTTGAAACGAGTCTACTTGATCTTCTTCTTAGGCCTCAACTGGTTGGTATGGCCACACTTCTTCTTCCTGCAGTTCACAGCCCTTGGATGAAGACGAGCATAACACCTAATCACAGATGTGGAATTACATTAGTATAATCACTTAACTAAAAAACTTTGTATAATATTAGGACATCAAAATCAGACTATATAAGGGCTGAAGTACCTCCAAAACTGGGTTTAAAGTACTAATACGATCAAATACCTGCTAAGACTAGATACGGAGAAACCTTGTCTCTGTGCCTCCTTGCAGATATGAGAACCAACATAACCATTTCGGCATTTCCTCCCAAAACCAATATCTACATTCAAGGACAAAACAATCTTAAAACCATGTTCGTAAAGGGAAACGTAATTGAGATGATAACATCGTAAACGTAATTAAGTCTGAATCAGAGACCTAAACATCGTAAAACAATGTTCCTCAGGGAATTAAGATGATACTGAAACTTGGGTAAGCGATTAATTTTTTTTTTTTAAACTGAGGACTCGTCGGAATCGCGATCCGAAAACCCATTTCATTCTTTGTCTGAAGACAATACACAAAGGATTTTTTTTTTCCTTGCGGGTCAGTTCCTCTGAGATCGGCTATGAAACGAGATCAATGGAGCGTAGATATAACAAATAAAATAAACGATGGAGATCAAACAGACGAACCACTGACGGTGTCGGTGGAGGGGCAGCAAGAAACCTCTCTAAGGTTTTCTTAGATCGCCTAACGAAACACAAAAAATGCCCTAAAAAAATCTCAATCCCAATCTCTCTTTTCCGTAGAAGAGAAACAAACTCTGGCGAGGAAAAAGTAAAACGGAGAACACAGTTCGAAAAGGCGGCTCAATCGTGAGAAACCGGCGGCGACGGAGGCGGATCGAAGATCTGGTCGCTTGGTCGATTTCGTAGAAGGGTTTAACGAGGAGAGCGAGAGGGAGGGAGGAGAGAAATAATCTGGTGGTTGAGAAACAAATTGGTTTGGTTATGGGTAAACCATTAATCCATATTGACTCAACTCATTAAAACCAATAACCATTAAAACCAATAACCATTTAAACCAATAACCATTTAAACCAATAACCCATTATGATCCAAATTTCCAACTCATTGAATTAATGGATTGGTTTGGTTTGGATCAATTCATTACATTTAAACCATTATGACACCCCTAGTGTAACCATAGTTTTATATCAACAAATACAGTTATACACCCACATTTTCTACCATCCTTACATGCAAACTCAAGCAAGCTGATCATACACTGTTTTTTCACTCTTTTCCCTTAATCGAAGCACACAATCGTATGACTCGAAAATATAAATCAAACCTTTTATAATATATATTACTTTCGAACATTTGGAAGATTAATTATTAAATATATAAGAGATCCAAATAAGAGATATTGAGATAAAGAATAAATATCGGAGAAGAGATCCGTGTGGGAGACTGTTTTTTGCTACAATAATACACGATAGATAGTTATATTTGCACTACGTTCACGATGAACAATTTGATACTTAAACATCCGAGATCACGACAAACATTTCTATTTAATTGTATCACATTACAAATCTCATGTAAATTTATCTTCATTAATATGCATTATTTAGAAATCGAACTTCATATTTTTGGTTTGGTCAAATCACTTGATCTGAGAGAGCTTCTACCAGTTTCGTTTTATTTGTTTTTTATAAATTAAAAAATATTAAATTATAAACTTTCGAATACATGGATCATAATTTAATATTTAATATAATTAAACAAGTAAAGCAATTACTAGTAAATTAGTCGAAAATGAACAAGATGAGACAAAAATAAATAAAAGAAGTTGAACGAGATTATATTTACGTGAAAAAGGGGATAGTTCATAGTTGGACTCGAAATCAGGCTGATTTGAATGCGATGATTCCGCTATTTAAAGAAGAAAGTTTACTATAAAGAAAAAAATATCATGTTCATTATTAATGCTTGAAAGTGACGTGTAAGATTTTCAAATCATATAAACTATTCGTCTTTTCTGAGACTTCGACCCTTTTATATTTAGATATATCTACCAAAAGTTTCTCCAATTTAACTTCTTTTTTTGCTATGAACCAATTTAACTTCTTTTGCTTGTATTCTTTTTAAAAAAAAGAGAAAACACAGTATTTTATCTTTGTTTTTTTTGTTCAACAAGTGTTTTCGTGTATATTAGTCTAAATTAATACCATACTATAAAAGATAAAAGTCAAATTTGCGAAAAAAAAGAAAGAAAGATTGACAAATAATATATCTAATAAATGGGGCACGAGAAAATATATGGAGGTCACAAGATGTGCGCTCGTGCGGCCCGAAAAACTGACAAAAACGCAACCCTATGGCCCGGCCCCCGAGCCCACTCTTATTATTATTTTTTTTTTATCATTATTTTGAACAACAACAAACCGATCAAATAACCAAATATCTTAATATATAAAAAAGGCATATAAACTCGAATCCGACATCGATAATGGTGATAAAATAACAATAAAAGTGTGATAACCACTGACCCATTTACTCTTTCATAACCAAATAACCCACTTTTATTTATTACGTAAATCCCTTCGCTTTTTTTACTTTTTATTATAGACCCACTTATTTAATAATTAATCTCTTGGGCCATCACTATATTGTATACTCTCTTTTTTTTGGGAAACTATTAACATCTACCAAATTTACAAAAGCCGTCCTACATGCATACACACCAACGAATAATTTTTCTTTTTTTTTAAATACTCATTTTCTAATTTTGTATCTTCTATATATATAGTATATGTATAGAATATGCGAGACGTGAAAGGAGGACTTCGAGATCATTTTTGTCTCTTCCTCATAATTTATTCTTAATAGTACGTGTTAATATGTCACGGATTTTCCGAACTAATGCTTGTTATTATTATTTTTAGAGTTCTATTCATATTTTATAATTTGTTTTTTTTTTTAATTATTAAAAGGTTTTGGATCAAAATTTGTACATCTTTCAGACCCGAAACAAGAACATTTTATATGATTATGTCCCAATAGTCACTCATAAATTTATAATTTGAAATAAAACAATCAATTAAGTGCCGGTTAAATCAATTAACAATTATATAGCGTACGGATATCGCAACCTTTATATGTTCAGCTAGGTTTCTCTTATTTTTCTCATCAATACGTTTAGCTATACTAACTAACCTGTTTGTGTCTATGTGTGTTTAGGTAGAAGTTAGGAGCAGAATGGACTAGATAAGTTTGGCTTGATTAATCTAAATCTAAGTTCATTAAATGCACGTGCAGCGCAAGCACGATGCATTGTATAAACAAACCAGCGACGACATCCCATTTTACTCTTGTTTAATTAAGGGCCTTGAATACATTCATCTTTGAACTTTAATAAATAATTTACACGTACGAATAGTCAAGAAGAATAAACTCCGAATTTGTTGAGGTTTTTTTTAAAAAAACGAACCAATGATAATTTTAAGTTACAACAGCTCCAGCTCATAATAACTTGATTATTCTAAGCTTAATCTCGTGCCTACCAAAAAGAAGTTGCTGTCACGTCTGTTGCATTCATAATTGGTCAACATTTTAGGAAACAATCATCTTAATCGTTGGAATCACTTAAGTTTCATGCATTTATTTGATATTAAATATATAGAGATATATAAACAAAATTTGTTAAAGTTTGTCACTTGGCGGAAGGGGTGGCACAATTACTTGATACTTGTCCCGTATCTGTTACTTATCTCGTATTTGCTTTGAAAAAACAAATACTTGTTTTTATTACTTGCAAATACGGAACAAGTATTAAGTTTCATTTTTTTAATACTTGTCTCGTTACTTGATACTTGTTACTTATCAACATAAATACTTGTTACTTGTTTGGTTTTAAAGAATCTATATTAGGTGATTTTAAGATGTTGAATATGTATTTCAGTATTTGAACATGTAACTCTTTGTATGATGGTTTTTAGTTTTATCTCATTTTCAAGAACTATTTTAGGTTTAAACAATCAAGTATTTCAGATTCAAGTAACAAGTAATTATTTGTGACAAGTAACAAGTCAGGTCAAGTAATTTACGAGTAATCAAAATTTTTGTGAGTAATTGAAATAACGAATACTTGTTTTGGCCGGGTCAAGTACAAGTACTAAATCTAATTACTTGAACGGATCAAGCCAAATATCAAGTACATAAAATTTAGCGAGTACTTGTCCCGTGCCCAGTCCTACTTGGCAGAAGTTAAAACAATTCAATATGTATGGGTGCGGTCTTTTACCAATTTATACACCTTCAAGTTTGAAAGTGTATATTAAATGTTTTCATTTCAAAAAAAATGTTGTATTAAATGTTACGGGTAAATCCATAAATACAAACAATTAGGATTTAGTAATTTAAAAAAAAATTGTTTAAAAATTTAAGAAACTTGTTTTTATTTGGATTTTATAATATAACTAACTAAAGATTATATAAAATTGTCAATTTGTAATAATTTGTCTATTTAAGAAATTTAAGAAATTTGTAATAAATAACCTCTATTTAACTATTTTTGTAGTGAACTATAATATTATTTGGGATAACCCGCAAAAACTTATAATATTGAAAACATAACTCTAATATACACCGTTAAATGATTCTAGTTTTTGTAGTTTTCGAACTCTTAAAAAAAAAAAATTTATATCTAACTTTTTATAAAATTAGTAAAATATTTTTCAACTTTTGTTTTGATATATATTCAAATAAAATATAATAAATTATAGTGAAAAATATAGCAAGATTTTGAATAGATTTTTTTCTTTGAATATATATGAATTGATTATTATTTTAAAATATATATTATTAAAAATAATTAAGAATAATAAATAACCTCTTTAATGCAAAAGATATACTTTATATATTTTAATCAATAATTTGAAAAGACTATTATATCATTTCCTATTTCAATTATTTTTTGTTATTTGTAATAAAATTTCATATAATAACTTACAAAACAAAATTTATTTTTTAAAATATCTTTTTAAATAATTTTATATTATAGAGATATTTGGGCCGTAAATCTGATATAAGAAGAAGTTACGAGGGGCATAGACAAGAACCATATTTTGTTTTTATTTCACGAAGCTAGTGCTTCGTGCGTGTAGGGTTTGAAAGTTACACACACGCGTAGAAAAATACGAGAATGGTGGTGGTGGGGGATTAGGTGACTATCGTAATTATCATTAAATTATTATTTTTGTATTTTACATTTGATTTCTCCTTTTTAATAATATTACGTGCATATGATATGGAAATCGAGAGACATTCGTGTGGAGTAACTCATCTATTATCTAACAATTTGGTAAGTTAAACATGAAGAGAGCCGAATCTTAAGGATTGAGTTGAAAGACCCTAGTATTAATATTTGTATATTATAAATAGAAAATAATTATATAGTTTGTGTAAATTAGAGAAAGCTTAAGTAAATAATTAATATTTTAGGAGTTCTTAGAAATACCAGTTTTTTTTTTCAAAAATACTACAAAATATCTACATTATCTTTCTACAAAATAACAAAAATACTATAACAAAATATAAACGGATATCCGTTATCCGTTTTCGAATTTTTCTATTGAATCCGTATCCGGATCCACCGGATACGTTATTTTATTATTCGTATCCGAACTATCCAGATATCCGTTTTTTCGGATCGAATTGGAGCTGATGTTGGATCGGATATCGGATCCCGGATAATAATCCCAATCCTAATTTCTAGAATTCGAACTTGGATATGTGTTGATGTGTTATGTGCTTTTTTTTGTTTTAATGGATTCCACATACATGAGGTTGAATCTCGTATGCAATTAATATAGTGCATAGAAGATTTAAAAGAGATTATTAAGATCCAATGAATCCATTTTTTGATTATATAAATTATATGTAAAAAGAATGATATATACATCGAACCAATTCTAATTTACATGTTGGTTCATTGACATTAACAAAAGAACATTAAAAGCAACAAATCTAATCCCCACAAAACAAGACCTTGGTTAAATTTACAAATATTCTTCCTGACATGTACAAAATTGTTCTCCAAAATCAAATTTTAAACAATCGACGTTGGGTTTGATCTATTGCTAGATATTTGTGAGATTAAATTAATTGCAGGAAACCTATTAGGTATTTAGGTGGGATTAATAATTAGAAAAAATAGTCTCTCTTAATATAATGATTATGCATCCTCTTTTCACGTAGGATTAGTCTCTTAATTTTGTCTTCTTTAGCTTTTCTCCCCATTTTTCTCCTTTTGCCAATTTTCTTCTCTTTCGCTTTTGCAATTTTCCAGCAAAGAGGAGAAAAAAGGGACAAGACTTCATTCTCCTTTTCTTCAACTTCATCTTCCTCTTCGTTAGTTCTCTCTAAGATGCGACGAAGAAACCATAAATTTTCTCAGCTTCTCATTTTGTCAAGCAAATAAAAAAGCACTCTCCTTTATTTTCCCCTGAAAATTCTTGTTTTTCTTTCCGGGAAAATTCGTTTTTCTCTGTAGTGGTCGTACTAAACACGCTTCCTTTTGTATGTAAAAGCTGTGGAATCTTAAACCAGCTTTTTTTTTTGGGTTGAATTCAACTCTCTTTTTTTTTTTTTTCCTTTCGAGTCCGACCATCTCTGCAACATCGTACTTGGGAAGACAACTCTGTCAAAGACCATCTCCGTTGTCTTCCTCACTAGGAGAACTCTCCCTGTCTCACTGTACTTCTCTTCTCTCTTTTTCCGTATCTTTCAGCCTTTGATTCCGCTTTTTGTTTCTTCACAATAGCACATGTAACTTGTATGTCTCTTCTTCTTCTCTGAAAAGACTTGATTTTCACAAATAACCATTGCTTCTCTACTGTTATTCAGAGAATTAATCTTAATTTCACTTTGGATTTCAGTGTTTCAAGCTCTTCTCCTGTGAATTTTTTCGGAGGAATCGGTGGTTATGGAGGATAGGGTTTTCTCGCCATGTCCAATAATGATTCCTAGGTAGACGAAAAGAAGATCCTTGAGCTTGAATTTTCAGTCTTTATGCTGATGATTCTGGTAGGAATTTGATCGAACAATTGGTGGGACGATAATATGAAGCAACAATGGTGGTTCGTGATCCTCTGCTTGCTCGTCTTGTTTCTAATGGTGGACGCTCGTGGCAGACGGATACTCAGCGATGACCAGAGCGAATCTGCTCTGTTAACGGCGTTCAAGCAACTCTCCGTCAAGTCGGATCCTAAAAACTTTCTGGGTGACTGGAAATACGGGTCGGGTCGTGACCCATGTTCTTGGCGAGGCGTCTCCTGCTCTAACGATGGTCGAGTCGTTGGTCTGGATCTACGAAACGGTGGCCTTACCGGCACACTAAATCTCAATAACCTCACGGCGTTGTCGCATCTCCGGAATCTCTATCTGCAAGGTAACTCCTTCTCGTCGGGAGACTCCTCTGTATCTTCTTCCGGATGTTCACTTGAGGTTCTGGACTTATCTTCAAACTCGATTTCGGATTCTTCAATGGTGGATTACGTTTTCTCTGGCTGTTTGAGCCTGGTGTCTGTCAATTTCTCAAACAACAAGCTTGCCGGGAAATGGAATTCTCCGCCGACGAGTAACAAGAGAATCACCACCGTCGATCTCTCGACTAATCTCTTTTCTGATGAGATTCCGGAGACTTTCATCTCGGGGTTTCCGGCGTCTCTGAAATACCTCGATATATCTCACAACAATTTCTCCGGCGACTTCTCCCGTCTCAGTTTCGGGCTCTGCGGTAACCTCACCGTATTCAGTCTATCAGAGAACAACATCTCCGGCGACAGATTCCCAATTAGCCTGTCAAACTGTAAGCTCCTCGAGACGCTAAACCTCTCTCGGAACAGTCTTACCGGGAAAATCTCCGGCGAAGGATATTGGGGAAATTTCCAGAACTTGAAACAGCTCTCCCTCGCACACAATCTTTTCTCCGGAGAGATTCCACAGGAGCTATCTCTGCTCTGCCGAACACTAGAGGTCCTCGATCTCTCCGGCAACAGTCTCACCGGTCAGCTCCCGCAATCATTCACTTCCTGTGGCTCATTACAAAACCTAAATCTGGGAAACAACAAGCTCTCCGGCGATTTTCTAAACACCGTCGTGAGCAAACTCCCCAGAATCACTTATCTTTACTTGCCCTACAACAACGTTTCAGGTTCTGTTCCGATTTCGCTCAGCAACTGTACTAATCTGCGAGTTCTTGATCTGAGCTCAAACAGGTTCACCGGAAAAGTACCATCTGGTTTCTGCTCTCTTCAAAGCTCGTCGGTTCTGGAGAAGTTGCTTCTCGCCAACAATTACCTCTCCGGGACTGTTCCTCTGGAGCTTGGTAAATGCAAGAGCTTGAAGACCATAGATCTCAGCTTCAATGCTCTCATTGGTCCGATTCCAAAGGAGATATGGACATTGCCGAATCTCTCCGACTTAGTTATGTGGGCGAGCAATCTCACTGGTGGAATCCCCGACGGCATTTGTGTTGACGGAGGAAACCTGGCAACGCTGATCCTAAACAACAATCTCTTAACCGGTCCTATCCCAGAATCAATCTCGAAATGCACCAACATGCTTTGGATTTCCCTTTCTAGTAACCTGCTTACCGGGAAAATTCCGGTAGGAGTTGGAAATCTCGAAAAATTAGCGATTCTGCAACTCGGGAACAATTCGCTGACCGGGAATGTTCCACCTGAGCTCGGGAACTGCAAGAGCCTTATCTGGCTTGATCTGAATAGTAACAATCTAACTGGGGATCTCCCAGCTGAGCTTGCTAGCCAGGCCGGGCTGGTAATGCCTGGAAGCGTTTCTGGTAAACAGTTTGCGTTCGTGAGGAATGAAGGTGGGACGGATTGCAGAGGTGCAGGCGGTTTGGTTGAGTTTGAAGGGATTCGTGCAGAACGGTTAGAACATTTTCCGAGGTTTCATTCGTGTCCTGCCACTCGGATATACTCAGGCATGACGATGTACACCTTCTCTGGGAATGGGAGCATGATCTACTTCGACCTCTCATACAATGCGGTTTCAGGTTCTATTCCTCCTAGTTACGGTGAAATGGGCTACCTTCAGGTCTTGAATTTGGGACATAACCTGTTAACCGGAACCATACCGGATAGCTTTGGGGGGTTAAAAGCAATCGGAGTTCTTGATCTATCTCATAACGATCTCCAAGGATTCTTACCCGGATCACTTGGAGGCCTCTCTTTCCTCAGCGACTTAGACGTCTCTAACAACAATCTAACCGGACCAATACCATTTGGAGGCCAACTTACAACGTTCCCGGTCACAAGATACGCAAACAACTCTGGCCTCTGCGGGGTTCCTCTGCCACCTTGCAGCTCTGGTTCCCGGTCCACGGGCTCCCATGCTCACCCTAAGAAGCAGCGCATTGCGACTGGGATGATCATTGGGATTGTATTCTCTTTCATGTGTATTTTGATGCTTAGTATGGCGCTTTACCGAGTAAGGAAGGTTCAGAAGAAGGAAAAGCAGAGAGAGAAGTACATTGAGAGCCTTCCGACGTCTGGCAGCAGCAGCTGGCAGCTCTCTAGCGTTCCTGAACCGTTAAGCATCAACGTTGCAACGTTTGAGAAGCCGCTGCGAAAGCTCACTTTTGCACACCTTTTAGAAGCCACAAATGGGTTTAGTGCTGATAGTATGATCGGATCAGGCGGGTTTGGAGATGTTTACAAGGCTCAACTCGCGGACGGATCTGTTGTAGCAATCAAGAAGCTGATTCAAGTGACAGGACAAGGCGACAGAGAGTTCATGGCTGAGATGGAGACAATTGGAAAAATCAAACATAGAAACCTCGTTCCTCTTTTGGGCTATTGCAAGATCGGTGAAGAGAGACTTCTTGTCTATGAGTACATGAAACATGGAAGCTTAGAGACAGTTCTACACGAGAAGACCAAGAAAGGCGGAATCTTTCTCGATTGGACCGCGAGGAAGAAGATTGCAATAGGAGCTGCGCGTGGGCTAGCTTTTCTGCACCATAGCTGCATTCCTCACATTATCCACAGAGACATGAAGTCAAGCAATGTTCTTCTAGACCAAGATTTCGTAGCCCGCGTCTCAGATTTCGGTATGGCAAGGCTGGTGAGCGCTCTGGACACGCATCTGAGCGTGAGCACGCTCGCGGGTACTCCCGGTTATGTTCCACCAGAGTATTACCAGAGTTTCCGGTGCACCACCAAAGGAGATGTGTTTAGCTACGGCGTTATACTTCTCGAGCTTCTCTCAGGCAAGAAACCGATCGATCCAGAAGAGTTTGGGGAAGACAACAACCTCGTGGGCTGGGCTAAACAGCTCTACAGGGAGAAGAGAGGAGCTGAGATTCTTGATCCGGACCTGATAACAGAGAAGTCTGGCGATGTTGAGCTGTTTCACTACTTGAAAATCGCGTCTCAGTGTCTGGACGATCGACCGTTCAAAAGGCCAACTATGATTCAAGTAATGGCAATGTTTAAAGAGCTTGTTCAGGTAGATACAGAGAACGATAGTCTCGATGAGTTTTCTCTCAGGGAAACGCCTTTGGTCGAAGAAGCACGAGATAAAGAGCCTTAATAAGATGAGAGATTGTCCATTCCAGGGAGATCGAGAAGGTTTAAAATTTGTATTTTTCTTCCCATTTTTGCTGTCGGTGACTCGGTGTATATAAAAGTACTACAACTCCAGTATGTATGTGGAAGAAGAAGAAAAAAACACAGACGACGACATTGAAGGGTTTAGCACTTAGCACTTCTGGTTCTTGTGAAGGTTTTTTTTTGGCTTGTTTGTTACTTCCATACACGGTTCTAGGCTTTAGAGAAATACTTCGTTGTAAAATTTTTGTACCTTTGGTCCATTTTATTAAGAAATTAATCTTATAATAGTTTATACTTTTTGAGCGGGACAATATTAGCTATCCATCGGATTATGGTGAATTTTCGTAGAACACTTCATATCAGACAAATAAGATCTCTCTGCTTATTTCATCGAAGATTTTGGATACATTACATACGCGTTACAAAAAAGTGAAGAACAAAACAAAAATAGAAGAATAATGCGTCTTTTCAAAAGAAGGAAACAAAAATTTACTTAAGGGATAGACATACATACATTTCAATTTCATGTATATACGAATAAACCATATACTCTTAAAAATCAATATGATAAAAAAAAAATGATTAAAAAAAGACCCAAAGAAACCAGAAAATAAACCCGTTGGGTAAACGGTGTGCGAATGCCTCTCATCGATCAAATCAACAGAAGAATCCAAACTCTTTTGTTGCATGTATTTGTAAAAGTTAACTTAGGCTCCAGCGTAAGGGTTAGGTTTAGGAGTGCCCTTGACGAGACCACATTGGAGGCTTGTCTCAGGCATGTTGTATTCATCTCTCAATGATTTCTCCGGCGATAAGACACTCGCGTAAAGCTGCTGTCCTAAGTAACGTCTCTCAGAGTTCTCAGACCGAATGTTCCACATTCCACAGTTATCGAATGTGAGCAAGATTGCTGCCCAACACTTTGGGTAGACTTGGACTGTGTGTCTGCTCACTGCGTCCAGGAGGTTGTAGTTCTTTCTCTTCTCCGGGGTCCAAGTACCTGGCTCGACACTTTGAAACAGAGTAAAATTGAAAATTAGGTTAAAATGAAGAGTTACTTATAATGCAAGAATATATTTTTTTTTTGTGTGGGTAAAATGCAAGAATATGGTTGGTTACTTGTTGTGAAATAATTTGATGTAAAGAGTTGAGCGTTTGTTTGTTTCACTTACGCGACGGAAAAGAAGGAGTAACCGTCCAAGTGCCAAGACTGAACACTCTTCTCATGGTTCTCGAACACCACCTCGATGAAGGTGCGGTGAGTGATGTTAAGAACGTTTGGCTCAATCTTGATGTTCTTAATTTGTTCTGGGGTTGGATTATCGGTGATGGCATCGTATTTGAAGACCTTGTCGGCAATACCAAAGTACTCGGCGAGCTTCAGCGGGGTTTCGGGGTCGGTGTGGGAGACACCGTTCAATGCGTACCTGAGCTTGCCATCGACCTTGCCCTGAGTGTTCACGAGCTTGATGGTGCGTGTGATGTTGATCTTTCCGTAGTGGTAAGATCCCTGAGGGTTAGGCCTGGCCGCACTAGCAGTCAAGTTCCACCTGAAAGATCGGAATTGGTTCAACGACCAAGCCCAGCCGACTGGACCAGCCGGGAGCTGCGAAGAGGCGGGTCCTTTGCCTCCCTCGTAGCGGAGAAGTCCGGTTGTTGTAATAACCGACTTCAAAAACCTAGAGGATGCAACCATGTAGTAATCTTTAGGTTCTTGATTTGCGGTAACGATCGTGCCGTAGCACTGACCAACGTGAACGTCGAGAGAGTCGTAATCGTTCTGAAGAACATGCGATCCTTCCATTTCAACGAGCTTCAACTTGTGATTCTGAATCCTAAAGTTGAGAGATGTCTTGAGACCCACGTTACAAATCCTAACCCTGTAAGTCTTTCCAGGTTTCAAGGTGAAGAGAGGTGCGTCAGATCCATCGCCTTTCCCGGCCTTTCCGTTGATGAGGATACCGTCTGGACGACCAAGAGTACGACCACCGTCAAGGAATTTCTTCAACTGGGTGTGACTCTTAGTGTACCAGTCACCGATGAGGACAGTGTAGTCATCTTCCGGATCAGCGTAAGGGACCGGGATGAGGAGACGGCTGTTCACACGAAGGCCACCGAATCCACCAGCGGAACGGTGCATCCCGGTGCTTGGGTAGTAGAAATAGCTTCCGATCTGATCCTTAGGCTGGAAATGGTAAGTGTAGTTGGTGCCGGGCATGATCGGACACATAGTTCCTGGAGTCCCATCTTGCCAACAGTTCTTCCTGTGCTGGATCCCATTCCTAATACCCAAAAAAAAAAACATATTCTGAGGATGGAAACCAGATTCTATGACAGTACGCGAAATCGATATTTGTTGGTTTTATTACCAAGTGAGGAGTAAGGGTTCGTCGAGATTGTTGAAGACATTGATGATAACGTTGTTGTTGGAGGTTGAGTTGATGTTGGGACCAGGGAATTGGCCGTTGATTAGAATGACTTGTTGTGGTACGCCGAGAGGAGAGGCGGTTCCGTAGGTCACGTTCCACACGTGGTGGAAGTAAGGGTCTTCGGCTCGGACAACCACGGTTGCGGCTGCGGCCAGGTAGAGGCACGCGGCCAAGAGTTTAACCCCTCGCATAATAATAAATAATTTTTGGTTCCGATAACAGTTTTGGATATTTCTTATGCGTTTTGGTGGGGTATTACTTGTTTATTGTTGTTATTTAGATATGTTTTGGGGTTTGAATTTCGAGTTGTGGAAATGTTTGGAGCATTTTTATAGAGGTTTTTTAGACGAATGTTTTTCCTTGTTTTTCTCATTTTCTTTGGGGTCTCCTCTCATTTCGCTATTCCTTTCGTCCATATTTGGTAGTAATACCGAAGTTTAACCTCTCCCTATTTTTGGTGTTTTTTTTCCTTTCTCTTAGTTTCTTTTTCTATTTTTTTTTTTTGGGCTTCCATGTATTTTAAATTTTGCTATTTTGGATTAATTTTAAAACATTTTATGAGAGAGGAAATCTATTAGTCATGTGTTAAATTTATACTATATATGATCTTTTTAAACAAGGTGTAGAAAATCAATTTTACTTACTTTTCAATTAAAGAACGTAAGTATACATGAAACTGTGAAAAGAGCAAAGTCATCACGATTTACAGCTACTTGTATATGAATCCTATGCCACAAAATAAACATATATATGTGAAAAAACAATGTATATTGAGATAAAACTCGTATAAAAGAAATTAAATGATTGGTTCATTGAGTGAACATCATCATATACCATTACATTTAACAGAGATGACCATATTATATATATATAAGTTTTTTACATACTAAGAAACATTAACAAAATCTAGTAATTACTCCTTCTGAGAGCACAAATAATTCCATAAATGCAATGAATAGAGAAGCTATCATCTCCATTAGCTTGATTTGGAAATTTTGAGCAAAACATATGCAAATATATCGTATTTTAATGCAACATGTAAATATAATGCATTTTATGTATTAAGTATTAACCAATTACTAGCTTAGAGCGGCGGCAAAAGGTCTTAGTTGTTGCTTAATTTTATTGGCGAATTAGTGCATTTTAGTCATATAGACATGAGAGACATCAAGAGATCATGAGATCCAGATTGTGGTGGAAGAGTCACCTTACTCAGATCCTAGGTGCTATCCCTTCAGAAGCGAAAAAGAAGTGGTTCACAAATATTCATAATCTTCACTTACTTACAAATTGTTTGCAACTTTATTGGCTTTCTATTCTTCTATCGCACAAGTTTCATTGTTTAAACAAATTGATCCAACCAAACCAAATTTCCATCCATTCGATAATCTAAACTCGAACGGAGTTTATTTTTGATTTCTTCTTCACTTTATGGGAGATTACCACTAGGATCATCTTGTCCAATTCTGGTGTGGTACTAGAAGTTTCTCCATCTTCTACTTTGATTTCTTCTTCTACCTTTCAATATTTTAAGAACGGAGGCAACTTAAGGTAAACAATATTTTTTGTTGAAATAAAATTTTACATTACAATAAAAAAAAATAACTGAGTTTAGACTTGGAACTATTCATTCTCAAGTGAGGTTGAATTGGAGGAATAACCCAACATAAAGCAGCGACAGAATAAAGATACCACAATACCACTCTCTATTTTTTTGCTTTTTTACATTTTGCTCATCTTAGCTGGATACATATTTTCTACCAAATTATCATATATATAGGATATCTTTTTAACCCAATATTTTTTTTTTTTTTTGAAATATATCAAGAATGAAAGTGCGAGTTCTTAATGTCTAAAATACAAAGTATAGTATTTTTAGGAGACATAATATTTTTTTCCGTGTGTAATAATCAACCGGAGCTGAAGTATGTTAAAAGAAACAAAATCAGTTGATGACACTTGTGGGTAGTTGTTAATTTGCATCGTTAGAGACATTTCCAATATTAGAATACGATCCGAGTTGTATGGTCGTTCAAAACAATCGAAACCCTAAGGACCAAAGAGAGATTCAAAAATAGAATTTTCACATAAAGAGAATTAGAGATGAAGCGTGAAAAAGGCGACGATTCCGTGCAAACCAAGGTATTTTCTCCTGCATAAATAGTTAATCAAGACAACACCAAAAGACTCGTCAAGAGCAAGAGAACATAGTTTCTTCTTGCTTTTGAGGAAAATAATAAATTATTTTTATATAGGAAAGGGTTCATTTATTAATAAAATAAAAAATAAAAAGAAGTAGAAAAGAGATGATGATGCAGGGTGGTAAGCTTTTGACGGTGTTCGTGTGCCTCGTCTCCACGGTGGCGATGGTGAACGCCGGCGATCCATACTTCTACTACACGTGGAACGTGACGTACGGAACCGCCGCGCCACTCGGAATTCCTCAACAGGTGATCCTCATCAACGGACAGTTCCCTGGTCCTAACCTAAACTCCACCTCCAACAACAATGTCGTCATCAATGTCTTCAACAACCTCGACGAGCCTTTTCTCTTGACCTGGTTCGTTACCATTTCCTCTCGTTTCTTCTTTATTAACTAGTCATTCGGTTGTTCTCTTCAGATCTCTCGATTTTTCAATTTTTTTTTTTTTTTGCAAAGGTCAAACGCCAAATGCAAATGGAAAGTTCTCATTTCGTTTGATTTTTTTTTTTCATTTACAATTAACAAATGAAGTTTGTTTGAGATCTTTAAGATTGTAGGTTTGTTTGAAAAAAATATAGGTTTAGACGTTATTTTTGTTTTCTGGTTTATAAGGTTTCATAGCCAAATTAAAATCGAAATATTTTTGGAACGTTCAATTTAATCGGTTTGAGAAAAGCCTGGGTTAGTTTCTATTCATATTTTTTTTCTTTGAAAAAACAAAAACTTTTATATTTCACATAATTACATATATATATTTATACAAATAAAATGAAATATTTTAGTTTATTCTATTTTATTGGTTACAGTAAAATAATAAAATCAAGAGTGTTATATATATAACACATTTTGGTTCAGTTTTGACTTAATTAAAATTTGTTATGCATTGGTTATATGGCCACACCATTATATAACTAGTCTTCATTGTGTCTTTGGATGATGAGACCTGACCATATGGTTGTGTGACGTGGCAGGAGTGGACTCCAGCACAGGAAGAACAGCTGGCAAGATGGTGTGGCTGGTACCTCATGCCCAATCCCACCAGGCACCAACTTCACTTACCATTTCCAGCCAAAGGACCAGATCGGTAGCTACTTCTATTACCCATCCACCTCTCTCCACCGCTTCTCCGGTGGTTTCGGTGGCCTTCGTGTCAACAGCCGTCTCCTCATCCCGGTCCCTTACGCTGACCCCGAAGACGACCACACCATCCTCATCAACGACTGGTTCACCAAGAGCCACACCGCTCTCAAGAACTTCCTTGACAGTGGTCGCACTCTTGGATCCCCCGACGGTGTTCTCATCAACGGGAAATCCGGTAAGGTCGGCGGGAAGAACGAGCCACTCTTCACCATGAAGCCAGGAAAGACTTACAAGTACAGGATCTGCAATGTCGGGTTCAAGTCCACTCTAAACTTCAGGATCCAAGGACACAAGATGAAGCTTGTTGAGATGGAAGGCTCTCACGTTCTCCAGAACGACTACGACTCACTCGACGTTCATGTTGGACAGTGCTTCGCTGTTCTTGTAACCGCTGACCAAGTGGCTAAGAGCTACTACATGGTTGCATCCACTAGGTTCCTCAAGAAGGAATTGAGCACTGTTGGTGTGATGAGCTACGAAGGAAGCAATGTTCAGCCTTCAAACGAGCTCCCAAAGGCTCCCGTCGGCTGGGCTTGGTCTCTTAACCAGTTCAGGTCCTTCAGATGGAACTTAACCGCCAGTGCGGCTAGACCTAACCCGCAGGGATCTTACCATTACGGAAAGATCAACATCACCCGTACCATCAAGCTCGCCAACACCAAGAATTTGGTGAATGGAAAGGTCAGGTTTGGGCTCAACGGTGTATCACACGTTGACACCGAGACTCCCTTAAAGCTTGCTGAGTACTTCGAGATGTCCAAGAAGGTCTTCAAATACAATGTCATCAAGGACGAACCAGCAGCCAAGATCACAACACTACTCGTTGAGCCTAATGTCCTCAACATCACTTTCCGTACCTTTGTCGAAATCATCTTTGAGAACCACGAGAAAAGCATGCAATCCTTCCATTTGGACGGTCACTCCTTCTTCTCTGTCGCGTAAGATCCATTCATAACCTTTCAATTCAAAATCAATTGACAATTCGTGCTTTTTGTATATTATTTTAGGTCCCATCTTACTTGAGATATGAAACTCTTAACACTTTTCTCAAACGTTTTTCAACAGTTCTGAGCCAGGAAGATGGACACCAGAGAAGAGAAATAACTACAACTTGCTGGATGCGGTTAGCCGACACACCGTGCAAGTGTACCCCAAGTCCTGGTCAGCCATCCTCCTGACATTCGACAACGCCGGTATGTGGAACATCAGATCAGAGAACTGGGAGAGGAGATACTTAGGCCAGCAAATGTACGTCAGTGTTCTCTCACCTGAAAAATCACTAAGAGACGAATACAACATCCCACTCAACACCAATCTCTGTGGCATCGTCAAGGGCTTGCCATTACCTACACCATACACTATTTAAAACTCACACTTCCACAAAGTTTTTTATTTATTTGATATGTAAAATTCTACTTTCCCACAAGTGAGTGTATTACGTGACTAATTAACCCTTTCCTAATATCATTAACATATACTTAAATTTAACATATCAATTGTTGTCTCTCTAATGCTAAACCAAATTAGCTTACTTAACCCTCATTCTAATTTCTACTCACACAAGAGAGGCTGTTGTTCAATTTGCTGCACAGTCATTTATAATTAAAACTAATCTCAAGAGTTTAATTAATAATTTGTTACCTAATCGCATGTGGATCCTTCGAGTCTCCTCGATCAAATCGATGAGTAGATCTGAAAAGCACATTGCTTCCGTTTGTAAACTGCAAAATTAATTAATCTCTAATTATGTTCACGAAACCCTGAAGAGGCCACACTAGCAAATAAGAGATTCAAACTTTTGATCCATCCCCAACAGATTACATATAGCTTGATTTTGTTGGAAAGCATAGAAATCGAAGTTTGAAAAACTGTTACATAGACCGATTGTCACAAATCGGATTCGCAAAACCCTAAGTGGAAAACGAAAGACAAAGAGAAGAATAAACAAACATAGATCGAAATAAACCCTAAATCACCTAAGAGGTTAAATTTCACCGCAAGAAAGCGCGATACTCTCATCATCGGCATCGCTCATCGGAGAGCAAAAGGTTGACGCCTGAGGTCAAAGTCAAATAAATAAAAAACAAGACAAGGGGAAAATTCACGCGCGCGTGTGTTGTGACGAAGCGATTCGACCAAGTTCACGGTTGAACGGATAGATATGTTTAAATTGTAATATTTTTTTGAATGTTAAATTTATTCGACCAAAAAAACGTTTTTACATTTATGATGCGAATTAACTTTGAAAAATTAGAAGCTTTTTACATCTGTAAACTCAACAAGGACCAAAAATATCTAAAGACAAGGATTTTAATTGTTTGGTCTAGAAGCTAGCCAAAATTGGGAGCCTTCTTCGTATCTATGATCGTCTAATTTCCGAATGGAGTTAAACCGATTTTTCATGGTCTTGTCAATGAGGTAGATTAATCGCTGCGATGTGGAATGGCCAACCCCGTACCTACGATCACTCCCTTCCCACCATAAGAAATAAATGGTAGTTTGAAATAAGTACCTTATGGTGAACATGTGTAAAACTGTAATATGTAAAACTATCCTTTAATCAACATTCATTAATTAATTTCTCAAATCACAAACAATTGCAAACCCGTATTAGCCAACGAGACAACAATAAATATACTTGTGTTTTTACATCGATTTGGAGTTTAAGTCGTTCTTTCTTATGACCGTTTTAAATAATAAAAATATTTGATTCTTCCACATATAATATAAGATTATTAGAGATTAGTCTTGACTTTTACGACACATGATCGTTCATTTATTTAAAGAAAACAAAACATAAATGTATAGACCCAGAAATATATTTGTGGGCATTTTAATCAATTCTATAACCCTTTTGTTCGGTATTTGGAAGATATAAGTTTTGCTGTAAACGGATATATATTAAGGAAAACAAATATTATATATATTGAATGTGGACATGGTACTTACCTCGTTCGGCTTTGTTCCATAACTTGAGTTCTTGTGATCTTACCACAGTCACCTATGCGCGACACAAAGAAATATGTAGCCAAGGACAACTTGCCGATCATATTTTTCTTTTTGTTTCTTTGTAATCTATTTTGTTTTCTAATACGTACGAAATAAATATCTACTTTGCTCCTATCTTCTTCAAGAACCAGAGCATTTGAAAATCAGAAAATGTCTTAAGAGAGTATAAAAATATAAATTTAAATCGGCAAGTCATCCTTGGCTGCACACTACTTTGGTCACATACGCGTTCCATTATACACACATGTATATATGAAATTCACATACGAGCAAAAATGTATATGTGAAAGCCATATATATATCTGTTTTTTTTCTTCTTGAAGATAACAATAGAGATGAAGAGGAGGTATATACATATGTTTTGTTTGGTAGATTATGAATACTAGATGGCTCACTCGCTCTCGATTTATATAGAAGATATATGGTGAAGAGAGATGAGAGGGAATAAAATAATTAAGTTAAAAAGAGAGAAGATTTGAGATGCATCATATTCATTTGTGTCCCCGAGAAGGTAGATATGCAAAAACCCTAAAAATTAAAAATAAATAAATCGAAACTATCTTGTAATAAAATAGAATTTACGAATTAAAGAGATTCGAAAAGAAAAATAATAATTAAAGAGATAAGGTTCCTCCATACTTCTCCATCCTCATAATATTAATTTTCTTAAGCTGCAAAAGCTTTACAGCTTTAACAGATGCCATTAAGAGATATGGGTCCACATACACATACACATACACATACGCACATTCATATACGCAGACATACACACATAGATATATGCCATAAGATATAGTTTGCTATTGTATTATATCGATTAACCATCTTTTGTTCTCTTGAACTGTTTAATTTCCGTTCGTCGACACAAATTAAGTGCAGTCCCTTTCCATATTTGAAATTTATAAACCACTTGACAAAACAATCTTGAAATTTTATAATATTAGATGCTTTCTAAATTTATAAATCATCATGAGATCTTTAATAATTTATTTATATATAATATTAAAGTTAAAGGTTTTGGTTAATTTAGGTAAATAGATTCGCGTTGAACAAATACAAGTATATAAGCAATTAAACCAGAAAAGGAGGGACGTGTTTTGAGGAAGAAGACCCACTTGCACAAAATCGACCTGGTTTTGGTAAGTTGATAGGAACCATAAGTTTCTAATTTTAGTACTTACTAAGAAGGGTAGAGAAAATAACTCACGAGGAAAATGTATAAAGAGAGAGAAGAAAGACCAATTCTCGTAAACATTTTTTGAAAGAGGAAATGAATCTTAACTTTTACGTGTACCCCTAGTTACCCCGACAGGTACTCGAAAGGGCAAGAATAAATAAACATTTATATTAGTTTTTTTATTGTTTTTGTTTGTGCAACTATATTAGTTTTTTATAAGATAAGTAATCGGTAAAACAGAGACCGTAAGATATGTATTATCTTTCTCTTTTGACATAAGATATGTATGTATGTGTATATCTATTACACACCCACACACAACATAAATCAGAACGTGGAATCTCAAAGTTATCGAAAAGATCAAAAAAGGACATGCTCGAGTAGGTCACTTGCGTGGCCGTACATTTTTGCATTTTAATTATTTTAAATATATATACTTAATTATCATTATATCAATATGTCATATGTTATAGAAGAAAAAAAAAAGATTTGAATAGAAAGAAAAAAAAAGAAAAAAAGAAAAAAAGAAGAAAAGAAATGAAATTTGCTATTTCACATATGAAAACTATAATAAATAAGCGATGAATCAAATTTGCTATTTCACATTCTTCATTATCTGTAATTTTTATCAAATTTTATTGGGTAAACAACTTATTTCCCACTTAAAAATATCATATAATAACAAATCTATACAAACTTATAACTTTATCTTCGTTCTCTATGGTTTGAAAGTTAAAACATATATTCCCATAGTTAAAAAGTTAAAAACTTGTATACACACATAATCATCGAAACCAAATTACACATAAACCACAATTTATTTCGGTTAATATTTAAAAACCAAATATAAATCGACTAAACCTGATTAAGAACGGGTTAGTCGATTGTGCGATTGATGATTACAACGAAGAAGAAAAAGATTAAGAACGGTCGAATCGGTATTATTTTGGGTTGGATCTGTTCAAATTAAAATCAAGTTTAGTCGGTTTATATTTGGTTTTAAAATATTAACCGAAACAAATTGTAGTTTATATGTAATTTGATTTAGAAGTATGATTATGTGTGTATACATGTTTTCAACTTTCAAACTGTGGAAATATATGTTTTTAACATTCAAACCATGAAAAATGAAAACAAAATTGTAATTTTATCTGGATCTGTTATTATACGATATATATATATATAAGAAAATAAAAGAGGAAGAAAATGGGTACAATGTGATGTCAGTTGGTGGAGTGGCAGGGCCGATGGGATTTCCACTGGTCTTTAGGCTCAAACCCCTATGACTCATGTGCTTCCCTCTTATTTTATTTTCATGCTGAAACTAATTTTAATCAAAAAAAGTTATTTTTTTGTTCATGCTTTTTTCAAACTTTTTTTTAGCTCTAAACTTGAAATTATGTGGCGGTAAAGGAAAAACAATCTTCAAAGATAGGTATATTGATTTGCTTATGGAACTTTTTCGTAATTACACAATAGACTATCTTTGTTATATAGACTTATAGTTTATAGTTTGAAAAAAGAAGCGGGATACGAATAGTAAAAGGTAAAATAAGACATAATATATATAATATAAATGGAGATCTATAGTGTTAAAAAGATGAATAGAACCCTCATTTTCATTTTGATTCCCTACAAATGCTCTTATTTATGGAGAGAGATGGGTCAACCAGAGAATCTGAAAGATTGATCTTATGACATTGTCAATAGGTCCATGCAGGACCACAAGGACCGCTTATGATGAATTTGCAATATATTGAATCATATGAGTCCAAAAAAAAAAAAGACCGTAATCTTCTAATACGAGAATAGAAATATTTCTAATAACTTAGATGTCCACGTGAAACATTAAATCGTGGTACAAAAAAAGAAGAAAATAATGCATTTCAAATGTTTAATGCCACATTAATAAATCTATTAATCCATTTAAGAGGTGTTTCAATTTATTTTACTTAATATAAGAAAATATACTCTTTGTTGTGAATAAAACAGAGAGAAGAAATTATTGTGTCTTATTCCGAGATATATATAGGTTTACATAAATTTGGAAAGCAAGCTGAATAAGGAGAATAAAAAAACCGAAAATATTCTAAACCTCCATAAACCTTATAATGGACATTCATATATTTAATTCATAACACTCTTATTATTTTATTAGTTATTCAGAATATTACCATCTATTTATTTCTCTTGAATCATTTCTTCTCCTTTACTTTCTCTTAACCCAAAAAAGTAAAAACTCTAGAAATGATAGTAAACATGTCCTATCACTCTGACTCCACCAACATCATGAGTTATTCCATGAAATCTATGTCCAAATCCCAAAATTGATATGAGTACGATACGACCAAGAAAAGTCTGTATAGAATCATAAGATCTATAAATTAAGACAGAAAAAGAAATAACAAATTTTATAAAAGAATGTAGTCCTTCCACCGTCTCTCTGGTTTTTACTCGTTCTCCATTATTAGTTTATAACGTTTAGGAAAGACTCGCAAACAAGATAAATAAATGTTACAAGGGGAATTTTTTTTTAATCGCAAAATGCAATTTTTGTTTTTGAAAGTAATGTAACAATCGACATTGAAATACCTTTTTCACCATACGCACTATGCAGAAGAAAAGACCCATCACAAGCAAAAGGTGGGGATGACTCTTAAGGGGTCAACAGCTCAAGAATCTTGTGGAGTCTCAAATCTAGTCGGTGTATCGATACCCGCCATACAACAAAGTCCACTGATCAAGATGAGAAGGAAAACGATTCCCTGCAAAAAGAAAAAGAAAATCACAACGAGGAAGAGACATAATCAGAGGCTTTTTATAATGAAAACAGATGGAATCATATTAGCTTTATCCTAATCAATGTATGTCAGATGAGTTGCAGTCAGTTTTATGATGTTCATAAATCTTGGTTTAGAACAATGAAAACTGAAGACAGAAGCGTAACAAAGAGATAAAAGAGTAACTTCTCACCACTAGTATGCCCTCCAAAAGCGATGACTTAAATTTGCAGAGTTCATCACAGGTTGTAGTAACACCAACAGTGCTGTTTCCTGTAGCACTTTCAGCTAGAAACCTTTGGAGAGTTTTGTAAGATGTGTACCAATAAGGATCAGAAACATAAAGAGCTGTATATTTACTGCCAGATTGTTCTACAGAACTAACAAGTTCGGAGATGCTTTCACCTGCAGAATAGGTCACAAAATTGCATAAGTTCTTTGTTCTCAAATTATCTAACTCCCAGTCTTCTTTTGCAACAATGATCTTTCCACTTACGCTCTGAATGTGACTGGCCAGATTGACTATTTGATTCAGAACCCTCAGAGCAGAGAACCACCAAGTCAGTTTCTCCTTCTTTCCTTGTTTCTCTTCTAGCAAGCAAATGATCCTGGCAATTATTTAAGAGTAATTTATGAGTGAATGAACGGGAGGTACAATTGAGTAGGCATAGGATTAGGAAAAAAAAAACACAAGGGAAATGAGTATTACTTTGAAAGACTGCAAGTCTGATAGTTTCTGAATTGTTCCATCCTCAACAAAGCAAGAATCTGAGAACACAATATTGTTGACTCCTACATTGTGAGGGCATGCTTCTTTAAGCCCTGAAAGCAACAAATTCTCCATCCTTTCTTCTTCTGGCGCAGCAATATATGGGAATGCCAATGAGAAGTTGGAAGCTGTAAATAGATTCTGTTGAAACAAAGATTTGGATGTTAAAGTATTGTGGTGGGCGGGGTTTAAAACAAACAACTATGCCAGAGATCTGTGTTATGGAGGTAATACTAGAACTTTGTTTCGAAGAAAGGAAAACTTGGACTTACATTCAATGTGTTAACAAGGGAAGGGTCCGAGTTCTTTTTTGAAGAAACATCAGAAGACAGTAACTGCAGGCGGAAGAGAATGTGAATATTAGAATTCTCAGCATAGCACAGAAGATGCAGAACAAAGAAAACGAAGATCCCACATCTTTCATTCATACAGACATGACAGCTCGTGCATAGATAAAAAAAGAAACAAACTATTCTTACCTCTCTGCCGATGAACACAAGAGCCACATCAACAGGTTGCTCAAGTTTCTTCTCTGAGCACTAGACAAAGGAGACAGTAAAATGAAATTAAGAAAACCAAGTGTGAGTTTTGAAAATCGAAATCTTGTGCTCTTGGAAGAGATAGGAACAAAAGAAGAAACCATACCAGAAAGTTAGACCAGCCTCCTTGAGTGAAAACAGAATCTACAAGATCCTTTGCAGTCATGACCTGATAATTTACAGCCTCATCCAATTCACCATCAGCAGGCCTGGTTTTTGAGAATCAGATAAGCAGATTAAACCACTACTCTTCTCGAGCAATTGAATCACACAACACTTGACACTTCTCAGGCTTTTTCTATACATTAGATATATCTCTATCAACTTAAGACCAGAAAATCGAAAACACCCATACACAACCGAAAGCACAGAAATTTGTAGATTTCCTCACGATGGTTTATATAAGGACAAAAATGATAAGTATAGAGAGAGAGACAGAGAGGCGTAACTGGAGATGCGGAGACCAGAGGAAAGCAGGAACGGTATTGGGAGAAGCCAATCCAAATTCAACGAGAGAGGCTACGGAGAGAGCCACCAGAAACGCCAGCACACCAATTTGCATCTTCATCATCTTCGTCGACGTTTGAACAATCAATCCTACGGGAGAAAAAAAAAAAGAAATCAATCGCGATCGAACAATTCCTCGCGCCTAACCAAACAATCAACAAACTGAAAAATAAGTATAAACCTGAGGAATCGAGATCGATGGATCAATAGATTTTTTGTTATCAACTTTCAAATCCAATGAAAGGGCAGATTCATATCTCCGATCGTCAAATCTGGGCGACACATATGAGTACAAGACTTGGGAGAGAGAGGTCGACATGTAGAGTGTTAACGACGTCGTTTCAGAAAGAAAAAAACCGAAATAAGCCGGTTTTGGTTTAGTTGAGATAACCGAAAGTGGGCTTTTGCAGATTTCTCCAATACGGCCCAAATTCAAAGATGCGTGCGAACAAGAAAATGGGAACCTCCTTAAAATCTTACTTTCCAGCTAAAAGAATATATTTTCCTTTCCTCTTCTGCAACGCGATCCCGCCAAAGAAACTAATACTTTCTCCCTCACCAATATTCTCAACCGTCGTTGCTTCGCCGTCCTCTCTCGCTTTCGTTCGACGGAATTGGAATTCAACAATTCAACAACAGAAACTTCGAGCCATTTTTCTGTATTTTTGTTTCCTCTCGATGAAGCGGCGACATCGGAGTAGCAAGTAGCGAGAGCAGCGAGGAGAATTTACAATGCTTTGTGGTTCGTTACGAAATCGAATACATACTTGGCTTAGCGACTATGGTAGACTCCAATCTCTCGTCGTGATCCTTATTTACGCTCAGGTAATGCGTAATTGATTTGAGATCGTTTCCATTCCTCCGATTCTCGCAGTTTTACTCGTTGTATCTAGTTGGGCCTAGGGTTCCTCGATCCCTTTCTCGTTATTCAATTTCTTTGTGGTTGTAAGTGCAAGAAATTCATCATTTGTCCGATGGTTTCAGATAGGGTGCGCGTTGATCGGTTCACTAGGGGCATTGTACAATGGAGTCTTGCTGATAAATTTGGCGATTGCGTTATTTGCGCTAGTTGCAATTGAGAGCAATAGCCAGATTCTTGGCCGGACCTATGCGGTTCTTCTTTTCTGTGCCATTCTTCTTGATATCTTATGGTTCATACTCTTCTCCAATGAGATTTGGTAACTGTCTCTTGATTGTTTGCAAATCTTTGCTATGTCCTGTTCAGATTCTGTAGAGCCACTATTCATCTGCTGCCTATAATTGACAAAATTTTAAATTTTTCTTTGCAGGAACATTTCATCTGAGATGTATCAAGTCTTTTACATCTTCTCAGTGAAACTCACCATGGCTATGGAGATTGCTGGGTTCGTTGTGAGGCTATCGTCCTCTCTGTTATGGTTTCAGATTTATAGGCTGGGAGCTTCTATTGTCGACACTTCTCTTCCCCGTCAACCAGATTCAAATTTACGAAATAGCTTCTTAGAACCTCCTCTTTTAGCTAGGCAATGTTCACGTGGTCATGATTTACGAAATAGCTTCTTAGAGACTCCTGCTATAGCTAACCAACATTCACGTTCTGAAGAAATCTTGGGAGATGCTATCAACGAACCAGCCTACTATACTCCTCTTTTTGATGACGGCCAAAGCAATTTCACTTCGCCCATGGCAAAACAGGTTTTTCTATTTTATACCTCTTCTTCTTTAACTTGTTTATGTACTCTTTATAGTTGAACTTCCCACTTTTTTTGCTTAAGTTTTCTGAACTAGAGCGTTAGGAATTATACAACAGGTTTCCTGATGTTCGCTTAATCTGCCAAGATCATTCATGGATGGGAAATAAAGATTTTTCTGACTCTTGCTTTAATATTTTTGAAGCTGTAGTGGATGCAATCATCTGAGAATTGGATGAACTATCTAGATAGCGACTATGCCTTTTAGCTCTTTAGCACTCTAGCTTAGCTACAACATGTTTCTCACAAAGCAAACAAGACCCTCCATTAGCCTTGATAGTACATAATAGTATGCTGCTTCTCTTGTTGTCCCATCACTCTGATCATTACACAGCCATAGCAAGGAGGTTGTTTTTTTAATGCTTTTGTATCCTTTTGTAGGTGATTAAACATCATTCAACTGGAGACATTTACAAAGGATCCCCATCATCTGCTGCAGAAACCTCTCGAAATAAGTGTCCGCTATCCAGATCCTTGGAGTCCCTTGATTCTAGTCTCCGTTGATTCAACATTTAATGATCGAGGCCAGTATGCCTTGTTTCTGGTAGATTTTCTTTGCACACATCACATTTAAATTAGACATAGGAAGAAGCCTTGGTGCTCTTAGTATTGAATCCCTTGCATGTGTTAGGGTAAATATACATTTTTACTTGAAGCATTGCTCTTAGCTTCTCACATTTGCTTGACAGTTTCCAACTGGTTATGTCAATTTTGCAGGAAGACAGTCTTTTGAATCGAGCAACTTCATTCAACAATTAACCTGAGTCCATTCTTGTTTCCAGTTTGAAGAATCCAGGTCCGAGATTTTACATATTGGGTGACAAGTAGGAACGTCTTTTACTTGCCATTTCAACATTCATTTGACTCGATGCTGTATAGATTTGGGGTTGACATAGATGTACATGAGCATTATTTTTCTGTACATGGAGAATACATTCTTTTGTGGTGCATTGGAGGACTAACATAAAGATATTTTTACACATTAAGTTAATGCAGTTGAGCAAGACATTTGATGCGCAAGACTAAATGTCATACATCTTCAAACTAGTCTTGTATCCTAAAAATTGAACTGATGCCGTTTTGAGCAGTAAACCACAATATTTAAGTGATGGAGAGCATACAGAGGGTTATGATTTTTGTAACAGTATTAAAGAAGGTCGATGCATACATGTTCTGTCATAGTCATAGAGGGAATGTGATAAGCCTTGATGGATGTACTCTTACCTCAATATGCATGTATTACCTCAAGAAAGAGTTTATCCAAAATTTGCAATAGGAGAAAATGCACATCTATTTAAGAGGTACATTTAAAAATCAAATGACAAATGTAACTAAATTCTATTGGGTGAGAAGTAGGAACCGTCTTTATCTTACCATTTCAACCTTCATTTTTTAGTCGAAACTGTATGTACATAGATTTGGGGTTTGACATGGCGAATACATTCTTTGGAGGGTGCTTTAGCATAAACATCTTTTTACACATTAAAGTTAAAAGTGCAGTTGGGCATAGGGCCTGATGTTGAACCAGCAGCCCATGTTGATTGCGAAAGAATCATTTCCATTTTAACTAATTGGGCCTAGTAAATATATAATGATTTCTTGCAAATTTAATTCCTTTGACCTAAATTTCGAAAACTTTTCCACGTTTGACTATTAGCTGATTAGATTAATAAATTTTAAAAAGGAGAGTCAAAGAAAAAGAAAAAAAAAGTCTGCGTGGATCTCCAGCCGTTTTCAGACACTAGCCACAAAACTCGACCTTGTCTCTTGTTTCAATTCCAAATTGTTCGAGTTTTTCTTTTCTAGTCTTTGTCTCTTTGGATATTCGTGGACTAGTTGTGTTTTTGTTTTTGGTTTTGAAGAGGTAAGTTAATCAACCTTATTCCGTTTCTCTTATTAAGAAGATTCTGATTTTTAATTTCTGGGTCCTTTTGTTCGAATAACCGAGTGTAATGAGTATAAAGACTCGAGATTTTTTTTGTTTTTCCTTCTGTTTAATTCGTCTATGGAATGATTCGATCGACTTTCGCAAAAGTCTTTTTTAGTTTTCTGCTGATGATTAAATTTTTCTGGCTGAAGTCTCTGATTCTAGGATTCGATATCGTTTATGTGATTCTCCTTTGGTTTAAAATCTGATGTTTATTTGACTATGAGCAGAGAGATTAGAGCTATGGAGGATGCAACCGCGATTAGGTATTGGTGTCACTTATGCTCTCGATCGGTGAATCCAGTAATTGAAGGCGAGATTATCAAATGCAATTTCTGTCAAAGCGGTTTTGTTGAAGAAATGGAGGATAGCGCTCCAGATTCGGTTACCAGTGATCATCCTGGAGCTGCGGATTCTCTCTCGGCTCCTATCTTGATTGGGATGATGCACCACACAAGGAATCAAACAGCTTCGGAGTCTAATGTTGAAGACGATGATGATGATCAGAACAATGATGGAGAAATTGATTTGGCTCCAAGAGATTATGAGGAGAAGGAGGGGACATTCAGCTGCTATCCTTGATCTGCTTCAGGGGATTCGAGCAGGGTTATCGGTTGTATCCGAGAGCAATGAGGATAATGCGGATAGCGAGCTTGTTGTCTTGATCAACTCGTTTAACCAAAGGATCATGATTCAAGATTCTGACAACGCCAATTCTGTTCCTTCTGGATCTTTGGGCGACTATTTCATTGGACCTGGATTCGAGATGTTGCTTGAGCGTTTGGCAGAGAATGACCCGAACAACAGGTATGGGACACCTCCGGCTACAAAAGATGCGGTTGAGGCGCTGGCCATGGCGAAAATCGAAGAGAGTTTGTTGCAATTTACTGTGTGTTTGGATGATTTTGAGATTGGGATGGAGGCTAAAGAGATGCCGTGTAAGCATAAGTTTCACAGCGACTGCTTGTTGCCATGGCTTGAGCTTCATAGCTCATGCCCTGTGTGTAAGCGCATTTGTGGCTAGATCTATGTGTTTGAGTATACGTATGAGCATAAGGTAAATAACACATAGAGTTTTTTAACGAGGTTCGGTTTCCCTACATCCCCGGGACCTAGTCCAGAACGAATCCACTAGAACAAGATCACAACATACAATTGCATATGGTATCCAGCACTACGATGCCTACCATTCTTTTCTAGATGGACAAACTGTGGACACGGTATCTCTACAAAGTCTACCGCTCGGCTACTACCGATACAAGCACCATCTCACAGATGTGCTTGTACTCCAGCAACCATCACCAATGGATCTACAAATCCTGTATGATGGGGCGACGTCACACACATGTGTGCCTCTGTCGATAAACCCTAGACGCGCGCCTGTTTCTCTGGCCGTCTCTTGGTATTTATATGGCTAGGGTCGAAACCCTAAGAGCCCACACGATTTCTTCATCATTTTGGGCTTCTGGGCCTTTTCAATAAACCCTTGTATTAGTTCCTGTACTACTTCTTAAACTGGTACAGCAACTGCATCAACTGCATCAACGCCAGATATACATTCCAGCGTTTTCGTCCAGCTTAGCAACTCACTTGCCACGTCAGCTTCTGCGCCACGCCAAGTCCTTGCCTCCTGATACAACGCCTGATACATCCTCTGATGTACCATGTTCTACATCCTCTGATGTATCCAACTGCAATCTTCTTGATCGCCACACTGTATTTCCATCATGTGTCGATCACTGAGTATCACTCGCATTAAACATTGCCTTTGCATCTGCTCTACTAGCACCTGCATCAAGTACCTGCATCAAGTACTGCATCAGCAACTGTGTCAGTTCTTTCCAATGTCTCTGTCTGAACTGTCACACCATGTATGACGACTCTGTCAGCATATGTAACACGTCGTGATCTCACAGCTCACGCTTTAGCTCCACGTCATCAGTTGCTCTGTACTGCTTCCTTGTATCACTTCGTGTGCTACTTCCAACTGATACAGCAACTGTTTCTGTAACACTTCATGTTCCTACAGCTGTATCATATTCTGTTCTGACACAGTTCTAAACTCAGTTAGCATTACACTTTCAATCTCTCCCTTGATGACTGAGTTGTAGAACTCGAGCACACAACCAATACCACATCACTTGATGTATCAAATCGTTCGCTCCAATACAGTTGTGTCACAACCTGTTTCACCACTTTCTAACTCAGCCAAACACTACACTAACAATCTCTCCCTTGATGACTGAGTTGTAGAAAGCTCTTCCATATACACACAACCTGATGCTCTTCAAACTCTCCCTCAATCTTATATCACCAGCTTGTGTTTATTCTTTGTAACGCCCACTTTGACTTGCCGAGATCAGTCAACACTTAGTCATGCTTTTTCTCTCCCTTTTTAGCTTAGTTTGATACTCAAGCTACACAAGAGTAATCCAGACATCGACAGTTCACACAACCTTACTCTCCCTGAAACCAAACTGTGCATTACATGTATGATTACTCTCATGTATCTCATCAAGACTCCATCTCCCCCTACTTGAGTGCACAACTAAGTTAAAACCAAGGACACATCCTCGAAGCATATTACCAAACATCCATGTTTCCAAGTTGCTAGGACTAAGCATTGCACATTTGAGTCTTTACATTTTTCTCCTCCTGCTACAGTGCTTGATCCTTCTCTAATTTTTGTTCAAGACTATGTTACAGACGTTGATATAGTCTCTGCTCCATCAGGTTTCTTGACAGTAGCTCAGAACAAGCAGGCACAAACTCAAAAAGTTTCTGCTGTCGCCAATAGGAACAAGATCTGAGCTTGCCGTACGCACAGAACAGACTCTTTATGATATGATAGCAGTTCTAAGAGCAATCACATAGACACAACCTGATGTAGACCATTGTTATCTCTATAAAGACTGTCTTAACTTCAATAGAACGTCCATCTTTCATCCAGACTCCAAATGAGCTCTCCTTTGGCCAAACAATAGTTCCATATGTCCAGAATACTCCTGCAAAAATTCAGCTCAAGACGCTATTGTTTCATGATCCAAACCCATTTTCTTGTCAGACTGATCGTAGCCTTTTCTGTACAGATCTGTCTCGGAAATGCATGAATAAATCTCAAACCAGCCGTTGAAATTACAATCCCACCGTTGATCCTCAAGAAAGCAGTGCCACGAAGCTCGCTACCAAGTTTCGGCCCGATCGGCACATTTATTAGTCTCCAAACGTCCCTCTGAAGTTGGTCCAACATAACTGTCTCTTTTCATGAGAATTCTCGTTTCACACACCTTCTGCTACCTCTCTCTTGAAAAAGAGACTTAGCTAATTCCGAGTTTGTCTTATCCTTCTTGCAGCAAGACACCTACTTTACTTCTGATGCATTAAGAGATGTATCCATAGTTTCTTTGATTTTTCTCTACTTTCAGCCTTGACAAAATTGCATAAATCAGAGCGTGTCACGGCCACCTCCGATCTTTACAGCCTATGTGTTTCACCAATGCTAGATAGAGTAGATAGAACTTTTAATTACTTCTATCCTTGAAGTCATGATGCCACAATAATCACGAATCTTTGGATTTCTTCTCTTCTACAGATTTGTGATGATCTGTTTCTATTTTCTTGTATTTTGCTCACCAAAAGAAGAAGCATTCATCTCAATCTGAAACCATGTGCTTGAAACCTGCAGATTATCTTAATTATCCTTGGCTTTTGTGACTTCTGCAACCACAACGTGGATCTCTAACACTTGAGACTCTTCTTCAGAACAATTATGTTTCATCAACCTCTTTAAGCCTCTTTGCACACACCACAGTAGCTTCTGTTTTAAAATCAGACACATCAAGCTCACTAGTATCTTTAATTTTCTTCTTCATCATCTCATCGTAGAGCCCATATATTGAGTGAGAGAAGAGAGAACTCATCATTACTTTATATTTGAACAGCACCTCGGAAGCAGATTTCTCAACCTGATGTACTACTCCATCATTAGTCTCGATTCTATCGGCTATGAGCTTAGCCCTCTTCACTTTGATTCATCACACACACACGTATTCTGATGCAAGAGCAATACCATCAAACGCTCGATCTTGAGCTGTGATGGGCTTGAACTTTAATAGGCCCAAAGCAAATTGTCAATCAAAGCCCAATTTTCACCACAAGCCCACAACTTCACGTTTCTTTCTTCCAATGGGAAAAGACACGATGTCTTCCATTCCATTAGCAACAAGAACGACATCAAACCACATCTGGCCACTGTCACCGTCACACACCATATATATAATATTTCTCTCCCCCTCTCTCTGATTTTCATAATTTCTCCTTCATCTCTCGATTGTGAAAACCGGAGAAGTAAAAAGATATGAACCTTATAATTTTGATCAATACTCTGCAACCCACGGCGGTGACTTGAATCCGTCTCTATCTTTTCGACATTGGCATAAGAACACACCCAATGCACACACGACATGAACCTCTGCAATTTCCAGTGATATTTCTCTGTTAACTTGAGTAAATCAAAGACATTCGTAGTTTCCTTCACCGTTCTCATTCTTCTTCTCTTCGTCTCCGAGCCAATATGAGAAATTAATCTTCCGTGAAATTGAAGATCTTCTTCTTGATCACCAATGATGGCTTCAGATTAGCTCGACCGTCTCCACCTATCGATTTTGGAAAACCAAACCATTGAGAATGCTCCTCCAGCTGTGTTTATCCCATCAAAACCATTATCTCTGCATTTTTCGCAATTAATCTCTTCCTGCTATTGAGCTTTACCATTGATCTTCAAATCGAGCTCCAACTCTTCCTTGTGCTTCATCTCTCGGCTCTCACCATGAATATTCCTTTTTTTTCATTAAGCAGGGATGAAGAAACTTTGGAGATCTTATGATTCTCTTCCACGATCCAGAATCTTCCACTTCACATACAAAGTTGAGAAGTTGGGCTATAAAGAAGAACCAGGCCCAATTATATTGTAAAGCCCATATTAGACAACCCTACCTTTTGCTTTGTCTCTTTCCTGCGACCAAAACGAAACCTCCTTCCCCAAAGAAACGTGAGAATATCAGTAATCCTCGGCGAAATAATTAACATGTCTCCCTTTTCTTTCTCACACACTAGCCACATATCCAGAATCATACCCGAAGTGAGAATAGATCTCTGTCGAGAACCCTCTCTGATACCAATTGTAAGCGCATTTGTGGCTAGATCTATGTGTTTGAGTATACGTATGAGCATAAGGTAAATAACACATAGAGTTTTTTAACGAGGTTCGGTTTCCCTACATCCCCGGGACCTAGTCCAGAACGAATCCACTAGAACAAGATCACAACATACAATTGCATATGGTATCCAGCACTACGATGCCTACCATTCTTTTCTAGATGGACAAACTGTGGACACGGTATCTCTACAAAGTCTACCGCTCGGCTACTACCGATACAAGCACCATCTCACAGATGTGCTTGTACTCCAGCAACCATCACCAATGGATCTACAAATCCTGTATGATGGGGCGACGTCACACACATGTGTGCCTCTGTCGATAAACCCTAGACGCGCGCCTGTTTCTCTGGCCGTCTCTTGGTATTTATATGGCTAGGGTCGAAACCCTAAGAGCCCACACGATTTCTTCATCATTTTGGGCTTCTGGGCCTTTTCAATAAACCCTTGTATTAGTTCCTGTACTACTTCTTAAACTGGTACAGCAACTGCATCAACTGCATCAACGCCAGATATACATTCCAGCGTTTTCGTCCAGCTTAGCAACTCACTTGCCACGTCAGCTTCTGCGCCACGCCAAGTCCTTGCCTCCTGATACAACGCCTGATACATCCTCTGATGTACCATGTTCTACATCCTCTGATGTATCCAACTGCAATCTTCTTGATCGCCACACTGTATTTCCATCATGTGTCGATCACTGAGTATCACTCGCATTAAACATTGCCTTTGCATCTGCTCTACTAGCACCTGCATCAAGTACCTGCATCAAGTACTGCATCAGCAACTGTGTCAGTTCTTTCCAATGTCTCTGTCTGAACTGTCACACCATGTATGACGACTCTGTCAGCATATGTAACACGTCGTGATCTCACAGCTCACGCTTTAGCTCCACGTCATCAGTTGCTCTGTACTGCTTCCTTGTATCACTTCGTGTGCTACTTCCAACTGATACAGCAACTGTTTCTGTAACACTTCATGTTCCTACAGCTGTATCATATTCTGTTCTGACACAGTTCTAAACTCAGTTAGCATTACACTTTCACTGTGTGCAGATATCTGCTCCCAACAACAGATAATGATGATGAGCCAAAGACCGATGCAGAAACTTTGAGAAACGATGGTGACAATGGATCATCATTAGAGTCAAGTTCGAACTATTCATCAGCTAACTAAGTAAGGTTCATAATGTGAGACAGGTCACTGAAGAGAAGATAGTTGTGGTGAAGCGTTTGTGATTAGTTATTGCTTAGTAGTGTTGATGTTATTTGGCTGCACATAGTTTCTCAGATTTTGGTGGAAAGTGGGTTTTTTTTTTGGAATTAATTACGAGTCTTTTTGTTTGTTTGACTTTTACATTTTCGTTCTGATTGTTTCAAATCTTTAAGTGTGTACTTTTTAATGTTATTATTGGTCCTAATGTGGTAGACAACACTCTGCACATACCAACTCATAGCTATGATTGATCTATACGTGTTTGTACATAAAATTAACTAAACGCTATAACCTTTTCCTAACTTAATATTTGCTTAAAACTTCTCTCACACGCTATTTGTAATTCTTATCATATATTAATTATACGAAGAATATATTTCTTCTACATCTAGTTTAAGGATTTAATTAATCCATTATTTAGAATGAAACTATTTTATTGAGAAACCTTTGCGTCATCAAAGTTTTGAACTAATTAAAGATTGCTAAATTTTAAAATTGAATTCATATAGATAATTATAATGAACCTTGTAGTATGTTTGATTTGATATAAATACATATATGCATGCAGCTTTATATCAACGTAACCCACACACACACACACACAAAAACAATACAAAACAAAAATGAAGAGCAAGTTGTGGTTTATCGCTACGCTTTTGGTTCTCTCTTTGCTGGTTTCACTAAAGACGACCTCAGCTCAACCATATAAATTTCGCAAAATCAGTGAGTATTATCAGTATTTATCATCCGATTTGCTTGATCTATCTCAACATATATGCTAAAGCCATATGATTAAGGAATTATATTCGATTATAAACACCTTAAACTTATGATGATTAATTAATATCTAGGCTAGCAGTTGTAGTTTTAAGGTTGTTGATAAAACTACCAAAGAAATTGAAGTAAGATAAGGTATATACTCACCAATTTTTAATTTACTTACCAATATGTTTTGTTCATTAACTTTTGCAGAAGACAAATTAAGAGATATGATTCATATTCACAAGACAAAGAAGATCCAAACACCAGGTAGTGTGACGAAGCCTGCGGGCCAAGGCTCACCATCCAACAGAGGAGGTTCCCCGGGAGCCGGTTAAGGTGGCTAGACGAGAACCGGCCAAGGCGTATTCGTAGTATATCGCTTATGTTTCTTTTTTTCTTTCCTAATTTAATATATTGTATTATTTGTTTATTTCTGAACCCTAATAATGTAAAGGAAAGTCGTCCAAATCGAGGGGGAAAAAAGAATTTTTGTTTGACTTGCATATATTTTTGTTTAAATATGTTTTAGATAATATTAATTTAAAATTAATTAGTTAGAGTAAAACTATCTTTATCAAGAGAAATTCACTAATTTGAAAAAACTTAGTGAACTTAAATATGTTTGAAAGAGAAATTTTTTTTTTGTATAAAGTTAAAATTTCGTTTGAGCTAAAAGAGCGTTTTTATCTTCTTGATGTAAGGAAAAAAAAGTCCCATCTAATTAGTTATTGATTTATGACTAAACTTAGTCATTTTTGTTAAAAATGATTACACTTAAGTACCACTTACTCATATTATCCTTAGACGAGACTTAGTCACATCTTTGATTCGTATAAATACACACATATATAAGTAAAACTTTTATAACGTACAAAAAGATGATATGAAGGGAAGTTGTGGTTCATTGCTTTACATACCTAAAACTCCATCTAAATATAATTAATAATATCTACCATTAATTATTATATATATGGTTTGGTCTATACTTTTTTTTATATATGACTTCTAATTAACATTAATTAAGGGTTTATAAAGGCGCAGAAATCAAATTCATCACTGACAGCATATCTTATTCTCCAAAGGTACTTTCAAAAACGATCAGTTCCTCATGACCAAATCAATTAAGTCAAGACGAAAAGATTCTCAATTGACAAACGGAAAACTCTATGGCTCAAGGACTACGATTAATCAAAAAATCGATCAGTTTGCGGATGGATATACCAAAAGATTTAGCGTTCTTCAGAACTCAATCTCAGAGATCCATAGTCGGCTAAACACCCTCCAACAAGAGATGATGTCTATGACCCAACACATGATGGTCAACACCTCTCAATTTCAAGGTAAAGAGGCTGAGATGACTAATCTCAGGTTTCAATTAAAAGACCTCCAACGATGCCTCGAAAGTATGGTCCAACGGCAACAGAGTTCCTCCAACGCATATCTTCCACATCTCGGAAGCATATCATCAACGATGCCCATACACCCAGGATCTTACTCTCACGGATTCCTCTCAGGAGAACAATATCAAAAGACAAGACACCCAGTCCCTGGTTTCTTATCGTCTGACGAAGCGTTCACATCGCGATATGGTATAAATCCTGCAAGCGGGTTCAAACCACGGCCCGTACGAGAAAGGACGAGAAGACAAAAGGAATTAGAATTCCGCGTCAATCCAACAAAAACCCACAGATTTGCCTCCTCTCATTCTAGTCAAGATTCTCCCGAACATGATAAAAGAAAAGGAAAGGAGATAGGCATAATCGAATCTGCGTAGTTTAAAATGCCTACTTTGCTAGATCACCTAGCGGAACAAGACAAAAGACCAAAAGAGTCAGAGTACGCTCAGACGCAAAAGCCCCCAGCTGATGCCCCTCATCCAACACCGATGATTATCAGCTTCTCAGACTCAAGCTCTTCTTACAGAACTGACTCTGAGGAAGAATCATTACCAAAACAGTTCGCTATTGGAGAGCCATCAAAAAAGGAACCAGACATAGACGAAGTGTTCTCTGACAACGACGAGATGAATGGAACACCCATCCAAGAACAAGAAAGGCCAACAAAACAGTTTGCCTCAAAAGTCGTGACATTTACGTTCAACGACATTCCCTTCGAAAAATAGAATGACCGCCTAGACGAATTTCACGCATGGATGAACTCCGAAGCTATCACCTCATCATCATTCCTCGTCATACAACAGTTCACTGCACGATTTTTGGGTGCACTCAAAGAATGGTGGAATTCGTTTGGCGAATACAGACAACAGCAAGTCTATCAAACCACCATACCATTGCTTCTTGTGGAAATTCATCGGGAATTCATTGGCACCTTTAGCCACCTCAAGGATCAATTACAAGAAGAATTCTTCGCAGCGAAATGTTGTTCGCTGAAGAAAAGAGATATTGCGAAATATTTCGAGCGACAAACACGGAGATACTATGCGCTAAACGGTCTCACTAACCCGAGCCTAAAGAAAGTCTACCTATCATCTATTGATGATTATCTGAGCCAACAAACAAAGCTCAACATCAGAGAACAAGGCCAATCGGTAGAAGAGATCTCTATCGGACAAATCCAACAATACGTCTTCAGAACGTTGGACAAACTCTGCAAACAAAATGAGTTCTGGACGGAATTTATGAATAATTCAAAACATTTATCCAAAGTTTGCGCAAGACCAGATCTGTCGATCAAATGTTATAAATCCAAAAAACGTTGTTCGTGTGAAGAAAAGAGCAAAGCTCGCCGTTCCCAAAAATCAAATAAACCCCGCTTCAGAAGATTCGGGCGCAAACGGTTTTTTAGAAGGAAGCAATCTTTCAAGAAGGAAAAAAATGCTTTCTGTGCCACAAAGAAGGACATTTCGCTAAAAACTGTCCGAACAGTTCTAAGAAGAAACGACAGTATCTCATCAGCTCCATATCCGATCTTGCCAAAGATATCGATCTTAACAATTATGATCTCGAATCAGTGCTGTCTTATGACAGCGACGAAAAGGATGCCATCTGTGGCTACTCAGATTCCGATACCTCGGAATCCGACGATGAGGAAGAATGCTGTTTCAATATTGCTCGTACACCTAATCAAGAAGAGATACAATCTCCTCACCTACCGGTGACGATCTTTGATCCTGCAAAGAACGAAGAACCGGTCCATGCTATTGCATTCATAGACACGAGAGTCCACACAACAATAATGAATCCCAAGGGACTTTCTTCATCCATGTGGCACCCGTACCAGCAAAAATTCAGGGTAGCAATTCAGGATCATTATCGATCAAGCTCAAATCGAATCCAATTACCATAGAACTCTTTCCAGGATGTCAGATAACTACAAAAGTCCTAGGCTCCTCCGCTCCTGGAAAGGATATAATTCTAGGATAGGATTCGTACTACGCGCTAAAAAGAAGTTTCGACATCTCGATCGAACCAAGAGGAATAAGATGGAAATCTTATTACAAAGCCTTCACAACGATACCCCGATTGTTCGCGATTAAAGAACTTCAGTCCCCCGAATTCGACAAAATCAAAGAAGAAATCACATCAAGTTCATGTGCAGATTCTCATACAGAGTTCCTTCGTATATGCAAAAACCCACTGTGGTTAAACGAGGAGTTCTTCGTGTCATTACCTTTCAAAGAAAATATCCACAAACTCCGACAAAGGCAAGTCACGCAGGAATGCCACCCGTATTGCTTAAACAAGCAAACAAAGAATGTGAGCAGCTAGTCAGTCAAATGGTAGTCTCATCGACTAATTCTCCGTGGGCGTGCAAGACATTTTACGTCAACAACAGAGCTGAACAGGCAAGAGGAAAATTAAGGCTAGTCATTGACTATAAACCGCTGAACCAATACCTCCAAGATGTCAAGTTCCCGTTGCCAAACAAAAGGGCACTATTTCAACATCTTCAAGGTGCGACCATATTCTCAATGTTCGATCTAAAATCTGGTTTCTGGCAAATCGGTATTGCACCAGAGGAAAGGTACAAGACAGCTTTCTGTCTGCCCAATCGACATCTTCAATGGAATGTCTTACCGTTCGGCCTCAAAACGGCGCCGTCGCTATTCCAACAAGCCATGTTAAAAATCTTCAAGCCTCTGCTCCATACAGCCATAATATACATAGACGATATCCTCTTATTCTCGTCAAGCCAAGAAGATCATGTTCAAACTCTACAACAGTTCCGAATCATCGTGAAGGCTCATGGAATAATGCTCTCGGCCCGAAAAATGATCATAGCCCGGCCCAACATCGAATTCCTTGGGATGCATATTGCAAATGGACAATTTGCCCCTAAGGCCCATTTAGCCACAACGCTTCTTGAGTTTCCAGACAGCTACCTCTCGAAAAGACAGGTCCAACAGTTCCTTGGGGTAATCAATTACCTAAGCGACTTATCCTGTAACTTTCGCAGCTGACGCATCCACTACAAAAGATGTTGTCCAAGAGTCCTCCTTTATGGACTAACAGACAAACGGAGGCGGTCAAAAAGCTAAAGCTAGAGATTCAAAAGCTGCCACCTTTAAAGATTCCCTGCGAGGACACGCGTGTTCTCCAAACAGACGCAAGTGATAAGTATTGGGGTTCTGTCCTACTCGAAGAGATAAATGGGTAACGTCAAATCTGTGGATACAAAAGCGGACGCTTTAAAGATTCCGAAATCCACTATCACTCCACGTTCAAAGAAATCTTAGCTGTAAAAAGGGCCATTGAATATTTTGAGTTCCATCTGATTGGACACAAATTTCGCATAGAAATGGATATGTCATCCTTCCCAAAGATGCTACAATTCAAGCAAAAGATGGTCCCGCATAAACAGTTACTACGATGGAGCGAATGGTTTTCAAAATACGACTTCGTCTCCACCTATTTAAAGGGCACAAAGAACATTCTTGTCGACATGCTCAGCAGAAATCCTCTGAAAGAGATTCAGATGATGGCAAGCTCATCCGCGACCGAAAATGAATACTACGATTTCGGTGCCAACATGCCTGAAGATGCTCATCATCTTGTCAACATGAAGATCATTCACGAGCATCTCAAAGAAAGTTTTTTCCGGTACCAATCGGTTATCCTATCAAAATACGGTGTCAGATGTCAACACATCGCGCCATTAGGAATCCATCCAGACCACCCGTTCGCTCATCTCTACAGAATCAAGAGCACTGATATGCCAGAAGAAGTTCTCTGTTTCCTTTGGTATATATGTTCAGTATACACCATTGGCATCACCTTCGACATACATTGGCTATACCAATTCGTCAACTCGCGACAAGGCCTTTAGGACTGCCTCTCTACGTTTTTAACTTGGTTCGCGCCATTAAACGCTTGGAGTGGTAAGCTAAGGAGGTCAGCAAAAACGGTGAACATATCGTTCAACCCTTTCTTCAATCCCCACACGATATACTTCTTCCATCGCCCCCATTCAAGTCAACATCAAAAGCAACAAAATGCATGCGTTACCAACGCTAATCCACCACGACGACTATAACCGAGGCGTCCGGCCAGACTTCAATGTCTATGAGAACAAAGGCTTTGAAGAATTCCAGAAACATGCGTTTCGCCTCAACAGTGCTACACAGACGTTCCCCATTCCGTTCAACCTAAAGTGGAGCTACTATCCATTTGACTATCAGATGACTCTAGACGAAGATCTGCAGTTCTTCGAAAGCAAACCAACCCCGAAGCTAATCCAACAGAAAATGATACCGGAGCCACCACCAACGACAGATCCGCCGGAGCATTTCCAAGATGCACAGTCTCCAGACGATTCGATGAATATTGACGAGATCGGGAAAAGGTTCGGTTTAAACAAAAACGAACTACTGGATGATTTCGATGAACCAGAAATCGAATACAAGTGTCCAGATGACTATTACGGTTGCTGCGACGAACATATCATCGAGTTCGAAATAAATCATTAAGACTTTTCTTAATAATCTAATTATGTATAATTATGTGTGTGATGTAAGCGATGATGTAATCGCCTAAATAATGTATAATATGTGTGATGTAAGCGATGATGTAATCGCAATTATGTGTGTGATGTAAGCGATGATGTAATCGCCTAAATAATGAGGTAAGCGCTTATGTCAGTGCACTACACCTCCACTATAAATATGTGTGTACCCCCTTATGAAATATCATCTCATAATTTCCCTTCAAACCTCTCTCTAGTTTCTCTCTCTATGAGTCTCTAAACTCTCTCTAGTTTTCAGACTTCTCTACATCTTTCATAAGCTCTGGTTACTTTCTCTCATCTTATGGGTTGCGATTCTGTTCATTCGTGCTTACAATGAGCTTATCGTTTAACTGTTACGACGGTCAATACGATGGTTGTGAAAGTCAATACGACGGTTATGGGGGGAGATAATGTTCCTAACAGTGGTTGAGCCAAGGCCAGGTGTGCCGCATATGCTCCCTTTACCTGGAACTTATCGAATCCCATAACTATCAACACAGCTTTCACGATCTTTAACACGACTCTATCTATACGGTTTCTCGTTTACTTAGCACATCTATACTATTGGTATCTAGTAGAACATGACCAATGTATATAAGATAGCAAAAGGCGACAGACAAAGGGACATCTCATAAGTCATAGCCTACAGCAGGTATGGGTCATGGCGGCTAGACAAACCGGTTATAAAAATTGTTTTATTCTTTGACTCTTTGTTCTAGCTAGCTTTAAAAAACAAAAAAAAATCCAGGAAAAATGTGTCTATTTTATAAAAAATCTTGAAAGAAATGATCAACAAAGAAGTTTTTATCATGGGGTAACCAAACAAAAATCTGAACTTTAAACCTATAATTTCTTCGAGCTGAAAATCAAAGCAGGTTAATTAGTCTTTTATTCGCCGTCGTTACTATTCAAATTCGTGACTTTGAAAATTCCCGGCTGATGAGACCATAAGAGATGATGTGGACATGGAGGTTGAGTTGGACAAGATAAGGATGTCACGTTGATTAATAAATAAGTTTTTGGAGACTTAGTCTTCGTTTTAATTGTTTACCCATTTGCATAAACTAAACCCGTTAAGGATGTCACATTTGATTAATTGTTTGATGTTTATCTTGCTTACTAAACAATAAGCAATACAGCTGAGAATTGGAATCAATCATGATTCATACAATTTTTGTTTGCACGTTATTTGCATAAACAACAAACTAAACAATTAAAACATCTTGATGCAAATGGACAAGATAAACTAAACAACTCAAACAACCCGTTAAACAAAAATTACTAAACATCTTGATGCAAATGGACAAGATAAACTAAACATCTAGTGTTTAGTAATTTTTGTTTAAACTAAACCCGTGCAAGGAATTTTTGTTAATGTTTATCAAATTATATAATTTGTGTTTATTTTTGTGTTTAGATATAAATTTTTGTATATTTAATTTTTGTCATATGAGACACATAATTATTTTGGTGTTTATATATAATCTGTTTTTTCTAATCCGTCCTAGAACGGGAGTTCAATATGAAAAGTAAGGAGAGTTTATTATGTTGATATACTCTTTTTCTAATCCGCCATAGAACGGGGGTAAGTTTTAATTTTTATTTTATGATGTTTAGTTTTATTTTTTCGACAAAATGTATTTGTGGATGTAAAAACTTGAGATGTGTTAATAATTTTATTATTAAATATAAAATGTATTATATAGTTTTCTAAAATTTTATTTTATTTGTTTTTATGTTTTATATTTTGTATGAAAAATATTTTTTTGGTATGACATGTATAATTCAAAATTAATGATTTTAGCTATCCAAAGTTTCTAACCGTTTTGTTATATATATTTTCAGTTCTATATTTTTTAAACAATATTTTTTAATACCTGAATTTTTCATTCTGACTCTTACCCATTGTTTTGTTATTAATTTGTAAATAAAACATAATCATAAATATTTTATATAATCAACATAAATAACATATCATCTACACCTACAAATCATCATAAATATTTTATATCTAAAGTATGACCATTATTTTTATGTGAATTATCTTTTTTTATTTCAAATAAAAATTGGTAATCTTAATCAAGTTTTCTAATAGTATATATATTATTTAAATTACATTATCTAAATTAAATCCAAATTAATATCGATCTATTATTTTTTTATAAATATACAATATCTAAAATATTAAAGAAAACTAAATAATATCACACCGGATTTTATTAGTTTTATATATAGTTTTTTGTATCTTTTAATACTAAAATATTATTGTATTTTAAATAATTTAATGAATTAAATAAAGATTAAATGTTATTTATAAATATTATAATTAATTAGAATAATCATATCTAATAATAAAAATATTATGTAGATTTTTTTATAAACATGTTTGGCAACATGAATAGTAGTTATCCAAATTAAAAGTAGCCTAATATAAAATTTTTAATGTTTGGACACAAAATGTATACCTCTTTTAATAATATATATATACTAGGATTCAACTCGCGGTAGCTATATAGCGCAAACTAATTTTTTCTTAAAAATTGTTTTGAAATTAAAGAAAAAATAAATTTCTCTGAATTTTATAATATGTCTAACTAATGATTATATATAGAATTGTCAACTCGAACTAATATGTCTACTTAACCCGTTTTGCAATGAAGTAAAATATTTTTCGGACTAACCTGCAAAAACCTATAATTTTGAGAACATAACTCTAATATGCACTTTTTTAATGACTATGAGTTTTGTGGTCAGTCCACAAACTTTTAAAAAGTCAATTTTCTCGTGTCTAACTCTTTATAAAATTAGTAAAATATTTTTCAAACTTTTGTTTTGATATATATTCAAATAAAATATAATAATCATAATGAAAAAATATTGCAAGATCTCGAATATATTTTCTTTGAATATGTATTAATTGATTATTATTTAATAATATCATAATAATAAAAAAGTAAATAGTAAATAAACCATTTAATGATAAATAAATACTTTCCATATTCTCATCAGTAATTTTTAAAAACGATTATATTCTTTCCTATTTCAATTATCTTTTTTTATTCGTAATGTATAATATGTAATAACTTACAAAACAAAGTTTATTTTTAAAAATGTCTTTTGAAATAATATTATAGAAATATTCATAATATGGTTATAATTAGTTAAACAAAGTTTTCATATGTTATGTTGACGTCAAATTTTCGATAAATCAGATTTATGGAAACGATAAGATACACAATTTGTTAATGGAGTTTGGCCAATTTTGCCTACCTCTCCGAACCTTCTTCATATCTTTTATTATTAACCGGGGAAATTACAACAATACTCTCAACCCACACTCAAACCCGATAACACTCAAGAAAATTACAAAGAATTTTTTTTTCTCTCGCTCTCTCACTCTCACGTTTTTTTACTTCTTGTTTAGGATAATTTTGAGAAAGGATATCACCATATATTTATAGGAGGAGTTGGGATTTGTTGATACAAAACTGTTGACAAATGAAGCCTCTCACTACAAGAAATAAGGTAGATAACATCACTTTTTTTTTTTGACATCAGATAACATCACTTATAAAGTGTCAACAAAATAATTGATGCTAATTAGAATCACTTGTTAAAAATTGACATTAAATATGTAATTTTACATCAGTTAAAATAATTGATTTAATATTACCTTAATTAACATCAATTAAAATAAAACTGATATAAGTCAATATTAACTTATATCACTTTTGAAAAACTAACACAAATATATGAGTTTACATCAATTAGTGAATCGATATATTTGCTCATTTTTATTAGCATCAATTAAATTGGAAGATGTAAGATTAACATCAATAACAAATGATGCTGACATTTGTTTCAGTTACAAAAACTGATGCAGATAATTTTTTTAACGTTTATTGAATCAATTTGATGATATTTAAATTGAATTTATGTTCATTAAACCTTTATCGATGTTATTCAAATATTCTGATAATAAAATCAGTAAAATTGACTCTAAGAACAAGCTTAAACTATATAACTCGAATAAATCAAAACAATTGGATGAAGTTATTATTATTATTATTATATTTAATAATTAAAGGAATATTATATGCATTATATACAAGTTAGTAAAAAGAATTGAAGTGGAGTAACGACAAAAAAAAAAGAGTGGAATAAAAAAAAAGGATCTTTTTTTGACTTCTTACCATCTTTCACCGTCCACAAAAAAAAACATGTTGTTTGACTAACATGTTCTATTGGGACCTCTACCGTCGGCCTTTGGGAAGATTTACGAAGTCTTGGGATTTGATTGAGTTTGATGTATCCCATCGTACGTGAATGACACCAATATGGTTCACGAATTGTAAAAATATTAACATATTTCATATTTGTCTACGTCGAGGACTCTTCTTCGGGTCAGAGTCAGACTATATGGTTTCCACACGCTGCCTCATTTGCATGTAAATCTCACGTTTTAATTAATTTGTAACTTGTATAAATACACATACACATAGCTAGATTTTGTTTTTGTTTTTTTTAAAACACATACTTTCCCTACAACACGTCACCAACACAAAGATAGAAGAAAATGAAAGGAAATTTGTGGTTGGTTGCTTTGTTTTTGCTTCTCGTTTTGGTGATTTCATCTTATGCAATTTCAATGGAGCCATACCAAATCCGAAAACTTTGTGAGTCCCGAATTTACCATCCGATTTGCTCCATATATTTTATTTTACTTTACTAATCAACGTCAATTTATCCAACAGTGACTAATGTAGAAGCATCGCCTAGTGCGTCAGGATCCGCGGACCAATGTTGTTAGCAAGACGAAAGCAACGGTAGAAAACAGCATGAGAGCTGCCGTTTATGGATCGTGGTGGTTAAAAGGACCGGTTTATAAAAATTCTATATTTTATAGTTAAAAATGAGCAGAGCACCAACAAAGAAAAAAATGTATTTTTAATATGTTTTTACATCTATGAGCTACGAATAATGTTGTGAAATCGCAAGAAAATAACAAAAAGAATTCAAAAATTTTAGAGAGAAAAACGAATTAAGGTAAATATCCATCTACAATTTTTTTCTTTGTTTATATATGAATGAATGTTTACAAACCCTTAAAACCCATATTTATACTGTCCCAAAACCCGATTCATGTAAGATTAAAAATTGTGATTCTTAACCCTAAACGTTCATGCCTTCATGGTTTTCCGATTCAGTTTACGAAAATGATGCTTAATTAACAGTACATAAGTCACATAGAATAACAAATAAAAACTCTGAAATACTATACTTTTCGGTTATAATGTATAGGGTTGATGTGCTAGATGTGTTCGAGAATGCTTCCATCATATAAAGGCAGCACGCAGCAACCGAACCTAAAACACAGAAGATCATCTCTAGTTTAAGTCAAACTGTGGAATCAGGATGAAAACTCCATTTCATTACTTGTGATCATTTATGCATGAACAACATAAATTTCGATTCCTATCTAGAGAAGGACACTTTATGTCTGAACATAGGCAACCCTTGCACAAATTTATATAATTCAGTCCAAAGCTGTGTAATTTCTTTTCTCCATATTTCTATATACTGTACTCTTTTTTTAATGGTCATGGCACTTACAAGTATGAAACAAATAACAAAAAAACAATTGTTACCACAAATAACGAAAATGGAGAAAAAGATGTTAGTTGATTCAACGAACGAATATCCTATTAAGAAAATGATGTAATCTTCTTTCAAAACTAACAAATAAGTTTCAATATATGTGATAGGTGATTATGCTTTATATAGATTAAACATGACACCCTGTAGTCTAATTTGACATCATTAAACAACACAATTTCATCGATAAAACAAAAAGTCAAGATCGATCGATGTTTATTAAATTTCCTTTTATAACCAACGTTATTTCTGAGAAGCATCATTCGTTGTAAATTTGTAATAAACAAATCCACACGCATCTTTCTATATGACCACCATTAAGTGTTCTTCAAAGTCGTAAAGCTTATTTATCAGCAACAACAAAAAAAGAAGATGAAATGGAAGTTGAGTGTGTTAATTGCTTTGATTCTCCTCTTGTCTATTGCTAGCCCAACTTTGGCTAAAGTAAATTACCCATCTCGCACGTCAAGTAAGTTTCCATCACTTATCTCTTTTTATTTTTTGTTATTTTTCGGATAATCTATAAATATGTAATGATAATATGAGTTCGATCGATAAGGTGATGATAACTAAAGTAGTATAACAGTTAATTAGCTGTTGTGTGTAATATATAAAAATGATACAATTGTTAATATACACATGTATTCTCGAAAGAATTAAGAAACTAATTTCGTTAACTTGTTTCATGCATGGTTTATCGAATTATAAATAGGAAAAGGGATTGGAAATATACACATCAGCAAAGGAATGAAGATTGGCTTTAGAGGCAGTTTTTCTATACCTGCTCCTCATGGATACCATCCACCTAATCATTTTTAAGTTATGACATGTAATGATCTTTCATTTGGATCAATCTATCCTATACATCTTTTCAACTTGTGATTTATGATTATTCGTTTCGTTATATATATATAGTTCGGGAAGGAGAGAAACGCTCGACTATATTCCTCCATTTCCAAATCAGATTCTCGCTTGGTTAGAGAGATTCACCAGATCGATTCTCTGCAGCAAGCTCGCTTGTTCTCAATCGCCCTACGGTACCTCGTCATGCTGTTTGTCAGCCACCGCAACCTATTGATCAAGATACATTTCTTACACTTTGATAACCCCTCCCTTTGATAGCTAGCTATGTGTTGTCTTGTCTTGTGTGCGTCTTATTGTGTGTTGTTCATTTCTTCATCTCTGTTTGTCATATTGCTCCAAATGATGTCTCTGTAAAAGAAAATAAAAGAGAAAGGTAAATCTAATACATTAAAACAATTTTTTTATATATATTACGCACCGTATAAACTAAAATTGAGTATTGAGTGAACAATGAGTTTAACGTTGGACTTTCCATCTCACGCAAGTATAAAGAGAACAGAACAAGTTTTAAAAAGTCAACATTCATTACATGCATTGACTTATACATATCACTAACTGTGGTGAGAACGACCCTGATATAATCTTGATCTCTGCCTAACAGTCTAACACTTAAATATATATTTGGTTCAATCGTAGTAATTCGTACCAAAACAAAAACAAATACCGGAAACGTAACCCACAAAAAAAAAGAGTATTCATTTATAAAAAGCCTTGAAAGAAATGAGCTATATATCTTCTTTCTTTAAAAGAGGTCTTATCCATATATTATACGGTATCTATGCTGTATGCTCTACGAGATTACTTAATACTAGGTGTGAAAGAGCACAGTTGTTCTTTAGTTAAGAAACAAATTTGATACCAAGTGTCGCCAGTTCTATTGATAAAGGTATCATGAGCGAAGCTTTGAGGTCACATGATCGAATGATGCTTGGGACAGAACCATATAAATTACTCTGATCCTGGGCCTGGGAGATGTACGGACCTCGGCCCAGAACCTCCTGGTAACTAAAAAAAACAAATAAAACAAATAAATTTGATGGTAAGTCTAGTTGTCCAAGATGAATGTCGTCTTGCGATTTGGTCGGGGATCGACCACAAAATAAAGAATGCAATTAATTAGTATAACTATGTAATTGCGTGTGTGAAAACCCGCTTTAATTGGAAATTACCCATATGCGGTGAAAAAGGCTAAAAAGTCAGTCTCTCTTTTTGCAAAACATCTAGGACTTAACCCGCGTTATAGTTAGCGCAGATAGTTTTTTAAAAAGAAATTATTTTAATTTTTTTTTTAAATTGATTTTATTTAAATTTTATAATATGTCTAACTCATGATTATAAATAGAGTTGTCAAACGGAATACTTTGTCTATTTAACCCGTTTTGCAGTGATTATTCGGGCTAACCCGTAAAAGCATATAATCTTGAAAACATAACTCTATTATGCACCGTTTAATAACTATAGTTTTGTGGTTAGTTTACGAATTCTTAAAAAAAATCAATTTTTTTGTGTCTAACTTTTTATAAAATTAGTAAAATATTTTTTAACTTTTATTTTGATATAAATTCAAATAAAATATAATAAACTATAGTGAAAAATATATCAAAATTTTGAATATATATATATATTTTTTTGAATATATACGGATTGATTATTATTTAAAAATATATAGTAGATAATATTTTTAATGCAAAATAAATACTTTTCATATTATTATGACTAATTGTAAAAGATAATTATATCATTTCCTATTTCAATTATTCTTTGTTATTTGTAATGGCATTTCATATAATAATTTACCAAACAAAGTTCATTTAAAAAAAAAATTTATTAAATAATATTATAGAGATGTTATTTTCTTGGAAATTCATAATTTCCAAAGTAATCATCACGTTATAAAACTTGAATAATGATGAAGCATTCGTCAACGATTTGATGGATATAAATACCCATTAAGTAATGAATCCACGATATATGCACCATATTTTGTAAGTTTACAAATAAAGAAATGCAAGGAATATTATGGCTGATAACTTTCTTTCTTATTTTTTCTTCGGCGTGTTCATCCCAAATGCTCATACCTCAACCCATCAAATCCCGTAACTTCAGTGAGTAACTGAGTATTGATAATTTTTATTTACTAACCAATTATTACATCTAAATGTTCGAGTCAATTTCCATATATATATATTAATATCGGAGACAATTGAAAAAATAAATCAAATTCAACAGAGAATAACAATGAAGATGGTGTTATATATATATATATATATATATATATGGTGTAGACGTAGATTAAAAATGGGTTAAATAAAATACATAGTTGTTATGTTTCTATATTTTCTTATAGATGAAGAAATTGCAACACCGCATAGTAAATCGCCACCAGCGGCCCACTGTATTAAGACGTTGCAGCAAGGATCCATAAGAAAGTCATGTAAACAGATGCCACCCAAAGGCAATGGCGATTAGACACAACTGTTTCAAAAGTTGTTTATAGTTTGTTTTGACGTTTAGCAATTATAAGTGTTTTTTTGCCACTAATTAAGTACAATTATAGAGCCAATAATTTAGATAAACAAGAAAATCCATTGAACTAAAACGTCACCACTTCAAGAGTTTAGAGTTTTGTACTTCGCTACCACAAGATGACTTCTCTCTTTCGTTAGTCATGATCTAAACGTTGTTTACATTGTTCAATTTAGAGATTTAGTATATTCTAAAAAGAAACTATATATTATATATAGACCAATCAGGCTCTTAATTTTCAGTCTTCAAATGTGTATGAGCTTCTCGTGTTATCTCAAACAAAATCAGTTCAGCCATAATTCAAAAAATTTCAAAAATTAATGACGCGTTGCAAGGACCAAAGTTTTTTTTTTGATTGAAGAGGAAAAATGTCAAACATGTGTTTATAAAAGAACCAAGTCATCTTGGGCGGGTGGTAAGGGATGTCTATGTGAACTCCCCTCACCTGGTTTCGAATTGTCTTGGCCACCTAGCCGCGCAATTTTTTAAACAATTGCGTGAACCCGGATGTGAAGCATCTTTGAGATTAGTCTGAACCCAAAAGACCTAGGATCACTCCAGAATTTAATAAAAAAAAAGTGTTTATAAAGGTAGGGTTCAGATGAAAGTAACGTCGTTGATATCGTCTCGACTCACCGTTGCATTAAATTTTCTTTTTAAAAACTACGTAATATAAATTCAAAATATAAAATCCTAAACGTGTGTGTGAAACTGTGAATGAACTCGATTATTTGAACAGTAATTTCCTTACAATCACAAGAATTCAGACCAAGTCTTGTATAGTTATGGGTCTGTTCTTTTCTTTGCCGTTGCGTCTGCGACCATGAAAGAGAAAAACGGTTATGATGAAAACAACAATTGCCGCTGAAGATGAACGCCGGTGTTGTTAGCGACGTTTCTCATAGCCGCTGGAATTTCTAGCGACACCTTTTAGGTAACGCGGTCACTATTGCAACTTCCTTTTCCCCGCAGCATCTCCGACATCGTCGTTTTGCTTTGTTACTTGTTATGGCTACCGCCGTTTTATTCTGTCGCAGTCGCAGACGCAACGGCAAAGAAAAAAACAGGCCCTATGTCTATATTTTATGTTTTTTTTCAAAGTCGTTTCACGCGCTACTTGAAATTCTTCATAAGAAAAGTTATATTTTATTCTTCATAACTTTTTTTAAATCAACATTCCCTATAACTTTTTTTTACAATATATCTATGAACCGTCTTAAGGAGTAGGCAACATGGACATATGTCCAGGGTCCACATATTTTTTTAAAAATTTCCTAAGAAAAATGGCTAAAAACAAAAAAAAAATTATAAAAAGGCTCAAAAAAATTTGTTTTGCCTAAGGCTTTTAAAAAAGTTGAAACGGGCTAATGAATCATAAGAAACTATTTCTGGTCATTAGACTTTGAATCATCAACGATTTAAAGTAAAAGATGAATGAAGACATTCGAAAGTTCTATATAATTAGTTATTGATATATGATTAAACTTAATCACATGTTTGATTCATATAAATACACACATCTACGTAAATCTTAATTAATTATGACGTACAAAAAAAAACGAGTATCAACAAAAAAAAATAGATTGAATGAAGGGGAAGTTGTGGTTGATTGCTTTACTTTTGGTTCTCTCTTTGGTGATTTCGTCTTATGAGGTTTCAGCTCAGCCATACAAACTCCGCAAGCTCAGTGAGTCATACTGAAATATCTATCAACGAAGAAGAAGGTTTCTGAATTTTGTTTTGTTTTTTGGCAGCCAAAAGATTTCGGACTTTATAACCTATTAATAAGTATAATTACTCTTCTTTTTTTCCGCGGTATTCAAACTCGTGACTTCGAAAACTCCTTCTCTGTTGGAAAGTTACGAAGTTATGGGATTTAATTGAATAGGTTCACAAGTTTTTTTTTTTTTTTTTTTTTTTTTGACTAAAATTTGATGCATATATTTAAAAGTTGTCGAAGATTAACATGTTTGTCTACGTCGAAGACTCTTATGGCTTCACTTTCTACACGCTGCCTCATTTCTAAACCTCAAGTTTTGACTTTGGATTGGTATAAATACACATATACATACGTATAACTTTTTCAAATACAACTACAACACAAAGATAGAAGAAAATGAAGGGAAATTTGTGGTTGATTGCTTTGTTTTTGGCTCTCTCTTTGGTGATTGCATCTTATGCAGCTTCGACGCAGCCATACCAAATCCGCAAACTTTGTAAGTAGTCCCGATATGTATCATCCGATTTGCTCCTTAGAGGCCTGTCTCAACATAATATTTAGCCCAAGACAAACATAAATTTTGGAGCCTTTTTAACATCAATATTTTTCCTTTCATATGACTTACATCAATCCTCTAATAGTGATTATAGAAGTGTAGGACCAAAATTTACACTACAGACAGGAAAGATTTAATCACAATAATATGTAAATAAACAGTTTAAGGAACAGACGATTTATAAACGATAAAGCAATATAAGATCTGAGGAGGCGAGATGAATCTCTTTCCTTAACTCTAAGAATCTCCCGTAGTGTGACGGGGTTTTATAGATCCATGAGTCCCAGGATACAACCAAAGTTTAACTGAATCATCAACACCATGATTCATGTCTATCGACCATTATTCTACGATACTCTCGAAATTAAAACTTACTCTAAGCAGTAGGGAATTGAAGAAACGATTGCTAGAACTTTTAGTAAGTGTTTTTTGTGTATCAGAGGATCATCTTTTAGGTGAAAATCGTGTTGTATATATAGGAAAGAGGCTAGGGTTTTTCCATGACAGAAAAGGAATATTTCTAGAATAACCTAGGCGGCTGCGATTTTTAAGTCGGCCCGCTGGGTATCGATCGATACCAAGGGGTATCGATCGATACCTCAAAAAGTCCACGGGCCCAATCAAGGCCCAAGATGCGAACGTCGCACGTATGGCTTTTATTCTCTCATGTTGTTCATTTAAGACACAACCATTCCAACATATATACACGAGAAAACATTTCTCGGTTAATGAAAACATTTCATTAGAAAGAGCTTAACTCATTTCTTTTCACACTAACACAATTTTATCAAACCCTCAGGCTTTGACAAAAAATTAGTTCCAACAAGAAGCACGGCCTAGTAAGTCAAGACCCGCGGGCCAATGTTGCTAGCAAGGCAAAGGCGGCAGGAAAAAAAGAGCATGCTCAGAGCTCCTGTGTTATGGGTCGTGTTGGTTAGATATATGGACCGATTTTTACAAAATATTGTATTTAATAGCATACAAAACAGATTCGATTCGTAAAAAACAGATAATCAACAACAACAGAAGAGTACTTTTATAGGTTCCTACATAAAAGAGCTACAAATAAAAAGTTCTGTTGTTAGTATCCCACAATAAACATCAAGAGTTAGAAATTTGTTTTTACTCATTTGGTTCTTGCTTGCTTTGTAAACTCTTTTTTATAATTTATGAAAACCTTTTGACAAAAAATATATATATTGGCTTTACGTATTTTGTAATCAGCATCAAAAGCATGCATGAAACACACCCTCACCCTAAAAAAATATTATTATTTTGTTTTTAAAATTAAATAATTGAAGTAAAAAAAAATATTGAACCAATGACATTGTGACACATCATTGGTTGTCTCAAATTTTTTTTTTTGAGTGTCTCATTCTTTTTTTTTATTTTTTTTATTTTGTTTAATGGATGATGTTTCAATGAGACATCCCAATGAAATATTCTTTAAAAAAAAGATCGAAAAACTTGGCTATGGACAATACTAGTTTTGCAAAGACCATATAATATCTTAAATTCTAATTTAATCAGTAGATAGACCACCACTTCTTGATATCTTTTCATTCATGACTTGTAATCTCAGGTTGTTAAGGTCAAGAGTTGATATATATATAGTATTCAACTTGACAAACAGTAATGCAAAAACCTTGGGATTATATTCAGCATTCCGAGCATGCTGAGCTATGGCTTTAAGATCTAGCTTGCAGTCCAAGTTAACCGTTGAGACAATGTTTCTGAAACAAACCAACAAAAAAACATCAAAGAATCAAACACTGAATCATAAAAAGACGGAAAAAAAGACAAAGACACAAAAGAACTCACTGAAGAGTGGGAACATTTTCCGAAGGATGCTCGATAAGGTCCACTGGATTACTCCCTTCCAAGCCTTGATCAGTCATTGGCCTAAAATATGCACACAAAACCAAAACCCCACACATCAACTAAGCAAGACTCGGTCAACATAATAGACGACACTCGAGACGGTCCAAGCTCCACAGGAAAGTATGGATAGTCGTACAATACATTGATCCTATATAATTAATCAGATTGTCTCATCAAAAGGCTTTCGATAATTTATAGTTTCATCTTCGAAACAAGGAAAACTATGAAACTCATAAAGATCCTCCAATCGAAAAAAAAACATATCCTTGGAAGGAAGGAAGGAAAAAAGGTCAGAAAATGTGAAGCTTTTATACAAAATTTTTTAGAAATTTGGAGAGGGAAAGAGATTTGTAAATAGGTGCTTATAAGAGCATCTTCATTTTCTATTCCAAATTCTATTTTGGAGTAAATTTCTCTCCAACCTCACTCCATTTTCCACTCCAAAAATGGAGTTTCTCCATATTCTACTTCATATTTGGAGTAGCTCTATATTATACTCTATTATGGAGTTGTACTTTTTTAATTGCAAATTGATCATTTAAATATTAAATATTTATATTTTATACTTTTTATTAATTTAGTAATGTATTTGTCGTACATATTATCAACTATCAACATATATGCATGTGACACTATACTAATATTTAAATGCATAAAATGTATTTGACTATCATAATTATTTAAACACTAAAAAAATTATTTAAAAAGATTGCAAAGTAAAATAAACTTAAAAATATATAACAAGTGCTGAAATTAAAAATAAGCAACATAAACAAATTTAACACAACAAATACGATAAATTTAATATTCCCCTAAACCGCTTCCTGGTCCACCGAGATCACTAAAAAATTGTCCAAACGAAGTTGATGGAGGAGGAATTTGTTGATCTTGTTGTTGAGCATTCCGCTTTTGTAAAATTTTGGAGGAAGAGAGTTCCACCTCCAAAGGTCCAACATTTTGGAGGACTAGAAGCTCCACCTCCAAAGGTCCAAATAGTAGATGATGATAATATCCTATTCCAAGAGTTTATTGATCGATTTAGAACAATCAAAGATAAAGAAGCTCATTTTTCACTTCGAAATGCACTAATTGATCATTTGTGGGAAATATTTAGTGTCGGTGATGTTTAATGATATTATGTAATTTTATTTATTTAATAAATATTAAATTTTATTAAATTCATAATTTATAAAAGTTTTGCAAAAAAGGGGTTAATTTGTAACTTTTAGCAATAAAATGCATTATTAATAAAATGCAAAAAAAATCTATTTAGAATATTCTTTTTTGAAGTAAAAAATAGAGGTATACATTGGAGCAAAACACAACTCCATTTTTGAGTTGCTCCATTTTGGAATAAAAAATGAAGATATACATTGGAGATGGTCTAAAAAGAGACGTTTCGTGGAGTTTTGTACCTATATATATTGTTATGTCTAAGCTAGGGATTTCAGCTTATTCCCCCGTGAACTATTCCATTTCTGATTATTCATACACGAAGTATCGAGGAATGCAAAAACCATCATGAACTACTTATAATTTTGAATTTCCTACATGAACTTTTAAAAATTGGCCAATTCCACCAAAACCGTAAACGGTGTTTGATTTCCGGTAACGGAATCTGACGTGGATTACACGTGGCTTAATGGTTTGGCCTGGTTTGCGATTAAACCAAAATTTTGGTGGAATAGGCCAATTTTCAAAAGTTCATGTAGGAAATTCAAAATTATAGGTAGTTCATGTAGGAAATTCAAAAAAAAAAAAGTTAATTGCTGAGACCAAATTTGGTCTAAACATCGTTAAAATTAATTTACACGCCAGCCGGGAATCGAACTCGGGTTTGCACCATGGTAGGGTAATATTCTACCACTAGACCAACGGTGCTTCATAGATCATTCAAACACATAGCTCTATATATATATATATATATATATATATATATATATATATATATATATATATATACGAAATATCCCACAATTTGCAAAAAAAAAAAACTTTAATCTTTTACTAATCGATAAAGAAAATAGTTTAATGCTTAATCATAGTGCAAAATATGGATAATTACCGAATCAAAATCACGTGGTATAGATGGGTAAATTCAAAAATAAAAATTAAAAGTAGATGAACAATACCATCTATATTTGGATCTCCTGAAGAAAAAAAAAGTTGGAATTTTACCCAAAAAAAAAAAAATTGGAAACTTCGACGAATGTTTATAATTTTTTTTTTCTTTTTCCTATGTCCTGATTTAGTTTGTTTTTTGGAATCGGTCTGAAACTCGGACAATTAATCCGCCATTTTCTATGCGGTCTCTCTGCTCATATCTTCACTATCAGATCTAGGTCTCATTCCCTTTCGTTTCAAGATAGAAAGAGTTTCAAATACTCATCACGGATCCTAAATTCCTATACCCGAAGAACCGAACCCGAACCAGTACCGAACCGAGAACCGAATGGATACCCAAAATATCCGAAGTGTAATTATATACCCAAATATATTAATTATATTTAGACTTGATATAACCCAAATACACAAAATTACAATTATAAACCCGAATATATTAATTATTTTTTGGGTATTTCGGGTATTTTAGGTATATCTTCGATATTATGGGTATATCGAATACACCTATTTTGTTTTTTTCTGAAATTTTCGGGTATTTTGGATACTTTTGGTTTGAAAGTATATTGGTTTTATTGAAATGAATATTCATGTTTTTGTGTTTTGTCTCGGATTTTGGGTTATTCGGGTTTTTTTTGGTATTGTGCCGAAAAATTTCGGATCTTAAAAAAAATATACGATCTGATCCGAACCCGATCCGAATTTTTAAAATACCGATTGTTACCTAAATCCCTAAACCCAAAATACCCGAAACCCGAAATACCCGACCCGAACCTTATCCGAAGATCCGAACGCACACCCTACCCGAGATTAAGCAAAACAAAAATATTGAGACCCGAGTTCATGTGTTTGACAGTACCTGAATATATATAGTTGTGTGTTTAAATGTACAATGAAGCACTATTGGTCTAGTTGTAGAATATTACCCTGCCATGGTGCAGACCCGAGTTCAATTCCCAGTTAGCACAAAAATTATTTCAACGATTATGAGACCAAAACGACGTCGTTTTGGTCTTATCAATTAATATTTTTTTTTTTGAATTTCCACATGAACTACTTATAATTTTGAATTTCCTACATGAACTTTAGAAAAATGGCCAATTCCACCAAAATTTTGGTTTTATCGTAAACCAGACCAAACCATTAAGCTACGTGTCAACCACGTCAGATTCCGTTAACGAAAATCAAACACCGTTTACGGTTTTGATGGAATTGGCCAATTTTCAAATGTTCATGTAGGACATTCAAAATTATAAATAGTTCATGATAATTTTAGCATTACTCGATATCTCGTGTATGAATAATCAAGAGCCGAATAGTTTATGGGGGAATAGGCTAAAATTCCGCCAAAGCTACCCCTTGACCGTCTTTGTAAGGCGGAGGATATTTCGGGAAATGCCTTGAGAAGGCTACGATAACCGTTCTCGCTTAATTGTTTTTATGAACGTCCACTCTTATTAGGCCACATCAGCATTCAGCATTCAGCATTTAGCATTCAGCATTCAGCATTCAGCATTCAGCATTCAGCATTCAGCATTCAGCATTCAGCATTCAGCATTCAGCATTCAACATTCAGCATTCGTGTCTGTACATCATTTTCTTACTCCAACAGCTAGCTAGCTGAAGAAAAAGGCAAAGCTGAGATTGATACGTGCGTTGCGCAAAATTAATATTATACTGTGTTTTGATTATTTTCTTAAGTTTATCGATTTTTGAATATTTTATTCGAGGGATGGAGGGATATTTTTCTTCAAATATATAAATAAATAAAATTCTATATATTGTAATTTTTTTAACATTTACTTATCTAAGTTTTGTATGATTTCGATTAGTTAAAAAAAAACGGCATTGAGTTTTGTCATCCAAATCCCGTCGTCTTATTCGAACCAAAGATAACTTCCTCTCGCCTACACACGAGAGCTTCTTGAGAATGTCTTTCAAGAACCTGTAGAGAGTCTTTGAGTCCTTGTCCTTCTTCCTTCAGAGGCTGTCCCTGAGGATGACTATATGATTCCTTTATCAGAGGCAGAGCTATTTAAGTTCCATCTCAGGTTTGGACACTCCTTTCTTTCTACATGCCAACCAAGAACAAGGCAAGTTTATCGTTTCTGTGTCTAATGCTTCCATGGTTCACATTTGATGCAGATGTTGGAAGCCATCGAATCACAACAGTGAACTACTAACCCCATATTTTCGCCAATGTGTTTACTTTAGTATTGTACATGAACTTGAATATGATGGATATTATATTATCATCACTTTTTATATTTGATTTATGATCTTGAAAATCCCCCCATCTTTGTTTACCATCTTGGATAATCTAAACAAGACTTTAGATGCTGCAGCAGCATATTGAGTAAAGTTTGTAGTTTGTATTTTTTTAACATATCTTGGAACAAGAAAAAAAGTACAGAAGAATTGTCTCCATTTGTGTATTTACAATGTTCTATTACAATCTTAAACCGGAACACAAAAGTGGGAGTCTGACTACTTCGGGAGTCTGACTACTTCGAGGACAAAATTCTCAGCAAGCCTATCAACCCCGAGGGGCTAAAGACCCTGTTAAAGATAAACAATAACAAATTAGGTTCATGCAAGTAGATATCAAAACATCAACTATTACTGAAAAGGATGAGAAAAATTGAAAGGTGTGTTACATACTATTGCTGGATCTTCCTGAACTCTGTGAGGACCGGGTATATATTCTCAAAGGCTTTGTAGGTCTCCTCTCTCATCTGATAATGAGTGATTCTCAGGATTTTTATCAGATGGTAGAAGAGCTAGAGAGAGACATAGCATATGCATTTCTCGGGAGATTATCTCCAAAACTTAAAAAAAGAGAGTGAGATTTTACCTTTGCTCCAGTGATGACTATCTTCCCAGACACAAAAATTAGTAGCACAATCTTGGGTACTTTCATCCTGTAGATCAGCCCCGGAAATAGCTCAGGCTCGTACTGGCACATCAATTTGAGAGAGAGGTAACACACAATCAGCTCAGCATTTATATCTCCAAATTTTGGGCCCTAACTACTTAGTGTAATTAAGTTCAAAACAAGAAGAATGAAGGTTGCAAATGTTCACATCACTTACACTTGAGAAAGCAGCGTGAGAGTATGCAAGACCTTCAAGTCTTATAGGGAACTTGACATCACAAGAACCTACAATATTCTGAATCTTGAAATCCTGCATGTAACCATGGATATATTTAGTACAAACAAAACTAAGAAAAAATAATGTCAGGTTGGGATAAGAGGTTGGAAGAAAAGCCGAAAAGGTACCTTAAATTTTGCTGGAAATCCAAGCTTCTGGACAATCCTAGCATACTAAACAATAAAACATTTCCTATTAGCATAACATAATGTAGAGCAAATAGCATATTGCCATTATGGCTAAAGTAAAGAAAAAATCCAGATTCTTTGAATATTTATAAGCAACATTAATAAAAGAAGTTAGATAACAAAAAAACTACCTTTCTTGCAGCCATCTTAGAAAAGTACTCACTTTTGGCTCCAGTACAAACCTATTTTGGGGATTGGACGCCAAATTCAGAAGAGAATACGACACAAAATCTAAATGAAATGTCAATCAAGATATATAACTTACCATTTTACCAGAGGCAAAAATTAATGCTGTTGTCTTTGGTTCTCTAATTCGCATGATCACAGCAGCAAAACGCTTAAAACATGAAACACAAAAGATCTTTAACATAGGAAAACTTGGCTATGGCCAATCAGTTTTTCAAAAACCAGATAATATCTTAATTCTAATTCTAATTAATCAGTGCACCACCACTTTTTCATCACTTGTAATCCAATTCAGACCTCAGGTAACAATAAGGTCACGAGTTGAGAGTATTCGTTTCAAGTTGACAAATCAATTACAAACAAATTTTGTTTTATCGATTACTAAAACAAAATATCACAATAATGCAAACCTTGGGATTATATTCAGCATTCCGAGCCTGCAAAGCTATGGCTTTGAGATCTAGTTTGCAGTCCAAGTTCACCGTGGAGACGATGTTTCTGAAACAAAACAACATCCACGATGAAATAATCCACAGGGATCAAACAGTAAATCATAAGAGATTCACTAAAAAACTCACTGAAGAGTAGGAACAATCCCCGAAGGATGCTCGATAAGGTCCACTGGATTACTCCCTTCCAATCCTTGATCAGTCATTCTCCTAAAAATTACACAATATCAAATCCATACATCAACTAAATCAAGATTCAGACAAGATGATATACACTAGAGACGGTCCAAGCTGACCAGAAACCACAAGGGGATATGCTTTAAGAGCACAGTACTGTACATCGATCCTATAATCAGATTGTCTCATCAAAAGGGTTTTGATTATTTGAGAACAGGTATAAAAAGACAATACATTTATTCTATGGTAGATAAAGTTACGTTTCAAAACCAAATCAACAAACATTAACCAAGCAAGACTTCAGACAAGATAATAGACACTGAGACGGTCCAGCTGACGAGAAACCACAAGATCTTATGCTTGACAGAACAATACATGTGATCCTATAATCAGATTGTCTCCTCAAAATGGTATTTGATTATTGAAGAACCGGTATAAAGACGATTTAGTTTCATCTAAGCTATGAAACTCATACGATCCAATCATATGGGAAATGAAAGGTTACAATCATGTCCGACCGATTAAACCCATAGAAGGAAGGAAAAAAGGTCAGACCTTTTTGTTAGCAATTCCGACACGGAATCTAGGGTTTCGTGGTCGGAAACGATTAGGCGAGATTCCCGGACGAGATTTGGCGAGAGAAAACGAAAATTGGAGGCTTTTATACAGAGATCTGAGAATTGGAGAGGGAAAGAGATTTGTAAATCAGTGCTTATATAAGGAGAGTGATTTGGTTCTCTCTCGCTTCTCTCTTATGAAAGAGGCTTTTAGATCTGTGAGAGGCTATCGATTTGCGTTTTGGTATTGGTTAGCTTACGGACATTTATAGGGTATATATAAATGCCTAAGCTACCCTTTACCGTCTTTGTAAGACCGAGGATATTTCGGGAATTTGAAGTGAGAAGTCTAAGACATTGTCCAATTGTGAGGTTCTAAAAATGGGTATCTAAAATTTTTAGAACCTCACATTTTAGAACCCCAATATTTTGTATGTTAATTTTTAGAATCTGTATCTAAAAGTTCTAACTTTAGAATCCTTCTCTCTTCTTTTTAGAACCTCTCCAATATTTATCAATTATATATCATTATAATTTTTTAGAACTCTTCTATTTAGAACCCCCATTGAACATGCTCTTATAACGGTACTCGCTTGATTTTTTTTTATATAACTATCAAAATTCGGGATGATTTTTTTTTATATAACTATCAAAATTTGATCTATTAACTTGATACATGTCATGGTTAGATGAGTTATCAATTTTAAAACATTCAATTACGGTTCAAACTTTATAAATAATATACAAGTGAACTTTACTAAAAGGAAAATCGCATAAAAAACTTTTAAAGTGGCACCTACTAACACTTTAAACATCTAAAGTATTTCACTAGCACTTTAAACCTTCAACCTACAATTTTTAACAGAAAAAACATTCGGAGTGGATCATTAATACGCGCCGTCAAATTTTTTAACAGAATACTAAACTCTGTTAACTGAAAAATTAAAACCGTTAAAAAAATCATTTATTTTATTTAAAAATTAATTTTAATTATTATTACAATTACAAAACTTTTTAAAAAGTAGAACGCGTAAGAAAAAGAGAATTTGTTTTTGTTTTTGATTTTTGAACTATCTTTCTCTTACTCGTTCTACTTTTTAAAAAAAATTATAATTGTAATAATGATTAAAATTAATTTTTAAATAAAATAAATGATTTTTTTAACGGTTTTAATTTTTCAGTTAACAGAGTTTAGTATTCTGTTAAAAAATTTGACGGCGCGTACTAATGATCCACTCCAAATGTTTTTTCTGTTAAAAATTATAGGTTGAAAGTTTAAAATGCTAGTGAAATACTTTAGAGGTTTAAAGTATTAATAAGTACCACTTTAAAGGTTTTTTTAGGCGATTTTCCACTTTACTAAATAAAATCACGGGTATGACTAGACCAACACAACCGGGTTTTCATAAAAATTGAACACTAGAATTCACGGTTAAGACTTAAAAGTAGTGTTTACAACATGGTAACAAAGAATGCTTCTGAGCTCAAGCCATCTTTCCAGTATCATCGCCGTTGTTTCTCCATAAACCATGAGAAAGATCTCGAAAACTGCGACATAAAAATCTCCTTGTCCAGACTCTCCTCATCTTTGTCTCTCCAGAACTTGAGAATAAGAAGATTCTCTTCGTCTGTCGATCTCTGAACCACGATTCTCGATGCATAACCTTTCTTTCTCATCATCAGACAGATCTCTGCTGGGAGATTTGAAGTCAATGTCACTAAGTAGAACCACCCTTTCTCTGAAAGCAAACGATCAACTACAGGCAAGATTTTGTCGATGACAGTCCGGCCATTTTCCCCTCCGGCCCAAGCAGAGGCAATACCTTCCATTCCAACTTCGTATTCCGGTGTTGGAACATATGGCGGATTCACCACCATCACATCGACTGAGCCAGCAAGTCTCTTCTCTAAACAAGAAGCTATATCCGTGCAGATAACATCAGCAGAGACTCCATGTGCTTCTAGAGTTTCATTTGTCACTCTTGCAGCTATCGGGTTTGTGTCGGTTGCTAGATAGTGAACACCGGGAACTTTGTTTTTGAGAAGAAGAATAAGTGATGTTATGACATACCCGCTTCCGCATCCGATCTCCATACAAATCTTAGGGTTATGCTCTATCAGGTTGGTTCTATCAGTGAGTAATGCATCAACTAGAGCAAATGAATCATCACATGGTTCGTATACCTCACGATGCGAACTTACAAGGGTTATTTCAGCAATTCTTGATGGCATCTTGTAAATGACAGGCTACAAGACAGTAGTTAGAAGCTTTTTAACTTTGAGAATGTGTATTCCATATCTCAAAAAATAAACAAGCTTTACACAGTTTCTCTGAAAAAATGGAAGAAGAATCAAACGAAACCATCAAGGAATTGATTTGACGATCCATGATGGTTCCACTCTGGAAAATCTGGATGATTCCTAATGGGTTTTTGATCTCCTAATATGTATCTTCCTAGAGCAGATATGAATTTTCTCCAAAACTAGCTAGGACTGGAATATGAATTCTGAAACTCAGCCGATTCTCTGATAAATTTCCTAATCATCAAATTAACTTAAAACATGAATACAATCTGAGATTAGCCATGGGTTGTTCTTCCTACGCAAATAGACTCGCGAAGTTCTGGTAAGACCTCAAATCTGATACATCTAGAATAAGACGAGATTTACCCACTGAAGAGTAACGATTATCCGGGATACACTTTTTTATTCTAAGAATTAAGGAAGTTCCAATTTTTTCCCCAAGAAAACACCAATACACAGGACGAACACAACTAACAGGAGTTAAGAAATCTCACCTTGGAGGACGAATCTTCTGAAAAAACCCCAATCAAACAAAATGCAGGATGCTACTGAAAGAGAAGAGACAATCTTGAATCAGCTGAAAAAACCCCAAAAGCAAAGTGATAAAAGAATAAAGGAAGGATTTTTATCTGAAAAATTAGATACCTTCACTGCAATAACAAAGCCGACACTGCTACGGAGTTTTTGGATTTTTGTTTCAACACAGTAAACTGAGCCACTGAGAAAGTGAGAAATATTTGTGGGTCACTTTCAATCTCTTGCCGACTTAATTGCTCTGCCTGCAAACTCTCCTCGCAGCAAGCTCATCCGATTAGCCTGGCAAGCCACGATCTGGGCCGAAAGGAACCAGAGACTTCACCGGAATCGGTTCCGATCGATTGACCAGAATCAAACCCAGAAACCGAGTGTTAAGCAAAAGTAACCGAGTGTCGACAACCAAGAGAAAGGAAGAAGACGAGTCTCATTTTGCATCAAAAGAAAATTAAACCCTACCAAAGAACGATGACGTTTAAGAGAAGAAAAAAATAAATGATAACTTTTGTTTTATACAAGACAGGGTCTAATGTTTTATACAGATGGCCCATTAAACCCTTAACAACATCCGTTTGTTCTACATATATTAACATTGTCCTGCAGGATTTCAAGATTCAGAATATTGTAGGTTCTTGTGATGTCAAGTTCCCTATAAGACTTGAAGGTCTTGCATACTCTCACACTGCTTTCTCAAGTGTAAAGTGATCTAAACACTTGCAACCTTTTACTCTCCTCGTATCCAACTTCAATAATAAGCAGACACAAATTAGTTAAGGATAAATTTTTGGAGATAAAAACGCTGTGCTGATGCGCATTACCTCTCTCACATATTGATGTTGTTGACAGTACGAGCCTGAGATATTTCCAGGGCTGGAAAGATTGTTATCACTGGAGCAAAGATAATATATCTCACTCTCTCTTTAGGTTTTGTGATAATCTCCCAAGAAATGCATATGCTATGTCTCTCTCTAGCTCTTCTGCTATCTGATAAAAATACTGAGGTGTGTTAGAGGGGGGATTAGCACCCCCTGGTTTAACTCGGTTCGAACCGAGATCGGTTCAATCAAGACCGGTTTACGATGGTTCGGATCAAAGACAAGTCGGCCCAAAAACGTTGGGCCGAGCTCGGAATCTCGCTGAACGCCCATCTCGGCTACCGATCTAGGCCCATCACGAGCCCAATCCGTTACAACAGATAAAATCGGAATATTTCCTCTTTCCCGCCGATCTCGGGAATGGAAATATTCCTTGCGAACAGACCGCCGAAGAATAAGGAATATATCCTTATTCTCGGAGGGGAATCCGGAATATTTCCATTCCCTAATCGAGCAAGGAAAAGGGAATATTCACATTTAGAGCCGCCTCAAGACAATATAAATAGAGGAGAAGGTTCATTCATCAAAGGGGACACAACTTCCGCAGAGACAGAGAATACAAGAGAGCTCATTACCGATCTCAAGTCTTTTGTCTTTGCCTTCTTACTTAAAACTCTGTTGTAACCGCCGACTTAGATCAATAAACGAGATTCCGATTAAAAGTACTGTTTTACCCCTTTTTTGTGTGATTTACGGATCAACAATTGGCGCCGACTGTGGGGAAAGATAGAACAGTACTTTCGGATATCGTTTGATTGAAGTTCGGCAATGGTTCTTCCAGTCGATACCACCGCAGCCCTCGTCAACGGCTCAGAAACCGACGACGAACAACCGAAACGAGATCGGGAGGACAACGTGGAAACTCAACAACCTCCGCAGGTTCGAAAACGTGTCAACATGATCATGGGTGCATTGGAAACATGCAACTATTCCGTCCGAGCTCTGAAGACATACAGTAAGGAAGCAGTGGCCGCAAAACAGTCACATCAGACTACACCCTGCGGAACGCCGATCACCTTCTCTGAGGCCGACACGGAAGGACTTCATATGCCGCATAACGACCCGTTAGTCGTCGAGACACTCATCGGTGATGTCGTAGTCGGGCGAATTTTGATCGACACTGGAAGCTCGGTTAACGTGATTTTCAAGGATACCCTGAAAAATATGGATTTTCCCGACAACCAAATCAGACCAAACATCGAACCACTCACCGGATTCTCAAGCGAGCAAACCATGACAGCAGGAACGGTCAAAATTCCTATGTATACCGGGGGAATATGTCGAATGGTCAAGTTCTTGGTGCTAGACAAACCCGCGATCTACAACGTAATACTCGGCATGCCGTGGATATTCTCGATGAAAGCAGTCGTGTCAACGTATCATCAATGCGTCAAGTTTCCGACACCTTCCGGAGTTTTCACCCTTAAAGGCGACCAGGTGATGTCCCGAACGTGTTTCATAAACGAATGCAAACTAAGGACCACTCCCCGCACCTGCGTGATCAATAAGAAGAAAATCCCAAACGATCCCGATCTGCCGCGACGCGAAACGATCGTCCAAGTCAATATCGATGATTTCAATCCGGAAAAATGCGTAGGAATCGGAGCCGAGCTCGACAAAGACATCAAAGAGGATTTAATCCGACTCCTCAAAAGAAACGTTTCGACCTTCGCCTGGTCAATCACAGATATGCCCGGAATCAACCCAAAGATAATAAGCCATGAACTCAACATCGACCCCACCTTCAAACCGATCAAACAGAAACGATGCAAGCTCGGTCCCGAGAAAGCCCGAGCTGTAAACGATGAAGTCGAAAGATTACTTAGCGCAGGATCGATTACAGAAGTTCGGTATCCCGACTGGTTGGCAAACCCGGTCGTTGTGAAGAAGAAGAACGGAAAGTGGAGGATATGCGTCGACTTTACCGACCTAAACAAAGCCTGCCCAAAGGATAGTTTCCCACTCCCACATATCGACAGACTCGTCGAAGCCACCGCCGGGAACGAACTCCTCTCATTCATGGACGCCTTTTCAGGCTACAATCAGATACTCATGCACCCGGACGATCGCGAGAAAACCTCATTCATTACCGATCGCGGTATCTATTGCTACAAAGTGATGCCGTTCGGCCTAAAAAACGCCAGTGCTACCTACCAACGCCTCGTTAATCGGATGTTCGCTAGCCAGCTCGGCAAAACGATGGAGGTTTACATCGATGACATGCTCGTCAAATCTTTAGTTGCGAAGGATCACGCCGGACATCTCAACACCTGTTTTGATATCCTGAACGAGTACGGCATGAAGCTAAACCCGACCAAGTGCACATTCGGTGTAACCTCCGGAGAATTCCTCGGGTATATCGTGACTCAAAGGGGAATCGAAGCCAATCCTAAACAGATCTCGGCAATCCTTGACCTACCATCTCCAACAACGAGAAGGGAAGTGCAAAGACTCACGGGACGCATCGCCGCACTCAACCGGTTTATCTCCCGGTCCACCGATAAGTGTCTCCCCTTCTACCAATTGCTGCGCGGAAACAAAAATCTTGAGTGGGATGATAAGTGCGAGGAAGCATTCAAGCAGCTCAAAGATTACTTATCAACACCACCAGTTTTGGCAAAACCCGAAGACGGCGAGACCCTCTATCTCTACATCGCGATCTCAACCTCGGCGATCAGCGGGGTCCTCGTTCGGGAAGACCGGGGCGAACAAAAACTGATCTTCTATATCAGCAAATCACTAGATGGAGCTGAAGGGCGATATCCGACTCTCGAAAAGCTGGCCCTCGCCGTTGTTGTTTCAGCTCGGAAATTACGCCCTTATTTCCAATCACACTCAGTCACCGTGCTAACCGATCAACCACTCCGGACAATCCTACATAGCCCAAGCCAGTCCGGTCGGTTGGCTAAATGGGCTATCGAACTCAGCGAGTACGACATCGATTACAAAAGCCGGACAAGCATCAAGTCACAAGTCCTCGCCGATTTCCTCATTGAACTATCTCCGGAATACGTCAACACTGATGTCATAACCGCCGAACAATGGATCCTTCACGTCGATGGGTCGTCGTCTCACCGAGGCTCTGGAATAGGCATTCGCCTCAAATCTCCAACGGGAGAAATCTTGGAACAATCTTTCCGCCTGACGTTCAACGCGTCTAACAACGAGGCAGAATACGAAGCGCTAATCGCCGGACTACGTTTGGCCAAAGCCATCGGCGTTACACGCATTCACGCCTACTGCGACTCACAGCTCGTCGCAAGTCAGTTCAGCGGGGAGTATGACGCCAAGAATGATCGAATGGACGCATACCTCAAGCTCGTCAAACAACTCGTTTCCGAATTCGATTCGTTCGAACTTACCAAGATTCTGCGGGGAGAAAACGCTCCAGCCGACGCACTCGCTGCCTTGGCTTCGAGCTCTGACCCTCACCTCAAACGAACGATCCCGGTGGAAAGTATATCAGAACCTAGTATCGGAAGCACAGAACAATGCATCGTCACGACTCGTAGACGGGATTACGAGGAAAATCCTGCGACTGAACCTGTCCTACGTCGACAGAGACGGACTCCAACCATCGAGCCCGATCAAGACACCGAGCCCGAACACTCTAGTACCGCCGAAGGCAACAACGACACGCTGCAAGTCGATGAATCGGCCCGATCAGACGATGAAACGGAGGAACAGACGAACGGACTTCATGAGCCAATAGACCTCGAACAGTCCGACGAGCAGACTCCCGCCAATTGGACACGGGAGATAAAAATGTACATCATCGATGGCAAAATTCCGGCCGATAGATGGGCCGCTCGACGACTCAAAATGCGAGCCGCTCGCTACATACTTATCAAGGACGGACTGTTTCGTTGGAGTGCAGCAGGAATCCTCCTCAAATGCATCTCAGGCGATGAAATTCAGGAAGTCATGAAAAAAATACACGAAGGCGATGGCGGCAATCACTCCGGCGGCCGATCTCTAGCCCTGAAGATCAAGAGAGCAAGCTATTATTGGCCAAGTATGCAAGCAGACTGCGAGAGGTTCGTCGCGAAGTGCGACAAATGCCAAAGGCATGGCCCAATGATACATCTTCCTACCGAGCTGCTAACCACTTCGACAGCTCCGTATCCATTCATGCGATGGGGGATGGACATCATCGGTCCTTTCAGACGATCCACTACGCAGAAAAAGTTCATCCTCGTCATGACGGATTACTTTACCAAATGGGTAGAAGCCGAGGCATATCCCGTCATTCTCGCCTCTGACGTTCAGAAATTCGTCTGGAAATTCATTATCTGCCGACACGGAATTCCGTACGAGATTACCACTGATAACGGTCCCCAATTCATATCAACACTATTCAACGACTTCTGCGCTAAGTGGAAAATTCGACTAAGTTTTTCTACACCAAGATACCCGCCGAGCAACGGTCAGGCCGAGGCAACAAATAAAACAATCATAGCCGGCCTCAAGAAACGATTGGATACTCATAAAGGGACATGGTCAGATAAACTCGACGGAGTCTTATGGTCAAACCGAACGACCCCAAGATCGTCAACGGGGCAATCCCCCTTCTACATGGCCTATGGCGTGGAAGACCTATGCCCCGCCGAACTCACCATCCCGACTATCCGTCGGACGATGCTCGTACAAAATCCTGATCTTAACGACGAAATCATGCTCGACAACCTCGACAATCTCGAGGAACAACGCGATCAAGCCTTACTTCGGATTCAGAATTATCAGAACTTGGCAGCACGCTACTACAACAAAAAGGTCCGCGGACGTCACTTCACCGACGGCGACCTTGTCTTAAGAAAAGTCTTCGAAGGCACCGAAGAAAAGAATGCCGGCAAGCTCGGCACAAACTGGGAAGGACCTTATCAGGTCATGAGGGTAGTCAAACCAGGCGTTTACGAGCTCATGAAGCTAGACGGAACCCCCATTCCCCGTTCGTGGAATTCCATGAACCTCAAGCGGTGCTACATCTAGGCCAACCCTCAAGCGCCAAAAAAAAAAAAAAAAAAAAAAAAAAAAAAAAAAAAAGATAACCGAGCTACTACACATACGCTCGATTCTAATATGTAATATGAACTACGAATGGCTTGATCCTTCTTTCGAAGGTACGTAGGCAGCCCTCACAAGGCGCAGCTATAACATTAATAAAATTTTACCAAGGCATTCTACCGAACTCCAATAGTTCGTACCTTCAAAGCCAAACTTTAGTTTGCCGAACTCCAACAGTTCGTATTTTCTAAGTCAAACTTTCAGTTTGCCGAACTCCAACAGTTCGTATTTTCTAAGTCAAACTTTTAGTTTGCCGAACTCCAACAGTTCGTATTTTCTAAGTCAAACTTTCAGTTTGCCGAACTCCAACAGTTCGTATTTTCTAAGTCAAACTTTCAGTTTGCCGAACTCCAACAGTTCGTATTTTCTAAGTCAAACTTTTAGTTTGCCGAACTCCAACAGTTCGCATTTTCAACCACCAACGGTTACATATCAACGTCCTGGCCAGACGATCTGATAAAGCCGAGCTTAGCTCGCACGCATCCTCATTGTGCAATGGATAATACACTTTCCACATTCAAAGCCGAGATCAGTCTCGCACCAAATTCTCAGATTATCCGAGCTAAATAAGCCAAGTCCGTCTCGCACACTCGGATTCAATGTGAGAAACCTAGAGCAAATCTAAGCCGACTTCTCAACAGTCGCAAGACTAGTAAGCCGATTTCTCAACAGTCGCAAAAACAAGTAAGCCGATTTCTCAACAATCGCAAAAGCAGTAAGCCGATCTACGATAGGGATTGCCGACCTCGAACAGGTTCAGTCGAATTTATCCTCTTCACCCGGCTAAGACCGTACAGTTTACGGCACCACTGTGTACGATAAATTCGAGATGTTCGTATTATGTACGACTTCAAATATATCAGAACTCGGCATAAAAATAACTTGAGAAACAACAAAGCATAAACACTCAAAATAAAAAGATCGATAAAAATCAGATTCATTCAAAAGCCCCTCGGGCAAAACCACAAAACGGATACCGGACTTTAAAAACCCTCCGGTCCAAGAGGTCTAGTTATAAGCCCATTCGGGCAAAAGAAAACTAAACATATTACATGAAGTAGGAAAAAGGCCTAAACACCTTGCCTCCGCATCGGTTCAGCTTGGTCCGCCGACATCGAAGCTCGGTTAGTACCGAACTCATCAAGCCCTGGCGGGACTTCATTACCCATCGAGGGTGAAATTCTCGGGTGAACCGGATCAGTAAAGGGCGAGACGACTAGATCCGCGTCTTCCAGCTCACGGAGGTCGATCGCCTCGTACTCTGCCGACTTCTCAGCCTTAAGCTTCTCAATCTTTTCAATACGAGACGGCGGGACGACGATACCGTGCTTCGTCTTCAGACTCTGGCAGAAGCTGAGGATCCCATGGATCTGATTAACGGCCAGGAATGGTTTCCTTGCCTGATCAACCGCCGCCAGATGGTCCTTAACCTTTTGAAGACGAACCTGGCATTTTTCAGTTGCCGCTTTCCTCTTCAAGATTTGATAAGTGCGGCCAGCCCGCAACCTTGAAGTCTCCGTGAATAGCTTCGTCGCAAGGGCATCCTTTTCCAACTCCAGCTCGGCATTGGATCTCTTCAGCACGGCTAGTTCGCGGGTCAGCTCGGCTACTGCACGATCGCCGGCTTCCACTCTATCCTCAGAGACTCGGAGCTCTTTGCGGAGTTCCACGGCTTGGACGCTCGCTTCGAAAGCCTTACGGCGCGAAGCTCCGGGCTCACGATCGTATGACCCGACGATCTCATTCGTCTGGGCAATCATCTGTCAAAAACAGCGAACGTCAGAAAGAAGAATTGAAAGAAAGAAGAGACGAACTTGAAAAAGGCATTTACCTCGGCAGTAGTTTGGGCCAATTTCTTGAACTCATCGGACTTATACAGACGATCGACCGAAGGGAGGAATTCCGGGCCGAAGCTAACCTGCCGATACGTCTCGGCGAAATCCAATGACTCGACCTCCGGTGCTGAAGCCCGAGGCATCTTCGAGACAGGAGAATCGTCCGACAGGACCACCGTCTCCTCTTCGGCTCGTTGGGGTTCAGAGCCCCCATCATCACCTCCAACATTGTGGGGGCCGGTATTCCCTTCGTCGCCTTCAGCAGACATAGTGCCGACCCCAGCTGTGTGATCAGCCTCTTGCCGGGCTCCTTTTTTAGTCTTCCTTCTCCTCTTCTTTTCGGCGGGAGGAGAGGTGTGCCCTTCAGCAGGAACTTGCTCCCCAGCAGGAACATCGTCCCCAACGATGCCTTCATCGACAATTACCGGTTCGACTTCAGGCGGAGGAGGAATTTCAGAATTCATCTCCCGCTCGTCACCGTCAAGTTCGGCAGATAGATCGGGAATGTCATCGAACTTCATCTTCCGACGACGAGACTGTTTTGCTGGAAAAAGAAAGAACACGGATAAAGGAGACTGCCGAACTGAGAAGAAAAACCTACCGAAATTTACCTCTAAGAGCTCTTTTCGCTTTCAAGTCAAGCTTCTCTTGGAAGGCTTCAGGCCACCGAACTCTTCCAGCCGCACTCAGCTGCTTAGCGTGAGCAAAAGTGAATCCTGGCGTGGTGATAAGGAAGCCTGGAGAATGACGAGCTGAAAACAGAAAAGAAAAATATAATTTAGGCAAAATAAGGCACTAAGGTGAAATCAAGAACAAGTATCTACCAATAGGAGTCCTCCACTGAGTTCGGTAACTCCCTCCCGAGCACTCGACGGAAGATTCGTCGATCTTCACGAAGAAATACCGGGCGTTCCAATTATTAACCTTGCTCGGTTTGTTCCCGGTAACAAGATCGGCTTCCGGCTTTGCGTTTGCCGATAAAAACCAAGGCTTCGCCTTCGATAAATTCACCCGGAATAGTCTTTCAAAAATCTTCGCCGTGATAGGGATATCGCACTCCTCCCCCAAAGAAAGAAGACCCATAAGATTAATCACCGTGGCCGGCATCAACTGAGAGATTGCAACGTGCCGCCTCTTACAGTATTTATAAACGAGTTCCGGGATGGGAAACCGAAGCCCGCAACTTCTAAAATGCTCCTCATAAACGCATATATAACCAGCAGGTGCGTCCCACGGGCGGTCGTTAGCTTTCGGGACTTTGAAGAGCAAGTCGTTTGGCGCACCGCACTTCTCCAACGTAACTTGGATGGTCTCTGCAGTCGATCGAGACGATCCGATACTTGCGGGTTTCTCAATAACCCGCCTAGTAGCCGATACGGGATCATTACCCCCTATATCTGGCCGAACAGTCGGAGAGAAAGCTTGATTATCGAGACCAGCTGCATCCTCGTCCTCTGCAAGCCGAGCAGCAAATTCGGCATCTGCCCGAACTTGATCGAAAGATGCACCACCTCCCTATTCAGGAAGATCTTCATCGAGGAGATGCGGAACTTCGATTGTAACCCTTGAGCTGCTCGGTCCGGCCGCAGCGCGCTGAGAGTTGCGCCTAAACATCTCCCGCTCTACGTCACCCAGTCCGTCCGAGCTTGAATCAGAACTGTTGATAAATAACTCAAGATCGGGAGACTCAAGTGGAGAAGCTCGGTCTTTAACAGAAGGAGAAGAAGTCCTTGAAACCATCTCGATCGAAAGAAAGAACTGATGAAGAACAACTTGAATACTAACGAAGAACAGCTTGAAGATCGCCCAGAAAGTTCGAAGATCTTCAAACAGATCGGAAGAATCACGGCGGAGAAATGATCGGAGAACGGAAAGAAAAATAAATTCTAGAGAGAAGGGAGAGCGTTTAGAGAGAGAAAGTACCTTTTCTTTTCGGAAGCAAAGCAGAAATAAAAAAACAGAAAGAGGGTCGAGCGGTATTTATAAGGAAAAACGCAATGATGACGACTCTTCGAGTTCTGTGGCCAAAGGATACGAATCGACACGCGACTCCTCGAATTCCGCGACTAAAGAAGATAAAGCGGCACACTTTTCCCGAGAAAAATCTGCCGAACTCGAAAGCTCCAAAATCTATTCGATCACGGGAGTTCCGATCTTCACTTTCGAAAGAAGTTCGCCGAACTCAAAATTCGCCGAAACCAAGAATCCGCCGCACTCGAAATAGAATCTGATCAGATCGTACCGATCTCAGTTTTAACCGAGCTAAAGAATACTCCCCAAAAATTCACCGAACTCATAAACTCCCTCGCCGAACTGAGGGGGGGACCAATTGTTAGAGGGGGGATTAGCACCCCCTGGTTTAACTCGGTTCGAACCGAGATCGGTTTAATCAAGACCGGTTTACGATGGTTCGGATCAAAGACAAGTCGGCCCAAAAACGTTGGGCCGAGCTCGGAATCTCGCTGAACGCCCATCTCGTCTACCGATCTAGGCCCATCACGAGCCCAATCCGTTACAACAGATAAAATCGGAATATTTCCTCTTTCCCGCCGATCTCGGGAATGGAAATATTCCTTGCGAACAGACCGCCGAAGAATAAGGAATATATCCTTATTCTCGGAGGGGAATCCGGAATATTTCCATTCCCTAATCGAGCAAGGAAAAGAGAATATTCACATTTAGAGCCGCCTCAAGACAATATAAATAGAGGAGAAGGTTCATTCATCAAAGGGGACACAACTTCCGCAGAGACAGAGAATACAAGAGAGCTCATTACCGATCTCAAGTCTTTTGTCTTTGCCTTCTTACTTAAAACTCTGTTGTAACCGCCGACTTAGATCAATAAACGAGATTCCGATTAAAAGTACTGTTTTACCCCTTTTTGTGTGATTTACGGATCAACAAGGTGACTCACAGTCAGATGAGAGAAGAGACTTACAAAGCCTTTGAGAATATATACCCGGTCCTCACAGAGTTCAAGAAGATCCAGCTTTAGTATGTAACACACACCTTTCAAACTTTCTTATTTCTCTAAGTAATGGTTGATGTTTCGATATCTACTTGCATGAACCTAATTGTTATTGTTTATCTTTAACAGGGTCGCAGGTTTGTTGCTTGCAAAACTAGTTGTGCCGTCTTTAGCCCCTTGGAGTTGCCAAGAGTAGCCAGACTCTTACTTTTTTGGTCTAGTTTATGATTCTAATAAAACATTCTAAAAAATACACAAATAGAGATTCCAAAGACAATTCTTCGGTTGCTTTTTTTGTTCCAAGATATGTCTATTTCTCACACTTGTTTAAAGTATAAGCAATTTGCAGCTCTTGTAAACAAAGATGGGGACTTTCAAGATCGTAGATCAAATATAAATAGTTATGATAATATAACATCCATCATACACAGGTTCATGTACGATACCCAAATTCACAAGTCTACTGATCAAACATATTGGCGAAAAGATGAAGTTAGTAGTTCACAGTTGATTTTATTGCATCCAATATCTGCATCAAATGTGAACCATGGAAGCATTAGAAACAGAAAGAAACGATAAGAGTCATGGTATAGAGACCAGAAACGAAACTTGCCTTGTTCTTGGTTGGCATGTAGAAAGGTTCGAACACTAGAGGGAAAGGAGTGTCCAGACCACATACTCTGCTTACAGGTGCTTCTAACTGCAAAACTAAACGACAGTTAAAGAAAACGTTGCAGAGTTTACTACAAACAAAAAAAAAAGTAATGTTGTAGACTTGTTTTTACCCTCAAGAAGCAACGCTCAACAATAGTTGCAGAGATCTCGGCCCCAAACCCTCCTGTAACAGGAGCTTCATGGCTAATCTGTAACAGAAGCAAAGGGGACACATTTATTCTCTGTGAATTAGGACAGTGCTGCTCGTTCGGTGAAGCTTAACTTACTAGAAGTCTGCCGGTCTTTCTCACTGAGGTCTCAACAATTTCTTTATCCCAAGGGATCAGAGTCTTGAGATCTATCAATTCACATGATATACCTTCCTGCAAAAAGTTTTGTGTTTCAATCATCTGATTCACCTAAGACTTACTATGTTAAGCGGAAATAATAAAACTAACGTTTTCAGCATCGAGACAGGCTTGTTCCATTATAGTGAGTTGTGCTCCCCATCCAACAAGGGTTATGTCACTACCTTCTCTTATAACCTGACCAACACTTCTATTTTGTTAGTCTTCAAATGTGGGAGTCGTCATCTCCTAAGAAGTGACATTAGAGATGGAACACACATATATACCTCTGCCTCTGATAGAGGTATCATATAGTCATCCTCAGGGACATCCTATACCGCTTGACGATACAGCCACTGAAGAAGAAGGACAAAGACTCAAAGACTCTCAACAGGTTCTTGACGACAGTCTCAAGAAGCTCTATCTTGTGTGTAGGCGAAAGAGGAACTTACCTTTGGTTCGAAAAAGACAACGGGATTTGTAACGGATAGATGACAACAATAGTCCCTTAGCTTCCCGTGGACTTCGAGGGATCACAACCTTAATTCCCAAACCAGTCGATTGTTATATCAAATGCTCGAGAACGGCCTCAACGAAGCTATGAGTGAAAGAAGAGGACGAGGATGTTACTTTGATACCAGGGACATGGCAGAAGAAAGCTTCAGGAGACTGCGAGTGGTAATGTCCACCGTGACCAACTGCTCCATACGGTGCCCTAATTGTAAGTCCTACAAGTTCCAGATAATCCCTAACGAGTAAAGAAAAAGATTAATTGGTGTTTCAAACCAAAAAGACACTAGAACTGGTTGCCACTTCGGTATCTAAACTTCGCAGCCTCATTAACAATCTACGAAATCACAAAACTCCATAAAGAGAAACCCTTGTGGTAAAAAATCATTAACTTGGTTACATTTACTTGATCAAAAGCCGGGAAAATATAATCCGCAAATTGGATTTCCGCAATAACTCTGTTTCCCTGTAAAAGAACCAGTTCGCCAGAAGAAGATGTTATTATGGTAATGAGACCTTGAGAGATAAACAGAACAGCAAAAGAAGAGGAAGAAGAAGAAGTGACCATTGCTGCTAAACCAATGCCAAAGCCAACAATGCCTTGCTCGCAAAGAGGTGTGTTGAAGACTCGTGATTTCCCAAACCGCTCAGCTAAACCGGTTGTGCAACGGAACACACCACCAAATCCAACATCTTCCCCAAACACATAAGACCTTCACTCCAGTTTCATATAAAAATGAATCCAAAAGTATCGAAAAAATTTGGATTAAATTGATAAAATGCGAGAAAATCTCACCGAGGATCGGTTTCTAAGGCGATGTGAAGTGCTTGATTGATAGCAGAATATCGATTCATCGATTTCCCGTTTTCTGAAACGTTTTCAATCGTCGATAGCATCCTAAATCCATGACCAGAGACCGGAAAAGAAGATCGCCGGCAAAATCTGCCTAAAAGAGCCGCCATATACGCAAAAGTTGGACACTTTCGACGAAATCCACCAACTAATCAATCTGACAAGTACACGTTAACTTAAAGTTCGACTCTTTTTCTGGCAAAAATCACCCACTACCGAAGAAAATTGATGCTTTGGCTGAAACAAAACAAGAACTATATAGTTTATCACGGAGTTCCCGAGATAAGGCGTTGGAGAAGCTATCTAGCCACGTCAGACCAGACAAGTATTTGATCAGCTTTTTTAATTAATTAGTTTACCTCATCAGCAGCAATAATAGATTTGGCATGCAGCTTAACAGATTTGTGACAATATAATTTGTTACTCTCACATTTAATTAAAGTTCTCGTCTTGTTTGTCATCAATGATGAACAGTTACTGTCGATAAATCAAGCAAAACAGGTGAACATGTTTTCTGCCCAAGGAGGAATCAACAATATTATTAATCGTTTTAATACGAAATGACTGGGGTAACTTTGGAGAGTGACGAAAGCAAGAAAAAAGAAAAGAGGCTAAGACCATCAAATCTCAGATTATAAAGAACTGAAAACAGAGCCAAGTCTGAAACCAAATAAGAAAGAGAAACAGCAAAAAACGAAAGAACAAATGTCTGCCTAAAATCCAACAGAATTGAAAAACAAATCCCACCCTGCTTTTATCACCTTTAATCTAATTCTTCCCACGATTTAGTAGGTCCTATACGCATTTTTACAGGGTAGGAGGATCAACCAGATAATGAAAAAGAAAACAAAAAAAAGCAACATAAAATTGTAAAGACACTGCGATTAAAAAAGAGAACAAGAAACGATCGAAACAAAATAATTGGGATTTTAACTTCTACGGGCAGAGAAACGGAACGGTCTCAGGTACTAAAGCTCATTCCATGCTTCAAGCTCACGGCACTTGTTCTCAAGAGAAACTCTAAACGGGATTGTTCATATCTTCTTCTCTCTAGTTGCGTTTTATGCTCAAGCCGTGAGCAAACGTCGTCTAATCTAGCAACCATTTGCCACCACACCATCTGGTTTAGCAACAGACCCTTTATCAGCAACCTTGACATCAGCGGTAGTTTGAGCAGCTGGAGGAGATTCCCTGTTAGCCGAATCAGCAGTTGCAGATTCCTTTTTTTCGTCTGTTGTAGTCTTCTCCTCACTTACCTGTTGATTTAGATCATTTATATGTTAAGAGGAAACACTTTATATACTGACTACACAACAAAGACTTGTAGAATTGTTTTCTTGTTCTTGCCTGTTTCTGTGTCTGCTGCTGCTTGGCTTTCTTCTCCAAGATAGTCTTTTGCCGAACCTCGTAGAAGGAAAAGTCATCCAAAATGCAAGTCTTGCTAGTATGCTCCTTGAAAATCTTCACAATCTTCAAACCTTGCTCCAACTTGACCTATAACATAATCCCACAAAAGAAACTTCAACACAAGAAAACAAAATCGAGAACATGCCTTAAAGAGATGTAAAAGCTTTACAACAGGTCTGTCACCTCTTGTGTGTCTCTACTATTGGTAACAGGTTTGTTCTCATTGTTCTCAAGGGTAATATGTTTCAGTAAACTGTTTGGAACATCCTTCACAATATGCCACTTGAGAGGGAAAGAGCCAGTCCACTTATCTTGCTGCCAGTACTCCACATTTGTGTTGAAATCAACTGGTCCTGTCATTTCAGCAAGCCCAACGAATTGTCCACTTGCGTTGACCTGGAAGACAAAAATTGGAGGATATAGCTCAATAACATCAAACAAAGTATAAAGAGCACTGCATTGATTTCAGGATTATATACACACCGAGAAAAATAGAAAGATAGGACAGCCGGCAGGTTTCTGCTGAGCTTCCTGGTATGCTGCAGCAAGCTTCTTGTTTCCATTTGGTGTGCTAGCCCAAACATTGTATTTGATGCTCTTGTGCACATCATCTTCGCTGTATGACTTGATGATAAAGAACATAGCATTCACATAATCCACTGGGAAATCTTCTTTGTTGTATTGTTCTCTGTGAGGAACAATGCATGTGTTATCCGCCTCCACAGCCTCGGTTACATTTGACTCACCAGTTTGCTCCTTAACCTCTAAGCTATCTTCTGAATTTCCTTTCTGGTTCTTCGTGCCCTTTGCTCTAGGTCCCCTGTTAAGTTCATTCAAACCATCTACGTTGTTCTCATTTCCATAGAAGTAATTGTTACCCCTTCCCCAGCTTCTGTATTTGTTGTCTGTTGTGCTCACCCATCCTCTTCCATTTGTTCTTGAATCATACCCAGAAGAACCATAACCCATACCAGATCTCCCCGTGCTACCATACTGCTGACCATATAACTTGTTTTGATACAACTTGTTGTAGAAACCCTGAGCTGTACCGTAGCCTGCCATTGATGCATGCTGGTGCATACCCTGCATAGAGAAAACATTGATTGAGGGCCAACTTATACGCAAACAAAACAGACATTAGCGTTTGTTAATACAAAGAACTATAGAAAGATATCAAACCGTGTAATGAGAATTTGAGCGGTAGTTTTGATTCCTCGATGAAGGGACACTGGTTGACTTGGAATAGGAGGATGTAACTCCACTACCAGTAACAGGTCTCTGCACATCTGAATACTTAGAACCATCGTAACACGGCATAGGAGCATAAAACCCATCATAGCTAAATCTAGGATCCTGATAACCAGTAGCAAAACCTCCTCCCAGAGCACCATTTCCATACAAATTACTTGAGGTGTTCAGTGTCTGGTTATTTGCTTTCACTGGAGCTGATCCATTGCTTCCTTTTGCCATACCAGCAGTAGTAGCAACATTATTGCTTTCCGCAGGTAGGGTCTTAACACCACCAGCTTTGTTAGAAGAGAGATCCCCCTGGGTAGGGGTAGCAACAGATGAAGCAAAAGGCCCACTGGGGAAAAAGGTAGGATACTGGTACTGCTGAGCACCATACAACTGCCCATCTCCGCCAACCTGTGGAGCAGGGCTTGTTGCTGGCGAGTAAGGATATGCTGCATACCCGTAACCCTGAGGACACACAAGAGATCCATTCTCTCCATATATTCCCTGGTAAAAATATTGGAACTGTCAAGCAGAGCAGATGTGAAGAGAATGAAAGGCACATTGGACCTACTAATCACACACTTACAGAATTCATGTCAACACCCTCCGGATTTGGGTAACCAGTGTATTCGCTCCACTCATGACCACTCCCATATCCTGAAAGTTAATAAAACGAGAAACTTGTTAAGCATTGGTGACAAGCTTGTGAAGTGATGTTTGTAGATAGTCGAGGGTTTGAGGATGAAGTTACCTCCATAATAGTAAGGCTGGTAGGCATTAGGAACATAGCAAACTGAAGGGTCCACGGCATCACTGGGAAGCAATGGTGTCAAAGATCGTTCAAAGGAAGGAGCTTGACCATGCATATCCACACCTCCATACTGGTAAACAGCAGTCTGCACAAACAATTACAAAAAGAACACTGATTGTTAAAAAAAAAAAACTGGAAGTGTAAAGGTCGCAAACACAGACCAAAAATAATCCTGCTTCACACCTTCTTGTTTGGCTCAGGAATCTCCGAAGCTTTTGCTTGTGAATCCAAAGATAGCTTCTGCAACATATCAGCAGCTTCTACAAACGAGGTGAGTCAAGGAAACAAAGACCTGTGCGTGTGTGCGAACTTAGAATTACAGCATAAACCAACCATTAGAATAGTGAAAAGCAAACATCTTTAACCCTGAAAACTTTTGAAATCAATCATTTGTTTACTTGGCCCGCCACAGGAGATAATCGATTTCGCATCAATTACTCCCACGAGAGGCAAAGAAAACCTAACCAGCGAGAGTGATATTGAGAAAACCCAAACTAAATCTACGATATATAAGACAAATCTGAGAGCCCAATAAAAATCGAGAACGAAAGTCGATCCAAGATCCAATAACGCAGACAACAGAAATCGAGCGAGAAACGAAGAGATCGAGAAAAAGAGAAGACAGATCGAGAAACGTAAACAAAGGATACGATCAGCAGGTGGAGCAACGGTAGCCATGAGAGCAGATTCGACAACAAAGATTGATAGATCCTTCTCGGATAGATAGGGGGTGCGACCAAAAGAGAGAGAGATGAAGGAGAGAAGAAGAGAGAAAAAGGAAGAAGAAGAAGAAGAAGAGAGAAAACCTAAACAGAATCAGAAAAACCCAGATCGAATCTAGGGTTTAAGAGATACAAAAAAAAAAGAAGGAGAAGGGGTAAATTTGGCCGCAGCCGCCAAGAGAAGGGTTTTTCTTCGGGGAAGAGGAAAAAAGGGTTTTGTCTGTGTACCTTGCGAGTGATTCAAATAGATCCACGAAACGACCCCTTTTCTTTTCTCTCTATTATCTTTTTTATTCCCAATTTACATTTATTCCTTCCACCTTAAGATATTTCCTCTTTTGTTTGTAAAGAAAGACTCGACGGTCTTTTCGGTAATTACCATAAAACTTCCACTCTGGTAATCTTGTAATTATATATACAAATTTAATATATTTACCCCCCCCCAAAATTCTAAAATTCTAAAATACATTGACTGAGTAAAATTTAAAAGTAGACAAGGCATATTTACAATTCTAGGGGTGTTTCCATTATTTTAACCCCCCCTTTTTTATTATCCAAGATCTACTTAGATCCACTCCGAAAATCTGGATATCCGAATGAATTGTATTCGGATCCAGATAATTAAATTATAAGATCTGGATCCGGATCCGGATCCGGATCCTTTAAATATATTAAAATTTTATATTATATATATATAATTAAAATAAAATTAAAATATTTTTTTATAATAACAGTTTTTTACAAAATATTAAATAAAAATTTAATTTTATCATTATTTTAATATTTTATTTATACTTATTACAGATCCGATTCCGGATATACGTGAATATGTAGACGGATATCTGAAGTCTGGATATCCAGAAACTCCGGATACGGATCCGGATATCCCAAAATTTCCCAATTTTTCCTGGATATCTGATCCGTCCCACCCCTAGGCTCCATAACTTTTCCCCTATGTGAAACCATTGTTTTTTTTTGTAATGTAAACTAGGATTTAACCCGCGCTAATTAGAGTGCGGAGTGATTTTTTTTAAAGAAATTGTTTTGAAATTTACGAAAATTACTTTTATCTGAATTTTACAATATAGCTAACTAATGATTATAAATAAAGTTGTTGATTTGTAATAATTTATCTATTTAACACGTTTGCTATGAATTAAAATATTATTCGGACTAATCCGTAAAAACTTATAATCTTGAAAACATAACTCTAATATGCACCGTTAAATGACTAGTTTTGTGGTTAGTTTACAAACTTTTTTTAAAAAATAGTTTTTTGTGTCTAACATTTTTATAAAATTAGTAAAATATTTTTCAATTTTTGTTTTGATAAATATTCAAATAAAATATAATAAATTATAGTAAAAATATAGTAAAAAAATTTTTATATATATTTTTGAATAATAAATAACATTTTTAATGCAAAAATATAATTTTTATATTTTAATCAATAAATTTTTTAAAAAATTATATATGTTTCTATTTTAATTAGTTTTTGTTATTTGTAATGGTATTTCATATAATAACTTATAAAATAAAGTTTATTTTAAAAAATGTCTTTTTAAATAATATTATAGAGATATTTTTTAAAAGGAAGTTACCGAGAAGAATGGGCCAATTCTGAGGACTTTCAAGGCAATAGAAAATGGGCCTATTACTATCAAGTAATCGTCAACAGTCCAAATCAGCAGACAAAGCCGAACCGGAACATGACCCGGAGATAGACCCAGGATCCGACGTTCTAGAGTGTTCTTCTAATGACAAAACATCCGACGGTCAGGATTGGCTCGAAGTTTCAAGAGCTAAAGGGATCGCTGCACTTGCGCCTTCCTTTATATCATCAAGAAGAAGAAGAAGTAACTGTGCCATTCTTCATTTCTTTAAAGAGAAACCTATCTTCCTTTTTCCTTATCCCGAATAAACTCTCCGGCGGAAATCTCCCACCGTCGTTCCAGTGTTCGGTGAGTGTCCTCTGTTGAGCTCAGTGATTGCGTTCACGTAATGTAATTGTGTGTGTCAATCGAATGTTTGGTTCGATGGCAAGTATCAAGTATTTGGTACATGAAATGAAACTAGTAGTTGAGAGGTTATTTGTTGAACTCTGTGTATTTCCAACTGTTTTCTTTGGTGTTACCTGTTAGTGAGCTCTGGATTTTGAAATTGCGTCGCCTTTTACATCTGTGTTTTATGTTTTTGTTGCACAATTTGATTACCGGGTCTTGTCGAGTGTGTTCTTACCAATGTTTATCTGATTGTTGGAATTTCAGTGTGAGAAGTGACTATGGCATCGACTTTCACTGCAACGTCGTCCCTTGGTTCCTTGGTTGCTCCCAATGCTCATAAGTTGTCTTCTGCGACTTCTATCTCTTCAAGCTCCTTTGGAAGGAGACAGAATGTGTGCCCGAGAAGATCCCGTCCTGCGATAGTATGTGCAGCCAAAGAGTTGCATTTCAACAAGGATGGGAGTACCATAAAGAAACTTCAAGTGAGATTGTGTATTAATGAATTTCTTTCTCTGCGGCAATGATTTGGATTCGTTTCTTGTCTGGGTTTCTGATTACTCTGTTGTTATTAGACCGGTGTTAACAAGCTCGCCGACCTTGTTGGTGTCACGCTTGGACCGAAAGGGAGAAATGTTGTTCTTGAGAGCAAGTATGGATCACCAAGAATTGTTAATGATGGTGTGACCGTTGCTAGGGAGGTATGAATTTATTGTCTGTTTGAAAAATATGTTTCATTTCGTTTAAGTGACTTCTGTAAGCTTTTCTTCTGGTAGGTCGAGTTGGAGGACCCGGTTGAGAACATTGGTGCAAAGCTTGTAAGGCAAGCAGCTGCAAAGACCAATGACTTGGCTGGTGACGGTACAACAACTTCTGTTGTTCTTGCACAAGGTTTTATTGCTGAGGGTGTCAAGGTTGGTATACTCTTCTTTCAGATTTCTCTGATGTAACCTCAAAAGAACAGTATAATAATCTTAAGTTTGTATTTTTCAGGTGGTGGCTGCGGGTGCAAATCCTGTATTGATCACTAGAGGCATTGAGAAGACAGCAAAGGCTTTGGTTCACGAGCTGAAGCTAATGTCTAAGGAGGTAACTTTCTTTTCTTCTTTTTTGTCGCAAAAATTCCAAAATAAAAAAATCTGTCTAAAGTCTATAGCAAGAGGATATCTAAAGGTTATGTTATTGGAAATATAGGTTGAAGACAGTGAACTTGCAGATGTGGCGGCTGTTAGTGCTGGTAACAACCCTGAAGTTGGAAGTATGATTGCTGAAGCAATGAGAAAAGTGGGCAGGAAGGGTGTGGTGACCCTTGAGGAGGGAAAGAGCGCTGAAAACAACCTTTACGTTGTGGAAGGAATGCAATTTGACCGTGGTTATATCTCCCCATACTTTGTGACAGACAGTGAGAAAATGTCTGTGGAGTACGATAATTGCAAGGTAAATGTTTTTGGTTCTGAGCTACTGGAATGATAATTTGATGACAGATAGCCTAACAAAGCTTTCTATTGTGCAGTTGCTTCTTGTTGACAAGAAGGTTACCAATGCAAGGGATCTTGTTGGTGTTCTAGAGGATGCGATTAGAGGCGGATACCCAATCCTAATAATTGCAGAAGATATTGAACAAGAAGCTTTAGCTACTCTTGTTGTTAACAAGCTTAGAGCCACATTGAAGATCGCAGCTCTCAAAGCTCCTGGATTTGGAGAGCGCAAGAGCCAATACCTTGACGATATTGCCATTCTTACTGGAGGTAACTGATGTTTTTTTATTACAGAGCCTATCTGTGGGTAACAATCAATATGCCCCCCTGTTTAGGAATCATTTCACTGTTTTAATCTTGTCGTGTTTCGTCTGTTTGTGCGCGCAGCAACTGTGATAAGAGAGGAAGTTGGTCTTTCTCTTGACAAAGCTGGGAAAGAGGTTTTGGGTAACGCCTCTAAGGTTGTCCTCACCAAGGAGATGACGACCATTGTGGGTGATGGGACCACACAGGAAGCAGTGAACAAGCGTGTTGTACAGATTAAGAATCTTATTGAGGTACATGTGTGAGACAAACTGCAGAAGAAGTTTACTTTTTCTATATAGGTTCATTGTGCTAACAAGGCAATGGTTGTGCAGCAAGCGGAGCAAGACTACGAGAAGGAAAAATTGAATGAGAGAATTGCGAAGCTTTCTGGTGGAGTTGCTGTAATTCAGGTAAATTGTATCCACATGGGCTCTTTTTAATTTGTACAACATAAGAATGTGTTTAGTGATCCTAACTAGAGCTCTTACATCTTGTTTTAAAGGTTGGAGCACAAACTGAGACAGAGCTTAAAGAAAAGAAGCTAAGAGTTGAAGATGCTCTTAACGCTACAAAGGTGATTTTCTTAATCCAGCTGGTTGGGTTACATAGGAGTTTGTTGTTCTGACTACTCATGGATAATCTTAATCATAAAATCTCATTGAGTTTCAGGCTGCGGTTGCGGAAGGTATTGTTGTTGGTGGTGGTTGCACTCTGCTTCGTCTTGCGTCCAAGGTTGATGCCATCAAGGATACCCTTGAAAACGACGAAGAGAAGGTAATCATTGTAACCAAGACCTGTGGAGTTTTGTGCACTTTGCTTTTCTCTGACTTCATTTCTAACTATTCCCTGATTATAGGTCGGAGCAGAAATCGTTAAACGAGCACTGAGTTACCCTCTGAAATTGATAGCAAAGAATGCCGGTGTCAACGGAAGCGTTGTGAGCGAGAAGGTAATAACATAACAGAAAAAACCTCCAGTCATATACAGCTCTTGATCTAAGCAAGTTGCTTGAAAAAACCTCCATTCATTACAGGTGTTAGCTAACGATAATGTGAAATTCGGATACAATGCTGCAACCGGAAAGTATGAAGATCTGATGGCTGCAGGAATCATCGACCCAACAAAGGTCAGTTTTTGGCTAACACAATTCTGTCTGTTGGCTGAACCATTTGATGATAAAGATCTTCATGAACATGAGTGGATATCTGCATTTTTCTCAGGTTGTGAGATGTTGCTTGGAACATGCGGCATCGGTTGCAAAGACGTTCTTGATGTCTGACTGTGTGGTTGTTGAGATCAAGGAGCCAGAGCCAGTTCCGGCTGGCAACCCAATGGACAACTCGGGTTAGTTCAGATATTTTGATTCATGGAATCTTGGACAATAACATCAAGACTCATGTTTCTTCATCACTGAATCTCTTCGACTTTGTCTTGTTTCAGGATATGGATACTGAGATAGACCAGCCGGGTTTGCTCTTAAAGAGGAGAGATAGACCATTCCGAAACGAGGGTAGCTCACCGGGATACGGATTGCTTTAGCTTGCAAAAAAAACAAATTATGTGCAAGTGTAATGATTTTTGAACCAGAGAATAATGTGTTCATTAGATGTCAAATTTGGAATCATTTTGAATAAATTGTCAGTGTAATTAAAAATAAAAGCTTGGATCTTTCTCCCAGTATTGTGGCCAAGAGAAAGGCACAGGCTTTGGAAGGAGATGGTCAAGGGTTTTGCCGGAAAATGCAGATCAATAGTTATACTCTTTTGAAAGGTGTCTCTCGAAGTGGAAAGGATTGCTATATATGATAGTAGTAAGACCACAAAAGTAAACATTAGATGGTCAAGACAACTATACGCTAAACAGCTGAGGGAACTTGGACAGATTTTTTGTTTGGTGCAAAGCTTACGGATATGAGAAACTGCAGAACTCAAAAATATAATGATTTTAACATTTAAAGTTTCTTGAATCTGAGTGAGAAAGAAATTCACTAACTGGTCAAAGAAACAAGTGTAATAGAAAGCAATTCTCTTGACAATCCTAAATAGGTAATAGAATGCTGCCATGTTATATCTAGAATCATCATATATCCTCAAGCGAGCAAATGTAGATTGGTTGATGAACACAATCGCAGATTCTACTGTATGTACCTCAATGAATATGGACTCTACAGCCAAAGCCACAAGACGAGAAGAGCTGAATCTCGAGCAAGCTTCTTCACCTTTCACCATAGCCTTATCTCCGGGTAAAACTAAGATGAACTGATCACATAATAACACAAACGCAGCTTTTATCGCCATCGTATCTGATATCTTCTTCTTCACTGCAGATAAAACGAGGAATCAGACAAATGCCAATCAACAAATTCTCAAGAACTACAGAAAAAGTTTGCAACTTTAAAGCTTGATAAGAGATTCAATCTTCATAAACCAAAGAGGCTACAACAATAGAAGACTAACCTAGACTCGAATTCACGGATCTCAGCAAGTTCTTTCCCCATCAAATCCACCCACTGTACCTTCTTCTTCTCCCTTCTCTCACCATCTCCTAAATCCGAAACCGCCTTCTTGAGACTGCTTTTCAGGCTTTCCCCATGACTTTGGCCTTCCCCTTCTTCTTTTTCCTCCTCTACGGCACAATCTTCTTCCTTTCCCTCTACAGGACAATCTTCTTCTTTAACCTCATTCAACAAACCATCCACATGATCAACATCTTCTTCTACATTTGCATCAACATAATGATCATGATCATGATCATCATCATCATCAACAACAGTAGTAGTGGAAGAAGACACTTGAGGCGTGCTCTCCAATTTCAGCGAACCTGCTGCGTAGATGTGAGGAGAAGGCTTACAGAAACAGATGAAAGAAGGGCACTGGATCTTACACAGCAAAACCCTCATCAAAACATATGTTGGGTCTTTGAAACACCCAATCATCAATCAATTCGACACACCTCTTTTGTCTTCAATAAAGTCGCAAACTTTTTGTGCCCATTGATGTGCCCAGATCGGAAAAGAAACACCCAAAATCTTCAAGCGACAAAAGAGCAGAAAACAGTAATGATTTCTGGATTTCTGAAGAAAAAACAAAAAAACAGCAGCAAGGGTTTTCGAGGAAGAGTTAATAACCACAATATATATATCTCCTCTTCGATAGAATCCAAAGACCATAAATTAAGCGTTGATCAGATGAGGAAACAGACAAAAGTACAGGGACCACGCAAATGCTAATACTAATTGGAAAAGAACAGATTCCAATTGATAACAATCAGCCATGGGAAAGCAAAAGGAGTTGAAAAACAAAAAAAAGGCACATACTTTTATGATTTGTTGAGAGACAAAGATGGCGTAGTCTTAAGAATTTAAAACCCTTGTTCTCACATCAGAAGAAGATAAAGTTAGTCTTCGAATTTGCTTTTTCAGTGCCTCTAAAGGTGAAGTCTTTTTGATGTTCCAAAAAAAAAAAAAAGTTTTTTTAATAAGATAACTGTTTCTTCGGTTAATCTCTGTATTGGATTCTCTTTGTAGTAGTTCAGATATTTTATAATACCTAATTTTAAAAAGTTGTAACTAATTTTTTTTGTTTAAGTGAATATAACTAATTTAATATAAATAACTAATTGCATATATATAGTTGTCATCTTTATATATATTTTATAGTTAATTATATATTAAATTCCTATAAAAGTATCTATTTATTCATGTATTTTTTTCTAGTTTTTGAATTTTGATGATAACTCAAAAGTTTCTGATTAATAAAATGAATAAAAAAAACAATATTCCGATAAACGGGTGATATTCGGGTGACGATACTAATACAAATCATTAGACTATAAATTTTGGTCGCATATCATCTAATTATGCAATTAAATTTTAATATTTAGTTGGATTTGGATGACTCATGGGATAGCTAAATGATTCATGTTAATGAATAAATGACACTAAATTTCCACCTGAAGGAAAGTACATATCAAAAAATAGTTTCTATATATTTTGTATAGTTGACAAATCCAGATATGATCTAATTTATTTAGGTATGATGTATCCTCCATTAGGTCTACCAAATTTTGTGGAAATCGTATATGCATATACATACGCGTAGAGACCAATGCCATATAATGCGTGTGGCAATGCCAATGGAGTAGAGAATAATGATGCGACATAGGATGCTTCTGAGTTCCAATCAAACTCAAAAGCCATACGACTTGTCTCTCACACATGTGTGAGATTTGCTTATTATTGTGTACGCATCAATCATTTATAATTGGTCGGATACATCCCACAAGTAACCTCATCCAGATATAAAGCTTAAACCCAAAAGCATTATTATCCCCTTAAAAACAAATATAAACCATAAATCCTTATTTTGTACTTATAATCCATGTTTAGACTTTCTAAAGTCTAACTAAACATTGGCGTAAGCTTGTCCTTTTCAAAAAATTAAAATTAAAATTTGGTTAGACAAAAGCAATTAATGGAAAACTAATGATTAAAGTTTTTTTGTTTTTAGCTTTGTCCCTAACCTAAACAACAGGAGATCATGTTTTGTCGACACAGAATCAATTAGAAAATCAGATAAAGTAAGAGAGAAGAGAGCGTTAAGCTTCTTTTTCTACAAGAAAGCTGAATCAGTGGCTAATACATATATCTACAAGTCAATGACACCTAAGTTAATAACACCTATAAGTTAGTTTTAAGGTATGAGAATGGAGAGTGGAGAGCAAAAGTCAGAATCTTCCAAACGATATGTGTTCTCTTATCTTTCTTTTTTTTGGTATTTGGGCCAAGGACCAGAGACCAAAGCAGGTAGAGTAGTCTCCTCTCAGCTGCGGTAGGACTTGAACTCAAAAACTGATATGTTTGATCAAGCAATGCCATAAAAACTCGTTCTTGTAGATCTACAACAATCTTCGGACATCATTTGAATCGAAGTGGAGCCAATGAGAGCATAATTTCATTGTTCTGTTTTTCTTAACCGAACTCCGCAAGCTGAGAGAATTAGAGCATAATCTCTTCAATACACCACATTGATCATAACCAAAGCAAGTAAAAGAAATGTCTGCTAAAGAAGAAGGACCGAAATGTCATATGTCTCATCCAGCTTAACCTCACACATTCTCCCGCCGAGCCGACAACAACCCTCGGTCCGGTTGCTTTTTGTGCGGGACTCCCATTGGGCAGATTGTTTTTATTACCACTGCCACTATATGCGATGTGAAGTTCCACGATGGTTGAACATATTCCGAAGAAGAGAGCACACCCTTTCCGCCCTTCAACATCCTCTCACTCTCACCGATCGAAACTATGAAACCAAGAACATATCTGACACAACTTATCATGGCAAGTCTGAATCACTCGATATCAATTCGATGTCATATTTGATAAGGTGCACTTGGTGTAGTGGAAAGCTTGATGCAATTTTCTATCGTTGCTCTATTTGCAGCTTATGCTTGGACGTCTCTTGCGCGAAAAATGTTACGTTTCTTACTATTGCAAAGCCGAAAAGCCATCATCATTTACTCATCTTTTTCCCCCCGACCGCTCTTAGTTCCTTGTGATGATACATGTGGGTTGGTCAATAAGTCGAAACCAAGCTATGTTTGTTCCCAATGTAGTTACATTGTCCATCAAAGTTGTATCGACTTACCCCGCAATATAAAGCTTACGCATCACACTCCTTACCTTCCACCCACAATTTTTTCTTGCCGGATTTGCTACAAGAAAGTTGACACCAAGTATGGGAATTACTCTTGCAATCATGAGGATTATTCTTATGTAGTCCATTCAAAACGAAGTATGAGATGGGAGGAAACTGGAGTAGGAACATGAGGAACCCGATCAAACTGAAGATATTGCACCATTCAAGAGGGTAAGAGTTGATTTGATAAAGCATTTCTCTCGTGGCCACTGTCTAAAACTCGAGAAGTACGATGGTCTTCGAGACAGAGAAACAATGTCAAGCCTGTGTCCTTCCTATCAACTCTCATGATTTCTACAGTTGTGTGGAATGTGAACTTTTTCTCTACGAGGTATATACTGGTCTTCTTCCAAGAATTCGTTCAGCTGGTTTCCGAGCGTTGACTGGATTTATGCGAGTTTGCTCTATGTTACCTATGTACCACTATTCCAAATGAGATATACTACAAATATGATGAACATTGTCTATTCCTCTGCTATGGAGAAGATACAAATGACATACATTGGTGTGGCGTTTGCGAGAAGAAAGTAGATCCAAACGAGTGGTTCTACACTTGCAACAAATGCTGCATCACGATCCACCGTGAACACATATTTGGATCCTCCATTTATATGAAATCTAAGCGGAGGTTGTTCGCAATAGTACACTCATCAAGAATGAAATGGCTGAATTTGTTTTGCTATCTAATTGCGTCTGTTACACATGCTTCTTCCAACTTCTGCTGGAGAAATATCCAAAAAGATAAACAAGAATGCTAAAGCTACAACATGCATTACCACTTTCGGCATAAGTGTTACTGCTGAACTTTCAGAACAGGAAACGCAATGACGTCTCTTATACTCGCGGAGTTCGTCAACAGCATCACCAGCCTGTCGATTCCAAGCCCCTAAGAGAAACAATAACAGTGAACCAATATAAGTATTTGAGCATAGAAGTCAATACTTGACTGTGCAAATTAACTAATGTCAATACTATTAATCTAATTGTATAGAAGAAATAAAATAAGATGTAAGTACCATTCCCGATGCCGGAGGCATTCCGTATTCCAGGGCAGTGAGAAAGTCTTCATCGAGGGTCACCTCATATGAATCATCATCATCTTTCTTTGCGTTTTGTTCAGAAGTTTCTGGTGCAGCCGCTGCTCGCTTTGCGTTATGCTCCCTTACTTGCTCTTCCAACCGCATCCTCTACCATATTTATAAAAATCAATCATTAATCTTTTATGATCCAGAGTACACAAAGATAACTAAAAAGGAGAACATTTACTATGTAGAATGTTATTCAAGAAGCCATAAAATTGCGGGAATGTCGAAGACTGCATTAGCCCATTACCTGGTCCACAGGATCAGTCAATTCAGAGAATGCGTTTGCCATTTCACGGCCACAGATGAACAGCTCAAATCTTTCAGTCAAACCTGCATTGCTGTTACAAAAACGGCCATTAACACTTGAAACGGTTTTCATAACATAAGATGAATGATCTAGAACATGGTGACAGTATAGAGGGAAAAGATAAAAATTGAGTCATTGCCAGAATTCGGAGCTCTAGAAACAACTTTACCCGCGATGTGGCTTGGCCAAGGGAGATATTTCGATTGGGTAGTCCAATACAAATGTTGGCTGCACAAGCTTTGGCTCTACTACAACTTCAAAAACCTGGAAAAGCTAATTGATTTCAGCACATAAATTCGCAGATTAGATAAGTGTCAATTGAAGAAGCTTCACCTCATTAAGAAGATGGCCCAGAGAAGAGCAAGCTACAATTCCAGATTTGTCCTTGGGCTCAAGCACGTCTTGGAGTGCCACCAGAACTGTGTCTTTGGCATTTCTGAGATCTTCCCCTAGCTCACTAAAATCGATTCCTGTTATCTCTTTAACAAGATTATGCATGGTTTCTCTCCTCCAAGGTTGCTCGAGGCAGATCTCTGTTCCCTGCACAGAGCAGTCAAACTCAATTTCTCAAAGATTCACAACCAAAATAGAATTCAGATGAGTTTATCTCCACACACGAGCTGTGATATTCACCTGGTAATCAATTGTTAGCTTCCCATGAACTGCCATTGCACACTTAGTGACGATTAATTCTGCCATGTCCATCATGTTTTGGTAGTCTGAATAAGCTTCATACATCTAAACAAAGCTTAAACTGCTATGGATCAGGGAACCATTCAAGAGTTTGGAAGCCCAAGAGACATGGATGATTGAGGAGAAAGCATATCTTGAACTACCTCAATGGTTGTGAATTCAGGATTGTGACGTGTTGAAATGCCTTCGTTTCTAAATATACGACCAATTTCATACACTTTCTCAAACCCCCCAACCTGTGATCACAAAGCGAAATCTATTCAGAGAAAACATTTATCTTTCATACATATCTCAGGTAGAGGTAATTTTCAGTCTAACGTGGCGAGTTGATACAAAAGAAAGACAGAAAAACGCCAAAAGAATATGAAAGTAGAAGATGTGTCTCACCAGCATTCTTTTCAAGTGAAGCTCCGTTGCAATCCTCAGGTAGAGATCCCTCCCAAGTGAGTTATGATACGTTACAAAAGGTCTCGCTTCGGCTCCACCAGCTGCTCCCTAGTTTTCACAAGTTCATGAAACCGACTCCCATACAAGAATTCAATATTAAGGGGCCATTTGAGAATGAAGATGCCATCAAACCTGGAGAACTGGAGTTTCAACCTCCAAATAATCATAAGACTCAACTGTCTTGCGTATCTCTGAAACGATCTACTAAGACAAAACAGATGATGAGCATTGTTGATAGCTGAAACAAAATTAAGTCTAAAGATCTTATATAATGTTGCAGAGAGATAAAGAAACTAGATGCTCAAATGAGTGTAAAGATTTTGATAACCTACTTTTGCCCTTTTCCGGAATACATCAGCCACTTCAGGATTAGCAATCATATCAACATACCTAGCAAGATCGAGCACGATAAGTGAAACGAAAGTTAAACTTATGAGCTCTAAAATTTACAAAGGCAAAAGACAGCTCACCGTTGGCGGTAACGTTTATCAATATCAGTTAGACCATGATATTTGTCTGGCAGTGGAAGGAGGGATTTTGTGAGAATCGAAAAAGAATTCACACATATAGAAAGCTCCCCTGGAAAGTTCAGAGACCAGACAGTAAGTAAACAAACCCAAAAACAATGTTTCCCTATCAAGACTAGTCATCTTATTCGAGTTCACCTTTCTCAGTCCTCTTCATTGAGCCACTAGCACCCAAAATATCACCAATATCAATGAATGCCTTCAGCTGTTCAAACTGATCATCTGAAAGCCTTTCCTTCTCACAGTAGAGCTGCAAAGAATAGGAGAGGAAACATAAAGCGTAAAGCTTGTAATCCTTCGATCAATAGGAAATGATGTAGACATCAAATAAAATCAAAGCCATCCTAAAGATGTAAACAATGGAAGAAGATGAAACCTGAATAGTTCCGGAGTCATCCCTCAGAGTCAAGAACGCAAGCTTCCCAAACGCTCTGCGAGCAACGACTCTCCCGGCTATAGAAACACGATCACTGTCATTGTTTGATTCTTCGCCATTCGCTAGATGCTTATATATCTCTTGGAGCTGATTTGCACTATGGGATTTTTCCCACTTGTAAGCATAAGGTTCAAGACCTTGACCTCTCAGTTCTTCAACCTAGTGAACCAAATAAAAATCGATCATCACCAAGTGGAGAAGACAACAAATGTCTTGAAACATAAAAAAAAAGTATATACTTGAGAAACCTCTATCATGGTTGTAGAACAAGTTTAAATAAAATTCATAAAAGAAACACCTTTTTTAGACGAATGGAGCGGATAGCCTCACGATCGGAGGTGGAATTCGAAGACGACGCTGCAGACCGTCTGTTTCGGCCGGATGGTTTAGAAGTTTCAGCCGTCGCGGCATTGGATGATGAAGAAGAAGAAGAAGCGGCGGAGGCGCATCGGAGCGCCGGTGATGAGTGGTAGGATCGTCTTCCGTATATTGCGGTGGCGAGACGCGTAGAAGAAGAAGATAGACGGAGTAATTGCCTCAACGGCGTCGCCGTTAGACTCCATACTTTCAATGCCTCCATATCTCTCTCTCTCTCTCTGCTCGACTAGTGCTGCTGCTGTGGATAGGTGGAAGAAGAATGTAACAAGTTAGTTGGGCTTTAAATGTTTTGGACACCAAACCTTAAATCTTGTCAACGATTTCAACTTTTGGGCTTCTGATTTCTCAAATCTTATAACTTATGTCGGTCCCTTTCTTTTTTTCTTTTTCTTTTTTCTGGAAGTCGGCTCTGTTAGAGATGAATTTTCAAAAATCTTTATTTGTTATAAAAATAAGCTCAAAATGTGGAAGTCCTCTTTTTAACTAACGATTAATTAATGTTTTTATATTAACTTTTGGTTCAAATTCTGAAAACGCCAATTATTGTAGGTTATTGAGAACAAACTTATGGAAAATGTGTTTGTTGTAGTTTAATATAGTATATGTATAATCGTTCGTTGTCGTTTTATGTGTTAAAATTATAGATGTTTATCGTAAAATTTGTGAATGTGGTGCAGAAAAAATCGTCAATCATAGATTGTGTGATGCGGATAAAATATGTTTAGTATAAAGTTATCAGTGGAGTTGTTTGTTGTGTTTTCAAGAAATGTAAAATATTAATTTTGTTCGTCGTAAATATAAAATTATCATTTATAGTAAATTATATTAAAAAAACTTTTAGTAATGTAATACACGACCCAAAAAAATTCAAAATAAAATGAGTATTTTTTAAAAAAAGCAACAAAGTGTCTTTTACCATATTTAATTCCACTAGTAACACAAAACTAACTATTAGATATATTCTAGTCAATTTTGCCATTTAGATAAAACAAAAAAATTGATGGCTACTTTTTTTATTGTCATAAAATATTTGGACAGTTTATATAAATAAGTAATATTGTAATTAAATAAAAGTATAAAACATATGGAAACAAATATGTAAATTTTTAGCTATTCTTTTTTCCTTTTTGTAAAAGACCATTCAACGGCTCAACTCTCCATAAATTGAGTAAAGTAACCGATATCACAAATTGCAAAAATCATAAATTGAGTAAAGTCAACGACGAAAGTCAAAAGACAAAACCACGACCAGCGAGAGTTTGGCCCCAAATCCAAGAAGGAAAGAGGAGAATTGGTTGGCTATGGTGTTCAGCAGCGCGGCTATGGTGGCGATGGCTGACGTTTCCGGTGACATGTGGCAGCGAATGAGGAGGGTTCCGTCGTCGGAGATGTTGAATACCCAACAGCTTCTTGAGACGGCTTGTTGCTTCCCGCTTGGTCATCTCGTTCTCTGGCTATGGGACTTTCTGTGCTTCCCGATACCTGATTCTTACGACGACACTTTATCTTCTTCTTCTTCTGATGATGACGCTGATGACGAAGATGTGCTTGCTTTTGATCATAATCGTTTTGGCGATGATCATGCTGATGATGAGAGTTATGCTTCCTTTTGATCATAATAGTTATGCTACTGATCATCACCATGTGTCGTCTTCATCGTCTACCTTGGATTTTGATGACTATACCATTACTCGCACTCAGATTAATTAAATTAGCTGACCTCTGCTTTTTTAGTTTCTGATTCTTTTGTTATTGCTATGTCTTTAGCTAATTAGGTTGTATATTGTTCTAATGATTAAGGTTAATCATCTTAATTTGTTGTTTTTGTTCAGATATATACCAAAATAAACAGATATTTTCTCTTCGATTTCGTTCTTTGAGCAAAAGTAACTTATGGTTTGTTCTTACTGATGATTCGAATGTTATGTTATGGAAAAGAACAGCTTCATTGTCCAAATTGTTACTTTTTTGTTTTCTTTCTTAATTGTCTTGTCTTTAAGCAAAAAGCATTCTCCTAACAACTGCATCTTGTGCCAAGAAAATTGGTAAATCTGTTTTTGTTTTTATTTACATGAAGATGAAGATGAAGACCTGTCTCTTCTGTTACCTGAAAGTCTGCTGAGTTTAGGTTGTAATCAATTAGATCACACCTCCCTGTCTCTGTTTAAAACTCCTTCAGAACTGGTTCCCAATTTCAACTGGTTATGAGTTTATCAAAATTTCAGCCTATTGATTTTCCTGATTCTTCTATATAGGCTTGGCTTTACTGGGCCAGAATTAGGCATGGACGAAATACCCAGAACCGAATCGATTAGGAGGTACCGAATCCGAATCGAAACCTATAAAAATATTTGATGGATCCTAAACTATTATACCCGAAGAACCGGAAGCGAACCGAGAATCGATCAGGTACCCAAAATATCTGAAGTATAATTATATACACATAAATATTATTAGTTAATTTTTATAGTATTTTGGGTATATTTTTGGTTGTACATATATATTTTATTTAGTTTTTTCGGGGTTTTAGGTATATTTTCAGTTATAATTTTGGGTTTTCGGGTAATAATTACCCGAACCAATTAAGATCCGATTTTTTCAGATTTTTACCGGTTTTTGAGTATCGGAACCAAACCGACTTGGAATCGATTGAAACCAAATCTGAACCGACATGAAACCCTATCAATTCCTAAATGGGTCCAAAATAATTCAAACAAAAGATTTGGAACCGACCAGAATACCCAAATGCCGATATTAGCCGAAATGGTGGGCTGTTGGGTTGTAGGAAGCTAATTTTAATCATAATATTATATTTCTTGGGTTTGGTTTCTATTTAAGAAATGAAATTGGTCATTTTTATTTTCTTAAATCGATAGATTTCGTTCTCGTTCCTTAGTTTGGATGTGTTTTGATGTTACTGTAATTACATTGCATGTCATTTTCCGAGAAAAATATAGGAACAAGTCAACATTGGATTCAAGGCTTCTCTTAAACTAAAAAAGAACAAAGTAAAAAGTCACATGTCTCAATGTATTCCACCGAAGACAAAATGCATATATACACATTCACACGATGATGTCAAATGTCAAATGTCAAATGTCAAATGTCAAATGTCAAATGTAAACCATACATCATATCATTCATATATATATATATATCCATTCTTGTGGATGTTCGCATTATGACATACTACCATGATAGGGAATAGGAATCGTTGGATCCATCGAATCTATGCATTGTTAGTTAAATTATCATTATTTGTTTTACATCGTTATTAAATTATATTTTTCACTAAAAAAGAGACTTTAAATTATATGAAAAGATTCGCATTATGAACACAAGAATGGATGGAGGATACGATAAGAAAAGCTTGTGGCGAGAGATATAATTTAAAGGACCATACATGTCATGAACTATTACCAAAAAAAATGTCATTTCGCCCTTCGGTAAACTGAAAATTAGGAAAATGCGGTGAGAGATATGGACGAAAGGACCAATCAGTTCCAACTTTCCGACACGCACATTAAGAGAGATAATGTTTTTGTAGAGAAAGCGTAGCCTTATGTTTTCCAAGAGGTATAATTAATTTGGTTCCATTATTCCCTTCATCGGATCAACGATTCTTATTTTCATTTCCTATTTCACCCCTCTTTGTGTGACCTTTGTTTACTTACTACTAGCTGTCAATTCGTGACACACAGCTGACGTGGAGTTAACGACGTTAGTCGGAATTTTGACTGTTTCTTGTAAAAGCCCAGTTACCTAATAATGGGAGTTGTCCATTTTAGCCTGGTGATGGTGAAGTTGAATAGAGGTTTTTTGGTGTGTTTATGGCTGTTTGGGATTATCTCGCTATCCTGCGCAGCGAGGTATGACGCTTCAAGACAAAAGTTTGAAGTGAAGAAACACTTGAATAGGCTGAACAAACCTGCTGTTAAGAGCATTCAGGTTCAAAATCTCTCTCTCTCTTCTTTACTTCTTTGTGCTGTCTCTCCTACTACACGATGGCTTCATTTACTTTTTTTTGTATGTTAATTGGCACATCTAAACAAACTATAAAGTTTTACTGTGAAATTTACTATGTTTGATGGAAGTTTCTTCAACGTTTTTCTTCTTTGTGGTTAAACAGAGCCCAGATGGAGATATAATTGACTGTGTTCCCATCTCAAAGCAGCCAGCTTTCGACCACCCTTACCTCAAAGATCACAAGATTCAGGTTCCAGAGGATTAATACTAATGATTTGGATTAATTTATTGTGATGTTTTTGCTAATGCTGATACTTGGTGTGCTCAGATGAGGCCTAATTACCACCCTGAAGGGCTCTATGATGACAGTAAGGTATCTACAAAACCAAAGGAGAAAGAAACGCATATCCCTCAGTTGTGGCACCGGTATGGCAAATGTCCTGAAGGAACCATTCCGATGAGGAGGACAAAGGAGGAAGATGTGTTGAGAGCAAGTTCAGTTAAAAGATACGGCAAGAAGAAACATAAAACTGTTCCTATTCCTAAATCTGCGGAACCAGACCTCATCAACCAAAATGGTCATCAGGTGAGGGAAATCAGAAATGTTTCATATATCTTTTTTTGTAGCTTTGTTTGGTCTGAGGCATTTTTTTGTTATACGTTTTGGTTTCTTGAATGAGAATAGCACGCCATAGCTTATGTGGAGGGAGATAAGTACTACGGAGCTAAGGCGACTTTAAACGTGTGGGAGCCAAAGATACAGTACACAAACGAATTCAGCTTGTCGCAGATATGGCTTTTGGGTGGTTCCTTTGGACAAGATCTTAACAGCATTGAAGCTGGTTGGCAGGTAAGACATTGTCATTTCGAGATTGATGCAGAGTTGATTTGTATGTGTAAATCTTTGCATGATTTGTGGTGCTTACCACAGGTTAGCCCGGATCTATATGGAGACAATAATACAAGACTCTTCACTTACTGGACTGTAAGATTTTCCAAACTCCCACTGTATTTGAACTATATATATGTGGCATTGTGTATAATATACAATGATGTTTTATGTATCATTCTACTTGCAGAGTGATGCCTATCAAGCTACTGGTTGCTACAATCTTCTTTGCTCGGGTTTCATTCAGATCAACAGTGACATAGCAATGGGAGCAAGCATCTCACCAGTCTCTGAATATCGTAATTCCCAGTACGATATCAGTATCCTAATCTGGAAGGTACGTTTGCCATAACTCCAATCTTTGGTTGCTCTAAAGAAAACCTAAAAGTCTTTTGAGGCTGAATGTGTTATGTTTTAACTTGTCACAGGATCCAAAGGAGGGACATTGGTGGATGCAATTTGGGAATGGGTACGTTTTGGGGTATTGGCCATCATTTCTCTTCTCCTACCTAACAGAGAGTGCATCGATGATCGAATGGGGAGGAGAAGTTGTGAACACGCAATCAGATGGGCACCACACTTGGACACAGATGGGAAGCGGTCACTTCCAAGAAGAAGGTTTCAGCAAAGCAAGTTATTTTAGGAACATCCAAGTCGTTGATGGATCCAACAACCTCAAAGCACCAAAAGGACTCGGGACATTCACCGAGAAATCTAATTGTTATGATGTTCAAACTGGAAGCAATGATGACTGGGGACATTTCTTCTACTACGGTGGTCCCGGCAAGAACAAGAACTGCCCATAACTCAAGCATGTGTAGTGTGTACTTTCTCTTTCAGTCTTGTAAAATTTCCTCCTCCTTGGGTAGTATTAGGCTGTAGTAAAAAAAAAGAAGAATAAGAAGATGAATTAGTGACGTATTGTGTAAGCTCTCTCTAGGTGATGGGAAGTTTTGAGGTTTGTCTTTGTATTAAAGTGTTAGTAGTACTCTCCATGTAAGTTTCTTAAAAGTTTAAGCTCAGAGAAACTTTCTTAGTATATTTTCACATTGTCTGTCACTTGTATTTCAGATATGTTTCCTCTTTGATAGAGTTACTAGTTTCAATTATATGATTGTGGATTTGACCTAGCTACGCACCAAGAGTCTAAGACGACAAATCACAAGAGAGAGAGCAAAAGTTTCAACCTTTTTGTAGACAAAACAAGATATCTCAATCAGAAAACGCATAAAAGAGATCAAATCCATCAGGGGTTTCTGTTTACGACCATGCAATCTTCTGGTTTATATATGTCATCGTAAAAAAAAAAGGTTAACACTTTGAATTCATTCATTGATAGAAAGATGACTCAAATTCATTCCCTTAGGTTCCACACTTGTAAGTTGTAAACTCCACACCGGTTTCTCTAATTTAGTGCATCAGAATATTTTAGTTAAATATGTTTATGTCGTCGGCTCAACTTTATTTACACATGGGCTTACAAAAGCCCAATATTATTCTTTACATTCTGGCCTTATATTTAATTATCCATTAGTAAAACTTTCAAAATAACGGAATTATATTATTTTTTAAAACATTTTAGAGATCACTTGCTCTAACCAAAAAATACATATATAGAGGACAATTTTTCTAAGAATTTCACATAATTAAAAAGTATTTAACAATTGACTGTTTTATTTAAAAAATTCATTATGTGAGTTAAATTTTGCTTGATTTAGTTTGGATTTTTTTATTTCCCAAGAGGGCAAAGACTAATCCAAATGTATTTTTTTATTTCCTTTACTTAATATGAAGTCCGCGGTATCTAAATATAAAGGATCGTTCTTCACAAAACAAAATGAAAAGCTAAAAAATCAAAATTCATGAAATGGAGGAAGTCTATATGTCTATAAGATTTTCATGAGAATTTATATAGTATAAATTTTTTCAGGTAAAATGAAAAAAGAAAAGAAAAAAACAACTCGTCTTGATTTGGAACTGGGAAAAAAACAACAATTAGCTTCATTGGTTAGGGACACATTATAGTGAAACCTCATGCTTATAATAATGCTATTCTTTAAAACAAATAGTATAGTACTATTAATAAGACGTTTCAATATTAAAAACTAATGATTTTAAACAAATAAATGGCCGACATGAGAAGAAAACTAAAACAGGTGTGAAAATAAAGATCTTGGGAAAGGGGGTACGTAGTTGGTCATTTTCATAGTTTGGTATGATATGAAATATTTATGAACGTTGTGGCAAGCATTATCATTAGTTTCAACGAAACCCTAAAGGCTAAAACGGCTAATTGATCCTTTAGTTACGCAACCACCTTTAGAATTCTATCAGAAATTGCAAAATTCACAAGGAAAAAACAAATTATATAACTAAGCAAGTTAAGTCCCATCCTTGAATTCTTTTTAACCATATTATAAGAAGAATCGAATTTGAATTAAGATGAATGTCATAGACATCTTCTTCTAGAATCTATAACCTCTAAATAAAATATCCCCACGAAGGTTCAATACAATTTGACAATCTCTGCCAGCTGTTCAAACTCTTTGGACTATGAGACAGCCAATCTCTGTCAGCCAATCTATGACTCATCGGTAAATCTCAGGTTCATAGAGAGACCCAGACTAATCCCATGAAGATATATCACCAACGAATTAAGCGTACACTCGGGTTTATAAATGAAGTCTAGACATTAGCTAGTCCCATATCCCATTTGACCATAAAAGGGAGAGTTAGTTACGAGGTAATTTCAAAATCAAGAAAAGAGCTGTTCATTTTCAGAAATCCACTACCACCCTTTTTAGTTTTTTTTATAGTTAAATTACCAAAAGCTACAATTCAAAGAAATAGTTAAATAAATAGTTTTTGCTAGCTATTTAAATTATAGCTTTTGATAATTTAACTATCCAACCAAAGAAGCACTTAGCATATGGATATTTTGAAACTATATAAATTTGTTGATATGTGAATGTAAATTGGGTATTATTCGTGAACAAGAAAGAAACAAAACAGGTTAGGAGTTTTTACAGAAACTAGTTAATGTATACACTAAAAAATAGAAACACAATACGGTCTAGTCGTATCTGTAAATAGAAACACAATACGGTCTAGTCGTATCTGTAATCTCCTAATTGATAAAAGACTGGATTTATCTGAGTCTGAAATTTAAAATATTTCGTTGTAATATATACGTATTGTGTTTTTTTTTTTTTTGCCTTTCTAGAAAGTTCTATTAATTTGTGTTGCTGTAATTCAGGTACCTTTTCCTTTACTAATAAGTCAAGTAAAATATTTCATACAGCTGTCTCTATAAACAACATTCCCACAATTGGCTTATAAATACCCTTTCAAAACCACAAGGACACCACAACTCATAATCGCATCAAAAACAAAAACCTCACAAATATTTTGACTAAATTTCTTCCAAGTGCAAGAGAGGAGAGATGGAGTCAATGAAGATGAAGCTCATGGTGGTGTTGATGGTAGCTATTGTGGCTTTCTCCGCCGTAGGAAAGGCGGCGGCTGCGACGTCAGAGGCTCCGGCTCCAAGTCCTACTTCCGATGCTGCTATGTTCGTTCCGGCATTGTTTGCATCTGTTGCTGCTTTGGCTTCTGGGTTTCTCTTCTAAACCAATCTCTACATTTCATAGAGTTAGGGTTATTTACTTGTTTTGCCATTACTTCGGTTTCTTTTTATCGCATGAGTTTCTTGTTATTGTTTCTAATATATGGACTACTATATATATTAATTTAACCTTCGGGTTTTAATGTAATTGCATGAGTGTTTGTGTGAATAAGTTTCATATATATATATATGGGATTCATTAATTTGTTGAGAAAAAAACATCACATGCAAGATATCTATGTCCATACAAATGAAATAATGTAAACGACCTCACATCTTCGAGTGGTATGATCAATGATTCGATGAGCTGTGTAATTTTGGAAGGTTTTGGTTTCTTTGAAATAGCTGCAGTCATTATCATCATTATTATTATCAACATCATGTTGACATGGCCTCGAAGTTTACCCAATAAAATTATAGTGGAATCACTTTTCAACAACAAAATAAAACAAATATTACTCTTGCAACCTTAATTGCATCAAACTTGCATTTAAACTCAAAGGTGGGAGTACTTAATTAAGCATTCTTTTACCTTGTAAAAATAATTACATATAGCTGGAAATAGTCATAGACACTAGTCAATACATATACTGATACTGGTATATATTCTTATAACCAGAGTTGGAACGTAACCTAAATTCAGACCAACCTAACACAAATTAACAACCCACTAATTAAGTAAGTTATAATATGATAAACAAAAGGTCTATATTTGGAGTATGGGATGGTATCAGACAAGAACATGTTAAGCCATGTGAGATGCATAGAAGCAATGGGACACCTTTAGTTTTTTTTTTGTATGTCATGCTTTTGTCTTTGAAGGAATACCCTAAAAGCTTTTGTAAGTGGCCGCCACTTTTTTGGTTTGATTACTAATATTTTGCTTTTGTTCCTCCTTTCCATGATGTTCGATCCATACATATTCATCTTTACGGCCTGCGAATGAAAAGAACAATGGATGATGACACACACACACAGTGTTGATGGAAACCAATGCTCTTAAGCGAAAAAGGCTAAAGATGAATACAACTTTTCTTTTGATTGGCTGTATATAACTTACCACTTAAGAAACTTAGAGCAGCTTAGAGCATCATTATTGGTAGAAACCTAAATGGATTTCTTAAGTATTATTTTAATATAAATTTGAAGTTAAGAAACTATGTTAAAAAACTTTTGTTTTTGCTGCTTTATTGGTAGAACCTCTAACGGGGTTTTTAAAAACAAAATTTAATTTTTTTTTTTTAAATATAATTTTTTTTATTAATTAAACATAGCTACATAAAAATATTACATTTTAAACATAAATTTTGAAAAAAAAAATCAAAACAACATTCAATTATTAAGAATTTTTTGTTTTTTAAGTTAAAGTTAAGAAGAAAAAAAATCTGGCAAAAAAAAAAAAATCCGACGAATTAAGGATTGACACGTGGCTAAAACAGTGTAAGAGCTCCCTTAGAGTTGGTATGTAAACATTTAGTTGGTATGTAAACATTTTTATCACGTTTAGACTCTGGCCCAAAACAAAAGGCCCAAGGCCCATCACATAGAGTAAACGACGTGGAGACCTAACGCGAGACTTATAAATACGGTGTTGTTCCTTGATAAACCCTAATTGAGAGCTCCTTTTTCTTCTTCCTTCCTTCGGTGTTCATTTTATCTTTTTCGAATGGTTTTGAAATTTTGTTGGCTAAATTGAGTCATAATGGTGGGTGCAGTGATGATGGGTTTATAAATCTCGTTAATCTGAAATTTTTATTGAGGAGAAATACTTCCCAACCATTCATAAAAAATCTGAGCACCTTGTCTTTATTTTTGTTTCTGAATGTTTGAATAATTCATTTCTCTTAGATCTGTAGTTTGAACACTCCACTCCCCAGTTTTTTAATTTTCTTATAAATTTTAGATTAATTCGTGATTGGGATCGCACATAGTTCTTCTTCGAAGCTTTTAGATTCATTCTAAGTGAGGTTTTGAGGATTTTATTTGTGCGTAAATCAAAACAAAGGAAGATCCTTTCTGCTTGAGTAGTCTCTGTTATGTGTTAACTGTAGAGATACGCTCCAATGTTATAGGATCACATTTATTTTTGTTAAACTTTACCTTTTTTTTTTCATAGCATACATGTTGTTTAGTCATTAATGATGGAATTGTTTGCAAATTTTTAGATTTTATTTTAAGAAAATAGAAACCGATATTTTCAGTATCTGTGCCTTGTTGAAAGTTGGACACACAAAGGAGAATTCAATGCTTATCACGCAATGATATGGAGTTTTTCTGAACAAGACTATAACCAATAAGATAATGCATGAGGAGCTTCGATGGTTGAAAACAATATTCAACATAGCAAATTTATCTATTCCAACAAGTCAAAAGATTGTCGATATATTATCTAACGATCTAAAATCAATCGTAAGGATTTAATCTTATAAATTACTATTTCAGAGGATCCGAAAACACAAGATCGAGTTTTTTTATTCGATGATCCGAAATAAAAAAATCTACTATTTCAGAGGATCCGAAAATTAAAAAAATCTCAGTCTCAGTTCCCAAAATACCTGTATCATTCATTTCATTTTTGTCTGTAGCAAAAGTAGAAATCAAAGTATTAATAAAGCAAAATCTTTAAAAAACACCAAGTTGAATCAATATATTACAAAAGCCACAAGTGTTGGCATCTCTCCGAGGGACTTGAAAAAAAAACACAAAGAGACCCACATAACTGAATCCAAATCCAACAATTACAAATCTTTATATAAGTTTCAAGCATTTGGTAAATGAAAAAGAAGGAAGATATATACACTTTGGGAGGTGAATTCTTCTTGGAAAAATGGTAGTAAATGTACGTACAGTGTCCCAAGGGATAATTTGGTTGTTGGACTCACTCACAAGACTATGTTGATGTGAAGTGCTTTGAGGAGAGATGTTGCCATTTGCTTCACCAGAACTTGGCCTCCTGAACGTTGTCCATCACGTCGTTCTTCTATCAGATTCTGCAGTTTTTGAGGGAGGTCGTTCTCTACGATCAGCTGTTTTGGCTTCGGATGGTGCTCGTAAACAGCCTGTTTCAGAAACACTCAACACCCAGAAACAAAAAAAATAATAATAATACAAGCAACAACTTGGATGTTATTTTGAGGATTCATTAACCTTGATGAGTTTCAGGAGATTAAGTCGAGCAATCGCATCTTGGTGGTCCAGCCTTGAAATAAGCAATGGAGTCAATCCATTTACAGCTAGTGTCTTGTTGATCCGAGATGATTTCCTGGATTCAAGAATGAGAAAGATTAGACTAAAAGAAACTTTAGCTTTATTTGTCTCGTATCAGAACATTTTGGAAAGATAGATAATCTAATTATAAAGAGGAGAGATACATACGTAATAATCTTCAAGAATGGCTCCAATATGTGAACAAAGTGTCTCTCTGGGCAGCTCTGGAAGAAGTTTACTAATTTCTGAATTGCATCGTTCTTGAGCAACGCCTGCTCCACCTTGTGGTTGTTGTCATTGTCTTGAGCCAAGCAAACAGCAATTGAATCTAAGGCTATCACGGACCAATATTCATCATCGAGCAAACTCAAGTAAACATCCAGACCGCCGTGTGCTCTTAACTGCTCTCTTGAATTCCGAGATGCATGAGCCATATCACATAGAAGTGGCAATGCATATTGTTTTAGAGGAGAATCCGACATGATGAAAAGCATCAGGTGCGGTATGATTCCGTTTTCAGCCGCTTGTTCCTGCCTCCTCTTGTTTATCTTGCACAGGTTGAATAGCGCACTAAGCACCTACATAAATTTAAAGTTTTAGCAACTTCAGTCTTTCACATAGCAGACTGGAAAACAAGTTGTAACCAACAGATGAAAGCGATCTCTATGCAAGTCAAGGAGGTAACCTCGTGATGGATCTGATAAACAAGATTCCCATCTTTAAGCTCAAGGTTGGGGATCAAATGCTTAATTTCTTCTGCACGCTGAAGATTCTCCAAGCAATTTGGATCAGTTGATAAATGATTGGTGCACTCCAGTATCTAGACAAATGAAAGGCAGTGTAAGCATGCGACCTGAAGAATGAAGATCCTCTAAACCCCATACCCAAGCTCAGTCAGAGAGAGAAAATGAAACTTGATAATATTTTCAAGTACCTTTAACAGAATAGGAGGTTCTACACGGTTGAACATCTGGAAAAGACGACTGAGTAAGCTTTGGCTGCACATGTATGATTTTACTGTTGTATCAGCTCGCGCAAATTCAAGAAGCAGATCAGCCACTTTCTCCAAGTATTCCCTTGCGACATCTGCACTCAGCGTAGAGACCATATGGGCAAGTAAACCAGATGATGTGGCACTTCCAGGTCTAGCATTTAGAACACCCGAACCTGACAGTACTCCAGATGCAGTCTGAGATGCAATCCCAGAGGTAGAAGCGACTCCGTCAATAGCCACAACCTTCTTTGCCATTGTTTTACTGGGATATCTAGGCGTAGTATCAAGATTTCCATTTTCCTTTCCACGTCCAGAGACCTCTGAAGAAACAATGCAATGATAGGCGCAAACAAAAAGTCATATATGTGCCTACAATATGAACAGTCTTTGCTAAATACAAAACTTTGAAACATACCTGCAAATTCGGCCATCAGAAAATCTAGGTCTCCGTTGGTTTTCTTTTCGTTTGATCCATGCAAAAGAGGAAGTCTACTTTCATGTCTCTCTATGCCAGTAATGTGCTTTACATAATCCAGTTGACCAGAAAAATGTCTTGAAGGGGGTTCTTTCTCCAGCAAGCTAAGCAAAGGTCGAACTTGTTCTGGCTGTGTAACAGGGAAACCATTAGAGGAACCCTCCGCCAGCTTCTGAAGCTTATCTGTCGATGTCCTATTGGCGGAGAGAGATAATCGATGCTGTTGTCTAACATCTTCTGTCCCGGACGTAGAGGCATCTGCTGCAACACTGCTCAATCTAGGCCTATCACTATCTGGGTGCAAGGCATCGGGTTGATGGATATCTGATCTCTGAGAATTTGAAGTTGAAGCATGAGAAGGCTCTTCACCACCCCCATGCCTAGTTTTCAACACATCAGGCTGATCAATCACACTGAGTGAAGTCTCATGCTGACTAAAAATAGGATTGTTAGGGTCAAGTTGACCAGAGAGTGCACGTGGAGCTTGACCATCCACACTCAGTGGGCCCCCTGATATAGAAGCCAGTAGGGTTGCCTCATTCAAGCTATAAAGAGTGTTGATTAGCCTAAGAAGAATTCCATTCTTTGCAGCTATACGGCAGAAATCATTTCTCGGGGTGGACTTTTTGAGTTTGAATATCTGCCACATCCCATCAATAGCTAAATGGACCATCTCCCTGGACAGAAAAGCTCAAATCAGTAGAATTTAGTAGCACATAAAAAACGAAAAGGACCAAAATTGATGTACAATAAAGAGCTAAATCAAGAAAATGGCCAGTTATTGAGCAATGTACCCGCCGTTTTCAATAGAGCAAGCACACACCACAAATTAGGCAGGGGACAGATTCAAATACGAAATCAGATGCGGCTGGGACTCGATAAATCCCACATTAATTTCTGAACTTAATATGTCCAAACACCACAAGAAGATGGTAGACAGTACCCACCTGTATTTGGCATAATCTGCTTCAAGAAATCCAACCAAAACTGGTATTCCACGGCAAGCTATGAACATTTGCAACGTTAAGGAGCTGTAAAGAAGGTAGCAAATCAACTCTATGACTTCCAGAAAAAAACGAAGAAGCAAAGTAATAAATATTTGATGACTATTATAACCTTGATTGACAAAGCTGCTGCAAGAAGTAAGCTGCTTCCTTACGAATTTCTCGAGAATGATCCCTCTCAGGACCAGCAAAACTCATTACCACAGGAATCTGCCATTTTACTTGGAATAATCAATTTTCATGGGATTCCACAACAAAGAGGAAAAAAATATTTGACTATTTGAGAACATCATGAAAACTGAAGTGATGGGATAAGGACACCATGGATTTAAATGCTGTTTGACATTTAAGATCGAAAATGGAGGACACGAGCCTTTAATAAAATAAATTGGCCAAATACACCAAGTCAGCAACCAAATGGAAGGTAAAACTTACGAGACCAACAAGACAAGCATTTTCCTGGTAGTCAGTGTTATCTTTAATAATTTCGTTTATCAGCTGCAGCACAGCACATATTACCTGAAAACACCAGAAAAGTCAGAATTTACATCGAACTGATGACTACTGGTGATGAAGGACAAGAAAAAATCCTGCTTGACTACAAATACACATACTCGAGATTTAGGAATATCGAGTAGATCCATTAGAGGGAGGAAACCATGCTGTGTCACAAATACTGCCTTCTGTTCAGGTCTCTGACGAAACATGACAACAAGTTTCTGACAGGAAGAGACTATTGCATCTTCTGATTCATCTGGCCTTAGGGAGCTCACCAATCTGCTGAACTCGACTGCCTACAAAAACTTAGGCAATAAATACTAAGATTTGGAATTACTAAAAAATGGAAAAAACTAAAAAAGAGTTGAGAATCGATTGTTTTTTTGTAACACTTAATTTTGCAAAATATCATTCTCAGAGGATGAAGTGAGTCGGTTCAAGTACCTGCAGAGGAAAAAGATTCTCTGCGGGCACTTTTTCATCAAATACCTGCGAGACAAGATAGAAAATATGTTAACAATATATTACTTGAAAGATCAAACCTGCATTCTCGAGACAGAACATACCAAGCCATCAATGTCAATAACATCATCTTTCAAAACACCCATCATTAAGCGGAAAAGATCACCACCATCATTTGACTGCCCTGTTTCACCCTCCATTTGTTTCTGAGAAATTGTAGCCCTTAATTTTGTTGCCAGATCATTCTTTCCACCATCTGCGACAGGAGAATCACCCTGGATGACATTTGATGTAGACATTGATGTTGAGGCTTCATTTGGTTTTCCCTCGGGAACTTTATCCAATGGATGAAACAAATCATGCAAAGAAGCATCACCAGGAGGATCGCTAAATCTAGTCAGTTCATTCCCACCAACACTAGATGGAGTCTTCACAGCCTTTAAGAAAGAAATAACAAGCAAAATAAATCAAGTCAGTTTGCAAGTCTTCAACTCTGGATCAAACAGCTATGAACAACATACGTCCCGAATGAAACATTTTTCTTCAAATAGAGCATTTAGACTGATCACACCATTCAACAAAGTAAGAGTAATTATTGCCATAAGACCATAATATTGTCAAGAAAACGACCAAGGCCTAACAACAAAGAAAACTTTTTTCATTATAGAAGCCTCTGTGCATAGAAGTGTGGAATTTTCCCAAAAAAAGTATATAACACGGTACAAGCCCAGCAAAGTGTTTTGTTTTTTATCAGTAAAGAACAAGGAACTTATCAATCAACTCAAAACACAGTACACTCTCTCGTGATTGACCATATTATCTAAGAAAGCGCTAGGACAATAACGACGTAACAACACAACTGACCTTTCGAAGCCTACGATCTTCACCTTTTTGGCCAACACTATGTGATGGCTGGTCCACCTGGATGGAAGATTCTTTTCCGACCTGCTTTTCTAAAGTATTCTTTCTAGCTTCAGAAGCTTCCGTTTCAAGATTTCCAGGTATTTCATCATGTTCAGATTTCCCATGAAACTCGGATACATCTTCGGATGTCCCCTTTGCATCCGAAGAAGTACTACAAGTACTTTGAAGCGAAGATTTCTCGTGAATAGAAAATGTAGGAACTTGATCCGACATAAGATCATCTTCTGAATTATCTGTTCCTTCCTCACCAAGATCACTGGGTGAAGACTGATCTTTCTCAGACCTAAAACTTGCCACCCCTACCAGAGGTAACTTGCTTTTCGAGTCCTGAAAAAAAAAACAGTACTGGATCAGTAGCCTTACCAAAGTTCATCTCTAGCTTTAGTGTGTTCTCCTGTTCATCTCTAAATTCTTTATTTGCATCTTCAAAAGAACGACTGATGGTAAACTAGAGCTGAGGAATCTTACAGTCTTTGACATCCCAACTTTTTCTGCTGAAAGGCTTTCAGTTACATTTTGACTTCCTTCATCACCCCTCTCTGAACTTGCAGCGGCTTCCTTCATATATCTGCAAAGGATGCAGTACCCAAGGACATCATTACAGATTCAGTGGAAGCAAGGAGCACTATACCCTAAGATGAGATAGATAATATGTTTTGAAATATTCTTCCAGAATTCAAAATTAAATACACAGGTTCTCACTTGATGGTTCCACTATGCCGAAGTGAGGACTGCAAAGCTCGTCTAGAGTTCCGTATCCAAGGGTGAGAAAGCAAAGTCTTTGCATCAGGCCTCTGCCTGGAATCCTGTTATATGCAAGATACAAATCAGATGCATATACTGGATATTAAGTAAATCAAAAGTGCCAGGGTTGCGGTACAGAGGTAGGTGGAATGATTAAACATTCTTGCATTGTATTATACCTTCTTGAAGCACTGTCGTAGGAAGTCTGTAATATCTGGAGAAAGACTATCGGGAATAGGAGGGTTATCATCCTGCCACGAAAGCAGAAAAAGGCAATAGTTTGTCACTCCTGGCTTACAGCTTTTGCATTTATTTTCAGGAGAGAAGTGATTTACAACAAGGAAACATAAGAAAAAAGAGCTAGGAAGAGACCTAAATTTTCTTGACCTAACTAATGCAAATTCATAAAATGTTGTCAAAACCTGAACAATACGAAAGAGGGCTGGCATTGGCTGCAGATCATAGTAAGGAGGTACACATGTAAGAAGTTCGATAACAGTGCATCCAACGCTCCAAATGTCAGAAGCAGCACAAACTCCGGACATTTCAATAACCTAAAACATAAGTTGGGTATCCGTCGACCCGCACATAATCAGGAAAAGGTGTTGCAAATATTAGCCTATACAGAATCTGGTGATGAAAAATAGATATAATGTACCTCAGGAGCCATCCAGTAAGGGGTTCCAACCACTGAGTGAGTGTTAACATCAGCTTCGTTTAGTTTAGTGGCAACTCCAAAGTCAGCAAGCTTAACAAGACCCTGAAGTATGAGACAGTCAAGTATCTATCTAAGAAAGAATAGCCCAGAAGAATCTTATGCATCCGAGAATACAACAGATCTTGAAACCAAAAAAGAATTAATGAAGACATGGCTGAGAATAACGAACAAAATACATAAGGTACAGAAAAACACACCTCCTTTGTCGTCAAAATATTTGCACCCTTGATATCACGGTGTATGACACCCTGCTCATGCAGATATACTAAACCTTCCAAGACCTGTATTCACTAGTGAGTACACAATGCATAAAGAAACTTAGTTCAACTAGAAAGATAAATACAGACCTGAGCAATGTAAACAGCCACCAACGATTCTGGGAAAGGTCCAAATTTATTTGGTTTAATAATGTTTGCAAGAGAGCCATTCTCAACGTACCTGCAAACACATTATTGAACTTGAGTTTCCAGACCGTAGTCCAGCGTGGACCAATATAAACAGAAAAGCTACTTACTCCAGAATAATGTGAAGGTGAGTTTTTGTCTTCGATGACCCAAGATACTTCACAATGTTTTTATGGTTCAAGTTCTGCAATGAAATATTATCATCTTAGAAGACTGCATCTTTAGCAGCATCACCATTAATGAGTATTTAGCAGCATCACCATTAATGAGTATTTAGCAGCATAACCATTAATGAGAAGAAGCTAATTGATTTGCTATATAAGTTCACAGATAATAAACATTAAGATCCCAACTCCGTAAAACAGTTGAGAAACACGGTCAAGCTCTACGTGGAATAGAAAAAAATGCATATGCATACCAGTCCTAGGCAATGTTAAGGCTAAAGAGTTTGTGATTGAACAATGATTGTGGGATATGGAAGAAAGAAGCTACCTTCAGCAGATCAATTTCTTGCTGGTGACAGCCATCCAACAGCCGGGAATCATCCACATGTAACACCACCATGATTCAATTCAGTATAGAAGTGGTAAGGAGGATTCGAGACCACATTTGGCCACACGAATACGAAACAAAAAACAAATAACAAACCATAATAGTGTTAAGATCCTCTTGTACAATATTTTCCAGTGAGACTTGCTTAATGGCCACAAAGTCTCCATTCTCCAAGTCTAATCCTTTATAAACTCGACCATAAGCTCCTTTACCAATTTCATCTCCCAGCATCTGCGCTCAAAAAATCAAGAATCAACCTTGGAGAGTTAATTAAACTTTGAGCAGACAAGGATCGATGAAAAGAGACAGACAAAATTCATTTTTGCCCACAACGATTTAGCGTTCCAATTTCGAATTGGTAGAGCTGAAATCCAAAGCTGAGCCATTAAAAAAAAACCCAGGAAATTGCGGAAGAAGAAGCTTACATATTTGTTGTCGAGAGTCTTTGATTTGTGGAACTGAGATGACATCATTTGCCGCGCCATCTCTTCTCGTTGCTTCCTCCGTCAGCAAACAAACAAAAATGCAGCGACCCAATCAACGACGGAAATAATAAGAATTTTGTGAGAAAATTTAGAAGGATTTGAGATGGGTTGATTGAAAGATCAGATATTCAGATGTCAGCCCTATGACAGTAAGCGAGAAAAAGGAAAAAGGAAAGAAGACAAATTGGGGCCCATATAGTTCATGCCTCCTCATGCGCCAGTTTCTTCTTTCTTATGGGGCCCATATATTTTTCTTTTCTTTACGATTTCACCCCACTCTTTCCCGAATTGTAAAATATCTGGGCTTTTGTCCAATTACCGATTTTTTTATCATTTTAATAGTCGGTCCAAATATTAAATGCTTCTTTCATTAGTTTATGTCATAGTTAATAAATTATTTTAAATCAAAGTGGTTAGTATTCATTAATGTATCTCTATAATATTATTTAAGAAAATATTTTTGAAAATGAATTTTGTTTTGTATGTTATTACATAAAATACCATTACAAATAAAAAATATAATTGAAATAGGAAAATATATAATTATCTTTTAAAATTATTGATGAAAATATGGAAAATATTTATTTTCCATTAAAGATGTTATTTAATATTTAGTTTCTTAATTATTATGATATTATTAAATAATAATCAATCCATACATATTCAAATAAAAAATATATTCAAAATCTTGCAATATTTTTCACTATAATTATTATAAAATATTTTACTAATTTTATTAAGAGTTATACACGAAAAAATTAATTTTTGTTAAGAGTTTGTGGACTGGCCATAAAAATCATAGTAATTGAACGGTGCATATTAGAGTTATGTTTTCAAGATTATAGGTTTTTGCGGGTTAGCTCGAATAAAATTTTAGTTTATTGCAAAACATGTTAAGTAGACATGTTAGTCCGAGTTGACAGTTCTATCTGTAATAATTATTTAACATATTTTAGAATTCAGATAAAAATATTTTTTCTTAAATTTCAAAAAAAAATTAAACAAAAATTATTCTGCGCTATATAGCTTGCGCGGGTTGAATCCTACTTATTATCAACAATTCTGAACAATATATTTTGTAATTTTTTTTTCAATCGGATAGGAGCAGGGATAAGCGGATGTTATGGCCACTCAAATTATAATTTCATGAAAATTTTGATTTCTAATACAAAATAACCAAGAAGCAAATGGTGGTCTGAGCTTTAGGACCAAAACCATCATGCCTAGTGTTAAATCTGAAAGAAAAAAAAAAAGAACACAATCCATGCAGGTGAGGTGAAATTAAAACAAAATTAAGATTACAAGCGCGTAATCACCAAACGCTGAAATTGGAGCGTGGGCAATAAGTCGGTAGGTTCATTGGTAACATCAGTAGACTAAGGAAGAAAGAGAAAGAGAAAGAGAAAGAGAGAGAGAGAGAACAACGAGGGAACAAAAAAAGCTAACCAATCGAGGAACTCAGAGAGATCACGAAACCCTAGTCGAAGAGAGAAAACTCACGGCGGAGATGACATCATCTGGCGGGAAGAAACCGATATCCAAGAAGACGAGCCCGTGTTGCACGAAGATGGGGATGAAGAGAGGACCTTGGACGGAGGAGGAGGACGAGATTCTTGTGAGCTTCGTAAAGAAAGAAGGCGAAGGAAGGTGGAGATCGCTTCCCAAGAGAGCTGGCTTACTCCGATGCGGAAAAAGCTGCCGTCTACGGTGGATGAACTATCTCCGGCCGTCTGTAAAACGCGGCGGTATCACCTCCGACGAGGAAGATCTCATTCTCCGCCTTCATCGCCTCCTCGGCAACCGGTGCGAACATATATATATGTTATATAATTATTCAGATTAACTACAAAAATTAAATAAGTTATTTCGTATACTGATCAATCGACATACATAAGAGATCGTAGTTTCTATATATAAGTACGTGTATGTGCGTGTGTATTTACGCATAACGTAGTGTTTTTAATTTGTTTGTTTAAGCTAGGGTTTAATTTCTTCTATATAAACACATCAAGATTCTTTCATTTGATTAAACTTTATTTGGGTCAATTTATTAATTAATTATCACTATATATATCTAATCGTCTTTTTTTGCTGTGATAGAATAGCAATCAAAGTTTGATTGTATATCTCAAACAAAATAGTTATCCCTTTTTTCTTTTCTTGCTATTTAACTGAAGAATAATTCTAATTTTTCTGGTTCTAAGGCTACTATATATTAGTAATTATAGTTACCGACTTGTTTGGTTTTCAAATTTATGATTATTGAGAAAATGTAACAAAAATAAGATATATATATAATATCGTTTTATAGAAAAATATAGTAATTAATCGTCGTTGTTTTATAGTATGATTATATGCTAATTCGATTGTGTGATGTAAGGTGGTCACTAATCGCGGGAAGGATACCGGGAAGGACTGATAATGAGATCAAGAACTATTGGAACACTCATCTTCGTAAAAAACTCTTAAGACAAGGCATTGATCCTCAAACCCACAAGCCTCTTGATGCAAACAACACCCATAAACCCGGAGAAGAAGTTTCCGGTGGACAAAATCTCATCGAGCCTAATTCTAGTTCTCACACTGATGATACCACCGATAGTAACGGAAATGGAGCTAGCAAGATCAGTACCAACGTCTTTGGTGATGAAGACGACGAAGACTTTGGTTTCTGTTACGATGACAAGTTCTCTTCCTTTCTGAATTCGCTTATCAATGATGATCCTTTTGTTAGTAGTATTCCAATATCCCAGCCGTTGCAGACGCACAATTGTACCGATGAGATTGTTGGAACGTCGTCAAGCTTAGGACATGACCAGAGACCTGAAAATATGTAATTTGGTCGATCGTGATGTCTTCTATATATATCTACCATATGGTTCGAGAAGTGTATTCATGCATGTGATTTCAAAGTTGGGTATATATATATATGTGTGTGCTAAGTTGTCATGCGGTGATCTTTGTGATTACAATATGTGTAATTGATAACATAATCCTTTACATATATATGGTATATCTCTCGTTTCTTTTTCGCAGATCATTTATCCATTTCATGCCTAATTCGAATAAATAAGTTAGTTATAAAGCTTTCTAATAAGATTCTTAATTACAAAGAGTCTTATTTAGTCTATATATATATTCCATCATCGTCTTAGAGTGTGCAGAGCCGGCCCTGAATTTTAAGAGGCCGCAAGCTAGAGAAAAAAATGGATCGAACTCATGACATCTAGTGTTAAACACCTACACTTTATCATTAGTTTATGAAGATTTTTAAGAATTTTAGGGCCAAAATGTTTTATATAAAAACAAGAACAAGGGCCGCAAACCCATACTTAACCTCAGGACCGGCCCTGAGTGTGTGTATATATATTGTCGTGGAACTGTGGGATTTAATAAGATTCAAGTTTAATTTCTATCAAACAATTGCAGTCCGGCCATTTGTAATGTACGAAATTTGAAAACAATAAAGCTTAACGTTAAAATTAAAAAGCTATTAACGCTATTCGGGAAAGTTTACATAGCAAAGGATAAGCTCCCTTTTCTCAAATAATATACCAAATTTTAATGAAAACTCAAACCTTGTCAAGTATATATGTTCCTTAATCCTGTTTTTTCAAGTATTTCAGTCACAAGTATGTACATGCATGTATAGATGAATCATGAATGTACATCAGTACATGCATATATAGATGCATTAATATTATATGGGTTATATAATAAGTTGGATACTCAAAGTTTGTCAAGTATTTCACATGTATCTTTATAAGTCCTTTTAGACCAGTGTTGATTGCGATTATAATTGTATGTTACTAAAATATATATGCATGCGTTTTACTGTTTAACAGTCCTACGTATAACTTACTAGTTTCTTCATCGTAATCTCGTTGGTGATAGGTCCGTGCGTTCTCCCTCAATAATTCTGTAATCCCGAAGAGGACACCATGCCGTTTTCGCGTTGATCCTTTACACGTCTCCACATTTACGCCACATGAAAACGCCAGGAGACTAACTTGTTAAAGCAAAGATGGGCCCAAACAATCAACGGTGGGCTTAAGCCTTAAGTGGCGTTAAAGACTACGAAATTAGATGATAGACCAAGCTTATATATAATACCGCTAGATCTTATCGTTTCAAATACGAGCCGTTAGATTGATTGACGTTTACTTTTACAAAAGTTGACTTAAACGAACTTGGAATGCGAGTATCCTTTCTGCTCCGACCTAACCTTCTTTTCTCTTTGACCCTTTGGTTACACAACAGCAAAATTAAATAACTGTGTAATTTAGAAAAAACGTTAGAAACGAACGTGTCATTAATATTTCAACAATGCGAGAGCAACAAACCGATAAATAAATCGAGTAATTATAGCAAAAAAAGATAAATAAATCGAGTATATGTATTATATACATGGAATACATAAACATGCATGCATAAAACATACACATTCATCTGCATAGACACATATAATACACGCAATGTCGATATTCAAAAATAAATAAACAAATTTGATGAAGAGTAAAGCTACGTACCGATATGAAGTTAGTAGTCGCAGAAATTATTGTTCAATGTTTTCTTCTTGTTTTTTGTTTGTTAAGGATTGTTCAATGTTCCTCTCTCTCTCTCTCTATGTATATATGAGATATTGAGATGTGTTTAGGATTTGTAATAATGTTGCAAAGCTGAATTAGGTTAAAAGAAAAGTAAGAATTGACCGGTAGATTTGGTCTCTCTCGTTTTGTGTTTCCAACGGAAAGCTTGATCTTATTATTTGGAGATGGAGATAATCAAATCATAAAGGTTATAGAACCTGTTTGGTGCCAACTAAATACTCTTCATCAGTTTAATGACCTCATCTGTAAACTTCTCTCTCTTTCAATTAAAAAAAATAGGAACGTCTCTCTCTTACTCTCTGGGGGGTTATCGCCATTGTAGAAGGTAGATGTTTATGTCTCTCTTATTCTTGTTTAAAAAAACAAAAAGAACTTTTTATTTTCTTTTAAAAGAAACAATTCATCAGTTAGATTCAGACCATATATGGTCATTGGTTCTCAAGTCCTCAGAGAATAGTTTTTGACACTAAATTGTATAAACTTTAATAAATTGGAGTTATTGAGGATAGGTCCTACCTCACATATTGTTGCCTATTATCTGAGCAAACAATTTTTCTTGGTCATCTAACATTGTGGCTCCAGTTTTGTGGATGCATTGATGATCAATTAATCAAAGAACTAGGTGTACAATAATATATCTGTTGTCTTTCCTCGTACTGTAGACCCCAAATCTTGTTCACTTGGCAAATCGCAATGTCCATTCTTTTGCTACCTCATCGTGCTTTTCTCTATCCGACAAGTAGAGCCGCGCAATCACTGGTAAAGCTGGATTATCTGGTAACGAAAGAAGAAGAGTAAAGACTGTTTGTTAGAAAAAGAAAAGAGACTAAGGAACTTTCTTAGGCAGATCTGACCTGAGCTGAGCAAATCCATCAAAGGACTTGAAATGTTCTGAACTGATGTCTGAAAGTAAGTAGAGACTTACAGGGTTCAGGTTTTAAGAAGATGGATTTGATGGCTTGTAAGATTTTTGTGATTGTAAGAGCTGGGCTCCAACTGTCTCTAAGGATATCCACACTTAAACTCCCGGCAGTATCGACATTGCAATGGTAGATCCGAGTCTTGAAAACCACCTACAAATCCCCACCATCTTAATCAAAAGACTCAAAAAGAAGAAGTGAAACTACCGATGTAATGAAAGTGCAAGCTCAAGACTAAAACCGTAAGCTTCGTTCTCTCAGGACCCAAACGGTCAAGAATTTGCTACAAAATGTATCCCAAGACTTTTGATGTAAGAAAGAAGACTATGTAACTGCTCCTGCCAGACACTGAAACCCTGTTTCAAAGTGTGACGCAGTTCAAGCCTTAATCAAAAGACCAACAGAGATGCAAAAGATACTGAGTAACTAGTTATTCCTGACGACATCAGCTAGAAAATCAAACTTCTAAACCCTAAATCATTACCAGTTAAATCAGTAAAGCTCCCAAACATTTTTATACCACCAAACGATAAAGTTAGCTACTTTCACGAAAAAAAATCAACCAGAGAATCCAAGATCATACCTTAGGTGGTTTGAAAGGATAATCAGACGGAAAAATGATATCCAGGAAAAAGATCCCTCCTTCATACGGAGTTGCTGCAAAAGTCGAATTTAAATCCAAATCAAAAAGACTTGAAACCTAACAAATTTACATCGGATCTTCCAGAAACCAACCCAAGGGACCAATAATGGTTGCGATCCAGTGGTAGAGATTATCCCCTTTTGGTCCAGCCGAGCAATCAGGAGGCGGATCCACGTTTAGCTCCGCCATCTCCCTCTGTATCCGCTTCCCAGAAGCGGAAACAGAAGTCTTCGCTACCCAAGACGACGCCGTTCCTGAATATCCGGCGTACATCGCCGTCGGTAACGGCTTAAACCTCCCGCTTCCGCCAGGTGTCATCATCTCCCGTCGTCGTCGTCCCTACTACTTACTCTGTTTATCCAATCCATTACTTCAGCGTTTCGCATCCGGAAAAGTTTTCCAAAACGCCGCGTTTCGGTCCGATCAGTTATTAAACAAATAAAGTAACAATCGCTGACGTGTCGAATAATATTATCCACCACTCTACGTCAATAATTTTGTAATCATTTTTTTGTTTGTTTTACTTTTGTTTTTGAATTATTCACACATTGTGAGCTTATTGGATCATGATCATGTTATGTTACCTTTTGCTGAATCTGAATACCAGGAATAAATTACAAGGCAATGATTCATTTTGAAAATGAAATTCAAATCACTCTAATTCGAAGATTTTAGTTCAAAGATGAAACAAAAAGAATGACAACACGATCTCTCTCTCTCTCTCACTAGCTACACTTACACTACACCAAATTAAAACAATAAATACCGGTAACCGGAAAAAAAACAACCCGCCTTTCGACTTCTCCGGTTAATACAAAACCGCGTTTTGGCCAGCGTTTTACAAAAGGCGGTCAGGCTGAAGTAACAAAAGTAGTAGTGTGAGAGCTAACGGTGCTAAGAAGGGAAGATGGTAGATGGAGATGATAAGTGCGTTTGCGTTCCCTCCCAATGGACTTACGGGTCCTAACGCAGTCGGAGGAAAGTTCCCTCCCGTTCCGTTTGCGTTTGAGCTGAGATAGATTGAAACAGATTTCCACAGAGTTATGCAAATATTTCGTTTTCAAAAGGTTTAGAAACTTGAAAAGACAAAAATCCTGATTGTTACCTTCCAGTATATGCACATGTTCTATAGCCTGCAAAACGTAAAAGCAATCAAATTTGAGATTTACGCGATTTAAGCAACATGTAAGCATAGAGTTGTAGAATTATATAGCGATAAACTGATCAGAAAACAATGAGAAACTTACTAGGATCTCTAGTCGTAGTGATGGCTGTACCACCAAAGTCACAAGTTCCACCTGCACTTTTCATCCTCTGGTAATAGTCATTGAAAGCAAAAGAAGCGTGGCTCTTGATATCGTTCGGGAGATAGCACGGTTGGCCCGCTTGAATCGCGGCACAGTTAGCTCGGCCTTGACCACACGCCCAATTTAAACCGTCCTCCAATTTATCGTCCTCAGCATCCGCTTTAGCCACGCAGAACAATGATGAACCGTTTAGAGATGCGGATTCAGAGCCACCGCTTAAGCCAAGAGGATAAACCGATGTTCCATTCGGAAACAAAATCCCCCAGTTTCTTTCCGAGACTGGTTCAGAGCGCTTGTCTTCGTTGTACAGCTCGTAGATGTATGTGTTTATAGGTATGTCTGGTTGGCTAGGAGGGCCTGAGTTGTTCAACACTCGCTTAATCAAGTTACTGTTAAATGTCTCTGCGTTACCCATGGTTGCAGCGGTTTCATCGGCTCCACCAAACGAGGGCCAGCCAGTTTCCGTGACAACAACAGGAATCTTGGAGAAATTCAAAGATTCCATGGAGTAGTAAGCAGCATCAACCATAGCATCAAACATGCTGTCGTAATGTAAAAGTGTGTTGGGATCAACAATCTGCTTCACCGAAGAGAGCTGCTTGAACAGCGCATAATCAAGCGGGAAAATCCCGTTAGCGGTTGTGTAACCGTAGTAAGGATAGGCATTTAACATGAAAAAAGAACCGGTGTTCTTCAGAAACTGGAGAAGCTGGTAAACAGTTGTGTTCCACGACGGGCTAAAAGTCGATGTAGATGGAGGAAACGGTTTAGGCATTATATCCATCGACATCGGGCTCGAAACTTTGACCTGAAAGTTGAGGTTAGAAGCCACAAGAGCCTTGTGAATGTTGTTGAGAGCCGAGGCGAGAATCGGCGCCACGTGAGGAGTTGCAGTGAGAACTTCGCTACCAACAGCAATGGCTGTAATGTTAGTTGAAGGTATATAAGCAGCGACGTTCTTGTTAACCCATAAAGCTGCTGCTGAAGGATACCGTCCGATTTTGAGGATTTCATCATTGGTTACACCGACCATTACTTCGATACTGGTGTTGGCAAATGCTTTGAGCATGTGGCTATTGGCATCATAGAGACGGATGTGTGTGATCTGTCGCGATTTGAGAAGCGTTACAATGTCAGAAGGGGACGGCATGTTGGTGAGATCTGTCCCGATGTTTACGCCGATGAATGCAGCTGTATAAAGAATCAGATTAAACAGAGTCTTCTTGGAACTTCATCAGACTAACAAAAACTCAAGAGATATATTTTGTGATCTGGTGAAATTACCTTTTGTAGACGCAAGAATCGAAATTAGAAGCAAGATTGCTTGTGAAAACCATCTCGGAAGCAGCATTGGAACCGAGAGCTTGAAGCCCTAAACCTATGACAAGTTCAAAATCGAGTCAAATGCTAATGATTGTAACAGCAATTTCAAACCCAACATGACATGGATTGTAGATTTCTCACTAACTCAGCAAGCACTATTTTTTGTTTTTGCTTTTTCAGGAGAGTTATAATAATTGGGACTCGTCAAATATGGTAAGAACCCTAAAATCAAGTAAGCAACTTTATGGATATGTAAAAAAAGAAGAGGATTTCCGACAGAAGTAAAATGAATGGGGTCTAGAAATGAATCAAACGCTCTGCGAATAAAACGAGCTAAACAGTGAAAACAATAACCCATCGAGCATTCGAGAAGCCACGCTCTTTTTTTCTTTCTTTTCTATCTTATCTTTTACTCTTTTGTCGTTTCGTTCTTTGAGACATGTTCTCTGCAAACAGGATTTGCAGAGCGAAGAAAAATGTGGAAGATACTAGTGAAAAGCTGGTTCGGACACAAGCTAAGACAACAACAATGCAACAATAATCAAATTAGCCAGATGTAAAATCAAGAAATTATTAGTAAACTACCTAATTAGAGCTTGCCCGCTTCCAGATTCACTCGGAGAGGATTTAGATCACAGAGAAAGAAAGAAAGAAAAAAAAACTCTCGAGGTTTTGCTGTAGAGACAAGAACAGTGCAAAGCAGGTTCAGAGATGTTTGTAGTGTAATGAACCCACCGAAGAGGAAAAAAAAGTAAAGACTTTTTCTTCTTTCCTTTCGGCGAAAATTATTTTCGAAATTGGAGAGAAAAAGGAAAAAAAAGAGATATTCAGAGATTGCTGTGCTCAGTTTAATGCGTGGGAAAGCAGAAGGTGTGTGTGTGACTGTGTGGAAGGTGAGGCTAAATAAACTATTAATTAATTACTATTTATACATCTAATCTAATACTAATACAAGTTTTATTCTTGACACCTACTAAACTATATTATCCCCACCTTCTTAATAAAATTCATAATTATGTAAAAACAAGATTTTACTACAGTTTCCACGCTCTTCTCATGTTCTTTCGGTTTTGCCCTTTTTATTATTATAAATATAAGTAAATTCGAATCAAAAGAAAAAGATCCATGTGATTGCTAATTTCATGTGCATGACTTCCAAATGTTTTATTGTTAGGGACTTTCCAAACGTATTTTTTCTGGATGCTCTCTCTAATATACTGGTCTACGTATTTTTTGTTTTAATGATATCAAGTACATTATTCTTGAAATCGATAATTTTTTCAAATATATTTTCCAATTTTCTCCAAAAAGAAGAAATATTATCGACATCATCGCCGTGCATCTAGGATTCGAGCTACGTGCTTACTGGGAAAACTGAAAATTCAAAATAATTCCAGAAACATGCGACGACCAAGACTTTTGTCGGATTCTATAAGAGACTCGGGCAAGCCAAAATATCATGGCTAAGAAAACATAATCGTTAATAAGACTCATAAAATCATATGACCACTTGGAATTAATAACATGTAAAATTAAAGTATTTTTTGTTTTCTTTGATGCTTGAAAGGAAATAAAAAAAAGAAAATAGCTGGAAAAGAGCGAAAGGCCGATTCAAAACCAATGGAAGCCATACGTCAAAAAGCTCCCTCATTTCCTAACAGGTCCCTTTTCTTTCACCATAACAATGATAGATATAGATGGGATCTAAAGAGATAAGATGGCAAAAATAAGCACATGCTACATCAATGTCATGTCTCAAGATCATCCATGGATCAAAACATAAAGCAAAACACCAATAGCACTACAGAGATCTGTCTTAAACCTTGTCTAAAGAAAGACTTAAAAGTAGGAGATTTCAATCTAAGGAGGCAAACAAGTATCTTGATAAAGCAGAGCTAACAAACAAGACTGCAGAACTGAAGAGCAGAGAGATACATGGGTGTCTAGTGTAAATCACTGGCTTGGAGAACGGTCTCCATTTCGTTCTCCACGAGGGCTTGGGCTCCTGCTCCTGCTCTGCCTAGGGACCGGGCTCCTGGCTTGTTCAGGCGTGTAGCTTCTGTTTCTTCTTGGGCTCGCGCTTCTTCTTGGGCTCACGCTTCTTCTTGGGCTCACGCTTCTTCTTGGGCTCACGCTTCTTCTTGGGCTCCGGCTCCTGCTGTGGCTCTTCACCCTCCCAGGACTTCCACTGCGAACCCTTGAGCCATTATGTGGTGGTGAGCGAGAGTATGACCTCTCCTTCTCGTATCGTCTATCCTGAGGTGAGACAGACCTGCCATAAAACAGAGTTGGAGAGTAGACAATGGTTTTAAATCCATCAGAGAACTGTAATGTCATCTGATAGCAGTATTGAAATTTATAAAAGGCATGCGGAGGAGCTAGTCTACCTAGATTGATGTCTTTTAGGGGGAGGAGAATTATAGTCGCGGCTACGTGACCTCGTTCTACCACCACGACGAGGGGGAGGAGAACGGGAGTACCGAGGAGGAGAACGTCTTCTGTCATGGAATCTGTTGCTCCTACATACATTAAAAGTATACAAGTTGAGATCAAGTTATCTCTTCGGGTTCTAGACAAACTAAAAGTTTTCTGGTGTCCGACAATACAACAAAATTTCAAAGGTGGAAGAATCTCAATTCACCTTCCACCTCGATCCCTTGTTCTCATTTCAGTTGGCTTCTTCCGGTTTTCTTCTGCAAATACTACAGTCAGCTCACGACCAAGAAGAAGATAACCTTCCATGTGATGTTTTGCCTCAGCAGCATCAGCAGGATCCACATATTGAATGAAACCAAACCCACGTGGATCTCTGCAACAAATCCAATAAGCAAAAAAAATCTCAGACTCGGAACCAAAAACACAGTGACCAAGGAAGATGTACCGACTGGACAAGAAGCCTTTTAAACAAAAGTTGGCATTACAATCTCCTGCAATAGAAGCCATCATGATAAACATGAAAAAAGCAAGCACTTGCCTGCAAACCTTGCAAATTTCAGTATAAAGATGACTTCTCCAAGACTTGATACATCTTCAAATTGAATTCAAACCCAACTTCCTTCCAACCTTCACTACCATTTAGAACATCTTCCAAAGAACTCTAATTACTTCATTGGTCTCTTCAATTCTTTAGGTTCACTGTTAAACCTCAACAACTTCAATAAACACCCTTTGAGTGTGATCGAACATGGAACATAACACTATATTCTTTCCCTAAATGACTAGAAGAGTATGGAGTTTTAGGGGCACTACTTACTAAGGCTGAATATTCAAGTTTAGATAAAAAACTTTTCAAAGCCCCAAAGGAAAAATGCAAATAAAAAAGGAGATGTACAACATCAAGACAATTTAGAAAAAACTTATAAATCAAAGAATTCAATACATGCAGATGTGAAGATGTAAGAACTAGGACTGGCTACGGAGAATAAAAGAATTGTAGACAAACAGGATTCACAAAAAGTGGTTTACGAAGCAAAAGAAAAAGATAAAATCATAAGATAGAGACACGATATAATTGAAGCAAAAGTAAAATAATGCCTCGGTTGATCATACATTTAAACATTTAATGTCCTATCTACTGAGCATGCTCACCCAGTATAATAATCCCTTGGAAGGTAGATGTCCTTGAGAGGACCGAACTGCTCAAATGGCCTCCTAAGATCCTCTTGCCTGGAGAAAAAAGAGTAAAGGTAAGCAGAGAAGAACAATTTATGATGAGTTTATGATGTTCTTGAATAGTATACCTCCCAAAGGTTAAGAAAAAAACAGAGTCAACCTCTATTGCAAATAATTCTGAAAACAAAAGTTCATACGCGCACTATCTAGAAACGGTACATTTTACAAGCTTCTTATATATTTCTGCCACAAAAAAAGCATCCATGGAACCCGACATCAGCTTATTCTAAAAGCCTTTCACACAAACCTAAATAAGGAAACACATAATCATGAAATAGTAAAGAACATACCTGCAATCATGACGTAGGTTGCGAACCAAAAGACTGGTTGGGAGATCCCTGTCACGGCTGCCACCATATCGGCCACGGGGGCTAGGGCTCCGGCCCCTCCTTCCATAACCCCTTGGTGGTGATGGGGTGTAGCTCCTTCCCCTCATTGAGTCTAGACTTCAATCTCTGTATCAATCAAGCAACCAACCGAAACTGAGTCAGAAACTGCCAGATATGATTAGATGCTTAAGAAATAAGAGAGAAATAGAACAAGCTAACAGACCAGCATCAAGAAAACTTCAATAAAGTATGAATTCACCAATTTCTAAGCTAACAAATACCAAATGTGTTTTAACATATATATATCAAAAGAGTTTTAAACCAATAACTAAGCCATCGGAGAACATCATAGATACTATTTTCTGCTTCTAAGAACCCAATCAAAGAATAACAACAACAGCAAAACACCGATAGTGTGAAATAGTTAAATTTTTGTTTTCGAATAAAGACCAATTATGCAAAACGCTAAAGCACGAGTTTTTTTTCCACTTGAATGCCACAAAAAGAAAGATCCATCCTTGCAACGAAATTTCTACCAAGAATACAAATCTGAAATCAATTTGATAGAATGGGCCCCCGGAATCGATAGAAAGCTGAACTTTTTAAGGTATCAGAAACGAAAGTCTCCGATCTACTACGTTTCAGTCGTTAATTGGCGATAAGATAAGAAGAAGAAGGAGGAGAGCCGACGAAGCATCGAGAAGCTTACCGCAGCTAAGGACGGTGTCGAAAGAACGACGGACGGTGAAGAAAACCACAGGAGAGGCGGCGCGGAAGTAATCGGAGAAGAGAGAGAGACGGTGATTATATTGATTAGGGGAGAGAGAGTAAAACGTACTCTCTGTTTTAGATCTTATGGTCTGGAACGAGCGGGTCATTAGGGTTTCTTCAATCTTTATTTATTTTCTTTGCATATGTTTGCCTCCAAATCCTCTATTTGTTTTCTTTGTCAACTTTTGCCTCCAAATTATCCCGAAAGTTTGGTTTTATGCTCATACTTTCTTTATTACATATAGACCCTTTTAATGTATTTGATTCCGGTAATTTTCTCAAGTCTTTATTAACTTAAGGTTTTTTTTTCCATAGTGGTTAGAGAATAACTTTTTTATCCATTTGATAGAAGTTTGAGGATATTTTTGATTTTGAAAGTTTTCTCAATCTTTATTAATTAAAGATTATTTTTTTCAGAGTGGTTAGAGAATAATTTTTTTTCAAAATTCATTTGATAGAAGTTTGAGGATATTTTTGATATTTTAAAAGATAAATATTTTTTTGATTAAATAAAATAACACAAAAATAAAAATAATTATAAAAAACTACTTCCTCCGTTTTATAATATAAGATGTTCTAGAGGTTTTTTTTTGTTTCAAAATATAAAGTGTTCTCAAATTTCTATGCAAATTTTATTTTTTATGTAATATTTTTGATTTCTGTCAAAATTAAAAATTTGGATAAGTATTTTTTAAATAAATAAAAATAACACAAAAGTAAAAATAATTATAAAAAAAAAACTATTATCATAATTTTTTGCAGTCACAACTTGCAAAATCACATATCCATGTTTTAGTGTAGCGAACTCCCATTAATAATTGTCCGGGATCTTGTGGTCTAGTGGTAAGGAGACGGGTTTTGCGTGCAATCACGCTCCGAGTTCGATCCACCTGCTGCGAGAAACAAAAACACGGATATGAGTCTTTGTTTACGAACCATTTGAAAACCCGGAGAGGGGCCTATCTGTGAGTTGTCTTCCCCTCCCAAAAATTAGTATGAGACTCGTCATGGACCTGCGATTTACCCTAAGTTACCACACAAAAAAAACTCCCATTATTAGAGCTTATGTAATATTTTTGATTTGGGTCCAAATTACAAAGTATGAAGATATATATTTTTATATTTTAAAGGCAATTATTCTAAAAAATCTTTATATATTTTAAGAAAAGTGACAAAGAAAAATGATTCGGGGTCTGTCAACACAACTGAATCATCAGAGTCCAAAAAGAGATATCGTGACTGTGATGGGGGTTAGTAGCGAAATCATAAAAACATAGCGAAGCCCTAATTTACCCGCCGGGTCCAATTTCTCAGAGTATAAGAACATTTGGGTTTTCCTTGGCGCTCCTTTCCGTCTCTCTCTGTTCTTCCACCGACGTTCGTGATCGCCGGTTAGTCCTCTCTTTCTCCCCAGTCTCTACGTGAATTGACAAATCAATCGTGTTACCAATTGCGGCGGTGGAAACGCTGTAAATTTGGTCTTGTCGAGGTGTAAGAAAAATGTGTGTTTAGTAGTGCTTCGGCTCTGTTTGTCCTAAAAAGATGTCGGAATTTGGAGTCCTGGTTAAACACCGTCTGCGATCTAGCAAACTAGTGTTAGTTTATAAAACAAAAACTGAATGTCATGTCATAACCACTGTGAAAGAATGCAATTGGATCTATGTGTTATAGACCATTCCCTAGGTTTGTTTCAAGCTAGGATGATGCAAGTAAAGTATTGATTTTTTTTGGAGCCTAAAACCTTTTGTATCATTTTGGCGAAAGGTTTTGAGTCAAACCACTCATGTATCGCAATGCCAGTTAAAAAAACTACTCTATATAGTGCCTGATAATGCAAAATTTCACTTATTAGATTTGTATACATGTAAAAGATGCATGTTTTCTTCTTTGCTCTCTAAAATGCTGCATTCCGTGTTTTGATCTTGGAGTGATGCCTCTCAACTAGCACCATTTGTCTATTTATCTTCTTTCCTTTCTTTTGTTTTGTGTTTTAGTTCAATGGGCTTTTCTTCTTTACCCGAGCCCATCTTCTCTTATGTTGTTAAAAACTATCTAACTAAGCATAACATGAATGGCAAATTGGTCGAGAAAGACGATAGTTTGAAATTAGAAAAAAAAAAAAAAATTGATCGTGTACTAATTGTGAACATAAAATTGTGATCATTCATCACACTTTACTAAAATCATATAAATCAATAAAAATGAATACATTTGATAGAACATAAATATACACCATTTTCTGTTGATGAAAAATAGTTTGTCTTGGCATATATTGTAATATGAATGGCAAATTGGTCTAGAAAGACGATTGCTTTAAGCAATCTGAATCTCAATACATTTCACTTTGATCGTATGGTTAGGTCTTAGATACGAATGGTTGCCCAAAATGCAGTTATCATGTATAATGGTGTTACAAACTTACAATCAACGGGTTATGTAGAAGGACTTTTCGTTTATACTCATAAAAACCTCGCTTGCACATGTCTTTTTCTTTTGATTATGTTATGTTCTTGGTCACTCTCACTTTCTATTCTTTGCGTGAGTGTGTTCTCACAAAGAATGCATACAAACTGTTTATAAGTTAAAGTTTTATAAAATGCTAATTGAAGAACTTTTTCTCTAAAATCAAGGTTAATTACAATCTAATTTTCAGTTACCAACATATCGATTTGCATCACTCGAAAGAACAGTTTTTTTTTTTTTTTTGATTTGCATCACTCCTAGTTTCCTATTCTTAAAACGAAATCTTATAATCTTCTTTTGGTATCGGGTTTTTCAGGCTATAAATACAAGGTTAAGGATTTGGAAATTATTCATTCCCACAATTAATAAAAAAATCTCTAAACGGCCGGTATATGCCTCGGTTTGTTTTCTCTCTGAAGGTTATTCGATTTTTTTCTAGTTCTTTTCTCGCGAATTCACAACAGTTGGTAAGTGACTACTAAGAGTTGGCTTGTTGGCCCTGAGATTCTCGAACGTACGGGACGTTTAACAACAACATTGGAGACGGTGAGTTTCATGATTCTCTTCTTGACCTCGCCCTGGTTTCTAAGTCTCTTTAAAGCATACGAATGATCGAGCTTTGGTAGATTACATCGATCATAGACAAAAATCGGATGTAGTTCGACCAATGGAATATGTATGCTTATGCTTTTGACATAGATAATTGGTTATAAAGGCAAGTGATCCTATCCCCAATGCTGTCGAGTACAGACCGATGATCTCTGTCAGAAAGTCATGTAGGCAAATGCAAAAAAACTTGCTCCTTTGCAACTCCCATGCACTTTCTTCTTTGACTTATATATTGATTGGCTAATGCTTGCACAACACGGTAAAAGAGATTATTTGAATATCTTAAGAATTGTGGAACAGTTGAAGCTGTGAGATATATATCTACTCGTGCTCTCTTTTCTCTTCTTTAAATCGTTTTAACGTATGAAAAAATATGGTAAACCCGAGTTAATTTCGCTTTTGAAACAGGGCCTAATCCCACTGAACCTGAACCCGAGAGAAGTTGAACAGATGATTTAGTGTGAGTTAAACCGTTACATTTTACTACCGAAAAATTTACCAGATGTTCTCTAAATCCTGAATTCAAACATAGCCAATCTTTGTCTTAGAAGATCTTTAACGCATAATCTCTTTAACCAGATTCATGCATGAAACATGTTATTTGGAAACTGCTGAATCGTTAAAGAGATTATCGTGTCAAAGGATTATTGTTATATACAGCTAGTATTCTACCTAGTTAAGCCATATCATGCAAACTTTGTCTCCAAAACTTATCACAAATTCACAATGCCCATGTGGCTTCAATAGTGGCTCATTAATTAATTCCCAGATCTTATTTTCCGTAGTACCTTGTTGCTGCATTTAGTCTCCCAAACCTGTTCACATGTATGTCATCAATATTTTCAATGACTCCAAGTCCAAGTACAGCTAGTTGTACTTGTCTCTGTGCATTTCACGATAAGGAGGAATCAGGAAAAAAAACATGTTATCATATTCAAAACTGCAACTTCTTTTTAATTCACTATTTTAACTTCTCCATCATGCATATTTTACACAAAATTCATCTTGGTTTATTGTGTAGACTTGTAATCATAATGATTTCAGATTTACAAATCATATGCAGCGTGCAGAGTAATCTTGATTTTGTTGGTTCCAAAATCGAGATTTTTTAAAATGGAATGGTAGGTGAGAATGAGATATCAATGCATCTGAATTGCTTGGTTTTGTTTGGGTGACAGGTAAGTCGCTTGACGATGACAGGTGAGCCAGAAATGGCTTATGATTTTGAAACTTGCTCGAACTTGTCATGAGCCAATGAAATGTCTCCACACAGACACTCAAACACGAGAATCACATATAAGAAAGGAAAATATGGATGATAAAGATCAGATGGAAAGAGACAGAGGATCAGAATTATATCCAAGGAAGGTATACATTGCATTGAATCTATGGCTCTATCTTGGAGTTGTTGTTGTGCTAGCCAGCTTTGTACCATTATGATTTGTGTCTCTTAATTGTAGTTTTTCTATGGCTTTGACTTGACAAGTACAAGCACATGGTCTGGATTTAGTGTACTCATCATTGATCACTTGGGTTCTTTCTCGTGAATATAATTTCCCTTATTTTATTTTAATCAGTCTCGAATTGTTGCAGTTCAAAGGTTTTGCATTATTGTGATGAAATTCTTGTAGTCTAATAGTTAGATCGTTTGGTTAGGGTTATTATGGATACTTTATTGGCTCCAAATGATATAGCTTATGTAATTAGCGGGAAATTGACGGCATGACGACATTTAATATTTTGCTGGATTTTTACATTTAATAATGATATTATAACTATATATGTTCGAGCAAATTATTGAATAAAAAGTTCAGACTATTATCCTAACTAATTACTTTATTTTTCCATTTTTTAATCAATTTAAAGTTTACTAAAGATTATAATCTGGTGTCCCCCAATATAATTATTCTTTACTTGATTTCATCGTTTTCATTAAGAACACTTATATATTTGCATCCACTTTGTTATTGGCTATTGTGAAACGCATTTTACAGTTAACTTTTAGAAGAAAAATGTGTCTTAATTCTTTAACAAAAATAATGTTAAAACATGTGTCTAGTAATATATTTGGGAACTGTGATCTTTGTGATATATCGGGGGGAAAAAAAATTAATGGACCCATATAATTATATGCCAAAAAGGCTAAACCAGACCGTAATCTGATTATTAAATTGGTACAACTACTAAACATGTTTTACATAATCTGCATGATTAACATCGATTAGCTGTAGTACCTGTACACCTACTTGTGTATATGTGTGGTCTTTAAACAAATCAAGTCTCTTAATTGATTTTTGGATGTATATGATCTTCTTCTATAGACTATAGTCTAGATCTGATCACCTTGTGGGTTTTGATTGAAAGGCATGGATCATGGATGTACATGGTCGTACCTATCCTAAGTAGTAAGATGTTTCATTAATTATAATTATGATTATCCAATAATTACGTAATTATGTGTACCATTTGAATTTTAATATTTTAAATAACTACGTGGTTGGTCTGGTGATCATCACCACAACACAAATGTCTTGATGCCTTGGTGGCTCGGTTATTATCTGTAGCTGGGGGACTCGTCCATGTAAAAGTAATAATTCAAAAGATCAACGTCGCTTTATACTTTCAATTTTCCCTTTTCAATTAAATTATCTTTAGTTCAATTGACCGTAATTTTCTTGGGAAACACTTAACGTTTTGACTTCATATACTTATTAAACTTGTTTTATGCGTACTTTTCATAGACCCAACTTGCGGTTCAAGTTCTATAAATAGTGACATCAAGAGATTGACTCCATCAAAATGTTAAAAAGTCTTGATTTTGACCCCAAGACTGAGACCTTAAAATCCCATTATTTTAATAACAATTCTCTATCTAGCTTCATTCTAGTTTCATTCTAGTAATAAATAACATGTTATCATGACCATATAGCTTATTTTGTTGTGGTTATATGTCAATAAATTTGGGTAATCCTATTTTTTTATGATAATAGTAGTATTATACCGTTTCGATCACATTACAATTGACTAATAAATGTATTAGGCCGTTAGGCCAAGCTTCAAAAAGATCGCGAGAAAAAAAAACTAACCTTATAAAGCTGGACCTCCAGTCCAGGTGATACATATTCACATATTAAAACTATTTACTTATATGTTTGGCAGCAAAAAAAAAAATATATATATATATATATATATCTTGATATAACATATATATATTCCAAAGCAGGTGAACTAGCTATTAATAACTTAAACTATTTGACCTAATGGAAACATTTCATTAATTAGGATATAACCATAAGTTTTGGTCCTATCTTGAAATGGACGGCCATGATGTAACTGATGATGTCGACGGGTGACAATATTTATTTTGTCTTATATGTATTATGCATATTTTAAAATTTTTTATTTTATGATAATTCAAATGATCCGGTTGAATTAAGGGACCGTCGATTATGACCGATAAAGGATGGTAAATCCTATCGCACTGAGGATCTACGCATCATCCCTCAATACCGATTAATCATGGGGTCCAGAGATACCATGTGAAAGTTTTGGTGGCCAAATAAATTAAATGTTGCTATTTCGTTTTCGTGGGGAGTCGATCCCTGACCTTGACTAACATGGCAACTCTTATCACAGAAAGGAACCACCCCACTACCACCACTTGGTTTGTTGTACATGTTCTATCACCTCAATACAATAATAGGCCATGTTCTAAAAAGCAGTTGTCTAGCCGCCTAGATATTAGGCGGTCGGACACCTTGGAAATTAGTGTTTATGCGGCGGAGCTAGGCGTTGACCGAATTAATCCGATTTTGACCTAATTAATCCGATGTTTGGCCCATTTTGTCCGATTCTTTAATTTTTTGATTTTTTTTTTTGAAATGATGAAAAAAAATTAAAATTTAAGTTGATGTGTTGTAGGATAGTTAAATTTAAATTTTAACTTTAAATTATGAAAAACTTTAAATTTTTAGGATAGTTTAGTTGTCTATTTATAAAGAAGGAGTAGAGGCGAGGAGAAAAAAAGTTGTTGATGTGGGATTTTTCCACCAAACAAAAAACTCAATTTTAAAACTTGTTGGACCGATTCAAAAGCCCATTAAAATTTAATTTACTCACGTGCATTCAACTAATAGCATATTATTATCTTTGTTGAGATTTCTAAATTACCCCAAAATAATATATTTCACTAATTTGCTATATATTATTTATAAAATTGCATATTTCTCCACATGATAATGCATATTTGATATCATATATTTAATTTTCAATATAAATTAAATAAAATAATATTAAAAACTAGTCACTGATTAATTTTTTATTTTTGGATTAGGCGATAGGCCCAATCCAACCGCCTAACTAACGTCTAGCGCAATTTTGAACATTGATAATAGGTAGTCATTTAATTCAATTTTTAGTTTTCACTTACTCCCATATTCAATTCTTGTAAGGAAAATAAAAATCAGATGTTTGAACTAGTAAGTAAATGTGTAAAATTATGATATCGTGTTGATTTGGTTGAGATGTTTTTGTTTTCACTGACTCTTTCAAAACTGGTAGACCAACTTTTGGTAGCTTTGTTAACCAAAAAATAAATAATATGTAGCTTAAACCTTGATTTTAACAAGCGAAATTTCTCTAAGAAAACAAAGAAACAACAAATTGACATTTTCTCCATCGGCAATTACTATCTAGTGATATATGATATGGACAAAATGAATAAGTCAATTCATAATAAAATATCCTTCGAAATTGCTAGTGTACGTTGGAAGAAAATCATAACTAAAACCGTGTGAAAAAGGTCAACGTGGATTAATATTTACAAAATGATATTCATCGATTAAAATCGTACTGTTAACCTATAAGGTAAAAGATGTCAACAGTCAACGTGAATTAATATTTACAATTACGATGTATACAATATAATTTTAATTATTTGCAATGATAAAACATTCTTTTTCCTGCAAAATTATGAATTTTTGTACTACAAAAAAACAAACAAACAATTTACGTTGTCATTTGTCGATCGTAAATGGAGTACAACAGGCGTATATAATTAAATAAGTAAAAATAATCATATCATAATAAATAGAGAAATATCCTAAAATAACACAATTTTTTTTTTCCAAATCTAGCCCATTAAAGTTAAAAATCCAAAAATAACATAAATAATTATGTGAAAATACATGTTTACCCAAAATAAATTTAAAATAAAATTAAAACATTATGTTTGAGTTCAATATTTTTTATTTGGGTTTAGTTTTTTCTATTAAAAAGGATTTTATGTTATTTTAATATAAAATGTATACTATTATTGTCAATTTTAACTAATGGTGCTAAATTTAAAAGTATACTATTTTGAACAACTGCTAGCTATGATAAATATTTGTGATCAATTAATACTCCATATAAGAGCTAAATAGATGGATGAAGTAATGAAGTATTAAATGGTAACCATAGAAAGTCCACAATGAGAAATATTTTGATTTATAACAATCAACTTTTACGTTTGACTTTTTTTTCCAGACTCGAAATGTTTGTAATAATAACATATCCATTCCACACGTTGAGACAGAAGAGCAGTAGAGGTAAACTGTAGACGAGTTTTTGAATGAGTCAGTCAAACAAGAGACTATAAAATCCAGCAAAGGTCAACAAAGCAAAAATGGTCGTACTTTCTCTCTTGGCAAAAATAATTGAGTACGAGACGGTGCACCGAATCACAGGTGTGTTCCGTTCGCTTCACTCGCACTTTTTTTTTTTTTTTTTTTTTTTTTTGATTAATATGGGGTAATCCGGTGCTTGCTACACACCCGACTAATCCCCATAGGCCAGAGGAAGCCATGTTAAATCCACTGTGGCCAAGGTGACTCGAACCCATGTGGGGGAAGCCCACATAGACATTCCCTTACCACTGGGCCAAGTCAACTTGGTTCACTCACACTTTTTTGCTCTCTTTTTCACTGAAAAGTGAAAACCAATACCAACCCACCCGCGTCTTCTTTTGGAATTTTGCGGCTTCGTTCTTTTGGTCTCTTACATTTCTCTTTAAAAAAACAAAAAACCAAAATTGATTTTTTAAATAAACTTGATTATGACGATTTCACCTATGAAGAGAATCCTCTCTGGCGTTATTTAATTCGTCATTGTGCTTCCCAACTGGCCTCTGGCTGTTACGATATCACTCTCTCGTCCTTTGACTTTATTTCTTGCTACTATATATACGTAAACCCCATCTACTACTACTAACTATTTATTTATCCTAATTGATTATCAACTGCATTTAGCTTTTTAATCTATAGGTGTTGCTATTTATAACTTGAGTAGAGTTTCATATGTTTAACTTGGGCAAATGATTTCAATTATATAAAGTTTAGCCAAGTTCTACGTATGACAAGTTCGGTTTTACTAATAAATACATAATCATTGAGTGGTCCTTACTAATTTCAGATCAATCATTTTAAACGATTATATGATTATGTCATTGGTCCGTCGTAAATTAATTCAAGGAAATAAAAACTGGCTTTATTTACCATTTCACAGATCTGAAGATTATCTTGACGACATAAAAAAGTGTCATAAATTTGAGTGCCGTCAAAAAGATACGGTTGTCTCAATGTTGGGTACAGTGTGGTACTTGAAAGCAGACATCATCCTCGTGGTGCAATGTGAACTCGACACGTGGCGACTTCTGTACGGTCCGAAGTTTGTTTACGTCAAACTATGTCATTTTTCTAATACTATTGTAGTATATTATTCATTTTAAATAGTTTCATTATATGCTAAGAACAAAATCTAAGATGCTTGGTTTTTTTTTATAGTTTCGTGAACAATTATGGTCTAAATCAAGAGAACGAAATCCAAGTTCCCAATTATATGATTTGGAAACCATGTTTTAGCGAAATTAATTGTATTATTTGTTTATGTTATTCATTCAAACGATTTTCATATGGATTAAATTTATAAATACAGAAAATATAATGATGTACGGTTTTATAACCAGTCTGGTCGCGTTAATTATATTTGTATCAAGTTTGTGAATTTTTTTTCCAAATGTTAAATTATTTATTAACAAAAAGTTATTTACAAAAGAAGAAAGAAGAAACCATACTTTTAAGTAATGAAACTTTTTGAAAGTTTACAAAAAAATTGTTAACATAGTTCAAAAATCAAAACTGTACTAGAATTAGAGAAATAAGTATATTTTTTTTTTGCCGCAGCACACGACTTGCAAAATAGTCTTGCAATACCAGTTCGTTGCAGTTGGGAGTGTTGTGGCGATGACGAATAAAAGATATTTAGTTACTGACAGATTTGTCGATTCTAATGGTGAATTTTGTTGTCTTAGTTTTGATTTTTGTAATCTAATACTCATTCCGTTCTTAGATAAGTGATGTTTTAAGGGTTTTTTTTTTCTAAGTGATATTTTCAGTTTTTAATAAAAAATTAAATAACTTTTTATTGTTTTTGACCATTTGTATTTTGTATTGGTTGAATTGTGTTTAAATAGATAATAAATGATGTTTTTAGTATGGAAAAAAATAAAAATTAAATAAATCATTAATCTGTGTGAAAAAACTTTAAACATCACTTATATTAGAACATAGGGAATAGTGAGTTGTGACACAGAATTTGATTTTTTTGTTTGTTTTGGTATCTTCGTTCGTTTCCCTCATACTATAGATGATAGACATATACTTGAAAGGCCAGACGAAGTTTGTGAACTTTTCTAATTGAAAAATTTGCAATTAATTAACTATATTATGAATGAAATGGTTCATTTAATTAATCCGTACGTACCGAGCCTGCGAGACAAGTACTTATTATTAGCATCATCATTCACTCATTGAGATCTGAGCCGACAGTTGTATTCACTTATTACTATTATGAAAATGCTCAACGAATGGAATAAATCGATGAGATCCAAGCTTACTCTAACTATTGATTTAATAAATTATTGTTATTCTGACACATATCAAATCTTATTGGTTCACTGTTTTCGAAGGATTCTACAAACTAGTACTAAATTTTTTACACATTTTTAGTTTTTTTTTTGTTTCTTCACATTTTTAGTTTAGACTATTCTTTAGATCCAATATATTCTTTCTACGTCAATGTTAGAGATCGATTAACCTGTATTTATACTTAGGTACGAGCATTTATGTCTAGCTGGTTTTAGTAGTTAAGACACGTCCACAGATATTTATTTGTATTCAAATTGGCCAATTACTTATTTAAGATGTGTTTGGTTGAATATGCCCATTATTGGTAGCACACATTTTTGTTTTTTGAACTATTATTGGTAGCAAATATTTCATAGTAAAACTGGATAAAAACAATAATGATTACATTTGTTTGTTTCAAAGCACAATGAAAAGAAGGCCATTAAAAAGAAAATTCACCGTGCTTTGGTAACAAATAGTAGTAATTATTTGGTTTTTAGGCGGTTCATAATCTTTTTGTTTGAACTGTTTATTTGGGTATATCCGTCTGATTAAAAAAAACGCTTCAATCTCTTAGAAGTTTTGCTTACGAATCAAATTAGTAGTAAAACTAATACATCACATAAAATAGTTAAAAAATAATAGAAAGTTTCGGATCAAAATTGGACTAATCCTTCATAATAAATATAGCCGTTGAATAATTTATTTACCGGATTTTTAATAGGTTTAAAACGTATATTACCATTTCAAATGGCTAAGTGGTAGCGAAAGTGTTCTTAATGTAAATCGAATTCAAGAGAAGGAATTGCACCCTGTCTTCGGTCTTTTACCATTAAACAAAAATTACTAAATTATCATTGAAAAAGGTTTATAGAAAATACTTTTAAAATAATTTAGTTAGCCTATCCAATACGCGCATGTGAACGGTGGCTTTATACTACGTTTCGACCGATTAGTATTGTTTATTTTTTTAATGTTTGGGGCAAGTTTATTGGTCTTCTTAGTATTACGCGCGAACGTACGTTGGCAACTTTGTGTTAATTTAATATTAATTTTTTTTTTTATTAGATTCGAAAGTAATCTCATGTTCTTAAGGAGTTCAGATTAATCTTCCGAGCAGCGTGAGGCCGCCCAGTTATATTCTACATAGTCAATAGTTAGTTTGATAATTCTGCATCCAGGGGATTCGATCCCTGATCTAGACCAACATAGTCGAAACTCACTCCGGATAGGAACCATTCCACTACAACCTCATGGTTAATATTAAAACTACATAGATAGTATATCATTTATCCATATTACAGTATATATGAACGTATCTACATACGTATGATGTCATTGATTTGTAATTGATGTGTAAATATAGAAGGATACACATATTTCCAAAGGTTTTCTTATAGCCTTAAAACATAACATGCAGTGGTTTGATTAATTATGATATTAAGATTTAATTCGTGCTAGCTATAGCGTAAAGTATATATTTTTTTAAAATTTTTTTTGGAATTTAAAAAAAAATGTTTTTACCTTAATATTATGATATGTTTAACTAATGATTATATATATATATATATATATGTTAAACCGGACTAACCTGATTATTTAACATGTTTTGTAGTGAACTAAAATATTATTTTGGCCAATCTGCAAAAATCCATAATCCTGAAAACATAACTTTAATGATTCTGGTTTTTGTGGTCAATCCACAAACTCTTACAAAAATTAATATTCTCGTGTCTAACTTTTTTATAAAAATAGTAAAATATTTTGAAAGTTTGTTTTAATATATATTCAAATAAACTATAGTGAAAAATATTGCAAAATCTATAATAGATTTTTTTTCTTTGAATATATATAGATTGATATTATTTTAAAATATATAATATTTTTAATATAGTAATAATTAAGAAATTAAATAATAAAAAACTTCTTTACTGCAAAATAAATACTTTTCAAATTATCTTAAATAATTTTAAAAGATAATTATATAATTTTCTATATCATTTATTTTTTATTATTTGTAATGGCATAATATGTAATATCTTACAAAATAAAGTTCATTTATTAAAATGCCTACTTAAATAATGATATAGAGATGTCAATGTATATTTGTGTTAACCAAAATTTTGTGTTTTTATATCCATATTTTACTTACCTTCGCGGCCTTTCGTTTTTGATTAATCTATAGATTATGCCAAAAATGTACTCCATCTATTCGTTATTAGTAGATTTTTTAAGTTTTCATACATATTAAGAAAAATTAAAATGTGATTATAAATGCATCACAAAAAAACTTAATTATTTTTTGTGTTTGAAAAAAATGTATCATTTTTTGTCATTAGCAAATTTCTATAACTTTAAACTAATAGTAATTCATTAAAGTTATTTATTTTTTTGAAATTTACAATTCATCATTATTAACTAATAAAATTTGCATAGAAAACTTAAAAAATTATTTTTTTAAAAAATTATTTTTTTTTCAAAAATATTTATTAATAAATATAGAGGGAGTATTTATTAGGAATGTCTGGTTATCAGTCCGGTGTAACATTGTAATCGTTTATCGGTTAACATCGGTTTATTAATGGTCGATTTTATTTTGGGTTTAATATTAGATACTAAATGAAGTACCAAAGATAATTATTTTGACTAAAAATGTTGCTGAATTACGGTGCATTTGGATTCTAAAGTTTCTGATATGTTTAAAGTCTGTTAGAGGCAGTTGCGGATCTAGAATCTATTTTCACCCGGGGCAATGGTACATAAAATAATATACCAAAAAGGACAAAAAAAAAAAATCTTTAAGCAATTACAAAAAAAAAAAAAAAATTCATGGTGGACAACTATCCCTGAACTCCATCACCTGCCTCCGCCGCTGGTTAGAGGGACATATAGGGAGACAAGTCGCTATCAACCTAACTTTCAAGATAAAGTGTACATATGCATGTATTATGTGGTAGCCTCTTAAACATTATTTAAATTTTTGTTGGTAGATGTTTACAAAAATAATAGACCTTCCAAAATTTATCTTTTTTATTTATTTGATCGATGCTAAATAGACCGTTATTTATTTATTTTTGCTATAAATGTAAATATTTAATTGAAAATGAAAACGATTTGGTGTTACAAGATGTGTTAACACATTGTTCGACCTAAAAGATTGGTCCTATGACAAAAACAAAAAAACATGAAAGCAAAGACAATCAGTATTTATATCGACATCGTAGCTTATTTCAAAACTAGTAATTTCGTATCTTGTTATTCTTATGTTACATTAACATAGTTATTATGTTGGCGTCGATCTTGTTACGGTTATTAATACAATAGTAACAACTAAACCGTTGCAATGATATATGCAATACGTATAAATATCAATGACGACAAATTTCGAATAAATTATTTGGAAGTATAATTATAAATTATGCAACAAAGTGTCGCTAGATGCAAAGCTTGAATGTTCCATTGCCTCGTTACATTATGATTAGAATATATAAATTGAAGCACTCTATAATATACTTATTTAATTCCATACATTTTGTTCTTATTAACCCACCAAAACACTTTTGATTGAATTGAGTAGTTATCTGTGGGTCGCTACGAAAGGAAGAAGGAAATTTCATTAAATCGTATTTGATTTGATAAAATTAATATGGAAACTTTTCAACGACAGTATTCACCAACAAAAAATTCCACGTGTGCAACTACGTCACTTTATTCTACTGGCGTTAACATTCAAGAAATTAATAATACTCCAAAAAATAAATTAAGTCAAATTCAGATGATACCGGTCAAGAAACCTTAAAAGATTGTAAATGATTTTTTCTTGAATATAATACAAAGACGTTGCCTTATATACAAAGATAGAGATTTGATATTAGGTTACTCACTTACTTTATATCTAATTAGTAAGCATGATCACGGTTACGATTAATGTGGTTAAGGTTAATTTTTTTTAACCTTAATCTTAACCGTTTAATATACGCTTAAAACGGTTACGGTTAAATACGAGTCCGGTTAATACGGTTACGGTTACCTGATGACAATAAATGGTTAATGTCATGATTTATAATTAAATAATTATAAATTTTATAAACTAAAATAATAAAAAATAAAAATTACCTATTTTGACGAATGACGATGACCGTGCGAACTTAGCTCTATTGTTAAAAGCAAAAAAATTACAGTTTTTTTATTTAGCTCCATTATGAGATTTAGTTCTATTTGTTTTTTTATTTGTATATGTGAATTTTAAATTTGAATTTCTTTATAGAAATAAAATAACAAATAATTGAGCATTTATTGCTTCTTAATTCATGTGCAATATTTAGAAAATCAAACATTGTGAAACAGAGGGAGTATATTTCTTCTTAAAACTGTTTTGTTAAAATATTTTTTTATATTTGTTAGAAAAATATTAATTAGTCTAGCACATTTAAGTTTTAATTAGTATTTCTATTTGTTAGATTTGCATTTGCTATTGGTAAATTGATTATATATAATTTTATTTGAATTTTTAATTTTACAGAACTAATTATAATTATTAGTATATATAATTTTATTTTTAAAACTGTTACGGTTTAACCTTGCAGTTAACCAACGGTTTTGATATGGTTACGGTTAATATTTTTTTTTAACCATAACTAATATATTTTTACGGTTAACGGTTACAGTTTTTAACCGTCTGACACGGTTACGGTCTAGTTACGGTTTAAAAATGGTACGGTTACGGTTCCATTTTGGTCATGCATACTAATTAGGGTGTGATCCGCTTTACGCGCGGACGTTGTAAACAATTTTTCTAAACAATTTTTATTGTTTATTATTTTATTTTTTGAATCTGGTAGTTAATTGAATTGTCTCTATCAGCTTAAAATATGTGTATTTTTTATTTATTGATTTATTTTATTAATTTCTTAAATTTATGATTTTATATGTATTTGTTTACTGGATAGTACATATTTTTACTTATTTTTTTTCTTTTGTTGGTCAATTTCATGCAATTAGTTGGTTTTTTTATGGAAGATCTTAACAATTTGAGTTTTCTTTGCATAATTTTTGTTTTTTCTTTTGTTTCACCGAAACCCTATTTGTTGAAGCCTTTGTAGAATATGTTTCTCTTTAATATTAAAAAATGAAGGAATTTGGGTAAATTTTAAAAATTTAGTTAGATAATTTTTTTTAAAATATGTTGGATGTATAGATATTATGCGCGGGCGTGGTCTACATTTTAATTTTTTTTGTTTGATTGTGTAATAGTATTTTATTTTCTTCGTTTTGGAGTTAATGGAATTGTTTATAACAGTTTAATATTGGATGGTTCCCTATTTTATTTTATTTTCCATTTTTATATTATTTTTTAATAGTGTATTTTTTTAACATCATTCTTTTTAATCGTGTTTCATGTTGGATTCTAATTAGACATGTCAAGCGGGTCAAGCTTGCCCCGCAAGATCCGCCCTGCACTAGTTAAATTTTTTGTTCGGCCCGCACCCGCCCCGCTTGAATTCGCGAGTACCCGCAGATAACCCGCAAATAACCCGCAAATATTTAAATAATGAATAATAAAAACTTAAAATTTTTTGACCCGTATCTGACCCGTACCCGACCGGCGGCGGATTAAACGGGGTGGGACCCGGGGATAATGACTCAAATTAACAGCACCGATTTATGTATATTTTGGAATTTTTGTTTTATGTTTGGGATTTTTTTTTTTGATTTTTTTTTTAATTTTTGTTGCTTAGATGAAAGATGAAATGACATTATGAAAAGAAAACTAACTTTATATATATAGATATTAACAACTTAGTCGAAACTCAAATACGTCCAATAATAACAAAAAAAAAAAAAGTTGGATTGAGTCAAATATTTTTTATTTATTTTTTCGGGTGACCAAATTTCCGTGGAAATTCAAAAACTCAAAAGAAAGAAAAATATTAACTTGTAAGTTACGCATACCAGTAAATAATTATAAATGTACGGAATCGTAAACTTTTTGGTGGTCATAACTTATACGGATTCCTAAATGAAGTAAGAAGATTGAATTACATTAGTCTAAAGTCAGATTTTCACTAAAGTATTAGCTATTATTATATGATGATAAATATAGTTTAAATGTTTTTCAATTCGCCTGTAAACTCTGTAATTGTATGTAAAAAGACCTTCAATATATATTTATGAGATTTACATAATCAATTGGGAAAAGTAAAATCGAGTTAAACTTTTGACCTCGTATGAATATTCTGCAGCTACAAACACGTGGTTGGAAATATCGACGCTTCTCTTTCTCTCTCTTTCACTCTCTCTCTCTCTCTCTATCTCTATCTCTATCTCTATCTCTATCTCTATCTCTATCTCTATCTCTATCCTGTCTTGTCGCTCTGGAGTTGACGGTATTATATATATAAACTCGATTGCTGAAGAGTTTGTAACTTGCGATTTGTGAGCTTCATTTTATCTCTCAGTTCAAGCAAAAAAAAAAAAAAGAACACAGACACCTTTCGAATCTTTGTCTCAAGAACAGAAGAGAATCAAAAGAAAAATCAAGAAGAACTAATAGAAAGTTTCAAGATTCCTCAAAGAGCTTTTTTCTGCTTGAGGGATAAACCCGATCAAGTGCCGACCGTAGTATATTCGAGGTGCTTATTCATCTTTAACCACCACTGATTCTTCTCTCTCTATATATATATTTTTATGTTGGTTTCAATTTCTCACTATATCTTTTTTCTGAAGTTTTTTATTTTCTTGATGTGTTACACGGAAATGAGTTTGACAATCTTTTGATATTACTTCATTAGAAGAGTTTATCGGTGATGGGTTTTTATTAAAAATGGTGATTAACTATTTTTTTGGTATTTTTTCCATGATTTCTGGGTAGCATTTGGTCGTGCATACAAAAATCGTTTTTTTTTATATCTTCGTTTTTTTTTTCTCTTTCCAAATCCAGTTATTTGATACTTATTAGTTTATCGACTTACGATTTTCCGGACAAAATGTGTGTTCGTTTACGTTTTGATTATTGGTTCTGATTTTATTCCGGGATGCTCTGCTTTCCAGATCCGAAAAGTTCTGATTTTATTTTAAAGTTCATTCTTTTGCTAAAATCTATTGATGGGAAGGTGTTTGTGAAGATGTGCTTTGTTCTCTGTCTATAATTTATACATACGCCTGTTTATGCATATATGAATCAGACATAACAGATTCGTGATGTTTTCACTTCAGGTCAGAATCTCTGTTCCGATTGGGATCTGTTGAATGGGGGTATCATTCTCCTGTCCGTTCGCCGAGCAAGACGACGTGGAGGCTGCTCTAGACTCCGTCACGGTTAAGTCCATAAGCTTCGGTGATGACGACGAGTGCAAGACTCCCAAGAGATCTGTTAATTTCAATGACACAACTCTTGAGCCCACGATTTTGAAATCTATGGGATCTGGTAAAATGGTCGTTGAGAAATCTGTTAGCTTTAAAGGGATGCAACTGGAGAGAATGATCTCGCTTAAAAGGTCTGTCTTGAAAGAAGATTACACGAAAGAGAATGGCTTTGACTTAAACAATGCCGGGATTGCCAGAGAACTCTCAGTTCTTGATCCGAGGAATCCTAAACACGAAGCTGCTATCAAATTACAGAAAGTTTACAAAAGCTTCCGTACCAGGCGAAAGCTCGCGGATTGCGCGGTGCTCGTGGAGCAAAGCTGGTTAGTTTTTTTCTTTCTCAAAACGTTCCATTTGTTCTGTGTTGTGTTGTGATCTAATGTCGTTGTTCTGTTTCTATCACAGGTGGAAACTTTTGGATTTTGCTGAGCTTAAGAGAAGTTCTATATCTTTCTTTGACATTGAGAAACACGAAACCGCGATTTCAAGGTGGTCTAGAGCGAGGACTAGAGCAGCTAAGGTTGGTAAAGGTTTGTCAAAGAATGGAAAGGCTCAAAAGCTTGCTTTACAACACTGGCTTGAAGCGGTAAGTTAGAGACTAATCTCAGTTTCAATTTTCTTTAGTACCATGCACTTTTTGGATTGAATGTTATCTGATCTTGGTTTGTGCACTTCCTTTTATCAGATTGACCCGAGACATCGGTATGGACATAACCTGCACTTTTACTACAACAAATGGCTCCACTGTCAGAGTAGAGAACCTTTCTTCTACTGGTAATTCCTTCTCACCTACTCATTATCCCATTCCTGCAAAACTTTTTTATTTTTGTTGGTCCTAAATCAAGAAACTAAACTTAGATATGGGTTTGATTCAAATGTTGCAGGCTTGATATCGGCGAGGGGAAAGAAGTAAATCTTGTGGAGAAATGTCCGCGGTTGAAACTTCAACAACAGTGCATTAAGTACCTTGGTCCGGTTAGTATCCATCCCTTTTATCTCTGCTCAACAAGTAACTTTTCCGAGGAATTAGAACTTGTTTCTTATTGCTGTCATCTTTATGTTTTGTGTAGATGGAAAGGAAAGCTTATGAGGTAGTTTTGGAAGACGGAAAATTCTTCTACCAGCATAGCGGAGAGATTCTTCAAACTTCTGCTATGGAAGATAGTGATTCCAAATGGATTTTTGTGCTCAGCACATCTAAAGTGTTATACGTCGGGAAGAAGAAGAAGGGTACGTTTCAGCATTCAAGCTTCTTAGCTGGAGGAGCTACTGTTGCTGCAGGAAGATTAGTTGTTGAGAATGGCGTTCTTAAGGCTGTTTGGCCACATAGTGGACATTATCAACCCACAGAAGAGAATTTTATGGACTTTCTCTCTTTCCTCCGAGAGAACAATGTCGATATCACTGATGTAAAGGTAAGAGAAAGAGATTTGATTGAATGACTTATTCAGTGTCTAGATCTTGAGTCTGTGAGTATTATGTTCTTACAAGTGTTATTTTTGCTGTGTTTCAGATGAGTCCTACAGATGAAGATGAATTCTCTATTTACAAACAGAGAAGCAGTCATATGAGAAACCATTCTTTGGAAGAGGATTTGGAGGCTGAGAAGACCACTGCCTTTCAAGACAAAGCTGATCCAACAGAAGAAGAACCAACTCCGGTGATGGCTAATCTCGAGACACCGAAAAAGATGGAATCTCCATCTTTTAGCACATTTGGCGAGGAAATCCAATCCGCTGGATCAAAGTCTACTAAAGTATATGAAGACTACGATTCGGGTGATGATGAAGAGGACGAGGAAGAGGAAGAGATGTTTGACTTAGAACAAGAATCAATGCCTTCAGAGAAGAGCTCAGCCAGAGGAGGAGGAGAAGAAGAAGAAGCAAACAAGGAGAGTGAAGTAGTCAAGATTCCGGAAGAATCAATCCTAAAAAGGATCAATTCAAAGAAGGAAACTAGATCTTTCCAACTTGGGAAACAACTGTCATGCAAATGGACAACAGGTGCAGGACCAAGGATCGGTTGTGTAAGAGATTATCCATCAGAACTTCAGTTTCAAGCACTGGAACAAGTGAACCTGTCTCCAAGAAGTGCTTGTGTTTCAAGACTCTGTTTCTCGTCCTCATCGCAAACGCAAACGCCTCAGATGTCACCGTTATGGCGAGGAATGTCACTGCCTGCAGATATAACGCATTCGTTAACTGATGCACAATAAGTTCCTTTTTCGATCTGATCTATTCTTTTTGTGTGAATAGAGAAGATGATGACTTAGAAATTCTTTTGTATTCTTTTTTCCCCCTTTACTGTAACAGAGCAGCATTTCATTTGTTTATTTGGTTTCTTGTTTAACAAGAAATTACAGGTTAAAAAAAATGTTAGATTCTTTTTCTTGGCTTTTTGGTTTTGGCAAAAGCCTGTAATACACTCTTCGTCTATTTTTTTCCGTTTTAATACTGTTCTTCACTTTTACCTTTCCAGCAAATTTCTGCTCGGTGGAGATTCAAAACCCTAGCTCCATCTCACAACCCTAAAGACTGTCCTCGAAGAGAGAGAGGTTATTTTCCTTATACCGGACCCTCTGCCTCTCTCTGGTGGTAACAATTTTGGGCTTTTAAAAGGCCCATTAAGTTTGTTCAGAAAAAAGCCCGTTAGAATGTGAGATTGCTTGGTGCAACCAGAACCGTGCCTAGTCCCACGCTTTTCCACCTAGCAAATGAATTTGATAATCAAAGTCTATTTATCAATAATTTTGGGTTATTTTTTAAAAAAGTTTTTTCAGGTTTGTTATGTCACAATAACATCTTTTGTTTCTTTCCCTTTTTTCTTACGACTGCAATGTGTACGGCTATAGCGTTTCTTATTTATTAGACGAGACCACACATAAATTTGTTATATTGTTTATTAAAAAGAAAATAAACACTAAAATTTCTACTATTTATTGTCCCTGGACCTGGATAGAACATTGTCTTTAAAAAACTCACTAACTACATTTATTAAAAAGTATGTAAGACTTCGGATTTTTAAAATATTTGATTCATTACTAAAATTAGTATAGCCCACAATCCAAAAATAATCTAACAAAGCAATCGATGACCTTTGAATTTTCATTCATTTGAGCCATAATAAGTAAATAAAATTACACGCATAATTAATATTATTGCAACAATAAACAATTTGGTTGTTGTACTTGTATGCATTGAAATATCTGTACATTAGTACATGCACATAAATTTAAATTTAACTTACAAAATATTGGGACAGAATTTAAGACATGAAACATATATGATCATTAAGTAGATGACGTACAATATTTCATATAATAAACAAATCCATTCAATTGTAAACCATGTAAAAGTATTTATATTTAGCTTTTAAACTGTCTTTGTAGTTGTAGTGTTGTAAAGTCAGTTCCGAATTATTTTTTGTTGGATCGAGTTTTTCATCCAAACTGAAATCGAAACAATTATCTTGGCTAATTTTCTTGTGATTAGTAGTTTTCATATATTTTTGTTATCTAGACTGGGTTATAAATATGTGCACCAGTATCTTTTATGTCTTTAAAATCCAAAATATTTTATATAAATCGGTGTGTTATTCTTGATTTATTTGCCAAAATGAATGTGTTATATAGTTCAATTGCTCTATGATCCGCTATGACAATTAAGACGCTTTATTTAGCAAAAACGTTCCACTTTAGAAAACTGACCATAACTAAATAAAATAAAATTATCCACTGACTAAAATATTCTAATTTAATTACAAATGGAAATTTTTAAAAACAAAAAAGAAATGAAAACGGCAGAAGAAGCATGGGCAGAGCCATAGAGGTTGTTCGCTCATCAGCTGATTGCTCATCCTCTTCTTCTCTCTTAAATACTCTCTCTTCTCTGCAACTTATCTCCACAACAGCTTTTAACTAAACAAACACAGAACAAAAGCTCCAATATTTTCTTTGTCCACAATCTGACCCAATGGCTCCAACACTCTCTACCGCCCAATTCGCAGACCCAGCTGAAGTAACCGAGTTCGTTGTCAACAAAGGAAATGGCGTAAAGGGTTTATCAGAAACAGGAATCAAAGCTCTTCCAGATCAATACATTCAGCCTTTCGAAGAACGGCTCATCAACAAATTCGTCAACAAGACTGACGAGGCGATTCCGGTCATCGACATGTCCAACCCTGACGAGAACAGAGTCGCTGAAGCCATCTGTGACGCTGCTGAGAAATGGGGTTTCTTTCAAGTGATCAATCATGGAGTTCCTTTGGAAGTTCTTGACAACGTCAAAGCTGCTACTCACAGATTCTTCAATCTCCCCGTGGAGGAGAAGAGCAAATTCACGAAAGAGAATTCTCTTTCCACGAATGTTAGGTTTGGGACGAGTTTCAGTCCTCGTGCAGAGAAAGCTCTCGAGTGGAAAGATTATCTTAGTCTCTTCTTTGTCTCTGAAGCTGAAGCAACACAGTTTTGGCCTGATGTCTGCAGGTGAGTTTCGCAATTTCAAATATCAAATCTTTCTCTGTTTCAATCTTTATTATAATTCTTGATTTTTATTTTAGGAATGAAGCTCTAGAGTACATGAACAAGTCCAAGACAATGGTGAGGAAGCTTCTAGAGTATTTGGGGAAGAATCTCAATGTGAAAGAGCTCGACGAGACCAAAGAGTCACTCTTCATGGGTTCGATTCGAGTCAACCTCAACTACTATCCCATCTGCCCTAACCCGGACCTAACTGTTGGCGTTGGCCGCCACTCAGACGTCTCTTCCCTCACCATTCTCTTACAAGACCAGATTGGGGGCCTCCACGTGCGTTCTCTGTCGTCAGGGAACTGGGTTCACGTGCCACCGGTTCCCGGATCCTTTGTGATCAACATCGGAGACGCGATGCAGATCATGAGCAACGGCCGGTACAAGAGCGTGGAGCATCGCGTCTTAGCCAACGGTAGCAATAACAGAATCTCTGTTCCCATCTTCGTGAATCCAAAACCAGAGTCTGTGATTGGTCCTCTCCCTGAGGTAACCGCAAACGGAGAGGAACCAATTTACAGAGACGTCGTGTACTCTGATTACGTCAGGTATTTCTTCAAGAAGGCACACGACGGAAAGAAAACCGTGGATTTTGCCAAGATATGATCACAATCAGACCTAAGGAGTTTGATTTCTTGTTTTTTTTTTTTTTTTTTTTTTTCCTTGTTTGTGTCGTGTGTGAGTGAATAAAGAAGAAAGAAGAGACATATCTGATGTCTTCTTGAGCCTCTGTTCAGAATTGTGTTGTATAACCTATCATTGATCAATACAGTTTCTCTTTTATCAGACTATTGCGTTACAGAAGCAAGAAACCTACACTGATTTGAAAAACCTATCTCTTATTGATAATATCCTATGTAGTATCTTCGACTCGTAGTAACCTCTTTGATAAGAAGATGCTCTCTCTCTATTTCTCTTGTTGTGTATATAAAGGGGATGCTAATGCATTGTTGTGTTACATTGAAAGGAATATTATTATTATGAAGTTTATTCTCTTATTAACAAGTTAGCAAACTCTACCCTCTCTCATTTACTTTTGCCTCAAGTAAATCCCCTGTTTTACTTTCTTGCTCTTGAATCGACAAGGCCTAGGGTGAAATTGAAGCTAACCATTGTGCTTTCAAGATCCTGGGCCAGAGGATCAAACTCTTCTTGAGGAGCCGAAGGCAAGTTAGTTTAATCGTTAATGTTAATCAAAATCACACCGTAATTTTTTTTTTTCTTTCGGTTTCCTTTGTCCATAAAACTACTTCTTTTTATTATTATTTTGATTTATAAAACTTGTAAATACAATTTTGAAAAATTTATAAACTTTGTAGAATATTTTTCTTTTATTGAAAATTATTGTATTACAACGATTGAAGTATTACAGAGTATTAAAAACTTAAAGCTTTGAAAATCTTAGAGAGAAGCTAGAGCGGTTTTAGAGAGAGAAAGAGTGATTGATCGCTCGTGCCTCGTTTGATGTTGGTAGGTCTTCTTTTATAGAAGAATGAGGCGAATAGTAGCTTGGTACGTGTCGTCTGATGAACGGTGCCGACACTTGACCTTTGCGTGTGTAGATACGTGTCTTTGTGTTAATGGTGCCGACACTTTGAGCGCGTGTCGTTGATGAATAGTGCAGCGTGAATAGTGAATAGTGAACAGTGAAAGTTGAATAGTGAATAGTGCCGTTGTGGGCTCCTTTGGTCTTGTTGATAAGTGTATTCTTTTATCTGTTGAATAGATATACTCTTTATTTTATTTTACGAGTATAGTCAAGCAGGTAATCAAAAGTTCAAAATAAAATACAGAGTCTACTAGAATATACAAAAGTGAAAAGTCTTAATACCATTATTAGGTTTTTTTTTTTTTTTTTTTTTTTTTTTTTTTTTTTTTTTATTCGAACGGGTCCTGTGCTAACGGACCGCCAAAGGGATCGTCTTCTTGCATATTATCATCCTCGTCGGATGACTCCATCTGTTGAGAGATTGTTGCGAGTAACTGTTTTAGGGTATCTTTGGAGAGTTTGTTTTTTTTTGTGGTTCTTGAGCCAGAGGAACTGGCGGATTTAGTTGGACTTTCTGGGATTAAAATGGGTTGACTTGTTTTTTCTGGTGGTACGATAACTTTTGAGAGTTGGCTAGGTAAAAGGAGAGGTATTGACTTGGATACGGTTTGGACTGTATTTTGTAGTTCTTGGGTAAGGTGGAAGTATTTTTGGATATTGGCGAGTGAACAACGGTCGAGGTTGTATTTATCCCACCATTTGACCCGGTATTCTCTTATTAAGGAGTATGGCATATTTTCGAGTGCTAGGGTAAGATTGAAGTGCCAAGAACATATCCATGGTATTCCCATGTCTATGTGGAAAGAGATGACGGTCAAAGGATCAACAGGATAATGAGGGGTTTTCTTTGTATAGTAAGGTAGAGAAGTCTTGGTAATTTCTTGAGGGTAAATTTGAGTAGAGGGACCAAACCAGTACCACCATTCGGCGAACCAGCCGGGTAAATTCTTAGGACACTTAGTATCAAAGGATATAAACCATGAATGGTCAAACGACCTGAGATAAAAAGTGCGAAAGAAAGCATTTGTATAGTCCATATAAGTGTATCCTTGAATATGGTAACCTGGAGTAGAGAAAGGTTTTGTTGTATGGTGATGGATAAATCCGAGGTCTTGGATAGTAAAAATACGATGTATTTTACAGGTTGAATAGGATATGAGGTTAGGGTTGGTTTTGTCTGGATAATGAGTAATTTCTGCAGATTTAGAGTCTACTAGAATATACTCATAGAAGGTTCTATTTTTGGTTATATTATCTGTAGGGTAAAGGCTGTCTGGGTAGAATACGCGGTTGGTATAGGTAGTAAGTTCTTTGAGTTTTATTGGCTTAAGGAATTGGGTGGTCATAAGATGTTGTTTGTTTGGTTTAAGGTAATAGGTCGATTTGGTAGGTGGTTCGGTTGTTTGGGTATTTGTAGTTGGGGTAACCGCTTTTGAGTAGGAGAGAGGTGGAAATTCGGCGAGTGCCGAGAAGGGATTTTGAATAGTTAAAGGTTTTCCTTGTAGATGGGGTTGGTTCTTGATATAATCCAATGCTGTCATTGGTCTCTTGTTTTTTGAGTCACTCATCTTGAATACGTTGTTGAGTATCTGTATTTTTTCCCTGTAAATATTCTCTTGTTAGAAAATCTGGTAAAGAATTGCTTTCTCCTTTAATATATTGAATATCAAAATCGAAGACTGATAAAATAGCTTGCCATCTGGCAAAAATTTGCTTTGAAACTAAATTTTTGACATCTTTTTGCAAAATTTCTTTTGCCGATTTACAATCGACTCGTAATAAAAATCTTTTATTTATTAAATCATCTTGGAATTTTGAAATGCAATTTACTATAGAAAGTACTTCTTTCTTAACGGTTGAATATTTCTGTTGAGGTCCTAACCAGATACCCGAGTGGAACCTAACTATAGACTCTTGGTTAGATCCTGAGAGTTTCTGTTTTAGGATTCCTCCGTAGCCTATTTCCGAAGCATCGGTTTCGACTATCATATCTGCTTCTGGATTTGGTATCGCTAAACATGGTAGGGTTTTGACTTTCTGTTTAACTTGTTGGACTAGACGGGTATGTTGGCTTGTCCAAGGTTTGGGATTTTTTTGGAGTCTTTGAAATAAGGGTTGGATGGTTTGTCTAAGGTTTGGTAGGAAATCTGAGACATAGTTAAGGCATCCTAAAAACCTTTGTAATTGTGTTTTTTCTCTTAATTCGTCAGGAAATTTTTCTGCGAATTCTATTGATCTTGATATAGGTGTAATTGTTCCTTGATACATATTATGTCCTAGGAATCTTATTTTTGTTTGGAATAAAGACATCTTTTTTGCTGATAATACTAGACCATGTTTCTTTACTATTGTCGTGAAAGTGTTTAAATGGCTAATGTGTTGGTCTATAGAGTTTGAGTAGACAAGTACATCATCAATATATACTATCATGAATTTTGAGTAATCATTGAATATGTCATTCATTATGTGTTGGAATTCTGATGGTGCATTCTTAAGTCCGAATGGCATTACATTCCATTCGTAATGTCCGAATGGTACTGTAAATGCTGTTTTGTACTTATCTTTTTCAGTTATTTGTATTTGCCAAAATCCGCTTTTTAAATCGAATTTAGAATATATTTTTGCATCATATAGTCGTTTTAATAAATCTCTTTTATTAGGTATTGGATATCTAATCCATTGTAAAACATCATTTAGGGGTTTGTAATTGATTACTAGTCGTGGTACTCCACGTTCCTTTTCAGCTTGATTATTTACATAAAAGGCTGAACAGCTCCAAGGAGACTTAGAGGGTCTAATTAATTTTTTGTTTAAGAGATCTTTGATTTCTTTATTACAATGTTCCATTAATTCTTTGTTCATTTGTATAGGTCTTGCTTTTGTTGGTATATTTCTTTCATTAAACTCTTTAATGTAGGGTAGTTCAACTGTATGCTGTTTTCTTTCCCAAAATGCATTTGGTAAGTCAGAGCATACTTGATTTAGTAGATTGTTTTCTATTGTTTTTATTTTATCGATTACATAGGGTGTTTTTAATTGTTCTTCTATTTTTTTATAAGATATTTCTTCTTGTAAATGTTGAATATGATTTTGTTTTCCTTTTATTAAATTGATTGTTTTTTCTATGGAATTTTGCTGTAAGTGTAAGATTTCTTTAGTTTTGATCGGTGATAGGAAATTAAATGCTAATTTAGTTCCTACTACTTTTGTGATAATACCTTCTTGGGTTACTTTGAATGGGTAGATTTGTGTAAAAAATGGTGTTCCTAATATTACTTCTTGTGTTAGATTTTTTACTAGTATGAACTGATTTTTGAAACAATATCCTTGATTGCATATTTTTGCGCAAGGTAATTTATATTGTACTTTTAGATTACTACCGTTAGCTCCGCTTAGTCGTTCGGTAGTTTTTTCATAGTATTTGGTTGGTATAATACCTTCGCGGATACAATTGTAATCTGCTCCAGTATCCATTAATGCTATTATATTTATTTTAAAATCATGACCTATATGTAAAGAAATAGTGGTATACCATTTTTGATAATTTATTTTATTAATTATTTGAATATAGTCTTCATTATCTTGGTCATTGTTATTATTATTTTCTGTGTTTTGATTACTTGAGGATGCATTAGTATTATCTTTGGATTCTATTAGTGATAATCGTGCATCTATCTGCAATTGTTTTAAATTTTGCTGATTAATTGTTAGTTGTAATTCTTTAATTTGGGATTTGATTTGTTTAACTTCATTTTGTAATTCTCCTGTTGTTACTTGTTTGAATAAACTTTGGGTTGGATATTTCTCAAATATTTTGTTTAGACTAAATGGTTGTGGTGAAGATAATTGGTTTTCTTGATTTATTATTTCCTTTAATTTTAACAAATATTGTTTTTTGATGTCGGGATCATCAATTTTATCTATTATATCTAGTAGGAATTGTTTATCGTTATCTTTAGTTATTACGTTGATTAGTTTACAATTGCATAAATTATCTGATAATTCTTGTGATTCGGTAGAGGAATCACTTGAATTTTCTATATCATTTATTGAATGTTCGCTACTGCTTTCTTCTTCTAATTCGGAATCAGATATTAATAATTTGGTTAGTTTTTCTTGAATATCTGGTTGATCTTGAAATATTTCATTTATTTTTTTCTTCATTTTACATTCGGTTGACCTATGTCCGGGTCGTTTGCAGTTCCAGCAGACGATTTTTTGTTTGTTAAATGGTTTAGATTTATTATTGTTCTTTGAATAATAATTATTGGTTGGTTTTTTGAAAGTTTTATATTTTTGGTAAGGTTTATTATAATTATTATTATTATGTCTTGCATAATTACTGGGTCAGTGTTATTTTTGTTAGCTCCGGTTTTAAAAGGTCTGGCTATTATTTGTCTGTCTTGCGTGCCAATTTTGAGATCTTTTAATGGTGGATGGATAGATTTTATTTTATTTCCATCCGTTTGTTCCCATATTTGACTTAGTGATGAACTTGTATTAATTGTTTTAAATGGGTAGTTAATGTTATTTTCTAAAGAGTATGTTTCAAACCATACGAAGAATGGTATATTTAATTGTTTTAGTTGCATATAATTATACCATTTTTCTCTGTAATCTGTCGTTTCTTGTTTAGTAAACGTTTGAAAATACCAATTTCGTTTTTCATTGTTTTTTATCGAATAAAAATCTTCTTTAATATATTGTTTATTGATTTCATATTCTTTTGTTATTACATTAATTTCTCGAAAGTCTGATTGAGTAGGTGATGTTGGGTACATATTAGGTGCGGCTATTGGTGCTTTGAATTTTATTGAATCATTTTGTTTTTCGTTTTGATTTATACTTTCTGTTTCTGAGTCCGTACTATGTTGTTCGGATCGGAATTCAGAACAAGAATGTCTTGAAGGGTATGAGCTAGATGCTCTTGAATAATATGAACTAATTCTAGGTGGAAGTGGATCTCTGAAAGATCCAAATTGTAATAGTATTTTTCCGTCTCTTTGTTCTGTTATTTTTGTAATATTTTCTGTTCGAAGTTTCTTATTGGTTGCGTAATTTCAATTTTCCATTGATCTGGGATAGTTATTTCATTCCATTTTAATTGTTTAGGAGTATAAGTAGCACTTGGTGTATCTTTGCTATGTACTGTTAATATAGTGGTTTCTCCTTTATTATCTTGTAATAAACATCTAGGATTAAATTCGGATGTTGAGAGTTTGAAATAGATTCGATACATTAGCAGATATCCATGTCGTTCATTTTGAAATTTCATTTCTGGTAAATGAACGTTTAATACTAGAGTATTGAGTATTGTTGGATCTTGTAAACTTACTTGGAAATTAGGTGCGCAATTGAAATAAATAGCTCCATTATGTAAATTGGACTGTATTGCTCCTAATAGTGAGTCTTCAAATTTTAATAGGGTATTATCCCTTAATAGCATTAGTATAGGCGAATCTATACCTGTTCTTGAGAGGGGTTTTATTGCTATTTGTATTAATCCAAAATGGATATAATTAAGTTTCTTTTGTCTATATTTTTCTAAGGAAACGTCCGATAATAATTTGATTTCTTCAAATTCATTTTGAAGAGATATTGTTTGTTCATGATCTTTTATTGCATATGCTGTTTTAAAGTCAAAAGTACCAATTTGGTATATATTTTCAGCATTAACCTTTGGTAGTTTATTATTGGCTAATTCATTGAAAGAAGTTATTTTAGACATTACTTCTCTTGAATTAATTGTTAAGCTAAACGCAGAATTTGCCTGTTTTTGTTTAAAGAATTTTCTAACCGAGGATGCCATAACTTTAATCTAGGGATAAACACATGCTAAAAAGATACTAACCCGATTCTAGGTTGACACGGCTGCGGCTTACCAACGGTCTCACTGCCTTTTCAGGGCTTGCTGCCTGGAACACCTACAGGGATTGTGTTTCGAAGAAAAAGGTGGGGATCTGCTTAGCTGGGTTTAAACTAGTTTAAACTTACGAAATCTTTTGATTTGAAAACGCTTTAAAGAAAAGCTTTGCAAGATTTTGCGATGATTTTTATTAAAGTCGTTTTGGTCTGATACCATAAAACTACTTCTTTTTATTATTATTTTGATTTATAAAACTTGTAAATACAATTTTGAAAGATTTATAAACTTTGTAGAATATTTTTCTTTTATTGAAAATTATTGTATTACAACGATTGAAGTATTACAGAGTATTAAAAACTTAAAGCTTTGAAAATCTTAGAGAGAAGCTAGAGCGGTTTTAGAGAGAGAAAGAGTGATTGATCGCTCGTGCCTCGTTTGATGTTGGTAGGTCTTCTTTTATAGAAGAATGAGGCGAATAGTAGCTTGGTACGTGTCGTCTGATGAACGGTGCCGACACTTGACCTTTGCGTGTGTAGATACGTGTCTTTGTGTTAATGGTGCCGACACTTTGAGCGCGTGTCGTTGATGAATAGTGCAGCGTGAATAGTGAACAGTGAAAGTTGAATAGTGAATAGTGCCGTTGTGGGCTCCTTTGGTCTTGTTGATAAGTGTCTTCTTTTATCTGTTGAATAGATATACTCTTTATTTTATTTTACGAGTATAGTCAAGCAGGTAATCAAAAGTTCAATAGTAATAATGTATTGATAAATTTTAATTAAAAAATAAACTATCATTAAATTCACTAAAAATAAAATATGCATAAACGTGTTCGAACAAAAAAAAAAAATTTGATTGAGATGAATCCTCTAAGAGAAGCTTTGTTGGTGTTCATCCAAGAAATTGATGTGGGAAAATGTGTCAAAAAAGAAGATAAAGAACCTACGAAAATTTGGAAGAAACATGGTCTTGATAAGCAAGACTTTGCAATAACATTGTTTGACTGTATGCTCCAAGCTAAAGGAGGTAATTTAAAAAAAAAAACTCTTAAACTTCATATATTTATTTATTTTATTTTGTTATAGAAATCTTTCATCAAGACTTTCTTTCGTCACTGGTTTCGTAAATCATATTTTTGGCATAAAAACAAAAGATTCTCATAATATCATGCATGTACCTTTTGATCTCAATGTCAAAATCCCATTAAAAATAATTTAATTTCCTTTATTTTGTTTAAAAATAATTTTTTTATTTTTTGCTCATATTTTGCATATGTTATGCTTATTTTTGTCAAATTATGTTCTTTCTTCTTATTTCAATTTTTTAATTCAATAATAATAATGTATTGATAAATTTTAATTAAAAAATAAACTATCATTAAATTCACTAAAAATAAACTATGCATAAACGTGTTCGAACAAAAAAAAAAACAAATTTGATTGAGATGAATCCTCTAAGAAAAGCTTTGTTGGTGTTCATCCACGAAATTGATGTGGGAAAATGTATAAAAAAACAAGATAAAGAACCTACGAAAATTTGGAAGAAACATGGTCTTGATAAGCAAGACTTTGCAATAACATTGTTTGAATGTATGCTCCAAGCCAAAGGAGGTAATTTTTTAAAAAAACTCTTAAACTTCATATATTTATTTACTTTATTTTGTTATAGAAATCTTTCATCAAAGCTTTCTTTCGTCACTGGTTTCGTAAATCATATTTTTCTCCTAAAAACAAAAGATTCTCATAATATCATGCATGTACTTTTTAATCTCAATGTCAGAATCCCATTAAAAATAATTCAATTTCCTTTATTTTGTTTAAAAATATGTTTTTATTATGTTTTGTTCATATTTTTTACTCATATTTTGCAAATGTTATGCTTATTTTTGTCAAATTATGTTCTTTCTTCTTATTTTAATTTTTTTAATTCAATAGTAATAATTTATTGATAAATTTTAATTAAAAAATAACCTATCATTAAATTCACTTAAAATAAACTATGCATAAACGTATTCGAAAAAAAAAACTATGCATAAACGTCTCTTCCCACACGGGAAATTGCTCATTTTATTTCTTAACTATTTGTAGTTGGCACAAATAATTTTCAACTATCGTGGTTGCAAAACAATTCCTCAACTTATCGTTGACCACGCAAAATCGGGATTCAAAAAGTCAAACGCTAATTAGTAAATGGATATATGTCCACTAAATCATTTGTAACTCCTTCAATACAACTCCGAATGAAGTGAAATCACTACCATTAGAAAGATAACTCAATTTAATATAACTTTGATGAAACAATCCAAAGCTAAATCCAAAGGTAAGGCTTTCGTACGCGTATAGATCTTCCAGACACATATTCTTGATGCAAGATCTACTTGTATGGAAGTTTTCCCTTTGAATTTAGTTTTGGAGCTCTTCATCAAAGTTATAGACAATTGAGCTCTTCATCAAAGTTTTAACTCATTCGAGGTTGTATTGAAGGAGTTACATCCATTAAATGGATATATTTACACTAAATCGGCTGTAACTACTTCAATACAACCCCGAATGAGTTGTAACTACTACCATTGTAAATATAACTCAATTTAATATAACTTTGATGAAGAGCTCCAAAGCTAAATTCAAAGGGAAGGCTGCCATACAAGTAGACCTTGCATCAAGAATATGTGTCTAGAAGATCTACGCGTACGAAAGTCTTACCTTTAGATTTAGCTTTGGATATTTTCATCAAAGTAGTAAATTGAGTTAGCTTTCCAATAGTAGTGGGTTAACCTCATTCGGAGTTGTATTGAAGGAGTTACAACCGATTTAGTGGACATGTATCCATTTAGTAATTAGCGTTTGACTTTTTGAATCCCGATTTTGCGTGGTAAACGATGAGTTGGGGAATTGTTTTGCAACCACGATAGTTGAGAATTATTTATGCCAATTACAAATAGTTGAGGAATAAAATGAGCAATTTCCCCTTCCCTCACCATTCTCTTACAAGACCAGATCGGCGGCCTGCACGTGCGTTCTCTGGCGTCAGGGAATGGGTAAATCATGAGCAACGGACGGTACAAGAGCGGTGGATCTCGGAGGAAAGTTTTCCGACTTCGTCGATGCTGCTTCTGGATGTAGATCTCGCGGTGAAAGTCGATGTGGTGATTCGGAGGGATAACACTGCGAGCCGGAGGACGATGCGGTGGTCGGTGATTCGACCTAAGCAGTCTCAGGCGGACTACGACGGCGGCGACTGGTGGGTTCCTGTCCCTCACCGTCAATTCGTATGCCGGAAACGCAATGGGATCTCCTTCTTTGGCCGGAATGAAGCCTAGGTTTTGAGGATTGGAGATTGTAAACGAGTAGTGGACTGAGTTCGAGGAGTCTCGCTTCGGTGTGGCTTCTCCGGTGATGGCCGTAGGGACTACGTGAGTAGGCTTTGCTGGCGTCGGTGTGGATCCTAAAATCCACACTCAATAATTTGGAGTGATTTGTAAATAAAGGGAAGATGAGCAAGAATCTCGTATGAGCACAATGATGTAAACAAGATGAATTCGACGAACTGGACTATATTGATCAAAGAGAGAGATCTCGGAGAAGATAGAAATGGTGGTTGCACTCGTGGTCGAGCTGCCTACGTACCCGTTAAGGGATCAAACCTATACGTAGTTCAATTGTCTGTTCTCTCAAGCGAGATATTATCGTGAGTAAATAGCAAGTATGGAAGGCGTGACGTTAGCTAAACTCTGTGTGATCTTCCTAGATCGAATGTTGATTTTAAGGGAAGTTCTTGTTCTTAATCAAATAATATATTTGATTAAAGAGAACCCTTTTTGAAGATAAAAGTGTATTGTTTTTGTGCATAGCTCTTGTTGAGCGTAAGTTCCATTCTTCTTCGTGTATACCACATTTTGTTCTTTTTATAAGAGTCGATCTTCACGTTCTTTTTTGCTGTTGCCCATATTCCACATATTTCTCTTTGACTTATTATCTCCTCCTCACGTGTCCGTGATATGAGGGAGATCAAATACCAAATCTTTTGGTTTGATCCTAGTCAAAGATCTTATGTTGACTTGGTTAATGATATCGAAATATGGGTTTTATTGGCCAAGTCACGTGACATTATCACATGGGCCTATTTGGATCGAACTGGATATATTCGTTAATTATCCGGCTTTTAGGCGGGTCGGATTCAGTGTCAAATCCGGTACCAACAGTCGGGAGGAGAGAGTGGGGATCATGTACTCGAAGTGGTCGAAATCGTCGGCCGGAGTCGGTTCTTCGGTACGACAGAGATTAGAGACGGAAAGCGCCGCAAAGCTCTCAAATCACAACCGTCGATGCTCGGCGTTGTTCTGGTTCCGGAGAGACCTTAACGCAGTTTCAGATTTCATTCCGGCAGAACCATTTCGGTTCGGTAGTTTAATTCCAATTTCCGGTTATGCTTTTGTAATCTTTGGTTTTGTGTTGTAAACCCGGTTGATCCCCGGTTTGGGTCGATTTTAATTAAAAACAAAAAAAAAAGAGCGTGGAGCATCACGTCTTAGCCAACGGTAGCAATAACAGAATATATTATGTTCCTATCTTTGTGGATCCAAAACTAGAGTCTGTGATTGGTCCTCTTGGAACCTATTTACATAGACATCGTGTACTCTGATTACGTCAGGTCTTTCTTCAAGAAGGCACACGACAGAAAGAAAACCGTGGATTTCGCCAAGATATGATCACAATCAGACCTCAAGGAGTTTGATTTCTTTGTTTTTTTTTTTTCCTGTTTGTGTTGTGTGTGAGTGAATAAAGAAGAAAGAAGAGACATATCTAATGTCTTCTTGAGCCTCTGTTCAGAATTGTGTTGTATAACCTATCATTGATCAATACAGTTTCTCTTTTATCAGATTAAAGTGTTACAGACGCAAGAACACTGAATTGAAAAACCTATCTTAGATTGATAATATCCTCTGTAGTAGCTTCGACTCGTAGTAACTTGTTTGATAAGAAGATGCTCTGTTTAACTCTTTATCATGAATCATGATCATCGACTTTAGGATGTTCTCCATTAACATTGTCAAGGTCATCATTTATTTCGTTGAATTCGAATATCTTCTTCTCCCTGAAGTAATTGATCAAGAAATACCAACCGATTGCTCCTACGGTCATTAAACCGCTAACAAGGTACACAGTCTTAGTAGCAAACACAATAATCAGCATCAGAAACCCCGAAGGTACCGCACACATAATCACGAGCCCTGTGATATTCAGCGGAACTCGGTAAGGTCTCTTTAGCTCAGGTAGCTTCCTTCTTAACCAAATGAAAGACGCAAACTCTAGGAACATCCCTAAAGTGTACAAGAAATTCGCCGCGGATATGATGTCTGTGAAGTTCATGTAGGACAAGCCGAGGGACATGAGAGCTGAGATTAGAATCCCGACCCAAGGAGTGTTGAACCATTTCGATCGTACCCCAAAGAATTTAGGCAAGAACCCCAGTTCCGCCATACCCTCCAGCTGATAAGCACTACTGCTTAACTGAGCTTCAAAAAGTCCTATACTTGATAAGACAGCTCCGATCTCAATCCAGATTTTCAGCCATTTTCCTGCAATCATCTCAGCTGCTTCTGCGTGAAACCCCGTTTCCCATCTGCTCTGATCTACTGAGACCGCACCAGTGACAGCGAAAAGAGGAATCAAGTAAGCAACGCAAGTGAAGATGACAGCGATAAGAAGCGCCAACGGGAATGTCTTTTGAGGCTTATCCACTTCCCCTGCAAGAGTACTGACATTGTCCCAGAAATTCAAGTTCCAGAAGAGTGTGTTGAAGTAGAGATTCCAATCCTTTTTCTTGTTTCCTAAGCTACCCCAACGGTGAGGTTTGATCTTAGGGATTGCCATAGCCGACATGACAAGGAAAGGGGAGAGAGACACCAAGCCGAGAACAACAGCTGCGTAACCAACGATGGCTAGGCCAGTGTAGTTTAGGAATGATAAGATCACCGTTGAGGCGAATATGCAGACGTTTCGGGGCCATCCGGATTCAAGAACAGGGAACAGCTTATCCAAGTAAGAGACACAGAGGACAGGAAACGAAGCAACATTGATCACACCACTCAGAAACTTCAACGAACCCATCATCGAGCCTACGAAAGAGCCAAAAGCCCGATGCGCCCATATCACAAACCCTCCGTTGCCTGAGACAAAATTCACCAAAATCAGCAAAAGTTTTAAGTTTTAGATCCAAAATTAGAACCCTAGTTCTTGAGGAAAGTGTAGCAATTCCATCGATTGGAACCAGCAAGTAGCTTCCTTTTCATCAGGATAAGCTTTAGAACTAGTGGGTTTCAAAGCCAGGCGAGATTGAGTTCGATGTTCATACCACAACACAGCGTACTGTTCTAAGCAATAGATAAAGTTTAGGTCTTTTGTCTGATTCGGTTTGATCGCATACCTGGAAACGCGGTGGAGAGTTCTGCGGTAATAAGGGCTTCAGGGACACTCCATATGAAAGGGAAGATGAGGAAACCGAGAATCGCTAGAAGCGGTCCAGCCGCTTGAACCGCCGGTTCTTCCCCGAAGGGACCACCCGCGACCTCGAAGTAGATAAGGAAAATCAAAGGGACCAAAGTCAGTTTCTTGGCGGTTGATGCTTTGCCGCTGGAATCGGCGGTTGTCAATGGGAGCTCGTGGCTCGATCTCGATGTTTCTGTAATTGCCATTAATGTGTTTCTTTCTGAGAGAATATGAATTCAATCGAACTGAAATTCATATATATAATTTGAGAAACGTGTATGTAATGGGGAGTCAGTTGGTCGTATCAGACCGAATCTTTGCTGAAGATTTGGGACCATTCGATCTCGATGTGTTGTTGATGATAATCCTTTAATTAATTATTTAATAATTTGGCTTTATAGAGATCACTTTCCGTATTTTACTATTACTCTTTTATCGCCGACATTGAAGGGAAAGGATTACTCTTCTTTCCGTCTACTCCGGTTTGGATTTGTGTTAAATAATTTAATATTTGCATAGTTTAGTATGTAGTTACCACCAGCCCAATAAATGAAGTTTCAAAAAGAAAAAACATGTTCAAATTCGTAATGGTGACCTATCTAGCGGACCGAGTCATAGTGTATGAAGTATAAACCATCCATCAAATGTAACGAACCTTTTCTCCACAGTCACTACTCAGCGTAACGAACCTTTTCTTATCGGTAAGTCTTCGAATCTTACACTTTCGAATGAATCAATATCCCTTCTAAAGCAAACTAACTTGTAATATATCTTACACCTTTTAGAGACTTTTTATTTATTGTGTGTAGTTACACTACAAGAAAACAACCGATTTGCGATAGACAAATACATAGTAAATCCGCCCCAAATAACGTTTTGCGACGGAATTGTGACGACACTACTTCCGTCGCAAATCAGTCGTCGCAAAACAGTTTCCCTCGCAACTCCGTCGCAAATTTGCGACGAGAAATATTCTCTCGCAAATTTGCAACGGCAAATTTCCCTCGCAAATCCGTCGCAAATTTGCAAGGAGAAATATTCCCTCGCAAATTTGCAACGGCAACTTTTCCTAGCAAATCCGTGGCAAATTTGCGACGAAAAATATTCCCTCGCAAATTTGTAACGGTAAATTTCCGTCGCAAATTTGCGAGGGAATATTTGCAGTCGCAAATTTGCGACGGATTTGCGAGGGCACGCATTGTCGCACATTTGCGAGGGCTTTATACCAACGCGAAAGTCGTCGCAAATTTGCGATGGAATTGCGATGGATCTGCGATGGCACATTGATTCCGGTAATCAGAAATCCATCGCAAATTTGCGATGGATTTGTGACTGCAAATTTCGTGTCGTCGCAAAGCCATTGCAAAATTGCAATGAATTTGCGAGGAAATTTGAATTTTGTAATTAAAAAAAATTAAAATTTTAATTTGAAAATTAAATAATAATTAAAATAATTAACATTTTAAAAAAGTAATTATATAATTTATTTATTTATTACAAAAAGTGCATAATTGTTTTTAAAAAAAAACAAAAAAACAAATTAAAATGTTTACAAAGGACCGGTTCCGGAACTGGTTTCGGTTTCGGTTTCGGTACCGGTTTCGGTACTGGTAGCGGTTCCGGTTTCGGTCCCGGTTCCGGTTCCGGATCCCGATCCCGAAGGGTTACGTGCTGCGCGAAGTTTTGCAAAAGCCGGATCCTTCTCAGCAAAGTAGTCCATGAAAGCATCATAGGAATTAATCTTCTCGGCCTGATTCGTTAGCATCAAGTCCTGACTCGATATCATCTCGGCCTGACTCGTTATGATCCGGTTTAAATCGTCCTGGGATGGACGTGAAGCCGATGTGGAAGAAGCTTCATTTTGCGGTTGAAGCGAACCGACTCCGTAAATTCTTCCTTTTTTGCGGGGAGCAACCTATGAAAGACAAAAAAACAAACATTATAAATATTTCTAAAAATATTTAAATACAATACAACAATTTAATTTTTAAATACGTACCTCGGTAAAAATTTGGTTCTTCACGAAAGGAGTAAGTCCGCCAGATGCTGTGCTCTCGGGATCATCACTATCGACTGTCTGAGATAACAGTTCGAGCCGCGAAATGACATCGTGGTAGATCTTCTCCGAGCGTCCATCGATAAAAGAGCCATCCAGTTTCCGTTTTGTCTCCTCGAGAACCGCTAACAAATCCGAAACTGATGATCCGGTCTTTGTGGCCTAAAATTTTTTCATAAATTCATAAGATTAAATTAAATTCCGAATGTAAGATTTAAAAAAAAAACTTACTATGTTTCGGCACCTTGCTTTAAACGAGGTTTGTCCAGAACGATGCTTAGAAGGCCCGTAACCATCAGGATCAGAGTATCGGGCCTTGCGACTATCGGCACTCTTCTTCTCGCACTTCGGATATATCCAATATCGAACAAGACCGCTCCAAACAAGCGGATCCATCCACTTAGGTTTCGACTCATCGCTTTTAATCTTCCACTTTTCTTTCCATCGCCCAAGCTGACCGCACATGCGAGCCTTCAACTTCTTTTCAAATTTTTTTCGGACCTCGCCGTTATTTGCAAAATCCCAATGAAACTATTGCTATAACAAAAAAAAATAAGAAGTTAAATGCATAAAAAATATTATTAATAATAATAAAAATAAATTTAATAAAATTTAGAAAACTTACAGCAAACGTTTTATATCAACGTTCAATGATATATTCCGGTGTTTGCGAGTAATTGGCATGCGGTTCTTTGAAATCTGTTTCAAAGATCGAACGAATCTGAGCAGCCACAGCTCCGTCATCATCAAACCTGAAATTAGAAAATATAGTAAATTAAAAATGAAATTATTATAATTGTAAACAAAAACTTAAATAACTTAGAAAATATAAATTATACCATAACGTTCCTGGAGGACGGCTTGGATCGAGTCGTGGTAAACTATCATGACCAGGACTCTCGAGAATCTGATGTATTGCAATATCAATGGGGATGGAGTCAGCCGCGGGGTTCGACGGTGCGGGATATGCCGGTGCTGGGGCAGGCTCCACGGTCTCAGAAACAGCAGAAGTCGCGAAATCAATCTGAATAACAGGAGGAGTACTTGTGGAACCCATCGAAAGAAATCGAGTGTAGTCGTTACCTCGAAATCCCGACATCTAAATTTTTTTTTAATAATTAATTCATATAATTATATTTTAATTTAGAAAAATAAAAAAAAATTACAATCAAACTAATAATTTTATATAATGTATTATATAAAATCATACTAATTATAAAATTATCTAATCTAAATTCATCCTAAATGAAATACAAATTTAACAAACTAATAAATAACAAATCTAAATCTAACAATCTAAATTCATCCTAATTTAAATACAAATCTAACAAATATAATTTTTTAACAAATCTAAAAAACTAAATAATCTAACAAAATCTAACAATTCTAAAAATCTAATTTAAATACAAATCCAAATCTAACAAATCTATAAAAAAATTCACAAATCTAACAAATCCATTTTTTTTTTAAGATAACAACATATATTTTAGAAAGAAAAAATGATATTTTTTTTAAAAAAAATCAACCTTCACCGAGGAGAGGAAGAGGTCGCGGGAGGGAGAGGGGAGAGGAGGGGGCTCGCCGGAGGGAGAGGACGTCGCCGGAGGGAGAGGAGGTCGCCGGAGGGAGATGAGTGCTCGCCGGCGGAGGAGAAAAAAGAGGTCGCGAGGTGAAGGTAGGAGCTCGCGGAGGAGAGAAGAGAGGAAGGGAAGAGGAACCGATCGCCGGAGGAAGAGGAACCGATCGCCGGAGGAGGAGGAACCGATCGCCGGAGGAGGAGGAACCGATCGCCGGAGGAGGAGGAGGAGTGGGGTGGCTGGAAATGCACAGTGGCCGGAGAAGGATCGATTTGAGATCGACTGGATTTAGATCGAAGGGAGAAAGGAAGAAGAAGAGAAACAGTCGGTTTATAAACTAATAAGCCATGGATTTGCGATGGATTTGCGATGGACCTAATATTTGCAACGGATTTGCGACGGATCCATCGCAAATCCATCGCAAATAAAGGATCCATCGCAAATTTGTAACGGATTTGCGATGGATCCGTCGCAAATCCATCGCAAAATGTGTGGTCCACTACCAGTTCGCGGTTTAATTTGGCCCAAAATGTGATGAAAAAATTCAATATTCGTACCAAATTTAAAAAAAAAAATCATTTTGCAACGGATTTGCGATGGATCCTTTATTTGCGACGGATTTGCGACGAATCCATCGCAAATCCGTGGCAAATTATGAGTTTTATTTTTTAAGGTTTAGGGTTTAGGGTATACGTTTTATTATCGTAATAAAGTTTACGGTTTATAATCTCATGGTTTATAATCTCATAAGAGTCATGATCATAAGCATATTTTCCGAAAATATAATGAATTTGATGGTACGAGCAATCTTAAACTTCTATATTGATTCATAAAAAACATATACGGATATATGACGTTTTATATATCATACGGAGACATTTCAAAATATTTGCGGTTTATGAATGCACCTCATTACATAACTTTAGAAATATGATTTTTTGAGATTCACTTTTAAAACCGTTAGACACTTGTCACGATTTTATCCTCGCCGGAAATAAGGAATGAATCCCTAGCAATTCCATTGCAAATTTGCAACGGATTTGCGATGGATCATTTTTTTGCAACGGATTTGCGACGGATCCATCGCAAATTTGCAACGGATTTGCGATGGGTCCTTTATTTGCGACGGATTTGCGATGGATCCATCGCAAATCCGTTGCAAATTCATGAGTTTTATTTTTTAAGGTTTAAGGTTTAGGGTATATGTTTAATTATCATAATAAAGTTTACAGTTTATAATCTCATGGTTTATAATCTAATAAGAGTCATGATCATAAGCATATTTGTTTAAAAATATAATGAATTTGATGGTACGAGAATTGTTAAACTTCTATATATATATATTCATAAACAACATATACGGATATATGACGTTTTATATATCATACGGAGACATTTCCAAATTTTCGCGGTTTATGAATGCACATCATTAAATAACTTTAGAAATATGATTTTTGAGATTCACTTTTAAAACCGTTAGACACTTGCCACGATTTTATCCTCGCCGAAAATAAGGAATGAATCCCTAGCAATTCCATTGCAAATTTGCAACGGATTTGCGATGGATCCTTTTTTTGCAACGGATTTGCGACGGATCCATCGCAAATCCATCGCAAATTTGCAACGGATTTGCGATGGGTCCTTTATTTGCGACGGATTTACGATGGATCCATCGCAAATCCGTTGCAAATTCATGAATTTTATTTTTTAAGGTTTAGGGTTTAGGGTATACGTTTAATTATCATAATAAAGTTTACGATTTATAATCTCATGGTTTAAAATCTCATAAGATTCATGATCATAAGAATATTTTTTTGAAAATATAATGAATTTGATGGTACGAGGAATGTTGAACTTCTATATATATATATATATATATATATATATATATATATATATATATATATTCATAAACAACATATACGGATATATGACGTTTTATATATCATACGGAGACATTTCCAAATTTTCGCGGTTTATGAATGCACATCATTAAATAACTTTAGAAATATGATTTTTGAGATTCACTTTTAAAACCGTTAGACACTTGTCACGATTTTATCCTCGCCGGAAATAAGGAATGAATCCCTAGCAATTCCATTGCAAATTTGCAACGGATTTGCGATGGATCCTTTTTTGCAACGGATTTATGACGGATCCATCGCAAATCCATCGCAAATTTGCAACGGATTTGCGATGGGTCCTTTATTTGCGACGGATTTGTGATGCATCCATCGCAAATCCGTTGCAAATTCATGAGTTTTATTTTTTAAGGTTTAGGGTTTAGGGTATACGTTTAATTATCATAATAAAATTTACGGTTTATAATCTCATGGTTTATAATCTCATAAGAGTCATGATCATAAGCATATTTGTTTGAAAATATAATGAATTTGATGGTACGAGGAATGTTGAACTTCTATATATATATATATATATATATATATATTCATAAACAACATAGACGGATATATGACGTTTTATATATCATACGGAGACATTTCCAAATATTCACGGTTTATAAATGAACATCATTAAATAACTTTAGAAATATAATTTTTGAGATTCACTTTTAAAACCGTTAGACACTTGTCACGATTTTATCCTCGCCGGAAATAAGGAATGAATCCCTAGCAATTCCATTGCAAATTTGCAACGGATTTGCGATGGATCCTTTTTTTGCAACGGATTTGCGACGGATCCATCGCAAATCCATCGCAAATTTGCAACGGATTTGCGATGGATCCTTTATTTGCGACAGATTTGCGATGGATCCATCGCAAATCCGTTGCAAATTCATGAGTTTTATTTTTTAAGGTTTAGGGTATACGTTTAATTATCATAATAAAGTTTACGGTTTATAATCTCATGGTTTATAATCTCATAAGAGTCATAATCATAAGCATATTTGTTTGAAAATATAATGAATTTGATGGTACGAGGAATGTTGAACTTCTATATATATTCATAAACAACATATACGGATATATGACGTTTTATATATCATACGGAGACATTTCCAAATTTTCGCGGTTTATGAATGCACATCATTAAATAACTTTAGAAATATGATTTTTGAGATTCACTTTTAAAACCGTTAGACACTTGTCACGATTTTATCCTCCCCAGAAATAAGGAATGAATCCCTAGCAATTCCATTGCAAATTTGCAACGGATTTGCGATGGATCCTTTTTTGCAACGGATTTGCGATGGGTCCTTTATTTGCGACGGATCGCAAATCCGTTGCAAATTCTTGAGTTTTATTTTTAAGATTTATGGTTTATGGTATACATTTTATTATCATAATAAAGTTTTTTTTTTACGGATTTACAACTTATACGGATTTACAACATATACATATTTTTATTTTAATAATTACATTATAGTACATATAACACATTATTCAGAACCGTTTTCAGATTCATTTTCAGACATATTGGAGTGTTCACTATGCTCATCATTGTCTTCTCCGCTATCGTTCTCCTCGAACTCGTCAGATGCGGCTGCATCTTCGTTTGAATCATCCACGATGTCTTCAACTTCTCTGTTTTGTGGATCGATATGTATGATATCTTCTGTTGATTCGACTGCGATGGAGACTTCTCCGACTCTTTCATTTTGCATAGCATCATCGATTCCTAACCCAATTATACGGCCTCTTGGGTTCACTTTTATCACCGATAACCATGTCTCACGTCTTTGCTTAATCCGAGGATATGGAATGAAACACACTTGTTCTGCTTGCAATGCTATGATGAAGGGTTCGAACTTGGAAAAACGTCGGTTTGCATTGACGTCGATCGCCCCTAAGTTGTTTGTGCGGACCCCTCGACCGACTGTTGGATCGTACCAATCACATTTGAATAAAATCCATTTAAAACCGATTATTCCAGGATATGTGACTTCTATAATTTCTTGCAAGACGCCGTAGTAGTCGTTTTCACCTGGCACATGGATTCCATAATTTGCGGTTGACCTTCGAGAGCTTATATGTATGAAATGTGTATCCGCGAGCGAAGTACATTGCGGCAGTAGTGATCTTCGCAATTGGTTCTTGAACAACCTCGTGCAACCATAGTGGCAAGAGCTGGTTTGCACATCCATTCATTACCTACATATATATAATTTGAATAACAATTAATTAATTTTAACAAATTATATTAAAAATATTTGTGAAATGATAGATAACTTATATATATATATATATATATGTATGTATATATATATCTTACGTACATAGTATTTTAACCATCCAGCAAAGTCACATTCTTTGTACTTCTCATAATCTTTTTCAAGTAAACCAGGATAGGCTTCTCAGATCTGGATGTCGAAAACGCTGCACTAATTTTTTATAAAACTAATTAAACAACGAGTGAGATATATAAATGTAAGTAATCTAAGTGCAGCTAATTAATTAATACCTCTCAAACGGTTGAACAAAATCATAATTTCGCAATATATAATTGTGAGCTTCACGACAATGTTTATGGTCTTCCCACCAAACTTCTTTCAACTTTTCAGCAAGTCTCCCTATTTGGGCGAAGATATCCGGGACATCAACGTTATACGTATGTGCAACCCCACCATCGTCATATCTTGTAGGAGCGGTTTTTTCGTTATGACGGTTGGGCTAAAGTAGTATGACGTGAAGTGAGATGTTTCCTCGGTCAAACTACCTGCAACGATGGAACCCTCCACTCTTGCAAGATTTTTGGCATTTCCTTTCAAATGTCCCATGAATCGCTCTTACGGGTACATCCATCGGAATTGCACGGGCCCCCCAAGAGCTGCTTCATGTGGTAGGTGGATTGAGAGATGTTCCATGACGTCAAAAAATGAAGGTGGAAATATTTTTTCTAAATTACACAGCAAAACATGTATATTATTGAGTAGTTGCGCTATGCCATCTTCAGTCAGTGTTCGAGTGCATAGATCCCTGAAAAATGCTTCAATGCCTACCAATAATATATATCAATAATTAAATAAGAAAATTATATTATAAATACATATTTAAATACTTGTTTACCCGCAATTGCTTCGTGAACAGCTGTCGTTAAGAGCTCGAGTAATGCAAATGGTAGTAATCGCTGCATGAATACATGGCAATCGTGGCTCTTCATACCGGAAAATTTATTGCCTTGCTTTATGCATCTAATTGAGAATTTGGACACATATCCATCAGGAAATTTTACTTCTGAACCAACCCAGTCAAACAACGCTCGTTTCGCATCCGTAGACAATCGAAAAGTTGGAATCGGCATTTTTCCGTTTTGTGTAATATGCAACTCGCTTCTTACACATATTTCGGCCATGTCCAACCTTGATTTCATTTTGTCTTTAGTCTTTCCCTTGACATTCAAAATCGTATTCATGATGTTATCGAAATTTTTTTTTCGATGTGCATCACATCAAGGTTATGCCGTAATAGAAGATCCTTCCAATATGGTAGCTCCCAAAAAATACTTTGTTTGTGCCAATTGTGAGAAACGTTATATCCGTCAGGCATGTTTGCCTTAGTGTGCCAATTGCCCCCACGTTTACATGTTTCTTGAGCACAGTAATAATCAATCTGCTCAAACAAATCATTCCCTGAAAGATAGACGGGGGGGGGGGGGGGGGGGGGGGGGGGGGAGGGGAACACGCACGACCTTGTTCTTCCTAAACAACTTCTTGTTCTTACGATGCGGATGATGCATGGGAAGAAACCGACGATGACAGTCAAACCAACATGGTTTCCTTCCATGCTTCAACTGGAAGGCATCTGACTGATCAAGGCAATATGGATAAGATAATCTTCCATGCGTAGTCCACCCCGATAACATTCCATACGCCGGGAAGTCACTAATGGTCCACAATAGCACAGTACGCATCTTGAAGTTCCTTTGCTGCGAATAATCGAATGTGCGAACACTTGTATACCACAACTGTTTCAACTCATGAATCAAAGGTTGGAGGAATACATCAAGGGATCGCTATCGGATGCTTAGGACCGGTACTAGAATACTCATGAACAAAAATTCCCGTTGCATGCACATTTCCGGAGGAAGATTGTATGGCGTCAATATGACAGGCCATATAGAATATTGTCTCCCGGACATACCAAATGGACTAAATCCATCGGTGCATAATCTAAGATAGACATTCCTGCTCTCGTTATCAAAGTCCGAATGTACAGTCTGAAAGTATTTCCATGCCTTTGCATCTGACGGATGCGTAACCTCCCCATCCTCCGTGGTATGTTGTGCATGCCATCTCATTGTCGCCGATGTCCTTTCTGATTGGTATAACCGTTTCAATCTATCGGTGATTGGCAAGTACCACATACGTTGGTATGCAACCCGGGTCCTTCCAGTAGTTGGTTGATATCTCGGCTTCCCACAAAATCGACATTCCTGCAACTTATCATCATCTTTCCAGAAAATCATGCAATTGTCAATGCATACGTCAATCATTTCTGATGGTAACCCAAGACTCGCAACCAACCTCTGTATTTCATAGTAACTCTCAGCGGAAATATTATCTTGTGGCAAATACTCTTTAATTAGCTCAGCCCATGAATCCATGCAAATCTCATTTAGGTTATGATCACTTTTAATTGTCATCATCCTAGAAGCCAATGATAGTTTAGACTGCCCTTCTCTACATCCATCGTAGATGGGGTGCTTCGCAGCGTCTAACATATCATAAAAACGATTTGCTTCTATGTTGGGTTCTTCCCTAGTATTATCATCAGCAAATGCAGTTGTACTTTCATGAAATGCATATGTAACCATATCATGAAACCTATTTCCCTGTTGATACCCTTCATCAATATTTTTGAATAAATGATCATGCCCATAATTATAACTAGGTTGATCAACGCCATGACTCGTACTACTACTTCCAGCATCAACACTACAACCTTCCCCATGCGAAAACCAGATATAATAGTTTGGCTTAAATCCTCTATTATATAGATGCCTCTTCACAGTATCAATATCCACATATTGGGTGTTCTTGCACTTTCTACATGGACAGAAAATTTTACCGTCACGAGTCGCACATGGTTGGCTTGTCGCCTGGTACATGAATGCTCGCAACCCGTCCCGATACTCTTTCGTCACTTTACCCGTCCCTAGATCTCTTTGATTGTACATCCATGATCGTAATGCGTATATTTCGTGCCCCGAAGACATTTTTTAAACACCCACCACTCAAAATCTATTTTTTTTTCTTCGAAGTTGTTGTGTTATGAGAGCTCTCAACGTGATCTATATTTTTAGGATTTCAAAAAACATTGCGACGGATTTGCGACGGATTTGCTACGGCAATTTGCAACGGATTTGCTACGGAAAAGGAATTTGCAAGGGATTTGCAACAACTTTGCGATGGAAATTAATTTTTCTTTTAAACGTGGTCCACCTACCTCACCTAACTCCACCTAACTAGATCCATCGCAAATCCCTTGCAAATTGCCGTAGCAAATCCGTCGCAATTTTGCGAGGGAAACTTGCCGTCGCAAAATTGCGACGGATTTGCGATGACCACTATAGTTGATATATCATGGTTTTTACCCTATTTAAGCCATGATATAAGTCCTTTTTATAGAGTCTTTATAGTATTTTGGAGTCTTTTAGAGTCTTTTACAGGTTTAGGTACGTTTGGAGCATTTTGGAGCATTCTGGAGCATATCGAGATGCAGAGTCATGCAGAGACGTCAGAAGTTTGGCATTCGTTTAAGACTTTCCCACCGATGGATTGAGCTCAAATTTGGACACAAGATAGATCAATGAATTAGCTTTCATTTGGAAGTGGTTTGAAGCCATTCCAACGGTGCGATCGAAAGTTATGCCAGTTTTCGTGAAGACTGTCTAGTCTGTCGAGCAGAGGAGTCGACGCATAGGATGAGTATCGACCGATACTACCTAGTATCGATCGATACTGCTCGGGAAAATAGGAAACACGACTTTTTAGAAGCCTAAAGACCCTGCAACTTGGCCCAGAAGACTTTAATACTTACCAGAAAGCCCAGAACGTGTTTTTAGTCTATATTTAGGGTTTTCAGCCACCTGTTTAGGCTATGCTTTTATTTTCTGTGTTTGATTTTACTTTGGTTTTAGAGAGACAAGTCTGAATCTCCCTTCGTCCGAGATCAGATCTCTAAACCCTTCTTTCTATTCTATTGATGATTTATTCAAACATGTTGATTGTTTCATTCTCCATGTCTGAGTAGATCCACCTTAGGTTTAGGGTTTTCTCATAAGGGTTTTCTTTGAATGCTAGGTTAAATATCTTTTAGGATTCACCATCTGAATTATAGTTCTTCGCTTAGGTTGTGTTCATAGCTTGTTCTAGATTAGCTACCTAGAATATAAATCTTAGGATAATTGATTAGGTACGAGAGTGCAATTAATTACCTGATAGAACCTAGGTGAGCAAATTGATTATTCGCAAAGAGATTTGGTTTAATTGATTTGTGAACATATCAAACCTGTTGTTAAAGCTGATTTAGACTTTAGGATTCGCAAAGAGATTTGGAATTCCTAGGATTTAGATTTAGATAGTTTTCGCAACGAGAGTTGGTTAGCTATATTTTAGTGATTTGAGTTCAAGAACTGCGCTAAATCTGAATCCTGTTAGTTAGTTAGTCTGCATTCACTGATTTCCTGAGAAAAACCCTGAGCCTATATTTCCCAATTGATTTACATCTCGTTTAATTTCTGCACTGTTTTTAATTACATCTATCTGGCTTAGCGTAATTCGACACTTCATAATTTATTGTGTGATCTCTGTGAGTCTTTGTGGTTCGACCCCTACACTTACTACAACAACTGCTTTAGTATCTTAGGGTATTAAATTGAGCATATCAATTTTGGCGCCGTTGCCGGGGACTCAATTTCGCCATTAGATTTTAGTTTAGAATTTCGACTAAGTTCGTCGGTATCGATCGATACTCACTAGTATCGGTCGAAACTCCGGCGACTTCTTTTTGGTATCGATCGACACCACTTGGTATCGATCGATACTCAACGTATTTTTCTGGTTACTTACGTGCTTTGCCTAGTGTTTTCCTTGCAGGTGTATGCCTGTTCGTGAAACCAGGAGCAACAAGAGCACTCAGCTAGTTGGACTATCACTGGAACAGCTAGCGCTTGTGGAACGCACAAACAGAAAGACCAAGCAAACATCAGGGATGAACAACCCAGTGGTTTTAAGAGCTGATGAAGCTGGAATTCTGAGAGACCAAGAGGGTCATGTGTGTAATGAGAGAGGGCAACGACTTGATGAAGCTGGAAACATCGTTGTCCCTGCTCCTGTTATTGAGATTGTTGTGCCAGCTGGGCGCGGCAACGTTGGCAATGCTGCAGGTGTTCGAGCTCAGACAATTGGTGAGTACAACAGGCCAGAGCAGTTTTTCGCCAATCGGTCAGCGATTCGTCCTCCTGCTTATGAGAGGAATGACTTCGAGCTGAAACCTGCTTACTACACTCTAGTAGGACAGCATCTCTTCCATGGTCTTCCTCATGAACATCCAATGGACCATGTAGAGAAATTCGAGGACTTGGTCACTAGCATCAAGAGCAATGGAGTGTCCTACGACTATCTCTTCTGCAAGCTCTTCCCCTACTCTCTGGGTGGAGAAGCTTCTTACTGGCTGAGGCAGTTATCTCCTGGATCGCTAACTAATTGGGAGGACACCAAGAGAGCCTTCCTGATTAACTTCTATGATGACGGGCGATCTGAAGATCTGAGAAATAAGATATCCACTTTTTCTCAAGGACCTACTGAGGCGTTCAAGGCTGCTTGGACAAGATTCAGATCGTATCAGAGAGATTGTCCACATCATGGATACTCTGATGTGCAGCTGCTGGGTATCTTCTTCAGAGGAGTAGATTGGAGATATCAGATGGGTCTGGACTCTTCGAGCAATGGTAATTTCAACACCAGATATCCTGAGGATGCTATTGTGTTGATTGAGAACTTTGCATCTAGTAGTAGCACCAAGAGCGCAGACTTCGAGCGCAAGAAGCTGGCTGGTAACATGGATGGGTCACAGATCGCTGAAGTGAAAGCTCAGTTGGATTCTATGCACAGTCTTCTGCTGGGAAGGACAACAAAGGCCGTCCACTTTGCTACTGAGAATGAGGTGGAAGATGTTAACTACATAGGTGGTTCTGGTTTTCAGGGTCAGCGATTCGGATACAACTCCAATCGAAACTTCACCAACAATGCTCAGCAAGGAGGGTACCAATCCCCACCACCCAAAGCTCCTGAGAGTAAGATTGAGGCTATGCTTGAACACCTGGTTCAAGGGCAGGAGAAGATGACAGCCACCTTCAATGGTAAGATGGACACCATGTACACTGATTTGAGTGGAAGGATCGAGGCACTAAATACGAGTCACAGGATGCTGGAAACTCAAGTAGCTCAGACTGCAGCAAATTCCAAGGGAAAATCGGTTCATGCACACGTCAATGCGATCTCCTCAAGTGCAGAGAATTACGAAGAGGATTCTGAAATCGCCAGAGCATCGATCGATACCCCCAGGTGTCGATCGATGCCGGTTACAATTCTGAAACGGGACACTTCCAAAACCCGTGTATCGATCGATACCCCACTGGTATCGGTCGATACCAAGGCAATTTCTGAGGAGACACATGATATTTCGACCAAGGAGCCTCAAGTAGCAGCAGCACGGTTCAGTATCGCCCAATTTTGGGAAGACTATGAAACGAAGTGTCAGGCAGCGATAGCTAAGGAACGAGCTGAGAAAAGAGCTCGCAAGCCCAAGAAGGAGAATCCTGTACCTAAACACCTCAGAGATCCCATCTCTCCAAAGCAGCTGCGTGGCTTTGAGAAGATGGTAAGAAGGATTTCCCCTGATTCAACCTTTGAAGAAGCCCTAGAGTGCCGTCCTCTGCTAAGTCACTTCAAGGATTGCAGAGAAACTGAGGAAGAGATTAAGGCACTCTTCATTAAGGCTAGAGGTCCACCTCCACTGAGACAGTTGACCCCAAGGGAGGATCCAGGGAAATTTGTAGTTCCATGCTCTATCTCTGGAGTTGAGTTCAAAGAGTCTCTTGTCGACTCAGGGGCTAGTGTCAATGTCATCTCAAGGGCAATTGCAGAGCGGTTAGGAGCTGATATTCGATCACCAGAGGCATCTATCACATTCGCGAACAACTCCACCTCGCTTCCACACGGTACTATCCATGGTTTGCTGGTCAAAGTAGGAGACTGTCTAGTTCCTACTAATTTTCAGGTTGTAGAGATGGGTGCAATATCTCGTATGCCTATCCTTTTGGGACGACCGTTCATGGCTACTGCAGGCGCGATCATAGACACACCTAATAAGAGAATCTCTTTCTCTTACATTGACAGAGGGGTCTATTATGGTGTCATTCCCCCTAGGAGTGCTCCCACACATGTGTCTAGCATCGAGGTTGTCACAGGAGAGTCGCTAGCGATTGATATTTTGGAAGAGCCTCCTGATGAGCCTACTGTCGCAGATGTTCCAGGTGAACCGCCCAGCACCCCCAAAGAAGTTGCCAAGAAAACTAAGGCAACAAAGAAGAAGGCCAAGAGCAACAAAGTTGAGAATCCCCATGTCACTTTGATACCTCAGAAATGTAATGGAGATTCGATTGAGTACAAGGTCAAATGCAAAGGAGCCTTGAAGCCATTCTCTAAGGCAAGAGTCCTTCTTACTTCTGAGCTGAAAGAGAAAGGGCAGGAGTTTGTGGACAGCATGCTAAGCAGAACTTTGAAGCTAGTAATGTCAAGTGATGGAGCCTGTTTTGGTGCAAGCTCTCACTCTTATCCAGCCTGAAGGGCGTTACAGTCAAGCTATTGACGTTAAACGAGCGCTTGGTGGGAGGCAACCCACTTGTGAGTCTGTTTTTGATTCGTTTTTATTTTTATTTTCGTTTGTTTTGAGTCTGTGTCAGGATGAACAAGGAGCAACTCGAAATCGCCTAAGCATCGATCGATACCCCTATGGTATCGATCGACACCAATCGCGGATGAAAATTCACAAAGTCGATCTAAGCATGGTATCGATCGATACCATGCCGTGTGTCGATCGACACCGACTGTTCCAGAACGGTAATTTCTTGTTTCTCTTCGTTCTATCCTTTTTCTTTGTTTCTTTCACTGACTCTAGGCTAGATAACACTGAGGACAGTGTTGTTCAAGTCTGGGGGAGGTGTCTGCTGACATTGTTTTCGTTTTTCTTAGAGTCAGTCGTTTTATCGAGTCAAAACTGTTTTATTGAGTCAAAATTTGTTGGAGATGATGATCCTGTGCTTGAACCTATTGATGTGATTTTGTTTTTGAGTGCACAGTGTTACAGGATCAGTTCTAGATCGACTAATGAAAAATCCAAAGACTGACCAGTTGACTAGAAAACATTCATGTCTCCAGCAGAGTTCTTCTGAAACCTGAGCCAAATTTTTGCACTTCATCAATATGGTTAGTGTTTTTAGAGCTTGATTCATCATTCATATCTGATAAAGGAACCCGTGTGTTTAGAATTATGGTATCTCTCTCCCCTGAAATAAGTTGATAGATTAAGAGCATAAAAGATTGAAATGATTTTCTTCTGAGTAGAGGGTTAGGAAAATTTCCAGCGATCCCATTATTCTACTTAAGAGGGGATGATCACACAAAGGATTGGAAGCGAGGCTAGGATTTTCCTATGATGCCATTATTCGCCTACATCCTTTGATACATAGAGAGGGAAGAACCGGGGATTTGGTGGCAAACACCATCAATACTCGCGTCTCCTACCTTGATATGTATATGCTAAGCTGAAAATAAAAAAATAATAAGGATATAATAAGAAATAAGTCTGGAGGAGAGAAATTGATACAAAAAAGTGTGAAAAATGGTGGTTCCTTTGTCAAGATATTGTCTGGTAAAGAGTCTAGAAGGTTCTTAAATATTAGCTGCAGAGATGAAACTGGCGATGAGGGCTTTACTTGAACAATGCTGTGGGATTTTGTGTGGAGTCTGGAAAAGCTGCAAATGTCTACGGAGAAGTACATGGTGGTTAGATCGAAAGCTGATCAGGTGACATTTGGGTACTTGGGAAAAGGGTCTTTTCGATGGTTCAGGAACAGGTGAGTCTCTACGTTTTCAAACCTCTTTTTCTGGTTTAGTCTTCTATTTGCTTGAGGGCAAGCAAAAGACTAAGTCTGGGGGAGTTGATATATCATGGTTTTTACCCTATTTAAGCCATGATATAAGTCCTTTTTATAGAGTCTTTATAGTATTTTGGAGTCTTTTAGAGTCTTTTACAGGTTTAGGTACGTTTGGAGCATTTTGGAGCATTCTGGAGCATATCGAGATGCAGAGTCATGCAGAGACGTCAGAAGTTTGGCATTCGTTTAAGACCTTCCCACCGATGGATTGAGCTCAAATTTGGACACAAGATAGATCAATGAATTAGCTTTCATTTGGAAGTGGTTTGAAGCCATTCCAACGGTGCGATCGAAAGTTATGCCAGTTTTCGTGAAGACTGTCTAGTCTGTCGAGCAGAGGAGTCGACGCATAGGATGAGTATCGACCGATACTACCTAGTATCGATCGATACTGCTCGGGAAAATAGGAAACACGACTTTTTAGAAGCCTAAAGACCCTGCAACTTGGCCCAGAAGACTTTAATACTTACCAGAAAGCCCAGAACGTGTTTTTAGTCTATATTTAGGGTTTTCAGCCACCTGTTTAGGCTATGCTTTTATTTTCTGTGTTTGATTTTACTTTGGTTTTAGAGAGACAAGTCTGAATCTCCCTTCGTCCGAGATCAGATCTCTAAACCCTTCTTTCTATTCTATTGATGATTTATTCAAACATGTTGATTGTTTCATTCTCCATGTCTGAGTAGATCCACCTTAGGTTTAGGGTTTTCTCATAAGGGTTTTCTTTGAATGCTAGGTTAAATATCTTTTAGGATTCACCATCTGAATTATAGTTCTTCGCTTAGGTTGTGTTCATAGCTTGTTCTAGATTAGCTACCTAGAATATAAATCTTAGGATAATTGATTAGGTACGAGAGTGCAATTAATTACCTGATAGAACCTAGGTGAGCAAATTGATTATTCGCAAAGAGATTTGGTTTAATTGATTTGTGAACATATCAAACCTGTTGTTAAAGCTGATTTAGACTTTAGGATTCGCAAAGAGATTTGGAATTCCTAGGATTTAGATTTAGATAGTTTTCGCAACGAGAGTTGGTTAGCTATATTTTAGTGATTTGAGTTCAAGAACTGCGCTAAATCTGAATCCTGTTAGTTAGTTAGTCTGCATTCACTGATTTCCTGAGAAAAACCCTGAGCCTATATTTCCCAATTGATTTACATCTCGTTTAATTTCTGCACTGTTTTTAATTACATCTATCTGGCTTAGCGTAATTCGACACTTCATAATTTATTGTGTGATCTCTGTGAGTCTTTGTGGTTCGACCCCTACACTTACTACAACAACTGCTTTAGTATCTTAGGGTATTAAATTGAGCATATCAATAGTCCTCGCTAATCCCTCGCAGATTCCTCGCAAATTTGCAACGAATTTGCGACGACCTTTTGTCCCTCGCAAATTTGCGAGGGATTTGCGACTCTAGACGGTCCCTCTCACTTTCGTCGCAAATATGTTGCAAAATCGTCGTAATTTGCGACGACCCTTTCCCTCGTAAAATAGCGACGGATTTGCGACGACTAGTAAGTCACTCGCAAATCCCTCGTAAATTTGCGACGGATATTATACATCGCAATGTCCATTGCAAATCGATTGTTTTCTTGTAGTGTTAGTTAATATGAATCTATCCTCTCTATAAAACTAGAACTAACTAATATGTTGTTCTTGCATTTGTAGCACCTGAACATCACATTCAGACGGGATCCGACTAACTTCAGGCCAAGGATCAACTAGAAGGAAGAATTAGGTGAAAAAGCTATGGGAGGCAAAGTATGGAGACAAGGTTTTATCTTTCAATTTTATGTGTGTGTGTGTAAAAAAAATGGGAGAGTGAGTCCTGATCATTTGTATGATATCCAAAAACCAATTCAATAAGACAATAACACCTATAATAAATCTTATAAATAGATTTAGCGCAATCTATAAATGTTTTGTTTCAAAATATGCTATCCATATGTAATTCGTCTTCCTTACCAAACCAAAATATGCTACACCTTTTAGAGACTTTTTTATTTATTGTGTGTAGTTAGTTAATATGAATCTATCCTCTCTATAAAACTAGAACTAACTAATATGTTGTTCTTGCATTTGCAGCATCTGAACATCGATATCACATTCAGACGGGATCCGACTAACTTCAGGCCAAGGATCAACAAATTAGAGTCCACCAAGGACAGAGCGCAGAAGACTTCAGGCTCCTACTACTACTTGGATGAAAAAAGGGTTATATATATATATCGAGATTAAGATGACAAAAAAATAATAATACCCTTTGGACTTTTTTTTTGTGCGTTCCAAATTAAACTTCACTACGAGAAGGTTTGTTCGTGTTTATCCACGAAGTTGATGTCGGAAAGAGTGTCTATAAACAAGACAAAGAACTTACGCAAATCTGGAAAAAACATGGTCCAAACATAGATAAGCAAGAATTAGCTAAATATTGTTTGATTGTATGCTCCAAGCTAAAAGAGGTGATTTATTTTTTTAAACTCTTAAACTCCATTTATTTACTTATTTTTATATGGTTGTCATCCTAATTAGAGTTTAAGAGTTCTAAAAATAAATAAATCATAACATCTTTTAGCTTCCAACATGCAATCAAACAAGATTAAAGCAAATTCTTGTTTATCTATGTTGGCACCATGCTTCTTCCAAATGTGGGTGAGCTCTTTGTCTCGTTTAAAAATACAATTTCCCATATCAACTTCATTGATAAACACAAATAAAACTTCTCGTAGATTCATCTCAAAGAGTTTTTTTTTTTGTTTAGTGTGTTTTTTTAGATGAAATATGTGTCAAGACCAACATACCTCATATATATAGAAGATAAATTTTATTTATTATAATATTTGAAGAAAATATCTATGTCTCGAGAAAGTAAATAAATGAAGTTCAATTTGAAGAGTTTAAAAAAAGTTGGGGCTTTAATATTTTAGAGACATCAAATATCTTATAAATGTTAATTTTTTCTTTCAACAACTTCTCATCTGATGGAACTAAATATCAACTAATAAACCAATATGATATGTAGTAATATTATATGTAGCAAAACATAATAAAAATAACAAAAGTTATTATGTCCACATAAGATTTAAAATATCCAATCAAAAGTTGCCACCTCATGATACACAAGAGCAAACCATGAGATTACCGGATGAAGTTTTCCTTGATAAATATACAAATGGAAAATAACAATAAAAGTACTTTTTATTTTCTATAGTTTTTGATTTTTTTTCTTATTTCCTTTCTTCAAAATTTCGTTTTGTTCTATTTTCTTATAAACTTTGTACATTTAAGAAAACCCATGCATGTATTTTGGGAAAAGTAGGGTGGAATGCATGGATAACTAAAGCCAAGAACTAATTGAAAATATTGATTAATCTTTTGGATCTTGTTTATTTTTGGATCAAAATTTACAAATAAATCCCGAACAAATGAGGAAGATTTACATCAGAAGGAACTAGATAGATGAACATGCAGACTTAAAACAAAACGATATATTGGAGGACTCCATTTTTCGAAAGAGAGAGCGAGAGAAGAGAAGAGAAGAGATGAGTTTTTATCTCGCGTTAATGACAATTGTACTCAGTCATTCTCTTGTATCGATTTATGAAGAGGAGGATGAATAAGAGGAATCCAAATTTGCTAACCTAAGATACACTTTCACAAAAAAACTAAATTAAATCTTCATCACAGCTTTCTTTCGTCACTTGGCTTCGTAAATAATATTTTTCGCATAATAGAAAAAGAATCTCATAATATCATGTAACTCTTTTATATATATTAATTAATGTCAGAATCCCATATAAAACCTAGCCAAAAAACAAAATTGATTACTTGCTCTGCATCGAGGCAACATTACCTCCAAATTCCACGAACCCAATTACCTTAAATCATAACTTTTTTTTTTCTTTTAAATGATCTAGGCTGTCCGGTCGACATCCGACTGGAGAGATGGGGATTGACTACAATATGTCAAACCAGTAAGACTTCACGCCTTTCGACTATTGCCTAGAGTGAGTTGTCCCAACTGACAAAGCCTCCTCACGGGTTTTCAACTGGGCCGAAGTCCAGTGTCAGCTTCCACACACGTGTATGACCTTGTTTCGAGTATCTGCGTCAGGAAAGAATCGAACTCGGGTGGGAGTGTACCTTTTACTTAGCCGCCATCCTCCGACCGACCACTCAACCACGTCCGTGTGGGATAAAAAAATATTTTTAATATTTTCCTTACCATGGTACTCGAACTTAGGGCCTCCCACTCACAATAGGAGTGTACCACTAGATCACGAACCTCTTGGCAAAATCATAACTTTATCAAAGGGAATGTTTCAGTCTTAACATACTACTAGTACAAATCCCCAAAAACACCAAACTCAAGTATCGTATTCATACTAGTAGTATGCCTGCTGGCTCATTCATATTATTAACACAGAAAAAAATAAAAGCTTCATAACGGTTTGTCATACAAGGGGAGGCATTAGACTCGCTTAATGATGAATTGCATCCCTAGGAACAAATATCAATATCAATTTCCATCCTATACCGTTAGATCTTCTTCTACGAATTGGGTGAAATAGATTTGCAGGTTTTGACCTGCGGAAGTGATTCAAAATTTCCTACCAGTGTGGAGTATTCTTATTAGATTAACAGAACAAAACAAAATCAGAAAATCGAAAATATTTTTATAAGAATCAGATTTATTTATTTCAAAAAAAAAAAATTTATCAAATTTATTTCTTGTTTCCTAAACAATATACAAAGCCTCCACTGCGGACAAAACAAAGCATGATTTGGGATATCCATCTACTGAAAAGTGTGAAGAACAAAGTCATGTGAATTATTTGTGTTCGTGTTGAATAAAATGTCAAAATAGTTATATTTCTCTTAGACGTTGAATTATATGGGTACTCCCTAACCCTTGAAATTGTTAACTAGCAATTTCATAAGAGAGAATTAGTGGTTTATGGAAAACCATCGAATAGGCAGGGTGCATGGATAAAAGATTTTTGAGTAGTCACAGTCACTTGGCACATGAATCCAAAACACATCTCTTCTTCGGATGTACTTACTTTACTGAGGTATGGTCAGCTTTTTTCAATCATCATCTTCTTACTCCTCCGCCTCTCTTTGATGATATCATAAACTGGTTGCTCACATCATCATCAAATGGGAATCTCAAAATTGTTTGCAAGCTCATTGTTCAAGCCGTGATTTATTCCTTGTGGAGAGAAAGGAATGCAAGGTTGCATTCTGGTGTTTTAAAGCCAACTCATGTTTTGGTGAAGGAAATTCAACTAACACTTCGCGCAAGACTATCTGGAATAGATCAATCTCAACGACTACTCGCTCGCCTTTCTTCCTCTGCTAGACCACTACTGGTTCGTGAAAGTTTCATATCTACCTGGTTTAGATACATTCAGGTTTAGATTCATTTGGAACTTGTCATCCCACGTGTTTTTAGTTCTTGCTTCGCTTAAGTTTCATAAATTCTCATGTATTAAGTTTTACCTTTGTTTTCATCTAAGTGCTCAGATGTGTAACTTTCAAAAGATGCCCGTTAAGGGATCAAGATGAATAAAGGAGAATCAGTTTAAATAAATTAAAAAAAAAAAAAAAGATTTTTGAGTAGCCGTGACCATCTCTCTGGTAACTGTATCTCTGGAAACGTTCTCCTCACAAGGAGGGAGAATCGTATTACATCCTCCAATATTCTCGTAACTCTCGTCAGAACATTTTTACTAGAATTTTATTAGATTAATATATTAATAACTATTAATGTATAGTTAGGTGTCGAGAGATGCCAACGTTTGACGCACGTCAGCAACTCAATACACCAAACACTTTGATAATGACCACCAAACCAATACATCTAACATCATCATGTCATATTAATTATCATAATCGTTAATTATATACCATGTTATAAAAAGCGGCCTCTTAGTCGTTTAGGTGGCTGTCTAGTCGCAAGTTGAAGATTTATCGTCTCGATTAGTGCATGTGTGGATAATTCGGCGGTCAACCGTTTTTTAATAAAATTTAATAAAAATCTACGGTTTTTAAAAAAATCGACGATTAATCACGGATTAATCACTGATTATTTTATTTAATTTATTAAAAAATTAATATATGATGTTAAATATTGAGTTTTGTTGGATTTAGATCCATTTCAATTTTATAATTATATTTAATATCATATATTTAATTTTCAATATAAATTAAATAAAATAATATTAAAATACAATATATTAATATTATTAATACATATTTCTCCACATAATAATACATATTTAACATTATATATTAATTTTTAATATAAATAAATAAAATAATATTAAAACTAATAACTGATTAATCATTGATTAATCGCTGATTTTTGTGTTAGGCGTTAGATGGAACCCGGCCGCCCGACTAGAGCCCAGCGATTTTTTGAACATTGATTATATATCGTACGGGTTCATTAAAAAAAAGACTTGGAAGTATGAACTAGACTCGTAGACCGTAACGAAAGGAAAACGCCGACACACCGTTTTAACAAAAATATATTCAGCAACCAGTCGCGCACTGCCACGCAGCTAATTGGTATTAGTTGGTAAACAAAATTCAATTAACTATGGTAAATTGTTCAAAAGAATAAATAATGGTTTTCAAAATAATAATACTAATTAAATATCAATTAAGTCACTGCTTCATATCACTTTCTTTTTCCCTCCGGCCAGCGAATGCTAGGGCTGGAATTATTATCCGGGATCCGAGATCCGATCCGGGATCCGCTGAGATCCGATCCGAATTTTCGGATATCCGGAGGGGCCGGATCCGGATCCGGATATTAAAATAACGGATCCGGCGGATCCGGATCCGGATCCGGATAATTGGTTATTTTAGTCTCGGATATCCGAGATCTGTGGTCTAAAATAGTTTTGATATGGGCTGCTAGGCCCGTGGGCCGTTCGCTGTTATCGAAACGGTGTGTTTTCGAGCTTTTTCTCTGATCGTATTACTGAATCGAAATATTCATTTAATGTTCGTATATTCATTTTAATCAGAAAAAGGAAAATGGAACACGTGTACAATACTCTGAATTTGCCATATTCTTGTGACTTGCTCAAAGCTCAGAAAAGTCATATGCTTTTCCCGGTCCTCTCTCTCTCTCCCCTCCAAACCCTAACTTTCTCATTCGGCGCTTAAGGTTCTCTCTAGCTTCTTTGGTTCGATTTCAATCTACCTCTTGTTCTTGATTCGTTTTTTGTTTTTCGGGTTTTTTTACTTGAAAATCGTGAACGGAAAAAATTACGAATCTGGGCGATGATTTGGGGTTTCGGATTTTGAGAAAGTATTGTCTAGGATGAACAAATTTCCCATTTCGTTTTTGGCCGATGGTTTTTTTTTGTCTCTTATGTTTATAATAATGATTGGTTTTTCTTTGTTTAGATGGAATCTACCGAAGATGCTACAAAATCCACAGCCAATTATGGTGTTGCGTTTGAGGGCTCGAAACAAGAAACTGAAGAAAAAGCTGAATCTTCAACAACTTCTGAGGTAAAAAAAAAGTCTGATGCCTGGTTGCATTTTACGAAGTCTGATGTTCCCGATAAGGCTAGGTGTATGCATTGTTCTGCTTTGATTAGTTGTAGAACTAAGGATGGTTCCACAACTAGTGCAATGTTAAAACACAAGAATACATGCAAAATGTTACATCCAGAAGCTTCTGATGCTGAAATAGATGGTAAAAAGTTGAAACAGTCAACTTTATATCACCAGAATGAAAGAGATGGGAGTTCGGGGAGCAAAACACCGTCTTTCTTGGCTTTTAGTCAACCTGTGACTCGTAAGGCATTAGTAGAAATGATTATTATGGATGAGCTGCCTTTTAGATTTGTTGAACATTTGGGATTTAGAAGATTCATGAGTATTGCTCAACCTCGTTTTGAAATCCCTTGTCGTAAAACAGTAGCTAAAGATTGTTTGCTAATTTTTGAGGATGAAAGGAGCAAACTAAGGAAGTTTTTTAGGAACTATAAAGGTAGTATCTCTCTAACTACGGATTGTTGGACATCCGTACAGAATATGAGCTACATGTGCTTAACAGCTCACTATATTGATGAGAATTGGAAGCTACACAAAAGAATCATCAATTTCTGCATAGTTGACAATCATGCTGGTGAAACACTTGGTAAAGCGGTTGAAAAGTGCTTGGTTTTTTGGGGAATCAACAAAGTGTTCACCATTACTGTAGATAATGCAAGCTCAAATGATCTTGCATTAAAGTACTTGAAAAGAAAGCTGAAATCATGGGGAACAACTATCTTGGATGCGGAATTTCTTCATATGCGATGCGGTGCCCATATATTGGGTTTGATTGTGAGAGATGGTCTTCAGGAGGTGCATGAGTCAGTCTCAAGGATTCGATCAGCTGTTAAGTATGTTCGATCTTCTCCTAATAGGCTGAAAAGGTTTAAAGAGTGTTTAGAGCTTCAAAAAGTTGAAAGTAAAGCTGGTCTTTGCTTAGATGTTGAGACAAGATGGAATTCAACCTTTTTGATGTTACAAGCTGCTGTGGGACTGAAGAAAGGATTTGATATGCTTGAGCTAGAAGATGATAAGTATGTCTCAGAAATTACCAAAATTTGTGGAGCTACACCAAGTGATGCTGATTGGGCTTATGCTAGTGGATTATCCCCTATCTTGCAGCATTTTTATGATGCTACTAAGAATATTTCTGGGTCTAAATATGTGACTGGGAATACATATATGAAAGAGATATTTGGAGTGGGTTGGATGATAGTGAAGATGGACATGATGGAGGATGGACACAAGAAAGCTATGGCTAATAAAATGAAACTCAAGTTTTATAAGTATTGGGGAAACTTTGAGAATACAAATATGATGATCTATGTTGCTGCTGTCCTTGATCCTCGATACAAAATGAGATGGGCAAAGTGGATGATTGAAGGAACTTACCCTAAACCTGAGGCTAGTTGTTTGATTGAGAAGATCACAAAAACTATAAGCAGATTATATGCATATTATAAATCAGAGCTGGAGTCACAAGATTCATTGAAATCTCCCCAAGAGAAAGGAAATTCAAGGTCAGTTTCTAAGGAAAAAGAGAAGGGACATTCGTTGATGGATGCAATGTTTGATGAAGCTGAGGAAAGTGAAGAGGCTGATGATGGGAAATCAGAGCTAGAGTCTTACATGGATGATATTCGGGAGGACAGAAAGAATCCAAGTTTTAAAATATTACATTGGTGGAAGATAACAGGTTCTAAATATAAGGTTTTATCACTGATGGCAAGAGATTTGCTGGCTATACCTGTGTCAACTGTTGCATCAGAATCTGCATTTAGTGCAGGCGGTCGAGTATTAGATCGTTTCCGCAGTTCTTTGACACCAAGAACTGTTGAAGCTCTTATATGCACTCAAGATTGGTATCGTGATGATGGTGAAGATTTAAATGCAGAAGAACTGGTATATGAGCTTGAAAATATCGAAGAAGGTATTCATGTTATGTTTTATATCTTGTACTTTATGATGTAAACCGTGTAAGTACTAATGATTGTTATATGTTATAGAAGTGAAAGCTTTCCAGGATCAGACTTGAATTGATGTGAAATTCAGTTCCAGTGGATATGATGAGGTAATATTTTTTGTTTAAGATTAATAGGTTGGAGAAACTTTCTGGATATGAGAGTTATGGCTTATATATGCTTTTAAGATTTTCAGTGATAGAGAATTAGTAAATCTCGTCTATTTAATTAACAAAAATTGGTTTTTCATTGTTAGGAAGTGCATGTGGTACTATCGTTTAACGAGTAGTTAAGAATCCTAAGAATTTCATAGGTTTCAAAGAGAGAATATGCATATTTGCCTATTAGGTTACATGAGAAGAAGAGCCAAACTGGATACTCTATTTTGTTGGGACTTATTAAAGAATTTGACAATTGTTTATTTCGTACTTGTTTCCTGTGTTTCTTTATATCCATTTGATATAAAACTCATATTTCAGGTTATGAATGAAGGTTTTTGAGGACGAATGGTACATGAACTTGAAGATACACTGTACTTGATTAATATTTTGTTGTAGTATGCTACATGGTGTATTAAGCATGACTTTAATCTTTTGCTACGTGATCAATCTATTGCTAGGTGGGCGATGTGTTAAAACAGTCTAAATGTTATTTTGTGTTTCTTACTATCCTATTTTGTTGTTAAAAATATGAGATTCTAGATTTTATTTTTTTATTACTTTTTTACGGATCTGAATCCGGATCCGGATATCCGGCGGATATCTTATTTTCTGGCGGATATCCGAAGTCCGGATATCCGGATGCCACGGATCCGGATCCGGATAGTGAAAACTAGGATCCGGCGGATCCGGATCCGGATCCGGATATCCTGAAATTCCCGGATATCCGGATCCGGCCCAGGCCTAGCGAATGCGACTTATGGCGCAAATAAAATTCAAATATTGATTCCGCACATGTCATTGTGGCAAATATATTAATAGTGTATACAAAAGCCATCTTGTCGGGGGAAAAAAAAACATAAGCCATCTTCTTTTTCTTCTTAAGCCTATATATATATATACACACACCATCAACGAGAAATCACAATCCACACACATGGCAAAGCTCATCCTCATCATCGCCTCCCAAATCCTCCTCCTTGCAGCCGTTGTCTCCGCGAGAAAAGGCGAAGACTTTGCAAAAACCATTGACCGGAAACTCCTCGGCCTCCGTAAAGAGAAACTCACTTTTTTCCGAGTCTACTGGCACGACATTCAAAGCGGCTCAAACCCTAGCTCGGTCGTGCTCCGACCTCCTCTCTCCAACTCTTCCTTCTTTGGAGCGGTCACTGTGATCGATAACCGATTAACTACGGAGGTCTCGGTAAACTCGACTTTGCTAGGCCAAGCTCAAGGGATCTACGCTGCTGTTGGTCAACGCGATGCGTCTGCGCTTATGGTGATGAACTTTGCGTTCAAGACAGGGAAGTATAACGGGAGTACGATCTCGATTCTTGGACGGAACGCGGTGTTGACGAAGGTTAGGGAGATGCCGGTGATTGGAGGAAGTGGGCTCTTCCGGTTCGCTAGAGGTTATGTCGAGGCTAGGACCATGTGGTTGGATCTAAAGACAGGAGATGCTACTGTTGAGTACAGCTGCTACGTCTTGCATTATTGACGATAATGATGAATTTATCTCTCTACTTTTCCTTTAATGTTGCGGGGGTAGTTATGTCTATTTCAAGATTTGATACTTTTTGTCTTGTACGTGATTACTGATTTCGATACATTAAAACGTAAATGTCATCTTTAAGTATTGACATCTTACGTTACAGTTTGGTATGGTTGAGATAAAGAGGATATTTTTAGTGACCGTCATATATAAAAATAGACTATTGACAAAAGCATATCTTTCTTCTTTTTGGGTCTAAAAGCATATCTTCTAGTGACCGCTAACAAAAGGATGTATTAAACGATCGTTATGAATAGAAACCCGGTTGTAGTGGGCTTCATTAAAGTTTATTGGGAATAAATGATCATCATCAGTTCATGCTTTTCCTTTTTTACTAAATACAACTACTTTTTAAAAAAATATAATAAGTATATTTGACTTTTAAGAGAGAAGAGAGATACAAATTCACGTATAGAAAACAATACTCAGAGACGAAAGTTTTTTTGAATCAAATGTAAAATTTATTCAACACCATAAAACGTTTTTACAACTAATACACCATTTTATCAGAATGTTTAGCAGAAAATTAAAAAATTTACAAAACTTCAACTCCTAGCTTCGAACCAAAGCTCAAGTGCTCCCTCGTTCTTCGTATCCCTTAAAAATCGTATCAAAAACAGACGATTGCGGATTTGCCTATCGATGAAATTTATGATCGTAACTGGAGGAGTAGGAGGTTCTCCATGGCGCTGAATTCCTTTATTTCCAAATGTCATGTAGTGTTGCCTGAAAAATATACCTAGCAAGAAAGAAAGGAATGCGATCTATGTTTGTGGCTGAGATGATGGCGATGATACATTGCTCAGCGCTTTCCACACTTCCATCGAGTATCCACAAGAGAAAATAGATGATTTCTAGTCTTCAGGGAACTTGACAGAGTACACATATGGTATTGGCGGTCGTTAATCGATTATGAATCGCTAACCAAGCTAAGAGAGAGTACTTCGGCGTTGAATGAGAAAACCACACACCTTTGTGCCTGGAAATTTGATCAGGACCAGCGTCCCTAATTATCATCCATGTTTTCTTTGAATTGAATATCGGCTTGTAGACATCACTTTTCCATCTCCATAAAGACATCACTTTTCCATCTCCATAAAGATATATCTTCTCCATCCAAATGCTGTTGGGAACGATGGATATCCAATAACTTCTCAATTTCATTCATATAGTCTATACGATGACGTCTTAAGAGATGAACGTTTCAAGTTTTGGTACGATTGGGAAAGATAATAACGTGTGAAATGGGTTGTATGCAAGAAGGTATATTTATCTATGTATGTGTTAATGAGGATGTGTACGTAGTACATAGGTAAATAACTATGTACTTATAGGTGAACTTCTAGATTGTTATTCAACACTCGTTTTTTATGTTTGTGAGATCACTTAAAAACATAAATGACTGAATAGATGTATGAGAATGAAACTGTGCATACATTATAGATAGATGTATAACAAGGTGCGTATGAGAATAGATATGTGTATGTATAAAGTCAATATAATGGGTTGATTAATTTAAAAGACCTGAAATTATCACCGAGAGGGACTCATCACCGAGAAGTCAAATAAATCGTGTCAACAAACAATTTACGTAGGCACGTTGTTTGTAGGTCAACTACAACTCGACTAAACAATTTAGTTTTGAATAGTTGATAACGTTTTAACGTACTTACGGGTTCGAATTCAAAAACACTCGCAAATAAAAGAAAAGAAAAACAAGAAAAAGAAAAAAAAGCCTCAAACGAAACTAAAAAGTAGAGCGTGAGAATAGCACCAACAAAATAGATAAATGCTCTAGAGCGTAATTGCGTAAATAAAATACAAATGATAAAATATTTCATATGTGGTTTTTTCGTTTGTATTTTATATTGTAAGCTTTAAATATTGCAATATTTTTGAAAATCATCTTTCAAAAAATATATAAATATTTTTGAAAATTAGCTCCTTCAACGTAAATCATACGACTGATAACTGACGCAAATGTTGTAGATCAATCTAGAAGGGACAACAAAAAACAAAAAAAAACTAATTTTCAATCTAGAAGATTTTTTCAAATAGGTCACACCTTCTTTTTCAAATACTTCTATATATATACAATCGTTAACTTTTGTTTCTTCCTTTTTCACACTCGTTACCACATCTATCTATATATAAGCTGCTTATATATAGCACACGCTTATATCTATATAAATATACACCAATTATTAACAGGAGCTAACAACAAGGTATATACACAGATTAGAAGAAAATAAACATGTCAAAGCTCATCCTTATCCTCGCCGCACAAATCCTCCTTCTCACTACCGTTGCCTCCGGAGACTTTGCAAGAACAGTGAACCGGAAACGCCTCCACAAGAAGGAGAAGCTCACCCATCTCCGAGTCTATTGGCACGACATCCTAAGCGGTCGAAACCCTAGCTCCATCATGATCCAACCGTCGGTTTCAAACTCCCCAACCTCCTTCGGATCAATCACAATGATGGACAACGCACTAACATCTGATGTGCCGATTAACTCTACTGCGGTGGGCCAGGCCCAAGGTTTCTACGCAGGAGCAGCCCAACGTGAGCTAGGTTTCTTGATGGCGATGAATTTCGCTTTCAAGACAGGGAAGTACAATGGGAGTACGATCACGATTCTTGGTCGGAACACGGTCTTCTCGAAGGTTCGGGAAATGCCGGTCGTCGGAGGAAGTGGAATCTTCCGGTTCGCTAGAGGGTATGTTGAGGCTAGGACTAAGTGGTTCGATCAAAAGTCAGGAGACGCCACTGTTGAGTATAACTGTTATGTTTTGCATTACTAATATAGTTATAGTCAAGATATAATGTCCTCTATGTAATGTATACTTGATTTAAAAGTACATTACATTGACTTTTTTTTATTATATTTACTCATTTGTTAACTGATGTTATATATGTGCTAAGATGATCGTTCTGGGATTGTTTGTCTTTTAATTTGATAAACTTAAATACTTAATAACGTATTTAGTTTACGTATCGTAACGGGTTTGACCGAATTTTGATCTATAAGCAAAATAGTTTAGTTATAAATGAAAAAGAATCATTTGTGTAAAATTTAGTGGATATACATCATACAAGGTTCTAGCTAGAGCGGCTCAACAGTAACAAACAAAATTATGGGTCATGTTCGATATATGAAATGTGAACCATAATTACATGTTTACAAAAATTAAAAATATTTTGGATTCTAAAGTTTACCAATTTTGTTGTTATTTATCGCATATCAACAAAAGCATACTCTGCACATGCATCATGCATGTACACATTATCATACAATCAAGCAGGATCGACTTTGAGCCCAAACAAAGCAAACATGAATTTGAAGCCCTCGTTTTTATATAAAAATTTCAACCTTCAAATACTTAAAAATCTTCTTAGGCTAGTGGTAAAATGTAAATGTCTAGCACTAAATGTTCATGAGTTTGATTCTCGTGAAACAATTTTTTTTTTGCTTTTCAATAAACCAATTAAAACCGAAAAGTATTAAACGTAAACCAACATAAACCAATATAATTATAAACCAATGCAATACAATTAAACAATATAATATGACGAAAAAAATTCTTAATTAAAACCTAAATTCCTAAATCTTAATCACCGTCTTCTCCGACACGGTTTCATAAAGTTTTATCTACGGTTGACTATGTCACACAAAAAAACTGAATAGATTGTCAATGTTGTTGATTGAAAGGATTATGGCTGAAAAATTTGATTACACATGCTTGATAAATAAGTTTGCAAGGAATATCATATTTCAAGAATATTGTACTGGTTTCTTGTGTTTTAAAATACTTTAGAATTTTTGTTTAATATATTTATGAATCATGATTTTTTTATAAAATTTTTAAAAATTATTATAAAATGATATATTTTTTTCTCTCTCCAGCTTGAGGCCCTTTAAAATTTAAGGCCGGTTCTGCAATCAAGTAGGAAATATAAAGCCACTTTAATATATGTTTATCTCGTGGTCATAAAAAAGGTCAACACTCTGTTCAAAAAAAGTGAAATGTCGAGAGAAAATTCCTTTTTGGTAATTGAAGATAAATTTATTCTGAAAATCAAAACGTTCCATATGAGGAGGATCAAAGAAAGAAATCACGCTAACTTAATTTGTGGTGTCTCCCTATATTAGTTTACTTTTTTGTTTGTTGACACTATATTAGTTTACTTTTTTGTTCTTTATTATAATTTGTGGTGTTTCCCTATGTTATTCGTTTGAGAATGCGTTGGTCCGGAGGTTGTTTGGTGATCAAATAGATCTTCTGGATTCCTGATGCTTTAGATGTTGTTCTGGATTCCAAAACCCTAGCCTTTGGTTAGTACGTAGGCCTGCTTCTCGAACAAGGTACATACTATTTCAAGTAAAAGGATTCGAAATAAGGTGAAAAACTATATTCAAAATCTTAAACTAATCTCAATTTAACGTAACTGCCCGACAATACATTCGAGCCCGACTAATCCCAAAAATAAACTGGCTAGCTGAAAAAGTCACAAGATATACAACTAAATTATCAGCTCACTCAAAGCATAGTGAAGTTGTTCTAGATGGGAGTCGAACTGAGATGTAGCTTTCACGTCTTGTCCTAAGCCAAACTATCACTAGATTACTGACGCACATATTTGATTCAGATTTAGGTGTCATCGATTTCTTTTTGTAACTAGCCATCTATCAATGTCGATAGAGTACTATCTTTCTACTGTTTTTCATCAGCACATTTTCCAAAATAGAGTACTATGGATTATTGTTATCATGCCTGGCCCTATGCTTTTTTTTTTCTTTTTTTTTTGGTCAGAAAAATAAATCTTTATTGCTTAAAGCCATCTCTAACCATAGCACCAAATTTGGTGCGGTGAATAGATCAAATTTGGTGTAAAAGTGAATAGTATTTTATTTCATTTCTAACCACAACACCAAATTTCACACCAAAAAAATAATTTTTATTATTATATTATTAAATTTAAAATTCTATTTATTTTTCAATAATTATGATAAATACTAATTATTCATAAAATAAATTAACTTCAAATTCGATATAACATTATATTCGATAAAAAAAAAAATTACAATCGATAACATAAAAATACCGAAAAATAAATTACATTGTACTAATTCTCAGAATTAACATATTCCGACCACAAGTGTTCAATTAATGCATTTTGAAATTCAATATGAGCTTCCCGGTCTTTGATTTTTCTGTGCCGAGCTAAGAATTCTTGAAATCGGGCATCTTCATTATTTACCATCTCAACTTCTGCAGATGGGACTTTAATTCGTTTTTAAATTGTTGCATCAACATCACGTTCATCATCTATGATCATATTATGCATTATGATACATGTCATTATGAATCTCAATATCGAGAATCTCAGTATCAAAGAGCAACTCAAGGAGAACAAGTTCAAGGAAACCATATCCAAGGAGAACAACCTCAAAGTGAATACCAAATATCACCAAGTGACCAACAAGATTATACCCCGTATTATCATTATCTTAGCGGAAATGGTAATCTGGGCTATTAGAGTATTGTTTATGATTATATTATGTCTTTTTTTTGTCAACAGTCCTAATATTATGTCTTTAAAATTATCTTGTTGCATTTTTTATGTTTTTTGTTTTAATTTAGTGATTTTATGTTGGAATGTTTTATTGAATTTTATTATGTATTTTTAATCTTAATCAATTTGCATATCAATAACAATATTTTGGGCAATTCTAAATTATCCGAATGGATCCTACATCTTTAGTACTGAAATATCAAAATCCGAAAACTGATCTGAATCAGAATCCGAACGGTATCCAAATGGCCAAACTATAAAATTTAATTAATTAGTTAATAACAATTAAATTATATTAATAAATAAAAAATATATATTTTAATGTTTGGTGCAGTGAATAGTGTTGTACCAAATTTTGTGCAACACTATTCACAAAACACCAAAAAACAAAATTTGATACAAGATTTGGTGCATTATTGGAGAAGAATCAACACTAAATTTGGTGTTTTGGTGCATGGTTGAAGATGGCCTAAGTAATCAAACTAGTTTCTAGAGCTATAAGAGCTCCTTTTGCAATAGAATCAGCTAAGACATTGGTTGTTCTTGGTACAAAATGGAAAGAGATTTTAGTGAAATTGTTAACCAAATCTCGGATATCATGGAGGAGACCAAAGAGATCGTTACGATCTTCTCCCTTACTTAGAAAAATTCGTCGTATAGTGATTGAGTTAAATTTTAATAGTTTCATGGTCTTGAAATCTCGTTTATGCATTCTTTTGATTTCCCTTACAATTTTGTTTGTTAATGGACTTAACAATTTTTTCTTACTTTAGGCTTGAAATGTCTTTGCACCGGCTCTGCTTATAGTTATCTTTCAACATTGATACTTGTATACATGGTAACTATCTGATCTTTTAAGAACCCAGAAGTGCATAAACAATTCATTGTTCTCGTAAATTTGTAATGTAAAATTAGATTATTTATATCTATGTATATAGAGGTGTCAAAATGGGCGGGCCGTACATAGGTTGTCCGTGTCCAAAATATTATGGACCGGACATTGACAAGTCCATATGCAAATCGGGTTAAATGGACTTGGTCCAATTTTGTCCACGGATAAAATGGGCTTGGACATTGTGGACATGGTCTGTCCAAAACACTTTCAAAATTAGGTCAAAATCGATTTGGGGGGCAAAAAAACTGGAAAAAAAAATCCATTATTTTGAGAAAGACCCATTATCATCTATATTGCATCGTTAAGACGACATTAAAACACAAAAACTCAAATATCAAAAAAAAAAACCAAATGGGATTGTGGCTACCTTAAAACGAAATTTGGTCACTTAATGCTTAGCACACATCGTTAAACATTCAAAAAAAGAAGAAGTTAATATTCACAAAAAAAAACATATACAAAGCAAACATATATATAAAATATACAAAACAAATATAGAAAATGTACAAAGTCATGTGTCATTTAAAATATACAAAGCAAATATCAACATTTTAGATTTTTTTTTTACTTTTTAAACAATTTGTTATATTCTGATCAATGGACACCAATGGACAGTCCATTTGGACATGGTCGTTAATGTGCATGATCGTTAATGGACATAGATTTTAATAGACATGAACACTATTTATCCGTAATCAAAATGGACACTATTGGACGAGTCTAAATAGACGTGGACAACCTATTTTAACAACTCTATATGTATATGTTGTATGTACTAATATAATACGCATAATAAATTTAATTTGCATTGGATCAACTATTCACAACATTATCGAACTGGGGTGCACTTTTTTTCTTTTCATTATTTGATTTTTTAAAGTAAATGTCTAGGCCATTTTTCTTCCGCTTTTTCAGGAAACAAGTATGGTCCAAAAGTCATTTAACCCATGTGGTTTACTTTTTTTTTTTTTTTTTACGTATGTGGTTTACTTACTACAAGAACATTGTCCAAATATATATAGATGGTTTCGTATTGCCGGCCTCAATTTTATATTAATTATTTTTATTAGATGTTTAATTTTGTTTTCCATTTTTTTGTTTATAGTTTTTTTTTCACATGTTATAAAATATTAAACTATAAACCTGTATATATGAGGACCCTAATTTAATGTTATATAAATTTGTTTGAGTAAAAAAATTGCCAAAACAATTTTTTTTTTTTGCTAAAAATTATTGATGGAAAAAAAGAACTTACTTTCACGCACCACCACTAGCACTAGCACTCGCATCCTTCTCACCATGCCCGTGAAGTCACACAACTCACTTCCCGTACGTATATCATGAGAGGAAAGTGAACTCGAACTCGTCTCTAATGTGTTTTGTTCGTTACTTAATTAAGACTTTGCTGGTAAAATTGCTTCTTGATTTGGAAGATATGGATGGAGTTTTGAATGAAGTATAGTCGTATAGACTAGTTCTCCGATATACATATCTTCTTAATATTCCTTGTTTTATCATGTGGCTCTTGGTCTAGTGGTTTCTTTGAGAGAGGAGGTTCCTAGTTCAAGTTCACTTTGGAGGAGGGATATCCCCAAAGGGAATAGACTAAAAGCTGACTCCGGATCCACAAAGATTAGGGTTTAGATCCGAACTTCGAGGTTATAAAAAAAATTATATATTTCTTGCTTTTTTAGGTTTAGGTTTTCGAGTTTCCAATTTAATTTTTCACGATTACATACAAAATCTCTATCGATGCGCGGTTCAAATGTGAGAGAATGTAGGAGAAATAAATTGTTTCTTAAGATTTGTATATATCGAAATGAATCAAATATTTTTTTGTTCAAGCTGGAAAAACTTCTCGACCTAAAAGTTCCATGTGGTAAACCAAATTTAAGATCATTAATTCTAGATTGTCTCTCTGTCGAAGGAATTATATGAAAGAAGACGACTTCCCCCCAAAAAAAAAAAGAGAAGATGAAGATGACGACTTCCATTAAAAATTATATATAATGGTCAAAACAACTTAATTCATTATTTATAAATCAAGATAAACAATAAAAATCACCACGTTCCTAAGTTTGAGTAACAATTTTTAGAGGAATTAGGCCTACTTTTCACTCTTTTGATATGATCCATTGTGATTTGGAAGAATACAATTTTACTCTAAGTGGTAGATTTTGGAGAAATTAATCCAAAAAAAAAAAATCTATTCATTTTTTTTTTTTGAATGAGTCCATTTGCACCCATTATTTAGAAGACAACATCGAACAAATCTAAAATTGGAGTAGATTTATCTTCCTTAACCTCAAGTAGCATCATAATAAACCCATATTATAATGGGTTAATCAAATACTCACTAAAAACCAAGGGATAACCCCAAAAGTTTGTTTCTTTCAAATATAACACGCCTTCTTCTTCTATATATATACACACACACTCGTTATAATACACAGCACAAACCTTCAGCTACATGCACAAAGAATCACAAACATGACTAAGCTCATCCTTAACCTCGCCGCCGTTGCTTCGGCCGGAGACTTCGCAAGAACCATGAACCAAAAACATCTCGGCCTCCACAAAAAGGAGAAACTCACCCATCTCCGGCTCTATTGGCACGAATCCACAGGCGGTCGAAACCCTAGCTCCGTCAGGATCCAACAACCGGTCTCGAACTCCTCCTTATTCGGATCCATCTCCATGATGGACGACGCGTTGACATCGGCTGTGCTGAGGAATTCGACTGTAGTGGGACAGGCCCAAGGGATTTATGCTGGAGCGGCCCAAGCAGATATAGATTTCTTGATGGTGATGAACTTTGCTTTCAAGACCGGGAAGTATAACGGGAGTACGATCACGATTCTTGGTCGGAACGCTGTATTGACGAAGGTCATGGAAATGCCGGTGGTTGGAGGAAGTGGAATGTTCCGGTTTGCTAGAGGTTATGTCGAGGCTCGGACCAAATTGTTTGATCATAAGTCCGGTGAAGCCATTGTTGAGTATAACTGTTACGTCTTGCATTAGTGATCATAAATGATCAATACCATATGTTTTTGTTCGTTTGTAGTATTTATTTTGATTTCATTACTAATAAGTAACATTTGCATTTTACGAATGTTGTTGTTTGGTTTTGTTATCGTTTTTGTTTTTTTTTTGTCATGGTTATATTGTAATGATTTGATCTATGAATGAAATTTGAAGTAGTTGAATATACATGGAACAGCCCATTTTGGGTCAAATTAAGTGGAAATTACATTTAATATATATAAGCTCTCTATTCCGTATTGAATATTTTGGAAATCATCACCTGATTAGTGATTACATTATTTGACTTTGTGTTAGAAAAATAAACAGAATGATTAGCCAAATCACTAGCTAATGATCAAACCTTATGATATATACATAATTTGTTGTGTAATAAGAATTTTGACGAAGAGACAATATTTATGTTCAAGTGGAGAAACTCCTCCTGTATCGAACTCCTCCTTATTCGGATCGATCACCGTGACGGACGACCCATTAACAACAGATGTGCCAAGGAATTCGAATGTGGTGGGCCAGGCCCAAGGAATCTACGCCGGAGCGGCGCAAGGAGAGATTGGCCTCTTGATGGTGTTGAATTTTGCTTTCAAGACTGGCAAGTACAATGGGAATACGATCGCGATTCTTGGTCGGAACACGGTGTTTTCGAAGGTTACGGAAATGCCGATGGTCGGGGGAAGTGGAATCTTCCGGTTCGCTAGAGGCTATGTCGAGGCTCGCACCAAGTCGTTCAATTTCAAGTCCGGTGATGCCACAGTTGAGTACAACTGTTACGTCTTGCAGTGCTGATATAACTATGTTTGTAATGTTTATCGTGATTTCATTACTTAAGTAACATTTGTATTTAACGAGTGTTGTTGTTTGGGTTTGTTGCATGTCATGTTGTGTGGTCCGATCGTTGTGGGGGTTGTTATTGTCTTTTAACAAACATAATATCACGTATTTGGGTTATAACTTATATTTCTATTGTAATGATTTGATTTCATCTTCAAATTTTTAAAAGTCGTTTTGTTTATACATGAAACTGATCATTAGGGGTCAAATTAAGTTGCATAAATACTCTTTATTTTTTATGATAAATGATTTGAAAAATCAGATTACATTATTTAAGTTTGTGATATTAAACAAACTGAACGATTAACCCAATAACTAGCTAATCAAACCTTATACCAATAATATTTTTGTTGTCTAAGAAGAATTTTGATGGAGAAACAATCTTTCAAATTTTATTTTATTTTGTTTAAATTGGGATATCATATATACAATAATCTTTGCATAAAGAATGATGATTTTCTCCATAAAAAAAGAGCTTTAGATCCAAAAGGTCTTAATCTTCAATATCCAAAATGTTAAAAGACTTAATCCAAACTCATGCCTATACTTTGGTTTGAAAAAGAAAATGATTCAAAATAGTAAATATATTTTCATAGTAAGAAAAAAAATCACATTTTCTTTCTTAACAAAATTTTAAAAATTTAATGATCATGCGCATATCGTATTCGTATACGTTTTTACTATCACTATTCATTCGTGCAAGTTTTGGACATATTTTTATTTCAAGATCAATTTCAAGCATGTGATTCACATTTCTACATTGATATTCACGTAAGTGAGAGGTTTCTCAAAAGCCTTTTTCACTGTGTAATGATACCCATATTACTGTTTGCCAAATTCATTATTCTGTCGCAACTTTTGTGGTTTTCTATGTTTCTTATTTGTCTACCTTCATTCACGAAACAAAACATTAATTTTTTTTTTTTAATAGAAAAACCGCTACATTTTCTTCATTGTGTTTTCCTCGGGCACTGTGCAGTGTGAACTATAAAGTCTATAATGATACCCTAACTACCCTCAACGTTCACCCATTCAATTCCTTTTTTCATGTCTTAACAGTTGATGAGCGTTCTACAAGTCGTTGAAGCTCTCCGCTCCGTTAAGATTCAGATGTGGGTCGACGTCATGAAAGACTAGATGAAAAAAAAATGTTGGATGAGGAAAAGAAAAAGCTTCTAGAAGCTTATGTTAGTGAAGCAAAAAAACTTGGTGGGATCAAGTGAGGAGGCTCTGATGATGTGTGTTTAGCTGTGGAAAACTCTATCTTAATTATGTTGAAAAAACTATGTATGTAATGTTTATTGAGATTTCATTACTTAAATAACATTCGTATTCAACGAGTGTTGTTGTTTGAGTTTGTTGCATGTCCTGTTGTGTGGTCTAATCATTGTCGGGGTTGTTATTGTCTTTTAACAAACATAATATCATGTATTTGGGTTATATTTATATTGTAATGATTTGATTTAATCTACAAAATTTAAAAAGTCGTTGTTTATACATGAAGTGGCACAAAGGCTCTCTATTTTTTTTTTTTAAGGCTTTCTATTCCATGTTAAATAATTTGAAAAATAATCAATTGGATTAGTGATTACATTATTTAAGTTTGTGATATTAAACAAATTGAACGATTAACCCAATAACTAGCTAATCAAACCTTATACCATTAATATTTTTGTTGTCTAAGAATAATTTTGATGGAGGAACAGAGGATGTTATTTATTTATATGTGTTCTAGTTAATTTGAAAATATGTATAGGATTTAAAAATCCTTGTTAAAATTATTGATTTTCAAATCTAACATGAGGATTTTAATTAGTATTTGTAATTCCGAAGGTTTTCCTTCGGATTTGAATCTTTATATTTGTAACATATAAATCCTTTTAAATTCACTAAAATTTATTGTGAAATCAAATTTATACGTAAATATGCATGATTAAATAACACATGATTTGAATTAGTATTTATAAATCATAGAACCAATAACACAAAATTCGAATATGAATTTTAAAATCATAGAAACAATAACCCCACACAATCTTTCAATTTGTTTTTTTTTATAATGGGGATATCATATATACAATAACCTTTGCATAAAGAATGATAAAAAAGAGCTCTAGATCCAAAAGGTCTTAATCTTCAATATCCAAAGGTTAAAAGACTTAATCCATACTCATGCCTATACTTTGGTTTGAAAAAGAAAATTATTCAAAATAGTAAATATATATTCATAGTAAGAAAAATAATCACATTTTCTTTCTTAGCAAAAACGTGAACGGTTTGTTTCCCACTTTCTTAACAAAATAGTAAATATATATATATATATATATATTCATAGTATATTACTTGTTTTTTTTGTTCTCTAATTATTATTTATATACTTAAACATTAGCAAATTTATATAATTTTTCCATTTTTGTTTCTTTCACGAAAAAGCTGACGTGGCATAAAGACCGCCTTTTTCCATCGCCTCTCTCTCCATTTGGGGGATTTCCATCCATAACTTTTCTTTATCGCAAGCGAACCCTAATCGCCCAAATCAAAATTTCTCATCGGAAAATCGATCTCTGATTAAATTTCTAATCGCTTTCCAAATCCGACATGAGCCAGATCGTCGTTTCTGGAGGACTATAATGATCGGACTATTCGTGTCCCGTCTCGATTGCATGGGGTTTGAGCTATGCCGGAGCTTCGCCGTGGAGTCCGCCGTGGCCGTGTTACTGATGCTGTAGCTCTGAATCAGCTTGCCCAACAGCCCACAGACAAGAAACAGAGGAAGAGTAACGGTAAAACCCGGAAACCGGTTGCCGTCGGAGCTACAGAAGCCGCGGAGAGGCCGAGGACGAGATTGGCGGCGAGAAAATTAAAGGAGGAAGATAAGGTTATCCCTCAGGAGAATCCGGTTGTTGTACTTTCCAAGGGTTGCGATATCGATAAGAAGAAGGGTAAAGAGGTATTCGGTGAAGAAGAAAAGAAAGTTATGGCAATCGGTAACGATAGTGGTGGCTCTAACAAGGCCGCTGCACAGGAAGAAGAAGGAAATACTGCACCTTTCCCTGAGAGGGTAATTTTTTTGTTTGTTGGTTCTTCCATTTGAGAATCATATGTCGCCGGAGGTTAACAATGCATAGTTTTGGTGTAATGTTTGCCTTGGCTTTTGTTTATGCCCATCGAGCTTTTTGCTGTTGTATTTTGGCTGGTTTGGGGTTATTGGACTTCGCAAGAGGTGTTTTTTTGTTCGATCTAATTGTAGACTTACTTTCCTTCTTTCCATGTTCTATCTCTTATCAGGTCCAAGTTGGAGGATCACCACTATACAAGGTTGAGAGAAAGCTGGGAAAGGGGGGTTTTGGACAAGTATTTGTGGGACGTCGTATTAGCGGTGGTAATGAACGTAGTGCAGGAGCTAGCATCTTGGAGGTAATGTAACTCAGTCTGCCTTACGTCTTAGGTGGATTGTCACCACAAGGTTCCTGTTACTAGTGTAATCGTGTAAACATTGTCTCACCTCTCCAATTTCTTTTATAGGTTGCTCTAAAGTTTGAGCATCGAAGCAGCAAGGGTTGCAACTATGGTCCTCCACATGAGTGGCAGGTGTACAAGTGGGTGTTCGATTCTCTCATCTTTCTTATTATGTTTATAAAATTCTTTTACCCGTTAGGTACTTCCTTGAGTTGAATGTGAAACCAAAATTTTCTTTTATTGTGAACAGCACCTTGGGTGGCAGCCATGGAGTCCCTAGAGTACATTTCAAAGGGAGGCAAGGAGACTATTATGTTATGGTATTGGATCCCCCTTTCACTTCTCTCATTTCTGTTTTTCTCCTGTCAGTATCATTTATGGTAGATCCTTTTTTTGGCCTCAGGTTATGGACATGCTCGGGCCGAGTTTATGGGATATATGGAATACTTCAGGGCAAGCGTGAGTCTCCATTACACACCTTGGAGAGTTCTTGTCTTTTCATTACGATTTAATGTACTTTTTCCATACATGAATATCCAAAATTTATTTGGTTTTAGACCCAAAAAAAAAATTATTTGGTTTCTTTCAGAAATGTGACATGAAATGTGTTGTTGTTCCCTTTTTCTTTAAAAAGTGATTATTGCTACATAAATCTATGCTGAGTAAACCTAGCTTTTAAAAATTCAGGACTGATTGAAATGTGACTGTTCTAACGTTTCTTTTCACCTTCTCTTAGCAGAATGTCCTCGGAAATGGTAGCTTGCATTGCAGTTGAATCACTGTCCATTCTTGAAAAGATGCATGCAAAAGGGTTTGTCTTGATTTGTTTCTTTAGTATTTTTCTTGTTAGCCCGAGGTTCGTTCGTATATCTGTTTTGAGCTTCGGCACCTCTAAGTTCTTATGTTTTCTCTCTGTGTTAACTAGCCTAACAAGTCAGGATTTGCTTTGGTTTCAGTTATGTGCATGGAGATGTTAAGCCAGAAAATTTCTTACTCGGCCAGCCTTCAACGTCTCAAGAGAAAAAGCTGTTTCTTGTTGATTTGGGACTAGGTTGGTTCATTTACTTTCTTTGTGATTCTTGTTAAGTACTTTTTTACCTTTCTCATTTTTAACTAAATTTTCAGCAACAAAGTGGAGAGAAGGTGGTAGCGGACAACATGTTGAATATGATCAACGTCCCGATATGTTTAGGTAATAATTTTTCCACTGTTAATTCTGATTTTTATATTCGCTATTACTCTTTTCTTGAATGTTCCTCTCCTTTAATTTTGTAGGGGGACAGTTAGATACGCAAGTGCACATGCTCACTTGGGGAGAACTGCTAGCAGAAGGGATGATCTCGAATCATTGGCATATACACTGATTTTCCTCCACCGAGGTAGATTGCCATGGCAAGGATATCAGGTACTGCAGACCTATCTTTTTTTTTTTTGTAGAATGATGTTGTTAGTATACTTCCTTCTCTGCTAATCCTTCTCCTGCTCAATTTTCAGGGAGATAACAAGTCATTCCTAGTTTGCAAAAAGAAGATGGCAACATCGCCGGATATGCTTTGTTGTTTCTGCCCCCCTCCTTTTAAGCAATTTCTAGAGATCGTGGTAAATATGAAATTTGATGAGGAACCCAATTATGGTAAGTTAGTATCTCTGTTTCAAGACCTTTTGGGGGAAAATCCGGCAATTAGGCCTATAAACACAGAGGGTGCTCAAAAGGTGACGTTTTCATGCTGGACACCTTTGCTTTTCTTTCCTATTAAGTAAACATCTTGGAGCTGTTGTTTGACTCTTGTATTTGTTTTTTTGTTTTGTGCTAGATCATTTTTCAAGTTGGGCAGAAGCGAGGTAGGTTGAGCATTGGGGAAGAAGAAGAAGATGCTCCTAGGAAAAAAGTCCGTTTAGGAGTCCCTGCAACACAATGGATATCGATTTACAATGCCAGGCAACCAATGAAGCAGAGGTTAAAAAACTTCATGGTTAATTATACAGTCAGTTAACTGTTAATGTACTTTACATGTCCACTGCCTCCAGTTGGAAGTCAAATTTTCTGACTGGGACTGCGTTTGTGTCTCAAGTGTTTTCTTGGTTAATAGACTTCGATTCTTGGCTTCAATGTGTCTACAGTGAAAAAAAAATTGGACTGACAATCTACTTGTACAACCAGGTATCATTATAATGTGGCTGATATAAGGCTGGCACAGCATATTGAGAGAGGTATCGCAGATGGTTTGTTAATAAGCTGTGTATCATCATGTTCGAATCTATGGGCATTAATAATGGATGCCGGAACCGGCTTCACAAACCAAGTCTACGAACTCTCTCCTGTCTTCTTGCATAAGGTGATCCAATGTTTCTCTGTTAATTATTCTTAGGTCTGTGTTCTGTCAAGATTTTATATGAAAGTAAACTGTGTTCTGTTTCAGGAATGGATAATGGAACAGTGGGAGAAGAATTACTACATAAGTTCTATTGCTGGTGCAAACAATGGAAGCTCCTTAGTTGTCATGTCAAAAGGTATATACAATTTTCCTGCTTTCATGAAAACTTTTATATGCTTTCTTCATGAATGGTATTTTAACTAGTCTCCAAATTTGTGGATCTTTGCCAATAACCATGGCTAGCTCTTTAGCATGCAAACCATTTATGGCTTATTCTATGATTTGTTTTAAATTGGGTTTTGAAGGTACGCAGTATACACAGCAGTCTTACAAAGTTAGCGATTCATTCCCGTTCAAGTGGATAAACAAGAAGTGGAGAGAAGGCTTCCATGTAACCTCAATGGCAACAGCTGGAAGCCGATGGGGTGTTGTTATGTCCCGCAATTCTGGCTATAGTGAGCAGGTTAGACTACACTGACTTCAATTGTTCTTCATATGATGGCTTTCTTCTTCTTCCTCTTTGGATTTGTCGGATTGATTTCTAATCCAGTAAATCTCCTCCATTGTCTGCTTACCTCCCTCTACAGGTTGTGGAACTTGATTTTCTGTATCCGAGTGAAGGCATCCACAGGCGTTGGGATGGTGGATTCAGAATCACATCAACAGCAGCAACAACTGATCAAGCTGCTCTAATTCTAAGCATCCCACGGCGTAGACTGGTCGATGAGACACAAGAGACGTTGCGTACCTCTCAATTCCCCAGCACACATGTCAAGGTGAGTAGAGTAGCTCACATCGTCTTAAAGATCACTAATATCTGAGTTTTTTTTCTCCCTTCCCATCAATAACTGAGATCCTGTCCATTGTTTACCTTTCGTTATGCAGGAAAAATGGGGAAAGAATCTCTACCTCGCTTCGTTAAGCTATGGCCGAACTGTATCCTGAAACTTATTAGTAAAAATGTTGGAGGACTTGCTCCTATTCCATATCCAACCCTCTGGCCTCTCAGGCTCTGTTGTGTGTGTTTTTTTTTTTTTTCAGTTGAATTGAATTGTGAAGCAAAAATGTGGTGATTGTGTTGTTTTCTACACTTCAATTGTGAAGTAGCGAGGCATAATCACCAGTTTAGCTACACATTTCCCTCTAAACTGCTATTTAATTTTATATCAAGGAGAGATATTTTTGTTACCAATTATATAACAACTTCTTTGGTTGTCCAATAGTGTAAACCTAAATCACACCGAAGTTGGCCGTATTCTTCATTGTTCTCTCCATACACGACCTGAAATCTTCAACTTCAGTTCCTTGCTGTTGTTGTTGTTGTCGGTTGAGCAGAAAAAAGCCAACTTGCGAGTGATGATTAAGCCGTCTTGACTATCACGAACCGTTTTGTGACTGTCACGAATGCTTCTAGGCACGCCTTGCCATGCCAGCTTTCTGCCATTGCCACTGACCTCCAATGTGTAGCTGAAGCTCATTGCTTCTTCTTCATCTCCCATAAACTGCATGAAGGCCATGTACATTGGCGTTTTCCTCATGTGAAATGCTTCAAAGTACAAGCAGAATTGTCGATCGAAACAGTCCAGAAGCTGTGCAATGTTTTGTGAATTAACAAATTTACAAAACCAGGGCAAGAGAAAAAGAGATATAAAGTAATTAAACACTTACAGTTGGCATCCAAGTAGCATGATGAAGATGTTTAGGATTATGATGGACATATCTATGACTGAAACTACGCCCATCATGCATTTCAACATGATGATCATTCCTTAGATGCAGAAGCAGCCACTGGACATCTCCTGTGACATTACACTTGAATCCGGAATACGGACAATTGTACGGCCTCTTCTTAGGGTTCTCAACGTTGAGCTCTTCGGTGTGGTCATTGGGACACTGTAGTAAGATCTGTCTTATCTATTGTCTTCTTATCATTCTAGTAGATACCTATATATGATATGATATATACATACCTGGTAGATTGTAGTAGACATCTGGTTTGTACAAACTGGGAAATCGAGTAACTCATGGGCCCGATATTCAATCTGAAGGTCATTGATTCGATGTTCCATATCGCCAGAATTCACGAGGCAAGAGATGAAGAGAAAGAGGAGGAAGGTGTATCATGTATGTGTGTAATCAAACATGTACATACATAGATACGTTTACGTTGTTTCAATCAATTATTGAAGACAACTTGGAGTAAATGGTGAAATATAAGAGTTGGCTCCGGAGATTGCGTGAAAGAGCTTGATTTTAGGGGAGAAAACAAATACAAACAAAACCCGTATAGTAGTATATGACTTAAGATTGAAACAACAATTTAGTCAAGGTTCTTGGTTACACGACACCCTGAGTTGTCATAGCAAGTATCCATTTCAGATAAATGTGTCTTAACCAAATCAAATCATTGTATTTTATTAAAACCTAAAGGCTGCTGATTGATCTTTCTACCACTCATGGTTAAAGCTAAAGACATTGCAAGAGAAAAAAAGAAAAAATTCCAAATATGAAAGATCTTGCCTGCAACATTACATAGATTCCTCAGTTTCAGATAAGCAGAAAGTAGGAGATAACCGAATCTAAATACAGGACCTTTGGATCTGATAAAAGCTTAAATCATTACGTCTCCATCCTCCAGGAAACTTGTTGTAAGAAGAGATAACTGTCATAAAGGCATTGAAATACCTGCAATTTCGGAGAAAGGGTTCATGTCAATGTGTTGAACTAATCAAAACCAAACTTGGATTTATGTTATGAGTTGATCGGCTCAGATGCACACACACACAAAAGGGTACAAGTTCATCAGATTCAAAAAGGGCAATACCACAAAATTCTGTTGCTGTTTAAGTTTGTCAAGTGAAAAACGTATGCTTGTCCATACACAAAGAGTTAATCAACGGTTTCAAATTGATGCATCATCAGAGTTATCGCCATATAGACAGTATGAAAGATACAGTTTCAACACAAAGAAACAACAGAATGGGATATGAGTGTTGATAAACATATGTAAAGCAAACCCACATGGTAGAGTAGTTCCAATGCTCTAGTCTTAGGCCAGTAAGAAGATGAATATCAAAAGAGAAAGAAGAAGAAGAAGAAGAAGAGAAAAAACTGACCTTGAGGAACTAATCCCCAGCTCTTGGATTCAATTGACAAACTTGATACCAGCCTGGACGATGCTATAGCATTGTGAAGAGGTATCATCGAACTCAACTCCACTGGTAATCTGAAAAAAAAAACCATCCAACAAGTTAATCCAGATTTGTGAATTCCTTAGAAAGATTTGAATTCGCAGCTGGTTGATTGAGACGACTAGTTGCTAGGGATTTATGTAAAAAAGGGTTTTTTCAGCCATTGACAGCGAAATCAAACAAAACACAGACCTTGAAGATCGATTGAGACGACTAGTTGCTGAGGACGGTGATGCAGATTTGACGGGAGATGGGAGAGATGAAACATTAGCATTCTTGTTGCTGAGATTTTGGCATAGAGGCTTTATCCGAGAAGAGAATCTGCCTAACATTTTCGAAAACGCCATTGCCTGGAAATCTCAGGAACGAACGAGGAAGAAGGAAAATTCAGATGTGATGAGACCATTTAGGGCTTAAGGGGTTTCTGATCTGTTCCCGGGTCGGGTTACGGGTCGGGCAAGTAGAGAAAGCAAAAAAAAAAACTGAAGAAGAAAAGAAGAATTGAGGAAATCAATTTCGGAATCTAATTTAGGGTTCCAAGACAATTCTCGGTATCATTCTTATCGCAATCTCTCGAGTGGTTTTTCTCTGGAGAAAGTGTCAAAATTCCGAAACTGCGAGCTCTGAATTCGAAACCCTTGTTGTAAAAATCCAAACTTTCTATTCCCTCGTCCTTCTACGATTTCTGCTCTAATTCTCGTGATTACTGATTCAATTTTCAATGTACGTGTAGTTCCTCTCGATCAGCGGAATCGATTTTCGAAATGGGAACCAGAGGCAATCGTGTGGGAGAAAGATGGAACGAGATGGGCTGTGAAGAAAAATCGAGCGTGATTGAGGAAGAGATCAAAAGGGTTAGTAAACTTCCTTCAAACAGTGTTTATGCAGTTCATCGTCTCAAGGTTCTCAACAAAATCAACGAGCTTTTATCTATCCAAGTAAGTAAAATCTCATCTCATGCTTGGATGAACAAGATGATAACTGTGTATGAAAACCACAAAGAACATGCTTTCGAGTGAAGAGCATTATCGTTTCGTGTTTTGTGACAGAGAACATTGTCGCAAGAGAAGGAGTTAGAGTTGCTCTTCACGCAGCTCTCTCTGTGAAAACCCAGAGTTTGTGTATGTATAATGGTGAGTGAGAAAGTTCCTTAAGTAAATTGCGGTTTGTTGTTAGATTGGATTATATATGTCTACTTACTAATGTGGTTGCAACTTTTAACTCAACATTGCAGGTTGATCAGTGGCAATCTAAGCAACAAGCTAATACCTTAAGAAGTTGGTTTTTATGGGTTTTAATTGTATGTTTTTAGTTTTCCTTAACGGACATGTGTGTGTGTGTGTGTGTGTGTCAGTATGTGGCACTTAGTAGTCTCTGTCTTTTACAGAAAATGTTACCTATTCCCAATCAAGCTAATCCAAGAGTAATCTGATTGGCTTACTTTAGTTCGATCTGTCAATGTAAAGCTCCCACTCAGCTATAGAAGGTAAGCAAGAACAAAAACCAGTTTCTCTCGCAAAGACATTGTGGTGGTGTGTTTGGTATCAGGCTTAACACTATCGTGGATTAGGCGGCGTACAAAACCCGCTAAAGGAGAGAGAGGGTTTTATTTTGTCCTACTATTACTCTTTTAAAAGTCCCACATCGCTAACAAAATAAGCGTGGAAGAAAAGAGAAGCAGTATATAATCTGAGGCCACGCTAATTCTCAACTCATACCTTTCTCGGCCTTTTGGCTAAGATCAAGTGTAGTATCTGTTCTTATCAGTTTAATATCTGATATGTGAGCCATCGGTTCACACGATATTAACTTTATTTTTTAAGGGAGAAAGCTCAACAAGATAGCTTGCTATCTGGGCTTTCACGAGTCGTCCATGCGTTGCACTACTGCACGGACCTGGCTCAACCCGCCAACTACAGTCTAATTTTGGATTTTTTAAAAATATTAGCTTCCGGCTAATGAGCCCAAACTATGTGTACCTTGCACAGTTGTCTGAGAATACTAAATCTAGGCGAAGGCAAGGCAAGTCGCGAATGACATTTCCATTCGTTTGTTTCCCAAAGTCCATCGCCGGTTTCTCGCCGGAGTTGACAGTTAACACTTGGAATCTCTGCTCTCTCTCTCTCAATTTCCATATTCTTCAGGATATGGCTTTCGATCCCCGCATCGAGGAAGAAGGATTCTCATGTGTTCTGGTTCGAAATTGGCGTGGATTTTTAAGACTAAATAGAGAATCCTTCTTCCTCGATGCGGGGATCGAAAGCCACATGCTATGATACTGAGGTATAAAACTTTCAAGGAGATTCCCAAAATTCACCACCTCCTTTTGCTCCTGTTTTGATCAAACTTCCAAAAGAGAATTGCTCAACAATCCAAGAAACACAACGACATTCTGTAACCCAAATACCACATCGAACCAATAATAGATCCATGTAATCACAACTTCCAATTTCGATTGAATCGATCATTTCTCTACCAACTGCAAAATCATAGAATATGTGTCTAACAAAATTTGAGTATTATATCAGATCAATCTAACAATCCAACACATCAAATCACAGAGAAGCTTATACAAGATTCTGATTAACTCCATCTATAAATATTTCATTATCCGGTTTAGATCCAGAAGAATGCATTATCCGGCTTAGGTTCATTTGGTTTAATGTTTATGGCTTATTTGAAAATGTACACATTAGTATATTTCAAATAAATTTAAGTTGGTGAGAATAGTAATAAGCATGGGAAAACAATATATAGTCCTTAACATTAAGTTAACGGACAAAAACCCAAAAACAGACAAGAGTTTTCAAGATGCAAAGCCATTCAAAAACACAACCTAACATTTTAACCTTTGTACTCTCAGTCTCTTAGTTATTCATCTTCTCATACCCAACCACATAACCTGTAAAATGCTGTTAGTAAACTGGTGCATTCTTGCATTGCTCAATGCTCAGCTTCTCGGAATCTCCAATAAACCCTTGTCATCTTTTTGCTTTTGTTGATGTCACATTCACCGTTCTTAGGCAGCTGAGATGCTTGCACAACCAATAACTAGATTTTACCCACTGTTCTTGGGTAGCAATTCTGCTGTTGAGATTCTTTAGAAAGTTTGTCTCCACATATCCAATGTCTGAAATATCTTTGTTCCTGAGCTGTAATCCCAAGTAAGATACTATGTTTGGTTTTGAGCTAGGAGTTGCCTTGAAAGTCTTGTATTTTTGATGTCACAATGGTGTTCCCTGACTGAAGGCTATGCCGTGCCTACAAGAGATTCAACGGGGAATGCTTGTAGAAAACAAAGCTATAACGAAAAGGATTAAGGTTCAACCATAAGTTCAAGATCATGGTCAAACAACGATTCTGAATTTGAAGACTTGCTTTTTTTGCCAAGAAACATTGCTTCTCTGTTGATTGCTTGTATACATGACGCAGTTTCAGAATTAATCTTAGAAAATCCCTCAAAAATGACAGAAAAACGGCAAAGCAGAAACTATTGGATAGTTAGTTGAGAATCTGAAGTTCTCTCTTGAGTAGTGCAGATTTCTCTGGGTCACAAAATAATAATTGTTCAAAAGAAGGTGATGCAAGAAACAAACAAAGTGTTAGTACATGGAACTAATTAATAATCACATTCTTTGCATTTGCCCGGTTGTTTAATTTGCAGTTGCACTAAGCTTGGAATATAAGAAGAGCACACAAGGGGGGGAAGATATCTCTTGGGAATGTATCCTGAGTGGCCCGGGATCTGGAGCATCTTCGATATTCACAGAGTTGAAGTATCCATCTTCTCCAATGATATAAGCTGTCCCCTGTGTGGTGGCGATAGGCATCGGTCCTTTTATATCCATCTAGATCGAAAACCACAGAAACTTTCTTGTCCTCGTCAATGAATAAATTCTCAGCTAGCATATAAGTGTCAACCGGCAGGGAAAGCTTGTAGAAAACCAAGCTATGGCGCAAGAGTATCTAAGGGGTTAACCACAAATTCAAGAACATAGTCACACAAAGATTATAAATTTGAAGAGAATTGCTATTTTGCCAGGAAACATTGATTCTCTATTTCATTGTTTGTATACATTGCGCAGTTTAAACAAAAATGCCCCAAAAATGATAAAACAGGCAAAGCATGAAGCTATGTGACGGGGTTAGTGGAGAATCTCTCTTGACAAGTAGAGGTTTCTATGGGAAAATGAGTCGCAAAATACTGAAAAAATAAAGAAACCTTTTGGGGGCAATTGGTGGTTTTAAGGAAGTATGCGTTATTGCCTTGCAGCAACACGGGGCCTGCTTCGGCCTTTGCGTGCGTTAGCTATCACACTGATCAATGCACCACCTGTGTCTAGTACTGCGTTGGCACCCATCAGCTTTAATCCGAGAGTATTGATCAGATAGGCCAATTTGCTTTCATTACTGCTTTCCCCCAATTCTTGAAGCTTCTGAGCTTGCTCCCGGGAAAGAATAGTGTAAAGATGAAGACGACTGTCTGGATCATCTTCGGCGTTGTCAAAACAAACTCTGACTAATCCCATTGATTTCGGATTGTCGGTTAATGGGTTTAAGACAAATGACAACGTCCCAATTGCAATGTCGGGCCTTTTGAACAGATCTTCAAGAACATCGATGTTAACTCCACTGTATCTTTGGACAGGTTTCTTTGGATTACTGCAAAAAACATTTGTGACGTGTAGAATCCGCGACGCTTCTCTTAAACCGCTTAAGTAGGCACCATGCATTGTGGCTGGATGTTGCCTTGTCGTGGCCTCACCAGCAAAGAATAGTCGGTTACTTACACTTTCAGCTAGAATGTCGTAGTCTACGCCAGATGAACCAACCCTTACATGAGAATATGACCCATATGACAAAGGATCACTTCCCCAACGAGTGCAAATCGTCTGTATTGGGTCAGGCACAACAACACCTTTAGGACTATATATGCCTGCCAATATGTCAGTCAAAAAACATTGTTATAGAGAGAAGTTAAAAGTGGATTTTTGACGTTATCAAATATTACCTCTGAGTTTCTTTAAAACACGATGAAGTAAAGCAGATGGTTCTGTGCACTCAAATCTTTGAGCAGCTTCTCCAGCAACTAAGGCAACCAAGGCAGGGCCACCAGAGACTGTATGGTATGCATAGAACAGAAAGAACTCTCCTCGGTTGATGCTACTCTCGCTGAGGCATCCAAACGTGTCTAACTCGTCACCCCAAAAGACAGACGGGAAAAGCATTGCAACTTTGTTCAGAAGGCCAAACCCCAACCTGTCAATGGCTGCTTGTTTTCTTCTAGGTAACTCTGGCTCAAACTTGATAGATCTTTTCTTCAAGACCCCGAGCGGCACGGTGCAAAGAATCATGTCAGCTTGAAATATCTGGCTGCCAGAAATGACTTCAACTCCTCCGCCTCCATACTTGATAGTGTCAACTCTTTTCCCATAGATTATGGGTAGCCCTTCAGCTAATGCATTTATCAGTCTCCAGTTTCCGCCAGCAAGAAAACAATGATCACCACCCATTTCGTATGGATCATCCTGATCCCAATATGCGGCTGAAAGATCCGAAAGACACCCAGCGTTAGCATATTCCAAGTTAGCAAGATGCCAGTCAAAAAGTTTTCTTTCCTCTGAATCTTTAGCCACACCGTACAGTACCCTGAGAGTCTCCAAGACTTCACCCAAGGAGATCTTATTAGCAGCCCCGTCCATCATCTCCCTCACTTCAGTGACCTTGTCAAGCAGTTTATTGAAACCAAACTCAACATTGGAGTCAGCTACCTTATCAACAATCGCTCCCTCTGAGTTATACAAAGGACAATTGTCTCTAACCTTGTGAAGAGGAATAGAAAGCTGCCTCGCAAGAACTCCAAGTGGGTTCGCATGGAGACCCGTGATTACGCTGCCACCGAGTTCAACGTCTGCAAATTTATCCTGACCTCCCATCTTCTGGGTGTAGACTCGACCACCAGGACGACTCCTAGCTTCTAAAACAAGAACCTTAAATCCAAATGACAAGAGCTGTCTTGCAGCAGCCAGACCAGCAAGGCCAGCACCAACAACTATGACTGATCCTTCCGTCCCATCTTCAGGAATGTAAGGTGCAAACAATGGAGAAACCCCGAAATTGATGTATCCATTACACAAGAGAAAATCATAAGCAGCTGAAATCAAATGCTCACACTCACTACTCACGGTTTCTCTGATCTGATCTTTGAGTAGCCATGTCCGAACATTACTCCTCCACCTAGCGACTACATGATTTCGAACTACAATGTAATCGTTCTGCTCTTTCCCGCCCAAATCTCTTACCACACCAGCTCGAATCTCCTCCTCAAGCAATTCGTCGATTGGGAAGCCTACGGACAAGGCTATCAGAGCCTCGGTCTCGGTTTCTTTCTCCAATTGTTGCTTCGTCCTGAACTTTTTCTTCAAACTTCCACCTAAATGCTCCTCGATCAATTCATCCATCGCATTCTCATCGTAGTTCTTCCTGCTTGCTTTTCTCCTCAACGTCCTCCTCGGAGCCGCTCCATCGGACGCCGGAGTATCCATTTCCCGTTAGTTCTTCAGAAAATCAACTCCGCTTCGTTTTCCTAAACCCTAATCCCATCATCGTTTCACACGCCCGAGTTCCATCTAACAAAAACAAACACAGCAGCAATCAATCAATCGAGTCTCTTCTACCTCCGATTAGTTCATCACCTCCGAGGTTTCTGGGCCTAAATAAATATAAATCATTTAGGCCCATTGGGCTTATTAGTTAACTACTAAACAGTGGAATGCTATATATGGATGATATATGATATGGAAAATGGAGGATGAAGATACGTTACATGTCATTATTGACATAAACCAAAGCGGCCCATGCACAAAGTGATGTAGCTTAATGTTGAAGATAAAGAGAACATGCTAATTAATAATGTAGGGTCATTGTCTCTTCATTTCATCACATTATGAAAAAATTGACATTTCGCCCCGATTCATATTATATCTCACATGGCCTTTCCACATATATCTCTCTAGCTCACATGTCATTTATTTTGTGATCCAAATTCTGGGATCACTCAGACATAAATATCTTAAACCCAGGGCCGGCTCAATACTTTTAGGGGTCTTTGGGCAAAAACAAATATTTTGGGGTTCCTGAACAATAAAAAAAAAATTCTGGACCTTTTGGACAATAAAAAAAAATTTCAAAGACCCCTATGCAATAAAATATTAGAACCAAAAAAAAAAAAAATTGTGTGGACCCTGAGACGTGGGTCCTACTCGCCCCCTTAGTTAAGCCGGCCCTGCTTAAACCTGATCCATCTTATGGTGAATCTCTTTTTTTACTCTGGTATACGGTATACCATACAGAAGGTAGTAAAACTGAAGTTAAAAAAGAAAAAAATGTTAAAACTCGATGACTTTTATTAGAACGTAAGATTTCTAATCACGTGTGTTCATGAGGTAGACGCATAGATCATAGATGATGATTGGACTGTTTCTACTTTCTACATATGTGCAGGTGTGTTTATGCACGTACCTGTATAAAGTGTAATTATCATAACGTGCGGAAGTTGAAAGTATAATTGTAATGATGGTCGAATAAGATACCTTTTCCATGCTAATACTTGTACACTTTGGACCTGCATGGGTAAGAAAAATATTAGTTGCAGCAAGTAGAAGCCCGAAAATGGCATGTAATGGACCCCCCTTTTTCATTGTTCCTACAGTAGTTTTACATCATGATCTATACATATGGCCACGTTAACGTGTCTCTGTATGTATATATCGTGACGCGGATTGAGCCATATATATTATTATGTAAAATTGTTGTCTCGAATTTTTTTGTTATCTTTTTATATAATTTTGAGTTTTTCTGTTATCTAAATTCACTTTCTCTTCTTTTTTTATTTTTAGGTAAATGGGTTATAAAGATTTCGTTGCACTTAGTACAATAATTAATTACACTTACATTTATTTATTTTTTTTTTATTCAAAATGATAGTAAATGTATGATTGAATGTTACCGTTCTGGAGATATTTAATGGTCTGGAGATATTTAATGCAATTTTTACCTCGAAACTGAAGAACATATCACCTAAGTTAATACGCAACCTCGGAACCAACAAACAAAAACAGTATTAATGACGGAAGAGACAACTAATTGAATCAGTGTCACAATGAAAACACATAACCCAAATTGCTTGAGTGTTTCTGTGGGTTGCAAATATAAATTCAATAATTTCTATACATAATTTTCTTGTAAACTTTTGGCTTTAGTATAGTTTTTTAACAGTAATAAAGATGTAAATGGGATTAGTGAACAAGATATTAGACTGGTTAATAAGCGGGGGATTGAAACAAACGTAGTCCTTTTTTTTTGTGAGCTGATTATCATGTGTTGTGTTTTGGAAAGAAAAACAAAAAAGCATATAATATCATTCGATGTATATTCGTAAAAAATAAAAGGATAAAAAATTCATCAAAAGGAAATGACAAAAACCAAATTAGCGTTTAAAAATCGTAAACGGTAAACCTCCCATTTGGAAGTAAGTATGGTGCGAATGAGAATTTTATGATTATTCTTTGCAAAATTATTTGATGGTATACGAATACGATGGATTAATAATGCATACTAGATTTTCACCCATCCGTCCAGAGTAAAGTTTGTTGTAAACTAATTTTTGAAATATACAAAATATAAAACCAGAAATAAAATATAACATAACTGTTATTGATTTAAATATGTTAAATTTGTAATTTTTAAGTTTATAGTGAAAAAATAATAATGTGTTGATTTGTTAAACAATATGTGTTTTGATGTTTATATCATATTTATAACTCGTGCTATGCAAAATCTATATTATAATCTGCATGCAGGGCAATAATTAGCATATATATTTCAAATATGTATTTTTAAATTGTTTTTAGTTTTATATATCAAATGTGACATATTTAGTATGTTATATTTCATGTCAATTATCACATGAAGGGTTAGACTATCAATATTTTTTGTTTTAGAAAAATGCATAAATTTTTGATAATTTCCAACTTAAAATCTCAAAAATCTAGTATGATTTGATATTAATATGATTTAAGTTAAAATCAGAAATTTAGAGGAATTTAAACAATCTCGTTTGATATTTACAACTTAAAATCTCTAAAATTTAGTATGATTTAATATTTTTCGAATTTTTCTATTTTCTGAGTTTTTCTATAAAATAATTAATATTTAAATACATAGATAAATAATTTAAATATCTTTAATAAAACTTGTTTGGTTACAAAAAAAACAAAAGTTGTTCATGTTTTAATAATAAATATGTTTTGTTTTACCCAACTATAATTTGAAAACTGAAGAGTAATGGTCTATTGTCCAATTCAACGGATGGGTCGCTAGCAATCTAATATAACATAGGTTTAAGCGATTAAATCTAGGGTCATTGTCTCTAAACTTTTGATGTAGGACCGATTAATTAAGTATGCATATAATATAGTAATAAATACGACCAAACATTGTCCTATTAAAACGTGCATGTAATTTTCTTAATGAAAAACGACCAAAAATCAGATATGTTTTGTTCACGACTCTAAATTTTTTTAAAACTTTCTATTGTTATTATCAAATCTGAGTAATCGCTATCCACCGGAGATAGTCAAATATGAGAATGAGATTAATAAAATTAATTGTCTTTGCGTACATGCTCTAAAAACCGTCGCTAAACGTTGTCGTTTCTGAATAGACTTTTTTCCCCATTCTTTATTTAAAATTCCTAATCCATTAATAACAAATTTTAATATTATAAAATAACGTGTATAGTTGCTAGCACGAAAAAAACTAAAATAGTTAATGTGTGGGTGGGTAGTGTGACAGGAGGAAGCTGTGACGGCATTGGCCGCCGTTGATGATGTGTCCCGTGACGGTGACAGAGCTAACGTCAATGGACCCACAATTGAAAAAGTATTTAACGCTTAACTAAACATTGAAAACTCACTAATCATATTCAAACTAAATATTGAAATATCTTCCCAAATCTAAATCATTAGACCTTATAAATACTTTGTTTTAAATTCAGAGATATCGTGGGATCATGCGTCGTGGAAAATTGTTACATAGAGGTAGGGTCGATCCTGAGTCCAAGTAAAGCATGGGCTTGCGGTCTTCATTTTTATTAAAAAAAATCAGTCCTTAAATTTTAAAATTTTTTTTTAGCTTAGTGGTAAAATTATAAAAACATTTTCAAAAATTTATAAGTTCGAAACTTAATATGGTAAAACAGTCCAATTTTTTTTTTAGTTTGCGACTTTCTAAAACTCAGGCCGACTAGAGGACCACATGAATCGAAGATTTAATTTATTTTATAAAATTTGTAATAAGAAAAAAAGTAAAAAAAAAGGGGGTGTGAATTAGAGAGATAATGATTAGAGGGATGGTGTTGGGCTGGACGGGTCCAAGAGGGTTTACTACATGACACCGAGCCCTGAGAGCATCACCATCGCTCATACCCACAAGGGTGTCTTCCCTTTTTTTTTTTTTTTTTTTTTTTATTTCCTCAGCGAATCATAACGCGACACGTGGCGATTCTTTGGAAAAATGGATGTCTTCCCAAAGACACCAAGACACTATGTTTACTAAAATTTTAATATAAAATATTCTAAAGACACTAGAAAAAGTGTGCAATGGAGATGGTCTGAACTACCTGTGATTGTGCTCTGTTCCTTTTGGACCATTTCCTTTTATTTTGTCTCTTGCACTTTTGTATAATCTTAAGCTTATTTTATTTACAATCCGATCCCATCATATGAATTTATGCAAAGCCAATCACGGGTTTTATTATTAAGAATTTTTTTTTTTTTTTCTTCCCGTGGTTGAAAGCCTGGTTTAGTTTTAAACGGTTCTTAAATTAATAATAAACTATTGTATCTTTTAAGATCAACTGAATTTATTCTAGTTTTGTAATCAAACTTTCAAATTTTAAATCAGATGTGTCGGCTGTGACTATGCACTTGTTTATAAAATTACGTCTAGAGATAGAGACTACGTTGATTCAAATTTATCATATATACAACGACGACGTTTACCGTTTCCCGATGTGACAAACGATGGTGTCAACTTGGAGATTTTTGGTCATCGAGAGAGGGTATTTAGGAGAAGTGGTCACAAAGCTACAAAATTTTAAATTCAAACTAAAGAGTTCAAAAAGGGTAAAGAACAAAACTGGTTATCTTTCAGTTCAAGCAATTCGAACTAATCAATTTCAAATTCATGTTATTAGGAACAGATTCCCATATCGATATCTTGGATATATATAAATAATCATTCAAAGTGCAGTCGCGATTTTTTAATTATTTTTGGTTTTAAAAAATGGCAAATGGACAATATGTGAGTTTGAACTTGGCACCTCAAGGGAAAAAATTGATGTGCAGAACCATTAGGCCACTGATATTTTGAGTATATGCAATTTTAACGATTTTTTTTTTGTTTCTTTAAATCACATGAACCAGATTTTATGTTGCCTACAGGCAAAACAAGTTTAAGAAAGAAAAAAAAAAATCGGAGATTATTATAGTGTATGACCCTAACCCTAGCATAGCTATATGTAAAATTTGTATTCACAAAAATTGAGTTTTCACTTTTCAGATTGTGACCTATAAAGGTCTAATGGCCTAAACTAATTGGGACCATTATCTCCAAAGTCCAAACACAACGGCCTATACGACTGTGACCGTTGAATCAAACGAGAACAATCATCTAACCAGATGAATCATTATATTTGTGGAACAATTGGGAAAGATTCACTTTCTACAGTTTTGTATTCTTTAAGTTTGAGATAACTATTTACTTATCTCTAATCTAATGCTTATATTATCATTCTCAGTCAGGAACTAAAACAATTTTATTGTCAAAGTAAGCAGTAGAGTTTGGATATCATAACCTCTGTTTGAAGTTTCAAACTAGATTGATATTACTATTATAAAAATAATTAATTTAAAAAGGTGAAACATATTGTATTGTATTTTTATGAAATCACGAAAGAAAAAAAAAGAGCAGCAGCATTGGAAAAGACAATATAGATAAATAAGCAGAGAGCTTCATTATTAGTAGTAGAAGATAGTAATTTTGTTGTTTACTACAAAGCACACAGTTACATCATAAGTAGAGTCTAGCTGCTAGAGACGAAAAAACAAAAAACCCTAAATAAAAAAAAAGCTGTTTTCACATTTTTCGCGGTTTTCTCTGCATTCTGATGTGAAAGGAGAAGAAGCTTGAAGACAGACAAAATCAATGCTTCTGGTAAGATCATTTTCCCTAAATTGTTGTGTTCTTCTTCCGTCTGGTCTCTCTCTCTTTATCTATTTGGTTGAATCGTATGGCGGTGAAATTCACGAGAGCTTAGCTGGTGAATCATTTTTTTCGTAATATTATTATAATTTTTCTTCCTCTGGCGGTTTGTGATAATTTTATTAAATAATATGTACGTATGAATCTATTGGCCGTTGAATCGCTGGGAAAATTCCTTTTTGTTCTCGTGAAGTTGTTGTTTTTTTTTTTTTTCAGTATTTTCTCAAGGATTTTGAGGTTTTAATCTCCATCCATTGCGATTTTTTTCTTCAGCGTCTTTCTCTCGTTGATTCTTCAATCACAATCTTCCGTTTCAATATCGTTTACTCTTTGTGTATTGCAGGTGGAATTTTGAAGTTTTGAGACAGCTTTTGAGCGATCTCTTCGGGTCCTGTTCGCTGAGAGGGTTTCGCTCTTTTTGTTCGTTTGCTGTTGTTGTCAGATCCAAAATCCAAGAGGCTGTGGTAGCTTTGACTCAGTGATTTGACAAAAGGAAGAAGATAACGAAAGGTTGGGGGGGGAAAAAGGTCCTTAGGTATCTATTTGGTCGCTTTTGCTTCACCAGAACCAAATTATTAGTTTTTTCTTGGGAGATTTTGGGATCTTGGAGCTGAATCCATTTGGGAATCAGAGTCGTCTTGGTGTTGGGTTTGTGTACTGTGCTCTTAAGTTTTTCTTGTGATTCATTGGACAAGGGAAAAAACGCAGAGAGAAGGTCTTGTCATCTCTGTGGGTTTTGTATTCATCTGCAAGGTCTTACTGGAATGACAAATCAAGGAGAGAGTCTTTGGTTCTTGTCTTGATTCCAACTTGGTGGGGGCAATTAAATAATGCAAAGCATAAATCCTGGTATCTTCCAGAATCTTGTGAGCCTATATCTCTCCAATAAAGTACAATTCCTCTGAGGATCGTGTTATAAAGAGGGTCAAGAAAATTTCTTGCATTCTCTTATCTTCTTGCTCCCTTTCTCGAATTGCAATCTTAAATGAGCCGACTGCAGAAGCGAGGGAAGCAGGAAAACCATGTGTCTGATGGGGCTGAAAAGGTTATCGTCGCTGTTAAAGCGTCTAGGGAGATTCCAAAAACAGCCTTGATTTGGGCTTTGACTCATGTTGTTCAGCCTGGGGATTGCATAACGCTGATTGTTGTTGTCCCTTCTCAAAACTCCGGTACTTTTCTTGCTGCGCTTTTTTTTTTTTTTTTGTTTTGAGCTTTTCCTTGTATCAAAAGTTGTGCTGGTCTTTTATGTTTGTTCTGGTATTTTGATCTTTAGTTTGGTGTGTTTATCCCTTATCTCATGTGCGTTCTGATGAATGTGTAGGAAGAAAACTTTGGGGTTTCACTAAGAGCTTTCCTATGTTTGCTGGGGATTGTGCAAGTGGTCATCGGAAATCACATTCTGAAGCACTACCGGAGATCAAGAGTGATCTCACTGACACTTGTTCCCAAATGATTCTCCAGCTTCATGATGTCTATGATCCGAATAAGGTTGGCTCTCTAGGCAGGCTTGTTTAGCTATGATGATCCTGCCAAAGCATCACATGTCTCTCATGCTATTTTGTTGTTGTTGTCTGTGATTGCTATAAAGATAAATGTCAAGATTAAGATCGTTTCTGGATCACCCTGCGGAGCAGTTGCTGCTGAGTCGAAGAAAGCACAAGCAAACTGGGTAGTACTGGACAAGTAATAATCTACTTTCATATAAACTATGTTCTTTTTCCTTTAGTTTTATCAACATTACATGGGTACATCTCTTAATGACGGGTTGAACAATTATATTTACTTTCAACAATTTACACCATGTGTGGTTTGTTTTACAGACACCTCAAGCACGAAGAGAAGCGGTGTATGGATGAATTGCAGTGTAACATTGTGGTGATGAAGCGTTCTCAGGCAAAAATTCTGCGCTTAAATTTGGTTGGATCGCCGAAGAAGGATACTGAAAAAGAGTCTCCTTTACCAACTGGACCAGAAGCAGCATCTGAACAACACACAAAGAACACAAAAGAATCGTTAGATTCTGATAGAGGGCTACCTGTAACTCCTACTAGCAGCCCTGAGCTGGGGACACCATTCACTAGTACAGAAGCCGGGACTTCATCAGTGTCGAGCTCTGACCTGGGAACTTCCCCTTTTTTCACTTTGGGGATGAGTGGATTTATGAAGAAGGACGGGGCATTGGTCATCAAGGAGAATGATGATTCCGGCTCTGAAACAGAGAGCGAAAATCAATCACTAGCGTCGACGAGTATGAGATTCCAGCCATGGATATCAGAATATATTGGCACCCATCGCCATTCATCCCAGGAGTCCGAGGAAAGCCTATGGAAAAATGATGATAGGGCTCAAATATCCACAACAAAGGCTTTGCTTGAGAAGTTCTCTAAACTGGATGCAGAAGCTGGGTTGTCATCTAGTCGAAGGATTGATCTAGAGTTTAGTGGAAACGTAAGAGATGCAATATCACTCTCTCGAAATGCTCCTCCTGGCCCCCCTCCTCTCTGTTCTATCTGCCAGCACAAGGCGCCAGTGTTTGGGAAACCCCCAAGGCTGTTTTCATACGCCGAGTTAGAGCTTGCAACTGGTGGGTTTTCACAGGCTAACTTCTTGGCTGAGGGTGGATATGGATCTGTTCATCGGGGTGTACTACCGGAAGGCCAGGTAGTTGCAGTAAAGCAACACAAACTGGCCAGTTCTCAAGGAGATGTAGAGTTTTGCTCTGAAGTGGAAGTTCTCAGCTGTGCTCAGCACAGAAACGTCGTGATGCTAATTGGTTTCTGCATTGAAGACAGCAGACGGCTCTTGGTCTATGAATACATATGCAATGGCTCACTTGACTCCCATCTATACGGTAATATTGCTTAAAATTTCCATTGAACTCTTTGTGGTAGAGAATGTTTGCTCAGTATCAAGCTTTTATTCAATCCAGGTCGCCAAAGAGAGACACTGGAATGGCAAGCACGGCAAAAGATTGCTGTTGGAGCTGCAAGAGGTCTTCGGTATCTTCATGAAGAGTGCAGAGTTGGCTGTATTGTCCACAGAGACATGCGCCCTAACAACATCCTCATCACTCATGATAATGAGCCACTGGTATATACAAATATGGCCTTCGCCCGTTCATTGTATCAACACATGTTGTTTCATATGCTCTTTGGTCCTAAGTCAGCTTTTTAATTCTCAGGTTGGAGATTTTGGTCTAGCGAGATGGCAGCCTGATGGGGAACTGGGTGTAGAAACACGAGTGATAGGAACGTTTGGGTGAGTCATCAACTAAAGCTATCATTTTTCTTCCAGAAAAATGAACAATTTTTCTGTTACTAAAGGAAAGTACTTTGTGGGTGTGCAGCTATTTAGCTCCTGAATATGCTCAAAGCGGGCAGATCACAGAAAAAGCGGATGTCTACTCGTTCGGGGTTGTTCTAGTTGAGCTGGTCACTGGCCGCAAAGCCATTGATATCTCCAGGCCGAAAGGCCAGCAATGCCTCACTGAATGGGTAACGAATTCACATCTTAACTTTTCTGCAAAGTAATAGAACTGATGCTTGTTGTGATCTCAGGCACGTCCGCTACTGGAAGAATATGCGGTAGAAGAACTTGTAGATCCGAGGCTTGGGAACCGTTTTGTAGAAAGTGAGGTCATTTGTATGCTTCATGCAGCTTCGTTGTGCATACGTAGAGACCCACATTTGAGGCCACGCATGTCTCAGGTAATCAAAATTAACCCTGTGAAACCACTCTTACAGTCTCAGGATGATTCAAAGTTTCTGATGATACTAAAACGTCTGGTCAAATATTAAAGGTGTTGCGTATACTGGAAGGAGATATGATAATGGATGGGAACTACGCATCAACTCCGTGTTCAGAGACAGGCAACAGAAGCGGGCGGTTCTTGGCTGATCATTACAGCGGTCAGCTAATGAATGATGGGTCGGATAGGTTCAGTGAAAGGCTGTCAATTGAAACGCCAAGATTAGCTTTACGGGAGAGGGAAAGAGGTCAGAGGTTGGAACTAAGCCACATTAAGCAATACTAAGATTAAGAAAATCATAACTGTGTCTTATGAAAAGTTTAGTTGATAGGGTTATTAAGTAAAGTCCCCTGTTTTTAAGTAATGTGGTCCAAAGCTGACAAGAAAGCTTTCTTTGTTTGTATAGTGGGTATGCAAAAACAGATCAAGGAATTTAAAATTGTTTTGGGTAAAAGGGATTAATTAAAAGAACAAAACAACAAGAGGCTTTTTCTTCTTTTGAATTTGAAATTATTTAGACAGTCGAAAGAATTGTTTTGCAGATGAGAGAGGAACAAAACAATGAGGGGTTTCCCTACTCGCACGACATCGGAAGTCTGAAAAGGTAATAATGATGCTTGAGAGAGAGAGAGAGAAAGAGAGAGAGAAGTCAATGTCATGTATGGATCTGACTTGCCTGTCAATACAGTGATGCATTGGGTCCTGGGGTATCTTTACTTATCGGCATCACCAATTTACAATTTTCTCAGAGGTCAAAAATATATGCACACAATAAAATCCCAAAAATGGCGAGGACTTTGGTGGGGGCAGTCGATGAAATGACGTTTCAGAGGTCCCATGGATTTTTTGTTCACTGGACCATGACAAGATCAAGAACTTGATTTTCTCTTTCTAAAATAAAATCCTCTGCGTGCATATAAAATAGATCCACCATAAGAATTTAGAGATCTTAATAGTATCGAATAAATATTATGAATCTTGGGAGTCTTTAATATATACATATATTTCTAAGTCCGTTTTGAGAAGAGAATACAGCTCTCATTTTCTTATAATCTCTAAATCCGTTTTGAGAAGAGAGTACCACTGGCCTGTGGTACATTAACCGACCAGATTCTCTATTTCAAAACTGAGGCTATGTGGTTATGAGAATCTTCTACTGTTTCCTCATCTTCGATCTTGCATATCTGGAAGAACCAACAACAAGAGCGTGACATTTGCTTTAGCTCTGATGACCCTGAGTGTAATAATCTGGCAAAATGTACAAATTTTAAAGTAACCGGAAAATGTAAGATAAACTACTCTTACTCGATATGCATGCCGCCTCGGTCTGAAGACGATAAGAGGTTTCCTTGAAGATCATTCATGACATCAGTAGCTTGTTCGATTTCCTGTAATCGGTAAGAGTAAGCATATATAGACTGCAAAGAAAAAATCATCAGCATGTATTTAACAATTTACACCTCAAAATCAGCAAATGCAACCGGCATTCCGCCTCTTGCTCGGATTGTTAGGATGTTTAATCCAGGATATCTGTAAGCAAAGGTATCACAGATCAACCGATTTTCGGAAAGGCAAATCGATGATATGTCAAGAAATATGCAAATCCTAATGGTTGAACATCCAAACCAATGCATAATATTTACCTAGATAGGAGTTGTTTAAGTTCATCTTCTGTACAATTAGGCCCTAGATTAGCTATAAACAAGGTAGAACATGGTCGAGCACCACAACCTCCTTCAGGTGTTTTTTCCAAGTGCCCCTGTGGAAATGTGTCAATAAGCTATTGAACCATAAGCAAGTCTCTATGGAGGTAACTTAGAGCAACAGTTAAAACTATATTACTAATCTTCAACAAACTAGAGAAAGAGAGATAGCAGCTGGTTAAGAGATTAGATTTGGCTTGTACTTACACTACCAGACGGTGCTTTACTATCTGGATCAGAGTCCGCTTCGCTGTAAATTAGCAGGGAATTCAGTATACATTATACATAAGAGGACTACAAAATCAAGCTACTAAATGCCCTTTTTCAACCTTTTGGCATTATCGATTTCCTTTGGAGAATCGATATTTCCAGGTTCCCGCGCATCATCAGGATCGCTTTCCTCTAGATGTATCAAAGATCGAGCAGAAACATGAAGCACGCGTTTAAGTGATTAAGAATTTCACAAGGTAACTAGAACATTACCTTCATCACTCTGGTCGTCCTGAGACTTAGATGGTTTCTGGTTTCTGTTATCGATTACAACATAAGGCCCACTTCCTACAGACTCAAACGGATTACTCATCGATTCTCTAACATAGTTACTCAATAGCGAGAACAGAGCAAAGTCTATATACCTGGCCTTTCTTTTCTTCTAGAGTTTGATCTAGCTAGTTCTATATGTAGAGTTGATCCTGTTTGAGGATCAAATTTCACACCCTGTATAAAGATTTCAGCACAATCAAATACAGTATTATCTACATCATCGCTATTGAGTCACCAATTCGATCGAAATGAAGCTTACATTTAGCTCATCCATTACAGCCATAGCGAATCCATGACTAGAGAATGTTGCAAATGCAACAACCTTAAATACACACAACAGAACCAAAACAAAAAAGAAAGTACTTTCAAAAGCTTATACATCGATATAATCAGAAAGTATAGAGCTTTTCTCAAAATGGAAATCAACAAGTTTTTGGAGAAAAATACGAGTTTTGGGAAACGGAAATGGGAGGGATTACAAACCTGTTCGCCGCGTCCAGTGTACTTGAGCTGACAAGACTCGAATCCGGGACGACGGCGGAAGAGATTGTGGATCTCACGAGCCTTAACGTCGTCAGGCAAGCCAGAGACAAAGAGCGTGTTAATCGCCCCAGGTTCGTCGGAGAACTGTGGCAGCGGCGGCGGAAGAGGATGGTGATGAGAATGAGGGTGATAGAGGTAGTAAGGATCGTACGGTTGGTGATACGCCATTTTTTTCTCCGGGCGGCGGCGAGTTTGACGATCGTAATAAGCGCCGGCGAATGGAGCTGACGTGTAAATGGATGTGTGACACAGTGTCTAAAAGTATAAAATACCGTTGACGTCCTTGAGGAATCGTTTTGAGTTGAGATTATTGGGCTTTAATGCAAGGCCCAAAAATATACAAAATATACAGTAAGCGCCGCTTACTAAGCGGTTTTGGTGCTTCAAAATATTCAACTTAGAAAATCTTAAATCATTTCTTCATGGATAGAGATTTTTCATTAGCATATCTCTTTTTCTTACATCTTTAGTCTTTACATAATACAAAAAGGGGATATCCATTACAATCGTATTTGAGTTTATAATGTTGATGACTTATTTTGATATTTCTCAGTTTCTAGAGAAAATCATCTGAAAAGAGAGATCCATAATTTGACTTTTTCCCCCACGAAATATTTGAGAAATGATAAGCCGACAAAATGTTGATAAAAGTAAACAGTTTGCCAAAGAAAAAAGAAACGAAGACTTATATTATTGTGCTAGTTCTAGAGTTTTTCTAGTTGAAAGTATATTATTAAATTTGAGTTGTAATTTACAGATAAAACTATGTGATAAAATCTGTAGATTTATATGGTGAATTTGCTGTAAAAATATGAGTTAACATTCTTTCAAAAAAATTGATTGGTATTCGTGCTTGACAGGCTGCATCAACATAGCACGACCATGTGAAGTGCACGTCTTCCGATGGTGGTGGCGCAAGGGGCGGAGCTGGAGCTGGGTTCGAGCAGAGAAGTTGGGCATATTGCCATTTTTTTGCCTCCGAAACTGCTTTTGTCACCACTTCTTGCTCCGAGAAATTCATGTTTTCAAAGAGAAGATGATTCCTTATAATCCAAAGATTCCAACAGATTCAGGCTTAGAGCGATGCCGAGTGGATGCCCAAAGGTGAGAAAGCAACTAGAGGCTTTAGGAGCCTTAGAAAATCCAACACCAGAACCGAATCGAGGTGGTTTGTGGCTTGGAGCGGGGCTATGTTCCAGGTCTCACAACACATGTGAAATCGTTTCTGGTTGGCCACATCGACGGCAACTAAAGTCAGTATGTATTCCCATGTTCACCAGTTGAACCCCTACCAACAAAGCACTCTTGGCAGCCTTTCAAAGAAAGTGCTTGATTTTAGGTGTTAATCTTCAATCATTGATTTAAAGTGAATTCTCAAAGTTTTATAATTTTCATGATTTGAAAGTTGATGTCAATTTTGAGAATTCATGTGTGTAGATTCCAAAATGTTTGCACTATACATGGATTTTATTTTTAATAATTCATAATAAAAAATATACGAAAAATATTAAACATGATTTATAAATAAAAATATAATAACATCAAATTTTAAAACATAATTAAAAATTATTAATTGAATAACAATATGATTAAATTCTATTAAAAACCAAAATTGAATAACAACCCGCATAAACAACAGAGAAAAACAGTGAGATATTTCCGTTTCCAAGAAATCTCAGTCGTCACCGTCTCTTCATCTAAGAAGAGATCCTCCGTCTTCCTAACCACCGGATGGATCAAAACTAGCACATATCCGATCGAGTACGCCCCAGCGATGTTGTACGTCGCGTTGGTCAACAAGAGGAGAGCGACAATTGTAAACGTTAAACAAATCGAAACCGCTCAATCGATGATCTGATAACGGAGGTGTGGAGTGATAACGTGGTGAGCAAGCAGATTTTCAAGTTAAACAAGACTTGCTAAAGACTAACCATGGTTGGTGTAGACTAAACCATAGTTGAGTTACTTATTGGGACCACACTGCAAAGGGAACTGGAAGTTGCAAGAAACAACCCAGTAACGTTTCTTTTCTGCTTTAAGGACATTCTGTCTGCTTGTGCCCAAAAAGGAAAACCATGTTTGGCTGTATCAGTTGCTGCTACAAGACTGCACCTTCAGCGTTTAAAAAAGCACTTTTGGGCGATTGGAGTTTGCACATGAAGCCCTAGTTTGTTACACTATAAATTAGGTGCTTATGGTTTTAGAGAGAAAGAGCTTAGAAACCTGAGAAACACGTTTTAGTGAGAGGAAAGAAAACTAGTAAGTATAAGCTTGTTCTGAGTTTTCTCTAGCACAGGAAGTGGTACAGAGTGAGTCTAAGTACTGGTGAAGGGTATTAGGCGGATCACTTGTAGCTTCTTGTTGTAATCACTATACTGTTTCTAGTGGATTCTGAGGAGAGTCTCGGCGAGACGTAGCGACCTTCATTAACGGGCGTGAAATCGTTAAAGTTATGTGTGTGCTCCTGTTTTATCTTCTGCATCATACTCTGTTTTACTCTCTGTTTTAGTGTTCATCATATTCTTCCTGAAACAGCTACATATCTCGGTTTGTTTGGTCTTCTCCTAAGGAAAGTCGACGCCTTTAGGGTCTAGGAGTCTTAACAAGAGGAAATAGAGAAAGAACCATAAGAAAATCAATACGGTGAAGAGGATGAGCTAGATCGGATGCTTGATAAAACTAACGAAGATGAAGATCAATACGACGATCCAGACGAAGATCGCGTAATTCAGCCGGAAGTCCGCGAGGTTCGTTTTGATTCTGGAGGAAGCATCGGAGACGCCGCATGGAAGCCCCATGGAGTGGAAATCGAACATCACTCTCCAGAGACGGCGCGTGTGGAGTCCGGCTTTGTTACATTGCTCGGCGCGTGAGTTGGACTCGAGATCCACAACCGGCGAAGCATGAGAGGACGTCGGAATCGCGCCGTAGTTCGTCACGTCGGAATTGCATCGACTTTCAAAGGATCCTTGAAGTAGGAAGGGTATAAATGGAGCGGACATAAAATACATTTGTGGCAGTCGAATCGATTGGAAGGAGTAAACGTTGAAGAGATGACAGAAACAGGTTCGACTCGTCTGAGAAGATGAAGACATGTGTTTTTTTTTTTTGAGGTGTCACGTGTTTTTCTTTTGTGTGATGACGTGGTACAAAATTGGAGAGAATTAGCAAAGTTTTATATAGTAGTAGATTATTATCGCGTGTGAGATCGAATAGAGGACTAAATGGAAAATAATGAAATACTGTTATCGTATATGGATGTCCCTTGAATTAGTTTTGCATTACCATACGGCGTTTAAAATTAAGTTAAAATTTATGTTTAGGGAATAGAACAAGACTTATTAGATTAGATCGTGATTGTTTTTCACAAAAACATGCGATAATAATATTACAATAGTCAATAGTGTAGGAGGGCCATTCTCATATGCCACTTTTCTTAACAAAAAATTCTGCCATGTACTATTCTACATGTCACCAAGCATGTGTAATGTTAATTTTAATTTTAATGAAATTTGTTAAAAAATAAAAAATTAAAACGAAAAAAAAACAGAGATAATAAAGGGAAAAAAAAAAAGATTCACCCGTCTCCCCCGTCACATTCCCTCCTCCCCCCCGAGACTCCATTCTTGCTCAAACCGAGGTCATTTGACCACGACCGCCGTCCCCTCCGGCGAGTTCTTCGTTCTTGTTGTCGTCGGTTTCTTCTCCTTTCTCCATCGGATTTGGTGAGTTCATTGTTAGGGGATTTGGAGATTTGTTAGATTTAGGGATTTGAAAAGAAATTTGGTTGTTTTGGTAGCACATTTGGTTCCATTTGGTTTGTAATCATGTTTAATGGTAAGAATAGCTATTTCCATAGGTTATTTATCGAATTTAGCTGTTGAATGGTAGTAAATCTAGAGGAAACCCCGATTTAGAATCGATCACAAATCTGGAAATTTGCAGACGTATGACAACTAGAACATATGGTATAACTGAGAGATAGTAGGAAAACTGGTTCAAATGGTATATAACTGAGAGATATTAGTACAACTGGAACAAATGGAATAACTATGACAAATTGTGTAATTCGTAATTTGTGTTTTTTATCTTATCTCCAGGAGGCGATGAGGAAGAGGCACACAAACGTTCATTTTGACTATGGAGGGTACTATACAGAAGAGCATGAATGGGTTTCAATAAATTCCTTATACGCTATATCGTTTAAGACTGTATCTATGGAAGAAATAACTTACTCGATGTTTATAGAGAAAATTTGCAGGAAATTGCGTTTGATGAAACCCCGAGGAAGCTGAAATTGAGTTATAGCGCATCTAATGCTGCGAGAGAGTCATATATTGTAGATGACGAGGACGTTTTTGTTTATCTGACGACATCGGATGAAAAGGGACTTCGACATGTTACGCATGTGGAGTTATCGAATGATGATTTGGGAAAAAGTCAGTGGGTCGATCAAATTTCAAGAGCGGGGCGAGGAAGTTCATTTGGTAAGAATTATGGGGAGCCGTCTTCAAATGAGAGAGTTGATGATGCATATAATTGTGGAATCCTTACTATTTGCAGAGCTGGGGAAATATCAGAACAAAATAAAGAACATATCAATGAAGAGCCGATGAATGATGATAATGAAGGTTGTCAGAGTGATTCACGTAACGATTTTGAGGCTGTGGATAGCCCAGTGGATAACCATGTGGATGACGGTTTCGATGGTAGGCATGAATATGTTGAGCTGCCACCTCCTGCACAAGATAGTCAGTATGTTGAAGAATGGGAAGATGGTACGGGTCTTGAAAATGGTCAAGAATTTTGTTCAAAGGAGGCAGTGCAAGAACTGGTCCACAGAGCTGCAAATTTGAACTGTTTTGGGATTTGTACAGTTAAGTCGGATACGGAGCGACTTATGCTACGATGTGGTCAAGCTGCACAAGGTTGCAAATGGTATTTACGAGCTGCGAGAATTCAGAAATCAGAATTTTTCAGTCACAGAGTACATAGAAAGATGCATAGTTGCTCTCGGGTTGTTGCGAGCACAAGCAGTTGTAAACAAAAAGGCACACCAGGAATGGTAGCATCTCTTTTGCATGAAGACTATCCAGGTCTATTAGACACCCCGAGTCCTACAAATCTCATGAGTATTGTTCAGAGAAGACTCAGTTTGCATTTGTCTTACTTTACGGCCTGGAGAGGAAAAAAACAACATGTAAGTGATGTGCGGGGGAGTCCTGAAAAAAGCTACAAGATGTTGTATACCTATTTGTATATGTTAGAGAAGGTCAATCATGGATCAGTAACAGCTGTGGAATTGGATGCAGAGAAAAGGTTCAAGTATCTATTCATTGCTTTGGGAGCTAGCATTAAAGGGTTTAGGGCAATGAGGAAAGTGATTGTTGTAGATGCAACTTTTCCTAAGTTTGTATATGGTGGTATGTTGGTTTTCGCAACAGCTCAGGATCCCAATCATCACCATTACCCCATTGCGTTTGGTGTAATTGATAGTGAGAAAGATGCTAGCTGGACATTATTTTTCAAAATGCTAAAAACCGTTATATCGGATGTTCCTGGAATGGTTTTTATAAGCGACAGACATGCAAGCATCATCAAGGCAGTCTTTGAGGTGTACCCGAGCGCACATCATGGACATTGTATCTGGCATTTGTCTCAAAACGTGAGAGGAAAGGTGAAGAAATAACACAAGGATCATGTCGCGATGAAATTCAGGGATTGTGCTCATATGTATACGGAGAGTAATTTCAACCGAGATTATGCTGATTTTAGGAGTAGGTTTCCTAAAGTCATCGAATATCTTGATAAGAGCATAGAGTTTGATAAATGGGCAAGGTGCAAATTCCCAGGAGACAAGTACAACATAGACACCAGCAATTCCGCAGAGTCAATGAACAGTGTGTTTAGGGAAGCCATGAAGTGCTCTCTATTACCTATGATTGATGAAAAAATTTCTGAATGGTTTAACAAACATATGAAAGAAGCTGGTGCTGCATCGGACCACAAGAGAGTGGTGCCTTTGTGGAGAACGAGCTGCACACACGATGTGCAATTGCATCGAAATTAGTGGTGATTGAGCTAAACGGCTTCCAGCTTGAATACAACATTATTGGACGCGTTGGGAAGAGTTATTTGGTGGACCTGAAAATGAAAAGTTGTTCTTGCAGATGTTTTGATATAGACAAGTATCCGTGTGTCCACGCAATAGCCGCAACGAGAAACCTCATGAGGAAGGATGGGAGAACCGTGAATATCCAAATCTATGATCTCTGTTCCCAATATTACTTGATTGATACATGGGCGTTGGCATATTACAGAACGATTTATGTCGTCCCGCATGAGTCTAACTGGATGGTTCCTGCTGAAATCGAAGAATTGTTCGCCTTACTGCCGCAATACACCAAACGATCTGGAAGAAATCAGGAAACGTGGTTTCCATCTACCGGAGAAGGTAGCCGGAAGAGGAGAAACACGTATGTCCCTGTCATTAACTTGGAGAGGTGGTTGCAGCCCGAAAGTCCTGATGAGTAAACATATTTTCTTCTTTGTAATTCTAGAATTTAACTAAGAACATGTCTGTTACTAAGTACTACTAAGAACATGTATCTTGATGTATTTTTTGGATCTTGACAACCATGTTTAACTAAGTACTACTAAGAACATGTATTTTGCTATATGGCATCGGATTTATACAACCAGGTTTAACTATGTACAAATAAGAACATATATGTTCAGAATTTTTTGGATTTGTACAACTAGGTTAAACTAAGTAGAGATAAGAACATGTATGTTCTCGGATTTTTACAACCGGATTCAACTAGTACAACTACGAACAAAATAATTATACAATCATAATTATTAATATAATATCCAACTAATATTAAAAATGGTAAATTAAGTTGTAAAAAGATTCCTAATACCTAAAGAAACGATTATTAATCAATAAAAAATGAATTAAACATTTTCCTAATACATATGCTTGTTATCACATCAAATAGTATACTCCTTATATTATAAGAAAGACTTTGTTAATATTCACTTCTTACGACGGAAAAAAGTTGAAAATTTCGATTTCGTGCAAATTATCTTAGGAAAACCTCCTAAATAGTACATAACTGTGGGAAGTCACGTGGACAACTACAACATAATCATTTATATTAAGGTCCAACAAAAAATACGCAAATATCGCCAAAAGCACAACTATGATGTTTGGTGAACAACTGTACATTTAGGGGACAACTATGTTTAAACCACACCAACTTTAATAAATACATTTCTCACTCATTTCGGAACTTCCCTCCTTCTTTTCCCCAATTGGTTCATTTTTTTTTAATCAATATACCTTTTTGTCGACACACTCTTACTCATTTCTCACCATTTTTCGTTTTTTCCTTTTAGAGAGAGAGAGGAGAGCGATCTCTAGGGTTTGAGAGGAAAAGGGAAAAGTTCTTAAATTTATGGATTTGGAAGGTGGAGTTCAACAATCGACAAAGGTAAGTTTTCGATTCTCGATTTCGCGATTTCGATTTTCGATTTCTCGATTTCGCGATTCTGGATTTCGCGATTTCTGGGTATTAAGGAGAATGGCAATTTTCGATTAAGGAGAATGGCGATTTCACAGTATTAAGGAGAATGGCAATTCCCGATTCTCGATTTCGCGATTCTCAATATGATATGAGGTTTCGATTCTCGATTTATGATATGAGGTTTCGATTTCTGGGAATATGATATGAGGTTTCGATTTCTAGGTATATAGGATTTCGTTTCGATTTCTGGGTATATGGGATTTCGTTTCGATTTCTGGGTATATGATATGAGGTTTCGATGTCTGTATAACTATTTATGTTTTTCCCGTTACAGTGACAATGCCAATAAGTGCAAGAGATACTAATTCCTCAGAAGAAAGTTACGAGGATCTCTACGCAAGAGAGGACGCTAATTTCGGTATTCCTTCAAAGTGTTGGTGCGGTAAACAAGTGAGAGTCGACGTGGCTAAAACTCCGGGGGATGAAGGAAGAAGATACTACCATTGCACAGCGAGTGACGTAAGTATATCTAACATTTGTTATGGTGGAGAGCACCTTTTTAAATGGTGGGATCATGTAATCCAATAGCAGTTTACAAGAGTAGAGCTCCGACTAGATGAGCAGAGAGCTTCGTCTCACAGTGCTTTCAAACTCCATTGTGAGATGCGTATGGCCGTTGCGCAAATGCGTCAAGAAATTGATGAGATCAAGGAAAGCTTAGCCAAGAAGGACCACGAGATCCATATGCTGAGGGAGAAACTTTTGGGGAGAAGGAAGTGACTTAAATTAGTTTATGTTTATGTTTCATAATATGCGGCTTAAGGTCATTATGTATTCGTTTTTTGGAAGTATCTTATGTTTCTGTTGCTTTATAAGACTTGAAAACATCTACCTGTTTATGTTTATGTTTACCTGTTTCTGTTGCTTTGTAAGACAATCTTATGTTTCTTTGTTATAAACCAGTTGTTCTGCGAAACTTAATTAAGTTGAACCTATATAAACCAGTTGTTCCAAAAACTCAATTAAGTTGTACCTATATAAACCAGTTGCTCTAAAAAACTCAATTAAGTTGAACCTATATAAACCAGTTGTTCCAAAAAAATCAATTAAGTTTACCCTATATAAACCAGTTGTCCTGAATGAACTTAATTAAGTTGAAACTATATAAACTAGTTGTTCCAAAAAACTCAATTAAGTTAAACCTATATAAACCAGTTGTTCCAAAAAACTCAATTAAGTTGAACCTATATAAACCAGTTGTTCCGAAGGAAGATAATTAAGTTGAACCTATATAAACCAGTTGTTCCAAAAACTGAAATACATAAAAACGATAAGTAGTGTGTTTCCGCCCAACCAGTTCATAACCAAACTACTACAAAGTACTAGATGCTAAACACCAAAGAACCAAACTAGTACAAACCCCTACTTCTTTCTCTGCTTCTTCTCAGTCTTCTTCTCAGGCTTCTTCTCAGGCTTCTTCCCAGTCTTCTTCCCAGTCTTCTTCTCAGGCTTCTTCTCATCAACCCACGGTGGCCTTAGATAGTCAGACTCTCCCCTTCTTCTCTTCACTCCGGCTGGTATTGGAGTGACACTGGGATCCTTCGCCTTCCTCTTCTTATTCTCTTTCTTTCTTTTTTCCTTTCTCCTCTTTCTGACCCTCTACCTCAGCTGCATAAAAAAAAAAACAAAGTCAAACACAACAAGAAAATCACCAAACCCAAAACCGCAAACCCAAAAAACTCACTTATATCCTCGATGATTGGTGGAGATGGGTCAGGGACTCCACTGAAAAGAACCACACCACCTGCATATGGATTCTCATAAGCTCGACTCTCTCGAGGTGTTGAGCCAAAATTCTCAAACTCACTTATATCATCGATGATTGGTCGAGTTGGCTGATAGGATGGAGTCTCATAAGCTTGACTCTCTCGATGTGTTGAGACAAAATTCTCAAGCTCTTTCAGTCTCGCATTCATCGCTTTCTCCATGTCAATAACCTTCTCTGTTATCTTCTCCGTGATCTTCTCAAACCCTTTCTCCATCACTTTTTCCATCCATTTCTTCAGCTTCCTCTCCAAGGCTTCTCCAGACTGTGCAGGTACATGCCCAGGTACCTGAGTAACTCCTTCAAGGCCAACTTCAACTCTCGCAGTCTCAGGGACTGCATCACTCCGCGAAGACTCGTCCAAATCAAAGAGATCTCTCCAAAATATCTTCTTCTTCTCAACAGTTAGACGCTCTCTCCAACTTTCAACGATGGGATCGATGAAATCTATCCCATCATCACAGTCATTGTCCATGATCCGCTCAACCAGATCATTATCCTCTGAATCTGGTTCCAAGATGCTAGAGATGTCCTGTAAAGATTAATAATTCCAACATCAAATGAAACTCTAAAAGATTACAAATATTACCAACTAACTATGTTCACAAACTCTTACCTTGCTGAGACCGACCGCTTCATTGATGTCATCCAAAGGATGACCTTTCATTAAACTTTCTGAGAATTTACTTTTACAACACCTTAGACATTCCTGCTCTGCGGGTACAGCTTCCCGAAATCTTCGTCCAAGATTTGGAATCGCCTCATATGCCATAATCTACACATATCGTTATATTATCTCAGTGTTAAAATCTTTAAACTAATATTTAAAATTATAAATTACTCGTAAATATTTACCTCGAGAGGAAGAACAAAGCCACCAAACGCCGCTTGCTGTTTTGGTTTCACGACGCCTTTGAACTTGGCTTTCACTACCTTGCATAAGAAATACAAGATAGTGAGCTTCAACCTGTCTCCCAAGGTCTTCCTCACTGCTGAGGTCTTCTTCTTCACTCCTCCGGTCTTCTTCTTAAGTTCCTCAATCTTCTCATCCACATCTTTGATTGTTACCTTCAGGTCCTTGCCAAACATCCGCTCAGCAAACTCCAAATCCCCCAACGCCTTATAGTTATTGGGGTAATCGTGGCAGTTCAATCCATTAAGGAGGGCGTGCTCTCTCAAAGAGTACCTGATAGGCACTCCGTTCACCACAAACCAGCACTCTCTCTCCTTCTCCGTAGATGTTGTCCGAAGGAGAAGCATCCACATGCCTTGAAGCATGTGGTTTGCCTCCTTAGGCATGTGGAACAGATGCTTGAATTGAGAATGATTTCGAAACCATTCTAATTCTTCATCAAGACCATCCTCAATGTACTGCACCGTCGATTTCAGTTTACACCTACTTCCGACCTTGCAAGTCTTGGTGTACTCGCTTGGACCAAAAAACATCTTCTCCGGCGGTAGTGGTTGGCTTTCATCATCATCTTCATCAGCATCACTATCGTAGTCCTGCAAATAAAAAAAAACACTTATTATTATCAGTTATCCACAGTTGAACTCAGATGTTCCAGTTAGCCAGAGTTGTCCCTACATCACTGTTGATTTAAGATGTTCCAGTTAGCCAGAGTTGTCCCTACATCACAGTTTCGATGTTTCAGTTAGCCAGAGTTGTCCTTACATCACAGTTTCAAACCTAAGATGTTCCAGTTACCCAGAGTTGTCCCTACATCTCAGTTTCAAACCTAAGATATTCCAGTTAGCCAGAGATGTCCCTACATCACAATTTCAAGCCTAAGCTGTTCTAGTTACCTCTTTTTCCTTTTCTTCTCCACCATTTTCTTCCTCCACAACATTGTCTTCCCCTGCGACAGCAATGTTTTCTTCAACGTTTTCTTCAACGTTTTCAGCAACGTTTTCTTCCTCCTCAGCAACTGTTTCTTCCCTTTCATCCCCCTTTTCTTCCTCTACTCTCCTTCCATCCACGTTTTCTTCAACTGATTGCTCTTTAGTCACTTCTTCTCCTTCATTAACCGTCACTTTCGGATCGGTTTCATGACAATCCATTGCTTCTCCTTCTATAATTACTTCTAGGTAATTCCTAAAACAACCAAAACTAGATATAAGTTAGACAACACATCCACATACCATTTGTGAATAATCCAAACTAATTCGAGAACAATTTCATATCAAAACCAAAAGGAGAGAAGTTAGGCATAATGGCGCTCATCAAAAATCGAAAACTAAGGCATCGAAACTAGCATTTGATTTTGTTACCTATTGACAAGTTTGAGAGGAGGAATGAAGGATATGAAGAATCGCGTGGGTCTGAGTGAGGGATTTCTCGGCTTTGCTCTTGTCGAGGGAATCGACGAAATCTGGAAATCTGCAGACGAAATCGAAGACCAGAACGGCGAGTTCCAACGGCGAGGGAACCGGAGTTGAGCTTAGGAGTTCTCGGCTTCGTTCTTGTCGGATTTCGTGGTCGGAATGAATCGATCAGAACTTTTCTCAAGGGAGAGCGATGGTCTCTCAGAGCATGGAGAAGTGGGAGGAATTTTTTTGGTTTTTTGTTTTTTGTTTTCAAATTTTAATTAACTGAATTTGGGTTTGGATCGGATTATTGGGTCTGGGTGAGTTTTTCGTCGGATCTAAATGGTTAGATCTGTAATTTTTTATTTTTGTTTTGAATTTTTCGATTTTTCATTCAATTTTAATTTAAAATTAATTACTTATTAAAAATAAAAATAAAAAATGATGGAAATAAGTTTTGAGAAATGGTATCTTTCCGGCAATTGTTCCATAGTGTAGCGTGAGAATTTGAATCACTTTATGGTCAATGTCTGGAAATTATAAATATAGATAGTCAAGATTTGAGCTAACATCTTATTTCTAAAACAAACAAACAGCTTATTTTTAATATATTAAAATAGGAATAGTGGAGACTTACAAAACAATACCACAATTTTTCAATCTTTTTCTACTCTTTTTTTTTTAATTTGAAAACGTTGATAAGAATTTGGTTAAATAAATTTAACAACATATTATATTTCTAAAAAAACATCGCATTCAATTTTTTTCTTAAAACATTAAATAAATCATATTAAATATTTTTCATTTTGTTCTACATAGAAAAAACATCACAACTTTTTTTATATCCAATTAAGTGGAATAAGTCAAACTTGTATTTATAATTTATTTTGATATTTATTATTTTCTAGAGAAAAATCATATGAGTAATTGGAATAAATCAAACTGATATGATTTTTTCTCTAGAAAGTAATAAATATCAAGATGAAAAATAAAAATAAAAAACGAAGACTTGACATTATTGAGCTAAGTTCTAGAAATTGATAAACCAACTGTTTATTTTCTTTTCCGTGGATTAGTCCCCAAAAAAAAAAAATCAAATGATTCCTATTTTTAGTTTAAAATATTTCAGAGTGTAGATAATTACAAAACACACTTCCTCAGTCTTACGAAAACTTGTAACAATTGAGAATTGTTCATACATATAACAAACGTTCTGCTCCAAAAACAATCCTCAAAAAGAAAAAAGAAAAAAGAAAAAAAAAAGAGAGAGAGAGAGAGTCCCAAACCAAACTCACACCGATAAAATTTTAAATTATTACACATAAAAATGAAAGTGAAATGATAAAACAACAATATAAATATACAAAAAAAAGGTTCGAGATCAATCGATTTAAGACGACGGATATGACGTCAGCCCAGAAGTCTCAGTCGTCGCCGCCTCTTCGTCCAAGAAGAGATCCTCCGTCTTCCTAACCACCGCGTGGATTAGAATCAGCAGAGATCCGGTCAGAAGCGCCGCAGCGATGTTGAACACCGCTTTGGTCAAGAAAAGCAGAACGACGGTTATCACCGATAAACAAATCAAGACCGTCCGATCGTCGATCTGATAGCGGAACAATTTGATAGGCTCGTCACGGAGGAAATAGAGGAAGATCCAGACGAAAACCAATACGGTTAAGACGATGAGCGACATCGAATGCTTGATAAGGCTGAGGAAGATGACGATCAAGACGACGATCGCGTAATTCGTCTGGAAATAGACGAGGTTCTTCTTGATTCTGGAGAAAGCGTCGGAGACGCCGCGAGGGATCCCCATGGAGTGGAAATCGAACATCACTCTCCATGGCCGGCGCGTGGCGAGTCCGTCTTTGATACGTTGCTTGGCGCGTGAGGTTGACTCGAGATCTATCCCCGGCGAAGTATGAGACGACGTCGGAATCGCGCAGTAGTTCGTCATTATTTATAATCGCTTTGTGAGATCAAAAAGAGGAGTAAAAGTAAAATAATGAAAGACTGTTGTAATTTATAAATTTGGCACTGTTAGTTAAATGGAGGTCCCTTGAATTAGGTGATACACATTTGCATATGTTTATCGAATAAAACAACATTAATTAGATCATGTTTTTAAAAAATTGTGATAATACTATTACAGTAGTGTAGCGTGAGGATTTGTGATTCACTTATTTGGTCAATGTCTGAAAATTATATAAAATTAGATTTGGGAAACAGCAACATACTGTAATTATTACATGTTCAAAGGGTAATTTGGTTAATTGGAACGATTTATAATAATCCTTAACGAGTTTGATAAAGTAACAGAGACACTGACAGCCACGGAGAGACCGAGTGGAGATGACATTATTGAACTGTCCTACATGTTACACGTGGCCCCATTCCAGAGGAGTCTCTCTGGCATGTAGCTACTGTTTCGCCACGTGTAATGTCGGCACGTACATGACTAAATATTTACAATTATAATCCCTCGTACTTTGTCATGATATTAATTCACCCCCAAACGTTTTCTTTTGGTTACATTTGTGACCCAGTTACAAAAGAATTGGCCAACACAAGCTCAGAACAGACATTCCCATGTATTTAAAACCAAACGGTCCAAACGCGTTCTTCAAGAACATGCAAAACAACATGTAGTATTATAGATATAATCATATCAAACCAAAACCTAGATAGCCCAATTTTCCCTTAAACAGGCAATACATGAAAATTAAGGCTTCTAAAGCTTTTAAAATGTATATAAACTATAGAGTTCTACCTTGTTTTCTTCAATTCGTCTTTGAAAAAAAAAAAAAAAAACAACAACAACAACATTTGTCTGCGGAAAACGACGTCGTCCCGTACGTAACGGCTTTGTAATTTCATCGATTTGGGCTTTTACAAATAAGCTTAATTATGGGCCTATCATAAGTGAGGCCTCAATTTTGACAACATACTAGTCCAAGATATATCATGACATCAGGAGTTCATTTTTTTTTTTTTTTTTTTGTCAATTATCATTATCCAAATAAATTCGCAAGGTTGTTGTGATTTCTAAGGTGAAAATTAACTCGTAGTCGCAATTTTAAGAAAATGTTAAAATGCAATTGTTGGTTGGTGATGGTGTGAGGATATTGGCTGTTAGTGATGTTCAGTGAAAACAACCCTTCTTGTCTTGTTACGTTTAAATTAATTTCAGTGGGTTGTTATGTTAATTACATCAACTTATCTCATTGGAGGATGAGGTATATCACTTCCTTAATCATTATTATATAACACATCTAAATAATTGGAGCCCAAAGGTTGTCCCTTAACTTTCATTATTTCAAAACCCCACAATAATTCATCAAATCAGAGACTAGTTAGTAGAAACCATAACTTTGTACAAAAATAATTATTGACGATTAAAACCCCGAACACGAGTCGCAAGAACCATACGAGTGATCGTGAATCGATCAAAACGCTCTTTGAAAGAGAATAAGAAGAAACAAAAAAAAAGACACAGAAAAAAGAAGAATGCAATACGCGAGCCAGGCTCGTCCTTTCTTTAAACCATATGAAGTATGTGTTTTACGCCACACATTAATAAGAAAAATAAATGGGCCACACTCTAGAATATCTTGTTTAGCTGAGATGGTAAATATTGAAAGTTGGCACTGACATCCCTATATCGAGTACTTTTTAATGTCTTATTTTATTTTATTTTGTTTCCAAAATCAATTTCTATTAAAACCACATTTTTGTATGCTTTAAGCCACATAAATATACGGGACAGCACTGTACACAATATGTATATAAGTTTATTCAATATAGAGACTCAAATAAGTACACATGTTCACGAGGCAGAGCTCGACTCCGAATCTGTTTCAACATAATCAACAAACTCTAACTACCATTCTATGAACATCTCTAACGTGACGGCAAAACATCAAATATGATGTAATTTTTGTACTAAACCTCTCCAATAGAACTCCAAAATTAACATTAAATATAGTGTTGTGAATAGTATCACACCAAATTTAGTGTGAATTCACAACACCAAACACTATTCACTTATTTTATTAATAAATTATTAATTAAATAAATATAAAATCAAATAATAAAGAGAAATTTTAAATTAATAGTATAATAATAGATAATATTCTTTTTGATGTGAGATTTGATGTTGTGGTTGGAGATAAAAAAATAAAATGGAACATCAAAACACCAAATTTAATATTATTTCAACACCAAATTTAGTGTTGAAATAACTAAATTCTTCAAATTCTTATCCGGTTATGACATTTGTACCAGACCATAACCAACTCTCACCTCACTGGTTTAGTTCGATACCGAGAACACAATCAACAAGTATTAAATATTAACTAATGATAAAAATAGTAAATATTAATTTAGAATATAACATAGCATTTTTACGTACTACACTTAAATTCATTTCATAGTTAAAATTGAAAAGATGATATCAAAATGAATGATTGATTCAGATATCATAAAAACTTTTTACATGATTTTCTTAGTATAATGATATATGAAGATGAATACTCATGGAAAGGAAAGTTAGGATTCTATATATCATCTGATATACGTATAAAACGTTTTACTAAAAACAAGAGAAATTCTACGGTCAACAAAACAAATAAGCAGTTGGGTCCACGTGGAGCCAACTTAACAAACACAAGGTTTTGTGATTTTGTCCTTATTTGCCTTTTTGACCGAAAACGACAAATATTCGACACGTGTTTTGTCGCCTCACACACGTGCGACTCCTTTTTGTCTCTACACTCCATCATGTTGTCTTTTCTGTCTCACTATCACTTTCATTCACTCCCACTTACTACAAGTTACAAACACTCGTGTGCCTTCTTCTTCTTTAACCTTTTAGATTTTGATAATGCAAAATTGATTCTCCATTTTCCACTTAAGAAAGACAATTATCTTCTTTTGATCCAAATGGGTAATCTGTTCTTCATATGCACTGTTGGAAAATTTATAATTGTATCTTCTTCTGCAATCCATCTGCATATCATAATCACCAACAAATTTTTAAACAAGTCACTCTATCGACCTATGATGTTACATAGTTAATCGAAAAAATGCCAATAATTCAGATTTTCCGTTGCTTAATCAAGAATAGTAGTGTTCTTCATACTTAGATAATATGTATTTAGTTTAGAATGTTAATTGCTAGCTATAAAGAAATAAATTTCCACTTTTGTCTTTTAAGAGCCGAGTCCAACTTGTCAAAAAGAGATGAGACTTATTTGGTCCTAAACGTACCATTTTGTCTAAAGCCTAGCGCACTTGCCACACCCTATCTTTTTGTTATCAAATTTAAATATTTACAATAAATATGAATAATTTTGTAAGAATATAATGTAAATACCTGAAACGAGTGACAAGATGGTGAAGAAAAATTGAAGCTTCAAGGCGGGCCAAATCGAGACCAGGGCACAATCTCTGACCACCTCCAAAAGGACTGAAACTACTCGTGTTCATGTCCCTTTCCTATTGCATTAAAAACGTATATGTAATGAACTATACATTTCGTCTTAAATTATTTGATTATAAATTTGAGTTTTCTTACTTGCCATCTCCAGGGATTGAATTTGTAGGGAGAGTCATAATAAAGTTTATCAAGATGGACTGATCTGAGATAAGCCAAGAAGCACCATCCTTTTGGTATCACGTATCCTTTTATTTCAACATCTTTCATTGCTTTTCGCATCACTCCAATTATAACATTTCCCATTCTCAGTGTCTCTGTAACGACCTGATGATATAATTGGTAATTAAAAATGTATTTAATGATTTAATTAATTGCCTTTTCACAAGATAACTGTTTATATAATTAACCTATATCAGGGACAAGGAGAATATATATATATATATACCTTTTGGGTAAAAGGTAATGACAAATAGTCATTCCAATATAGTGGCTCTCCTGACATTTCCTTCAATCTTTTCAGCTCCATGTTTTCTTCCTTATAAATCAAAATTTTATTATGTAAGAAGAGCTTATAAGTTTTCGGGGCAATCATATATATCCACGAGTTAATATCAGTTTCCATTACTCTTCTTTTTTTTAATGAGGGATTTATTTTTCTCTATTGTGAAAGAGAGAAAAGTCTATCATCATAGCATAAACTTTTTTTTCATATCTACAAAAATTTATACTGGATTCCATACTACTTTTGTATACTTATAGCCGTCATGTGAAATATATATATATACTAGGAACAAAACTTGCATATAATTTTAAAATCGGAATTTAGCTTAAACGGTATAAGTTAGTTAGTTACCGTCAGAAAATGAAGAGCACTAGGAGAATTGGAGAGAAATTTGACGGCGAGAGTGATGAGGACGGGGACAGAGTCGTGGCCGGGAATCATCATGTCAATCATATTGTTAGCAATCAAATTGTCAGTTAAATTTTCACTCGAGTCCTTAAGTAGCACATCCACAACATCTTTTGCAATAACACAATCTTCTTCTTTGTCTTTTGCTCTCCTAATTTTGCCTTCTATGATCCTTTCAACTTGCTTCACCATCTTCTTCTTAGCTTGGAGAGATCTATGAAGTTGAGTTCCAGGGAAATTAATTGGTAATGACATAAGTCCTGAGATGAATTTTTCAAACTCTTCTTTTAACTCTTCTAACTCTTCTCCTTTCTCAACACTTATCAATGCCTTTGCAAGTACTTTGAATGCAACCTACCAATTAAAATAAATTAATTAATTACATGTGAGAATACAACTAAAAGGGTAATAATTTGTTTTAAAAAAAAAAGAGAAACTTGTAATCATCATATCAAATGTAATTATTGCAACCATGTTCTTTAAAATAAATTAATGTTCCATAGTAACATCATTATGATTGTTCCTTTTTAATTTCTCAATCAATGCATGGGCCATCATATAAATATATAGATTTTTCCTATATTTATAGTATATATATAAAATTTATGAAGGAAAATATTAATTAGGGGAAGAGTATACTAACCGTCTTGGAGACATCTTGGAGGAGAACAGGTTTGTCCTCGGACCATAGATCCATGGATTCCGACAAAAACTTGTGCATGTCTCTAACGATTTGAGCTTTGAGAAGTGGTGACTTTAAGAACGAACCGACTAGTCCATGGAACCTTCTGTGTAAACTCCCGTTTATCAGAAGTATCGACGATTTCCCCATTAGCTCCCTCACCGTTTTCGGGTAAAACGGCACGAACGTCGTCGAGTCGCTTTGTAAAACGGTTTTGTTCACTTCTGCGTCCGTCGACACGATCGTAGCGGTTCCAAATATATGCGACTTAAACACTCTCCCATACCTTTACATACATAAAAACACATATATATATATTTATATATTATATATCGAACGCTAACGTCCTAAAATGGCAAAAATATCATACTTTCCCATATTTTCCGAGGATTATAGTCTAGGTTTCGATCTGGGATCCTCCGATTATTTAAGAAGAGGTTCATTCGCTCTCAAATTCTAAATTTTTTTCTTTAAGAGTATTAAATTTAAGTTTGGTTAAATTTTTGTAGATATATATACTGTGAACATTAAAGTTTGGTGAAAAGTTCTTACATAAGTCGACGCTTGTCCATGAAACTCTCGGGATGGTCTGAGTAAGCAGAAGAGACGAACTCGATGGTTTCTCCGAGGACAGGCCATCCCAAGCTTCCCTGTGGAAACTTTGGTCCGTGACACTGAGTAAGAACATGATGATCAATAAGTTTTTTCTTTGAGGCTGAGGATGATCTGAGACCGTTGATCTTGTGGAAGAAGATGATGATGATGAGAAAGAAGAAGAATGAGAATAGCAAAAGTGATGAAGAATTGTCCATTAGTGTTTTAACTTAGCCGCACGCACACGAATGGGTTTGTGTTTTTTAAATTTGGTTTTTTGTTTTTGGGACTTTCTTTCACTTTGAATCTGTCCTGGTATCTCTTTATATAACTTTAATCATGCTGCGGTGTGGCAACAAATCATGTGGCTGACAATTCTTTTATTTTATCTTTGATTTTCATTTTATAACTTTATATTTAGGAAGGTTTTATTCTAGATGTGATAATGCAAAAGTATATAATTGGTAAGATATTACGTCACTACACTCTCAATCTTGATCTTAATTCCGGTACAACCTAATCTTCAATACTGCAGCTCAACTTACAAAAACTATATAGACCGAAACATAAACAAAGTATAGTTGAAAAAGAAGAAGAAATAAATCATGGCGCAAATATTAAATAAGAGAAACAAAGCATATAATAATTGGTATCTTCAATATCCTAACCGTTTTTCTTAAGATTTATGGTCTCAGGTTTAATTAAGTTATTTTTACAAGATAGGAAATAATATGGACTTGAGCAAAAGAAAGAGAGAAAAGAAAAAGAAAGAAATAAGTTGTTTTGATCAAGCTGGCACTTGTATATGGATAATTTGAGCCAAACAAATATCAATTATTTTGTTCAGAAAGTTTAATTATCGATCTGAAGAAGTAAGGTTGTATAGAGAATAGTTTTTTATATAAGATAGATAAAGAATATATCGAAGAAAAGTGTGCTAATTGTCTTTTGGCTTGTGGGGTATTTTGGGTGCGCCTTCGTGCGAAACTCCATTAGGCCACCTTTCTTATTTCACATATATTTACACATTTTTGTCATGATCGTACTGGATACATGCATGCCCATATGTATCATGTATGCGCAAATTAAGATAATACATTTCTAGAATTGTATGTGTGGTACGTATGCCAATACGTGGCTAGTTTTGTGAGTCATTTGATCAGTTTATTTTAAAAGCAGTCGACTCAAGAACATTTTAAATTACGATTTAGATATTCGTAGTATCTTATTATATAAAACTGAATCTCTCAATGTGAGCGTGAAACGTATAATTTTTCTAATTTTTAGTTATTTATTTTCAAATAGATAAAATAACAAAAAAAGGAAAATATGTTTAAAAAAAATTGGAAACTAATAAAATCGGAAAAAGTAAAGGACGACATATATAAAAAATGTAAACTATTAATTCTATATAAGATTCATATAATATATAAAATTAGATGAATAATATTTGTTATCGTGTGCTTGATAATTCTTTAAACTTGAATTATTACATTAAAACATAAATTTACTATTTTACGTTTTTTAATTTAGATTCTCACTATACCAATCATAATTATGCAGGTTATCAATTTTAAAATCTAAATATTTTATATATTATTCGCGTTTCACGCGGGACCTAATCTAGTCTTATATATAAGACAGTAGTGTTCCGAACAAATTTATTTTGTATTAGGTTATTAAATATGAGCTTATGGCCTTTCAACTCATGGGATCCTAATATACCCATTCGAGATGATGGTTTTTATCGATCCATCTTAAACCGAATCTCACTTTAGGATCGATAATAACATTTTCTTGGGTCACTCCTACTTGGATCAATAAACGAGGCTCTGATACCATGTTAAATATGAGATTATGGTTTTCAACTCAAAACCAATTAGCAACGAGAGTGGACTAGCTCACATCATTTATATATTAGTGTTGGTCCTTTAAGTTTCTGATGTAAAACATCCTACATTGGTTATGATATTGCTAAGGAACTAACGTCCGCATATTAGAACGGTTTCTTGAAACTTTGAAAAATTATGTATTGCTTTTGAATGGGGGTTGTATGATGATAGAATCAGAAACCGGTGAAAATGTATTTCATGTCTTGAGGTGTACAAAAGCTTAGTTTAGTCTATAGAATTGAGGCCGCGGGACCGGGCCAGCATCTTACAAAACCAGAGTCGATTTTGGATTGCATGCATTATATTAATCTTGGAATACATTACGTACTGAAACGAAGGTCTACAAGAAAAGCAAGATACATATATTTAAGGCCAATTCAATATCTCCTCATGATTAGACCACATGCGCACCTTCTCACTTTCATACAGTTTGTTCATGTATGAGTGGTATAATATATTAAGGAAGTGAGATTCTTTAGCCGCTTGACTGCTTTGATTATACAAACTTTGAGCCTAGAAAGAGCTAATCTTGTAATTATAAAATAACATCTAACCTTTTTAGTAATGCCAAACAATAATATTTGCCATTCTCTTTTTATTCACTTTATAAGAGTTTTCCCAATAATATTAATTCTTTTGGGAAACCTATGATTCTTTTATAATATCTATAAACGCCATTTATAAGCTTTTCATTCAAGCAATACCTAACACGGGAGCTATCTTATTAACATATGATCGTCACTTTAATTGTATATACAGTTTGATAAAGAATAAATGATAGATACTATACAAATAATTAGTGCTTTGATCATATCTAATTATTGCATAAGTTCCTTTAATTTAAGGTCGTGCATCTTTGGAAATCCGAGAGGGTTTTTGAATAAAAGTATTTGAAAGTTCTATAATCTATTATTTACTTTTATTTTATTTTTGTAAAAATGGAAAATTGTGCTTGACCAAAAAAGTCTCAAAGATTGAGAATTGATAGAAATAAAATAAGAAAAGAAAAAAAATCAAAATTAATGAGAGCCAAATGATATGTATATATTAATTTTGGAGTATTGTGGGGGTTGTTTTCATATGGACCATATCTCCATGTGAAGAAGCACTTGAAGTTAAAAACCGGAGAACAATGTTGCCCCATTTCATTTCACAATCTCTAGGGTTTTGGATAGCCAAGAACATGATCATTTGTCCTCTTTTTATGAAATTTATGCAAAACCACTAACATTTTGTCCCTTCGATGAAATTGATGCTATCCGTTTTTTTTAGTTAAATCTATCGAGGGCATACATTTTAAGAAAACAATACAATGCTGTTAATTAGGAAATGTTTAAATACTCAATATTTTAATGCCCACATGACCAGAGAGTCAGAGGCTGAAGTCTGAACCCAACATCAAGAAGAGAGTTTTGTTCCAAAATCAAACTCAAATCAGTCATAAGCTATATAGTATCTTCACCATTGAATAAGAGCATAATCTTGGCCAGAACAAACTGTATCATTATTGATTTCTCCTCCACCAATTCGCATTCTTTATTTTGTTTTTCTTGGCTCTCGCTCGCTGTTGCTTCAATGGTGCTGCTGGCTCATGTGACCCAAGTGTATCTACTATAGGACAAGAAAACATAAGCAAAAAGTATACAGTTAGATTAATGTCACGAAGGTGGGTCTCTGGTAAAAAAAACATTGTCATTTCGAAATGGGGAAAAAGTTTCAACTTTAATTAACCTTACGCAAAATAATTGGTAAAACCTAGAGGGTCCCTGGGTAGGTGTAGACAACTTATATAACACACTACACTATAGAGGAGATTCATGGACCACCAAATCCAAGTCGTCTTAGGTCTCTCACATGGAGAATTGCAATCATTTTTACTCAGCAAAAAAAGACTTGTTAGTCGAAAAGGCAAGAGATTATGGGGAAAAAACATACCAAAATGCTAATCCATATTAAGAGATATAGGTTTATTGGGTATATATGTATTGGGCCTTATATAGTTAGGATTATTTTACCTCTGTATATATAGAGAATTGTCTCCTTTGTAAAACCCTAATCAGAAAATATACAGAATTTCAGAGAGTTCTTCTGATTCTTACATGGTATCAGAGCCAAGTTATTCTGCACGGATTTTGCACGGGATCGATTTTTGTACGGGATCGATTTCTGCACAGTTTTTGCACAAGATTGATTTTTGAACAGTTTTTTGCACGGGATCGATTTCTGCACAGTTTTTGCACGAGATCAATTTTCTGCACGGTTTTTGCACGAAAATCAGACACGCGATTTTGCACGAATTTTGCACGGTCGTCGTCGAGGTTAGGGTTTGGTGACAAATTAATATTCAATTGAGTTGTTTATTTGTGATAATGGAGAAGATGGGAGTTGAGAAAACAGGATTTGCGGAATGCGTTTCTTTGAAAAAGTTTGGTTTTGAGCAGAATGTAGGTGCGGAAGGCCCTTTGGATATGATGAAAGACGAGGCTGCGGAAGGCGCTTCATGTAGACACAATACTAGGGTTGCACACACACATGTTGTGTCGACTCATGCTATGACAGGACTGAAGAAAGAACAGTGGGATCGGCTATTGAGTATGATAGAGCCAAATACAGAATCTTCAAACAGTGTTATTGGTACGAGATATATAGATGAGTGGATTATTGATAGTGGTGCATCGCACCATATGACAGGCACATTGAGGGACATGTTCGATGTGCATCCGATCTCACCATGTTGGGTGGGTCTGCCTAATGGAAATGTGGTTGCTGCTGATAGAGTAGGAAGTGTGGTATTGACAGAGAAGTGTACTTTGACACATGTGCTCTTCGTCAAGGAACTTAAGTGCAATCTCATCTCTGTGTCACAAGTTATTGATGAGATGAATTGCATTGTGTGGTTCTCGAAGCAGTTGTGTGTGTTGAAAGATATTGCTTTGCAGATTCCGATCGCAATGGGTGAAAGGAAAGATGGGTTGTATTTTCTTCAAGGTACTCATAAAAGTGTGAATGTGGCGAAGGTTAGTAAGGTGGGGTCTCTGGAACTTTGGCATCGAAGAATGGGACATGCTTCTGAAAAGGTGATTAAGAAATTGCCAGAAGTGGATCAAAAGAGTGGTGGTGTCTCTGATTGCGATGTTTGCTTCCGAGCAAAGCAATGTCGTAATGTCTTTCCTGAGAGTACGGAGAAGAGTAAGGAGTGTTTCGAGATGGTTCATTGCGATCTCTGGGGGCCATATCGAACACAGAGTTTGTGTGGATCTTCGTATTTCTTAACTATTGTGGATGATTATTCCAGAGCTGTGTGGGTCTTTCTTCTTCGTGATAAAACACAAGTTCAGAAAACAATGATCGATTTCTTTGCTCTTATCCAGCGACAGTTTGAGAAGCAGGTGAAAATCGTGCGAAGCGATAATGGGAGTGAATTCATAGTGATGAAGGAGTATTTTCGCGCATCTGGGATAATTCATCAAACTTCATGTGTAGGAACTCCTCAACAAAATGGGCGAGTGGAGCGAAAACACCGTCATATATTGAATGTGGCAAGAGCGTTGAGATTTCAGGCAAATCTACCAATAGAACTTTGGGGTTATTGTGCTTCGAGTGCTGCGTATCTAATCAATCGTACGCCGTCTATGTTACACAATGGTAAGAGCCCGTACGAGATTATATTTGGAAAAGTCCCTGCTTATAGTGAGATACGAGTGTTTGGATGTTTAGCATATGCTCATAATCAGAAACGGCATGGAGATAAGTTTGCGAGTAGAAGCAGGAAATGTGTATTCCTGGGGTACCCTTATGCGAAGAAGGGGTGGAATCTTTTTGATTTGGAGACACGTGAAGTCTTTGTCTCACGGGATGTCACCTTCATTGAGGAACGATTCCCATATTTGGAGCAAAAAGATCAGGTGGATGAGCCACCTAATTCTGATCTAAGGACGTTATTTGTGGATGATAGTGTTGGATTTGATGATATAAGTCATGTTTTGACAAGAGATACAGTGACACAGACTCCAGTTGTGTCAGACAAGGTTGGAGAAGAAGATATGCAAGCTATATCAGCAGGAATACGTGATATGTTGGGAATTACAGGGCCACAGACTGACCCTGAATCAGTTACACAGTCTGAGAATGTCGATGAGTGTCGACCGATACCAGCCAGTATCGATCGACACCTGGTGGATCAACCTGCAGCAACAGAAATTTTGGGACGCGGAATGCGACAGAAACAAGCTCCAGCCAAGTTACAAGATTTTGTGTGCAATACGACATTTGCAATGAATGTGTCTGCTGTGAGTCAGGAATTGATTAATGATTATGGGATTGAGAATTTTGTGAGCTGTGAGAGGTTCTTTATGTCACACAGAGCGTTCATGATTTATTTGGCTGCGACAAGACCAGATCTTGCGTATTTTGTTCACATCTTGTCTCAGTTTATGCGTGAGCCAAGAGATGATCATTGGCGGGCTGCTTTACGAGTAGTTCGTTACTTGAAGGGGTGTCCTGGAATGGGAATTTTGTTGAAAGCGGACTGTAATTTTCTTCTTACAGCTTGGTGTGATTCGGATTGGGCGGGATGTCCAATCACGAGGAGATCTTTAAGTGGATGGTTGATACAGTTGGGGAATTCACTTGTATCGTGGAAGTCAAAGAAGCAGGATGTAGTATCTCTCTCTTCGGCAGAAGCAGAGTACCGAGCTATGGTTGTGGCGGTGAAAGAATTGAAGTGGATCAAGAGTGTATTGACCACGATGGGTATTGCACATTCTGGTCCAATGGATTTGTATTGTGATAGTCAGTCTGCGCTTCATATTGCAGCGAATCCTGTGTTTCATGAGAGGACGAAACATGTGGAGCTTGATTGCCACTTCATTAGAGATGATATCGTAGCTGGAATCATTCAGACACAGCATGTTTCTACTACTCAACAATTGGCGGATGTCTTCACTAAAGCACTTGGAGGTCGTCATTTTCAAGATATTTTGTGCAAGTTGGGCATTCGAGATCTCCATGCTCCAACTTGAGGAGGGGTATTAAGAGATATAGGCTTATTGGGTATATATGTATTGAGCCTTATATAGTTAGGATTATTTTACCTCTGTATATATAGAGAATTGTCTCCTTTGTAAAACCCTAATCAGAAAATATACAGAATTTCAGAGAGTTCTTCTGATTCTTACAATCCAGATAAGCAATGACCCCTACTCACTGAGCTATCAGACCATAATCTTCTAAGTTAAAGAATCAATAAGCTATAACCAACAGCTAGCTAAAATGTTTGATATATTCATATATTGCATGTTTTAACATGCATTTCATTTAGAGTTTTGTGTAATTCGCATGCATGATCATGGTCTTGTCTTGAATTTAGGTCTCATTTAGAGTAATAGGTGTTTGCATTAGGTCTTAATGAGTTTTGCATACATTTGAAGTGTTTCTAGGTGTCTTGGAGACAATTGATGATATTTGGAGTTATGGAGCATAAGAGGAATGCAAAGCCCATCCGAGATGACGGAAAGATGTAGCTAGACGAAGATCCTCCGTTATGAATCAGCCTCAACAATCTTCATAGGAGTTGTAGAGGAGTGAGTTATCTGTCTACAGGAGTTGGATTCAGGCCATTTGGACATATGGTTGAGGAGTTATCGTGGATTTACTGAAGCCGTCTCTGCCTGACCGATGTATAAGTTCATCGATGCGTGGTATCGGGCTGTGGCCTACCGATGGGAAGCTCACAATCGACGACAAGAATGGCATCGGTACGCCAGACACCAATGCAAGTGACCGATGGAAGTTCTGCGAATCTGAGAGTGCATCGGTGCGTGGCATCGGGTTGTGGCCGACCGATGGGACCTGTTAAAAACCCAAACTTCTTTAAATAGTGAAAAACCTAATTTTTAGATGCAAGCTTTCTTTTTCCTAGAGTTGGGTGTTATCTCAAACTCCTCCTAAGATGATTTTGGATGGATCTTCATCATTCAGGCAACTCTAGTGAATGATTCTTCAACATATATTTATATTATGTTTATTTGATTCTTGTTCTTCATTTCTATGTTTTTCTCTCTCGTGTTCTTCTTGTTCTTACGAGTTGACTTTTTTGTTGGATTTTGGATTTTGCTTGATTTGGATGGTTTGATGGTTCATTGTTGATACTTAAGACTAGATAAACATTTGTTCTCATGTTAGGAGGGATCTTAATGCTAGAATCAAATTGACAACTCATTTCTAGAACTTAAGACATTTCTCGCCCGGAAGGTGTTCGATGAAATGTCTAAAAAACTTCTAAGCATGCAATTCAAGTCTTAGCCAATGGAAATTGATGATTAAGGTGAATTGTTGACTTGTATGGACTAATGCTTAATGATTATGGATCATTTAGTTGCAAACGGAAGTTCTTGATAACTAGATGATTTGTAAATGGATTAGTATCATGGAAGTGAACTAATCTACTTGTGTGATCCATGTCATAAGAATGAATGTTTAGGCATCTTTAGTCAATTGTTGATTGATGGTTAGATGATGATGATTTAGGATGATCTTGGATGAGTCTTTCACTTAGGTTGGTTCTCAATGCTAGATTTGACATGATAAACCGAAACCTAGTACTACACCTTAGATTAGTTAGATATTTGGTCTCATCCCATGCATTAGGGATAGATTCGAGTAAGCGGTGTTAGTACTAGATTAGGATTGTTCATTCGTTTCTAGATCTTAGGCATTTCACTCATGACCCGAGTTTAAATGAATTGCTTGACCCGAACCTTTTGTGAGCTATGCATATCCTAGCCAATGGAAGTTGATGTTTAGGGTGTTAGTGAACTAATTGGAATTATTTCTTAATGCTTGTTGATTATTTAATCACAAATAAAAATTTGTTCTTGATTAGATAATTAACAAAATGATTAGTGTCATGTAAATGGATTAGTCATATTTGTGAGTTCCGTGTTCTAAGATAGTGATTAATGCTTCCAAATGATTCATTGTTTGATTGTTACTCATCTCATTGATAGCTTAGTTCATGATCCAACACTTTTGTCTTGTGTATTTGTGTTTTGTTTTCCTTCTTGCATTTGTTTTCTTTTTCATAAACATAAAAACCCAAAAACATTTGCTCTAGCTTAGAAAGATTCATGTATTCCTAATGCTTCAATCTTAACCTCCGTAGTTCGATATCTCAAATACTACAATGACATGAGTGAGATTTGAGTAATTGATTAGTAAAAATCCTACTATCAAAAGTCTTACTTAATAATGGTTATGAAAAGTCCCAAAGGCTTTATACATAGAAGACATCGCATCTACAACTATGAGTTAAAATTATGCGTGTATAAAGCTCATATGAGAATTCGAAATTTGCAAAGAATAACAATTTACCCCGCACAATCCAATCTATCAATAAACAAACACCCTCCAACCTGGTTTCAGTAATGAAAAAAGCCCAAAGTTTAGCAAAAGCCCAAATTAGGCCCAGCAAGGTTGATACGACGAAGAAAAGTTAACGAACCCTGATAAATATTAATGCTGACAGACAAATAACAATATGCCGCGTGTATGAATGAACCGTCACCGCCTTATCGTTGGTGCTGTCTCCAAAGAAAATAAGATATTTGGAACACAGACAGGGAAAGAAAAAAAAAGAAGCTTGGAATGGTGATTTTATCGGCGGTGAGAGCTGCCTTGGATACACAACCTAGACTTCCTTACAACCCTAATGCGCCTCGGAAAGTGAAGAAAAACCCTAACAGCAATTCTTTCTTACCGCCGCCTTCACCTCCTCCACCGTCTCCTCGAATCACCATCTCCGTAGACGATTTGCTCAAGCGTCCCGCAAGTAAAGGTCGTCGCTTTAAACTCGGGATTGATTCGATTAAGAAATTTATGGAGTTTGCGTAGTTTAGTATCGCTATGGTATACATTTGATACGACCAAGCTCTTTTAATGGTTAGAGATGATGGCTTATAAACTGTGTGTTCTGTATGTAGACTTGACTGATGACTTTGATGATACTTATATGGGATATGAGACATGGTCTCCAACTCCACCAAAGCTCGAGAAACCAAGATCGGTCTTCAATGCTGCTTCCTTAGCTTTTATAGGCGATTCCATTTATGAGGTTCGTTTTCTATTGCACTCTCAGCTTTTTGCTTCATGCTTCTAAGCAAGTTTGATACACTTCTATTGATTGGGTCATTCTAGAATTAGTTTCTCCTGGTCTCTTCCGGGAATCAGACTCTAGTGTGTTGTTACTTTCTCAATATATCAAATGCAGATTGTGTTACTCTTTTCATGGAATCTTACTGTTTGAAACTTCATCAATAGCATTTCTTGGTTTTGCAGCTATATGCTCGTAGGCATTTCCTTTTCCCTCCACTTAGTATCGAAGATTATAACGATCGTGTTAGAGCTGTGGTGCGCTGTGAAGCACAGGTTTGGCCTCCTCTGTTTCCTCAATTCAGTGTTTGCATAGCTGTGATGTTGTTATCTTCATCTTCATTCAAGTGCAGAGTATTGTGCTTGTTCTGTTTCATGATTCATGATTTTGCTAAATAGTGTTATATCTTTCATCTAGTTAGACCGTTGATACGAGAATTCATTACTTATGTGAAATTGGTATCAGCATAAACGTCATCATTAGCAAATTTCATTTATCATAATACAAATTGCAGACATAACTTTCGAGTATTACTTAAATATTTTTTCGTTGTTTGAACATATGTTAACTGCTAAGTTTTATCATCATCTTCTTCAGTATGCTTTGCTGAAGAAAATTGTTGATGATGATTTCTTAACAAAGGAAGAAAGGTCAGTACACAAAACCCATTATTTCAGCACCCAGCTTTTCTCTGCTGCCACTACGATATGTGCCTGTGAATTAAGCTTAGATACACGATTTCACTTGTCGTTGGATTTTATCTATCTGATGAATTGGTATTTGCTCCAGGGATGTACTCAGGTGGGGAAAGAATCTAGGCTCGGTAAGAACACGTTCAAGAAGGCGTGCAGGTGTTGCAGTTTATAACAAAGCATCATCATTGGAGACACTGGTAAGTACTCCCAATAACTAAACTTACACTGTGATCTTCTTTATGCTTCTAACTGTGCTTGAATTCTAGTTGTCACTTGATTTGCAAACCGGCTTTCTCTGTTCACTTTCCAGATTGGTTATCTGTATCTGACGAACGGGAAAAGATTAGAAAAAATAATGCAGAAGCTAGGATTCTCAAGCGACTCTTCAACTGAGATAATGATTAAAGAAGCCAAGCCTAAACCATCAGAATCCAACCTGAACCTGCCCTCATTTATACTCAGTGAGTTAAATCTATCTCATCCATTAAAATCGATCATAAACTTCATTTAGTGGATATTCGCAGTAAAGCGACACAAATCATAACCATCTTCTCCTTTTTTGTTAATTTGTAGATGAGCAAGTGTCACGATAGTTGTAGTCAAGCTCGTTATTCTCTCGGATCATGGACAAGCTGAATGATCAAAGTTTCCTTAGTAGGCCGGTATAGCATTTCAGTGTTCACTTAACCGGAGAAGACGTATTGTACATACATATATATATATATATCATTATATATGAATGTGTAACTCCTACTGGTTCTCAAAATGAAAATAAAATTCAAATCTTTCCACAAGTTGTAAAAGGTTGAGTACTCGAGTAGCACATATTTTCATAGATATTATTAATAAATTGTAAATGTGATGTTCGTCATTTGATATCCAAAGATGAAAAGCAAAACAAAGTATCTCTATTCTAGTCTAAAAATTAAAGCAATTTTAATGCGACAGTAGAGACTATAGATAGATTCGGTTGTCATTAGTGACTTTTCTTTATGAGTAGGCCCATTTTGAACAATCGGGCCCATAAACGTCCGACGAAAACCTGTTACTATTGCAATGGATTACAATGGACCGACCAAATCAATCAATCAACGTGTCTAAAAACATCACAAATTTTCTATCTTTGTGGCTGTCTAAAATATAAAAGAACGAGATTGATGGGAATGGATTTAAATTGAATATGTGGCAGTCTCATCGATATTATTATCTTCGTGTGAATAAGATTAAATCATATCAGAAACCAAAAAAAAAAAAAAAATGAAGAAGATAAAACATATCATATTTTTGTAGCTCCTATCTTTTACTCTTAAATAGCCACCCATTTTCTTTGTAAAGACGATGCGTTCTTGTCTATAACATTATCCGGTAGATATTCTTGGGTCCCACCGACAAGGTTGACGTGTCATCATATCGTGCCACACCTATCATGGACCCCACGTTTTCTTGCTTGCGTGTCATCCTAATCCCTCCTTCGTTCATCACCATTTTGTGATATAATTCAATTCGGATGAGAGTTTGTTTCTGCCACGTATATAAATGATCAAAAAGACTTTTTGTTCCTTCTAATTTTATTGACAGTTCTGTTTTTGGAATGATTCTTCGTTTTATTATCTCGGAAATTATGGAATGCCGATCTCGTAAAAGCGTAAAAGGATCATCATCCTTTGTATTATTGTGTTGTAAATAATTTGGTGTATTTTAGAGAAATGAGCATATAAAAATATGATGATATGTCGAGAAGGTGAAGAGGAAACGAGACCTTTCATATAATATAAGATAAGGCAATTGCTGAAAAGGAAAGTAAGAGCTAGCCAAAACAATATACATATATTAATTAAGCCGTCAGAATATATAGGAACCTCTCCTTGCTATATAATTATATATGGATAAGCTTAATGTGTTGATTTACTCTATATGTTCTATCTATATCTTTTTCTCGATTGCGAAAGGTATCTCAATTATGCATATATGCATAAGTGTGACGCTTAAATTTGGAACTGGGTCTACAAAAAATCATAATTACAATTAATATTATTGAATGCGCCAGTAGAAATGATCGTCGATCATTCAACTGCAAACTTGAGTGGAGTGTGCAATCAGTCCATCACAAAAAGTTGATTTACGTTATCGTATGTATTACAACGTTAGATTTCATACAATCATATGTAAGAACTATTATAAATATAAAACACACACACAAAAAAACAAAATCCAATGCTTTTGCTATGAAGGAAATTGGGATTCTCAATAAGCTGCAACATGCATGCATGCTTGTCCCATGAGCAAAATCCATATTACTGTATTACTAATTATTAGACAAGTCGTCATCAATAAAATAAAAATATATTTGCAAGTGGTGGTGATAAAAAATAGGCACTTGCCTAAGACCACCAAAACTAAGCAAATGAGAGGGCCACATTTTTTTATTACTTAAGCTTTTACATATATTGAATTTGGTAAACATGGTTAGAGTCTTTCTTTGGAAATCCCGTTATAATAGTATTGTTATTAATATCTTTTATTTTTATAGATATGTATATACGTTAACATATTTTATAATAATGTATGATAGGATAGGAAAATATAAAATATGCACGATGGTATTATTGTGTCATTTATAGACGATATTATTATTTTAATATTTTTAAAATTAAAAGTTACATTTTTGTGATTCGCCTAAAGCCTCCGCAAGCCTAAGCACGACACTGGGTGACCTATAAACTCATAATTCAGTCATAAAATTGTGTAATTCAGTTGGTTAATGATCTATGCAGGATCATACTTTACTGGAATTTAGAGAAAGAAACTCGAATTCCTTGTGATTGACTTATTATTAGTGGCAGAAATAATTTCATTCACGTTCTAATTATCAAGAGCACACGTGGTTTTCTATGTGATCCGTTGACTTATGGAATGTAAAAACTAAAAAGAAATGGAAAAACCCCTAGTAATGGATCTTTAGTGACTCTTATGAGTCATGACATTAGGTTTGTAAAAAAAACATTTTATTTTATTTTACATTTAGCAAAAAAAAACATTTTATTTTACATACGCTAGGTATCGATCTCAATGATTTAACGTTCCATGAATACTGGATCAGATATAGGTCCATTAATTTTTATCTAATGAAGCTAGATAATATGATTGATTCAAAACCAGCATTTGTGTTAAAATTTTGTTTGGTTCACGTGAGTCCATGGTCCATGTACTTGTTGAAAATATAACTAACTGGCCAAAAAAGTTTGCAGCTGTAAAGATTGTGAAATATAATCTATCTCAACATTACATTAAAACTGCGAAATATAAAAGCATTTTTTTTTTGCTGTGGACTCTAGTTATTAAATATTTATAGACAACAGCTAGTATATGATCGAAATCTACGTACACTAACTGTTACTACAGAAACGTGACCTTCGCGTTAGCTTCTATCTTTGTGGAGCCATATTATTTTCTCGTGGGTTTCAATAGTTACTAGTAGTATTAAACAAAATTTAATTACTTTCTTAAAGCATAAGGAATTTAATTAGGATATGATTATGAGAACTCTATGATTATAGACTCAGAACCCATTGAATGCAGCCCACCCAGTACAGGTTTTCAAGATCCGCCGTAAGATCCGGACCAAAAAAAAAAAAAGGTCAAACAAATGCAGTAAATAGTCTGTATCTTCACGCGCCGAGCGTGAATGATGAAAGTGTGAGTGGGAAAGGAATAAACTAATGAACAAGAAGAGAAAGCAGAAGAAACTGTTGTTGTCGTCGCAGTTAACGGGTTTGGTTTCTGATGACTCATTTAATTTGTTTTTTTTTGGTCTTTTTCTAATTTATTTTGTTCCTCGTTTTGTCTTTAGTTTAATTACCCCATGCAACCCAAAGCCTTTTTTTTGTAAAATATAAAGATTATATTATCAATTTTCTAATTTTTGATAGAAAACAAAAGAAATAAAAAAATAAATACCGAAAACTACAACAAACAGAAACGGTAGCAAAAAAAAAACAAAAAACAAAAAAGAACCAAAGAGAACGATAAAGCAAGGAGCTATATATATATATATTTTAATATATGAAGCAGTAGTAAGTAACAAAAACCAATTATAGCTAAGAGGCTCGTGGTCTAGTGGTACCTCTGCCATTGTGAGTGGAAAGCCCTAGGTTCGAGTCTCTTGGTAGGTTTGAGTCCCACACAGGCGTGGTCGAGTGATCGGTCGGAGGAGGACGGCTAGGTAAAGGGTACACTTCCATCCGAGTTCGATTTTCTCCTGGCGCAGATGCTCGAAACAAGGTCACAAACGTGTGTGGAAGCTGGCATTAGGTTTCGGCCCAGTTAAAAACCTGTGAGGAGGCTTTGTCAGTTGAACCAACTCACTCTAGACAATAGTCGGAAGGCGCGAAGTCTTACTGGTTTGGCATGTGGTAGCCAGTCCCCATCTCTCCAGTAGGATGTCGATCGGACAGCCTAGTTTATAAAAAAAAAAAAAAAAAAAAAACCAATTATAAACATGCATGTTAAAAAAATCCAATGTCATAGATCTAAGAGTATAATACGGATCTAAGTAACATAACAAAATTCAGATTGTTCTAGTTGCCTTAATCACTTGTAAGCACTTCAATTGATGAGAGATCTATATATGGAGGTTTCTCAAATAAAATACAAATAATTTTATTATATTTTAATTTGAGGATTAATTTCTCAAAGGATTTTCAATTGAAAACAAAACTCTGTTATTTTAGAAACCCATTTTAACGTGAGATTACCTATTGTCTATTGAGATATTATGGATGTAGATGCTCTAAGTTATATCTGAAACTCAAATAAAAAGAAAAATTTGTAAGTTATATTCGGGTAATATATAGTAAGGATTTGAATAAGTCTTTCTCTTAAATATTAGCGAGTTTTCTACACCAGATTCAAACTAAATTTAAATTTTGATGTCCGATCGTGAATGCTATTTAACAATAACCGAGTAGTTAACTAATCACTATATGTGTTCTTTTTTTGTGTGTGCCAAAAACACTGTGTTCTATATACCATGATAATGAAGTCTTTAGATGATCTGTCTGAATATATATATATATGTTCCATAATAAAATTAGAACATATTAGTCAGACAAACGCGACTAAAATAAATATATATGGTTGTATATTTACATTTGTTAATACTACTTAGTGGTTTTTTGCTGTGACTAGCTCTCTTCCATATATGATCGATACGTGGATCCAAATTTTGCTTGCCCACTACTTCTATACTCTATTTATTCATAACTCGAGAATTTTCTGATGAGGACAAAGAATGGTTTTTGTGCAATGTAATCGATTGCGTTTTAACTTTAATGACGCTTTACAAACACGATAACTCCCTTTTCGACACCTTATCTCTTCGTTTAGAACAATTATTGTGTATGTTTGCGTGTCTTTAATGTGTATATTATATACTTGTTTGAAAATTATCAATAATGAAATTATAGTTTCCCCCTCCATTAATATGAAGACGACATATCAACGAAATTTATGAAATTGCATAGACACAGCCAGCCATATGTAGGTTGCGCCGTCGAATCTCGATTTCTCCGATGGCCTCACTCATCAATTGAAAATAATAGGATAAATGAATGTTTATCACAAATCGACTTAATAATTATAATATAAAAGGCCATGTTAGCACGTAATAAGCTGTTCGAAGCTAACAATAAATTCGTCTGTCGTTTTAATAACAAAAATAATTTAACAATTTGTTTCACAACAAAACGAGATGAACTTTAGAGTCTTAAATATGTATAGTTTTAGGTAGAGAAATGGAAAGAAATTAAATTCAAATTTCCAAAAGTTTGCATGTGTCTAGCTAGTGGTTGAGATAATTAGAGCATCATTATTGCAGGTTCTTAAGGGAGTTTCTTAGGTGTTTTATTGATTAAATTAAAGATAAAATGCTAATTTTCTTAAGAACCGGCTCTTATTTGGGAAACTTGATTGATTGAGTTTCATAGAAAGTGTGCTTTTGGTAGGGATTTTTTTTGTTTTGAAATCGGGTTAATTCATGAAGTGAGACTGCAACGTCGTTTCTACATTATACTGTGACAAATTAAAGTATGATAACAAACTTGTGAGATCGAGGTCGTCTGAATTAGAGTTTGAGAAGAGCTCGTTTGATTTCCCATTTACGGATTTCACATTTTGCTAGTGTCTGTCTTATTTTGTTGTAAGATTCTGCCTCGAGTTTCTTACGAGATTGAATTTGATCAGGGTCTATAAGAAATCTAAGTTGTCAGATGGTCTATCTATCATAGACATGTTGATTCTCTGGATGAGAAGAATGAGGGTGATGAGGCGTTTCCTGAGCAAGTGCCGTGAGACGAACAAGATCGACAAGCACATGTACCACGACATGTACATGAAAGTGAAGGGTAACGTGTTCAAGAACAAGCGTGTGCTGATGGAGAGTATCCACAAGTCCAAGGCTGAGAAGGCGAGAGAAAAGTCCAAATGCTTGGTTGTGGTCGTTGATTGAGAACTGCCAGCATCAGAAGGCGAGAGAAAAGTCCAAATGTATGGATGGAATTCGCGGCCAAGAGAGGTACTTTTGGTTTCCTATCTTATACTTGCATTGATTTATTGTTCTTTAGAAGAATTGTCATTTCAATCATTCTTGAGATATGGCTTTGTAAACACTAGATGGATTTACAAACCTAGCATGTCGTTGATGTATCTGTATATACATGGGACTTGCGCTGTTCTGGGACATGTTGGTAATAGAAAAATAATAGGAATCCATAGAATTTTGATCAAAATGATTTCTTTCTCAGCACATCTATCTCCTGATCACAAATGGGATTAGTCTAGACTAGTGACAGTAATGCAGAAGGCAAATCTGGAAACTATTATAATTTTTTTTTTTTAAGAACCTCATTAGGGGTTCTACCATTGGAGCATACAAAATTAAAAATTCTTAGAAAAGGTTCTTAACTTAAAATTTATGATTAAATATTCATAAAAACTCTTCATGGGGCTCTTGCAATAATGATGCTCTTAGTAGTTGAGATAATTATTGGTTTTATGTGTAACGAACCCTACTCCTACACATCTTACAATTTGCTAACCCGAAGATTTAAATTATAATATACTAATTAAAATTCCCGAATAATAATTTAAAAATCTTCAACTGTTGACAAAAAAAGGAATTCTATGTAAAATTCCAAAATAGTTTGGATCGCGAGACGTGAAGACACGCGCCAAGTGGCGCGAACTGGACGGACAATGTTTTTTTATTTTGATTTAAGGATTCTCGTTTTTGCCAACTTTATGCAAAGCTTAAACGCCGAAAAAAACATGTAAACTTAATATTTAAATCAGACAAGGAAAGAGTTGTTGTCAACAAAAAAAAGGAAGTAAAATTTTAATTAATATGTAGCAAAAAAAATCTGTGTAATTTTTGTTTTTCCCCCGAATTATTCGTTGTCTCCGTATCGTAAATGTCTAAGAATTTGTGGTGGCTAAACTTAACCCGTGACACTCTTACAAGTATTATTGGGCCATTACTACCACGCGAATAGAAGCGCGTTAAGAGCACCGTATCATTCGGTATGATGTTTAATCAATCAAATCTAGCTTAACAAACAAAATATCTGATTATTAGACCTAGTCATATCTGATAGTCGATTTACTATATGATTATTACTTTCTTTATAATCGAAAACCAAAACCGGAATATAATTTGAAAAAGAAAACAGGACAGCCATTTGAATGTATTTTAAATCAACATAAATTGATAACACATAAACTCCAAGTCTCCCACTTAAAGTCATATAATGAACTCAAATTGTTTTTAGATAAATCTTTTATTTCAACGATACGTTTCATTTATGGTTGGAAAACTAGTAGACTATGGTTAGATAATATAAGGGGATAGCTATAATTATTTTGAAATAACTGCACCTACATTAACTTTTTCAAATTTTCATAACGTTTTTTTAACATTTTTTGTTTGATTCTATGTCGAATGACGATTTTGTCTCTGTTTTTTATTGGTCCATGTACTGTTTGATTAACACAGTATTGTACATTATTACGATTAAAAAAATCAATATTTGTATAGTAAAATAGTGTTATTTTTCAATTAAAATAAGAAAATATTAAAAACTTTATAAACCTTTTAAAAAGTAACTAAACAGCCAAAAATCCCAATTAGTTTTCAAGAATCTTACAGTTATATTACCGATTTAACCTTTAAATGGCTCACAATAAGATAGATACTTATGGACATTCAATCATAAATGATATTTTTTCACATAATACATCCGGGAATAATAATGAATTCTATATAACCTTAGGTGTTTAGTTATTTAAATAAACAATGACAAAAGGCCAAAAAACACGGTGGGTCCCAAAAAGGTCTTTCAAAGGTGGGTCCCACGAGATGCCCTCCATTGCTGAGTGCTTAAAAGCAGCTGCAAAGCAACTCCATTTTGGCATCAGAACAAAAACCAAGTTTTCTTCTTTTTACACTCAAGAATATTAATTTCCTCACATACGTTCTCACTTTCCCCGTTTTCTCAGGAAAATAAAGAAAAAAGTTAAGCTAACAAAAGATTCAAGCTTTTTCTCTTCCCACCATATTTCTCTTCCCTTTCTCCTCTGGCTCTACTAAGGAAGAATAGAATAAAGTGTGAAAACCAACTCCAAGTTAAAACAATAATCTAATTCAATTCAAGGTTGAAGATTTTACTCTCCAACAGTCTCCGGTATGGGTTTGAAACCTAATGCCATGAAGAATGTGGCTACGGCGGCAGTTTCTGCTCTGTTTCTACTAGGGTTCCTCGCCTCTTCAGTTTCTGCGTCTGTGTCTTACGATAGCAGAGCCATTACCATCAATGGCAAAAGAAGAATCCTTATCTCTGGATCTATTCACTACCCCAGAAGTACTCCTGAGGTTTGTTTGCGCTTTTCTTCTTACTCGAGTTGCAATGTAGTTAGACTTATTCCAAAGTTTGAAGCTTTGGTTGTTTTTGTAATTTCTCAAACCCTACATTGTCGAGTAATTTCAAAATCTAGGGTTTCGTTTCTTATCTGGATGTGTGTTTTTGTGTAGATGTGGCCAGATCTAATCAGGAAAGCAAAGGAAGGAGGATTAGATGTGATTCAGACTTATGTTTTCTGGAATGGGCACGAGCCTTCTCCTGGAAAAGTAAGAAAAATCTGACTTTTTGTTGTTTCTTCACCAATCGGATCTTTTTGTGTGTGTGTGTGTGAACAAAGCACTGATTCATTGGATTCCACTTTATGTTTTTTTGGCTTCATCTGCAGTATTATTTCGAGGGCAACTATGATTTGGTTAAGTTTGTCAAGTTGGTCAAACAATCTGGACTCTATCTTCATCTAAGGATTGGTCCTTATGTCTGTGCAGAATGGAACTTCGGGTACTTATTTATAGCTAACTTCGTGTATCTTAACCTTAAAATAGAAAGTTAAAAATTTCCCGAAATTCTAATGCGATTGTTTGTTTCTGTTTAATGTCTCAGTGGATTTCCTGTTTGGCTTAAGTACATTCCAGGGATTAGCTTCAGAACAGATAACGGTCCTTTCAAGGTTAGACATGTTTTTTTTCTAAACTAATCTATTTTCATTTTGAAATTATCAAAATTCACACTTGTTCATTGACCCTTGTTTGACTCCTGAGATAATCACTTACTTCAGAAACATTGACTTTTTGTTTTCCTTCCTTTTGAAGGCTCAAATGCAAAGATTCACCACAAAGATTGTCAACATGATGAAAGCTGAGAGGCTGTTTGAATCCCAAGGCGGTCCTATAATCCTCTCTCAGGTAAAAAAACCCTTTCAAAATGAATTGTTGTGTTTTAACAATCCTAGTTTAGAGTGAGAGTGAGACTAAGTAGACTTTTTGTCTGTGTCAAAATCAATGTTATGTGACAGATTGAAAATGAATATGGACCAATGGAATATGAGCTCGGTGCACCAGGACGGTCTTACACTAACTGGGCAGCTAAGATGGCTGTGGGGCTAGGCACTGGTGTCCCTTGGGTCATGTGCAAACAAGACGATGCTCCCGACCCCATTGTGAGTTCTTTTGTTTTGTCTCTGGGACATCTTCTTCATTAGCTGTATGTTGTTGTCTCTCTACATTCTTTCTGATGAAATCATTTCATTAAATATTAGTATTCATTTAAGTAGCATATGCTTTGGTGCTACTTCTTTTAATGATCTTCTTTTTTTCTTTGATTATTTATACTTCCTTCTGTCTGTAATAATAATTTTCAATCATTTAAGCAATTCTTAGTTGTCTTATGTTGCGTTGAGGTCAACAACAACCCATGTGGATCATTAGTATGTTCAGTCTCTTTTTTCCTTGTATATTTGCTAACTTGTTGAATCTATGATTGCTCTCTGCTAGATCAATGCTTGCAATGGCTTCTATTGCGATTACTTCTCTCCAAACAAGGCTTACAAACCCAAAATGTGGACCGAAGCCTGGACTGGATGGTAAGCCGAAACTCACTATGAAATATGATGATGTGATTGTTTCTCTGTGATCTCACTGTTTTCTCGATGTTTTTCAGGTTTACAAAGTTTGGAGGCCCAGTTCCATATCGTCCAGCTGAAGATATGGCCTTCTCCGTTGCAAGATTTATCCAAAAGGGTGGATCTTTCATCAATTACTATATGGTAAAGCTAAAGTTGCTGCCTATCTTTTTTACCGTGTTCACAAAGCAAATCAAAATCCCTTTTTATGAGCTTTCCCATTTCTCATACACGGGTTTCTTGCTCAGTATCACGGTGGAACAAATTTTGGTCGGACTGCTGGTGGTCCGTTTATTGCAACCAGCTATGATTACGACGCTCCTCTTGACGAATATGGTAAGCTTGCTAAATTTAAATATATCTATTTACTCAAGATAATAGTTGTTGTCCTCTTTATAAATATTGTCTTTTATTTTCAAACAGGACTTGAAAGGCAGCCTAAGTGGGGGCACTTGAAAGATTTGCATAGAGCGATCAAGCTGTGTGAGCCAGCATTAGTATCAGGAGAGCCCACTAGAATGCCCCTCGGAAATTATCAAGAGGTCTCAACTGAAAGCCTTTTTCCTTTTTGGTTATTATTTTTTTTGCTTTGGCCAACTTGATAAACTTCTGTACATATGTAAATGTGCAGGCTCATGTGTACAAATCGAAATCTGGAGCTTGTTCAGCATTCTTAGCAAATTACAATCCAAGATCTTACGCCAAAGTTTCTTTTGGGAGCAACCACTACAATCTACCTCCGTGGTCTATTAGTATTCTCCCAGACTGCAAAAACACAGTTTACAACACAGCCAGGGTAAGAAGAATCAACTAGATATAATGATATGAGCAAAGGATGGAACTTTTAATCTTTCTCTTCTTGGTTTTCTCTGAGTACCGACACTGATTATGCTGGTTTTGGCTGTAGGTTGGTGCTCAAACGTCAAGGATGAAAATGGTTCGGGTTCCTGTTCATGGAGGTTTATCTTGGCAAGCATACAATGAAGACCCATCAACTTACGTTGATGAGTCATTCACAATGGTCGGATTAGTGGAGCAGATCAACACTACACGAGACACTTCGGATTACCTATGGTACATGACTGAGTAAGTATCCATAGACCTTGCAGAATCTATCAATGCCAAACGAATGTGGAAGAGCTCTCTGAAAGCATTTGACTTCTTTTACAAATTGTTTATTTCTTTTGTTTTACAGTGTTAAAACTGACTCCAACGAAGGATTTTTGAGGACTGGGGATTTGCCTACTCTTACCGTTCTATCAGCTGGACATGCTATGCATGTGTTCATCAATGGCCAATTATCTGGTAATTGCTTTGTTTGCTAGTTTTAAGCATCAAATAATCCACTGGTCACATTTTTCCGCCTCATTTTGACATGTTTTTGCTGTCTCTTATCCAGGATCTGCTTATGGTAGCTTAGACTCTCCGAAGCTAACGTTTCGAAGAGGTGTGAATCTAAGAGCTGGTTTCAACAAAATTGCGATACTTAGCATTGCTGTTGGTCTCCCGGTTAGTCCTTGATTTCCCTAGCACCAAACTTTTTCCTAATTGATCCTTTGGCCAAACACTAAGTTTGACCTAGAGTTGTTCTTAATCTATGTGTTCTGATACAATGCAGAATGTGGGTCCACATTTTGAGACATGGAATGCTGGAGTTCTTGGTCCAGTTTCATTGAACGGTCTCAATGGGGGACGGAGAGATCTGTCCTGGCAGAAATGGACTTATAAGGTACAGAAATAAATATATAATCCTCTGTTGCCTAATGTGTATTTGTGTCACTCTACTGATTAATGATTATCCCATTTCGTACATTTCTTTCAGGTTGGTCTGAGAGGAGAAAGTCTAAGTCTTCATTCACTCAGCGGTAGCACATCGGTTGAGTGGGCAGAAGGTGCATTTGTGGCACAAAAGCAGCCGCTTACTTGGTACAAGGTAACATATAGAGTTTATCTTCGGTAAAACAATATTGTTGTGGACATCAAAATTAGTTTCTGGTGGTTTGACATGTCTCCAATGGGTTGTTTCAGACAACGTTCTCTGCCCCAGCAGGCAATTCGCCGTTGGCTGTTGACATGGGAAGCATGGGAAAAGGTCAGATATGGATTAATGGGCAGAGCGTTGGACGTCACTGGCCTGCATACAAAGCAGTTGGTTCTTGCAGTGAGTGTTCTTATACCGGAACATTCAACGAGAACAAGTGCTTAAGAAACTGTGGAGAGGCTTCTCAGAGATGGTAAAAAAGCTGCGAAATATTCCGTCTTTATCCTTTTGAAACTGAGATTAATGATAAAACGCCATCTTTACTCCTTTTAAGCTACGATTAATGAATGTTTTTCGATATTAATTTTGTAGGTACCATGTCCCAAGGTCGTGGCTAAAACCAACTGGCAATCTTTTGGTTGTCTTTGAGGAATGGGGAGGAGATCCAAACGGAATCTCGTTGGTCAGAAGGGAAGTGGACAGTGTTTGTGCAGATATCTATGAATGGCAATCAACGCTGGTGAATTACCAATTGCATGCTTCTGGAAAAGTTACTAAACCGCTGCATCCCAAAGTGCATTTACAATGTGGGCCTGGACAGAAGATCACCACCGTGAAGTTTGCTAGCTTCGGGACACCTGAAGGGACTTGTGGCAGCTACCGCCAAGGAAGCTGCCACGCCCATCACTCCTATGATGCTTTCAACAGAGTAAGTTTCCCCAAAGCACGGATCTTTGTTCTGTTTTGTGCCTTGAAATATGTTCTAAAAGTTGTGGGGTTGTTTTTTCTGTCTCTTGCAGCTTTGTGTTGGGCAGAATTGGTGTTCTGTAACTGTAGCACCAGAGATGTTTGGTGGAGACCCCTGTCCAAATGTGATGAAGAAACTCGCGGTGGAAGCGGTTTGCGCTTAAGTGAAACCAGAGGCAGCAGCAATCAAAAACTGTAAAGGTGGTTAGTTTCGCATTCTTACAGGTTTCTGATCGTATTAGTAGTGTGTTCTTGCTATTTACAGCGGTGGAAGTTGTACAAAGGAACACAACACACCGTTCAACTATTTGCAGAGTTGTGATTTATATATGTAAATAAGCTTGGAAAAGAAGATGGAAGAAGAAGAAGAAGAAGCACATTGAGACTGGAGAATCTGTGTCCATGTGTAGATTCTTTGGTAGAAATTTTAGGGCAAATCTGGCAGTAGATTATTCTCTGGGTTTTGCTTCGAACGTGTTTGTTGTTGCTGTTGTTGTCGTATACTGACATTCTCTGCAATTATCTCATTGCTAAATTTATGTAATATTTTTCTTTCTCTGGAATGAAACATTGAAGTCTTGAAGTAAAACAATGTTTAGAGGATGATTGTCATTTTATGTTTTTATGTTGAGGACTTGAGCAGAGAAGTCTTATCTAGATGGTTCTGATTCTTCCAGGACTCTGTCAAAATTTGATTTCGTGAGCTTCTCCTTCATCTCATGCAAAACCCAGTTCGTCAAATGTTTCACTTTATGAGACAATTTCATCGATCCTTCTCGTCGTTTCCCAATTCTGCTCTCCAAACCTTCCTTCCGATCCCTCAGCTATGCTCCAACGGTCGTCTTCAGGAAGCTTTGCTGGAGATGTCCGTTTTAGGCCCCGAGATGGGTTTCCATGGTTACGATGCGTTGTTGAATGCGTGTTTGGACAAAAGGGCTCTTAGAGAAGGTCAGAGAGTCCATGCCCACATGATCAAAACCCGTTATCTCCCCGCTACATACATCCGAACTCGTCTGCTCATCTTCTACGGCAAGTGCGATTGTTTGGAGGATGCCCGGAAAGTGCTCGACGAAATGCCTGAGAAGAACGTTGTGTCCTGGACTGCCATGATCTCGCGTTATTCTCAAACTGGGCACTCGTCAGAGGCTCTCGCTGTGTTTGCTGAGATGATGAGATCAGATGGAAAACCTAACGAGTTCACTTTCGCCACTGTTCTTACCTCTTGTATACGTGCTTCTGGACTATCCTTGGGTAAGCAAATCCATGGACTCTTAATTAAGTGGAATTACCATTCTCACATTTTTGTAGGAAGCTCTCTCCTTGACATGTACGCCAAAGCCGGCCAAATTGTTGAAGCTCGCGAGATTTTCGAGTGCCTGCCTGAGAGAGATGTTGTCTCGTGTACTGCTATTATTGCTGGCTATGCGCAACTAGGTCTTGATGAGGAGGCGTTAGAGATGTTCCAGAAGCTGCAGAGTGAAGGAATGAGTCCGAATTATGTCACTTACGCCAGTGTTCTAACAGCATTATCTGGACTTGCTTTGTTAGATCATGGCAAGCAAGTTCACTGCCATGTTTTGAGACGTGAACTTCCCTTCTACACTGTTCTTCAGAACTCGCTAATTGATATGTACTCAAAATGTGGGAATCTATCTTACGCTCGAAGGCTTTTTGATAAGATGCCTGAGAGGACAGCGATTTCATGGAATGCAATGCTTGTGGGATATAGTAAACATGGTTTGGGAAAAGAAGTCCTTGAGCTCTTCAGATTGATGGGGGATGAGAAGAGAGTAAAGCCTGATGCAGTTACTCTTTTGGCTGTTTTGTCTGGTTGCAGCCATGGAAGAATGGAAGACACAGGGCTAAGTATGTTTGATGGCATGATAGCGGGAGATTACGGGATTAAGCCTGACACTGAGCATTATGGTTGCATCGTTGATATGCTTGGCCGTGCTGGTAGGATTGAGGAGGCGTTTGAATTCATCAAAAGAATGCCATCTGAGCCAACTGCTGGTGTCTTGGGTTCTCTTTTAGGAGCTTGTAGGGTTCATTTATCTGTAGACATTGGAGAATCTGTAGGTCGTAGGCTCATCGAGATTGAACCAGAGAATGCGGGTAACTACGTTATCCTCTCTAACTTGTATGCTTCTACAGGAAGGTGGGAAGAAGTAAACAATTTAAGAGCTTTGATGATGCAGAAAGCTGTTACAAAAGAACCTGGAAGAAGCTGGATTCAACACGAGCAAACCTTGCATTACTTCCACGCGAATGATCGTACTCATCCAAGAAGGGAAGAGGTGTTATCTAAATTGAAAGAAATACTGATAAAAATGAAACAAGCTGGTTATGTTCCTGATCATAGCTGTGTGTTATATGATGTGGATGAAGAGCAGAAGGAGAAGATGCTACTTGGCCACAGTGAGAAACTAGCCTTGACTTTTGGGTTGATTGCTACTGGTGAAGGGACTCCGATTCGAGTTTTCAAGAATCTGCGTATATGTGTTGACTGTCATAACTTTGCCAAGATCTTCTCGAATGTTTTTGAAAGAGAAGTGTCCTTGAGAGATAAAAACCGGTTCCATCAAATTGTTGGAGGAATATGTTCTTGTGGAGATTACTGGTGAACATCGCAAAAAGGCATGTAATATTAGATTCGGCCAACATCTGTAGAAATTTGCAGGTGTTGAAGAAAAAGGGTACAAATTAAAGTTGCTTTGATTATTTTCCTTTGTTACAGCTACAACCGTACAATCCAAACATACAAAATCTCAAAGACTCAAAAGTTGGCATCTTTTATCAGTTGATTTCTTCTGTGTTGGGTTCTAGTCAATCTTCACCGAAGAGTAGATCTTTCTCACAAACCAGAAGCAAGCATAAAAACCGATTGTGCCAGTTAGGACGAAGAACGCGTAGGAGATGATGATCATGTACCCAAAGTAGAGCATTCCCGAGACTAGCTTTGTAATCTCCAGCTTCGTGAAGAAGTAGAAGATCGAGTAGAGGAAGAGGTAGAAGGCAGATGAGCCTGCAGTTAAGTAAGCTCTCCACCACCAGTTGTAGTCCTCACTACAAAGCTGGAAGTAGCACAGGACCACTGTGATCTCCGCACAGGTTACAATCAAGATCAAGAACACTATGAAGAGGAACCCGAAGATGTAGTAGAACTGGTTCAGCCATATCGATGTCAGGATGAAGAAGAGCTCGATGAAGACTGCTCCAAATGGGAGGATGCCTCCAATAAGTATGGAGAACACCGGTTTCATGTACCATGGCTGCTCTGGTACTTGCCTTGGGATCTTGTTTGTTTTGACCGGGTCTTCGATTGCTGGCTTTTTGTAGCCCAGATAGCTACCGACAAAGACTAGTGGGACTGAGATGCCAAACCAGAGGCAGAAGAGAGCAAACATCGTACCAAAAGGTATGGCTCCAGAGGACTGCTCTCCCCAAATGAGGGCATTCAGAACAAAGAAGATTGCAGAAAGTATACCAGGAAACATGAATGCAGTTTTCAATGTCATTCTCTTCCACTTGTTTCCTTTGAACATTTTGTGAAGGCGAGATGAGGCGTAACCAGCGAATATGCCCATGAAAACCCACAAGAGAACCATGGCAGTCATAAGCCCTCCTCTGTTCGATGGGGATAAGAAACCCAGCAACGCAAACATCATTGTAACAAGTGACATTCCAAAGATCTGAACACCTGTACCAACATAGACACACAATAATCCAGAGTTCACCGGTGGCCTGAAGACATCTCCATGTACAAGCTTCCATCCAGTCTCTTCCTGAGCCTCATCTTGGGTCTCGAGCTGATTGTAGTTTGAGATGTCTTTGTATAGAGTTCTCATCATAATCATGGCTACCATTCCAGAGAGGAAAAGGACAATCATAAGTGAATTTATGATGGAAAACCAGTGGATTTGATCATCGTTCATGAGAAGGTATGTGTCCCACCGAGAAGCCCATTTGATTTCACTCTCCTGGAGATTCAAAGTCCGGAAAATGTTTAGCAAGCCAAAAAGTAAAGCAAACGAAGTCTAAAGATGAATTCTTTACCTTAAATGAGACATCATATGTAAACACAATTTCTTTTCCTTGCTCAACTTCTTGAGGGACAGTATTGCTTTGGATTAAATTCTTTGTGTCCTTGTTGCATGTTGTTAGCTGAGGATTGTTTTCATCCCACTCCTTGTACTCATGCAAGATACTACCCAAAAAATAAAGACCCGTTAGCTTATACAAATTGAGAAGAATACGTCAATATTCCAAACAAGACAGACATCAGGCAACTAAGTAAAAGAAGTAATAACCAGTAGGCAATACCTGTTTGGAGTAACCTCAAATCCAACAATTCTAGCAGAATCAGACTCTTGATCTCTGTGGTACATAACTCGGAAGCTCAAGTGATTATGGATAAAATATTTCTCCTCTTTGCTCTACAAAAGCCAAGCAACTATTGGTTGGTACGAGAGAAAGTAAAAAAGAATGCAAGATTGCAGAAACAGAGTTTAAAGACATACCCCTTCATAACTCCCTTTGAAGCCAACACGGAAACCGTGTTCATAAGTAGTTGACTGACTTCCATCTCTCCTTTGTCTAAGTACAGCTACTGGAAGATTATCAAGAATCCTGCACAGTAATTCGAGTTAAGGTTTACGGATTAATCAAAAGAAATCTACGAGACACAGATAGAAAGAACAATAATGCTATATTTACTACTTACATATTAGCCCGGTATTCATCGTCAATCTTTTCCTTGAAATTTTTTGTGGACTCAGCGTCAGGTTTAACACGGCAACCTACTTTGCAGGGCTGATCCTCCAGCATTTGAAACTGAAAATTTCCATTGAAAGAAAAGTCAAAATCTCATGGTGAAGAGGTTAAGGTATGAACAATGAAGAAAAGCAGTCTAACAAAATCTATAGCCCTTACCGTATAAACTGAATTCTCGATACGGTCTCCTCTGAGAACCTCCCCTAAATTCTCAGCATTGTTCAATATCTTAGGGGGCTTACAGTAATTCAGATAGTAGTAGTCATAAGGAAGTTGGGTCTTCGTGGACGACAATTTGTTCACTTTCACATAAAGGGGATCACCCTGTTCCAAACCAGGCAAAACAATAGATCAAGAGCTGAAAAGCCAAGTTACTAATAAGCCCAAAAGATGATTTGGAAACACAATTTTTAAGTGCAGATCCATGGATTTAGATGATTTGGAAACACATTTCAACTTCCTTATGACTACTACTATCTGAATTACTGTAAGCCCCCTAAGATATTGAACAATGCTGAGAATTTAGGGGAGGTTCTCAGAGGAGATCTCTACATCCCATATTGTCACACTTGAAATGATCAACGACCCTTTCTCTACATTCAATTTGGTGCCACCTTTATTTGCGTATAAAAAAATCAAACTTCAGTTCCGTTTCTTCTTTGGGGATCAAAATTTTTATCGACCCACTCGATAGTAGCTACAACAGAAACGGTAGCAAAAAAAAAGACACAAAATTTCAACCAGATGTAAATGAAATCACACGCTAAAATAGAATATCACTCAGACCCATAAACCCTAGATCGACCTTCTCGTCGAAAACGCGCGATCGGAGAAAAAAACCCAAAAAGTTACCTTTTGGAAATCGCGAGGAGCGACTCCGGGGAGATAGAAGGCGCGAGATAAGGAGAAAGAGAGGAAAGAGAGGAAGAGAGTGGCGTAGAATCGAAAGCTACTTCCTTTCGTCTTCTTCATCTTTTTCTTCTGTCTAATCTCCTCAGATGGAAGTTGCCGGAGTAATAAGAAAGGGGTGAAATTGCAGAGTGCGTTTTTTTTGTTTTTAACAAAGATTGACGACATGCGATTCGCGAATACGATGTCGTTTTTCAGGGTTATTGAAGAGAATAGTAGATATGTTTTTTTTTCATGATCAAGAGGAATTGATTTGAAATAATCTCTTACTTTAATGACACTGTTAAGTAGGGAAAATAGAAAAATATTCGAATGCAATCATTTTATGCGTAAATGTAATTAACAAATATCTGAATACCCATTTTTAGTTAGGCTTTAGATTTTGTACCTTAAAAAACTCAAATTTAATGTGATTGAAAAAAAAAAAAAGAAGGTGTTATTGTTTTAAGAACCAGAAGAAGCTTCATGTCAAAGCAAAGAGATATGGTTGGGGGCTGCCTAAGTTTGTGTAACTTTGATCTCAAGAAATAACTTAAGCTTTAGATAATTCCATGAATGATTTGTTAAGTAAAGTTAGTTGATGATTGCGATGGGTAAAGTAAAGGTAAACAAAATTGATAGTTGGCTGGTAAGTGGTAAGTTTGTCGTTAACGAATTTTTAATCATGCAAAGCGAAAGACTAATTAGATAAAGAATTGATTTAAAATTGAAAGGATTTTTTTTTTTTTTTTTTAAAAGAAGAAGAAAAAACGGTGAAACGATGCGTTTTGATTACGCCGGCAGATGAATAGAAGATGCCGCTATTTTCTAAAGAAACAAAAACTCTCTCTGAAACCACCATGGAAATCGAAGGCGGAGACGGCACGAAGCTCTCTCTGAAGCCCGGAGTTAAGTCTGTGTTCGGAAGAGGAACGGGATTCAACACTGACGACCTAACAGTGTCACGCCGTCACGTGTCGTTCGAGTTAAAACCCTTCGCCGGCGGAACCGAACGGTCTGAATCCGATAGGGTTTGCTTCGAGGTCCTCGGGAGGAATCCGGTCTGGGTACGTACGGGTCAACCGGGCGATAAAATCCAAACTTTTCGAAATTCTGAAACTGGAGAGATCGCCGCCGGCGAAAGATTCTGTCTTTCGGGTCATCTTCCTGTTTGGTTCACTTTGAAGAGACGCGATGAAGCTACGGAGGAGAGGGTTTCGGATGGTGAAAGTAGATTCGATATTATCGATATCTCAGACATTGACCCTGTTAAAGGTAATCTCTTTTCCAGCAATTACGTATTTTCAACTTTTTAGTCTCTTGATTCAGGTAATTTTGATATCAATGTCCTTGTTATTCCCTGTTCTGATTTATGTTGCCTGCACAGTGGAAGTAATTTCCTTAGAACGACATTTTAGTGTCTGCATTGCTGATTTTTTCAGTGTTTAGAATCTTCTTTCTCTTTACAGGAATTTGCTGTAAGAATGATTCTCAATGTGTAGAGTTTACTGTGGTGTTGCAGAGTTTGGTTTTCTTGTGATTGGGAAGGAATTTGATCAGTACCCAAATAGTCGGATTCGCAACATAAAGCAATGGGAATGGTTCCTTGAGGATTCCACGAATGGAAATGACGATGACGATGATGGAGATGATGATGGAGATAGGAAGGGAAGGAAGGGATTAAGCAAAAAGAGAAGAAGAAAGAAAGGGAATGAGGACGATGATTGGAGTGTGGAAAGTGAGGAAGATAAAGAGTTGCTGGTGAAATCGAAAAACTTTAAAACTCCGACTTACTCAACTAGATCCAAGAAGACTAAGAAAGATCCACACGCAAGTAGTAGTAGCCGTTCTCAAACTAAACAGCGTGTAAGAGTAGATGTCGAAGAAGAAGAAGATGATGAAACATTGGGAGGTTTCATTGTTAGTGATGAAGAAGCCAAGTTAGAAGAAGAGGACGGACCAAATTTAGATGATGATGAAGAAGAAGAAGAAGATTTTGATGAAGAGGAAGACGAAGAATAATGGCTGGAATCTCCTAATTTTTTTGACTAAATCTGTATTGTAAGCAAAGCTAATCTTATTGTAACTGGAACTACAATCTTTTGTTCAGTATATGATGTGTGTGTGAGATCGAGAGAGATTTTTGATCTTGTAATTTTTATTGTTCATTTGTAAGTGTGCACTTGTGAAATTCTTTACATCGTTCCTTCGTTGGGGCTTGAAAACTTGCCGTTTGTTTTTACATCGTATTTCATTGATCACATCTCTATATATTATTATTTAAGAAAAAATGAACTTTAATTTGTTAGTTGTTACATAGTATGATATTATAAATTAAAAAAAATAATTGAAATAAGAAATGATATGATCATCTTTTAAAATTATTAATAAGAATCTGAAAATTATTTATTTTCCATTAAAGATGTTATTTACTATTTAGTTTATTAATTATTATGATATTATTAAGTTTCTTAATTATTATGATATTATTAAACTAGATAAGTACCCGCATATATGCGGGTTTGTAAATTAATATTTTATAACCCGTGAAACAAAAATTAAACACGAAAAATATAAAACAAAATTAGATCACCCATGAAAATATATAATACATAAATTTAGAAACAAAGTTTAAGATAAAATAAATATATATTTTGAAAGAAAAATTTGGTGAAAAGCTGCAATAAAAAGCTTTGGATACGATTATTGGAATTTTAATTTTTTGGTGTATAATTGACATACTACCAAATTATGGTTTATATAGAAGTGAGAAATTAAAATTCTTTTCCTTTTATGATTAATTTCCTTAACCTAAATAGAAAAACTAAGTAATGTTCTTTTCTTCTTTTTCTAATAATTTTTTAAATTTTTTTAATTTTTTATTAACTTTATCTTTTAAGATTATGAATCGGTTATTAAATTTTCAGAATTTATAAGTTTTTTTTATTAATTACAACTTTGACTTGACACGTACTGCGATCAGGTGAATTAACACCTTTGAAACATTCAGTTTTATATAATAAGAAGATTTCCTTATTCTAAACTGAAATATGGTTTTTCTTTTTTATTATTATTTTTTTTTGCTTTTAATTTTCTTATTATAACCTGAAATTTGGGTTTTCCTATTTAAAATAATTTTGATTTTGATTTATAATTTTTGTTTAATTTCATTAATCTAAACATTACTACTATTTTTTCATTTTACTTTTTAAGATTAGGAAACGATTATACATTTTACTTTTATTATTAATTTTACGTGTTAAAATATAATTAAAAATTTATTAAACACATATCGAAGTCTAATCGATTAACTTAACACGTGTCGCGATCATGCATATTACTAACTTTGAAACATTTTATTTTATATTATAAGATATTTTATAACCTCTGAAAAACTAAAAATAAAAAACAAAATTAAGTCACCCGTAAAAATAAATAACATAAAAATTCAGAATCAAAGTTTTCGATGAATTAAATATATACTATGAAAAAAGAATTTGGTGGAGCAGATACAGTTAAATACCTTTGGAAACGATTATTGGACTTTTAATTTTAATTTTTGGTATGTAATTGACATATACTACCAAATTATTTATGTAGATGTGAGAAATTATAGTTTTTTTCTTTCTTTTAGGATTAGCAGTACGTTGTTTTATTTCCTTAATCTAAATAGAAAAACTAAGATTTTTTTTTCCTTTTTTATCAACTTTTCCTTTTAGGATAAATGTAGATTTTGTATTTTTTTTTCTTTTTTTTAAGTAACTTTAGCTTTTAAGATTATAAATCGATTATTAATTTTTTCAAATTTTATGTTTTTCTTTTTTATATTTTCTTATTATTAAGTAACTTTATCATTTAGGATTATGGATCAATTATTAATCTTTCCAAATTTTTATGTATTTTAATTAATTGATTTTAAAATTTTCAACTAAGATTTTTTTTTCCTTTTTTATTAACTTTTTCTTTTAGGATAAATGTTGATTTTGTATTTTTTTTCCTTTTTAAGTAACTTTAGCTTTTAAGATTAGAAATCGATTATTAATTTTTTCAAATTTTATGTTTTCCTTTTTTATATTTTCTTATTATTAAGTAACTTTACCATTTAGGATTATGGATCAATTATTAATCTATCCAAATTTTTATATTTTTTAATTAATTGATTATTAATCGATTTTAAAATTTTCCATTATAATTTTTTGATTTTTCCTCTTTTTATTAACTTTACCTTTTAGGATCAATTTATATTTTTTTCCTTTATTATTATTTTAAGTTTCCCTTTTTTGTATAGATTTTTTTTTTCTTTTTTTTAGTTTAACATTTTTAATATTTACTTTAATTCATTTATACTAAGATTGCCTTTTTTAAGTTAAACATTTTTAATATTTACTTTATTTCTTTTTTACTTTGTTAATTAAATTGACACATGTCAAGATCTAAATTAACAACCGTGACAAATGTCACGATCTCGTGAGTTATAATTTTGCCTACGTGTCGCGCTCACGTTGAGGGATCATGCTTTATATAATAAGATAATGATAATCAATCCATACATATTCAAAGAAAATATAGTTGAGATATTGCAATATTTTTCACTATGATTATTATATTTTATTTGAATATATATCAAAACAAAAGTTTGAAAAATATTTTACTAATTTTATAAAGAGTTAGACACGATAAAATTGATTTTGTAATAGTTTGTGGATTGACCACAAAAACCATAGTCATTAAACGGTGCATATTAGAGTTATGTTTTCAAGATTATAGGTTTTTGCGGGTGAGCCTGAATAATATTTTAGTTCATTGCAAAACGGGTTAAGTAGACATGTTAGTCCGGATTGACAGTTATATATATAATAATTAGTTAGACATATTATAAAATTCAGATAATTTTTTTTTTTTAAATTTCAAAACAATTTTTTAGCAATAATCAGGAAGTACAGAACGTTGGTGAAGTTGACCCAGCTCTTGCTGAAGATATCCCATCAAACGGAGGTATACATAACGCATATGAAGCTGATAATGATTTTTATCTGAATGAGAAAAATATGGTTGATATCCTACCGGCCGCTGAAGAGAGAAATATGGTTATTGATATTGTACTTGCTGCTGAATGAGGAAAATATGGTTGATATCATACCGGCTGCTGAACAGAGAAATATGGTTATTGATATCCTACCTTGTTCTGAAGAAGATCCAACAAATGGAGGTGAGCTAGAGATTAGAGGTCACGAAGATGAAGTTGAACTTCTTCAGTATCTTGGTCCTCTCAATTCAATTCTAAATTTGGATTATGAGGATCAAAATGAAGGTGAAGATGACTAGAATGAAGCAAACGATAACTTTGATCTTTTTCAGGGTTTAAAAGACATACCATTAGGTAACTTTAGGGCTTAGAAGACCTACCGTTGGGTAAGTTCGATATTTATAAGAGTTTAGAAGACCTACCGTTAGATATCCTGCTGGATGATCTTGATTTTTATCTAATCCTCAAAAGTACTTTTGTATCGAAGTTATCCAACGGTAGGTCTTCTAAGCCCTAAAGTTACCTAATGGTAGGAACAAATATATATGTTGTTAAAAATTATTTATGAGAATATGGAAAGTATTAATTTTTAATTTATTAATTTCAAAAAACAAATATTTCTTATCTCTATATTAACATGTGCTTAACCTGTGCAGTAGCACATGTCTAATACAACAATCGTGACCATTTTGACCCTTCTGAATGACTAGAATGAAGGCTTGGGTAACGTTGAAGCATTGTAAGTCTCACCGTTGCATCAGAATGAAGGCTTGGGTAATGTTGAGGCATTGCAAGTCCCACTGTTGCACCAGAATGAAGCAATCGGTTATATATTTGAAGGCTTAGAAGACCTTGACTTTCCTCAATATCATGGTCTCAATCTAGTTCTTAATCTGGATATTGAAGATGCAAACATTAAATATCAAGATTAATCTGGATATTAATCTTGAAATTTCCGCTATGGAATACTTGCCATTCTCTCTCATGTAGTCATGTAGATGACTCGCAGGGAAATTTTGATGAAATAGTTGACAGGTATTCAACTGGTCTAGGATTATTATTATATGGTAATAGTGAGATGCATTTTACTCTAGTAAGCTCAGAAAGTGCAACATTCATAGGGTTTTGTCAAGATCCCGAGAAATCAAACTTGCAAAATATGATCCATCAGTTGATGTTGCGGAGCAGCATCGTCAACAAAGTCTTCAAAAAGCCATAGCCATCCAGTGGCTCTCTATTACACCTCCATCTACTATAAAGGATGTTACTTCCAAATTACTCCTGCGATCTTTGATACACAGGTACGCTCAATACACGCTTAGGCTAATTTGCAACTTTGTTATATATCCAATTTCTCAATTCCTTTATGGAGAATTAATGGCGAAACCATTGAACCATTTTTTAATATGTAAAGTGTCTGCCCCCAATTTTATTTTCTTCAATTTTACCTCTGTTTCATTGGCATTATTTTTTTTCCGAGAGTTTGCTTTGATTGCCATGTGGAGGGTGCCTGCAACTCACACAAACTTCTTAGTTTTCTTGCTGAACCTCTGAAGCAACTCTCAGAAAATCCAGATACACTTGAGGATTATGTTTCCGAGAATTTGCAAGAGTTCCAAGACTGGGTATGCTTCACATATCTTTTTGTCTTTAAATAGAATGAGTATTTATTCCTGTGATGCAAAATATCGTAACTGGCTCAAATTCCAATTAGAGAATGCTGAAGTCACTCAACTGTCAGAAGAGGAAAATCATAAAGCTGTTGTAGCAGTCAAAGAAACTTTGGATTCTTCTATGTCACTGCTCCTCAGTAAGTGACGCCATACTCTATAAAGATATGGTTGACATGTATGCAAGAAGAGCAGCTTTTACATTGGTTGTTAAATGTGATAGTTTTGAACCTCATTATATAGGAAAAGACAGACAACCTCTGGTTGACATTTCTTGAAGACCATGTATTCGAATCAGAAGAATATATATGTTCCTTGAGTTGCATGCAACTGCGATGCTCTGTTTGCCTTCTGGTGAATGTTTGCGCCTAAGCTATATAGTATTTGAGAGAGAGTATCGTATGTCCCAGTTGGAGCTCCAGGAGGAACTTTTCATCATCTTGATATCGCCTCACCTTATAACCCAGAGACGGCTTATTTTGGTCGCCGTAGCTCGTTTTCTTTTCAGGGCTTCACTTATCAGACTGATGTGATAATTTGTTTGACAGCTGAGAGATTAAGTTCCCTATTGTACCATTTGTCAAAGAAGAGTTAATCATCTTTCAGAAAACCCATCTCTCTCATAGGCTTTCATATAAACAGCAATATAAGCAACAACAAAAACATCACACAGTCCAAGCATATATAGTAATCACTTTCCTTTGGCCAGTATTGTCAACAACATTAACCTTAATTTAAGCTCTATAAACCTTGAAAAATATAATCATTAGAGGTTGATTATTAACCATTTGACGTCGCTGTGTAAAAACACAAGTGACACATCAATAATAATCTACAAAAATTAGTGCAGTCAGTTCTAAATTTCCATTTTATACAAAATTTTGAAAGTCAATCTTCGAACTTACTGCATAAAATCGATCATTAAGTTGGAGACTTGGAAAACAGTGATAATTTTCCTAATTTTTCTCTCTTTTTATTATTTGGATATTTCCAACTTGTGAACGTCGCCATTTCTTTTTGTTGTTATTAGGGATGGGCAAATGGTTATTCGGTTCGGTTCGGTTCGGTTATTTCGGTTTTCGGTTACGTTCGGTTATGTCTTTTACTATCCATTCGGTTAGTAACAGTTTTTGGTTCGGTTTCGGTTCGGTTACCATTCGGTTCGGTTCGGTATGGTTATCAAAATTAATAACCGTTTGGTAACCGAAATCTTTCGGTTATTTACGGTTAACCGAATGGTTTCGGTTATTTTCGGTTATTTTCGGTTATTTTCAAATATTTTCGGTTATTTTCGGTTAAATTTCAAAATATTTCGGTTATTTCGGTTAAATTTCGGAAATATTTCGGTTAGTTTCAGTTATTTCGGTTAGTTTCGGTTATTTCGGTTCGGTTATTTCGGTTATATTTCGGTTATTTTGGTTAATTAGGGGAAATAAACATAATTTTTTTTTTATATCCATGGATACCCATTGGTTATCGGTTAATAACCATTCGGTTATCATAACCAATGGATATCAAAAATAAAAACCATTCGGTTATTATGAAGTAACCATAACCTAACCGAACCATTAATTTCGGTTCGGTTCGGTTTCATTCGGTTCGGTTATTATGCCGAGGCCTAGTTGTTATATTAGCAGTTCATGGTACACCACTAAGGAATAAGTATCCACGTTTTCACATCGCACGTGCAAATGAATTACAAATCAATTATAAAAAAAAACCAATAAGTCTTCTCCTCTCCTTCCTTTCGCCGTCGTCCTCGTTTTCTGGCTTTCTTCTGCTTTTTCTTTCCTTGAAAATTCCATTCCAATTTTCACGAAATTATAAACCTTCCAGATACGGAAATCAAAAACATGAGCAACGAAGAAAACATCACATCCATCAAAGTCGATGATAACAATGGCCATTCCTCTAATGCCTTAGGTAATTTCAGAAACAGCTATCGTTTTACTCCTGGAAAAGTATCGAAATCTCCCTCTAATTCTCGGGAAATTATTGAATCTTTGTATCATCCCACAATACTCTGCCCTCTCATATATACTTGTGCCTCAAGTAAATCCCCTGTTTTACTTTCTTGCTCTGGAATCAACAAGGAATAGGGTTAAATGCTAACCATTGTACATTGCAGATCTTGGGCCAGAGGATGGTGCTCTTCTTGAGGAGCTTAAGGCAATTTACTTCAATCATTTAATGAAATCACAATAGTTTTTTTTTTTCTTCTGTTTCTTCTGTTCATGATCTTATTTTTGGGTGTTTAACTTTCAGAACCTGACCATAAAGCGAACCTTTGATGTGAAAACACTCTCACCTAAAGTTACCAAACGCGTTCTGTTTCTCAAGGACATTCAGGTATTGTCAAATCGCCAGTCTCTGAAAACTATAATCTTGAAGAATAGAGATTCAATGTTTGGTTATGGATTTCACTGAGATCTGAATGTTGTGTAATTTTGTCAGATCAAACACGATGAACTCGAAGAAAAGTTTCTTGAAGAAAAAGCTGCATTGGAGGCAAAATACGACAGTCTCTACAAGCCGCTTTTTGATAAGGTAAAGAGTTATAAAAAAATATATATCTTTCCTATTGATTGTCTTACTCTTATGTTATGTGGGTTAGGATTATAGTTTTGGTTGTTTACCGGATCTTTACTGATAACTTGCAGAGGTATGAAATTGTGAATGGTGTGGTTGAAGCTGAGACAGAGAAAGGAGTGCCCAATTTCTGGTTGATTGCAATGAAAACCAACGAAATGCTTGCAAACGAGGTTCACCATTCAATTTCTTCTTGGAATCTGTGTGTTCATAAGCATAAAATAGATTGAAATTAATAACAGTCTGGTTTTGGTTAAGTAGATAACCAAAAGAGATGAGGGAGCATTGAAGTATCTCAAGGACATCAGATGTTGCAGAGTAGAAAACAATTCAAGAAATTTCAAGCTGGAGTTTCTCTTTGATCCTAATACTTACTTCAAGAACTCGGTTCTGTCTAAAACTTACCATGTGACCGATGACGATGACGATGGCCCTGTTCTTGATAAAGTGATTGGGTATATTAATCATCCTCATTTTACTTGGTTCTACTTCTTACCTGATCTTTAACTCGGTCTCGTATTTGTGATGTGTAGAACGGACATAGAATGGTGTCCAGGTAAATGCATGACTCATAAGGTTGTTGTAAAGAAGAGGCCGAAGAAGGGGCCAAAGAAGGTCAACAACATCCCCATGACCAAAACCGAAAACTGCGAGAGTTTCTTCAACTTCTTCATGCCCCCTGAGATTGATGAAGTTGATGAATTTTATACAACCATGGTTAGACTACCTTCTCTCCTTTGATAGTGATACTGTTTCTTCATTAGGTGAGCATGAAAAATATAGATATTCTTGCAGGCTCAAGAACTCCAAAACCTGACGGATCAAGACTATGACATAGCGTAAGCTTTACTGATTTACATTCTTTGTCACTGACACATTTTCAAGTAAGTATATGCTCTTAAGTTTTGGAGTATTTGGTTTTACAGTGTGACAATCCGAGACAAACTGATCCCTCACGCAGTTTCATGGTTTACTGGAGAGGCTCTTGTTGATGAAGATGAATATGATGATGATGATGACAATGATGAGAAAAAATGACTAACGAGAATAGGTTTGTTTCAATAGAGTTTGCAAATTGAAATTAGGAGCTTCACATTCTCTAATTTATATATGATTTTATTTATTACAGATACACCAAGAGTTCCAAGAAACTCTCTCAATACATAGGTCTCAAGCAGGGATTTTAGAGAGAAGACTTCATGCTCCAAGCACGTAGGCTTAAAACATCAACATTCTGAGATCCATTGTCAAAAGCAAAGAGATGTGTATTGTTTCCTATTGCCAATTTTGGATAAACTCTTGAGGTAATACATGTTTTCCCTTTCCCACCAAAACTCTCCACCATTGAATTATTAATATACAACACACACAAAAAAACATTATATTAGTTAAAAGAAGCTCAAATTAGTCTTCAATTTTGTTCCAAGTACTTGTGATTATGAGAAAGCTCACCAAAGTCCTGAGAGAGATTGGTTGATAAGGAGATATATCCAGAAAAACATCATATGTTGTTTTATCATTCCCTTTCTCTAAGCTAGATCTGCTTTGGTCACTACACATGACCACATGACCACGTGACCACCACGTGGTCCTTACTATTCTGACGAGCTTTGAAGATTCTGAGATAGACCGATGGGTACTCGTCCAAGTTCTCGGAGGCCAGAACCATTAAACCGGACGATGCATATTCTTCTGACTGCAAATCAATTGCGGGTCGATCCAACCCGGTTCAATCACATCGGCTTTCTCTAAACCTGTCACTTTGAAGAAAACCTCCACATCTGCTTGTGAAGCTGTGACCCCATGAACGTCAAGTACAGATCCTCCTCCCTCCAAAACTTTGTTTTCCCACTTGACTTGCTTTGTACGTAACCTCTCTATTTCCTTAACCGGCCATTGCATCAATCTCTTTCCTGATTCATCAAGCCATATTTTCCTTGGTATCGCCTAATTAACCCAATTAAATTGCAAGTCAAATACTAATTTCAGATTTGGTTTACCTGCAAACCGGCCCAACCCTTATATTGTAAGTCACCCGGTGGAAATGATGTGGTTGACGGCGTTAGGGGTCACGAGGGGATTCTCCGGCGATTTGGTCCAGGGCCGGAGATATGGATCGGAGAGGTTTTTGGGTTTGACTAGGTTTTGGAGAATTATGGGTTTGCCATTGAGGAGAATCGTGACGGAGCCGGACCAGCAGCCGTTGATATCGGACGGTCAAGATGGTTTGATCGCTGGAGAATGTGGGGTCCAGTTAAATGAGATCCGTTGACGTTGCGTGGCCCCACACGATTTCGTTAACTCTCATTACGGCGCCGTTATGAACATAAAATAAAACACATTAATTAATCACTATCTATTCGAATTAAATTATCTATTAGTCTAAGGAAACAATCGAGGGAGAGAATGATAACTAACCGTTTAGGATCTTAGTAGCCGTTCTCAAACTAAACAGCGTGTAAGAGTAGATGTCGAAGAAGATGATGAAACATTGGGAGGTTTCATTGTTAGTGATGAATAAGCCAAGTTAGAAGAAGAGGACGGACCAAATTTAGATGATGATGAAGAAAAAGAAGAAGATTTTGATGAAGAAGAAGACCAAGAATAATGTCTGGAATCTCCTAATTTTTTTGACTAAATCTGCATTGTAAGCAAAGCTAATCTTATTGTAATTGGAACTACAATCTTTTGTTCAGTATATGATGTGTGTGTGAGATCGAGAGAGATTTTTGATCTTGTAATTTTTATTGTTCATTTGTAAGTGTGCACTTGTGAAATTCTTTACATTGCTGCTTCGTTGGGGCTTGAAAACGTTGCCGTTTGTTTTTACTTCGTATTTCATTGATCACATCTCTATATATTATTATTTTTTAAAAAATGAACTTTAATTTGTTAATTGTTGCATATTATGATATTACAAATTAAAAAAAAAAAATTGAAATAAGAAATGATATGATTATCTTTTAAAATTATTAATAAGAATATGAAAATTATTTATTTCCCATTAAAGATGTTATTTACTATTTAGTTTATTAATTATTATGATATTATTAAGTTTCTTAATTATTATGATATTATTAAATAATGATAATCAATCCATACATATTTAAAGAAAATATAGTTGAGATATTGCAATATTTTTCACTATGATTATTATATTTTATTTGAATATATATATCAAAACAAAAGTTTGAAAAATATTTTACTAATTTTATAAAGAGTTAGACACGATAAAATTGATTTTGTAAGAGTGTGGATTGACCACAAAAACCATAGTCATTAAACAGTGCATATTAGAGTTATGTTTTCAAGATTATAGGTTTTTGCAGGTGAGCCTGAATAATATTTTATTTCATTGCAAAACGGGTTAAGTAGACATGTTAGTCCGGATTGACAGTTATATATATAATAATTAGTTAGACATATTATAAAATTCATATAGAATTATTTTTTTTAAATTTCAAAACAATTTTTTAGCAATAATCATGAAGTTCAGAACGTTGGTGAAATTGACCCAGCTCTTGCTGAAGATATCCCAGCAAACGTAGGTGTAAATAACGCATATGAAGCTGATAATGATTTTTATCTGAATGAGAAAAATATGGTTGATATCCTACCGGCTGCTGAAGAGAGAAATATGGTTATTGATATTGTATTTGCTGCTGAATGAGGAAAATATGGTTGATATCATACCGGCTGCTGAACATAGAAATATGGTTATTGATATCCTACCTTGTTCTGAAGAAGATCCAACAAATGAGGGTGAGCTGGATATTAGAGGTCACGAAGATGAAGTTGAACTTCTTCAATATCTTGGTCCTCTCAATTCAATTTTAAATTTGGATTTTGAGGATCAAAATGAAGGTGAAGATGATTAGAATGAAGCAAACGATAACTTTGATCTTTTTCAGGGTTTAAAAGACCTACCATTAGGTAACTTTAGGGCTTAGAAGACCTATCATTGGGTAGTTCGATATTTTTAAGAGCTTAGAAGACCTACCGTTAGATATCCTGCTGGATGATCTTGATTTTTATCTAATCCTCAAAAGTATTTTTGTATGGAAGTTACTCAACGGTAGGTCTTCTAAGCCCTAAAGTTACCTAATGGTAGGAACAAATATATATGTTGTTAAAATTATTTATGAGAATATGGAAAGTATCAATTTTTAATTTATTAATTTCAAAAAACAAATATATATATATATGTTGTTAAAAAAACAAATATTTCTTATCTCTATATTAACATGTGCTTAACCCGTGCAGTAGCACATGTCTAATACAACCATCGTGATCATTTTGACCCTTATGAATGATGGAAATATATAATAATGTACACAAACTGAATTAACGTGTTCATCCAATTTTTGGGAGGCTGTAAATGATAACCGGTCTGGTAAGGTTGGTTCTTGATTCTATTGGGGGCGTGGTGCATTAGAATATCTCACCAACACTAGTATATAAAAAATATATGGGTTCTCCACTCACACTTATGAGAACGTAAATTTTGTATGGAATCGCAAAATCAACCTTACTTTTTTGGATCGATTAAATCAACCTTACATGGCATGCTTTTATCTTTGTCCAACAAAGCCTTGTCCGAAAGATAGAAAAAAATAGACCGACTTCGTTGTAATAAATTATATGTTGGCATCTCTATTGATGTCTAGTGTTATAAATTTATTTGTCATCAAGCTTTCTTAATGTTGAAATCCCTATACTGAACAAATTATAGTCGTTGGGCATCATAGTGAAAAGTAACTAGTGTTAAATCTGTTGATATTAAAACCACACGTTAGGACCCCTAACCCCTAAGCACACTTGTATAAATACATGTTTTGTCATTTATTTTGTTTGGCCAAACCGTTCAAATTGTATTCGAGTTTTATATGTATATATGTACACAACACGTATATTCATATAAAGTCCACTGTTGTCAATTTTAGAGCTGTCAAATGGACTATCCGCATCATTCTGCACCCGTCCAAATGTATCAATTTTGTTTGTGAACTGTAATTGGTCGATTCATAATGAACACTGGTCTAAAAATTATCTATGTCCAATAATACTATGTTCATATGGGTCTGTTCATAGACATCTAATTACATTAAAAAAAAATTTCCGTAAAATATATATATATACATATTTTATATCTTATTTCTTTATTTCTTATCCTTCTCAAAACAATAACTATTCACTGCCCTAAAATTCTACTGTATGAAAATATTATGTAAATCCGTATTATTTTTTGGAAAAGGTTTATCTCATTTATTGGGAATTTGACTACTTTCAAAACAACTTGTCATGTTCGTTGGAACTTGGAAAATTTTGACTACCGACAATAGAATTGGAAATTAAATAATATGAGAGGTCAAATAAAATGTCATGGCAAAACAATACTATGACTATGAGAATTGAGAAGTCAAATAAAATGTCATATAACTTGAAAATTATTTCAAAGAAACAAATTAATTTGACCCTTTTTTAGCAACCAAACAAATCAACCCTTGTAAGATCTCCAAAATCATATCATATAAATTCTCAATAAATGGAGAGATATATATATATATACGTTTGTGTATCTATCTCCGCCGTACGTGATCAATTGATTTGGGCAGACTTCATGCTCCAAGCGCTTAGGCTTACGACATCAACACTTTGAGATCCATAATTAAAAGCAAAGAGATGTGAACTTTTTCCTATTGCCAATTTTGGATACACTCTTGAGGTAATGCATGCTCTTCCCTTTCCACTAAAGCTCTCCACTACTGAATGATCAATCTACAACAACAACAAAAATAACAGAAACTATTAATTTTTGAAAACAAATCTGAAATAAATTAAAAAAAAACTCAAAATTGATTCTTGAACAAGATAAAGATTATATAGTCTTGATCAGAGGCTACGTAAGCTATTTCATAGTTATTTTCATGGGGTGGGGGGTTTAAAGAATATTCCCAAAAGGAGTGCCTTTTATATATGTGCATGCCTTAACTAAAAAATTTTATATATAATTTTACGGGTATTGATCAACTAAAAAATAAATTATAATTTCAATTTTGTGAACGACATCAACTCATTAATTAGAGTTTAATAAAAAATATTGTTAATTTTATTTATATTTTTATTATATTTTGCTTATGTTTTGTTTTTATTTTGCTCTTTTTTAATTAAATTTTTTTGTTTCCTAATTCAAAATTTTCAATAGTTATAACATATTAATAAAATAACAAAAAATGATTTATAGATAATCTCATTATGAAACTTAATTTAATGTTCGCAAAAATAGTTAATATCATTATCTTTAATTTATAGAGTTATATTATTCATCATTGTAATATTGTATTGAAAAATGAGAAATACCACATATTCTAATCTTTATAATTATAAACAAAAAAAATATGTGTGAAGTGGAGACTTAATTACCAAGGCTCTGAGGGACAGTGGTTGGAGAGGATTAATATCCACAAAAGCTCCATAAGTTGTTTTGTCATTATCTTCCTCCAGTGAAGATCTGTCCCAAATTCCACATCACCAAAAAGTCCACAAAATTAAAAGGTCAAATTTTGGATACAGATCTCTATAATTGTGACACTTGATTGGAAAAACCTAGATTTGCGAGAGCAAATGATCTAAATTAATGTATTCATCAAAGCAACGTACCTGCTTTGGTCACTGCACATGACCACAACGTACTTATTGCGATTTTGACGGGCTTTAAAGATTCTAAAATAAACCGATGTATACTCTTCCAAGTTCTTAGATGCGAGAACCATTAAACCGAATGGACCTATACTGGACTTTACCGACACGTTCATCTGACTACAAATCAACTGTGGATCAGTCCAACTCGGTTCGATCACATCCGCTTTCTCCAAATCTCTCACTTTGAACAAAACCTCCGCATCCGCCTGTACAATCACAAACAATAATTAAAAAAAAAAATGTAAACCGAATTTTCTAATACTAATCATTTTTTTTTAATAATAATAATCAAACCTGTGCAGCTGTCACACCATAGACTTCTAGTCTAGATATTGAATTTAAAACTTTGTTGCGTAAGTTGACTTGCTTCGTACGTAATCTTTCTACTTCCTTAACCGGCCATTGAACCAATTGTTTCCCAGACCGATCCAGCCAAATTTTCCTCGGGATCGTCTAATCAACGGGAAAAAAACGAAATTTTAATTCAATCTCTATTCGTTAAAAAAGTATGCTTACTTTGCTGTCAATTTCAATCTCAAAAATTACCTGAATACCGGACCAGCCTTTCTCAACATCATTCTCAACCGATGATGACTCGTTAGTCCAACCCCACAAGATTCTCCGGTTCTTAGCCGAGTCGTAAAACGTTTTTGACGCGTAGTATTTGCCGTAATCGTATCTCGGAGCCGTGCCATCCATCTTAAACCCGTTATCCGGTACGAATTTATCTCCTACCCGATTGTACGTACCGATCGTGTAATAGTCATGTTTCGTGTCATCCAAGCTTACTTTTAACACGTGCTTTAAAATCTCATTAGGTTCACCAAACGACGACGTTTCCACGCCTTCAGAGCCAAACCTAGTCACGGGGAAAAAATCAGGACATTCCCACATTCCACTTCCGTCGTCGTAATGCAACGGCTCGGGAGATTTTTCCCATTTTAGAAAGTCTTTGCTCGTGTAAGTGATCGCTAGTCCACGACGGTGGATCTTGCTTCCGATGATCACTCTCCATTTCTTGTCGTGGCCGAGCCACGCGGTGGTTGGGTCACGGAACGAGCTGGCGTTGACTCCGTTGATGGCGTCAGGAGCCATCAGAGGATTTAACGGCGACTTTTTCCATTCTACGAGATATGGATCGGAGAGGTTCTTAGGCTCGGCTATGTTTTGGACCTGTTGGTTCTTGGGGTCGATTCCAGTATAGAGGATAACCGGTTTGCCGTCGGGGAGAATTGTAACCGAACCGGACCAACATCCGTTGATATCGGACGGTTGAGATGGGAAGATAGCTGGAAGATGTGGAGCCCAGTTGATTAAATCTGCTGACGTGGAATGGGCCCACACGATATTACCCCACACGGCGCCTTTCGGGTTCCATTGGTAGAAAAGATGGTATATTCCTTTGTATATCATAGGGCCTGTATAAATTTAAATATTTTATCATTAGGATTCCATCTGTGGAATAATATATTTTTAAAAATTGTTTTGAAATTTAAGAAAAAATAAATTTATCTGAATTTTATAATATATCTAACTAATGATTATATAGAGGTGTCAACCCGGACTAATCTGTATACTTAACTGTTTTGCAATAAACTAAAATATTATTCGAGCTAACCCGCAAAAACTTATAATCTTGAAAATATAACTCTAATATCTACCGTTTAATGACTATGGTTTTTTTGTTCAGTCCACAAACTCTTAAAAAATCAATTTTCTAGTGTCTAACTCTTTATAAAATTAGAAAAATATTTTTCAAACTTTTGTTTTGATATATATTCAAATAAAATATAATAATCATATTGAAAAATATTGCAAGATCTCGAATATATTTTATTTAAATATGTATGAATTGATTATTATTTAATAATATCATAATAATTAAGAAACTAAATAATAAATAACCTATTTAATGGAAAATAAATACTTTCTATATTCTCATCAATAATTTTAAAATATAATTATATTTTTTTGTTTTAATTATATTTTCTTATTTGTAATGACATAATATGTAATAATTTATAAAATAAAGTTTATTTTTAAATGATTTTTTAAATAATAATGTAGAGATATAAATATGGGATAAATCATAAATGTAAGCATCGTGATGCAGCGTAATATAAGGTCGACCAATACATTAGAAAAATCAAATATACGGTTGGTATGCTGACTTATTGGTATACTTAATGTTATTAAAAAAAATAGTAAAAGTACTAGTTTCTAGGGAAATGACATGTGATATATTGACTAAAACAAGAGGAGAAATAAACCAACCATTAGGATCTGCTCACGGCCAAAGATCAATCCGATTTGTCCGAGCACGAACCATGAAGAATCAACAAAAAAGGTTAGAGAGAATTGAAAACTATATGATATTGAGATTGAGATTGAGATTGAGACTGATCTGGTAGTAATTAAAATTTAAACATATATATACCGTTCATCCAATTTTTAGGTGGTTGAAAATGGAAGCCAGTCCGGTAGGGCTGGTTTACGGAAGGAGGTTTGGTGTTAGTGCTTTGGGCAAGTCTCTTGTAGACATGGTGCGAGGCTTCGAGATCGACGACATAGTTACTAAGAACTAACGTGAATAACAACCAAAGTCCAATGTTGGAGCAAACTTCTTTGGTCATTGTGTGTTTTTATTTTTTTTATGGTTGTTGTTTGGAGGAATGAAGATCATGTCAAATTTATAGGCAAAGAAGGAGGATAAATCTGTCAATATCAAAATTTGAGTATTATATTTGCAAATTGAGCTTCTTTTTTTTGGGCTTAATGAATGTTATTTACTGCCATAAGTCACTGATACGAGTTGTTTCCAACAATTTTCGTTTATTTAAAAGATAAATGATGTCTTAAATGATTTAGGACTTCTACTAAACTCTTAGAAACCACTAGAATTTGTGGTTTTTTTCATTTTTCAATACAACATTACAATGATTTAATTTTATAAATTAAACATAATTATATTAATTATTTTTTGCGAACATCAAATTAAGTTCCATAATGAGTTTGCCTATAATTCATTTTGTTATTTTATTAATATGTTATAACTATTGAAAATTTTGAATTACGAACAAAAAAAATTAGCGAAATTAATCAAAACAAAATAAAAACAAAACATAAGCAAAATATAAGAAAATTATAAACAAAATTAGCAATATATTTTATTAAGCTCTAATAAATGAGTTAATATCGTTCGCAAAATTGAAATTATAAAAAAAATTTTAGTTGATCAATGCGTTGATGTCGTTCATATTAATCCAAAAAGGACCGCGATTATAAAATCATAATTCTAACCGCTCGTTCATATTACTGTATAATATAAATATTTACTAATTTCAAATATTTAAAATTTTAGGCTGGTTGATTATGATAAAAATATACAATAACATATCTTTTATCATCTCCGTCATTATGAGAATATTATTTAAATTTGAATATTTAAATTAAATATAAATTAATATCCGATTTATTATTTTATAATGATATAATAACAACTGGTTTTGTGATTTTTGATAATTAATCTAACATATATATAAGAAAATCCAAACTAATATAAATTAAAATTTGAATTTTTAGACTTATTTTAAATATAAATTAAAATCGATTTTTTATTAATATTATATTACTAAATTGATTTATTTGACAACTGTAATAGTAGTTATTCACAACAAAAATAGCATAATATAAAAGTTTTCATGTTTAGACACAAAATATATACTCCTTTCAATTGTATGTATACCCCTTTCAATTGTATATATACTATAAAGAAAAGTTTTATCTCCTTCCGTTAGTCAACTATTTTAGGCTATCAAAAGTGTATTTCATAAACGTTGCGAGTCTCGTGACTATATTAGGTTCAAATTATACTTATGGGAGTTTAGCATCTTGAAAAAGCATATTTTTAAATCATATCATATTAGGGGACAAATATATATATATATATATACATATATATATATATATATATATATATATATATATATATATTGGTAAGAGACGCCTATATATCCAATACAAAACGATAATAATAATCCAATAAAATTGACGAATTTGGTGTTTTACACAGAAGTCAAATAGTCACAAAAGATAGTTAGAACGTCTTTGAATACTATAGTGGAAACAAAGTAATTAAAAATTTGTTTGAGTTCACTCTCCACCATCCGTCCATTCCATCACGAGGCGAAGAGATTAGACAATGGATTAATGAAACAAAGTAATTAAAAATTTGAATACTATAGTGGAAAAGTCAAATTTTGGACTCTACCTTTGTCCCTTTGTAGTTTGTAGTATCTCCTCCACATTTATATACAACTTTAAAGTCTTTTGACGAGGACATACCAAAAACAGACCGTACCACGTCGTAAGCTGCAACTTATCCATTGTATGATATAATTCACCACCGATACTTTTGGTTGACGGCATTAAACCACACATATGAGGGATTCAATTCAATGCATATTCTGATTATAAATATTTTAACGAGTTTGATTAGTTCATTTACGATAAGACCAGTTCAAAATAAATCACTATTTTAAAAGAAAGTTTGGATTAGTTGACGTTTAAATAATATATTTCAACTAATTGTTTTTATAATAGTTATCATAATTTATATAAATGTTAAAAAAAAAACCAAAATCTCAAATTAGAAAATAAAAACATATGTGACAAGTCCGAAACCATTTCTTGTCAAAAATAGATTTATAGTATATCGCTTATCGGTCGTTGCCTAATGTTGATATGCAATACAAAATTATGCTTCGAAAAACATGTGTTGCTCTAAGTCTACTTGGTGAAAGCCATGCAAATCGCCTTAAAATATAGGCTAATTGACTGCATGAGCATTATTTTCGGACCAAGGAAAATGACATTTTATCAGCAAAGCTGCGTTATTTTAGCACTCATTTAACAAGCATCAAAGTTGACTACATGTCCATTCTGTTTCAGGAAAAATATACACAAGTAAAGCTGTAAAGGTGTTTGAAATAGCTTAAATATTATACTTTATTAATTAAAAATATCTATATGAGATACGAGGGGAAAAAATATTATATGTAAATTGATGATACAAACAAGGACGAACCCACGCTTGGAGGTGGTGTGACATGCCACATATTTATTTATATAAACCATTTGTTTCAACATAAAATTAAATAGAACTTATCAGTTTTTTTAGTGTGTTTTATGCAACATGAGTTCAAACTTCCCAAAATGCTTTAACTTATTCTTTTTTCAGTTTTCTAAAATAGAACTTATGAGTTAATTTTTTCCTTTGTTTTTGCTAATTTTTTTTGTTTTTGCTAAAAAACTTATTTATTCTTTACAATTGATTTTCTATCATTTTTTAGTAATAGTTTTTTCAAAGTACAAAAATGCAATTTCTTCATATTTTACTTTCACTATTATTTTTAAATAAATTTCATTGTTAGTGTTTTAATATTTAATATTTTAATACTTATATTAAATAAAGTATTAAAATAAAATTTAAACAATTAAAATGAAATTATTATATGCAATATACAATTTTATGTTAATATTACTCAAAAATAAATATTTACATTTACGGGATTTTTTTTTTTAGTTTGACTCAATTAATTTTGTTTAAAATAAGACGTAAAATTTGAATAACTAATTAAAAAAAAATTACAATCATATATTATATATTAACTTACAAAATTATATTTAATATTTTAATATAATGTGTCACATACTAAATTATTTTTTGGATCCGTCCTTGGATACAAGTGATGCATTTCTAATTTTGTAGCGACAACAGTCAGCAGAAGATTTTGCGGAAAAAAAACTGTGTTCGAATGAAAAGTCTTGACGAAATCACACATTGTCTACATCATTTATGCGTTTTCTTTAGTGTTACTTATTAGTTTTTTTTTTCCAACTGCTTATTAGTTATTTGTCTTTAGTTTCATAATTTCAAAAGTTTCCCTAAATTCAGAATTTGCTTTTTCTTTCACTAAGAATTCAGATTGTGCTAACATTTTATTTCGTCAACGATTTGCTACCATCTTTTTCCTCAATCGACTTTTTTCGTGTACATATATACGAATACAATGAATATAAAAAGGTCAAGTCGACCAATTTTGTGAGATAATGGATAATCTTGATATCCTGGCACGATAAAGAAAATAAAACCATAGTCATTTTTAGTTATTATCTTAAGAAATGACGTCCCATATCGAATATATATGCTATATGATGATATTAATAATACAACTCTTTGATAGTATATGAACGAACCAGTTGAGATTTTGTTTGACTTTGTTTTTTCCCGTCCAAACGTATCATTCTTCCATAGGGCCCACACAAAACTGTGAAGCAAATCCTACCGTCTTCTCAAGAGTTAAACACCTTGCCCATTCAATTCTATATTATCTGGTTTTTTCATTAGGTGAAACGACGGCGTTTCCTTTCTACGTAGAAACTCGATTCATGGTCATGCCCTTTCCCAAACTTTCGGGGAAGGTTCGTCGTCGTTGTCTTGGAGCCAAATGAAAAAAATATATATTAGATTTCATTAAAACCTGAATTCAAACAATTTCATGTGTGAAAATATTTGTTGATATAGTTTTGACAACAAAATAAAGAGTTTTTCCTAGTACATAGGGAAAATTCCATAATAATACACTAACTAAATTTGTATTACCATTTTAATACACTCATTTTTTGCATACTCAGAATAATACACTAATTGTTTTTTTGTTTCCATTTCAAATTACCGACTTTTAACCGTCTATCTATTTTACAACGTAAGTTTAGGACCGTACATGTTTGTGGGAGAATCCAATAGATATTTAGTAAACTCAGAAATGAAATTTTAGCCAATAAATACTAATCAATATTACTCGCTTTAATTTCCTTTCCTCGACCAAATCTATTACCCATTGGGATAGTTTTTGATAAGTTTGGGCAAATTACCCAAAACCGAATCGAACTGAACTAAATTGAAAGGAACCCAATCGAAATGGATAGTCATATATACATGCATGGTTCCTTTTTAAAAATATTTTGGATACTTGAATCGAGAACCGAATTGGTACCCAAAAAAAATATATGAAATACATATACCCCAATAAAGTTAGATTTGAAATAACAAAAATATCTAAAACTATAATTGTAAACCCGAAAATATTAGTAATGTTTAGACTAAAATATATGAATGTGTTTAGTTATATTTGTCAAATATTTTTGCAAAATTGAACCAAATTGTATTTTTAGGTGTATAATTGTATTTCATATATTTCGGATAAAAATATTGGATAGTTTTTTAGATAGTTCAGATAAATTTGTTTGTTCCAAACTGAACCCGGATAAATTTTAACTTTATATTGGTTCTCAATTATATTTACCCGAACTAACTCAAAACCAAGACATACTCAAACTAACCTGAACCGATTTTTTCTCGTATTTAACCTGATCCTAAAACTCTGTATTTAAACTATCCGAGAAAACTAGACCAAATTGAACCGAATACCCAAATGCCAAAACTTATTTCTGAAGAACTCCTATTTGGTGGTATACAACCAAAAAAACTTGGTCAATTAACAATGAACAAAAAACCTGATGTGTCATATGGAGAGACTTCTATTTACTATAGTATTAGTAATAAGCAACGTTGGATTAAAAAAAAAAGATCATTAATAAAACATAAAATGATAGCTAGATTTGAATTATAACATCAACTAGAAACGATGCCATCATACCAAAAATGGTTAGTTTCGCTGAATTTCGCATCAATTTAAATTCCATCACTAATCCGATGGCTGTTTAACAAGTTTTTTTAATTAGATGGATGGTTGTGATATTTTGGAGTTAGAAGGTTCGTTTTCATAAAATGGAGGGCCTTATGTAAATAATAATTTCTCCAATTCTCTTGTATCTAGTAAGTCGTCGCTCCTTTCATAATTAGTTGGAGCATTCGCAGGAAGGTTGAAGAACGTGTCGCATCCGTGAAATTTTCCCGGCGAGATTTCGGGATTTTGGTAATGGCGGCGGTTCTGTCTTCTCTGGGTTTAGGAACAATTCGCCCTTCGCACCATTCCTTGTCCTGTTTCAATTCGCTCCGTTGCCAAAGTCTTCTTCTCTCGAGAAATACGAGGTCTCCGCTCAATAAGGTTCTTCAGGCTTGCCTCAGATCCAGTGGGTACACTCTTCTTCCGGAAATTTTTTCTCTTGCATCCTATCTAGCTCTCACCTTTTGAATTGGAATCGAATCGATAGATCATATCTGAAAAATTCAGGCTTTCGTTTTGTAATATAGCTTTGTATGTCAACACAAAGTTAGTGCCACTTAACATCATTTAGGATATGTTACATTGTTTCTTGTGTATATTAGATTATGCAAATGCTGATGATGCTTCGCTTTCATCACCCCAAGAACATTCTGAGATTGTATTTATGGGCACCGGAACAAGTGAAGGGATTCCTCGTGTCAGCTGCCTCACTAATCCTTTGAAAACATGTTCGGTATTTGTTTCCCTTTTGATATGGTTCATCTACAATTTCAGTGAGATCCCATTGAAAAAACAAAATTCCATTTTGACGCTTCTAGGTATGCACAAAAGCAACGGAACCCGGAAACAAAAATAGGAGACTTAACACCAGCATTCTTGTTCGGTATATCAGACCATCCGGAACAAGTAACATCCTAATTGATTGTGGCAAGTAAGTGCAATGACAAGAGTATTGTGAGTGTGACTTTATATCTCTCTTCTTGTTCCATCGGATAACTTATTGTGGCAATTCTGACATTATAAAAAGAAGTTGAATCCATCTTTTTCCATATAAGATATTTGGTGAGATTGATCATGGGGCATCTGATGTTCATTTACTTTATTGTATGCTGACTTTTTCGTCTTGGCAGGTTCTTCTACCATAGTGCCCTTCGATGGTTTCCCACCTTCGGGTTAGTTTTTCCCATCAACCAGCATTCAGTTGTCATAAGAGTTTACTTCTTACACGAAGTTGTTATTATTATTTTTTATACTATGAACAAGTATGCTCAATTGGACTCTCTGTTTATCACTGGCTGCTTTTAAGTTTCTGTTAAACTGTGATAGTTTTATCCTTATGGCCATTCCCATAAGACGTAGTTGCGTTCTTTTTTGTCAGGCTAAGAACACTTGATGCGGTTGTAATTACTCATTCTCATGCTGACGCAATTGGAGGTCTCTTAAACTGACAAGTTAATTCTTGCCCATGCATCATTTTCTTGTTCCATGTTTCTTTTTCCTGTAAAGTCAAGTGTTGTCTCCTTAATTGAAGTCTTCTTCTCCATTGTTTTGTTTTTTTTTTCTTATCCAGGTCTTGATGATCTCCGTGATTGGACAAACAATGTCCAACCTCACATTCCAATCTACACTTCTGTGCGCGATCTCGAGGTTTACCCGTTTTACCAACACTCCAAAATATTTTGCTTATCGCTCGCAATGCTCTTTCAGTAGCTAAAGGCTCTACTCCACCATAATATGTGAATCTCAGGTGATGAAAAAGACCCATTATTACTTGGTTGATACGAGTGTGATCATACCTGGCGCTGCAGTCTCAGAGCTAGAGTTTAAAATCATTCACGAGGATCAGCCATTTGTGGTAAACGATCTAAAGGTAAGTTTTATTCCTGGCTTATATTCATCAATCGTACTTCTTCAACTCGGTTTCACGGTTACAAAAAACTATGATCTTGGTGTTGCATTTGGCATGAACTGAATGTTTCAGATAATCCCATTACCGGTTTGGCATGGAAGTAATTACCGTTCCCTTGGATTCCGGTTTGGCAACGTCTGCTACATAAGGTAAACAAACACAAAGTTCCTTCTACTTTTTTTCTGTGCCGAGTTCTGTTCATGAATATCAGAGTTTTTAGTTATGGTATTGTAAAATATGCAGCGATGTCAGTGACATACCTGAAGAAACTTACCCGCTCCTCAGAGACTGTGATCTGCTAATTATGGTAATCTCAACAATTGCGTCTATTGTTCAGCGCATCTATTGTTCTTTCTCTACCAAAGATAGCTTCTTATCCAAGAAACCTCTCACTGTAGGATGCTCTGAGGCCTGATCGGTCTTCGGCTACACACTTTGGCCTCCCAAGGGTATGAAGCTTGCTTCTTGTATTTGATTTCTTCTCTTGAAAAACAAAAAATGGCACAATTTGTTTTCGTATTTCAGCAATTTATTCCCCCCATCATATTCACGCTTTTACTCTCAATTTTGTTTTCCGTCCTCCAGGCGTTAGAGGAAGTTCGGAAAATCAAACCAAAAAGAACCCTTTTCACAGGTAAAATTTGCTATTGAATATGTCTACCAAGCTGTGACTTAAAAAACAAGGATGTATATATAATATATAGTCTCTTTTCTTGCCCTGATTTTTGTTTTCTCCGAAGGAATGATGCATTTGATGGACCACGATAAGGTGAGCGAAGAATTGGAGAAACTAATGGATACAGAAGGCCTCGATGTCCAGTTAAGCTACGATGGTCTTCGTGTACCCATCTCAATTTAACTCGGTTTATTAATATTTCCCCCTCTTATAACCGGTTCATTCATACCGCAAATAGATATTCTTCATTTTTGTTTTTAACGACATGAACCGCAAATAACTCGGTTTATTATGTTCGCAAAAGTACACAATAGTTTTTCATTGTAAGCGATTTGATTATTAATAAGTATTGTTTTTCGAAAACCGGTTTGGCTACATGGCTGCTATCTATCTGGTTCCATTGGGGAAAGTGACCACCAAAAACGGTGACGTTTTCTAGCGACAGTGGCAAGCGAAAAACACGGGAACGGGTGTGTGTTCTAAAGGGGGTCTGCTAAGTCGGCGACCAGATTACATGGCTCTGCTCTGGTTACAATCCAGTTATTTATTCACACGTGTCTTTGTCGGCCCAGTACGGTCCCCACGACGTGTCGTGTTCACGCGTGTCTATTACGGAAGGTGACATGAGAGAGGGTTCCCTGAATTATATCCAATTGAGCTTGAAAATTCAAAACATCCATAACTAATTATTAGAGTTTCGCTGTAGAACTAAATTATCTTTCTATGAAACTAGTTAAAAATTATTTGAGGTTGTGCATGTTACTTTATAGTAATGTAAGTGGTGTAAGTGATTGATGAATGAAAAATTAACGTTGAGTTGACCTAGTGGTTAAGGAAAAATGAGTATGTACCTTTTTTATTGGTTCTGGATTCAATTTCCGTTGAGAGGAATCTCCTCCGAAAGAATGACTTTAACATAGTTTGGGCTCCGCTCCAGAGATGTAGAACCTCGGTAATTAAAAAAAAAAATGTAAGTGGTGGAAAACGACGTCGGCGAAAATAAAACTATCAGGAAATTAAGTTAGGTGCGATTTGATAGAGAAATTTAATTACTCTTATGGGCTTAATCATTAAGTATTGTATTTAAGTTGATTGTTGAATAGAAGTAGATGGGGTCCATGTGTAAGCTCAATCATTTTCATAAACAGAGGGCCCTACTATTTCCCTCAATATATGCTCCGCTCGTGAACTCTCTGTGACTAATTTTGACTCTATACACTGTAACTCACGAACCTTTCCAATTTTTTTTTTTTAATAATTAACATTACATATTATGTATATGTTCATCTCATGTTTTGGAAATTTACTTACCGAGACCTTCACTTTGTAAGCAATTGATTAGTCAATAAGACCCTTGTTTTTAGTTTAATCAGATCATAATCAGTCATTAGATTCATTCAAACTTGTGTAACAACACATGCATGTTTTCTTATGATCTAGGAAAAAGTTATTTAAGTGGTGTCAGAATATGATATTTGTTATAAGCTAAGCCATGCATAGCTGACTTGGAGACAGAGACGTATAATCTTTTATAGACCCATAATTTAAGGACACACTACAAGAAAATAAGTCAATTTTTGACCATTTTTTATTTGGTCGAAAATTTATCGACTGATTTTAGACCAATAAACGACTGAAATTTAATCGGTCGATATTTAGTCGAAAATTTTTGACCAATATTTATGGTTTAGATTTAGTCAAATATTTTTGACCATTTTTCGCCCGTTACCTGAAACAGTCAAATTTTGGTCGAAATTTTTTGACGACTGTTATCTGAGGAAAAATGGTCGAAATTGACTGACCAATTATCGACCAATTATATAGCCGTTTATACCTGTCTCTAGCCGTTTCATATTGGTCGAAAATTTGTCAGTTATTTTCGACCAAATTTTGACTGATTCAAATTTTGGTCAAAAAACGGTCGAAAATTTTTGACCATTTTTCGACCGTTACCTGAAACAGTCAAATTTTGGTCGAAAATTTTTGACAACTGTTATCTGAGGAAAATTGGTCGAAATTGACTGACCAATTATCGACCAATTATATAGCCGTTTATACCTGTCTCTAGCCGTTTCATATTGGTCGAAAATTTGTCAGTTATTTTCGACCAAATTTTGACTGATTCAAATTTTGGTCAAAAAACGGTCGAAAATTTTTGACCATTTTTCGACCGTTACCTGAAACAGTCAAATTTTGGTCGAAAATTTTTGACGACTGTTATCTGAAGAAAAATGGTCAAAATTACTGACGAATTATCGACCAAAATAAGAGCCGTTTCTAGCCGTTACGTATTGGTCAAAAATCAGTCAAAATGTTTTTTTATATATCTCCCATCCTCCTCACAATCAAAACGTAAAACCCCAAAAAAATATCAAAAATATCTTCTAATTATCATAATTCTCGAGATTGGATGTATAGACATCGAGATCCAGAAACCGGTGAAGTTACAAAGGAGTTTGGAGAAGGGCTTTCCGAATTTATTCGAATTGCTACAAGTCGGGGCTTACCACCATCTGGTAATATCGTTTGTCCTTGTATTCGTTGTAATAATAGAAAATTTCGAGATGTTTCAGATGTGTGGAATCACGTGTATAAGAGAGGGTTTAGACCAAATTATTATATTTGGTTTTTTCATGGGGAAAATTCATATACTTTACCTAATAGTAGTGCATATATGGGTGAAAGTAGTGGATATATTCCAGAAAGGTCCGAACAACCTAGGGAGAACGTTGGTACTGTTGAGATGGTGACAGATGCGTTTAGGGAAAATATTCCATCGGAAGGCGGAAATACAGTAGAGGAACCCAACTCAGAAGCTAGGAATTTTTTTAATATGTTAGATGCATCCAATCATCCCATATACGAAGGTTGTCGAGAGGGTCATTCGCCTTTATCAGTTGCAACTAGGTTGATGACCATAAAAACAAATTTTAATTTGGCTGAGGATTGTGTTGATGCAATTGCTGATTTTGTGAAAGAGTTATTGCCTGAAGAGAATCTGTTTCCAGCATCCTACTATGAGATTCAAAAACTGGTATCCGGTCTTGGGCTGCCATTTCAGATGATCGACGTCTGCATCGACAACTGTATGATTTATTGGAATATGGATGCAAGCCGGTTAGCTTGCAAGTTTTGTGGCAAACCAAGGTATCAGATGACGACTGGTAGAGTTCGAGTCCCGTATAAGCGTATGTGGTACTTACCATTAGCAGATCGGCTGAAAAGGTTATATCAATCTGCGCGCACAGCGGAGCCTATGAGATGGCATGCAGAGCATACGAGTGGAGATGAAATTGTGCATCCTTCAGATGCACAAGCTTGGAAACACTTTCAATCAGTCTACCCCGATTTTGCAAGTGAGAGTAGAAACGTCTACCTTGGATTATGTACAGATGGCTTCAATCCATTTGGGAAGCATGGTAGGAAATACTCATTGTGGCCAGTCATCGTTACACCTTACAATCTGCCACCAACTCTGTGCATGAAGAGAGAGTTTTTGTTCCTCACCATTCTAGTTCCTGGTCCAGAACACCCTAAGCGATCTCTTGATGTGTTCTTGAGCTGATTTTACAGAAACTCAAGAGTGGCTTGATTTTCAAAAATGGAAAGAACATCGAAGTCAGGCACAACTAGCTGCCACTTCTGCTGAAACACCACCACCGCGAGAAGGAACGAGCAACGGTCCTGGGAGCCAAGGATCAACTTCATTTTCGCAATTGTCGATCAATGACTTGCTCTTGACTCCGGGCCGGGATAAGATGACAGAGCTCAATCCAAATCGTACTGGCAGATCAACATGGTAATATTGTGTTTTCCAATCCTTGTTAACATTGGTTTTTTAAAATTTATGGGTCTATGAATTTTAATATTTATTTTGGGGTTAATGTGTAGGTTTAGTTATGACACACAGATAACAAAGTCAGTGTTGCTGATGATGAAGTCTGGTTTATCAATCTTCTGTCCTAAATATAGATCTTTACCAGAAGATATTAAAATGCGGTGGTTCAAATCATTTGCGGTACGTCTTATTTTTTAATATATGAGCAAATATCACATTCCAATCATGTTGATACTATCGTGAGATGATCCTAAATATTTTTTTTTGGTTATTGCAGCAAGAATTTAATTGGAATCCCACATATACGATGACTGTGAAAAAACAGTACGATGCAGTCGCACAATCGGTGTTCAAAAATCAAATGTACATTTGGAAAAAAAATTGGAAAGCAGGGAATGTACAGCCTGTGTGGATGACTTCACGTGAAGTTTGGAATGAGTACATCCAGTATTGGATGAACCCAAAAACACAGAAAAAGTCTACTACAAACCAAGCTAACCGAAAAAGTGATCGCGGAGGTGATGGCGAAGCCGCACACACCACAGGGTCCAAGTCGTATGCAAGACGTTTTGATGAAATGGTATTATTTATTTGATTACTCATTCATAGTTTTAGAACCTTAAACATAATTAGTAAAACTTTTAGTAAATTTCCATCATTTTTAGGCAATAGAAGCTGGGCAGCCTCCAAACATGGTGGATTTTATGATTGACACACATAAAAGCAAAAAAACCAAATCGTTTGTGGACAAAAGGGCGGAGCGAATCGTCAACACATTGTTGGAGCAAGAGCATAATATACTTTCGCAGGAGACGCAAGATGGATCAGTACAGTCTAACTCGCTCTCGCAAACCGAAATGAACTCGCTTTTTTTGAAGGTAACTAATACAAACTTAGTATATTTAAAGTTGGTTATGCATGGCTGATAAAATAGTGTTGCTATTGATAAAGTTTTAAGTGTTTTGTTTAGTATATTTGATTACTTTTGGTATTACAGGAGGTCGAATGTGTCAAAGGACGTCGTTTCGGTTTTGGATCTCTTCAAGTCTTTGGCGATTCCTCATCCTCACACACCTCAACAACAGAATTAAATGAAGAGTTGCGAACCGCAAATATGAAAATTGCTGAGATGGAGAAAATGCAGGCAGAGCAAGCGAAGTCGCAAGCTAAGCAGGCGAAAAAGCTCGAGCATTTAGAGAGTCTGTTACTCAAGCAATTTCCAGGTTTAGTTACTGAACCTGATGATGATGATGATGAGGAATAAGTGTGTTTATTTTGTGTGTAAACTTTTTTTTGGATGTTTTTGGATATGTATTTTTTTTTAACAGATTTGAATATTTGTTTTATTTCAACAATTTTAATTTTAAATCGAATTTACATAATTAATAGTACACATTTTATTATAATTTAATATTTTTTGGAATTTATTTTCAATATTTTGTTGGTCAAAATTTTAAAATACATGGTCAATAATTGGTCAAAAGTTTTTGACAATTTATCTGGTCAAACATTTTCGACCACATTAATTGGTCATAAATTTTCGACCAATTTGTTTGGTCAAAAGTTTTCGACGACTTATTTGGTCGAAAATGTTTGACCATATAAATGGTCGAAAACTTTTGACCAATTAATTTGGTCAAAACGTTATCGACGACTTTATTTGGTCAAAAATTTTTGACCATTTTTTTACCAAAAGTCATTTTCGACCATCGATTATAGACAACTTTTTTTGGTCGAAAAATGGTCAAAAACACATGTTTTCGACCATTTTTTGACTGTAATCGTGGTCAAAATTTGACATGTTTTCTTGTAGTGACAGTTTAATAAAATAATATATACATGCCTTTCCAAGTTTCATCTAAACAAATATTTTATTTTCATGTCAGCCTTATTGTTTTGCTACTGAAAATGCTCAGTTCATTCATTTTTCAACATAATATTAAAATTTATCCGTATATGTGATTGTGAAGATGAGTAATAGTATTGGAGAAGATTGTGTGATCTACGGTGCCCATTAGTCCTTATTATCAACTAATTAGGTTATATTTCAAATTTCAAAATAAATATTAATATTACTACTCTACTTTGATAACACATTTTAGATAATTAATGGGTTTCTTATAAAGTTAGTTTAATGTGTGGCGGTGAGCTGGTGTTGCATATTGGGAAGAGGATCGGACAAATCACATTAAGAAAAGCAAAATAATTGTAGAATAAAACAAGAACAAGACAAAAAGACGAAACATTTTATATTCTTCAATTTCTTTTGATTTATATATATGTTTTCAGACAATCCAATTAATCTGTTGATGAAACATGGACTTTATGTGGTGATTCAGATTACTTTTAAATGTAAGAACTACCAAAAACATTGGTTTACGAAAATAAATTAGGTATATGGTTTTGGCACTTGGCAGTAGTTACAGAAACAAAAAAAAGGTTTTGGCAGTTTGTATTTAAACGCAAACGCAATTAAATTACATGACGGCGGCCAACGTGTAGTAAATTTTCTAGCACCTTATAAGAAAAACAAATAAAGAAGAGCAAATTATTGTCATAGTTATGCTACTACAGGTATTTATTATTACCAATGTAGTCTTTTTTAACTACATACTATAAAGGTAATATTCTGGATGCATGGGTGTCACCAAATTGAATGACTAATCTCGAGACCCGAGTGGACATTTATGAATTTTTCTATTTGTATTTTTTTTATAGTTTCCACATTATGCTAATGTTAAAAAAAATTCAGCTCCCAAAATATGGTGGTAAATATGAAAACTTTTTTTTTTGGTTAAAAATATGAAAAACTTAACTCTATATTTGTGTTCTGCATGTTTAGCGATCTCCCCTTACATTTTTTTCTTCTTCTTCTTCTACCTCCATATATATATATATATATATATAATTAAAGTCGAAATAAATTGGATTATACCAAAAACACAGTATATTCAACAATTAAAATGTTAAATTCCTACAATTTACTTGAAAGTAGATCACAAAGCTCGAAGTGCAATATTTAAAGGCAAATTAATTGGATTTTCAGGTAAAGACGCACGGAATGTGTTGACAAACAAGTCAACTATTTATATGTTTACATATAATCAGATATAAAATATTATGTTTTTGGTCTTCACCATCTTCTCATGTCATTCAAATAATCAAATTATTATTATTATTATTGTATATATTGCATGACTTTTATTGGCTCGCGACGGCCCTTTAGAACGTTGAAAAATTTGCCACTTCTCTACCATTCCTTTCCGGATTTAATTTTATTTTCAAATTTTACATCATATACACCGCGTAAATTAATACTCTATATACTAATATCTATACACCATTATGTGTATAATCTTCCTCATGTGTTGTATCTTTAGGTCATAAAGTAGGTTAGGGCATGTGGCACAGCTGACACATGGTTAATCCATTTAAATAATTTTCATCAATCCATTTGATGTAAACTCTCTCATTTTTTTGTATTAACATGAAAAGCATCTAATCTAAAGGAAAAAGAGATGAAGCAAGAGAAAGGTTTGCCTTTATAGCCAAAAAACCTCAAATATTAATCAATGGCTCAATCATAGCTTAGTTCTCTGTAAATGACAGTGTAAAGCTGTAAAAGTAATTATTAAACTCAACTCAAAAATTAATTACGTTTAAATAAGTAGAGACTATATATATACCCATATTCAAATTTGGTCGGCAATTATTATAGTGGACCATAAACAAGTATTTTTTGTGACAAACTTTTTCTGAGTGACATAAATTAGCTAGTAATCTGATTCATGAAGAGTAAGAAAATAGTGAAATTTATAATTTTAAAGCAAAATAATGGACTATATGAATTCAAATATGTCTACTGCTTCTCGAGAAACGTTGAAAAAAAAAAAACAAGAACTATAAAAATTGCGAAGAGCTCTTTCTGCAAGCTTTTTACAGAGCTTGTGAGAAAGTTATATTTATCTTTTAGTCACCTTGCTTTACGAAAAAATAAAAGAAAAAAGTAGTACAGTATATTTCAATAATAATAATTTTGTTTTGTTGGAAAAAAAACAAAATTGATAAATAAATAAAAAAACACGGAAAACAAATTTGCAGGTAATGATATAGAGAGGACAGATTGCTCTTCGCTTGTAAGAGGAAAATATATATATATATATATAAAAGAGCAGAAAATGCCATATTTTCCTTAGCGGTAGGGTTACTTTTATTTTTCCCTATTTTTATTTTATTTTTTTGAATTTCTGGGTTTCAAATACACATAGAGAGAGAGATAATAGAGTTTCTATTGTCCACAATCTCTCTCTCTCTTTTTCTACTTCTAGGTATATTGGATTTTCTTCCTTCTTCTGTTTTCTTTTAATTTTAATTTCTCAACTTCTAGTTAGTTCATGTTCTGTGTAGTAATTTGTTGTTACTTCTATTTTGTTTCATCGAGACTAATTAATTCTTGTTGATTTCAAACACGAACCAGAAAAGTGGATAGAGATTGTCTCTTGGGTTGAAGCCAAAGAAGGAACTTAATTTATATATTTATACACAAACACACACACATACACACACACAATATCAAAGAAGGAAGCTAGGATTATAAATACATATAGAGGCTCATTTCTTGTATGTTTCTGTTTAATCTTCTCTTTTGTCTCATTTTTATCAGTATATGTCTATATATATAGATCTGAAAAAAGTTTGTCGATTTCTTATCTGATTTCTTATCAAGGTTTTGTGGTGATGAAAAAAGACATGTTACTTCATCACAAAGTACAACAATAAGAAGAGAATATGTCGAATCTAACATCAGCTTCTGGGGATCAAGCAAGTGTCTCTTCAGGAAACAGAACTGAAGCAAGTGGTTCTAATTACTTCCCTCATCATCAACAAGTACAACATGAACAACAACAACAACAACAGTTCTTTGTTCCGGAATCTCAGCCTCAAAAGAAGAGGAGAAACCAACCAGGGAATCCAGGTTTGTGTGAAAAGAATTAGTTACAAAAAAAAATACAACTTTTTCTTCTTCTTCTTTGTTTTGGACTGATTCATTATTCCAATTATTTGATACAGTCATCATCTTGGAAAATTATGGGTCTTCTCCCAAAAAGAATATTCTTTTTTACCCTTTTTGTTCTCTTTATCATCTCTATTCTAAATAAAGAAATCAAAAACTAATTAAACCACAACTTTATTAGTACTTCATTGAAATTTTTTATTTTTCCGACATGTGTATTGTTCGAATTGCTTGGGCGTGGTTAATAATTTTTTCCTCATTATAACTACTGTTAATTAAGTTAAAACCGTATTTTTTAGTGTTTGTAACTTTCTTAAAACAAAATCGTATCTTTACTAGTGTTTCTTGAGTTTACGACTGACAATATCGGTTTCAATATTTTTCATTTTCATCAGACCCAGAATCAGAAGTGATTGCTTTATCACCAAAAACACTAATGGCAACAAACAGATTCGTGTGTGAGATCTGCAACAAAGGATTTCAAAGAGATCAGAATTTACAGCTTCACAGGAGAGGTCACAATCTACCATGGAAGCTGAAACAAAGATCCAACAAAGAAGTTATAAGGAAGAAAGTGTATGTTTGTCCAGAAGCAAGCTGTGTCCACCATGACCCATCTCGAGCTCTCGGTGACTTAACCGGAATCAAGAAGCATTTCTGCAGAAAACATGGTGAGAAGAAGTGGAAATGTGACAAATGTTCAAAGAAATATGCTGTTCAATCGGATTGCAAGGCTCATTCTAAGACTTGTGGCACCAAAGAATACAGATGTGACTGTGGCACTCTCTTTTCTAGGTAAAAAACAAAAACTCTTCTGATCATTTTCCTATTTATTAAATATGATTTGAGAATATAGTAATTACAATTAATACTGGTTATATAAAATGTGGGATATGTGGTGGTGTTGTAAGAACTGGAGGGACACATGGTACAAAGTATTCTGTTTTGATATGAGTAATTTCATTTAATTTGAAATAGGACAAGAATGGTAGCTCAAAAGAATCTTCATTTATAATATGGAACTAGTTCAGGGTACTTTTCTCCCCTTCCTTTTTTTATTCTTAAAAAAATATATTATGGGGTGTTTTGACAAACTAAACAAAATATATATATATACTATATTATAGGGTATTTTTTCTTCTTCTTTTTCTTGCATTAATCATCCATCTTACTATATACATATGTGATTGCTACATGCGCGTTAGATGGACCACATTACTTTCATAGCTTCTCTCAAAGTGTGTCATTTATTTCTTCGTATTAATTAACATTGTTGTTGATCATTTATTTCTTGGTAAATTAACAGGAGGGATAGTTTCATAACTCATAGAGCATTTTGTGAAGCACTGGCAGAAGAGACTGCGAGAGAAGTAGTAATGCCACAAAATCAGAACCATCAACCAAACCCTCTTTTGATTCATCAACCTTCTTCTCATCATCATCAAACACAACCAAACATGAACGTCTCTTCCCCTTCTTCCACTTCCCACAACATCATCAATAGCCTTCACTTCGAAACCAACAATGGTTCAAATAATAGTAACAGTAGCAGCAATCATCTCCATACATTTCCAGTTAAGAAAGAGCAACAACAAAGCAATGATCATATCATCAACTACCACCACCATAGTATCCCTCCTTGGCTTGCTCCTCACCCGCAAGATCTCACATCTTCAAACCCTAACCCTAGTAATGGTGGTGGAGGAGGAGGTTTGTTCTCTCTTGCGACTTCTCCGGCTATGTCAGCCACCGCATTGCTCCAGAAAGCAGCGCAAATGGGTTCCACAAAGACACCTCCTTTACCACCAACCACCGACTTCGAGAGGTCAGCTCATCATAACAACCTCACCACGACAATGGCGGCGATGATGACGTCACCACCTGGATTCATCAGCTCCAACAACAACAATCAAGTTTTGTTTCAAGACTACAACGCCTCCGGGTTTGATCTTCACGGTGGAGAAGAAGCATTCGACGTCGATACATACGGCGGGTTCTTGAAGACAAACGCTGCGACAACCGCTTCAGCCGCAGGATCAGACCAAAATAAAAGCGGTGGAGGAGGAGAGGGTTTGACGAGAGATTTCTTGGGGCTACGACCGTTAATGTCTCATAACGAGATTTTAAGTTTTGCTGGTCTTGGGAATTGCATCAATGGCTCTGCTTCCGATCAGCTGCATCCAAAGCCTTGGCAGGGTTAGTTAGTTTTTTTTTATTTTTTTTGCTCATATAATTATGAATCTCTCTAAATTTTAATATATATATTTATATATATATATATATATATGTGTATATAAATATATGTAGTTTTATATTTCCATAATCATTTTTGTTCTTCGTTTTATAAAATTTATATGCGGACTGCTCACCAAAGGAGAATCAAAATGGTGCAAGTTTATACAGAAATATTTGTTACGTGTCGTCTATTTTGCTTATGTAGTTTTTTTTTGGTTTATAAAAGACAAAAAACAAGCTCATGATTAATGGTCAACTCATGATTATTGGTCAACTCAAAATTAATTTTCTTGGTTATGGGTAAGATTGGCACATACGTGGGTAGCTTCTGAGGTATTTTAACTGATTGCAACGAAGAAATAAATACGTAAATACGTGTGTACTTTCGTTTTCCTACATATATATATAAAGTTAAGTTTGATCTCTTCTCATGAAGGCACATCATCATCTACATGTATGTCACATCATTTTAATATTTAATTTTCATAATTTAATTAGTTCAAATTTTGATATACATATTGACTATATATTTTATTAAATTATGCAAGAAATTTAAAATGTCATTTTCATATTAATATCATCAAAACTTAAAAAACCCAACAAAATTTATTGAAAAAATAATAGATTTATAATTTGAGTTTTACTAATATATTACACACTTTATTATAGTTACAAAGTTAATATTTTATATCAAAAAATGTTTAGCGAATGGATATTATTTGATCCAAACTAATAGTAGACAATATATACAATTGCAAGAAATTTGAAAGGTCATTTTCATATTAATATCATCAAAACTTAAAAAACCCAACAAAATTTATTGAAAGAATAATAGATTTATAATTTGAGTTTTACTAATATATTACACACTTTATTATAGTTACAAAGTTAATATTTTATATCAAAAAGATGTTTAGCGAATGAATATTATTTGATCCAAACTAATAGTAGATAATATATACAATATTAATGTAACATATATCATTCACATGTATGACACATCATTTTGATATTTAATTTTCATAATTTAATTAGTTAAAACTTTGATATACATATTAGCTATACATTTTATTAAGTTATGCAAGGAATTTGAAAGGTCATTTTCAGATTCATATCATGAAAATTTTAAAAGAAATCAAATAAATTTATTGAAAGAATAATAGATTTAAAATTTTAGTTTTACTAATATATTACATACTTTATTATAGTTACAAGGTTAAAGTTTTATATCGGAAAGATGTTTAGTGAATGGATATTATTTGATCCAAAATTCCAAACTAATATTATACAATATATACAATATTAACTTAACATATCACAAATATATAGATTTTGTTTTAAAAAAAAAACAGAATATCTAATAAATAAAAAGTAAACTCATTATGGTTTAATAATGCATATTATAGTAACTTTGTTAAATAAATTATATATAAGAATATCAATTTTTTTTAAAAATAAATACATAATTTAAAATAATAAAAATGAAACATTCTATAATTTAGATATTTAGATAACATGATTTATTTGGTATTTAAATATAGATAAAATATGAAAGTTCTAAACAAACATAATTATTTGTAAATAATATAGAAGTGATTGACTGTAGATATTGAAGTGATTGACTATAATCACTTACATTTTCATTTTAATGGAGGTGGAAATAAGAAAAACAATTAGTTAAATTTCAAATAAAATATTAGACTTACAATCTACAAGCAATGGTTTGTTTTACTAGAAATGAATAAAAAAAATTTCATAAAAAATTAAACTATTATAAAACTTAAAAAATAAAAACTCGCAGGTCACACACTTTTTTCATATATAAAGTTGAATCTCACCGGGTTTACACTTTATCAATAGCCTTATGTGTTGGCTAAATTTTCATTATTGTTGTAATTAAATTCATTATTTTATCAAAATACATAATCTAACACATTGTCTTAAATAAGCAAATTTTAAAACGGTTAAATCTGAATTTGTGTGACATGCAATCCATGAATATATTTAAAATCAACAAAAATTGATCAATTGTTAATTCTATTATTGATGTAATGGGCTTACCCCTTATGAATAGCCTTATGTGTTGGTTAAAAATTCATCTTTCTCTCCAGTTATATATGGAAATCGTTTTCAAAAAAATAAAAGAACAATAGATTTAGGAATCACAAACATATTGCACACATAAATAGGGTTAAAATCATACATGAAACACTCCAAAAATAATTTCACATGAAACAAAAAAAAAATTAGTATGCAACTCAAAAATGTAAATATCTTCCTTCTAAAAAACCCAAATAATTGCATAAAATTGATCACAAAAAAGTAAAAATGCGTACCATCCAATAAATAAACACATAGATGATCATAAATTAAATAAAAACATAAAACAAATACACAGATCTTAAGTTGTTAGAGATAATTAAATTAACTACGAAACCAAATAAAATAAAATACCATTAGATTAAAATATTGTTTACCACATCCGCGCGGATCACATCCTTTGTAATTGAAATTAAAAGTGAAATCTCACCGGCGATGAGAGAAGATTAAGGAGATGACGAAGGTTTTAGAGGAGTGGGTAATGTTTTTTTACAAGATAATCCTATTCACCCGAAGTCTCTCTTTCTCTCTCTCTATCTCTCTCTCAATGTTTAGATCGACGCTCGACCCCATATTTTTTATACTTTTCCAAATCGGCCCATATTATCTCAAATGTTTCCATTAACCCATACATCTACGATTACTTTGATAGTAAATTAGTGATAAAAATTAAATCGTTTTTCAAATAAAATTAGATTAATTTTGTAGTCACCACCACTGGATCATCGAAGATGAATAATAGTAAATTCTGAACATTTTATTAGTATTCAGTTTTAGGTAAAAATAGATTAAAATACATGAACCTATTTCGAAGTATTTTTGTAATAAGTTCGGAGAATTCTAAATTCATAAAACTAACTTTTTATTTATTAGTATTCGAAGTAACTTTCGGAATATACAAAACTAACCCAATTTCGAAGTATTTATTTTATTAGTATTCACATGGCTTAAAAAAATATACAATTCCCTAAGCTTTAAAATGACTTAAAAACTAACTAATTGAATAAATAGTCAGCCAAAGAAAAATATATCAAATTTTGGATCACCCACTAAACAAATACATAATTAAATATACAATTAAGAAAGGAAAAAAAATTTAAGAATAAACAATCCACATTTCTTAAGGTAATAGAGACAAATCCATTAACAATCATACTAATAAAACTAAAATAATATTATACCAATTTTTTCTTAAAACAAAATTGTGTTCACGTCCGCACGTAACGCGGATCACACACTAGTATATATATATTAATACGTAAAGTGCGCTGCTACGTACATATACAAAAAATATTAATGTGGATAATAAGTTGGTGTACAACTTTTATTATTACAAAGAAAGGGAAAAAGGATAAAAGCTAAAAGAAATTTATATGATGTTTTTATTATATACAACAAGAATGTTCTGGTAAGTTTCCACTACTGTTTTTTTCTATATGTTATTTTAGAGTTGATTTTTTTTTCAAATTAAATGTTATTTTCAGTTTTCAATGTAATTTTTGAAGAAAATACCTATTATAATATCAAGTTAAAGAAACATTAAAAATAGAGATTGATAATTAAAACTGTAAATATATTTAATTTGTGAAGTTATAATAGACAAATTAATAATTTTTTTTAATTTATGTGATCAACTCTAAATCGACATATAAAAAACAGAAAAAATATTAATTATCTCGCGTTTAATTACATGAATATTATTAATTCTCATCATGGAGTATATCCTTTTATAATTATCCAATTATTGTCAAGTGGCTCAATTTCATAATTTCACTGGGTTCTTTCGATGAAATTTATCCTCCAAGTTAAGCACTTTTTTGTGTCGATTTTAAAAAGCCAAGTTTTTTTAGACTCAAAAGTTTTTTTTTTTTTGGTTGTATTTTATTTATGATCATTTACAAAATGATTAGGTAATTGAAACCTAAAAGAAAAGTGAAAAAGGAAAGAGAAGAGAGAATGAATTATGAAATGTGGCACATGAAAAGAATAAAGTAAAGAGGAGGCGGAGATGCATTGGATTCGATCTTAGGGTGACTCATCATCTGCTTATAAACCTATTTCGAAAATTAGAAATGCAAAAATATAAATGTATCGATCTCTACATATATGTAAAAACTATTATATTTTCTTTTCTTCTTATTATTAGACCCCATCTCATGCAGGCACACAAGTGGGATCCGACAAAAGATAGGGACGCATCACGTTTTGCTTGGTGGAATGTATATTTATGTATATCACACATGGCCATAACTTTATGATACACATTACAACGTTCTTGAGATTGATTAGTAATTTAGTTTGCCGCTCTTTATCCATTAAATTAATGTCGACAGCTGAAAAATTTACACTTATTATAACACATATATCCCGGAATTATTCTAAAATTCATTTAATCCAAAATGAAATTAACATAAAATTAACTATTATGCTCCTTGACCATATATAAAACTGATCTGGCGACAAGTTAAATATATTATTTGTATGGTTTTTTTTTGTATGTGGTCTTCCCTAAAGAATGACATTTTCACATGCAATAAAGTGTGGAAAATGATTGAAATAGATAAAGATGTCTTCTTGTTTTTCGACGAGGTGGATGTGACATATATTGCTTATCAACAAATTTCTTATATCTTATAGCTAAATAATATATATGCATTCTGTCATATATATTGGGAAAAAAGTTATAACTTGATTTTAATGAAAGAATTTACAACAATGACAAGATTATAAAATATTCATTGGAACACATGTTAAAGAGGGGTTCTAATTAAAAAGAGAGAAGAAAATCTTCTAACGAAAATTCAGGTTCAACAATATTTGTTAGATAGATATTTAGTGTTTATAATTGGCCTATATATTATCACAAATGACTGAGAGGTGTATTCATATAACTATACGTCTGCAAAGAAAGAAAAAAATGAAATTGTGACACCAGTTAAATTCATTTTGAGGAATTTTAGCAAATTAAATAATCATATACCACAAGACCAGATCTTTTTAATTTGTTTTTGTCCAAACTTACAGTAGTTAAAAAATTTACAGATGTAAGAGGTGTCAAATACAGAGGACCCATGAATTTGTCAATGTCATGATGAGTTTGGCATTTGTAAGGTTTTCTTTTTGTCTGATTTTAATGAAGTGATCCCACAATCACACTATCTACGTATTTGTTTTTGTTTGCTTGTCAAAGACAATAACTTTTACAAAGCATTATGTTATACAATAATGCTGCTTGTAAAAGTTCTAAGACTTTGTAACCAACCAATTAATGTCACATACAAAAGAAACGATAACTTTTTTTTTTTTTGTAACAAAAGAAACTATAACTTTTAACACATTCTACAACAAATAACATTTTTCCTGCAAAGTGATGATGAAGATGGTGACAGTCCTGATATATGGGAAAGACCGTCATTTTGGATCTCCTATTTTGCAAGTTTGGATGTGGGAAACTGCCTATGATCTCCTATTTTGCAAGTTTGGATGTGGGAAAGACCGTCATTTTGGATCGACAAATGGAGTCTTTATGGCCAACTTAATATCACACATTGGATAGGAAGTATAACCCGCCAATTGGGGCTGCCCATTAACGCAAAAGTTACTGATGCACTTACTCAAGATGGCTAGATTCTTAATTAGGGGGGGCTCAAAGCCACGCTGCGGAGACCCTTCACTGCCATATATATGACTACTATCAGGCTGCATTTACTGAGCTTGCCAGACAGTTTTCTATGGGCTGGAAACCCGAACTCTCACCAACATCGCTTTGGCTTTTTTTTTTGGCAACAGGTTCGTCCTACTCAACCTAAAATTAATTGATATCAAAACTATCTTTTAGTATGTGCAAGTTAAGCAGTTGAAACAAAATCTAAACGTAAAAAATAATTTCTTTAAGAAGAAGAAATTAAAATATGCATGTAAATTAAAACCTAATTTAAAAAGGGTTTTCAACATATTAAAAATATTTGTAATAAAAATTTTAAACATGGCCAACAAATAGTTTGAGAGCTGTCTAGAAACAAGTTTACATCATGTGGCTTGCATGATGACATGACTTCGATATTATTTCACTCACTAGTCATGATTTAAACGCTGTTTACATTGTTCAATTTATACATACATTTGTATTTTATCTGTGGCCATTCATAAAAAAGAGATTTAATATATTATAAAAAGAAACTGTATATTATATTTATATACGTACATATACCAACCAAACACATAATTCATACATAGTCATCAAATGTGTATGAAGGATCTTGTTTTTCTTTCCATGTGCTATGCAAGCTCAAACATTACCAGTTTAGTCATGATCCAACATTCAAAAAGTGATGGCGTGTTGCAAGTACCAATGTTGTAGAGAAGCAATGTTAGAGATGTGTTTAGACGGTAGGGTTCAGATGAAAGTAACATATTTGGTGTCTTGTCGTCTACATTTAGGTAATGCGCTACCAAAAATAATTGCACTAAATTAAAAAAAAAAATATACATAATACGTAATGTAAATTTAAAATATTTGATATACTACATTGGACAAGAAGGATACTTAAAATCCGTGAATTTTGGACAAGCCCTCAATCTCGGGAAACCTGATGAATCTGGATATATTCCAGTGAGATAGTGTCTCCCACTTGTGTGCTTTTCTTCTTATGTTCCAAGCTTAGTGCAACTGCAAATCAACCAGCCGGGCAATAGGAAAGAAAGAGATTATTGTAATTAGTTTTTCATTACGGAATATAATACTCTCTATTATTTGTTTCTTGCATCATCTCCTTTTTTTCGTTTTTTTTTCATTCATTTACTTTTGATGTCCTATTGAACAAGACTTACTGATAGTCAGTTATGGTGAATTTGTGTTCTGCTAATTATCATCTAATAAATAATCCAGCTTTCGCATGTTTTGTAGCCTCTTTTCAATCACATTGTTCAATTTATATACCACAATTCATCATCTTTTAAATATAAAGAATATTCCCCTTTCAGTTGTACAATGTTACTTGTTCGATTGTTAGGTTGTTGTTGTGACATTTGTTGGAGGTGGGCTTAGTACTCCCAATTAGCTAAGGCCCATATTAGCAGTCAGGGCCCATTGCATAAAGCCCAGCCAAAAGTTAATATGGGGGTCCACCGAGCTCGCGCTGACGCCACACCAACTTCTCCCAGAGGTACCGAATGAGAAGGCGACACGTGGTGGGCAGCTCGGTAAACAGTGTGCTATCCGCGTAGGAGCATGGCGCCGAGCTCATCATAACATACCAACCGAAGAAACCGGACCACACGTCTCGAGGTGCCTTACCCCCAAGAAGCGCTAGAGGCGCCACGTCACCCCGGAATCTCGGGGAGCAGGCAGCAGACCCTTGTTATAAATATCCCCCAGCATGCATTTATGAGGGGGAGGACGCATTAATTGCTCTCTCTCTCTAGATTTGATTTCCGACCTCACTATCTTGTAATAGAGCAACTTCGTTTAAAACACCGAACTGGATTCTCGTTGGAGCCAGTACGTAAATCTAAACCGTTCACTTTTACCAAACATCAATATAAAGAATACGGTCCCTGATATGTTCGTCACAAATCTCGATCTCTGTTCTTCTATTCTCGACCTGCTCAAAAGTCAAGTTGACTCGTTCTATTAACGGAAATCTCACCTCTCAACATCTTAATATACTTCTAATCATCATTAGTGATCCTTTCGATCAAAAACATTCTCTTTTTTTTTTTTTAATTATTGTGGAAGATACGTCGCTTTAGATATATTCAACTTAAATCATAACAATTGTTTTGATGTGATTAGTGTCATGAGGAAGTAGAGAGAGGTGAATAATGTTTATTTCCTTTTCCGTTGATGTGTTGGTGAAATACAGATCGTCACTGGAGATATAAAAGAAAACCGAATCAAACCGGATCTGGAAATCTCGGTTAATAGAAATAAGAATCCCGAATCGGAGGCAATGCAAAACTGGAACTAGCAGCAAAAACTATTTACCGGATTATGATTCGGGATATTGAACCCGACGTGAATCGAACACGCAACCTTCTGATCTGGAGTCAGACGCGCTACCATTGCGCCACGGATCCGGATGACAATAACTCGGACATAACTATATTTAGTTCTAAATTAACTATGATCAAAACAGCTCGTCAGCTGTTGTGGTCTTTCTTTTTCAAAAGATCGATCCAAAATATATTTCGCGTGATCGTTTCTGTTGCATAAAAATGGCATTCACTTTCTTACCTTTAAGAAGAAATCTTTCGAGAAAAAAAAAAAACTCCTCGAATTTACTGAGCAGAGCTTGAAACCAAGGTTGGTTCAACGTTCAAGTATAAGATTGGCACCTAATATCTCTTCTTCTGCCTCTCTACGACGTACACCACAAGAAATCCTTTTGAGGCTAACCTTTGGTTCGTGGAAGGTGATTCTGCTGCTTCGTAGCGATCAAGAATCTTCTTACCAAAGCCAACCCAATAATTTGAATCAAGCAGGAAAAGATTCAAATTATTGGATTGGTCGTTGTTTGATGATTTATAAAGAGTGAGTTCTGTTCTTCATGCTCTGTCATGATTAAGTGGCAATTGGTTCTTTGTTCTATTCTCTAATCTCGTGGTCTAAATGGATTCGTTAAGAACTTAAGAGTGGGAACCTGATGTTGTTAAACAATAAGTCTTTGTCACTGTTTAAGTTGTTTTTTTTTTTATCACACATGAGTCATGTTTGCAAGAAGTTGTAAGACTTTGTAACATATTCAACACCATAACAATGTCCAGACTGAAAAAACTCCAAAGAACCCTTCAAAAACTAGCATGAAGTTTTCTCTTTTTTATTGATTTGGTTAAGGAAGAATACAACATAGATGGATAATATTCATTTAGAAGGTGGTGCCTTGGAGGCATCTCCCTTTTGATCTTGCTTAGATCCAGTCACAGCTGCAGTTGCAGCCACGGTCATGGCTGTAGCGGCTGCACCGAGCTTTACACCTCCAGCTGCCTTCATTGCAGCTGCAACTTTGGCAAATATCGCCAATCCACCTACCAGGATACCTCTCAAAGCCACCGTCGGTTTCACCACCATTTTTCTTTAACCCTGCCCATTTTCGTATTTGTATCAAACTTTGTTCATAAAAGACATAGCTCAAAAGAAGGGTTATTACTTATCCAAGCTGTAATAGAATTAGCATCCAAATACAAACTGTTTACTCCCAATACATGTCACTGAGAAATGGGATGATTCAAAAATTCGTAAGAAAACAGTAACTAAGATAACATTTAGAAACCACACACAACTCTCAAAGCTATGTCAAAGAGTTTCAATACCTCTAAGATGTATTCTCATGGAAAATTACAGAATTGGCATATAAAAAGAATCCGAGGAGAACAAAATTACAAAGATTCAATACCTCGATCTCTATTTTGTTTCAGAAGCAAACAATTACAAAGTTTTCAAATCAAATCACTATTCAATACACGACCTGATTATCTGACCAAAATTGCATCGCAAAATTTGGATTCTTTACTTTCACACAATCAACAAAATCGACCTAAGAAGCTGGAAGTCGGCTAACTTTTACCCTGCCAATAGCACAATACAATTCAAGATTCACCTACGAAACAACAAGCAAAGGAGATAACAACGCCTATAAATAAATTTTAGATTCGTCTGTTTATATCTGAGGGACACAAACCAAATGATATAATATACCGAGTCTTATCGATCGAGAGTTAAAAAGGGTATAAATTGAGACTCGATTAGATCGATAAAGTTGGGATATTTTCCATACAGAGGTTTGTCGGAAAACTAACCGTCCAATGCCTTCTCTCTGTTGGTGTTGTCGGGATGGAAATAGATTTCTCGGCGACAAGTTCTCTTCCCTCGGACAAAGCTTTTGAGTTAGTTTATAGCACGACGTCGTTTATATAAAGAATATTCCATACGGCGTCGTTTTTAATCACTTCTGCTTACTACGACGACATCGTTTTTTGGCCACGGTGTCTGTAAGCACACATTTGCCGCTGTCGTTTGAAACGAGACATGGTCAAAACTCGGGTAAACGTCTGGAATCTCCCTGATGCTCAAAAAAAGAGCTAAAATCTCCCCCATATATTGTGAATTTAATTTTGATTTTTTTTTAATTGGAAAACAAAGGAATTTACGGAAAAATCAGGGTAGAATCCTCTAATTTACAGTTTGTACCTAGCAAACCCGAAATAATGGATCCTGGGTCGGGTTGACCCGAGATAATAGAGAAAAAAAAAAAACTTACCTAAATCCTAATTTGTCGATTTACTTTACTTACCCGTAACCCACGATTTACTTCGTCTTCTTCTCCGATTTACTTCGTCCCCTTCTTCTTACTCTCTTCAGTGAGTGAAACGGGTGGCGGATTGATCGATTTCCCTTCTCAATCGGACCATTCTCAATCGATTCGAGTTCAATGGTGGAAACGAGGCAAACCCGGAAGACGAGACCGACGACTTCTGCGTCGGAGAAGAGGGAGGCGAAGAAGAAGAAGACGGCGCCGGCGGAGAGTGGGCCGGAAGAATCGTCGGCGGGAGAAGCGGGTGTTGATCCGACGGCTGAGAAGAGAGACTCGGAGGAGGAGACGATTTCGGATAGTGCGGCGGATACGGAGTCGGATACGGCAGCGGATACGGCAGCGGATACTGAGGCGGATAGTGCGGCGGAGGTAAGACCGTAGAGTTCTAACAAAGTAGAAATGAGAGTTCATGGTAATTCTAGGATCACGGGTCACCAGGAATTAAAATGGTAGAAATGTAATACTAGGAAAGCTTTCTTGCAGGATGCCCAGGCAGAGACGGAAGCCATGAAACCACTTGGAATGTACTTTCAGCCTGAGCAGTATGGCAAGAGCATAAAACTATCAACCCGGTGCTACGTCGAAGAAGTTTTGGAGACGTTTAAAGAAGTCGATCTCAGTGTGACGGAAAGAGATTGGTTTGAGAAGCATCCTCAGTTCTGCCACATTCTCCACATGCCGAAGAGCAATCATATGGTTCAACCCATGTGGATGCTGTTGTTGCGTACAGCTGCGATCCAAAGGAAAAAGGAGGCATGGTTTGTGGTCAATGGCATTCCCATCCGATATGGGTTACGAGAGCATGCTATGATCTCAGGACTCAACTGCCGCAACTATCCTCTCAACTGGCAGCGAAAAGGGTCCACCTCCTTCAAAAAAAAGTATTTTGATGATTCGAATAAAAAGAAGATTTTAAGGGAAGACGTGAGGGATCGACTCAAGGAAATGGGACCGGATGATAGTGGAGATAGGCTAAAGATGGCGGTGCTGTATTTCTTGAGCAGCATCGTCTACTGTCCCACCAAAACCGGAGCAAAAGGGAAATCCGTGCTTGACATATTTGTAAGATATGTCGCTGATCTAGATTTGTGTAAGACATTTCCTTGGGGCAGATTCTCTTTTGATCACATGTTAGAGTCCATAGAGAGTACGTTGAGCCACTATAACGGTGAGGTGCGAGGCGGCTGGGCGATTCCTGGTTTTTGTCTTCCTTTGGAGGTAAATTGTAGAACTTGACTAGGTTGGTCCTTTTTTTGCAAAGTATAATTATATGCGTTTGTTTGTAGCTTTTGGCGTTGGAGGCCATTCCGGCACTAAGAAGTAGCATCCGAGAACCTGTTCAAGCTCTTAAGGACGATTGTCCAAGGATGTGCAAGTATAAGTGGAAGAAATGCGACCTGAGAGGCTGGCCTCTTGAGACTGTGTATGAAATACTCGGAAGTACTACGGTTAGTAGTATTTGCAGATTTTAGTAAAACTAGAAAACTTGGTAAGACTATGCAGATATTGGTAAAACTAGGAAAACTTGGTAATACTAGTAGATTTGGTAAAACTAGGAAAACATGGTAATACTAGTAGATTTGGTAAAACTATGAAAGCTTGTTAAAACTAGTAGATTTGGTAAAACTAGGAAAACTTGGTAATACTAGTAGATTTGGTAAAAATAGAAAACTTGGTAATACTAGTAGATGTGGTAAAACTAGGAAAACTTGGTAATACTGGTAGATTTGGAAAAACTAGGAAAACTTGGTAATACTAGTAGATTTGGTAAAACTAGGAAAACTTGGTAATACTGGTAGATTTGGAAAAACTAGGAAAACTTGGTAATACTAGTAGATTTGGTAAAACTAGGAAAACTTGGTAATACTGGTTGTTTAAATGTGTTTAACTTGACAGGACATTGACAATGTGTTGATAACTACGGCTGAGGAGAAAGAGTTCTTGGATTCGATCATGGAAATGGAGGACGATGTTGACGAGCACGATCCTGTTGTGGAGAGTTGGGAGGCGCTGTTTCAGAAGGGAATAACCGTTGAGTTTGAAGATATGAAGGATGAAGATGTGAAAGGGCGAGAAATAAAGGAGGAAAGAGCAGCGAGTGGAGGCCGAGCTAAGAATCCGTCTCTCGGGGAGGTGGTGGCCGCGATGCATACCTTGACAGATCAACTGGGTATGATATTAGAGAAGGTCGGAGATCTTGAGGATAGGATGAAGACAATTGAAGAGTATGTGAAGGCTCGGAAGGGTAACGTGTTTGTGCGGAAGGACAAGAATGTTTCTTAAACATTGATGTTGGCTCTTGAACAATGTTTTGTATGAACTGTAATTCTATGTAGGGTTCTATGTAATGTAATGTGATGTTTGCTTAATTTTCGATGATATGTAATGTGATGTTTCCGGCGACAACGGCTCTGCTTGCGCTTGGAGCATTACCTTTAACGTTTTGAGACAAATGCCATAAGCAAAACCCATGATGAGCTTGTGGATAGACGTTAGCTATGGCGTTGATATGTAATGTGATGTTTGCTTAATTTTCGTTCGAAAAGAAAGAATTTCAAAAGTCAACTAATACCAATAATGCAAAGTTATACCAGTATTACACAGAAATTATAACATAATACAAATTATAACATAGTACAAATTATTACACAGAAATTATAACATAGCATAAAACAACAATCTAACAATCTTCCCCACTTATACCTGCACATTCTCAGTGCCGGAATCCAACGCCAAAATCTACTTGAGCTTGGCTATCTCTTCGGCATGGGTTTGAATCTCTTTTCGCATTTCTTCAATCGTCTTGCTCTGCTCTTCAACCTTCCGAAGTAGCTTCGAGATCTCTTCTTCGACACCGATAACCCATGGCTGACGAAAGTGGAGTCCATCATCCTAGAAAAAAAACATACAAGTAGTTTTACCTAGTATTACCAGTTATACATCCGAAGAATAGCCAAGTAGTTTTACCTAGTATTACCAGTTATACATGCGAAGAAAATCTAAATAGTTTTACCTAGTATTACCAGTTATACATCCGAAGAAAATCTAAGTAGTTTTACCTAGTATTACCAGTTATACATCCGAAGAAAATCCAAGTAGTTTTACCTAGTATTACCAGTTATACATCCGAAGAATACCCAAGTAGTTTTACCTAGTATTACCAGTTATACATGCGAAGAAAATCTAAATAGTTTTACCTAGTATTACCAGTTATACATCCGAAGAAAATCTAAGTAGTTTTACCTAGTATTACCAGTTATACATCCGAAGAAAATCCAAGTAGTTTTACCTAGTATTACCAGTTATACATCCGAAGAAAATCCAAGTAGTTTTACCTAGTATTACCAGTTATACATCCGAAGAATACCCAAGTAGTTTTACCTAGTATTACCAGTTATACATCCGAAGAAAATCCAAGTAGTTTTACCTAGTATTACCAGTTATACATCCGAAGAATACCCAAGTAGTTTTACCTAGTATTACCAGTTATACATCCGAAGAAAATCCAAGTAGTTTTACCTAGTATTACCAGTTATACATCCGAAGAACATCCAAGTAGTTTTACCTAATATTACCAGTTATACATCCGAAGAAAATCCAAGTAGTTTTACCTAGTATTACCAGTTATACATCCGAAGAATACCCAAGTAGTTTTACCTAGTATTACCAGTTATACATCCGAAGAAAATCCAAGTAGTTTTACCTAGTATTACCAGTTATACATCCGAGAAACTCAATTAAATTTTACCTTAAAATTGGTGCAGGTGAAGTACCTACTTCCTGGTAAAGTATCTCGATCACGTTTAAACTTTGGAGTTGGAGAGACATCGGATTTGATGTATCCACCACATGGGCATTTTGTGGGAATCCCGTACTCGGCGTCGGCGACGAATTGGAGCATGTCGTGATGCTCCTTCAGCTTCTTCATTTCCTTGCCGCGCCTCTTCTCCTCCTCGTAAAGTTCAACATCGAAATTGTCAGTACAGTGGTAGGTAGAATCCATGGATCTCGTGAAGAAATCGTGTCAAGGGCTAATATAGCGTGAAGAAAGGACCCGTGAAGAAATCGTGAAGAAATCGGAAGAAATCGGAAGAAATCAGAAGAAATCGGAAGAAATCGGAAGAAATCGGAAGAAAGTGGTAGAGAGAGAGAGAGAGAGAGAGAGAGAGAGAGAGAGAAATGGATAGAGAGACCGAGAGAGTCTCGAAAGAAATAGAAAAGAAGAGAGAGAGAGAAAAAAAAATGTAGATTTTCGGAAATTGTTTTGAATTCCCGCCGAGTTTTTGGATTCCCGCCGAGATTTTGGACTTTGGGCCTGTTTTAACTCTGGGCCTGATTTAAAAAAATGCACATAGTTATACCAGGTTGTTAGTTTTACAAAATATTGAAAATTTTGTTTTCCAATTAAATTAGTATTACACCAACAAAAACGTATATTTTCTAGTATTACAGTAGATTTTATTGGTTTTCCATATGACTATGAGTGTTCTATTCAATAATAACTATGAATATGGTATTTTTGTACATTTCACTTAACAACTTTAAAATACATTATAATGTGTTTCTTTAAGTATAAGGGAATGTTGGTCATTTTATTGGTTTTCCATATGAATATATTTCTACTTTGTATTGTTTGTTCATTCTAACGTTTGTATAACATAGAAGATGTATTTCTAACAAAATTAGCTGATTTAATATGGGGATAAGGTTTTCAAATAACAAAACATAATTAATTTCAAAAGTCAACTAATACCAATAATGCATAGTTATACCAGTATTACCCAGAAATCATAACATATTACAAATTAAGCGAAAACAAGTTTTACATAACAAAAGCATAAAAGTTCTACATGGGGGCATAGTCTTCTCGATATAACAACCACGGTAGTGTCCTTCCCCGCTTGATTTGGTTCTGCGTCCTTCCCTTTCGGCGCCTTTCTCCAGTTGATGGAAATCTATTTTCTTTCCGCCGACCTTTCTTTATGACGGGATCCGGAGGTATTATCTGCCTCTCCATGATGTAATCCGGGACAATCCACGCAGATATATCGGGCACTACATAGATCGACCTGGTATAAGCCAATGTCCACATCTCCGTCAAATAGTATTTCGAACACAACTCATGAAGTACTATTCGGATATCACGCCTTCCAATTTTCTTGAAGGAGATGAAAGCGGATAGTGCGTGGAGGCAAGGATACATATGAATATCATAGAACCTGCAAGTGCAAGTTTTTTTTGCCAAGCTCACCAAATATAGTTTTCCGTCTTTTGAAATTACCTCGTATTCAAGCTCATAACCGTTTACCTCCCTCACCGATAATTTCTCAGCATCAGGCCAAATGTTGTGCAAGAAGTTCTCAACCAAAGGAACCAGTATGTTCGCACTCGTTCCTGACACAGACTCGTTCCTATGCTCGTTAAACCAATCAGAAAACTTTCGAACTATCGTATCAAGCATGGGTATTAAGGAGTACTTCCTGGCATCCTTAAAAGTTTTGTTTAGAGATTCCACGGAGTTGCTAGTGTCGAGGTTGTATCTAGCGACCGGAGATACACATCTAGCCCATTTTTCTGGCACGGTGGTTTCCTCCACATACTTCGCCGCTGAAGGAAATCTCTGCTTAAACGCCTCGTAAAGCATATTGAACTCAGCCACCGTGTGAGCCTTACCGCACTCTTGGAATTTTTCGGCGACAACGGCTCTGCTTGCGCTTGGAGCATTACCTTTAACGTTTTGAGACAAATGCCATAAGCAAAACCCATGATGAGCTTGTGGATAGACGTTAGCTATGGCGTTGATGAGGCTTACATTTCTGTCACTCACAAATACCAACTCGGAAGAGTCGTCTACCACGGTTTGCAGCTTCTCGAAAAACCAGGCCCAACTAGCATTATTCTCGCCGTCAAGTACACCGAATGCTATGGGATAAATGTGACGATTGGGATCCTGAGCTGCGGCGAAAACTAGTACACCACCAAATCCGGCTTTCAGAAAAGTTGCATCCACAATAATCACTTTCCTCATGAACTGAAACCCATCAATGCAAGCTCCCAAAGCTATGAATAAGTACTTGAATTTTCCCATCTCATCCAGTTCCACAGCCGTTTTCGTACCCTGATTCAGCTCCTCTAACACGTACAAATAACTATACAACATCCTGTAGTTATCTTCCGGGCTTCCACGCAAATCGCAAATTGCTTGATTTTTCCCTCTCAAAGCCGTGGAGTACGATACCTCTACACCAACTTTGTCCTTCACAAGTTCCATGATGACTCTAGGAGTTGGAGTCTCTAGTTTCCCGGGATATGCCTCACTCGCAATAGATGCGACTAGATGTACTGTTCCTTTCCTCTTAACGCTGCCTTCTTCACTCTGACTAGCGCGGTTGCATGTGTGCATCTTTGTGTACGTTCTAATTGAGAAACCATCCGAGTTTGGGATCTTCGCTGCTCGTACACTCCATTTACAAATTCGCTGAGCACATTTGGCCACCCATCGCACGGTATCCGATTTCTTTATAACATACCCGAAAGAGTTAACAAATGCGCCTCTATGAACCAACTCTACAACGGCTTTCTTACTAGGAAATTCTTGACGAATACTCAAATCCAAACCGTCATCCCATGCCTCTAAACTCTGAATACATTCAAGAACAGGTGGTTCCTCAACATAATAATCACGCATATACGATGAATCCCCACCGTTACCCTCACATTCATCATCTTCATCATCATCATGGTCATCCTCTTCTTCTTGATTTCCTTCTCCGTTGTCAACATACAACGTAATGGCATTGAGTCCTATTTCTCTGCTTCCATCATCATTGCGCTGCGAATCTATATAGTTCGTACCATAAGAGCTTTTCCCCGAGCTTTTCCCCGCTCTCGACTGTTGCTCGGGCAGTTCCGCTGTACTCAACAACTCCACATTCAAAACACTTCTACGATTCTCATTATCTAAATGCGTTAGATACACCAACAGATCCTCATCATCATAAATAAACGACTTTTCCTCACATCCAGCCAACCTAGCAATGTAACTCAATTGCAATTTAACCTTACTTTCGTCTAACCCAAGCTTCTTGTATAACCTAGCTTCTACCATGGACATTGTTATCTCCTCAACTGATGTCTTGAACACTAGACCATTAATGCGACCTTCGCATTTATAATGTATGTTGACGTTGCTGCTCATTTTATCCTGCCCAAACAATACCAAAAAACTCAGTCAATACTGTTTTTTGTTCACAGTTATACTCTAGTTTTTCCCAGTTTTACACTATTACTAGTTTTACTAGTTATACATCATCTCACAGTATTACTAGTTTTACTAGTTGTACTATCATCCCCTATACACTATTTATTCCCAGTTATTTACTAGTTTTACTAGTTGTACTATCATCCCCTATACACTATTTATTCCCAGTTATTTACTAGTTTTACTAGTTATACATCATCTCACAGTATTACTAGTTTTACTAGTTGTAATACCATCCCCAACCCAGATCGAACCCAGATCGCAGTATTACTAGTTGTACTATCATCCCCAACTCATCAGAACGAACTCGAACTCGAACCCAGAAAATGCATTTCAGATTTCAAAAATTTACAATTCACTACGATTCAACAACTGTAATGCATTTGTTAGCAAATATAGTCATATTCAACCCAGAAACTACTCATTAAACACCCAAATTTCCCCAAAATCTCCAAATTTCCCTAAATCCCTAAATTCCCCAAAATCCCCAAACCTCGATTCTACATATGCAACCAAACCTCGATTTTAGAACACAATGCAGCTCCGGCGGTGCAACGGCGGCGAATGTGACGTCGCCGGAGGTGGTCGTGCAACGGCGGCGAATGTGACTGACGTTGCCGGAGGGTTCGTCCTTTCCCTTTCCGGTGTCGGGTCGTTGTTTTTTTTTTTTTTGTTTTTTATTATTTAAAAATAAAACAATTAGAAGAAACTGATGAGATGAGAAGAGGAAGAGATCTCTTCAATTTCTCTCCATTTTCTCTTCATTAAGGGCTATAGAGATTTAACGGGGAGTATGTTGATCAATTGTTTTTCAAGAAGGGCAATGAAGACGTTGTCCCTCAAAACTCCCTAAAACAGATTTAATAATCTCATATATCCTTCTTTCATCTACATGTCTTTTTTTTCATTAATAAAATGTGAACTAACCTTTTAGCCCTTGTCGATTTTTAAAAAAAAAATTAAAAAAGAAAAAGAGAAACCAAACGAGACGTCCCGCCTCCCTCGTCTCGGACTCGACTCGACTCACTCCGCGACTCACTCCTCCATCGAGCTCGATCTCCATCGCCGCCGGCGTGAGCCATCTCACCACCATTTCCTCCGCCGCCGAGCTCTCCATCGCCGCCGTTTCTTCGTTCTCTCCTCTATAGCTACATCGAGGTTTGTTCTTCAAGTTATGTGTTTTGGATTTTGGATTTGAGGGATTGAATTGGATTTGATATGGTATGCGCATTGGGTGTTTTGGTCGATTAGATCTATAAAGAGGTAACAAATGTATTTGGTAGCCCTATTTGAATGTATCTTAACCGTTTGTATTTTAAATCTATGTAAAACTGGTGTTTTGTTTTGTAAAACTATTTATTGGATCTGTGTGTTCTGGTAAAACTGATAAAACTTGGTAAAACTGATTAAAGATGATAATGTGAAACAATACCTAATTCAAAGTTAATCGACAGAATAATTGGCGTAAAGTTGCAAAAATGTAGAATTAAAACATATTAATGCACAAAACAATTAGAATGATAGATTAATGGGGGAAAATCAACTGTAAAACTAAAAAATCAAAGTTTAAGAGTAGGTAAAACTAAATAAATTGAAACCAGCCAAAGTAAAACTATTTGGAACTTTTGTAAAACTATTTGTAACTTTTGTAAAACTATTATATGTGGTAAAACTAAGTGCAAATTTTTGGCGCCTAAACGAAAACTTTCACCAAGATAACTGTCAAGTCATATAAATAGTTATATATTAACTAAAACTTCAAATCAAATCTAAACAAAATATTTTCTTCTAATAAATGATGATAGTGGAAACTCGAAGAGACTCGAAACTGTCTCATCTCATAATGACGTCTTCATCTGTGTCTCATGTATTTCGCAACTCTTCCTCTTCCAACTCTTATATCTCAATTGTATATCGCTCTCCAACTCTTCCTCTTCCCTCTTCTGCAAACAAAAAAAAAACAAGTGAGCGATCACATTTTTCTCTTCTTCCCTTTAAACAAAAAAACAAGTTAAGAGATGGCAAGAGCGGTCAACATGATATCGGAATTAAACACAAAGAAACAGGATTGGAACCTCATGGTGAAGATCCTGAGTGTGTGGATAAGAGATTGGGGATCTGGCCCAACGATGAACCTGCTTCTTTGTGATGAAGAGGTAAGAGGGATATATATCATTTTCTCTTCTAAATTTCTCTTTAGTGGAACAAGGATAGGATAGACACCACTGTATTTGTTATCTTCAGGGAACAAGAATAGAAGCGAATATTTTTGGTGAATCATTTCGTTTGTTCTCGTGGGTGAAGAACTTTGAGCGGTATTGGTTCAATCTCAAGCATTTTACAGTGTCGTGGGGTCAAATTATTATGCGAACAAATCGAAACTCCTATGAAATATATTTCGATGGAAAGACAACCTTTAGTTTGCTCAAAGACTATCCAAACCAAAATCATTTTTTGGTTTTCACCCCCATCAGTGACATCATTCGGCAAGAAGTGTCAGAACGGTATCCTATAGGTATGAGTAACTTTGATTGTATCTTAACCGTTTGTGTTTTAAAACTATGTAAAACTGGTGTTTTGTTCTGTAAAACTATATATTGGATCTGTGGGTTTTGGTAAAACTGGTAAGACTATTATTTTTGTTTTATAGATGTTTTAGGAGTAATCATGTGGGTTGGTATATCCACGGATGAAGACAACCGTTCAGTTTACCATCTGAGATAGAGAGTAAGTGTTTTGTTTTGTTTTGTTTTGTGACATGTTTAAAGGGTTATCGTGTTTTGTTAGTAAATGCTTTGTTTTGTGACAGGTTTAAAGGGTTAGAGTGTTTGGTTCATGGAGAACTGGCCGAGCAACTATCTTCACGTTTTAAAAGCGCGAATGATTGGCACATCTTCTGCATTTTAAGATGTTTTCGCGTCGAAACATTAGGAAGTGAGTTTATTAAGTCATTGTCTATTATGATATAAATCGTAGTGAAATACCCATGTTCTAAAAATCCCCGCCTAGCTCCGATTACTCCCCGATTAGTCGCTAGACCCACCACATCCGCCTAGCTGGCCTAGGCGGCCGCCTAGTTTTTTTATAAAAATTATTGCTTAACAAAAATCTTGAAAAGTTCTAATTTAGTTTTACTATATTGTTAGAAAGTCATTAAAAATTATTAAAAGTCCAAAAAATTATTAAAAATCATTTAAAATCATTAAAAGTCATTAAAAGTCATAAATTTATAAATTAATATGTTAAAAATCATTAAAAGTCATAAATTTATAAATTTATGAATTAATATGTTAAAAAGTCAATAAAAGTCAAAAAACTAATCCCCGATTAATCTCCGATTTTTGGGCTAGGCGCTAGGCCCAACCCGACCGTCCGACTAGCGCCTAGCGCAATTTAGAACATTGTGAAATACTAACAACCAAAAATCTTTTTTTTTTGTAGATAATTCATGGCTTAAAGCAGAAGAAGGCCTCTCAAACATTGAATTTGAAGATTATGCGTCTTTTCCAAAACTATATAGTTTTCTGATTCGGTAAGATTATACGTTTCAAATATATATATAGGTACCCTTATCCTATTCAATTAGCATGTTTACTAATTTTCTAAACCTATAAATGTTTACAGGTACCCATATCCTCCACCAGACCCAGCAACCTACAACAACGACCACAAGTTTGGATTTATTCCATTCTAAACCTATGAATGTTTGATTTTATTGATATTGTAAAACTGGTATTACTAATTGTCTTTTACAAAACCTAAACCAAAATTTGATATTAGTAAAACAGGTATTAGTAATTGTCAAACTGGTATTAGTAATTGGTCGAACTGCTCAAACTGGTATTAGTAATTGTCTTTTACAAAACCTAAACCAAAATTTGATTTTACAAAACCTAAACCAAATTGACTCAACATAATTTTGATTTTACAAAACCTAAACCAAAATTACGAAAAAAATATTACATGTATTAAGTGGGAAATTGAAAAAGTATATCATATTGGGTTGTTATGAAGTAATCTACACAAAAGTCCTTATACTTTTAATGTCATTTTGTAAATAATAACCAATTTAGGATGAAAAAGTTACAGAAATCTAGTTTTAAAACATATTAATGCATAAAACACTCAGAATTATATGTTTATCTAGTTAAATCAACAATAAACCTAAAAACAAAATTTAAAGATTGGTAATACTAATTAAAATTGAAAACACCCAAAGTAAAACTATTGAGAACTTTCGTATAACTACTATATCCTGTAAAACTATGTGTAATTTTTTGGGCGCACATGTGAATAAAAGACGGCCAACATGTTTCCCTTCTAAAGACGGCGCACGCTACGCGTTTTCCCTCCATCATTTCCCTCAATTTTTTTGGGTTTCCCTCCATTTATTACTCTTTCTCCTCCACACAGAGCACTCGCACATCGAGCACAAATCCATTTCTCTCTCTCATTTTTTTTTCCCGAATTTGTGTTCTCTCGAATCCGTGCAGATTCGAAGCTTCGGACACCATGAATTTCAGATACAGCAAATGCGTGAAGAGATTGCAAAGTTGAAGGAGTTAGTGGGTCGAATCGATTCATCTTAGTTAAGACTTATCTTTGCTTTGTTTTGGAGTGCTCTTTGTTTTGTAAGACTTATCATATGAGAACCTTATATTTCTTCTTTTGAGATGAATTCTCTTCTTTTGTAAGAGTTATCTTTGTTTTATGTTTGTAAGAATCGATGTGTTTGTTCTAGTTTATCCAGTAATACGAAATCAATTTCAAAAATAAACTAATTCACCCAGTTTTACCAGTAGTACGAATTGAAATACAAAACAGACAATATAGTTTTACCTAATAAAACCAGTAATACATAGTACTACCAGTAGTACAAATCCAAACAACCACCATCATTCTTCACATGGAATTTTTCCTTGACCTTGTCGTTAGCCTACTCACGTGATTGTCTACTCCAGTCCGTTTAACACCCTTTTTTGTTTCGTGAATCATTGTCTTCTTCTTGAGAAATACCAACATGCTCGGCTGGTGGGTCTGCAGGTGCCTGCAATGTTACCTTTGAGTTCTGTAATTGCTCCTTCACATAAGCTTCCAACGGTGTGACTCTTTTGTCCAACCCATCAACTTTATCCTCAATTTTCTTCAACCTTTCTCCCATCTCTTCTTTCATGGTGTTTACGAGATCCACCAATTCAGCTAAAGGCGGGTTTCCCGGTCCTTCAATGGTGTATATTTCCTCGTTCGCCGCCTTCTCAGGTTCTTCTCCTAATCGGGAAGCCACATCTTGGTTGTACATCTCTTCAAACAATATGGTATTTCCTTTATTAAGACGCTGCATCCAACTGGCGACAATGACATCATGCTTATCATCGTCGTCATCTTCTTCCGTGATTCCAACCATAACAGAGTTTTCTTCACCTATAGCTGCCAGGGTACTATCAATGTCCTGTGAATGTAAACAATGAAGAAAGATTAAAAACATAACAACACAAAATAATTCATATGCAAAGGATACTAACCTTAGTAGTACCAAGTTCTTCATTTATTTTCGAAAGAGGAAACCCTTTCATTTCGTTTTTCTTGAACCTTTTCTTGCACATCCTAGGACAATTTATGTCTGCACCTGGAATACCTTCTCGGAATTTATTCACCAATTCTGAAATTGCCTCAAATACTAAAAGCTACACAACACACATATAACTTCAATTATAAGAACTAGTAACAATGACCAATACCTCAAATAAGTTTTACTTACCTCCATAGGAATACATAAACCTGGAATCGGCCATAATACACCCTACTTGACGACCCCTCCAAAATGAGTCATCGTGTACTTGATCTCTCCTACCATGTGTTCGAATGACAATCTCCCCAAGGAAATTTCTTACAAAATTTAAGATCATCCACCGCTCTTAGAAAGAATGACTCCACGGGCGTAGCATCTGCTCCACACTTTGTCTGCCCTATAACAATGCTGGCTAAGAAGTAGAGCACCGCCATCTTCAACCTTTCTAGAGAACGTTCCGTCGGTACCATTTCCTGTAGCTTTTCTTTCACGTCTTTAAGTCTAATTGTTGATCGTGTAAAATGTTTCTTCACGAAGTTCAAACTACCAACTTTCTTATAATCGAGTGGGTAGTTGCGGCAGTCTAATCCCGATATCAAGGCGTGTTCCTTTAGACCATAGCGGATGGGAACGCCATTTACGATGAACCAAACTTCCTTTTCCTTTTCGATGCATGCCGTTCGAAGAAGGAGCATCCACATGCCCATAAGCTTGTGGTTTTTGTCCCTTGGCATGTGAAAAATGTGTTTGAACTGCGGATGCTTCTCAAACCAGTTCCTCTCAACCAAAGTGAGCGGAGGATTCAAATTCTCTAGCGTTGTCAAAGCTTCGTGGATATAACACGTCGTCGATATCTTAATTTTCTTCTTATACTCCGTCGGCGGGAAGTACATTTTCAGAGTTTGTAGTGCTGTCGTTTCTTCCTCGGAATCCTGTAAAATCCGACTAGTTTTATCTAGTTTTACCAGTATTACAAAATCACACTAGTTTTACCTATTTATACAAGTATTACTTAAAACCCAGAAATTCAAATACGAACACCAATTATTCAAAGATGAATGCTCCCCTAGTTCTACCTAATTATTCAATCGAATCCAACTACTTACCGTTGACTCGACGGGGTCGCTCACGGTTCGCCTGCTGCTTCTTCCCGAGTGGGTACTTCCCTCTTCCTTATCTCCTTCTTCTTCATCTCCTTCATCTTCATCTCCTTCTTCTTCACCTTCTTCTTCATCTCCTTCTTCTTCACCTTCTTCTTCATCTCCTTCTCCTTCTCCTTCATCACCTTCTTCTTCACCACCTTCTCCTTCTCTTTCATCACCTTCTCCTTCTTCTTCATCTCCTTCTTCATCTCATTCTCCTTCTCCTTCATCACCTTCTTCTTCACCCGGACCGACTTCCTCACCTATCGGAACCGGAGATCGCAAACTCAACCCTTCTTCTTCTACCTCTTCATTCGTTCGGACTCCTTCCACAACCGGATCCGAACCCCTCTCTCCATTTCGCCAAACCCTCTTCTTTCTCCCCCTTGTCTTTGCCATCTTCGTGCGAACACAGGTTATCGATCAAAGCTCTCGAACACGATTTGGTTGTTATCCGAGTTGTTATCCCTAGTTTTACGAGAGTTGAAGAGTAGAAAGAGTGAAAACGGTTTTGATTTCGCAAAATTCTTCGATTTGAATTTAAATTTTAATCGGGTTAGATCCATCTCGTTAGATCCGATAGGGTTTGGGTGGGCGGATAAAATCCTAGTATAAATTATAATTTCAGAGTTTTGACTAGGATAACTTCGTAAAACACCTGTTTTTTAAATTAAAATTAAATAAATAAAAAATTCATTTTAGAAGGAGGAGTTTTCGTACTTGTGTTTTAGATTTAGGGACTTATTGTGCGATGCCCATTGAGATTGGAGGCGTCGTTTTTAATCACTTCTGCTTACTACGACGACATCGTTTTTTGGCCACGGTGTCTGTAAGCACACATTTGCCGCTGTCGTTTGAAACACTTACCTCCACCAATGTTCCCGTCGCCGCCTCCAATGAAGTCGCCGGCGTTTCAGACGCAACAGAACCAGTGTCTATCTTCTCACTTCCATAAACCCATGGAAACACTCTTCGTTCTTGTGTCCTATTTTGTGTGTGTGGATATTTCAGGTGAGTGAATTGAGAAATCGTTTTGAGAATTGTCAGCAGATGTTGAATTCGATTTCGGGATCCATTGGATCTAAAGCTATGGTAACATTGAGACTCTTCACATTTCTTTCTCATGAGAACAAAAGTCTTGCTGTTTTCTGCTTTGGTGTACACTAGTGTGTTGTGATGTGAACTTATTAAATTTGTTTTGCTATTTATGGATCTTGTGTTTAAGACTGTTGATGGACAGAAACGAAAGCTGGAAGATTCCGAGAAGTTGCTCGAACAAAGAAGGTGCTATTTTGTTCCTTTCTTCAATCTTCTCATCGAATTTGATAGCCTTATTGGAACATTAACCTTAGTCATTTGTTACCGTTCTGACCAACTTGTATAGTACTTTGTTTTTCTGGTTTCAGACTCTTCTACAATACGAAGATTGTCTCACATCCCAAGTCAAATAAGGCAGAAGAAGAAAGAAATTGACAATGGTTGTAGTTTTCTTTTCGTTTCCATGTCTCACACCATTTCCAGAGCTACAAATCCACATATTTCTTCCTCAAAACCTGTGGAAGGTTCCATTTTCGACTAGGTTGTAAGGAAATCATTGTGAATCCCATGCCTTGTAGTTTGTTTTGGAATCTAGGCTGTAAATGGAATCTTAACCCTAAACATAAACTTCTTGCTAAGCTTCTGGTTATTGCTTTGAATTACAGGAACTTGTTAATGATGTCCAAGAGAGAAAAAAATGGTTGCAGATGAAAAAAAAAAACAGGTTTTGAAAACCGGTAACGCAAGCTCGTCTAACCATATACTTTTATCTTCTTCTTCTTATTACATCCATACACATAATCTCATAACCTATACATAGCCAATTTTTAGTAAATTCCAGTCGTCTTTTCTATTTTTCACCAATAGGACACGACCATATTCACTTCTATCACTTTCTAAATATAGACACTAGCCCATGACTTGAATTGGTCAAAATCTCTTTCTCTCTCTCTCGTCTCATTGTCTCTGTCTTATATCAGCTTGTCTCTCCTCCCTCATTTCTCTCCATTCCCCTGCATTTCCTTCCCACCAGGAGAAAACTAAGCAACCGAACTCGCCAAACCCTTAAAACAAAAAAATGCCCTCAGGCAAACCTTCTTCTGTCTTCCCTTTACATCCCAAACCAACACCATTAAAACCTTCAAGCAGCAACAACAACAACATCACAAACCAGGCCTGTGCCGCCTGCAAATACCAGCGCAGGAAATGTGCTCCTGATTGTCTTCTCGCTCCTTATTTCCCTCACGACCGTCACCACCAATTCCTCAACGCCCATAAGCTTTTTGGAGTCAGCAACATCACCAAGATCATCAAATCCCTTAGCCCTCCTGAGAAAGACGCAGCTATGCATACAATCATGTTTCAGTCCGATGCTCGTGCCAGTGATCCGGTTGAAGGATGCTATAGCATCATAAGAAAGCTTCATAACCAGATCGAGTGCACAAGAAACGAATTGGAGATTGTTCTTCAACAATTGGCTATGTTCCGTGACCGTGCTCATAATCATCATCATCATCAAGAACCGCATATCCAGATGCAAGAACCTGAGGATCTATCGAGTTTTTCGAGTTCTTGTGATCTAAACAACAACAATTTGATTCCTTACAATTACCCTCTTCATCATGTTCAAGAACCAAATCAGCAGCAACAACAACAATATTGTTCTTCCGGCAACTTTAATGGGTTACAAGAAGATATGTGGTGTCTTCAACTTCAAGATTCATCAACGACAGTGAATTTGAAGGGTGGCTTCATTGATGAGTGTGACGACGTTAAGCCTGTGGAAGAGGTTTCTAGCGAGACACACGAGTACGAGCATCATGAAGATTTCGTTGAACAACGGAAACTCGACTTGCCTTCGGCACAATTCATAATTTCTTCTTAGCTTTTTTTTGTTTTTCTTCGGTCTTTTGGATTTTTTTTTAAAAAATTTTAAGAATCACTTTTTAAGGGCTCTCAACAAATTCTCCTCTCATTGATCGATTTCAGCAGAGTTTTTCCCCTTTATGTTGTTTTCTTTTGGATTTTTTTTTGTATCTTATTTAGTAAAATTTGTCCTAGGATTAGATGTGAAAGAGGTATGGAATCTTCAACAATATGTTGCACAAGAATTTGATGGAATAAAACAAAATTCAGTCGAGAAAACGAATTATTTTCATTCTCTAATAGCTAGCTCATATGTGAAATAAGATCGTTCAATAATAAAATAAGCCCATGAAGATTCACGAAGAGAAGCCTTGTGATAAAGAGGCCCATTTACACTGAAACATTAGTATTAGTCCCACATCGGTCAAGTAAAGAGAAAGCGTTATGTTTATATATGGCTAGAGTGAGAGCTTTTGCACTAGTTCATTGGTTCGATTTTGATGGAATAATTATTTAAAAGTAACAATCCGGTCTGTTGTCGTTGTTGCAGTTCCGATGGTCGGAAAACAATTAACAAGTTCTTGAGCTCTTGCTAGTTATATTCAAATCTGAGATTTTTAATAACACTTTTTTAAGGCTCGAAATCGTAATACACAACGACAGGATATAAGTTGCATTCCACAAAATTCATAATAAGACCCACCATTTTAAATCGAAGAAAGATTCTAACTTTGTAGGGGGAAAAAAATAATCAAAGAGAAAACTTAGAATGTTTTTGTAGAGGTGGTCACATCACATGCCCATGCCGGACATATCAGGGACATGGTTTTGAGTTTTCTCGTCTGCGTTCACAAAAACTGAGGCCTCTGTTGTTGTCAAAAGCAAAGAAACGCTGCGTTTTGGGACACAAAAGCCAAAACACATGGATGAGATAAGTTGGTTAGTTTTCCTTCTAAAGGAGTAACACATGGATGAGATAAGTTGGGACACTCTTTTACCTGGCAGCATCGGTTAAGGCGGTTCTGATAACCTTGACCGGGTCTATGATTCCAGCTTTTACCATATCCACATACAAACCTATTGCATTGCACACAGAAAACAAAACCGTCAGACAAGTTCAGGGATTGTTGATGTTTGCGTTTATTATAAGTTCTCAAAGACGCTACTACACTAACCTTTGGCAGCATCAAAACCAAAATTGCAATCGTCTTGCTCTAATAACTTGCCAACCACTAAAGAACCATCGTAACCGGCATTTGCAGCTATTGTTACTGCAGGAGCCTACACATGATTCACAGCTTCTTGTCATGGCTTACAGTTTTGGACTGGGAGATTTTTCATTTAAAGAAGTTAGAGATCAAACCTTGAGAGCATTCTGAACTATCTCAACACCTCTTCTTTGATCCTCGTTTTCAGTTTGAAGGTTTTCTAAAGCCTTTGTAGCATATAATAGAGCCACACCACCACCTATTAAAAAAAATTCCAGTTAAAAGAACATGATTAAATAATCAGAGAAAATATAGAGAAAACAAAGGCATAATATTTACTTACCTGGAATGATGCCTTCTTCCACCGCTGCTCGTGTAGCGTTTAAAGCATCAGTGACTCTGTCTTTTCTTTCTCCAACTTCAGATTCACTTGCCCCTCCCACCTAAATAAGAACCAGACACATATCAGCTACTTTGGCATGTAAGAGTTTAAAAAGGACACATTGATGGGTGACTGACTAACCTTGAAGACTGCAACACCACCTGAAAGTTTTGAGAGTCTCTCTTGCGTTTTCTCTTTATCAAAAGTGGAAGTGCTCTTTTCATTCGCTGACCTTAACTGTACACCATGAGAAGAAAAAGGATTGCTTCTACTGTATTCTAATGAGCAAAATTTGTATGATAGGGATAGCGTAAGAAATAATCATATACCTCTTCACATCTTTCTTCGATCAGCTTCTTATCGCCACCACCGTGCAGGATGATAGTGTCATCGCGAGAGATGGTGACCTTTTTCAATGAATTTGTATTAGATTCGAATCTTGTAAAAAAACACAAGCAGAAACCAAACATATTTTTTTCCTCTTACCTTCTTCGCAGTCCCAAGCAATTCAGGACGAATTTTGTCAAGAGTTAGACCGCGCTCCTCAGAGATAACCTGTGTGTAAACGGTAAACCAGTGAGATAGCAAATGAAAAACGTGAGACAAACATAACCATGTGTTGTTTCTGAGAAATTTTTACCTCTGCACCAGTAAGAACTGCAAGATCATCTAAGCTTGCTTTCCTGTTGTCACCATAACCCGGAGCCTTGATAGCACATACCTTAAGCCCAGCATGATGCTTATTGAGAATAAGCATAGCTAATGCATCACTCTCTACATCTTCTGCTACAACAAGAAGTGGTCTGCTGCTCTGCACAACCACAATCAATAAGAGAAACAAGTAATCGGTATTTCTAATAGCAAAATTCAACAAACCGGACTTCAGAACATAGTAATAACTAATAATAGAGAATCAAGGGAAGTGTTTACTTGCACAGCTGCCTCTAGAACTTTCAACAACGCGTTCATGTCTGAAACCTTCTTCTCATGAATGAGGATGATGGGATTCTCAAGCTCCTGGAAAACAACGCAACGCATATTTAGTTCAACACCCTTTATTTCCCTTCGCTTTTGGGTAAAACATATAACTTCACATTGTACTAAACAGAAAGATATGAACTTACGCATTTCTGAGTCTTCTGATCTGTGATAAAATAAGGAGAAATGTAACCTCTGGCTAACTTCATCCCTTCCACTACTTCTAGCTCGTTTTCTAAAGTGCTCCCATCCTGCGTATTGTAAGAAAAATGATGAGATATAGCAATAAGTCAATCATCATCTGATCCAATTACAAGGCATGAGAAGCAAAGTAAGCTTACAGCAACGGTGATAACCCCTTCCTTTCCAACTTTCTCCATGGCTCTTGCAATTAATTCCCCAATCTCACGCTCTCCGTTTGTAGATATAGTAGCAACCTATCAAAATAGCATACATCATGGCAGTAAGAGAACAGCTTCTGGTTCAGCATATGAAAGAACAAGGAGAATCATGACTTAATGAATCTGTTTCTAAAATCACCTGTGTGATCTCTTCTGGGGTACTAATCATAACTGCTCTGCTTTTTAAATCAGATACAACTGCTTGAATTGCCATATTTATGCCAGTACGCAGATCCATCACATTTACACCAGCAGCCACTGACTTGCAACCTTCGGTGAGTATCGCCTGAGTCAAAACAGTTGCACAAGTGGTACCTATATAACAAAAGGAAGCAAACAGAAATTTTTGCTATTATTAAATCTGCAGCATGTTTCTGTAATAGTCAAAAACTCAAAGAAGGAATATGGTCATTTACCATCTCCAGCAACCTTGTTAGTGGCATTTGCAACCTGTTTCACGAGCTCTGCACCAATATTCTTAGCTTTTGATTTAAATGATATGCTTTTTGCCACGGTGACACCATCCTTTGTGATCTTTGGTCCAGAATAACTGTTCTCAATTATCACATTTCTTCCCTAACACCACCACCGAGATAAATAAAGATATTGAATTTGAACGACTGTTGCTAGAACAACCCGCACTGCATTGATCTAAACCTTCTTACAAAAAGAAAAGAAAACAAAAATATACCTTTGGCCCCATTGTGACTTTCACAGCTTCTGCAACCTCGGATACACCTTGCAACATAGCTGCCCGAGCACCGATCCCGAAACTCATATCCTTAGCCACATAGTTTCTGCTGCTTATAATCCTTCCAGAAACCTTTATGGCAAGAGAGAACACCAGTAGAAAACCAAAACCGGAATTGAATCATTTGATATAGGTTCGGCCAATTGAAGCATTTTGGAACCAATTGAACCAGATAACTTTTGCAAATTCAAAAGCTCAAGGTAGAAACTTTTTTTACGCAAAGCCCTAAATTTTTGTTTCCTTGCATCACTGATGCAACTATCTGGACTTGTAGTTCGATTTGTCCTTTGGCACATTTCTAGCAGTTTCTCGATTGCCAACAAGAATGCCCAATAAAGAAATGCAATCAAACTCGTAAGACCCATAGAAGTTCACGAGACTCACCAGTTTCCTGGAAGTAGACGAGCTGCAAGACAATCAAACCCAGAAAGGTAAAGAAGAAAAAGATATGCCCATCAGTTCAAATTGATCGAGGATATTATTAAGTTTTGAAATAAGCTCACTGAATGAAAGAGTGAAACGTACCCAATTGAAGAAGATAACTTTGACAACACTCTGTACATTTCCGCTTGGAAAGACCTAGAGACGGAGAGGCTTCAAGGGTTTAGGGTTTTACAATGACGATCAAGGAATCTGCTCAGGAATTAAAGTTTCGTCCAAAAGAGCTAAAAGTCTGGAATGTTCTGTGTTCTTGGGTTAAGCTCTGTTTCTGCAACTTCAAAATTAGGTTTTTAGTTCTTCCGTTACCTTAGGCCCATTTTACTTTTCCAATGGCCCAAAATTCTCGTTTTTCTGGGCTTTTTACAATGTCGATCAAATCTGACCGAAGAAAATATTTCAAGTTGAAAAATGAGTGAAATAACTCGCAATGAGAACCTGAAACTCTCTTCAATCAACAAACCAATCTTGAGTTTCACATAACCAAAAAACCGGTTTTTCTTCAAGGAACATTCTTTCATCATATACAACCGGAAAAAGGGTCAAAACCAACCTATAGTAAAATTGGTGTGCCAAAAAAAACCCGAACTAAAATAGGGTGCTATTTCTTACCTAAACTACAACAAAATTCAAATTACCTACCCTAACTATCGAATCAGAACTAAATCCTACTTTGACTATTAATCCGTTAGTCAACCATCACATAAATTAAAACGACGTCGTTTTAATCTGTTTAAGTAAAAAAAAAAAAAAAAAAAAAACAGCGTCGTTTTAATTTGGGTTTTAGAAGAAGAATCCTGCGAATCAGACCTATTAATTGAACCGGCCGGTTCGTAATTTATGTGAACAAAAAAAAAGGCCGAATGAACTCGAACTACTCACGAGAGTTGAGTTTTTTTTTTTCTCTCTGTCTATCGAGTTTTGATGGATTCGACTCTGAATCCAAACAAGCATCTCAAAGAACAGTAGAGCTTCTCTCTTTCTCTCATCTTCTCGATGATCTGTATTTTTTCAAATTGTTTAATTTGTGTTTCTTCCTTCGTTTATGGATTTTTTTTTCTTCGAATTGACTAGGCAGATTTGTAAGCAATCTGGATGGATCTTATATTCTGGAAATCGCAGCACTATTGACCATTGTCCCTGTAAGTTTATCTTCTTCGAGCCTAGCCATGGCGGCGGCGGCAGAGGAGAAGGGAGAAGAGAAGGAGAGAGAAGACAAGGACCGTTGGATTTCATCAACGGCTCTCAGGAACCGATCCACCTCATCACGATCGCTCTGGAAAATCATCTTCCCCCTCGTTTCCTCAGACGCCGCCGAGTCCCACCGATGTATTATCCTCTTCGCCGTCTCCAACGTCGAACCATCGGAATACAAACCGCCACTAATCTCCGGCGGTTCCATCTAAAATCCAATCAGACACCAAAAATCAACCCCCAATCATTCACCTTCACCTGATTCAATTAAATCAACCCCTAATCATTCACCTTCACCTGATTCAATCCTCCTCTAGCTCCTCGTCTTCCTTCCGGCTTTTTTTTTTGTTCACATAAATTACGGACCGGCCGGTTCAATTAATAGGTCTGATTCGTGGGATTCTTCTTCTAAAACTCAAATTAAAACGACGACGTTTTTTGTTTTTGTTTTTGTTTTTTTACTTAGACAGATTATAACAACGTTGTTTTAATTTCCGTGATTGTTGACTAACGGATTAATAGTCAAGGTAGGATTTAGCTCTGATTCGATAGTTGAAGTAGATAATTTGAATTTTGTCGTAGTTTAGATAGAAAATAACTCTCTTCAATCAACAAACGAATCTTGAGTTTCACATAACCAAAAAACCGGTTTTTCTTCAAGGAACATTCTTTCATCAGATACAACCACATCACTACAGAACTCGCAAACAAATCATGAGTTTTTTTTTTGTCTGCCTCAGAATCTTTGTCTAGGAACATACAAGACCGCTTTGGCACCTGCAAGAGGAACCAATGCCTTCGGAGACATAAATGTATGGCTCTCGGTGAATCCCTCTGATCAACACCAAAAATGAGAGCTACCCTTTTGATAGGGTAACGAATTTTAAGTTTAAGTTTAAGTTTCTAGGTTCGTGGGCTCGTTTAAGCTTGTCTAGTTCTTTGTTCTATGCACTTGTGTCAATGGGAACGGATTTTGCTGGAGACGAACCAGAGCTGCTGCTTTCTCCATTGGTTGTAACCTCGGAATGAGCTGAGGAAGTCTGGTTGGTATTTGTGGATGGCGCTTGTCCTTCTTCCGCGAGTTTTCTAAGGAGGTTCATGACCGTTGGAAGGAATTTGGTTGACAAGGAAAGAAGTCCAGGTAGCTGTTGTTGATCACAGATCAAAAATTGGCAGTTCAGAGAAATCATAATTGAGATCAAATGAACAGGGGCGAAAGTGGAAATAAAGATGTTGGGAGACTTGCTCATACCGCTCCATTGCGGAATTCTCCTGAAATATTTAATTGCACCCACAAGGCTTTGCAAACAAGGTATCCGACGAAAAGAACACCGAGCCATAGAGGATTTCTGCCACAAGAGATGAGCAAGGAAGGGAAATGTGAGTAGCGAGGATCTCCTTTATATGAAATAACTAAGTCAATTCAAAAAGAGGGGTAAGAGTACCTTAAGAGAGTCATAAATTCATTAAACCCAAGAACGACCAAGGCAAGGATTGCCCATGGAGGTGGCAACCAGTTGTTATTCCGTCGGTTAGCTTCCTGAAATTCAATACGACTCTATTCAGATTTTAACCTCTAAATTTTTGTAGGCTGATAGCTTATGAACCACCAAATGAGAAAGGAGAAAAGATTCTAATAACACATCTATAAAACTTTTTAAAGATATTAGAAAATTCTAACATCAGCGTACCTGTGCAGAAATAGCCTGTGTAACGGTATATTCTGTCTCGTTCTTGAATTGTCTCCACAGTGATTTACACTGTACAGGTGTGATCAACGTCTTTTCTGGTGCAACCTGATAATAAGAAGGTAAGGATAGAGATGTTATATATCTCAAAGGCGTGAGCAATAAGTGACCTTTTGTGTTTCCATTATATACACTGAGTCAGGTTTTAGTCACCTGCTCCCAAGTGCTTGAGGCGAGTGAATCAATTGTGCTGATGCTCTTGCTAGTAGCATTGTTGCTTGTAGGATTAACCAGAGCGAGAGTTAATGTCTTCTCAATATTGTCGAGTTCATCATCCAAGCGGATAACAGCCATAACAGACAGCAGCTTCAAGGACTGGAAGAAAAAAAGGAAGAGAATAAACAAGGGTAACATCAAAATCTTGAGAAATTTGTGATCAAGTCAAAGAATAGGTGCTCAGATACAGCTATATCAGGTAGGTTTCATACTGCAGAACGAGCCATCTTTGTGATTGCTCTGATGTCCTCTTTTCCAGTCCAAACACGTGGCATTGAATCAGAATCATGGTTGAAGATTGTAGCAAATCTGGATAGAAGTTTGTTTAATCAGAAAGCTGTGTAAGAGATGGAAGTTATCAGGCAAGGAAATGATGAAAGACTAGTAAAATGGTAACACCTGTCCTTCATGCGCATCAACGCTCTTCCAGCCTCTTCCTTTGCCTTCGTTTCAACAATACCTCGTGCATAGTTCTCAAGGTCAGTGAGCATTTTATTCCGTGTTGCTTCGTCCATGTCGAAACCAGATAATGCGTTGGAGAGACCATAGACAGCCAATTCTCCTTCCCGTCTTAGTAGCTTTCTTATTGCTGGCCATGTTTCATCATTAGCTCCATCCAGTAGAGCTTCCACCGGTCCGGATAATGCTACATTTAGTTTTGACTGCAATGACAATTATCTATTAGGAAGGTCCAGATAGGAGATTACACCTGTTTGGAGCTAGATTATCCAGACTAATATGTATGGCTTTTGCTGCTTGAGAATTTTATTTACCTCATACAGAGTAGTCAGTTCAGACAACTTTGCAGTACGGACAGAAGAGATATGGGCTTCAATATCACGCTGAAGCTTTTCCCGAGTTTTAGATGTATCCCACTTTGCTTGTTCAATAACAGCCTCTGCAAAAAAACATTTCCTTTGTGATTCCCATCATGTCGAATATCTTTAAATGCTTTTTCGTATTATAATCTTTCAGGTTCATGCTATATCCTAAATCACACTATTTTGAAGTAGTAACATCAACAACAAAATATACCTTCACATCCTTTATCAAACTTAGACATGCAAGACTGAGCACAAGAGTCCGCAGAGGATGAAAACCCTTCTCCAGCATCCAAGGCCTTCTCAAAAGCATTCTTGAAGTTTTCAAGTGCTCCAGATCTCAAATGTCCAAGCACGTCTTGGAAAGTTGGTTGTACAAGCTGGATAGGACAATAATAAAATGAGTGCCTGGTACTAGGTATCTGTTTCTTTTACAACGATGCAAGTCTCTGAATATTTCCAGGTGACACATGATTGCAACAGAACACAAGTATAACAGTCAAAAGTTAAGAGCATATGCATTACTTGCAATAACTTTTCTTGCAGCTGTTGTCTCTTGGATGATCTTACACCTTCTTCAAAGTATGTCGCTTCTGTGTCATACCTATGATGAAAAATCAGGAAACACATGAAAGGTAAATTCCGACCCACCTAGAACTAAATATATGCATAAACGCCTATAGTTCCTCAAAGTTAGAACACAGGAAAAAAACAATACAGAACATTTAAGCACGATATTCTTACTCTGATAAGCAAGACTGGAGAATTGAGCTCAGTTTTTTTCCAAATCCGGAAACAGGACCAGACTGTACAGCTTCTTCCAACTCACGCCAATTCTATACAAAAATTTAAATAATATCACCATTTCGATATGAAAATAAACAAAAGAGACACAAGAAAAGGATAAAACATGAAGCAATACAAACAAAATTCACCTCATTCGCGATAAAACTAGAGAACTTTTCATTGGAAATTTCCTCACATCGCACAGTTGCTACCATGACCTGCGTATAGGCAGCGCATAAATAACAAGACCATAAGGAACAATGACGTACGGTTGACGAGGCGAGAGCCTTAAGCAAGATAAATTACCTTGTGTGCTGGAAGATCCAAGTCTTTGTTGTCTTTGATGACTTGCCACATCTGTTTTGCGCTAAAAGCAAACGCATTGGCAGGGACAACTCCTCGTCGATCACCAGCAAGCCCGCCAGGTGCAACAGACTGGAAGAACCGTTGTCTCAAATTATAGACCTTTCATTTACAGACAAATTTATAGGAAAAGCATTAATATCACCTACAAGCCATCTGTTGAGCATTAAATCACAAAAGGTGACCCTGGATTTTTTCCAAAATGTAATGCTAATTGTGAAAGGACCTGCTCTTTGAATTGCTCTTCCTTTTCTTCATAACTAGAGAGAGCAACTACTTCAACCTGTCACGCAATAAACAACTCCATTTCTTGATCCTAGCAAAAGAAGAATGATACTAAGTTCTTATTCCAATGGTCAAGCAGACGTACATTGAAGAAATCACTAAGTGGAGTTTCTTTGTGTGCTTGAGGCTTGGGGACTGAATCCCATATCTGCATTTATGGAAAAAATAGAAGGGATTGCATAATCAAAGCACATAAAAGCTAAAGACTGTCTCTTCTTTCACCTTTTGAATGTCTTCCCTCAGCACTGGTTCTAAATTTTCCAGTGGCGTCTGCAAATATTCAAATATTAGAAACATCCACAACTTATAATTTAGAAAACAGAATGATAAACAAAAGAAAACACAATGCAAGCTAGCATTTACTAAAATGGAAAACACAAATACATACCCGTGTTTTATCTCTTATGACAAACATCAAAGTTGTCTTCCGCGGACTAAACAACCTCATCATAACCTGATCGCATGTAGCAGGAAAAGCAAAAAGTGTTAAGACTTCGGATCAGAGATAACTCACCTGATAAGAAGATGCAGACACTTACCTGGAACACAGTCTTTAAAAGAGGTTTATTTGCTGCTTGTTCCCGACCAATATCATGACACCACCTGCATTATAAATCCGAGAACCAGTACGATATAAGATTAAGACAGAAAAAGAATGTCCTGCTATCTATCGAAGAAAATAATGTACATAAAACCACTTACATGTTTATGAGAACTATGTCTGAGACAGCAAGTGCAAAAAGAGCACTCTGTTTCTCGAAAGCAGTATCATCCTAACAGCCAAATACAAGGAAACTGTACGTAAGTAAGCCATTCTGCACCGACACATTCTTTTTTAGAAAGCAATATCTTTGTGTGGGCTCCTTAAGATTTACACAGCGCATGAAACCAAGTTAAGACTCTAATCAATACAAGTCAAGCTTCATCAAAGTCATTCACAAATCACAATCAGTGCAAAAGCTAAAAATAAGACATAGAAAAACTAGCAAATGATACAAAATAGTAAAAGAACAAAATATGACAAGGACCGAGGATAAACACCTCTCCACGCTCTCTCCCATCAGTACCCTCTAAATCCATCACAACGGTGCAAGGCTCGATACCAGCGCATCTAGCAATCCAGATTCCTTTAGTCGTCTGAGACCTGAAAACAAGGAATTTCGCCGGTTAAAGAATCCTAAATTAGAAGCCAAGTATGCTTCCGAGAAAGTATACAAGGAGCAGGACATGCCTTCCTCTAAATGCATCCATTTCTCTAAAATTTGTTCCGAACAAATGATTCAAGAGGGTACTCTTCCCTGCGAATTCAACCAGAAGGTCCAGAACGACGTCAAAATCAGTCCTAACCGAAGAAGCCAGCTTTTACATTCAAAGATTTGAAACATACCACTACTTTGTGGCCCCATAATCGAGACAACCGCATATGAAAGACCACATTCTTCCAATTTAACCTCCTTGATAAAATGATCAACCCCAGAAACATTAAAGGTACCATCTCCATCGATAAGCTGGGTAGAGCAGGCCGCATCTGCAGTTTCCATACAACAAAGAAAGAAAGAAATATAAGCACTATGTACAAGTATATGCGGCATTTGAACGAAGCACGATCTTCCTGCATGTGAACAACTGAATCTGAAATTTAGTCTTGCTATTCAATAGCAGCTTCAAAATCTAGACTTTTGATTTAGCATTAATGTTTCCTTTAAACCCAGAATCCTTACTTCTGGTGGAGAATTTTGGATTTCTATATTGATTCCTTGCATTTTCCCAGCACTCAAATCACTGTTAACCCAGGAAAAACCTAACCAGATTTCAGACTTTTCAAAACAAAAAACCCAAAATTTCCACACTAATCATGCAAATCTAACCTCGAAATAATCATCTGTTTTACCAAAAGAACACAGAAGAATCAATCACCTACCATCTTATGAGCAAAGAGACTTTTCAAAATTACAACAGTCGGATCACAACACAAATCACAGAACTTGCAAAGAAACTGAAATCGAAAACGAATAACGCTTCGTCGAAAACGAAAACTGATCAGATCAAAGGGAAAAGAATAATAAATTTTTTTTTTTAAAAACGGATCCACGAGATCAGGAACATTTATGAGCAGAGAAGAAGAAAGAGAGAAAGTACCCATTATCGCCCAAGGACGCGCAGATAGAGTGATGAAGGAAGAAGAAAATGGTGAAAAATAGAGACAGAGATCTCAAAGGGAACTCGATCGAGCTTATGATGCACCGTTGCTTAGACGACTGCTTCTGCTAAGGTCATAGGAGCTTCTTCTATTTGACAAATGAAATATGCCAAAAAACCATTATTTTTCTTTAGGTTCCCAACGAATATCTTTACTTTTTACCATTTTTTTTTCTTTTCTTTCGGTACGACTTGACTTAAGTTAATTTTTTTACCCCAACATTCACTGATAAAGTATATGGATTAAGTTTAATTAACACTGTTCATGTCCGATTAACTCTTCCTTTTAAGTTTAACTATAAAAATATGAATTAGGCAGTATTTAAAAAAAACATTAAACATTTTATCAATCAATCAACTTTTATTGATAAAACATTTAGGAAAGCATTTAAAAGCTGCAAATATTCTGTAAATGCTCCTCTTTTTATGCTTCCATATGAAGCTTTTGTTAGGGGATTAACCAATAAAATATTTTTAGAAAATTTAAAATAATTTATATAACTAATTTATTTTGTTAAATAATGTCAAAAAATTATGTTTATATTAAAATGTAAAATTTATACTTTCAAAACCAATATTTACCATTATTTTAATATTTTATTCATTTTCAAATAAATATTTCAGTTGAAATATAAAAAAGTATATTAAAAATTATATTATAAATATAACTATAGATATAGTGTTTACGAATAAATATGTTAAATAAATTTATATAATTTTTCACAATTTTACCAATCACTTAAAATATGTACAGTAATCAGAACATACAATTTTAGAAATCGTATTTGTTTCGTGATATTGCTCTACTATCAATTATATCAATCAAACTTTTAGTCATATTAGATATTCTTAATTGTTAATAAAATCCTAGTTTGAGGCGGAAAAAAAAAGATAATTTTCAGGAAAATTTCACAAAAAAGTATATATCTAACCAAAGAAATTATTATATACTCATTGCATTGGTAGACGGTAAAGAGCTATTGGGTCCCACGTGGGCATATATACATTGATGCATGGCTGGACGATAATGGGCCCCACATGAAAAGCCCAATTTTTAGTTGGGAACCACCTCGCCGCCTTTGCTAAAGTTGGACGGTGTGATCGGCTCCAGTATAGCGACACGTGGAAGGGGAACTTCCACCGTCCGATTACTTTTCGTTGACCACAATTTACAAGGAAAATGGTTTTATTATTTTATTTGGTGTTGGAATTTTCTTAATTGGAAAAATAGTACAGTTTTCATTTTTCAACGTCACATTATTACGCATGACATGTGATATATTGAAAATTAGTTTACATGAGGCCCAAAACAATTAATAGAGGCCCAGTTTGGAGAAAGAAAAAGGCGTGGAGCCGTTAGTTTCGTTATGTGATGGGAGGAACATGTTGCAGTTCCGAGTCTTTTGAACAAAGAATCTGTTTAGATTTGATCCCTATCTTGATAATCACGGTGTTCAAATCATGGTGTATGATCCTACGTCTCGGTCTGGAGTTTTCCAGTAATTCACTATCACTACAGATTACAAAGAATTATGGTTCCTCATAATCTCTTTAAAACAAGAAAGATCTCTCTAGTTTCTCTCTAAAATTTCCAGGATACTAAAAACCTTCACACATGTCTGTCTTTATATAGACTAGGACAATTACAAAGTTAAGACGGTTTAAACCTAAACCAAAGCCCAATAGGAAAACTACATTCCTAATTGACTAACCAAAGTCGCGGGCCTAGTTAATACTCATGATTTTCATCACCAAAGCCCAACAAACTCCACCTTGATGACAATTATTTCCGAGTATAACTTCTTCATTTTTGCATTCATGTGCCGCTCTAGACAGTCCAGTACCTTAGTGCTCTTCTAAGTTGAGAAAACTCAAAGCCTTCTCAAACTTATCCACACGAAGTACCTTTGTAAACATATCAGTCGGATTCCTCTCAGTCGGGATCTTTGACAGCTTCACTTCACCAGAAGCAGCAATATCCCTGATGAAATGCATCCTCCTATTAATATGCTTTGTCCTCTCATGATGAATGTTGTTCTTGGCTAAACTCAAGGCACTCTAAGAATCACACCAGATCTCTACCCTGTCTTGTTTGAATCCGAACTCCTCAGTCAAACCCCTTAGCCAAATAGCTTCTTTTACAGCTTCCACCAACGCCATATACTCTGCCTCAGTTGTAGACAGCGCGACGACATGTTGAAGACTCGATTACCAGCTTATAGCCATCCCACCAGCAGTGAAGACATAACCTGAAATCGATCTACTTCTGTCCAGATCCGATGCAAAGTCAGAATCACAAAAACCTTCAACCTTAAAATCCTTTGTCTTCCTGAACACAATCTTTCGATCATGGGCACCTTTCAAGTACCTTAACACTCACTTCACAGCAGTCCAATGTATCATGCTTGGCTTACTCATGAACCTACTAACCAAGCCAACCGCATACGCGGGATCACACCAAGTTCCTAACATCGCATACATGATACTCCTAATAACATTTGAGTACGGAATATCATCCAAAATTGTATCTGCTTCATCATCTTTCACAGCAGACAACTTGAAGTGTGAACCGATAGGTGTAGAAACTGATCTAGCTTCATCCATATTGAATACCTGCAGAATCTTCTTGATGTAACCAGATTGAGACAAGGTAAGAACTCCACCTTCACGATCCCTCGCTATATCCATCCCAAAAATCCTTTTTGCAGCTCCTAGATCTTTCATCTCAAATCTACTGCTCAACAAATCTTTTGGTCTTTTAACCAACCTCCAAGTCTTGTTCTTATCTAGAGAACTCTTCTCTTCAACCATACCAGCATTCCAGAAAACTTTATCATTGCTTTCAACAGCTTCCTGATAGTCTCTAGGTTCTTCAGAACTTATCTTGACATTAGCGATTAAGGCGAAACCCGCTAAATCATAATCACCAAGATATTCAGGTCGCCTTGTTACTCGTTTAGACCTGTTTCGAGCTAACTCCAAATCTTCTAGAGGTACATCATATGTTTCCTGATCTCCAACAGCTCCACCTGAAGATCCAACTTGCCTATTATCTTCAGTAACAGAAGTTATCGCATCTGGTCCTCCTCGGTGTCGATCGATACTCGAGATGACATCGATCGACACCACCTCAGAAGGCTTACGAGACTTTTCTTTTTCGTGTCTGTGTCGATCGATACCTGGGGTGGTATCGATCGATACACTCTCAGAAGTCGGGCTCCTCTGCGCAGATTCTTCCACATGAACTTTGTTCCTCAAGTCTTTGAATACTGTATCTTCCACAAAGACCACATTCCTGCTAATCACACATTTTAATTCATCCAGGAGCCATACCTTGTACCCTTTGACTCCCTCTGGATAGCTTATGAAAATTCTCTTCATAGCTCTTGGTCTTAACTTCCCTTGATCTACATGAACATAGACCAATGATCCAAATCTTCTCATGTGTCCATAACCCGACTTTATTCCCAGCCAAAGTTCCTCAGGAATACTGCCATCTAAGGCCGATGATGGGCTTCTATTAATTTGGTACACAGCTGTGCTAACCGCCTCAGCCCAGAATTCTTCACCTAAGGCACTTTCATCAAGTATACAACGCACCTTCTCCATTATTGTTCAATTCATGCGTTCCGCAACTCCATTTTGCTGTGGAGTATATGCACAAGTCATGAGCCTCTCAATCTCATGCTGCTTGCAAAATCCGTCGAAGTCTCTGTTCACAAACTCCAACCCATTATATGTTCTCAGACATTTCACTTTCTTGTTTATCTGATTCTCAACCAGTTTCTTCCATTCACAGAACTTTGTGAAAGCTTCACTCTTAACAGACAAGAAGAACACCCACACCTTTCTAGTGTAATCATCAATGATAGACAAGAAATACTGATTACCAGAAATACTTGGAGTGACCGATGGAGATTCCCAAAGATCTGAGTGAACATATCTCAGCGCTTCTCCTGAATTGTGTTTCCCAATGTTGAAGCTCAGTCTCTTGGCCTTCCCCATTACACAACTCTCACGGAAACCATCTCCCCAATCCTTCTCTTGTCAATGATGCCTCTTTTTACCAAGATCATCAGATTCTTTATGCTCATGTGTCCCAACCTTCTATGCCACAAAGCCGTCTCGTCTTTGGCTGGTTTTCTAGTGCCACTTATGTTTGACTGTCCTACCACAGTCTCTCCATCAAGCAAATACAAAGAACCGCATAGAGTGCCTTGAAGACCCATCTTCCCATTCTTATAGAACTTTGTTTTTCTTTTGCCTCCAGCATGATCAAACCCAAGCTTATCCAATGTACTTGTAGATATTAAATTTCTCTTCAGCTTAGGAATATACCTGACATTCGTCAATGTCTTCACCGTGCCACCACATGCTTTTATATTGATGGAACCTATTCCTTTAACCTCCACAGAATAGTCGTCCCCCAGTAGCACTTGTCCAGAGTTGAGCTCCTCAAATGTATCAAATCAGTCTCTACTTGAGGTCATGTGATATGAACAACCCGAATCAATCACCCACCTCTCTAGATGTAATTTTCCGAAACTGATAACGCATCAACTCCTGCTGATTTTTCGATGACAACCGCTGTCGTGGCATCTTCATCATCGCTGCCCTTCCGCTTCTTCCAAGCATAGCAATCAGCCTTCACATGTCCTTCCTTCCTGCAGAACCAGAATGTGACTTTTGTTCGCGATTTCGACCTGCTTCTGCCCCGATTCCCAGAATTTCGTTGATCCCTATTTTGATGTCTCCCACGAGCCACATACGCTTCACCAGTGCTTTGTGAAGTCGATATTCCCTTAGCTTTAAGCTCAGTTTCCTTCGATTTCGCCGCATTCACCACATCTTCAATAGAGATGGACTCTCTACCATACTTCAATGTCTCCTTCATGGAGTCATATTGTGGTGGCAAGGAACTGAGTAGTAGAATTGCATGCACTTCATCCGCAACTGTAACCTTTACACTAGCCAACTCCGAAACAGTCTTCAAGTAATCATCGAAGTTTTGATCGATTGACTTTGACCAATCCATCTTAAATGTATAGAATTTATACAAAAGATGAATCCGACTCGGTAGAGTCTTGGTTTTGTATAACCTCTCTATTGCTGCCCAAAGATCACGTGCTGTTGTGCACTCCTCTGTTTTCCTGAGGACATGATCTCCTAGATGGAGTGTCAAAATATCCATAGCATTCTCTGCTCGCTCCTCTTTCTTGACTTGTTCTGCTTTAAGTCTCTGTTCGAAATCTTCTGCTGATTCATCCTTCTTGATAACCAGCTTATCCGGCTCAGTGGTTGGTGTTATTAGCTCGCCTTTCAATCCCCGAAGATTCATGTGAGCTAACATCCTTCTCTTCCACATAGAGAAATCACCTTGTCCGTCGAAGATGGATATCTGCACCTTCGGCATCTTTTCTGAAGACATCTCGATCAAACGAACTTCTTAACGCGCTTCTGCTACCGTGTCGATCGATATAAGATGGAGTATCGATCGATACCAAACTTTTTTTTGACTTTCTGCGAATACGTAACAGACGTATCGATCGATACCAGGGAGGGGTGTCGATCGATACTTGAGTGATCTCCGCGATATTCTTCTTCGCGCCGCAAACAGCTTTTTCTCCCGGGCTGTCAGATTGAAACCCTAAACCGATTGATACCTTGATTCCAGCTATCAATCCGGATCTAAATCCAAGATCCCTACAGAACTTCTCTGTCCAATTGCTCCCAAGCCTAAAACCTAGGCTCTGATACCACTTTGTTGAGATTTGATCCCTGTCTCGATAATCACATAATTTGAGCAATAAATAAAAGACACAGAGAATTAACGAGTTCAGATCACGGTGTGTGATCCTAGGTCTCGGCCTGGAGCTTTCCAGTAATCCACTATCACCACATATTACAAAGAATTAGGGTTCCTCACAATCTCTCTAAGAACAAGAAAGCTCTCTCTAGTTTCTCTCTAAAATTTCCAGGATACTAAAAACCCTTACACATGCTTGTCTTTATAAAGATTATGGCAATTACAAAGTTAAGACGGTTTAAACCTAAACCAAAACCAAATAGAAAAAACACATTCCTAATCGGACTAGTTAATACTCATAATTTTCATTCCAAAACCCAACAGACTCCGTTCAAAAACAGTGCTCGAGATTCTCTCTTCCTTCTTTCACCAAACGATTCGGATTGGGTTACAGGGTTTTGTCCTCGCTACGCCAGCAAAAGAACACGGCTTTAGATTCCGAAGCTTACACGAAACTTGTACAGAAAGCCGTCAAGTCAGGCTCTGCGGTTATTGGAAAGCTCGCCCATGGCCACATGATCAAGTCATCCATCAAACTGTGCCTGCACTTGCTCAACAATCTTCTGAATATGTATTGCAAGTGCCGAGAGTTGGGTTTCGCACGTCAGCTGTTCGACAAAATGCATGAACAGAACATTATCTCTTTTAATTCTTTGATCTCTGGGTAAAGCCAGATGGGGTTTCATGAACAGGCCATGGAGTTGTTTCTTGAAGCTAGAGATTATAATTTGAAGCTTGATAAGTTCACCTATGCTGGTGCATTGGGCTTTTGTGGAGAAAGGTGTGATATTTGTTTAGGCAAATTGTTGCACGGGTTGGTTGTTGTAAATGGTCTGGCTGAGAACGTTTTTGTCGTCAATGTGTTGATCAACATGTATTGCAAGGGTGGAAAGGTTGACCAAGCAATGTCCTTATTTGATCGATCAGATGAAAAGGACTAGGCTTTGTGGAATTCTTTGATTTCCGGTTATGTTCGGGTTGGTGCAGCGTAATATGCTGGCTAAATTGCATAGATGCGGCCTAAAGTTGACCACTTATGCTCTTAGAAGTGTGCTAAAGGCTTGTTGCATAAACCTAAACCAAGGATTGATGGAAAATGGTATGGCAATTCACTGTTACGCATCAAAATTAGGAATGGAATTTGATATAGTTGTTGGTACTGCATTGCTTGACATGTATTCAAAAAATGGAAGTTTGGAAGAATCAATAAAGCTGTTTAGTTTGATGCCTGGCAAGAACGTGGTTACATACAATGCAATGATTTCTGGGTTTCTCCAAATGGATGGCATAACCGATGAAGCTTCTAGTGAAGCCTTTAAGCTCTTCATGGATATGCAAATACATGGATTGAAACTCTCGCCATCGACATTTTCAGCTGTGCTCAAAGCTTGTTGTGCCGCTAAAACCTTAGAATATGGTAAGCAGATCCACGCCCTCATATGTAAGAACAATTTTCAGTCTGATGAGATCATTGGTAGCGGTCTAATTGAGCTGTATGCGTTAATTGGTTCAACTGAAGACGGGATGCGATGCTTTGCTTCGACATCAAAGCAAGATATCGCTTCATGGACATCGATGATTGATTGCCATGTCCAAAACGAGCAGCTTGAAAGCGCATTTGATCTGTTCCGACAACTTCTTTCATCTCGTATAAGACCGGAAGAGTATACAGTTTCACTTATGATGAGTGCTTGTGCTGATTTTGCCGCATCAAGCTCAGGAGAGCAGATTCAGGGTTATGCCATAAAGAGTGGAATAGATGCATTCACCAGCGTTAAGACATCAAGCATCTCTATGTACGCAAAATAAGGTAACATGCCGCTTGCGAATAAAATATTTACCGAGGTCGAAAAACCAGACGTTGCAACATACTCAGCTATGATCTCAAGTCTTGCGCAACACGGATTTGCTAGCGATGCCTTAAACCTCTTTGAGTCGATGAAAACCCACGAGTTTAAACCGAACCAGCAGACGTTCCTCAGCATTCTAATAGCTTGTTGCCACGGAGGATTAGTCACACAAGGACTCGGCTATTTCCAAAGCATGAAGACCGATTACGGGATTGACCCGAACGAGAAACATTTCACTTGCCTCGTCGATCTCTTAGGTCGCACAGGGAGATTATCAGATGCTGAGGATCTGATTTTGAGCTCTGGGTTTCAAGACCATCCAGTGATGTGGAGAGCATTGCTGAGCTCTTGTAGGGTTTACAACGACAGCGTGATTGGCAGACGCATTGCAGAGAGATTGATGGAACTCGACCCTGAGGCCTCTGGCTCGTACGTATTGCTTGTTGGAGGTGGGGCAAGCACCCCCATTTAGTTAGGCCCATCTCAGCAAGGGCCCTCCTCGATTCGGTCAGCACGACGTCAACCTTAGACCAGGGATCACCGACCTGGAGTCCCGCGCTCGGCTCCATCCGGAAGTCCCGAGCTCCAAAAGGGCGCACCCCGGGTCCGCACTGATACTTCGCCAAAACGGTGATGTCGAAAGGAAAGAAGACACGTGGGAGTTGGTCGAACAGTGTACAATCTGAATAGGGGTATGATCTGACCTCGACGTCCCCCCAACCCTGCAGAGTAAGCGAAGGAGGAAAAGACACGTGGAAGGGAGTTGGCCAAACAGTGTGCTATCTTACAAAAGCATGGCGCCGAGCTCATCATTGCCTCTCGCCTTGAGAACCGGGACACGCCTCCTAGAGCACCATACCCGTGAAGCAGGCTGAGGGTGACGCGTGGCCCCGGGATCCGCGGAAACAGGGAGCTACCCTCACTATATATACCCCTCGTTATGCATTAAGGAAGGGACTTCTGGAAAAAACCTGATTACTCTCTATAAAGAATAGGCTCGGCCTCTCTCCCTCTCTCTCTCTCTCACCTTTGTAACAAGACACCGCGGTTTAGAACGCTGAACTGGATTCCCGTCGGAAGCAGTTCGTAAATCTAAATCGTTCGTCTCTTTTCACCATTAATGCAAGGAATACGGTCCTCGACCTGTTCATCATAGTACCCGACCTGCTATAAATTGTGGTTGACTCGCTCTAATTAACGGAAATCTCACCTCTCACTCCGTAATCGACCCTTAAACAGCATTAGTGATCCTCGGGATCAACAATTGGCGCTAGAAGGAGGGGTTCTTGAGGATTTTTCTACACGCAAAGAGTAGCTCGGCAAATGTCGGGAACATCGCCCTCATCTCCGAACAGCTCCATACAGATAAGTTCCAAGCTTATTTTATTTTTTACTCTTTTCATTCTCCTTGAGCCGAGCTCATCTCGCAAACACTCGACAAGATAAGTGCCGAGCCCAGCCTCGTACTTAAGCTAAAGAGTCATCCAAAGCCGAGCTCATCTCGCAAACACTCGATAAGATAAGTGCCGAGCTCAGCCTCGTACTTAAGCTTAAGAGTCATCCAAAGCCGAGCTCATCTCGCAATAATCACGATCAACAAGTGCCGAGCCTAGTCTCGCACTTACACATAAATTTTTTAACTCTAATCAAGTTCACCCTTACTTGCAGGTTAACATATAACGAGCTAAGACTTGTTTCGTCCGCCGACTTCGACACTCGTTCGCCGAACTTGGGGGAGGGCTATTGTAGGTGTGGGGATGAGCACACCCCCTTTTTCTTTTTCATTTTACTGTTCATGACATGCCGGGCACTGTTCACGACATGCCGGGCACTGTTCACGACATGCCCTACACTGTTCACAACCTGTCGGGTACTGTTCACGAACCGTCACGTCATCCCCAAAAACCGGAGAATTGTCTGCTCAACTCCAACTATAAATACCCCATTTGGAGTTCATTATCCCACACACAAGAAAACTCTCATTCTCTATTTCTAAATAACTTTCCCTCTCTAAAAAGAGCTCTCCCAGCTCTCCCCAGCTCGGCGCAGCTTTCCCATCTCTCCGCAGCTCTCTCGAGCTCCCAGTTCTCACGACCTGACGTCCCGACCTGACGGTCGACCGACCTGGCGACCTGACGACCGGCGACCGACGACCCGACCTGACGGCCGACCTGGCGACCCGACCTGACGACCCGGCGACCCGACCTGACAGTCGACCGACGACCCGATCTGACGGCCGACCGACGACCCGACCTGATGGTCGACCGACCTGGCGACCTGACAACCGGCGACCGACGACCCGACCTGACGACCCGGCGACCCGACCTGACAGTCGACCGACGACCCGATCTGACGGCCGACCGACGACCCGATCTGACGGCCGACCGACGACCCGACCTGACGGTCGACCGGCGACAGACGACCCGACCTTACGGCCGACCTGGCGACCCGACCTGAAGGCCAGACCTGTCGACCCAACCTGACGACCGGCGACCGACGACCCGACCTGACGGCCGACCTGGCGACCCGACCTGACGACCCGGCGACCCGACCTGACAGTCGACCGACGACCCGATCTGACGGCGGACCGACGACCCGACCTGACGGGCGACCGACGACCGACGACCTGACCTGACGACCTGACGAGCTCCCATCTCTCCAGCTCTTTCTCCTACCCGCCTCAGCAACGAACTACGAATGGCTTGATCCCCAACCCGGGGTACGTAGGCAGCCCTCCGGGCACAGCTATAAATCACCTCTTCCTTCTCATTTGCCGACCGGAACGCAACCGGCTCTATCTTAACAAAAAATCACCGAACCTCCCCGATACAAATTGATTTGTAGCAGACGTGCTCAAACACGTTCCAACATTGCTGCACAACATTTACAACGAATCCGGAGTCAATTCTTCTGCTGAGGAGGTTAGAGAGCTGATGAGAGATCGAGGGGTTAAGAAAGAACCGGCCTTGAGCTGGATCGTGATCGGTAAACAAGCTCATTCCTTTACGGTCGCTGATTCGTCTCACCCGTCGAGCTAGATGATCTACGCGATGCTGCAGCAGCAATTAGATACCATCAACACTGACGAAACTCTTGTTTATGCTTCTGTTACATGAAAGCTTTTTGTCCTTCAAAGTTATAAATTACAGTAATTGAGCTGGATCTGTTTGTTAACTAAAATGGGCCTGTGGCCCAAAGCCCATGCATATTCGTCTTTCTCGTACATACATTTTTCAAAGAGAGAGAGCTCTCAGGGAAGCTATCGCAATCTCGGTGAAGGGAGAAGAAATGGCTGCCAAAACCCTAATCAGGTCGGGGGCTTCGTTGATGAATCGGTTTCTGTCGAAGCCGGCGACGAATATTGTGCAGAACAATCTCAGATCGATTCAGCAGATAGCTCCTCAGGGACAAGAAGTCCCGCCGTATTTCTTCCCGTCGTTGTCGAATCTACAGAGCTCGCTCAATTCTCGCCCTAACGACACTGCCTCGCTCCAGGAACTCTCGGAACGTGGGTTTCTTCACCCTTCTGGTCTTCCTTCACTCGAGTTCTTCTTACCAGAAGGTACTTTGCTCTCTCTCTGTCATTAGCTAGATTGGTAATTTGTTCTGACTCTCACTGGGCTGTATCGTTTTTTGGCGTGTAAAAATGATTCTTAGGGTATACGATATTACAATGCTTTAGTATTGATCAAGTGCTGATCTTTCTTAAGAGTGTCTAAAGGAGTTAACTTTATGTGGTTTAGTCATGTTATTGTCCATTTGCTGCTAGTGGAAGTATTGGATTATGGTGTGGTGTTCTGGGTTTTTGAATCGGGATCATGGCGAGTTAGAAAGGGATTTTAGCACGATGGGTAAACCAAAGTATTTCTTTCATGTCTCCCCTTGTAAGAGGGTCACAAAATCTGCATATGCTGTGCTTGAGCTGCATATAGTGCAAGAATGTCCAGAATCTAAGGAATATTTCAGCTTTCAGTCTATTGTTTCTTGGGCTTTATTCTTTGCAAAGTTGCACATTTTGCTGCTGCCTAATATCTTTGTATTTGGTGATGTAGTCAATCCTTCAAGTGAGCCACTGCTTCTATTTCCTAAGAGGACATTCCAACCAAGCACTATCAGGCGCAAACGGAACCATGGATTCTTTGCTCGGTATGTCTCTTTGTCTTAAACCTCCTTAGTAAATCAAACATTTACCCTCGAAGCATATAAATTCAAAAACTTTGTCAACTGCTGAAATCATTGCTTATTTTCATTCACATTAGAGGAGGAACTGGTTGTTTAGCAATAATAGAAAGTATGAACAAGATTTTGCATTTGTACATGTTTAAGTTACCACACTGTTTACTCATACGACTAGTGAATATTTATTTGAATATGAACAGCAAGGCAACCAAAGGTGGACGGAGAGTCATAGCTCGAAGAATAGCAAAAGGGCGTCACAGAGTTACGGCCTAGAATCTCTTTAATCTATCTATAAATCTCCAGTTTTCAAATTGGTCGGTTAAGTCTGTCTCCGTGTGTTCTTCAGGCTAGAAAATCTGAAACTTCGATCTCATAAATAACTCGGATGTCTTCATATCCATGTTTTGATGTGTTGTTGATCTCGGAATCGAAGTGAAGTTCTAATTTTTTTGAAGATCTCAGCTTCTTATTTTTGTAAACAATCTCAGCTCATAAATAGATTAGAGTTTATCAAAAAATCTTAAAATATTGACAAATTATCATTGCCTTAACACGCCAAAACATTAAAAAATGTTCTAAAGAGAATCTCACAGTTGACCAATGATGTTGTACATGAAACTTGCATTTAATTACTACATTCCACATTTTGACCCCACAAAATATCACAGAGAGAGAGAGAGAGAAGCAATAAGCGACAAAAAACAAAGATGAAGACAATAATTTCCAATACAGAGGCTAAAACAAACTGACCATATACAAACACATGTGTACGTAGATGACGAGAGAGAGAGAGATCGTACATCCTCCACATATACGTGCTTACATATATATGTTCATTAATTGTGTATAAGGACGAACTTTATATGTAGTAGAAATCTTTTTCCATAACTCACACGACTATAATCTGAAGAAGAACTAGCAACATTTATGTTTTCCCCCATTAAACAAATTCAATGCAATGTTTATAAATAAATAAATAAAAAAGTATTTATTGTAACATATCAACAAATCACAATCCTTATACTGTTTAGCGTAAATATTATATATGAAGACTTTTCAGCACATGTGGGGGGAAATATTATTTATGTTCCCTCTTTCCTTCTCTTATATAAGATATAAAACGTATATAGATTCTATATATATAGGTATTTATTACGTACCCATGTCTAGGAATCCCATGTTGGTGGAGCAGGACTAGGGTTTGCTTAAGTGATGACGTACTGTCCACAAGAGATTGGCGATGATGAGGATGATGATGATGGTGGTATGATCATGTGATTGATGTATGAGTCCACTCGATGATAATCACCAGGCATTTGCAAGGTGTACGTGGTGGGGAGAAGAAGGCTGTGGTCTTGTGAAATTGGAGAGGAGGAGGATAATACTTTGCCTTCAAGGACTTGTCCACATAATAACTTTGTGGCCACCAATGGAATGCTCCGAGGATCACCATTATCGTTGTATGGTGTTACAAACACGTTGAGTTTATTACCATCATCATAATCTTGAAGGGTTTCGTGAAAAGTGGAAATGGTACTCGTTGGGAGATCTGGTAGTGAAGGCCATTGGGGATCATTATCATGATGATGATGATTGTTTATGACTGGTGTGGCTGACAGAATGTCGAGGTTATTGTATAGGTTATTATCTTGATGAGGTGGGTTTGTGTTGGCAGTGGTTAGAAACTTGAAATCTCCTTCTCTAGAGGTCGGGAACATCAATGGGGTCATAACATGAGGAGAAGGAAGAGGGATGTGGCTTGGAGTGATGAAACTAGGGCTAGTGTTTGTGATGATATTGGACATGAATCTTGAACCTTCGTCGTCGTCGACAGTAGTAGGGTTAAATCCATTGTGATAAGGAAGGTTGGTGAGCAAATTTGCCATGGAAGAGATATGAAGATGATGATGATGACCATGATGATGGTGATGATGGTGAGACATGAGCTTCTTTTTTATGCTTGAGTTCCAGAAATTCTTGACCTCGTTATCTGTTCGACCAGGTAGATGTTTAGCAATTTGAGCCCATCTGTCAAAAATCCATAAGATACAAAGAAAATCATTATAAAAAGTAATTCACTTTCTTGATGAAAATTTCGTTACATATTTCACATATAAATGTAGGCAATGTTAATTAACTAATTAACAACCTGTTACCAAGAATGCTATGAAGCTCAATGATAAGAGCAGCTTCTTGAGGAGAGAAGCTTCCACGTTTGAGATCAGGTCTTAGATAATTTATCCATCTTAACCTACAACTCTTTCCACATCTCTGCAAACCTAATTAACACACGCAAAACCCCAACAGATCAAAACCAAAAGACAGAGACTTTTTTTCAATAGAGAATTCAAGTAACAAAACCCATAAATATCCTATAGGTATCTGTATATATATGCCTGCATGTTTGGGAACAGAGCTCCAGCATCCATGGCCATATGTATTGATGTAGTTGATGAGCTTTTCGTCCTCTTCCGGTGACCAAAGCCCTCTCTTCACCTTTTGCTTGTTGCAGCACGAGTGATGACCCATCTCTCTCTCTCTCCCTCTCTCTAAGAATGTTTGTACGATATGTTGAAGGGTTATAAACTTATAATACTGCAGAGGATTGGGGAGATTAATACACACAATTAAAATGAGAAAGAAATTATGATGGCAGCATAAAACTTCCCATTAAGTTGTTACAAAATTATTAGATAAAAACACCACCCTATGGTGTGGACCCAATTTTTTTATTTTGTGAAATACGAAACAAACATATATAATTTAAATTTTGACAATAATTTGGAACTTGCAAGAGATGTAACTAGCTGAAAATACTGATATAACAAAATTAATACTATTAATTTGTTTTAGGTGGGTTTTTTTTATAGCACACTGAAGACGAGAGTGGCCCAGAGTATTTTTTTAGGGCTTTGTGTTATAAAAAGTTAAAAGGCTAAAAGCTGAAGGTTCTTCTCAGTGAGAGCCTGTGTGGTTTATTACAGAATCATGGCCATTGTCTTCTTCTAGACAAACACGTGTTGCTCATGCAGACAGTGCGGGTCCTACGCCTCAGTTGTAAATTTAGTTTTTTTTAGTGTAGTTTTGTTTTCTTAATTATACTTTAGATTTTAGATTAATGTTTTTTTTCTATTAGACCCCAGCCCAAATTAATTCATAGTCTGACACTCTGTAGAGTGTGGATATGCTTACCATATAAACCCGACTAAACATCACGTACGATTAAAAGAGTTTAACCAAGATTCCTAAATTAATGTTTTTTTTTTGTCTGCATAAATTAATCAATGACTATATTATTATATAGGATTGCCAACAAAGGAAGCAAAGTTTAAATTACGTAAAGGGCTCGAATGCTATACGTTAGATTCTTAATTTGACTTAAAGTTGATGTCACTAGCTACTACATGTAAACAGTTTTTCATTCAAAAAATAAAAACAGTTTGTATAATTTTTTTAGGAATGTAAATATCATTAAAATTAAGTTTAGGTGTGGACCTATTTACAATTGGTTCTTTGACAAGAAAATAATAAAAAAAAACAAGGAAGCAATTTGAGTTAGGAAAGATTTAAGTGAATAGCGGTCAGTGGAGCCAAAGGGTCATAAGGTTACTGAATTTCTTCACGTGCCTTCTAAGCCATTATAGTGTTTTTGATCTGCCGGTCAATAGGAGCGAATCTAGAATATTTCATTGGCGGGACACATTTTGGTAAATATAAAAACAATAAAAAGAAAATTATAAACTTATGAAACTAAGGGGGCAAACTAAAAAAAATTAAATGGATGCATTGATAAATTTTAGCTGAATTTTGGTCAAAATTTAAATAGTGTTCTTTGTAAAACAAAATTTCTGAAAAAATAGTGGATGCACTTGTACACATAGTGTATAATGTAGATTCGTCCCTGCCGGTCAATGTCCTTTAAGATAATAAGCGGCAAGACAGAGATGTTATTGTGAATCAGGTTGTTTCTCTGCTTCCAAATACTGTAGACAGTGTCTTGTGCAATCAATTTCCGTAGCAATGGAGGCGGTCTATCGTTCTTGATACTTGTCCAATTCATCATTGATATCCAAGATGAGAAAGTAGTCGGATGGAGGCTTAACCTGGTCTGAACATAATGCCAAATCACTTTATTGGAGTTGCAAGAGATGATCATAAGGTGGTCTCTTGTTTCAGATGATGAAGCGCATAAACAACAAACGGTTGGTACATTAATTCCCCATGAAGCCAGTCAAGACATGGTGGGAAGTCTATCCAGCTGACAGACCCACATGTTGAAGGCGTGTTAGGAGTTGCACCTTTGAACCAGACAAAGTCGGCCCAATATGCTTCTGGAGCTCTTGGCCCCAGAACATTCTAAGTTCTACTAGAAAAAAATCACCACAGTTCTTATCATCAATGATCCACTCAAAAGAATTTGCGGCTGAAAAAGACCTTGGGAAGGATAAGAGTGGTCAAGAATGTATAAAGAGCCAAAGTTTGATCTATTCTCAGAGGGGACAAGAGCCTCTATAGGAGTTGCAAGCATCATCCACTTTTGCGTTTAGAGGATGCCTCAAACTGTGTGGCCATTCTGTCCTAGATATTTGATCAAGGGATCGAATACATCAAATCAAAATCTCGCTGTAAGACCATTACCAATAGAGCATTGGATAAATTTCTCAGCAAGAGACATGTAAACAGTTTTACCAACGTGAGTATGTTTTTTTCTTTCAAAAAACGTGAATATGTTTCTTTATATTTTATTTACGTCAAGTGAATATTCGCCCGTCTCTAGACGAATATAAGAAACCAACCTATAACATTAATAAAAAAATAGAATCATCATCATCAGGGCCGGCCCTGGGACAAGCGGGATAAAACATTGACCTCTGGCCCCCATTTTTTTTTCATTTTTTTTGTCCCAAAATTTTATTTTATTTTTCATTTTTTGGCCCATAATATCTTTTTAAAAAAATTTTGGCCCCCAAAAAACAAAAATTTTAAAATTAGTCTTAAACCTCCCAAATTTCAGGGCCGACCCTGATAATCATATTGTGAAGCTTATATACAATAGATAAATCCACACACTTTAATAAAAACTTGAAATTCGAATCAATAGTCTGCTAATGTGATATCACTAATATAAATTATAGACAACCACTTTATTTACTTACGCATTCTATTTGAGACAGTTTCACATTCAAAAGAGCTCTTGTAGTGGAGTAATTATGAGATAATGAGTATTGATTCAAAAAATTATGAGATAATGAGAGCAGAGGAAGTAGTTACAAAAGAGAGACGACTTTTGATCACTTCTTGAAAATCACCAAGCCATGTATGATGTAGATACGTAGGATCCTTCAAGAACATCGACAGGCCATGAGCACCGGATAAGTGATCAAGACTATCGTTGGCCGAACAACTGAACCAAAAACACACGCCGCAAATGAGAACTGCCGTATTATCAATTATTATACCATAATTATGATTTTCATATGCTATATATAGAAACTGAACTTCTGACCCAAAAAAAGAGAGAAGAAACTGAACCAAACGCATCAAATTATCATAGACTCGTAGTCGTAGTATCATGTCACATCCAGCATATTATGATACATATATTCCATTTAATATTATCTAATGTAAATATTTTTCAAATTATATTCGACGATACACTGACTGTTTGCATTAAATGTAATTTTCACTCTCTATTACTAACACTAAATGAAATTATTTCCATTTTTAATCAATCATTCATAAAAGTGATTTGATTAATAAAAAAAAAAGTAATACGCGTGAACAAGCGCGATCGCAATACTATTAATTTGCCTGTTGCCATAATTATTAACAAAATGCTCCCTATTTATAGTGTGTTGGAAATTTAATTAGTCGGCTGTTTATTTTCAAGAGTATATATGATCATACATTAATTTCATTTATTCTAATTTACTAATACATACTACTTTCTTCGTATTTATTTTATAAATCAGTTTTAATGAAAACTAATACGGAGTATAGAACTTTAAGGATAGACTTGTTACAAAAAAAAAAAAAAACTTATAAGGATAGATATAACGGAATAATAAATATATATGTATACAAAATAGAACATCACACTATTTATGTTTCATAGAACATACTTCTTATGCTTAGATCAGTAACCTACCAATACCAAATTGACATTAATACTGTTCAGGACATAGAAATAAAAACAAGTTCTTTAGTAAGAAAAACTAATAATATTGTTAGGGATGAATTTAATGCTTGTGACCGAAGCAATAGGCCCAAACATAAGATTCTTTTGATTTTGCCTTCGATGCCACATGCAACTAATAAAGAGCTTTCACACTTTTATTTCTGTTTTTGATGAGCCATCAAAGGACACTAACTTTCTATACATTTTGGCTTTTTGCTTCGAGAACATACCTTTTTATTCCAACAAAATTAATCAAATTCCTCTCCATACAGTATTACTAATTACTGTTACATACAAAAAAAAGTAAAAGTTTCCAAATTGAAATTTCAAAATTATGTTTTTCTTTTGATTTGTGTGTGCATATCTATATGTCCTTTTTATCTCTGAAACTTTTTCTTTCTCAAGAATAGTATTTAATGACTTTCTACTTCCTTGTGTTAAATAATACTCCATATCCTTACATTACTTATATAGATTCAAAAACGTCCAACTTAATTTGATATCAACCATCGCATTGCCTTGAAGTCGTTTTAGTAATAGGAATACACAGGATATTACCATGGTATTGTATATATGATCAGAAAGGATTCGTAAAACACAACTTGATTTTAACTTTTCTAAAAAAAAATTGTGATATTTTCGACAACAACAAAATGTAGGTTTTGAAAAATTTATGAATTGAAATCTTAAAATCGTTTTCCTTTCAATTTATAATACTATTATATCTAATCATTATTTTCCTCTTATCGATCCAACTATACTGATTTCAAAAGGAATCTTAATGCGATCTTTTTTACAGAAGAAGAGGCCAAATGATATACAGCTAAAATTTCTATATATACATATATCGGAATCTGTGCTTATATGATTAAAACGTGGTGTCTTAATAATAGCAATGATTCAAGTTAAAATGTTTAGGATAATATGTTTATCTTCGTTTAATTTCCTTGCATATTGTGTGATTTAGAAGCTATTATTTCTTATTACTAGCATAAGGTAAGAAAAAAAAGGATTCAAGACTTGTGTGACAACAAGAAAAGGCAAAAATTAGAGAGAATGCCCCACTTTGCCTCCTCCTTCGATTCGTGGCGAAATTCACTCGAAGCAATAGGCAAATTGGTTCACTCGTTTTAGTGTCATCAAATGTCTAAATATATAAATTCTTACCACGAACTGTGTATATGTATTCGAGTTGATTTTCTCTATCGTTAGTCTTTTTTTACTTAGCTGTTTCGTTCTTATTGAGCTAGCAAGTTAACAAATTTCATAAACAATACGTGTCTAGATTAATTTGCAGATATGTAAACTAGATGTTTTACACTAGTTAATAAATTTAAAAGTTAGAAATTATAAAATTGTTAAGCTAGTAGATGATCAAAACTTCTATTGTCAAACAGTTTATACTTATACCAAACAATTCAATGATATGTGTAGTTGTAATTCAATTTCTTCGGTATAAAACACCTAGTTTATTAAACAAAGAAACACGAGACCCCAGTTGTTTTGGGTTTGTTGTGAATTAGAGAAGCACACTTGAAGATAACGAAACACTAAAACTGCAATAAGTACAACTCTTTTGAAGTGAAATTTGGTTATATGCTGTTTAAAGAAGTCAAAGCTCAACGGACCCAAGATTCTGTCGGAAACTTCCCTTATTTTCGTAATTTGACATATATCTTATTGGTGGTTCTGAAACTGACCTCTTAACCAATTTATTTGATCCCAATTCCTTTTCTCCATTGATGGACTCTTAACATTGTATGCATACGTACTTTCTTAGTTATCTTGTTCTAGACGATTAAAAAAAGTGACATGATTGCAATAAAGTAAGAAAGATGATTAATGTTTGTGCAATATACCTCGGAAAAAAATCGATTTGTTAATCAGGTTTTCGGTAGCCGTTTTTGTAGGACTTTCTGCACCAAATTACACACGAATTATGGTATCAGAAATATAATAGAACAAGAATGTGATATTTAATTAGATGTTGTGATCTACTAGTAATTTGTAGTAGATTATAGATAGGTTGAAAGTCATTAAACTATCATATATGAGTTAAGTTATAAAAAATTTAACCGGTTTTAGCTCGATTAATGGGTTATGGGTATGCATGTTTATCATATAGATGTGCACACATGTATACATTATGGGAAAATACATTGTATAAGAACATGAAAGTTCATTGGACACAATATAAAAGCTTCCACACGGACAAGATGGAAGCTCTCGTCATATTTCCACCATAATTTGGTTCAACGTTCACTTTCATAGTTTCTATGGGGATAGAGATAGCAACTGCATGATTCTCTCTAGAATACAAAATGATCCTGATGAACAAATATGATTCATTATTTTAAGTGTTTCTATAGACGAACTTAAAATCAAAATTATACGAGGAAACATATGTGAAATTGCTTCCCTAATACATATGTGAAAAAATTAAAACATAGAAGAGAGATAAAATAGTCAACAAATCATGTGAACTTTTTGGAATATCTGGTCTTTTAATAATTAAAAGCAGCCCACAAATATGAATATATAAGCCCAAAAACAAAAAAATAGATGAGACACAAAACCCATTAAAATGTCAATATGTAGAGTACATTAAAAAAAATTAATCAGTTGAAAAACTATATCATAAATAAAAGAATTAACTTCGTCGTTACGCTTACGCATATCATGATCATATGTATCGAGGACTGATAAACCAGAAAAATTATTTCATCTTGGTCGGATATTTTCTTACTCTATTTTAGGAGTATTTATTCTTTACTTTATTGAAAATTTATAACATTGGAGCCAATAAGAATAAAATGACACTAAACCAAAAACAAAAGAAGAATAAAAGTAAATTTCATTTCCCGGCAATGACTAATCAAATCACAGTGTCATTAACACAGCTATTTCCAGGTCTCTATCCAGTACACTTGACAGTTCATAGCCAATCAGATTTTTTTTTCCTTTTTGCATATAACAAATAATTAATAATACTCGTTAAATAAAAAGTATGAATCCGAGTCAAACGTAAGTAATATGTTTTGTCAAAGTCAAATGTGAGTACATTAAAACAGTTTTCTTTATTCATTTTACTTGTTGGACGATATTCAAATCTGGTAGATGCCTATCAAATTCGTTTTACGATGGAAAACAAACTTGTAGAAAGTAGGAAAAAAAAGGTAGGAAGAATATTTGATTTTACTTGATGTAAAGAAACTGCTAAAACTGTGAAATAAAAATTTGACTGATACGATTCCTTTTTAGAGTAACTTTCAGACTCCGTGTGAGCTTGGCGTTAAACTAAAACTAGAAAATAATTGATCAGTCAATTTTATGAAAATTTCTCGGACCATATTCTAAATATAGAAATATGATGTGTGTGTCCATTTCCATTCATTTATTCGAGCTGACACCATCAAGCTTCCTTGCATATATACGCTTAGAGCATGTTCAATGGGGGTTCTAAATAGAAGAGTTCTAAAAAATTATAATGATATATAATTGATAAATATTGGAGAGGTTCTAAAAAGAAGAGAGAATGGTTCTAAAGTTAGAACTTTTAGATACAAATTCTAAAAATTAACATACAAAATGTTGGGGTTCTAAAAGGTGAGGTTCTAAAAATTTTAGATACCCATTTTTAGAACCTCACCATTGGACATGCTCTTAGTGCATGAACATAACACTCTCACTGAACACGTATATATTATCAGTTTATAAACAGTTGTATAATAAATACACACGTATATAACGCAGTAAATACTTGTCTTTGTTAATCATGTTTACAAAATCGAATTTGATTTGATTAGTGTAAAAAAAGAAGTAATTTGATTGATATGAAAAATGGACGGTCCATATTTAAAGTTGACTTTCTTCCAAATTAAGTGTCATGTTTCGATACGGAAGGAATCAGTATCAATAAAAAGAATCAAATTTCTCAATGCAGACGACATTCATACACATATATGTAATGTAAAGTACATATATCATGTAATGTGAAGTACATATATATATATATATATTACATATGTCATGTAATGTGAAGTATTTGTGGGTATTTAATTATTTATGAAACAAAAAAAAAAGTGGATAAAAAGGGTGACTTTTCATAAATGAGACTCTTCTACTAGTTTATTTCTTTTATTGATGCTCGTAAAGGAAATGAGGCCATTGAGCTGAGGAATGGCTCTGCAGTCTATGCAAAAAAGAAAGAAAAAAAGGATCGAAAGATAATACTTCAAATTTATTATTTGTAATATCATTTGTTTTTGTTTCGCTTTCGCTAACTATAAAAGTTTTATTGATAAAATTACATAATAGTATTGTTCTGATTTTTTTTGCCATCAATAGCATTGTTCTGATGAATGGACCATCTCGTACGTCTCTCTCTCTCTCTCTCTCTCTCTCTTTTTCTTATCTGTTTTCTTCTGATCTCTGATTCGAATATTTACTTTCATGTACTGAGACATGTCACTTGTCAGAAAAGATATTCAATTAATGAGTTGTAAAATCCCAAAAATTCAAAATCTTGAGAAAAAAAAAAGAGAAACTTGCTCATAGGTTAATCGGTTTGCTTTTTAATCAAAAGAAAAGGCAAGACTTGATAGATTGGTAAGAAAACAACTTCACTTGTCCCATAAGCAACAACCTTTCCTATGTTCTAGGCATTAGGCCTAAAACCATCCACAAGCTTCTTCTTTCTTTCTTCTTCTTTCTCTTCTTGAAGCCTCTATATACATCATTGTAGCCATCATCATCAACTCATCATCATCATCATCCGAGTGAGAGGAATAAGAAACTGTTATCTGGTTATAATGGTGATGATACAAATAGCGAGCTGGGTTTATGCAACAAGAAGGCCTATTGCTTCCAATCACGTTTCTTTTCAACCAGGTTTAGTTTTTAATCCTTCTGAGTCTACAAATCAGACCCTCTGTTTAGGCGGACATGTGGATATGTTGGTGTGAAGAAAAGACTTCTCTGTTTAGTTTCTGTCTGCAAAACAAGATTAGGTTGAATTTTTAATTTTCTTCTACTTTTATGAGAAAATTAATGACTTGTAGTTGTAGTAGCTAGTGACTATTTTAGACTGCCGTGGTCCCAAATATCTGTATGATTAACGGTAAAGAAAACAAATTATGGTGTTAAAATGAATATTACAGATCAGTCAATAAATAAAAATAAAGGTAGATGATAAATGTGTCTATGTGTTCTTGGGGTTTCTTGTAAGAGCAAAAGAAGAAGCATATAAAATGGGGAATATGTTCTTATTAAATTTGAAATTCTCTTATATATAAAAATATAATGGTTTAATAGAAGTTACCATTGGGCCTGCAGAGATAACAAGCCCACAGGCTGCAGAAGAGAAGCCTAGGAGGCCCATATGGAAGCCCAGTGAGAAGAAGGAAATAGAAGAGATTGAGAAAGGAAGAAGAATAGGATCAAAGCCACCAAGTTGTGAGAAGAAATGCTATGGATGTGAGCCATGTGAAGCAATCCAAGTCCCTACCATTTCTTCAGTTCCTCACCTCTCTCCTCATTATGCTAATTACCAGCCTGAGGGTTGGAGATGCCATTGTGCCCCCTAAATCATTATTTAACCATTCTCTTTGTTAGTCCTCCTTAATTACACACATTAATATTATTCACATGTCTCTCTTTTAGATTATTATTATCAGCACTAATGTAGTAACTATTTTTCTAGCTATTTTAAATTTATAGCGTCAAAATTATTTAAAATGTAAAAAACACCAATCAGCTAAAGGTAACAAGAAAAAAAAACATTGTTTAATTTCGTTGTCGATAAAACTAATCAACCATTTTGTTTTTGCCAATACAACAAGTCAGTAATCTAATACTCTCTGTTCTATATTAAGTGATGTTTAAAGTTTTTGCACACAGATTAATGATTCATTTATTTTTTTGATTTTTTATTTACTAAAAACATTATTTATTGTACATTTAATCACAATTCAACCAATAAAAAAACAATCTAAATAAAAAAATTAAAAAATATATTTAATTTTGTTTTGATCTGTGAAAATATCACTTATTTGAGAACAAAAAAAAACCTCTCAAACATCTGGATGGAGTAAATGGTTTCGTTTAACTTAAAACACTATTAAAAGAGAGAGAAAATCGATTTTCTTTGATGTATAAAAATAGGAAGCTGAATAGTGGAGAGAGAGAGAAGAAAGGCAAACGGAAATTGCTGCAGTCGGAGAGAGTGTGGGGGAGAGAGAGAGAGATTATTTTCCCTTTCGATCTTTCTTCCGCGAAAGAGAGAAGAAGAGCCTTTCCTTCTCCGTCCATTTTCTTCTGTTTTCGCCGTAGTTCAGCTACTTTTGTCTATCTCCGTTGTTCGCGTCCACGAGTTTCTTGATGAACGAGCCTCCCGATTCAAGGTGATTCTCCCTCGAAACTTGATTTTATGCCCCTTTGTTGATAAATTGGTCCTCGGATTTTGGAATTTAGGTCACATTCAAGGGATTTCCGTTGTCTTGTGTTGCAAGCTTTGGGGTTTTCTGGGGGAATGTTGGCGCGTCGAATTCGGAATTTCTTTACGGAGATTATTTAGGTCCTCGATTTTTCATATGGTGTGTGATCGTTTATTGAATTTTTGATTCCGGTCAACGGAAAAGAACCTATATGCGATGGCTTATATATCGATTGTTTATGGTGATGAACATTTATTTAGGTCACGTAAGCTGAAATGTTTTTCTTGATTTCACAGTGGTGAGGGCATCTGAACCACGGGAGCTAATCTCAAGTCGTTGGTAAAAGCGATCTTCGTGTTTCTTCAACAGCTAATCCGCTCTCTCAAAGTTTGAGAAAATGGGGAGTCGTAGAATAAGATCAAGGATCCGGAGAAGCCATTTTTACACCTTTAGATGCCTTAGGCCAAAAACTTTAGAAGATCAAGGACCACATATCATTAATGGACCTGGATACACGAGAATCGTTCACTGTAACCAGCCTCATATGCACCTTGCTAAAGTCCTTAGGTACACTTCAAACTATGTGTCCACCACTAGGTATAACCTCATCACTTTCTTACCTAAATGCTTGTATGAGCAATTCCACCGTGTTGCCAATTTCTACTTCCTCGTAGCTGCAATTCTCTCTGTGTTTCCTCTCTCCCCATTCAGCAAATGGAGTATGATCGCGCCATTGATTTTCGTGGTTGGGCTTAGCATGGGTAAGGAGGCATTGGAGGATTGGCGCCGGTTTATGCAGGACGTGAAGGTCAATTCGAGGAAAGGCACTGTTCACAGAGGGGATGGTGATTTTGGTCGTAGGAAGTGGAAGAAGATCCGTGTAGGTGATGTAGTAAAGGTGGAGAAGGATCAATTTTTCCCAGCTGATTTGCTCTTATTGTCATCAAGTTACGAGGATGGGATCTGTTATGTGGAGACAATGAACTTAGATGGTGAAACCAACTTAAAAGTAAAGAGATGTTTGGATGTTACTCTGCCTTTGGAACGGGATGATGCTTTCCAGAGTTTCTCCGGAACTATCAAATGTGAAGATCCAAATCCCAACCTGTATACGTTTGTTGGAAATCTTGAATACGACGGCCAGGTTTATCCGCTTGATCCTAGCCAGATTCTCTTGAGAGACTCAAAGCTCAGGAACACGTCTTATGTCTATGGGGTGGTGATATTTACCGGCCATGACACAAAAGTCATGCAGAATTCAACTAAATCCCCTTCAAAAAGAAGCAGAATTGAAAAGAGAATGGATTACATCATATATACCCTTTTTGCACTCCTTGTGCTCGTCTCCTTCATCAGCTCACTGGGGTTTGCAGTGATGACAAAGATGCATATGGGAGATTGGTGGTACTTACGACCAGACAAGCCCGAGCGCTTAACAAATCCAAGAAATCCTTTTCACGCTTGGGTTGTCCATCTGATCACTGCTGTCTTGCTTTATGGGTACTTGATTCCCATCTCATTGTATGTTTCCATCGAGCTCATAAAAGTCTTGCAGGCAACTTTCATAAACCAAGACTTGCATATGTATGATAGCGAGAGCGGGACTCCAGCTCAAGCACGCACATCAAATTTGAATGAAGAGCTGGGACAGGTTGACACAATCCTATCTGATAAAACAGGAACTTTGACATGTAACCAGATGGATTTTCTGAAATGCTCCATTGCGGGTACTTCTTATGGTGTTCGCGCCAGTGAAGTAGAACTAGCTGCTGCAAAGCAGATGGCAATAGATCTCGACGAGGAGCAAGGTGAAGAAATGACCGACCTTCCAAGGACTAGAGGAAGGATGCATGGGTATGCTAAGATGCCCAGCAAGACATCATCAGATATTGAGTTGGAGACTGTAATCACTGCTACTGACGAAAGAGATTAGACGCAGTCCACTGGTGTCAAGGGTTTTAGTTTTGAGGATAAACGACTCATGGATGGAAACTGGTTATATGAACCCAATTCAGATGACATTTTGATGTTTCTGCGTATACTGGCGGTTTGTCACACTGCTATTCCCGAGGTGGATGAAGATACTGGAAAGTGTACTTATGAAGCAGAGTCTCCTGACGAGGTTGCTTTCCTTGTTGCCGCGGGGGAGTTTGGTTTTGAGTTTATTAAAAGAACTCAATCAAGTGTGTTTATCAGTGAACGATATTCAGGCCAACCAGTTGAAAGGTGTGATTGTAACTGTAAATCTTTCACTTATTTCTATCTGCCCTAGTGAACATATATCTAACTACATGCCAGATTTTTTACAGAGAATACAAAGTTTTAAATGTTTTGGATTTTACTAGCAAGAGAAAAAGAATGTCTGTTATCGTCCGTGATGAGAAAGGGCAGATTCTTCTACTCTGTAAATGATATGATCATGGCCGAGCTTGAACCTGAGCTTGTAGCTGAGCTTGATCCAAAGGATATTGATGAGGTCAACAGTCCCAGAGATGATCCAAAACTCCATCAAACGCACCCCACAAGTCGCAACGGAGTCAATCAGGACACATGTGCATCTCTTGGAGCGTCTAAATTCAACCACGGTGATTCAACATATGAGATCACTTGGAAAACATTCTCAGCTCACACAGAGAGCTCCTCGAAGTGGAATCAGATCAATCCGAATTCAGAAGAAGGAGTTATGCAATTTACAACTCCGGTGATTCCCAGCTTGCCCGATTTGGACGTACGTGACTTCCTTGGACGTTTCAAACCAAACCAGGAGGAGTTAGGCTACAAATCAACCTGTTCTACAATCTTGATCCATAAGAGGTTCATGGAGAGTTGGAATCAAGTCGATCCCAGTTTTCGTTTGGAAGTTATTCAAGTTCAAACTCAACGGATCCTCGGCTTGCCTAATTTCGGAGCTGTAACTTCTCAACGGATCTACTCTCAAAGCTTCAGCGTTTTGGGCATCAATTCCTTCATCAAAGATGTTCCCAAGAAGCTTACCTATTACCTAAAACCATCAAGGTACAAAGAAGACATCATGGATTTGAGGATTGGCCCAAGATGTTTGTCCTTGTACTCTTTTTCCTTCTTTTGGGTTTTTTCCCAATGGGTTTACCAAAAAAAGGTTTTAATGAGGCTTGGGCTTACATCTCACTTTTGGCCCAATATCTTCCATGAAGTGCAAAGATCATCATCACCATCATCATCCACGAAATTGGAAGGCCAAGGGACAATTCAACCTTCTTTTATTTCTAGTCAAAACTCTATTTATTTTAGTCTTTGGTCTTTGGTCTTTGTTTTCATTTTCGAGGAGTCTTGTTGACCACCTCTTCTACTTCTTCTATTCTCTATATAAACTCATGTAAGAGATCACAAATAATAATTCAATCTTTTAATCAAATATCTTTGAGAAGTTTTCTCTCTTTTGTTCCTTTGGAACTTTTCGATCTCTTTGGTGGTTAGCCAACGAAATCAAATCGATCACTTGGTGGTTAGCCATTGATCATCCTGCGGTGTGTCATATCCGTGGTTCGTTTGTTGGTGAGTCATATCCAACATTCACAATCGATTCCGAGGTGGTTAGCCGAAGAGTCACAACGTTCCTTAGGTGGTTAGCCTTCGGTTCGGGTTTACCGAGTGCCGTTCATAGCTCTCGACGCAGCCATTCATTCCCCCGCCTTGTCCAATTCTTTCCGCAAATTTGGATCCAAGGATTATCCGTTCTTCTACCGATCTCGAGTGTGCCGTTTTTGGGAGGATCTTATCAAGATCTTATCAAGTGGTATCAGAGCCACGCTCTTGATTATCGGTATTTTCTAATCATTTCTATCTTTTCATATTCTTTTCTTCTATCTTTTCTTTTCTATCTTTTGTATTAAAAAAAAAAAAAAAAAATCGTGATAAAAAAAAAAAAAAAAAAAAAGTGATAAAAAAAAAAAAAAAAGAAACGAAAAGGCAAAAAAATCAAAAAAAAATATATATATATATTGGTTCGTAATTCTTCACTTCCTATCTTTTCTAGTTTGACGATTTGGTTTTTAAAGCTACCATCGATTTGTTTCGATTTTAGTTCCTTAAGAACCGAAGAGAACTTCTAGTGTGTTGTGAGGATATTACGAGAGTTGTGTGAACAAATTTGAGAGAAACACTTGTGAGGATTTTTACTAACGTGTTTGTTTCTTTTTGCGAGGAAAAATGTTTAATGAAAGAAAAACCGCTACTTCACGTTCGAGAAGAAAGCGTGAAGCCGCTTTGGATCGTAAGATGGACAACATGGTCCAAGTCCTAACCGAGGTGATAGAGCAAATGGCCGCTCTTAATGTTAGGGTGCCGGCTAGGCAAGAAAAAAACCATCGTGAGCCAAATCAGAAGTGTTTTAAGTGTCAAGGGAGAGGACACTACGCAAAGGAATGCTCTAATAAGAAAACCGTGGTTCTTCCCAACAATAGAGAGCTAGAGTTAAGAGCAGACGAAGTGGTTTCTTTTTCACTTCTATCTTTGTCCGAGGAGCAGAAACAAAAGGAGCTTGAAACCGCACCTATTTATGACGACTATGATGAGGAGGAGCTTGATTCCGCACCCATCTATGACGATTATGAGGAGTATGCATCTGAGGATGAGGTAAACGTTTTGAGTGATTCCCTAAACACTACTCACCATAAAGAAAAAGAGAGCCTAAGAGAAACCAAGCTAAAGGCCTTTGAGAGCAAACCCGTGAGAAATTCAAATTTTCTTGTGAGAATCGAAGAGGTTAAGAGTTCTTTGTCGTCAAAACAACCTTTGATTATTTTTGACTATAAAGAAGCTTTTATAAGCTTGACTAATCTTACACCGGTGCTGCCGAGTGAAGTGATTTTTCTTTTGCAGGGTTATAAAGACGTTTTCCATGAAGACAACTCAAGAAGTTTCCCACCGATCCATGGAAATGAGCATCATATCGTCTTTGATCCCGGAACACCCTTTGAGGCATTTTTCTATGTCATCCAGTGCAAACCAGAGAACGACCCACTTCAAATCCAGGAGCTGATCAATAATGATGCATATAAGATATACTTGCAAGGTGAGTATAATCTAAGTTCAAGTTTCAACGATTCTAACTTAATCCCTTTTAATGCAGATTTGAGGACAAATCCTTTTCAACTTGGGGAGGATGATATGATCATGGCCGAGCTTGAACCTGAGCTTGTAGCTGAGCTTGATCCAAAGGATATTGATGAGGTCAACAGTCCCAGAGATGATCCAAAACTCCATCAAACGCACCCCACAAGTCGCAACGGAGTCAATCAGGACACATGTGCATCTCTTGGAGCGTCTAAATTCAACCACGGTGATTCAACATATGAGATCACTTGGAAAACATTCTCAGCTCACACAGAGAGCTCCTCGAAGTGGAATCAGATCAATCCGAATTCAGAAGAAGGAGTTATGCAATTTACAACTCCGGTGATTCCCAGCTTGCCCGATTTGGACGTACGTGACTTCCTTGGACGTTTCAAACCAAACCAGGAGGAGTTAGGCTACAAATCAACCTGTTCTACAATCTTGATCCATAAGAGGTTCATGGAGAGTTGGAATCAAGTCGATCCCAGTTTTCGTTTGGAAGTTATTCAAGTTCAAACTCAACGGATCCTCGGCTTGCCTAATTTCGGAGCTGTAACTTCTCAACGGATCTACTCTCAAAGCTTCAGCGTTTTGGGCATCAATTCCTTCATCAAAGATGTTCCCAAGAAGCTTACCTATTACCTAAAACCATCAAGGTACAAAGAAGACATCATGGATTTGAGGATTGGCCCAAGATGTTTGTCCTTGTACTCTTTTTCCTTCTTTTGGGTTTTTTCCCAATGGGTTTACCAAAAAAAGGTTTTAATGAGGCTTGGGCTTACATCTCACTTTTGGCCCAATATCTTCCATGAAGTGCAAAGATCATCATCACCATCATCATCCACGAAATTGGAAGGCCAAGGGACAATTCAACCTTCTTTTATTTCTAGTCAAAACTCTATTTATTTTAGTCTTTGGTCTTTGGTCTTTGTTTTCATTTTCGAGGAGTCTTGTTGACCACCTCTTCTACTTCTTCTATTCTCTATATAAACTCATGTAAGAGATCACAAATAATAATTCAATCTTTTAATCAAATATCTTTGAGAAGTTTTCTCTCTTTTGTTCCTTTGGAACTTTTCGATCTCTTTGGTGGTTAGCCAACGAAATCAAATCGATCACTTGGTGGTTAGCCATTGATCATCCTGCGGTGTGTCATATCCGTGGTTCGTTTGTTGGTGAGTCATATCCAACATTCACAATCGATTCCGAGGTGGTTAGCCGAAGAGTCACAACGTTCCTTAGGTGGTTAGCCTTCGGTTCGGGTTTACCGAGTGCCGTTCATAGCTCTCGACGCAGCCATTCATTCCCCCGCCTTGTCCAATTCTTTCCGCAAATTTGGATCCAAGGATTATCCGTTCTTCTACCGATCTCGAGTGTGCCGTTTTTGGGAGGATCTTATCAAGATCTTATCAGTAAAGGTGCTGACAGGTTGGCCGCATAACTTCTAGCACTTCCATATAGCATATCAGTTCTTCTGAAGTAAAGTTCAATGCTTTATCTGAAAATTTTGCAGCATCATTTTCGACCGGTTATCCAAGAATGGTAAAAATTATCTAGAAGCCACTTCCAAGCATTTGAATGGACACGGTGAAGCAGGTTTACGCACGTTGGCACTCAGTTATAGACAGCTGGATGAGTCTGAGTATTCAGTATGGAACAATGAATTTCACAAAGCCAAAACTTCAGTTGGAGCCGACAGAGATGAAATACTCGAAAAGGTATCTGATATGATGGAGAAGGATTTGATTCTTGTCGGTGCTACTGCAGTGGAAGACAAACTACAGAAAGGGGTATGCAGTGGAAGTTTATTTGTGATTATTACCAAGATGCTAAATTTTGAAAATTTCTTTGAGCTTACTGTTTATTGTTCGTTTCAGGTGCCTCAATGCATAGATAAACTTGCCCAAGCTGGTCTCAAGATATGGGTTTTGACAGGAGATAAGATGGAGACAGCAATTAACATAGGGCGTGTTGTTCTTCTATACTGCTGATAATACCATGGCCCCGAAACTGGAGTTTTTTATAATTGATACTAAGTAGAGTAAATTCTTTGTTTTCCAAATGCAGATATGCCTGCAGTTTGCTACGGCAGGGTATGAAGCAAATATCCATAGCACTTAAAAATGAAGAGGAATCATCCCAAGACTCGGAAGCTGTATGTATTAGGCTGATACTACAAAAAACCTACATTACTGTTTCAGTGGAAACTTGCATTTGATGTGAAAACTCGTTTTGTTGTTGTTAATGGCCAGGCTGCGAGAGAGAGCATTTTGATGCAGATTCTAAATGCTTCACAGATGATCAAACTAGAGAAAGATCCACATGCAGCCTTTGCTTTGATCATTGATGGGAAGACACTTACATATGCTTTGGAGGATAGCATTAAGTATCAGTTTCTTGCCCTGGCAGTTGACTGTTGTTCAGTGATATGCTGTCGTGTCTCTCCCAAGCAGAAAGCACTTGTAAGATTACTTCACTGCAATTCTTAATGATATCTTCTTTTTGTTGATGGAAATCACTTATTTTTTGTTTATCTAGGTAACGACGCTAGCAAAAGAAGGAACAGGAAAGACAACCTTGGCAATTGGTGATGGTGCAAATGATGTTGGAATGATTCAAGAAGCCGATATAGGTGTAGGCATTAGTGGCGTGGAAGGCATGCAGGTAATCAAACTCTCCTCTTTTTTTCAATACAACGAGACACTTCTATGTTGGTCTGTTTCTGATTGCAAAATCCATTGTTTTTTTTTTTGCAGGCTGTAATGGCGAGCGACTTTTCCATAGCCCAGTTTCGATTTCTAGAGAGACTACTTGTTGTCCACGGGCACTGGTGCTACAAAAGAATAGCCCAAATGGTAACTATCTGTGATTCAAATAACTAATATACAGAAGATTGCATCGTTACCCATCAAACAAGATACCAACCTGATCTTGATTCATGTTTTTTTCTGACAGATCTGTTACTTCTTCTACAAGAACATAACATTTGGTCTAACTCTCTTTTACTTCGAGGCTTTCACCGGGTTTTCTGGTCAAGCCATATACAACGACTCCTACTTGTTGCTCTTCAACGTTGTTCTCACTTCTCTCCCCGTCATCTCCCTCGGAGTTTTCGAGCAAGACGTGTCTTCAGAAGTTTGCTTACAGGTTTACTCCTCTCTATTCAGTTTAAGCTCTTCAATCTAAACCCCAAACCCTTCTTCTAATCTTAAATTTTTCTCTCTCTTCCTCTCTCTAGTTCCCTGCGTTGTACCAGCAAGGCCCCAAGAACCTGTTCTTCGACTGGTACAGAATCCTCGGGTGGATGGGAAATGGAGTCTACGCATCCATAGTCATCTTCAGCCTCAACCTTGGCATCTTCCATGTCCAATCTTTCTGTTCCAATGGCCAAACAGCAGACATGGACGCAATGGGAACCGCAATGTTCACTTGCATCATATGGGCAGTGAATGTACAGATTGCTTTAACCATGAGCCATTTCACTTGGATCCAACACGCCTTGATCTGGGGAAGTATCTTCACCCGGTACATCTTCCTTGCCCTCTTTGGCATGTTATCTCCAAAAATCTCAGGCAACATCTTCCACATGCTCGTCGAAACCTTAGCACCTGCACCAATATTCTGGCTCACCTCACTGCTGGTCATAGCCGCCACAACACTTCCTTACTTCGCTCACATTTCGTTCCAGAGATTGTTAAACCCTCTGGACCATCACATCATTCAGGAGATCAAGCATTTCAGGATTGACGTCCAGGACGAGCGTATGTGGACGAGAGAGAGATCTAAGGCTAGAGAGAAGACAAAGATTGGAGTCACGGCTCGTGTTGATGCCAAGATCCGCCAGCTGAGAGGGAGACTCCAGAGAAAACACTCTATTTTGAGCGGTACGAGCGCCTCAGTATCAAGTGATACAACGTCCACCACACATCATAGTTGATCCAGTAAGTATTTTCGAGAAAATCCATTAAGTTGGAGGAAGCAGAACAAAAAGAGAAGTGGGATTGAAGATAATAGGAAACAAAGAAAGTGAGGAGAGAATGTTGTATTTGTGCGAGGTTGTGTGTATAGTATACTAAAGAAAATCGGAAAAAAGAAGTTGAATTAGAGAGATTCTTATAAATAGTTTTGGAAGAAAGTAATGTGTTTGATGTAATTGAAGAATTGACATATTCACAGGTAGGTATGGAAACTGGTTTCATTCATTATCTTTGACTAAATCTTTTGTGATATAAATTGCAAAGAGAAAGAAAATTCAGTTTTTTTGTTACAGAATATTTAACACTCAGCACGAAGAGATTCATGGATTGGGTTTTACATATTTATTTGAGAAAGTCGAGGGAGAATATTTCAAGAAATACCGATAATGTCTTTGAACCATTTGAAGCTCTTACTAATGGATCCCTTCATCTTCTGTTCAACGGAATAAACCTTATAGCCAGCGACTCTTCTCTTCCTCCGCAATTCCGGATCGCTGAAACTCCAGCTTCTAGACGCCGCACGATCCGCGTTTGGAACGCTTTTGCTTTTCTTTATCTTTGTCTGGTAATCGTCGAAACTCGCGCTGTAACCTCTCACCGCAGCTGCGTCTCTGCGGTTTCCAGGTGCGGCGGCGGCTGGTGGTTCCATTTCTTTGTAATAATTCTCCATAGGTAGCTCCGGTGATTTGTCTGACAGAGCAACAAGAGTCTTCTAATGGATTTTGTCTTTTTAAAAATGTTATAAAAGGAAATTACCGAAATGATTGTTTCTTTTTCAAATAATTAAAAGGCTTCTCTTTTGGAAATTCATGTGGAGTTGGTCAAGGACCCACTTCTGTTTTTTCTTCTTAAATCTTTTATGTACCAAATAGAAAAGAAAAGAAACTTAAATACGTAAGATTGATAATTAGATCATTAGACTATTCATGTTTGTTTTCTATGCTTTGGTTAGGTTTGTGTGGATGTGATGCTTTCCCAACTATTTCTAATAGGCACGTGGATTTGTCCAAACCGGTTTATTTCTCACAGGAAAATACTTGAAGAAATCACTTAAATTCATTTTTTCCAATAAATGTAATAAAATTTCGTTTCGTGTTTTCTTGAAGAAACTTTGCAGAACTTTCAGACCAATAATTTCATTTGAAATTATAAAACCGAGCAACCTTTGTCGGTGGTGGGCTTGACTCAATCAAACTAATAATGAAAATGAGCCGCTAAAAAAATCAAAATCAACCAGTGAGCTACTTGTTCCTAGAGTGGAAAACATCAATTCAGGTAAATAATGGTCCGTCGTTACATACGGTGATTATATTCTTCGTAGCGTCGATGGTGACTGAGATTCTACGAATCTACGAATCTCTCGGTTTGTTGTCAGCAGCGTTCACGAGTATTTCATCGAACATCTTGTAAATTGCAGGCACATATGTTAATTGTTGTTAAACCATCTTTTGTTCCTCCAAATCCAAAATCCAGCGCGTCTGGGTGTGCTTCTTTATAGATCCAATGTAAATTTCGAGACGCGTTAAAATGTGATCTAGCTGCGATTTCGTCTGGTGACGCCGACGCCATGGTTAGGGTAAGTGAGTTTTTCGTGAGAGGAGAAAAGGGGAATTTTCCGTAAGAGAAAACGTGGAGTTTTCCGTGCGAGGAAAAATGGAGTTTCTGAGAGATAAACTGTGTAGATTTGGAAACCTGGACGGAGAAATCAGAAGTCACGAATGTGAAGTAGGGATTACACATAGAGGAAAAGAGAACGGGAGAGAATTTCGTACAGAAGTATGGTTTTGAAATTGAAAACAAAAGACGACAAAAAGGGAGGAAGAACAGAGTATATTACGAAATTCTCAAATTACAAACATCAACCTTAGAAACAGACCCGTCTTAATAATATTGACGACATTTGGCAAAATATGAAATATTGACCTTTTATTTATATCATAAAAAGATAACAATTTTTTAAATATTAATGATTATGCGCGGATCGTATTCGTATACGTTTTTACTATCATTATTCATTCGTGCAAGTTTTGGTCATGTTTTTATTTCAAGATCAATTTCAAGCATGTGATTTATATTTCTACATTTTATTACCCAAGTTAGAAACTTCAAAGTTTTCATAATTAATAACTCCTAACACAAACCGAAAAATCTCAATCACAAACACTTTTTCGTCATGAATATTAATTACAAGTTCATACTACAAACAAAATATTGATACATGCTTTGGACTTTTACATTGGGCGATAATTTTTTCTCATGTTTAATAGATTCATTATGGAGAACCAACTCATGAAGCATTTGGAGAAGAACTTGTGTGCCTTTTCTTTTCTGTAAAACTGCAATTAAAGAATCAATTAACATATTTAAGCCTAGAAGAGAAAGATTGACTATACGTTATTTTATTCATAGTCAATTACACATACGATAATATTGTATTTTACCCATAACTCATTTTACAAAATCTCAATCTTTCTATTGAAAAGTTAAAATCTAAAAAAATTCGAGAACATAGTCTACAACAAAGCTAAAGACGAAGTGATCATTTTTTTTCTTCCATAAAAATTCATACGTTTGATCAAAACCACCGATTCCATAGTGAAATTAAAGACGAATTGGATATAATTGGTTATGCAAAACACTTTGCATTAAATTTAAATGCCCAAATTTTCTAATTTTAGAACGATCTATTTAGGATGAGGGAGAAATACTTGAGCAAAAGCAAAATGAAGCTACCAGATAAGAGAAGCAAAACGTAACAAAAGAGATACTAAATTGGAAATCTCTTCGAAATTATGTGTTGTGTCTCTTTCTTAAATTTGTAAGATAAAGTTTATGTAGTTAAAAACGGTAGTTGGGGCTGTAGGTGGGCTTGACTCAAACTAACAGTGGCGGATCTAAAATATATTTTCACCCAGAGCAATGGTACATAAAATAATATATCAAAAGGGGCAAAAAAAAATCTTTAAGCAACTACACCAAAAAAAAAAAAATCATGATGGGCAACTGTCCCTATAGGTCATCACCTGCCTCCGCCCCTGTAAACTAATATAATGAACATGAGCCCCTAGAAAATTTGAATATTTTTTTTTCAGAGATAAAAAAATTCTATGTAAAAAAAATTAGAAGTACAACAACAATCTTATTTCCAATAGGGCTAAAATAAAAAAAACATTATTTGTAAACTAAAATACAATCTTGAAATTAAAAGAAGATGCAAAAAGACAATGTATTTATTGCCTATTCCACGCGTGGATTATTAGACAAATAAAGTTCACTAATGCTAATGCAGCGCGAGAGAGTGTGACAATGACTTGATGTCATGGATAATGGCTTTAACGTCGTGTACTCGAGTTATGGCCTTATGGGCCTAACAACCAAGTTAAGGCCCATACTCAAATATACATGACGTTATTTAATTTTACAAATTTGATGAATACTGAGATTTTGAAAACTTTCCCACTTCGCTACAAAGATATGAAAAAGGTTCAAAAACAAAACTGTTAACTAAAAAAAGATTTGATTGATACAAAAAAAAAGACAACAAACCAGACAGATAGAGAAAAAAAAAATACTCCATATGATTTAAAAATAAAAATGGTCAGAAGAGAGAGAGAGAGTGATATGTTCGTAGAGCGGAAAACACTAGAAATTTTAAGAAAGGTAATAATCGCTGATGGTGATGATGAGAGAGAGACGACGGCGTCAAAATCAGATCAAAGAGTGCCTTGCGAAACAAGAAAACCTTTCTTCTCCGGCGAATTTCTCCTTCACAGCAGATCGGCAACGTTCGAAGGCAGCTCCTCAACAACCACGTTATAGAACTTCTGAATATCAAACAGCATCCTCTCGTCATCACGAGTCACGAAATTGATCGCCACACCTTTCCTCCCAAACCTTCCACTTCTTCCGATACGGTGGAGGTAATTCTCCGGCTGAGTCGGGAGGTCGAAGTTGATAACCAGAGAGACTTGCTGGACATCAATACCACGAGCCAAGAGATCAGTGGTGATGAGCACACGGGACGAACCAGACCTGAATTCTCTCATGATGATGTCTCTCGTGTTCTGGTCCATGTCTCCGTGAGTCGCTGAGACTGTGTGGTCACGGCCTCTCATTTTGTCTGTGAGCCAATCAACCTTTCGCCTAGTGTTCACAAAGATGACACTCTGAGTGATGGCAAGAGTCTCGTAGAGATCACATAGTGTCTCGAGCTTCCACTCCTCTTTCTCGACATTGACATAGAACTGCTTGATACCTTCAAGGGTGAGCTCGTCACGCTTCACCAAGATTCTCACTGGCTTGCTCATGAACTTCCTTGTGATCTCAAGAGCTTCCGGTGGCATTGTTGCTGAGAAAACACCCACTTGGATCTTTGGTGGGAGAAGCTGGAATATGTCATAAATCTGATAAATCCCAAAAACAACATCAAAAACCAGTTAGATTAGAGTTTAATAGCCCCATTTGACACTCTTGGAGGTATAGACAAACCTGGTCCTTGAAACCACGGGAGAGCATTTCATCAGCTTCATCAAGAACAAACATCTTGATATGGTCAGCACGGAGGGATTGCCTCTTCAACATGTCAAAGACACGCCCTGGAGTTCCAACAACTACATGGACACCAGCTTGGAGAATGCGCTGATCCTCACGGACACTGGTTCCACCAACACAAGCATGAACCTTGACACCAAGGTAATCACCGAGGGCCCTCATGACCTTCTCGATTTGCTGAGCAAGCTCTCTAGTTGGAGCTAAAACCAGAGCTTGGCACTGGACAAGATTGAAGTCTAGCTGCTGCAAGACACCAGAGCAGAAAGTTGCAGTTTTCCCAGTACCGGACTGAGCCTGTTGGATCACATCGAGACCTTTGCAAAAGGGGACGATTCCTCTTTGCTGAATAGCAGACGGCTTCTCAAAACCTATGTATAACAGACAGAGAAGCACACATGAGGTGAGGTTTAAAAGAGAGAGACATAAACCACAGAAAGAAAGCGTTCTAGAGGTCTTCTGCACGTACCATAAGCATAGATCCCCCTCAGAAGATTCTCTTGAAGACCCATGGCATCAAAGGTCTCGTGAACGTCATCATAAGAGGTGAAGAACTCATCTTGTCCCTCAAGCCTGCATCCATAGAATATAATTAGCAACTAGAGTATTCGTGTGGAAAGAGCGAAACTCAAGAATGAAAAGCGATGAAACAGAATTAGTAAACTCACACTTCGCTCAACTTTTGGTCGAACTGACGTGCATCAAACTGTGTGCCTTCTGGTGCAGATCCTGCCATGACTACATACACAGAACAAAAACAACTAGCGATAAATGAATCGTAGGAAGAAAAAAAACCAATTTAATTTCGGGGGCAGATTAATGCAGAGGATGAATGTGACAGAATAGCCAAACTCGCAGTCCATAAAGAGAGGAAAACAAGCATTAATATCTGTGTCCGATGATGTTCGGAGAGAATGTTTAAAAGGCACATGGTTATCTAATATTGTAGACACCACTCAACCTATTTCTCCAAATTACAGACTAAGAGACAGAGACACAGTGAGTTTTGGGATAAAAACAGTCTAAGGTCAAACAAAAAAACATCTTAGCTTGAAGAGGACCCTGTTCTATTGAGAAACTTGAGACTTCCAAACCGAACCTATTGGTTACAAAATCTACAAACCACAAGGAAAAATTGCGACTTTAAATTCACGAATCCTAAAATAAATATTCGTCATCATCAGCTCAGAATCTAATAAAGAGAAAAAGAGAGATTTAAGATCCTAGCAAAGATAAACGCGATCTAGGAGTTTTCAGATTATATAAATCGAAGAAATTTCAAATCAAGTTTCCGACCACATCTACCGGAAAAAGGACATATAATACAATCAGAGGAATCGAGAAAAAAGAGAGAAATCCGATGCAAACCTGGAGCAAAGTCGAAAGAGATTGGTGGCTGAAGAAGCGAAAGTAGAGTGCTTTTTGTTAACTTAGGGAGCCTGAATCTCCCAAACTCGGATCTAAACCGCGAAGGGAGAGAAAAAGAGAGAGAGAGAGCGAAGATTGAGGCTTAAAAGAGAGACTGAAGAAATCGGAAAGAGAGGCAGAGAGCAAACGCGTTACTATCTTTTATATACTCCTTTTTTTTTTTTAACATGAGTCGTGTTAGGGTTTCCTCGATAGATAGGAAATCTTCTCCTATTCTTTCTAGGAATTCCGGTTTTACCCCTATGTAGCCTTTGTTTTTACTCTTTTGGGCCTCCTCCTATTCTTTCTGGGAATTCCGGTTTTACCCCTATGTAGCCTTTGATTTTACTCTTTTGGGCAAGGGTGGACACTTCGGTTCCTATGTAGCCTTTGATTTTACTCTTTTGGGCAAGGGTGGACACTTCGGTTTTCGGTTTTTCGTTGGTTTCGGTTCGTTTTTTTGTTTTGTTTTACGGTTTATCGGTTTTACAAAAACTCAAACTATATAAAAGCCATATATATATTTCGGTTTGGTACTATTCGGTTTATCGGTTTTATAAAAACCAAAACCATATACAACTTGGTTCAGTTTGGTTTGATTTGGTTTCAGTTTTTTGTTTCAATTTATTACGTAACTTTCAACCGTGAGTGATAAAACGAGATATAAAACAACATAACCTCCTAAGAATAGTTTTGATTAAGAAAAAACTTAAATAAGTGTCACCAATTTATAATTCCACATTTATGAGTGTCACTAATAGAAATGATGAATCCAAATTATAAAAAATAAATATATAATATTTTAATTTTAATTTTAAAACCGAAAAAACTATTCATTTTTTTGATTTTTAACCAAACCAAACCAAACCAAACTGAAAGCGAAATTTTTAAGGGAGGAGGGCTCGGTGTAGTTGTGCTGGAGCTGGAGCATGGTGATGCCTTTTGTGTTTGTGCTTTTTCTTGTGTTTGGCAGGAGCTGGTGCTCGAGCTGGTGGCAGTGTTATTGGTGTAGGTGCTTGTGCTGGTGGCGGTAAATATTTCATACTAAAACAAGAATCTTGAAAGAAATACAGAATCACCATATTGCAAGACGATATAAAAGGCTAACCATCACTGTCATGCTTCTATATAAACCTTCTTCTTTAAATTTCTGGTTTACAGAATGGAGGAAATGCCTTAAATCAGCGGGGAGGAAGAGTAGGAATGTGGCTCAATACCGCGCTGGGAATCCTCTTTCTGCTGGCTCTCATTATATCACAGATGTATCGAGTCGAACAGTTACATCTTCCCCCATGTATACCAACACATTGATTCAAAAATAACACATATATTCTTTGCGGAAAATAGCTTACTTCTTAAGAAAATATCTGAGAAAAAAGAACAAAAATTGATTCAACTCATTCGATGTAACTAATCAAACTTGATGGGTACCCAAATCCTCGGAGGTTTGGCGGAAGTCGTACTCAACAATGAGACCAAGATTGTCAACCAGTTTGTGATGCCGAAGACATCCTGCACACTGCCAAAGGAAAAACAAAATCAATTGTCAAAAGGCTATCAACCAACCAAAAGGTTCATATAAACACAGAATCTCTCTTTGGCAATTAAGCAAACAGACTTACCTGAACAAAGACGAGGCCACGTTCATAGGCCAGGCGATTGATAAGCCGCTTTGTTCTTTCTCCGCATGAATTACAACTGAATTCCACAAGCAAGCTTCTTCTTGGTAGTTTAATATCTATGGAAGCAACATGTCCCTGCATAACCACAACAATTCAGCAGGAAAGACAGAGACACAAATACCATTAAGAGTCTAAGACCCAACTTCAATGATCACCTCTGCGGAATCCTTTGATTCTTCTTCTGGGTTTAACCCGGAATCATCAGTGAGAGACCCAAAAACAGTATTCCTTTGTTTGGGTATCACACGAGCAGTTCTCGACCTGAAGACAAAAGCAAAAGGATTCATATTTACGAAGAAGGGAAGAAAAATTGAGATGAGGGAGAAAGAGAATTAAGCTTGGGACCTGTGTAGAGTCGATATAAGTTTTAGTTGTACTATTACCGATTTAATTCTATTTAAATTCTACAACCATTCATTAAGAGTAAAATCGACATTTCACTACAGAAAGAGATTTGAGAAGAAAATATGAGGATAGTGGTATACTATACGATGGTCCGCCCACGTCAACTAGACAAAAACAAATCACTTATTTGCAAATTCGAAGGGAGAGAAAAAGAGAGAGAGAGAGAGCTAAGATTGATGCTTAAAAGAGAGACTGAAGAAATCGGAAAACTTTCTCTCTTTACATGTTTTTCATCCTAAAATCGCCACAAACTTATGTGTATATATCTTTGAGAGAAATTGGAAACGAAACCCTAAAATCGCAGAAATCGTAATTTCCAATCGCAGAAACAAACATAAGATAAAGAGACGAAGATCAATTACCATACCTATAGAAATATTCTGGAATCGTAGAAAGGGGAAAGAAGCTCTCTTTCGATTTCTTCAAATGTGTTTTCTTGTGTTGATGTTCGGTCTGAAAAAAAATCAGATAAGTAAATAAAATCTCGAAGCGCGTGTTTGTATACAGAATCAAAATGGAGCTATGGAGACGTCCGTTAAAAGGCATGCAGAGAGAAAACTTGCTTTGATGATAAAAAATATATTGATTAAGATAAATAAAAAATGCATTTCAAAAGCAGTAGAGTCTTGTTGCTCCAAAACAATAGTAGCAAGTGCGAGTCTATAAGCACAAGATCTTAGGTTTCTAACCAAAACATAAATCTCCTTCTTCCTCCGTTTCACATCTTTCTCTCTCCATTGCCTGAGCCTTTTGAGACAAAGGCATTCCAGAAGACTTTGATCCAACTTAGGGGAAGTATAAGAGACCATCTGAAAGAGAATAATACTGATTGATTGTGGATCATTAAGGACCTTGATTCTAAAGAACAGCACAGAACGAGTCAACTAAAGTGCAGATTACCCAGTAGGACCTAGGTGCACTCCCAAGTTTTTTATGTTTGAGAAGCAGTAAAGGGCAAGACCTCGAACTCCTTGGCCTACTAGATACCTTCGGAACCTCAGCAGCTGGATCATCGAGGCAAAGAGGACTTTGATGCTTTTCCCAACACAACATGTTCTCTTCTTCTGGAGGGGTGAATTCACTATTTGCATCCCACAAGCACTTGAAAACTTCAGGAAAACTTTCAGCCTCTGTGTTGGTTGTAATTTCAAGTGACTCAGTAGGCTCAGTTTTGGTCATTTCAACTGACACTGTACGTGGATAATTCGGGATTAACCGCGGATCAATGACAAACCGAGCTAAAACAGCACAAGATGATATGTTCTCCTCTTTGTAAGGATCAGCAACGTTCTTAACTTCAGCTTTTTCCATTGAACACTTTCTTAAATTAGGGGGATTCTCTGAGCTTCTGCAAAGACAAAAACAAATACAAAATTTGAGATAATTCTTCCTTTGTTCATTTGCGTTCTTGCAAACCATTATATATTCACTCAGATGGCTCACCTTGTAACAGGATGTAGGGTTTTTTGAAGAAGATAAGATGCTTTTGGACCGAAAATCTCAAGTTTTGCAAGCTAACCCTCGAGTGAAAAGCAATCAACTAAGACACCAATTTCATTCATCTGAATGAAGGAACTTTAGGCGTCAATATCTCCACAAGAATATGTAAAGCATGAGGCAAACTACTAACGACAAATGTCAGCTAGAGACACGTAAAAATAACCTCAATGAAAGAAAACATAACTACCTGTTTTTGACAAGCTAGTTTAAGAGAAGCATATCCCTCACTGAAGGAAGAAGCATGGATCCACACCCAAAGTTTTCGAAAGTCAACATGATCTCCATTTGAGACTACCATCATTTCCTACGCAGTCATCTCTTCTCTTAGGTAACTGAGAAGGTCTCCACATATAAATTACAGGAGCAATCGCCTGGGAAACTGGTTGTTCGACATGATAAAGCTGAAGAAAACAAAACAGTTACAATTACATCCTGCTGTAGTTGCCGTTTCCAGTAATTTTTAAAAAGTGGACTTCATAGATTCACTATACCATGGCGTTTCCACAAGTAAGCCCTATGAGAATAGAGTCGAAAATTTCCTTGGAATGAGATGACGGAGAAGGCTCCAGTAGCATGTTTAATACCGACAAGAGTGAGCCCTGAGAAAATTCAAAGCAAAACAACATCAAGAAAAGATTGAATTACAACCAAGTTAAAACAAAAAATTTAAGAAGAATCTCAAGAATAAGGTGAATGCATGCCTCTGGACCCTCCAATTGCACAGCAATGTGATAGCTTGCATCATGCACAAGAACACCTTGCCTAGACTTCTTCAAGATATCCCTAGATCCCCCTTCCTCTAAAACCATGACACAACAACCTTAAAAAATTACAAAAGGCGCCAACTTTTTTCTACTTATCATTAGAGGCAACTACAGTGCAAAACTTGAAATTACCTTCCATGTAAACCAAGAGGAAGGTGGAAACCCCAAAGTTTAGTCATAGAAAATCGTTTAGCATGCCAAACATGTGTCCTTAGCCTCTTTGTTCCATCCCCAGAGGTACAAAACCCCGATTCAGGGTTCCCTTTAAGTTCCAATCTCCTCTTGACTCGTCTTGTGATCTTTGTTTCATGGTCTCGTGCTGTTGATTGACCAATCGATAGTAATGACTCTGATCTTTGCCTCTTTATATTACGTCTCTTTGAAGGTTGGTTAGTGTAAGCATTGGTCCTTCTCCTCTTGTTCCTCTTTGAACGGAAGTCCTTGTTCAAACGATCAGACAGAATCGAGTGAAGAGATTCGAGCCCCCGGAGAATTTGTGTACGCTGATTTCTCGAGGGGCAAGCGACAATAAACCACAATTCCTTTTGTTTCTGGGACTGTACGTTAGAACATCTATGATCAACATAGCCCATATTTTACAAGTATCGTATTACATACTGTACAGTTTCCAAGAGTTAGGTTGTGTAAGAAGAACAGAGGAAGTAGCAAAATGAAGAGTGTACAGGAAGAAAAAGAAAAAACTTATTACAAGTGTAGATGAATTTAACCATATAATGACTCATTGATACAATAAGGGGTTACATTATTGATTTACATGAACTGTTTCAGAAACTCTGTAGCAACGAGTTTTCCTCTGGTGTTCACTGATATCTTCAACTCGGTTATTTCTTTCTCTATATCCTGCAATTTCCATACTACAAATAGTCAGAATTCAAGTTTTTAATATGATTAAGAGGAGATTACTATGTTTAGAGAATATCCTAAGAGTAACTAATCTCTATGTGGCTCTTGTAGAAACAATATTCAAATTTAAAGGCCGATATATTGACCGTGGTTAGGCTAACTATTCCGAATATTACTTCGAGTTCTTACCGTGAGAAAACATAACGATGTAAGTCTACTCAAGACATATTTTCATTGTTAGGATGCTACTATTGCATGCAACCAATGTCATAGAATAAAGAAAACATTAGGTTTCGAGAAAGACTTGCCTCCATAAACTGAACGATGAAATCGATTAGCTTCTGTTTCTGCATCTCTTCGCAGTGGTAGTTTGTTATAAGAAAGCTTATGTCATAGCCCTGTTCAAAAGACCAACAAAGACACCAATTGAAGGGGATCAGGGAATCAATCGTTCACACAATAAACAATAAATCATCTAAAACCAAGGCGTTTCCGCACAGTGAGATGATTCATGATTCATTAAGATTAAGGGGGGAAAAAAGACAGGAGAAGGATTGTGCCACGATTTAAAATTTCAAAAGAATTCACAAGTTTCGAACATATAAAACATCTATCATCCAAAGCTTAGAAAGTGAAGTTATAAAGTGTCTGCACAGAAGTTAAACTGAAGGAACAATTATGAATTCTGTGTGCGTTATATATAACCAATTAGTGATGCATTTACCACAATATATAGAAACTCTAAAGAAGAGGGAATGCATTACAACTGCCAGATAAAACATAGTAGTTAGCACTAAGTGTTGAATCAAGAAGAACGGTCTACCTGCACTGGCTTCCTCCTCAGTACTTGAAAAGCTTCTGCCCTCATGGACAAATATCTAAGGAACTTTTTGGTTAGTATGTTTTCAAGTTCATCCGCTTGTTTGACCTGCAAATCAACGATAACAAATATTTGTATCAGCAAGACAGGATAAAACGTTTAAGTAGGAAACAGTGAAAACAGAGAAACTGGTAACAGGAAAGGAAAACAACAGAAAGCCTTTGTTGAAACAATGTGTCACCAAGAGCTCTTCTTGTAATTGAATGAAGGAAAAGCTAAGGTAAGATTAAGAATCACCTTGAGGCTTATCCGGAGTGAATTTATAGATGTTTCTATCAAACACTTTTCAGCCTCATTAAGGCATATTAAAACCTGCAAATTGAAAAAAAAAAAAAATAGCAGCCAATTACAAATCCTATGTAAGAAGACAGTGAAATATCAATGCTAAACGGAGAGGAAAACAAATAAACTTCTTACAGGATTTAGCAAAAGTTCTGGGCTCGTCCTACAAAAATTAGCAAAAACATGGTGATAATAAGATTCTACTACTTGAAATGACAATAGCACAGAAGCATCTCATTCTCACATGCATCTTACATACTTTAGTTCAACCTCTGGTTTATTATGCCTCTCAACTTCTTGGCAAGGAAAGTTCTGCAAGTAGAGAAATATAGACGCTTTCAGGAATATATACCATGTAAAACTGAATCTTGGACTTTACGTGGCCCCTTTCACCCACTTGTACTGTTGTACAGGAACAAAAATGCATAGTTTTCGACATTCAACACCAAATATTGTGAGACAAAATGCCAAAAGTAAAAGCAAATGATGGTACATTATCCCTAATCAACAAGTAAACAACTAACACGTGAAAGTAACACATTAGAAGTTGAACATGGATGAGGGAGAACGGAAACATGAATCTTTTATTGCCTTAAACACACTTAACCATAAAGATGGACACTTTGAGACCTATGCCATGATATCTTGAACGAAAATCGTTTGTACCTGTAAGCACATGGCTGCCTCGAGTGTGTTTTTTATACATGCTAGATACAGCCGTAATGGGTTTGCCTGGAACATCAAAGACCCAACAGAAGAAAATTTTAAAGAATTTCTGCAGTAACTAAGTATGCATTAGACGTTGTTTAGAAGTATTTGTTTCTAAACAGGACATGCTTGAATGAAATTTATTCTTTGTCAAGTATGAGAAGAATAAAAATGATTGCAGAAGAGTAACTACTTATTTAAAATAGAGGCTGAGAAGAGTTCAAATTTCCTTCTTGATGTAGGTAGAGAGATAATTACATTAAAGTTCTTACCATGTTAAGGTACCTCTTAGAAATGATGTTACTCTACACCAGAGTTAGGATTTTATCTTTCTTTTCGATGAAATCGTTACGTGCTGAGAAAAGTAATCCAAACATAATAAGAAGAAAGCATCTTTAGTATCATATTTTCCAAAATAGACATCGACAAGAAAGCATCTCTAGGATCAAATGTCTACAAGAAAACTAAACCCCCCTAAAATGTTTAAACTGACAAGAAGAGCAAAACAAGGACCAACATAATCAACTCGAGGCAACAACTAAGATCCTGATTAGTTATGATTACATCCAGAGTAATCTAGGTGAAGTTTCCACAAGAATGGAGACGACTATGTTTAGCACAATCTATCTACTTTGAGATCGACACAAAGTTTGGAAAAAAAAAATCTGACAATTAAGTGAAAAGCAATTTGCTTGCAGAACGAAATGGCAACGAAACACAACATGAAACCTGAGCTAGTAGCAAACTAAATCAGATTGCATGCTTTCCATAAATTAAAAAAAAAGTCATAATCAAAATCTAATATTGTAGACACCACTCAACCTATTTCTCCAAATCACAGACTAAGAGACAGAGACACAGTGAGTTTTGGGATAAAAACAGTCTAAGGTCAAACAAAAAAACATCTTAGCTTGAAGAGGACCCTGTTCTATTGAGAAACTTGAGACTTCCAAACCGAACCTATTGGTTACAAAATCTACAAACCACAAGGAAAAATTGCCACTTTAATCGAAGAAATTTCAAATCAAGTTTCCGACCACATCTACCGGAAAAAGGACATATAATAAAGTTGGCATCGAAAATCAGAGGAATCGAGAAATTACTCGGAGTAGCACCATCTTACAAAAACCACTGAAATAAGTGAAGGTGAAGAACCAAATAAATGTCAGCACAAGCTAGATGGTGATGCAGAAACCACCAAAGATATTTCAACAGTTATTTTTAAGGAATCGAGAGAGAAACAAGATTATTGGTTTGGAGGAACTCTCCATAAATAACCACTTAATTAGAAGGCTAATTAGTGACAACTTGACACCTTAGGACTAAACTTAGCAAAGTTGATTGTTCGTTGTCTTTGTATTCTATGCAGTTCCTTGTTCGTAATAGCCAAGACTCAAATTACCCTGTAAAAATAAGTAAACAGACATTCAACAGCATGCATACAATGAAGGAGAAATCATATAATATAGTAGTTTTCAATTACTCGGGAAACTCCAAACGGTGCTCCAATTTGTTTCTCTCCAAGGCCGTATTTACATAAACTTTGTAATTTGGTTTCATTCTTCGTCATCGCTCACTGACTGAGTCCGTTTCTTTCCCCAAATCTGCAGAACAACGAATTTAAAGACCATTTACTTTGAAATGGGCCTAGGATTAGGCCCATTAGTAGATATTACTTTTAAAATCGGCCTAATCCCTGCCGTTCATTATGATCGCTGTCTTTTGGTGAGGCGCAAAAGCTAAAAGCTAAAAGCTAAAAGCTCAGAGAATAAACAGAGAGAAGTCGAAAAAGGAAAAAATGAATTTGGAACTTGAAAACTTATAATAATCACAGAGAAGTCAAATGAAACAGAGTTTTCTTTTTCTTCACGCGATGCTCTGTAATGAAAGAGAAACCGATAGGTAACCTTCTAGAGATTTCCGTAAACCTTAAGAAGGAGGAATCAAGGCCTAAGAGATGGTACAAAGAGAAGAAGGACCACTCGAATGAACCCAGACTCAATGCCAAAATCAATGGCGTAAGAAAGAGAGAGAGAGATTCAGAAAAGTAATGCTCAGATTATATTGTCCTTGCTAAACGCCAAAGTACAGTACATAAAGGATATTTCTGCAACGGTCTAAACACGTGACTCGTTGAATTGAAAAAGAAAACAAACAATTGAACCAAAGGGAAATTGCTGAATTGAACCAGGAACAAACCGGTCCAAATTATTGAATTATGTACGATAAGGTGGGAAATGTGATATCCTATCACAATACTTCCCTGTTCGAGAACAACCTTGTCCTCAAGGTTGAAAGTTCGGGAATTTGGAGATGAAATCCTTGTAGAATTCCCAGGATGCTTTATCTATCGGAAGTCCCTTCCATTTGACAAGGACTTTGGTGACGGCCTGGTTATGACGACGAATCATCTTAGTCTCAAGGATAGCCTCGGGTTCTCTCTCAGTCGCAACATCAAGTAGGTACTGTGGTAATTCGGGGACTGTATCCGGAGGGTTCGGGCAGAGCTTGAGTTGACTGACGTGAAAGACGTTGTGAATGGCGGCAGTTGCTGGGAGCTCCAACTTGTAGGCTACAGTACCAACGCGATCCGAGATACGAAAAGGACCGTAAAAGCGGGGAGACAGCTTGTGAGGTATGTTTCTGTTCTTGAGAGAGTGTTGGCGGTAAGGTTGAAGCTTGAGATAGACAAAATTCCCAACGGAAAATTCACGGGTAGAGCGGTGAGAGTCTGCGTGTTGTCTCATGCGATTCTGAGCTCGGAGCAGATGAAATTTGAGCATGGATATAATCTCTTCACGTGAGCGTAGGGATTTATCAACTGTGTCAGAAGAGCTCTCACCCGGCAAGTATGGGAGGTGTGTAGGGGGGGGATGACCGTAGATAACCTCAAAAGGAGTGCTCTGTATTGCGGAGTGAAATGTGGTGTTGTACCACCATTCCGCGAGAGGAAGCCATTGGCTCCAAGTGTGTGGAGCATCCGAAGTCATACAACGAAGATACGTCTCAAGAGTTTTGTTAGTTACTTCGGTCTGTCCGTCGGTTTGTGGGTGGTAGGATGTAGAGAACTTAAGATCGACACCATGAACTCGAAACAATTCTTTCCACACCTCGCTGAGAAAAGTGGGATCCCGATCACTGATGATGTCTTTGGGCATCCCATGTAACTTAAAAACATTGTCCATGTAGGCTTGGGCAACTGTCAGCGCTGTGTAAGGGTGAGATAAAGCGATGAAGTGTGCATTCTTGCTCAATCTATCAATGACAACCAGAATACAGTGCTTGTTGGAGGAGGGGGGCAATCCCTCAATGAAGTCCATGCTAATGGATTCCCACACACCAGCAGGGATGGGAAGAGGTTGGAGTAGGCCAGGTTTGGCAGCTAGATCATACTTGCTACGCTGACAAACAGAATAGTTGCGTATGTAGCGTTGAACCTCAACATTCATTTTGGGCCAGTAAAACAGAGACTTGATGCGTCGCAGAGTAGCGTCACGGCCCGAGTGTCCTCCGATTGCAGAATCGTGCAGCCATTTGAGGATTTGAAGCTTTAACGCGGAATCATTGCCGATAACCAGTTTTCCTTTGCGTCGGAGCTCATTGTTAGCGAAGGAGAAGGATGGGTGAGACGAGGTGTTCTGCTGAAGTTCGGAGATGATTTTTGCAAGGAGAGGGTCTGAATTCCACAGCAGCTGAATCGAGTGTAGTAGGGTCTGATCAATAGTGGAGAGAGTGAGGTGTAGCAGTTGAGAACCTGTCATGCGAGATAGAGCATCCGCAGCCACGTTTTCTTTACCCTGTTTATATTGAATCTCAAAATTGTAACCCATTAGTTTCGAGAGCCACATGTGCTGGAAGGGAGTGGTGACCTTCTGATCCAGCAAGTATTTGATACTTTTCTGGTCGGTTTTGATAACGAAGGGCCTGTTCTCCAAATAGGCGTTCCATGTGTGGACCGCGTGCACTACGGCAAGGAGTTCTTTTTCGTATACCGAGAGTGATTGGTGTCGGGGCCCCAAGGCACGGCTGATGTAGCAAATAGGGTGGTGATCTTGCATTAGGACAGCCCCGATCCCTGTGTTTGATGCATCCGTTTCAACAACAAAAGGTTTCTCGAAATCAGGTAAAGCCAAAGTCGGTGAGGAGACCAACGCATCCTTCAGAGTATCGAAAGCAGATTGAGCTTCAGAGCTCCAAGAGAAACCGTCTCTTTTGAGCAAGGAGGTGAGTGGACGAGCAATGATGCTGTAGCCTTTGATAAATCGGCGATAGTAGTTGGCCAAGCCGAGAAAACTTCGTAATTGTTTCTGTGAGGTGGGAGCTGGCCAGTTGGAGATAGCTGCAAGTTTCTTTGGGTCTGTACTAACCCCTTGAGCTGAGATGAAGTGACCGAGGTACTCAATCACCGTAGCCCCGAATGTGCATTTAGAGGGCTTCAGGTAGAGCTGTTGCTGCTTAAGGATTTCAAAAACATGAGCTAGATGTTGTAGGTGGAGATCCCAAGTAGGGCTATACACCAAGATATCGTCAAAGAATACCAACAGAAACTTCCGAGAGATGTCTTGAAAAACATGGTTCATCAGTCCTTGGAAGGTACAAGGGGCGTTGGTGAGGCCGAAAGGCATCACAAGGTACTCGTAATGGCCAGAATGTGTTTTGAAAGCGGTTTTATATACATCATGAGGGGACATACGCAGCTGATGGAAACCGGCTCTTAAATCCAACTTCGAGAAGTATTTCGAACCACCCAATTCATCTAGGAGATCTTCCAGCAAGGGAATGGGGTATTTATCCTTAATTGTCTGCTTGTTCAGTCCTCGGTAATCCACACAAAGCCGCCATGATCCGTCTTTCTTCTTTACCAAAACAATAGGAGAAGCATAAGGACTGGAACTGTATTGTATAATTCCTTGCTGCAACATTTCCTTAACCATTTTATCGATAACATCTTTTTGTAAAGATGAGTAGCGATAAGGCCTCTGACTGATAGGATTTGAACCCGCTTCAAGAGGAATTTGATGATCGAAACCATCACGGAATGGTGGAAGCTCCAATGGTTCTGCAAACAAGCCAGCAAAAGAGTCCAATAATTTTTGTAGTTCTGAATCATCGGATTTATCAGCTCCACTAGCGACGGTATGAAATAAAAGTGATGCAGGTTCCAGTGGGGAGTTTATGTTCTTATCGTCAATTTCTCTGATCTGTAGCAAAGAAATTTGGGGCTCTTGAAGCAGCAATTTGTTGAGAGTGCTCCCTTTGATCACCTTACAGCTTGATTTCGTCACACCACGCAGGACATGTTTGAGTCCCTTGAGTGTAAACTCCATTCGTAAATTCAGGAAATCCCATAATATTGGGCCCAAAGTGCAAAGCCATTGGACTCCGAGCACCAGGTCGCAGCACTCTAGCGGAATTGTTCTTATCTCAGTGGTGAAGTTATAACCCTGCACTCTCCATGAGAAGGTACGGCACTTATAAGAGGACATTAACTGACTTCCAAATGCCCCCGAGACTGGCATCGGTTTGACAGCTTCTAACCCGCAACCAATCTCTTTAGCTGTTGACAGATCCAGAAAATTATGCGTGCTGCCCGGATCGATCAGTATGTAGAGTTTTCGCTTTCCGTACTGTCCAACAACGCGCATACAGTTGTAACCTGTTGAGCCATTCAATGCATTAACCGAAATAGTTAAGACTTTGTCGCTGTCTTCCTCTGTTACTTCCGTAGGTTGAGTTTGATCCGCAGTGTTAAAATCGATCGTCTCTTCATCATCAGAGGATGTGTCCTCTTCTCCTTCCAAGACGTAGATCTGCGAGCGTCTGTGTTTCAGATGATGCCCCGGGGAGTAAGGTTCCTCGCAAAACATACATAACCCTTTAGCTCTCCTGTCCTGCATTTCCTCGTAAGAGAACTTTCTCGGCCCTTTTTCCGTATTCTGTCGTGGCGGAATAGGGGATTTGAAAGATAACTGTTTGTTTGAATCTGGGGTCGGGAGCAGCGGGGTTGGGTGTGTATTGCGTTGCTGGAATTGGTTATTATTCCTCGGGAAAGGGTTGAAGGGAGCTCTGTTCTGTTTCACAGGTGTGTGAAGGAGTGAAGATTCGTGGAGTTTAGAGATTCGGGCTGCTTCAGCGACAGTTTTTACGTCGAATTGCCTGGTGTGGTAAGCTAAATGAGGGCTCATATTGGACAGGAATATGCTAAGGGCATGACCTGCAGGCATGGCAATCCTTGTCCGTATATCTTCGAATTTTTCCAGATAGAGCTCTACAGGATCATTTCGTTGCCTCAAGCTTACCAGCTCAGCTAATGGGTCATCAAAGAGTTCATTAAACCTTGAGGATATAGCTATGACGTAGTCAGTCCAGGAAGGTATGATCCCGTATCTCTCCGCCATGAAGTTATGGTGCCATTGGAGAGCCTTTCCGGATAGGTGTAACGCCGCTAGTCTCACTTTCAAGTCTGACGGAGTGCTATCGAGATCGAAGAACTGTTCGCATCGGAATATCCATCCACGCAGATCGGAACCGTCGAATCCTGGGAAACCAATTTTAGACAATCTCGTCGCAAGCCCATTCGGCAACAAAGAAGAACCATCTTTCGCGGTGACCCTGCGGGTCATATTCCGCTCAACCCCACTCAGACCCATTGGATCTGGTGACTGGAACATCCCCTGAGGGACTCCAACTGGAGGCGACGAGTTCTTCCCGGTTACGTCTTGCTCAACCCCACTCAGATCCGGTGGATCTGGTAACTGGAACGTCCTGTGATGTTGGACTCCACCTGGGGGTGATGAGCTTGAGCTCTGGTTTGGATCTGCGGGTTGCTTGGAGGTTTGCTTCTCCTGCGAAAAGTAGTTTAGGATTGTTGTTTCAAGCCTGCTGAATCTTGCTTCAAGAGAATCGGTTCGGATTTGTTGCTCGTCAAGTTTCTTCTCTTGCAAGATACGTAGCTCTTCTGCTTGCTCCAACGATATTTTCTCTTGCTGTCGTGTTTCCACCATGATTGATGTCCTTAAGATCTGAGCAAAGCTCTGATACCAATGAAACAGAGTTTTCTTTTTCTTCACGCGATGCTCTGTAATGAAAGAGAAACCGATAGGTAACCTTCTAGAGATTTCCGTAAACCTTAAGAAGGAGGAATCAAGGCCTAAGAGATGGTACAAAGAGAAGAAGGACCACTCGAATGAACCCAGACTCAATGCCAAAATCAATGGCGTAAGAAAGAGAGAGAGAGATTCAGAAAAGTAATGCTCAGATTATATTGTCCTTGCTAAACGCCAAAGTACAGTACATAAAGGATATTTCTGCAACGGTCTAAACACGTGACTCGTTGAATTGAAAAAGAAAACAAACAATTGAACCAAAGAGAAATTGCTGAATTGAACCAGGAACAAACCGGTCCAAATTATTGAATTACCTACGATAAGGTGGGAAATGTGATATCCTATCACATCAAATATCTCGAATTATCAAAATCTCGATCTCTGATATTTTGCTGACTCTGAAAAACAAAGGAACAAACCCTAAACACGAGTCCCACCATCATTTTTCGAATTTCGGATCGCCTGACGCAGTTCCGATTGCAAAACAATGGCTTACGCATCCCGTATCATCAATCATTCCAAGAAGGTTTTTGTTTCTCGATTTTCATTTTCTATGATTGCTACCTTTTTGATCGGTTTTCATTCCAACAAGTGTTGTTTTGATGTTTTCTCTGCCAATAATTTGTCTGAATTATAGCTTTTCTTCTTCCGGGTGATTTTCTGGGGTTTTGTCCTAATCCGATAGACTCTTCATGGTCATTTCTGCATTCGCTATTTACAGCTTTAGTGAACTCCTTGTACATGTTTGAGAGAGGATTGTCTTTAATAACAATAATTGCCATATATCAGTTAACACCAATTGATGGTTGTGTAATTTGACAGTTGAAACATGTTTCCACTTTACTGCGTCGTGAGGCAGTCCGCGGTTTCTCCAACAGTACCCAGCACTCTCTCACTGGAAGAGAAGGTAAATGAGTGTCCTTCTCAAATGTATCTAAAGTTTGACATTCACATTGAAGAACATAATAACGCTCCTTCTTTAATTGATCATGGAATTGATAACTGAAAAATCAATATGTTTGACTGTATTGCTTGTTTCTTCAGCATCAGATATGTTCAAGATTCGCCTGAATTATTCCCCGGTAGAGAGAATTTCGAATGCCAGCAATGTAAGCCCCTGCTGTTCAGTTTCATTTCTCATCTATGTTATTGAATCTTGTCTTATACCATAATCCTCTGTGTCTTTTAGTCGTAATGTCATTAACTGCATTATATAGGTACCAATGCCTAGTGGTATCTCGGCAATGAGCACAAAACTAAGCAGCACAATGACAGGACCAACATTTTTCAGAAAATATTTAAGGTATGTACTCTTCTAAATCCATTTGCCAAAGTGCATACTTCTTGCTCCCTGCCTGAACAGATACATCTACCCTAAATGTAAGCTTCCTTTGTTGCGTATCAGCTCCCAGATGCGTTCAGCAAGAGGATTTTCATCCAGTTCAGGTAATTAGATCGAGTTTATTTTTTACTCTTGTAACTTCCAGCATGCTCTTATGTACATCTTCTTTGTCTAATTTGTGTCAATTTTCTGATTTTAATCTTTTGCCAGATCATATTTCTACCATTCGTAGAAAAAAACAGCATGTCTTGTATATGCTAGCTTTGTAGCTGGTTAACGACATATAACGTGTTTATCACAGATTTTCTATTATGAAAATTTTATGTACTGCATAATGAGTTCGTGTAACTGTGTGAAATTTATTTCTAACTAGAACAACTAGTAGTTAACTTGGTTTTTGCGGCCATCATGTTTTTGTTACTGTAAATATGCATTCCTACATGGTCCGTTTTCCAAGAACTTCTAAAATATGTTTCAGATCTTCCTCCTCATCAAGAGATCGGAATGCCTTCGCTTTCGCCAACAATGACTGAGGCATGAACCTCCGACTACCTCCTTACTAAAATTTACATGGATAATAATTATTTTATCTTTCTACTAAAGCCATTTGTCCAAACTTCAGGGTAACATTGCCAGGTGGCTGAAGAAAGAAGGTGATAAAGTCGCTCCTGGTGAAGTGCTTTGTGAAGTTGAAACTGTAATGTTAATTAAAGTTGAATCTCTCTTCTTCTTTTTTTTTTACTATTATGCGAGGAATATAACACTAATATCAAGCTATATATTTTAGGACAAAGCAACCGTCGAAATGGAATGCATGGAAGAGGGTTATCTCGCCAAGATAGTAAAGGAGGAGGGTGCAAAAGAAATTCAAGTTGGGGAGGTATGAAAATCTCTGGCTTTTGGAGACCTGTTTATTATCATGGGTTCTCATCAAGTATTGATTGTGAGCTCTACGCTCCCTTTTTGTAAGTAGGAGATTATTGAATTATGCATTAAAATTGTCCTGTGTTTTTTGTCCGATTAGGTGATTGCTATCACAGTTGAAGATGAAGAAGATATTCAAAAGTTTAAAGATTACACCCCCTCATCTGATACTGGTCCCGCTGCTCCTGAAGCAAAACCAGCTCCTTCCCCACCAAAGGAAGAGAAGGTCGAGAAGCCAGCTGCTCCTGAAGCCAAGACTTCCAAGCCAAGCTCGTCTCCTTCAGAAGATCGTATTTTTGCTAGTCCTCTTGCGAAAAAGTTGGCTGAAGACAAAAGTGTTAGTTTCCAAAAAAATACTACTAAAGCTCTTGTGGTTAATCTCCATGCTCTTAATACTTTTCCCTTAAAAACATTAGGTACCTCTCTCAAGCATCAAAGGCACAGGTCCTGAAGGACGAATAGTGAAGGCTGATGTCGAAGAGTTCTTAGGTAACATAACTCCTAGGCTCTTCCTCCGGGTCTTTCTTGTCTCTATTAACAGTATTTACACAATCCATGTGTCCTCATACATCTTCCTATGGTACAGCTTCACGCGGTGAAGAAACTACTGCCAAGCCTTCCAAGCTCACCGATTCGAAGGTTCCAGCTTTGGACTATGTTGATATTCCTCACACTCAGATACGAAAGGCAAATACCTATACAACCTTATATCTTGATTGCTTGTGGGATATCTAGATTACTTCGACCGTATATCTCTCTGTTTTGTACTATAAGCCAAATTTCCAGGATTCTGAAATCTGTTCATTGTATGATTTTGACAGGTCACAGCCTCACGTTTGGCATTCTCAAAGCAAACTATTCCTCACTACTACTTGACCGTGGATACATGTGTTGACAAAATGATGGGGTAAGTATTACGTTTCAGATTATGTATTTTGATCCAGTCAATGGATGCTAAACATAGCCATTTTTATATGCAGTCTTAGGAGTCAACTGAACTCATTTCAAGAGGCTACCGGCGGGAAACGGATATCTGTAAACGATCTTGCTATTAAGGTACATTGTACTTCTGTTTCTGAAAGCAAGCCAAATCAAATCTCCTTCTATGTCCTGCATTGTGAAATCTTTTCTTATTCGAATTTGCAGGCTGCTGCATTGGCTCTACGGAAAGTTCCTCAGTGCAATAGTTCATGGACAGATGAATACATCCGCCAGTAAGTGTATTTGCTGATTCAGAGGTTCATGACAACTTCGCAAATCATCTCATTTATTTGTTCTTTTCCCCCCTCTTTGTATAGATTTAGCAATGTGAACATCAACGTCGCAGTACAAACAGAAAACGGGCTTTATGTTCCTGTTGTAAAGGTGCGGGAACACTCAATACAGTTAATAAACCTTCCTCTGCAGAAACTTAAGATTTCTTAAAAACTCAGTTCATCAAATTGCTTAATTCCAGGACGCTGACAAGAAAGGACTGTCCACAATTGGAGAAGAGATTCGATTCTTGGCTCAGAAAGCTAAAGAAAACAGCTTGAAACCTGAAGATTATGAGGTTAGATTAGAATTCGGTCACTGCTCACAAATAATGCTTCTCCGAAAGCAAATCAGCTCAAACTGTTTCTTTTGACAGGGAGGAACATTCACAGTCTCCAACTTGGGAGGACCTTTTGGCATCAAACAATTCTGTGCCGTCATTAATCCACCTCAAGCCGCTATTCTAGCAATCGGATCCGGTAAAGCCCTACACACGCACACATACTCCATCCATTGAAGTTTGTTCCCCGTAACTGATTGTATTGTTGTGTTCTGAATCTCAAAACAGCTGAAAAGAGAGTTGTTGCTGGTAGTGGCCCTGACCAATTCAACGTTGCTTCTTACATGTCTGTAACACTTAGCTGTGACCACCGCGTAATAGATGGTACACGATTACCTGCATTCCTATGCCATTATCATCATCATCTCATGGAGGTCTAATAGTAAGTCGTCGTCCTTGTGCAGGTGCGATTGGAGCTGAATGGTTGAAAGCATTCAAGGGCTACATCGAGACCCCAGAATCTATGTTACTCTAAAATCCACACACATACACACAAACACATCAAAGCTAAGCTCATAAGAGTGACAAAATCTCTCTGGTTCAGTTTCTACCAGATTGATCCCTTTAGCCCTGGGCATGCCTTTCAAAGTTGCCTATTTTGCTATTCATTACATTGAGTTGACAGATTTTTGTCTCAAATAAAATCAGGTATCCAGCATTTTGACAATTAACTGGATTTTTGGTTTCATAACGGGTTGGCATCATAATCAACAATGTATTATTTACTAATCATAATTAAAGATGAGTGTTTCTTCCTATGATTCGATATTCAAGTTACAAAAGCCTAGTCTCTTTGGCAATTTAAAAGGTTGATAATTGATAGAAGAGAGAAGTGAATGGATCTTTTAATTAAAAAAAAAAAGAGCTGATGGACTTTTTTCCTCTTCCCAAGCATAAATGGCGTTAAGTTCCTTTATGGTAAAAATGGTAAAACCCTGTTCAACCCGACCAAAGTCATCATATAGGTGTCATTAAACCAAAGAAACAGAAACAAAAACCACATCTCGACAGCCAAAATGGGCAAATAGAACAACTTTCTCCAAGATCATCATCATCATCCCTTGCGTGTCTCCTCCATCTATCGTTTGCTCCTCCTCCGTGTAATCTCCTGGAACTTGAGAGGGACCGGTAAGGTCGCAAGATGAATAGTCTTCTCACGCGAGAATTTGCATCCAAGGTTCTCAAAATGCTTCCTCAGATCGTATTGGCCAATCCTAAGATCCTTAGCTATGTCTTCTGGGTCGGTCTTGAACTTATCCACATGAAGGGCGAGCACAAGAACGTAGCTTATCAGAAGGTTGATCTTGTCAATAGGTATCCTGTCTGAGTCAGAATCCTTGAACAAGGTCTTACATTTCTGTCGGATGATTGGCGGAAACTTGTGGTTTTTAGCGGAATCGAAACCATCCATTGAATTCATGTCCTTGAATTTAACCAGATGGGTTAGAAACGACAAGACACCACAAACCGTCTGCTTCTCGGTCTCGTCCTGAAAATAGACCAAATTGAAATCAATGCATAAAGAAACTGAGCTGTAAATGAAACTATGATGATCAAATTAACCACCAGTTCAAAATCTCTTGGATTAGAGTAAACAAACAGGGCTTAAACGGCGAAACTGGCGCAAGCCAAGATGATATTCAAGTGTTACCATGTATATATGCATACTTACAAGAAAAGGATCAAAATGTTACCTTGATATCTCCCAACCTGTACAATCTGTTGCGGACGAATACAGGATAAGCATCGGTTGGTGGTCTGGTTTCCTGTCCCAGAAGCTTGTAAATATCTTGAAGGAAGACCCATTCTCCGTTTTCGATGATATTTTCTATAGGATACGCTTCTCTTGGAGTGGTCGCAGAGGCATCATGAGGAGGAATGTTGCGTGCAACAATAGCAGTGGTGCTTTCAAGAGCACTTTGGTTAACATCTACTTTGTCAAGTTTACCGTCAAGGGCCTCAGGATCATTTCCTAGATTTCTGGCACGCCTCTTCTTCTCCTGCATAGAGACACACATTACCATTTAGACAAAATAATCCTCTCAACGGTTTCGAAATAGGGAATGCTATGAATATTGCAGCTTCACATACCAGCAAGACTGATACTGTAGGAAACAAGCTACGCATAGAAAAGATGTAAAGAGAGAGTGGCAGCATACCTGATTAATAGCTTTTTTCGTACCAAAATCCATGTCAAGTTCGGCTAGTCTTTCCCTACGTTCCGGGATGACCGCAGTCGCAATTTCCGAAGCTTCTGAAGCTTCTGTTTCTTTAGCTTTAACTCTTGGCTCCAATCTGAATATCTGCCAGTAAAAACCAACAACAACCAAATCTAGATTCTCAAGCCAAATCCAATTCTCAAACGTCTAATCACTAGAGTTAAGCAAAAATCAAAAGTCAGAGTAATCAACCTTATTATGAGCAATCGGAAGAATTCTCAATGTTTGAGTCTCTTTATCCAGAACACCTAGTTTATACACACAAGTCTGTCTAGCCGCTTGCTCGCCGGTGTAATTCGAGCCCACGAACTCCACGCTTGACCCAGGCGGGCTTACCACTACCTGAAGCCTCTTCTTCGACTCCGCCTTATTCCTGTAAACCGTAACCTTAGGAGATTCTCTCTCGTCGGATTGCGCACAAGGATCGTATCCTGACGCGAAATAAGCCACAATCGGAGGGACTCTGTCGGGCTTCTCCGGGATTTGTTTGACACTGATCTCCATTGTCTCGCCTTCGTCGTGATTCTCTGTTTCGCTTGTTGTCTTCTTCTTCCTCTTCTTCTTCTTTTCTAGAACTTGTGGTGTCTTGAACCCTTCTTCCTCATCCATATAGTCGTTCTGGTATTCATCCGCCATGGTCGACGAGTAAGTTATTCAGTCGTCTAACGAAACTTCAACAATGTTCAAGAGATACTGGAACTGATAAACCCTAATTTGGTCGAGTCAAATTGCAAACACACACCCTTATATTTGGCCGACACCCTCGCCAAGTTTGGTTTTTACCCTAAACTTTAATCCGTGCGGAAAGACCCCCTCCGTTATAACGACGTCTACGGTATCTAAAGCTCTGACTTTTTTTTCTTATAGAAAACAACGCGTAGTTCATTATAAAACAACAAAACTACACGCTGTGTGTGAAGATCCCAATTTTTACATTGACATAACCTTCCACGATCCCAATTTACAGAGTGTCATCAAAACAACAAAATTCCAAAGATTTGGCACTTTTTCTTATTATTATTATGACTGACTAAAGCCTTTCCAAAAACAAAAATTTCAAACATTCCACGATGTTTTAGACCAACTTTTAATTTTGGAACAAGCTAGTGTAAATTTTTTACTTGGCGCGCCACAACACTATTTTCTCAATCTATAAACGCATGCAGACTTAACCTGAAGTACTGAACAATCAATGGGTAGTCTAAGTTTTTTGAGTAACATAAACCCATAGTTTTGTGTGCATGGCACGGAAGGATTTATCTACTATCTTTTTGTTTTTGTTTTTTGTAACCGATCGAGTTATTCATTGAACAAGACAGGTTTTGTTTGCGGCTAACAGCATCATATTTATGGGGGTGATCAATGATCAACATGTGCAGTATATCAATGGAATATTATATTTGGTTTTGACTATTAAAACGACCGTTCGAAAACCATGGTTGGTATTACTTTATTATTTTTCACAAACTACATATTACGTGTTTGACAAAGAAAAAATATTAATCTGCATTATCATTCCACTGTTCCAAAATTGATGCATATAATAATCACATGATAATAATATGAAAGTAAAGGCCGTTGACACAAAAAAAAATATATCCAGTCAAATTTGAGGTTGGACAATTAGTATTCTAAACCTGAAAACCTAGAACTCTCTTTACAAACAAACAAAAATACCCAACGACTCTTCTTCCCTAATGTCAATATCGTTGACTCGATCAAAAATTGGTCAGATAGATAATCCCGTGATTAATCAAACCAGAACTTTCTATCTCTCTTCCTAAACACACAAATTAAATCTCATTATATAATCTTGAGGAAAAGAAAAGTTACATGTATATATATAAAACCAAGAAACAAAAACTCTCTCTGAGACATATTTATTGATTTGAATCATGGAGATCAACGGTGGAGAAGATCAATATGAAGAATCATCGGAGTGGTTCGTAAAGTATCTAAACCGTCAAGGCGATTGGTTAGAGAAAACTAGAGGAAATTTAATGGTTGCAGCGACGGTTATAGCTGGTATGAGCTTTCAAGTTATGGTTAATCCTCCAGGTGGCGTATGGCAGAGTGATAATTGTTCATCTGCACCAAATTGTAAGGCAAAAGCGGGAACTTCGGTATTAGAGCACGAGAGTTCGAAACGTGGACTATATCTTGGAATGGTTATTAGCAGTACCATTTCGTTTTCTGCTTCAATGAGTCTCATTCTACTCGTTATCAGTGGTTTACGACTCAGGTATTTTATATAACGTCATCATTACTTGTAGATCAATTTTAATAAGTTGTACATATATAATAATTAGTAAATTTGGAATTCTTAAGAAAAAATTAATGTGTTAGAATTCTATAGTGACTAGTTTTTTGAAGAATTAAACTTATTTTATATACTAAATAATAATATGATTATATAAACCGACAAATGGACGAAATTAGGTTGTTGACTTTAATTTAAATATAATATATGATATTGTATCGGTCCAATTATTGACTTATATAGAATTATTCAACAAAACCGGTCTGGCTAGTAAAAACGAAAAAGTATGGAGTCGTCATTATTTGATTGGACCAAGAGACTGTGAGCCTATGATAAGTAAATCGATTTCATTAATCGTAGTGCTGTTTATTTCGAAACTCAGAATGTAGTAGTATTTTTGACGATATAATTTGTTTTATAGGAACCGGATGATAATGGCGATCCTGGTAACATTTATGGTAGCCGCGGTTCTTTGTATATCGGCGGCATTTTTCTTTGCTGTCGCATTGGTTCAGTCTGAAGATCAAATAATCATTTATATACTAATGATTTATTTGGGATTTTGGATCGTGTTTCCTGTTTTAATACTCGTAAGCCAACTAGTTCGGTTTTTAGGTTGGCTTATTTGTTTCATATGTTGTTGTTGTCCACGTCGACGACAGTCCCCTCGACGATTGCTGCCATTGACTCCATCTCCTGCCCATTAACGAAGAGGAGGAACCAGTGGCTCAAACCCATGTGTGAAATGAATTATATGGTGTTATCAATGTGAACACTAGAATAAAAGTCTTTCATGTCCATTATTATAAAAGGTTTAAGGGTGATCACTTGATTGTATAAGGATTGTATTGTTTAAATACTAATACATTCGTTTGGTTAATCATTTTCTATGTGAATCATGACAAAAGCATCGTGTGATTAGTCTAGTAGTGGTCTAGTTAACGAAATCATTATCTTACCTTTAAGAAAGAAATTAATAATTTCGGTTAACAAAGAAAACAAACGCGGATGAAATTGGAAACAACAACTGTATCGACATTGTTTCACCAATAAGAAGGGTTTTCAAAAAATGATAAGCATTTCGTTATAAGAGAGATTAATATCCGGAAGAAATAAATATTCGTAATATATAAATGTAGCCATGTTTTGATACTCGTAAATAGGTTACATGGGTGTTTGGGTACCCGTTCGAGTTTGGGTCGGATATATCGGGTTTTCGGGTTTATGATTATAGGCAGGCCCATCTCAATTTTTTACAGGACCTTAGGCAAAAAAAAACCAAATTGGGCCCTTTTAAAACCAATTTTTTTTTTTGTCTTTTTTTCTTAAACATTTTTGTAAAATTTTGAAAGGACCCAGGGCAAATGTCTACCCCTTAAGATGGGTCTGTTTAGAGGATCCGTTCGGGTATTTTAAACCATCGGGTCGGGTTCGATTCGGGTTCGGGTACTAGTATGGTTTCGGATAAGTTTGGGTAAGTTCGGATAAGTTCGGGTAAGATCGGGTATGTTTGAGTATTTTTACCCATACTATGATCAAAACTATGAAACTATGATCCAAAAAAATTTCGTTCAAGTATTATTCTAGTTCGGATCGGAATCAGGATCGAATTTTTTGGGTCGGGTTCGTGTACGGTTAAAACGCCCAGTCCTAGACTTTACTAAAGGGGGGGGGGTTTCGGGTATAACAAAGGGAATTAATTGCCTAGATTAGCTTCGGATTTGTAGTTTGGATTTCGATTCGGTTCGAGTATTACATGAAAGCCGAAGTATTTAGACACTAAGACCCGTTCGGATATTTTCTAGTTTGGATCGGGTTCAAGATCGGATTTTTCGGGTCGGGTTCGGGTACGGTTAAAACGCCCAGCCCGACTCGTATATCGTTGATATTTATGTGATTGGATGGATCATCAAAAGTATATTAAATTTTGTTTAGTAAAATGCAAAATAAATAATTTGTAAAGAACCCTAGAGGCCTAAGAAGAAAGTTAGGTTATAGTATTTACATGTCAATAAGTCATGAAACTGAAAAAAAAGAAAGGGAATGGGGAAAAGTGAGTCAAAGGGAGAGAAGGAGGTAGGTCTCTTGCTCTATAATATCTCCCTTACCTACTACTACCTTTGATCCCCTATATATATATATCACATCTATAACCCTTCATTTTCATTTGTTAAAAACAAAACATAATAAAAACAAAGTGAGTAGGAAATTAAAAGAAGAAGAAAAGATGATGGTGATGATTCATTAGAATGACTAAAATGGAAACATATGCTCTAAAATGGAAATATCCCTTAGTCAGGTCCGGATCTGAGCAAAGCCCAATGAAACATTTGTCTTAGCCCCCATTTTTAACAGGTTCCCATAGAATATATCAACAAAAAAAAATTATAAAACTAAAAAACAAAACCCTTGATCACGTTTCTTTTTTTTTTAAAAAGATCATGCTTCTATTTTTTTTTTTTAAATGCCACGCTTCCCTTTTTTTTCTCTCCGACTCTTATATTTGAAATTTTTTTTGTATAAAATAAATTAGTGACCCCCATTTTTATTTTTTTTTCAAGCCCCCAAATTTTTAGATCCGACCATGCCCTTAGTCCAAAGGTCTTTCCACCTTCTTCCTCTACGGCTCTACCTTATTCACATCATGATCATCACTTTGACCAACTCCCCCAGGAGCTCTATATGTTTAGATACCATCATACATCTCTACATATATACAACATGCATATCGTTTTCAAACATGAGTTGATTTCAATTTCATTCCAGTTGCTAAAACAACGACTACATTAGTACAACATTTTAAATTACACATTTTGGTCCACAATCATACTATGATAAGTAAGCTATCTTTATTTTTTTTTAAGTGTTTAGTATGATGGTTAATTGTTTTAATTGGTAATCCGTTGAATTATAGAATTGCTATATGATTTTTTATACTAATTACAAAAGTTTAAAGAATCGTGAAATATATTTAACAATTCTGCCAATTCATAAACTAACTCCAATTCATAAAATTAACTCCAATTTTCCTGTAAATAATTATTTTTTCCTTAGTACCATTATACCATTCATTTTCACAAATCTTTATTATATTCTATAGTTCTACTTCAACAATCGAACTTTTTTTGTTTTTTGTAATCGAATCGAACTATTTAAATTCTCATAAATGTTTTAGAACACACAATAAAAGGTTCTAGGACACTAATTGTGGATCATGCATATATCAAATTGATGTATGTGTGAATTGTGTATATGTATATAATATACCTATGTATGTATAGAATGGTAGATTGTAGGTGTGTAAGAAGAAAGATCTAGGGGGCTTCAAAAAAAGGAGAGAAAAGGACAGAGCATGTGAAAAGAGACAGAGAAACAAACAGAGTAGTGAACAGTCTTACTCTTTTTTTTTTCTTCTTTTTTTTTTATCTGTGCACTTAATGAACCCAACCCTCTCTGTATATTTCTGATTCTTCACATGCCTTTCTCTTCTTTCTTATTCCTTTTTTTTTTTCACTTTTCAAATTTCTATAAAACTAATGCCCACAAAAAAAAAAAAATAATAATAATAAAAAACGACAAAATATCTAACATTTTTTAAAAAGAACAAAAGTACTTTCACTTCACTTGAAACCAAACAAACCTAGTCCCCTTCTTTATCCAATGGTCTCTTCCCTGCTCTCTACTTATCATCTAAACACCCTTTTCTTTCTTTCTTATTTACCATTTTGCCACCTCAAGAAACAAAACCACATGTAAAAACTAAAACGTTGACAAGAAAATGTGAAATAATCTTTACTTTTTTTGTTTAAGTGAAGCAGCAAAGCGTAAATATTTTATTTATCTTTAGTTAAAAAGTTTGGTTCTTTCTTCCCGAGTCAGAGATTTGTGCAGTGATACATACAAGAAGCTCATTCCGAATTCTATTAATAAATACTCGTCAATTCTGTTTTTTTCAACATATCTATCAGTTGTTTTCATCTATCTGATTTTCTACTGTCTTAGACAGTAATATCAGACAGGGCTCACTAAATGTAAAATTATATTAAAAAAAATGAGCTCATCAAAAAGGAAATGGCACTCATTTTTAGGCCATGAAGTTTTTGGGATACAGCTGAAATTAAAATAAAAAAAGGCATCTGCGCAAAGGTAGAAAAAAAAAGATTCCCAAAAATCAATGCACTTTTCAAAAAAAAAAATATAAATAGTTATAGGTATATAATTTCAAAAAAAACAAAAAAAAGGGAATAGTAATATTGAGGAAGAAGATTGAGAAGAGAGGAAAGAGTAGTCAGAGAGACAGGAGCATCAAGTGCTGCAGAAGAAGCAACAGGAACACTGGGCCTGAGTCCCTTCAGATTTGCCAGTCTTTATAGGACCACTCTCTTCTTCTTCCCTTACCATTTTATCTATTTTTACATTTACAATATTGGATATTTTAATGTTGTTTTGATTTTACACTACATGGCAAAACTCCTTAAAAGCTCTTGTCCTCTTTTGATATATATATGTATATTTTTTACACAGTTTATCTCTTGAATTTTTTATGAATGTTTTGTGACATAACTCTTTGAGTTTATTATTAACAAATATAAAATCATGTATTCGTTTTGACTAATATTCCCCCAAAAAGCCTATGTTTTTTTATATAGTCATAAGAGTAATGTACAGTAATCTCCGCTCTGTAATAACTTTATCTTCCCTAAATACAAAAATAGAGTATATATATAAAAGAGGGAATGGCCTCGTGAAGAGGAAGAAGCTAGCTAGTGTTCATGCAAATTGCATCTGAGGAATATATGCTTAGAGAGAGAGAGAGAGAGAGATCAAACCAGAGGAAAAAAGTGACAGAGAAAGTGGTCTTCTTTGTCTGTTTCTGTCCGCAACTCAGGAACCCTAATCTCTGAATCCATCAAGAAAGCTCTTTTTTTTATGCTCTTTTGATTTTGCTACATAACCATTTGAGGAAAGCTAGAGAAGAAGAAGAAAGATGATGAGTCTAAGTGGAAGTAGTGGGAGAACAATAGAGAGGCCTCCATTTACACCAACACAATGGCAAGAACTGGAGCATCAAGCCCTAATTTACAAGTACATGGTCTCTGGTGTTCCTGTCCCACCTGAGCTCATCTTCTCCATTAGAAGAAGCTTGGACTCTTCCTTGGTCTCTAGACTCCTCCCTCACCAATCCCGTAAGCCCTAAACTTAATTATTAGTTTCTACTTTGTTGATTTCCTGTTTTTTTTTTCTTGCATAAAGGTTCAATCTTTTGTTGATTCTCATGTCTCTAAAGTCTGCAGCTTTATGAATTTTAGAGTGTTTGGGTTTCTGTCTAAAGTCTCCAACTTTTTCTTCCTCCACTTTCATAAACTCAGAGTCCACAATATCTTCATGATGATTTTGGATAACTGAAGGTCTTAATTTAATCAGAGTTTTACGGCAAACATCATGTTTAATATCTTAGGGTTTTGTTTAATCAAATATGTGCAGTTGGGTGGGGATGTTACCAGATGGGATTTGGGAGAAAACCAGATCCAGAACCAGGAAGATGCAGAAGAACAGATGGTAAGAAGTGGAGATGCTCGAGAGAAGCTTACCCAGATTCCAAGTACTGTGAAAAACACATGCACAGAGGAAGAAACCGTGCCAGGAAATCTCTTGATCAGAATCAGACAACCGCTCCTTTAAAATCACCATCTCTCTCTTTCCCCAACAACAATAACCCAAGCCCCACCTTGTCTTCTTCTTCTTCTTCTTCCTCTACTTATTCTGCTTCTTCTTCGTCTCCTTCAATGGATGCTTACAGTAACAGCAATAGGTTTGGTGTTGGTAGTAGTAACACTAGAGGTTACCTTAACAACCATTCTCTTGATTATCCTTACCCTTCTTCTTCACCTAGACAACAACAACAACAACAACAAACTCTTCATCATGCTTCTGCTTTGTCACTTCATCAAAACACTTCTACTTCTCAGTTCAATGTCTTAGCCTCTGCAACTGACCCCAAAGACTTCAGGTTCTGTGTCTTATCTTTTAATTTCCCTTGACGTTTCATGTTTAGGATTTTGTTAACTTTTGGAAAAAAGGGCATTTTCTTTTATTTATATGAGGAATTCTCTTTTAATTATGATTTCAGATATTTTCAAGGGATTGGGGAGAGAGTTGGAGTTGGGGAGAGAACTTTTTTCCCAGAAGCTTCTAGAAGCTTTCAAGATTCTCCATACCATCACCAACAACCGTTAGCAACAGTGATGAGTGATCCGTACCATTGTAGTACTGATCAAAAGGTTGATCATCATCACACATACTCATCCTCGTCATCATCTCAACATCAGCATCATCATGATGATCAAGATCATCATCATCGACAACAACAACAATGTTTCGTTCTGGGAGCCGACATGTTCAACAAACCCACAAGAACTGTCTTCGCAAACACATCGAGACAAGATCATCAAAACCAAGAAGAGGAGGAGAAAGATTCATCGGAATCGAAGAAGTCTCTTCATCATTTCTTTGGTGATGACTGGGCGCAGAACAAGAACAGTTCAGATTCTTGGCTTGACCTTTCTTCCCACTCAAGACTCGACACTGGTAATTTGCTAATAGATAAACAGTTCTCTTTAATATATTGATAGTTTATAAAAATTAATTTAAATTTTAATTTCGCAGGTAGCTAATTAAGGCCAGATAGCATCAATGATGGATCTGCACCAACACACACAAGTTCGAAATGTTGCAGGGTCACATTTCACATCTATTTCCGTGGAACATTGAGACAAGACACTGTTTTCAGAAACCTATATATGTATACATTTATCTCTCTCTCTCTGTCTCTCTCTCTCTCTATGTTTGTGTGTGTGTTAGGTCCATCAAGAAAAGTGATCCGACATATATATCTGTGTGTGTTTCTCTTGCTTTCTCCGGCTACTATTTTCTTCCAATATATCGTTTTTATTTTACTGTAGCTGAAAGCAACAAAAGAAAACGTGACTTTTGCGAGGGGTTAATGCTATATGTATATTGATTTCTTTCTTAGGATGCAAGCATCTATATAGTTGCGTACATATAGATCTATTTAACACATCAATCTAGTTTCTTTCTTTTCCAAGGCCAGTTTTTAGTTGCAATTACATGTTAAAATATTATAAAAAAATGTTAATATTGAATGCAAAAGGCATACGCAATGGATTAATCATGGCCTAAGTTATAATTTGTTCTAATTCTAGACGAAGCAAAGTATAGTTAGGATTATCGGCAGTGACTATTCAAATGTAAAAACTATAAAAGTAAAACCAATCATTGTCTTAAATTACTGTATATTGAGATTATCAGCAGGTCAAATAACGTTTATAGACTCAACTCGTCAATGAACCACGCATTTATAAAACGAGAGAATGATCAGTAATTCAACCTAAAAGCATTAGAGATTTTGTCGTTTATAACAAAAACAAACAATCGTATACAACTTTTGGTATATGCTTCCTTGATCCATGCATGTGCTTCTTTAGCATTGAGGAACGAGTGAGTAAAAAGACCAACATCACGACTCTTGATCTATTAAAGTATATATACTCCCTCTGTTTCACAAATAGTGTTATTTTGACACATTTCACACATATTAAATTTTTTTGTAATTTTACTAATATACCCATATTTAATTCAAAATGATTTAATTACAAAGGTTATTAGCTTTGAGTAAAATGCAATTTAGAGAATTAGTTGAAAAAATTACATTGAAAATGTAAAACGACAATCTTTTTGAAACAAAAAATTAACTCTAAAATGACATTCTTGGTTAATATATATATATATATATATATTAAATAAGTGATATTTTCAATTTTCAATATAAAATTAAATAACTTTTTATTGTTTTTGATAATTTGTATTCTGCAGATTATTTTTTTATTGGTTGAATTGTATTTAAATAAATAATAAATATATTTTAGTATGAAAAAATAAAAATTAAATGAATCATTAATCTATGTGCAAAAACCTTAAATATCAGTTATATGATTGTGCGTATGATTAGTTGGAATCATTACGAACATAATATTATATTTAATAAATATATGTATGCTGAGAATTTAAAAAGCATGTTGCCAACGAAGATTCTATGAGTGGAATCTGGTCCAGATCAAAACCAGCTCATCTTTGTTCATACCAAGCGAAAAACGCGTCTTAAACACTTTCATAGGATCAACAAAGGCAAATGCATTCTTGAACCACGTGAAACTATCTTAACCAGACCGGTTTACAAACCATATTAATTACTGATGACCTGTGACGGTGTAATCACCAGCTCTTCAAATACGCAATGCCACCGGTTCTAACAAAACCAGAGGCCGGTTATCAATTCCCACCACCATAAGAAACTTTCATAAAATGTGCACTTTTGCAACATTACATAAGAAGAAGATTTAAATAACCAAGATTTTACAGATAAAACACGCCATTTCTTTTTTTATTCCTAGAGCAATCAAACACGAAAGATTCGTCAATTTCTGATTCCAAGAGCTATCAATTACAGTCTAAAGCGGTTCCTATCTAAAAGTTGTCTCAAGCGTCAAAAATCATACCTGAAAGAATTGACAAAGAATATCTGTTGTGTAAGAAAAGCAAAACTTGATCTTACTCAACCTTGATTCTCACTACAATAACATCACACGATTATGCATAAACAGGCCCTGAATTATTTAAAAGAATATCCAAAGGACAAGACATTTGCGAACTCACAAAATGAAATTAGATATCGTGTTTTTGTTGGGAACATCTCACAGAATCCTCAAAACAATTTTACATGAATTGAGCCATTATTTTCTTTGTTTCGACCTCTGTGTTCGCTCTAGTTAGCATCGTTAGGCATGTAAATGAAAAAACTAGGCGAAGAAGAAAGAAATGAGATGAATACAAAAAAAAGGGAATTGTCAAATCCAGAATTTACCCATTTACAGAGGGAAAAGGGTGATCCAGTCTTCTTCTTAGAGCAATTGAATTCCTTTGATGAAAAATCGATAAATTTGTCTCCAAATCAGTAAGTGTGTGTCATCCTTAGAAGCTGCTTTCTCTTGAAAACCAAGAAGGCAACAACGCAAATCTGCAGAATTGCTGCAAACCCAGCAAATACCAGACCCACCGTTTTCCCCGTATTTAATCCACCTTTCTCCGACTGCTTGAAGATCCGCGGAGGAGGAGGAGGCGGAGATGGCGGTCGTAGCCGCCGTGGTTGGTTTCTATTCGATTGTGGAGGAGAAGCTAGCGCACGCGGAGGGGGAGGGGGAGGGGATTGTGGAATCGGCGGCGGTGGAGAAGGAGGAGGAGGCGATGGTGATGGTGATGGTGGCGGCGGAGAAGTAGGAGGAGCCATAATTTCAAAGCCAACGCTGGCTAGAGGCGGAGGAGTCGGCGGCGACGGAGGTTGGGGCTGATCTTGTGATTGGACAAGGGGGAAGGCATGGATGCTGAGAATGATGGCGAGAAGAAAAACATGAAAGGTTGAATATCTGAAAACGAAATTAAAAAAACCCATTTATCACGAGGAAAGTCGATCCAGATGAAAGCAAACGGTTTTTACTCAGCGCATAGTGGAATTGAAGAGAAATGGGCTGAAGATTGATAGATAGAAACGACGATTGGTGTTGTTGATCAGGAGACAAATCGAGGAGAAATAGGTCTCCAGAAAACAGATGGAGTCGCAACAAGCAAGAATCAAGGAATCCCGAATCTGACCAAGGAAGGAAGCAAGTGATTGTTGTTCCGTTTCTGATTTCCCCCAAATTGACGAATCGAATCCGGGAGGGTCAGAGCATTGACCATACAAGGAAAACTTGGCACAAAGGGTCAATTTTCCGGGAAAATGCAGAGAGAGAGAGGGAAATGTAGATATAGATTTCGATTTTACGAGCTGTAATAACTCCTTTTTTCCCTTCTTTCTTCTAAGGCATACGGAAAAAAACCTTCTTGTTAGTTTTTTTTGGATCACCTCCTAGACTCATACACGGTTAAAGGGCCTAAGCCCACGCAGCCATGGTTTATCTCCGATTTCGGTTTTCAGTTTTTTTTTCATTTTTGGATTTAAGAGACAAACAAAAAAAAAACCAGACATTGGTTGAATTAGCAAGTAGTGTTGAATTTGTGGTGTGTAAACGAAGAACCCTAAATTGAACTCAGAATAGCGGAAGAAATAATAAACTTGAAATAAGAATTTTTAGAAAACGTTACTTTGTATTAATCGGATGATTAAGAATTGCTCTCATGAGCTACATATTTAAAGAAAAGAAATTAACATAAAACTTCTAAACTAACATACTGGAAATTTTCTTAATTGTTAAAAAAGGTAAAACATTATTTGCCTAATTGATATTATCCTTAACGTTGCTGCTTCCAAAAGAGTTGTCATGTGCCTTGCACATGATTTCATTAATATGTGTTATCACGTGTTTCTCACGTGCTCCACTTTACCTTCTTCAATTCGATCTCTTCCTTTCCTTTTGTCTTGGTACGTGAAAGCTTCAGGACTTCTTCTCCATTTGTGAATTCTTCTTCAACCTTTGAGTATTTCTTCGATTTCTCTTTGATTTCATATTTCTTTATCTCTGAAAGTATCAAAGCATTTGGTGAGACTCCAACAAGTAGCTCATCATTTTCCAGAAAGTAAGAAATTGGTTGAATTTACCTAAATTGAATACTTTTACACAAAACTAGCAAGTAGCTCATCATTTTCGAACGAAGAGAAATTGAACAACCTCTGAAGATTTGACTTGAACATACTCAGTTAGATTATATGAAAGAATCACACAAAAATTGTTGCATATTGATCCATTTTGTCATGTACTCAGGTGAAAAAGATGAAGAGCCATTCAGAGGAAAGAAAGTAGCATCTGCTTGTATCATCTAGCACATCCATAATTGGACAGGGGGACCAACATAAGATGCAACTTGATGATACTCAGAGTTTGATAATGGTGAAATCGACGGGAGTTTTATCCCCATGCCATGGAACAAGCATAGTTGACCACCAGTTTACCATCAATCCCAAAGTTCTGCAATTACCAAAAAATCCAGCACAATCTTAAGCAATGCTAAACATAAAACGTTTTCTTCCAGAAAAGCAGTGCAAAGAGAAGAAGGCCTGGTAATAGGAAGAAAAAAACAGAAGAATTCTCAAGTTTAAAGATCAAAACAAAAAGCCAGGGTTAAAAGATAACAAATGTAGAACTACTTTCAGAAGCATAGTACCAAATACAAACTATTGAATAAGTGTAGAGAAAGCCAATGGAAAAGGAAGAACTTACATTGTAGAGATCAATTACTGATTCATCGGGGTTTGGCGAGAAAGCGCTGTTTACATAGACAAACTTAGAGTGAAGATATATATCAGTGAAACGCTCAATGTAAACAAATGATAAACAGAAAAGTGGGGATGTTGATTAACGATCACCAATGAGTCAGAGTGAAGCTGCCGTCCTAGAAAGTCAATCACTTTGGCAAACTTGTCAGTCCCTGAAATCTGAGGACACAAAAGCAGAGAAACAATATATAACCATATCAAAGAAACAAGAAAGATCAAAAACTATTACAAAGCTATTGAAGGTATGATATTGCCTACTCAATCCAGAGACGGTGAATATTCCTATCAAACAACCAAAGCCAATGAAGAATAAACTGGATCCTACATTGAATCTCATGATCAAACACACACATTTATGGAGGATATCAACCAAAAATATTTTAAAAAATCATTCAACCGAAGATTTGCAATGTTCAATGTCTCGAGTGGAAGGTTTGAATAACCATAAGAGCCCTAATTTCAACTCAGATTAAAATTTGGTAATTCGCCAAGGAAGGAATGATTGATTCTGAAAGAAGCTACCTTGAATTTAGATTGTTTCAGAATTGGAGCACCTCCCGTAGCTCTTAGATGAACAACAACTGTGACGAAAAAAAAAAAAAAAGATACGATCAAATCGGAGCCGTAAAAGAGCAAACATCACAAATTCTCATCAGATTGAAAACCATCTTTAATGTATACTTAGTTCGATTGGGTATACAATCAAATACAAGAGATTCTAATGGAAAAAACATCGTCGGCAAATCAGTGGCTCACTTTTCTGGACGGAGCTCGGAGATTCGGTCGCCATTGTTGGGATTTTGCTCGACAGAGAATAATGAGAAGTTGGTAAAAACGACATGCCTTACTGCGTTTTCTTTTTCTTTTTGCAAAATTAATGCAGATCATATTGGGCTTAAATTGTTTGGATATTTAAGCCCAATTTAGTTTGAAGCCCATATTCTATCGCGTTTGAAATAGAAAAACATTTTAAATCAATCTTATTTAAGTTCATAGAAGAATGACCAAATATATGAGATTTTCTATCGCGGTGGTAGCACTTTATGACGAATGTGGTGGAAATGTGGTGAAAAAGGATTCAAGAAACAGTGCGAAAATATTTCCAATATTTACATTGTATCAAAAGATTATGTTATCTTTTTGACAAGGGTACAAAAACACATTTGCTTGACCAGATTGTATCTACACACACAGATCCCTTATTAATGTATATAAGGGCAATCTTAGTCAATTTTTACCTATGAGTAGTCCACGGAATGTCCACCTTGTACGTCCCAATTAGAGCAACAATGGCAAAGAAAAATATTGTCGTGGTTGCTCTATTTGGAATTGTGTACAAGATTGATATTGCATGGACAACAGAATCAATATCTTTCGCCTATAAGTGAAAATATAACTTTGAACACTATCCATTTTCAAATTCTACATAACATGCAAAAAATCTATTTCAAGCAGAAACAGTTGAGTGTCTTTTTCATGTTGTATTTGAATGTTGTCCATAGTTTGTCTTTGCTCTCCCGTATTGTATTAGTAAAATCTACTTTCATAAAAAAATATCCATCTCTATTTTTTGAGAAAATTATTAAAAAACATCAACAAAATAATAACCAAATACTAAACCACATAAGTGTTCAAATTTAGTTCAAGTTATTAATTAATTAAAATTCCAATTAGATTTGGAGCTATCTAACCTCTGAATTATTTTTAGATACAATTGGTGTTGGGAACCGTTGACATGCCTAATTGCGTTTTCTTTTTCCATTTGCAAAATTAATTAATGCTGATCAAATTGAGGTTAAATTGTTTGGATATTTAAGCCCAACTTAGTTTAAAGACCATATTATATTGCGTTTGGGGTAAAAAGTTGGTAAAAACAAAAACGAAAAATAGTAGTAGAATCAACTATCAAATCCGGATTGGGGTATAGTTTAGAAAATCTAGTCTCAAAAACTTAATTTGGAAACCAAAATGGTGGGATCTTTAACTTCGATATAAAACTGAAATGGAAAAACGTTTTAAATCAATCTTTTTAAGTATATAGAATGACAATACATATGAGACTTGCCCGTGCGGGTGTGGGCTGGTGGTAAGAAGGAAAGGGAAAAGAGATTAAAAGGTTTATCCATCTGAGTTCGAACCCTGGCAACTACAACACAAACGCGCGGGTGTCACGGGTTTTCACATGGCTCCCCGTGGCCCCGGGATTAGTCGGCGCTCATGGCCCGTTGACCTGAGAATCAGCTAGGGAGAAAAGTCCCCGCGACCTGGCTCGGAGCTCATGGGATTCCGTTGATCTGGATTACCCGAGTTATCAAAAAAAAATATATATACATATGAGACTTTCTAAAACTACAACATTGATAAAATTTAGTATATGAAATCACACAATCATTCTATTGGATGTTATCTGCTGGTTAAACAAACAAAAACTTAGTGTTTTATCTCATTTAGATATTGATATGGTGAGAGAGACTAGACATATATAGAAAACAAGACGATGCCATTGACCCATTTGAGATAGATAAATAATCGTTATCCTTATAAAGTAATGTCGATTAATAATGATTATAGGGATGGTCCATAAATGGAAAGAAGACAAGCTTGTGCATCGTGCCTGGGCACAGAAAATTAATGATATGGAAGTTAGGTTGGTTTATGACAAATCCAGAGGCAATAGTGATATGTTGATCTTCTCTACAGTCATTTTCTTGGTCTCCATCCATGTGATTGTATTCGTCGTGCTCGTTATCATTAAATCGTCGCAGTTGGAAAAAGCGAGTCGCATATTATTACGTGACTATGTCTCTAACATAAAATTCACACCAAATCTAAATAACAAACGCAACGCGGATAGCTCATTTGGTTAACAATGTTTTTTTTTGTTTTTGGCTCCAAAATTCTAATTTACGATGGAGGTAGTTTTTTTATGCTTTAACAAGTATTATCATGTACAAACCAGTCTAAGATCAAAGAATATTATAGATATAAGGTTCGAACCTTTTTGTTAACAAACAAAATATCTAAATAACAATCAATTCATAACGGTCAAATATTTATGATATTGTTGAGAAGTTCATTAGTTTGGATTTTTATATTGCAATTTCAACAATAAGTTGTCATATCTAATCTATTAAAACAGAGTGATATTTTGTGTCTAAACAAGAAAAAATGAAAATAAATCTATTCTTATTCTGGATAACTTTTAAACTTTAGTTTTTTGTGGATAACTATCCATGTTTCCAAACAAAATAATATTGTTCTATTAAAAATTCATTTAATTAATATGATTCAATTAAATAGTAATTTAATTAATTAATTGATCTTATTATATATATATTAAATTTTATTCGTAATTAGAAAAATTCAGACTATGTCATAAATTAAATTAAATATTTAAAATTATAAATAAAATCGATTATTTCAAAATATGTAAATTAAATTTTCAAAAAGAATATAAATTTTTATTATTATTTTGTTACAAAAATAATATTAGTTATTTTGAATTGTTTTAATTTAGATTATGCCAAATATTTTAATAATCACGTTTTTTTAATATTACATATTCAAAATTAACAATTTTCATTGAAAGATAATTTTAAATTTTAAATTTAATGTAGATTTTCTAATATTTTATCAACAGTTACAAATAAAATATTCATAATTAATAACAAAATATGTTTATTCTAAATTTAAATCTTATTAATACAATCAGATTTATAATTGAATCTTTTTAAAACTGAAAAATGAATATATTATTAATTAGATTTGCACAACCATAAATTTGATCATGCATATAGACAACATTTAGTTACTAATACAAATTCAATATTTTTTATTTACATATATTAAATGATTAATATTTTAAAAATCACACAATTTTAAGAATTGTTAATTTATAATTAAATTCGATATTGTCCAGATTATGTTAATATTCGTTTATATTAATAAAGATTTATTAAAAAAATATTATCATAAAATCTAAACCAGAAATGGTTATTCTATTCAAATTCAAAATTAAGAATTCTACCACAAGCAAAACTAAAACAAATATATTTTTTGTATCCAATCATGAAAACTTTTATATTAGGCTATTATCAAAAATCACAAAACTAGTTGTTATTATATCTTTACAAAAATAATAAACCTGATATTAATTTAGATTTAATTTAAATATTCAAATTTAAATAATATTCTCATAATGACAGAGATCATAAACGATACTCCCTCTGTTTCATAATATAAGTTGTTTTGGCTAAAAGCACAAATATTAAGAAATTCTATTTTCTTAAAAAATAATTCAGCCAATCATAATAAAGACTGCATAATATTATTGGTCACACAATATTCAATAAAGGTAAAAATTGCATAAAAATGTGAAAACAACTTATATTTTGAAACAAAACAAAACCTCTAAAATAACTTATATTATGAAACAGAGGGAGTGTGTTATTGTATTTTTTTTTATCATAATCAATCAGCCTTAAATTTTAAATATTTGAAATTAGTAAATATTTATATTATACGGTAATATGAACATGCGGGTTAGAATTATATTTTTATAATCGCGGTCATTCTCGGATTAATATGAACGGACGGGTTAGAATTATGTTTTTATAATCACGGTCATATTTAATATTAGAAAAAATTAAATATACAGAAACAAAATATATCTAAACACAAAAATAAATCTTTGTCACTTATTCAAAAAATTATATCTAAATAAAAAAAATTATATTACAAAATTTGGTAAAGAAAAAAAAACAAATCCCTTGCGGACGCACGGGGTAAAATCTAGTTATGTTTTAAATAGCAAATGTATTCAAATTTTTTTTGTACATTTCGAAGATTTGATCCGAGATTCCAGTTTTTGTTTTTTTTTAACTAATAAGAATGAATAACTACAATTTACATGGACTTTCAATCTAAAATCAATTGGTAATAACTAGATTGGTCTATGTGTGTTAATATTATGTTTTTTACGTATCATACATGTGTTTTATAAATGTTCTAAATTGCGCTAGGCGCTAGTCGGGCGGTTGGATTGGGCCTAGCGCCTAACCCAATAATCGGAGACTAATTTTTGGACTTTTATTGACTTTTTAACATATTAATTCATAAATTTATCAATTTATGTCTTTTTAATGATTTTAATGACTTTTAATGACTTTTAATGAATTTTAATGACTTTCTAACAACATAGTAAAACCAAATTAGAATTTTTCAAGATTTTTGTTAAGTCATAAATTTAAATAAAAAAAAAACTAGGCGGCCGCCTAAACTAACTAAACGGATGGGATGGGTCTACCAACTAGTCGGATATTTTTAGAACAGGGTTTTATTATATATTACTTGAGATTTGGGCTAACTTTCATTATGACATATTAGTAACATGACGACAAACCTCGCAAAAAAAAAAAAATGAACGGAAGAGAGAGTTATACAGCCCCATTTCATGGATATTATGACAAATAGAAGAAACCACGACAACAATTAATCTTCATGGAATCAACCAAAAACATTCTTCTTTTTAATTTTTTTTTGGGGGTCTAGCTTCCAACCATTCTCTCTTCTTTTGCTTTCCTTCTCGTGTTATATCCAATAAATGAAATAACTTGAGAAGAAAACAAGAATAAAACCAAGATGTGTATGAAGTATGAACTGATACTAAAAAGCAATTTAATCTACTTCCGCCAATTTCTAGATATATACATCACCATAAGTCAAACTAAATTATTTTTAAATTCTCAGCCCGAAAACTGTAGAATATATTGCATCTGTGCATTTCATCAATATTTACAGCTTAGTTTCTAAATTTGTACATAATACATTTTGAGAGTAAATAAAGACAAACTCTAATTATTGAAGGAATGTCATATTTTGTTAAATGTCAAAAAAAAAAAAAATATATATATTTTCTTATTTAAAAAACGGTGTATTAATTAAAAAAACAAATGTTGTTGGCATCGTAACTTTTAAAAATAAAATAAAGGTACACAGTGTTTGCCAACTTTTTTGCTATTCCAGTGTGGTCCACATGGAAGATTTTTTATAGGGATCACAAAAAAATTACCGGGTTTAACACGTGCGCACGTGTGAAAGAGTTACAGACACCCGTCACGTGCGGGCTAGATTTATACCCACCCACTCGTTTCCGGTCCAAACCTATCTCTCTGTTTGCCCGCCACGTGTCCTCTTTTCATTGGTACATCGCTCTTATTTTATTTCCTCCAAACGTTATAATTTACCCAATTTTCTCAAGTTAATTAACATTTTCTTTTTTCATATATATAATTTTTAGCCTTTTTAAGGGAATTTATGTTATGCTCATCTTTTTCTGTTTTAATAAGAAAGCCGATATATATATATATATATATGAAAGTTGTCACTGTCGATTGTGACCGTTGTCCTTTGTGACAACCGCTTCGGGTGATTAGTTTATAGTTTTTTCCCGTATTTTAGTGTATCCTATGATTCCAACAACAATGAAGCGATTTTCTCGATTTTAGATTAATTAAATCTATAGATCTAAGTTCGTTTTTGCACATCTCCTTTTCAATCGGAAAAAATCTCAGTTATGCTGTGTTTATAGCTTATTTATGAGAATTGTTATCGTGTTGCCTTCAAAAATATGAGAAGTCCACCTAGATAAGTTCGTTTTTATCTAGCTTCTCTTCATGGGTGGTGTTCTTTTATATATCACGATGTCGTTTTCTTTCTATGGTGTAAAGTGGCAAAGGTGTATTAGGATCTCTCGTGGAAACGTAAAAAAAGGCTAAATTTGGTTTTATTTTAGTTTTATGAGACCTTGTAATTCTCTTCTTTTGATTTTGTTTTTTTATCTTATTTAATTAGAGTTATGAGGATATAACTTTTGGATTTGGTTTATTTTCCTCGTATAAGATATATTTTTTTTTTCGCCGAACAAAATAATCTATAATTTGCTTTAGATGCTTAATTTTTCGTGGAATTTGTCTGTTTATTTGGTTTACGTATTGCAGTATCAAGTTTGTTCGTTGGTGTTTAGAGTGGGCTTCACGGAAACTAATTATTATTCGAGAACAAAATTGACAAAGGCAATTAAAGAAGGACACTTATCTTTATTGTTGACCTTATGATATCGCTAATGTGCGCTCTCAATTAAAGGCTATTGGTTTTTTTTTGTATTTTCTCTGTTCTCTTGTTTGATGTAATTAATTCCAAATTAATACCAATAAAACAAAGTGCTAATATATATATATATATCAGCATCTATTTAATTATACGCTTAAATGTCGAATTTAACGCAAATTTATTAATTATCATAACTAGTAGATACATACGTAGTTACGTACACACATAAGATATGGGTTTTTTGTGCTAAAAATTTCACATAAGATGGTTAGAGAGTGTCCCACCACCATTGCACCATGTACCGTTTTACGACGACATGTACACGTCCGTGCACACTCACGAACAGAGAGTGAGTTACTATCGAATTAAATATACATATGGTGAGTAGTGTGTGTGATTTGAAATGGAGTAATTAAGCCCTAGCTATAATTAATATATAGAAATAGCTGGTAGTGCATGCGAATGACGAGTTGTGCATGGTTGGTATTGGACATTGTATGCCCCTTAATTATCCTTTTATCTTTATAACATTTATAGTATAATTTTATTAAATAAGATATAGCTAGCTGTCCAAATGCTTTTATTGATCTGTATGACCACGTCGAAACTTCTTCGTTCAACACGTACACACTCGTGTATTATTTGAAACGAATTCGATAGTGCTTTCAAATATGTCCTAAAATAAACTTTTTTTTTTGTTTTTTTTGTCAAATTCGTCTTTACCGCCATTTTGGTTCATATAGAAATGTAATTACTTGTTTAATTGGTTAGATTTGATTGTTGGAGTCAAACTTTGGAAATTAATTGGCTAAATCAGCACGTTACTCTCATGATTATATTTTCACTTTCCCCACTTCACCCACCACGAATAGGGATAAGTCCACATATGTTATACTTACCGACGTAAGTATCCGTTTATACACTGACTCACTAACATTTTGATTAAACAGTGTTTGATCAATTCAAAGTCGAATATCTTTGATTCTCTATAGACTCTTTTATTTAGTTTTAATAAACTTCCATATATATATATATATATATATTATGAAGAACAGTTGATATTTTGTTTTTTCTTAACTTTTTTCTAATTGAAGCTATTAAAGGATTGATTCTCGATTATGCGGGAATTGCAAGCTACTGATAAGAAAACAACCGTTTTATTTATTAAAGTGATTTAAAACAAACGAAAAGAAAATAAAAGTGGGAAAATGGGTCCGTACTAATGTATGTGATCTTTCCTTTGTATCGGATTTTTTTTCTTGGCTACGCAACTTTTGACCACATTAGCCATATTAGCCTTTTGTAGGTTTTGTGTAGGCAATAATATAATTGTTTTATACTTAACTTAAAACATAAATTTGAAGCTAATTAGCATTTGTGTTAGCTTTAATAGCTTATCATAATGCTATGATTCGGTGGTCCAATCTTATTAGTTGCTACTTTGTACCAAATTCATTTTTGTCAGAGTCATTTTTACCATGTTAATAGTGTAAGCCTATGCAAATTAATGTCCGAAATATGAATATATTAATATGAAGTCAAATCGAAAGTTGTCAAGCTGGCATACGTACGTAAAATATGAATAAATACATGATTCGTAATTTGAATTGAAACTTTTATTACTCTAGAATCTATATTTGCATGTCGATTCCGCGTTACAGTATTAAGAAAGAGTTATTCACAGACCAACCAACAATATATATAAAAAAAATCCATCAATATAACATAATTGTGTATACCATCTTGTGGTTTAATCATCGATGAAATGATATAGTGGAAAGAAAGCTAGCCCATACTTACATTCGAGACTTATAATGCATAATACAACATTATAATCTTAAGCCATGCTTAGAGAAGACAAGCTAATCCAATCAAATTCAGACAAAACAAAAGTATTCGATAAAGAATCAAATATTGGATACTATTGTCCATGACATTTGAGACCAAGTCTCTTTCACTTTTTTCCTCCCATCTTCTTGATCATTATTAGTAGCATCAAATCAAATCTTTTACTTTTAGTTAATTAATTTTTTTTTTCTACTCAAACCTCTTCTTATAATTTTAAATTTTACAAAAAAAAGGGAGAGAACATATAGCAAGGAAGAGACGAAGAAAAGGCAACGACGACTCTTTGCTGTTCTAATTGGTAACATAAAACTTGGTTTCCTCTTTTCTTTTTGTCAGAGATAAAAGATTTTGGAATTCTCGCAATCAAGATTAGTTAAACCTCACAGTAATTAGATAGCTAATTAAGCTGCTTAGTTATGACCAAGTTTAGGATGATTAACATAGATAGTTTTATACACAAGTTACTTAAGATAGGAGAATTTAAGAAAGGAAAGGAAAAAAAAACCGTTTAAGAAAACGGTAAAACATAATAGCCTCAAGAGGAAAAAAGAGCGTATTAAAATTTCTAAAACTAATCACCCACCAAACCACTTAATGAACTATTGATAATGATTATACAATTAAACCAGTAGCAATGGGTCGATTGGTATTATCCAGACGAGTGGTCTCGTAGACTGGTAACTCTTCTTGATACCTCTCGATCCCAATCGCCGAAAGATTCTCCAATTCGAATAGATCGGAGCTCGCGTAACTCGCCGCATCGTCGTCGTCGTCGTCGCACGTTGTCACGGCCAAATGATCCTTGTTGTTCTTATGGTAAGTTCTGATAAGATCCTTGGCCGCTTCGATAACGCGGCGATTCTCCTCCTCCATGACGTGGCGGTCGCGTTTGGCGTCGGTGTTGGTGTTACGGTAGAGTTTGTTGTTATTGTAACCGTAAGGGATGTGGATGGAGGAATCTTCGTCGAGGATGACATTGACTGGGCAGAACCGTACGGACCTTTTGGATTTCCCGCTAGAAGAGGGAGTTTTGCTCAGGCAAGACCTGGAGAAAGAAGACGCGGAGGAGGAGGAGGATACCGGCTCGGCGGAGGCAGCGGTGGTGATTTTCTTGGGCTTACTAGGGTTACTAGCGGCGTTGGTGAAAAGCGAGTTGAGGAAAGTGGCGAGTCGTCCGCCGGGAGAGATGGGGTGTTTGACTTTTTTCAAATCGGTGTAGATCTTCAACGCCTTTGACTTGGTTCTCAAGAAGCTACCGAGCTCTTGTTTAGGTTTCTGTACGTTGCCGGAGTGGTCGAGGGATGTTCGAATCGGCTTCGGTTGACGGGAGGAGGCGTAGAAGGAATCGGATTCAGAAGAGGAAAATCCGGTAGAATCAGAGGAGCTGGAGTTGGAGTATCTGAGAAGAACGGAGTCGGGGTTCGTCTTCCTGGATCTCTCGAAATCAGAAAGTTCATGGAGAGACGTGTTACAGTGTTGCTGCTGCTGCTTCTTGTTCCTCGTGGATTCGACGGGAGGGGAGTCGTCGATGGAGCGGTAGATTTGGTCGAGGAGAGTGGAGGAAAAGGAAGGGTGACGGCAGTGATTTCTAGATGATGAAATTGATTTTTCCATGAGAGGAATCTCTGAAGGAAGAATTAATGGAGGATGAGTGAGAGAGAGTGAGTGAGAGAGAGAGAGGAAGAAGAAGGAGAAGAGGGAGGAGTGTGTTTTAAAAGAGGCACACAACTGCTAATCATTGCCACGTGTTTTTCTCGACAGCTTATGGACTCTGCCTCTGCCCACAATCATCTTTTTATTTTTTATTTACCACTTCTATTTTAATTACATGGAGTATATATTTTATAATTATATTGGTTTTTGATTTTAATTGGTTTATTAAATAAACGTAACAAAAACAAAACAAAACCATTTTATGAGAAACGAATCCATGACATATAGTGTTAAAAACATACATTTGACCATTAGCCTAAGATGATTTTTAAAAAATTTATGGCCAGAATTTTTTATATAAAAATAAAGGGCACAAATCCTTGCTTAGTTTGTCTGGCTCCATAACCGACCCTAAATGTGATACAAATTAAATTAGTTTTCATAAATTATATCAGTGGTAAAAAAATAGAAACGGTCTCAATTGCTATCTTTTGCTATTTTTTTCGTTACCATGGTGACATTAGTATAAGTTTTCTAATTTTTTTTTTAACGGCAAGGTCGTCTAAATTTAAAAATATGTATTTTCTTTCGTCATGAATCAAAATGGTTAGGTTTAAGAATTTGTCTTGGACCAAAACAATTATGGGATATCACTGCTGGGTTACAGAGAAACTTAGCCTTTATTCACATGACACGACCCAAAGATTCACTTATGTGTTCCCTACTTATAAAGTAAAAGATTAAAGTTGTTTCTTCCTCATCATAAGTCTCATTTGTTTTTCATTTTATATGTATTTTTTTGAAGTACTATAACAAAAATCTGTGATTTATTACAGCAAACCCAATATTGATATTTGGGTCCATTACACTTTTTTCCTATTTTTTTTTCTAAGAGCATCACCATTAGTGAACCTCTAAGAAGGGTTCTTAAGAATATTTTATGATTAATTTGTGAAAAATTTAAAGTTTAGAAACTCATTAAAGGTTCTTAATTTTTAAGAAGAGTTCTTAATTTTTTGGGAGTTCTTAATTTTTTGGGGCTCCAATGGTTGAACCTCATTAAAGGTTCTAAATTTTTTTTGAATTTCATGCTCCGATCAAAGACATTGAACTTTCCCTTAATTACACAAAAACAGAGACCAAAATGAAGCAGATGTTTATTACACAAAAACATTATGGACTTTCCCTTAATTATGGTCTTCAAAAGCAGAGAGTAGATGTTTATTACATTGGACTGGCTGAGAAGACACATGAGTAACTTCAGCAGCCAAATCACCTCCTGCAGCTGCAAATCAAATGCAAACAAATCCAGTTTTTGTCAAGTCTTAATACGTTTGCTTAAAGACAGACACTGAGCTTTGTGTTATAACAATAAGTAAGAAAAACTCAGGAAGTTTATCAAATTTCTTGTATGTAGATAGATACTCTCATACCATGTTTATACTATGTTTCTATCAAACAGTAATAGTACTTCAAAAGCTATATATTATGTGTTATAACAATCAGTAACAAATTTCTTGATAGAAACATACTATCCCATGACAACAAGCTTGGTAACACACGACAGTTGAGAACATGCGGAGAAATAAATCTAACGCCACAATCTTTGCATCCTAAGAATTGTAATAACAAGAGCAATAAGATGAGAAGTAGGAACCATTTTCCATGGACTTACCTTTGCAATTCATGACCTGCTCCAGATGCACTCGGATAGCCAATATAAATGACAAGAAGAAATCAGAAATTTGCGAAAAACTTTTACTTGGTAGGACATCAGAATGATAAGCAGAGCCGATGAATCATCATCCAAGAGAGAGGAAACAAAAAGTTTCTGTAAAACTCAAAAGAATGGAGTTCATAGGAAATGATTAAACTTTCACACTATATAAGGGATCAAAATCACAAAGCTAGAGCTCAAATATAGTTTTAGTTACGAATCGTCTCCACAATTGCAATGAGAAGCGATCAATACAACATTTTAAGAATCAGAATAGATCAACCGAGACGAGACTTACGAGTGGGCAACGAAACGGGGGTCGTTAAAACAGGAGGATACATAGGCGGAGGATCGGAAAGAGCTGAGGAGGCCTCCATATGCTGGATGAAGGAGCCGCAGAACTGGCAAAAATCTCCATATGTCATATGGTTCGGCACCCCAAGAACGCAAACAAGCGGGTTCCTCCCAATCTAAAGGACAAGAAAAGTTTTTCAGATTCAGGACAACAAAAAATATACCGATTCCGGAGACAAATTGATGCAATCAAACGAAGACGGATTCGATTAGTAGAAATCTTATAGGGAGGTTCGATGACGAAGAATATGACGACGAATCGGCATCATCGGCTACGACTCCACTCAGAACACAATACCCAAATCGATTTCGCTTTCGCCGTCGCCGATACAATCGAAGAAGGAGAGAAAAAATGTCGAGATCAGCCAAAAAACAAAGAACAAAATTTTAACCCGTCTTTTTCTTCCCCAATTACAACCTTACACGTGCCATTAAGGACCGATCCTTAAAATCCTTATTTAAGGATCGGTCCTAAACATTTTATCAATTTTTCCTTCTTTTTTTTCTGCTAAGAGACTCACCCTGAACCCCTCATTAACCTCTGATGGAGATGGTCTAAACTTCTAGTGTGTCTAATTAATTAACTAGGACTACAAAACTACATTGTTTAAATAAAATATTCAAACACATTTTTCTTATTTATTGATTACACATCATTATTTATAATTCATAAACACTTGTATGGGGATTTTCAGACAGAAAAACTATTAGAGAAATATATATATTGTTGTACATAAATAAAACCAGTGTAGTTTCTGATTTTTTTTCTGAGTTCAAGAAACACTTTCATATATTAAAAGGTTTGAGTTCAATGTTAAAAAAAAAAAAAAAAGTTTGAGAAACTCTAAACCGAAAAGAAGGGTTGCGAGAGACACGTCTAATCAGAGAAGAGGCTTTGAGAGACGATCTCGAGTTTAAAATAAAAAGACAATCCCTCGTGGTTTGGGTCATTCTGGAGTACGTAGATGATGAACAAAGATTTGGTGTTTTTTTAAGCTCGTTATCAGACGTAGAAAGGAGAGACATCCTTAGGAATCAAGCTTAACCTATGACTATGTGTCTCTATTTTGGTATAAAAGGAACATGCATCTAGGTTTAAGGTGGAAATACAAGTGGGACTAAAAGTCATGTTGAGAGCAAAAAGCAAAGCGATTCAGAATGATTCGGGCGAGATATGCCAAAGTGCTTATATGAACACGTAAAAAATATTGTGCTTTAATTATATTTTTTTTTTAACTGTAAACAGAGTTTCAAACAAATCTATAAAAAAAACTTCAAACTCTAGCTACAAACACAAAACCCATATCTCATTCTCAAAATGTGAAGACAATAAATGTTCACTAAATGTTCACTGAATTAGTCAAACATCGAAAAAACGAAACTAGAAGAAAAAAATTGACCCAGGGAATCTAAACCTAGTAGATTAATTAATATGGAATATACAAATAATAAATTCGAAGGATATTAGTCAAAAAAAGTTGAAGAAAGTAAATAGGAGATGGAAAACCCTATACGAAAACTATAGGCTTAATTAGCTTTAAAGCAATGTTTTTTTTAATATTATTAATCTCGGAAGTATTCTCAGATCTTTAACGGATTCAGACTAATTTTTCGAGCGGAAGTGACATAACTCATTTATAATATTTTATTTGGCTAAAGGTTAATTTGATAATTTCGCATCTGGAAAGACTCGATCCATAATTTGGATCAACAAAACCGAATTTTTTTTGGATGGGAACTACTCCACTACAACCTTTGGATTAATAAGAAGAAAAAGTAATGTTGTGTTTGTGAATTGTGAATTGTGTAAAGAATGGTTGAAAGAAAGGACTTTTTAAGGATGAAGGAACAGTCAAGTAATGCGGCTAAAGAGACTCCATCACTTATGAACCGAACATCCAACCATCATTTCTCATTACCAACCATGATTTTGCAGCCCACTTTAATTGGTAATTGAGTTTACTGTGCAGCTATTGGAAACACCCTAGCTAGTTAGTTTACATTTTAGCTATACGATCGAATTCCGTTTTAAACACTCAGACTTAAAGCTCAATTCTTTTAGTCTAATGTATCTAACTATCCATATATGAAAATGGTAATGTCGAGGACTTTTGTGACAATGGTTATATATATATAATAGTGTTTTGACATTCTGAAATATTCAAACTCAAATTATCTGATAGAATATTTAAAATTGCGTTTAAAAACTATGTTTACCAGATGTCATAAGAATAACAAACTTTCACGTGATATTAATTTGTGTTAAATAACGATATTAATTTGTGTTAATTAACGATATTTAGGGAGTATATTATTTTCACAAAAGACGTACGTTAAATTTTTGCCACGAAATTGCTAAGCAGGGGCAAAACAGCAGGGAGCCAACAGTATAATGGAGATGATTAGACAAAGACAGCGGGATTAAGACAAGATCTCCATCTGATTAACAAATTCAGGCTTTATTAGCAAGTAGAGACGATTTTTAATTATGACGAATTACTGTTGACGTCACTTTCTTTTACCATGTACAAGTGACCCAACACTGTTATAATATCGATTATCGTATTTATTTAGAAGAGTTATTATTAAACAAAATAACATACTATTTATTTAAATGAATTCTCAATATATATTTGTTTTTACTTATATCATGATGAGTTACATTTATGTTAAAATCTATATCTTGTCTTTTCCGGTTTCCCCCATAATTAAGGATCCTTTATATATCTTTAGACGTTACAAAAATGATCCTTTATTTTTACAGCTTGATTTTAACGTTGAATCATTGATTGTAATAAATTTATCTCTCCTATATATATATATATATATATATATATATATATTAACTTATATGTTGTCTATTTTAACCAAAGAGTTATTAAGTTTATCTATCCAATCCCCTCCTAATTAATTACTGCCTAACGATTTGCCTTATTTGAGCGAAACTAGGCTTGTTTATTGAATAGTTTTAAGAAGTGCTATACTATATCAGTCAATTTTCTATATCTTATAACAGTCACTTTATAGATAAAATGGTTATTTTTATAGATACCTTCGGTGCTAACAATTGGTAAATATTTTACCAAGTGTAACATTCGATCAATTGATAAAAATAATGGTTATAACAAACATATATTAGGCTTTGCCTTAAATAATTTTAAAGAAAAAATAATAATATTAAGATGTGATGTGATGTGTTTTGTAGGAATGTAGAAAGGTATTTAGTTTAATTAGTCTCCCACATGTAATGATATGCAAAGCTAATTACTTATACGGTTAGCTAACGGAAAGCACTTTTTGATCATATAAATATAAATATTAGTAACTTTTTAGCCGCAAAATCTTTTTAGTTATCTCATAAATTAATTTTAATTGTGATTTTAAGAGAAAAATCCTTTTAAAATACAAATATGAAAATGATGCCAATAATACATAAGCATGCGGTACGTAGTTATACTGCTCTCTTTTTTTTTTGTGGTGAACTTAATTATATAAGATATAATATAGATCTAATTATTCAGTTGTATATCATAAATATCCCTTGGCGTAACTTTGGTTTTGAGATATATTATGTATGTTTCGAATAATCTAACTGGATATGCGAGAGAGAAGAATGCATGTTCAAAAAGTTAATGGTGCTCATTTGCAAAATGATTACTCCCGTGGACTAAGGAAAACTCCATTTTCTTTTTATACTAGAGTGTGATCCGCGCTACACGCAGATGTGGTAAACAATTTTTTAATATGTTTTATGGCTAATATTTTTTTTGTTTTGTTTAATAGTTAATATAAGTATCTATGTCCGCTTAAGATTTGAGTATTTGTTTCTTTTTTGGTTTTTTATTTAATTTATTAAATTTATGATCATGTATGTGTTTTTTTGTTTAATATTGGATGGTACATATTTTTACCTCTTTTCTTTCCTTCGGTGGTCATTTTTATGCAATTAGTTGAGTTTTTTTAATATTGGATGCCGTTTTATGCAATCGTATTATTATTGGAGATCGAAAATAGTGTTTCATGTACGATTCTAATCTTATTTATTGTGAAAAATATGTTTGTGATTTTTAAGTCTATTTGTTTTTTTTTTAATTTGATTTACATATTTAACTCTAGAGAAAGATAGAAATTTAGCGAAGATATAAAGTTATTGTTAAGAGCTAAGCGCATTACAACAATAATAGATTTAAAAATCGATCAAAATGGAATCGTCTATTCCTAAATTTTGACGGGAGTAACTGAGAAGTCAGCGATGTCCCAAAACCCAAAAAAACAATATTTGAGAAGTTGGTGATTAATCCTGCTATCATCAGAGAATCATCTTGCATGCAATTTTAAAAAATTTCGCTAAAGATTGTGAAACTAATCACATATCAATTGACATAATTTGTTGATTGTCGGATCCACCATCTAAGTCATAAGCCAAGTTGAAGTCAATGATTCTTAATTCTCATGGTTGGTTTTTTGTTTTTCTCCAAAGTGACACTATTGTTGTGGCGTGATTGTCAAAGTGGTGAGAAAAAACAACAATGTATTTTTATTTTCTTAATACATATTTGTTGATTTTTTATTTATAATATGTTCGTTTATTTTTTGGCTCTATATCGGTTATATTTTGTGTAATCTATTAGATGAAGAATCTTCGTCGTGTGTTTACTATAGTTTAATATTAAAATTTAGTTTATGTGTTTTCTATCGATTGATATCTGAACATATGTTAATTTCAGTTTTTGGCATAGTTCAAATTAGTTTGGGTTTTTGAAACACATAAGAAATGGTGTATTTTTATTTTCCTAATACATGTTTGGTTATTTTGTAATAATAGGTTCGTTTATTTTTATGCTCTATATCGGTTATATTTTGTGTAATCTATTAGATGAAGAATCTTCGTTGTATGTTTGTTATAGTTAAATTGTTTAATATTGAAGTTTAGTTTTGTGTTTTCTATCGATTGATATATGAACATGTGTTAATTTCATTTTTGTCATAGTTCAAATTAGTTTGGTTTTATTTTAAGCAGACATATGATATGTTTCTAATTATTTGATATTAACGAATTTAGGAATTTTGACTACTTAAAAAAAAATATAATTATAATTGAATTTGAAGATAATTCTCAATTGTTTTTTTGTGGATGCTGAGGTGGCGTAAAGAGAAGTGAGCAAAGCTAACTTTATATATATATATATATATATATATATATATATATATATATATATATATATATATATTATAATATCATCAATCAATACCTAAAATATGAAGAAAACGGGTTATAATTTATATGGATAATTATACCAGTTGCAAAACAGTTCAATTTATTGTAATATTAATAAAAAGTATATTTTATTTTATATTTAAATTGAATTCTGAAAATTTAGAAACATATAAAAACCATGAATATCAGTAGTGCGTATTTTTTTAAAACATAGAGAAGATATATTCCCCATAACAGCTTCTTAACTATACTTGATGTAATTTTTCTTTTTTTAAAACGCATTCAATAAGCTATTAAAAGAGCGAGAAAACAACTAATTAGAAAACTCAATTCATATAATAAACAACAGTATAGCAGGGATTGCACGCATGTGTGGATATGATCGACACATCATAATTTGAGTTGGTGCATGCAATAGCAAAAGCAGATTCCTTTTAAATCAGATAGCTAGAGAGCACACACGGTCCAACTCTTCAAGAGAAACGTTTTTGCTCAAACAGACCAATCAAAGAGAAAAATAAATACTTACTTGTTGGTGTATGTATGTCTATAAATCACTCCACTATCTGTGATTTGACATGTCATGTTGACAATTACAAACAACGTTTCCAACCTTTTTTTATTCTAGGAATTTTTTTTTTTTTTGGGACAAAAAAGGGGAAAAACAATTTCTAACATTACAATTACGTCTCAGCAAAATTTATATGATTTCTTGGGAGATTTTAAAAAAAAAATTCAACTAACAAGCCTTTAATTAACCAAAGTGGTAGGAGTTAGCCCGAAGCCAATTATGAGAGCCAAATTTACTCATCATTCTCCTTCTTACATGCGGATTATCTAACTGATGAACCCTAAGCCTCTACTCTAGTTCTCCTCAAACCATTTCAGTAAAGTTTCGTTTTTATAGACTATAATTAAAAATTCCGGCTCTAACCAAAGTTGCAGCGAATCTCAAGCCAATCTTTGCTTTTGTGTGGTAGCTGGTAGCTAGTATTAATAATATTGAGTGAACTCAACAATGAAGACCACATTTAATTATCCATAGACTGGTCAAAATGAAACAAAAAGAGTATTAGTTAGTTACCTCCAAATCATGGAGTTGAAGAAATTGATAGATAGTATTCATTTCTCAACAAGGTAGGACTTGGGAGATAATGAAGCTTCGGCCTATTAAATCAGAGGATCAAGCAAAATCCGTACAAATTAGGCTCTAAGTAAAGAACTTTCCTCCTTGATTTAGAGACCCACCTCCCCAGACTAAGTATTTAGTTCTGTAAATATGTCAACAAAACGATCAATTAGATTCTGTTGTTATGATGACATAGTGTGCAATGACACCTAAAAACAAAAGTAATCAAGGAGCTAATCAAAACCTATGGGCTTAGCTTCAACAATTTCTCTAATATTAAGAATATATCTTTTATATTCTAAAGGCTAGAGGAAAGTTAGGTCGAGCTCAACAACTAATGATTCTCTATCAATAATTTAATAAGGAATGCAAATAAATTGAGAAATAAGACACATAACTCAAAGAAGAACATCCAACAACTAAACAAATCTCTCAATTTCTGTTTAATACTTTTAGAACTTTGACAATGGGAAACACTAGTAGCAAGCATTGTACTTGTCGAGTTCTTTGGCTTGAAAGAAACTATAAAAGATGATTATGCATTACAAGTCTTTCCCTTCGAAACCTTTTACCGTTTTCTACGTGGTTTCTAATTCCTCTTTTCTTATTTTTTAAAAAAATTATAAAACCAGACGAATAATGTAAAAAAAACACACACACACACACAAAACCAAACATTCCATGATAAAAGTATTTTAGTTGTTTTTGGGCCGACTAATTTTACCCAAATGAGCTAATCAAATGCCTGAGAACTTGCATTTAAACATGCTTTTTAATTTTGCCTGAACATGTATTGGTTCAATAAGCTTGCGTTTTTACAATCCAACTTAGAGAAAGCTTCTAAAGATAACAGAAAAGTGGTTGACAATTATGAAGTAAAAGAGAGGGAATGGCTTTAAGGAGAGGAAAAGAAATTAAGGATTTGGGAAGGAAAAATGAGAAGAACAAATTCAAAAACAAAATCAGCGAAGCTTTTTTTCTATGAATTCAAAGTTGATTTTGATTAATATGATTGTTTCTTAATGTTGTTAGTGCACATATGTTAAAACAAGAAACTATAGATTCATACTCTTTTCAATGCGGTTGAAATTAGGAAACTAAGATTCGAAAACAATATATTCCGATTGCAGTTTGTGTTTAATGCACGATTGAGGTTAGGGAATTCAGATTAGGAAACGATCTAACCCCATGTTTAATGCGCGATTGATATAAGTAAACCTTAATTTTTGCTGTTGGGTTGATAGTCCTCGAGATAGACATGCTGATGTAGAACAACGATTGTTTTCCGATTTCAGTAGGGCATGTTCATGTTCTAACCCGCGGGTTATACTTATTTGACTCAAGAAAAGCATTCGATGCTAACGAATGGCTGGGGGCACAAAGACTTAATTTGTAATGTTCAGCCGCCATGGGTTGACGAGAAACGAAGAGGAGGTAATAGAGAAGATAGGTTTCATTTGTACCATGATGGTGGGTCTGTCCGTTTGCCTGCCGTTGGTAGTTGCGGCTGCGGTCAGACGCTGCGATCAAACGCAGTTCTTGTTGTTCGTTTGGCAGTCACACGGTTGGACGTTGCGACTGGTCACATGTATGTTCGTTTGTCTGAAGCTAGCGATAGTTTTTTATTTTATTTTGTAAAATATGCTATTGATAGTTTTCACTTAATTCAAATTTAATTTTTATAAATTTTGTACATTTATATTTTTGATAAACAATATAGTTTAAATTTTATATATTCATATTTTTTATTAGTTAACAATCATATTAATAATTTTTAATTAAATATAATTAGAACATTATAATCTTTGTGATAAAAAATCATAAACTAAATTAAAACAATCATATTAAACTAAATAATTTAACTAACATAAAACAAAAGTAATGCATCGAATCATAAACTATAACAAAGCAAAAATAATACACCACCAAGTAATAAATAAACTAAAAACAAAAAATAATTATAATTACCAAGACATAAACTAAAATATCTAATAAGGTAATCGACATTCTCAACCATATTTATTTTGTGATGGTGTCACACAAAACTTCCATCGCTCTATCACCGATCGACGTACTGACACTTTAAACTTCAAAAATATTTCGCTAGCACTTTAAACCTTAAACCTATAAATTTTAACCAAAACAAATCTTCGAAGTGGATCGCGAGTATGCACCGTCAAATTTTTTAACGGAATAATAAACACCGTTATTAAAACCATTAAAAACCAACTATTTTAATTTAAAATTGATTTTAATTATTATTACAATTAAAAAAATACAAAATGGAAAAAAGTAAAAACAAAATGGAAAAAACAAACATTTTTTCAGCCAATATATGACCAATCTTGCCATGGCCGATGGTCTCAAAACTCTTGAATACATAATATGTAGCTGATTCAATTTCAAGTCAGTATTATGAATCGAAGCTTTACTTTGAGTTGGTAAGGATTTGAAATCCATCAACGACAGCGACAACTCTCTTCTGACTGCAGGAAACCTGCACGAACCGATCAACTACATAAGATTAAGCAAAATCCAAGAGAGTCAATTTGAATCAAAAATCGTTTACCCTAGAAAACCCACCAAATTACGAGTGGTTCTTCTTTTACGTATGCTCAATTGAACAGTAACCGGAGATTGGTTCCATAAGTGAACTTTGACTCCTCTAAATCGAGACGATTCTGCAAAATGAATCGAGAAACCAAATTAAGTCTTTCAAAAAAAAAAACGAACAGATTCAAAAATCTGGGTATGTTGGAGAAAGAATAAACCTCCATAGACGAACAGATTCAAAAACTGAAACTCAGTGATATAGCAGAAGCAGGAGTTTCGGCGCAGAGAGAGAAGGAGATCGAGATTTAGTTTGATTTTAGGGTAAATGGCATTTTTGTAATTCAGAGTAATAAAAAGGGTATTTTTGTCTTTTACAGCTCTAGTCGCAACTTTAGTCGCAACGCTGAAGAAGTCCAAAAATTCTGAACACAGATAGCTGCGACCAGACGCAGCGTCGTATCAGAGTCTCATAGTACACGCGATCATTATTGTTCGGAATTTCGGATAGTTCGGGTCGGTTAAGCAGTTCGGTTGAGAAAATTTATACCGAACAAAAGAGTAAAACTAATACCTCTTTATAAATGTCAACGAAAAAGGAAAAGAAAAGATCTGCTAACGACGACCACCAACTATGAAAGCACGTGCATTATCTGAAACCAAAGCAAAGTTATTTCCATCGATGTGTAGTTTTTTTTTTCAAGTAAGACATTCAAAAGTGTTTTGTTTTGCTGTGTCAGATTCCTCTACAGAGCATGATCACAAGTATTGCTGTTGTATCCGAGCTCTGTTCTGCTCCCACCACAATCTTGCATTCGTTTCCCCAAACCTCTCTCGGCTACAACAACAATGAAAATGTTGTTTGAGTGCTTGCTTTTAAAATATTTTTTCTAGGAACAACAAAAGTAAATGGTTTTTACCTGAATCGTACACGTCTAAGCTCGCGAGTACCATCTGGTAAAGCTCTGATCGTGATGTAAACACCGGATTCGTCTTGTTCCACCCATTCTGTTTCAATGTCACTTGCATTACTTACAGAGAGCTCCCCTGAATGATCTGCTTCTTCTTCTTCTTCCCTTGATGAGCTACTTCTTGCTGACCCATCAACCGATGATGTCTCGGTTTTGGTCCCACTTATGCTAGAGAGTTTTGGCGTCGTAGCAAGACCAGATGAATCATGGTATCGAACTTGTGTTTGTGTTGTTGGTTGGTGAGCGAGTGAGCCAGAGGAACCATAGCTTTTTCCTCGAGGGCATTCTTTGTTTAGAGGTGGAGTTGCAGGACTGTTCTTGGTAGACTGAATTCGCGAGCTCTGGTATACAAATAAAAACTAGTTAGACCTCAAAGAATCATAAAAATGGATTTATGCGTTCAGATGTGAAAATAGGATATACCCCATCTTCGGATCTAGGATGAGTTGGAAGCGGGACGCTCTGCTGATTAAACTGCTGCACATTATATAATTCCATGACCTTGTCGAAATTCTCTGCCCACCACTTTTGAGCTTGCCATTTATCGAACATTTCACGGCTGCAAGCAATAGAAATTTGGGGAATCAACAAACTAGGCGCCCAATTAAGCATATACAATACAAAACACCATGACTATAACAACCAGGTGAACAGTGTCCCTCTTTGATGAAGGCCATGAATAAAGTTAGTTAGATCATGCTGCTCTCATAGATGTCCCATCTACAAAATGAATTTACTAAAACTCACCAAACGCTTCCCCACACAACTGTTCTTGGGGAATCCATTTAAGATCGGATTCGACTACCGAAATATAAATCCACATCTCAAAAACCTTTCTTGGCAAAAGGATGTACAGGTTCTCACAATTACAACCAATGTTTGGGGACCACTTCAAATAGATTCAAGAGAAATGCAAGTTTCCAAAACATATATCTCTCACAAAATAACATCTTTAATACCAACTGTACTTCTCATAGCTTGTCCCCAAGAAACACACATCTCTCTATTTCAAAGTCAAATCAAAAACATAATGGATTAAAGGTCATTTCAGTTGAGTATCCCAACTTTTATTTTGTGAAAATGCTACAAAGCACAGATAAATTACCTGAACCGAATCCGCTTGAGATCATTCCCTCCCTCAGGCAATGATACAAATGTGATGAGGACACCAGGCTCCACTTGAGCAACCCATTCTTTGGGCTCATCTTCTTCCTCCATGAACACTGTGGACTCTGTCCTGCCACTCATGGATTCAGGTGTTCCCTCTCCACTCAAAAGCCCTTTCAACCTTGACTCCATTTCCTTCCCCAGAATCTTCGGTATTGAGCTTCCGCTTCCCGCTCTCTTGTACGCATATTGGAACCTCCCAGAAGCTGATGCATCATCCGAATCCGCGTAGTTTCGGTTCTGATCCCGGTTTGACGACCCTGAACATGGTTTGCAGCTTTTGTAAGCACCTGATGCTTTTACTGCCATGTCTTTTATCTGAAGATTCACATACAAGAATCACGTGATTTATGACAAAATTGAGTACACAGAGAAAATAAAACCTGAAAGTCACAGACTAAATCTGGCTTCTAGAAGGAAGAAAACGACTTTTCTCATTTCGTTGAAAGATCAGAAACCAAACAGTAGGCACAGAATTTGATTTGTAAATTTGTTCTCATCTCCCAAACAGAAACCAACAAGACTAAAAATGGTCCTGTCTCGGAGTTTCTTTCCTTTTTCCATATGTGTTTTTCAGAAGAAAAAAACAAACAGCTCGTGAAAGTGACACAGATAAAGAAGAATTTTATCTACTTGTGACGTCAGGGACTTAATCGCCTGCTTAGACCTGGGTGTTCCGAGAACTCTGTCAACTTCTTCTTCATCTTTAGATCCGCCATTGTTGCTGTTTAGCTGCTTCGAACAAGCTATGCACGTAAGCATCTCTCTCTCTCTCTCTCTCTCTCTCTCTCTCTCTCTCTCTCTCTCTCTCTCTCTCTCTCTCTCTCTCTCTCTCTCTCTCTCTCCTTCTCTTTCACCCTCCACGAAGTTTCAAATTCGACCTGAGAATTAAGCCGGAAAATATAAGGAACCCCAAATCACTTTTTCAAATCTAAAAACTTTTCAGAAAAAGACTCGCAATGATTTGTACCTTTATGCGACAGTAGTTGCGCACTGCACTTCTAACCACAATATATACACTCGCAAGTCGCTAAATTCGACAGCTTTCTCTGCCACAGAGGTTTCAGATATAAAACTCCTGTATCGCCACCATTGAAGAGGTCAAAATGACGGCAGGCGAAGGAGGAGAACCGTTACGACTGCGGAAAATTAGGGCACAGGATCTGCAGATCAGACCAATAAACGATTCCGCATTAAAACTCTCAGGGTCCGTTCTTTGCGGCTTGAAGCTCCTGACAGAGAGATTGAGTGAGAGAGACTCTCTTCACACTTTCTGAAAATCCGAAGCCGAATTCAGAAGCAAAATGCAAAAAAAAGCTACGAATTTTGGTGAGAGAGAGAGAGAAAGAGAGGAACTTTGAGATCGTCGGACACTGCGAAAGTTAGCGCACAAGTGGTGGTGTGTATTGTGTTCCCACTTCCCTAAATAAAGCTCTACTCTTTCTTCTTCCTTTTTTAATTTTTTTTAACTATTTGGCCATTTTCAGATTCGATTTTTAACCCTTTAATATTTGTGGATTATATAACACTAAACCCAAAAACACAGATTCTAATCGGTAACCATCCAACATAATAGTTCTACAGCTTTATTGCAACTTTATATCCGAATTTTGTCAAGTTTTGATTCATGTATGTTTTTTCCTACTCTTTAACGTCTTTTTATATGTTTATATTATTTTATTAATTTGTCACTGTAAATTGTGCAGTTTTATAATAATTATAATTTTAAGCTTGCTTGATTTTCAATAGTCTTGTTATTTTAAACTGTATTTTCATATATATTGAAAGTTTGAAACCACGCTTTATTTGTGTTTATGGTGTGTATACACGAATAATATCTTACAATTGGAATACAAAATTATAAAATTCATCAATTCCACAGTTGAAATATCAATCCAAATCTGACATCGAAACTTTAAACAAATATGGTCTAATATATAAATGATGTCCAACTATGATTAGTATTATACCTTTTGAGAATAAGCCCAAAAACAAATTCATGAGAATTTTGCCACTTGAACCCAAAACGAACAATATCATATTAATAGGGAGTTAGACATGGGCTTGAAAAGTCTAACAGTAGTATCAGAACTCGGGTTTCGTTTGTGGAAGGAAGAGCCTTCAAGGTGACCTCGCGATTAAGAGTGTCAGTGCCTTGTGTCGAAAGTCTTTCTGACGAAGCTGAAGATCAAACGGCGGGTTCCATCGGTGATTACGGTGATACAAGAGGGGTACCAGGTTTCGTTGAAGGTTGGAATCCAATAGTTTGTGTGGTCCTTGGTTTGAGGAGAGGATTGATGGGATATCAATCCAAGTTCTACATCGAAAATTTAGACAAATATGGTCTAATATAATAAATGATGCCCAACTATGATTCGTATGAGAATTTTTGGGAAAGAATCCAAAAATAAATTCCTGCACGCATGCATAATTTAATTGAAAACTAATACTACTTCCATTTCACAAAAAAGTATCGTTTTAAGGTTTTGTTTCACAAAGAGTGTCGTTTTACATTTTCAATGCAAAATTTTGAATAAAATTCTAGTTTTAACCCTGTTGTTTTAATGTATTAAATGGAAAGAGAAAAATTGTTTAGTGTATTAATAAATGTTAATATATAACTTTTAATAGTTTTTTTAATATGCATGATATGTGTCAAAATTATATTTTTTTGTGAAATAGAGAGAGAGAGTAATGGTTCTGCTTGGAAATGTGGAAGAAATCGGGATTTTAGCCTATTCCCCCATGAACTATTCGACTCCTGATTATTCATACACGAAGTATCGATCAATGCTAAAAACATCATGAATTACATATAATTTTGAATTTACTACATAAACTTCTAAAAATTGGTCAATTTCATCAAAACCGTAGACGGTGTTTGTTTTCCGTTAACGGAATCCGACGTGGCTGACAGGTGGATCAACGGTTTGGTCTGGTTTGCGATTAAACCAATTTTTTTTTTTTTAATTGTTTAGACCAAAACGACGTCGTTTTGGTCTGATTATCGTTAAAATATTTTTTTCACCAGCCGAGATTCGAACATGGATCTGCACCGTGGCGAGAGCTTAATCTACCACTGGGCTACTAGTGTTTCATTGTACGTTCAAACACACATATATATATATATACGAAATCGAAATCCTCAAATCAATTTCTTCTTCCTCGATTAAACACATGGCTCGACCCGTTTGATGACGGTGAAGACCCGAATAACGAATACGGGTCATTGTTTGTCGACGGAAAGCAAGAAGAGGATCCGAGACTACCGGATAATCCTGATAATCCTTACGGATTCTTGAAATTTCCGATGGGTTACACTGTCGAGCTAGCTTCTCTGCCGTTGAAAATCAGACGAGATGTTCGACGATGTTGCTGCGTTACCTCCGGTGGCGTTTACGAGAATTTACTCTTTTTCCCGACAATTCAGCTAATCAAAGACAGGTAAAGTACAAACATTTCTCCTATTTGACTTTTAAAATCCTGAAACTGAAATGCACAACATTGTCCGTTTTTTTTTCTTTTCCCCCCCCCCCCCCCAAGGTATCCTGGTGTTCAGGTAGATGTATTAACGACTGATAGAGGAAAACAAACATACGAATTAAACAAAAACGTATGCAGAGCAAGATCCCTCGCAAACCCAACTACTTCCTCGGTCACACCGATCGCATCTCCATCTTTCGAATTCGCCCCTTCCAAACCCAATTGCAAGAAATTCGAAGCCATCTTTGTAAACTCCGATACCGGTAAGTTTCCGGAGAGCTTCGAGATCCCCGTCTTGAATCTACCTCCGATCTCCACGAAATCATTCCTAATCCCAGCAATCAGATCCTCGTCACCCTCACCGAGATCCGAAGACTTCCAAGTCTCCTCCACACGATCGTCGGAAGAAGCAGGCGGTGGCGCCAGGAAAGAAGCAACACCCCATAGCTGACTTCTCAGGGTCTTGGTGAGTTCAGAGATATCTTCCTTCACGCCTCGTGGAGACTGTGATTGCAACACCGACGGCGAAGACGGTTTATCGGAACCGGAATCTTCAATCGAACTGGCCTTACTCCTTTCCTTCTCATCATCTTCCTATTGGTGATGATGGTCGAGCCGGTCCAGTTAGGTAATATTAAAATTTTATTTTCAAAACGACGTCGTTTGGTCTGTGAAATTAAAAAAAAAAAAAATCGGTTTAATGTCTAACCAGACCAAACCGCTATGCCACATGTCAGCCACGTCAGAAACCGTTTAACGGAAAACTCACTCCGTTAACGGTTTTGTTGAAATTGACTATTTCTCAAAAATTCATGTAGGAAATTTAAATTTAAAGATAGTTTATGATGGTTTTGGCATTTCTCGATACTTCGTGTATGAATAATCAGGAGACGCATAGTTCATGTGGGAAGAGGCTAAAATCCCGGAAGAAATCGGACAAAAGAAAATTTCAAAATTATATTCTCTTTCTTTTAAAACGTTGCTCTTTTTTTTTTATTTTTCCGTTTCTTTTCTTTTTTAAAGTACGATATTCAGCAAAGAATAAAATGATTAGCTTTTTTAGGTTTATTTATAGTACAAAAATAATTACGAAGCCGTGCAAAATATACACGGCGTGATCAGAGATTGACACGTGCACTATTGTATGATTCTGGCTGATTTTGCGCACAAGAAAAGAGAAGGAAAAATGAAACCAACAAGAAAAACAAAAACTTATCTAATTTGCTACTATATGTCAATTTTCTCAGTTACGAGTAGTTCAAATTTTTAAAACCGTGACTTTGTGAATTGTTTGACATTGATAGGCATTAACCGAGGTTACTATTTATCAGCAATAATTCAAATTCATTCAACATTAATAGGGCAAGTAGTCGTTTAATTTGTTTCAAAAAAAAAACAATACTAGTCGTTTAAATGAATTGCATTCAAATAATATGCAAAACCAAAAAAGGAATCGTCCGGGACCTTGTGCAACAGTGGTAAGGAGACGGGCTTTGAGCACAACCACGCTCCGAATTCGATCCACCTGCTGTGCGAAACAAAAATACATTGTTCTTAGACACCTATAAATATGGGCCCATTGCTTACGGCACATTTGAATACTCGGAAAAAGGTCTATCCGTATGTTGCCTTTTTCTAAGGATTAGTCTGGATTTTTTCATAGACTTAAAATTTACTTTGAGTTAAAAAAAAACCCAAAAAAGGAATAATTACGAGTGTGTGTGTATGTATATGTCAGATGGTCACAGGAGCGCCGTGAAGCAACGGGCGAGAATTAACTACACTGTGGAATTTGTTACCATTCACCATTTTAAAATTTTGAAATTTAATATTTTAGTCTTTCTCTTTATTTTATTGCTTTCTCTATTTTTATTTTTTTACTAAGAGACACCTAAAAACAATACTTATTCGATTAGAAAAAGAGAAAGAAAAAAAGAAATTACAGCAATGAATGATTATTTTAACCTTGCCACGTGAAAGATCACTGTTTTCTCTTGGTTTTATGTTTGATACTTTTGTATATTTTTGATTTTTGTTGTTGTTTCTCTTTCCTTTTGAATGCTTTCGCCTGTATCACAACAACATCACAATAATCTCTATTCCCCCGCACGTTAAATTGGACATACTCGAATAACTAAGATATCTGTATTTAAATAATTTAATTTTGGAAGTCAAAACTACCCTTCAAAAATAATAAATAAATATATATAACATTGTATTAAGATTTCTTCAACTAATCCATGCTAAAGTAATTTTGAATTCAATCCGCACAATTCTCATACTTCAAAATTATTTTTCTGATTTGTAGAACTATTGGATAAAAATAACTTGAATTTCCTGTTGATTATTATTTTAGTTGTTAAACTTATTAATTACTATTTTAATTAAAAAAAATCATAACCTAATCTCATAATTTTCTCACTCCATACTGTTGGTGTTTGAACTCTCGATCTTCCCAACTCTCTTTCTCTTAATGGTCAGGTGGTATGTTGGTTGAGTTACCAATACCGGGTTAAATATGATTTTTTGCTCACTTAAGTTTATCAATTATGATCATTAGTATTTATGCCTAGCTTTATGGTGACAAATAGTATATCTCAGCTTCGCAAACTGAAAAAAGGCATAAAGTGATTTATCTAAAAAACAAGTGATGATGAGACATGCAATGAAGCATGTAATATTTAGATTCAAGCTTGTTATTATTAAATAATAATTTAAACTTTATAGACTTGTTTTTCCAACTAAGCCTATCAATGCATTTTTTTCCAGGCTTAAGCACTTCAATTTAAAACCATTTTGAAAGCTACGTACGTTAAGCAAAACTTCGTTTCAAAGTATGCTTTGCTTCAGTAAACGCTTTGATAAATCTCTTTATTCTTGCTGATTTCTTTCACAAATGAAATAAAGGTAAATTATAATCGAAGGCTTGATCCTTTATGTTTTTTATGCGTGTGTCTAAAGATCTAGAACGATCCCTTTATTTTGAATAAAAGCATTGCATAAATTAGAAGTTCTTAATGGCTAAGGTAATTCAAAGGGAATACAGAAGAAGAAGACAAAAAGAGACAATACAAGTTTGGGCCACAAAGTTTTCTAAATACAGTTAATAACCCAAGTTGAGCCCATCATTTGTTGGGCCCAAATATAGTTAATAGAAGTTTACCGTAGGTGATTACACCCCCACACAACGATCTGTTTCTTGTAGCTCTTCTTTCTTTTCATCATTTTGCTTCTCGCAAAAATCAAAGAGTTACTCAGCTCCGATCAGTGTCTCCGAATATCTTCTACTCTAAGATTCATGGTGAATCGTTTACCGTCACTCTATTCGCGCGAATCCTAGCTCTGTGAGAAGCCCTAACTCGCTGCTTTGGGAGCTATCGAACTCATCCCCCTTCGAAGCATTCGTTTATAGGTGAACCGGCGGGTTGGTTTCTGATCAGGTTAGCACTTTGAGGTAATGATACTCTTCTCGTGTGTTTAGGTATGAGCTATTTAATTCATTGTCTTTGATTCTCTATTCATCCGCGTTATCGGGTCAGATTTTGGGAATTTGGGTGGCCGATTTAGGGTTTGTTTTACTGGAATACGTAGCTCAAGTTCGAAATACGTTGGAGATCCCTTTTCTTGATTACTGATGATTTTATCATTGATTCATTCTTAACTCCTTCATTCGTTGCGTCTCTTTGGTGCCGAAACTCTTTGGTTTTGTTTCCATTACGGTTGTTCATATTTCCCAGCGAAATAACCTTTGAAAAATCAACACTATCTTCTTCTTCCTTTTCCCTTTTTTTCATCCAATGTTCTTTAGACTAATCAGTATGTTTGATGCATGAATCCAGCTCTTGTTTATGTTTGTTTTTCCGTTATGTCGAGGCTTGTTGTTTGTTACCATGCTTCAAGGGTCTATGACTTTCTTTACGGTTTCAGCTCTCTTGTCCCAGCTATATGTTATTGGGGAAGCTGCACAACATCATACTACTTCTTTATGTACATGATATGTAGTTTTGTCTGACTCGTCAGTATTTTTGCTTCAGTTGAGCAGTGACGTCTGTGAAAATTAGTAATGGATATTAGATGCACCAAGAATTCACACTGGTTCTTAATTTTCCGGCCTCATTGCCCTTTCAGACTTGAAAATAGCTTGTTTTTTTGTAAATTACCTGCGTCAGATTATCTATTTTTCTATTTTTATTTATCTCCCTTTCCTTGTTAGTTTGAACAGTTTGAGGCTGCAATGAATTCTTCATCAAATGGATCTCCACAGAAAAGTGGGGAAAGAGAGGGAATTTCGAATAAGGCACAGTCTACAAAGTCACATCCTGCAAATACGCTAAATACAGGTTAGCTGTTGATACTCTTTGATATATCTGCAACGTCATGTTCTGAGCTCTTATGTTTGTTGATATATATTCAGCATTCAATGGGGAAGCTGGAAGCTTGAAGAGACATTCGCGCGATAGTTTAGTGTACCTCACAACATGTAAGATTGGGCATCTTGTGGAAGTGCATCTAAAAAATGGATCGGTGTATAGTGGTATATTTCATGCTGCTGATGTAGAGAAAGATTTTGGTGAGGATCTGAATCAGAATTTTTTTCCTTAGAGGTGTAAAGCATAGAAAGACACTACTATTTCTTGCCATTTATAAATTTTTTTTAAACTTCCAGGAATCATTCTAAAGATGGCATCCTTGATTAAGGAAGGTACTTTACGAGGGCATAAAAACCGTTCCGAGTTTGTCAGAAAGCCACCTTCCAAGACATTCATTATTCCTGCGGATGAACTTGTGCAAGTTGTAGCTAAGGTGTGCTTCCTTTTATTAACTACAGGAGAACTTTTTTCTGTTTAAGTTTATGTCAATGTGTTACATGGCAGGGAGATTACTTTGAGATTTGACATTGTCATCCCTTTTATCATTAATTTTGGTGTTAGGATCTCTCTGTATCCAGTGACGGCATGTTAAATGCCGTTCACAGTGAGAAGCCGGCGGAGCTGTTGACGGACTCTTCTATATCAAAGCCTAGTCATGTTAATCAGGGAAGAGAGCTAAAACGCTGGGTACCTGATGAGGATGTTCCACAGGGTCTGGAGAATGTGTTTGATAACCCTTGGAATAGGTATATATACATATTTGAATTTCTTGTCCAATTTATTCACTGGATGTATGAAATGCAGATTTGTCAGCTGGATCCTTTGTCCACAGTTTCTTCGCTGAACATTTTAGATGAGAGAATGGTGGGAATGAATAGATTATTTTTGTGCCTGCACTTGACACTATGATTATGATCTTCTTTTTGGAAAGCTATTCTCTTTCTATATCTCTGTTCTGTTGAGCTAGATTTATTATTTAGTGAAAGCATATTGTGAGGAAGAGCCCTTGGTGAATGTCCATAAGATAAGGAAGACTACTGTTTCCATAGTTGTCTCTCTTATAAGCCATCTTTGCTGTTTATCACGCCTTTTTTTTTCCCTGAGATCTCTCGTAACATGGCTATTTACTGGTAAAATGCTCAGCTGATCCGTTTTTACTTGTAGGGGATGGGATCAGTTTAAGGCAAATGAGTCACTGTTTGGAGTAAAGAGCACTTTCGATGAGGAACTCTATACCACAAAAATTGAGAGAGCTACTCGGACTAGAGAGCTGGAAGAGCAAGCCGTGAGGATTGCGAGAGAGATTGAGGGTGAAAATACCCGAGATCTTCATGTAGCAGAGGTGATTTTTGGAGGTTTTATATGCAGCTTGATTCCTAGGTTTTTGTTGTTGTTATAAGTCCAAATTTGTAATTGTTCATGCCTGCAGGAAAGAGGCCTTCAGCTTAATGAGAAATTTGATACTGACGAAGAAACTAAATACTCAGCTGTCCGTCCAGTTGATGGTTTTGATGATAGTGGGTTTGATGAGGAGGACGACAAATTGCTGGATACTTGCAACGATCAGACTTTTGGTGGTTCATCTACTTATGATGGCCAGAAGCCTGCTTCTTGTGGCAAGGGCTATGAAGAATTACGGGTATGGTTGAGTTCTTCTTTGATAGTAGTTGCTAGCAGAACAATTTTTGATATTGCCATTCATTTCATTCAGGGTGACAGTCAGCCATCTCGGAAAAATACAAATGTAGATCAAAGCTGCTCGATATCTGGTGACCACGCTCGGCACCTTCCCTCTGATGAACAGAGATCCAGAGAATTTCCTACCCCAGGCGGCAGTATCAGGTCACTTTTTTACCATTAGGCTATAGACTTTATCATCTGGAAATCCATCTAAAAGACGTGTCTCACACTGGGAGTTTCTCTTGACATAACAGTGAGAGCCAGCTGGGTGAGCTAAGAAACAACACTAATCCTGAGGTTTCCCGCAGTAACAGAGTAAATTCAACTCCATGTTGATTATGCCCGTTTAATCATGATTGCATTTGCGTTTCATTCGTGTTCTATTTTTTATTTTTAATATTGGTTCTTTGGCTTCCTTTCGTATCGACACAGTCCCCTGAGGAATCAGTTTCTGGTCATGGAGGAGGTATATGCTACTTATTTATTGCAGTGTTTTCTATATCTGCACCCCCTGTATATTTGTTTTTCCGTTTGAACAATTGATGCCCACACAGAAGTCTGAACGTGATTTCCTATTATAGACGTAGTATTAACTTTTCATTTTGACAAGCATGACTCACGTTTTTCTCGGCCTGGCACAATTATTTATTTTCAAATAAAGTTGCTAAAATATGTATCTTGGAATATAGATATCAACGAAGGTGCAAAATCTGGTGGTGGTGCAACCTCGGTGCCGAAGGCTGTTGCTGAGAGAGAAAGACAAGTCGGTCAAGTTTCTGGTAAAACAAAATCTGACAGCTCTTTTGGGCTGGCGGCTTCTAGAAGTTCAGAAAGCCGCCCAGCTCCTTCAACATCAAGTCGTCCTGGACTATCACCAAGCTCGTCAGTTGGTTCTTTGTCGTCATCAGAAAAGTCCACTCTTAACCCGAATGCAAAGGTTTTGTTATTTAGTTTGTTCAAACTTGATAAAGTGTTGTTTTACTTTACTAATCATGAGTCATTGTGTCTGATCAGGAATTCAAACTCAATCCAAACGCAAAGAGTTTCAAACCATCGCAACCACAAGCTGCTGTGCGGCCTCAATCTCCAGTTGCAGAGGCCTCATTCTACTACCCTGCTGGTCCTGTTCAGCAGATGCCTGGAATGCCTGTTGGTTACGGGGTAAGTTCATTGTGCTGTATACAGCCTAAATTTTACTTTAAAACGAAATATGTTCTCTAAAACTCGTTTTGGGCATGCAAAAATTGGCAGATTCAACCGCAATATCCTGGGCAGCAGCAGATGATGTATTATCATGGCCAGCAGCATCCTCAAACCTATTATCCTCCAGGTGCACAACCCCAGGTTTGACACTCACACAAACCCTCTATTATAATCATCAAATCTCTAAAAAGAAGAAGTCTTAATGGCTGATGGAATTGTGATGTTGTAGTATCCGCAGCAGCAGCAGATGATGCTTGGTCAGCCTAGGCCGCCAGTTGTCTACATGCCTCCGCATCCTCCTTACCACCCGGTTATTGCTATTTCCCCTCTTTCTTTTTCTTTTTATTTTATATCTTTTTTAAGTTCAAAGAGTTGAGCTTTTGGATGCTGAGATCTCTCCGTGTTTTTTGACAGGAAAATCCATATAATCATGGACGAGAGTAATAACCCGATGGTGACGATGTTACTTTTTTTGTGAAGGACGTGAACGAACCAACCCTCTGTTTTGGTTTACGCTCTTAAATTTTTTTACACTCTCTCCCTTACCCAAGTTACTGAAACCATTTTCTTCTTTTTAGATTTCCCGATTGGAAATTTTAATATGTCGTGTTTAAAAAAGAAAAAGAAAAAAGAAAAGGACGTTCTAATATACACTTCCCTGTTTTCTTGTATCTGAAGATATACATATTTTAGATTTTAGGTTTTTCTCATGTGTCCTCACTTCGTTGTTGGCATTTTTGTGTGTATGCATGATGGCTAGGGATGTTAAAATGGGCCAGAATTTCGAGGGTCTAAACGGGTCTGTTTATAAAAATTAGTCTGTTTATTGTGTTAAACGGGTTTAAACGGGTCAGTTCGTTTAGGTCCATTTAATAAACGGGTTTTGACATAGTTAAACGGGCAGTCCGTTCAAGTTTTTTTTTTTTAATAACATAATGCAAATATTATATAAATTAGTTATTAAAAAAAATAATTTGTACATTAATTTTTTTTCAAAACGGATATTCATATCATAGAAAAGTATATGCAAAGATTTTCTAATTGGTTATTAAAAAAATTAATTTGTAATTCGGTTTAATTTAAATAAAAACTTATCATTTCTATCCAAAAATTGACTTGCATTGACATAAAATATTTTTAAAATATTATTTTAACCTACAAAATTCACAAGATGTGGTATATACATATATTTTTGTTTCATTTATATATTTTTATGCAAATATATATTTTTTTTTTTAGATTTAGATTTTGAACTTTAACAAAAAAATTGGTTTTTTTATTATATTTTGTTAATTTTTTTTTCGATTTTTAAATTTAGTCATATTATATTAAAAATATACCTAAGTTTTAAAAACCATATATAAAGTATATATTATTTATAACATAATAATTAGATTTATATAATTATTTAAAAAAATATCTCAAATTTTAAACGGACTTAAATGAGTCTAAACGGACCACACTACTTTTAACGGGTCTAAACGGACAAACCTAAACGGGCCAAAAAATAAACGGACTTAAAAAAAACCTAAACGGGCCAGGCCCGTTCGTTTTAACATCCCTACATTGATGGCTGATTTCTGTATTTTATCTTCTAATATCCAAAACTTGTGATTCGTTTTTATTGGAAAAGAAAAGCGTAAAGACTATTTTCATCGCAAAATTATTCATTTTTGTTTGTTTTGTGTAGGCCATGTTTTATTTTATAAGACGTTAAACTTTGCTAATCCATAGTTGGTATTTGATATCTATAATTGTAATGATGAGAGTTGAAGATGTGTAGTTGAGACTTGAGACGATTTGGTAGGCAACAAAAATTATATTTAAGAAGATTCGACCAAAACAATAATGAATAGTACCTACTTTACCACCTGTTGCATCACATGTGTAGTAATATTTGGCGAGAGGTTGTTATAAATAAAACTATTATTCGTTGACCCACAATAATAAGCACAAAAATGAGACTGGAGTCTCAAAAATAGGCCGTAGCCCAATGGGCCTTTATACCAGGTAATAAAGTCCTTCGGTAACAATTATCTGCGCTCCAGGAGTTTCACCAGGATTTTAACACCCGAACCCGAACCCGAGCCCGAGCCCAGATCTAACTGCCGTCACCCACTCCCCACGATCCGGAAGACGATTTCTAGTTGCCGACTCGTCTACCAAAGATGTCGTCGGCTCGTTCTGCGATTACACGGCTAGGGCTGGCTCGATCCTTTGGGGAGAGTCAGTTTGGTGCATCTCGTTCCGTTGAATCTACTCGAGGAGCAGCGATTCGGTGCTTCAGCGACGACAAAGGTCGTGTGCTCAGCGAAGAGGAACGTGCGAAAGAGAGCATGTACATCCAGGTTCTTCTTCATTTTCTACTATTTTTTGCACATTCCTTCTTCTTTTTTTCCGTCTCTTAAATTTCTGTATATAAGAGTTCGTCGTTTATGCGATGTTGCTTATTGGATTCAATATTTGGAGAGAATCCCGGTAAAGGAAATCTGATCACAGAAAATCGATCAAAAATATCATTTGGGAAATGGCGCTAGATCTGATTTCTTAGATAGATTTGGATCCAATTTTTTGGATATAAGATTGTGCAGTCAAAATCAAATGGTCAAATAGTAGGTCGATGAGTTTTACAAGGCGTGTATAGGTTCATTCATCAGCCTATCTTTGTTGAAGAAAAGGGAATTACTATGTGTTCTTGCTCTATAGATTGTTGTAATCCTTTTTGGTTTGAGGTATGAGCGTTTGCTTACACACTTACAACTTTCATTACTCAACCTCAGAAGTATTTTGGCGCACGGTCTAGTTTCTGAAGCTATTTATCGTCTAGTTACAACCCACATCTGAAAATCCAACCTTTTTGTTGTAGAAAATGGAGAAGGAGATACTTGAGAAGAAGAAGAAACTGGAGCAACAGAAGCCCGTAAATGAGAAAGGAAGCGCAGAGAAGGTAAACTTTCATCATACCATCAACTTCCACTCGTCTTTTTTTCTTCATTCATGTGGTTAAGTTTTACGAAATGTCAGAATATGTAGTCTTCATCCTCTAGTACCCGTATTTGGCTTTACTTTCGAAGCAAATGAACATATAAAAATAAACGAATTCGTTCATTGATTGTTTGCTTTCACTCTCTTATGCAGAAACCTGAGGAAAGCAAGCCCTGAAATAATCACTCGCAGTAGCATCTGGTCATAAGGCAAGCAATAGTGAAAAAATAATGTGTCTTTGACCTGTCCTCTCTTTGGTCTGAGGCTTTGTACTTGTACAGAGATTCACCCTCCTGATGTGTGTCTGTGTGTGTTTGTGTTCTAAGAAATTAAGGTTTAAACGACACTTTATATGACTTGCCTCACTTGAAAACCCACCAATATGCATTTGATTCAAAATACCAAAATGGTACAAAACATTTAAGTGTTTACAAAAAGCATTCCAATACTTTCCTATTCGCATAAAATGTGTAAAGCCCTAATAAACTAAACCATCGCCAATTTATTTCCCCTTTTTCACATTCGAAAACCGAAATCCTCAAAATGTCCCGGAGTCAATTGCTGACCAAACTCCTTCAGGATCTGTTGCTGACGCTGAGCCTGAACAGGGCTCTCGTGGTGCCCAGTCCAGTCCATGTTGGAACTAGGCATGGCTAAATTAGTATCGACTGTAGTTATGTTGTGGATTCCTTTCCTTCTTCACCGAGTTCTGTCTAAGAAAATATTTCTGAGCATGGCTCGCGACTTGCGTCGGTGTCTCGTCACCACTACGTTCCTCGATATACTCCTCCAATCTCCCTTACCATATCTCTTTAATCCGATCAGAAACAATCTGCATCATATTAAACAATGTAACGAATCACCTAAATTAAGTGAGTTGCAATAGTATTAGGAAGAAGAACAAAAATTGTGTTACTTCCTAAGTTCTCTAACCAACCAAAACCCTAATTTTGCTATTTATTCGGAAACTCGAGAACATTTTGTTGGTCAAGTGGAGATTTCAACTATCATCATCACTCGAGTAATGAATTATGATTGCTCACCAATCTTCATCTAGAATTGACCTATGTTCCCTTCATAATCACTTATATCTAATTACTTGTCATGTTTTTAGTTCTTTTTAGCAACTTTTTACGAAAACCCTTTATCAAAAATTGGGGTTTTTGATTTAGGGTATGTTGTAATCCTAAATTTTCATTTACAGGTGCAAGAATTTCTATATTAAAAGATTCATCCCCACGACAAAAATAATAATAATATATCTATCCCCTTGATTGACTTGATTTATATTTCTTTTTACGCGAAGTAACAATCTCTTTTTAAAAAATAAAAAATAAAAAGATGGTTGAAAAGGCTTTTGAATGCGTCAGATGTTGATAAACTCCACTAAGACTTTTGCTTTACCCCTAGATTATTCTATAAAAATAATAAAAGCTTAAAGTAGATAATGGATAATAAAAAAAACAAAAAAAAACAATTGCTCTTCAGTTATAAAATCTATAATTTAAATATATTTGATTATTCAACATTTTTACAAAATATCCGGCAAACAAACAAAGAAAAGGGAAGTATCTATCTATATATGTGACGTGTTTCATCTTCCAAACATCGGACGTGAATATGACGCGCACTCGAGACGCGCGTGGATTTCGGAACAGCGATGTGGCGGCTGTGAATAAAAAAAGGGTCTCTCTGTTTTGGAATGACAAAAGTGTATCTCTCTCTTCCAACCAAGTGTTTTGTAATTAATATTATTAGGGATAAACTCTAATCAAATACTTCCATTATTCATTCATTAAGACTTCACTATTTAATACTAACAGTAATGAGGAAAGACGGAAAACAAACCAACAAAAAAAAAAAAAGAAGCTTTTTAGCCATAACCAATAATACCCAATTTGCAGAGACAGCGAAAGAGATAGAGAGAGAGAGAAGCCATGTTTTGAGGAAGGAGACATGCATCATCTCAACCTTACATCATCTTTTTCTCTCCCAAATCCATTAGCTTTTCTTATTTTGGTTCGCTCTATTTGACTACTCTGTACTCACTCTGCTTTGACAAGACGAACCAAAAAAAACTCCATTTTTTAGGTGAGAAAATCTGTTTCTTTCTTCTTCTCTTAGTTTTTATTTAACTGGATCAGTAAAGTTCCAAGTAGTTTCAATTTCTCATGTCTTACATCGTTGAAATTCCAGAAATCTCGTCGGTTGATTTATGCTTTACCGATTTTTCTGGGTTTTGATTTTGCCAGTTACTGGTATTGCATGTTTGTGCTTCTCTCTGAGCGTTTCAGTGATGAATCAAATATCTGGTTTTTATCTGATTCGTTAGACTGTCGATTCTCAAATTCTTAATCTTTGCTTTCTGTTTAGTATGATTACTGGATCTGCTCTGTGGTTTTTTTTTCTTTCTCTTAGATCTCTTGTTTGTTGCTCTTACTTTGGATCAAGACTGTTTAGATTCGTTCCAATTTAACGCAATATCATGACGGGGATTGGATTATAGGTAAGTGAACAAAAACATCTCTTGTCTCATGATGGATCTACTGAAAGATTAGCTTGCCGAACTAGTGTTTCAGACAATGCAAGAGTTCCATTGCAAAGATTCATTTTCCTTTCCTGCAACTTCTTGGGGAAACTCTGTGTTTACTAACTCAAATGTCCAAGGATCATCATCCATGACCGACGACAACAACACTTTAAGCTTGAAGATGGAGATGATGCCTACCCATTTCCCAGGGATGAAACAAACTGGTTTTCAATTGCAGGAGCATGATTCTTCCTCAACACAATCCACTGGAGGAGAATCATCTGGTGAAGTTGCAAGTTTGGGGAATAACAATCGTTATGGCCACATCACTGTTACCCATCTCTCAGGTCCAAACTTTCAACTTTTTTTTGCCCGAATAATAAGAGTTCATGCAATGTGTTGTAGCTTATCTACGGGTTCTTGTTTTGATGCAGGTTACAAAGAAAACGCAGGGAATCCTAGTGGAAGTCATTCAAAGTCAATCTTGTCGAAGGTCTCTCAAAATCCAGCGGTTACTACTACTATTGAGGTTAATTTGTCAGTCATCTTTGACCTTATTATAAATCTTGTAAATACGAGACTAATCACATCTATTTTCTATACCCTCAGGCTTCTTGGCCTCTACGTGGCACTGAAACGCCACATTTCACTGGTTTCATGTCTTTTCCGTATGAATCACAACACACGGTAATACACAATTGTTACATCCCAAGATAATGGTGTTGTTGTATCTTATCGCAGTAAAGCCTTTGCGTCAACGATATATGATCTTATGAAGTATTTTGATCTTTGAAGGTGCAGCATCCACAAATTGGAGGGTTGGTTCCTTCTAGAATGCCTTTGCCTCACAACATTCCAGAGAACGAACCAATTTTCGTCAATGCGAAACAATACCAAGCCATTCTCCGTCGCAGACAACACCGTGCAAAGCTTGAAGCTCAGAACAAGCTCATCAAAGTCCGCAAAGTATGGTTATCTCTATAAATCTAGGCATCTCTATAAAATTTCAGAGATTTTTGATGTCTAAAGAGACTGACTTTGTCTATGAAACTATAATATGCAGCCATACCTTCACGAGTCTCGCCACCTTCATGCGTTAAAGAGAGCTAGAGGCTCTGGTGGGCGTTTCCTCAACACAAAGAAGCTCCAAGAATCAAAATCTCCACCATTCTTGGGGACACCGCATTTCTTCAAGAACCCTCAAGGAAAGTTCCGGGAAAGGGAAATTCCGGGCATTGGGGTAGGGTCTAGCGGCTCGGCAACATCTTGTTCGGACTTAAGTGGGAACAATAATGACATGTTCCAACAAAACCCACAATTCAGGTTCTCAGGTTATCCATCAAACCACCATGTCTCAGTTCTCATGTGAGACTGTTGCTTTGGCAAGTGGTTGATGATGAAATCATGACGGGAAGTCATCCTTGGCTATTATTAATGATCCATAAAGTTTCTGTCTTTTAAGTCTGCTTTCTTCTGCAAATCTCTGCTGCAAAAAAAACTATTTTGGGGGGTTTTTATGTGATTGTTTATGGTTTGTTGCTGTGTTGTTTGATACTTATTCGTTTTGATTAAATGAACCCCACACGTATTTGTGATTCATATCCTCCAATCAGTTCCTACATCCAAATCTTTACGATTAATATCATTCACCAACCAAATAGGCGTCACAAAACAATAATTTGGTTATAATTTTAACCAGAAGAGTTTTAAAAGACAAACCGTAAGACCATAAAGAAAAAAAAGATTATCCTCGAGACCAAACTAACAGAAGATAAAACCAGATTCTATGTCTGCATCACAATATGTCCCCACAATCTAAGCCTTGGTTATTAATATATATACTAATGACAACATCATAGTACACATTGATACTCTTATATCTCTCAAATCTTCTATAAAATCACCCATATTTAACATTATATAATGTCTGATATGCAACATAATTAGTATAGTACAACCACCAACAATGGTCCCAAATTGCAATTGACTTTTTTTTTTAAACAATGCAAATCAAATTGTAATATTCAAATGGTAATTTTCACAACTCTTATAACCATTTTGCTTAAGGTATAGTTAATATATATTCGCCTCGACACACGCTATTTCAAATTATATTCGATTCTCATCGTCTAAATTCTCCGATCCAAATGTTTTCAATTCCTGTTATTGTTTATCTTAAATCTTAACCTATCACCTACTCACAAACAATACCTTTTTTTCATCATCTATTCAATGTCGTCGTTAGAAGAAACAGAACCACCAAACCAAACTCTAGATGATCATGTCCTAGGCTGGCTTGAGGATTCTGTGTCCTTAACCCCATTACCTGAATTCGATGATTCTTATTTGCTCCACCAGTTTGACGCGTCTCAAACGTGGGAATGGGATCAGGCTCAAGATCCGGGATATGATTTTCTTCATAGCTATAGTCAAGATCTTAATGTTTGTGAAGCAACTAACCTGGAAGTGGTAACCGGAGCTCCAGTTATTGATACGGATCCTCCACCCGTACTTCAGCAACCAAACGATCAGTCCAAGAAAAGGAACCATGATGGGCTTATCGATGCCCAACTAGTGAAAAGATCAGCAAGGAGCAAGAGAAAGGCAAACAAGTCTAGTGAGATGAGCTGCAAAGATGGTAACAAGGAAAAGAGATGGGCAGAACAACTTCTTAACCCTTGTGCCTTGGCAATCACGGCAAGGAACTCATCAAGGGTTCAACATTACCTTTGTGTTCTCTCTGAACTTGCCTCTTCTTCTGGAGACGCTAATCATCGGCTTGCAGCTTTTGGTCTTCACGCTCTGCAGCATCATATTTCAACCTCCTCTGTGTCATCCTCTGTTACTTTTGCGTCAGCAGAAGTGAAGATGTTTCAAAAGACTTTGCTCAAGTTCTATGAGGTAAGCCCTTGGTTTGCTTTGCCTAATAACATGGCAAACTCAGCTATCCTGCAGATTCTAGCACAAGATCCCAGAGATAAAAAGGATCTTCATATTGTTGATATTGGTGTTTCTCACGGTATGCAATGGCCCACTTTGCTGGAATCTCTGTGCTGCAGACCAGAAGGACCTCCTCCTCGTGTTCGAATAACCGTTGTATCTGATCTAACCGCAGACATACCTTTCTCTGTTGGTCCACCAGCTTACAATTATGGTTCTCAACTCATTGGCTTTGCTCGGTCCCTCAACATCAACCTCCAGATCAGTGTACTTGACAAGTTCCAACTCATTGATACCTCCCCGCATGAGACAGTGATCGTCTGTGCTCAGTTTAGGCTGTATCAACTGAAGCATAGCAGCCCTGATGATAAAAGTGAGGCTTTGAAAGCACTGAGAAGTTTGAAACCAAAAGGAGTGGTTCTTTGTGAGAACAATGGAGAATACAGTAGTAGTACTGGAGTCTTTGCAGCAGGATTCGCGACGAAACTGGAGTATCTTTGGAAGTTTCTGGATTCAACAAGCTTTGGGTTCAAAGAAGAGAATAGCGAAGAGAGGAAGCTAATGGAAGGAGAGGCAGCAAAGGTGTTGATGAGCTCAGGAGAGATGAATGAAGGAAAAGATATATGGTATGAAAGGATGAGAAAAACTGGTTTTGCCGCAGAAGCGTTTGGAGAGGATGCAATTGATGAAGCCAAATCTTTAGTGAGAAAGTATGACAGCAATTGGGAAATAAGGATGGAAGATGGAGATACCTTTGCTGGGTTACTATGGAAAGGAGAGGCTGTTTCCTTTTGTTCCTTGTGGAAGTAGCTACCCTCTTTATATGTTTGTCCTAAATTTTCGTTGTAAGCTCCTAAACTAAAGCCTTGTGTAAACTGTTATCTGCAAAGTTGTTTTATTGTGAAGTAGACATTGCATCATTTTCCATCTGGGATAGCGCATCAGAATCACAAATTCACAATAGCTAACTCTCTCTTTTACTTTTTATCCTCTGAAGACATAATAAGTACTTTGGTTCAGAAATTTTCAACCCAACCTTGTCAAGAACACAGCTATAGAAAAGTAGTTTGGTCCTAAAAGTAAGTTCCCTATGATTATTGAAAGACAGTAAGGTTATAACAGAACAGCCCTCCAGAAAACAAAGAGAAGAAGAAGAAGAAATGCTATTTGAAACATTATTGAATGATCACAGAAATAAGTAAATCATGAGGCAGATATAAATATACAAGAGATGATCAAATGAATTTATATAGGAATTTAGAAACAAAAAAAAAATGAGTAAAAAAGTTATCCAGAGAAAATGTTGATTTCAAACTGCAGATACAAACAAATGTTTGGTCTTCCCCTGTTGGCATAATCTTCTATTGAATGTTCACACGAAACAAAAAAAAACTACTTGGGAGAAAGAATACAGGTTGCGGCATGAATTTATTATATTAGCAAATCAAAAAGAGATACGAGAGAAGATTTTTGCACCACGAGTTAGACTATAAACTGCAGATACCAAAAGCCAAGTGAACAGTTTATATTTTAAGACTAGATGGGAAAATGCGAAAAATATGACTCGAAGGTATCTTTTGTAGAGACGAACTAATATGCTGGAGAATGTTTCTTGTTGTGAGTATTTTAAAACTGAAAGAAGCTCTGAAAGAAACAAAATTTTGAAAGATGAAATTTGAACAAATGAGCACATAAAAGTCCTTGTAATATATATATGATCTCACTCATGAGGCTTGTTGCAAACATTATCGTTTTGAGAAATTTATTTGTATTTCACACCTCTTGAATAAATTTTGTGATCATTTACTTGAAAATTTGTAATTTTTCATAACATATAGTTATACATAATATTCTAGAAATATGTAAATGTTAAGTTTTGCCTGAAACTCAACTACATGTTTGAATCAAAAACATGTAGGCGTAAAAGCTTTCAGTTCTTGGACCAACAATTAGATGATAGATAAACATACATCAACAAAAATTACAAAAATATAAGACTCAGCTCTTGCAGCTTTTGGTTCGAATAACCGTTGTATCCGATTTAACCGCAGACATACCTTTCTCTTTTGGTCCACCAGCTTACAATTATGGTTCTCAACTCCTTGGCTTGGTTTGGTCTCTGAACATCAACCTCCAGATCATGAGACCCCGATCGCCTTTGTGAGAACAATGGAGAATGCAGTGGAGACTTTGCAAACTCGAGGTTCAAAGTAGAGGATAGTAAAAAGATGAAGCTAATGGGAGGAGAGGCAACAAAGGAGTTGACGGATGCAAGTATGAAGGAAAAGGAGATAACGCAAGAACAAATAAAGTATTGCAAAATGAAACTAATTAATAATTGACAATCAGTAGTCTTGTTCATGAAAAGTAAACGAAAGAAACAAAAGGGAGATGATGCAAATGAAACTAATTAACAATCTCTTTCTTTCCTTTTGCGGTTGATTTGCAGAGGCACTAAGCTTGGAACATAAGAAGAGCACACAACTGGGGGATGATATCTCTGCCTAGTATCTCCAGATTCGTCAGCTTCTTCTCTGACATTCACAGCTTTGAAGTATCCATCCTGACCACAAACGTAAGCTGTTTGGTAGCCACATGTCTCGGTCCGTTCATATCCGTCTAGATTGAAAACTACTGCGACTTTCTTCTCCTCGTCAATGAAGAAGCTCCCAGCTTTAAAGCCAGCCGGAAAACCATTGAGCGTCAACAATTCCACTTTCAAAAACTTGCTCCACGACACCTTATTGGGCGCAATCTCAGTCGTGATCCAGATATGCATTATCTCACATGGCGATTCGTAGTGTTGATATAACACAGCGAGCTGCTCATCTCTAACACAAGACAAAGTCACAGTTTTTTCGACATCAGTGGGATACGGCATAGACAAACGCCGTCCAAACTTCTCTCTTGTGAAATCAAAACAGAGTAAAAAATCTCTTGTAATATCGTCTACTTCCTCTTGAGCGTAAAAGTAAGCGTTTCCCTTCAAAGAGAAGCCTCGTTCACAAAGCATCACAAACCCATCGCGAGTGACATCGGGAACCCTCCATGAATTGGAGTTAAAATCGTAGATTTCGTACCCAACATCCGAAGACCTCAAGATTTTGTGGTTACGGTTCTTCTTCTTGTTGTCGTATCCGAGAGCAAGCCTGTCTGAGACGTGGAACTCGCGGAGTAAGCTTCTGGGTCGGATCCACCTGATTTGACCCAGATACGGATTCCATACCACGAGCTGCGAGCTGTTGCCTTTGATGGTGCATAGCAATAAGCCATCGCAGTGAAGGACTCGAGATATCTTGATTCGATCACGTATACTTACTTGCTTCATAGATGGATCTACGAAATCGTCGTTGCTGCGGATTCCTTGGAGATCGAACTTCATTGAGAAAACCCTTAGATCCGTCATCATGAACCCCAGAAACTGCTTCCTCGCTGCTTCACCGAAAAGCTGATTTTTGGATAAGTCGTTCCACACATTGCAAGTAGATCGCACCGCCCTCAGAGATGTAAGCGGAACCCTAGAGAGTATCTTCGCTACCAAATCCACGGAGAGATCGGACATCGTCGCCATTTCTTCCAAATCTCAAACTGCTAATTAGGGATCTGTGATGAATGTGCGACGGCGTTGCAGAAATGAACTACGGTTTACTTAATGGGCCTTTAGATTAAGTGGGCCAAAAAGATGTATGCAAGCAAATGGGTTTTATACTGATGCATAAAAGCAAATTTTGGTGAAACAAGCTCTCATATATTTTGGTTAATCTAAATGAAGAAGTTTCTATAAACAAAGCAATCACGAATCAATCAAATGTTGTGTAATGAAGGCTATCCAGCTGTATCTCTAACAACAACATTGTTATGTACAACAAATTAATCATTACTAAATATACACATACATGGACTAGTTAACAAGTCGAGGACTCATCAGCTTCCCCATCCGACCATGGCCCCAGGGCGGGAAAATGCGAGTCCTCGATCATACATCCGTTGAATCTCTTCTCTGTATTCACTCAGAGACTCATCAGGAATGGGTGGAGTCAGCTCCACCACATCACCCATCTTCAGCTTCCACTTGAGGTCGCTTACAGGTCTCTGGTTCAGCCTCGGTCTTAGTTCTTCCTTCGCTGGCATGGACCACCTCGAGCTCCCTGGCCCCGCCCGGCTCAGCAGATCCGAGACTGTTGAACTCGCTGGAAATTCTTGCACAGACATCTGCATTTTTCCGATTGTTTAGTATAAAATTCAAGCCTCATACTCTTGTACTCGAGAAGACTATTAAAAAGTTAATAAACAAACCTTGTCATTTTCAATTACGATGACATAGACTGGTCCGTCCTGGCTACTGTTAGGCTTGTAAGAAGCCGGGCAGTCCTCAGAGTGGGAAGGAAACTTGCAAGGGGGTTTGATGCAATCAGAAGAACGGATGGAAGACCGGTCTTTGCTCATTGTTTCGCAATGCCAAGTTACAACCCATCGAGCCCATTCAACCATCTGAAGCACAAACGAAGAGTATTTGCAGTCACCTTCCTTGTACCTCCAGTGAGCTGCGAACCCAAATTCAGCTTGCAAATGCATCTCCTGTGTACGTATTTGGACTTCAAGTGGAACCGTTCCATTGTCCATAACTACCGCGTGCAAAGATTGATACCTAAAATAAATATATAAAAATACTAAATTCAGATTCGTAACACTTTAACAAGCCACAACTTAAACAACGCTATATGAACTTACCCATTGAACTTGGGATGAGTTATGTAATCCTTGAGCTTTCCAGGAACTTCAGACCATAAACTATGAACTACTCCTAAGGCCTTGTAACAATCTCCTTCGTTGTTAACAATCAAACGTAACCCATGAATGTCATGAATTTCATCCACTGTTAGCTTTTTCCTGGTATAATCGAGAAAACACAACATTAACATTAGTCTTCTGGTTTCACTCACACTGTTTCATTTGTAAAAACTATAAAGAGTAAGGAGAACTTACTTCAACATCTTGCAGTAAATACTATACAAGCTCTTGTGCCGGCCACAGAGAACATGATAAGATATTCCTTCTTTCTTGAGAGCTTGCTCCAATTTTTCTATCGCAGAAGTAATCATGGCTTCATCAAATGAATCCTCAAGCATGGTTGACATCTCGTTATGCTGGTGTGGGTAAAGATGCTTGAAACATAGATTTTCAAGCTGAACTTTCCAGGTAGAGATTCCTAATCGATTAGCCAAAGGTGCGAATATTTCAAGCGTCTCTTTGGCAAATCTCTGCTGCTTTACTGGGGACAGAGCGTAAAGCGTCATCATGTTGTGTAGACGATCAGCCAGTTTGATAAGAACAGCTCTTGCATCTGCCATTGCAAGAAACATTGTATGCAAGCGATCTGCTTCAACGGTTTTACACGCCGTATTGTTCTCTCTAGCGAGTTTGCTCAGTTGGCTAAGCTTTGAGACCTATATACAAAACACACATTGAGCTCAATCAGCTAACCAGCAGAGTTTTTGAAACCAAGAATCCCAACCAAACAAATAAAAAGTCAATAGTTGTTCCTTGTTTCTTACCCCTTCGACCAAATCAGCAACCCCTTCTCCAAAGTTTCTGAGAATATAATCATAGCTCATGAATGAATCGTCCATGGTGTCGTGAAGAAGCCCAGCCACAACAACAGTCGAGTTAGCTCCGATATTAGCCAATAACATTGCAGTCTCAACGCAATGTTGCAGGTAAGGATCACCACTAGCTCTCATCTGATTTATACACATCAAACGAAAACTTCAGTCACCAAAAGTAAACAAGAATCAAAAGAAGTGATGAGATTGTCGTTTTCTACCTGTCCTCTATGAGCTTTCTCTGCTTCGTAAAATGCTTTGATCACAGATTCATCTTTGAAGATTTTGTGCCTCAATTGAGCACGTCTTAGCAAATCCCTAGCATATGGCTGTCTCGTATCTGCCCCAAATCCATCCTCCATGGAAAACGTTAGCTCATCGACGAGAACCGAATCCGAAGAAGACGACCCCGATTCGTAATCCACACACGAACCCACGGCTTTCCTTACGAATCCATTATACAATCCGCTAGCTCCTACGCGAAGAGACCCATGGAAGCTTCCATCAAGATTCCGATCGCGAGAAATCCTCATCGGAGGGCTGCAGCTACACGAGACTGGACCGTGAAGCACAGAGATGGGGCTTTGGTGGTCTCGTCTATGATACGAGGAACCCACGAATATCGCCGGGGAATAACAAAAGGAGCTGCTCAAGCTCAGATCTTTCAAATCCTCACTCCGATCATGGCGTAAGGACGAAAACTCCTCTACTCCGATAGAAGCTGAATATTTGACGGAGAAAAGCGAAGAGAGGCCTCCGACGATCGGTTTCTGCGGCGTCGAAGGAGATGCCGACGAACTCCTGGAGCTGAGATCGAGATCACAAGCGTTGATCTGATGCGGCGTGGAACAAACGCTGCTAGGTGGGCTAGCGTAAAGCGCTATGGTCGTCGCCACCACCATTGGAGCTCGCTGGTTCTGGTTTAGAATCCGAAGGTTCAGGTTCCAGAAAATCAAAGAACGAAGAAAAATGAATAAAGAATACTCTGTGCAAATTCCCAGAATTAGCTCCCTAAACACGTCAATTTCCCGGGAATCCGACAAACGGATTACTCAAAACCCACGAAATCCCCTCAAATTCGAGAAAACCACCGAGTTTTAGAAAGAATTTTAGATTGTAAATAGATGGGAAGAACAGATCAAAACTATTTACAGTTTATACGAGTTCGAAGATGAAATTGAAGAAAACGACTCAAAGGCAGACAAGAGGGTGTGTGTAAGGAGGAAGAAGAAGAGACGGAGACGAAGACGCTTTGCTCTTAAGGAAATCAAAATTTAGATATTTCTTTCTTTTTCCCTCTTCGATTTTTCACTCTCTCTCCTTCCTACGTTTCTTATTCGTCTGCTTAAGTTTGGCCGACCAGACTTAACAGGTAAACATTATTACTCAAATACCATTTTTGGCTATTCGGTAATAATTTACTAAGTGGGATTATTACTTATTACAACACTCTAAAACCATCTCCAATGCTAAACTTTATTATGGGTTCTTACTAATTTTTTAATTATAAATTTTAATTATTTAAAAATTTAGAATTCTATAAATTTTTGAATCTCGGTGAACTTTATTAGGATTCTTAAAAAAAAGTTTAATATATAAATATTTTAATTCATTAATATGTAAAAAAAAAATTATAATTTTAAAGTTGAAATTATGAAGAAAAAAAATTTAAACAAAAGTTAAAAAAAAAAAATTTAAGTTAAAGTTAAAAAAAAAGTAAAAAAAATAATAATCAAAAAATATTTGGCAACAAAAAAATCCGACGAATTAAAGGTTGACACGTGGCTATAAACAATATAAAAACCCCCTTAAAAACCGGTTCTTAAAACTCTCATTTAAAAACCGATTCTTACACTGTTTATATATATATATATATTTTTTTTTTGGTTAAAAACTCCACCTAATTTGTTAAGAACCTCTCATTGGAAATAACCTAATCTCGTTATCCACTGGTGTCATAAATGAAAAAATATAGTATTATTTTAGTTTATTGGGTATAGATTCAATATCTCTGAAGAATAAAATATTTCTACTGCTTTAACCCCGAGCCAAGATCTATAGAAGATTATCAAATTATCAATCTGTCTTCCAAACTCAAAACACAAATAGTTTATGTGATAATATATTTAATTAAAGCTAATTCTTTGGAGGCTGGCAATAAAAGTGGGATGACACGCCAACTCCGGTTAGATTACATCGATAATTAACAATATCCAATCAGATGACATCGATATCTCAACTCCAATGGCTATAAAATAATTTAAGGCATATAGTTTATATACTTTATAGAGTAGCCACTAAATGACTTTTGTGTGTTCATAAAAGACATTTTAAGATAATTGTATTTTAACTTAACTCCTATGACAAACAAAGAAATAGAGTACAAGACTCATGTCACATAGAGCACCAGAAGAATCATAATTAGCACTATTTTGTTAAAGTACAGATTATGCCATTTATTGTTCAAATATTTTTATTTATTTATAATTTTAAACTTATTAAAACTTAAATGGTTATCAATTTCAATACTAATGTAAATTTATATATGAATTAAATGATACTACTTTATATAACAACTAAATTAAGATGCGGATATAAGATGTTTTATAATCCATGAAAAAAATTATAAATAAAAAAAATGGAGTTTTTTGTTTTAAACCTCAGTAAAAATAAATAATATAAGATTGAGACCGCCAACGCGAAACCATCTATAAAAAAACTTAACAATTATATTTTAATTTTAATTTTTTTTATTCTATTATTTGGTTTTTAATTATTTTTTCACATATTTTCACATATTTAAATATTTATATTATTATTCAAATTAAATAAATTTTGTATTATTTAAACACTCATATATTTATTTTTTGTAAGAACATTTTATTATTATTTTATTAACTTTTTTTAAAAAATAAATTTAATTTTTAAAATTTAATTTTACCTTTTAAAATTAAGAATCGATTATAAATTTTCGAATTTTTTTTTTTAAACTAATTTTGGTTTTTAAGATAAATTTATAATTTTTTTTTAGTAACTTTACATTTAAAATTGTGAATCAATGATAAATTTTCATTTTATTGTTAATATTATATGTTAAAATTTAATTATAATTTTTTATATCTATCAAAAATTGATAAATTAACTTGACACATATCACAATGAGATGAATTAACAACTTTAAAACATTTAATTTTATAGAATAAGATTCTTATTATTTTCCAGCAATTACAATTCTATATTTTTTAATCATTATTCACATATGCTTTCTTTAGCTTCACGCCAATGCATGACCCCGCCATTTGTTTGTGTGTATAGTGATCATTTTTTTATTTTTGCTCAAAAAACTCATTTTTGATAATATCATATTATCCTCTTGGAAGTTACCAAAAAAAAATATATATATATATTATCCTCTTGGAATCTTTTTATTTTTCTTCTTCATAATTTGTTTTAAAACAAGTAGTAGTCCACGGCAGATATGTCATCCCATTTGCATCACCTTTATTCGTGTATAAAATATTATTTATCTAAAGATGACGAGTATTGAGAACAACTTTGTAATTATTATTTGATATAAATTGTTTTAGTTTTAGGCAAATGGAGTTTGCTACTTTAAACATGAACAAAGTCTATTTTTTTCTACTCCTTAATTTATAATATTTTTTATCGCTTATTTGTGTTTGGTTTTCATTGGGATCGAACCCAGAATGGTAACTGGGTTAACAACTCCTTTACTACATTCTCTTTCTTTGTTAAACAGTACTTAGATTGGTAATATAAACAAGGATGAATATAATAACAAAAAATATTTGAACTAACGATCTTTTTTTTATATTATATTTTTGGGAAGAAAAGGCAATGAAAAAAAAAATCCGATTAAATATTGCAAAATCTATATATATATAAAGCTAGCTTTGCTCTCTTCTCATGAAGACACGTCATCATCTACATGTATGCCACATCATTTTTATATTTAATTTTTATAATTTAATTAGTTAAAATTTTGATATACATATTAACTATACATTTTATTAAATTATGCAAATAATTTGAAAGGTCATTTTCATATTTATATCATGAAAACGTAAAAAAATTAACAAAATTTATTGAAAAATAATAGATTTAAATTTTTAGATTTACTAATATATTATACACTTTGGTATAGTTATAAAGTTAAAGTTTTATATCGAAAAGATGTTTAGTGAATTGATATTATTTGATCCAAAATAATAGTAGACAATATATACAATATTAATGTAACATATATCATCTACATGTATGCCACATCATTTTGATATTTAATTTTCATAATTTAATTAGTTAAAACTTTGATATACATATTAACTATACATTTTATTAAATTATGCAAAGAATTTGAAAGGTCATTTTCATATTCATATCATGAAAATTTAAAAATCAACAAAATTTATTGAAAGAATAATAGATTTAAAATTTTAGTTTTACTAATATATTACACACTTTATTATAGTTACAAAGTTAAAGTTTTATATCGAAAAAATGTTTAGTGAATGGATATTATTTTATCCAAACTAATAGTATACAATATATACAATATTAATTTAACATATCACAAATATATAGAGATTTTTTTTAAAAAAACATAATATATAATAAATAAAAAGTAAATTTATTATCGTTTAATAATGCATATTATAATAACTTTCTTAAATAAATTATATATAAGAAAATTGATTTTTTTAAAAAAGTACATAAATTAAAATAATTATAAAAATTCAGTAATTTAAATATTTGGATAACATGATTTATTTGGTCTTTAAATATAGATAAGATATGAAAATTCCAAACAAACATGATTATTTGTAAATAATATAAATAATATAGAAGTGATTTACTATATATATTGAAGTGATTGACTATCACATACATTTTCATTTTAATGGAGGTGAAAATAAGAGAAACAATTAGTTAAATTTTAAATAAAGCATTAGATTTACAATCTACAATCAATGATTTGTTTTACTAAAAATGAATAAAAAAGTTCTCATAAATAAATTAAACAATTATAAAAATTTAAAAACAAAAACTCGCAGATCACATAATTGTTTTTTATATAAAGTTGAATCTCACCGGGCTTACCCCTTATCAATAGCCTTATGTGTTGGCTAAATTTTCATTATTATTGTAATTAAATTCATTATTGTATCGAAATACATAATCAAATTACAATAATTTGCATTGTATTGAATAAGCAAATTCTAAAACGGTTAAATATGAATTTGTGTGACATGCAATCCATGAATAGATTTAAAATTAACAAAAGTTGATCAATTGTTAATTATAATATTGCTTATCAATAGCTTTATGTGTTGGCTAAATTTCCATGTTTCTCTATAGTTATATATGGAAATCGTTTTCAAAAAAATAAAAGAAAAATAAATTTAGCAACAAACATATTGCACACATATATAGGGTTAAAATCATAAATGAAACATTCCAAGGTAATAAATTCACATGAAACAAAACAAAAAAATTATTATGCAATTTTAAAATGTAAATATCTTCTTTTTAAAAGCCCGAACTAATTGCATAAAATTGATCACCAAAAAAAAAAGAGGTAAAAATGCGTATCATCCAATAAATAAATATATAGATGATCATAAATTAAATAAAACCAAAAAAACAAATACAGAGATCTTAAGCTGATAGAGATAATTAAATTAATTACGAAACCAAATAAAATAAAATACCATTAGATTAAAAAAAATATTTACCACGTTCGCGCGGATCACACCTTTTGTGATTGAAATTGAAGTAAAATCTCACCGGCGATGAGGAAAGATATCGGAGAAGACGAGAGTTTTAGAAGAGTGGGTATTAATGTTTTTACAAGATAATCATATTCGCAAGAAGTCTCTCTCTCTCTTGAAATGTTTAGATCGACGCTTAACCCCATATTTCTTATACTTTTTTTAATCGACCCATATTATCTCAAATGTTCTCATTAACCCATATATCTACGACGACTTTGATAGTAAATTAGTGATAGAAATTAAATCGTTTTTCAAATAAAATTAGATTCATTTTGTAGTCACCAACACTGGATCATCTTCGATGAATACTATTAAATTCCGAACATTTTATTAGTATTCGGTTTTAAGTAAAAATAGATAAAAATACATGGAACTATTTCAAAGTATTTTTTTTTAATAAGTTCGAAAAATTCTAAATTCACAAAACTAATTTTTCTTTTATTAGTGTTCGAAATAACTTTCGGAGTATACAAAACTAACCCAATTTTGAAGTATTTATTTTATTAGTATTTACTTTGGTTAAAAAATATATAATTCTCTAAATTTTAAAATGATAAAAACTTAATTTTTAAAAATCAACTAAGTGAATAAATTGTCAACCAAAAAAAAAATCAAATTTTGGATCACCCATTAAATAAATATATAAATATACATTAAATTAAGAAAAGAAAAAAAAATTTAAGAATAAACATTCTATATTTTTAAGTTAATAAAGATAAATTTATTAACAATCATACTAATAAAACTAAAATAATATTATACAAATTTTTTTACGCCCTCATCACACACTAGTGGCTAATAAAAGAACTTGTGCAATGTGATATTTCAGTTGAATGACAAAACAAATTAGGGAAACGATGGGTGATTATTAAGTAGGGGCAACAGTGACATTTTCAATGCAATAAGTGGTTATTATTAAATTTTAAAAACGTTTTTTTTTTGGGGTTTTTCCCGATGCAGGAGTTTAGATAAAGACACCGACGCGTCTCGGAGAAAAACAATCACAAGCAAGACATTCATTTCGCCACGTGGCAAAACTGAACATGGCACGCGTCATAATTGGCGGCCATGGAAGAAAAAAATGGATGTCACGCTCATCGCACGTGTATCTATTCCTACGGTGGTTCAGACTTAACTAGTCAACGCCTCTTACATTCTATTAGCACGTGTATACAAGACGAATTTTTTAAGTCGACGGAAGAAGAAGATCATATTTCAATTTGAATCGGTTTGAAGAAAAAAAAAAAAAATTGGTTTTACATGCAGCAATCGAGATATTTAGGGAATGGAATCGGTTAGTTTCGGTTCAAAAGCATATAGTATATAAAAACAAAAGAGGAGGGTGGTCCCGAAATAATATTTAGGATTTTGGTGAGCCATGACTACTTCTCCACGTGGAATTGTTCCGCTGCCTTTTCCTCTCCTTCACGCAGTCACTCTTTCCTCACACGCATCTTCACGTGTATCATTCCGGTTTTCTCTTAACCGAGAAGACAACCCGCTAGTGTATGTATGTTGTATATAATGGTTTGGTTTACCTTTTCTTGCACACAAACATCAATAATAGCCCAATACCGTTTTTTCGTGGATCTTTGGATGGAGTTCAGAATGGGTCTCGAATCTGGGCTATAAAGTAAAACATTTTGGGTTTGTAAACCCAATTATTTATCCACTATTTACAAAAACAAATATTAATTTATGAACCCTATGAATTTTGTCAAATAACCTACTGACAGAAAAGATTGAAACAAAGAAACACATGTTTTGTGGAAGCCATCTTAGTCAAGTGGTTAACTAAATGATTCATTAATATTTATACACTAGGAAATTCGAGTTTCGATTCGCAGATGACGCAATTTTTAATAGAGACAAATTTATAAAGAAATTTTCAGCGTGGTGTAAAGGAAACCGTTCATCATGATCATGGATCGTTGTGCAGCGGATAGCATCGTCTATTGTAGAATTATCTTTGTAGTATTTCTTATAATTTGTTTAATGTTAAAAAAAAATATGTTTCCATACTAACCGTCTTTTTAGACAAATTATGATCTAAATTTTAAACTATATGTATTATGTGCCATTTATTTTTTGAAATTCATGCCAGCATAAATGTACTCGAATCTAAATATGAAGTTTCAATTATCATTTGCGTATCACACTCGATATACTATTTTCACACTTCAAATTATAGAAAATAATATCATATATATAATCATTAAAAATACATTTCCACCACGAGAACTCTTAAAATTGCATATCCTGTAAGAGTCAATGTCTACATTTGAATAGCAATATCTATATGTTTCTCAATTAGATCGCCGACAAGAACTCTTACAGACCAAGTGTCTGACTTCCCATAATCCAATTATTCGATATTTCATTTCATTTTAAATTTTCTATTTTTGTTCAGAACATTTTATAATTTCTCACATTTTTGTGATAGAATTGTTATGTAAATTTATTTGTTACATCTTGTTTTAAATAAGAATTTTGAAAGTAGCATAATGGGAAATGAAAAAAAAAAAAATTACAAAGGAAACTAATTCGAAACTGATCAAGTTAGCTACACAAGAAAAAAACGAGGTCGATCTTGGCTTGACATGGGATAGAAAGATAGGCCTAAGCCAGGAGCGGCGAAAGCTGCCGTTTCCATCGTCATCCGCTGCTGAACAGTGGCGGCTCCGGCGTCAGCAAACTCCTTCACCATATTACGATAATACCCTTTGATCTTCTTCACAAGCCTCACATAGTACAGTCTCAGCCACTTGAACCTCATCCTCGTCACCATCCTCTTGAGCGTGAACCTGCCACGTGGCGTACTGGTTTTTCCGCCGAGACGCACGACGTGTGGCTTACGCCGACGGAGGTAGACCTTACGGCGACTTGATGGTGGCCACCGGAATGCGGTGGAGGCGGAGGTGATGACTGAATGGGGATCCATTGGGATCTCGCGAGAGAATTTTGCTGAGGAAAGATATAGAGAGATGGTTTATGGAGTTAGATGGAGAAACTTGTATATAGAGAGAGATAGAGACTAGAGTGATGAAATTTGTTATGCTGTCACTTAATTAGGACTTAATATGACATATTGCGTAATTTTCGTAAACTAATATCGTATGTCCAAATCATAAACGATTTGTAGTTTTTGTTGTTATATACAATGTATATTTATATATTTAAGGGATGACCTAAATACCACGACATTTCAATGGTGCCACATATTTTTGATATTTTTTGTATCATAATAATTATATAAAGTTAGTAAATTACTAATTAATAATGAAAAGGGAAAACAAATTGGAAGAGAAGAAGAAATTTAACATTTTACCCCCAAAACAATTAAATAGAAAATGGATACAGTGTATGCTTGTTATAATTTAGCAATATGTAACATCATATCATAGTAAATGGTGATAAATGTTTATTATTAATCACCATGGTAAACATCTAACATGCTTTTGAGTACTGGTCTTGTGACTCTTGTCTCATCTCGAGTGTAACTAACTAACTATGGTATCCACGTGCGTGTGCTCTTAGGTAGGCATGCCTAAATCTATCGCTTGGTTATTACAATTTCGTATATCGGTAATCATCTAGTGTGTTGGTGCAGAAGACGACACAGTTACGTAGCTCAAGGGACCCCTTTTGTCTCCATTACATAGAAAGTCAACTTTATTTTGCAATTATGTGTACGTATGTTCTACTGAGAACCATTCACCGGAAAATTATATGTTTTCTTGACTTCTGTTTAGTTTTGTGTGTGCGTAAATTCATGGACGGCTAATAATTATCTAATAATTTTACTTATTTTTTGTTTGATGTTGAGTGTTGACTATTGCTATAATATTTTTAATTTCCCCCTTTTTGTCTGTGCAATTCATCGTCTATCTTTTCGAATTAGAGTATTCACCAAACCAAAAGCTGAAATTATTGATAATCTTGATTATTATCACATAAATTATAGAAAAACGATTCTCTCTCTCTCTCTTTTTTTTTGTTTTTCCTGGTTGAAATTGTCGGTTTTATTGTACGATGCATGAAATAAGAAACTAATTTTACAATTGCAAATCGAATTTTCTGCTCATTCACCCCGTGCACAGTGGTCTAACCCAAGAGTGAGTGCTTAACAATGAGTAAACACATCAGCCCATTAAACAAACCCAAATAGAATTTTGTCTTTTGATGAAATCATGAGAGCAGAGCCCAATTTTTATTATCAATCAGAAAGACTGAACTGAGCTCTGACCCCATTGAACGGCCACCGGACTCTTGACGACGTGTTCACCGTCTGTCCATTCGATCGACCCGAATTCATGACCAGCCACGGATCCAACTCCGCCGCCGAGCACAACGCTCTTAAACGTCACTTCGAATTCCAACTCGCTCTTCTCCTTGCTAAACGCAAGCTTGCTCGGAGACACCTCGATCTCAACATTCGCCGGAGATTTAACCCCGATTTCGTACACCGCGTCAACGTTGCTTCCCACGTTTTTCACTACTCTTGTGTATTTCACAACATCGACGGTCGATCCGAAAACCACGGAGAAAGATGGGTAATTGAGATCGCCGGCAGTTCTGAGCTTGCTCGTCTCGCAGGCGTTGTAAAGAGTTGGATCCTGAAGGAAGACTAGAATCCCAGGAAACTCGTATCCTACGCCGCAGAGGAAGGCGACGTACTCTTTCACATTGATGTCGTAAACCAAACCAGGATTCAATGCTTTGTTTGGATCCACGTGACCGGCTCCGTGGATAAATGAGTTCGATGATTTTCCGGTGGCGAGATCCTCGATTGGTTCGCCGGAGTTTTCGGTATCGTAAGCGGTTGTTACGAGGGCGGATTTGATGGCCGCCGGTGACCAATCGGGATGAGCTTTACGGAGGAGAGCGGCGAGTCCGCTGACGTGTGGGCACGACATCGATGTGCCGGAGATTATGTTGAATTGGACCCGTCTCGGGTCGATATCCAAATCGGTCGGACCAACCATTCCGGTCCAACCGGCTAAGATGTTGACTCCGGGTGCAATCACGTCCGGTTTGAGGATAACCGGCGTTATGTGGTTTGGTCCACGGCTGGAGAACGCGGCGACTCTAGGAGAAGGAGGAGATGGTCCGATCAAGGTGCCTAGGAAGCGGATTGTTGCGGTGGGAGAGTCTGACGTTTTGATGTAGTCGCGGATTTGATCTCCAGCTTTAGCTCCGACCATTGTCGCCGGGACGAGATGCGAATCGGCGGTGAGTTCTTCACCGCTTTCAGCTGTGTTCGCGAGAATCATGCCTGCGCCGCCGGCTAGCTTGACGGCACTTCCTTTCTCAACTCTGGCGTTGCCTCCTCTGTCACAGAGAACGATTTTGCCTTCCACCAAGGATGAGTTCAATTTTCCCGGGTAGCACAATCTGCTTCCGCAATCGCCGGAATATACCAGAGAAATTTGAGAATCGGGGAGAGATTCGCCAGCGTACAGTGACGTTCCCGTGAAGACTTTTCCGTCGCTAGTGATGGCGTTAGCGGAGAACTCTCTGTCGATCGTGGACGCACCGACAGTGAGGATCCAAGGAGCGATGTTAGTGGCGGTTTGTGGGCCAGGACCAGAGTTTCCGGCGGAGCAGGAAACGACGATACCGTGCCGCGTCGCTCCAAATGCTCCGATCGCGATAGAGTCCATGTGATACTCCGGGGCGTAGCCGTTGGCACCTACGGAGAGAGAGATCACGTGAACACCATCAGCTACCGCCTGATCCATGGCAGCGAGGATATCGGAGTCGTAGCAACCGCTGCTCCAACAGATTTTGTAGGCTGCGATTCTCGCCTTAGATGCCATCCCACGCGCCACTCCGGGCGCGTATTGGTACAAGCTCGCGTTGGCAACCACCGATCCAGCGGCCGTAGACGCCGTGTGCGTCCCATGACCTTCTGTATCGCGCGGCGATCTCGATTCCTTCGCCGTGTGCGTTGATCCATTAAGATGCGTTAAATATCCCTTGTAAAACGCTCGAGCACCAATAAGCTTCCGATTGCAAGATGATGCAGGAAAATCCGGTCCGGTCTCGCACTCGCCTTTCCAGGTAGATGGGACCGGATCGAGACCTGAATCCGAAAAACTCGGATGCTCCGGCCAGATTCCAGTGTCTAGAACGCCAACGATCACGTCTTCTCCGTAATTGGAGTTGCTCCAGAGACCAGAATTATCGGAGAAACCGAGGAAGGTAGGGGTATGAGTTGTGTGAATCTCACGCGCCTGATCTGGGATAACGGAGATGACGGCGGGGTTACGGCGGAGAGCGGCTGTCTGGATAGGGGAGAGACGAGCGGAGAAGCCATGAACGGCGCGTGAGTAAGAGTAGAGGAGGGTCGCGGGTTGGGGAGAAGATGGGAGGGAGTGGAGGAGAGAGTTGTGCCAATGGTTGTGGGAGGAGAAGAGGGAAGGCTTATGAGAGCTCTGCACATGAACGATGTAAGAGCCTTCCGATGAAGAAACTGCAGATAAGAGACAGAAGAAGAGAGAAAAAACGAAGAAGACGGAGGAGAGAGAGAGCTTAGCCATGGCGATCCCCCGATGGAAGAAGATTCCTTTACTTTGGTGACGTTTTTATTATCTCTCTGAGCTTCTGAATCTTTTATTTCGTCTATACGCCACATGCTAATACTAATAGATCTATCGACGTGGGTCACATGACTGCGATTTAATAATATTGACACGAGAGGATAGGAAGAATCATGAGGTTATAAAAAGTGGCAGGTATGACAAAACGACGGACCAATAAGAAATGAACACACTGACTACATTAAAAAGCTCTTATCGAAAGATTCAAAACTATGAACGCTCATTACAATATTCATACAATAGCCTCTGATTAGTTGTTTGGTTAGGGAAGACACAAGGTTACATAGCTTTTAAACAGCCCATGGTATGAATCCCATGGCGCAACTCAGCCTGAAAGTGACGAATATCAGATATAGAGCAATGAGTCCAATACCTAAGGTTTTGTTTGGTCGCATGTCGTTGCGCGGGAGCACTACCATAGCCCAAACCAAACCGAGTACTAGAAACCCAAGTGTGTAGAACAAGCTTTTATCTTCTGGTACCATGTACGTCTCAGGACTCTTGGAACATGCGCCGAGAAGCATCGACATACCGAGCCCGACGAGTGTGTTGAACATTGGACCTGCATAGCATCCCGATAAAGCGATTTGCACACCATCCCCACCGTTCATCGACAATGCGATATTCGACACTAAGTCACCCATTGAGTTTCCCCAAGCAAGTACTGTTAGTGCAAGTATCGACGGGTTGATTCCATAGATCTCACCAATTGTCACCAGAAGAGCAACGAGTTCGTTTGCAATCATGTAGAACCATACGATGCTCATGATAAACCCACCAAGAACCCAAGGGATCAAGAATCTTCGAGGTGGGTGATCGGGTTCTGTGTTTTTGTAAGCAAGAAAACCAAGAGTAGAGCCAATAGCAACGCTGATAAAGTAACCCACACCACAAGCTTGGGGACTCACATTGTCTTGGCTACTCCAGAGAGATCCCAAAAGTACAGGGGCTAATGAAACGCTAGCCACAGCATATGCCTTTGACCATGTATCTTCCTCGACCGATGGAATTGTTAACCTCCTTGGAATCGTCAGTGGAATTTCCAACAAGAAAGTGAATTTAGTACACAAGGAGCTCTCAACTTCTGCACTGTCGTCAATCCATCCCCAAGGTGGCCTTTCATCATCTTGTACACTAACTCTCGCGAAATGGTTTGAGTAGATGGCCACATTTGAGGCCCACATCCACTGAGGAAGAGAGTTCTGTAGCCGAGGTGGACCATCCTCAGGGTCAGTTTCGATCAAGGGGCTCTGCATTAGAATATCCTCTTCAACACTTGGGGAAAACACACTTCCTTGCATAGGTAGCAAAGGAGTAATAGCTTCTAGCTTAAACCTCTTAGCATGCTTCCTCAGAATCACATTTGCTGCCACGAGGAAAGCATATACCACATATATCGAGATAAACGCGATGGCGATCCGTACTGTCACTTCACCGACCATCAAAATGATTGATAAAGAGACGAGTGTGAAAAGGAAGAAACTCAAGTCTCTGATGAAGCATTTCTTATCGATCTTGACTTCCATGTCCGCAACACAAAGCGAAACAATCCCAACAACAACTGAAGTAACAAATACAGCACCACCCAAGACGCTGTTAAGACCCACTTCTCCTTTATCTGTTCCAACAAAAGCAGCTATACTTGCAAACACATCTGGTGCTCCATTTCCAAGTGGAAGTAAAGTAACACCAGCAACAGTAGGAGGCAGCCTCAAAAGCTTCGAGAGCTTCTCCAACGAACAACAAAAGTAATCCGCAGCAGTATTACCCAGCAGATAAAACAATGCAACAAGCCACACACCCAACATCATGTAACCCAAGATCTTGAAATCTCTGCAGGAGCAGTAAAAGAAGTTGAGGTAATCGAAGAATCCATCAGGGGAGCAAATTGGATTCGCTCTTAAGAACTCGCATTGATCAGCGTAACCCATGTGATTGTGTAACCCCGAGCATAATACAGTACTACTGCTACTCAAGCTGTCACTACCAGAACCGTTGATTAACTTGGAAACGTTTGTGTCAGCTTCGCTCATATGTCGACGAACAACCGTAAATTGGCTGAAACCACTGTTGAATTCAGCTTTGGAGGTCGAAACACTACCACCACCGACGAAAGACGCGTTACTTAACAAAGGGTACCTGAGTATGTCGCTCCGATCAAAGAAGAAGACAAATAGAATCACAGCACAAAGCCCATTAAAAATCCCTCGAAATTTGGGATTTTTCGAGCTATAAAGAAAATTCACAGCGCTCATTTCAAACGTTTTATTACCAACCAACCATAAACCCCAAACCTCGCCGAAGGGGCCTAGGGTTTCAAACAAACAAGATACGATATTGTACCTTTTGAAAAACCCTAGGATACCCAGATTCGGTTAGACGAAACGCAATTGAGAATCAGGTGATCAGCGAGATCAATCAACGATCGGAAGATTGTAACTTCTTCGTAATGAACCCAGAATTTTGAAAGTTGTCGAGAGAAAATGCGGTGTGATGATAACACGAAACAATGGTGAGGAATCTTCGCCCAATCAAACAATGGTGGATACATTTGACCCGGAGACGTGGCATTCTTTTCATTTTTAGTGAAATTGATTATATTCGTTAAGCTGATATTAAAACAAGGATTAATAAATATATTCGTTAAGTAGATAAATTCTCGTTGGCCCAACTAATGTTTACACACGTATGATTTGACTTTTGAGTATTAAAACGATAATGATTAGCAGCAATGGGACAAATCATATTTGATTAGGCGATAAAGATACAAAGATTCATTCGATTTATAGTTCTTGTCCTTTCCCCCATTTAAAAAAAGAAAATTCCTCTATAGAGACAAGGATCATAAGCAAACATCGAAATATAGCATTCCTGTACATTTTGTAAACATAATCGAATATTGCATAAACAAAAAAACACATATATATATAAAAAAATTCTGTTGAAGGTAATAAAATAAGTATTTACAACTGCAAATAGGAATTTTACCGCCAAAAAACAAATAGAACTAAAACACGAACAGAAGCTTTAAGGCTGTTCCGGTGTTAACTCTTGTATTAGCCGTTCGATCTGTCGTCTGTAAACAGGCATGAAGTGATCGCTTATCATCCTCTGCGATAACCTCACCTTACTATACAATGACCTCGGCGTCAGAAAGATTCCTACTCTACCCTCTTCCACCGTCTCCACTGTCTCAAGCCTCTCGGGGGCAGAACCGCCTTCTTCTTCGTTAGCTTCCACGACCTCAGGCCGGACTGTGACAATGTGCATTATTTTACCCGGCGGGAGGAATCTATGGGATTCTTTCATCTCAGGCGTCCGGATCTCCGGCTGGGCCACACCGGCCTCTACGATGACGGCTTCTTCTTCTTCTTTGATTTCTTTTGCCACATCGGCTTCTTCAGGCAGCTCTGAAGCGTCGTCGTGGTAAAGGTCATGCTCCAGCTGCTGCCACAGCTCGGCTTCAGTCATATGCTCTTCGCGTGTTTCTATTTCTGCTGGATCCTCGCACTCGTCAAGTTCCGTGGCTCCAAGACAAGCAGATGTTTCATCGTAATCAGAACACTCAGCTTCTGATTTCCATTTCCCTGTGATTTCTTCATCCGTAGAAATACTACTAGTGGTGGCAAGAAGAGGATCTACGGTTTCGGGTCTAACTTGGGACATTGCTTCAGAAGAATCTAACTGATGTTCCGGGTTTGATTGAGTAGCAGGGACTCTGCGCCGCGGTCCGATACATGACCAAGAAGATAAGCTTAGTGCAGGACGGGTCAGCATACTCTGAGCTCTTCTCATCACAACCTGCATAAAATTTGTTTTACTCAGAAACCTTTTGAGTTTTAAGAGCTGTTTAAGTTCAGAAGCATATTCCATGTAATTTTATTACCTGTGTGCCACTAGACACTGGACGTAGCATTGCACCAGCACCAGCAACTTTTGCTTTGGCAGTGGCCATAGATGGAAGGCGAGATCCTAAAGCCGTCGCTGAGCGATAAACAGTGCTGAGGATTCGAGTCCGTTCAATTTGATTTCTCAGATCATTCAGCCAAGCAGATGCTGTTACCTGAAGAGGTGGGAAAAGGAAGAACAAAAGGATTCTCTCAAAAAGATACAAAGAAAAGTTCTCCCAAGTGTATAAATGAAGCATTGTCAACTGTCAAGGCATACAATTTGGGGTTTAGGAAGCTAACCTCAGCGCGTAAGTCATCTACTGATGCAGCAGAAAATGTAGGCACCAGATCAGCTCCATTTATGACAGACACGATGAAGTCGTTCCCAGAGTCGGCTAATTCCCAAGTCATACAAGCAGCTGAAGAACATAGGAACAAATGCTCAGTCTTATGTCTTGACTCTTGAGAGGGTATCAACAGATGTAATTGTGAACTATTTGGATGAAAAACCTGGAGCAAATGTAACACAGGTAGCTGTAGAGAGCATTTTCTGCTCCCGCGAAATATATGTTAAAAGAGCAGCCGTTCCACCGCCCAAAGAGTGCCCAACAATCTGCCAACAAAATGCAGGACAATGATTGATGTGTCCGAACTAGAGATAATATTTTGTTTTAAACAACCGTTTTCCAGAAAAGGTGAAGCAGAAAAACAGAAAACAGAAAACCGAAAACATAAAGTACCTTGATTTTGTAATCTGGATATTGCTCAAGACCCTTGAGAAGACAAGGGGTGGCAAGTTTTGCTATACACCGAGCAGCAGCAACCATACCACAATGTGCATATCCTAAAACCAGATTGCTGACCCCTCTCTCGTTTACAACAGTATGATGGAACGGCACAATTCCTCCTGTCGCAGCCGTCAAGGTGTCCTTGATGCTATGCGTTCCACGGATCAACAATAGAAAACATTTTGTATTGTGATCGACAAGAACCGTAAAAGCTGGCTTCAATATCTGCATGATGCAAAATTCACAAACTAATTCTCAACTTCTATGTCGAAAAAGTGCCCAAGAGACGAGAGTTGTTGAAAAATTACCCCAGCCTTGGGTTCGTGAATAAGGACGTTTTCCTTTGTAAAGCCAGTCTCTTCTAAGAACAACGGAAATGGTTTCTTGGAGAAATGCCAACACAATGTCAACAAGTGCAAATAATATCTAAGTTCAGTGGCTACTTCTGGTCCTATGAGCTCTATACTATCTTCACCACCAAAGACACGATCAACATGTAGAAGTCCCTGCAGTTTTAGTTACACAATATAAAATGTTCGCCTTTGACCACAAGATGACTAAAATAACAAAAAATTGTCACAGTTATAAAGATGAAGAGATGTTTACCTGCCTCTTGATGAGAAAATTGATCCCAAAGGCAAGATCTCCAATTGGCCACTTCCCTAGAGTCTCGGAGTAAGTAAAACGAAGAGTCTCAGAGAGAGTAGAAATTGTCTCCAACCAAGTTGCTGGAGCTTGAATAAGTCTATGCGAAACACGGTCAATCCTCAAAGAAGCGCGAGTAGCAGAAGTTCCAGAATTCTCATCGTCAACATCAGATGGACCCGCTATTAATTTCCGGTTCAACGTGTAATATAGAAGAGCAGCTGCTCCAGCTGCTGTGGCCATAGTTGCAGTTGCCATGATCAATCTATCCCTAAAACATCAATGAAACAATTCGGTTAATTGTTGCTCATTTAGCGTTTTAATCTGAAACGAAACTCAGTCTAAGACTAAAAACAAAACAAAATTGATCTAACTACATTGGATGCCACAAATTCAATCTCCAGAATCAGCTACGAGTGCATATGCTCTCCGACTTTTGCCAGAGATCTTCAAAAACATCTAAAGCTGGAAAATTGGATACAATTTCGTACGAAAGGAACATTCCTTTCACAAATTATCCCCAAAAAAATAAAAATTTCGGGATAAAAAAACAACCACCCATTAATAGAAAACTCTCACTTTCCTGAAATTTCTCGAAAACCACAACAAACCTACTCAACCAAAAAAAAAAAAAAAAAACTGCAAACAATCCAATCGAATGTGATTCAGCCTGAAATTCAACATGATCTATATTGCAAAGGAACAAGATCCGTGAACTAAAGAAACAGAACGAGAAAACCCAACAATCGCATCGTGAAAACACGAAACTCAATGAAAATCGAACCTGGAAAATAAAGATGAAACCGTGAGCCTGATTTTAGGGTTTTACAGTGGAGAAGGTTAAGGTTAAGATTGCTTGCTTATGTACGATATCTCCGTCAAGGGGGACTTTCTCTCCGATGATGATAGATTAGCTACAAAAGTGCAAAACTGATTATTGCTAGCTCTAAATAAACTGCGCTACGTTTTTGTGCTGAGCAAACGCCGCGTAGTTTCGCGCCGCCAAGATCTGTTGCCAACGTGGCGAAATATAACTGGATCCAAGGTTCGAAAAGGCCTTAGGCGCTAAGCGGACGGTCGGGCACCGATTTGCGCCTAGACCGGAAGCGGCGATTAATCACCGATTAATCAGCGATTAATTTTAAACATTTTTTTTTAATTTTAAAGTTTATATGTATATAAGTTATAAGTTATGAATATATGAATCAAAACAAGTATGATATAAGTTTTTTTGATTATTAAAGTAACAAAACATTAGAATATTTGAACATCTAAATTCCAAAAACAAAAAGAAGTACAAACATATGATTCAAAAAATAGATTTATCTTGATATTGAGAGAAAAAAGTACAAGGAGAGAAAAATCTTCATCATCTTCTTCAATGATCAAATTATCATGTGTGTTGTACTTCTAGATGTATTTCCAAAACTTTATAACAGACCATATGTCCGTCACAATTAAAAAAAAAAATTATTTTTTCAAGAAAAGTCAACGATTTTTTTCGAAAAAAATTGTTAAAAATCGTTGACTTTTTGAAAAAATTGTTTGACCGTCTAATTCACCGCCTAGACACTAATCACGGTAGTCCACCGCCGACTAGCGTTAGCGTCTAGGCGGTCTATGCACCGCTTTTTAGAACATGGACTGGATCACTTAGCTTCCCAGAGCTGACCTAACTAGTTGTATATAACAACAAGCGAAAAAAGCTTAAAAATACATGAATTTAATATAATCTGGACGTTTAATACACGAATTATTTTGACATTCAAAAAAATACACAGATTAATGTTGGCATCCATTTTAATACTCAAACTATCAATCACTATTTTTTTAATACTTAAACTATTAAATTTCGTGGATTTGACCACATTTATATTTTGAAAACCCGATTTTGTCTTTTTTTATTTACCAAATTTGATTTATTTTAACAGAAAAAACAAAATTAATAATTTATAAAAATAAAAATTATTATTTATTAGATAAAACAAAAAAATAAAAGAAAATAAAAAACAAATTATTCTCTCTGCATTTTCGAGGAACAGTCGGGTAATTCTCTTTCGTCGTCGACCCTATGTCCCTATCTCTGCAATTTCTAATTGCCACCACAGCTCTGGCGAAGAAGACAACGAGAACCCCCAGATTTTGCGACTCCCACGATGAAAATGGACAAGATTCAGTTCCGACGAGACTCTCTGCAAATTCCGATATACCACCACGGTTCCGGCGATTCAAAACTGTCTCCGCCGTCGAGCATCTTTCCTCGAAACCCTGAAACGAGTAGCTTTTCCTCAATGGTGAAAACTAATATTTTTCTCTGAAACATGGGCTGATTTCAACATGGACTGATTTTAAAGCAAGTAGTTTAACTCGACGAGGTCTGACTTTATAAGAACAACATCAAATTTCGTAAGATTGAAATCAAAATTGGGTTTTTTTTAGCTGAGTTGTTATTAAGTTTGATTCTGCGATTTTGGGATTTCAAATACTGAAAATTGATTTCAAATTTTAGGGATTTGGTGGTGGATTCATCTTTGAGACGACTGAAACGGGTTTTAAATTTGGTGAATAGAACAAAATCGGTTTTGGAGTTTTGGATTTGATGGGAGTAGAGAAGAAGAAGAAGAAGAAGGAGAAGAAAGAAGGAAGAAGAAGAGACGAGACGAGAAAGGGCAGAGGTGGAGATAAAAAAATTATTAATTGAATAATTTGTTTTTTTTTTAATTCTTTTGTTTTATCTAATAAATAATAATTTTTATTTTTATTTTTATAAATAATTAATTTTGTTTTTTCTGTTAAAATAAAACGAATTTGGTAAATAAAAAAAAGTTAAAATCGGGTTTTCAAAATATAAATGTGGTCAAATACACGAAATTTAATAGTTTATGTATTAAAAAAAGAATGATTAATAGTTTGAGTATTAAAATGGATGCCAACGTTAGTCTGTATATTTTTTTTGGTATTAAAATAGTACGTGTATTAAACGTTCAGATTATATAGAGTTTATGTATTTTTAAACTTTTTTCCCTAACAACAATTTTACAGTGTCTATAGATTTCGCTAATAAAAACATGGTAAATCTAAAAATGAATGTGTGTTTGTGTAATGTATTTACGAATAGAAATGTAAAAGTATATTATTGCTTATGTGATCACTAAACTTCCAAAATGTAACAATTAAGCTTGTCTTTTGTGGTAAATATTAGCTATCATATTAATTTAAATGTTTACAAAAAAATAATTCCAGTCCTTCACATATAAAAATTTAAAAGTACATGTTTTGACAATAAAAAATTTGTAACTAATTTATTAAGGAAAATTTGGGTAAACGACATATTTTCCCCTCAAAAACTATTACATAGTAACATATCCACACAAAGTTTTAGACTTGTATTAGTTCTCCATCGTTTGAAAAGTTCAAAACCTATATCCCCACATTTTGAAAGTTTAGAACATATTTACACAAAGACTACGGTTTATTTCGGGTTACAATGAACCAATCCAATTTTGAACACTTAAACCGAAATTAAACCTAATAATAACTTCAACCAACTTTAACCAAACCCAACAAAAAAAACCAACCTGACCCGACTCAAAAGGCAAAAGTCTCCTTCTTCACCGGATTTTTACTCTTTCTTTTTTAGAGTTTGAACAATTCCTAAAAACTAAATAACAAAGGAATAATTCTAAATCTTCAAAACAAAACTTTAATTCAAATTCAATCGTCAGTAACAAATAGCTAGAAAGGTAATTTTTTTCTTCACAATGAATTAAAAAAAAAAAAAATTGCTTCCAGATGATTAAGATTTTCGACCTCAAAGTCATTTTACCATGTCATGGCTTCCTCTCCGTCGAGATGATGAATGGAGTTTCAGTCATTTATGCACACATCAGACTCTTGATTCTTCCAAGTGAAACGATCAAGCCCGCCATCTTTCTCCTTTTGATCGCTTTGAATGGCGGAAATGCTCATCACCAACGTCGGAAGCTGCCACAGAGGGCTCCGACATGACGACGAACCGATGAACCGGCGGCGATCGAATTCTCTGGCACTGAAGAAGACTTCGTCGTTTTTCATTGTTTTCCAGAAGATTCCTCCTCCAGAAAGCTTATCCGAGCGAATACGCTGGGCTTGTGCTTATCATCGATCTCTGGTTTTGTAGCTGCAACTGGCTCCGATGATGGCTTTTCGGATCTCTTACGGTGCTTGCGATCTGACTTCCAGTGGCGTTCCCGGCTTCGATCATCATCCCGGCGGTCGCGACGGCGATCGTGTTCTGAATCGAGGTCGTGGTGACCATCTGGAAATCGAATCGAATGCAGAGACTGCAACACAACGTTTCGATCGCAATCTCCTTTTGGCTCTTCTCTCAAATCCGAGAAGTCTAAACGAGAGAGATTAAAGGGTTTTGAGGTTTCAAGTGAGGGATTGAGTAGCTCTCAGTTTGAAATCTCTGGATTTGAGGTTCTCGATTTTGAAATCGATTTTTAGGGTTCCTCACAATTGAATTGGGAATTTTAGGGTTTAGTTTTTGGGTGGGTCTAAATTTGGTGTACCAATTTTAATTGGGTTGTAATCCGGTTTATTTCCAAGATTACTTGGTTAAAATTTGTTTGGTAAATAGTAAACCAACACTAACCATCGTCTGTGTGGATTTTAGATTTAATCTTATGTTTCGTGTATAAATATGTTTCAAACTTTTAACCTGCGTGGATATAAGTTTCGAACTTTTAAACAATCTGGAGAATTAAGACGAGACTAAAATTTTATGTGGATCTATTACTATGTAATAGTAATAATTTTTGAGGGAGAAATAGGTTGTTTACGGAAAACTTTCGTGATAAATCAAATCCAATGACTTTTGTTTATTTATCGACGGAAAAAAATTATATTAATCGAGTTAGAAAATCTCGGACACTTTTGCCCTAGCTCCGTAAAAAGGATCAAACGAAGAATATTAAAGAACCAGTGGTCGATTTGCTAGCGTTATTTTCCCAAACGAAATTCTCATCCAATTGCGATCGGATCTGGGTTTCATATTTTTTTGACGAACCCGTGTCCGTGTTCGATCTGGAGTAGAAAGTCCCAAACTTTTTTATCGCTTCCTTAAAAGCTGAACCCTTTGGTCAAAACCCTAACCTAGATTCTTCTTTCCTCCATTTTTTTTCTTTCTGTCGATTTTCGATTCGTCTGAGTGCTACTCTTTCTCTGCTCGATTAGCCAATCCTATCTTTTCAACTGCAATCTGGGAACTTTGTTATCGGTTGTGTTCTTTATAAAGACCGAAACTTTTCTTCAATTTTAAGCGGATAGAGTCAGTGACGATGTCTTGGGCTGGACCTGAAGATATATATCTTTCAACTTCGCTCGCCAGTTATCTCGATAGTAATCCGTCTCTCTTTCTCTCTGATTTCCAGATTTGTTGAAGCGTCTCTATGTATGTATGTCTTTATAAGGATTAGGCCTGTTGGCTCTGAATGCATTACGGGAGCTTACTCCTGCAAACAATTTCAATGTTTCTTGCGTTTGATTTTGAGCTCGTATTGTGGCCTTATTTAAAACTTTGGTGTTTTAGTATCGCAAAGAGACACTCATTGCTTAAGAGATTGAATCTTCATAGCTTTTGTTTATTTACTGTTTCAATTCTGACTGTTCATTGATTATCGTTGCTAAGATTTTAGCATGCACTTGATCAGATATGATGGAATTTCCGCCTCACTCTTGATTCAACTTAAGAAGTATATACTTTAACCTGTTTCGAATATGATTCACTATTGGCTTAGGCATTTCGATTCGAGTTCTTTGAGTTTGAAGGTTCATGATCTTCTTCTTACAGATTTTTGGGGATGTGTGTTTATTCTCAATCTCATTTAGAGTTTAGTTCTGCTCTTAAACATGAATCGTTGTGCCTCAGTTATTTATGGATGTTGGCTCTGCTCTTGATGATGATGCAGGAAAGCTACTTGTGCTCCTTAGAGATGGTAGAAAACTAATGGGAACGCTCCGTTCATTCGATCAATTTGGTATTCATTTTTCTTTTTCATTCTCCTACATTTATGATATGGTTAGTGGGAGAGATTAAAAGTATGCTTTATTCGCTTAAATACACAGCCAATGCGGTTCTAGAAAGTGCGTGCGAGAGGGTAATTGTTGGTGAACAGTACTGCGACATTCCTTTAGGCCTCTATGTAATCCGTGGAGAGAATGTTGTTCTGATTGGTGAGCTGGTAAGATGTCTCCGTGTTTATTTTTTTGTTATCTCACTCTGTGTTATCCAGTTCACTGATTTAGCCTTAAAACATGTGTTAGGACACGGAGAGGGAGGAGCTTCCTCCACATATGATTCGCGTCTCAGAGACAGAGATAAAAAGGGTAAGGCAGAGTTCACATTACATGTTCTAAATTCCTCAGATCAATAACAAATTGATTAGCAAACTTTGATTCATTTGTGATGTTGTGTGCGTACTGATGATTTGGTTTCGGGGAATATGTGTGTTCTGGTGCAGGCGCAAAAGGTGGAGAGGGAGGCAAGTGAGCTGAGAGGAACAATGAGGAAGAGAATGGAGTTTCTTGACTTTGATTAAGCCGGATTGTGTCCCAATCATTCTTGGCTTGATGCTCTGCTTTGGCTCGCAAGTTTTATGATGAGCCTTTTTGGTGTGGATGGAGATATGTTGATTTTGGAAGAATATGAAAAATAATCTATGTGTGTACTTTTGTCTTCGGATCTATTTTATCTTTTTCAAAGAAAAAAAATGGCAATCTTTTTACTTATCTTGGAATTGGGTTGAGATTGAGTGATTTCTTTCTGAAATCAAGACCTAAGAATTTTTTCTTTAGATTGACAAAAAAAAAGAGACATTTCTTTAATGAAGGTTTGAATCAATGTTGTGATCGTTGGCTAACACTTTGCAATCAAAGATCCTTGTTCATAGACTTATTATCTTTGTATATCCAACAAAACTACACAAACGACAACGGAAATGGAAATGGAGTAAAAGAGTAGCGGACGTGGCACATTGCAGAATTTATATGGTAAACATTGGTTTTGTGATCAAGCAGGACTTTGGTTAATAGAAGAGAGTATACATATGGCACAAACAAAACACACACAGAAAGATATGTTTATTATTCCATCGGGCAGAGAAGGAACGGTGCATAAACCACCAACCCGTGAATAAAAATTCAAAGAATGGCTTCTATTCTATGACCTCCTAAAGTGGCTGAGGGAAAGAAAATAACCTCTTGGTTTTCGATCTTCTTTCATCGTCTCCTCAAGTGTGGCGGTGTGGTATATCCTTCGAAGAAATCTAGAACGATTGTCTCGATATCTTCGACCGAATATTTCAAGTAGTTCTCAGGGTGTCTTCCACTCTCTATATGACCCCTGAACCTTCCAAGAAACGATCTATAAGCCGGGATCAAATGCTCGGATAGAGATATTCGGAGCTCCTCTCTAAGCTGAGCATCGGGAACCGACCATGTGGACTGAGTCCTGTGAACCTCTTCGAACATTGCATTGAATGCCTTAAACCGATCTCTAAGTGCACTTCTTGATACCCCTGAGGAGAAACTCCCACTCACATGTAACCCTTCATCTCTCAGGCTGTTCAGTACTCTGACCCATGTGGCTCTCTGGTAGCTTGTGGCTGCGTGTCTGAGTATCCCAGTGAGTTTCCTTAAATAATGGTCTCCGATCATTTCTCTTAGTTCTGGTGAACCTTTAACCTTCTGAACGATGTAATGGATGTTGTTCATGATGAATATGTGAGCTAGAGATGTGTCTCTGTAGTGGTGGGATTTCTCTTCCAAGTTGAAATGCAAGACTACGATTAACCAGATCAAATGCAAATCCAATGGAGATTTACTCTCTAGCTCCGTGAAATCCATAACCGGTGTTTTTGGATCAGACCCAGTTGAGGGATTCGACATGATCAGATCAAACAGCGTTTGCTTATAATCAGAGATCAAGCTGATGTAGTTCATCACATACCTTGTCAATGGATGAATAGTGCCTCCAGGGACAGGAACTATCGAGGGCTCACGAAGAACAGCATTCTCAAACTCCGAAAGTATGCCTCTTGCGGCTTCCGCTAGTCTCGACTGAATCTCAGCGGCTTGAACACGAACAGCATCCGAAGAATCTGAGTCGAAGATTGCTTCGATGTCTGGCAACATATCCGTTAACGCATCGTGTAAATCCAGAATCTTGAAAAGCTTCTCAGGTGATCTTCTGCTGATGCTTATAGCCTCAGGGAAAGTGAAAAGTCGAAGAGCAGATGCCTTTACTGTCTCCATGAAGCATGTCTCGTCCATCGCCGCGCAAATGCCGTCGAACAGCTGCTCGCAGAGTCTCTTCTCGCTGGAGAAGACAACTCTGATGCAGACCTTCGCCGCACGGATCCATCGCCTGATTTTTCCTTCAACGACTTCCCACTCGAGCCTCTGCACATCTCCGATGCTCATCTTCACGATCCCTAGCTGCTTGAGTATTGTTTCCATGGCCGATTTCCGAACGTTTCCGTACACTTGGATGCATTCGCGGGAGTAACCGGCGGCGACCATTCTCTGAACAATCGACCTTAGGTCGGATACTGCCTCCGGCGATATCAGATCCATCTCGCGTATGCTGCTTGTGGATCTGTAACTGCTCCTTCTTCGCGTTAACCGGCTCGAACCGGAACCAACTGGCAGATTCGATTCTTCTTCTTCTTCTTCTTCGTCTTCTTCTTCTTCTTCTTCTTCTTCGGCAACATCGCCAGCAGTTACGCTGCTATCTTCTCCAGTCTCGGTGCGTGAAGAGTGAGAGGAGACTGATTCCTCGAGAAAAAGAGAGTCAGGCTCGAAAACAGATGTTTGGGAGAGAAGAATGTTCCGGAACTCTTCTTCGAGCCTAGCCATGGCGATTTGGATAGCTGAGTTGGCTTTGACCTCGTGGTCATCGACTGCGGTGGCGGCGGCGGCAGAGGAGGAGGAAGGAGAAGAGAAGGAGAGAGAAGACAAGGACCGTTGGATTTCATCAACGGCTCTGAGGAACCGATCCACCTCATCACGATCGCTCTGGAAAATCATCTTCCCCCTCGTTTCCTCAGACGCCGCCGAGTCCCACCGAAGTATTATCCTCTTCGCCGTCTCCAACGTCGAGTCATCGGAATATAAACCGCCACTATTATCCGGCGGTTCCATCTAAAATCCAATCAGACACCAAAAATCAACCCCCAAGAAAAAATAAAAAGACACCTTCACCTGATTCAATTAGGTCTTCTCAGATGAAAAATCCGTCAAGGGGATTGGCCGATATTTTTGTTAGAAAGCACTCTGATTGTTTTTTTTTGCTTTTCAATTTTTATAATCAAGAAATCGTTTCTTATCAGAAGTCTAGTTAAAGCAACAAGCCTCTTGTCTAGTTTTGTAATGTTTTTTTGGAAGTTTCTGCAAGAGGTGGGAAAACAGGAAATAGTCTTAGACTTTTCAACTCCTCGTGTCTCTGTTTACTACGTTTCGAAATTTTAACTTTCCCAATTACTCGCGCCGGCGGCGTAATCTTCCCGGAAAATTTTAAAACATTTCTGACAAACTATTCGGTGAAATCTAGTCATAAATGCTATTATGCCTAAACTAAAGTCCCACTTTCTCTAAAAATATCCAATCATGTCTTATTGAACCCAGTAATTTTGGAAACTTTTTGAATTATCTTAGAGCATGATCAATGCAGGTTCTTAGATGGGTATCTTAGAATTTTTTAAAATAAAATTAAATCAAAAATTGGTAATAAACTAAGAACCGTTTCTTATTTAGGAGATTTAAGAAACGGTTCTTAGCGGACAGGTGTCTTCTATTCCTTCTTCCTCCTTTGCTTCGTCGGCCTTGTTCATCTTTTCGCGGTGTGGTCATCTTCTTCGGCGTAATACTCTCTTCTTCTTCTTCGAAGTTATCGTAATCTCACGGTTAGAAGCGGAACCGTAAACCTAGATCATCGCACACATTTTCTCGGAGAAGCCCGCCGAAAAATTCCAAGTCTAATCGCCGGATTCGAAGCCGAATCTCGTTGAAATCTGCTGAGAAAACTCCCGCATTGAGTAGCTAAACATGGGGATGGAGACCCCTAGATCGGCGGAGATATCGGAGTCGTTGTTGCCGGGATCTGAGAAGAAGGCGACGGCGCTAGATCACGATGAACTTGGGTTTACCGTCAAGCCGTTCACCAAGCAAAAGAACACCGTTATCCAGACTTGCGTCGTCGCCTGCTACGGCCTCGCCTTTAGCGGTATACTTATTACTCTAGATTTGTGTTTTTCTAGTTTAGTAATGTGTTCGCTTATCAATCGGATTCTCAGTTTCAGAATACTAGAAACTGTGGTTTACTCAAGAATCTAATTGACTGACTTGGAATCACAACGTTGGATTTGTTGAAGGGATCTGTAGCTACTTCTGAGGAATGATTGATCGTGATTAGGATTTTGATCTGTATCTAGCTTCGTTCTTACTTGTGCTCTGATCATCTTGTTATCCTCATCATACAATTATCTCACTGAATTGCCATTTGCAAAGAAATAATTCATGCTCTAGTTCTTGTTTTATGTCTTTTTTTGGTTTGTGGAGTGATTCTTCTTTTTGTTTATTTATGCCGGAACCTGAACCCATTGATTGGGATTTCTACACAAAGGGCATTGGCTCTGCCATAGTGGACATGTACAAGGAAGCTTATGACAGTAAGCTCTATCTTTTTCTTTTCTTTTTTTCTGCAAATCTTAATGTTGAACGGAACCTGTCTATGTTCGTTTTTTGTTTATCGTATCTCTAATTATCATAAATGATATTGTTGAATGATGGAGAAGCACAATACAAGTCAATTAACATTGATCCTCTTATGGCATATTTTTGGTGTAGGTGATGAGATGAGTAATAAGTTTGTTTTGATTTAATTTTATTTAAAAAAAAACTAAGATACCCATCTAATTGGAACCTGCATTGATCATGCTATTGGAGGTATGCTTCCACTTTCCATCTCTCATCACAAAATCTATCTCAATTCATCAATGATCCAATGCTTGTTAGATGATTCTTAGGTTTAGAAGCAGCATGTACACTCTGTCTGGACAGTTGTTTCTTGGACAACCTGATGGTGAAGCCCTCAGAATGTGACAGGTATTATCAGCTACCACTTGCTGCTCAAACAGGTTTGTTTCTCTTACTAAATGGTTGATTGTGGTTGATTAGTGCTGGTGTAGTTAAGATTATCTAGTTGCTTGTGTTAGTGATTAGTGCTTGTGTAGTTAAGGCTTGTTCTTTATTACTTATCTAGTTGGATTATCTAGTTACTATCTTATTCAGTTGTTGTTCCATTATGGTTGAGATTGTGATGAATGCATGTTCATTTATTAATGTGTGTTAGATACATGTCAATGTCTAAACACATTTAAACCCATTTAAACCCACTTCTTTTTCCTTTCACCATTTAAACCCACTTCTTCTTCTCTGTCTAAACACACTTCATATTCTCTGTGTTAGCAAAGAGAATAACACATCTGTTTTTCTCTTTCTGATCATCTTCCTCTATTTCTTAAACACATTTCCCTTTCTGTTTCTTATCCTCTTTCTAAGACCATTACCTTATGAATCCATTTACTCATCCCCCCAATTTCGTTGACCTGTTGTGCAGTCAACAAGATCCTGAAACCTCTCCTTACTACTCTACTGTAAACCCTAGTGTACAACTTGGATCATCCCAAGTCCCTGTGTTTATTACTCAATGCACTGAAGATTCAAGCTTCAATGAAGACACACCTGCAGAGCGTAAAGAAAGGAACAAATGGACTCCAGCAGATGATATAGTGCTCATCAGTGCATGGCTAAACACGAGCAAAGATCCTGTGGTATGCAACGAGCAAAAGTCAGGGGCTTTCTGGAAACGAGTTGCAGACTATGTTGGTGAAAGTGCTATGCTTGCTGGACGTGTAATCAGAGAGACAAATCACTGCAAGAACCGGTGGCAGAAGATTAATGACATTGTTTGCAAGTTTTGTGGATGCTACGAGGCTGCAAAAAGAGAGAGAGCAAGTGGTCAGAACGAGGAAGACGTTCTGAAGCGGGCTTACGATATCTTCTACGCCAATCACCGGAAGAAATTCAACCTTGAGCATGCTTGGAGGGAGCTGCGTTATAACCAGAAATGGTGTGAGCTTTCTACAAGCAACACTGATGGAAGCTCTAAGAAAAGAAAGGTTAATGATGGTGCACAATCATCAACCTCTCTTGCTGATGATGAAGCAAGCAATCGTCCTCCTGGTGTTAAGGCGGCTAAAAGCAGAGGAAAGAAGAGTGTGAATGAAACCAAAGATATTTTAGAGTTTCGAACCATTTGGGAGATGAAGGAGAAGGACTTGACTATGAAAAATACATTGGCGGATAAGAGTATACTCGAGAATCTCCTAGCCAAAAAGGAACCATTATCTGAGAGTGAAAAAGCTCTAAAGGAGAAGCTTATTTCGGACATGTTGGCTAATTAGTGATCTGAAGACAAGTTTGTTTCAGATTCATCTTTAAGCTTTATGTTTAAGCTTGTTTAGGTTCTGTTTAAAATGATGTATGTTTAAGCTTTATGTTTCTGTTTCTGTTTAAAATGATGTATGTTTAAGCTTTATGTTTCTCTTTAAGCTTTATGTTTCTGTTTAAAACAAGTAATGTATGTTGAAGAAAATGAGACTTGTTTAAGAAAATTGATGTTTTTGTTCAAGGCTATTATGTTGATAAGAAGAGGTGTTACCTTAGAGATTTTTGATTGACTGTGTTTGAAGTGGCTTCCTTGGTCAGAGTGAGTCATATTTAAACCCAGCTTTGGTCCAGTTTTCTTGTGTTAACAATGGAATGTTGTAGAATTCTCCCATTGGAGTATTATTGGATCCAAATGTGTGAAGAAACATAAGATGAGACCATTTTGCATTAGCCCTTTGAGACATATCATTCATGAGTTTGAAATAGAATGAGCTCTATTTATATGTGCTCTAAACCTCTTCAAAGTCTGTTTCTTTCTATAGTATCGAAAACATGATGAGAAAATTCCATGCTTGTAGGTTGCCAATATGATCCGGTTCTTGGTGGATAGCTACAACAAACCAGTTCCTGCAATTCTGGAGATTCCTTCCAAGGACCATCCTTATGATCCTGCTCATGATTCGGTTCTCTCCCGTGTCAAGTACCTCTTCTCTGCGGAATCCGTGTCACAGCGTTAAACATATGTGTTTTGCAAGCTCGCTGTGCCTATATCAATTGTTTGTTGTTTTTGACATTCTTGTATTTCACCTTCGGAACCCGGAAATTTTACAATAATGTATCTCTTTGATTTTTATTTGGAGATGGATGCTATATTTATTATGAAGCAATGGTAACACCATCTGGTTCTTTTGCATACAATTAAGAGAACAAATTGTGTATTCAAGAGACAAGAGCAGACTTCAAAGATTTAGTGAAGACTTCAAGCTCCTTAAGTCCTTGCTCAGGTGTTTCAGCCTCTCCCAATATATTAACCAATAATAGCCGTATGTAACCCACGTGATATTGCAAGTGACAAGCTACCACAATTATTGCAAGTGACAAGCTACCACAAGTGACAAGCTATCACAAGAAGTCACAAGGCTTTGGAAACTAGTGTTGGCTCTCACGTGATATTGTTTGATGTATTTGTATATAGAACATCTTTATTTGCTGAACGTCAAGAAGCTGCCCGAAAAGATGTTGAGCGTGCATTTGGAGTCTTGCAAGCTCGCTGGGCCATTATTAAAAACCCGGCTTTGTTTTGGGATAAAGAAAAAATTGGAAAGATTATGAGAGCATGTATCATCCTCCACAATATGATAGTCGAAGACGAACGAGATGGAAACACTCTATTTGATGTATCAGAATTCCAACAAGGGGAAGGAAGCAGAAGTTCACATGTGGATATGACGTATTCTACATATATGCCTACAAATCTCGCCAATATGATGGGTGTTCGAACAAGAATTCGTGATAAAAGAAAACATCAACAATTAAAAGATGATTTGGTTGAGCACATATGGGAAAAATTTGGAGATAGGCAAGATGTCGATAGAGTGTTCATTTCCGTTTAAGATTTCTAAATATATGTTGAAAATGTTTTATTGTCAAGTATGTTTCAAATTTCATTTAATCCAATATATTTTATGTTTTATTCATAAATAAAATTAAAACTTACAATAAAATAATTAAAATAATTTTTTTATTCTTAAGCACCCCTAAATAGAATTCTCCCATTGGAGTAGAGAAAACAAAAAATTCTTAACAAAAGTGTTTAAAACAACTTTAATAATTAAATATATGCTAAGCACCCCCATAAGCACTCTAGCATTGATCATGCTCTTATAATCTAAAACTGTATGACAAATACATTTCTTTTTTTTCTTTCTTTTTTGACAAATACATTTCGATAGATACATTTGACAAATACAAGTCACTAGGGTCTGGTGTGGGCAAAATTCCCGAACCTCAACCAAAATTTACGATATCCAAAATTAATAAAATAAAATAAAAACTTAAAATTCAAAAAAATTATAACAGAATTTTAATCATAAAATGTAAAGTAACTAAACAAAAATAAAAATAAAAAATTTAAATTTATGATAAAAATTAGATTTAATAAGATAAAATAATAATAAGCATAATTCAAATAAGAATATGACAAACTATATATTTGGAAACATGTGACAAAATTTAATTGGAAACCATATAATAAAAAAGATTCAAAATAAATAAATAATTATAACTTTTTTAGATTTCTCTATCGTTTGAGTAATTTCGTATTGATTTTCTCAATTTTATTTTATTTAATTTTAGGTGATTTTCTTTTTTCGTTTTGATTTTTTTTTTTGCGAATTATAAAATCCGTATATACGTAGAGTCTAATCTAGTATATATATAAACAAAATAGTGTATTTGTTTCTTGCTAATAAATTCAGAACTTTACCTTATATAATTAATTTTTATTATTATTCATAATTTGTTCTAAACTACTACGACGTGGTTGGACCGTGTCGGCAAGGACGTCAATTTATATTATCTCTGACGTTTTTGTAAACAAATTACCCGCGGATAAGAATATACAAATTTGGTGAAGGTTTTCAAATTAGTATAATGGCATGGAGGTTTTTTTTTAAATAGTTTTTTTTTTAATAGTCGGAAAGCAGCTAAAATACATGTACATTGTCAAACCTCATAATGAGATGTGGTTGGTGGACCATACATGATTTTAATCGATCCGATAAGAAACAATACAAGTTGCTAACAGATTTTTTTTTTTTTTTTGTGGCTTAATCTAAGGCTAAGAGTAATTTTAGTTTTTTTAGATTCAGACTAATTTTTCAAATGTCCAACGAATCAGTGCACACCCATAATTTATGAAGCAAAATATTGGTGGTCAAACGTATTTGAACCCAAAGAAAAAGTACATATCCATCCCAACTAATTTAGCTATTACCACTAGACTAAGTTACAATGAGAATGATAATTTCATTTGAAGTTTTTTGATAGATCTCACATAAATATTAGCAAGATAAATATAAATATAAGATATTATATCATTATATTATTTGAGTCCCTGAAGACAGACCACGGACCCAATAATTTTATAAAATCAGCAACAAAGACCGGACTAACCCATTATTACACGCCTGGGTCCCACATAGCGAGTTCGTCAGAATAAATGGTCCCTCGGTATCCACGGGATCAACGACGTCGTCAGGATATGGGCTTGGGCCTGGGCCTGAGCTTGAGCCTGGGCTGTAAGCAAGATGAAGAAACGACAAGAAAATATCATTGGCTGTCACCGAAAATGATCATCACAGGTCCGTGACGTTAGCTTATTCTCTTCAATTTTAGCAATAAAATAAATCGTCCTATAAATAGCTCACTTGTGCCGCACGGTCCCTCTCATCTTCTGCGGACAGCTTCTTTCTCTTTCCTCTCTGATTTTTTTTTTTCCTCTTTTATTTTTTTTTCACCTTTTTCTTTTCTTTTTTAGTTTTTTTTTTCTTTTCCCTTTTCTCGTTTTTCTTTCTTCACCTCGTGAGTACCTGAGCCTGAACCCTAGCAGAGGAAAAATAATTAAAAAAAAACTGGGGGAAACAATCAGATATCTTTCTTTTTCGTAGTGGAAAGGAGAAAAAAAATGCAGAATCCGAGGTTGAAGCAACAGCAGCAACAAGCTCTGATGCAGCAGCAAGCTATGATGCAGCAACACTCTCTTTACCATCCTGGTGTCTTGGCTCCGCCTCAGGTTTTTCTACCTATATATATCTTCGATGTGTCTAATTTGGGTAGAAAATGGAGTTTCTTAGGCTCAATTCCATTTCGGCACTATCGCTTCTCTTGTGTGGTCCTTTTTGCTCGGGTCGGGTTTAGTTTGTGCTCATCACATCCCTGTGTTTCTTCCTTTTTTGTTATTTCTAGCTGCCGAAACACTTGATTGACGAAAGGTTAGGGTTTCCAGATCCTGTTATCTGTTTGATGTCTTTGTGTTTTAATCAAGTTTTAGTTTTTTTTCTTCTGGGTTATCGCTAGGCCTCATTGTTGTGATTGTTTTAGCATTAGATTTTTGATACCGATAAAGGTTTGTATTTTGCTGAGCTGATATTACCTTCTGGAGATGCATTAAAGAAATGATCTTTCTTCTTGTTCTGTAATCCATTTTTCATCTTTGGCATTTGCAGTTAGAGCCTGTTCCGAGTGGAAACCTTCCTCCTGGTTTTGATCCCAGTACTTGCCGTAGCGTGTGAGTGATTTGATCAGAGCATCATCACTTTGCAATTTTATTTTTGTTTGAAGGTGCAGTTCTGACTTTATGTTTTTTTAACTCCTATATTCGCAGGTATGTTGGAAACATCCATATACAGGTCACAGAGCCTCTTCTTCAAGAGATTTTTACAAGCACCGGCCCTGTTGAAAGCAGTAAACTCATCAGAAAAGATAAGGTAGAGAGATTTCAGATTAGAAATCCACCTGGTTTTTTTTCTTCTTTTTCTTGTAAAGAGTGTTAAAGGGACCCTCTTATAAAGTACCATTCTTGTGTTGGACGAGCATAACTAAACAATTTGCTTAAAATTGGGTTTCTCAAGCTAACTAAAAATGGACTCATAAACACGCATCTTTCTACTTTCACAGTCATCATATGGATTTGTTCACTACTTTGACCGAAGATCCGCCGCTCTGGCTATACTGTCTCTGAACGGAAGACACCTGTAAGAAACAATCTTCAACAGTTCGGTTCCTCTCTTTGTTCTTCGAACGCTTTCACTTAGGATATAATACTCGACTTCACAGGTTTGGACAGCCTATCAAAGTCAATTGGGCTTATGCCACTGGTCAGAGGGAAGATACATCAAGTTAGTTTTGATTTTCAAAGAGTTGCATTTTGTTTGTTTGCTTTCAGACAGCCTGGATGCTTAATGCTTTTGTTTCCATGAGATGCAGGTCACTTCAACATTTTTGTTGGAGATCTCAGCCCAGAGGTTACTGACGCGGCATTATATCAAAGCTTTTCTGTTTTCTCCACTTGTTCGTAAGTTCTCATGCTTGATTAAACTCTTTTTTAGCGAATTCCAATTTTTCATAAAAAAAGAAGATATTTTGATTTACTCAAAACTCTCAGGATTACAAAATTCCCCTATTGATTAAGCTTGATGCTGAAACATTTCATCCAACTCATAATCTTTAACCGCTTCTAATATGATTATTCGCTTGAAGGGATGCAAGAGTTATGTGGGACCAAAAAACTGGGCGCTCAAGAGGCTTTGGTTTTGTTTCCTTCCGCAATCAACAGGTACTGTATATTCTTTAAATCACGAGTTGTATATTTTTTTTTAGCTCGAGAATTGTTTGTGGTTTTACATTGATTTTAAATGTTACTTTAATTTGCAGGATGCTCAAACTGCCATAAATGAGATGAATGGTAAGGATTGTATAGTAGCTGAGATCTCAGGACTTCATTCTTTATTGTGAACTCTGCTTTATGATTCTGAAGCTCTTAAAATTACTGTACCTCAAAAGAGAAGCTCGTGAAGGATTCTGTGTTTTTTTGGCGACTTAGTCAAGAGCTGTTGTTGCTGTTTAACCTCTGTTCCAATCAGGCTCAGCTTCTAGCACTGGGTATTTTTCTTTATTCTTAGCACTTAACCCTTGTTTCTATCACCCCTTCTCAGGTAAGTGGTTAAGTAGCAGACAGATCAGATGCAACTGGGCCACAAAAGGCGCTACTTCTGGCGAGGACAAGCACAGCTCTGATGGAAAAAGTGTTGTGGAACTTACAACTGGCTCTTCAGGTTGTCTTTCTATTACTGTGCATATTCTGATTTTTATTTCTTTCTCGTTTAAGTGGAATTCGTGAAACTACATTGATTTTCTCTTGAAACACATGTGGACTCTGTAATAATTTTAACCGGGTAATATGAAACACTCATAGCTAACAAAGCTACATTGGTCGTTTGATTGCGCAGAGGATGGTAAAGAGACCTTAAATGAGGATGCTCCTGAGAACAACTCTCAGTTTACCACTGTTTATGTGGGAAACCTCGCCCCAGAGGTAAGTCCATGTTCTCTGGGAACTTCTCATTGTACCTTGGTTCACTATCATAACAAATACAGCTTTTTTTTAGGCTCTCTGATAAATTACTGAATCAGTAGATTGTGGCACCTCGTTACAACTATCTATCTTGCAGGTAACTCAGCTTGATCTACACCGCTACTTCCATGCTCTTGGTGCTGGAGTTATTGAGGAGGTCCGTGTCCAACGAGACAAAGGCTTTGGTTTTGTGAGATATAACACGCATCCCGAGGCTGCTCTTGCTATTCAGATGGGCAACTCTCAGCCTTACCTCTTTAACAGACAGATTAAGGTACCTTTACCATTAAAAAACCCTCTCTTTATATGATCTCACCGCTCCCAAAATTGCATTATCTGACATCTGTAGAAACGATACTTGGAATGTAATCTGACATTTGATTCTGTTATCATTTTGATTGTAGTGCTCATGGGGCAACAAACCAACTCCCCCGGGAACAGCCTCAAACCCACTTCCTCCACCTGCCCCAGCACCAGTGCCTGGTCTGTCTGCAGCTGACCTCTTAGCCTATGAGAGACAATTGGCACTAAGCAAGATGGCTTTAATGCACCCACAGGGTCAACACCCTCTAAGGCAGGCAGCTCATGGAATCAATGCGGCTGGAGCCACTGCAGCCATGTATGACGGTGGCTTTCAGAATGTAGCCGCTGCGCAGCAGCTCATGTACTATCAGTAATAAACCTCAGATCGTGGCACCATATCACTTATCTGAAGTTTCAATCTCTTTGCTTTTTTTTTTTTTTTTTGGCCTAGAACTTGTTTGTGTGTGTGTCTGTCTTGTCTGTTTTCTCTCACTTAAGTTATCCATATAAAGTTTTATCTGCAGTTGTATGCTTAGCTATGTATCCCTATGGATTGTGAGACAAACAAATTACATTCAATAAAAGGGATTTGGAGATCCATTTTATGTGACTTGACATGAACACAACAAAAAGACAATGTGGATGAATCAGTCTGACTCTAACCGAGCAATGTAGGTGTCATAGAAATTCCCAGCTTTCTCGAGATCTCCCAGCTCAGTGTAACAGTCTGCAATAGCTCCGTATGCTTCAGTGCTTCCAGAATCTTCTCCTTCCCTTTTTGAGATGGCTAGAACCATGGAGTGATACTGTATGGCTTCTCTATACTTCCCTAGACGTTGCAGCGAAGCACCTAAGCCTCTGGCAGCCTTCTTTTCTTCGATGGGGTCTCTGAGTTTCTGGGCAAGTTCCAAAGCTATCTTGAACTCTGCAAAAGCTTTCTCTGGTTCTTGATTCCTCAGAAAGGTCTTTCCTGTTTTCAACTTGGAAATCAACTCTTGTTTCTTTGGTTCCACAGTGATTTCACTCTCTGGTATTCTTGCTCCCACTGGCGCATAACTTAAGCCTGGTGCATAAGACTCGATTTTCGCTTGTCTCCTAAGGGCAGCGTTAATCTGCCGTAGTTGTTCATTCAACCTCTGTAACTCCCCTCTTCTCTGCCGAGCAAGCAACCCTGGTTAGTGCACCACAAAAGTGTTATCAAAACCCCAACGAGCACAGTTTGTAGAAGCATACATTGAAGAAAGAGCACATTACTACCTCCAACAGTGGCTCCAACAAGAGCTACAAGCGACAAAACTGGCATGCTGAACAAGGAGCTCTCTGGCTCACATATCTCAGCAGCCAAAGCTTCAAGTGGCGTACCCATCATAAGGGAGTTTGTCAACATCACTGCCATCACCGGTAATTTGAGTCTCCCAATTCCCTGCCACATCTATGTCTAAAGGCTTTACTATCAAAATGGAAAACTTGACAACAGAAAAGAACTGAGTCAAACACTATCCTGGTATTCAAAAACTCATATAGGTTTTAGCTGGATATGGGTAAGTAAATATCCTGGAACTCACCAACATACCTCAAAAGCTGACAACTTGTCAAGAGTTTCCACGCTGCCAAATGGTGTTTGTAAGATTCCCTTGCTTTCACGCTCCTTGGGCTTGGTAGACAAATGTTTAATCTTGGAGATAGGATGATGAGTAAACTTTCCAATCTCTGATAATAGCAATGGCGAAATAAGATGACTTTAGAAGCGACCAAGAATTGGCCATTTTATTGAAATGTCAAATGAGCCAGCAAGAAAGTATGAAAAGACACGAGCTTGAACTACTTTTAGGAATGCAAACACTTGTTCAATCTCCGAGATTCTGATGCCTCATTAGCGAACGAGGATCACTCACAAGGCAACTGAGACTGTGATCTGATTCAGCGAGTGAACGATGAGCTAACCTGGAGATTTTTCGAGCGGCGGAGGTCGGCCGCCGGAAGTATGGGAGAAGGAGGAGCAACACCGGATAAGCGCCGCCATCTCTAAAGCTCTCTTGAGGATAAAACAACTCCTGGGAGCGTTTTATAAGAGACTTTTCTTTACTTAATTCATCGCTACTAGACTGCCCCTGCTATTTTATTTAATTACGATTATACCCTTTTTACTGAACTTAAAAAGTTGAAACGCAGCGACTGTTCCGCTTATTTTCCCGGCAGAGTCTTCCACTGAACGGAGGATTTTTGTAGGGTTTTATATTTTGCCGAGTGAAGAAACCCTAATCGACGCTCAAGCTTTGCCGCGCTTCTGCTACTTCATTTTTCTTTCTTTCTAAGATTTGAAGTTGAAGGCTCGTCTTTATTTGATATCTATAGCCCTTGGTGAAGAAATGGACATGGATATGGACACTTCTCCTAGTTACTTCGACCCCGAGGTCCTCAGTGTTAGGGATCAATTCCGTCGTTATCGGTAAAATTCCGACCACCCTTTATTCGATTTGGATAACTATTCTCGATTTTCTGGGTGGCCGATGCGTAGAAGCTTCGATTGTCTCGCCATGTTTGTTTTTTAGATTTTTTTTTTTTTTTTATCATGGGTTTTGGGTTGATTGTAGGCACAGTCCAAATTGGCTGATTGTAGCAAAATTTGAATGCGATTGTTTTCGAAAGGTCCGCAATTTGGTTGAGGTTTTGGATTTTCGCTGATGAACTGAATCTCGTTAGGGTTTATGGTTTGAGCTCATGAAATCTGCGTATGGATTTTTTTCATTGATAAAAAGTAGCTAGGAATCAGCCTCGAATACTTTTTCTGTTCTTTGTTTCATGTAACTCTGCATTGATGCGTATTGTTTTAACCACTTCTTTACGTGTTTGAGGTATAACATTTTGTATGTAAAATTACACATTTCATGCAGGAAGAGACACTCTACATCGCCACATGAGGAAATCTCGAGTCCAAATGTCAGTGAGAACAGATTACTGTATGATGGGCATTACATCCATAGTCCAACAAATACAGCCTTGCTTCTTGAAAACATTAAAGAAGAGGTTGACAACTTTCACACCGATCAGTACGAAGGAACACCTGCAAATCCGCTCTCTGCTACCAGTGCTGGAATTCTGGATGCTGATAATGAGGCTTTGTTTCGTCGAGTAGAAAGTCAATCACTGAAGGCTTGCAAGATTGAGAATGATGAGTTGGCGGAGAGTGGAGACACAACGTTTGCTCTGTTTGCTTCCCTATTTGATTCTGCTCTTCAAGGTTTGTATGTGTATATACATGAATATGCAGATATTTGGGTGTGTTTGTGCATGCGTGTGTGCTTCCTCATTTTTTTCAACAAGCTCAACTAAGCAATGTTCCTGTTTATTTTTGCTTTGTAATTTTGGGCTTGTAGGATTCCCTTTACTTAGTTGCTTGAGTCTCATTTATATCTAGTTATCTATTATTGTAATTATGATGTCTTGGTTATGCAGGATTGATGCCCATTCCAGATCTAATATTGAGACTTGAGGAGTCATGCAGGGATGTTTCACAATCAATTAGGTATGTCTTCTCGCTCTGAGTGTTGAACCGTCAAACCTCTTTAACTTTAATTTTTTTTTTCTTGTTCATTGCCTTTTCGGTTATCTACAGGTATGGGTCAGATATAAGACATCGGGTTGTGGAGGATAAACTTATGAGACAGAAGGCTCAGCTTTTGCTTGGTGAGGCTGCCTCCTGGTCGCTTTTATGGAACCTATATGGAAAAGGTTAGGAAACTCAGCTCCATTTATCTAGTGTTTTGGGCCTTTTGGAATAGGGTAGGCATTGTGTTCATTTTGATAGCTGATGTCTGTTGAAGCTCTGTGTGTCATGTAATATTTTCATGTTTACCTAGAAAGGGTATTAACGATAATACGTCTTTGTTCTTGCAGCTACTGAAGAAGTTCCAAAGGAATTGATTATGGTAATGCATTCTTTCTTAATCCGTTTTCAAATGAAATCATTCCTATTTAGTACATCTTATGAATGGACTTATGTGATTTTCTTTAATGTCGGCAGTCCCCATCAACATCTCATTTGGAGGCATGTCAGTTTGTTTTAAACGACCATACAGCTCAGCTATGCCTTCGGATAGTCATGTGGCTGGAAGAACTAGCTTCAAAATCACTTGATTTGGAAAGGAAGGTGGCTATTCCAATATATTACTTTACCAATGTCATTTTGGCATGATACTTGATTGGTTGACGTGGTCATTTTTTCTTAGGTAGAGCTCATGCATAGGATCGTTAATAAATTTGCTAATTGCAGTGCAGTTCCGGGAGATTTCATCACAATTATTTAAAACAGAATTTGAACAAAATGGTTGCTGGTGGTTTTACTTTTCTAGTAGTCTTTGCTCTCCACCTAAAGAAATGCTTGATCTGGTTATATATTAATGAAATCTGAGGAACTCCTAGAGAACACGTTCACAACATTATTGCTTCTGAAATCCGAGTCAGGTTTTTGTGTTTCCTACTTGTCATATATTTAGGGTGTTGGCACTGTTTCCTAGGCTTTGTTCAACTTAGGTAAAGAATTGCGTGAAGAACCCTCAAATTGATAGAGCTGATTAACACTTGATTAGAACTTAGTCACAAAGAAATATTTATGTTCCCAGGTGCGGGGATCTCATGTGGGTACTTACCTTCCTAACGCTGGAGTGTGGCATCACACACAAAGATACCTCAGGAAAACTGGCTCTGCCGCTGACACTGTACACCATCTGGATTTTGATGCTCCAACTCGTGAACATGCTCAGCTTCTTCCTGATGACAATGTAAGTATGTTCAGCTATGGTTGAAGTTATGTTCGTTTAATTTCATAGTGCTGATGGGCATGTTTTACCTTTGATTATATTTGTTCATTTAATATGCAACACGTGGTATACATTAAACGATGTTGGTGGGACTGCCCAGACAGCAATGCATTGTGGATTATTAGGTTTGAAAGAAGTTATGTCAGATTTGCTGCCAAATTTGTTTTTCATAACTAATATTTTAATCCTCTTAGTTATTTTTGGCTGTTTTGCTTGTTCTAGAGGGTATAACATAACAATTGTGAGTGCTTCTTTTGTATGGTCTAGCCTCCCTGTGGATGTCTATCTCTATACTGTGAAGGTCCTATTTTCTCGTTATCGCTGTTGGATAAAATTAATATTTACAACTTTTCTTTGGCAGAAACAAGACGAATCTCTTCTCGAGGATGTCTGGACTTTGATAAGGGCTGGGAGAATAGAGGAGGCATGTGATCTTTGCAAGTCCGCTGGGCAGGTAAATATTACAAGGTATATGACTTAGGGTAATTATTACAGAGGTGTGTAGCTATAATGTCGATTTAAATTTACTATGGCAGCCATGGAGAGCTGCAACTTTATGCCCTTTTTCTGGAATGGACATGTTTCCTTCTGTTGACGCACTGGTAAAGAATGGGGAAAATAGGACTCTCCAGGCTATCGAGCTGGAAAGTGGCTTTGGCAATCAGCTGCGTCTTTGGAAATGGGCTTCGTACTGTGCATCAGAGGTAATATGAATTCTTGATAGGCTTGCTGCTTTCTTAATATATTAAACTCTTTTTTCCCATCTCAGAGAAACTTAAACTGTTTTTTTTTAATCTTCGAATCTGAAGAAAATCGCAGAGCAGGATGGCGGCAAATATGAAGTTGCTGTTTTTGCAAACCAATGTAGCAACCTCAACCGCATCTTACTGATTTGTACTGATTGGGAGGTAAAACATGCACACTTGTATAATTTTTATTTTGCTTATTTCAACATTGCTTCCTTGTCTGGCATTGTTTTTCAGTTTACAAATTTGAACATTGTTTTCTTGGTTGCCATTACAAAACTCTCAGCTTTATATTTTAAGGTTCTTATTTGAAACATCAGTTCTCTTCTTAAGTTATATAGGCCCAATCTGCACGTGTGTCCCTGTTGAATTGAATAATCACTCATGAGATATTTGGTCCCTGTTTAAAGATGGATATGTGATATGAGTGTTTCTAGAAATCCTAAACCATTGATAGTTTATTCCCAAAAGAAGAAAGGGAATAATTAAGAACAAGTCAAAGTGCGATTTGGAAAACTATCAATATGCAATATTGCCAATACTTTTCAACTCTACCCTTCCTATGCAAAATCTTTGAAAAAGTGGAAACTGCTACAATTTCTAAAATATTTCGTAGCTTAGTATATGTTCTACGTGCATTGAATTTTTCTTAGCTTTAACGGTGATTTTTCTGCAGTCAGCTTGCTGGGCGATGGCAAAATCATGGCTTGATGTTCAAGTTGATCTAGAACTCGCCCAATCAAAGCCAGGCTTGACAGAAAGGTTTAAAAGTTGTCTTGATGAAAGCCCTGAAACTATGCAAAATGGTTGTCAGGCTTCATTTGGGCCAGAAGATTGGCCCCTCCATGTTCTAAACCAACAACCCCGTGACCTTCGTGCTCTTCTTCAGAAACTCCATTCAGGGTATGCATGCAACTATTGGGAAAACTTCTTTATGTCCTCCCCGTAAAGAGCTACAGCCCAACGTATTGTTTTGTTCCTGGCATAGGGAAATGGTGCACGAAACTGTTGTCAGGGGATGCAAAGAGCAGCACCGGCAAATTCAGGTATCTTAGATGCCAAATATTTTTCCATCAAGCTATAAGAACCATATATCATGTGCGTAGTCATCCCTAATACTTTCTTTTGCAGATGAACCTTATGTTGGGGAATATCTCACATCTTCTTGATATAATATGGTCATGGATCGCACCCTTAGAAGATGATCAAAGCAACTTTAGGTAATCAAATAGTTTTTTCTCTAGATAGTTTCACTTGTATTAAATAATTTTGGGATATAATTTTTTTTCTTTCAAATTAACAAAAATTCCCATTTCAGGGAGGTGGTAGGGGTCTCTAAATGACGATCGCTTCTGTATATTTTCTGATGTTCCTTGATTTGACTCGATACGTTATGCATCTGGCAGGCCCCATGGCGATCCTCATATGATAAAGTTCGGTGCTCACGTGGTACTTGTTCTTAGGTATATGCTTGGTGATGAAATCAGGGACAGTGAGAAGCTCAGTAACATTGGTGATCTTATTCTTCATATGTGAGTCACTTCGAGTTGGTTCCTCTGCAGTAACAGACTGCATTTATGGAATTTAAAATACTAATTTGTGATACATTGCATGCATATTACGCTCAATTGGCATTTTAGTGATATGTGAATTGCTGCCAGGTATGCAATGTTTCTATTTTCAAAACAACATGAAGAACTAGTAGGAATTTATGCTTCTCAGCTTGCTCGTCACCGCTGCATTGAACTTTTTGTACACATGATGGAGCTAAGGATGCATAGCAGGTAAATTCTAATTATCAGCTGTTGGATGATATATATCGGAACAGAGTCTTCCATATTGCATATTGTGACCCTCTCAACTAAACATTTATGTTTGCGGACAAGCACCCGTTGCATATAGGTGTACGTCATAAAGTAAATCCTTTGACATTTTTTTCCTTCTGCCCTGAAAAATAGCGTACATGTGAAGTACAAAATCTTCCTTTCCGCTATGGAATACTTGCCATTCTCTCATGTAGATGATTCACAAGGAAATTTTGAAGAAATAGTTGACAGGTATTCAACTGGTCTAGAATTTTTCCTGGATTATTATTTGGTAATAGTGAGATACATTTTACTCTAGTAAGCTCAGAAAGTGCAACTTTATGGAACATTCATAGGGTTTTGTCAAGATCCCGAGAAATCAAACTTGCAAAATATGATCCATCAGTTGATGTTGCGGAGCAGCATCGCCAACAAAGTCTTCAAAAAGCCATAGCCATCCAGTGGCTCTGTTTTACACCTCCATCTACTATAAAGGATGTTAAGGATGTTACTTCCAAATTACTCCTGCGATCTTTGATGCACAGGTACGCTCAATACACATTGACACATGGAAAGACACGCGTAGGCTAATTTGCAACTTTGTTATCCAATTTCTCAATTCCTTTATGGAGAATTAATGGCGAAACCATTGAACCATTTTTTTTAATATGTAAAGTGTCTGCCCCCAATTTTATTTTCTTCACTTTTACATCTGTTTCATGGTATTATTTTTGTTCCTCTCTTCAGCAACATACTTTTCCGAGAGTTTGCTTTGATTGCCATGTGGAGGGTGCCTGCAACTCCTGTTGGTGCACACAAACTTCTTAGTTTTCTTGCTGAACCTCTGAAGCAACTCTCAGAAAATCCAGATACACTTGAGGATTATGTTTCCGAGAATTTGCAAGAGTTCCAAGACTGGGTATGCGTCACTTCAGTTTTACTTTTGGTTATTCCTTTGATTTAAGCATTAAGTGTCAAAATCGCCTTACATATCTTTTTGTCTTTAAATAGAATGAGTATTATTCCTGTGATGCAAAATATCGCAACTGGCTCAAATTCCAATTAGAGAATGCTGAAGTCACTGAACTGTCAGAAGAGGAAAATCATAAAGCTGTTGTAGCAGCCAAAGAAACTTTGGATTCTTTGTCACTGATCCTCAGTAAGTGACGCCATACTCTATAAGATATGGTTGACTTGTATGCCAGAAGAACAGCTTTTACATTGGTTGAACATGTTGTTAAATGTGATAGTTTTGAACCTCATTATATAGGAAAAGACAATCCCTGGTTGACATTTCTTGAAGACCATGTATTCGAATCAGAAGAGTATATGTTCCTTGAGTTGCATGCAACTGCGATGCTCTGTTTGCCTTCTGGTGAATGTTTGCGCCCAGATGCCACTGTTTGTGCGGCATTGATGAGTGCGCTTTACGCTTCTGTCAGTGAGGAAGTTGTTTTAGACCGCCAGTTAATGGTACTCTCTTCATCCAATGTTCTTATTGCATCTGTTCTTTTTACTCGTTATCCTTGCTGTTGCCTCACCCAGGCCTATATATAAGTCTGCATATTCCCTAGACATAAGTTTTTGTCTAAAATGGTACAGAATTGGATATTGCCTAAAGATGTGACACAATCTCGAAAGCAGTCTGCTACATATTATTTATGTTGATCTTTGCCGCAGGTAAATGTATCGATTTCATCAAGGGACAGCTACTGCATCGAGGTCGTGCTCCGGTGTTTAGCAATTGAGGGTGATGGACTTGGGCCACATAATGCAAATGACGGGGGTATTTTAAGTGCAGTTGCGGCAGCTGGATTTAAAGGTTGGGATGTCTATGGAACATATTTCTCCTTCACTGTGGTTTACCTCCTTTCTCCATATAAATTTGGAGATGTTTCATTCGAGATAAAATCACCAGCATCAATAAGCAGAAATTAAAATTTGACTGCAGGTGAGCTTACCCGGTTCCAGTCAGGTGTTACAATGGATATATCCCGCCTAGACTCTTGGTATTCGAGCAAAGAGGGCTCGCTTGAAACACCTGCAACTTATATTGTCCGCGGTCTCTGTAGGAGATGCTGTCTGCCAGAACTCGTTCTTCGATCTATGCAGGTAAAGCCTCTTATTCAACTAGCCTCTTCCAGAACTCACGTTTTAGTTTTCAGTAGATCTAGAGCACATACAGTATTAGTTTTTAACAATGCATACGTATATATCTGCGGACTTGGAAAAAAGTGTCTGATAATCTTCTTTGCAGGGAAGATAAAGTCGTTGGTCCTCCTTTACATTAGTGAGAACTATAGAAGGCGAAACAATAACCTACTTGCATATTCCTGGTTTACCTTCCCTGCAGGTTTCTGTTTGTCTAATGGAATCGGGAAATCCACCTGAAGATCACGATGATCTGATTGAGCTCGTGGCTTCTGATGAAACTGGTTTTCTCTCTTTATTCAGTCAGCAACAATTACAGGTTAGTAATACCAATTCTATATTCCCTGAAGAACAAAATCAAAGGCTCACCAGTACTCATCATCTTTAATCTATTTTTTTCTCTTCATTTTGAAATTGGTTATGCAACTTTTCATCATCTGCATCATTGTTGGTTATTAACCTGAATGAATAGCTTAACTTCAGTGATTTGTTTGCTTCTTCTGCTGCGAAACATCACAAGCTATATAGTATTGAGATCTTTAAATCCTTTAATTTTTTTTAGTAACTGAGAACCATCTGATCGATTTGGATGCGATACAATTGCAGGAGTTTATGTTGTTTGAGAGGGAGTATCGTATGTCCCTGTTGGAGCTCCAGGAGGAACTTTCATCATCTTGATATTGCCTCACCTTATAACCCAGAGACGGCTTATTTTGGTAGTGTAAATTACGACGTAGCTCGTTTTCTTTTCAGGCTTCACTTATCAGACTGATGTATACAATGTGATAAAATTGTTTGAAAGCTGAGAGATCAAGTTCCCTTTTGTACCATTTGTCAAAAAAGAGTTAATCATCTTTCAGAAAACCCTTCTCTCTCATAGGCTTTCATATAAACAGCAAAATAAGCAACAACAAAAAAAACAGCACACAAAGTCCAAGCATAGTAATCACTTTCCTTTGGCCAGTATTGTCAACAGCTTGTAATATTTCACTTTACATTAACCTTAATTCAAGCTCTACTCACACACAGGTCGGACTTGGGAAGAAAATAACCCTTGAAAAATATAATCATTAGAGGTTGATTATGAAGCAAGTAACCATTTGACGTCGCTACTGTTTTAGCATAGGAAATGGCGGGAAATAAAAGAAAACGGACCGAGCCGTGTGGGTTACACAGGAAACAACAAAAAACTAGCAGATCCTTGAAAGTCGTTGACTATTCAACCCCATGTAGACGTGGCGTGCTGAGTAATCAATCATCGTCAAAGAGCGAGTTCCCAACGGAGAGCTTTGTTCACAGACCGAAGCGTCTCTTATTGAAAAGTTGCAATATTTCCTCTTCAGAAATTATGTCTTTTGAGAGTAAAGCAATGAATCACGGCGAAGCTCGGGGGTGTTCTTATTCGCCGTTTGGACTTGTACTTGTACACCAACGGCGAAAGTTGTACTTGTACACCAAATGTACACTAAATGAATGCTCAGAAACCGAAGAGTCTCTTGCAAAGTTGCAAAAGAAACTGTGCCTATAAAAAGGGCACGATCCAGTGGAAACGATTCAGTCAAATCTATCGTCTTTTGAGAGCATTTGGGGGGTATTGAGATGCATCACGGCGAAGCTTCGGGTTCCGGTTTCCGTAGGGGTTCTCAGGGCCGTTCTCCGGCGTCTGGGTACAGAGGTCATCGTCATCAAAGCGAAAGTCTGGTAAGTAAACTTGATTGTCGTCTCGTATTCTTGGTTTATTCTTTTTCCTTTTCGAAATTGAAATCCCTTATTGATTAGCCTTTACTTGTTGTTTGCTTATGTTATAGCTCGTAAGCAGATTTTTCCTTTGTAATCTACAGGTTACAGTTGATGGGTCTTTGGATGAACATTCTGTTAGTAGGGGTGGAGGATCTCGAGGGAGAGGAAGATGGACACCACCATCACGGTCTCCCAGAAACAGTCCAGTGCAAGCTGTGAGAGATGAGTCACTTGCTGTTGTAAGACGGCAGGATGACACAGTTCTGTGGCACAGAAGACTGTGTCACATGAGTCAGAAGAACATGAATATGCTGGTGAAGAAAGGTCTTCTCGACAAGAAGAAAGTTTCAGTCTTTGACACCTGTGAAGACTGCATATATGGCAGAGCTAAAAGGATTGGTTTCAACTTAGCTCAGCATGATACAAGGGAGAAGTTGGAGTATGTTCATTCTGATTTGTGGGGAGCACCTTCAGTTCCAATGTCGCTTGGAAAGTGTCAATACTTTATATCTTTCATTGATGATCACACAAGAAAGGTATGGGTTTATTTTCTGAAAACCAAGGATGAAGCTTTTGATAAGTTTGTTGAATGGATCAGTCTGGTGGAAAGTCTGTTGGAGTGAATCTGAGAGAACAAGGTGTTCCTGTCTCAGGTGGAGCAATGTTTCACAGGAAATTCTCAAAGAATATTTTGCATTTGGTTCAGATCTTCAAGCATTAAAGAAGAATCTGATGGTCTTAAAGCCTAAGACATTGGAGACGTCATGTGTCATGAGGAGTTTCTCTCAATGTTTGTTGTGCAACAGGATATACTACAATCGTGTATCGAAAGTCTTCCTAGCTAAGGGAGTTAGGCGGCGTGTTCTGTTTATTTCAGCGGTACAAGATCAGTATGTGTTGTGTTTTGGCTGCAAGAGAATGCAAGATTATGGTTTGTGGTTTCTATGATGGAAGCGTGGTTTGATGGTGTATCAGCATAAGTTGTTGCATTGTCATATCATGGTGAATGCTCTAAGTAAAGGAGAGACAGTGTTGCTGAAGCTCAGTAAGGTTCTTTGGTGGGTCTTCGGGTACAGGAATCAGTTTGGAGTGGCTGCAAGAAGAAAGGGGTTGTGTCACAAGTTCTGACACACATTCTGAAGCAAGATGCCATGGTAATTCATCTGATACATCAGAACGTGTGAGTGGATCAAAGAGACAGTGAATAGTGATTTGACTCGGATTGGTGAAGATGAGCTTTCAAAGACAGAGTAACATCCAAATGGTTATGGTTCCTGGTGGAGCAGTTTATTTTTTGGAGGTTGTTTCGGGTGTCTAGCTCAAACTGATCTGAGTATGGTTAGCTCAAAACAGGAGAGTTAACAGGATGCAAAATTCATTGTTTAACATGATTCATGGAAGTTCAGTGTGCAAAGAAGACAAGGAAGCCAAGAACGGGTTATTATCAACGGGTATTCAGTTGAAGCAGGTTGTAATCTGATGGTAAAAGGCAGTTTACAGGTTTGGTTTTGAAGCTGATTGTTGGTAAGGAGTCTCAGAAATGACTGCAGGTTTTATAACAGAGTTGCAGGTTTTCTGGATTGAAGGAGTTGCAGGTTTCTGAAAATTCAGAGAAGATACTACAGTGTGAGTTGAGATGAGGTTATTGAAGTGGTTCAGTGGGTCTTCATAAGAAGTTGTTGAATGAGACAAGTGCTGGTACAGAAAAATCTGTATCAGGGTTATTCACTTCAAGACAGTCACAAATTGCTATGCTCAAAGCATGACAAGAAGGGTCATCTCAAGACTGAAGTATGCAACTTAAAGGAGTCCTAAAGGGACGCAAGTGCAGAGAAGCAAGCTGCATTTGGAAGACAACAACTAAGGAGTTTCTAGTTGTTTGTCGCACCATGAGGAGTTTATGTAAGTATCTTCTCAGGGACAGGTGCTTGCTTGTCATTCAGTGAAGTTTCTTCAAGTATCTGACGATGATAGGGATGAAGAAGGCTTTGGTTTAAGTCTGGAAACTGAATGAAGCAAGGTTCAAGTCGTCTGGTGGAGTCTGCATGTGTAGCAGGCTGCTGGTACAGCAGGAAGTGCATCAGGTATTCTAGAATTGATGTGTAAAGGCTGTACAGGATTGTCTCAGGTATAGCACAAGGCTTTGTTGCTATGAGACATGTTTAAGGGTAATCTCAGGTTATGCAGTGGTTCTTAAGAAGCTGCAGAGATTGTCTACAAGGATGAATCAAAAGGGTTTCAGGTTCTGAAACAAAGGTGGTTCAGTTTTCTGCATTTGATTCAAGTGAATTCAAAGGGTTTTGGTCTCAATGCGCATGAGGAAATCCTAGGAGCTAGCAAGGGAATCAAGGTTCTGCAGATGGATAATTGTTTGTCCAGTCACTGCAACAGGTCTATGGTTTTGGACAGAAGCTGTAGAGGATACTGTGTGATTGGAGGAGTCACAAGTGGTGAAGCTTGTGGGGTTTTCTGTTGTGTTAACAGGTTGGAAGTGTTTCTGAACTTGTTAATGGAGTTTGCTGAGCGGTTGTATCAGGTATTCAAGTGTTGAATGCATCAGGAAGTGCCACATAAGAGTTGAGCTAAATACAAGATTGTATTGAAGCTGGTTTTCACAACTCTAAGTGAGCTGAAGATGTTCTGATGGCTCAGGTTCAGCATTGTGAGTAGTCACAGCTGAAGTGCATTGAACGGGATGTTAAATGCAACAAGGATCAAGCTGGTTTATGGTGTTTAAACGGCTAAGGATCAAGGCTGAGTAAGCATACTCAGGAACCGTGACTGGAATCCAAGAAACTAGAAGAAGGATCTCTCTCTCCGATGGAAGTGCAAGTTGTTTGGCTTGATCATCATGTTCTCAGGTGGAGATTTGTGAAGATGATAACTTGATGTTGGAGTTTACAAGTCAAACAAAGGTCAAACAAGAACAAACTATAGTTAGCATAAGTTACTATGGTTGAGTTATGTTTTTGGGACCACAAAGCAAGAGATAAGGTTCTTTGTCTTCTTGTGAATTAAAAGGCACTAGGGTTTTGGAGTTGTCTCCTTATATATAAATTAGAGGTAGACATGAGAGAGTAGAAGGTTGGTGAGCAATGTAGCCACACAAAGTAGTTAGAAGGATGAGAGAAACCTAGTGAAAGTATAAGCTTTAGGTGGGTTTTCTCATGTGTTACAGCAAGTGACACATGAAGTACTACAGAGTGAGTTCTTGAGTGTGAATCACTTGTAATGTGTTTTCCTTCTAGTGGATTCCGAGCAACAGTCTCGGGGAGATGTAGCGACCCTTGTTAATGGGCGTGAACTCCTTAAATTGTGTGTGTGCTCCCTTCTCCCTTCTCTTTCTCTCTATACTCTGTTTTGTACTACTTTCTGTTACAGCCTCTGTAGTATGTCAGCAACTGCTTCAGGTCTTGGTTTGTTGGGGTCTAAGCTCGGGAAAGGTGACGCCTTTGAGCCTAGTGGATTCTCAACATAGTGGTATCAGAGCCAAGGTTCTGTGTTTCGTGGTTCTCTCAAGCCAAGAATCATGCTTTGACAAGAAGTGAAGCGGAAGAGTGTGTTCGTCATAGAGGCTGTGTTTTGTGGAAGTAGGAACTCGTGGCTTAGGTGGAGATTCTAGGCATGAGTGAAGCTTTGAGGATGACTGAGATTTCAGTAAGGAAAGTCTCAGATCTAGAAGAAGCAAAACCAGAAAGAGAGAAAGAAGATCCAGATCTGTAGAGAAAAGGATCTAGAGAAAGAAGGAAAGTGAAGAAAAGGAGGAAAGGTTGGATCTTTAGAAGGCTGGGGCAGTAAGGCTCATTTGCCTTAAGCATCCACGTTCTTTTCTTTGGTAGAGCTCTGTTGTGGGAGACAAGACATGTCTCAGGTGAAGCAACAAAATCAGGAGCTCTTGGTAAATGGTGCAGAGGAGATGAAGTTGCTGTAAGGTTCTTCATTGGTGAGCATCATTGTGCTTTCTCAGGTTTTGAGGAAGGTTGTGGAGGCATGAGTGTCTCTGGTCAGATTCAAGACCAAGCTGTGTCTCTTGGTGAACAGCACGAATCTGAGGGGAAGGAGTTGTAAGACTCATTCTGGTGAAGCAAGAAACATCTCATTCGAAGCATGTCATGCTTCAAGAAGGTTTGAGCAGTTGCAGGTTTTCTGTTGAAACTGCAGGGTTTCTGATGCAGTTGCTGGTGCAGTCTTCGTGAAACAGCTACAGATCTCGGTTTGTTTGGTCTTCTCCTAAACAAAAGTCATCGTCATCAAAGCGAAAGTCTGGTAAGTAAACTTGATTGTCGTCTCGTATTCTTGGTTTATTCTTTTTCCTTTTCGAAATTGAAATCCCTTATTGATTAGCCTTTACTTGTTGTTTGCTTATGTTATAGCTCGTAAGCAGATTTTTCCTTTGTAATCTACAGGTTACAGTTGATGGGTCTTTGGATGAACATTCTGTTAGTAGGGGTGGAGGATCTCGAGGGAGAGGAAGATGGACACCACCATCACGGTCTCCCAGAAACAGTCCAGTGCAAGCGTACGATAAGAAGTCATCTCAAGTTTCCAATGTAGGATTAGGGGATGGAAGAGGTTTTACTAAGCAACCTGCGTTGAAGTTTTCTGGAGATAACATGTATCTTTTGAAATCATTTGTTTCGTTTAGCTCAAAGAACGTAAATCTTAGTGGAGGTGTGTCTGTCTCTAGAGAATGTGAGGACAAGGTTGGCGTTAGAATGCCTTGTGATCTTGAGAATAGGATGAAAGATGCTTCGTTATCTTACCAGGAGTCTGTGTCTTCTACAGTGCTCAGAAGGTTGAGCTCTCTAGTGTAAGGATCATGATAGTTATCACAAGTCTGATGATGTAGGGAACTCTTTAAATGAAAGCAACACGAGACCTGTTGATCTCTTCCTCAAGACGAATGTGACGGGATTAAAACCCTCTTTGTTTGCACTGAACAGAATTAGGAGGAGCGGGTACACTGGAATTGTTATTAGACCTGGAATGGTACTTCTCTAAAATTACTTGTCAATCAACTACTCTCTCTCCCTTTTTCCATCTTTCTGAATGTGTTTGCGTATCTGTCTTAATCTTATATGTATCACATTTGTGCTTCTTTTGCTCTTTGTGTGTAGGTGATGATTGTGAACAAATGCCGTCAGCTTGGTTTGGGTAGAGGAGGCTTCTATCAACCAGGTTATCGAGATGGAGGGTTGTTGCATTTGAAAATGACGTGCCTTGGGAAAAACTGGGACTGTGGAACGCGTCAATATGGAGGAACTCGGCCGTTTGATGGTTCTGTTCCACCAAAAATTCCTGTTGAATTCAGTCAGTTTGTTGAGAATGCAATTGAGGAATCACAGTCCCTAATTGCTACTAATTTAAACAAGATTAAAGGACAAGATGGAATACCATTTATGTCACCTGACATCTGCATCGCCAACTTCTACACATCCACCGGGAGACTTGGTCTCCATCAGGTTAGTGTATCAAACAACTTCTACACATTTAAGTTTTTGATTTCAGAAAGCTAAAAGGTGGCTCAGGAATAAGGTGAGAGAGGAAAGTCTTAACAAGTTTCTTGCACTGCTAACTAACTTTTTGAATCCTTGATGGTTCAGGACAAAGGTGAGAGCGAAAAGTCCATTCGGAAAGGATTGCCTGTTGTTTCATTTTCTATAGGAGATTCAGCGCAGTTCTTGTATGGTGATCAGAGGGATGCTGACAAGGCAGAATTGGTAGTCTTGGAGTCTGGAGATGTTCTACTATTTGGTGGGAAATCAAGAAATGTCTTTCATGGCGTTAGATCAATTCTCAAAGATACTGCCCCCAAGCTTCTTCTTCAGCAAACAAGTCTCCGACCAGGTCGTCTGAATTTGACTTTTAGGCAGTACTAGACAGTAGAGACTAGGATCAAACTCATGATTGCTGCTGCGGCTCTTTTTTAGCCAGTTTATGCACTAAGTACTTGCAAGTAGGAACAGATCAGAACAAATCAATGTTTCAGACTCACAGACAACATAGCAATCATTATGATGAGCACACACAAAATGATCAAGATTGAGTATTATTGACAGAATACAGGTTTTGTAATTCAATCACTCGTGTTTCAGTCTTTAATCTTCTAATATGGCTTCTTGTCTCTATATACATTGACATTTGAAAGTGTTTGACACTATTCTTCAACTGCACGATTCAGTCTCTGAGACCAGGTCTGTCGATTTTTTTGGATCAGAGCATAGAGTGAAGTCTCTCATTCTCTGTCCTAACATGGTTTCTGGTTATGTCATTAATTGTGGGACAACCAGAAAGGGCCATAGTAATTTCAAGCTCGTTCTTTAACATCTCAATCACCTTTCTCACTCCATCTCCACCCTTAGCTGCAAGCCCATAGACTATAGGCCTCCCTATCTGCATCATCGAACAATATAGTGTCATCACATCAATAGAGATAAACCTGATAAATGTATGCCATATCCCAAAACCCTAGCCTTCAAAGCTTACAAGAACAGCTTGTGCTCCGAGTGCCAGCGCCTTGAAAACATCTGTTCCTCGTCTCACTCCTCCATCAAACAAAACCGGAATCCTCCCACCAACAGCCTGAACAATCTGCAGTTTCAGAAGAAGACCAGTTTGTTCATTAGGAAGAATAAGTTTGTCTAAAGTACGCTTTGATGGGTTTACCTCTTCTAAAACAGTTATCGTGGCTGGGGAATAGTCAAGCTGTCGAGCCCCATGGTTGGATACCACTATTCCTTCTACACCGGCTTCAACAGCCTTAAGAGCTGCAAATATCATTAAAAAATGTCTTGTATGTGCCTTGGAGTTTCTATATAGTATGATAGAGGCTATATATATCAGAGTATGAGACAAGAATCTTACCGTCTTCACGGGTGAGTATCCCTTTGACCATAATAGGCAATTTCGTAATAGATCTTAACCATTCGATGTCCTAAAATTTTGCAGTGCAAACATTATAAGGAATGCACTCACATTGTCATGGGAACTTTATGACTAGTATTCAAGGACACAAATAGAATCAATTCAGAAGATTTTACCTTCCAATTTAACGAAGCATCAAATGCACGCGAGACGAAGGCTTCAACCCCTGAACCTTCACTCTGAGAAGAAGTTATCAAGTCAACAACAGGTAAGGTTTCACTTTACATGAACCTCAATTCAAGCTCTACTTACAGGTCGGACTTCCGTTTCAAATGGACCTTGGAAATTCTTCAGCTGCGGGGGTATCATTCTACAGAAAGAAAGTGAAACATCATTTAACAAACTACTTTTTATTAGGTAACACTATAATGGTATTAAAGTATTTATTAGGAAGCTTATTCCTGCAAGATAAAGTTCCAAAATCTCTGAGTAATGGAGAGAGTTACTTGTTCTTTATATCTGCTTCCCTTCTACCAAGTTTAGGAACATCAACAGTCAGAACTATGGCCTTAAATCCAGCTTTCTCAGCTCTTTTCACCAACTGAGCAGTTACATCGCGTCTCTTGTACACCTATAAAAGATATAAGAAACGAACTAAGAACCGAATCCTACGGTCTACACCAAGTAAAGCACATTTAAGGATAAAAAAAAGCAGCTAAAAATTCAGATTGTGTACTTACATATACTTGAAGAAACCGAACAGCGTTACAACTGGAAGCAACCTCCTCAATAGTGCATGAAGCCATGAATGATACTATCTGAAATTCACAGAAACAAAAAACTATAATCATCAGCTTAAAACCCAAACAGTGCAAAACATGTAGTCCAATAAATACTTTGATACCATGATAGTGTTACACGCAGCTGCAGCTTTCGCAGTGGCGGTTTCTCCTAACATAAAAGACAAATCAAAATAAATTGCATATACCATTAACAGAAGTAATGAAGATAGACTAAACAGACCTTCTGGATGAGCCAGCATATGAATTCCTGTTGGAGCAATCATGATTGGAGCTGAGATCGGGTAACCCAGTATTGTAGTAGACATATCTATTTTGCTCACATCAACAAGAACCCGAGGGCGAAACCTGAACATCAAAGCACATAGCACACAAACAAAAGAGGGAGTCACGAGGTTACAGTGTCACCCACTAAGCAAAAAGGATACAATTGATATGGAATCGTTACATGATTCGACGGAAAGCTTCCACATTTTCCTTGAGAGTGTGTTGATCCTCTGCTCCTCCGCTGTAGAAATCATAGTACATCTTAGGGAGAGCCCGTTTCGCCAGCTCTTGAAACTCATTCACGTTAACGATTTGATCCATCTATCTAGAATATCACATAAAAGGAAAGACTTTCAACTCCATCAAGATTTAAACATAAAATTATCAATCTTTAGGATGCCTTATTATCATTTCTTTGATGTTAAGGATACAAGGACCATCCATGCCTAAACCAATAATTATCCATTACAGGACTATTTTATAACTGAGTTGATTGAAGTAGTAAATTCAATCTTTAAATTACAGGAAACAACAATTGGCTGCGATCTCATCATTTTAAGGTGTCAGAAGTAGAAAAAATAGTATGTGATCTAAAGAGATGACTGTAAAAGTACTCACATGTCTGAAGAATCCAGCAAAAGAAACCAAGATGCAGGAATAGATAGACCTTTGAGACCGACAAGGTCAAATTTTTCCAAGTCACTCTAGTATAAATGAAACCGACGAACACTGTCGGGAAATAATCTAACTGTCACACTCGGAGAAAAGGAGAAAAGGAGATCGGCCCATATGGATGAAATTAGTCGGCCCAATAACAATTACTTACCCATATGAATAAAGGACTTGAATTGTTAGCGGATTTTATAACGTTGACTATTCAGCGTATCTGACGATGACGTGGCGTGATGAGTCAGCACCGTCACGACGAGCGAGTTTCCAACGGAGAGAGTTGTATGAATGCTCAGAAACCGAAGAGTCTCTTGCAAAAGAAACTGTGCCTATAAAAAGGGCACGATCCATTGGAAACGATTCAGTCAAAGCTATCGTCTTTTGAGAGCATTTGGGGGGGGTATTGATATGCAACACGGCGAAGCTTCGGGTTCCGGTGGCCGTAGGGGTTCTCAGGGCCGTTCTCCGGCGTCTGGGCACAGAGCTCATAGTCATCAAAGCGAAAGTCCGGTAAGTAAACTTGATTGTCGTCTCGTATTCTTGGTTTATGCTTTCCCGTTTTCGAAATTGAAATCCCTTATTGATTAGCCTTTACTTGTTGCTTTGCTAATGTTATGGTTCATAAGCAGTTTTTTCCTTTGCAATCTACAGGTTACAGTTGATAGATCTCGAGGGAGAGGAAGATGGACACCATCATCACGGTCTCCCAGAAACAGTTCAGTGCAAGTGTACGTTAAGAAGTCATCCCAAGTTTCCAATGTAGGATTAGTGGAAAAGGCAGCTCAACAGGAAATAAAGTCCCCAGGGGATGGAATAGGTTCTACTAAGCAACCTGCGTTGAATTTTCCTGGAGATAACATGGATCTTTTGCAATCATCTGATTCGTCTAGCTCGAAGAACGTAAATCTTAGTGGAGGTGCGTCTGTCTCTAGAGAAGATGAGGACAAGGTTGGCGTTAGAATGCCCTGTGATCTTGTGAATAGGGTGAAAGATGTTTCGAGTGATCAGAAGGTTGAGCTTTCTAGTGTTAAGGATATTGATAGTGCTCACAAGTCTGGTGATGTAGGGAACTCTCTGAATGAAAACAACACGGGAACTTTTGATCTCTTCCTCAAGACAAATGTAATTGGATTAAAACCCTCCTTGTTTGCACGGAACAGAGGTGAGAGGAACGCAACTAAGGGGTACACTGGAATTGTTATTAGACCTGGAATGGTACTTCTCAAGAACTACTTGTCAATCAATGATCAAGTAAGTACTCTGTCTCTCCCTTTTTTCCTTCTTTCTGAATGTGTTTGCGTATCTTTCTTATCTTATATGCATCATTTGTGCTTTTTCTGCTTTTCAAATTGCTTCTAGGTGATGATTGTGAACAAATGCCGTCAGCTTGGTTTGGGTAGAGGAGGCTTCTATCAACCAGGTTATCGAGATGGAGCAATGTTGCAGTTAAAAATGATGTGCCTTGGGAAAAATTGGGACCCTGAAACATCTAGATATGGAGAAACAAGACCCGTTGATGGTTATATGCCACCTAAAATTCCTGTTGAATTCAATCAGTTTGTTGAGAAGGCAATTGAGGAATCACAGTCCCTAGCTGCTACAACCTCAACGAAGACGAAGGGAGAAGATGGAATACCATTTATGTCACCAGACATCTGTATTGCTAACTTCTACACATCCACAGGGAGACTTGGTCTCCATCAGGTTAGTGTTTCAAACAACCTCTTGATTTCATGAAGCTAACAGGTAGTTGCATAATTAGATTTTAAATCCTTGATGTTTCAGGACAAAGATGAGAGCGAAAAGTCCATCCAGAAGGGTTTACCTGTTGTTTCATTTTCTATTGGAGATTCAGCTGAGTTCTTGTATGGTGATCAGAGGGATACTGACAAGGCAGAAATGGTAGTATTGGAGTCTGGAGATGTTCTACTATTTGGTGGAAAATCAAGAAATGTCTTTCATGGCGTGAGATCAATTCTTAAAGATACTGCCCCCAAGCTTCTTCTTCAGCAAACAAGTCTCCGGCCAGGTCGTCTGAATTTGACTTTTAGGCAGTATTAAGTTAATACTATTAACACAAAAGATATGAACTTTTGTATGTATCTTGAAGCTGTTCTGGAGTGCCCGAACATGTGCAAATTTAGGCTCTTGACCTGCTTTTTATATATTCTGGTAACTAGAAGTAAACAAATCTTGGCAGAAAAACAACTTTTGTTACACACATTCGTTTTTGTTTCCGGTAATATGAAATAACTTCCACACACGAACTGTGTTATATTATAATGTCCTGGCAATAACGTTTTCATTTATATACAATAAATTAGCGCAAACAATGTGTATAGCTTAGGCTCTAGTTCGATGTGTAAATTTATTTCATTGTTGCTAGGCAACTTAGCACATCTTATCAGTTTTCTTGTCAGTCACGAGCTTGCTGATACTCCATTAGCTGAATCTACATAAAGTAGCAAGCAAGAGTATATTTTCTTCTTCAATCGTTCTATATTCTCTAACAAAGAATTATCACTAGAGTGATGATCACTTTTAACTTTGTCCAGCCATTCGTTTGCTTGCTTAAGTTGGGATAAAGTCTCGGCAATATGATTATCTGGTTCCGCTACTCGCGCTCCTTTGTTTTTTCCTTTCTTCTCCAGAACACTAGCATGAAATCCAGTATCTATTGCTTCTTCCAAGAATTTCAAAAACCAGCTTCTTGTTTCTTGTTTCTTGTTTCTTGTTTCTTGTTTCATAGTGTTTCTCAGTTGTTTTATCTCTCCTGTACCATTTCCCTTAACCCATTCTAGCTTCTCGGCTTCGGTTAGAGTTTTTGAAGACTTTGTTGTGGCTCTGCTTGAAACCAGACTAGCTTTTTTGCTCAGCTTGTCAGGCTCAGTCCATAATGAATGAACATTCATCAGCTGGAACGCTTTATCTTTCGATGCAGCTGTGACCTGTTCTTGGTCAAGGAGACTCTGGAGGGTGAAGAAGTTTCTGAGAGAGGTATGTGGATTCTTTGGTGAAGCACTTGAGCTGAGGTCAGCAAACATACTGCAAAACCATTGTTTCTTTGATTAGGGACTTTCACAAAACTACATCTCGTCTTATATGAGCATGTTTGGTATCAAGGGTACTTGCCTGATACACTTGGGAAGATGTGAAGCAGCCAATGCCTCTCTTTGTACTTCTGCAGCAAGCAGAGCAGCAATATTTCTCCTTCTTAGCATCCCCTTTAGATTAAGAGATTATCGGTGATAAGCATACTGGAATGATTTGAAAGAACAAAAGGAGAGATACAGAGATCATACAGAGCGTACTTTACCCATTTTTGATAGATTAACAGGCAGAGAGCTCCATGACGCATCCTCAGAAAAATTACTCTTCCTGTTTATATAATTCACAGAGGAGCTCAAAGAGAGTTTCTTTGGCTCTGATTTAGTTGGAGCTGTCGCAGGCCGAGACTCTGGAGGACCATCTTGACGTGCCTTCGCAGCACAGATATGCTAATCACAGGTTAACCATAATCTATATGCCAAATTTAGGGAATTTGACTTATCCTTAAGACCTGTGTGACATATCAGAAGAACAGTACTCACCTGATCTTTGTGCTCTCGTGGCTTGCCCTTAGCCAATCCACCAACTTTCTTAGTCGCCATCATCATTCCAGTCTCTCTCTCATTGTTGCTACCGCCGCTACTCGAGTCTGATCCACTTGCCTTTGTGGTTGAAACACCTTTCATATATCTTGATGCCACACCTGTTTTCTCTTCCTTGATTACAAAATCTTGATGTCTTCTTGGATTCTCCACCGCGTTTGATCTGACACCATCTTTCTGCTGGAGAAATTTTTATTAGAGAACAGATCTCTTATTAAAGTAAAAACTCAAGAACCTGATGATATAATGATCACCTTCTTCTGTTTGTGATTTTGTTCTTGCAGAGGTGCTGTCTCACTAGGTACCAACATTTGCATCAAGTCTTTGGGATTTCCTACAAAAGGATGGCGTCCAGAGATCGGTCTAACTCCCACCATTACAGGAACAGGACTCCCAGCTTCAAGCTTATCAACGTAGAAGAACTGTCCCAATCCCAGTTTGTTGTTCAAGATAAGTTCATTGTCTTCGTTCCTCAATGAGAGATATGTGGAGTGAGAAGAATCTGAGACTTTGATGAAAAAGCCTTGGTTTGGCCAAAGCTCTGAGCCGGCTAAAGCAGGGACAATGCTGATTACCTGCAAGAGAACAGACCAATATTCCCCTCGAACCTTGATGTTGGTGTCCATCGTCTGGAGAAGCTTGATTAACACTCTAGGCGTAAGAGAAGTCAATTCTTGGAAATTGAACAGTGTGAGATTGAATTTTACAACAGAGGATAAAGAAAGCTTTCTGCTTCTTTTGGCTGGATTCTTTGTTCCTTGATGATGGAGCATCTTCTCCTCTAACTTTGCATGGCAGGTAAGTAACATCATCATATTTTTACTTGGCTTTGAAGTCATGTGATCATGTTAGGCTCATGAGGCCCAATTTTATCTTTATTTTTTGGGTGAATTACTGATGTACCCTTGATGGTGTGTAAAGAGGGATGAGGTTAGGGAGAGGGGCTTTTTTGGGATTTCTGTTTGGATTACTTCAACTTCGATCTCACGTCACTTTCCGAGGAAGATGGAGAAAGGTTTTGGGAAAGTGAGTATATACATTTACGTGTTGATCACAAAATCAAGATTATTCAAAAGTAAAATCAATGCTAATGTTTATTTTTGGAAACTATCGCATGTTACATTACAACGATATGTAACTCCTACCATACTCCATACATCTTATTATCAACTTTATTTTAATTGTTTGACTAAATTTGTATTCCATTACTAAATTCTTTTTAATTATATATAAAATCACAGGTTCTGTATTTTTTTTTTTCCTTTGTTGGGTTTATCGGTTGTTTGATGATGTAGTAGTTAGAAACTTAGAATGAAATTATCTTCAAACAGTAAATAAACAAAGTTAAATAAAATCAGGTGTTGGCTAATTGCATTGCATTGCAATTTCAATTTTGATCAAACCTTGCACTAAAAAATTTAGAAACTGCGGTGGCAAAAGGCCCATAAATGAATAGAATGAGCCCGTTTATACAACAATGTCCCTAAATGAAGCCCAAATACATCAAGGCGGCTTCACTCTTCAGTAACGAATGTATTTATTTATTTATTGGTGCAACGAATGATGATAATATTGTGCACCTTTGCAAAGTGAAAAATTTGGTAAATATTTGATGTTGCAAAAATAAATAATTCATAAATATTACGTAACCAGCAGACTCGATTCTTCTCAAGGGTCAAAATGGAACATTGGCATCCTTTTTTGTTTGTACAACCAAAATCACATCGATATCAAACCGAGATAAGGACATGTCTCAGGTTTGATACAATTTATAAATGTAGGCTCAAAACCACTATCAGAAAGTAAACAGCAGAGGATGATTATGAAGAGAAGAGATAACTATTCTCAATGATACATATTGACCCGGAAACAAAGAGCACGTAATATCTCAAGATCATTTCACTCGCTTATACTCGTGTTATGCCTGCGTTTTGTATCTTTTACCTTTTATGAATCTTGGTTTCGAATCATTTCCCTTTGCTACGAAAATTTGAGAGTGAAAAGAATGACCTTGGTGCTGCAGTAAACATGAAGTTTAAAAGTGAGTAAAAAGCATACAGCGAATAATCTAAAGCGCAGCTTGGTTATATACGACTGTGAATTAGGCAGTAAGATCTCGGTTTAATGATTAAAAAACTCGGATGCTAGATATTCTAATTCTATGGTGTCTCATAATGGAGTAGGAGGACAATTGATTTGATTACCTTTTACAGAAGTCCCTGACGTCTGATCCTCCTTCAGTTTAAAGCTCAATGGTGCGCTAGTGGTTTGGGCTGAAATAAGGTACACAATATTAGATCAACATGACTCATATCAAGACGAACACAATGAGCTATAATTCTAAGCCGTTGATAAGTCTAGTATTGATGTATTCTTCTATAGTTGAGGTTATCCATTTTGGATAGTGTGAGGATATATTTGGATGCTTTATGTATAGAATGATCAGGCAATGAATACTATTGGGATCGAAAAGGTTTTTACCTTGTTCATTGAATAGCTCATTCTCGTTGAAGCTATCATCAGAGGGATGGGTCTGTAAAAACCCCATTCTCGACTTTCTCAAGTCTTCTGATGATCGATTTGCAAGATCTCGTCCATCTTCAGTATCATCATCGCCTTCAGAGGTTGTAGCAGATATCCAGTCAGCCAAATTCTCAGCCGCACGGTTTTTCCTTCCAAAATTCAAAAGCCTTTTCAACCCTTTTGTCACATCCTGTTGGCACTGACTTTGAGATGGATTACCAGCAGAAACGCGTTTCTGAGCAGCTCCCCATTTTTTTCTCATTTGAGTTGTATCGTTCTCTGTATGGTTAAGGGAAGATAAGTTCCAGAAAGCAGGACTACCCACTGGAGAGTCCACTGACGCATCAAGTTCAGATGCCTCGTTTGAATATTGATGCTTCACTCGTGAATTCCATGGAACAGTGTTTTCGCCGGGTGAATCCAGAAATGAACCGATGGTTTGATGCCTAGAAGCCATAGCAGTAGGTAATTCAACATTTGAACCAGGGTCAAGCTGAGAAATAGATTCACCATTTGCAACCCCGGTACTACCCCATTCTTCAAATTCCTGACTTAGTCTTGGTTTCTCGTTTTCTGCATCCGTAAAAGCTTCGACTTCCGTGTCATCAAGCACTTCTTCCATCCCCTCTTTCTCCATATCGTCTGATGCCTCAGATCCTTCTGAAGCCTTTAGCTGCGCATTATCAGAGCTGATACCCATTCCAAAATTGTTAAAATTTCTCCCGCTTTGCTCTTGCTCAAGATTTAAAGCTACAGAAACACCATCCTCTGACTTCAATTGAGAAAAGTCTGCCAACTCAGCAGCTTCAGCAGCACCTTTTCTGAAATTTTGCGGCCTTCGCAGCTTCTCTTCTTCAGTTGCAGCCTTTGGGCGGCCAGAGCTTCTCACCTGTGAGCGGACACCATTTTTCCCAACTCCCGAGGCTGGTTTCATGCCTTCCTTCTTGAACTCGGAGAAGTTAGGGACTGACTGTGCAAGAAGTTTGTCTGATTGTCCTCTCCGCCTAACAGCACCGAGTGTAGAAACTTTCGCTGCAGAGCGTGAAGCTGAAGTAGTAGTGGTTCGAGCAGTCAAGAAATTGTTTCTGTTTTGTTGTAGCTTCTTATTCTGGGTGCTCCTGGAAACATCTTCATCTTCTTCACTGTGAAATGAGCTAATTGGATGCTGTCAAGTCATTACATTTTTAAATTTATTAGGAAACCAAGGATAATATTCCACCCACTCAATAGTTTTAGCAACCACGGGTAAACTTTCAGAAGAATAAAATGATGTATACCTGATCCTTTTTAGCACTAAACCTAGAATTGAAGTATAGAAGCTTCTCTGCACGTCGGGCATTTGAATCACGTCTTGTCGTAGACTGAAAAATTTTGGTTTTCATCTCAGCGTTACTGCGATCAAGTATATCTTGCATCACCTTCAACTTGGCTTCCTTCTCGGTTCTTCTTGAACTCCAGTCCTCCTTCAGCTTCGCGTCTCTTTTCTGCATATATTTCTCATAGAACTTTCCTCTAGAATTATCCGAAAAGCTGATCTCTGGAAAGTTTTGCCTTGTGGAATCTCCATAGTCATTGTTAACAACCACCTTCTTTATTGGTGGAGTTTTGAACTTGTCTTCATCGTTTGAGCTTAAAGTTGGCATTGTTGGGGTCTTCTGATTAGAAATTTGTGCAGAAGATAGATCCTCTGCTACAGGTCTTCTGAGCTGTGAAGTCATAGCCTGTTCACTCGGCTTTCCGGGCTTACCTCTACGGACAGAACTGGATTGATCCCCTGGCACCCGGAGCATATGTTCAGCAAATAGCTTTTCAAGCTCGTTTGCTTTCACTTTCAATTCATCATTCAGCTCTTGACTTCCCTTAGACGCTCTTGCCCTTTGAACTTGCTCTGCCGGAGACACTTGGGTCAGAGTATCATTCTCGGAGATATCTGACACACTATTAATGGCTGCAGGTGGCTTTTTATTTACATCAGCAGAACCAATTTCAGCCCTTCTACCATGTGGCCTTTTCATCTGTTCAGAACCTAAAAGAAGATAGTGCAAGAAAATAACCAGAAGGTTGCTAAATTTTCCCCTTTGTGGAAGTCAAGATGTTAAGAAAATATACAAGTCTAGAAAAGAAAAGAAGAGAGGTACGTTATCACATTGAGAATTAGTCGTTCTCTTATTCTCAGACACAATTGTTTAATAATAATAAGAAAAGAATACTTCTACGATCATGATCATTTTCAAGCATTAGAAAATTATAGAGGAATTCCCTTATTCCCGTTGATGTGGTTAGAAGCATAAAAAACAGCTGAAATTATAGAAGAATTCCCACACATGAAATATCTCAATATAAGAACATAAACGAAAGACCAACACATTTTTACTTTACTGACCTCCATAAACTAGAGTCTTTCTCTGGCGATCCTCAACTAGTGGTGATTGCCTAGCCGAAGTTTCTTTCCTAGGAGACTCCGCAGTTCCTTCATTGCTCCGAACACTAGTGATGTTAGATTCAGTACCACCTAACTGCTGTAGTTTAGACAATGAATGACTCCGAGGATCCCTAAACTGCATTTCGTTCTGCCTGTTTGATTCAAAATCGCCCATTTTGTTGTCGGACTCATCATCTATATTTGCATTCCCTGAGTAATCCAGAGTGCCTATGGAATTTGTCTCAGAGTATGTAAACTTGGAATTCTTCTCCAAAAAACCATCCTGAGAGTTTTCTTGATGTCCCACTTGATTATCCGTGCTCAATGGCACCTTCAAGTCAACCTCCTTTTCTTTTCGTAAAAAAGTAGAGCTTGAATTCTGGGACTCTACTTCGTCCATTCCCCAGTCACCAACATTGTTGGAACTACATTCGTCTTCATTCCTATGGGGCTTCTCAGCATGACTCAATCCATTCTGCTCTTTTTTATTGTAGCTGACAAATTGTTTCGAAGATATACTACTTCCATCTTTGGACACTGATGATGACGAGGGAGTGCACAATGGACTATCACCAGAAGCATCCTTCCTATCATTTCCCAAATCAATGCTCATGTCACTAGCACCACTCCATCTTCGTACCACAACTTTTTCCATGCCTGCAGCAGATGATAAATCAGAAGAGAGCCTTTTCAGCTCAGTGGATTTTACCACAGCTGTTTTCCCTCCAGAGTTCTCTTTCTGCTTGTTTTCAAACATGTTGATTCTCTCCTGCACACTGAGCCGTCTTGTGAGTTGCCTAGACTGACTTGCTACTGGCTCATTTTGCACAGGACTTTTATTCTCTTCTTCATCCTTTTCATCATGACTACTTTGTGGCGTAAGCTTTGATTCTGGTTGAAAGTAGTTGGTTCCTGTTGTGCTTTGCTCTTCCATACTAGTTTGATGTTCCCTATGTTGTTGGGTTCTGTTAGTCGCTAGGTTTCTAGATGGGTCTTCACTGGGATCATCAATTGACATATCAGATTCCCAAGACGAGCGTATCGCTTCTTCTTCCTGATTGAACCTCCACGAGCTCATAAGCTCTGGCCTTCTCTGGCAAAGTGCGATAAACTTGGCGCATGCTTCACTGCAATAAGTATAGCAGACCAAGCATGATCAGAGTACACATAACTAAGTTGAGAGCCAAAATATTTTTGGAACTCTATGAATTAGAAATGCATATTCTAAAAAGTGAGATAATTCACCAGGTTGACTATTGGTAACACAAAAAAAAAAAGAGATTGAATTTTTGTAGTACAGTTAGGCATCCTAGTCATATATAATCATGTTCATGCACCTACTAGCAGTTCTCAATTCTCCATCAGACCAAACCTACCTAAATTAGAGCATGATGGGTTTCTGTTTATGGAAAAGAGCAAGCATCAAGGCCTAAACATGTAAACATAAAACATATAGGCGAGTATATAAATATGTGATCATGGTGATCATAGATTAACAGGTGTTATCACGAAGTCCAAATTTTATGAGGGATAATAAACCTAGAAACCTTGGTTGCATAGTCTACATAGCAAGAATATGCAACCAAAGTCAAGGTGTAAAACTTGATACTGCAACTATGAATAAGTAGAATACAGCACCCACCACCAAGACTTTCTCGGTTTAAACCCAGATAAATTACACAAGGCCAAGAAATTAAAGATGTCTTGTCTTCTTACGAGTAAAAAGGGCTCCAAATAATTGCTCAAACAACGGCCAGGACGACAGGAAACACCTGGCAAATGATATGAGTAAAGGATATCTTAAAACTTACTTCAAGCGATTGGCCCCAAATCGATCAGCAAATTGACTAAGTTCTGACACAGTGATTGGGTTGAAGCCAGCAGCGGATGCACGATTACAAGCAGTTGCTAAGTCCTGTCTAACTGCTGCAAGCCGTAAATCAATAGCCCTCAGTAGCTCCTTCCTGGAAAGGCAGAAAAGGGGGGGGGGGGGGGGGAAAGATTCAGCGTTACACATTTCAAATGTGCATAAGACATATTTAAAATCAAGCAACTTTGCACAGTTGACCAAAACACATATAGGTACTCGAAATATTCATAATTATCAAAGGTAAATATCATGAAAGGTTGGGACTTTACTTTGTCACGTCAGCTGCTGGTGTAGTTTCTGTGCCATCTGAACCAAGAAAGGTTTAGCCAGATTATGCCAAAGCAAGAAAGAAACGACTAACATGTAATTGAATATATCTGATGGACCTTTGTGGATAAAATAGAAAACGATATAATGACTTCTAAATGTCACTCTGCCACTCATAATGCTATTCTCACATTTGGCAGTAAGATTTCTAGTGGTAGCTCATTGACTTTGGAGGCGTGCATTTTGTAAACTAAGCCAGTATAAGAGTCTAATCAGGGGGGGCACAATGATTGTCTATACAAGATACTTTTCTAGCTTCCATGAATGACTAACCAGCATCATAATTCACTTCACAAATTTTATCCATTAACCGTCACTGTAACCAACTCCTTAGAGCCAATGCACAATTTCCCATGGATGGTATATGTAACAGAATATACAATTAGAAGACAAGTTAACCGTATGCATACCTTTTGCACCAGGTCGCTGGTCACCAGTCCCCTAAAGCAAGATATTTATCAAAATCAATAAAAGCATTCCAGTTAACACAGCATTCGCTTTCTTGAACTTAAAAGAGGTGAAGTACCTCGCCATATATTTTCCGGGCGGCCTCCAACTGAGACATTTCCACATCCAATGCGCTTACCATTTCCAGAACCTCTGGGGTACTAACAAAGCGTACAAACCTAGAAACCAGCAGGCACGAGAAAATTCGAGTGTTAGCATGAGCTCAGCTCCACTAAAACTTGAATATCTCTTGTTCAAAACGGAATATAACCTCTCGAGGGTCCCTTTCGTAAACCAAGCTCCAGCATTTTTGTTGCTTTCAACTTCAAGCCTGATAGACTGAACTTCCCGGGCAACCTGCTCTTCAGCGACTTTCAAATGAGCAACAAATGGTTTCACCAGTCCAGAAGCAAGCTTCTCAGTATTCCCCGCAGTAGAGACAAACAATTCACATCTGCCAGAAAGAAAACATAGAGAGTATCTAAAAAACCAACTAACACTAACAATCTAACAACGATAAGTAGAATCACTCTCTAATATTATTACCTTGACCGCTTCGGGGAGAGTTGGAAAACAGCATAGTCAAGAGGTATAGCTGGTCTCATCTTCTCCCCTTTGCACAAAATCTTCAGTCTTCACCCTTCACATACCCAAAAACAAAAAAAAAGACACAGGATCCTGAGTAAAGAGCGAAAACGAAGGTCATCTCTTAAAAACGTAAAATGCTATAGGAATTTGAAGCGGCAGAATTCCTCGAAAGAAAATCAAAGAGAAACGGATCCACGCTAGAAAAATTCGAACAAAAGAAGAATCAGTGAATACATCCATATTTGGATACAATTTAACCCAGCCAAGGCCACATTACAATAATAGAAACCCCGAAGTTCACAAGAATACAGAATCAAGCGCATTGCTAGATCTGATTCCGATCATGGAAATTTGAAAATCCAATCAGTAAAGGAAACTGATTCACGCCGAATAAAGGCGAATCCAGGGAGACCGAGGATTCGAATTCGAATTCAAGGCAAAGTAAAAAAAGCCCACATCCAAAAACGCCATTGCAATCAGGAAAGACTTTGAAAAATTCAAGAGAAGTCGTACTCCGATCAGCCATAGCAGACCTAACCTGCGTGTAGAAACAAATGAGATCTTCGTCTGTTTCCGATGAATCGGTCTCTTTCCGATTCACACTCGAATAGGAACTATCATGGTCGAGTCTCTTTCTCTGCTGTCCATGTTCAGCATCTTCGATTAAGTCTTCTCAGAGCTTCATAAAACCCTAGCAATGGCGATTGTTTGATTTGCTTCACTCGAAACTCAACTCAACTTCTTATTTTATTTACTTCCGTGTGATGGTGGATTCGATTCCTCTCCCATTGCCTCTCCTTCCGCCGTATAAACTCTCTTTGACAAAAACTACTTTAGAGAGAGAAAGTAAAAATCAAGAGAGAGAAAGCGTTCTTCAGACAGAAATCACCATTTTTGTTGACGTGAAGTAGCGTATACCCGGAAAAAACAAAAATTAATAGAGCGTAAATTTGAAAATTTAAATTAAAAAAAAAAAAAAGTCGGCAGTAAAATGCGAAATTCCGGAAATAGGGTTCTCCTAATCCCAAACGGCCGTCTCTATTGTATCCTTCATGGCTTCATCCTTTGAATATTTTTTCAAAATTAATTCTATTTCTATTATTAAATTTAAAAGGATTTTAAGAGATATTTTCCCAATACTGGATTTAAGAGGTTACAGGGTTTTTATAAAATATAAAACAGGGAAAGATAACAAAACTTACCCAAATATTGTATATAAGTTCGGTGTATATTTCGTCTGGTTTGGGGTGTTAAGATATAGACAACGGTTTGTTCTTTGGTTTGTTTGTCAATGTGGGAGTTGGTTTCCGAAGATGTTTTGGTATTTACAGGAATGGCGTTCAAAGACGATTTCCTAATTGTCCGTTTGGGCTCTTTTGTCGACGTTGACATGTAAGTCTGTTTGGCACTCCGGAGATCGTGTCAATTCTTGAAAAAGTTGTAGGTTTATCCTCCCATACGGTTTGAAGATTTGCCTTAGGAGGATGCTCGTGACAACAACGATGAGGACTCCAGTTCTTCTTAACTGCGACAAAAACGGAATGGTATGCGTCTTGGCGTATGATTGCTGTTTTTTCGTCTGGTTTCGTCTTGGTGCTTATTTATTCTCTTCCTAGTTGTATCATTTATCGTTGCTTTATTTTCTTTCTTTAGTTTATTTTTGGTTGATATGTTTTTTTTTTTGTATTTCTATATTTTCTATCAAAAACTAAAATGGTATAAAAATTAACATTTTACCAAAAAAAACAAAAATTATATAAATTTCTTACAAACAGAGGGGTAAATTCGTCTTAGAAAAATAGTAGTCACATATTGGCGAAGGAACGAATGGGTATTTTGGTACTTTAGCTTTCAGATCCAAAATTTTAACGTTGAGAGTAACACAGCGCACAACGATTCGTCGATGATTCAAAGAGTAAAAATCTGCGTGTGTATACAAATACGTATATAGTTTAAACTTTAAACAAAAATTACTAAACACTAGATGTTGACAAAATTAAATACTAAACTACTTATTCACACTCTGCTCAAAACTAATATTTTAACACCAACCATTTTAATTCCAACTTTTGGAGACACTTTAAACAAAATGATGGACCCCATGAAAAAGGCTTTAAAAATATCACTTTTTATTCTTCTTTAATTTAAATGGAGAATTGGCCCTAACAAAATAATATAAACCTTAGTTCAAAAAAAAATATATATATATATATAGACCTTGCTTTAAGTCCCACCGAATTCTTAATTTCCAATGTTTTTTTTTTGGGTTATCTTCTATCTCTTGCCCAGTTAAAATAAGTATTTGCAACACAGTAAGGTCCAAATGATACCATAATCATTAGACAATAATCTATGCGACTTAGATAAAACACGTGGACGCCTTAGTTCATTTTTTCTACAGAAAACATAACTTTCAGAAACTTTCAAATTTTAGGATTGTATTTTACGACCAAGAAGTGTCATTTGTTTTCATTATTGTATTCGTCACAGACGTTAAAAATAATGCAAGTTTGGAATTGTACTCAAATATCATAATGTATTTTTCGATACACACCCCTATGAAATCGATCAGAACAAAAAAAAAAACACAAACAAACAAACATGAATAGAATTTAATTATAGGTTAATGCACAAGATTAATTCGTGAGAAACATCCATGTGTTATGAAAACATCATACAGAACTAAACACACAAACAAAAAGTTGTTTTGCCTAACATTTTACTTCTATAACAAATCATGGATGGGTTGATGAATACAAGAAAATCTAGCTAAAACAATTATTATATATATAAAAAAGGGGGTTAACATGTCTTTAGGTACACATGCAAATCTTCAATGTCATGATAACCAAGAAAGGAAGGTGCGGTTGGATTGTATCAAGAATGTCTAGGCCATGTTCTAACCAGTGTCAGTCACAGAACACACAATCTAACTCAAAGTTTAAAACCCTGCAGAAGACAATACCTACAGATGATTGATTCCTCATTCAATGTGTCTGAAGAAAGTTATGCAGGATGATCTCACGACTCTTCAGTCAAGTTAAATCTGTTCCATGTGACCAAAGTTAACAAATATTGGCAAAATATTAATACACAACTGAAGTGAAGCCTAGATAAGTTTCTTTTTCAACAATTTTCAAACTCAAATCTAAAATATGTAGTTTACGACCTGAATCACTAAACTCTAGTTACCAACATCGTTGTTGTTGTCGTTGACAATTGCATTGATGTTGTTGTTCTTGCAGCTGTGATGATCATTACTAGTGTTTCCGATTCTCCTCCCATGCTTCTTAAGCTGTGATATCTCCAATTGGGTATTCACAAAGAACTGCATTCTCTGCAACTCCAGCTCCTTCAAGAACTTCATCCTCTCTTTCTCCATCTCAACCACCTGTTGCAGTTTTGCATTCTCTGTTTGCTCGTAAGCTTCACCGAATCTCATGATTGCACGAGTTAGCTCCCTCCACTTGTTCCCTCCTCCATCACCTTCTTGCTTCTTCTTCTCCTCCGTCTTCAGCCTCTTCGACAGAGGTGGAGGTGGTAAACTGTCACCGGAATCATCTGACATTGCTGCTTCGGATTCCGAGTCTGAATCAGACGCATTTCTCTTCCTGAAACGCCAGCGTTTTGACTCACTGCACCTTTTCACCATCATCCCTTGCTTTTGTTGAGGCAGCGTCCTCCCTTGCTGTTGTTGTGGCACCGTCCTCCCTTGCTGTCCAAACGGATTCGAACGGCTGCTCATCGGAATTCCCATAGGTACATTGACGGATCCTGCTCCGCCTCCTCCTCCGCCATTGCCGCCAAACGAAGCAGCTGAAACCCTAGCCGTAGCTCCTATTAGACGGTCAAGATTATTGAAGGGCGGCGTTGCAGCCTTCGCTTGATGATGGTACATATGCGAACGGCTGCCCATGGGAATACCCATAGGAATCTTATGCAATCCTCCTCCACCAGGACTTCCACCACCGCTGGTGACAGGAGGTGCCGTCGGGATCTTCGCCGTTGATCCAATCAGACGGTCAAGTTTGTCGAAGAACACCCACCTGCTGCGGCCACCGCCGTTAGCAATTCGTACCTTCTCTTGCTTATACTTCTTCTTCACCGTATCGATCCTGTTTTTGCACTGTATATCGGTCTTCGCAATTTTACCGTAATCCTCCCTGCTGCTCACGATCTCTGCCACCTCTTTCCAGTGCTTCTGTTTAAGATTCCCTCTGCTAAGCTCCAAGTATCTCTCCCCCCACGCATCAATCAGCACAGCCGTAGCCCTCTCGCTCCAGCAATCCTCCCTCCCGCCGCCGCCGCTTGGTCTACCGTTGCTACTACTGCCTCCGACACCACCGCTGGCCTGAATCGGAAGCAGCGCCAGAGCCAACGCGTCGGGATCCCTCTGCGACGAACAAGCCGGAGGTGTCAAGGAATAAGAAGGCGGACCCGTCGAAGCCACCGTTACCGTAATACGTCCCGCCGGCGGCGAAGAAGACGGATCAGGGGAATCGGAACCCGTCGGCGAAGCGTGCGATCGGATCTCTTCTTCGTCCTCCATGAATGTGATTTCGCCGGATCTGGTTCAGAAGTCGTAAAAAGAGAATTCAGTCCCGGCTCTTAGGGCCGGTCGGCCCTAGGTCCAACGCCCAATTTTTTTTTTTTTTATGTTTTAAAATTTTATTAATTTTGTTTTTTATAACAAACTTTTCATCAATTATTATCTATATAGATAAATAAGTAAAATCCATATATATATATATGATTAACAAAAGAGATTCATAATCTAAACTTATTTTGGTATTCTAAAATATCACATATTTACGATTTATTAGATTTTTATGTTTTTAAAAGATAATACATCATAAAACATATTAAATAAAAAAACTAGTAAAAACAAAACACTCATACATATTAACTTTTTTTTTAACATGTCATTACCTTCCACACAAATATTTTGACAAACTAATACTTTTCAGTCCACAAAAACAAATTTTGTGTCTTTCATTTGTATTAATATTTTGTTTTCACATTTTATTAGCGCAAATAATGTATACATTTCACATTTTTTTCTTCTCTATAACTATATTGCCTCACAGAGTCTCAACTCCCGTTTTTGACTACATAAACTTCATTTTGCAAAATTAAAAAAGAGACATAACACATACTTTCGAAAAGACTTCCAATTTAGTATCTCTTTTGTTACGTTTTGCTTCCCTTATCTGGTAGTGTCATTTTGTTTTTGCTCAAATATTTTTTTCTCATCCTAAATAGATCTATCAAAATTGGAAAATTTGGGCATTTGAAAATTTAACAAATGCAAAGTGTTTTGCATAACCAATTATATCCAATTTGTCTCTAATTTCTCTATGGAGTCAGTGGTTTTGATCAAACGTATGAGTTTTTATGGAAGAAAATAAAATAAAAATGATCACTTTGTCTTTAGCTTTGTGTAGACTATGTTCTCGAATTTTTTTAGATTTTAACTTTTTAAGAGAAAGATTGAGATTTTGTAAAAATGAGTTATGGGTAAAATACAATATTATCTTATGTGTAAAATAACGTATAATCAATATTTCTCTTCTATGCTTAAATATGTTGATTGATTCTTTAATTGCAGTTTTGCAGAAAAGAAAAGACACAAAAGTTCTTCTCCAAATGGTTCTCAATGCCTCATGAGTTGTTTCTTCATAATGAATCTATCAAACATGAGAAGAAACTATTGTCCAATGTAAAAGTCCAAAACATGTATCAATATTTTGTTTGTAACATGAACTTGAAGTTAATATTCATGACAAGAAAGTGTTTGTCATTGAGTTTTTTTGGTTTGTGTAAGAAATTATTAATTATGAGAGATTTGAAGTTTTTAACTTGGGTAATAAAATGTAGAAATGTAAATCACATGATTGAAATTGATGTTGGAATAAAAATATGTCCAAAACGTCATGTTTAAATCTTGTATAAATGAATAATGATACTAAAAACGTATACGAATACGATCAACGCATAATCATTAAAATTTAATTTTTTTAATATATTTATATGATATAAATAAAATATTTATATTTTGATTAAAATCGTTAATATTATTAAGACGGATTTGAGATAGATATAGAGTTTGGCTTAATATCTCTGTTCGGGAAGGAGACGGCGTCGATGAGTAAGGGGACACGTAGAAGATAGGGGGTCGACGTGTAATGACGTGATTGGTAGGTGAGAGTAAAATTCCATCAGTGGTAAAGTTGCCGGCCCGGTTTAGGGTAAAGATTGGTTTCACTCGTAATTTCCCTTTCTTCATAATCCGATGAGTATGTTAATTGACGGAAAAGGCCATCTACTTCTCTTAAACTACCGGAAATATCCACGTACAACCATTTTGCCGGTGATGTACCGAAATTACCCTTAGCCTAACCGCCAGTTTCAATACCGGTCGTCAAAATTTTTGTCCGTCGATTGTTCCCCGTTGTCTTCCTTTTTTGCTTCATAATCCATTCGATAAATCGTGATTACTGTCTTTTAATGAATTTATAAATTTAAGAATGGTGACGTGGATGCAATTACTTTAAGCTTTTAATGGGTTTTTTTATTGAGCCTTTTAATAGATTGCTTTAATGGATTACAAGCCCAAAATTATTACACATCGTATGTTACTAATCATTCCTTAAAAATCATTTTTTGTATTTATTTTTTCTGACCAACAGTATATATAACTAAATATACGGACACTTCTAAAAAATAAAATATGTTAAGAAAAAAATATGTGTCCAAAGAACTTATCATATTTGTAAATACCGAAATATATAGGATAAAAAATTAAAATATTTCTCAAAACACCAACATAAATTCCAAAAAGCGACTACTATTTACATGAATCCATTATACATGATTATGTACACTGCATATATTTACAAAACAAAGTAGTTGGATGATCGGGTACTTCTTCTCGTATTGTGTTTCCCTTTTTTTTTATCTCTTAACGGTCTAATGCGTTTAGCACAATCCTGCAATGTTACGGACGTTAAGGGTAGTGTTAAAACTTTAGACTAACTGGATCATATGAGAATGAAAAGAGATAAGAGATCAAACCAATCGCATGCATTGAGACTTGTAGCATGCATTTCACTTGGTGTTGCAGCTGCATATATATGATTATGACAAAATTAATTTACATATGACTATGTACATAAATTTGACTTCATGCGTTTTGCATGCGCTTAGGGAAAAAAAGAAAGTAACTCACGAGTCAAAGGAGAACCAGGGTTGCTTGAGCCGACAGGAGAATCCGGGACACGACCCGGATCAACCATCAACTTCTGGTGACCATTTCTTGCGACATTTTCGCCGGGAACGTGATTTCTCAAGTTCCCGAAACCATTTTCTGGCGCCGGACCTGCCACCGTTTCATCCCAAAGTTTGTGCAAGAATCCCATATCTCCAATCAAATTTTCAAAAAGGTTTTTTTTTTGTTTGCTTTCTCTCAAGGGTTTTTGTTAATATGATCTCTTACGTTTTTTGTCTTCTTTATTGGAGGAAAGTGGTTTTATATATAAAGATCCGGGAAGAGAAGCGTTTGAGTATCTTTGGTTAGACTAATTATATAGAACTGACCTTAATTTAACCTTTCAAAATTAAGAGGATTTAATCAAGGATGATGATATTATTAAACATAGATGATAAATCTAGCCGATAAGAAGATGGCTTAGGCAATGAGTTTATAGGATGTGACACGTTTGACTTTTCATCCAACTTGTGTTTGACGCTGTCAAAACTAAAATCTAACTAGTTTGACGGACCTAATCAATAATTTTTCAATATAGATATTTTTTTGAATCATCATGAGCATGAGCATGAGCCTGGGCCTGGGCCAACTCTTGATTGGGCCGTTTTGTAAATATTCTGCAACGGCTCTTAACGGCTAGTAACCTTTTTGGGGTTTATTTCTTCTATAAATTCATGTTATCGCCTAATTTCGAGTCTCTTCTTAAATCGTCGACTCTAGAAACTAGAAAGTAAAGGAAAGAACAACATTGAAAAGTTACCGTTAAACAATCTCCAGAAAAGCGCTCTTCTTCTTTTTTTTCTTAGATTCTTCTCTCCCACAAGAATATCACCAAGAAACTACTCCATTTTACAAAGGTATCTTTCTTCCGTCTGATTTAGGTTCAGATTATATACTGTTCATCTGGCGATTCTTTGTTATTCCTTCCGTTTTCTGGGTTTCTGGGATTATGAATATGATGTTTAAATTCACTGGAGAATCTTATTGGGGTTCGGATTTCGTATTGGGTTTCTGGAATCAAATCTTCCAATTTTAGGGTTTTTTTTAACTGCTTGATTTAGACAATACTGGAATCAAATCCGCAAATGTTTGATTTTTTTATTCTTTTCTGCAGATCAAATTCCACATCTTTTAGTTCTGCTCGATTCCTTTGATGATTCTCAATTTTGACATTGACAAGCTTTTGTTCGTGTAAACAGGTTGAAACCTATGGCGAACATGAACGCTCTTCAACAGATGATTTTCCCTGACGAGAACGCTCCGATCCATCGCAAAAGTAGTTAATCTTCTATCTCTTTCAAATCATATGTTTAAAACTTGTTGATGGATGCTTTGAAACAAGACTTGTTTTTTTCTTTTTCTTTTTTGCTACTTCAGAGTCTGTTACTGCTGCTTCTGTGAAAACCAAAGGATCTGTACTTGGTCAGAAGAAACCCGGAGCTCGTAAGGCTCTGAATGATATTACAAACAAGTCCGGGATACATCCGAAAGCTTCTTCTAAGAACAAGCAAATCGCTTCTGCTGCTGCAAAAGGCGAAATCAACATAGCTGGCGAGAGGTTCTTACATGATCACAGCAAATGCATCAAAGAGCAGCAAAATCTCTGGGATGATCATGCTGATCTTCTACTTCACCATGGTAACATCTTCTAAGCCCTGATGGTAACCAATCTTTGCTTGTCAACTTTTGCTAAGCTTGTTCTTTTTTTGTTTTTGCAGATTCCAACATCAAGGAAAAGCATCTCAAGTATGACATAGAAATGGTACTTGACTCCGATTCAATGCGTCTCTCTGACTCTTGATTTATGAACATACATTTCGATGGATCAGATTGGATACTGTTCTAGTTTTGGAACTTAAAATGGCAATTTTTTTGACTCTACCTTGCGTGTTTTTGGTTTCAGATGGATGCTAAGAACAATAATCAGACTTACAACGAAGCAGAAGAGATTCCATCGCCCAAGTTGACTGGTTGGCTGAAGAGCTCAACTCCATGGCGCTCCCCGATCCGCTATGGCTCAATGATGATGCCTTCCACTCCTCTGGCTTGGCGGTTCGATTCAGCTGAGTTCACACTCAAGGAAGACTATGATGACGACCTCTTCTGAATTTCTGTTTCTTAATCTTCTTTGAAAAATTTCATCCTTCAGATGAATAAGTATCTTTTGTTCAGCTCAACAATGTTTCAGTTCTTCATGTACTACTGATTTCAGGAATTAGAAAGTTGGAATCTTTTAAATCATATTAGCCGAGTTTCTGATTAACTTAAATCTTCAGACTCCAAGTTTACATTTACAGATTCCACAACAGGCATTGAAACCTAACTAGCAAAGTCTATACTTTCCTTGAACATTTGTATGTATCTCTCTCTTCAACTGTTAACTTACATTGCCGTTATCCTTGACACTGTAGTGGTGACTCCTGATTCTTCTTCCACCGTCTCCATCCTCTTGAATGCCCGCCTCCGGTCTTCTTATCCAATTTCACTGGCGGTGGTAGATTGTCGTCCCCTGAGTCTGCGGAAAGATCAGGCTCAGATTCTGATTCCGTCTCGGAAGCAATTCGTTTCCTGAAATGCCATCGCGTTGAATCACTGCTCCTTTTCAGAGCTCCTTGTTGTTGCTTCTGATGCAGCAATGGCTTCGATTTGGCTTTTCGTGGGTAAAGACTCGAACGGCTGCTCAATGGAGTTACAATTAAAGCCTTATTCGCCGTCGCTGCGGCTCCTCCTCCGATCAAATTTTCTAGCTTTTTGAAGAAGATCCATTGGCCGTTATCTCGACCTGCGGCGATTTTAGCCTTTTCCTGTTTGAATTTCTTCTTCACCGTGTCGATTCTGTTCTTGCACTGTATATCAGTTTTCGCAGATTTGCTACTAGTGTTGACGATCTCCGCTACTTCCTTCCAGTGCTGCTGCTTCAGATTCCCTCTCTTGAGCTCCAAGAATCTCTCTCCCCACGCATCGATTAGAATCTCCGTCGCTTCTTCGCTCCAACAGTCGTCTCTCCCTCCTCCTCCTCCACCGTTAACAGCCTGAGTAGGAGGAGAAACCACTAACTCTGAACCGTTAGCAGGCAACTTCGCGGTGGTTTTAAGTCCGATCGGCGGATCTGGGGAAAGGGAATCTCCCGGCGACGGCCGTGAACGAGTCTCGTCATCTTCCTCCATGGATTAGTGAATAAAGCTACGGCGAGGATTGTCGGAGGGGGAAAAGATTGTGGACCGGCGTGAGCATAAAATAAACCAGATTCTCTCCGTTCGTTGATGACTCGATTGGGTTTGCGAAATGACGAAAAAGCCCATCCTCGATTCTATTAATTACAAGACAACCATATCGTAATCTTTTTTCAGTCACATGATTAACGTGAATCGACAGGCTACATGATTATTCGTAAACTGTCAATATACGACAGATATTATGTTTTCTATATGGATTTTACTGAAATTTAGTGAGATAGAGATACAAGATTTGACACAGACACATCTAAAACGGAACAAACAACAATAAAATGAACCAATCAAAAATGTATATAGGTATTTCAAAGATTTTATCTTGTTTTCACAAAGATTGATTTTCCAGAATTTTTATTTACTCTTTATTGATTAATACTAATAAATAATTAATAAAAGTGATTAATTAAAAATAGTTGAATTTGATGAATTATTATTGGTTCATAATCATAAAAAAATATGTAACAATTTATTTATAACTAAACATTAATTGTTTTTTAATACGTGTGAAACATAGTTACAATCAAACTTTCTGAAACAGGAGTATATTGACTATAAGAATTTAGGACATGTACTCGTCATCATAAAGCAGTTGAATTCATCGATCCCAATGATCTTAACGATTCTTGCTTAGGAGACAACAATTCAATGACAAAGCAGAGAGAGATAGAGAGAGGGAGAAAACAAAAAGTTTCGAGAAAACGACGGCGCTCTGAATTTTTGATGCATCGCCGTTGAGAAGACAAGAACCAGTCATCTTGTCTGTGACTAGTCGACAAATGTTGAGATGAGTTAGCAAAAAACACGGCCATGGAGCGGCTATGAAGTAGGGACTCCATAGTTGTTGGACGACGACGACGTTCCGTGAGCAGCCGATTGAGCATTATTTTTCCTCCTGTTTCTTCTCCCGCCATTGTTCGTCCCCTTCTTGAAATCCTGCTGATGCTCAACCTGCAGCAAAACCCATTTCAATATCAACGAACCCTCAAGAACAACCGCCATTCTCGGAGAGCATTAAGAGGTAATGTCTCTATAATTCTTTACCCCTAAAGAGATTGAATGAGCTCTGGGGTCGAATCCGAACGGATCATTCATGTTAATCCCCATTGAACTTGTATCGAATGATGACCGTGATCGCTGATCGTTTGAGTCAAATACAAAACTACAAGAGGAAGTGAAAGTTGACGCGGAGCAAGATGATGATGATGAGAATGCTGCAGCGTCTCCTTGAAACATCTCTTTAAACAGATCTTGTAGCTGTTCGAAACTGTCCCCTGAATCATTCTCCTGTAAACCAACACCTCAAATGTCAACTATTTATAAATCAATGGTGTCTGATGGGAAACTAATGTAGACTGCTTACACTAGGCTTAGATTGATTCATCATTGACGCCATTTCGTTCAAGAAATCTCCCATTCCCTGCACAACAACAAAATCCATCACTACATGATTCAAATGTTCAATAACCATAGAGGGAAGAGAATAAAGCGAAATTAGGACAAAGAAGGCATGTCTAGAAGCCAGCCATGTCACTTGTGATCCATTTTCAACACAAAAACAAGGCATGATCTGGTTTCGAGAGCATTGCCCCCTTTAAAATACAATCGAACAAAATGTTCTCAGTAACCCTATGGGAGAAGAAAAAGGTAGAAAGTGAACATTTTAAGCAAAAAAAAAGAAGGGAGTTTACGTTTTGGTCATCATCATCATTATAAGCTCCAACATCATAGAGGAACCTCTTGTTGGAGTCAGACAGAACTGTGTTCCCACAACAACAACAAAACAAAAAAAGCTGAATCAGAGACATAATCAATACTAAAAAGGTACACATCAAGGAACAAGGAAATAATAGAGGATCTTCTGTATCCAATAATCAACTCCCATAAAATAATAAAAACTGACGAGAGTTTTGAGAGAAAGATCGAAGAAAAGCTGGTGAAATTACCAGAGTAGGCTTCTTGGATGGCCTGAAATTTCCTCTTTGCTTCTTCTACAAACTCCGTATTCTCCATAGACGAACAACGATCTGGATGCCATCTCTAATTCCAACGTAAAATCAAAGTTCTCCAAATCAATTCTCAAATCAATGTTTCCAAATCTCAATCAAACCCTATGAGCTAAGGCATCACAGAATCGATTGGACTACAGATTAAAGAGAGTCGAATCCAAAAAACCAACAAATCAAATCGATGTAACATGCAGCACTCCAAATCAGGAAACATGAAACATTCATTGTCCTGTACATTAGGCCATGAACAAAACCTCGAAATTGAAAGTAAGAGAACTCACCAGAGCAAGCTTCTTATAAGCAGTACGGAGTTCCGTCGTCGTACATTCCTTCTTCAGACCCAGAACAGCATACAAATCATCGTTGCTTTTCTCGCTATTGTTCGACGCCATACCTAACTTTTCTCCTCCAGATTACAAACCCAGAAAGCAAAACCAACAAAAGAAAACAGAGAAACCCAATAAAACAGAAAAAGAAGAAAAAAATCGATTCTTTCTCGTATTTTCGACGAATTTTAACCCCCAGAAACAGAGCCACAGTCCAATATCTATGATAAGAACATGGGTCGAGTATCGGTACTAAAGTGGTTCGATTGGTTCGAAACTAGGTTCTTAACACGAATAAATACGGAAAGATTAGGGTTTCAAAGAAGAAATTCGGAGAGAAGAGAGGAAAAATAGGTTTTTTTTTTTGCGTGTGTTTTGTTTCTCCACTCTATCTCTCCTACATACGTTAGAGAGAACGGAAGTCTCCCGAACCTCTTACCACTTGTTTAGACTTTTTGTTTCTCCTATTACTTTTCCTTTTCTTTTTTTTATTTATTAATAAACTAATACGAGTAATTTATCTTCTTCTTCCTCTTTATATTTCCGGTCAAACAAGGAAACTAATATCTTTCGATGGAACACTATATAATCTAACTTTTCGGAAGTAAAAAGAAAAAAAGTATTTTTCTTTTTGTTTTACCACCAACCAACTTATAACTTTTTTTTATTTTTGTTCAACTACCCAACTTATATCTTTCATGTGTCAATAAATTTGATAATGACCAGCCCTGAACATTCGGATATTAGGTTCAGTTTCGAGTAGAAAGATTTAGAATCCATATAAGTACCGAAATTATTTTGGTTAGGTTCTGGTTCGGTAGCAATTGATTCGGTAGTACTCGGTTTCAAGTCGGTTCGGTTCCGAGATTTAAGAACCGAAAAATATCCAAACTTTTTTGAATCGTAATCGGTTTTGGGTATTGATTATCCGAAATGCATAAAATATACTCGAAAATATATCCGAAAACCAAAAAAAACTAAGAAAAATATACTCGAAATACCAAAAATATACCCAAAAACCCAAAATTATATCCAAAAATCCGAAAACCCAAAATTATATCCGAAAATCCGAAAACCCAAAAAAAAAAACTAAAGAAAATATATCCATAATACCAAAAATATACCAAAACCCTGATATATATTTAATATTTTTGGATATATAATTATATTTTGGGTAATTCGGGTACCGAAATATTTTTGGTTCGGTATCGGTATTATCCGATACACACAGGTATCAATAAGTAGGATCCAATAGATATTTTAGCAATTTTGGATCGGTTCCGATTTAAATATTTCAGATCGGTTCTGATTCGGATATTTTAGTTCCGGTCTTTATGCCGAAGCCTAGTAATAACGTTCATATAAAAATTTTGTGAATGAATTGTCCATTACATCCCATACAAATTCGAAGACAAAAGAAAGTTAGACTTGTTATTTTTTAAAAAAACACAAAGTTGAAATTATTTATATGCACGAGTATAAGTAAACAAAAACGCTGATAAACAGATATTATTGGATCTGTTTATTTATATAATTTTTTTCCAATAAGCTGGACTTGTTTTTGTTTTTTTTATTTGTTTTTTCCAATAAATAAACAGATCTTTATATAAATCATGAGAGTGCGGCTGAGATTTCAAGATTTATTGATATTTTTCTTTAGTGGCTCTCCAGAAGGTTCTAATTAGAAGGTCCCTTGTAAGGATTGTGGTTTCAACGTAAATTGCGACTCGGAGGTTGCGTCACCGTCAGTTTTTTTTGGGTAAAGATGTGCTTTTAGCTTTAAACGCGTTAAGTCCGCGGGACCCACTTCTGACTAATGTTATAGTTTAAGCCATTAATTAGGTTTTGTCCGAAAACTTCGAAATTGACCTCATTATTTACCTCCTAATGCATATATAAGATTCCACTTTGTATTGTAATATGCGTACGTGTTGATTTAGTGCGTGTGTACGTACACGTAATGCATCTTAGACACACAGTATAAATACTTATGTATCTTAACCTTGTTGGAGTCGTTGAAACTTTTATTGAACTTCCTCTGTTTTATTGCATTCGACGAAATCAGAGCCCCAAAAATAATAAAAATGTCACCAAAACAAAAAAAATATCGAACAAGATCGGAGTTATGTTCATCATCATATCTTCTGTAAATTATTTACAAGTTTGTTACCCTCTCTCTCTCTCCTTTCCACCATTTTTCTTCCGATCCGATTAATAAATTAGTGGCGGTTAGTTTTTTTTTCTTTTTCAGTTATTTTCTTCTCTGCTCTACTTTTCCTTCTTCTTTGGCACTAAAAGGTATCTTTCTTTTTTTTTGGTTTTGTAAAACACAATGTAGTGTTGAAAAGCTCTTTTCTCACCAGAAATGTCCTTCTTCATCCATCACCCACCTCACATAACCATGAGGAAGAGGAATCCCAGAAATGGCTTCTTCCTCCATAGTAACTTCATCTCTCTGTCAAAAGTAAAAAACCACAGAGTTTGGTAATTAACATAGGTTTTAAGAGGTATCTATCAATGGCAGCTTCGTGTTAATCTTCTTCGCACCTTTCTATTGCTGGAATCTGATTCTATAACACATATCTCTGACTCTATTTTTGTACTTTCAGGAATGGTTTCGAAGGATCTAACCACTGTGGATCTGCATTAAATGAAAAAAATGTCTCAGACTCAGAATAACAACATATTTGGTTGGTAATAGTAAGACACAGATTAATTCAAATGACGATTTTTTTTTTTTTTTAACCTTCCGTAACTCTCATCTTCACACGAGTTTCCTGAAGAAGAAACCCAATCCATATCAAAAGCTGCACATGTACATTGGTCACCATCATAGCAGAAGCAATCGTTTTCAAGAATTTGGTCTAAACCTATTTCCTCCAATGTCGGTGGTGGAGCACTACAAAAAACACAAAGCCATTCCCCAGATTTAGCTGACAAAAACACAATCTAGATGATTTATTTGACATAGATCATCAGCTTCTTTTTTTTGTTTTACCTTAGACTAGCAGCAATCTTAGCAGTTTCAGACGTTGAGATCTCAGGAGCTGAATCTGAAAGACCTTTACCTTCTTCCTCCTTTTCAGCTAAACCATGTCTAGCTACTGGCCCCAACCCGGCTGTACTGCTCTCGCTAAGGATGCTACTTTCTGATAGAGATCGTTTCATCGTAGACCTAAAGGCGATAACTTGTAATGTAAGTATCTCTAATGAACATGTTTCAAACTACTCTGAAAGAGTCTCATTTAACCAGGAAATGTACCTTGAATTATCCGGTACAGAATTGGCAAGAAACCTTGCTGCATTGTAATGCTGATCAGAACCCAATTCCCATAGTGCTGGCTTATCTGGTTGTGGCTGAAAGTATCCCAAAAACCTGTAGAAGCATACAAGTGAAAAAGTCAAATAATTTTGTCATACCAGAGGGCAGAGGCATAGAAAGAGAGAATTTGACGCAGCCTACAAGTTAATCGCATCTTGCTTCTCGGCATCCATATATGCGTTACTGTAGTAACGTTGTAAAGTTCTGAATAATTCCTGCGACTGAGTAGCCGCTTTCCATTGACCACGCCTTTCACAAAATATCTGTCCTTCCACAGAAATAACACCATCTGGTTAATAATCATGGCCACAGCTTTTTATCTAACAAGGCAACAAATTATGGCCAGAGAAGGTAACAAAAAGAGACCTTGTTGTGTGCTGCGGATCCCCCATATTGAAGCGCAAGCGTATCGCCCATTGTCTCATAAATTCCCATCAAATCTTCAGCGAGGGGATTATCTAGATCAATAGTAGTAGACTCTCTCAATCCCAAAGCATGGAGTTGACGTCCAAATGCTACCAACCCATAGGCATATTGAGCAACATTGGTGCGATCTAAACAGTCTATGCAATTGGTCCTCAGGACTCCTTTCTGAAGCATCGTAGCTTCCTTTTGCCGATCCTCCTTAGCATCCTTACTCTCATTATAACTTTCCACCGCCAAATTTGATGCGGTCTCATCTATACTGGGAAGATCATGAGTAGAACATTCATCATTATTGTTCCTGCAATAATAACCAAAAGGATCGAAGCCTAGTTACTAGGAATACAAGAGAGATGAATAATATGCTAAGCAAGAAACTACATAGAAAGTAAATAACCGTTGCTTAATTTGAAAACTCACTCCAAGGTGGATGGATTCTGGTTCTGAAACCCATCTGCTCTAAGATCTAAAGTTAGCTGACAGTAGAATATGCCAGTCAAGTTCAGTGCATAAGTAGCCAACCTGCCGAGAATTGCCAACACATTTGTGCCTTTTCTGGATGGGAAAAAATAAAAACCATTTTCAGTAACTCAAAACACCTATTGTGTTACTAGAAAAAAGTAATAAGAAAAGAAAGGAAACAAAGAAGCATATAGGGTTGTGTCCATCATGTACTTTCTGGAGTGTTTATGCAAGTCCCAGTGAAGAGGCCTTAGACGCTCCTCCTTGCTTAACTCTTTGTTTATAAATCTAATTGCATTTGCAAACTCTGCACGCAGAATAGTCTCTCGTGGCCTCTTTTCACACGTCTGTTTTATCAATCAAGTGAATTAGGAATTACCTAGAAGAATATATAAATATTTGTATCCTCATCGACGAGTTAGAATACAAACCTTTATCAAGTTCAATATGATGACTGGATTCCCATATCTCCTTGCGAGATTCTCAAAATGCAGCCTGGTTGCCTCGAAGTTGGGGTCTTTCGCTGACACTTTACATAGATAAGAGAAATCAGCGGAAGAAGCAAAGCAGAAAAGAAATTGATAAGAATATATTATGTTGAAGAACAAAGATCATACATATTATATCAGGTTTGATATTCAAGCGTGATGTCTCCTGAGACCAGAACAAAGGAATCGAACCCCGGTTCTGAACTACAGAACTTATTCGGACAGGATTACCATCTTGAGCATCCTCGAAAACAATCTGCTCTGTCTCGACATCATTAGCTACCCTGCCTTTCTCGTTCACACCACGTTTCAGATATCTGGGGAACAAGATAGAAGAAGATTACGACCTAACTAAGACTTAATCTCATTCAGCTTAACCAAACAAATGGCAGTGATAGAACAAGCTCAGGTGGAGAGATCGTACCTTGTGCCAGCATAATGCCGGGATCGGCGCGCAATTAGAGTCAATCTAAAGTTCTTCTCAGAAACTAATAGTTTAACCTGAAAAAAGAAAGTCATTCCAAAGGTAAACAACTTGTAATGTGCATCAAACGACAAAAGATTTGAGAAGTTATCCACATAGTGTGGGGGTTTAGTCCTAATTCTTGCAAGAGTTTCTTCTCTCATGCGGCAGAAGTGTACAAAATCAAGCAACATGGACAATAGAATTTTCAATGTGACTTAAAAATTCTCAATACGTGCTTGTAATATGCATATCTCAATGTTATAAACGGTAATAGAAACCTTAGGAACAATTAATACAAGTAATACCTGTTTGAAAAATCCATATACCAAGGCAACTGTCCACATACATTCCTTAGCGTTATTTCGAATCCGTCGAGTTAAGTATTCGTTCCAGACAAACATTGATTCGTAGTAAGTGTGCCCTTCCACATTGTTTGACAGATTCCTCTGAAGTGAATGCATGATGTGATAGGAATAGCTGAAGAAGAAGTCCTTTGTGAGATCGACAGTGCAGAGTAGCCTTTTGTACCTATTAAATTTCCAAGAAACAAAACAAAAAGAAACATAATTTAGAGCTTGGATCAGTAAATAATCTGTAAAAGAAAGGAAGGTACAAGATAAATCAAAGTTCAAAATATAATAAATTAGAAGAACATAAAAATGAGCTCTCCCGTTCTTGATAGTACCTCTGCCATATAATATATCAAAATAAATACAACAAACAGAAGTGTGTCCACTGTAGAGACAATGGAGAAGAATACCTAGAAATGGTAAAAAGCAAAAAAGTGCAACAAAAATTGCCTGACAAGAGATTTGACAAAATGGGAAGGATATTAATGAAACTCTAAGCTGTTGGATCATCTCCAATAGGCAACCGACAAAGTATAAAGAACCTGTAACGAATTCAATCACAGTTACCTCAATAACTGTTAACTTGTCTAAGAGAAACCTGTGACACTCTTATCGTGCAGATCAAAGAGGGACACAAAAGAGAGAGAAAAAAATAGACAGAAGAAAGGTCTTAAAATCTAAATACAAGAGGTAAAGTTTTATAATTTCGAAATGTAACGAAGGTACCAAGGTACAGGTTTTTCATTTTACAAGCAGAAGTGACATAAAAAAACCTTTTCTCATCCTTAGTATAAGCCACATTGGATAGCACAGAGGCATGTGGAATCGTAATTATCTTGCTCTTTGCTACACCATAAACTGTGTGCCCACAAATTTCACCAAGCTTCCTTCTTTTAGTGATTATCAGCATGTAATAGGGCCCCAAGAACCTTATGAATCCTGAACCAAGAAACAATCAGAAGTAAGAAATGTTAAGCATATAAAGAAGAAGAGGAAACAGCTAGTACAGGGATAAGATGCTATAACACATTACCAATGATCCCGTAGCAAGTGGTGACAAATTTTAATCCACCAGATGATCTGTTTCCTTCGTGAATCCTTCTCAAAGTTTCGAAGCATTCAGCTTCTGTGTAAGCCGTTGAATCTTCGTAAATGTCGAGCTCCGTTGGCTCTGTCCTATCTAACTTCAGGACCCTCCAAAACGTTCGGTTTTTATCTCTTCCAACCATATAGAAGTTCTGTTGCACACAAAACAAAACAAAAAAAGGATCAGAATAAGCAAATCTATGGATTCGTATTCAAACGAAGTCAAAAAGAGAAATCAATCCGTAGATGCAGCAAAACACATACGCATAAGAAATCACACAAACAAGAGAATCAATCCTAATGAAATGTTGGAAAGAGAGAGAGAGAAATGAGAATTATCACCGAGCGGGTCTCGTAAAGCCTGAATTTTTGGAGGAAGGAAGACTTCATGTCGACTTCTTGGTCTATCGATCTCTCTGACGCCGCCATTTGAAAAAATCTTCAGACCCGGAGCTCGATAAACTCGGGCCTTCGATACAATAACAAACAACGAAATCACAGAAAAGGGAACACAATCCCCCCCCCCCCCCCCAAATAGATCACAGAACGATTTAACCCCCAAAAATCCGTACAGCTCACATAAAATTGAATCTGACTTCACATACACAAACTACACAATTTTTTTTATAAAAAACAAGTCTTTGCAATTACAACTGTAACCAGAAACATAGACAAAACGATTCTAAATTTCCACCCTTTACTAATACGGTCTACAGATCGAGATTTTCCGGGAAAATTCAGAGAGAAACTGAGCAGGTTTCAGATTGGTAGATGATGAAGAAGAAGATGCAGAAAGAGAAGAAGATGATGACAGAGCTGCGGTGACCGGAACCACAGAAAAAAAAATTGAAATTTAGTTTTTTTTTGTTTTTCTAGGTTTTTAAGTTTTTTAACTTTAGGCGCTCGTTTATATATCTCCTAAATCTGTAATTATATTTTTGTCGTTTGCAAAAATAAATAAAAAACGGTTTTTAGTAATATTCGATTTCGAAAAGGTAAGTTTGACTTGCAAAATCTTTGCTGAAACTAAAGGGTGACTTGTTGTAACTTGTTCCATTAGGTTTTTTATGTTTTCAATTTAATAAAAATGTCCAATTGTTGCATATTAAAATTATATATAGTCCTTATTAAAAAAAAAACAACTCCATATGAGCTGGCCGACAAAATTAACTCCATTTTTAGCTTAAATCATTTACACACAAATAAATCAGAAACTAATTTTCTAGAAATTACTATAACCCATTAATTCAAAACATGATGTGTAATAATTTGACATGGAAATCAGAAACGGAAATATCATTTTTGTAGGACAACTAATGTAAGAAAATATAGAAAATGGTTAGAAAAATTATTCTAAATTATTCTTCAATAAATTTAGAAAAAAAACAAAAGGAATCTATATTTCCAATAGATAGAAGATTAATATAAAGAGCTAAAAATAGTCAAAAGGTAGATTTATAAATAATTTAAAAAGATAAAAGATATTAACAAATACAAAAACTGAAATATATAAATTATTTTCTCTTAGCATATTACATCCAATGCTGGATGTGTTTTAACTATTGATAAATTTTCTTCTGTATTACCTTCATTTTCCCATTTATACATTTTGCATTTAGTGTATAATTTTTTATAATTTTTCTTTCAAAATTGGTTTAGATCGATTCTCTCCAAGAAATAATAATTAAAATTTGAACTAACCGATAACGACAGATCCTAACATTAATAAAATACAAAATAGTGATTAGATTTCATATTATTGGGAGCATTCAAATAAAGTACGTATGATCGATCGTTTCCTCATCCGTTTCATACTGTTTTTTACGGTTTCATTTTACTAATTGAATTTTTTACTGAATTTAAAACATTTCCGCAAATTATTATTTCTTTTCCTGGAAAACATCTCACTAATTCTTTTTTTATAATGTGGCTTGATGTTAACGATTAACAAGCTAATATCATGAAGTCAATGAGAAACGTGATCAGCATTTTTCGGGAATGTCAGTTTTCTAATTTACAAATCATGTCAAACTCGTTTTCACCTTTCACTAAATAATGATTAATACAAATAATTAAAGACCCATTCGTACTTTTCTTACAGTGTATAGATTAATCAAACGTGTACGGGTGTACAAACTCCCATTGATATTGACGGAGAGCCTTCTCTTTGATTTAAGATATTTTGTGGTATGATTAAGTTAATCAATTCTATTTTATGGTATCAATGTATATATGCTTATATATGATGGGGGAAAATGATTTTACGTTTCTATATAATGTAAGGTGTCGATCGGTAGACGGTAAATATATAACAATTTCAAAGACAAAGTTGACGAAAATTGAAAGACGAATATAAGATATAGTACAATTTCAATGACAAAGTATAAAATATACAAAACAAATCAGTAATAGAACAAATCAAACTACACAAATCACCCTAAATTGTAAAATTATATTCAACAAAACAAATCCCAACATTTGGCTACCCACTTTAATTAGCAACCCCAAAAAAAAAAAAAACATTTGGCTACCCTTGATTTGAAACTATCTTTTATGTCATTTTTATATTAAATATGTAGAAGAAAACAAAATAAAAATAGTAATAGAAAACACGTACAACTTTTATTGTTTAATTGAAATAAAAATATAGTCGTCAAACACCATGAACGTGTTAATAATGAATGTAGTAGCAAAATATAATTTATAAATGATTGCAGTGATAACTAAAATGTAGAGATAAAGAAGTAGGCAAGATGAACATCATAACTCAGAAGTATCATAAGTAAGTTGGATTCGACTTGCCGATCGGACCATTGGAAATTGGAGAATAGAATCATTAGAAAACAATTAGCGAATGGAATATTAGTATAATCAAAAAGGAGGATATACTATATGCTTATATGCCCTCGTCAACTTTTAAATCCTCCAATTCTTCGCTATATAATCAAGGGGTTTGCAAATAATACACGTTTTTTTTCTTCTTGAAATGAGGTTGCAAATGATACACGTTATATATGTCATTGTAATTATTTAAAAAACTAATGTCATTATATAATGAACCGTTATAATGTACTCTAAACACTAAAAATAAATGGTTAAAATTAGCTAATCGCTCCACTAGTTTTTTGTTGTGTTCGTTTACGTTGGTACTTTTCTTTCACTATAATAGAATGGGAAAGAGTCTTGCATTACAGAGGTGATTATACATTCGAAAATCAAATACCTAAACTTCGTTAGTTTCTATTTAAAAAATAAAATTTGCGTTGGCAAAGACGAGACACTCCGAGAGTTACACACACACAAAAAAAAGAGGCGAGAAACTCCTTTCGACTTTTCACGTATCTACAAAACGTTAATGAAACTCCCGAACCGTTGGATTTGTATATCCGACGGCTTGAAACGACGGAGTGATCTGTACAACAACAACATGGGAAAGACCCTGAAATGATGAACTGGAGACAGCTGGCATAATGACGTGGCACAGCTTTGGCCTTTCGTCGTATCACAACGAGCATCACGTGGATTTTGTCCGTAGCGGCCATTTTTTACGTAATTATTATTAGTTATTCGCTAATATTACTATTTAAATTTTAAATTTGCAACTCACTTAATCACTTTTTTAACATTTCTGCTACGTGACTGACGCGGGGGGAGGGGGCTTTTTAAGCAATTATTTGTTTCTCTTTTTTTTCTATTATTTTCTCCTTTTATAAATAAATAAACCTGAGCAAACAAACCTTAAACAATCAATTTATTTTCGCACAAAAGGTTTTGTCCTAAATTTTAGTGTCCGTCTGTTGTTTATTCTTTTTTCTTTTTTTTCATAATACAAACGGCCAAGATGAAATAAACATAAAGAGATGTATTCAAGTATTTGGAGTGATTTCTATTAAAATTATAAATTCTATGTTATTTAAATATGAATTTTAAAATTTCGTGTTATTGAACTAGTGATTTTTAAATAAATTTTCAAATCCACTGATATTGTAAATATTTTAAGTAGTGGGTTTTAAAAGATTTTTAGTGATTTGAAAATGTTTTGGTGGAGTTTCTTAGTTAAAAATAAAATAAAAAATCCAAATCTCATAGTTGTAGGTAAGATTTCATAGTCATTTAAAAAAATCATAATAACTTTTCTAATTCACTCAAATCATTTAAAAACTTACTAAAACTCAAATCTTTCTAAATTCTCATAATATTAGATTGAATACAACCCCCCCCCCCATAATGTTTATTTCTGTGTTTGATTGTGAATTTGTGATTATCATACGCATTTTCAGACTGAAGCTATTTAATAATTTAAACTTTTTTTCTCATGCTTGGGTTTGATTAAATTTGGATAATTGGGTTTCGTCTCTTGATATTGAGATCTGTGGGAGTTTCTACTGCATTGTTTTCGTTTTATCGTAGGGTTTGGGTGATAGAACTTATGACCACGGTAGCATTTTGTGCTAACTAATATCTGGTTTCAACTGTATTACGTTAGCGATTTCTGCATGAATATATGTTTCTAGGGCATAGTCTTTAGTCCGCGTTTTGTTTGGTTTTGCATTTTGTTAATTTTGCTACATTTCCTAATTCGTAATATATTAGCTATTAGGATTTAACCCGCGTTAATTATAGCGCAGAATAATATTTTTTACAAAAATTATTTTGAAATTTAAGAAAATTGCTTTTATCTGAATTTTACAATATAACTAATTAATGATTATAGATAAAGCTATCAATTTGTAATAATTTACCTATTTAACCTGTTTTGCAGTAAACTAAAATATTATTCAAACTAACCCGCAAAAACTTATAATCTTAAAAACATAACTCTAATATGAACCGTTAAATGACTATATTTTTTGTGGTTAATCTACGAACTCTTAAAAAAATAGTTTTCTTGTGTGTAACTTTTATAAAATTTATTTTTTTAATTTTGTTTTGATATATACTCAAATAAAATATAATAAATTATAGTGAAAAATATAGCAAGATTTTGAATAGATTTTTTCTGAGTATATATAAATTGATTATTATTTTAAAATATATAGTATTAAAAATAATTAAGAAATTAAATAATAAATAACCTCTTTAATGCAAAATATATACTTTCCATATTTTAATCAATGATTTTTAAAGACTATTATATCCTTTTCTATTTTAATTATTTTTTGTTATTTGTAATGGCATTTCATGTAATAACTTACAAAACAAAGTTTATTTTTAAAAATATCTTTTTAAATAATATTATAGAGATTTTTCACATTTTGATAGTGAATCAATGGGTAAATGAATTTAGAGCAATTCACCGAAAGACCTTAACATCTTAATTGACAATAAACGTTGAATTTGCAGCAAATTAGATTATTGAATAAGTTATAGCTCCATGACAACTGGTTAAACAGCCAAGGCGCGTGGTATATCCATTAATCTGTTATATATACGAGAATAAGCATTCTTATTGAACACAATCAGCAAATGTTCCATCAAGCAACGTAGCAAAGACAAACCGATAATGCACAAGTTTTTAAGCCTTATAAAATTATACAGTACTAACATAGTAACATCTTAAGTGTATCACTGAAGGCGTGCATGTATTGGGTTGCTAGTCAAACCTAAAAGTAAGGATAGTGAGATAAATGTGATTTTTTAAGTACACAAACCCAAAAAAATAGTACGGGTAAGCAATGAAATTGAATTAAAAAGTATAGATTAAAGAAAGAAAATGGAAAATGTGGAGAGAGTATTAATAATTAGAGCCGAAAATGTGGAAACTACAAACTAGTGACATGTCCAATGATTAAGGGAACGAGTGTCGTCCCTTTTTGGCAACTACTACTACTTTATATTCCCTTTCTTTTCTTGTTCTAAACTATTGACTTTTTTCAACAGTTAATGACCTTCTAAGTTCTTAACACCTAAATAATGCCATTTTAAAATTTTAATGTCATGTTTGAAAAAATATATCTAAATTGTCTCTAATAAAAAGTAGAAAATTTAAAACTGTTCAGCATAACACCAAAATCCAACAGGTTAATAAAATAAACGTACATATTTGATTTGCTTTTTAGTGGGAAAACGACGAATTTTCACATCAAGTTGTTGATATAGTTGTAAATCCACCCGAAATTTGACCTTCAACACATATCCCTTTAAATCGTATTTTCCCCCTATTTAAAAGTGTAAAACATATATCCCCACTAAATGAAAGTTCGAAACCTCAGAACACATAAAACCGATTTTATTCGGTTTACTGTTTACCATTAACCACCTAAATTTGATATTAAACCAAATTAAACCTGATTACAACCAAACCCGACCCAACTTAAAAAACTCAACCCACCCGACCCGACACTTCTTCTTCTTCCCTATTGTTTTCTTCATCTCCTTCGATGTCAAAAAAAAAATATCATGGATTGAGTTTTTCATCGATTCATTTTTTTCCATAACGAGGAAGCTAAGAATCCAAACCAACAAACCCAGAACTTGAATGCTTGAACCTTAATATATGACGCACAAAAAAAAAAATTAGACATAAAAAAAAAAAATTCTTCTCTCTTCCCCATCTCTGGCCGCCGATTCTTCTTCCTTTTTTTTCCTTCCTTTCTCTCTTCTTCTTCTTCTCTCTCTTCTTCTCCTTCTCTCTTTGCCGAACTTTCGCCCACCGCCGCCGGAGCTCGCCAGCTCTCGCCACCGCTGTCGTTCGCCGCCGCCGGAGTTCTCCATCCGCCGATCTCTTCTTCTTCTCCCTTCTTCTTCTTCTTCTTCTCTCTTCTTCTCTCTTCTTCTCCTTCTCTCTTTGCCAATCTCTCGACCATCCCGCGCCCACCGCCGCCGGAGCTCGCTAGCTCTCGCCACCGCTGTCGTTCGCCGCCGCTGGAGTTCTCCTTCCGTCGATCTCTTCTTTCTCGTTCTGGGCTTAAGGTCGCGGCTGAGGGAGGTGAAGCGGAGTTGGTGAATTTGATTATGTGATTATCAATCTAAACAAGTTAAATTTCTACGCTCATCGAAATCTTACAATGTTTTTTAAAACAGAATCTGATTTCACATACGACAATCGATCAAAAGAAAAAAAAATTATAATTGAACTCGGGTCGGGTTAGATTTCAGTTGGGTCGGGTTTTTAATTCGGTTTGGTATTCGATATAAGTGGTTTAGCTTGCAAACCATTCAAACCAAGGAATATGGGTAAATATGATTTGAACTTTCAAATTAGGGGAAATAAGTTTGTAACTTTCGAATTAGGGAGATATGTGTCGAAGGCCAAAGTTCGGATGGAATTACAACTATATCAACAATTTGAGGTGGAAATACGTCGTTTTTCTCTTTTTAGTTGGTTTAGTTTATTTTCTTTCTAAAATTAGAAAAATATGCAACATGATAGATGGAACTGTTAGCAAATCAATTAAAAATTGATCTAAACTAATACACTATTTTGTTTTTAATGATTATGAATTTGGGACCAAAACTCGTATATCTATCAAGATATAAGATCCAAAATATGTTATCTGATTTCCTATTCGATCATGCGGTATCTAAATTTTGTTTTTTGGTGTTTTTCTAGTCAAATAATTTGTTGCTTGTTTAGTGTTTTGTCATTAATTCTGAAAGTAAGAGTTGTGTTTATTAGTTTTTAAAAAAAATTTAATAGATTAAATCAGAAATTTGTACTGGTTAAACTGGATAAAGAAAGAGAATAATTTTTAATTTTATAATTTTTTTATTATTTTCATATGTTGTTTTTATATAAAACATATATAACGAAGATAAAAGTAAAAATGACGATTTTATTTTATTTTAAAAAATTATGTATAATCTTTTATCTTCGTATCAATACTATATTTATTAAATAGCATTTGATTACTTTGTTACACAAAAAAATATCAACGCCCTAGTTTCAAACTCTCCCATGCACGGAGTGCGAGGTAGCCGTTAACCACGTTTCAACATGTTTTTCAACCTCCGGTGACCATCCTCCTCCTCGTGATCGGCGCTGCGTCAACTCTCTCGGGACAACCATCTCCTGAAGATCCGTGTCGCATCCTCCGTCGGTTAGCTTCTTCGCCGGCGAGATCTATTTCCACCGAGATTATGCCTTCTTGGCCTCCGCCTCCGCTCTCCTCCATGTTTCTCGGTGAGACTTTATGTTGCTCTGTTTTTAACCTCCGTCGCCTGGCCTCGTCACCGGCGATGTCTTTACCACCTTCGCTAAGGCTGATTTATCATCGGAGGATGCTCTCCTTTCCGCTTAATACACTTCAACCACCGAAGCCGCTGGATCCTCCAGATCCGCTCTGGCGAGGTCTCCCGTCGTCCTCCTCGGTAAATCCTCAGATTTGTTCATCTTATCCGTCAATATCAAAAGCTTATCCACTATCGAAGTCTCAGAGCTACAAACTTCTTATCTCCGCCTCTGCAGAAGCAGTCTCCTCTGTTGCCGATGTCTCTTCTTTCGCCGGTAAAGTAACTCCTCCCATCCTCCATTCCTTCAAGGAGAGATCCGTTTCGCAAAGACCAGATCTTCGACAACCATTGATTCGCGTCCTCCGCTGCAATGACCACCTCTGCTGCTGGTCGCCGTCAACCCTTCCGCCGCATCGGAAAACTTCTCCGAAGAATCCCGTCACCTTTCTCTTCGACTGTCTTGCCTTCATCGCCGACGAGTCTCTCGTGTGGTCACACGAACAAGAGCTGGGCCTGATTTGGTCTTTGAAAATAATGGGCCTGATAAACCCAAATAATTTTTATCCTCTTTTCAGCCCAGCTAAATCTAAGCAGATTATTAAATTCACCGGACCATTTTCCTGGAGTATTTCGGTTTTTCCCAGTTCGGGTTTGACCGTGTTACCAACTTCCTCCATTTTGGAGAGATCACTTTCATCACATTCCTCCGTTTCGGAGAGAACTTTTCCATCCACTTTCTCTTTTATGGAGAATGTCTTTAAACGCTCAGCCATGATGGCACTACGAGCTAAAAGTTTCCTTCGCTCGCCTTTGATGGCAGAAGAATTAGCCCTCTTGAAGGAGCTTCTGGTTATTTTCTATGTGTATAACCGTCTATTTTATTTTTATCATGCTTTGTATTTTAATTATGTTAAAAGTTCGGACTCTTTGGCAACGAGTTCTCGGCTTCTTTAGATTGTAAACGCCGTTTAAGATTAATATAAGTATGAGTTGAACAAAAAAAAAAGATTACTTTGTTACACTTTTAGTTGGTTTTGGTATACTAATTTATAAATGTTCGATATATGTTTTTCAAACGAGACATATATATATATTTAAAACAAGACTGTTAAAACTTCACAAACTATATATAATTTCTCATACTAAAACTATAATATTTTATATATATTATTAAAATTCCCAATTTACACAAAGTAATATTTTGATCAATATAATTAATCGCATATAAATTTTATCAAAATAATATTAAAAAGAATATCCACGTTAGATAAAAAACCTAATTATCATAAAAATGCGTGTTAGAGTTTTCTACATTAGAAAAAATGAGTTTACGCTAATATGTAAAAAATAAAGACATCTGTACTAATTACCATTTATTTTAAAATTGAAAGTTCGTAATCTATATATATAAAGTTACCTTTGCTCTCTTCTCCTTCCGCCACCTCAGCGTCCACATAGGCGGAGGGAGCAAAGGTAACCTCACATAGATTATCACACATTATATATAGATTAAGGTAATCTCAAATAGATTATCACACATTATATATAGATTATCACACATTATATATAGATTTAGGTAACTTCACATTGATTATCACACATTATCAAACATTCACAATTACATACATAATAGATGCCCATTATGTCCAATTCACCAATTTAATGAGTAGACAAATCCTCTTCTGACCTTTGCAAAAAGTTCTCATATGATATAAAGTTAGCAACAAAATTATCACTTGAAAAACCAAAACTTCATAAACAATGAGATTTCGGGTTAGCTTCTGATCAATATTGTACTTCAAATCTGATTGAGAAAATCACACTTACATGAGATTAGAAACCACACCAAGTAAAAGATCGAGAATAAGAGTGGTCGAGTAGCCAACACAGAGATAAAACACCATCGATTCTTTACTTCAACCATAAGATTCTAACTCCAATTCTCCATACACCGACAAAAAACCTGGCATAACTGCAAGAATTCCAATCGATGAATTCAATTGCAGTGAAGATCGAATTTGGTTTCAAAACCAGAAATTGAAATCCCCCGAATGCATCTAAATAATTCAAAGATATCTTATTATAATAATAAATTATGAGAGCTCAATCATCAATGGCTCAATCATTGATGATTGAGCTCAAATAAATTATGAGATCCCTCTTTTTAATGTGAGGGAAAAAGTAGATGGAATTCTTCTTCATGGAATTAGTTTTTCAGAGTTTGTAAGTACTTTTTTTCTCCAGAATTCTTTCTTTTGTTAAGACAAAAAATGCATAACAAAAGAGAAATCACGTGTTCTTTATTTATCATAAACATGTGACTTATACGATCAACTTATCGGAAAAAGTGATGGACACAAAATTAGTTTACTTTCTCAAATGAATGAAACAACTCAAACTAAAAAAAAAAAAAAAGATGTTCCTCAAATTCCAAAATAATAGTGCAGCAACCATAAGAAATAGAAAAAAATAATAATAATTGCAGATTTCGATTTCGTTTGGTTCATACGTACATAAAATTTGGAAACCCATACATACATCAAATTTGTTGAAGTTACATTTCATGTTACCTGAAGAACCATCAACTTATTTGTCATTCAAGTCCATAACAAACTATTTAGACTCAAAGGGGAGTGGCCCAGAAGTGTAGAGACTCTTCCTCCCAACAGAGGCGGGAATCTTTTTCCCCAAGTGTGATTCTCCATAGGTACGCACCAGATTTGTCATCACTTCCCTGTTCACCTTCTTTGATATCACCTCATGACTGATTTAAACATGTTAGCTATTCGGTGTAGATATAGTCCACAAAATAGACGACCAAAGCAGACAAAAGTAACACCAAAAAAAGGAAACAATACATAACATAAATCTTAATAAACATGGTGCAACACCAGAGGAATTTACTGTTCATCAAAAAATAAGAAGATCAGCTACACAGACGCATGTATATACATCCACGGGGAGATTATAAATCAGCAACCATGAAATAAATATCAAGCAGAAAATCAGAAGTCGGGGAAAAGTTTCAAAAACTAACAAAAAACAAGAGGATCCAATAAAAATCAATCAATCACAAGCGTAATTCCAGTGCTGTAATCAATAGCTGTTCCGGTTGAACAGACCGAGAAAAATCAGACCCTAAATTCAACTAGCGCGATAAAATATGAATAGTAAAATAACAAAATTGAGCTCCAAAAACCCTAACATCGCGAGTTTTAGGTTCACACTGACAGTAAAAGAAGAATGGTGTATACGGAGGAGGAAGAGGATAACACTGCCCAATTCGAAATTATATATGAAGATAGTGTTATTAAAAAACACTTCAGAATAAAAATAATATTGTAAACAATACACATGATTGAAATTGGAGGTAAACAATAGTAGGAAGAAAATCATATCAATTCGGAGAAACCCAGAAACCTATAGGGGAAAATTACTCTGAAAACTTCATGAAATACTAAAATTCAAACAATTCCCCCAAACGCATCATTCATTTACAGTGGTATAAACATTAATGATCCAAATAACATAAGCCTAATTAAAAGCAAACCGCATAAACTGAAAGGAAGAAGAAATGGATCACCGTGTGATTGAAATTGAAATCTCACCGGCGATGAGGGAAGATATCGGAGAAGACGAGGGTTTTAGAGGAGTGGGTAATGTATTTTTACAAGATAATCCTATTCACAAGAAGTCTCTCTCTCTCTCTCTTGAAAAGTTTTATCTGATAGATCGACGCTCGACCCAATATTTCTTATACTTTTCCAAATCAGCCCATATTATCTCAAATGTTTTCATTAACTCAAACATCTACGATGACTTTGATAGTAAATTAGTTATAGAAATTAAATCGTTTTCAAATAAAATTAGATTCATTTTTTAGTCACCAACACTAGATCTTCGAAGATGAATAATAGTAAATTCTGAACATTTTATTAGTATTCGGTTTTAGGTAAAAATAGATAAAAAATACACTGGCCTATTTCGAAGTATTTTTTTACTAAGTTCGGAGAATTCTAAATTCACAAAACTAAATTTCCTTTTATTAGTATTCGAAATAACTTTCGGAGTATACAAAACTAACCCAATTTCAAAGTATTTATTTTATTAGTATTCGGTTGGGTTAAAAAATATACAATTTCCAAAACTTTAAAATGACAAAAACTTAACTTTTAAAAACCAACTAATTGAATAAATAGACAACCAAAGGAAAAAAAAAATTGTGGATCACCCACTAAACAAACACATAAATAAACATAAAATTAAGAAATGGAAAACAAACTTAAGAATAAATTATCTACATTTCTTAAGTTAATAAAGACAAATCCATTAAAAACCATACTAATAAAAGTAAAATAATATTATACCAAATTTTTTATTAAAAAAAAATTAATTTCACGTCCGCACGTAGCGCGGATCACACGCTAGTCTATTATATAATAGGAGAGTTTTCTTTCAATCTAGAGTGTCCACATCAGTAACAAAAAAGAAAAAAAAAGAAAAATTAAAACTAAAGAAAACTAAAACTAAAGTTAATGACTCAATTAATTCACACTTTGTAATAATTATCTATTATATAATAGGAGAGTTTTCTCTCAATTTAGAGTGTCTACATCAGCAACAAAAAAAGAAAAAAAAAGAAAATTAAAACTAAAGAAAACTAAAACTAAAGTTAATGACTCAATTAATTTACACTTTGTAATAATAATTATTTTTCTATTATATAATAGGAAAGTTTTCTCTCAATCTAGAGTGTCCACATCAGCAAGAAAAAAAAAACTAAAACTAAAGTTATTCACTCAATTAATTCACACTTTGTAATAATTATTATTTTTCATTAAAAAAAAGAGAATAACACTTACACTAAAGTTGATGACTCAATTAATTAACACACTTTTTATAATTATCATTTTTCATCAAAAAAATATTTACAAAAAAAGAAAAGAAAAATACAACACAATAAAAAAAATTGAAAATAGATTAGATGAATATAAAATTATATATTAACATATAGTTAATGGAGCAGTGATTACTTTTTAAGAAATATGGAAAACAATTATCACGTTAAAATATATTAAATGGATCAAAAAACATTTTTTTAATAGTTACAAATTATTTAGGATAATAAAAAATTACAAGTTAATTGTAATAGTAAATACAAAATTTAAACTGTTTTTACTCAAAATAAGAATAATTATTTTTCAAAACAAATTTAAACTTTTTAATGAGTTTTTAAGTTACATTTTTTTGCAACAAGTTACACATTTTAAGAAAATCAAAATCAAAAATTATGTGTAGCTAAAATCATAATATAATATAGATGAAAAATATATCATGAGAGAATTTTTGTTTTAAAAAAAAAATAGTAAGGTTAGAGTGCAAGGTGTGTCAATAATATATGATGTCTGGTAGATAGAAACGGGTTCAAAGATAAGAATCAATATTTAATAAGCAGATTTGACGTGCATCACAATAGGTGGGAACATCCTCGCCACGACAAATGTGTATCACCAGTAAGATTTTTTTACGCTCAAATCAGCAAAAAGTTCATGCAACTGATAAGAGAAAGCATAGTGTATAAAGATGAAAAAGAGAAAATAGTTCTACAATGAGTTGAAAATCAAATCACTTTCCAATCTTTTATATGTGAGTGAAGAGAAAGTGAAAAGAAATAACTGCCGGAAAGGGAACGAGTGCAAGATAACAAAAGAATTGGCATTAAAAAATGTGAAAAATTGACTAAAGTTCAGAAATATCAAATATGTATGCACAAAATTAAAATTAAAAAATATTTTTTTATATTTTTTAGCAAGTGAAATTAATGAGTTCTTTATATAAAAATATTAAATTGTTTGACCATGCAATGTAATTGGTGATATTAGATAGGAACGTTTATGACTTGGTCGACAATTTCTATATATATGGCACAATGCACTTGCTTCGTTGAGTAAAGAGAAAGTGAAAAGAAATAACTGCCGTAAAGGGAACGAGTGCAAGATAACAAAAGAATTGGCAGTAAAAAATGTGGAAATTTGACTAAAGTTCAGAAATATCAAATATGTATGCACAAAACTAAAATAAAAAAAATATTTTTTAATCTTTTTTAGCAAGTGATATTAATGAGTTTTTTATATAAAAATATTAAATTGTTTGACCATGCAACGTAATTGGTGATATTAGATATGAACGTTTATGACTTGGTCAACAATTTCTATATATATGGCACAATGCACTTGCTTCGGTGGGTAAAACATGCTTACCAAACCTATTGTAACGTCATGAGTGTTATGTTTACACATTTGCATTTACTAATATTTAAACTTGGCTTATTTACATTAATTTCGGGGTGGTGGTAAGTTCCCATTGGTATTTAATCATATGTATGATTAGGTTAATAGTGAACATTGAACATTAAAGCTTCTAAGAAGATATCTTCACGGGACCTGAATCTGGAAGAATTTTTCTCTAGGATAAAAGGTCATAAGATGGTCGTCGATGCCGTTTCTTCCTCTTATGAAGTTTTCACCTGAAAGATTTATTGTTTTTTAAAGGAAAAAGTTATATTTGGCAATATCTATTTTTTATATCATTTGGTAACATAAGTTTGTTGTTTCTACAAATGTTAACATAAATGATTTTAAAAACATCAAATGATTATATTTATATTCAACGATTCGTATTGATAGCTGTTTAAAAATGTTATCTCACGCAACGCGCAGGGCATAGAATTACTCTATTATATAATGGGAGAATTTTATTTCAATTTTAGCTATCCACGTCATCACTACAATCTTCTATATAGTAAATGTAATAAAATGCACAATATCATTAAGTCAGATTAACAAAAGATATATTCTATTTCCTCGATTTAGCTAAAGTGTAACGAACACTTTTTATATCATAAAGTCAGCAAGCTAATTATATATGTCACCAACAATCGTTAAAGTATATATATTTGGATAAAAGATGCATACATAGACATGCTCCATGCATACATTTCTGGGAGTGGGATTGGTTGGATTAATTTTAGAAGCTAGAGAGGATATGTTTTTCGGAGATGGGGAACAAGAAAAAAATCACAAATATTTTGTTAGCGATCTTTCACAAAAAAGCAATACTTGGGCCAAAATATATATAAGCATAAAAGTACAAATATTAGAAAAGATTTCCTATTAGAGGGTGTAATTCTAAACAACCTAAAATCATACATACATAAAGATATAATTTTAAATACTCAAATATGTACATGTACTTAAATCATTTATCATCAAATGTAAGTGGTTTGTTTAGTTAATGTGTAGACGGGCTGATGAGGTTATAATTTGCCTCAATATGAACTATATATTCTGGAACAACAATGTAATATTATACGTTCAACTAAATATGTAACTTATGAGAGATTTGAAATGATATTAAATAAAAATTAATATAAAACTGTAATTAGAATCACACAGTAGTCACATACAATATATAAACACATAAAAAATAATATTTCAACATAAGTTAATAACATAATTAAGAGAAAACCGTTGTTATATACAAACAATAATGAGGAGAAAAAAATAAAACACATGCACGTACACACAATGCAATAAACATAATCTGATTATTAAACTAAAATTCGAAATTAAAAAAAAAATTATATCCTAAAAAATACCGTATAAACAAATTTATAAAACATGAATGTAAAATAATCCCAGCGTCTAGTTCTTTTAAATACTATAATGCTTATAACCGCAACAATCTGTTTTTGTAAACTTTTCCACATGCAGCCGCACCGTTGCGTTTAATGCTTATAACCGCAACAATCATAGTGCAAAAACATATACATCTCATCATTGTGATTTTGTTCACGTTTGTATCATTGGCTTTTTTTGTTTTTTGTTTTATATAATTTTGGCTTATCGTTCTACAATATGTAATGATGAAATTATTTAATATTCTATTAAGAAAACTAAAGTTTAAATATTTTAAAAAAATAATTAGTCATGTTTTAAAATATTAATATTCCCTTGATTTGTTGTTCAAAACAAAAAAAAATTTATTCCCTTGATTTGAATACTTTATGCGAATACGAACATATACATCTTTTTATGCGAATGCGAACATACAAATTTCATCATTGTGATATTTTCACGATTAATGTAATATTAGATAATAATCTGTGTCTTACGTGGAATGAAATATCTATGAAAATTTTGTAATATTCCAGTTTAAAATGATAATGTAGAACATAAAAATTTAAAATTTTGACTCTAATATATATGTTTTTTGTAAACCATTTGAACCACGATGATATCTGTGTCACATCAAAACTTTTAATTTTTCAATAGTTTTATACAAAATCCTGCAGCTCAAATTGTTAAATCTCCATCTATATAGCTCTATGCAACCGAGGTTCAAAACGAACTATAGCATAGAACATATGCCTCATGTAGTAATATTTTCCAGTGCCTCTATGTATACACATACTTAGCGGAAAATGGATAATAATTAGTCCTTCTGAATTTTGATATTTATGATTTGTTTCATTTTTTAAAAAGTAATTAATTTTGTTATTAATTACCCTTATGAATTTTGATTGTTATGATTTGTTTTATTTTCAAAATAATAATTTAAGATAAGTATTTGCAATCCAAATGTTGTAAATGGGACAATATTATATACATGCACTGCACTAAAGTGAATATCATGGCATTCATGCACATATATATGTCGTCAGTGTTGCTCTGGCCAACCCGAAAATTGTTGGCTTGTTGCCGTGTGTTAGAACTTTCTTACTAAAAACGAAACTCATTAATGGTAAATGCATGCATGCTGCAGGTTTAATTATTTCATGTTTTGTCCTAAATGGTCCACGCAAAGTAATCCCTGGCATGCAAAACACGTAATTCACATAGAAGTCTACGTGTTGTTTTTGGGGATAAAACTAGGAATATATATATATATTAATTTTAAGCTAATATTAATTTTGATTTTTAATCTATTTAGAATTAAAACGTTTAAATAATTAACACTGGCTGTCAAAAAAAAAAAACACTGAGTCGTAGCAGATAAAACACTTTTCCAACTTTAACTAATAGTAGAACGATTTCCTCAATTAACCAATAGACAATCACGGTAAAAATGGTCCTGCAAATTATTTTTTCCTGGTGTGTACTGAAAATTTTCAGTCACCTTATGAATTTTTCTTTAATTTCTGGTTATTTTATTAATTTTAATGGGACAATTATATTAACGATAAAAAGTGCTTTAAAATGATATCGATTGAACAAAACCCAGTACAAGAACCAAGACTGGTCTGAACTTATTTTTAGGCTAAAGCAACAATAAAATTTGAGGTCACTAAGAAACATTTAGAAAAATAAATCACTTAAACTGTATTTATCAGACTCAAACTACAGACTTTATAGTAAAGCAAAATTAGTCAACCACTTTTTTTCAAATTTGATGTCTTTAAATATATAATAAATATTTGGTATCTAAAGCATTAGTTTCTTTGGTTTTAGTCCACGACCGACTTTGACAAAAATCGTGAGCAAACTGGATATAGAGTCTCGAAACCACAATGCTAAAAAAATTCTAAAATAAATTTTTTTTTTTAGTATAAATGTTAAGATTTTATACCATTTTTTGAGTTTTCCAAAAGAACTACAAACTAACCTACCAAAATACTACTCAAAGAATAATTACAAAACTTCCGAATGAGGGATTACAACTGGAACGAGACGACAATACCTAGGAGGCAAAACAACCAAAATACAATTTAAGAAAAGAATGAGAAACCATAGAATCATTCGAAAGGAATGAGAGAAGTAGATTACGCATAGAGCGATCAATAGAAACTTTGATAGCGATAGCCGAAATGAAAATTGTGGTGAACATCCTTGCATTACGCTTTCTCCAAATTGAATAAGCAACAAGTTGGAACAAACTTTCGGTCGAAATACGAATATATATACCAATATAAATTTGAGCCCTCCTTTCACGCTATATGATGTATATAACTGTATGAGTCGTAAAAGGCCAGTGAACTATTTTGAATTGGAGCTTTAAACCGTGTTAGGAATAGTTACCGTGACTTAAAAGTTAAAACCAATGAAAGGACAAAGGGGGTTCGATGTATACCACCTCCAAAAATCGTAATTGAACAATGAAAAAATAAATGACCAACAATATATCTTATACTAAAAAAACAATATATCTTATACTAAGAGCACCTTAATTGGGGTCTCTCACATAAATATTTACAATTGGGAAAAATAATAATATTAATTGTGTAGATTTTCAAATAATGGAAAAATCGATACAATTTTTTTTTTAATTATAGATAACATATAAGAGATTCCCAATAAAAGTGTTCTAACATGCCATGGCCTTAAAACCCAAAAAAAAAACATGCCATGGCCTTTCGAGCCTTATTATTAATTATTATCTTTTGCAATATAAATATGGGGCAAGTTGGGAGTGAGAAATTCACCACTACCCGACCAATCTTTCCACTCTTGCTCGCATAACTAATAATTGAGAGATGGCAGGCAAATGTAATTTGGTGAGTGTTGTGGGGGTACTATTGGTGTTAACCATCTTCCATAATCCGATCATCGTTTACGCCGGCGAAGGTGTTCCAGAGGTAGCGTTGTTCACTTTCGGGGACTCTTACTACGACGCCGGAAACAAAGTGTTTCTAATCAAAAACCAATATCCTCCACAAGCCATGTGGCCTTACGGCAAATCCCGCGACGACCCCAACGGCAAGTTTTCCGACGGCCACATCGTCCCCGACTTTATCGGTACGCTCTTAACACTATAAGATAATCTATTTTTTCGGTATATAACAAAATATATAATAAATATAGTTTATTACGAAACAAGTTAAATAATTAATCACATGGTTATTGACTGTGTAGGTGACTTCATGTCCATTCCGAACGGAATCCCGCCGGCGCTTAAACCGGGCGTTGATCTTTCACGAGGAGCTAGCTTTGCCGTCGCCGATGCTTCTATTCTTGGGTCTCCGGTGGATTCTGTAAGTCCGCTTCAACATGAAATAAACATATAACTATCAATTTTGGAATTTTTTTTTTTTAAGAATTTAGGATTTGTGTTAGGGTTGTCTATGTGTCATGAAATAAGCACACAGAAACAAACTTAAGTTTTCTTAAAGTTTTTTTTTTTTCGTATAATATATGAGAGGATGATTCAAATTTTTACCACCCGACTAATTCTTCAGGGTGAGTATAGCCGTCGAGTAACTCACTCACCAAATTTTCTAATTTGTGTAAAACATGACACCATTTAAACTTGTCAAATGAGAATGATTAGATAATTCTACGTTTGAGGTAAATCGATCTGTCGACTAGACCAACAAAATAACTTCAGGGAACCACTAGCGCACTACCACTAGCTTGATTAAAAAATTGAAAAGAAAACTTCTTATTTAAAAAAAAATAATAATAAATAAAAGAAGTTAATTTGATTTTTGATTTCCTATGTATATCCAGATGACACTAAATCAACAAGTGGCTAAATTCAAAAGTATGAAATCAAATTGGACCGAAGACTACATCGAGAAATCACTGTTTATGATATACATCGGTACAGAAGATTATTTGAACTTCATCAAGACCAATCCCACTGCAGACGCTTCTGCTCAGCAAGCTTTTGTCATTTCCGTCACTAACCGATTGAAGAACGACATCGGCGTAAGTTGTCAGTAAACAAACCATGGTATGCGTTTTTTGTACTTTATGTTCAATTGGCTTAATTAATGTTACGTTTATTTTACAGTTGTTATACTCCTTGGGAGCGAGTAAATTCATGGTTCAATTGCTAGCACCGTTGGGTTGTTTACCTATCGCGAGACAAGAATACAAAACCGGCAACGAGTGTTACGAGCCACTCAACGATTTAGCCAAACAACACAACGAGAAGATCGGTCCGATGCTGAACGAGTTTGCTAAAAAACCCAACGGCGGTTTTCAGTTCACCGTCTTCGATTTCTACAACGCCGTCATTCGTAGGACACAGAGAGATCTTCATTACCGTAAAATCATCATTCCGTCGACCTAATTTTCAGTGATATACATCTTCTAATTAAAATCGTTTATTTTAACAAAACATATCTGAATATATATATATCTATATAGGATTCTTTGTGACGAACTCATCGTGTTGCGGTGTTGGGACGCACTATGCGTACGGTTGCGGAATGGCAAACGTGCACTCGAAGCTATGCGAGTACCAAAGATCGTACTTATTCTTCGATGGACGTCACAACACAGAGAAGGCTCAAGAGGAAATCGCTCATCTGATCTATGGAGCCGACCCCAACGTGGTCCAACCAATGACGGTCCGTGAGCTAATCGTGTACCCAGCTGGACAGAATATGCTTGAGTATTGGGAGCCTAACAAGTCGTCGATCCGTCGTCGTCCAACTAGCGATTCCAGCATCGGTTTATCCGCTTATTAATTTAGCTGGATGACTTTGTCCAACTAGCGAATCATTCGATATATGTGAGCTAGCTATTATGACTATCGTTTGTTGTCTCGATGTCGTTACGTGGTAATTCTGCTTATGACGCCGAATAAATTGATGTTGAATATCTTAATGTATTCTGTTTATTCGTCATCAATGAAAAGTAAAATAAGAGATATTGCAATTGTTTCTACAGCTTGATCACTGGCTCATTGCGTGCCGGACTAATAATATGTGTGCATAAACATCGTTTATTTAGGCTTGTGAAGATAGATTCATAATACATTAAAATAAGTAAAGTAAACATATGATAGTAAAATTATTGCAATTAAAATATGATCGTGTAAGGAATTAAGAAAGTTGGTTTCCCGAGGTGATTACTAATCCCAAAAAAGGAATCATAGAATACATATAGTATCGACGGGAAATCATAATCTCAAGAGATGTGAAATATGGTGCAGACGAAAGTATAATTAGAACATCCTCAACGGTTGAGAATCTCTTAAGGTATTTCAAAAACTAAAAATTATTATTTTTTAATGTAATGGAAACTGAATGGGTTTGACCAATGGGTTTGGTCAAAAAAGTGTAATTTGACCAATTATTATATGACAAGTGTTCGTTGAGTATCTCAAAAAAATTTGTTCAGTATCTTCCTCAAGAACCGATTATAACTTCTCTCACATAGTTTTTATCTTATTTCATTATTTTAATCTTAAGAATTCCTCTAAGATACTCCCGATGGGGATTTAATCTATGTGGATTAAATGGTGTTGAAAATATTCAACCGGTTGAATAATGTGGAGATGGGGTCGCTAGTGCCACGTGGTGTGTTTTGGAGGAGAGAGATTTGGATTAGGACGTTTGTTGAACTGTTATTGGTTGCTGAGATTTTTTATATTTTTTTCTTCCAAATTATTTGTAATCAATTATTACATAGTAAATTATTTTAAAAAAAATTATATCAAAATTCATCATTTTCATATTTTATAAATAAAAATTTGTTTCATTTGATTTGAACACAAAAAAACACGTTTTTAACACTTTTTTGAAATGGATCCCAACAATAACTCTTATAACATCCAAAAATCTACTAATTATCTTTTTAACTACCCAAATTCTAACAATTATCAATTTCAATCTTCCAACCAACCCCAAAATATACCAAATTATGGTTTTCCACTAAATTTCTTCATTCCATCTTTATTAATTGCAAATTTATTAATTAATATATAAAAAAACAAAACAAAAATTATTTAACTCTTAATTATTTAAATGTAATTTCAATCGATAATTGTTATTTATAATATGTAATCACAAAAAAAATAAAAACATAAAAATGGTAGGGTAGAGTGTTGAATTTTATTAAATAAAACTATTGTAGAGTGTAAAAATTGAATAAATATTAAATTATTATGTGGAAGAAAGAGAAGATGATGTGAAATATTGGAAAGATATAAAATAGGGTGTTGAATATTAAAACCAATGTACATAGTCAGAGCCGGTCCTGGACACATTAACATGATGCAATCGAATGAGGCCCCCATTTTTTTTTCCTTTTTTTGCACCCGATTTTTCATTTAAGGCCCCCCAATTTGTTTTTTTTCATTTTTGGCCAAAAATAAAATATTTGCCATGGGCTCCCAAAATGTCAGGTCCGGCTCTGTACATAGTGTAAGTGTAAGAGCATCTCCAAGGCTAACACCAAATTTAGTGTTGAAATAATACCAAATTTAATGTTTTGATGTTTCACTTTATTTTTCATCTCCAACCACAACATCAAATCTAACACCAAAATATATGTATATATACTGCTGACGAGAAGGCAACAGTCACAAAAGTCCGAAAAAGCACTTTGCTCTCGTATCTACGTAACTCACTTTTTCTTTAACTCATACCTTCTCTTTCTACTAGATTATTTTTTCTCAACCAAATATATCTCTCAATAACCATGAATTAGGATTAGGACTGTCAAAATAGACGGATTGTCCGTGTCTAATATATTATGAACAGGTCATGAACAAATCCATATATAAAGCATGTTTAAATAGGCTAGGTCCAACTTTGTCTACTGACAAAATGGGTTGGATAATGTGAACATTGGTCAACCTAAAATGCTTGAAAATCAAAGTTAAAATCGATTTGTGCGAAAATCGAAATTTATTCTCATCTTAACCATATTAATTTTAATTCATGATCTAAACAATATTTACAACTAAATAATTTTCAAATTATTGTTTTTGACATTTGTAAATTTTCATTTTCATGAAATATAATTTTTATAGAAATTTCATCATATAAATTTATATATTTTTATTTACATGAAATATTTAAATTTAACAAGTTTTTTAACAAAATTTAAAAATACACTAATTAAAAAAAGATTTACCTTCTTAGCAATGAAAACACGAAATAATATTTTTGATGGAAAAATAAGAAAAAATCAATTTTGCTTTATTGACGGAAAACAAGATTCCACGTTTTGATGGGAAACAAATTTTTTCGTTTTTGCCGGAAAAACGGAATATACGTTTTTGGCTGGAAAAATAAAATTTCATGTTTTTGGCGGGAAGCTTATGCCTTCTTTACTTTTTTCACGTCCCTTAAGAAGCAAACACGAAACATCAAATTTGTCCTCATGTGACCAAATGTTTATGAAGAACATCACGACCTGTTAGTGTTACTCCATCTTCACTTTGCTATGGCTCCATACCTCCTGTAGCGGTTGTTAATAATTCAGAAAAAATAGACCACATGAAAAATCATCAACTTAGTTAAATCAGTGCATCAAAAAAGCAGTGTAACCAAAACTTGAGCGTTTTAATTGTGTTGAATTCATGAAATTTTGTTCTATTTCTATGATCTGTGAGGTCTTTTAAATTATTTCCAAGAAACACACAAACATAATTTGTGAAAAAGCGAGAAAAGAGAAAATAATATAATGATTATACTTCAAACAATTACTTTCTTCTGATATGATATGGAGAGCTTGTAATTTGAGGAGGTCGTGTGAAAGTTAAGCTGCTGAATTGACACAACTTGCATTGCTGAAACAAAGAAACAAATACATGAGAGACTATATATTAGCTATTTGGAGAATAGTATAAATATGAGATGTTTCTTTTGAGTTTGACGCTTCGTATTGTGGACTCTCTTGGATCAGACGTGATCGATGAGTTTGAGGGCTATAATCCCCATGAGATTATAGAGAGAGATCGAGTTCTAGAAAGTGCATGTCTAGTCTCAATCTAGGGTTCTCGATCTGAAATTGTTGATTGATAATCAAAATCAATAAAGAAGGTTACAAATTTATCATCTTCCTATCATTATTGTTAGCGTTTAAACATGGAAACAGTGATAGTACCTTGTTGAGACTTTGGTGGGACATAGATTGCAATCCTAAAGCAAATCCATATCGTCACCATCATTTATGAGCAAGACGGGGTTGAAGCCACAGATGAAAGTTAGGACAATTATAGATCACACATCCCAAGGTAATTACATGTGCCAACTTTCAAAAATAGAAAAAAGAAAACCACACAAATTCGCAGACATGACATACACGAAACGCATACCTCAACAGAGCCGTAAGGATGAACAACACAGTTTTCTCCAGAATTAGAATTACATACATGTTCAAAATTCCAAACTAGTTAATATTATATCGATTAGAAAGAACGAACAAATCTCTAAAGCAAGATAAGAGGCAAGACCCCCAAAAACATATAAAAGACGTGAATAATAAGAGAGACACTAACAACATAATCAAAGCAATAGTAACTGAGGTGATGCCCTAATTGAAGGACAACAAAGCTATATTTATAACTCATAAACAAAGCTAGGGTTTAGGTCAATTTTTTTCTCTCACCAAAAACGGCGGCCGCCTTCTAAGGCTTATTAACCAAATCGGACTCTGGCCAGTACAAGTTTATAGCGTTAAACGACCCAATACTAAATTAAATCGGGTAGCAAAATCGGTACGGTAAATTTCGAAATTTAAAAAACTTTAATTTGAACCGAAAAAATGATAATAACCGAGCTTTACGGTTTAGGGTGAATGAGAGAGTTTCATTCTGAAAATTTACTTCGCTTTAACTATATATGATGTGTGGTTGTAAAATATATAAAAACAACTTTGTATTAAAAGCAATAGTTAAAACTATATTAGATTTTTTTAGTAAAGAATTTCAATTTTAAAGATTATGTTAACACGTGAACGTTAAATTCAATATTTTACAAAGAAGTAAATCATATACAGGAGGACAATACAGTAGATTTAATACTAGCTAGCTCCACGGGAAAAAATAATAATATTAGCTCACCTCCTCTCCACTTTCTCTTAATTAATATATATAAGATTGGATCTCACCATCACATGTATCAATGACAGACGTATTTTAAACCATTCCCCCCTTCGGTTTAGTTTCGGTTTTATTCATAAATAAAAATAAATCAATCGAATTAGTTTCGGTTTGGTTTGTTTTTTTATTAGTAAAGCACATATAACAACACAACTCCACGGCCAAAGAGCTAAAAATAGCCTTTTCAAAATGGCAATCAACCGTAATTCAATCTTCTTCATAGGGTTATTAGCGTCTTTTACACTCGCCAGTTTCCCGGCGAACGTTTCCGGCGAGCCTCCTCTCTTATTCACTTTCGGCGACTCTTCCTACGATGTGGGCAACACCAAGCTCTTCTCGTCGGCGTTCGATCCGGCCACCACGTGGCCGTACGGTGAATCCGTCGACGATCCAACCGGTCGTTGGTCTGACGGCCACATTGTCCCAGATTTCGTCGGTATATATATATATATATGCATGCACACATAGACGAAAGTCTCATACTTTTTTCTCTCTAAGGTTCTTGTAATTGATTCTGATCTAATTGCAATCAGGTCGATTGATTGGTCATCACAAACCGATTCCTCCGGTACTTGACCCAAAAGCCGATCTTTCTCATGGAGCAAGCTTCGCCATTGCTGGAGCAGTTGTTCTTGGATCCCAATCTGACACTGTAAGCTTCTTCTTTTTTTTCGGCCTTGGCAAAAAGAGGATTAAGACTAAGATGGATTTGTAATTATTATTTTGTTTCTTGTTGCTGTTTCCGCAGATGAGTTTTGGACAACAGATATCGAAATTTATAGAGTTACATAAGAAATGGACCGATAAAGAACGAGCAGAAGCAATATACATGATCTACATCGGAGCTGATGATTACTTGAATTTCGCTAAGGCTCATCCAAATGCCAATCTTGTGGAGCAGATTGCTCATGTTGCCAATGTTCTTCAAAGGTTATCCAGAGATCTAATGGTATGTATTTAGTTGCTTAGCAAGTCTCTTGATTTTGATAGATTGGATGATCCAACTATGAATTGTTGCAATGGACTAATCCGGCTATATGGGCCGGTTTAGATTTGGTCCGGTCTGTGGTTCGGAATGCCGTCCCTGCGGGTTTACGGGTTTGGCCTAGCTTTTATGAGATTTTGATCGTTTGTGGAATCTATTGGTCGATCAATCAAACATTGAACCGGGTAATGTTTTTGGTGACATGCAGAGTTTGTACCGGTCAGGTGGGGCGAGGAAGTTTGCGGTACAGAACTTGGGACCGCTTGGTTGCTTACCAATATTGAGACAAGAGTTTAAGACAGGTGAAAGTTGTATGGAGATGGTTAACTTCATGGTGGCAACACACAATGAACGGCTTAGTCGTGTGCTCTTTGCGATGAGCGTACCATACCATAGCTTACGGTACAGCCTCTTTGATTTCAACCGTGAAATTCTCCAAAGGATCAATGAACCATTACGCCATGGTAATCAATTATGCAAAGAACAAACTATTCTTTAACATTCTGATTCGGTTGTTCTAGTTATAATATGTAATGAAATCGCGATTTTGATGGTTAGGATATACTGATACGACGACCTCTTGCTGCGGTGCTGGATCGAGAAATGCGTTCGGGTGCGGTTATAGCAACGTGCATTCAAAACTCTGCAGTTACCAGAAATCATTTCTGTTCTTCGACGGGCGTCACAACACCGAGAAAACCGATGAAAACATCGCTAATCTGTTCTATTTCGGAGACAAACATGTAGTCTCTCCGGTTAACATAAGGGATCTCGTAGGTGAAAGTGTGACTACTCTTCCGGCGCAAGAAATCTAGAAGCCCTAGTTTTTGTTCTGTTTCTTTGTAAAATAAGTAAATGGTTGTTGTGAGCTGTAAAACTCGTATTCCATTTCATACAGAAATGGGAAATAAAAACAAAAAGCAAACCGTTTACATTGAAAAAGACTAGATTCCAAATAACGTTTTGAGATTGTAAGGTCCGGTGATATTAGACGGTCCGCTCCAAATCAGCTCAGCGATCTGTCGATGAGCCTTTTCCGTCAAGTGTGAGGGATCAAAGAAGATGTAATCTCCAGCGTTTTCGCATAGCTGGTAACCTTGCGAAGGTCCATTTCGGAATCCACATGTATTGATTCCCCTCAGAGGTCCGCTCCCGCAACATGCCATCTTCCCTTGTTTGAAACCGTATCGAGAAGGATTGTTGATTCTTTGGAGTAGAGAAGTGTGAAAGTCGTGAAGAGAGTATTTGAATCCGGGTAGTTCGCGCTCCAGACGCCTCAAAGCTTTAGGGAACTCTTGGTTATGGAGGTTGATCAGCTCCGAGACCGGCTCGAAACATGATCCGATCTTTGTCCGGTCTATTATCGACGCACTCGGTGTACAACCGTACGGACCCAAGCTCAAGAATCCGAATTTCCTTGCTCCCATTTTATACAACTCCTGAAAAAACAAAAAAAAAAGATTTCACTTTTATTTGTTTGTTCAGAATCACAGATTCTAATATTCCTCTTCGCTTTAGTTAAAAGTTATCAAAACTGTTATATTACCTGGATGACGTTCGTTGCGTTACCGATGACGAAATCGATGAATCTCTCTTTGGTAGTGGTACTAAAAGTTGAGGTGTTTGCAAAAAATGGGTATTGATAGTCATTTGCTCCGATGTGAAAAAGATAAACAGCTTTTGAGATGACTCTTCTCGCCTCTGCATCTCCTAATTCTGATCTCAACACTTGCGATGCGTTCTTGAAGCTGTTTAATTGTGTTCCTAAATCGTTCGACTTTGATGAAACCAAAAAACAAAAACAAAAAGTCAACGATTTTAGTCAAAACATATAAATTTTTATTTTTGTTTCTGTTGAAGAGATTAATTACCACTCCGGGAAAAGTTGCGGCGAAAACTCCGGCGGCTGTGGTAGCGAAACTAAGTCCATATGTTAATTGACTGTTACTGTAACCAGGTTGTAGATTTGGTGGGAGCAACGGTAACCAAGCGTATTCAGCTGCCACGTCAAAAATTATACGTTAATTTCATGCAATTATGATAGTTTGGATTAAGATAACATAAATCAAATCACTAGGGTACATTTCTCTCTATCAAAACAAAAACAATATAAATAAAAGAAAAAATCTTGTTAAATTGATGATTTACCGATAAAATCTGTCATTATCCGTCCATCAGAAACCCGTCCGGTCGGAAACTTGAACGTTGTTTTACCGTACGGCCAGTAATTAGACCGGAAACTGGGAAGAGAATCGAAGTAATTGTTGTTTCCAGCTTCGAACAGAGAATCTCCGAACACGAACAAAGCGGCTTGGTTCGTTACGAGATCGTTTTTGCAAGAAGCTGAGCCGATCGATAAGCTTATTGTGCATATGAATAAAATGATGATCATCGAACTAAATCCTGAACTTTCCATGTTTAGTTGTAGTCTCTTTTTCTTCCTATACAAAATCATCTCTGGTCCGTTACATGTATATATATACAGGGTGCTTAGTTTGTTTAATGTTATTATTTTTCAAAATGCAACGTGGTCAAGTTGCTTTTTCTTTGTAATAATGGTTACGGTTGTTCGACTTTGAATATAAATTTTCAGTAACGACCCGATTATTTAGTATACGGCTGCGGAGTTTGACGAAGACATCCTAAAATAATTGATGTATTAGTAGTATAGCTAACGGCCATTTATTTCAATAGACATTTATTATATTTTATTATAGTTGCTTGAGTTCATATGTTATCTTTATCTTATTATTAGAATGTGATCCGTGCTAAGTGTGGACGTGTCAACTTTTTTTCTTTATATATTTTGTTTTTGATAATTTAATACTTTACATATATTATTTTCAATATTGTTTTTTCTTATAAAAATAGAAAGTGTTTGTACATTTTTTATCTTTTACGTTTGTTGTCAATTTATGCAATTAATTTTTTTTAAAAGTTTGTTATTTTGAGTTTTTATAATAGAAAACATTATGAATCTCTAATAATGCATTTTTTATTTTAATTTATATCAATTAGAGTGTATTAATTATATGTTAATTTACGTCGCAAAGTTCATCTTTGAAGTAGTTACATTAAAACGTAATAAAGACACCAAAGAAATAAAAATACACTAAATGAGTTGTTTTGTTTTAGAGTTATTGCAGAAGTAGGTTGAGAGTTCGGTTCTGAAGCATATGTGGCGGATGTTGGGTTTATCCTTACTTAGAATTATATATTGTGCTTTGGGATGGAGCTAGTTGCACCGAATTTTACGTTCGTGGCTCTTGCATTCCTCGAGTAATATTGTGTTTTTCGTTTTATATTTTTTGTTTTATTTTTAGTATTATTTTCAATATTGTTGATGTACGATTCTAATCCTCATTATTGTGTAAAATATGTTTCTAATTCTTAAGTCTTTTTGTTTCCAATTTTTAAGTAATAAGTCTTCAAGTGTAGATAAATATGATAATATAATATACATATCCAAGTCTTGATTTATTATGATTTTTCACATATTTTTTATTTGTATCTTGTGTCTAGGCCCGACTCTAGGCAAGTGCTGAAGGTGCAAATGCACAATGACCACCTGATTTTTGCAAAATTTTGTCATGTTTGAAGGTTTTATTTGTAAATATTTAAGGGTTCTTTATAAAAAAAAATTGTTTATATGCCTAAAATTAGAATTTTTTTTATAATATGCACAGGATCCACTTTATTAGTGAGCTGGTCATGCTTGTGTCATGTAGTAGACGAGTAATTTTGATGCATCTTCATAGAGAAGATTTCTATGATTTCACTCGGATTGCTGTTTTGGTGTGGATTTTTTTTCCTCGATGTTTATTTAATAATTTTATTAGATTCTAAGTTTTGTTTTATCTGGTGTTTAATTTGTATTTGTATTTAGTTGTAATTTTGTTGTGTCTATCAAAATGTGATAGTTGAAATAAATTATCATATTTTGATATTTAAGCTTATTTTGAGGATGTTTTTTTATAAATTAAATATTAAAAATATGGTAGATATCAATAGATTTTAATTTTTGTTGAAATTAATTATCAGTTTACTTTTTGTTTTATATGTATAAATAAAATGTATTCATTAATGATCTTAGTTATGTAATTAAAATCAATTGTTAAAAAAAATGATGTTAAAAAATAACCAATTAAAATTTGACATGTGGATGATGAGGTGGCAGCATGAGAAGAGAGAAAAGCTAACTTTATATGATTTCTATGATTTCATTCGGATTGCTGTTTTGGTGTAGATTTTTTTCCTCTATGTTTATTTAATAATTTTATTAGATTCTAAGTTTTGTTTTATCTGGTGTTTAATTTGTATTTGTATTTAGTTGTAATTTTGTTGTGTCTATCAAAATGTGAGAGTTGAAATAAATTATGATATTTTGATATTTAAGCTTATTTTGAGGATGTTTTTTATAAATTAAATATTAAAAAGGTGGTAGATATCAATAGATTTTAATTTTTGTTGAAATTAATTATCATTATGCTTTTTGTTTTATATGTATAAATAAAATTTATTCATTAATGATCTTAGTTATGTAATTAAAACCAATTGTTAAAAAAAAATTAAAATGATGATAAAAAATAAACAATTAAACTTTGACATGTGGATGATAAGGTGGCAGCATGAGAAAAGAGAAAATCTAACTTTATATATATAGATTCTGGTTTTGAAATTTGACCTAGAAAAAAAAAGAACAACCTCTTTATTCATCCTCTATTTTTCTAACCAATAAAAATATATCATCTAATTAATTTAAACAAAATAAAAATTAATATTAATGGGACCATACCTTCTTTTTAATTTCCAACCAAATACAAAACTTTAAATTATTAAAAATTCACAAATTACTCAAAAGACATAAACCCTAAATATAAACCATAAACTCTAAATCATGTAAACCCTAAACTCTAAACCCTAAATCTAAACCACAAACTATAAACCCTAAATCCTAAATCTAAACCCTAAATCTAAACCTTAACCCCTAAACCTTAAACCATAAACCATGAATTTTAAACTCTAAATCTTAAACCCTAAACCCTAAATCTAAACTCTAACCCCTAAATCCTAAACCCTAAATCTTAAATTCTGAACCCTAAATTTAAACCATAAACCCTAAACTCAAATATAAATAGTAGACATAATTACCACCATCATTTTTATTAAGATAATATTAATTTTTATTTTGTTTAAATAAATTAGATAGTTTGATTGGCTAGAAAAAAAAAAGGGTGAATGAATGAACCCAAGAATTTTTCAAAAAAAAAACATCTGATCTTGAAAGAAAAAACCAAAAGTATATTCTAGTTGTTGAAGAAAGTTTACATTAAAAAAAAGTATCGGTTATGTTAGATTTGTCAAGTAAATTAGAAAACGCAACGCTGGTTTTACTAAAGAAAACAAAACCAAAATATACGATGTGATCATATAAATTGTAACTAAGTCTACGCGTCAACGCTAGAATTTTCTAGTTTTAAACGCTTTTTGTCGATGTAGTGCGAAAACTTAAAAGTATGATGTGATGACTATTAGAAATATTTGACCGGTGTTCTTGATCCATTCACTCAAATCTATGAAATAGTAATAAACGGTGGTCTAGACAAAGCCGTAAGCGATGTTAAAAAAAAATATCCAATTTATATAAAACCAATCTAATTCATATAAATTAAATAATATGAATTGGGGGTTTTTTTAGTCTTTCAACAAATTTACAAAATGGTACTATTTTTAAGTTGTTTAAAGACATTTATGAAATTTAAAAAAATTACAACAATTTTTTAATAATTAATTTAACTTTTATATCAATTTGGTAAAAAAAACATGTGCATTAAGATAGTTTAAATCATATTTTTTAAAAATTGATAAATGAACTAATTATTTCGTTTATAATATACTCTAAATCTAATATTATATGAAATAAAATTATAATGAACAAAATATTTAGCAATTAACAAATACCATTTAATTATGTGGTTATCGTTAAAAGAAGAAAAAATGAGTTTTCAAAACTTCAACAATAAAGAAGAAGAGAATTGAATAGGTGATTTTGAAAAATGAAAGCTTAATTTGTTTAAATATTGAAGTTAATTTTTAATCAGTTACTAATTTTATTTATAAAAAAAGTTTTTCTATTAATAATAATTGGATCATTCAAAAAATTAGGCATGGATGCCAATATTAATTTTAGTTAGTCATAGGGCCTGGGTCTAGCGTTTTAGAATCAGTATCGAGTCACTCATGACGACAATGATTTACAAGAAATATGAGGTCGACCTAATTACCAATAGGCTTTACATCTTGGCCCAATAGTAAAACGGCCCATTTCCGTCCTAAACCAAAGAAGCGACATCTGTACAAACTTCTTGTTCTCGGGCACTGTTCAAGTTTGTTTTATTGTTGTGTAGCTGAGTTAACCAAAATGAAAATTACCCAAATGTCAATCTCAATCGACCTGAGTCTTTGTGTGTAGTATTTGATAACTGATTTCGATTCTCTCGATCTTCCAACAATCTCTATATTCAAATTATTATCATACAACCATCAAATTTATTATCGTTCGTAACAAAAACGTGACCACATATGCTGGATTCATCGAGCGATCCTTTAGTTCATTAAATTTTTTGAAACAAGGTCTTGAGATTGTAGGGTCCAACAAGATCGTACGGACCGTCCCACATCAACTCCGCGGTCTGTTGGTTAGCCTTCTCAGTCGTGTGGGAGCTATCAAAGAACATATAGTCACTAACGTTTTCGCATAACTCGAAATCACGTGACGTTCCTGATCGGTACCCACACGTACTGCTTCCCCTGAACGGTCCACTTCCACAACAAGCCTTCTTCACTTCCTTAAACCCTAATTACCAAAATGAAATTCACAATAGAGAAACATTCATTATATTTGAGCCTCGTATATATTGTAAGAAAAAATAATAATAATTAACACGCAAAGCTTGATACCGTAATTTGTGGGATTTTCCATAGCTTCGGTTCCAGCAGTGTAGGAGTCGAAAAGCGAGTATTTGAATCCGGGTAATCGACGTTGTAGATCTCTCAAAACATTTGAAATTCTTACGTTGTGAAGTTTTATCAACTCAGTGATGGGTTCGAAACATGATCCTATTCTCGTTGGATCCATTGTTAGCATTCCAGGAACACAGTCGAGTCGACCCATGTTCATTATTCCAAACTTCCTTCCTCCAAATTTATAAATTCCCTTCAAAGAATACAACAAATCTTATGAATTATGTAGCTTAGCCTAGAGATCTTGACACATTGTGTGTGATCAATGCTTTTGGTAATTAACACTATGATCCAACCTATCAAATATTCGAATAGTTTTGTATCGAATTAGTTAGTCCATATATATGTATAAATACCTCGATCACAGTCGTGATGTTACCGATAACATAATTGACGAATTTGTCTTTGCTATTGGATTGAAAATGGGAGGCGTTAACGAAGAAGGGATAAAAATAGTCGTTAGGACCAATCTGAATGAGATAAACAGCTCTCGAGATTATTCTTTTGGTCTCTACATCTCCTAATTTCTCTTTAAACATCTTCTCCACATTCTTGAAGTTGTTTAACTGGCTTCCCAACGGTATCACGTTCTGATTAAAGATACAATTAGAAATGTTTAAAACGACTTAGATAGAAGTAGAGATATAAGTAACATTCAAATATATCAATCTAGACTATTTTTCAAGTACCTTAATTTGAAGTCGTATATTATGATTCAACTAGGAAATAAAGACTCAACATATCTTCAAAAACAAACTTATATTTCTTTTCTAGTTTGTATGCAAATAATGTTGCACAAATAATATGGTAATTAAATACCTGTGGTCGTTATGTTTCAACCAAAGCTCTGGCGCCCGCGGAAGCGAAATTAACACCGTAAGTAAACTGATTTAGGCTATTTCCGGGCTGTAGATAAGGCGGTATCAACGGTAACTAAGCGTATTCCGCTGCGTTTGTTGCAAAGTTATTCCACGAGAAATTTAAAACCATTATATTCAAATGAATAACTATGCAAAGAGATGGATATGTGTTTTTGTTTATACCGATAAAATCTGGAATTAAACGGCCGTCAGAATTTCTCCCGGTCGGGAACTTGAACGTGGTTTGACCATATGGCCAAACATTGGCCTGAGCAGCTCGGAATGTGTTGATGTAATTGTTGTTACCAACGTCGAACATTGAGTCTCCGAACACAAACAAAGCTGGTTGGTTCGTTAACAGACTTTTTGCACAATTTATTGAATTGATTGATAAAATTATAGTCGAAAAGAGCAAGAATATCGAACCGAATCGCTCAATGTTTGCCATATGAATCGTATTTTTCTTTTTATAGGAAATGTGTGTGCTATATAAGTAGAACAACGCCTGTGTTTATATAGCTGATAGTGAGGGAGTCAAAGCTAGCTAGAAGAAAAAAATGAAGAGAAATGATCGCAAACGTTTCTGGACAAGGAAGCTTTTGATTTTCCAAAATTAAATTAAAAGATCTCCTCTTTGAAAAGTCTAAATTTGATTATAATTTGGGAGGGAACTATAACAAATATAATATTTTGAGTTAGTCAGTCAAGCTTCTTATAAAAATATGCTTGCTTACATTATTGAATACTATAAAGCTATTTATCAGTTTCTTGTCTTTCACGGGCCGGCTGGTCAATGGGAAAGTTTAATTGTCATCATGTGAAGTGTGAACTGATTAGTTTAATCAAGGATTCCTTGACGTCAATAAAAAAAAAAAAATCAAGGATTCGTTTAATCAAATCAAATGTAATCTTTTCATTTTCGTTATTGTTTTTTTTTTTTTCGGTGAGCAACTAGGCTATGAACTAATGCAGTATGCTCATTGAGTTTTTAGTGTTTAGTTTTTCAAACGATTTTTTTTTGTTTTAGCTTTTGCTGTAGATGTAAAATAAAAGGGATTATGGGCTGATTAGTCTATTTTTTAGCATTTTCTAAATTTAATTTGAAAACTAACACTTATTATATTATATACACGTTGACTTTTTAGTCGTACCCATGTACATTATTACGCGAATCAACGATGTAAAGTACATAGACCGATTGAAAACATGGATAAAATCGTCATTTGACATAGAAAAGACAAAAAAAAAGTGTTAACTTTATAAGTAAACTTTAAAAAAGTGACTAGACATGCAATTATCTCAAATAAAATGTTAAAAAGTCATGGATATGTATAATAAGATCTTTATATATAAAGCACCACAAAATATCATATATCAAATCAAAAGAATTCCAAAATCTTTTCATTTTTTTGTATTTTGTTTTCTTCTTTGTGGTGAGCAACTAGGACTCAATGAGAGGGAGGAGCCACATAACGTTTAACATTTCGACATCTGTCTTCCTCATGCCTTCACAATTCTAATTCCAAAAAAAAAACGAGACATTTTTTGCAAATTACCCAATCCAACGCATGCGAGATTAATGAGCATTAGTCACTATAGTAGGCCGTCATTAGATTGATATTCTTCTTCTTCTTCTTTTTTTGTCAACGATCACATTGAGTGATCTTAAATTTTAAAATGTAAGAAGAAAATAAAATGTTCATGAATCATTTGCGGCCTCGTTGATCATACATTGAACCTTTTTCTACACAGCCCTCCTAGTGTCCTACAGATTAATTTGGATGTATTCTCTTGTCAGAAATTTGGGTGAATTGTTATTATTATATCCGTGGGTTCACGAGAAGTTTACAAGAATAACTCAATTATGTGGCTGTCAACAAAAACAAAAACAAAAAACACAATTTTGTTCTGTGTAATATAAATATTTAACGAGAGCAAACCCCACTTTCTCTCCTTATTACAAGACGCGTTCTTTGTCCGGTTCGATTCTGTTTCCTGATTTTTAGGATCGCTGTTGCTTTCGGGGTCTACTCCGAATCTTTTCTCTTTGTTTTAAAAAGGAAGATTAAAAGGTGAAGTAATTTACAATGAAATGAATAACGAAATTTAGCATTTCTCAATATATCAACCAACCAAAGTTCGGTTAGGCAGAGAGGAAGATATACAAGAGGTTCAAAATATTTTATTAAAATGTTAAACAAGTTTGGGCAGGTACGAAACAAAACACATTCGAAGTTTCGAGGGTGCTGGATACGCTATAAACGAAGATCAAAAAGATAGCTCAAAGGATTAATAAGCTGTCTTAAGAAAAGAAAGAAAGACAAAAATGAAGGAACAAGACTGACTCATTAAATAGAAACTATACCCTCTATTTACTTCATCACCTCTTTTTATTTCAGAAAATTAAAAGAGACTCTCCAATTCAACAAGCTCCAGGTGTGACTTGTACCACCTCCCCACAACAGCAAAATCCTGTGAGACACAACAAAAACAAAAAACCAGACACAAAGTTGAGGTTGTTTGTCTTCACAAGATTTAATCAACAAGGGCTTGACACTCACCAACACACACACAGCTTTATTTACAAACTAGGCAACCATCAATCACTTCAGAAAACTCCTTCCAGCATGGAATTGATCTCATCTAAGCTCCACAGGTCCATTGGGTTTTCCTCTTCCTGAGCCACAGCACCAGCATCTGCGCCGAGCATAGCTTCCACCTCTAATGGAGACTCCCATAAGACGTTGTCAAGGTATACCATCAGATCATCAGACTTATCATTGTTGCTTATCCCGGCCTCGGAGTTGGGTTTGAGCTTCTTGGCTGCATTGGTTTCTTCAGTGAACGGAGCTTGGTTATTATTGACTAGCATTGAAGTGATGTCAGGTGTCTTGGGGCCATGATCGCTCCACCCAAACTCAGAGCAGTCGAATGAGTTACTGCCCTGATCGGAACTGAAATACTGGTATCCATTGTTATTGTTACCCCCAGTATCAAACGAGTTTGTTAACCCAAACTGATTGTTGTACATCTGAGGCTTCTCTTCCATGAAACTCATATCACCAAAGGAGTTATGTCCCATGTTGTCAAAGGAGCTGTTACAGTACCGACTGAGATGTGTTGGCGGGTGAACCGAAGTTGGACTTTGGTTTGGTTTGGCCACTGGCTTCTTAAGATTACTGGTCTTAGCAGTAGGGCGTTTCTGGGAGACGCTAGGGATCTTCTCCTCTGGAAAATTCACCTTAGCTTTACTGCCACGGATTCTGCGTGCAGCTGCATCATAAGCTCTTGCTGCATCCTCAGCGGTATCGAATGTTCCGAGCCATTCCCGAGAGCCTTTTCGGGGATCACGGATCTCAGCGGCCCATTTTCCCCAAGGGCGCTGCCTAATCCCTCTGTACTGATTCTTTCTCTTCCTCTTAGCAGATTTCTCAGCTTGCCCATCGGACTCTCCAGTTTTCTTGCCAGAAACTGAACCTAACGGAGTCAAAACACACAATACCAATCAATCATATGATAACTCACAAAGCACGGTCAAAAAAATATTACATACACAAAACTGCATCTCTTCAGGGGCCGACAACACCAAAATCCCGATAAGCTAGTAAATAATCAAAATAGTGACAGCAGATTATAACAAAACACCAGTGAGATCAACCATCTCCAAAAACATTTCTTTTAAATGAACATATTATTTTTATTAAAAAAAAAAGTCAAGATTTTTGACAATTCTTGACAAATTCTCAATATTTCTAGAAATAAAACAAGGCAATGATCATGTAAAGAACAAAGCGATAAAAAGGTCTATCTCTTCTTCCTTTCCCCAGAAACCTTAAATAAAAAGTTATGTAGAACTTTACTTTTTGGCTCGAATATATTCTGCTGAGCAATAACCATCGAAAGAGAAGCTAAAAGGAATATGGAGATTTACTTCATGATTAATAAGATCCAGAAACACACATCAAGGAGCAACCAAATTTAAAGGAATCATATAGAAAAACTCTCATTTTTTTCTACAGAAATGGTAAATAACAAAAACCAATGAAAACGTGATTCGTAAACTGAGATTCGAATCAACCTTTAAATTAAGCTCAGATATTTTTACCAGTGGAGGCGAAGGCGGCGGCGGCAGGGGAAGCTACGGGTTTGGTAGTTGCGGTGAAGACAAAAGGCATCACATCATCATCGACGACATCGAAATCATCTTCGCAGTCAAAAGATGAATCATCCTTAAACCCTTGGAAATCAGCCTCGAATTCATCGTCCAGATCGAAGAAATCGGACCGCTTCTTCGAAGCTTTCCCCTTATTTTTCAGATCCGGCAAGAGAAACTCGCTAGCGACGCGGCGGGACCTCGGCGGCGGAATGAAATCGGAGATTATAGCTCCTCCACACATGGCGGCTTTCACAAAATCGCTACTCTTTCAGGGTGTTAAATGTTAAGAAATAGAAACTTAGCGGCGAAACTATAAATATTTGCTTCTTTGGGTTACTCTTTTTATTTTCCTCTCTCTCTCTCGCTATGGTGCGTCGTATATTATATAGATTGAATATTTACTATTATACCCTTACTTGCTAGTCGATATACAATAATGCCATTGTGAGTAAAATACATCTGTTCTTTATAAGTTAAGGTAATTTCCCTTGTTTTAGGTTGATGAACATAATTTACATTTAATTTATATAGCTTATAGATAAATAAAAATAATATATATGGAAGAGAATCATCAATGACAATGTATATATGTAACTTTACCTTATGTGGTCTTTGTGTAAAAAGTAATCTCATAAATTATAACGCGTTTAACAAGAAAGTGATATGATGAATTATATAGATTTTAACTAACATTAGAATTCAACCACTTGGTGACAAAAATATATAACCAGTTATGGAAAATTGATGATTTATATAGATTTTACACATTAATTAGCAAAATTAATATTTTTAAGAACAATGTAATTATTGTATTTGTTATCAAAGTAAAGAAATTTATATATTTAAAATTTAATATATATAAATATTTTGGGAGACAAAATATTTAATAAAATAAATAAATATTTATAAGCTGATATAGAAACAAATTTGTTTATAACAATTTTTAACATTATCTCTTGTATAACATCCTTTTTGTTAGTAGTATCTACATTCGCATTAGCATTCTTTAACCAAAAAAAGTATCTACATTCGCATGATTATAAGATCGACTTTTCTAAGAAGATAAGAAAAAAAGGACAATGATGTGGAAAAAAAAAGGTAAGGGTAAAATGGAAAAACATATTAGTCCTCGAATCTTGAAGAATCGCTGAAGCGACGTCAAGGTCTAACCGTGTACCACCATGCCACGGTAAATAAAGGAGGCCGTGAAATTTGAAAGTGTTAGGTGCATGCATCATTCAATAGAAAAATATTATTATTTTAATAAAATGAAAAATAGAATCCAGAGATATTATATGCAGGCAATGACCCAAAAAAAAAACTCTTTAGGATTCGCCTTCTTTTCCCTCGCAACTAGACTATTTTGGTATTCTTAGAGGATCATTTGTTAAGATTTTACTTTGATTTTTTTGGTCATGATTAGGAGGTTTCGGGCCTGTAGATCCGTAATATTTTTCGGGGCGAAATCTATACCATGTAATTTAACTTTTTTTGGAAAACAAACTCCTCCCAACGTGAATCGAACATGTAATCTCAAATATCCCTACGTTTTCGATAACCTATAGGATTAACCACGTAGTTAAAATATTTGTATTAACTCTTTTGTAATAGGGTTATGACGAACACAAGACTACTTATTTTTTTTTATAAATCACATTAAACATGTATAGTTTATTTTATGAAATAAGCTGGTATACTTCTTTTTTTAATATAATATCTGCTTTATTGAAAATTAATAATAAGTTACATGATAAGCTGGTATAGTTGATCTTCTAAACAAATCACCTTATCGATCAAATTTGATTTAATATATGAAATTCATCAACAAAAACAAACTCTTTTAACTAATAGAACATTTTAATTTCCCTTTTCATAACTGGTTATATCTTTTACACAGCCGTACTCAACATTTCAGAAAATAAGAAAAAAATAATAACCAAATGCCAAAACATAAACGATTACGTTCTCCATCTAATATAGAAATATATAACGATCGAATTATAGAAAAGTGTCTATTTTATATTTTATAGTGTGTAAATTATATAATATCATTAAGTTTTAGAACAGACTTTATATGGATAATAATTTGAGAAAATAACCAAAAACTATTATGACATTAGGCATTAGCAACACGACATCAATACATCATATAGGTAGAAGGTCTATACACACACACACACACTTCCCTTTTGGACAGACTCGCTGTCTTGATATGATGACTTCCAAAAGCAATACATGTTCATTTTTACATTTTGTCACCGATGAAATATTTTTTTTGGTTGTTGCTCTAGTTGTGCAGATTATCAAATTTAAATCACCTTAGAAGAACCGTTTTCTATAGTTGAAAAATAACAAAAAAGTTCTCTTTTGCTGGTAATTTTCTATGTTTTATAAATGATATGTTTATGTTTTAGATCTCATTAAAAGGTTTTGTGGTTCTACAATGCATGTATTAATGGCTTCCCAAAAATTTAAATCCATAAAATATACTCCTATTAAAAAATTGAACGACAATCAACAACACATATAAAACACGATTAATTTATGCATCCTGTAGTTTATGTTACGCTTATTTTTTGTTTGCCATCGAAATTATCCTCTGATTTTTTTTATTGTTCTAATCAAGTGTCTCATGCTACACATCAAATAAACAATTTCAGAAGTATATGTTGTTGGCCATTCGCGAATGAATGAAGGATTATGGTATCCGTTCGAAAGTCACAATCGATAATAAAAACAAAATCTCTTTTTATTTTTATTTTTGGTCGAAAAAATCTCTTTTTATAAACCAAAAAAATTCGTCGAAAAAAATAAAAATAAACCAATAAAATTTGTATAGGAATTCTCAGAGACCAAAAAAAAACATTACTTATAAATTGACTAGTGTAACAAAACACTGAACTAATGGAATCTTATTTACGAAATGATATGATGCATGATTAATATTCACACACAAAAACAAAAATTAGAATAGATATGATGGACCATCTTATCCATCGACGCCGAAACAAGAGCCATAGGTACATCACGGACTGGCTGATTATAGGCATGTCTCACTCAGCATCGGCGAACGGCTTTACCCGAGCCACTTTTTACAAAGGTGGCCCAATCTCGGCCATCCATTATGATTGGGAGGGTCTGGCATTGTGTAGGCAGTGGCAACTTGAATCCAATCTCTTTTTGAATCTTCCTGAGTATACCAGCTTGTGTCCACGTTTTGACTTGGTTTGGAACTTCTTTTCCCGTGACAACGCGTCCAAACTGAACTCTAAAACCGTCAATTTATTCTTTAGTTATTTTTGAGATCGCGCTATTTAACTTCCATGTAGAAGCTCTTATACTATGTATATTTGAAGAAGATCTCCATCACTAACAAAGTTTGGAATCATCGTCGAGTATTGTCTACGTAAACCTACCAGTTTGAGTATGAACAATCTTAATATGATAAAACTTAAACTCAGTGTTAGTATTACCCACATTAACTTTCTTCTTTCCGTAGACTTCACTAGTTTCACTAGTTACATTCTCTTTTTCTTCGTAATTAATTTCACTTACCCAATCTTGAAAGACCCTCAAGCCTTTTCTCGATTCCAAAGCAAATTAAGTACACCCATTAAAAAAAAAATTACGCATACCTAAAAAAGTATCAATAATTCATAGTATTTTTTAGGTGTGTAAAAATGAATGATGTATCAAAAATAACATACAATAGCATACTTTATATGGATAAATAATTAAAAATTACGATAAAGAATAAAGATAAGAATTAATACACCATTAGGCATGAGCAACGTGGCATATCCACTTATGAGGTTTTCTGTTTTATATTTACGAACAAATTATGAGAACAATTTGAAGACAATTCAACAACGGACAATTCTCTCCGCTTAACACAAAAATCCATGACCACGTTGAACGGCTCTGATTACACCACGCTAAAAATTTCCTATAAATTTGTTTCTATTAATCTGTATAAATAACTTCCTGCTATATAAATATTAATGGAACAATTTGATCAACTATTAAATTAAAGGGGCTTTCACATTCATTATAAATTATGAGGTATGTATACTTTGGTTATTATTTTTTATTTTTTTGTCAAACTTTGGTTATGGCAGCCTATAGTTAATATATTCCCACATAATTGCCAGCTTTAAAGGAAGTAATCAATCAATTATATGTGTTAGAGGTGAGGAGATTTATTGAAATTTCATATTCTCTTCGTTTTACAAAAAATATCATTTTAAGGTTTTATTTTTGTTTCACAAAAAATGTCATTTATATTTTTAATGCATAATTTTAAATTAGTATATTAATTAGAGAAAAAAATTGTTTAGTGTATTAATAAGGAATATATTAAATTTTTAATAATTTTTTTAATTTATGTGAAATGTGTCAAAATAACATTTTTTGTAAAACAGAAAAATACAATATATATATGATTGCTTTCAAATTTTCAACACTTTATATGAGATCCGTATCCGGATCATGTATAAAGATTTCAATCTTATTTAGTGTCGGTTTGCCTTGTTCATCTTAACAAAAAGTATGGAACCTTATAACTTATTTAATAATATATGTCGTTCTCTGTGAAATCTTAAGATATCGTTAATGAGGTAATAATCAAGCTATAACAAAAAATACATGTATATATATATATCTAAATACAATGTTGATACGGTGGTTCCCTATTTTGGTTCTCCTAAGTCGTGCAAGTACCGACATTCAAATTCTTTTAAGTAAACTAATTATACGGTTGTTTTAATATTAGAAGAAGAATCAAATGGTCTTGGATAATACTATAAACAAACCTGATTCGATTAGGGGAGGCCATTTGGCAAGATATGGCGACGTGTAAGCTCTTTGCTGTTAGGACTAGTAATGTCAATTGGGTGGGTTGACCATGGGCCAAGCTCAGTTCGCAAAATTTTGGTCGGTTTAAATTTTGGCCCAATAATAAAATTGTCCAACTGGACATAAACCAGTTGATCCTTTTATTTTAAAGGATAGGAACGGGTTTATGAGTTGTTAATTATTTACGATTACGCCATTAGGCACTAGCAATTCTTTATCCAGCTTTTGCTATGAAGTACTATCTTGACGAATCAAAATAAATGAACCCCATCCCTAGATGAAATTATCATGGAGTGACAAAATTTGAAATTATCTATGTGCGTTTGTGTGACACGAAGTTTTGAGACTTCAAATGTTGAGTTTTGGTGATGAAAATTATGAGTATTAATTAGGTTCGCGATTTGGATTAATCAATTGGAAATATGTTTTTTTTTATTGGGTTTTGGTTTATGTTTAAACCTTTTTAACTTTGTAATTACTATAGTCTATATAAAGACAGATATGTGTGAGGGTTTTTCAATATTCTGAAAACTCTAGAAAGATCTTTCTTGTTTTTAGAGAGATTGTGAGGAACTCTAATGCTTTGTAATATGTGTTGATAATGGATTACTGAAAAACTCCAGGTCGAAACGTAAGATCATACATCGTGATCTGAATTTGTTAAATTTCTGTGTCTTTTATTTATTGCTCAAGTTCCATGATTATAAAAATAATGATCAAATCTCTGATATCAGAGCAGTGATATCAACAAAGTGGTATTAGAAGAGAGGAATCAACATGAAAAGAGATAAAAAAAAGACAAGTTGAGCAAGTGGACTTGCGAGAAGGCTTTGCGTTGTCCGGGTCCCACGTTGTACCACACGCTTGACGCATCAAAACTTAAAAATAATCATTTGTTTATTATTTGTTAATTGCATATCAAGCCTCCCAAACGATATTATCCGGTGTCTCTTATCATCTTTTGAAAACAAATTATTTTTCCTATTATGTTTTCTCAAATTATATTCGGGAGAATTGAAGATGAACACCCATATATTTAGTACAAGATAAAGTTGTACCTGAAAAAGAAATATACAAAGATAAAGATAAAAATACAAAAGGTGGTAGGACCATTATCTTTTGGTTCGATTTAGACAAAGCTCCTAAATAGCTGATCTCAAGAAACAGAAGATGATGTAACTAATGATAGCTGCCCGTCCGGTATCCGTATCCAGCAATGATTTTGGTTTCATCATTAAATGCACTCCCAATTACTATTAAAATATCATTTACGTTAGATGGGCTGTAAAATCTAGAAAGCTCCCAATCAAATATTTCAATCTCAAAGGGAAGACTTTTAACACATAATCTTGGTGTCTGCTACTACTAGCAGTAAACTACACACACCAACACACCTGCACTACACGTATCTTCTAATTTAGGCTAATCATCATTCTATTTTATTTATTTTTTCGATTCGAATCATCACCCTTTAATTTAGGCTAATCATCATTCTATTTTATTTATGTTTTCGATTCGAATCATCACCCTTTAATTCGAGTAAAACGACAAAAAAAGGAAGTGAATAAATAGTATTGATTTTTATTTATGTAGCATGCAAATTGTGAACTCAACAAGACAAGTAGGAAAATGAATAATTGATGAAATCATAATATATTCTCTACTTTCACACTACTCGATTGGTCCAAATCAGGATTCGAATATCTCCGAATACAGAATTATCAAATTAACTATTGACCAAATAAAACTTCATAAATAGGTTGTGTCACTCCCACTAAACCCGAAAAAAATTTAAAATTACTTCCGAATTTTATAAAAAATAAAATTAAAAGAAAACTCCCCTTAAAAACAAATATCTTGAAGTGAAAGTGAAAGTTATGGGCTTGGAGCTTTTAGCTTTACAAGCCTTATTAAAAACCCACATCACAATGAAAGCGAAGGATATTTTTTCGGCTTATTGGATTCTACAAAAATGGGACGTTTTCTTAAGGGTCTGTATCTTAACAACAAAAGATACATTTTACATTACAGAAACACCGGAACAGAGATCATAAACATTATACATTAGACAACAGCAAGATCAAAAAGAGACCGGAAAAATCTCCAAATCCTACCCTTCACAGAGGTTGTTGAAGAGTAACGACCAAGGGACTTGTCACATTTCGTTTCCCGTCTGACCAAACTATATAACCGGTTTCCACACTTGTCGCTCCTGGTGACAGCTTCACCTCCGTCGTCTTAACCCTTACAGCAAAACTCAGTTTCTGATCGACACGTCTGAACGATAGCTTCTCCGGCTCAACCGTCACCGTCGTGCCCCTCGGCGGCCTAATCTTAATCTCATAGTCGGAATCCGAATCGCCGACATTTGTCACCGTCCTAATGAAATGTGTGGACATTTTACTCTCTCCATACTGCTGAAACACGACGGAGAACGATGGGTAGTTCAAATTCCCGACGTGTCCCGCGCGTCTAGCACCATCGCAGTCCGCCTTGCGCCTGGTTATTGTCACAATGTTGGTTCCTGTGTAGTTTGAATTACACAGGAAATTGATGTAATCGTAAGATGTTATATCGTAGACTAATCCAGGATCCATAGCTTTGGTCGGGTGAACATGACCCGACCCATAATCCATAACAGACGATGTATTGCCGGTAGACTCATCCAGCATTGGCTCATCGCGGTTATCGACCGTGTAAGCCGTAGTCATCAATGCAGATCTTATCGCCGCCGGGCTCCAACCGGGATGAGCCGCCTTGAGCAATGCGGCGAGACCTGAGACGTGCGGGCACGCCATCGAAGTGCCTGACAGAATGTTGAATTCCGTTCTCCGGTTATCGGAAGGAACACCCGATGGACCGATCCGGTCAGGCCAAGCAGCGAGGATGTTTAAACCGGGTGCGATTACATCCGGTTTAAGAATCTCCGGTGTCTCTGGATTAGGCCCACGAGCGGAGAAAGATGCCACGACGGGTGCGGGTCGGATTCCGAGTCGGGTCCCTTTGAAAACGATCGTGGCCGTTGGTAGTTTCGATGAACGCGATTTGGATGATTCGGAGATGTATCTCCTGATTTCATCTCCCCCAGAAGCACCAACCGATGTCGCCGGTAACACGTGGCAATCGGCGACTAAACCTTCTCCGTCGAATACACCGTTCGCTATTATCATCCCCAAGCCTCCGTTTTTCCTTACGATTTCCCCTTTGGTTGCCCTAGAATTGATTCCTCTGTCGCAAAGAACGATTTTTCCTTTCACCAAATTCGGATCCAACGAGCCTTCGATACACAGAGACGAAGAGTAACCGTCGCCGCCGAGCAAACTACCGCCGTATACAAGAGGGTACATCCGATTCGGATCCAGATCCGGTCCACCGTAAACGCTAACACCCGGAATCGTTTTTCCGTTACCGAGTTTCACATTGGCGGGGAAATCGCGATCGATTGTTCCCGCTCCAACTGTTGTCATCCACGGAGCGACGTTTGTCACCGTTAAAGCACCGGGACCTCCGTTTCCGGCGGAGGCGGAGACGAATATCCCCCTGTCGATTGCTCCAAAAGCTCCAATGGCGATGGCGTCTAGGTAATAAGGAACAACGACGCCTCCAACGGAGAGAGAGACGACGTCGACTCCGTTGGCAACTGCTGTGTCGAAAGCGGCTAAGATATCGGAGTCGTAGCAGCCGGAGTTCCAACAAACTTTGTAAGCGGCGAGTCTAGCCTTCGGAGCCATCCCGGAAGCGACGCCGCGGGCGTATCCGAGTGTGGAGGCAGGAAAAACGTAACGACCGGCGGAGATCGAGGCGGTGTGTGTCCCATGGCCGTCGGAGTCACGCGGTGAGCGAAACTCCGTCGTTTCGTTCATCTTTCCGTTGGTGGCTTCATACCCACCGCAGAAGAATCTCGCTCCAACGAGTTTCCGGTTACACGCCGTCGCCGGAAAATCATCTGAAGCTACACATTGGCCTTTCCATTTAGTGGGAACAGGACCAAGACCACGGTCGTCGAAGCTAGGCCTCTCGGGCCAAATACCCGTATCGATAACTCCGATAACAAGATCCGACCCGAAATCGGATTCCTCAAGGAGACCCGCCTTATCGGTGGACCTAAGGCCAAGAAACTCCGGGGAGCGAGTGGTGTGCAAGTGACGGACTTGCTCGGGGATAACAGAGATGACATGAGGATGGTCTAAGAGCTGACGAGCGTCTTGTGCGGAGAGTCTAGCGGAGAAGCCATGGAAAACGGTGTCGTATGTGTGGATGATGGAGAAAGGAGTGGAAGTGAGTGAGGCAAGAGAGGATGTGTACCAGTGACGGTGAGTGGGAAAGATTAAGGGTTTAGCTTCGTGGTCTACGTGGACGATGTAAGTCAAATGGTTTAAAGAGGAAGAGGAAGAGGAAGAAGGGGAAAAAAGAAACAAGAAGAATAGGAGGAAGAAGAAGAAATCCATTGACGGAGAAAGTTAGGGTCTTTTGCTGATTCTTGATTTGGTTAGTGAGTGGAAGAAGAAGAAGAAGAAGAAGAAGAAAATTGGTGAGGGTACCACATTGCTATTTGATTTTTTTTTTTTGGGTGGAAGCGGAGAAAGAGAGGAAAAGTTGTGTAGAGTGTACAGAGCAAGCAGAAGAAGCTGTGCCACTGTCTCTAGTGTGTAGTGTCTGTGAGCTGGAGGCACTGTCTCTTTTGCTTTCCTTATTACGAAAACACCCTTAATACTTTTCAAAAGAAAAAAAACTAAAAAGAATAGTAGATATCGATATGAATGTAACACAAATATTTATTTTCAGTTGATAATGTACTCGTATGCAGCCAGTTATGTTTCAGGTGACAGATTCATATGTTTCGTTCACGGGATTTTGAATTTATATTTGCATATGCCAGTGATAATGTACTCTTTATTTGTCGACTGTTACTCTTATATTTAATGAAAATTTGATGGATTTTCTGCAAATAAACCCTCTAAGTGAATTTTTTTTGCAATTCTACATTCCATTTGCAGAAAATGCAGGTCAATCCTATCAAATCCGATTCAACTCAGATAATGCAAAATGGGGATTTGAACCCAAAACCCCATATACACTTACCACAATTGTATTACCATTGTGCAAAGATCGTTTTTGTTGTTATAACCAATATAAACATATTTATATATATATATTAAAATGATGTGTTTTGTCCTTTGAATATTTTTCCGTCAAAACCGCAAAATCATGTTTTTCTGCCAAAACTGCAAAATCAGATTTTTTCTGCCAAAACTGCAAAATCAGATTTTTTCCGTGAAAACCGCAAAATCACGTTTTTCCGTCAAAACTGCAAAATCACGTTTCCCGTCAAAACCATGAAATCACGTTTTCCCGCCAAAAACGCAAAATCAGTCTTTTCCCGTCAAAACCGCAAAATCATGTTTTCCCGTCAAAACCGCAAAAATCACGTTTTCTCATCAAAACCGCAAAATTACGTTTTTTGCCAAAACCGTGGCATTTTGCGTTTTGGGCAAAAAACGTGATTTTGTGGTTTTGGCGGGAAAACGTGATTTCACGATTTTGGCGGGAAAATGTGATTTTGCGGTTTTTGGCGGGTAACATGATTTTGCGGTTTTGACGAGAAAACGTGATTTTGCAGTTTTAACGGGAAAACGTGATTTCGCGGTTTGGACGGGAAAACATGATTTCGCGGTTTGGACAGGAAAACGCGATTTTGCGGTTTTGACGGAAAAATGTGATTTTGTGGTTTTTGGTGGGTAACATGATTTTGCGGTTTTGATGGGAAAACGTGATTTTGCGGTTTTGACGGGAAAACGTGATTTCGTGGTTTGGACGGGAAAACATGATTTCGTGGTTTGGACGGGAAAACGCGATTTTGCAGTTTTGACGGGAAAACATGATTTTGCGGTTTTGAGAGAAAAACGTGATTTCGCGGTTTTGACGGAAAAATCTGATTTTGCGGCTTTGGTGGGAAAACGTGATTTCGCGGTTTTGACGAAAAACGTGATTTTGCGGTTTTGACGCGAAAAATTTAATTTTGCGGTTTTGGCGGAAAAACGTGATTTTGCGGTTTTGACGGAAAAAATATTCAAAGAACAAAACACATCGTTTTAATATATATATATAAATATATTTATATTGGTTATAACAACAAAAACGATCTTTGCACAATGGTAATGCAATGGTGTTTAGTGTATATGAGGTTATGGGTTAAAATCCTCATTTTGCATTATCTGGTTTAAAAAAAACAATCAAAACGACGTAGTTTTGATGACATATACACAGTCTTATACAGACTATAAAATTAATATATGGCCGAAGGTTATATTGCGGGTTGAATCGGACTTGGTAGGATTAACCTGCATTTTCTATAAGTAGAGAGTAGAAATGCAAAAAAATTCCACTTGAAGGGTTTATTTGCAAAAAACCCAATTTTGATTCCATTTTTGTAATTTAAAGTTTGAAATGATTCCAACTTCAAAGCATAAGAAACAAAAGTAAGACTTGTTGTTCACGTCATCTGAGCCGGTAGATTTCATGTGGGTCCCATGCTTGTTCGACACGTGTTTGAATCGCTCGGGTAGATTCTTAGGATCACTTTAACTTTAACTTATCAAAACTAAAGGATAAGGCATTCTGATATTTCTGTCAATTAGATAGATGTAAAATGAATTGACCCAATTAATTTATCATATGCTATGATAGACTTTTTTATTAAAAATGTAAAGGGAGTAGTTGGTTGCAACCAAAAAAAAAAAAAAAAGTAAAGAGAGTAGTTAACAGTTAGCTTACAACACTATGGACTTGTTTGGTTGTTCATCCAGATGAATCATTTGGATGAAGATGACAAATAATGTTTGTTTAGGGTATAAAATGATCATCTTCCAGATGATCCATCTCACTGAGTTTTAAAAATTATGAACAAAATTTCTGGTTCATCTGACTATTCCAACTTGGCTCATCTGGATGAAGCAGCTCAGTAAAAAAAAAACCCTGATGAAATAAAACAATTACAATCTGAAATCTAAATCTGAAACCTAAATCTAAAACAATTACAATCTTCTCGACTCTTCTCTTCTCTGACGCCGGCGACACATCTCTCTCTGTTGGCTTCTCTCAGACGACTTCCCTCCAGCGACTTCTCACTCTGGTGAGCTTCGTCTCTCTCTCTCTTAGTTTTTTCTTCAAATTTTCACTCCGAGAGCTTCTTCTGCCGATAAATTTTCAAATCCATCTTAGTTTATCTTAGGTTAGATTCACCAACTTCTTAGTGTGTTATTGGTGAATCTATGTGACTTGCGTTCTGAGTTTTTTGAATACTACAGTTCCGTAGATTCAAGAGCTTGATTCTGGGTTTAAGTTGAAATTAGGTGGGTAATCTAGCTTGAAGCTTCTCTTTGTTCAATGCCATAGCCATGGATACTATTTCGAGATACCACCTAGTTTTAAAAGAACCATTTTTTTGTCTGCTTAATATGTGTTGTGTTCTGTTTGTTGTTGTGTGTTTGTTTTTGAATCAGATAGATGTAGTGAAGAAGTAACTTTTTGTAGTGAAATCAGAGTCAAAAGAGAGTCTTATCATTTGTTGTGTGTTTGTTTCTGATTCAATTGATTTTTCAAAAGAGAAATGAGTTATTTTGGAATAGATCTTTCTCATGCTTGTTGGGTTTTGCGATTTTACTTTGGATCATTGTCGAATTCCATGAAATGTTTATAGCAATCGATTTGATTCAAGCTTTTTTCCAGTAATATGTTCAAATTATCTGTATAATTTTGCTGATATATGGTTTTGAGGAAACACTCTTTTTAGTTTTGCAGAGCAAGTTTGAATCAAAGTATATAGTGTTCTTGAGGTCGATAGATAGAAATCATAGAGGGTAAAAGTGGTGAGTGATGGTTGTGGCTGACATTCAAAAAGGAAACGAGTACGGATCATTCATGTAGAAATTTAATAGTCCCTTTTTCTTGGGATGCTGCTCAATCGTATCTTGTTTTTTATGTCGAGCTCTGAAAGAGTTTTAGAAGTATGTGATACTCCTTTGAAGTAGTGTAAGACCGTAACTTGTGTTTTAGAGGAATCTGATCTGTCTTGATTGGTTTCCTATTAAAGATGTTCTGTCTTGAAAATGGAGTTCTTTATTCTGTTTTCAAGTTCTAGACCGTAACTTGTGTGTTTTTTTTAATGTATGTCATGTGTGTGTTTTGTGTGTCTCAGGACACTGTCTTGTGTGTCTTCAAACAAGTTGGGTTGATACTTCAATCACATCTGATCTTAATAGTTCTCTTATGGGTTTACTTTTTTATGCATTTATGCATCCATTTTTGTTTCGGTTTTGAAGTATGAACAAGTATGACTCTTGTTTGATTATCGTAGCACTTGTTTGATTGTTCAGGTCATAGTTGCTTGCACTTCAGCAGAGAAACAATGTCATCCATTGCTGGTACTGATGTGAGTATCTTCCCCTCAACTCATATGTTTATACTGTTTTCTCATCAAATGTTTGCATTCGATATTAGTGTCTTCTTATTCTGGTTTCATTGTTTCTCGGTTTGTTGATGTCTTCTTGGTTTGACGTCCCTGAGCTTCCTTTATTATGCTTTCTGCATGTGAAATTAGGTTCCTATCAAGACAATGCTAATTGATGGCAACTGCAGAGTTGAGGATCGAGGCTTGAAGACACATCATGGCCATGTGAGTCTTGTTTTACCCTTTCTAATTTCTATACATATCGGTTGGTGACAGTTATGGAAGCAATGCATGATTCAATTAATGAAGATTTGGCGAGAGAAACTAGACTCCCATATTAACAGGTTATGATTGTATTTTTCTATCTTGAGAGATTTGAGGGTGTTGAAGAGTATCGGGTAAAGAAGAGTATCGGATCTTGTAAGTATTTATGTCCCTTGGTTCTTGCTTGTGAATGTTTCGTTTTTATGAATTTATATGTATTTATTATGATTTCAAATTTTATGAATTTATACTTTTTATCAATTATATGATGAAATTTCTTATAAAAATGTTATATTTCATGAATTTAGAAACTTATATGATTAAGATCATGTTGTAAAACTAATATAATTAAGATCATGATTAAATAAGAAGATGTACGTTTACATTAAAATGAACAAACAAACATAGATTCATATAGATTAATCATCCAAATGAATAACAAAAATAGAAACAAACATCAACTAGATGATTCATCTAAATGAATCATTTAAATGCATCATTTGGATGTTTATGTCAAATGGACTATCAAACAAGAACTATATTTGGACCTTTGGAAGCATAATAAATACGAGTTAAGATGATATTCCATAGAAATCCACCTGAGTAGGTCGATGTTTTATTGTGTATTATTGAGACATTGTTATTGTTTTCCTATATATTCTAACGCATTTTAATAAACCCCAGAAGCCAAAAGCAGTGTGTTCACGTGTTTTTGTTCGTTTCTGCTATTTTTCTTTTCTTTTTACATGCACATACCATCTAAAATAGTTTGTAGACATAGTAAAACGAAAAAACTAGTTTAACAACAAAATGTGCCCATTCAAATGTATTGGTGGGTGATACGGACAGTAAGTATAATTTAGTTTATATAGAATTATTCAAGCCAATATCCTGGTTTCCGGTTAATTTATTAACCTTTTAAAATTGGGACTTTGTAGAAAATAAAATGAGACTATTATTATATTTTCATTTAATTTACATGCAATTATTGACTATGGAAGGAAGTCTAGTAATGAGTGGACGCTCTCTAAAGCGGGGACATATTGGACCTCTTGCTCTTATTAATAATCTTCTTTTTACTTTACCTTTTTTAGTTTTGAACCAAAGTCGAATCAACCTTCGACCTTTTGAATCCTTAATTGTTTTTTTTATTCATATATGAGGATTTTAATTTTATGGGGAGAAATAATAATTTCAGTATATTGCAAATTCAATTGATGGGCGTTAAACGAGCTTAAATCCAGCATCTGGATACTGGAAAAAGTAATGGGCCTCCAGTTTCTTATATCAATAACCTTAGTTTGGAATTTGGATATAAAATCGAAGTTAACACTATTGTCATATTAAAAGCTTTATAAATCAGAAACTGGAGGCTTGATTTATAAAGCTTTCAAAATCGAAGTTAACTTCCAAATTCTTCGATTTTGAAATGCTAAACTAGAACCCCATATAAAAGCTTTATAAATCAAGACACCAAACAGTTTTGAAAGTCTCACATGGCCTTCTAATTCCTCACAAGAATTTTCAAGATTGTTCCGGTCATGATCCTAGCTATAAGAGCATAGCACATGGCCACAGATTCCACCCTTCCTCAACGATAAAATTGACTTAAAGAACTTGAACAACATCTCGATAATGAGAGATTGGAAACTTATGTCGTTTGTAATGTCAATTGTCGTGTGAAAATCAAGGCTAACCATATCATGTTTTCTTTGTAATCCTAGATAACTCAAGGCTATATATGCACATCATGTGAAACAAATCGAGTATTTCTTTCAGATATTAAAGATGATAATTCTCTTACTTTCATAATCTCTAACATGATAAATTTTCTGATTTGGTTTCTTAATTATGAGTGTAATGTTATGTGTTTGACTTGACTGAATTTTTCCTATTCTTTAATAAAAATAACTCTTTCTCCTTCTGCTACTTGTTGCATGCTTCTTGTTTATCTTCTTAGATAACACAAGGCTTTGCACAATATTTTCATAAAATCGAATATTTTTTTAGTATTAAAGATGATAACCTTCAATTGCATATTCTTCGGCGTAAAGATTGTTAAAATTCCACCAAATGTATCGGTTACTCTGATAGTCAACGGCAGTATGATAAATTTTATGACTTCACGTTCTTATGAATGTATACAACCATATTGCTTAACACTTTTTACAACATATCGTTTCGCGAAACAACAAAAGAATTGTGAAAATGTAAACATAATGAGCAAGCTTAAAAAACTAACCCAAGGTTAATAAAAATTGAACTTGGATTGAGTTAAACCATGGGGGATCACAAGAAGAAAACTTTGCATTAATTAGCTTTTGTATTCTTGTGATTTATAAAACTAAGTGAGTGGCATTAGGTTTGAGGTGTCTACTTATATATAACTTAGAGGCAGACGTGAGAGAGGCATTAGGTTTGAGGTGTCTCCTTATATATAACTTAGAGGCATACGTGAGAGTGGCATTAGGTTTGAGGTGTCTTCTTTTTGTAGAGCTGGTTGTGGAGAGGCAAGTAATGTCTCAGGAGAAGCAACAAAGCAGCAGTTCTTGGAAAATGATGCAGAAGAAAAGAAGTTGTTATAAGGCACTTTCTTGGTGGAGCATCATTTCGTTTTCTCAAGTTTTGAGGAAGGTTGTAGAGACTTGAGTGTCTCAGGCTGAAAGCCAAGCTATGTCTCTTGGTGAACAGCACGAATCTGAGTGGAAGGAGTTGTAAGACTCATTCTGGTGAATCATGAAGCATTTCATTCGCAGCATCTCAAACATCAAGAAGGATTGAGCAGTTGCAGAGTTTTTGTTGAAGCTGCAGGGTTTCTGATGCAGTTACTGGTGCAGCTACTGATCTTCTGATGCAGTTACTGGTGCAGCTACTGATCTTCTGATGCAGTTTTAGGGTTACAGTTACGGCTACAAGGCTTCCGATTTGGTTGCAGGGTCTTCTGGTTCAGTTGCTGGGTTTCTGGTGCAGCTACATGTGTTCTGGTTCAGCTACAGGTTTTCTGTCACAGTTGCAGGTTTACTGTTGTAGCTACAGGGTCATCTGATGCAGTTGCAGGTTTACAGGTTCAGCTACAGGTTTTCTGTTCCAATTACAGAGTTAGTAACAAGGAGCAACAGAAGAAGCAAAGGAGAAGCTTTTGGTTATGGTGTGTAACTGAGTGTGGAAGTGAGATGTGATATTGCTGGTACTACAAGGAGTGATTCAGAACATAAGTTTGAATCGGATGAGGTGATTTAAAGGTTATAAAATCAGGTTGCCTCTAAGCTCATCAAGGTAAAAGTTCTGCAACACAGTGAGAAGAATTTCAGATTACTCACAAGTGGAAGTGTTGCAAGCACAAGGGAAATTCAGAGATAGAAACAAGAAGCATATGATCGAAGATGGATGCTCTTGATCATTGCTGAAGAAGCCGGTTAAAGGTTGGTGTAAACTGAAGGTCTTTCACAAGAATCAGCTGGATTTTGATTGTGTAACACACGAGTTCAAGTTGTGCAACTCACAGTGTTTACATCAGAATCAAAACGTCAACTTCAAGACTCAAGTTATGGGACCAATAAGTCTGATTCCGCTGCAGTCACAAGGTATTTGTGATGCTCTGTATTGACGTTTTCAGGTTGCTTACGTTTTGCATTTCTTTGGAATTAAAAGCTTGTTGGAACACAAAAGGTTTTGTACTTGTTTTGCTATAGATTGGCTAAGATTCAGTGATGGGTTTCATTATGTTTTTGGGGGTAATTCAATGCGGCAAAGTCAGGTTCAGGCTGTGTTAAAGTTTTGGTGTTTATGGCTGTTTGAGTATCAGTAAGGGTATTATGGATTCAATCTAAATGGTATTGCAGGATGGTTTTGAAGCAAGTCAAGCTTTCTGTTTGGTAAAATACATGAATGATTCTGAAGACTTCAGTGGCTTTTGGGTGAGTTTTGAAAGGGTTTTCTGCTGCAGGTTCTGTCTCAGGTTTTGTCTCAGTGGGTAGCTATCTATTCAGGGAATATGAGAGTCTATGGTTAGTGGATTTTTTCAGAGAATGTTAAGCTACAAGGTTCTTGTTTCAAAGGGAATGCAATGAAGTCTTGTGACTTTGTTGTAGTCTGAAATGTTCTGTTGATACAGAAGGAGTAACACTCAGCTGGTGTGAGTTTGAGTGTTGGCCGAAAGGTATATGAGCTGTTGTTTCAGGAGTGTATTGATATGCTCAATTTAATACCCTAAAGTACTAAAGCAGTTGTAATAGTATAGCTAGGGGTCGAACCACATAAGACTCACAGAAACGCACAATAGATTCTATAGTGTCGAATTACGCTAAGCCAAACAGTTGTAATTAAAAGCAGTGCAGAAATTAAAGGAGTTGTAAATCAATTGAGAAATATAGGCTCAGGGTTTTTCTCAGAAAATCAGTGAATGCAGACTAACTAACTAACAGGATTCAGATTTAGCGCAGTTCTTGAACTCAAATTACTAAAATATAGCTAACCAACTCTCGTTGCGAAAACTATCTAAATCTAAATCCTAGGAATTCCAAATCTCTTTGCGAATCCTAAATTCTAAATCAGCTTTAATATCAGGTTTGATATGTTCACAAATCAATTAAACCAAATCTCTTTGCGAATAATCAATTTGCTCACCTAGGTTCTATCAGGTAATTAATCGCACTCTCGTGCCTAATCAATTATCCTAAGATCTAAGTTCCAGATTCGTCAACCTAGAATTAGCTATGAACACAACCTAAGGTGAAGAACTAATTCAGATGGTGAATCCTAAACAGATAATTAAACTAGCATTCAAAGAAATCCTTTATGAGAAAACCCTAAACCTAAAGTGGATCTACTCAGACATGGCAATTGAATCAAAAGACATGTTTGAATAAATCATCAATAGAATAGGAAGAAGGGTTTAGAGATCTGATCTCGGACGAAGGGAGATTCAGACTTGTCTCTCTAAAACCAAAGTAAAATCAAACTATAAAATAAAGCATAAAAAGGCATGAAAAGGCATGAAAAGGCATAGCCTAAACAATGGCTGTAAAATCCTATTTATAACCTAAATCACGATTTGGGGCCTTCTTGTAATTATCAAAGTCTTCTGGGTGCTTTTGCAATTCCTCAAGTCTTGGAAAACTCGCGGGTCGTGTCTTGCTGCGCTGAGTGTCGATCGATACCAAGGGGTATCGATCGATGCTCGACGTGAATTCAGGTTCTCAGCGACACGATCTTTAGCTCTGCTACAAACTGCTCCAGAAAGCTCCAATACTTCCAATAATCCTCCAAACGTGCTATGACCTGTAAAAGACTCTAAAAAGACTCCAAAATACTATAAAGACTCTATAAAAAGGACTTATATCATGGCCTAAATGGGGTAAAAACCATGATATATCAACTCCCCCAGACTTAGCCTTTTGCTTGCCCTCAAGCAAATAGAAGACTAAACCAGAAAAAGAGGTTTGAAAACGTAGAGACTCACCTGTTCCTGAACCATCGAAAAGACCCTTTTCCCAAGTACCCAAGTGTCACCTGATCAGCTTTCGATCTAACCACCATGTACTTCTCCGTAGACATTTGCAGCTTTTCCAGACTCCACACAAAATCCCACAGCATTGTTCAAGTAAAGCCCTCATCGCCAGTTTCATCTCTGCAGCTAATATTTAAGAACCTTCTAGACTCTTTACCAGACAATATCTTGACAAAGGAACCACCCTTTTTCACACTTTTTTGTATCAATTTCTCTCCTCCAGACTTATTTCTTATTATATCCTTATTATTTTTTATTTTCAGCTTAGCATATACATATCAAGGTAGGAGACGCGAGTATTGATGGTGTTTGCCACCAAATCCCCGGTTCTTCCCTCTCTATGTATCAAAGGATGTAGGCGAATAATGGCATCATAGGAAAATCCTAGCCTCGCTTCCAATCCTTTGTGTGATCATCCCCTCTTAAGTAGAATAATGGGATCGCTGGAAATTTTCCTAACCCTCTACTCAGAAGAAAATCATTTCAATCTTTTATGCTCTTAATCTATCAACTTATTTCAGGGGAGAGAGATACCATAATTCTAAACACACGGGTTCCTTTATCAGATATGAATGATGAATCAAGCTCTATGAACACTAACCACATTGATGAAGTGCAAAAATTTGGCTCAGGCTTCAGAAGAACTCTGCTGGAGACATGGATGTTTTCTAGTCAACTGGTCAGCCTTTGGATTTTTCATTAGTCGATCTAGAACTGATCCTGTAACACTGTGCACTCAAAAACAAAATCAAATCAATAGGTTCAAGCACAGGATCATCATCTCCAACAAATTTTGACTCAATAAAACAGTTTTGACTCGATAAAACGACTGACTCTAAGAAAAACGAAAACAATGTCAGCAGACACCTCCCCCAGACTTGAACAACACTGTCCTCAGTGTTATCTAGCCTAGAGTCAGTGAAAGAAACAAAGAAAAAGGATAGAACGAAGAGAAACAAGAAATTACCTTCCTGGAATAGCGAGTGTCGATCGACACACAGCATGGTATCGATCGATACCACGCTTAGATCGACTTGGTGAACTTTCATCCGCGATTGGTGTCGATCGATACCAATGGGGTATCGATCGACATTTAGGCGATTTCGAGTTGCTCCTTGTTCATCCTGACACAGACTCAAAACAAACGAAAATAAAAATAAAAACGAATCAAAAACAGACTCACCAGTGGGTTGCCTCCCACCAAGCGCTCGTTTAACGTCAATAGCTTGACTGTAACGCCCTTCAGGCTGGATAAGAGTGAGAGCTTGCACCAAAACAGGCTCCATCACTTGATATTACTAGCTTCAGAGTTCTGCTTAGCATGCTGTCCACAAATTCCTGCCCTTTCTCTTTCAGCTCAGAAGTAAGAAGGACTCTGGCCTTGGAGAATGGCTTCAAGGCTCCCTTGCATTTGACCTTGTAATCAATCGAATTCCCATCACACTTCTGAGGAATCAGAGTGACATGGGGATTCTCGACCTTTTTGTTCTTGGCCTTCTTCTTCTTTGTTGCCTTAGTCTTCTTCTTGGGGATGTTGGGCGGTTCAGCTGGAACGTCTGTGACAGTAGGCTCATCAGGAGGCTCTTCCAGAAGATCAATTGCTAGCGACTCTCCTGTGATAACCTTGATGCTAGAGGCACGTGTGGGAATACTCCTAGGTGGAATAACATCATAGTAGACATCACCGTCAATGTAAGAGAAAGATAGTCTCTTATTAGGTGTGTCTATGATCGCGCCTGTAGTAGCCATGAACGGTCGTCCCAGGAGTATAGGCATACGAGATATCGCACCCATCTCCACAACCTGAAAATCAGTAGGCACCAGACAGTCTCCTACTTGGACTAGCAAACCAGCGATTTCACCATATGGAAGTGAGGTGGAATCGTTTGCAAACGTGATAGATGTCTTAGGAGATAGAATAGTAGCCCCCAACTGCTCTGCAATTGCCTTTGAGATGACATTGACACTAGCCCCTGAGTCGACAAGAGACTCTTTGAAATCAACTCCTGAGATGGAGCTTGGTACTGCGAATTTCCCTGGGTCTTCCCTCTGTGTCAATTTCCGCGGTTGTAGTGAATTGCGAACTCTTTCTCCGATCACCTCAGGTGTTTTCATAACTTCTGGTCCGTTCTGAGAGGGGTATCGATCGACACCAGGTAGGGTATCGATCGATGCCATGCGATTTGAATCGTTCTTGACAAGTACATCTTCATCAGAAAGAAGCTCCACGTTCGGGTTATCCAGCATATACTGTAGTCTAGCAATCTCCCATTCCTCCCTTGTCAGCTTAGGAACCATAGGATAAGGCATCCTGGTTACATACACTCGTTCTGCAACGACCTTAGGCACAACAGTAGAACTCTCTGTTGTCTCCTCAGAAATCACCTTAGTATCGACCGATACCAATGGGGTATCGATCGATACACGGGTGATTGAATCCATTCTAGCAGACGTCTGAGCTGGTATCGATCGATACGGGGGAGTATCGATCGATGCTTGTGCGATTTCAGGAATGGCTTCGAGATTTTCTGCACGTAAGCTGATGGCATTGACGTGTGCATTGTGTGATTGAACCGCCTTTCCCTTGGAATTTGCTGCAGTCTGAGCTACTTGCGTCTCCAGCATCCTGTGGCTCGTATTTAGTGCCTCGATCCTTCCACTCAAATCGGTGTACATGGTGTCCATCTTACCATTGAAGGTGGCTGTCATCTTCTCCTGCCCTTGAACCAGGTGTTCAAGCATAGCCTCAATCTTACTCTCAGGAGCTTTGGGTGGTGGGGATTGGTACCCTCCTTGCTGAGCATTGTTGGTGAAGTTTCGATTGGAGTTGTATCCGAATCGCTGACCCTGAAAACCAGAACCACCAATGTAGTTAACATCTTCCACTTCATTCTCAGCAGCGAAGTGGACGGCCTTTGTTGTCTTTCCCAGCAGAAGACTGTGCATAGAATCCAGCTGAGCCTTCACTTCAGCGATCTGCGACCCATCCTGATTACCAGCCAGCCTTTTGCGCTCGAAATCTGCGCTCTTGGTGCTACTGCTAGAGGCAAAGTTCTCAATCAACACAATAGCATCCTCAGGATATCTGGTGTTGAAATTACCATTGCTGGAAGAGTCCAGACCCATCTGATATCTCCAATCTACTCCTCTGAAGAAGATACCCAGCAGTTGCACATCAGAGTATCCATGATGTGGACAATCTCTCTGATACGATCTGAATCTTGTCCAAGCAGCCTTGAACGCCTCAATAGGTCCTTGAGAAAATTGGGAGATTTTATTTCTCAGATCTTGGTGGGTGATACGGACAGTAAGTATAATTTAGTTTATATAGAATTATTCAAGCCAATATCCTGGTTTCCGGTTAATTTATTAACCTTTTAAAATTGGGACTTTGTAGAAAATAAAATGAGACTATTATTATATTTTCATTTAATTTACATGCAATTATTGACTATGGAAGGAAGTCTAGTAATGAGTGGACGCTCTCTAAAGCGGGGACATATTGGACCTCTTGCTCTTATTAATAATCTTCTTTTTACTTTACCTTTTTTAGTTTTGAACCAAAGTCGAATCAACCTTCGACCTTTTGAATCCTTAATTGTTTTTTTTTATTCATATATGAGGATTTTAATTTTATGGGGAGAAATAATAATTTCAGTATATTGCAAATTCAATTGATGGGCGTTAAACGAGCTTAAATCCAGCATCTGGATACTGGAAAAAGTAATGGGCCTCCAGTTTCTTATATCAATAACCTTAGTTTGGAATTTGGATATAAAATCGAAGTTAACACTATTGTCATATTAAAAGCTTTATAAATCAGAAACTGGAGGCTTGATTTATAAAGCTTTCAAAATCGAAGTTAACTTCCAAATTCTTCGATTTTGAAATGCTAAACTAGAACCCCATATAAAAGCTTTATAAATCAAGACACCAAACAGTTTTGAAAGTCTCACATGGCCTTCTAATTCCTCACAAGAATTTTCAAGATTGTTCCGGTCATGATCCTAGCTATAAGAGCATAGCACATGGCCACAGATTCCACCCTTCCTCAACGATAAAATTGACTTAAAGAACTTGAACAACATCTCGATAATGAGAGATTGGAAACTTATGTCGTTTGTAATGTCAATTGTCGTGTGAAAATCAAGGCTAACCATATCATGTTTTCTTTGTAATCCTAGATAACTCAAGGCTATATATGCACATCATGTGAAACAAATCGAGTATTTCTTTCAGATATTAAAGATGATAATTCTCTTACTTTCATAATCTCTAACATGATAAATTTTCTGATTTGGTTTCTTATGAGTGTAATGTTATGTGTTTGACTTGACTGAATTTTTCCTATTCTTTAATAGAAATAACTCTTTCTCCTTCTGCTACTTGTTGCATGCTTCTTGTTTATCTTCTTAGATAACACAAGGCTTTGCACAATATTTTCATAAAATCGAATATTTTTTTAGTATTAAAGATGATAACCTTCAATTGCATATTCTTCGGCGTAAAGATTGTTAAAATTCCACCAAATGTATCGGTTACTCTGATAGTCAACGGCAGTATGATAAATTTTATGACTTCACGTTCTTATGAATGTATACAACCATATTGCTTAACACTTTTTACAACATATCGTTTCGCGAAACAACAAAAGAATTGTGAAAATGTAAACATAATGAGCAAGCTTAAAAAACTAACCCAAGGTTAATAAAAATTGAACTTGGATTGAGTTAAACCATGGGGGATCACAAGAAGAAAACTTTGCATTAATTAGCTTTTGTATTCTTGTGATTTATAAAACTAAGTGAGTGGCATTAGGTTTGAGGTGTCTACTTATATATAACTTAGAGGCAGACGTGAGAGAGGCATTAGGTTTGAGGTGTCTCCTTATATATAACTTAGAGGCATACGTGAGAGTGGCATTAGGTTTGAGGTGTCTTCTTTTTGTAGAGCTGGTTGTGGAGAGGCAAGTAATGTCTCAGGAGAAGCAACAAAGCAGCAGTTCTTGGAAAATGATGCAGAAGAAAAGAAGTTGTTATAAGGCACTTTCTTGGTGGAGCATCATTTCGTTTTCTCAAGTTTTGAGGAAGGTTGTAGAGACTTGAGTGTCTCAGGCTGAAAGCCAAGCTATGTCTCTTGGTGAACAGCACGAATCTGAGTGGAAGGAGTTGTAAGACTCATTCTGGTGAATCATGAAGCATTTCATTCGCAGCATCTCAAACATCAAGAAGGATTGAGCAGTTGCAGAGTTTTTGTTGAAGCTGCAGGGTTTCTGATGCAGTTACTGGTGCAGCTACTGATCTTCTGATGCAGTTACTGGTGCAGCTACTGATCTTCTGATGCAGTTTTAGGGTTACAGTTACGGCTACAAGGCTTCCGATTTGGTTGCAGGGTCTTCTGGTTCAGTTGCTGGGTTTCTGGTGCAGCTACATGTGTTCTGGTTCAGCTACAGGTTTTCTGTCACAGTTGCAGGTTTACTGTTGTAGCTACAGGGTCATCTGATGCAGTTGCAGGTTTACAGGTTCAGCTACAGGTTTTCTGTTCCAATTACAGAGTTAGTAACAAGGAGCAACAGAAGAAGCAAAGGAGAAGCTTTTGGTTATGGTGTGTAACTGAGTGTGGAAGTGAGATGTGATATTGCTGGTACTACAAGGAGTGATTCAGAACATAAGTTTGAATCGGATGAGGTGATTTAAAGGTTATAAAATCAGGTTGCCTCTAAGCTCATCAAGGTAAAAGTTCTGCAACACAGTGAGAAGAATTTCAGATTACTCACAAGTGGAAGTGTTGCAAGCACAAGGGAAATTCAGAGATAGAAACAAGAAGCATATGATCGAAGATGGATGCTCTTGATCATTGCTGAAGAAGCCGGTTAAAGGTTGGTGTAAACTGAAGGTCTTTCACAAGAATCAGCTGGATTTTGATTGTGTAACACACGAGTTCAAGTTGTGCAACTCACAGTGTTTACATCAGAATCAAAACGTCAACTTCAAGACTCAAGTTATGGGACCAATAAGTCTGATTCCGCTGCAGTCACAAGGTATTTGTGATGCTCTGTATTGACGTTTTCAGGTTGCTTACGTTTTGCATTTCTTTGGAATTAAAAGCTTGTTGGAACACAAAAGGTTTTGTACTTGTTTTGCTATAGATTGGCTAAGATTCAGTGATGGGTTTCATTATGTTTTTGGGGGTAATTCAATGCGGCAAAGTCAGGTTCAGGCTGTGTTAAAGTTTTGGTGTTTATGGCTGTTTGAGTATCAGTAAGGGTATTATGGATTCAATCTAAATGGTATTGCAGGATGGTTTTGAAGCAAGTCAAGCTTTCTGTTTGGTAAAATACATGAATGATTCTGAAGACTTCAGTGGCTTTTGGGTGAGTTTTGAAAGGGTTTTCTGCTGCAGGTTCTGTCTCAGGTTTTGTCTCAGTGGGTAGCTATCTATTCAGGGAATATGAGAGTCTATGGTTAGTGGATTTTTTCAGAGAATGTTAAGCTACAAGGTTCTTGTTTCAAAGGGAATGCAATGAAGTCTTGTGACTTTGTTGTAGTCTGAAATGTTCTGTTGATACAGAAGGAGTAACACTCAGCTGGTGTGAGTTTGAGTGTTGGCCGAAAGGTATATGAGCTGTTGTTTCAGGAGTGTATTGATATGCTCAATTTAATACCCTAAAGTACTAAAGCAGTTGTAATAGTATAGCTAGGGGTCGAACCACAGAAGACTCACAGAAACGCACAATAGATTCTATAGTGTCGAATTACGCTAAGCCAAACAGTTGTAATTAAAAGCAGTGCAGAAATTAAAGGAGTTGTAAATCAATTGAGAAATATAGGCTCAGGGTTTTTCTCAGAAAATCAGTGAATGCAGACTAACTAACTAACAGGATTCAGATTTAGCGCAGTTCTTGAACTCAAATTACTAAAATATAGCTAACCAACTCTCGTTGCGAAAACTATCTAAATCTAAATCCTAGGAATTCCAAATCTCTTTGCGAATCCTAAATTCTAAATCAGCTTTAATATCAGGTTTGATATGTTCACAAATCAATTAAACCAAATCTCTTTGCGAATAATCAATTTGCTCACCTAGGTTCTATCAGGTAATTAATCGCACTCTCGTGCCTAATCAATTATCCTAAGATCTAAGTTCCAGATTCGTCAACCTAGAATTAGCTATGAACACAACCTAAGGTGAAGAACTAATTCAGATGGTGAATCCTAAACAGATAATTAAACTAGCATTCAAAGAAATCCTTTATGAGAAAACCCTAAACCTAAAGTGGATCTACTCAGACATGGCAATTGAATCAAAAGACATGTTTGAATAAATCATCAATAGAATAGGAAGAAGGGTTTAGAGATCTGATCTCGGACGAAGGGAGATTCAGACTTGTCTCTCTAAAACCAAAGTAAAATCAAACTATAAAATAAAGCATAAAAAGGCATGAAAAGGCATGAAAAGGCATAGCCTAAACAATGGCTGTAAAATCCTATTTATAACCTAAATCACGATTTGGGGCCTTCTTGTAATTATCAAAGTCTTCTGGGTGCTTTTGCAATTCCTCAAGTCTTGGAAAACTCGCGGGTCGTGTCTTGCTGCGCTGAGTGTCGATCGATACCAAGGGGTATCGATCGATGCTCGACGTGAATTCAGGTTCTCAGCGACACGATCTTTAGCTCTGCTACAAACTGCTCCAGAAAGCTCCAATACTTCCAATAATCCTCCAAACGTGCTATGACCTGTAAAAGACTCTAAAAAGACTCCAAAATACTATAAAGACTCTATAAAAAGGACTTATATCATGGCCTAAATGGGGTAAAAACCATGATATATCATGTATGCTCTTGACATGGAGGCAGTAGCACATATTCATGTTTGTGCAGATTTGTGTTGTGTCTAACACATGGAAAATTTGCTGAAGTGAATCTGTGAGAACAAGGTGTTCTTCTCTCAGGTGGAGCATTGTTTTACATGAAATTCACAAAGGATACTTTGTATTTGATTCAGATCTTCAAGCAATGGAGAAGAATCTGATGGTTTTAAAGCCTAAGACATTGGAGACGTCATGTGTCATGAAGAATGTCTCTCAATGTTTGTTGTGCAACATGATATACTACAATCGAGTATCGAAAGTCTTCCTAGCCAAGGGAGTTAGGCGGCGTGTTCTGTTTATTTCAGCGGTACAAGATCAGTATGTGTTGTGTTTTGGCTGCAAGAGAATGCAAAGTTATGGTTTGTGGTTTCTGTGATGGAAGCGTGGTTTGATGGTGTATCGGCATAAGTTGTTGCATTATCATATCATGGTGAATGCTCTAAGTAAAGGAGAGACAGTGTTGCTGAAGCTCAGTAAGGTTCTTTGGTGGGTCTTCGGGTACATGAATCAGTTTGGAGTGGTTGCAAGAAGAAAGGGGTTGTGTCATAAGTTTTGACACACATTCTGAAGCAAGATGCCATGGTAATTCATCTGATACATCAGAACGTGTGAGTGGATCAAATAGACAATGAATAGTGCTTTGACTCGGATTGGTGAAGATGAGCTTTCAAAGACAGAGTAACATCCAAATGATTATGGTTCCTGGTGGAACGTTTATTTTTTGGAGGTTGTTTCGGGTGTCTAGCCCAAATTGATCTGAGTATGGTTTGCTCAAAACAGGAGAGTTAACAGGATGCACAACTCATTGTTTAACATGATTCATGGACGTTTTGTGTGCAAAGAAGGCAAGTAAGCCAAGAACAATTTATTATCAACGGGTATTCAGCTGAACCAGGTTGTAATCTGATGGTAAAAGGCATTTTACAGGTTTGGTTTTGAAGTTGATTGTTGGTAAGGAGTCTCAGAAATGATTGCATGTTTTATAACAGAGTTGCAGGTTTCTGGATTGAAGAGGTTGCAGGTTTTCTGGAATAATTTCAGAGAAGGCACATGTCAGTTTGAGATGAAGACATTGAAGTGGTTCAGTGGGTTCTCTAAAGGAGAAACAGAAGGAGACAAGTGCATGTGATGCAGGATCTGTCTCAAGGCTGTTGACTTCATGAATGTGAAAGTGTTGTGTATCTAGCTTGATATACAACTCATCTCAAAGCTGGTGTTAGCAACAAAAAGGAGTCCTAGAGAGATGCAAGTGCAGAGAAGCAAGCTGCATTTGGAAGACAACAAAGAAGAAGCTTAAGTTGTCTTGGTTGCATCATGAGGAAATTACATAAGTATCTACTCAGGGAAAGTCTCTTACAGAGATTGTCATTGATGCAAGACCTAATTCGTTTGTGTGGAATCTGCATACAAGTAAAGGTGTTGCCTGCATACAAGTAAATGTGTTGCAGGGTTCTGTTACAGCAGGAAATGCATCAGGCGAGATGCATCAGGAAGTGCATCACTGGTTTATAGTTGATGTGCATGTTGCTTTCAGAAGTAGTTTCAGGCATAACACAGGTTGTGTAGGTTAATCTCAGGTTATACAGTGGTTCGTAAGTAGGCCTGTCAATTTGGGTAATTACCCGCGGGTTCGTGGGTTTTGACCCTCCGCGGGGCGGTGCGGGTCGACAAAATTAATTTTTCAACTTAGCGGGGTGGGTGCGGGTCGTAATATTTGGAACCGCAGTTTTACGGGTACCCGCAAATATTGAGCTTTCAAAGTGAGGCCCAAGATTAATGTGTCAGCTTGTGTGATTTTTCTGTTTTGGCTTCGTGAGAGATGATTAGTGAGCCCATATGAGGCCCAATAGATTTATGTTTCTAACCCTAACGCATTCAACATAAAATTTTCTTTGTCTTATACTCTTATCTATTTCACTTCTTCAACGGCGAGTGGCGAGTGGCGACCTTCATCTTCATTCTTCATCGTTTATTTTTTTTTGATTTTCTCTGTTTTGATAAATCGATCTCCTTCAAGCGACCAACGGATTCATATTCTTCTTCATCTTCATCTTCCTCATCTCTCTCTCTCTCTCTCTCTCTCTCTCTCTCTCTCTCTGCATATCTTCGGAATCTGAAGCAAGAGGAGAGTTCTAGATTTTTTTTTTTTTTTGCATAACCCGCGGGTTAATGCGGGGCGGGTGCGGGTTTATGATATTCATTTTGCGGGTCAGGCGGGTAAAAAAAAAATCACAAACCCGTAGCGGGTCGGGTCAGGCGGGGCGGATCCGACCCGCTTGACAGGCCTATTCGTAAGAGGCTGTTGAGATTGTTACAAGGTTGAATCAGAAGGGTTTCAGGTTTTGAAGCAAAGTTTGTTCAGTTTTCTGCATTTGATTCAAGAGTTTGGTTCTTATCTCAGTGCACATGAGTTTGAACTCAAAGGCTAGCAAAAGAATCTGGTATTGCAGAAGGATAATTGTTTGTTCAGTCACTGCAACAGGTCTATGGTTTGGATATAAGCTGTAGAATATACTGTGTGATTGAAGAAGTCATAAGTGGTAAAGCTTGTGGGGTTTTCCTGTTGAGTTAACAGGTTGGAGGGGTTTATGAACTTGTTAACGGAGTTTGCTGAGCGGTTATATCAGGTATTCAAGTGTTGAATGCGTCAGGAAGTGGCACAGAAGAGTTGAGCCTAATACAAGATTGTATTTTGCTGGTTTTCACAACTCTAAGTGAGCTGAAGATGTGCTGATGGCTCATGTTCAACATTGTGAGTAGTCACAACTGAAGTGCATTGAACGGGATGTTAAATGCAACAAGGATCAAGATGGTTTATGGAGTTTAAACGGCTAACGATCAAGGCTGAGTAAGTATACTCAAGAACTGAGACTGGAATCCAGGGAACTAGAAGTGTGTACTCTCTCTCTCAAGCATGTGCATGTTGTTTGTGTGATCATCAGGTTCACAAGTAGAGATTTGTGAAGATGTGAACATAATGAGCAAGCTTGAAGAACTAACCCAAGGTTAATGAAGATAGAACCTGGGTTGAGTTAAGCCATGGGGGACCACAAGAAGACTTTGCATTAATTAGCTTTTGTATTCTTGTGATTTATAAAGCTAAATGAGTGGCATTAGGTTTGAGGTGTCTCCTTATATATAACTTAGAGGCAGACGTGAGAGAGAGCGATGATGAGCAATGTAACCACACAAAGTAGATACAAGGATGAGAGAAACCTTGTAAAAGTATAAGCTTTAGATGGATTTTCTCGTGTGTTACAGCAAGTGACACATGAAGTGACACAAAGTGAGTTCTTGAATGTGAATCACTTGTAGTATGTTTTTCTTCTAGTGGATTCCGAGCAACAGTCTCAGGGAGATGTAGCGACCCTTATTAATGGACGTGAACTCCTTAAATCGTGTGTGTGCTCCCTTCTCCCTTCTCTTTCTCTCTATACTTTGTTTTGTGCTACTTTCTGTGCTAATCTCTATAATATGTCAACAACAGTTTCAGGTCTTGGTTTATTGGAGTTTAAGTTCTGTAAAAGTGACGCATTTAAGCCTTTGGATTCTCAACAAAAATAATACCACCATATGATTTCTATTATGATATGAAATATGAGTTGGCACACCTGACCTTTGGGAGTATTGATGCTAGTACTTGAACTTCTATCATATATATGTATACAATTTTAACGAGTAAAGATAATAATGAATGTACAAATGATCAAATCTCAATAATAACAGTTCTATACACGATTTTACCAATTGTATAAAACGAGCGAGAATGGAGAAACTAATTAATCTAATCTTTCTTGCATATTTTGATTTTACCATTCAAATTGTTAGCAGATTAATATTTTTAAGGGTGGAACCGTGGAAGTTACATTTCAGTTCCTATCACAAAAATAAAAATGATCGGAAATTCAATATTGTCGAATATGAGATATAAATCAAAACCAAAATGTGCAATGTATTTCAGAACATGAATCTTGTTATTTAAAATGAAAATTAGATTTTAATCCGCAGTTCCACACTATGTGTAGAAACAAATTATAAGAAAGTTATTAATTACGTTTTGAATATAATATTAAATGTAAAAATTAGATGTCATAATGATAAATGTGAAAGCGGATTCAAACCAAGTAGATATAAGCTCTTTTTAGAGCTTATTGGAATAGAAAACTAAGATATAAAATGGAGTAGCTCATGAGAGCTTTATTGTGCAAAGGAATTAAAAGAGAAATGAAGAAACTTTCAGATGTCTTCAAGAACACAAAGGTTTGAGATTGAAACTCATAAACCACAAAGAAGAGCTGCAAAACCCGCAGCCAAATGTTCCCACAAAGAGAACATAAACACCCTATTTATATGAATTTAAACTTTGAAATAAACCCTAAACACATGGACTTAATTTTGTCTAATTTTTGCTTGCTTGTTGAATGATATTGGGTTTGGACCAGAGATCTCCTTACAAAATGTAGTTTTAGTTGATAAAAAATGTAACTGTGTGATATCGATGGATAACATCTTTGTTAGCGAAACAAAACATCAATTTTGTTTTTTTTATGTGCATTAGGTTGAAGTTATTACGTGAGACAATTCTTACGTTATTTTAGGGTTTATGGAAGATCGTGAGATTAGATAATTGTGGGTATATCTATGAAAATATTTTTCCTTCAAATTATGTGTGGTTGAACGATTGAATTACGGTAAGATTTCAAATTATTAAAAAAAGTAACATTCCGGTTAAACGCAGAAAAACTAGAAATATAATTTGTTAAATATTGCGCTTATTAAATTTGCTATTTTATAATCAAATACTTTTTATTGTTTGCAGCAAATCAAATGTGGTTATCTTTCAAACATTAATTGAGAAACAATCTTCCGATTATACATTTTAAGAACACAGATAGATTAATGGGATCGAATTACGCATCGATTGGCCTTTAGGTTCGGCATGCGTGATGAGAATCCCACGCCGATCCACAACCATAGCAAAACTGAAATCCACACCTACGAACAAACATAAAAAAACAAAAACATAAAAAACCGAAATTTTATTATTTAATTATAACAATTCCTAACAAAAATTGTGATGAATATTACCATATATTACTGACCTGCAACTTATATGCATACAGCCATCCACTTTATCGACGTAGTACATGCAACTAGGACACCTCCTCCACTGCTTATTTTTCGCCATCTGAATCAACATATCATCTTCTTCATCGCTACTTTTCTTCTTCGTGTTCCCAAATCTCTGGAACTCCTCACAGCCAATCCCCACGTGCCACGTCACCTTACACTGCATGCAGAACAGTCTGTGACAAGAAGGACACTCGGTCTGCGTCACTTTAGCATTATTCCCATCATTGACCATCATCGCCGAACAGTCTTTGAACGGACAGTAGAACTTGTCCCACGACGAGATCAACGACTCGCACAAGATTTTCTCCCATCGCTCGAACACGTCTTTAGGGATCAGATCTCTGCACGCGTAGGGCTCTATCAAACGCGTGCATTCCACGTCAGGGCATTTGATCCCCGCTGAGTTTTCTTTGATTTTGGTCGCCACGTAACGGATGGTGCACACGGTGCAGTATGAGTGAGTGCAGGTTGTTGTTCCTCGGAAGATGTCGGAGATGGGCTTTTCGTCCATACAGATCATACATAACTTTCTAGATGGCTCGGCGGATTCCATCTCGATTTTTATTTCCCGTACTTCTTGCTTAATCGATGTGGCGAGATTCCTCTTTTGGGGATTATTATTGATCCCCACCGTTGAGGCGATTAGGGAAGAGAATAGAGCTTCTTGAAGATGAAGCTCTGTCGCGTAGTTAACATCGGAGATTGGGAAAACTTCATCGTAATCGAATAAAGCAGAAAAGTAGGATTCATCTACCAACACATCCACGTTCAACTTTGTGCTTGACGATGATGATGATGATGATCCATCATTCATCGTATCGTTTTGTTCTGTTTTTTGTTTTAATCACTTTTGTTTCGAGTTGAGTTGGGCTCATTCTCTCGTTAAATAATGACGTTGGATGTTGAATTCGAAGGGTCTTTTTTTGTTAATTGCATAGGATTAATTAGTATTTATGAAGATTAATTAAGCATTTGAATATGAAGTCTTAAGCAATTGAATTATAGTCAACTGCCTTTTGGTTATCTCTAGAAACAAAAACAAAGAAACCTTTCACATTTTACTTATTTATGAGAAAAAGGGTCACATGATAATCGAATGTACGTATATAGATATCACGAGTCTTAAATAGTTAAATATATACAATGGGTTACAATTCAAAGTAAATCAATTTCATATACGACCAACAAAAAAAAACAATTTCGTATACATTTTCAAGCTCAATTGTACGATAGTCGAGAACAGGTTTAGTGATATTTCTTTTCACGCTGCTGTCTTTGGTACTAAAAAGTTAAGATATGAAAGCTTCAGTAAACATTACACTGTTAAATGTGTAAGAATTAAACATCACCAATTCACCAGACCATAAAACTAATTCACCTTGCAAAATATAAATTAATCGACTCGTTCAAGCATGGTGGGTTTTGCTGAGTTGAAGGTAACGTAATTAACTGATCTGTCAAAATATCCACTCTAAGTATTTTCGTCTTACCATATAAATTATAGAGTTTTGTTACAAGAAAAAAACCTCAAAGATTGAAGAACTGATTCAGATATATCAGCACAAAATGATATTATCTATCTATCTATCTATCTATCTATCTATACTATATGAAAGCACCTATTTGAAACTCCTTAGGCTATCCGCCTCAACAAAAAAAATGCTCTAAAATGATGTCACGTCACCTACACTCTTTGCAAAGAATTTATACATTTGAGAAAATCAATAGTGTCTTGCAAAAAAACCCTCAAAAAGCGCCTCCTCCACTCTTCTTAAAAACGTTATTCCACAAAACCCTATTTAAAACCCATTGTCTCCCACAATGCCACGATCTCTTCAATTTCTAGCTCTATTCATCTCATGGGAATTTATGGATTCATAGTGCCCATACATTTCAAATCCCGTCAGATAATTTATGGATTCATAGTGCCCATATATTTTGGGTTTTCGAAATCGATCTGACCTATATATTGAATTCATCGTGTTGTTTTGCTCATGTAGAGGCATCACTCCAATTTATTGGTTTTGTGTTGTTATGCAAAAGCATCGAGTCACATGGGAATGAGAAACGTAAGAAGAATTGATCTGACGGGCCATTATATATTTGGAAGGAAGTGTTTGTTTGCGTATATTATCCTCAATTTTGTGCACTACGCCCTAAAAAAAACCTCACGATGGTGTGAAGAAATGCAGTCAAGATGGCAATGCAGACGAAAGCAGCGACAATTCAAACTGGGATTAAGTAAGCATCTAAACATTTTTAAAAAATTTGTATCATTAAAATATTTTCTGTTCCACAAAAAAAAAAAAAAGATCTCTATTTGAAAGTTCTTTCGCTCGCTCAATACTTTTTCATCGTTGGTGGGTGTGATTTCTGTTAAACACTAGAAAGAGACCGATATCAAAAGACGAAAGCGGGAGAAAAACGAGGCAGAGACCAGAGAATCAAGCAGAAGCGGTGGTGATGAAAGTTTCTGATTTTCATGCACCATAGCATTAGTGTGGCAAAGAGATGAGTTATTGAAATATTCTCCCGAATAATCCAAAAAGTAAGCCCTTGGTTCATTTGAATATTGATGATGGCTATATATTCTTTGAATTAGTGTAAACGTGTGAATACACTTATAGAGCTTATTCAATAATGATGACCTATGTATAGAATAGTTTACGTACTTTGGTGGAGTTAAAGGTGACTCTGATCTAATAGCTGCGAGTAATAATGTCTCATATTGTATATTTTTTTTTGCCATTTGCGTATAACTGTCCACATTGAACTGATGCAAAGATGAATGTTTACAGCTGCGAAAAAGATAATGATACAAAATGCGTAAACGAACATCTCTAGCAAATTCAGGCCCCTCTCTGTCTTTTTCTCTACATAAACATTCTGAGATTTGTTTACAAATTTTATGCAATCTTCGTTGTCTTTCTTTAGAAATTTACTCAAGACCACGAGCATGTTGGATTCCTTAGAAATTACACCTCTACATCAGAGTCTATGTTGTTTGCGTTTGGATTGAATAAGGTATGGAATCTTCAATTTTTCATCGTATATTTTCTGTCTCTAGGCTTTTGTTGTTTCTGTTTTTGGATTCCTTTCCCTTGGATGCAGTGTCTTGACTTAATTGATCGAAATTGTTATGTTGCTTCAACTTCTTGATGCTAACCAGCTCATCAAAACAACAGAAACTGATACGGTGAGAATCAGAATAGGTTGCTTTGGTTTTTTCATTTGTTGCCCTATAAATTTTAGCTTTCTAATTCATATGTGACCGATAATTCATATCAGTTGTTTTTGAAGAATTGGACCATCAAATCAAGCATCAACAAGAGTTTTAAGCCCTACCGAAGATTTGATGTGAGCAGTGTATAAGTTCTACATGGAAAACTCATAAATCCTTAACTTTTAGCAACAATTTTAAATTTGATTATTTTACTTCACATGACGAAGCTTGTGATGCATATATAAATGGTTGTATTGCTGTCAAAGGTATTCCTTTTGCTTTTATTATCGCTTCCACAAGTTTGTTACATGACATGTTGATGAACACAAAATTTGAGGAGATAATGAAATAAAAGAAAACGAACGTATGAGAGAAACTATAAGGATGTGTAAGATGAGAAAGAAAAGAGACATCTGATACAAGGATGTGAAACTATCATCGGGTTAAGAAGAGGATGAAAAGAAATTATAAATTCAAAGTAATGGAGGTTGCCGTCTTGCCGATGGTGGAAAGAGAGAGGATAGAACACAAGAGTTCATGCCATTTTTTTCTTTTTAAATGAAGTTCATGTCTACTTTACCAAGTTAAAATATTCAATTGTGCTCAAAGTTCAAGTTTGTGAAACATTTAAATTAGTTTACCGTATATTTTATGCATATTAACATCTTCCAATTTTAAAATTTATAAAAGTACTTTAAAATTTATATTAGACTTAAGTCAAATAGTTCTTTTGAAATAACCATTAAAAATAATTAATAGATTTATCTAACTAGAATGATAACAAAAAATATATATATATATACAACCCGCGCGTAGAGCCACGGTAAAACCACTAGTGTGGCATCAAACTTGCAACTTAAGTAAACAAAGGACTCATAAGTTTCTTGACATGTGGCATAAGTTTCTACTGTAGGGTCACGGTAAATTTTCTGCAAAATTAACATAAACACATTATGGAGATGAAAAAAAGAAGAAACAAGTAAAACAAATAACTGAATTTACTGCACTTACATCTCCAATGTTTTTATACTCTGGTTCGAAAATGGGGATAGTGGCAGCAATTGGATGTTTCAGTAACACTTCGAAAACTTCTTCAACGGTATTCATTGCGACCACATCGCGGATGTAACCCAGGTTCGATTTGACACGTTCATGTACTTTTTCCTGGCATTCGACTTGAAACAGGTGATTTTGTTCCTTCGCAATCTCGTTGGTGCTCACAAAATCCAAGCATTTACGCACGTTATAGGTATAACAAAAGTGCACCTCGGGATGATTATTAACCATCCTAATCTTCCTTTCATAACGCAGTATAGGATCTGTAAAATCCACCAAATATTGACAGGAGTACTCGATTCTCGCAGTGTCGCGTTTCAGAAGCCATCTCACCGCACTTATGAGTTCTGCTGAAACAACCGCCCATCATATTTCTAGGGGAAAAAAAGAGAGAAAGAAAGACAGAGAAAAATTGTTAGCAAAAGAAAATTCAGAAATCTAATGTAAAAATCTGTACAAAATTTGCACACTTCCTGAGAAGAGGAAATTGTTCCCTCTTGATGGTAAAAATCTGAACAAATGTCAATAGCTTAATTAGCTCTTCCAATCACCAAATAATGATGAAAACAGGTTAAAGTTTGGAATGATAAGTATTTGAAAACTCACGGTGAAAAATGGGTTTAAAATAGCGTGAAGCGACCTGACGCGGCGAGGTCGTCGCTCCTCGCTCCGCGCTATAGCGATGTGTAGCGACCGCTTCACGTATTCAGCGTAAATGTATGAAGTGAAATGTTACCTTTCATTACTAAAAGTCTTAAGTTTTAAAATATTGCAATTATTTTAAAAAAAAAAATCAAAACATCAATCCAAATCATAAAAAAGAAAGCAAAGAGAAAAGCAAACACAATCGTTTAAAAATATTTCTAGAAAGCCTAAACCACTAAAGATCTGGATCATCATCACTACCAAGTTCATAAGAATCTTGGTAACCCAAATCATTTGTTCCTAAATCTTCTTCGATCTCATCATCATCAACCAACGACATAACACCCTTTCCTCTGTCAACTGTAGCTGAAATTGAAGCAACATCCTTTCCTTTGTGAACTGTAGCTGAATTTGAAGTAACACCCTTACCTCTAATACTAAATGAAAGGAGAAGTTTGAGGCTCCTTAGGCTAGCCACGTCAGATGAAAAAATTTGTTCTAAAAAGAAGTCACGTGGCATCTATCAATTATAAGTTAGAAGGGAAAATTAAAAAATAAACCCCATAAAGAATCAGTCAATCAGAATCTCATATCTTCTCTCGCTACGAGATCGATCCCTCTTCCCCGACTACTCTTTGTAACGGCCGACGATCGATCTTCCTTGACAAACATTGTATGTGAACTGACGCTTTAAATTAGGTCACAATGCCTCCATCAAAACACCAATTACTCCTTCTTCCTCTTCTCTTTCTTGAAATCTCATACTGGATTGAAATACGACGGCCCTTCGCTCCGCGGCTGATATGAAAGGTTATGTATCACAATTCGTTTCCAGTTTTCAATCTAACCTTCTTCTCTGATCCGTTTTCAGGAATTCTGATATTTGTCTTTCAAAACGGAAATAAAAAATAACTAAACTCAACGAAAAGATGATGAACAACTTCAAAAATTCCAATGGAGAACGAACCAGCTTATCCCTAAATTCTGAAAATCAAGTCATAGAAAGCCATGTCAGCACGCTGACTAATCACATGTCATCGTGCACATGTTAGTGGTACTAATTGGTGATTGCACTCCTTTAATGTTCTGACTAAACTTACACTATTTGTATTTGAGACTTTATTAGTCGTAGTGGTATCTTCTTCAACTAGAGTTTTACGGATGTTTCGCAAGTGTATATGATTGAAACATTGTGTTTTGATCACAAAGATTTGGTTGTCTTAATTTTTTGCTTAAAACGTGTATGGTTAGAAAATATGTAAATTTCTATTTTAAAGCTTCCACGCTCTATTTTCTTTTCTCTCATTCAGGCTGTTGTGAAAACCAAAAATTAAAGTAATGGTGCGACACCTATAATCTATATAATTTACTGGAGTAGTTGAATTCTTAAAATAAAGAAAATTGATGCTAATGAGGTATAGCTTTAAAGAACACAAGTATTATATCTTATGTTACCAAACCACTATGCTTTATGGCCTCTCTTTAAACTCAATATAGATTTATAGTATGAAGTATGAAGATATGTAGCTCAGTAGATATTGCCATTTTTACAGATGAATATTTGTTATTTTACAGATGTGAGAAGTTGTAAAAGACATGGCTACTACTTCCCCAAGGCGATTTTAGACAAGGTTCATTACCTCTTTTCTCTTTCTTTAAATAAAAGACTCGGATTATTGTCTTTTTAGTCATTGTCTTCATACTCCTTGTTACCAATCTAATTTCGCTACTCTTGCATTGTTTTTTTGTTTCTTATCTTCTATAGTGTTCCCAGGGCCGGATCTGGGCAAAGCCCAATGAAACATTTGTCTTGGCCCCCATTTTTAACAGGCCTCCATAGACTATATCAATAATTTTTTTTTATAAAACTAAAAAACAAAACCCTTGATCACGCTTCCTTTTTTTTTTTAAGATCATGCTTCTATTTTTTTTTTTTTTAAACCACGCTTCCCTTTTTTGTTTTCTCTCCGACTCTTACATTTGAAATTTTTTTTTTTATGAAATGAATTAGTGGCTCCCATTTTAGTTTTTTTTTTCAAGCCCCCAAATTTTCAGATCCGGCCCTGAGTGTTCCATTAACTGTCCTTAGAATCATGTTATCAAAGTTAGACTCATTGTTACTATGCAAGTTTGTACTTTAAAATTTCATTAATTGATTATGGAAAATTCCAATCCTCCATCAATCAAATCATTATAGGTTCATCGTTTTTCGTTGTAAGTGTCAGTTTGTTTAGCTCATTGCCTATATATTCGTTTTTGTTGGATGACTTGCTGTTATCTTATTTGATGGTTTCAACTTGCCTTCATGTATAAATATGTTGGTCATCTTTTTTTTTCCTCACATGAATTCATGGCTTTCATTGAAAATCTCAGACCGTAACGGATTTAACAGAAATTTAATGTTTTAAACATGTGAAAATCAGGAGGAATAAAAAGAGGCTATGGCTCCAAGTGTTGGCAGGAAGGTGGAACGAATAGTCTTTCTGAACCTACTGTGTAAATATTTTATTTAGATATTTTATTCTCCACTGTCAATATGTATAACAACTCAGATGAGGTCAGGCCCGGCTCAAAACATATATGGGCCATGTGCTGTATACTAATAAATTAAAAATTGGATCCTATTTTTGTTACAAAAAAAAAATGGACCCTATTTTTCACATTTTAGAAAAAACTTGGGCCCTAAAACACTACAAAAAATTTAAAAAAATTGTTGAAAATCGTATGTGCCGTCACTACAAGAAAACTGTCAATTTTCAACGAAAATTTACGACCGTTTTAAATCGATGTAACTTTACATCGGCATTACGACGACATTACGATGAAATATGTGTTCGATGTAAAATCGTCGTAAATATATGTCGTCGTAATATCGATGTAAAATTACGACCATTTTACGACGACAACATAAATTGTCGTAATATCGATGTAACTTTACATCGATATTACGACGAATATGGCTTCTGCATATTACGTTGATATTACGACGATTTGACGTCGCATGTTCCCAGTTAGGTAGACCACGTTTTTTAATAGGTCCACCTACTAAATTTACATCGAATTTACATCGTAAAATTCGTTGTAAATCCATTGGAAAATCGTTGGTAATTCTGAAAAAATTTCTATAAATACAGCCTAATTTCAAACGAAAGAATCAACAAAAAAACAAACATAATAAAAAAAAAACACTATAAATGTCTATATACGAACTACGAAAATGAATGTATACGCAAAAGGATTCAGAGGGAGATTTGACGGAAGAATTCAAAGAGGGGTGATAAGCGCATATTTTACCGTTTTAAAGTATTTATTTTTGTTAGTTTTATTTTGTCTTTGAGTCTTTTTAGTGTGTTTTAGTGCATTTTATGTCTCATAATTATTCATTTGTATTTTAGAAGTCCTAGAGAGTCTTTGTGGTATTTTATAATATTTTGTGTAATTTTATGTATTTGGGAGTTGCTTGGATCGAAGCAAAAGAAGAAACGTCTGAAGTTCGGAGATCGATGACAGACTTCCCACCGTTGGATTAATCTGAAATTTGGAGACAAGCTAGAGAAATGACTTAGCTTTAATTGAGAAGTGGTTTGAGGCCAATCCAACGGCGCGATCGACAGTTATGCCCGATTTCGTGAAGTCGGTCCGAGCTGATCAGAATACTATTCCGAGCAAAACAATTGGATCAAGCAAAATGTGCTTCCAGCCACCATTCACTGTAGCATACGCAAGTTGTATTTTTAGTGGGTTTAATTGTGATTTGCAAGTTGTTTATTTTCCTTAATTTCCACCTTAATTTAGGGAGTATGTTTCCACCTTAATTTAGGGAGTATGTTTACTCTACCATAGTTAAGTTTTAAGTAGAGTTAAGTTAGTTTTATGTTTATATAAACCATGTAATATCATTGTGATAAATCAATCAAATTTTTGGAAATACAAACTTCAAAAGAGTTTGGCTCTAGACTAGTTCGTTTCTCGCATCTTCGGTGCCGTAGTCTCTATTCCCCGTGGATCGATACCTTAAAGTGCTACAAACGACATGCCGTCATGATTGCGGTGTTGTGCACGTTGAGGGTAATTGACGTGCCGAGCCTAAAAAACTCGCACAATCAGTTTGGCGCCGTTGCCGGGGAGTAGTAAGATTGCCATCAGAGTTAGGATTTGGGCTAGGACTAGAGTTTTCTTCTTTCATCTTTTTATTTTTCTTTTGTTACTATTCTTTTTCTCTTTTCTTGTGATCTTGATCTCTTGGGCGTCGTTACTTGGAGTGAAGGAAACAATCAAGGAGAGTAAGATTTAGAAGACACAACCGTCAAGCTAGTGACGTTAAACGCGCCATTGGGGACCTCCCCAATCCTATCCCTCGTCAAGCTAGTGACGTAAAACAAGCCTATCCTTTAGTTCTGTTTTTATTATTTCAATAAATCACTTTTCCGGGCTGTCGTTTCTTGTTTGCTTGAGGACAAGCAAAAGGCAAGTCCGGGGGAATTGATAAGCGCATATTTTACCGTTTTAAAGTATTTATTTTTGTTAGTTTTATTTTGTCTTTGAGTCTTTTTAGTGTGTTTTAGTGCATTTTATGTCTCATAATTATTCATTTGTATTTTAGAAGTCCTAGAGAGTCTTTGTGGTATTTTATAATATTTTGTGTAATTTTATGTATTTGGGAGTTGCTTGGATCGAAGCAAAAGAAGAAACGTCTGAAGTTCGGAGATCGATGACAGACTTCCCACCGTTGGATTAATCTGAAATTTGGAGACAAGCTAGAGAAATGACTTAGCTTTAATTGAGAAGTGGTTTGAGGCCAATCCAACGGCGCGATCGACAGTTATGCCCGATTTCGTGAAGTCGGTCCGAGCTGATCAGAATACTATTCCGAGCAAAACAATTGGATCAAGCAAAATGTGCTTCCAGCCACCATTCACTGTAGCATACGCAAGTTGTATTTTTAGTGGGTTTAATTGTGATTTGCAAGTTGTTTATTTTCCTTAATTTCCACCTTAATTTAGGGAGTATGTTTCCACCTTAATTTAGGGAGTATGTTTACTCTACCATAGTTAAGTTTTAAGTAGAGTTAAGTTAGTTTTATGTTTATATAAACCATGTAATATCATTGTGATAAATCAATCAAATTTTTGGAAATACAAACTTCAAAAGAGTTTGGCTCTAGACTAGTTCGTTTCTCGCATCTTCGGTGCCGTAGTCTCTATTCCCCGTGGATCGATACCTTAAAGTGCTACAAACGACATGCCGTCATGATTGCGGTGTTGTGCACGTTGAGGGTAATTGACGTGCCGAGCCTAAAAAACTCGCACAATCAGTTTGGCGCCGCACAATTTCCAAAAATTTGATTGATTTATCACAATGATATTACATGGTTTATATAAACATAAAACTAACTTAACTCTACTTAAAACTTAACTATGGTAGAGTAAACATACTCCCTAAATTAAGGTGGAAACATACTCCCTAAATTAAGGTGGAAATTAAGGAAAATAAACAACTTGCAAATCACAATTAAACCCACTAAAAATACAACTTGCGTATGCTACAGTGAATGGTGGCTGGAAGCACATTTTGCTTGATCCAATTGTTTTGCTCGGAATAGTATTCTGATCAGCTCGGACCGACTTCACGAAATCGGGCATAACTGTCGATCGCGCCGTTGGATTGGCCTCAAACCACTTCTCAATTAAAGCTAAGTCATTTCTCTAGCTTGTCTCCAAATTTCAGATTAATCCAACGGTGGGAAGTCTGTCATCGATCTCCGAACTTCAGACGTTTCTTCTTTTGCTTCGATCCAAGCAACTCCCAAATACATAAAATTACACAAAATATTATAAAATACCACAAAGACTCTCTAGGACTTCTAAAATACAAATGAATAATTATGAGACATAAAATGCACTAAAACACACTAAAAAGACTCAAAGACAAAATAAAACTAACAAAAATAAATACTTTAAAACGGTAAAATATGCGCTTATCAATTCCCCCGGACTTGCCTTTTGCTTGTCCTCAAGCAAACAAGAAACGACAGCCCGGAAGAGTGATTTATTGAAATAATAAAAACAGAACTAAAGGATAGGCTTGTTTTACGTCACTAGCTTGACGAGGGATAGGATTGGGGAGGTCCCCAATGGCGCGTTTAACGTCACTAGCTTGACGGTTGTGTCTTCTAAATCTTACTCTCCTTGATTGTTTCCTTCACTCCAAGTAACGACGCCCAAGAGATCAAGATCACAAGAAAAGAGAAAAAGAATAGTAACAAAAGAAAAATAAAAAGATGAAAGAAGAAAACTCTAGTCCTAGCCCAAATCCTAACTCTGATGGCAATCTTACTACTCCCCGGCAACGGCGCCAAATTGATAGTGAACTTTTTACGGTTCGCACAATTACCCACTGTGCACAATGCCTCAATCTAATGGCATGTCATTGTAGCACTTTGGGATCGAATCCACAGGGAAATAAGAACGACGCACTAAGAATACAGGACGCTATCTAATCTAAGCAAATATCGGGTTTTGGTTTTTATCGGACAATTTGAAACGTGCAAAATAGAGAAATAAACGAGTAGCAAAGCAAACAAGAAAACGATTAATATCAAATTTAAACAAACGAATTCTCGGGTAAAGCAATCGACTCGGGTGATTCTTTAATCTACTCAAGATGCTCAAACATTCGACTAAATATCTCCCTAGGCCTTAGAACACTACTAAAGATTAATCCACTTCCATGGTATTAACCCATTTCTTAGTCATCAATCGTCATAAACTTCCGTTCGCGATTCTATGACTAACAAGCATTAATAACAAGTCTAAATAGCCATTAAACACCCTAGACATCTATTTCCATAGGCTAGGAATGTAAAACACTCATTGAATTGGTTGGGGAATTTCATCGAACACCTTCCGGGCGAGAAATTCCCTATGATCTAAATCAACTTTGTCAAGGCCAATCCAGCATTAATAACACTCAATGAGAAAGGATATCAACTAATCTAGTTCTTAAACATCAAGAACAAACCTAGAATCACCCTAATCTACTTCACCCAAGAATCCTAAAAGAACTACTCACACATAGCTAAATCACAAATATAAACCGTACAAATGAAAGCCATAAGCAAAATAAGAAGAATGGTAAAAAGAGTTTAAGAAAATCTTCACTAAAATGGTTTGGATCTTGAATCTTTCATACAAAACAAAAACAAGAAAAGAAGAAAGAAATAAGTGGCTTAGAACCCTCAAAAGAAGCAGCCAAAAAAAAAACTCCCTGTCTAATTAGGCTTAATTTGCTTAAGTAGATACAGATCGGGTCGGGTCAACCCGGGACAAACCGGGTTTGACCCGACAATTTTTGTGTCCGAGAAGGTTCACAGCGGTCAGCTCATACCGCTGCATGACCGCTGTGAAATGTCTGGTTTTTGCTCCGGATGGATCCGCAGCGGTCTGCTCGTACCGCTGCACCTGACCGCTGCGGACTTGAAAGTGCAGCGGTCTGGTTTGACCGCTGTATGACCGCTGCGAGACTTCTGGTTTTTGCTCCGGCTGGATCCGCAGCGGTCTCCCTATACCGCTGCATGACCGCTGTGAAACGTCCGGTTTTCTCCTTCATCACTTGATCATCTCTGTTCGCTGCGGGTACGTTCCTCCTAGTCCATGATCTTCCCCAAGCTCCAAAAAGCACCTAAAAGACTCCATAGCACACAAACATATGCAAAAACTAACCTAAGACTCACTAACTCTAAAATGGATGCAAACTATACCAGAAACAATGAAATGAATGCAAAAAGTCACAAAATGCTAACTAAAATGTATACTAAAATGGGCTAAATTATGCAACTATCAAGGGGTTTGAAATATTAATGTAGCAGGCCAGAAATATGCAAACAACCCTGAAAAGTGGTAAGATGTTCTGTCCTTGTCGTAAATGCAAGAATAAGAGATATATGTTTATTGAGACGGTGTGGAAGCATTTACTAAATATATGGTTTATGCCGCAATATTATGTTTGGTATCAACATGGAGAGGGTTTTGAAATATTATGTTTGGTATCAACATAGATGAACAAATATACTTCGTTCTTACTTCCAGGATATGTGTATTGTGATTTAGGGTTTAGGGTATAGATTTAATCTATTACAACGAAATTACGACTGATTCGTTGTAATACCTAAAATTTAGGGTTTAGGGTTTGATTTACATGTTTGGTTTTTTTATCTTATATCTTGTTTTACGTAAGTTCTAATCATAGTATAAACAAGTTTAAGTTTTTACAAAATCATTTACATTATTTAAGTCATGCATGTTACGAATATACTTATAAGAACTAATGCTATACATTATTATGTAAGATAAGGAAATCGAAGACGATATATATTCAATCGTCGTTATTGAATATGTTTTTAAATATTAGAAGTATTAGATGCACAAATATACTTCGTTCTTACTTCCACGATATGTGTATTGTGATTTAGGGTATAGATTTAATCTATTACGACGAAATTACGACGGATTCGTCACGATTTTACGACGAATCCGTCGTAATGTCGTCGTAAATCGAAATATTTAATTTACCGCGTGGGGAGAAATTTTGATATGTTGAATTTTTGGTTTTAATATTACGACGGAATCGTCGTAAAATAGTCGTAAATTACCAACGAATATACGACGACCACAAAATCTATATATACATGACCAGATTTTTCCTCCCTCACAATCTCACACAAACTCACTTTCTCTCTAAAACGCTCTCACCTCTCTCTACCTACAAAAAAGGTAAAAATTTTATTTTTTAGTTTTTTAAATTATATTATTGTTTGTGAGGATTTTGAATTGTTAGTTAGGATTGTAATTTTTATTAGTTGCCCTGACTAACCCGATAAAACAATCCAAGGATACAACACTCTCTTCAATATTATTGCCCTGACTAACCCGACTTTGGCGGCTGCACTGAGGGAATAGGAAGGATCGACATCGGGCCAGCCGAGTGATCCGCTCGCGCAAGAACGAGCGAATATGGAGCAGAATGAATCGGACGACGAACTTTTTGATAATTTACGTTTTCTAGCTGGACAATAGCTTATATTAAGAATTTTATTTTGTATTTTAAATTTTATTTTATATTTTGAATTTATTTATAAAATTTTAATTTATAAATATAATTTTATTAAATATTTTTTTTAATTTTAATTGAAAAAATAAATATTATATATATATATTACATCGAGTTTACATCTACTCAACATTTACATCGATTTTACATCGTTCAATAATTTACGACGAATTTACATCGATTATTTTACATCGATTTACCAACGCATTTACAGCTACATATTACGACGAATTTACGACGGATTGTCAAAACAAAAATTGTATAATTCGGTGTAAAATCGATGTAATGTTTCATCCTATTACGACGAATTTACGACGGATTGTCGAAAAAAATTTGTATAATTCGATGTAAAATTGATGTAATGTTTCATCGTGATATCGATGTAATCTATTCGTCGTAAAATCGATGTAAATATACATCGATTTTACGATGATTTTTAGTCCTCCTTAATGTTACGACCAATTTACGACGATTTCCGATTAACGACAATCATATTACGACGAATTGTTAATCGTCACTAATCCGTCGTAAACCATGTTTTACCACCAATTTACGACGATTATGTTAGTTGTAAAATGGCAGTTTTCTTGTAGTGAGTATGCAAAAGCACCTTGAGCCCTTGCCAAGAACCGTGCCTGGATGAGGTAAGCTATGGATAATATTTGACACCCTGATCCTGTATTAAACTTTATTTGTCTAGAGATCGTTCTCCAGTTTCTACAATATGTGACTCGATGAGATGGTTCCTTCTACTAGAGTGATAAGAGTTAGTTTAAATAGTTCTTTATCCAAATAAAAAATCTGACATTTTGATTGTGGGCTGTTGACTGATCTTAAAAATAATTAGGATTTGTGTCTTTCTATTAACACGTTTGTTTGGTAGCCAGGAAAGTGGTTATAACTATAATGCCTTCTTTTCTCTACTATTTGTATTACCTTGAATGTTGATTAAAGTTTTGGGGGAACAAGATGTAGCGTTACGGGAAAAAGGTGAACATCTTAGCAACATGACTGTGTACATAAATTATGTCCACAATGCGAATGATGACAACTACCAAAGATTAAGGAAGTTAAAAGACAACGAAGAAGATAAGGCGTTGTGAAAGATTACTATACCAACCATCGTATTAACGTAAGAAAAAACTACATTTAGAACCATAAAAGTGAAATCAACAAGAGGACAAAGTGTAATTTCAAAGAGAGTGTTTGAGGTCGTCTCAGTGGTTGGCACATGGGTAGATTGTAATTAAAGTTGTTGTGGGTATGATGAAAAAAATGGACCGAAAGTGAATAAAGAACATAGAGAGAAATTTGATTATTTGACCAAAGCTCGAAGGAGTTAACTGAGAAAAGATCCATGTCTTATGTCCTATAAGAGAATATGAGAAAAACCAAAAAAGAATATGAACAAAAAAAACCAATAAAGACATGAGTTTTCATACGAGCGTGTGATAATATAAATAATGATTGATTTTACAAGTACTTAACAACTTGGTAGTAACATGTGAATATGTATTAAAAAATTTATTGGAACATTGAGATTGTAAACTAAATTCTTGTAATAAATTTAAGATATGTAAAAAGCCTATGTTAAGATTACAAAACTACAAAAAATCAATATTATTTCTGCAAATCCTTCTAATTTATTTGGTTCAATATTGTTTTATGAAATCAAAAAATACATCTGCTACAAACAAACAAAAAATTATGAAAATTTTATTTTTATTTTTTCGTCCGTACAATGGTTCTTAAATTCAAACAACAAATATTTTTTAAATCCACTATATATTTCTTCTATATATTCATTAAACACATAGCAGCGTCTTTCTTTTTATAAAATCATATTTACATAGATACTATTGAATAAATATACATTCAAAAACTAATATTTAAAGTTTTACCTTAATTATGAAATTCGCCATTTTCTTTATGTCAAAAATAGAAGAAAAAAATATATAACCAAGCTATAAACCACGCGCGGAAAATCTCATAGTAAAAGCTATAAAGTTATAGTTCCAAGAAAAATCATATACCTACCATCTACATTCTGCACAAATGCTAGACCAACCAATTTGGCACAGAGTTATAGAAAATATGAATATTACTATCCTAAAGGAAAATGTTAATTTATCATATGCTATAAGAGCGTATTAAATGCAAAGCTAGTATTATCATTATATTTTTTATTTTTTTTGCTAACTTGTAAATGTCATATAAGAGATGAAAAGTTTAGAGTAATACATATGCAAAACACCTATACATGAAACCTTGGCAAAAAAGAAATAAAAAACAAGGTGACATATTATCTTCTTTCTGAGGTTACAACACAATTTAGTTTAGCCACAATTGCATTAAGCTAGTATTATTTTAGCTCATAGTTGGTTTGAAACTGATTGGTTAGTAATTGTATAAACCACTCGGCTTGATTAAGACAACTTAGAACTATATTTTTGGTTACTATTACGATTATTAAACTTAATATTTCTTTTCCATGAAATATTTTTTATTTTTTTGCAGCAAATCAAATAAGGTTATCTCTCAAATAAGATTATACATTTGATCGAGAATGTTGGTAACCGAATCTCTACATGGACAGCAAGAGCATTGTCTTTTCGCAGGCCGTTTACAATTGATTCGCTCGGTAATATTCAGTATCCCTAACTTCTGAATTTCTGCTTTTCGGTTGCCAAAAGCATGTATTTAGGAGATAGATAAACTTTGCTCGGCATTTCTATGGTCGGGACCAGTTTTGAACCCAAAGAAAGCTAAGGTGGCATGGAAGGATGTATGTACTCCAAAGGAAGAAGGGGGATTAGGGCTGAGGTCCATTGAAGAAGCGAACAAAGTCTGTTGTTTGAAGTTAATCTGGAGAATACTTTCGGATAAGAAATCTTTGTGGGTTAATTGGGTGAAGAGGCATCTAATTCGGAGTGGATCTTTCTGGTCGGTTAAAGAAACTACTTCATTGGGATCTTGGATGTGGAAGAAAATTTTAAAGTATAGAGGCTTAGCGAAGAGCTTCCATATAGTCGAAGTAAATAATGGGAATAACACATCTTTCTGGTATGATTTTTGGTGTACATTGGGCTGTCTCTATGACAGACTAGGTGATCGCGGTTTCCTGGATATGGGGGGTCGCTAAGCAGGCCACAGTTGGAGAGGTACTAGATATGGTAAGACGAAGACGACATCGGCAACATCTGCTCAACAATGTCGAGTTGGAGATAGAACAGACTCGGCGAAAGAGATCCCTCACGGAAGAAGACGTAGCGAAGTGGAAGCGCAAAGACGGCCAATTCTCATCAAAATTCGTTTCGAAAGAAACCTGGAGACAAATCCGGACAGCTAGACCAGAGGTGAATTAGTATAAAGGGGTTTGGTTTTCTGAGGCTACTCCTAAGTATTCGTTTATGACTTGGTTAGCTTCCCACAACAGATTAGCAATGGGAGATAGGGTCAAGAATTGGAGTGCGAATGCTATAACTAGCTGTGTATTTTGTGATGACCCGATGGAGACAAAAGACCATTTATTCTTCGCTTGCTCGTATACGAGGAAAGTTGGGAGCTCTTGGTAAAAGGATTATTGAGGAACCAGTTTGTGTATGAATAGGAAAATGTTACGAATTTGATGATTAATCCGGCAAAGGACCGAATCACCTCCTACCTGATAAGGTATGCTTTCCAAATCTCGATTCACTCGATATGGAGAGAAAGGAATGATAGACGACATGGGGGAAAACCATCAACAATGTTTCAACTTATGAAGATGATTGACAAAAACATACGAAATCAGCTACTGTCGATTAGAAGCAACGGGGATATGAGGTATGAGGATGGCTTGAGAACTTGGTTCTCTACAAGACAAGCTTAAGAATATGTTGTTTTAAGATCAAAAATGTTCAATTAAAATTGTAAAAACGTTATTTTTTTTTTGAATATAATTTAACATTGGATTAAAAAAAAGATTATACATTTGATCGGATTACGCATCGATTGCCATTCAAATTCGGCATGCGTAATGAGAATCCTCCCATGCCGATCCACAACCATAGCAAAACTGAAATCCACACCTACAAAAAACATTATTTAACAATAACAAAAATAAAAATAATAAACCGAAATTTTAGTGTTTAATTAAAAATATTCCTAGCAAACTTTGTAATAAATGTAGAAAACTTTATTTTTTCGGTTTGAATATAATTTAATATTTATCTAAAAAAATTAAAAAAATATGATATATTACTGACCTGCAACTTATATGCATACAGCCAGCGACTCTCTCGACGTAGAACTTGCAACTAGGACACCTCCTCCACTGCTTATTTTTAGCCATCTGAATCAACATAGCATCTTCTTCATCGCTACTATTCTTCTTCGTGTTCCCAGATCCCTGGAACTCCTCACAGCCAATCCCCGCGTGCCACGTAAACTTACATTGCACGCAGAACAGTCTGTGACAAGAAGGACACTCGGTCTGCGTTACTTTAGCATTATTTCCATCATCAACCATCATCGCTGAACAGTCTTTGAACGGACAGTAGAACTTTTCCCACGACGAGAACAACGACTCGCACAAGATTTTCTCCCAACGCTCGAACACGTCTTCAGGGATCAGATCTCTACACGTGTAGGGATCTATCAAACGCGTGCACTCCACATCAGGGCATTTGATCCTCGCTGAGTTTTCTTTGATCTTGGTTGCCACGTAATGTATGGTGCACTCGGTGCAGTACGAGTGAGTGCAGGTGGTTGTTCCTCGGAAGATGTCGGAGAAAGGCTTTTCGTCCATACAGATCATACATAACTTTTTAGATGGCTCGGTGGATTCATTAATCTCGACTTTTATCCACCGTCCTTCTTGCTTAATCCATGTGGCGCGATTCATTTTCACTTGGGAATTATTATTGATCCCCACTGTTGAAGCCAAGAGAACAGAGCTTATTAGAAATGGATAGATGGTTGGAATTAAATAAATTTTATAATTTATGTAATTTATATGAAAGTTAATTATGCATATAATCTAATAATTTGGGAAATCTAGTAAAATCAAAGTAATTGTTTGTAAATTTTATAAAAATGGGAATAATTTATTTTTTTGTTATAAGAATAGTATTTAATTATATCTAATTCATATATTGTAGATATTTATTTAAATGATAAAGTAATGTATAATTAAAAATCTAAAATGATATATGAGATTGGGTAAACACACACACACACATATATATATAGTACCAGAAATTTGAGTAGAACTAGATTCGGATCTGATTTTGCCAAATCTGAGAAACAACTATATATCCAGATCCGAGTTAGCTAATATTCACGAATAACAAAGTAGATTTTTATAAAAATATTAAAACATTAAATCATAAATTTGAATTAAATAAAAATCAAAATAAATAAAGAATAATAAAACTCTATCATCAATTCATTATTAAATTTTCTAATTTATAGTAATAAGATCTTTTATTATCTTATTAATTTATAGAGTTTGTGATGTTCAATCCATTAAAAATTCAATATGAACATATACTTAAACTTATTCAGTTGTAAATAAAAAAATATGGGATACTTTTGGTCTTATTTTCTAATTTTCTTTATACATAAAACAAAATTAATTAGTTTGTTGTGATTTCTTAGCCCAATTGGACAAGACTATAAGTATAGAATTTATGTTTATAACATATGGATTATTTTGTATAACAAAATCAAACAAATGTTGTGAAATATAATTTCAAAAAATCAATAAAGACTAATTTCAAAAGAACTTTATTATTTTTTTAAAAAAGTATTTAAAAAATATAATACAAATAAAAAAATTTACTAATTAATCATTGTTTAAAATAAACTTTTGGGAGTCGACAGATGCATGATTGTAAGTGGATTATAGGAAAAAAGCAAATGAAACACATCCAAGAATGAAGAACTGATTCAGATATATCAGCACAAGATGATATTATAAAAGCGACAAGCTATAGTTCCAAGAAGAATCATATACCTACCCTCTACGTTCTACACAATGCTAGACCAACCAATTCGGCATAAGAGTTATAGAAAACATGAATATTACTATATCCTAGGAAAATGTTAGTTTATCATATGCTAGGAAGAGCTAATTAAATGCAAAAGTACGTAGTATTATTTTTGTTCATGGTTAGTTTGAAACTGATTGGTTAATAATTTTATAAACCACTCGGCTTGATGAAGACAATATAGATACATTTTTTCAGTTTAATGAGAATATATAAGTTATTATATTCTTGGGGGTACAATGTCACAACCATTTTTTTGGGAAGCATCGAATTTGCTGGATTTTAGTAAACCAAAAGAAATGAAGAAAACTCCGTTCTTAAATCACCGGATCAAATGCCTTGTCATAACCACTTTATATAATATTTTTAACAATATATATAAAGTGGTTGTGACAAGGCATTTGATTATTTTAGTTTAATTTGTTCTCAGCTCCTGGTTCTTGTTTGATTCTCTGTAGGAAGACTATTTATTTTAATGAAGGTCCTTTAACAACAACAAAAATTTATATATATATATATATATTTTGTTAAGAAAAATTAAGATTAAAAGGGTTTTGAGGAATGAGAAGTGAATGTACAAAAGTTCACGGCAAAAGACCACTTTATACTGTAAAAACAAAATTAAGATAGACTTACATTTAAATTCATGTAATTGGGTTAGCGGGTTCAAATCAAGTATCTGGAAAAGTCTAGCCTATCATCCATATAGATAAACTTCTGCCGTTGGGTCAGCGACTACAGATAAAGCCCACACATAAAACTCAAAGACAAGAAATGATATGGGCCTTCGTCACAGTATCAAGCCCATCTCAGTTCATCCTTTGTTCTTCAACGGTAACAGAGCATCTTATTCTCAGTCAAAATCAGCTCTTTTTACGGCGAATCCAGCTACAAATGTCCAATTGAGTAACTGTTTTGATACTTTAACATTGTGTGCTGTCACATGCAATTAGGAATTATGGACTTCCAACTCAAATCCAATTGACAATGAGTGAATTGATTCAAATTTCTTATTTATTAGCTCAAATACCTTTCCACTTCCAATGTGAGATATATTCTTTACACGTCCCTTTGAGATAATAGCCCGTTTAGCCATTAATCTCGACAATATTTCATTATATAGTTAATTTCATATTAGATTGATCGGGCCTCTTTTGATGGGTCGGATCGGTTTCAGTTTCAGATTGAACAGCGTGTGTTCGGGCTCTGATACCATGTTAAGAATCATGAGATTCCAACTCAAAACCAATGAGCAATGAATGGATTGTTCCAAGTCCCTTATATATTAACTCAAATAACTTCCCACTTCGAATGTGAGATATATTCTTCACACATGTCGACTCATTTGTCAGTATTCATCATACGTTTGCGTATGTATTTCCTATATAAGGAGTCATCGGTTCTTTGTAAACCTTAAGTGAAAAACATCAATAAAGTGTGTATCTTTTCCAAAAATCTGAAGTAAAATCTTCGACTCTCATAGCCATGGGATTCGGTTTCGAATGCCAATGGCAATAAATTCTTACGATCGATATCAATACGACGAAAATATTCTAAAAGAATAGACTACGAATATGGCATGCGTGAAGACGATCCGACGATGATCCACAACGATAGCAAAACCTATATCCACACCTACGAAATAATCCAACAAGCAAATAATTAAAAACCAAAATTAACACGAATGCCAGCTTCATAAAACACTTCCTTCTTTATCAAAACAGAAAATAGAAGAAAAAACACTTCCTAACAAAATATTTATAATATGATGAAAAATACTAACCTGCAACTTATATGTATACAGCCATCTGCTTTATCGCTACTCTTCTTCTTCGTGTTCCCAAATCTCTGAAACTCCTGGCATTGAATCCCCGCGTGCCACGTCACCTTACATTGAGCGCAGAACAGTCTGTGACAAGACGGACACTCCGTCTCCTTCACTTTAGCATCATTACCTTGATCATCGTCCACCACCATCATCGCAGAGCAGTCTTCGAAGTTCGAACGGACAGTAGACTTTCTCCGACGACAGAATCAACGACTCGCACAAGGCTTTGTCCCAACGCTCGTGTTGAGATTTGATCCCTATCTCGATAATCAAGGAACTTGAGCAATAAATAAAAGATACAGAGAATTTAACGAGTTCAGATCACGGTGTGTGATCCTACGTCTCGGCTTGGAGCTTTCCAGTAATCCACTATCACCACAGATTACAAAGAATTAGGGTTCCTCACAATCTCTCTAAGAACAAGAAAGATCTCTCTAGTTTCTCTCTAGAGTTTCCAGGATACAGAAAACCCTCACACATGCCTGTCTTTATATAGACTAGGGCAATTACAAAGTTAAGACGGTTTAAACCTAAACCAAAGCCCAATAGGAAAAACCCATTCCTAATTGACTAACCCAAGTCGCGGGCCTAGTTAATACTCATGATTTTCATCACCAAAGCCCAACAAACTCCACCTTGATGACAATCATTTCCGAGTATAACTTCTTCATCTTTGCATTCATGTGCCGCTCCACACAGTCCAGCACCTTAGTGCTCTTCTAAGTTGAGAAAACTCAAATCCTTCTCAAACTTCTCCACAGGAAGTACATTTGTCAACCTGAGCACAATCTTTCGATCCTGAGCACCTTTCAAATACCTTAGCACCCACTTCACAGCAGTCCAATGTATCATGCTTGGCTTACTCATGAACCTACTAACCAAGCCAACCGCATACGCGAGATCACACCTAGTTCCTAACATCGCATACATGATACTCCCAATAGCATTTGAGTATGGAATATCATCTAAGATTGTCTCTGCTTCATCATCTTTCACAGCAGACAACTTGAAGTGCGAACCAATAGGTGTAGAAACTGATTTAGCTTCATCTATATTGAATACCTGCAGACTCTTCTTGATGTAACCAGATTGAGACAAGGTGAGAACTCCACCTCCACGATCCCTCTCAATATCCATCCCAAGAATCCTTCTTGCAGCTCCTAGATCTTTCATCTCAAATCTACTGCTCAACAAATCTTTCACAATCACAAATTGATCAAAACACTTATTCCATTGCCTTGGAGCTTGCTTAAGTCCATACAATGCATTTTCCAACAAGGAAGCGTGGTCCTCTTTTCCTTTAACCACAAAACCTTCAGGCAACTCCATATAGATCTCCTCTTCAAGTAAACCATAAAGAAACACAGTCTTAACATCAAGATGCTCCAATTCCAGATCCATATTTGCTGTAACCGATATAAGAAACCTGATAGAAACATGCTTCACAACCGGAGCAAACACTTCTTGATAGTCAATACCTTCTTTCTGAGAATAACCCTTGGCTACCAATCTAGCTTTATATCTCGGTTCTTCTACCCCTGGGATACCCGGTTTCAACCTGTAAACCCATTTGCAACCAATCACTTTTCTACCTTTTGGTCTTTTAACCAACCTCCAGGTCTTGTTCTTATCCAGAGAACTCATCTCTTCATCCATACCTCCATTCCAGAAAGTTTTATCCCTGCTTTCAACAGCTTCCTGATAGGCCATAGGTTCTTCAGAACTCATCTCGACAACAGTGATTAAGGCGAAACTCGCTAAATCATAATCACCAAGATGTTCAGGTCGCCTTGTTGCTCGTTTAGACCTGTTTCGAGCTAACTCCCAATCTTCTAGAGGTACTTCATCAGTTTCCTGATCTCAAACAGCTCCACCTGAAGATCCAACTTGCCCATTGTCTTCAAAAACAGGAGTTGTCGCATCTGCTCCTCCTCGGTGTCGATCGATACTTGGGATGGTATCGATCAATACTTATCCGTGTCGATCGATACTCAGGATGGAATCGATCGATACTTGTCCGTGTCGATCGATACTCGGGATGGTATCGATCGATACTCTCTCAGAGGCCGGGCTCCTCTGCGCAGTCTCTTCCACATAGACTTTATTCCTCAAGTATTTGAATACTGTATCTTCCACAAAGACTACATTCCTTCTAATCACACATCTTGATTCATCCATGAGCCATACCTTGTACCCTTTGACTCCCTCCGGATAGCTTATGAATATTCCCTTCATAGCTCTTGGTCTTAACTTCCCTAGATCTACATGAACATAGACCAATGACCCAAATCTTCTCATGTGTCCATAACCCGGCTTTCTTCCCAGCCAAAGTTCCTCAGGAATACTGCCATCTAAGGCCGATGATGGGATTCTATTAATTTGGTACACAGCTGTGCTAACCGCCTCAGCCCAGAATTTTTCACCTAAGCCACTTTCATCCAGTATACAACGCACATTCTCCATTATTGTTCGGTTCATGCGTTCTGCAACTCCATTTTGCTGTGGAGTATATGCACAAGTCATGTGCCTCTCAATCCCATGCTGCTTGCAAAACTCGTCGAAGTCTTTCTTCACAAACTCCAACTCATTGTCTGTTCTCAGACATTTCACTTTCTTGTTTATCTGATTCTCAACCAGTTTCTTCCATTCACAGAACTTTGTGAAAGCTTCACTCTTAACAGACAAGAAGAACACCCACACCTTTCTAGTGTAATCATCAATGATAGACAGGAAATACTGCTTACCAGAGATACTTGGAGTAACCGATGGAGATCCCCAAAGATCTGAGTGAACATATCTCAGTGCTTCTCCTGAATTGTGTTTCCCAATGTTGAAGCTCAGTCTCTTGGTCTTCCCCATTACACAAATCTCACAGAAATCCATCTCTCCAATCCTTCTCTTGTCAATGATGCCTCTTTTTACCAAGATCATCAGATTCTTCATGCTCATGTGTCCCAACCTTCTATGCCACAAAGCCATCTCGTCTTTGGCTGGTTTCCTGGTAACACATATGTTTGACTGTCCTACCACAGTCTCTCCATCAAGCAAATACAAAGAACCACATAGAGTGCCTTGAAGACCCATCTTCCCATTCTTATAGAACCTTGTTTTTCCTTTGCCTCCAGCATGATCAAACCCAAGCTTATCCAATGTACTTGTAGATATTAGATTTCTCTTCAGCTTAGGAATATACCTGACATTTGTCAATGTCCTTACCATGCCACCACATGCCTTTATGTTGATGGAACCTATTCCTTTAACCTCCACAGAATAGTCGTCCCCCATTAGCACTTGTCCAGAGTTGAGCTCTTCAAACGTATCAAACCAATCTCTCCTTGAGGTCATGTGATATGAACAACCCGAATCAATCACCCACCTATCTAGATGCCAATTTTCCAAGACTGATAACGCATCAACTCCTGCTGATTTTTCGATGACAACCGCTGCTGTAGCATCTTCATCATCTACGCCTTTCCGCTTCTTCCAAGCATAGCAATCAGCCTTCACATGTCCTTCCTTCCTGCAGAACCAACATGTGACTTTTGTTCCCGATTTCGACCTGCTTCTGCCTCGATTCCCAAAATTTCGTTGATCCCTATTTTGCTGTCTCCCACGAGCCACATACGCTTCACCAGTGCTTTGTGAAGTCGATATACCCTTAGCTTTAAGCTCAGTTTCCTTTGATTTCGCCGCATTCACCACATCTTCAATAGAGATGGACTCTCTACCATACTTCAATGTCTCCTTCATGGAGTCATATTGAGGTGGCAAGGAACTGAGTAGTAGAATTGCCTGCACTTCATCCGCAACTGTAACTTTTACACTAGCCAACTCCGAAACAGTCTTCAAGTAATCATCAACGTTCTGATCGATTGACTTAGACCCATCCATCTTAAATGTATAGAACTTATACAAAAGATGAATCTGACTCGGTAGAGTCTTGGTGTTGTATAACCTCTCTAGTGCTGCCCAAAGATCACGTACTGTTGTGCAATCCTCTGTTTTTCTGAGGACATGATCTCCTAGATGGAGTGTCAAAATATCCATGGCATTCTCTGCTCGCTCCCCTTTCTTGACTTGTTCTGCTTTAAGTCTCTGTTCGAAATTCTCCGCTGATTCATCCTTCTTGATAACCAGCTTATCCGGCTCAGTGGTTGGTGTTATTAGCTTTCCATTCAACCCCTGAAGATTCATGTGAGCTAACATCCTTCTCTTCCACATAGAGAAATCATCTTGTCCGTCGAAGATGGCTATCTTCACCTTCGACTTCTTTTCTGAAGACATCTCGATCAAACGAACTTCTTAACACGCTTCTGCTACCGTATCGATTGATACTAGATGGGGTATCAATCGATACCAAACTTTCCTTCGCCTTTCTGCGAACCCGTAACAGACGTATCGATCGATACCAAGAAGGGTGTCGATCGATATCAAGCGATCTGGACGATCTTCTTCTTCGCCCCGCAGACAGCTTTTTCTCCCAGGCTGTCAGATTGAAACCCTAAACCGATTGATGCCTTGATTCCAGCTATCAATCCAGATCTAAAACCTAGATCCTTGCAGAACTTCTCTGTCCAATTGCTCCCAAACCTAAAAAACCCTAGGCTCTTATACCACTTTGTTGAGATTTGATCCCTATCTCGATAATCACGGAACTTGAGCAATAAATAAAAGACACATATAATTTAACGATTTCAGATCACGGTGTGTGATCCTACGTCTCGGCCTGGAGCTTTCCAGTAATCCACTATCACCACAGATTACAAAGAATTAGGGTTCCTCACAATCTCTCTAAGAACAAGAAAAATCTCTCTAGTTTCTCTCTAAAGTTTCCAGGATACAGAAAACCCTCACACATGTCTGTCTTTATATAGGCTAGGGCAATTACAAAGTTAAGACGGTTTAAACCTAAATCAAAGTCCAATAGAAAAAACTCACTCCTAATTGACTAACCCAAGTCGCGGGCCTAGTTAATACTCATTATTTTCATCACCAAAGCCCAACAGCTCGAACACGTCCTTTGGGATCAGATCTCGACACGTGTACGGCTCTATCAGACGCGTGCATTCCACGTCAGGGCACTTGATCATCGCTATGTTTTCTTCTATCTTGGTCACCACGTAACGGACGGTGCACTCGGTGCAGTAGGAGTGAGTGCAGTTAGTGGTTCCTCGGGAGATGTCGGAGGAAGGCTTGTCGTCCATACATATCAACATAACCTTCTAGATGGTCCGGCGGGTTCGTTCTCGATTTTTATCTCCGGTTCTTCCTGCTTAATAGACGTGGCGATATTCCTTTGGAGTTGGGGATGATGGTTAATCTCAGCCGTTGAAGAGATCAAGGAAGAAAACAGTTGGAGATCCCTCGGATAGTTTTTGTCGTATCGTAGGTTCCGAAAACTTTGTCGTAATCGTATAACGCAGGGGAATAGTAATAATCTACCATCCTTGTTCTTGACGATGATGATGATGAAGAGAAGCAGGATCCCATATCGTCTTGTTCTGTTTTTTTTTCTTCTTTGTCTTGAGTTTGATTTAGGTGTGCATTCACGTTAAATAATGGCAAATATAGGATGTTAAAGTCGAATAATTGCATTGAATTATATGAATGAAAAAAATCCTTTTTTTAAAAAAAAAGGGCTTTCTTATTTACGAACAAATAGATTATATTATTAATTATTGCATATAATTGAATATGTTAACATTTACATATTAAAATTTTACCTTTTATTGTTTATGAATAAAAAAATTATGTTAACATATATTTAAAAAAAAAAAACAGAATATGTTAACATTAAATATTACATATTAGGATAAAGACGAACAATACTGTTTAATAATTGGGATTGCACATATAAAAAGAATGGAAAAATATAACAATTGGAATGATTGGGATCCATTATAGAATCAAGAAAGAAATAGTATATATGGTAACATTACATATTCACACGTGTATGAATATGTTAAGTTAACAGTTTCTTTTATTTTACTTTAAAAACAAACAAAAAAAAACAAATTTTGGGTCTTTCACCTCTAGTTTTCGGGTCAGCTGTTGATAATAATACATTTAAGGCATAAATTACCACTCTCGAATAAAATAGAACTAGTGATTTTGGAGATTCTTAAATACCTAAAGACCACTATCCACTTGGTAACAGTTCGTAATACTCAGTTTGATTTGAAGAATATTGAAAGGTTAAAACATAACAAATTAATTGCTGATGAAATATTGGGTCTTCCAAGATCAAATCAATCCCCAAGAGATACTTCTTTTCGGGCTGTATGTCTTTAGTACTTAAGTAGTCCAATAGATACTTCTTATGGTTCGAACACAACTTATTCTATTGTTACCTTTTACATGTCTTACAATTTGTCTGAGGGTTAGGGTTTTAATTAGTCGAAGGGTCTTTTTGGTTAATTGCATATAGTTAATTAGTTATTGATGAGGATTAAATAGCATTGGAATATGAAATCTTAAGCAATTGACTTGTAGTCAAATGCCTTTTGGTTACTCATAGAAACAAAACAAATAAACCTCTCACATTTTTCTTATACATGAGAAAAAGGCCACATATAATAATCGAATAGGTAACAAACATGATATCACGATCTTAAACTTAATTAAATAGAATCATTTAAAGTAAATCAATTTCGTATACATGTTCAAGCTCAATACATCGATAGTCGAGATCAGGTTTAGTGATACAATTCGTTTCACGCTGCTGTCTTTGGTACTTAAAAGTTAAGAAATGAAATTTATAGTGAGCATTACGACTGTGATTGCGATTCAAACTCAACTTCTTCTACTGTTTTCTGTTTACGAATTAATTTACCTTGCAAGATACTATACTGCAATATTAATCAACTCGTTCAAGGCAGGTGGATTTTTTGCTGAGTTGAGAATTAACGTCACGCTGTCAAAATATCGAATATCTATATATAAAGTTAGCTTTGCTCTCTTCTCATTATGCCACCTCACATTCCACCTAAGCAACAAACATTAAAACAAAACAAAAAACACAAACACACACATAAAACAAAAAAAAAAAAAATACCCAAACATAAAACAAAAATTATCGAAAAATTTTAAGTTTTTATTATTTATTATTTAAATATTTGCGGGTTATCTGCGGGTACCCGCGAATTCAAGCGGGGTGGATGCAGGTCGAACAAAAAATTTAACCCATGCAGGGTGGATCTAGCGGGGCAAGTTTGATCCGTTTGACATGCCTAATTAGAATCCAACATGAAACACGATTAAAAAGAATTATATTAAAAAAATACACGATTAAAAATAATATAATCGGTCATGTGCGGGTCGAGAATATTTGCGGGTTACCCGCTGGTACCCGCGAATTCAAGCGGGGCGGGTGCGGGTCGAACAAAAAAATTAACCCGCGCGGGGCGGATCTATCAGGGCAAGTTTGACCCACTTGACAGACCTAATTATAATCCAACATGAAACACGATTAAAAATAATGATGTTAAAAAAAACACGATTAAAAATAATATAAAAATGGAAAATAAAATAAAATAAGGAACCACTCAATATTAAACTGTTAGAAACAGTTCCATTAACTCCAAAACCAAGAAAATAAAATACTATTACACAATCAAAACAAAAATGTGGACCACGTCCGCGCATAATATCTATACATCCAACATATTTTAAAAAAAACAGAAAATTATCTTAAAACTAAAATTTTTAAAGTAGCCAAATTCCTTCATTCCTTAATATTAAAAGAAAACATATTCTACAAGGGCTCCAACAAATAGGTTTTATATGAAACAAAAGAAAAAACAAAAATTATGCAAAGAAAACTTTAAATTGTTAAGATCTTCCCTAAAAAAACCCCAACTAATTGCATGAAATTGACAAACAAAATAGAAAATAAGTAAAAATGTGTACTATCCACTAAAAAATACATATAAAATCATAAATTTAAGAAATTAAGAAAATAAACCAAAAAAATAAAAATACACATATTTTAAGCTGATAGAGACAATTCAATTAACTACCAGATTCAAAAAAATAAAATAATAGACAATAAAAACTGTTTAGAACATTTTTTTACAACGCCCGCGCGCAGCGCGGATCACACCCTAGTAGAAGTATATAGGGTAATTGACCCAAATAGCACACTTTTTAATTTGTTTTCCAAATTTAGCATCACTAGTTGAAAATAACAATAACAGCACAAATTTTGACAATAATAGAACAAATTTAATATTAAAATGACATAAAACCATTTCCTAATGGAAAAAACTAAACCCTAGATTGGAAATAGTGAACACAATCATAATGTTTAATTTTATTTTGAGTAAAAAAGTATTTTTACATAATAATTTATGCTATTTTTGGAAATTTAAATTTAGTGTGTTAGTTTTTAAACAAAAATTAAATTTTATGTTATTTTAGGGTATTTCTCAAATATATATTTCCGTAACATCTATAGACTACGGAGTTTTCTCAGAAGAAAAAAAAATCTCAAGAATGAAGAACTGATTCAGATATACCAGCACATGCAAGAGAGAATATATATAAATCTACAATTTATAGTTACACCACTAATACAATGCTAAACCAACCGATTGTGCATATCGAGTCCAATATAGAAAATATTAATATTACTATCCTTGAGGAATATATTAATTCATCATATGCAACGAAGACCCTGTTAAATGCAATGTAGTGATATTTTTGTTCATAATTAGTTTGAAACTAATTGATTAGTAATTTATATAAATCACAATGTAGATATTTTTTTTCAGTTTAATGAGAATACATAATAAGGTATCATATTTTTGGGTATAATTTTTTATTTTTTTTTCATGTCTTTCGGTCCTGGTAATAATCCCAAGCTTAAACGGGCCCAGACTAATCTCCCGGGTGGAGTGACACAACCCACTTATAATGTACCATTTGGCCAACTGCTTGTCCTGGTAATTCCGCTCCCGCGGAGAATCGATCTCTGCCTAGACCAGCAGGGCCGACACTCACTTCAGGAAGGGAACCATCCGACCATCAAAACTTGGTTTATTTTTGGATATACATGTTATCTTTTTAGTACTAAAATATGAGATAGTTACTAAGCATAATGGCCATTATGGTTCGAAGTCAACTTAGGCTAACAATTGCCTTAGGGGTAGAGTTTTGTTGATGGAGGAGGAGAAGAAGAAGGGGACGACGGAGGTACGGAGATGAGTTTCGGTTAGTGGTGCGACGTCGTTTTAGTTTTTAGCGAAGATGAATGAACGATGCAGATCTTCTCCTAGGAATCGAATCAAATCTAACCCATAAAATTTCATTATTTCGCTGGTACTTAACTAATCATATTTTATAATGCGCTTTAAATTAGTTATGGAAAGTAATCAGTTGGGTCCTCAAACATTTAACTTTCTTCACTTAGTACCCCAAACATATGCAATTACCAAATCCATTTTGAATGATTAGTTTGTTGTCTAGCTCCATCTTCAACGTTTACAAATTTAAAGGAATAAAAGAAAGCTTATACTCAGTTTATTGAAACTCTACTAATATCTTACAAGTAAAAATTAGTTTAAATTATGAAATCCATCTCAAAACTATTAATTGGTTATTTAGCTCCATCTTTCAACTCTAAGAAAAATTAACGACAAAAAGAGATAGCTTACACTCACTTTATTGAAACTATCTACATCTTACAAGTAACATTAGTTGTTCTTCTCTGGTTAGAAACAACGATACAAAATTTGTGGACAACCCAAAAAAACTCACCAATTAGAACCTGTTTAATCACAGTTTACAGTTGATAAGACTATGAGTTAAAACAAGTCCGATGATGAAAGAGTGATCAACTTGTGACTCCACCATCATCGTCAAAACATCTTCTCCTAACTCCAAACCATTCCTCGATTGTTTTCTCTTTACTTCTGCCACGATTCTTCCACAATTGTCCTCGATTCCTAAACTTGATCGCCGAGTCACCATCTTATAACAATATTTTTCATCGTTTCTACACGATCCCGTTATGACTCTATACGAAGAAGATGAACCTTTATTCGGAATCTGAAAAATATTATTTTTAACTCGAAAATATTCTAAGTTTGTTGTTGATTCAGCTGTCCCAGATGGTGGTCTATATCCTTCCCAGGTCTTGAACAATCCAAATTTCTACAAAAAAAAGACATATATAATTAGTTACAAAGTGAGCAAATTCTTTTCGTCATAGCAAAAAATTATTTTTTACGCAACCAGAAAAAAAAGGAACCTGCATGAAAAAAAAAATTTGGGACGTGCGTCTACCTGTCTACGTAAGGTAAACAAGACATGACCGTGTAGATCCATAAGATAAACTTCACGGCAGCTCTTAGAATTATAATTATCGACACGATAAATTATGTTTCCTTTGGAATCGAAGACGGTGCAGCCATTTGTATTGAACACCAACGACTTCATCCAAATCGTGAAGCTCTCTTTCTCCGTCGTCAAGTACGGCGAACTTGTTTTTTCTCCGGCGCCGGAGGTTGTCTGGTCGGGATGAATCTTCACCATAGTTTCCGCTGGACAGATTCGATTCTGCCAAGCTTTTGTCTCGTAAGGTCGTCGGTATATTTGCATAAATTAAATATATCTATACAGAGACAGTGATCCGATTTTTTTTTTGAACGATTTATTTGGTCTACATAAATGGACTAAAACTTGGGTTTATATACACAACCGATTTGTGGAAGTTACTTACTTTGTTCGTTTGTGATTAATTTAAGTCAACTTGATGATTGTCTACTAGTTTATAATTATTCGATGTTCAAAGTAATTAAGTTCTGATCACATTTTAACAAAAAAATGTCTTATCACATTATTAAGTTTCCACGTATATTTTAGAAGAGAGTTGGTCTCGTTATAGGTTTGAATCTTCAATTCTTTTATAATTGTTAATTATGCATGTTATCTCGAGTTATTTATATAATTTTCTGTTGTATTTATTGATATGTGAACAACTATATATCGATATCAAGGTCTTCTTCCACATGTTTAATGTGAAATCCTAACGACAATATTTATAATTCAACTACTATATAGATTAGAAGTTGCTCAATCGATTTTGAGTTGTATTTCCTCGTTGTGCGCATGTCACACTCACATCAATGCTAATTATAGAAGTACAAGGCAAATACCATATGTAATACAGTATTATAGTAATTAATTAGTCAATAACATACATCAATAAAAACTTAATTTGAATTTATATAATGGGGAGTGTCAATTCATACTAATGACATATAGATTGGACATACACTGTTTTGTAATTGGACGTGTTAAAATTCTAATTTTTAAATGTTCACAAAAAATGAATCTCGCGAATCAAAATATTAATTTTAATTTTAGTTTTAAAGATAAATTTTATAGTCATTTTACTAAATAATATAAAATTTCTTTGAAAACTAACTATAGTTTTTTATATTAATTAAGTATATATCAAACCTAAATTTGAAAAATATTTTACTACTTTTTAAAAGAGTTAGATATAATAAAATTGATTTTTTCAAGCGTTCTTAGATGACCACAAAAATTAGAGTTAATGCTTTTAAGATTCAAGATTATAGTTATTTGCATGTTAGTACATAAATTATTTTAGTCCACTGCCAAATATATTAAGTAGGTGGGTTAATGCGCTTTGACAACCGTATTTATAATCATTCATTAGTAAGTTATTTTGTACAATTCATTAACCAAAATTGATAGTCTAATCTAAAAAAAAAATCATAACCAAATTTCTATTCTACGGATATACATATCTAAGTTTTAATGTGTTGGTATGTATATAAATATGTATATATTAATATCACATCACTTTCACAATTAAATTTACTTATATATTAAATCGCACACCGAAACTAACTCAAATTCATATTCAACGGTCTACGTAAATTTTGATTGTATAATATTAATATATAAATAGTTATTTACGTACTAACTAATTTTAATTGAACCAAATTTTAAAAATAAATTTAAGGAAAAATTTACCAACACATTAAAACCTACTTATATATACGGATATATATCGTCACGATAGAGTTATAATTTTATTTTGAAGTGTATCGTTTACACTAAGATTATATAATTTTTTAATTATGTGATAATTAATTAAATAAATTTAAAATTTGGTCGTCAACTCGTCACTGTAAATGGAGTTGAAGTCGACGAGGAGTAGCATTGTGTCACAGGTTTTTAGGTCTTAGGCGGATAAGCGTCAGACATCATTAACCTTTGTTTCTGTCTTTATATATGTTCTAGTTTCTTTCTTTAATCGTGCAAACTATAAATTAGATAAGTTCAACAACAAAAAAAACTATAAATTAGGTTTAAGTTTGTCGTATTATTTTTTATACACTTTAATTGAGTAATATCAAATTTATGTCATGTTGAACTGTTCTCGTGGCTGACGGATTCCCGAAATGATACTAAACAGCAAGTTGAAGTATATTATTTGATGAGATAAGTCAGATTACTGAAAAAAATAACATTTGAAAATATATACATAAACGATTTTGTTATACCAGGTAACAAGTTATTAGTTTCAGATTTGAAAGATTCTCGCATATATAGTTCTATATATATATATATGATAGTATATTTCTAATGTCCTATAATCATCTGACAATTCAGTCTTAACTACGTATCTCGATTTAATTAGATTTAAAGTTCAAAACCTAATTACCCGTTTTAATTGAAATGTTTATAGTTCACGCTTCATGGTATGGTAACACTGAAGATGCAGTTGCTCATGGAGATCGAAATCTAGATGTCAATGATTTTTTTACGCGTACATTATGAATTTTTTTTAATGTTTGTTATGTAGTCTGATGGAAAAGGTTTGGTAACACTCGTAAGAAAACACTAATATTTGACCCTTTAACCTCGTGTTACTTTGTAGATTACGTTAGTCCAAGAGTTTCATTGTTTAAAATGACAAATTTATTACACTCTCTGACGTAAATATATTGAACCATTAATTAAATAACCTTTTGTCACTAAGTGTACATGAGTACATCATCCGTTACAAATCCAATTTAGATGACACAAACGATCCAATATATTTAACTTTTTGGAGGGTACTTTTTGTGCCCTTTTGTGCCTTTTTGTGTTAGGATAAGCACCAGGTCCATATATCGATTACTGACAAAAAGAGAGGATTTTTTATTGTTAGATTATTTAAAGAACCAATATATGATCTAGTGTACGACTATGAAGTACTTAATTTAATTGAAGCATTAGGTAGCCTAATCTTATTTTTCATGCATATGCAAATCTCTATTGGTGTGCAAAAGGCCAATCTGTGATACATATTAAACTATATATGTGCGAGTAATATATCCTAATTCATATTATTATTAAAAGAACACTTTTTGGGGCCATTTTAAGAAATTGGAATGAGGCACATAAGATTAGATGCTTGAGGTTGACAAAAAAAATTTGCTTGATGTACAAAAAATAAACTTGTGTTGAACGAACGTATATTAAAAATGCATCTAATAAAAAAACTATATTTTAATCATTTGTTTTTTTTTCATTTTAAAAACCACAATCGCGATTGAATTTGTATTGGCATCTGCATTTTTATATCCTTGTTAGTTATTGGTCAACATTGCAAACTAAGTAGCAGTTTTGAAGATTATCTTCTAAGCTAAATGTTATTTGCTCTGAAGTCTGATTTTCACATATCTTACAAACACAAACTTATAATGTTTTTCGATTATTTTGTTCTTTGTCAACCTTTCAAAGCCTTGATTTGTAAGCGCATGACCAAGTTTTAGGTTTATCATATGCCATTGGGCACTAAAACACTACAAGAAAACAGCACACATTCTGATGACCATATTCTTCGGGAATTATGTTGCAAACAATTTTTTCAGATAAAATTCCAACAACAACAAAAGATCTGTCGTAATGCAAGCCTCGAAAATAAAAATTCGTAAAAAGGTCATCGGAAAGTTTGCGATGGAAGTTAAAGCTCATTCTCGAGTGCATGTAGAGATTCCAATATGTATATTCAAGTGAATCCAACTGATATTTGTAACCAGATCGGTAGTAGAACTTACAAAGTTTCTATTAATATCTAGGTTCAAAGACTTACTTTAGAAAAAGAAATTGCAGTTATTCGTTCAACACCATGTTACGGTGATGAAGAAATTTGAGAGGTTACACTAAGCCACAATAATGCAAATCCTGAAATTGGGAAACTTTTAAAGTTTTAGACCAAAAAACCTTAGAAACAAAATACCAGAATCATCAATAGAAACTCTATCAGAGTTCACAATTTCCATTTGAATCCATCCTACCCGAATCTTATGCCGGAGATTTTGAGTCCACGCTTGAATCACCATCATAAAATTTATTGATTTAGGATTCTGATGAAACTAATGGATAATGCAACATTAGCCTGAAACGGCATGGATCCCATAAATTGTATAGATGTTTTTTACATTTTTATACAGGCATGAAAATTTTGACCATAACAAAAAAAAACAGGCATGAAAATAATTCAGTGGATCAGATAATTGTAGAATTTGGAATTAATTGATAGCATAATTGCATTTTTCTTGCCATATATTGAGTCATGATTTTGGGCCGTATGGATGTGTTGAAAGTTTAATGGGCTCAATGGGCCTACACGCCTAAATTGTTTTGTATGTATCTGTTTAACTTAAAACAGGTCTCTGGACAACAAAGAAAAAGTCATGAGTGCATAAAGTATGGTTTTGAAAAATTAGTGGAACGTTTTGTTTATTTATGTACGGCAGTTATTAATTTAAATTTGATTTTTTTTTCTTCTTCTTACTTATTAACATAATTTGCTGTTATAACTTTATTTCTTATCTATTAAAAAAAAATAAACTTCATTTCTTACGTCGTCTATAGACAAATCACCGTAACATGGTGTTGAACGAATAACTGCAATTTCTTTTTCTAAAGTAAGTCTTTGAACCTAGATATTAATAGAAACTTTGTAAGTTCTACTACCGATCTGGTTACAAATATCAGTTGGATTCACTTGAATATACATATTGGAATCTCTACATGCACTCGAGAATGAGCTTTAACTTCCATCGCAAACTTTCCGATGACCTTTTTACGAATTTTTATTTTCGAGGCTTGCATTACGACAGATCTTTTGTTGTTGTTGGAATTTTGTCTGAAAAAATTGTTTGCAACATAATTCCCGAAGAATATGGTCATCAGAATGTGTGCTGTTTTCTTGTAGTGTTTTAGCGCACAATGGCATATGATAAACCTAAAACTTGGTCATGCGCTTACAAATCAAGGCTTTGAAAGATTGACAAAGAACAAAATAATCGAAAAACTTTATAAGTTTGTCTTTGTAAGATATGTGAAAATCAGACTTCAGAGCAAATAACATTTAGCTTAGAAGATAATCTTCAAAACTGCTACTTAGTTTGCAATGTTGACCAATAACTAACAAGGATATAAAAATGCAGATGCCAATACAAATTCAATCGCGATTGTGGTATTTAAAATGAAAAAAAAATGATTAAAATATAGTTTTTTTATTAGATGCATTTTTAATATACGAAAAAAACACATGCTTCTCATCACTTTTCATAATCACTTTTCATAATAACAACAACAATGGACTTTTTGCTTCGCAGGATCCAATAAACGACAATCTCCATTATTGTATCTTCGCAATCTCTTGTTAGATATGAACTCGTACATACAATATTTTCAAAGCATATTACACCAACCGGATCATATTTCGCTTTGATCTCTGCACATAATACACAAACTCCGTATTAATCTAACTACAATATATATAACATACCAAATTATATTTTCAAAAACCCATATTCTTTGATCATTCTCAAAATTCTCTCAAGTATGATAAAAGCTAATTAGTTTCACTAATTAGTATATATAAAAACCATACCTGATGCCAGTTCGTTTTGGATGGACAAAGAAACAGCAATTAAGGACCTATCATATTCTACCTTTGGGCCCTAAATGAGAAGAATTATGGGTACTCCTGGATGTTCCAAAAATTGTTGAGGCTAAGGACGAAAACAAGTTCTTTCCTTAGAATTTTAATCGGAAATGGCGATGACACCTTCTTCTGGTGGGATCCATTGACTCCTTTTGGTCATTTGATTCAGTTTTTGGATCCTAGCGGGCCATCTCGTATTGGCATTCCTCTCTTCTCCACTGTCAATGAGATCATCTCCACTACAGGCTGGAACCTACCTCATGAAAGGTTGGAAAAACAACTTCTGTTATATGCCTTTATTTCAACTATCAACCTCACTAGTTTAAGTGACAAAGCTGAATGGAGGATAGATGGAGAATTCCAGAAATCTTTCTCCTCTCGAAAAACCTAAAATAGCATTCGTATGGCTAAACCGAATGTCTCTTGGTATGGACGGATTTGGCATAAGGCTAGAATTCCGAAGCATGCTTTTACAACTTGGCTTTTTGTTCTTAATCGCAACCCTACTTTGGATCGTCTGGTGAAGTGGGGATTCGATGTAGAACATACTTGTCTTCTTTGTGGTGAACATGATGAAAGCAGGGACCATTTGTTTTTTCAATGTTCATTCTCAGCGGAAGTATGGAGGAAGATTGTGTCTAAGCTTCATTTATCTTCTCCACCGACCTGGGAAATTATTCTTCATTGGTTACCATTTGCTTCTCCAAGTAAGGACTATCGCCTAGCTCTCCTTCAAGCTTGGCAAGCTTGTATCTATGAGCTATGGAGAGAAAGGAATAGAAGGTTCCACGACGGAATCTCAATGTCACCCACCAAGATCTACCATATGGTTCTTAGTGTGGTTCGAAACAGGGCGCAAAGCCTCACTCTCCTAAACCTTGACCGAGCATCCCTTCTCTTATGCTGGTCACCTATTTCTTTTTCAGCTCCTTAACCTTGATCTCTTTTGTTTGTAAGCATGTTTTATTTGTAATGTATTAGATGAGTGGTTTCATCAGGTCATTTGTAACTCTTTATTTAATTAATTCAAGCAAGCCCTTTATCCAAAAAAAAAAGAGCAAATATAACTACAGAAAAGAAAGTCACAAAGATTTTTGTGAAACTCATTATCTCGTTTTTGGGGTATAAAGTCTACTAAAGAAAACAAATTGGTCAAGCTCTATTTATACAACTTTTGGTCTTGCTATTGAACATATAAATCCCATTATTTACTTCCAAGATCTCAACATTTTCTGCAATTTTTAAAAAAAATTCTTACCATAAACAGTTTTTTTCATATTTGTTAAAAACATCATATTGGGTAAAAAAAATTTGAATAAGTACTAACATTTAATTTTCATATTTTTTAAAAACATCATATATGGGTAAAAAATATTTGAATAAGTATTAGCATTTAAGTTTCATATTTTTCAAAAACATCATATCTCGGTAAAAGGTATTATTTGTCTCATAAATTTTTGTTTATAGATGATTTGGACATTTGGTGCAAGTTTATGGATTGTAGTATATGTAGTCAAATAATTTTGTTCTCATCAAATATCTTACTATTTAAAATTTTGTTCTCTAGTATACACTTTCCTCGATATACATCATAGACTTTTTGCCTTTTTTCTATACACCCCGAAGAAATTTATTTTTTACTAAACTTCTCAAATTTTAATTTTTTTTTATAATTGCAACATAGCGACTGGAAATTGTGATTGAATTTAATAAATTGGTAATCGCGTTTAAAAATCCACGTTTAAGATAATCCAACTCATTTAAACCCCTAACCCGAATTCCTAACCCGACTCGAAACCAAACTTAATGAAAAATCAAAATTGATTTAGGGACATAATTAGGGTTCTAAAGACTGAGAGTCCATGTTTTCTTTTATGCGAGTAACAATCAAAAGTGTCAGTAAAATTAGAGGTTTGTTTTTGGGTTGATGATGGTGATCTCTAATCAACCTAGTCACGTTTTCTAAAACTCTTTTTTGCTGTTTGTGTAGTCATTTGTAGTTAACCAAATACCAAGGGATGTATTCAATATAATATTTAGGAGGATTTGGAAATGTTTGAATTTTAGTGAATTTTTAGATGATTTGAATGAATTAGATAATAAAGGTCTGTTGTTTTAAAGAACTATGTTTCGAGAAGAAATAGAGGTCTGTTGTTTCTTTTGCGGTGAGAAACGAGAATGAACAGTTTCTAGCTCATTTAGTAATGTTCTGCGAGAGGAATGAGATATTGCTTTAAGACTGTTGATTATGTTGCAGAAAAACAAGAATAGGATTATGGATTCATCATGCTTTGAATCTTATGTCCTTCTCGAGCTATGTATAAAGCATTTGAATAATAGTTTTTTTATTTTATTTTAGGTTTATGAAGTAAAAATGATTTATGAACAACTTAATACAACTACTTACAATTGATACTAAATACAATTGATATAACTATATAATTTTAAATTACAATTAAAATAAATAAAATAATAATAAAAAGGGATATGTGCCCCGACAAAAGGAGTCACATGCGCAGTCAAAGTAACATGTGTGTCGTCAATTTTATACATCATTATACCCTAAGTGTTCAGTTGTACGAAAATCCTAATAGTTGTATTTTTGCGATTTTAGTTTTTTGTAGTTGAAAATCATATATTTTGCCTCTATAAGATGGTTAACATTAACAAAGTCTTCTTTATAAGGTATAGTTGATGTGAAAACAATAATATATATTGGGAAAATGATAAATTCATGTTATCCATATTTTAAATTGTTTCCTTATAGTTTAAGATGTGTTTAGAGTTCTTAAGTGGATGATTCATATATAGTTTTTCATATTTGTTGAATATAATTTTTTTTTAATAAGTAGTTGCTGGTAGTTGAACCATAGGAATTCAATTTTACCAAGTTTGTACGAAATATAGATACATATATATACAAATACAAATACATACACAAACCATTACGGAATACAAGTACAAATACAAACCCGAATTGTTCTTATTGAGAAAAAAATACAGAATTGGTCTTAGTTGAACCTTAAGGAACACAGTTGTACAAACCCGGTGTATACCGATACATAATTGTTCTTAATTATACCTTGTTTTACCTGGTAGCACAAACCCGATACAAACACACAAATTAAGTTTCCCTGCTACTTTCGCTCTGCAACCACCTCTCCAAGTTTATGCCAAGCATAGACTTGTTACTCGTCTTCCGGCGACGTTCTCCGGTGGATGGAAACTGATTTTCTTGATTTTTTCCTGATTTTTTTGTGTGTGTAATCCGGCGATAAGGCGAACAATTCGTGTATATCATCAGGAATACTCTACTTACTTTCATATATGTTTGCAATTCGTTATCCACATAAGTTATCTACTCCAAAACTGTTTAGTTTCATCTTTCCTCCAAAGATGAGGTTTTAAACGATATAGCGTAGATGAAATTAATTAAAATCCATTTATACTCCTCTTCGTTTTATGAATAGTATCTTCCATAATCAAAATGTTTGTTTGTGTGGCTGATGCTCATTGTCTCCTTGAAATATAATAAAATACTCAATTAGCAATTACACAAGTTGTCAGTAAAACCTTTTTGTACTAGTTGTCATATATCTCTCAATTATACTATTTGTACCACTTGTCTTATATCTGCAGATTTGGTGAACTCAATCTACCTAAGAATTATTACGATTCAACAACTACAATCGATAAATTACCAATGCAAAGACCTAATCGTCCTATACAACTTGGTTACCAACCCAATTTGGTTAACAAGCAATTTCAAATCCAATCCCTAAATTGTGAAATCCCCAAATAATAATTCCTAAGAAGAACTCACTCAGTTTTGAAGCTTCAGCAATGGCGGAGGAAAGAGGAGTTAAGAACAAGAAACCGATTGTAGAGGAGGATGAAGCGAGGGCCAGCCGGCGATATGGGATTGACCTCGAAGTCGAGAAAGGTCTACCAAAGGGGATCGTCGGGGAAGAGAAGAAAATACAATTGTAATTTTTTTTAATTGATTAATTTTCTGTTTTAATTTAATAATTATATAAAAAATTAATATTTAATTTTTTGAATAAGTTCATTAAAAGTAAAATTGGAAAACCATATTAAGAATGGCATTTAAATTAATTAGTGATACGTGAAATCAATTTTCAAACCAAAATGACATTTGTGACTCTCGTTCTCTGTATTTATTATATAATTTTGAGCTATAATTTTCATAAAATTCTCGGATTAAGTTTCTCATTTATCTAAACTTAATCCGAGAATTTTACGATGGACCAAAATGTTTTTATAATTTCAACGAAAAATAAAAACATTTGGGTCCATCATAAATTTACGCATAGGAAAATTAAATGTTAAAATGGTGGGGAGTTTAGATTAGCTACGTGAAAGTGTAGATTGTAAACAGTGGGACGCGGATTATTGATGTGACGATGTCGCTTTCCCTGCCACAAAAAACCATGGATATCAGTCAATAGCTCCAAAAATTGGAAAAACAAAAATATTCAAAAATCCTGAAATCAAATTCAAAGGGGGAAAATTCGAGTATACAAGACGACGATCTCCTGGTGACTGTAAGGTTTCTGTTAAGGTAATTCGATGCGATCAATTCAGAAATTCCCTTCTTGTTTTGTTAATTCCTGATCGTGATTTTGAAGGATTTCGATTTCGATGTGCATTTTAGTCTCCTCCAAGCATGAAATTTCGCACATGATGATTAGGTTTTTGCTCGATTTTTGATTTCATATCTGGAAAGATCTTTGCTTGTTCGTGAAAAAATGTTTCTCTCAGAATTTTCAATTTTTGTGATGGGTTTCGTGTTAATCTAGTGATAATTGGATCATTCTTGACTCTTGTGATAGTTGGATATACTCTTATTCCGATTCATGAAACATGTGTTGAAACCATTTCTAGCGTTTAACTTTTATGTCTGTTGGATATTAGGGTTTCCATCTGTTAGGTGTTGAGCTTTGTTGCTGATTTGGATTCTAGACTTCCATGACCGTCATAGCATGATGGTTGGGAAGATTTTAGATGGATACAAGAGATAGTAATAGGACACTCTCTGAGATAGTGGGTCTGGTTAAATCCTGGCTCCCCTGGCGATCCGAGCCAGCTACTGTGTCCAGGGATTTTTGGATGCCTGATCAGAGCTGTCGTGTATGTTACGAGTGTGATAGTCAGTTTACCCTTATCAATCGTAGGCACCATTGTCGTCTTTGTGGGAGAGTTTTCTGTGGCAAGTGTACAGCAAATTCTATACCTTTTTCTCCCAGCGACTTGAGAACTCCCCGTGAAGAGTGGGAGAGGATTCGTGTTTGCAATTATTGTTTCAGGCAATGGGAGCAAGGTGATGGTGGACCACATGTTTCAAATATCCCAGAACTTAGTACTTCAGCTTCAGAGACAAGTCTTCTTAGCTCAAAGACTAGTACAACTGCCAATAGTAGTAGCTTCGCACTTGCCTCGATGCCAGGATTAATTGGTCCTTATGAAAGGGCTCAACGTGGTTCTGATGTCAGTTTGCACGGAGTATCTTCAATGGAGACAAGCACAACCAGGCAAGGTAAAGAAACTTCAAGGAGGGGCAGCTTCATTGCAACAGATGTGGAAAATCCATCTCGCTTTACTATAAACAGGTACTCCTTTTCTATGTGTTCTCTTTGATCTCATAGGTACGAGTGAAGCTTATTATACTCTGCAAACAAGCTCTAGGGTAGGCCCTGTGGCCTTTGAACACACCTTTTATGCAATTCCAGGGTAGAGATCGATCAAAATATTTATTCTGCATGTGAAGTATGTAGCAGCAACTTATTTTTTGGAGTCAAAACTAGGAAATCAGAGTACTTTAGATCCACAATGGTGTTTGGGTAACTTAATTTTTTATTTTTTATTTTCCGTTTTGCGTCAGGAGTGATGATGAGTATGACGAATATGGTGTATACCAGACTGATATTGAGACTAGTAATTTTCCTCAAGCTAATGAATATTATGGTCCAATGGAATATGATGAGATGAGCATATGTGATGGCCCCTGTAAGCATCTTAGTGGAGAAGCCGCTGACCAGAAAAGTTTAAGCGGCTCTCCACTCATTCATCAATGTCTTGAATCTCTAATTGGGGAAGGATCAGAGCAGTTCCAGAAGAAAGATGAGCATGATGATCGTGACGAATGTGAAGCTCCTTCTCCACCAGATATTTCAGATGATCAAGTGGCAGAACCGGTGGATTTCGAGAACAACGGACTTTTGTGGGTTCCACCTGATCCAGAAAATGAAGAAGATGAGAGAGAAAGTCCGTTGTTTGATGAGGAAGATAATGAGGGCGATGCCTCAGGTGAGTGGGGATACTTACGACCTTCTACTAGCTTTGGAAGTGGAGAGTACCGTAGCGAGGATCGAACATGTGAAGAGCACAAGAAGGCTATGAAGAATGTGGTTGATGGGCACTTTAGGGCTTTGCTTGCACAACTGTTGCAAGTTGAGAACATCCCTGTGAGTGATGAAGAGGGCAAAGAGAGCTGGTTAGAGATTATCACCTCTCTTTCTTGGGAGGCTGCTAACTTATTGAAGCCTGATACGAGCAAAAGTGGAGGAATGGATCCTGGTGGCTATGTCAAAGTAAAGTGCTTAGCTTCCGGGTTCCGACATGATAGGTAATAGAAACAACCAAAATTAATCCCAAAACACTGGTGTCGAGTCCATAGTGCTTCATTTTATGCACTGTAATTTTCATCATGTTATCTGGATTCTTGTGAAGTTTCATTTTGTAGTAATCCATCTCGTGTATTACTTTACAGCATGGTGGTAAAGGGAGTTGTTTGCAAGAAAAATGTGGCTCATAGGAGAATGAGAGCGAAGATTGAGAAAGCTCGACTATTGATTCTAGGCGGTGGGCTTGAGTATCAAAGGGTTTCGAACCAGTTATCGAGTTTTGATACTTTGTTGCAACAGGTGAAACTTTCCCGCCACTTCCATATTCTTTTTCGTCTCATTAGTAATAGATATGGAATTTGCTTTTTTATGCGTAAACCCTTATACTTCTTACACTTATATTGGTTTTCAGGAAAAGGATCATCTAAAGATGGCTGTTGCAAAGATTCACGCTGAACGTCCAAATATTCTCCTAGTCGAAAAATCAGTTTCTCGATTTGCCCAAGAGTATCTTCTAGCCAAAGACATATCTCTTGTTCTAAACATTAAGAGGCCACTTTTAGACCGCATTGCTCGATGCACTGGTGCTCAGATAATTCCTTCAGTAGACCACCTCTCCTCTCAAAAGCTGGGTTACTGTGAGAATTTTCGGGTGGATAGGTTTCTTGAAGAACATGGTTCAGCTGGTCAAGTTGGAAAGAAAGTAGTGAAGACATTGATGTATTTTGAGGGTTGTCCAAAGCCATTAGGCTTTACAGTAAGCACTCACAGCCATTAGAATTTAATCTACAGAGCAGATCTCATATAACTGATTGCCTCATAACATTACTTCTTGCTTTTTATGTCCTTTCTTCTTCAGATTTTGCTTAGGGGTGCTAATGAGGATGAATTGAAAAAAGTGAAGCATGTAGTCCAATATGGAGTTTTTGCGGCTTATCATTTGGCACTCGAGACATCGTTTCTTGCTGACGAAGGAGCCTCACCAGAACTTCCCTTGAACTCCCCAATTACGGTGGCACTTCCAGATAAATCTACGAGCATTGAACGTTCGATATCTACTGTGCCAGGCTTCACGGTCTCCACATATGAAAAATCTCCAACAATGCTATCTGGTTCCGAACCACAACGAGCAAACAGTGTCCCAGCATCAGAGTTACTTTCGACCACTGGCAATATATCCATCAAGAAGGATATAGATCCTCTGATACCCAATGGTTCAGGCTGTCAGGCTAGAGAATTCAATCCGAGCTTCATATTTTCATGTTATAATGTTTCATTGAATTTGCCTGACCGTGTGATAGAGGGAAGAAACTCAGATTTGTATGAAAGATCTGCACTGCCCGACACACCAGCAGACAAAAGCAATCCAACTATTGAGGCAAAAGACATATCAGACAATTCCCTACATTCATCAAGGCAAGGCTTTGTGCAAAAGAGTTCTCAAAGTAGCATGAGCGTTATGGTCGAAAACCAAGACAATGGTTCAGAGCTTACAACCGTCCAACAACAAAACAGTGAGAACCCAAAGGAACCACAATCTCAAAAAGAGGAATTTCCCCCGTCACCCTCTGATCACCAAAGCATTTTGGTTTCTCTATCGTCCCGATCAGTGTGGAAAGGAACTGTGTGTGAGAGGTCTCACCTCTTTCGGATAAAATACTATGGTAGTTTTGATAAACCATTGGGACGCTTCTTGAGAGATCATTTGTTCGATCAGGTGAGTTTTTTTCTATTTAATTTTTGTTCTATAATGCGACTTATCTATTACAGCTTACATAATAATTTGGTAACCCAAATAAATGCTCAAATTGCAGAGTTACAGGTGTCGTTCATGTGAGATGCCATCAGAAGCTCACGTTCACTGTTACACTCATCGACAAGGCAGCCTTACGATATCTGTCAAGAAGCTCCAAGATTATCTCTTACCTGGTGAAAAGGAGGGGAAGATCTGGATGTGGCATAGATGCCTGAGATGCCCGCGGCCTAATGGCTTCCCTCCAGCGACTCTACGAGTGGTGATGTCTGATGCTGCATGGGGATTATCGTTTGGGAAGTTTCTGGAGCTCAGTTTCTCAAATCACGCAGCTGCCAGTAGAGTAGCATGTTGTGGCCATTCCCTGCATAGAGACTGTCTTCGCTTCTATGGGTAAATTGTTAAAACATGTCTTATTTAAAAATCTGTGTTTTTTCCTGTGCTCTAACAAGTTGTGCCCATGCAGATTTGGGAACATGGTTGCTTGCTTCCGGTACGCTACTATAGATGTTCATTCGGTCTACCTTCCACCATCAATTCTTAGTTTCAACTATGATAATCAGGACTGGATACAGAGAGAGACAGACGAGGTTAAATACCTGTGATTTTCTTGGATGCAGTTTTGACATCTAACACATTGACTTGACTGAGCTCTCCCTCTTTTTTATTATGCAGGTGGTAGAGAGAGCAGAGCTTCTATTTTCTGAAGTATTAAATGCTATTAGTCAAATTTCAGAGAAAGGTTTTAGGCGTCGAATTGGTGAACTCGAAGAAGTGCTGCAAAGAGAGAAAGCAGAGTTCGAGGTAATAAATTACTCTTTATACTAAGGAGCATCTAAAACTCACCGATGCAAAATAAATTGGTTTTATCTCTTATAACAAATATACGACAAAATTATTTGAAGACAAAAGGTCTGTTTTGTAACTCGTCTTACATTTCTTCCAGGAGAATATGCAAAAGATGTTGCACAGGGAGGTGAAGGAAGGCCAACCTCTTGTGGACATTCTTGAGCTATACCGGATTCGCAGACAGCTTATTTTTCAGTCATATATGTGGGATCACCGATTGATTAGTGCATCAACTTTACATAAGCTTGAGGGTAGTGATGACACAAGGAGAGAAGAAAATGAGATACCACCCTTGGCTAAGAGCCAGACGCTCCCCGAGATAAATGCTGGGACCAACTCTCTTCTTGCTGGCTCAGGGGTTAATCTGAATCCTGATGGTAATTCTACTGGTGACACTGGCTTGTTATATAAGGTTCAGAAGAAAACGGATACAAATTCAGATTTGAATCAGGAAAAGGAAGATGGGGGAGAAGTTTCTCCCAGCAAGACCTTACCTGATACTTCTGATTCTCTGGAAAATAAAGTCGATGTTCGCAGGACACAGTCTGATGGCCAGATAGTTATGAAAAATCTATCAGCCACTCTTGATGCAGCATGGATAGGAGAACGTCAAACATCAGTGGAGATTCCAACCAATAATAAGATCTTTCTTCCTCCTTCCTCCGTGTCAAACTCTTCAACTTTCCCTCCAATCTCAGAGGGCTTAAATCCAATAGATCTCCCAGAACAGGAAAACGAATTTAAGGTGGCCTATCCAGTTTCACCTGCTTTACCGATTAAAAGTTATGAGAACTCAGAAGATTCTGTAAGCTGGTTAGGTATGCCATTCCTCAATTTCTACCGTTCCATCAACAAGAATTTCCTGCTTAGCTCTCAGAAGCTGGATACATTTGGCGAGCATAGCCCTATCTATATTTCATCTTTTATAGAGGCAGAGCTTCAAGGTGGACCAAGGCTACTTCTGCCTGTAGGCATGAATGATATTGTTGTTCCGGTGTATGATGATGAGCCCACGAGTATGATCGCATATGCCTTAATGTCACCCGAATATCAACGCCAAGTTGAAGGAGAATCTCTAGTGTCATATCCTTCTGAACTGAATATCGCTCGTCCAGTTGATGACACCATTTTTGACCCTAGCAGAAGCACTGGTTCAGTCGATGAAAGTATACTTTCGATGTCCTCGTCTCGCAGCAGCTCACTGCGTCTGGACCCACTTTCATATACGAAAGCTTTACATGCTCGAGTCTCATATGGAGAAGATGGCACTCTTGGAAAAGTGAAGTACACAGTTACTTGTTACTATGCAAAACGGTTTGAGGCGTTGCGGGGTATATGTATCCCTTCGGAACTTGAGTTTATAAGGTCTCTTAGCCGGTGTAAAAAATGGGGAGCTCAAGGTGGAAAGAGCAATGTCTTCTTTGCTAAAACCCTGGACGATCGTTTTATAATCAAGCAAGTCACCAAGACAGAATTGGAATCATTCATCAAATTTGCACCTGCTTACTTCAAATACTTATCCGAGTCTATCAGCACAAAAAGCCCAACTTGCCTGGCAAAAATTTTGGGAATCTATCAGGTACGTAACTGCTAAGTTGAGAGATTTCCTGGTCAGGTTTGATTAACTCTTGATGAGAATATGTATTTGTGTTAATAGGTTGCAACAAAGCAACTTAAGAACGGGAAAGAAACAAAGATGGATGTTCTGATTATGGAGAATCTTCTGTTTGGAAGAACTGTGAAACGGCTTTATGATCTCAAAGGTTCTTCCCGGGCGCGATACAATCCTGACTCTAGTGGGAGCAACAATGTCTTGTTGGATCAAAACTTGATTGAAGCTATGCCAACTTCTCCCATTTTCGTCGGTAACAAAGCAAAACGATTGTTGGAAAGAGCCGTCTGGAACGATACCGCTTTTCTTGCAGTGAGTTTTACTCTTCTACAAATCATTTACTCTTCACCACCCTTGGTAAAATTTATAAACGTATGCATCTTGTTTGTGTTTGCAGTTGGGTGATGTTATGGATTACTCGTTGCTAGTAGGCGTGGATGAAGAAAAGAACGAGCTAGTTCTCGGGATTATCGACTTCTTGAGGCAGTACACATGGGACAAACATCTAGAGTCTTGGGTGAAATTTACAGGAATCTTAGGAGGACCAAAGAATGAAGCACCAACAGTAATCTCTCCAAAGCAATACAAGAGAAGATTCAGAAAGGCGATGACGACTTACTTCCTCATGGTTCCTGATCAATGGTCTCCGCCTAATGTCATTACTAATAACTCCAGGTCTGATCAACCAGAAGAAACCTCTCAAGCCGGTACACAAGCAGAGTGATATATGAATACTCATAATGTAAGTTGTTTTGGTCTTGTATAGAAATTGGTTTTTTGGCATTTGGGAACACTATTCTTCTGTTATGATTCATTTTTTAAAAATATTTTGGAAGATTGGGTTTCTCTCGGATATGGATTTTGTTTTCGTCTTTTAGATTCTGGGTCGGTCAGGTAGAGTTTTAGGAGATTGTCTGAAATTTCCTCAGAAAGATGTGAGATTATTTCAGTTTTATCCTGTCTGTACAAAAAAAAATGACATTTTTCTTATGTATATGAGATTCTTTTCTTATGTGATTGATGCTCCCAAATTTTTTCTTGTTGCTTCCGTCTTAATACTTAAGGAAACATTGAAATCAGAATCTGGACATATATTCATGTTTGTGTTCTTACAAAAGAGAAACAAGAAAGAAGCAAATCGCTGCTTCTTTCACAGCCTTTTTTTCTGTACATTCTTATTCAAGAGGCCTTTATGAAGAGAGAACAGATTTTGATTTTTGAAAAGAAAAAAAATAAAGAGAGAGGTTTAGAGGAAGTCAAAGCTGCTCCATTTGATCATCATTAACTCTTGTTGTGAAGCAATTCCCAGTCTTTGACCATCACCCTTCTCTGCATCTCTCAAATCAAGATAACTTCTTTGCAGAAGATCAAGAATCTCCACCTCTCTTTTTTATTTTTTACCAAATTCAATTATCAGAAACAAGATCGATCCGATGATATTTAATTTAAGATTAGGAAGTTATCATACCTTGAGTAAGAAGCTACCATTGGACTCGCTGGGGGACAACGAGGACCTTCATCGTACCCTTCACATATCACCTCTCCATTATCATCGGTGTAACATATGATCCCTTGTATCGGATCTTCAAATACCTGTTTCAGAAAACAAAAACCATTTTCAAAATCATATTTTGCCAAATGGGTTGTGTCTAGATTCTCAAGAAAATCAATGACCCAGTTCTACAAAAGAAGAAGAAGAAGAAAGGATCGTACAGTGTTCTTGGTGGAGTATCTGATTGGTTGAGGCTGTGAAACTGTGACTTGCTTGACTTTAACTTGAATTTGACTCTGTTGAAGCATCAAAGTCTTTGATCTTACTGTCTTTGGAACAAAACATGGTGTTTGAAGAGGAAGACAAAGTTTAGTTGAATATGCCATAGCCTCTATGTGCTTTTTTTTTCTTTTTTTCTTCAGAAGAAACTTTGATCTCTTCTTTTTGGGACAAAATGTTTGGTTTATAGGTCCCAAGAACTAAAATAAAAGTATGGCAAAACAAAACTTATATAAATCCGATGATTGATTGAATCTCAGTTTAGTTATATCAAAAGTTAAAAAAATAAAAATAAAAATAGACACAAGATGCAAATAATATAATAGCCGAAAAAGAGTGGTCATCTTATTAACAAGTTTATAATGTCTTTGTCGTGGGGTCATTACTTTCGTATTATATTAGTAAAAAAAAATTCTAATGGTTCATTTTTCTTCTTACTTTTTCTCTAATGAAAGGTTGGCCAGTCAATTTTTTCCCTGTAATCGTTGAATTTATTCGCATACATAAATGTCTACTCAGGTATGAGTATTGTTGATTGGTGTTGTTTAAAAGAAAATAATATTCACTTGTCGTTTACGAAGTTTCATATGTACATAAAATGCTTTAACATATTTCATTATGAGATGACCACCTCCTTATTAAATATTTATTTCCTCCAAAATTTTTATAACAGTATTTGGGTTTATTTACTCGTTTACTGAAACTAAAAACACAACATAAATTAGTATATTTAGTCAAAAAAAAAAACATAAATTAGTATAACTTGTTGACAAAAACAAAAGTAGTGTAACTTATTTAATAAAAAACATGTTATTTATGAGCCAAAAACAATTTGTAAAAGGAGAAGAAACCACGAGACATTAGTGGTTAATTTATCTGCGCCAAGTGACGAATTGTTTCCTATTCCCTTCGTTTCAAATAAATATGTATCGTTTAAGAATTGTTTTTTTTTTTAATTATAAGATGATTTAAAGGTTTTTAAAAAATATAAAATGTTTTCATATTTTAATGCAAGTTTTATATTTATTAGATGCTGTCAATTATATTTTGATTTATATATTAAATGATACTTTTTGAAGAAAACAAATATTTTTTAATTTCTGTATTTTTAACTAAAACATCTTATAATTTGAAATAGGAGTACCATTTTAGGTTTTAAATGTAAATTTATACTATTAAAACATAATTACTTTTGGAATCTGTTTTCAAAGACCCCTTGTTATTTTTAGAAATAAATTAAATATGTTGTCAAACATGTATTAAACATATTATCAAACATTTATTAAATCTATTATAAACTTAAAAATTATAATACCAACAACACTTAAATTAATTTTTATTTTTCATTTCACATTTTATATATTATAAAAAAAAACTTTATCACATGCGAGTTTATAATCTAGTTTAGTATTAAATACCTAAATATCTAATTTAACCTCATGAATAATACCAATAGTTTTGCTTTTTAGGGATATAAGAAAATTTCTAATATCTTTTTTTAATAGATGTGAAAAAACTTTAAACCACACTTATCGTAAACCAGAAAAAATATTTGATTAATCAAAATGGGGCACGTGTCCGTCTATCTAGTGACATGTAAAATTTTGTTTTATTTCAAAATGTCAATAATTGGTGGATAGTTTAATGATATGATAGACGAGAGATTAATTGTTGGCTAAACATGGAGACATCGTCGTACAGTTGCTGGGAAAAGGTTGTCGTCTCTTCCAACGTCAGTATGGTGTGCTCTGTAGTAATATTATCTCGATGTTTTAATTAATTAGCAAATTAATCCCAATTTATACATGCCAACGAATATTTCTCTATCAAAATTAAATAAACTTATACGAATCTTTATTTTGTTTTCTTAAATGAAAACCACAAATGTTCACTAGTTTCTGAGTCATCAACAACTTTGAAAATTTTTAACCAAAAAAACAAAATTACAGATATATAAAAACCCTAAATGGTGGAATCATAGATCAAGGTAGGTCACAAAACCTACCTTGCCGAAGGTGGTTTCTTTGGCTGTCCGTAGAAGCTCTCGTGCCGTCGGTTGTGGAGTAATTTGTTGAAACGATTATGTTTTTGTGTTTGTCCTTAAAGAAACTGTAGGCGCTCTTATTTGCAGGGTTTGAGGGGTTGCTTCGGGTGGGAGTTGTTTATGGCAACGACGATGAGGACTGAAGAATAAAAGCCCAACTTGATGAGCCTGCATCACCTGCAGTTTTCTTACTCTGATTTATTCAGAGACTTTGACGTTTTCAGTCGGTTGAATAAGTCTCCTGGATTGTAGGAGGTAAACTAGTTCTTAGTTGAAAGTTTCTGTTCTTGTAGCGTAAATTTAGTTGTGTCTGTTGTAAGGTCTATTTAAAACGACCACCTGAATCCTTTGAATACACAAGTTTTCAGCCAATTTGTCTATGACAAACTCTGTTTCTTACAAATCCAGTTTAAAAAGCAACAAATGGTATCAGAGCCTGTTCAAGCCTGGTACAAGTGAGAAGAAAAACACGATGATTGAAAAAGAGACAGTGATTATTCCGAAGTTTGATGGGGTTACGATCATTGGGCAATGCTCATGGAGAATCTAATCCGATCAAAGGAATGGTGAGATATAATCGAGACGGAAATTCCAAGGACGGAGAGGAACGTGATTCTCAGCGGACCGCAGAGAACGGAGTTGGCGGAGAAGACCGTCAAGGATCACAAGGTGAAAAATTATCTATTCGCTTCCATAGATAAGATGATCCTTAAGATGATTCTGAAGAAGGAGTCGTCGAAGGATCTGTGGGAGTCGATGAAAAAGAAATATCAGGGGAATGATAGAGTGAAAAGTGCTCAATTGCAGAGGTTGAGGAGGAGCTTCGAAGTTCTCGAGATGAGACATGGAGAGACAATTTTTGAGTATTTCTCAAGGGTGATGGAGGTCACAAATGACATGAGGAATTTTGGAGAAGAGATGCCGGATGTCAAAGTTGTCGAGAATATTCTGCGAACCCTTGCTGAAAAATTCACATACATTGTATGTGCAATCGAGGAATCTAAGACATAAACAGCATGACGGTAGACGGCTTGCAAAGCTCATTGATGGTTCATGAGCAGAATCTAAAGCGACATGAAGGAGAAGAGAAAGTCCTAAAAGTGGAAGGACAATGGCGATCCAATGAAGGAAGAGGTCGAGGAGGAAGCTCAAATCGAGGAAGAGGAAGAGGTGGCTATCAAGGAAGAGGACGTGGGTCTGCAAACATAGCCACAGTGGAGTGCTATAAGTGTCACAAGTTGGGACACTACAAATCAGATTGTCCAACATGGGAGAAAGAGGCGAATTACGCAGAGATGGAGGAAGATTTGCTTCTCATGGCTCATGTAGATAAAACCAAAGACGAGGAGAAACAAATCTGGTTTCTGGACTCGGGATGCAGTAACCACATGTGTGGTACAAAGGACTGGTTCATCGAATTGGATGTGAACTTCAAACAGAATGTGAGGCTTGGAGACGATCGGAAAATGGCTGTAGAAGAAAGTGGAAAACTGCGTCTTGAGATCAATGGAAGAGCTCAAGTGATCTCAGATGTCTATTTCGTACCGGGATTAAAAAAACAATCTCTTTAGTGTGGGTCACCTGCAGCAAAAAGGGCTAAGAATCATCATTGAAGATGATTCATGTGAAGTATGGCACAAGCAAGAAAAGAAGATGGTGATGCACTCGACAATGTAAAAAAATAGAATGTTTGTGGTTCTCGCAATCGTTAGAAAAGGAAAGGAGATGGAAGAAAATAATTGCATGCAAGTGATTGAAAAATCAGACAGCTTATGGCATAAGAGATTTGGGCATCTCAACTTCAAGGGTTTGAGATCGTTGGCTGAGAAGAGAATGGTAAATGGACTACCAAAATTCACTCATGAAGAAGAAGAAGGTGTATGCGAAATTTGTTAAAAGGGAAGCAGAATCGAGAAAAGATTCCGAAGGAGAGCCAGTGGAAATCAACACGAGTTCTGCAGCTAATTCACACTGACATATGTGGACCGATAAATCCAACATCATAGAGCGGGAAAAGGTACATCATAAACTTCATCGATGATTTCACCAGGAAGTGTTGGACCTATTTCCTGTCAGAAAAATCAGAAACTTTCAGAATCTTCAAGGAATTCAAGGCAGAAACAGAGAGAGAGAGAGAGACGGGGCAAAGGCTGGTTTGCCTACGATCGGACAGAGGAGGAGAATATAACTCTAGAGAATTTGAAGATTACTGCAGAGAACTCAGAATTAAGAGACAACTCACTGCTGCGTACACACCGCAGCAAAACAGAATCGCAGAGAGAAAGAATCGAAGCGTCATGAATATGACACGATGTATGCTAATGGAGATGTTAGTGCCGAGAAAGTTCTGGCCTGAAGCAGTTCAGTATGCCGTATACATATTGAATCGAAGTCCGTCGAAAGCTTTAAATGACATTACACCAGAAGAAAAATGGAGTAATTGGAAGCCATCAGTAGAACACCTGAAGATATTTGGTTATGTCGCCTACGCTCTTGTTCCATATCAAAGGAGAATCAAGCTTGATGAGAAAAGCACCAAGTGCGTGATGTTTGGTGTAAGCAAAGAATCCAAGGCGTATCGTCTCTATGAACCCGAGACAAAGAAGATATTAATCAGCAGAGATGTTTACTTTAATGAAAGAAGAGGCTGGGATTGGGAAAAGAAACAGCTGGAAACGGAACTTGTTTGGGATGAATCTGAGATCAAACCTGCTGAAGAAGAGAATCCAGTCATTCCCGAATAGCAACAAAATCCAGAGGAACCAGAAAGGGAAGAAGAAAGAGAAGCAGAAAACGAAACTCAACACAACACGCAACAAATTTCGACGCAAGAAGGTACCAAGAGAACGAAACAAAAACATGTGTGGATGAAGGACTATGTCACAGGAAACGCAAGAATTCTCATCGCAGAGGAAGAAGAAGATGAGATTCTTGCAATGTTTATTGGTACGGAGGATCCAGATAGATTTGAAGATGCAGTTCAGTTAGAAGTATGGAGAAAAGCAATGGAAGCTGAGATAAAATCAATTGAAGAGAATAAGACATGGGAGCTGATCGATCTACCAGAAGAAGCAAAGGTGATTGGATTAAAGTGGATTTTCAAGACAAAATTCAATGAGAAGGGTGAAGTTGATAAATTTAAGGCGAGACTTGTCGCGAAGGGGTATCACCAAAGAGAAGGAATCGATTACTATGAGATATTTGCGCCTGTAGCTAAATGGGATACTATCATACTCATTCTAGCATTAGCCACGGAGAAGGAGTGGAAAGTCTTCCAACTTGATGTCAAAAGTGCTTTCCTACAAGTAGAACTAGAAGAAGATGTGCTTGTTGAACAACCGAAAGGTTTTGAAGTAGAAGAAGAAGCCAGGAAAGTCTACAAACTAAATAAGGCGTTGTACGGATTGAAACAAGCTCCGAGAGCTTTGTACAACCGAATAGATGGATACTTTATGAAGGAAGGTTTCGAAAAATGCTACTGTGAGCATACGCTGTTCGTGAAGAAGGTGGAAAGCGATATTTTGATAGTAAGCCTATATGTGGATGATCTAATTTACACAGGTAGCTCTAAATCTATGGTTGAGGAGTTCAAAAAATCGATGATGAATGAGTTCTCGATGACCGACTTGGGAAAGATGAAATGTTTTTTGGGAGTAGAAGTCATACAAGATGAAACAGGAATCTTCATCAACCAAAGGAAGTACACAGAAGAAATTATAAAGAGATATGGAATGGAAGATTGCAATTCTGTTAAAAACCCCATCGTGCATGGCCAGAAGTTGACAAAGATGGGAGCTGGAGATATAGTTGACCCAACCGAGTTCAAACGTCTTATTGGGAGCCTAAGGTACCTGACCACCACAAGACCAGATCTTATCTACTCTGTGAATTTGGTCAGCAGGTATATGGAAAGCCCAAACGAACAGCATATGCTCGCTGTGAAGAGGATTCTAAGATATGTTCAGGGAACACAAGGACTCGGAATTCAATACAAGCATGGAGAAGGAACAAAGTTGATAGGATTCGTTGATAGCTATTATGCAGGAGATGTTGATGACAGGAAGAGCACATCCGGGTATGTGTTCATGCTAGGAGGAGGAGCAATTTCCCGGACATCAAAGAAGCAAGCGATAGTGACACTATCTACCACTGAAGCAGAATTCGTATCAGCTGCGTATGGAGCGTGTCAAGCTGTTTGGCTCAGGAATGTGTTAGAAGAGGTTGGAAGTAGACAAGAAGAAGGAACGACTGTGTTTTGCGACAACAGTTCCACCATAAAGCTATCCAAAAATCCAGTGCTGCACGGAAGAAGCAAGCATATACATGTAAGATATCATTTTCTGCTAGACTTGGTAAAAGAAGGAACAATTCAGCTTGACTATTGTGCTACAAGAGATCAAATTGCAGATATCATGACCAAAGCTGTGAAGCTCGAAGTGTTTGAAGGTCTTCGAGGGAAGATGGGAGTAAGATTCAAAGACGAGTAAACTGGAAGAGAGGAGATTCCAGTTTAAGGGAGGGAATGAAGAATAAAAGCCCAACTTGATGGGCATGCATCACCTGCAGTTTTCTTACTCTGATTTATTCAGAGACTTTAGCGTTTTCAGTCGGTTGAATAAGTCTCATGGATTGTAGGAGGTAAACTAGTTCTTAGTTGAAAGTTTCTGTTCTTGTAGCGTAAGTTTAGTTGTGTCTGTTGTAAGGTCTATTTAAAACGACCACCTGAATCCTTTGAATACACAAGTTTTCAGCCAATTTGTCTCTGACAAACTATGTTTCTTACAAATCCAGTTTAAAAAGCAACAAGGACTCGAGTTTTTTGGAACTGCAAATGCAATTGTCCGAGCTTCGTGTTCGGAATCGGTGTACTTTCATCGAGGATCCTCCCGGTTTTCTGAGATGTGTGCCAAGCTTGCTCGTTTCGGTGTCCGTTTCTTTGTTTTCTGTTGTTTTTTGTCTTTATTTGTAGTTTTCGATCTTTCTGATTTTTTTAGTTTTCTTTGTAATCGCTGTTTTAAATCTTAAAATTAGTATAAAATTTAACATTTAAAAAAAAAAAAATAGGTCACAAAATGTTGGAGCAAACTTCCAGAATCGCTTAAACAAAAAAAACTCAACAATCATTTTTTTTTGTCAAATCAATAATACAGTATTGATAGATAATACTTGCTAATTGATTATTCGGTACTTAGTTTATAAATTTTATATAAAACACTATAATTAAATATGTGTGGTCTCTGTTTCAGGAGGCTGGGAGGTTATATACGTCACTAAAGTTTATTTAATCAATTTTCTAGATCGTCGTCCACTTATATCATCGCGTAGTGGTGGCCTAACTTATCAATATCGTACGATCTCCAACTTTTTTATAAGCAAGAATGATTATAAAATTTGTTACAATAATTAATTAATGTTATCTTACGATCTTCTTAAGTCACCTATTATATTATGAAGATGGCGAAGTAGTAGAAACATACGTCTACGAGTGAAAATAGGTTAATGAGCTTGGAGCCGAGCAACAATTCGTCTTTAGGTTTGATAAATAGACAAAGAAGTTATATGCTAGCCTAATTTAAGGCCCGTTTTATTAAATATGTAAGCCCATTAAAGGCCCAATTTCTCGTATTTTTTTTTATGTTGCGTAGAACAACAGGTTCTCGTATGGTTAGCCAATGACTGTAGAATCTACAACACGAACTTTGTGTGATCTGGCTTTACGGTTTGGTGAAGGAGATGATGAGTCAATGGTATTAATCGCTACATTACTCATTATAGCACATAGGGATATTTTAGTGGCTTTCACTTTTTTCTGCTTGAAATTCATGATTGATTACCAGAGATAAACCCTTATGTCGGGGAATTAAGCTGTAGTTGTAAATTTAAAGATACATATTTTTATTTTTATTTTTGAATCGAATGTAAAATTTATTCAAGATAAAAAAACTATTTTTACATCAAAATATTACTATAATTTGAGTTTTTAAATATATTTTTGGGACAAAATGATAGTGTCTTGTAGCGAACCACTTTTTCAAGTTTATGGTCTTCCAAAACTCGAATCGAAAGAAGGCAATTTCTCACTTGCTTGTCTATAAGTTTGATTAGTCGAGATGGAGTGATGAAATTTTCTCCATGGCGTCTTGAAAATCCCATCACTCCATCTCGACTAATCAAACTTATATATACAAATAAATGAGATGATGTGATATACTCTCTTTTCTTAATGTTTCATAGTAAGGTTCACTTGCATGTTCTATTGTATGTTGATATACTCTCTTTTCTCAATGTTTCGTAGTAAGGTTCACTTGCATGTTATATTGTATGTTGATATACTCTCTTTTCTCAATTTTTTCGTAGTAAGGTTCACTTGCATGTTCTATTGTATGTTGATAATCTCATGGTGACAGAAAGCTTCCCAAAAATTATACAGAAATTCAAAAACATATTTGAGTTGTTATTTTCATATAAAAATATATTTGAGTAGTTATTTTTATCTATAAATACAACTCTTTAAAGACCACCTTAACAATCTTACTTATTCGTCTATCCCATGAGCTTATAACATTAACAATCTCGTATTCTCCAAATCATTTGTTGTTAGAAAATTAATAAAATCATATTTTAATTATTAAATATAATATTTAAATCATTTTGCTTTTTAAAAAATAAACAAATATAACTAGATCTAATAGGTGCTCGTATATTTACAACCAAAACCTTTTTTAAGATGGATTTTATGAAGGGTGCCCATTTAAGCCCATTAAACTTAAATCTGACAAATGGGTCTAAGTGGGCATTTTTTCATAGTAAAACACCATTAAAAACTAGCGAATTTAAAGTCCATTTTAATATTCATAATCTCGCACAATCATGAGTCTTACAAAAATATAACACATCATCATTTCTCTCCATGACACATCAACTTTTAAAATTAATAAAAAAAAATAAACATTTTAATTTTGACACATTTTCCAAAAAATTAAAAATCTGAAGTTTTTTTTTTTTAACAGAACTTAAATTTCCCCATAGTCACAATATCTTTGAACTCTTGTACAAATTCATTTTATTGATCAATTAATATAACATTTCAACCAAAAAAAAAATTTAAATTAAATTTTCATAACATTTAAATTTAACTTACATAAACTTTGTTAAAAAAAAAAAATTACATAAACTATATAGACGATAAAGTAGGATTTAATGATAATGACATAGATAATCAAGTTTAACTTGGCTGATAAATTAGATAGAGTGGATTGACCGGATTATGTTTGATGAATGTTTTTTGATAATTTTTTTGTGAGACTTCGAAAACTTATTAAAATAGAGTGGATTAGTGGGATATTATTTGTTCTAATTTGACCATAAAGCTAAAATTAAAGAAATGAAGACCGAAGACATAAAAATTAAGAACCGAAGGCATAAGAATCAAATCGAAGAAAGATGAAGATAAAAACAACTTTCTAATTGTCAAATAACATTAATATTTCTTATTTCCGATATATCAGGTAGTTTTTCAATAGAATTCAGTTCAAATAATTTTTTTTTAATTGGTTTGAGAATTATTAGTTTAACTCAGAGAAATCTATATGTTTTTCAAACCATTTTTCTAAATTCAAAACCGTAAATAGGACTGGTTGATTTGCGGTGCTACTTAATTTACGAAAGTTTTAAACATATTTTGAAGAAAGGTTTGTTGTTCCAACTAGAGGGGTGAAAGGAGGTAGGATTGCGAGAATTATAAACTTAAGATGGCAAAAGAATTTATATACAAATCAAAACATAACCGTTCTTATGAAAGAGCGAGAGTTACGTCTTTATGATAAAGAAGACCAACGGAGAAATCGAAAGAACAATAATATTATAAATAAATTTAACTTCTGCATACATGTATCAAAAATCAGTTTGCCCGAGAAACATATTAAAAATGTTACCATTTTGTTCATATACGAGTATTCACGACGAGATTAACTGGAGCTTGACAAAAAGAAAGCACCATCATTTTGATAGATAAAATTTTGAGGATAGCGGATGAGTGTAGTAAATTATTCTCAATTCTCATTTGATATTGTAGTAGTTCTCACTTATGTTTTCAGTTCTATAAACCAATATACTTAAAATTAAACGTTATATCAACGACAAGTTTGTGAAAAGACAAATACATGAGTGATCATAGGGATTTGGGTACTACTAAGCAACTTAATATTCAGAGAAAATAACAAATTTTTTTACCAAAATTCAATTCTATATAAGGAAATGATTAAAATATGTTACTATTAACTAATATGTCAGACCATATATATATATATATATATATATATATATATATATATATATTAATAAAGAAATCTGCGTATACAATTTCATGTAACGAGAATGAATAAAATTTGTTACTATTAACTAATTTGGTACACCAAATATATATTTTAATATAAAAAATCCGCGTATATACGCCGATATTCATCTAGTTACAATGTAAAGACATAACCGACCGAGGAAATGAGATCAGCAATTACGTTTATTTGACACATTAGCGAGAGTTCTTAAAGTATCCCACTTCTAAGAGGCCTCGTGAATGAGAAATGGAAAAGAGATTGTAGTTGAATCAATTCAATGATGGAAACTGCAAGACCACCCACCAACCCAATCACCCAAAATATGACGATAACAAAAACAGCAAGGACATCAAACCACTTTTCAGTTGTGGTAAAGAACACTTATTATCAGGTCCGGCCCAGAGGCTAGGCAGGTTAGGCCATGGGTTTGGACAATTTTTTTTTTAATTTTTGATGGGCCACAAAATTGATGTTTCTATTTTTTATAAGGCCACCAATTTTTTTTTATATTTATCCTTTTTATATCAAGTTATTTTATTTCTTTTTTTCCAATGATTTTCAAATTAAATTGGAATTATGTCTTAAAATTTCTATTTTATACATTTTACAAATGACCATTTTTTTTTCTTGTCTAGGACCACCATTTTTGTTGGGCCAGACCTGCTTATTTTGGGATGAATGGAGTCTAATTTTCTATCAAAATTAGGCTTTTCTTAAGCCTCATATAAGTTAAATTAAATTTGTTAACTTTTGTTGTTAGTTATGTAAATTAAGCTTACGTGTCATTGATGATGGTTTATCATTTATAATATCTTATAAGTTTCTAAGGAGGATGAGATGGTGTATTAGCGATTAAAAAAAACATATATATAATTTAATAGTATTACTATTTGAATTTATACTATTAAAACAAAAATATTTTTGGAATCTATTTCTAAACACTCTTTATTTTTGTAAATAAATTGAACATATGGCCGAATATTCATTAAATTTATTATAAAATTAAAATTACAAATTAAACATATTTGAATCAATAACATTTAAATTAGTTATAATTTAATATATTACATTTATAAAAACTTTATATATTACACATTTCACATTTTATAAATTAGAAAATATAATTTACAAAAAAATTTATTATGTGCGAGTGTGCGGGATTATAATCTAGTTTATATTAAAACTGAAATTTAGGCTTTGATTGTTTGTAATTAACAAAAAGTATATATATTGTTTATTTCAAACATAAATTAAAAAAAATTAAAAGACCATTCTATAAATAAAAAAGTTAACTCTAAAATAGAGTAAAAAATAGCATTACTCCAATTATAGAGTAAAATTAGCATCACTTTATTTTGGAGATGAAAATAGAGTGAGAATGGAGAAAATTTTATTCTAAAATATAGTTTAGAGTAAAGATTATAGTAGGGTTGAAGATGCTCTTATACTCAAATTTTGGTTTAGGCATTATATATCACTTATCACAATGAAATTAACTCGAACAGTCGTATGGAATACATGTTTGGTTTAACCAACGTTCTCGGTTGATCCAAACATCAAATGAATACTTATGAGCCTTTTGGTCGGTCATCATGTGATTATATCTGATCCAGTATCCCGGTTACTAAGACCCGATTCTGGTCCATTGTTTTTGTACTCTCCATAGGTCAATGTCATGGAAAAACCAGTTAAGCTCTTATCATTTGTTTTGCAAAGAATCTGTCAGATCTTAATTACCTCTAAATTTCTCTGATAACTCGATAAATTTAACTTCTTCATCTCCTCAAACCCATCCAAGCAAAACATGATAATTTTTGTCATTCTAATTATATTTTGCTCATATTTTGCATATATTTTTCATATATTATGCTTAATTTTATCAGTTTTTTCTTTCTTATTTCAGTCTTTTAATAGTAATGATGTATTGAAAAAATAATTAAAAAAAAATATCATTAAATCCATTAATATTAAAATTAATTTGATATTTTGAAAATATTCACTTATATATTGATTACATAAAACTGGAGTTGTTTGACATTTACTTTCTATGTTATGAGAGAGAGATTAATTACTCGATCGAATATTATCCAAGTTAACATTTCCTTAAACCTTTGATATGTGTTATAATGTTTTTTTTTTAAATTATCGTTTATTTTAATCAAACCTCTCAACATTTAAAGTTTCCAATTAACATGGTTGATTAATTTAAAAGCCCAAAAAAGAAGAGAGAGGTTTGCCTGGGATAAAGAGAGAAGAAGGAGAAGGTAATCAAGTTTGAGTACTTAATGAACCAAATTAGAAATTTTTATTTGAATGTGTACATCCAAATCGATCATCCTTGTCTCTTACGCTACTAGGTTTGGCAAAAGCTGGATTTGTAGTGTGGTTAGTGACGACAAACAAGGAAACCAAGAAACAATTTGACAAGTAAAATAAGATCAAAGAGGAGAGATTCTTACAGAAGCAGCCAAATGTAAGTATGAATGCTAAAAAATAGACCAGAATTAGTCTACCCAATCAAAATGGTTGGTTTCTACTTAATCATACCACACATAGATACAAGGATCTAGGAGAAGAAATCCTGGTCAAAAAATTGAAGATCTTTCTCTACAAAACTTAGATTTTGCTCTACGATAGATTCATCATTTTGCAAAATTCAGGAAAGTCAGAGTTGCAAATTGATACACATTGGCATACATGCAATTACTCCAAAAAAATAAAAAAATACTCCCAATCAGTATTACTATTTATTTTCCCAATGAGAGCCTTCCTTGACGTGGATGGAGAATCTTGAACTTGTTTTCTCAGGTACTTTCGCCACCGCCTCGCAGATCGTGAGGTAATCGTCGGTGCCGTCTTGAGCCACCGTTACGTTTGGAGTTGTCCAATCGCATGCCACACTGTTTATCAGCTCATGTGTTAAGCATAATAGGTTGGCCAAAACAAACAAAAAATGGAAGATAGTAGGATATAGTTCATTTTTTTGTGCTGCCGATAATCGCAAACCCGGATTTCGAGTGCTGATCGGTGGCAGCTTGAGCCATCATGGTATTGACTTGCTTTGTAAGAGGCTTCCGTGGCAGGATTCTGCAGTTTTGGAAGACAGCAGCTGCGGTGCCGAAGATGAAATCCACAGTTCCGACTATATCGCATTCGCGGTACAATTGTTCACCGGCTTGCGCATACAACTTGTCTTGGAATCCATTGAATGTACATCGGTACATAACGGATTGACTAGATTCGGAGTGAAAGGCCACCGCTTGGTTTTTTCCCGGCCCGGCGGTGTTCACGAACGCCATATCCCTAACCACAAACCCTTTTCCACGAACCGCTATAAAACCAAAAAATAAAGGTTTTTTTTTTTGTCAAAGAAAGGTTTTAAAAGCGAAGAAGAGAAAAGATATGGACGAACAACAATCAGATCGTCAACCAAAAGAAAGGTATGAAAAGCATGGTAGTATATATCTCTGATAACTCTACAAATTTAATTTCATCTCCTCAAACCCATCCATACAAAAACATGATACTTTTTTGTCATTTTAATTATATTTTGCTCATATTTTGCATATGTTATGCTTAATTATCAGTTTTTTCCTTCTTATAATTTCAGTCTTTTAATAATAATGATGTATTGAAAAAATAATTAAAAAAATATATATCATATTCATTAATATTAAAATTAATTTGATGTTTTGAAAATATTCACTTATATTGATTATCTAAAACTGAAGACATTTGACATTTGATTTCCATGAGAGAGGTTAATTACTCGATCGAATATTATCCAAGTTAAGTAGTTAACATTTCTCAAACTTTTGATATTTGTTTTAAAATTATCGTTTATTTTAATCAAACTTCTCATCGTTTTAAAGTTTCCAATTTTGATTAATTCAAAAGCCCAAAAATGCTGAGATGCTAAATAATAGTTGCAGTTAAAAATTTGGATAAAAAGTTTCCGAGCCCGGAAAATCCAGAGGAGAACATGAGAACATCTGCATCCGTTCAGAACCTTATTTGGATGTTTAAAAAATAAAATATTAGTATTTTGATATAATATAATTATAAAATTAAATTTTAATTTTAAAATAAAAAATAAATTAATAAAAAATTGACAAGTGGCAGAGGAGGATCTCGATGATAACTGATCGGATCTCAAATGAGAACATTTTCTCAATTCTCTATCATACTGTTTATTTTATTCGATTATTTTAATTTTTAGACACCCTCGTATGACACTCCGATGCGAGTGCTATGAGAACTAGAAGAAAAAAACCTCGAGATCGGAACCGCCTAAAACCCCCCAAAACTTGGAAAAAGGTAATGGGTTTGGAGCAACAACAAATTTTATATTTAGGCTTAATGGATTAATTTAACAAGTTATATATATTATGGCCCGTTTTATAAGCCCATTAAAGGCCCAAGTGTTCATCAAAGTCTTTAACTTGTTATTCTAGAGTGCGTTTTCGGAAGCGAGCAAACAAGAAAGAGATTGTTTCTTCGATTCGTAGATCAATCATCCAGCTGGTAAAGTATTTTCTGAATTCAAACGAGTTCATTAGTGATTATAGTTTCTTTAATCGTTTCTATTTTCATTCCATCTATAAATTTCTTAGGGTTTTAATACTTTTGTGCAGGTTTTTTCACAGATCGAAATCTGGAAGAAAGATGTTTCTCACTAGGTAAAAATTTTGCATTTCATTATCCGTTTCGACGAAATCTTGTATCACAGTTTCTGGGCTCACTATCCAACGATTATGGTGCTCGTATTGATCAATTTCGGGTATTTTTGTTCCCAAGGACTGAGTATGACAGAGGAGTCAATACATTTTCTCCCGAAGGCCGTCTATTTCAGGTTGAGTATGCCATTGAAGCTATCAAGGTAATTGACGAAGATCGAGAGCCAAAGTTGGAGTTTTTCTTAATTTTGTTTCGTGTTAGTGTGCTATCTTAGGACAGGCGTTGATTGGGTGTGTGCACTTGTGTATACATTGACTCTCGAGGCTTTTGAATTGTTTCAGCTTGGTTCTACTGCAATTGGCGTCAAGACAAGAGAAGGAGTTGTTCTTGCAGTCGAGAAGCGTATCACATCGCCTTTGCTGGTAAATTTTACTGTGCGACATGTGTGCTTCTGCTCTTTTATGTTTACACACTTGCTATGTTCAGCAAAATCCAACTGGTTGATTCCGATTCGGTTTACTTTCCGTTGTCACCATCTACCCAAGAAGTAATCTTGGGCTCTTTTGGATCACATTATGCAACAAACTTAATCCTGGCTTGGCATGAGTGATAGAATCTGAAGGGCGGTGTAACAAAGTATAACCATTTTAAGTGTCAGTCACTGCTTTCTCAGTCTCTCTTTTTTTTAATTCAGGAGCCGAGCAGTGTGGAGAAGATAATGGAAATTGATGACCATATAGGTTGTGCAATGAGTGGTCTGATTGCTGATGCCCGTACACTTGTTGAGCACGCACGAGTGGAGACTCAAGTGAGATCTCAGTTTCTGCTTCTCCTGGTTTCTTTCTTACACCAAAAGATCTTTCTGTTACCAACTGCTCTCTTTTTTTTATGTTGCCTAGAACCACAGGTTCTCGTATGGTGAGCCAATGACTGTGGAATCTACAACACAAGCTTTGTGTGATCTGGCTTTACGGTTTGGTGAAGGAGATGAAGAGTCAATGGTAATAATCGGTCCATTACTCATTAATATCATAGGAATGTTTTAGTGGCTTTCACTTCTTTCTGCTTGGAATTCATGATTGATTGCCAGAGAAAAACCCCTCTTAGATCGGGGAATTAAGTTCTTAGTTGTAAATTGATAGATACAGCTCTTCAAGCACCACTTTAACAATGCCTAACTCTTTTCCGTATCGTTTTAGCATAACTTGAATATACTTATGCTAGGTCTCATGAATTTTCTGCAGTCTCGGCCTTTTGGAGTATCCCTTCTCATTGCTGGCCATGATGAAAATGGACCGAGCCTGTAAGCTGTTACTCGTTTAGCCTATATCATTTTCCACCAGCTTATAAGATGAAAGTTAATTGGTATACAACAATGTTAAACAAGTCAATCTTGTACAGGTACTACACAGATCCATCGGGAACATTCTGGCAATGCAATGCAAAGGCAATTGGGTCAGGCTCAGAAGGAGCTGATAGTTCTCTCCAAGAGCAATTCAACAAGGTAATAACTTGATTGTTTCACTGTCCCAAGTACATTACAGAATCTATTTGATTTTTTTTCCCTTCAACTTCAATTTCACAACTTTTACAGGATTTAACTCTTCAAGAAGCTGAAACAATTGCTGTGTCTATCCTAAAGCAAGTAATGGAAGAAAAGGTACGCAATTTGTTTACTAAAAAACCCATTGAACCCCACTCCGGTTTAGCCCTTTTTGATACTCTCTGCTTTTCTGGTTTAGGTGACTCCAAACAATGTCGACATTGCCAAAGTCGCACCAGCTTATCACCTCTACACTCCTCAGGAGGTTGAAGCCGTCATCAGTCGTCTATGAGGAAATAAACCAGCATTTTCTTCCGGTTATCTTACCTGGTCTGTCAGGGAATTTGGCAAGCTTGTGTCTGCTTCTGGCTCTCTAAATCGATAAACTTTCTTTCACCAAATGATTGTTACATCTTAGTCTTGCTTATGTGATATGAACTGGAGGTTTTAATTAGCAAGATCATACTCCCTGTTAAGATTAATGTTGGTTGTCATTGTGTTGGACTTTTGTAACGTACACATGAAAATCTACTTAACAATGTTTATAAACAAAAAGGTTGACTTTTATGAAAATGACATAATGGAGCTATAATCAAAACAAGACGAACAAATGTTTCATTGATTAGATTTTGAAAACTTGGACATTCATAAAAAAAAAACCTGCATTTTAAACTAAATAAATTTTCTTAAATAATCTAAATCCAAATAATAATAAAAAAATTTAAGTTAGCTGATTAGGAACTCCACTCGCCGGTAACCATTTGTTTCCTTGGATAAACGCAGCAACCGTAAACCTCGCTGCCTCGGCATCAGACATAACGGGCTTATAAGCGGCCCATTTAACTCTCTGGCTCAAGCCCGATCCACGACCCGAATTCTTATACTCTCCGTACACTATTTTCGAAGGCTCAACCCCGAGATCCCAGCGAATCCACCCAGCGGCACTCACGATCGGCCCAATCTCCGACTGCATAATCACAGTCGTCGAAAACTCCTTCCACGGACGGCCCAGATACGTCTCAGCGGTTACGTTTACGTTGGCGGAGATTGTGCACCGCTGGATCGAGATCCCGGTGTTCTGATTATCGTCGGTCCTGCCTTGGGCGGTGATTGTGTTGAACTGGTTCGAAAGCGGCTGGCGCGGCATGATATTGCAGCCTTGAAATACGACGGCGGCGTTTCCGAATATGAAATCGACTGTTCCGGTGACGTCGCAGTCGCGGTAGAATTGGCGGTTGGAGTGAGGGTAGAGAGTGTCTTGGTAGCCATCGAATGAGCACCGGTAGTAGACTGAGTGATCGGATCCTGATCGGAATGCAACCGCCTGGTGCTTCGCTGGTCCGGCTGTGTTTATGATTCCGATGTCTCTCATTATGAATCCTTTGCCTTGAACCGCTGCGTGAAGAAGATCGTAAATATAAATCCCATGAAATTGAGGGAGAAATATAATTAGTAGTAGAAGGAGTTACCCAACGTCGCCGTTTCGTAGGTTTTAATCCCGTCGACGTAGTTCTTTTTGCCGGAAATAATGGTCTTGGACTTGCCGTCGCCGTAGATCATAACATTCCATTTGCTCTTATCCATAAGAACATTCTCTACATACGTACCGGCTTTCACGTAGATAACGAACATGGTGTTCCCTTTACTCGGAACCTTTGCCACCGCCTCGTTAACCGTTTTCACGTCGCCGGAGCCATCAGCTGCCACCGTCACGTTAGGAGTTACGTTCTCCGCATAAAGTAGCTGCCGAACACCTGAACTCACCCAACGCGGAAACGGCTTGGAAACGAGTAACCGTCTCCGGTGAATCGGGATCCCAAAATCGCTCAAGGTGGAGAGTACCTTGGCGACGATTGCGAGACTGTTGCTGGTGAACTCGGTGGAGTTTCGCATGGCGGATTTCAGATTCCGAGAGGTTGTGGAGTTCGCGTACTCCGTCTTGTTGTCCGTGCTGAGCTCGTCGAGCGCGTCGAAACACGTCTCGTGGTAGGTTAAGGCGGCGCTGAGCCACGTCTTGAGATCGTCGATCTTCGTCGGATTCAGGATATTCATCCCGTCTCCAACATCCATGGCGGAAACAGTCTCGTTGAGACTATCCATCGCGTTCTCTAACAGCTCTCCACAAACACCAAGCGCCGATTTGATGCTCTCATCATCAGTATCTTCGGCGAGCTTCTTCGGCAAACCGGAAATCGAAGCGAGCTCGTCGACCACCACCTTCAGTGAAAGCCTGAACAGAACCTCCGGATCCGTCGTGTCGGAAGATGGAATCTTGGAGATACTGGATATACAAGAAGCAGGGAACTGAGTGACGCTGCACACAGTCCTCAGTGAAGCGGCTGGAGTCAAGTTGGGAGTTGAACTCAGTGTCGAACCATGGGAATCGTTTCTCCGGCTATGAACAACAGCCGCAGAGACGATGATAATCGCCAACAGAGCCACGACACAAAGTCCCACTATTAGCAACCGCTTATACGTCTTTCTCTTCAACGCTACATCTTGCGCTTCATCTACTTTGAAGTATCCTTTGATTGACTTCAGATAATCCATAAAAACTAAAATCAAAGGTTTCTAGGGTTTCTGTTTTTTTTTTTTTTTTCCTTTTAACTTATAGGGTTTCTGTTTGTTTCGTCGAACAATAATAAAGATTTGGTTATATGATGAGCGTGTGTTGACGATGGCTTTATATAAGTAGTGTGGAAAGTGAATATATAGCGCAAATTATTTTAAGGAAGTGGTGATTCATGATGTTTTGTCACTAATTAATTTGAACCTATCTTCATTAGGTAGTTTCCTTCTTCAGTCTTTCACCATATCTCTATTGAATATTTTATAAACAGGGCAAAAATATTCGACCTGGTTTAGTGAAAACCATGAATGTAGCTAGTTTGGGGGGATGAGTAATATACTAGATGCAAGTTGCAACGCTAGTGATAGTTTCTCAAAGTCCAAATGTTCCTCTTTTTTGTACACATCAATTTAAATAACATTCTTAGGCCCATAGAAAGTGAAACCAACACTCTCCACATATTAGTAATTATTCGAGAGTAGTCTTGCTTGATAACACATGCAAATCAGGCCAACGAAGCTAATAGCATAGCAAAAAGGTTAATGTAGTACACATTGGTCGGTATTGTCAACGTAGTCGATTTTGTCAAATACATTAGAAAACTACAGGGGTTAAAATATTGAATGTTTAATTAAAATTATTTTAGAAGTTCTAATTATGTCTAATAAAATTTCTTTCTTTTTGTCTCTTCTTTAATGTCAAAATAATAATTTATAGTTATTTATAGTGTGCTTAATTGTTTGGAGTTTAATGCACGAATCTTCACAATATATTGGTTACTTTTGTTTGAATGAACATTTTAATGCCGACTTATGTTTATATCATGATTTTATTTGAAGATCAATTCTAATATTCGTTATATTAATTCTAATGGCTTTTCGTGTTCTTACTATGGAAACTTTGAATGTTTGGGATTATGATTGAGTGGTATCTAGTTGATGAGATATTGTGGTGATTTTACGTTAATTTTGTGATCAATTTTGAGTACTAAATAAGATTGTGTTTGATTGCTTTGTGAGATATAGTTGGTTCATTTTCCCTCGAATTAATTCATTATTCCTTATTGGGATCAGTTTCTCACAACGCAATCAAAATCAATAATTATTCGACCAACAATATATATGTCGGAAATACACAACAATGATATCTCAAAGACCAAGCGAGAAAGGGAAACCGGTCGAAGCTAACCAGCCTCCACCACCAATAAACTGACCAGCCGTATATGGCTGAGCTTCAGCAGCAGCCGTAATTACCTTAAAGCCCCTCCACTTCACTCTATTTGCAGTTCCAGCCCCTGCTCCTCTGTTCGCATACTCCCTATAAGTCAGAGTGTTCAACGCGAAAGTCCCGGTCCACTCGGACCACCCTTCGGGTCGGATCAAGTCGGAGATATCCGACTGCATTATCACCGTCTGCGAATACTCCTTCCACGGCCGACCAAGATACGTCGGGAAACTACTTTTCACGGACTGTAAATCCGACGTGGCACCAATCCTACATTTCTGGATAACGATCCCGGTGTTCTGGTTCGGATCGGTTCGTCCTTGGGCCGTGACCATGTTTTTCTGGCCGGAATTTGGCCGGCGAGCGTGGATGTCGCAGTCTTGGAGCACGACGGCGGCGTTTCCGAAGATGAAATCGACGGTTCCGGCGATGAGGCACTTGACGAAGAACTGACGGTTAGAGTGGACGTAGAGAGTGTCCTGGTAAGCCAACATGTCGCATTGGTAGAAAGCGGAGAAATCGGAACCGACACGGAGAGCCACCGCTTGGTGCTTCGACGGTCCCGCCGTGTTCTGGAAAGTGATGTCACGCGCTAGGAATCTCTCGCCGACAGCAACTGGGGTCCACAAAAGAAAACACCGGTTAATTAACGGCATCATTAGCTAAAAAGACTAATAACACGGACTTGTTTTGCTGGAATATCACTTTAGTTTAACAAAATTTACTACTTTACCTTTTTGGAAAAAAAAAACATATTTTAGAAAATGAAATAGATATCAAATGAAACAAATGTAAAAGATTAAAAAAATTGATGTAACAAATGTAAATAAGGGACAAGATTAAATAGAAAAGTCAACAACAATGAAACAAAGATAAAAGATAAAAAAAATTGTTTCATATAGATAGATGTTTTCTTTAACAAAAAAAAAAAAAAGATAGATGTTTTGTATTTTTTATGCACAATTTATGTAGTATTTTCTTGTTTTGCTTCTATTAATTAAAGTTAAAATAAGTAAAACAATTAATATTTAATTATAGATTAAGGATATATTAGATTTTGTAAAAAAAAATTTGATATGTGCCTAAAACCTTAAACATCTATCTTCATAAAACGGAGGGTGTTACGAATATAAAGTTGTGAAACTAAAGGCACTCTTCACGAGTGGATGAGCCATAAAACCAATCCACATAACGTGACCTGGAAAAGCATATGAATAAAGCCAAGAAAAATGATGGATCGAGACTCGCACGACGCACATGACTCATATCTAATTAAGTTTTTTGTTGTATTTTTGTAATTCAAATTTCATTTTATCTCGTTGCTAGAAAGAATCTACTTGTGTATAATTAATGTGCATGAAAAGTGTAAAGATTTGTCCACCGAAAAAGGACCACATTATGCAGTACTTTAATCTTTAAAAAAAAAAAAAAATTAGAATTGCTTACTAACGGTGGCGGAGTGAAAAGTGGTGCTACCGTCGACGACATTTCTACTTCCGGTTATAATAGTTCTCGTCCGACCATCTCCCATAAACATTATATTCTTTTTCTTCTTCGCCACTTCCACATTCTCTCTATAAACTCCGGCTTTTATATGTATCACATACCTCTTATTACTATTCTCCGGTGCTGCCGCAACCGCAGCCGCCACCGTCTTGAATGTCCCACTACCATCAGCCGCTACGGTGGCGTCCGCTTTCACCGTAGACCCCTGAAGAAGCCTCCTATCTCCGGCTGATAACCAAGTCGGCCATCCCTCGGCGTCTAGTTTTCCGGCGATATCTACAGCCACCGTAATCTCCTCCTCCTCCTTGAGCTTACGGTTGTTTGAGGTGAGTTTAGCTTTTAACTCGAATTTGGCTATGTCGGTATCAGTCATGTTCTTGATCATTGCTAGTGCATTGCTGCACATGTGCTCTACGTGTATCTACACATAATGATTTCGTTATAAAGCTATATATTTAAAAATATATATATATCGTGTTATCTACAAGTTTATAGAATTAATGTATGTACTCTAATAACAACTTATTGCTACTATTCATACATATGGACCGGCACTAGCTAACAACATCTCATTGTAAGACAAAAAAAAAATTATAAAGAATAATTGTCAAAGTGATGTGATGTATGGATACATCTATTTTTTTGGTTACTCTATATATTTTTGTTTGCCACTAAATACAATTTTAGAAATAGTGATTTATGTTGAGCCATTCCGGATTCCATAAGTTTCTGTGAACAAAAACAAATGCATTTTGTCGACATTTGCGTTTTTAAAATTAATTCAAATTTTCGCTTAATGATTTTATCTCATTCATTTCGCATAGTTATCTTATATTAAATTATGAGGCGTAATGGTTAGACTCGTTGGAGAATTGGTGTATACGTACCTGACCCTTCAACAAGGCTTTACGAACTTTTTTGTCAGCGGCGTCGTGAGAGAAGCCGTCAAGACAAGTCTCCTGGTTAGTAATAGCGGAGCTAATTAGGGTTTTGAGATCACCGGCGTGTTCCCGGAGAGATTTCCTGTTAGGATACAAATGGAGATCTTCCACTGTCTCATGGAGCTCATCGAGCGTCACATCAATAGTCTCCAAACAGTCATGAAGCGCCGTCTTCTCGCGAGGAGTCAGTCCTTTCCTATTCTTTATCAGCTTCTTCACGGTGAAGTAGTTGTGTTCCACGGCGGTTGTTGTTAGGTTAAGCGACGCCTCGATGACGTCTTTTTGCGACGTCAGCTTGGCGCCGCCGGAGGTGGCCACCGCGGAGACGCAGAGCTCAGGGTAAAGCGTGGAGCTGCAGGCGGATCTTAGCACGGCGTGAGACGACGGGGATAGAGTTTGTTTTCCGCTTTCGTTGGCTTTTGAAGCTCCGGCGGCGATTCCGGCGACGGCGGCTACGAGGAACAAGGCTACGGCGGCGGATAGTAAAACAAGTTTCTTATTTTTCTTGAAATTATCTTTGGAGAAGATTTCTTTGATGGAAGATGCCATTGTTTCACACTGATGAGTGAGTGCTGAATGTGCTCGTGAAGAGCTAGGTGTGTTTATATTGATGAATTAAGATTTTTAAAATGGCTTTTACTCTCTCTCTTTTTACTTTTCCTGGCTCTATTATTTGAGTGGTATTTCAGTAAACAGAAGGACAAAAAAACACATGTTATAAGCCGCCTCGTTACGAGAAGATAATGTTAGGGAAAAAAAACATAATATTATTCCGATTATTCGAGTTCCACAGAAGTACTATTGTCGTAACTCGTAACATATTGTTGATTTGCTTACCAGTGATTAATTGACCACCACTCCGGTGTCTGGTCCACGTTTATCCGTATACATCTAAAGGTACTTAACCAATCAGTGACCGAAACAACTACATTTATTTATTTTAATTGAAACTATATAATGTTTAGAGATTTTTTTTTAAAAATAAAGTCTCTTTCTTTTTGTTGATTAAAGCTCGATATAGTGCATATAAACCTTTTTTGTTGTTAAAGTGTATATATAAACCCCTTTCGTATTTCTTACACTTTTCGGTTAAATAATAGCACTTTTTGTAATGTAATTGTTTTTTACTATATTGTCAATTGTCATGCAGTACTAATTGACTAATTGGTTCGAATCATAAGCATTAATTTAGCAGTAAGCCCCAATGCAAAAACAATTAAACTATGAAAGGCATCAAATTAAATTTTGGAAATTCAAGTATTCAACGTATGTTTGGTTGATTACTAAGAATGTAAAATCTTATTTGAAAACTTGTTTGCGGTATAGTCAGGGCCGTGCCCACCATGTTAAAATTAAAACATTCACCTAGATAATCATTTTACATTAAATATTTGAAAACCTATTTTAAGTGTGACAATTGATTGGCTATGGTGATTGTTGGAGATGGGCTTACCATCCCCGATTAGGTAGGCCCATCTCAGCCACAGACCCCTTTCAAATAAAGTCAACTGGAAGTCAACGTTTGATTTAGAAATGTCTCCGAGCTCCCACTTCAAACATACCCCGAGCTCCCATAAATCTTCCGAGCTTATTTTGACACCGCATGAGAGGGTCACCGAGAAAGCGACACGTAGAAGTTGACACAAGAGGAAGAGGGCCCACTTGCGCTGACACACTCTTCGCACCGGCGAAAAGAACGTTTTTTACGAACTGATTCTGATGGAAATTCAGTTCGGTGTTCTAAACTGTTTTTTTTGTGTCGAAGTACAAGAGAGTCCGGGTACAAAGTATGGTCAGTAATAAATTTCAGATGATCCGTAATAAATGCGAATGAGGGGGTATATATAGCGGGAGCCGGGCAGACAATTCTCCGCGAATTCGGGATGACGTGGCGGCTCCTGTATTGTCCACGTTAGGCACGTCTTGTCGCCGCGGTGTCTTGTCACTGGGATGGAGCGGGCGTAGCTCGGCACATGTCTTGTCCTTCGCGGTTGGTGAGACAGGCTGGGTTAGGCGCCGCGATGTCAACTCGTACGTGTCGTTTTCTGAATCGTTCTTTTCGCCGGTGCGAAGAGTTTGTCAGCGCAAGTGGGCCCTATTCCTCTGGTGTCAACTTCTACGTGTCGCTCTCTCGGTGACCCTCTCGTGCGGTGTCAAAATGAGCTCGGGAGATTTATGGGAGCTCGGGGTATGTTTGAAGTGGGAGCTCGGGGACATTCATAAGTCGGGCGTTGACCTCCGGTTGACTTTGTTTGAGAGGGGCCTGTGGCTGAGATGGGCCTACCTAATCGGGGGTTCTAAGCCCACCTCCAACAATAGCCCCCCCCCAGTTCGGTGTCATGAGGTGTGGCGAATGCATCGAAGTTGATATTGTGTCAGCTCGACACATCTCAGGCCGGTCCTCAAGGTTTCGTGATTGACTGTTGGGACATGTTTGGGCGGGAACAGATGATCATACGTGTCGAATTTTCCGCTAAGATCGGGCATTGTCGGCGCGTGTCGTCCACGTAGGAGGTTGAAATGTCGTTCCATTTCCCGCGCGTGGCGGTCACGTGGGGGCGTATGAAGGACATTTCGCGTTTTTCGAGATGGCTTTTGGTTTCTACGCGGGAAAATCGAAGACGCCATCATTAGAGTTTTCGGAGACCGCACCCTTTTGCCACGTGTCAGACTGTCGCTTCATTGTCTCCTCCTCCTATTTATACCCTTCTTCTTCCTTCGGTAAGACTCTCCTACGCAAATTCTCAAGGTAACTCTCCTTCCTCTCTCTGAAATTTATGCTTTGCTATTTTCTTATAATCTCTTTTTCGATTCCGGGTCGGATTATCGGAATTCCTTCGCGCGATGGCACCTCTGTTTGACACGATCAGGGCCGAGTCCGGTGATGACTCTGCGTCTCGTGATAACCGCGACGATTCTCCGTCAGAGAGTTCTTCTTCCAGAGACTCCGAACGCACTTCCTAGTCGTGTCGCACCGGCGGAGATGAGGCTCGGTCTGCTCTGTCGGTCCCCCGGGTCCGGCCAGGAGGGTTGGCGGCTGGAAGGTCCTCCGGCGGAGGTCGTGGTACTGACCGAGGTAGGCGAGGAGCCGGGCGGACCGCCGATCGAGGCAGACGACGAGGCGGTCGAGCTGGGGTATTTCGGACGGCCAAGAGGAAGAAGTCTCCTCTGGTACCTTATGAACAGGGCGGTTCGCCGACCTGGAGCACGCCGGAGACAGTTACCATGCTGAGGGAGCTGTGCGACTTTCCTGCATCCGCCGAGCTCCGACTTCCCAGGTCGGATGAGCGCCCATGGGATCCTCCGGAGGGTTTCGTCTGCTTGTACGAGGGGTTGTTCTCGAAGTGCGGGCTGCACTTCCCTCTTCCCGAGCTGTTTATCAAATATTGTCGCAGCCGGGGGTTGGCCTTCTCGTAAATCTGTCCGTCCACGATTAAGGGGATGATCGTGCTGCTGACCCTGGGGTGGGAGTGCGACGTGGATGTGACAGTTCGTATGTTCGAAGCTCTCACCGTGCAGAAGGCTAATCCTAGGATCCCAGGGACCTACTACGCCGCCTTCAAGCCTCAGGCGAATCTTGTCGAGGCCAGCAGCACGGGGGCCAAGGCCAGCAAGCTGTCCAAAGTCGACGACTGGTCCCATAGATATTTCTATGTCCGTGCTACCGAGGCGGTTGGTCTTGACCCGTTGGCGAGATACACCCGTGACTGGAATTTTTCCCCGGGTAGGGGCCTGTAGATCGAGCTGCCTTGTGCATACTTCTTTTGCTTATTCAAACTGACGCTGTTTGTTTTGCTTTTCAGGTGCTCACTCTTCCAGTGCTAAATTATCTGACTACGACGTTATTCTTGCTGTGCTCAAGTCGCAGGGTGAGAGGGATTGAAGGTCGTTCACTTCGGGAAGAATCTCTGCTGCAATGGCCGGAGGTCGGGACCTAATACATATATATAATTTTTTTTTTTTTTTTTTTACCGGGCTGACGGGTTGTCGGATGCAGGTTGTTCCCGATTTTCTATCCAGTCGTATGCGTACTCCTTTGCCGCACCTCCGCCTCCCATTCCTGATATGCCAGCTCGGCGAGAGCAGCAACAGCATACTGCGGAAGAGTCAGTTCGGGATGAGCCGCGGCAGCAGGCGGCTATTTCAAAGAAGAGGGCGAGTATAGCCGCGGGCAAGAAGATTGCCAAGAAGAGGAAGGCCGACGCGTCCAGTGGTGAGGGTACCATTGGCGCGGGGACACCGTCTGGAGGTCCTAGTTGTGTGACGCCGGGTTGCGGGACCGAGTTTTCCCGCGATCCTCAGGTTGATGAGTCTGGTGTCCTGGAGGCCGGTGTATCCATCGGCGGCGAGGATGAGGTGCTTGGGGTTCGGGGTGGCGACGTGGTGGAGGCCGAGAGACGGACGTTCCCGAGGTGGCAGGTGTTGGTGAGGAGGCTAAGGGTCCTCAAGATCCTGAGGTCGGAGAGGAGGCCAAAGCCCCTGGCGGTGATGGTGTTGCTGGTGCGCCACCCGGGGTGCAGACCGAGGAGCGAACCGGGGCGCCACCCGAGGAGCAACCTGAGGAGGATCCCATTGACCATAGCTTTGACTTCAGCTATGGGCACGGCATAGCTCCGATTGTTTCTGACAAAGAGGCATGTGCCGAACTGGCTTATGCGGCCACTCTTGGGCGGCGGCCTCCTTTTTGTCCTTTGGCGGAGATGGCGGAGTCCAACGCTTTGCAGAATGCGTCTCGTTCTCTAGTTCGGGTGAGATTTCTCTAGTGCTTGAGCTCGGGTTTCGCTTTGCGGTATTTTCTTTACTCATGAATTTATTTTTGCAGTCGCAAATCTACGAGGGATTGTTCTCAAAGTGCGGGCTGCTCTTCCCTCTTCCCGAGCTGTTTATCAAGTATTGTCGCAGCTGGGGGTTGGCCTTCTCGCAAATTTGTCCGTCCACGATTCAGGGGATGACCGTGCTGCTGGCCTCGACAAGATTCGCCTGAGGCTTGAAGGCGGCGTAGTAGGTCCCTGGGATCCCAGGATTCACCTTCTGCACGGTGAGAGCTTCGAACATACGAACTGTCACCTCCACGTCGCACTCCCACCCGAGGGTCAGCAGCACGATCATCCCCTTAATCGTGGCAAAAGGGTGCGGTCTCCGAAAACCCTAATGATGGCGTCTCTTCGATTTTCCCGAGCAGAAACAAAAGTTGTCTCGAAAAACGTGAAACGTCCTTCATACGCCCCCACGCGACCGCCACGCGCGGGAAATGGAACGACATTTCAACCTCCTACGTGGACGACACGCGCCGACAATGCCCGATCTTAGCGGAAAATTCGACACGTATTATCATCTGTTCCCGCCAAAACATTTCCCAACAGTCAATCACGAAACCTTGAGGACCGGCCTGAGATGTGCCGAGCTGACACAATATCAACTTCGATGCATTCGCCACACCTCATGACACCGAACTGGGGGGGCTATTGTTGGAGGTGGGCTTAGCACCCCCTATTAGGTAGGCCCATCTCAGCCACAGGCCCCTCTCAAACAAAGTCAACCGGAGGTCAACGCCCGACTTAGGAATGTCCCCGAGCTCCCACTTCAAACATACCCCGAGCTCCCATAAATCTCCCGAGCTCATTTTGACACCGCACGAGGGGGTCACCGAGAGAGCGACACGTAGAAGTTGACACCAGAGGAAGAGGGCCCACTTGCGCTGACACACTCTTCGCACCGGCGAAAAGAACGATTCAGAAGACGACACGTACGAGTTGACATCGCGGTTCCGTACCCAACCTGTCTCATCAACCGCGAAGGACAAGACGTGCGCCGAGTTACGCCCGCCCCATCACAGTGACAAGACACCGCGGCGACAAGACGTGCCGAACGTGGACAATACAGGAGCCGCCACGTCATCCCGAATTCGCGGAGAATTGTCTGCCCGGCTCCCGCTATATATACCCCCTCATTCGCATTTATTACGGATCATCATAAATTTATTACTGACCAGACTTTGTACCCGGACTCTCTTGTACTTCGACACCAAGAAAAACAGTTTAGAACACCGACCTGAATTTCCATCGGAATCAGTTCGTAAATCTAAATTCGTTCACCTCTTGATCATTAATACAAAAAAAACACGGTCCCCGACCTGTTCGCCAGAGCCCTGATCTCCCCTTAAAGAAGTTGGTTTGTTCTAATTAACGAAAATCTCACCTCCTAAACACTCACGTTTACTCTAACATACCCTAAATACACTAAATACACTTGATGATCATATGGATCAACAGTGATGACTATCTAATAATTATTTGGAATTTTAGAATTTGATATAGTCGTCACCATCTCATATTTGTTGTGCATGAATTCAAATGTAATACTTTTTGAATATCTTTCATTTCTAAACTTTTTTTGTATGCAATCCCTCTTTTTAATATATATATATATATATTATTTTTACGCCATTTTTATGAAAATTGAACCAAAATGTTTTTGGTAAACTTCAATTGTTTTATCAATTGAAAAATTTACATATATTATTTTATATGTTTAGAACAAATAAAAAATTATTTTCTTGGTTTGTCAAAATTAAAATTTTAATTGTCTTCTACAAAATTTTATTTTAGAAATTGTGATAACATGGATCATAATGCCTTTATCCGTTTATGGCCTCTAAAATTATAGGAACGGCTCTGGGTAATGGGTATATCATGTGAGAATACTTCTCAACTGATATATACATCTACATTTATCGATCTAAATTAAATATATTCAGTTTCTAATAGTAGTATACTTTTGCATGCGTGTATGTGTCTTGCTGACGTTATAATTTTTTTTACTTAGAACATGCAACCTCGGGGATTTTGAGATAAAGAAAATATATAGTAAGACCATCTCCAATGTATTTCTATATTTTTGACTCTAAAATAGAAGTGTGTTTCTCTCCAATGTATTCCTCTATTTTTGATTCTAAAAAATGAATATTTTAAGTATATTCTATTTTTATTTTTAGTACTAATACATTTTATTTATAAACATTTACAATTTAACTGCACTTATTTTATTCCTTACAAAACTTCTATAAATTATGATATTATTTAAATTAAAAAAATATTATATAAAGAAAATTATATTACATCATATATAAATAACAAAACATAGTAGATTTTGGTTAAATATCACCATTAGTGTATTTTTCCATAAATGATCAATTAACGTATTTCGAAGTGAGAAATAAGCTTAGCTTATTTGTCTTTGATTTCTCTAAATCACTAGTTTTTGTTGTTTAAATTTATTTTATGTTGCTTATCTTTAATTTCAGTATTTGATATGTTGTTTATCTTTAATTTTAGTATTTGTTAAATCAAAATTACTAAAAAAAATAAAACAAAATAAAAAATTAGTAATAAATATAATGATTTAAAATTAAAAGGACCATTTGATAAATTAAAAAGTTCAACTCTAAAATAGAGTAAGTGATAGTTGCATAATTTAGCCCATTTTAGCATACATTTTAGTTAGCATTTTGTGACTTATTGCATTCATTTCTTTGTTTTTGGTATAGTTTGCATCCATTTTAGAGTTAGTGAGTCTTAGGTTAGTTTTTGCATATGTTTGTGTGCTATGGAGTCTTTTAGGTACCATTTGGAGCTTATGGAAGCTTTTTGGAGCTTGGAGGAAGATCACGGACTAGGAGGAACGTACCCGAAGAACGGAGAAGGCAAACGAAAGAAGAAGAAAAATCCGCAGAGGCAAAATCGGCCGGAGGCATCGGCCACAGGAGACTGATACAGAACGAAGAACTGAGGCAGAAGTCCATCGGCCAGCCTCCCACCGATACACCCGACCGATGCGAAGTTCTGGAAATCCGAGAGTTCCATCGGTGCGATGTATCGACCGCAGGACACCGATATGCCCGCTGAAAAACTCAACCCGATGGGTTGACCCGACCCGACCTGTATTTACTTAAGCAAATTAAGCCTAATTAGGCAAAAGACTCTTGTTTTTAGACTTAAGCAAAAACGTTTTTGAGAGTTTTGAAGGAGATTGCAAGAGATTCTTGAGTGATTTATGCAAGTTCTTGTTGGATTATATCATCTATCTATTTTCTTATCATCTTTTATGATTCTCAACACTTCCTTTATGGGATTTGTGGAGAAAACCATGTGTTGTGAGTAGTTTTCTAGGGTTCTTGGGTAAAGTAGATTAGGGTGATTTTAGGTTTGTTCTTGATGTTTAAGAGCTAGATTAGTTGATATCCTTTCTCATTGAGTGTTATTAATGCTGGATTAGCCTTGACAAAGTTGATTTAGATCATAGGGAATTTTTCGCCCGGAAGGTGTTCGATGAAATTCCCCAACCAATTCAATGAGTGCTTTTCATATCTTAGCCAACGGGAGTTGATGTCTAAGGTGAATTGTGGCTAAGTGGACTTGTTATTAATGCTTGTTAGTCATAGAATCGCGAACGGAAGTTTATGACGATTGATGACTAAGAAAGGGATTAATACCATTGACGTGGATTAATCTTTAGTAGTGTATCTAGGGCCTACGGAGGCAATTGATTGAATGTTTGAGTGTCTAGAATGGAGTGAGAATCACCCGAGTCGATTGCTTTACCCGAGAATTCGCTTGTTTAATTTTGCTATTTAACGTTTGAGCTTGTCTTGTTGCTCGTTTTAGTTTGCTAAACTACTTGTTTATTTTTCTGTTTTTGTATATTTCAAATTGTCCGATAAAAACCAAAACCCGATATTTTCTTAGATTAGATAGCGTCCTGTATTCTTAGTGCGTCGTTCTTATTTCCCTGTGGATTCGATCCCAAAGTGCTACAATGACATGCCATTAGATTGAGGCATTGTGCACAATGGGTTAATTGTGCGAACCGTAAAAAGTTCATTATCAATTTGGCGCCGTTGCCGGGGAGATTAGCAATAGCCATTAGGATTTGGATGCTATTTGAGACTAAGGTCTTGACTTCTACTAACTTTTTATTTTCTTCTTTTTTGCTTCTTAGAGTCGATGGCCATGGATTACAATGATTGGCCACAAGAAGAGGATGCCACATTTGATGAAAGCATTGATGATGAGCCATATGTGGAGCCACCATTTGATGAAAGTGTACTCACATCAGAACAAAAAGTAGAGTTGGATGAGCTTTGCAAAGAAAACCCGACATTGACAAGGAGTAATCTCGCGATTATGATCCGTTTGAACCTCATGTCACGTCGGGCAGCGCTTGAGGGACGGGAGCTCACATTTATTGAGATAAAGATAGCTCATGCACTCGAAGAGGTAATTTATTGGGTTCCACCATGCCAACTAGAAGGTATTTTTGACACAACCTTTGAAATCGTTGATTATGAGGATAGTCACTTGCCTTGCATTGAAGATGTAGCTTCTAGTTCACATGCTCTCAAGCTCATTAATGAATGCTGTGATTTAATATGTGAGTCTCAAATACTAGAAACCTTAAGAGTAGAAAAGCTTGCTAGTGATTATCATGAAGTATGTTTTGATATTAATTATCTATGTGCTTTGAATGATCATGATATCGAGTTTAAGCTTTCAATGCCTAAGGAATCTAGTTCTCTTCTTGAAAAATCTTACCTATGGGATGTGCTTGATGTAGATAAGATCTTGAATGAGATAGATGACCCTAAGGTTGAGATGAAATCTAGGAAAGAGGATGTGTTTTACATGATTGATGGAGATGAAGTTGACTCGTTTAAACATGAAATCGACTTTATTTTTCCTTCAAATGCATTTGGTCCTCGTGAACATCTCATCATCAAGGAAAATTCCAAGATGTATGCTATATTTTTAGTAACCTTTCTTGATGTGAGTTATGCCTCTTTGCCATGGATAGTCGTGTGCCATGTTGCATATTTTGTTTCTTGTCTTGACAAGAGAAGGACCAAAGGTGCATTGGCTCAACCTTTTGATTCTCATGATTAACAGTTGAAACGTCAAGCTTAGCGACGTAAAACAAGCGCTCTTGGGAGGCATTCCCATGACTATCTTTGTATATATTTTCGTTCTTTCTTGTTCCTTTTGATGTTTTTGTTTGATGTTTATAGTTTTCTTGGGTCCAAGGTCGTGGTGCTTAATACATGAATGGGTAGAGCTACAGCACGTCACACTCCTCTCCAATCCAAAGGTATGATCCAAACTCCATTTCATTGTACATACTTTTGCATATTTTTACCTTCTCTTTGATTTGTGTTGCACCGAGACGTTGCAATTCAAGTTCGGGGGAAGGATTTGTGTCTTTTGATATTGTGTTTTGTGATCTTATTTTTCTTTTCGCATATTTGAGTCTCATTCATTCATATAAGTGCATATAAAAACCAAAAAAAAAAATATTTAGTTGCATTTTGCATGTTTAAGATTGAGTCTAGATGCATATAGGTTTGCATTCACTTGCATTGGGAGAATTATCCATGTAGAATATAAACTTAAGAGCTTGAATTAATGCCCTCGTTAGGAGTTCTTTGATGCATTTGAGCGATCACGAAGTTAAGGATGATCCATGCTTTGATCTTGCGGTTTGAATGTTTTTGTCTTGGTTGAAGCATGCTTTGAATTGAATCTAACTCTATTTACATGAACTCTAATCTTGACTTGAAATTATCATGCTTGTACATTGAAAAGTTGAACTCATGGATGTCATATACATATTTGAGCTATCTTACCCCTTTTTACCACTCTCTTGTTAGCTCAAATAGCTGATTCCCATATTTGGAACGGTTAACCACACCCTTAACTAAGCCTTTCCTTCAAGCCTTCATCTTTTGTGTGTGTCGTGAGGCCTAATTTTGAATGAACTTAGCAAAAAGTGTTGAGTTTGGAACGACAAGGAGTTGATAGATAGGTTGGTGATTTGGGTGTTGATGTAAAGAATAGAAAGTGTGGAGAAAGGAAAAGATTGAGAAAAAGGATAGGGGAAAGTAAAAAGTTTGGATTGGTTGGTATGAAAATGTGGAATAGCTCTAGGGGTTGCAAGTATAAGTCTCTATGTGTGTAGAAGAAAGAAAGAGCCAAAAGAAAAAAAAAATATATATATATATATGGCTAAGGCATCTAAATGATGATTGAGAGACTAGTTATGAAAGTGAAAAAGAGCTAAAAGAAAAAAGATGAAGAACCAATCCATTTGTTGAAAGAGAAGAAGAAAAGAAATGTGGTCTAAGAAGGCAAAATGCCTTGTGATATGGGTAGTTTAGAATGGATCTTGATGAGTTTAGAAATAGGAGTGGAGTTCATATTGGGGCATTGGGTAGATGGATGTCATCCTTGTACGCATCAATTGTTCTTTACTCTTAGCATTTTGCCAAAGTTCATTCTTTCGCGAGAGATCTCATTGCATTGGAATACCCACATGATTGAGATTATTTTCATCTCAAAACCTTTTCCCTAAGCCAAATGAGTTCACTTGATTTTTATTAAGCATGATTCACCATTGTACTTAATGAATGTTAAAGAGTTAGAGGATATGATTACTTGCAGATGCTAAGGCTTATACCAAATTCGTGTAGCGACGAGTATGGCTAAATCTTTTGAAGTAGAGGTTGTTTGTGCATCACATAACTACTACCAAGGGCATTGAATTGAATTCTTTTGTTAATATTCTCGGATATGATATCCCGCATTCCAACCTCTTCTTCGATTTGTTCTTGTTTGTTTGCTTGCGGACAAGCAAAAGGCAAGTTCGGGGGAGTTGATAGTTGCATAATTTAGCCCATTTTAGCATACATTTTAGTTAGCATTTTGTGACTTATTGCATTCATTTCTTTGTTTTTGGTATAGTTTGCATCCATTTTAGAGTTAGTGAGTCTTAGGTTAGTTTTTGCATATGTTTGTGTGCTATGGAGTCTTTTAGGTACCATTTGGAGCTTATGGAAGCTTTTTGGAGCTTGGAGGAAGATCACGGACTAGGAGGAACGTACCCGAAGAACGGAGAAGGCAAACGAAAGAAGAAGAAAAATCCGCAGAGGCAAAATCGGCCGGAGGCATCGGCCGCAGGAGACCGATACAGAACGAAGAACTGAGGCAGAAGTCCATCGGCCAGCCTCCCACCGATACACCCGACCGATGCGAAGTTCTGGAAATCCGAGAGTTCCATCGGTGCGATGTATCGACCGCATGACACCGATATGCCCGCTGAAAAACTCAACCCGATGGGTTGACCCGACCCGACCTGTATTTACTTAAGCAAATTAAGCCTAATTAGGCAAAAGACTCTTGTTTTTAGACTTAAGCAAAAACGTTTTTGAGAGCTTTGAAGGAGATTGCAAGAGATTCTTGAGTGATTTATGCAAGTTCTTGCTGGATTATATCATCTATCTATTTTCTTATCATCTTTTATGATTCTCAACACTTCCTTTATGGGATTTGTGGAGAAAACCATGTGTTGTGAGTAGTTTTCTAGGGTTCTTGGGTAAAGTAGATTAGGGTGATTTTAGGTTTGTTCTTGATGTTTAAGAGCTAGATTAGTTGATATCCTTTCTCATTGAGTGTTATTAATGCTGGATTAGCCTTGACAAAGTTGATTTAGATCATAGGGAATTTCTCGCCCGGAAGGTGTTCGATGAAATTCCCCAACCAATTCAATGAGTGCTTTTCATATCTTAGCCAACGGGAGTTGATGTCTAAGGTGAATTGTGGCTAAGTGGACTTGTTATTAATGCTTGTTAGTCATAGAATCGCGAACGGAAGTTTATGACGATTGATGACTAAGAAAGGGATTAATACCATTGACGTGGATTAATCTTTAGTAGTGTATCTAGGGCCTACGGAGGCAATTGATTGAATGTTTGAGTGTCTAGAATGGAGTGAGAATCACCCGAGTCGATTGCTTTACCCGAGAATTCGCTTGTTTAATTTTGCTATTTAACGTTTGAGCTTGTCTTGTTGCTCGTTTTAGTTTGCTAAACTACTTGTTTATTTTTCTGTTTTTGTATATTTCAAATTGTCCGATAAAAACCAAAACCCGATATTTGCTTAGATTAGATAGCGTCCTGTATTCTTAGTGCGTCGTTCTTATTTCCATGTGGATTCGATCCCAAAGTGCTACAATGACATGCCATTAGATTGAGGCATTGTGCACAATGGGTTAATTGTGCGAACCGTAAAAAGTTCATTATCAGTAAGAAATAGAGTTACTCCAAATATAGAGTAAGAAATAGAGTTACTCTATTTTAGAGTTGAAATAGAGTAGGGTTGGAGAAGATTTTGCTCTAAAATAGAGTTTAGAATAGAAAATAGAATGGGTTGGAGATGTCCTAACTTGCTACATAACTCGAACCGACAATAATTTTTTTCTTATTAATTATTCTTTTGGATTTTAATATTCTTTTCACGATTATTAAATACTTAAATAGCATATAAATTTACATGTAATTAAGGTAAAGCAAAAAAAATAAGGCAAAGCAAAAGTGTTACATGTAACAGGATGCTGCAAGCCTGTCATGGGTCCATTTAACATCGATGAAATAATAAATAGAAAGTATGTAGGGTGTGAAACTGTGTAATAGAATGCTGCAAGCCTGTCATGGGTCCATTTAACATCTTACAAAAAAAACAATATATTCCATTAATTCGATTAAATCTTAAAATTACAAATTTTTGTCGGTATACGTACACCGTATAATCCTAGCTTTCTTGTAATAACTTTTTGTTTGTTATAATACACAACAAAGAAATATTGGAATGACAGAAAAAATGTATGAATGGTATAAAAAATGTACGAAATGTAATATGGTATATGATATTATTGCTCTTTTGATCAGATTGTTTACTAATATTAAAAAAAAATTGCTTGGTTTGTATTTCGAAAGGTAATCTATTATAGATGACCTTGACAAAACAAAAACTATTGTAGATGACATATTTGAAAAAGTATTTGTACACCAATCGTATATTAGCTTTTACTATACGTAACATAAAATTGCGCAATCTAACCACAGTTTGTATTAGAGTAATTTTTTGAAATTTCCAGTTTATGTTTAGTAGTTTAAGAAATGTACGTGCTATAGTAATGAAATTTCAAGTGTTCAATTCAATCCAGTTAGATCCGAAAAAGAAGCATAAAGAGGCACCATATCTTGTCGGGTAAATGACGTAAGGTTTTGGGTTGATGGGACTATAGAGCGCAGAACGTAAGGTTTTGAATTTTTTTTCTTTTCGTTAACGAAATTTGCAATTACGAAAGCAACCCCACCCATAAGACTATTTACAATTGTGTTTTTGTCAACCGTTGAGAAAATTTCTCAACTCTTGAAAAACTTGTAATGGTGTGTTGAAAAAAAACAAATGATGGGACAAGTTTGATGTTCTTAGAGCATTTCCAACAAGGGGATCTAAATAGAAGAGTTCTAAAAAATTATAATGATATATAATTAATAAATATTGGAGAGGTTCTAAAAAGAAGAGAGAAGGGTTCTAAAGTTAGAACTTTTAGATACATATTCTAAAAATTAACATACAAAATGTTGGGGTTCTAAAATGTGAGGTTCTAAAAATTTTAGATACCCATTTTTAGAACCTCACCATTGGAGGTGCTCTTAAATTTCAACACTGTGAAACTCAAAAGAGTACGATCTTTTTTAACACATGGTAACTTTTAATTGGGCATAAAAAATATTGTATAATAATATATATAGATGGGACATGTGGAACGTATTGATTAGTTGCTCAGATTCTGGATTTTTTTTTCATCTCAATTGTCTAACAACAATTATCTCATAATAATTATATGTGTATATATATATATATATATATATTTATACCAAAATTCATCATTTTCATACTCTATAAATAGAGACTTGTTTCATTTGTTTTGGACACAGAAAAAACTTATATTTCTACTATATTTATTTGATTAGCATCCAATAAACTCTTGTTTTTCACCTTAAAAACCAAAAAAAAAATATTTTATAAAATTATTGAATTTTAACTATTTTAATTTAATTTCAAATGATAATTGTTACTAATAATATGTAATTACAAAAACTAAAACATAAAAAAATATATGAAATAAATTTGGTGGGGAATGGTGTTGTAATTTTATTAAACAAAACCATTGTAGATGATGAAAATTGAGTATGTGTTGAATTATGTTGTGGAAAAAAGAGAAAAACTATATATATAAAGTTAGCTTTGCTATCTTGTGGTGAAGACACATCATCATCCACATGTATGCCACATCATTTTGATATTTAATTTTCATAATTTAATTAGTTAAAATTTTGATATACATATTAACTATACATTTTATTAAATTATGCAAGGAATTTGAAAGGTCATTTTCATATTTCTATCATGAAAACGTAAAAAAAAACAACCAAATTTATTGAAAAAAAATAGATTTAAAATTTTTGGTTTTACTAATATATTACACACTTTATTATAGTTACAAAGTTAAAGTTTTATAACTTATTTGATCCAAACTAATAGTAGACAATATATACAATATTAATGTAACATATATCATCCACATGTATGCCACATTATTTTGATATTTAATTTTTATAATTTAATTAGTTAAATCTTTGATATACATATTAAATATACATTTTATTAAATTATGCAAGGAATTTTGAAAGGTCATTTTCATATTCATATGATGAAAACTTAAAAAAATCAACAAAATTTATTGAAAGAATAATAGATTTAAAATTTTAGTTTTACTAATATATTACACACTTTATTATAGTTATAAGGTTAAATTTTTATATCAAAAAATGTTTAGTGAATAGATATTATTTGATACAAACTAATAGTATACAATATATATAATATATACAATATTAATTTAACATATCACAAATATATAAAGATTTTTTTTTATAAAAACATAATATCTAATAAATAAAAAGTTAACTCATTACCGTTTAATAATACATATTATAGTAACTTTGTTAAATGAATTATAGATAAGAAAATCGATTTTTTTTTAAAACAAGTACATAATTTTAAATAATAAAATTGAAACTTTCAGTAATTAAAATATTTGTATAACATGATTTATTTAGTTTTTAAATATAGATAAGATATGAAAGTTCCAAACAAACATAAATTTTGTAAATAATATAGAAGTGATTTATCGTAAATATTGAAGTGATTGATTATCACTTACATTTTCATTTTAATGGAGGTGGAAATAAGAGAAACAATTAGTTAAGTTTTAAATAAAACATTAGACCTACAATATACAATCAATGATTTGTTTTACTAAAAATGAATAAAAAAGTTCTCATAAATAAATTAAACTATTATAAAACTTAAAAAACAAAAACTCGCGGGTCACATACTTTTTTCTTATATAAAGTTGAATCTCACCGGGCTTACCCCTTATCAATAGCCTTATGTGTTGGTTAAATTCAGAATTAAATTCATTATTTTATTTGGTCTCGTAGTTAATGTAATTAAATTCAGAATTAAATTCATTATTTTATCAAAATACATATATAATCTACCAAATTGTCTTGAATAAGAAAATTTTAAAACGGTTAAATATTAATTTGTTTGACATACAATCCATGAATAGATTTAAAATCAACAAAAATTGATCAATTGTTGATTCTATTATTGCTTATCAATAGTTTTATGTGTTGATTAAATTTTCATCTCTCTCTCCAGTTATATATGGAAATCGTTTTCAAAAATATAAAATAAAAATAGACTTAGGAATCACAAACATATTGCAAACAGATATATGGTTAAAATGATACATGAAACACTCCAAAAGTAATAACTTCACATGAAACAAAAAAAAACTATTATGCAACTTTAAAATGTAAATATCTTCCTTTTAAAAAATCTAACTAATTGTATAAAATTGATCACCAAAGAAAAAAAGAGATAAAAATGCGTACCATCCAATAAATAAACACATAGATTATCATAAATTAAATAAAAACAAAAAAAATAAATACACATATATTAAGCTGATAGGGATAATTAAATTAACTACGAGACCAAATAAAATAAAATACCATTAGATTAAAAAATTGTTTACCACGTCCGCGCGGATCACACCCTTTGTGATTGAAATTGAAAGTGAAATCTCACCGGCGATGAAGGAAGATATCGGAGAAGACGAGGGTTTTAGAGGAGTGAATATTGATTTTTTACAGGATAATCATATTCACAAGAAGTCTCTTTCTCTCTCTCTTGAAATGTTTAGATCGACGCTCGACCCCATATTTCTTATACTTTTCTAAATTGGCCCATATTATCTCAAATGTTTTCATTAACCCATACATCAACGACGACTTTGATAGTAAATTAGTGATAGAAATTAAATTGTTTTTCAAATAAAATTAGATTTATTTTGTAGTCACCAACACTGGATCATCGAATATGAATAATAGTAAATTCTGAATATTTTATTAGTATTTGGTTTTATGTAGAAATAGATAAAAATACAGGGACCTGTTTCGAAGTTTTTTTTTTTTAATAAGTTCGGAAAATTCTAAATTCACAAAACTAACTTTCCTTTTATTAGTATTCGAAGTAACTTTCGGAATATACAAAACTAACCCAATTTTGAAATATTTATTTTATTAGTATTTACTTGGGTTAATAAATATACAATTTCCTAAACTTTAAAATGACAAAAATTAACATTTAAAAACCAACTAATTGAATAAATAGTTAATTAAAGAAAACAAAATCAAATTATGGATCACCCACTAAACAAATACATAAACAAACATAAAATTAAGAAAGAAAAAAAACTTAAGAATAAACATTCTACATTTTTAAGCCAATAAAGACAAATCCATTAACAATTATAATAATAAAACTAAAATAATATTATACCAATTTTTTTTTTTAAAAAAATTGTGTTCACGTCCGCGCGTTAAAAAAATTGTGTTTACGTCCGCTCGTAGCGCTGATCACACTAGTGATATGTAAAAGAGAAAAAATGATGTAGAATGTTAAATATAAAAAAATAGTGTTGTAACTTTGTAACCAATGTATATATAGTCTAATAGGATAAAATGCTACTAGTTTTCATTTTGTATTCCCTAGTTTTGAAAAGCCGGCCCAGATGTAAATTGTAATCATCACAGTCTTTCTTTATTTATTTGTTTTTTTTTTCATTTTCTATATCATTAATCTCTCATATCTAAAAAGTACATAATTTAAGGCAGTGAACGTATTTTTTAAAAAAAAGAAATATAGTAGCAAAGAAAGCAGAACAATTAATAGTGTGGGTTAAAAGAAAGCAAACAACTTGCATAATCCTTTCCGACACCAATTTGCAAATACAGGGAATCCGATGTAGCGTAAGTCTCGTTCTTTTAATAAACGAGCGCCTAATTTTTATTTTCGAATGTTTTGTTGTTTAAAAATAATAAAGTGGATCAAATATCATATAAATATATAAACAACATACGTAATTAATTAGTTAATTGGTAAGAGATGTTCTAGTATTATAGTTAAGATAAACATAAGTTATAGTTTGAGCTTATTTTGTATTGTGTATATAAAGAATACGTTTATAATGAATAAAGATAACAAAATGATATATTTGTATTTAATAAACGAGGGCCTAATACATGTACAACTATTCTATCTTCCTACAATTACAAGTCTGTCAATTATTATTTGTAAGGTCAAGTTGGTTGGTAGATTTGTACAGTATGTGCTAACGCTTTGCACGTGTTGTTGTATACACAAGTTAATCTAGATTAAATCGTTGTCAGTAGAGACCGTTGGGAAAGGTTTTTGTTTCTGAATTAATAATTCACAGTAAAACATTCATCGCGACATTCGCATCTTTCTTGTAAGTTAAAAAAATGTACATTTGGACTTGGAAATTATAAAGTTGAATTTTGTGTTTGTCAACAACTTGCAGAAAATGATAAAGTTAAGATTCATAAACTTGGTAAGAAATAAACAATAATTCAAGGTTTAAAGTAGAAATATCCGACAACTTTTACCATTAATCATGAACGTTTCCCATTGCTATGGACTTGTCTTTCCGGTCAAGTAAACTTAAACACTATGACAATACTTTTATGGGATTTCGTTGATCAAGTACTCCAGATTTTTGAAGTCTAATAGCTGAAGCATATTCTAGCTAAGCAACCACAATCAGATGTCACTATTATTGAGTGATGGATGCGAATTTTTGCATTTCAGAGACTAAAAAAGGGTGCTATGTCAATAGAGGGCAATTTATGGGAGGATCGCTTTGGCGATGTGATAAACCAACTAGACCACGAAACATGTTGGACAATTGTTGCTTCAGAGCTTCTAAAACGAGATCTTTTAGTGGCCACTTTTGCTACGGTGTCATTTTAAGGATGTCTTAGACTACGTTAGAGAGAATGGGATTGAAAGAGCAGAAACACGCTCTAAGAATTCTTCAAACCTAGGGTACATCGATGGTGTGATGACATTGAAGACACTTGAAGATACTCTTCTAGCATTAGCGGTCCATCCAATAGCTGCAAGTATTCATATTTTCGAACCATAATACATTGAAATTGGAAATAAAATCTATTGTGGCTCAACTTCTCAGATTTCAAGGTTTGCTAGTATGCATGGGGACAAGAAAATGGTGATAAGTTTTTTTGGGTCAGATCAAGTCATGGTAACGCTTGATTTTAAGGGGTACTTGAAAGTTTCAGTGGAAGTGACGATAATGTGCGTCACCACTGGTAAACATGGTGCGTTTAGAGCATCAGCAATGGAGTGTCTCAAAATGAAACACTAAAAAAAAAATTGAGATACACTTCTCATATGTGTCATATTGTGATTAGTCCAGTTTTTTATAAAAAAAAAATTACCTAATTAAAAAACAAAATTTATATTTTTATTTTGAGACACCATCAAGATGTCTCATGGATGCTGTTTTTATGGTGCATCCATTTTCACTTATCACTGAATTTGAATACAGAACCTTGTGTTGTCTCCGGATGAGGAAGCAATGAAGATGGAGGAGGCAAGGATGGAGGGAGGTGTGACAAGATTTATCGGTTAGTCTTGTTTTTCTTAATTTCTGGTTTAATGTCTTAACTTTGTAATTTCGGTTATTATTATATGTAAGGCCCTTTGGCCATTCTGATTATGCAATCAAAAACAAATTTTATCCTTAAAAAAAAACAATAATTCAATGGAAAAAAAAACACAATACTTCTATTTGTTTTGTAATATTACGGTAGCTTTATATATGGGCCGCATCTTCACATAACAATGGGCCGATATTGGCTAAAATGGGCCTGAATATTTTCGATAATTGTTGGAATCGTTGAGTTGTTAGGAATCTAATTCCTTGACCCTATCACCCTCAATTCGTTTCGCCGGAATATCTACCATCACCGCCGTGAAACTTCGTCGAATTTCGTCCGCTTCGCCGCAAACAGCCTCTTCAACAACCGCCGCGTTCGTACTGGGAGGAGGATCGCTCGGGAACCCAGGATGTTGGTGTGCCAAACCGTCGTCGCCACCAAGTTCCGGTCTCGTTCCTCGCTGCACCGAACCAACTCTCTTTCTGCAGATAGGACAAGTAGAGTGAGATCGAAACCACGAGTCGATGCAATCGGCGTGAAACCAGTGATTACAGCTCGGCAAAACCCTGGATTTGTCTCCGTCGACGAGATCAGAGAGGCAAACGACGCATTCGACGCTGTCTTTGAAGTCTTTAGAGTTGATATCTACGACGGGAATTGATCGGAGAACGGAGGGCTTGATACCATCACATTCCATGATGGTTATGATGACATGGTCATGGCTGTTGTCATGATCATGATGATTGTCATCGTTATTATAACACTTAATCATACAAGTCACCATTCCACACACAATCCCAAAGAAAAACACGATGAGGCCGAAATTTATTCCGAACTGTATTAGAAAGTCAGAGACAGAATCTTTCATCCTCAAAACCCTTCAAAAGAAGATTCAGTAAGAGAAAGCTAGAAAAACAAAACACAAACCCTAGAGAAAGCTCTTAGCATTCGAACCTTATTAAGTTGTTTAGTTATTTATAACAACGTAACAAAAACCCAGTTCCATTTTAATTAGGATTCCTATTTTTTGTTTGTTATATAGATATACTCTTTTAGATGCAATTTAGTTATAGATATATACAATGACAAAAAAATTCAATTAATTGCTACATGCTTATCATAATTGTAAAGCTCACGAACCTTGCCCGATCCGCAACTTCTGTCTTGTTATATCCTTCGAACACTCATTTTTTCTTGATTATTTTGTTATTTATCATAATTTGTTTCGCCGGATTTTTTTTCTTTTCTTGGGCTATCAAAAAAAGTAATGGAAATTGGTTGTCACAAACAATGAAAATATGAAAAAGTAGAAATAGCTCGCAAATACTTAGGGGGTTATTGGTTCTATAATTTTAATATATGTGGAAATCCAAACCAAATCAAGTGTTATTGTAACTATAATTTTGAAATCCATATTCAAATCTTGTGTTATTGGTTCTATGATTTTAAAATCCATTTTAAAATCAAGTGTTATTCAATAGTAAGGATTTTCATAAGGATTTGATTTTAATTTAGATTTGAATGGATTTATACGTGTTTTTAAGAGTAAAATACAAAGAAGCAAATATCGAGTGAAACCTTGTTATTTGGTTGGATTTGGATTTACAAGTGTTTTTTTTTTTCAAGATGAAACTACTACGTAGAATTAAAAATAGAAAGACACCTATCAATTTATGTGGGGAAGAAGAGACAAGAAATAACTACACGTAACATTAAGCTAGTACATGTTACAAGGCTAGTTTCTAAGTGGATATGTAACATCTACTACATGCTGGTCACGAGGCTAGCTAGTTTCTAAGTGGAGGTTCAAATATTATGGGAGCAACACACAAATACAAATTTTATTACTCATACAAGACATATCAAGTAGCAAGTATACCACCCCTAATACAAGACATATCAAGTAGCAAGTATACCTAAAATCGCAGATATTTGATTTGTTTCTCACCCCTAATGGGAATGATTCGTCCTACTAGTTAATGGACATGGGTTATGATATTTTCAGCTCGTTTAGCTGGAATGTCTACCACAACGGCTGTCAAATCTCGTCGAACTTCGTTTGTTTCGCTGGAGTTATAGTCTTCAATAACCGCTGTGTTCGTATTCGGAGGAGGATTGGTCGGAAACCTAGCAGATTCAGAACACGGATCGTGATTAATTTTGGGCAAAACCCTCGTCGCCACCAAGTTCCGGCCTTGCTCCTCGCTGCACCAAACTAACGATCTTTCTACAGATAGGACACGTGGAGTGAGACTGTAACCACGTGTCGATGCAATCGGCGTGAAACCAGTGATTACAACTTGGCAAAACCCTAGCTTTGTCTCCGTCAGCAAGCTCGGATAGACAAACGACGCTTTCGATGCCGTCTTTGAAGTCCTGAGAGTTGAAGTCTACGAATTGATCGGAGAACGGAGGGATTGATACCGGACGATTCTTTGATGGTAACAATGACATGTTCATCGCTGCTTCCACGATCATGATTGTCACCATCATCACACTACGAGAAAACAGCCTATTTCCGACGGCTAATTTCGTCGGAAATTCGTCGGTAATTTCTCACGGATTTCCGACGGCATTCCGACGTCTTTAATTCCGACGGAATGTCGACGGATATTTGATCGGAAAAGTTCCGACGGATATTTGATCGGAAAAGTTCCGACGGCATTCCGACGACCATTTATTCCGACAGATATTCCGACAGATCTTTGTCGGAAAATCAGTTGAGATTCCGTCGGAAATCCGTGGGAACTTTCCGACAGAATTCCAACAGAGTGTTTCTGACGGATTTCCGACAGATTCTTTCAATCGAGAATCCGGTGGAAATCCGTGGGAACTTTCCGACGGACTTCCGACGGATTGTTTTCGACGGAATTCCGACGGACTCTTTCCGACGGATTATAATTTTTTTTTTTATTATAATTTTTTGTTATTATTTTTTTTTAATTTTTAAAATTTTAAAATAATTATTAAAATTGTTATAAAAAAATAATTATTAAAATTTAAATTGTTTTAAACAAAAAACATAAAAACATTTAAATTGTTCAAAAAAAAACATACAACAATTAAATTAAACGTTGTCGGGATTGCCGGATTTCCGACGGAATGGCAACGATCTCGACAGCGATGTCGGCAGTCCATCAGCCGTCGAAAATCCATCGGAAATCTGTCGGAATATGTCCGACGGATCATTTCCGTCGGAAATCCGTAGGTAATTTCCGACAGATTTCCGACGGAAATTATTTTCAAACTCCCGTCGGAAATTGATGGCCGTCGGACATCGCCTTATTTTCTTGTAGTGTCAGTATTGTAACATTTAATAATACAAATAACCACCGCACCACAAATGATAAGAGAAAGCCCGACGAAGCCGTGAATTATTCCGAAATTGATTAGATCGTTCATCTTCAAAACCCTAGCAAAATATCAAATCTGTCAGTAATTGAAAGTAAGAGGAAAAAAACACTTTATCAACTTGTGTAATGTATTTATATTAGGACTTAACTCGTGTGGAGTAATTTTTTTATAAGAAATTGGTTTGAAATTTAAGAAAAATTAGTTTTATTTGAATTTTATAATATATATGCCTAACTCATGATTATAGATATAGTTGTCAAACGGAAAAATTCTTTTATTTAACCTGTTTTGCAGTGAACTAAATTATTATCCGGGCTAATCCGTAAAACCTATAATCTTGAAAACATAACTTTATTATGCACCGTTTAATAACTATAGTTTTGTGGTCAATTCACGAACTTTTAAAAAATAAAATTTCTTGTGTCTAACTTTTATAAAATTAGTAAAATATTTTTCAACTTTTATTTTGATATAAATTCAAATAAAATATAATAAACTATAGTAAAAAATATATCAAGATTTCGAATATTTTTTTCTTCCTTTGAATATAAATGGATTGATTCTTATTTAAAAATATATAGTAGATAACATTTTTAATACAAAATAAATATTTTCCATATTCTTATCACTAATTGTAAAAAACAATTATATCCTTTTCTATTTCAATTATTTTTTGTTATTTGTAATGACATTTCATGTAATAACTTATAAAACAAAGTTTATTTTCAAAAATATTTTTTTAAATAATATTATAGAGATAACAACTTAACAAAAACCCAAAATTCCATTCTAATTAGGATTCTTATTTTTCCTTATTTTTGTAAAAGATATACAATGATACAATTTACAAACTAGAAAGTGCTCCTAATAAGGCGACATTATTCCATAATTTACAAATTGCATATTCTTCCTAAGGTTTGATATTTTTATTATTTCCGTTTTTCTTTTGGTTGCTAACTAGAGTATTTCCATTCTTAGCAACTTCAACTTTGTTCCTAGTCCGAATTTATTAAATAAACCATAAATTTTGCTTTCTTGACAAAATCTTCCATACACGACCTTGGAATATTCAAAAATTGGTTACACTAAAAGCAAGAACACGTTGAATTTTTGTGTCTATGTAGAAGCAAACAAATGTTCAAAAATCAAGCAAATGTTGTCCACCGTAAACTGTCCACCTTATCTTATCCACCATATAATCTCCACCGAAAATTGTCAATCAAATATTTTTGTGAATGGCCTGTGTTGGACAAATTTCGGTGGATAACAAGATTAGGTTTAAACAGCTTACAACTTTATTCCAAATCAATTGTGAAGGGAAAGCAAGCAATAAAAAAATATGGATCATTAATGATTAGAGAATATCATGGATACGGTATAAAGAACAATTACTAGTGTACATGTGGATACATCATGGCGAATATGTTTCAAATTCAGCAAATTGGAACAACACTAAGTAAAACAATCCCATGTATGAGATGTCCATACCAGTGTGGACACATTATCATGGATACAATGACCGTAAAATAAACATATCTATAATCTTGTAAACTTCCATGATTGTGATTCGTTCCTCAATCTTGTAAACTCCCATGAATTCCATAATCGTTATCTGCAAAAAAAAAATAAGTGGGTTTTATTGTAAATCAACCAAATAAAAATAACTAGTGACACAGTAGCACCAGCAACCAACTTTTTTTATACAAAATAATCAATATTTTATACAATACATCAAAATACAAATCGTAGTGAGCTACAAAAGCCTTTGTTGTGCATCTACATTTTTTTTTTTTTTTTTTTTTTTTTTTTTTTTTTTTTTTTTTTTTTTTTTTTGCATCTACATATTAATTTACAATACAAAATAATAATTATATATTACATTGATTGAGACAAAAGCATCTCAATGAAAAGGTGAAGCATTGTGGTTTGAGGCCGAACCAGAGGAGCTGAACGGCCACAGATGCAACAAAGGATTTTTCCGGCCATTATTCCGGTATTGTGGCAGTTCTTTGCGACGGACTGGGCAAGAGTTACGCTGGACTAACCACGGGACTATACATTCCGAATGGTAAATATGTTTACACGGCATCTTTCTTGCAACCGATCCGATTTCAAACCGGTCTTGGCAAACCGAGATGCTTCTGCCTGAGTTTGTGAAGCCGGAAGAGGACCACGACGGTCTTGTGCCGAGAGCCAGTTAAACAACTCCTCAGAACTTAACTGGTCTTCAAGAAACGATCTTCTGTTGTTGCTACTAGGACGATTACGAGCTTCTTCAATAGCGAATCCGAATTATATCAAATGGGCTTTTCACATAGCTTTTCAAGAAAGGTGTTACCACAGTGAATGCAAACTTACCATATTGATAAACCTTACCGCCAAAGGTGAGCTCTGTCTTCTGTCTATGTAAATCTGCGGTTCTGATTCTTAGAAGCTCATAAGTTTTATTTGGGTTCCACTTATTGTGCTCGACCTTACTAGGTATGTTGATATGATTGCTAATGCTGATGTGTCCCGGAAAAGGCAAAAGTAGGTTATCAAAATCTTCAATCTCTCATTTCAACGCGTCTCAAATCTGAATTCAAAAATTGAGTTGTGCAGGGAACAGAGAACCGCCTCGATAAAGTGATAACACTTGTAACTGTGGCTATCCTGTAGCCCTGAATCAGGCTGCCAGAAAAGCAGGCCTAGAGTTAGCCATGGTAAGTTTGGTTGGAGAAGATCACAAAGTCGGGATACAGATGTAACCGCCTTAACTGCTTTGCTAGATGAACCATTGACTTGTTTAGTTATTATGTGTGGTCTTGAATTGAATGGCTTGAAGATGATTTATGGAGATTAAAAGAATGATCATACCTGCTTTACATTAAATGATTCTCTTAACTCGTCTCTCTACTTGAACATAAACTCCTAGGTGAATTTTTCACAAGAAGAAAAAGAAAATGAAGTGAAGATGGAATTCGGAGATGGATTGAGATACAAAGAAAATCACAGAGGATATATTAATGCAAGAAATAAATAATGTACAAGTTCTGACATGGTCGTCATTCTTCAACAAACGGCTGCGATAGAAATTAGGGATATACAAGTTCTTTTTATTTTATCCAACAAAGACAAATCTCGAAAGAGATTGTTTTTGCCATCAGTGAGAAATAATCAGCCAATCTAAAAACTGTTTCGGTGGGTTACATTCCGGGGCGGATGTATGCATAAGACCTAAGGGCACGTGCCCCATTCTAATTTTTTTTTTTTTGTATGTAGCTAAAGTTAATGATTTAAAATTGAAACTTATATGTGTGTCACATGCTAATTGTTTTTTGTTTTTTGTTAACTAGCAAAAGTTAATTATTTTAAATATAAGCCCATATATTATTAGAAGCCACACCGATTACACATAGAAACCAACATCGTCGAACCTTACAAACCCAAGCCAACAGTCGAATGAATCCAAACAGAAGCATACCACTGGCGTAGCCGAAAACTAGTGATGATGAGCAATAATCATTCTCTTTCATCTTCAAAGCCCACTGTTTTTCTCTCTCTCTTTTTATTGATTAATGGTTTGATTTGTTTTCATGAACATACATATTTATAGATTAACTCTTGACTATTATTCTTAAAAGAAAAACTTCCTAAAGTGGAATAACCAAGAAAGTAAAACTAAGTTTTTTTGTAATTTGAAATTGTTAACTAAACCATAAACCATAAAGATTTTGTGAATAACGCCACTCAAAAACCCTACTCATGACTTGGCTTCACCTCACGTGACCTTCTTCCTCTTTTTCTCTTTCTTGATGAACACTCCACTACTCTTTTTCAGTCTTTGATTGCCTCAATAGTCACTGGTTTCTCTTCATTATGAAAGCCTTTAGTCATACAATTGAGTTATAGATTCTTTTGACATACAATTGAGTTACTGATATACAATGAACCGATTATAAACTGGAGACTGCTCCTAATTAATTAAGTTTGGATTTGACACATCTGTCTACCTCGATTTCAAGTTTGCTTAGCAGAAGCAGACCTATTTATTCATATTAGCGGTCATTGTCAATGCCGAACGAGAATGATTGTGTTTCCATTAATGTGTACTTGATTCAATCATCTGCATTGCTTCTGCTATGAGCTTTCTACCTCTCCAACAATGATGCTTCAGCAAATGGCTCTCTTGTTGGCAGCAAGCTCAAGCACTTTTCCCTTCTACTCACAGCTTGTTGCAAATGTTAATATATTTTGCGCTTGCTGTAATCGAATACTTCACCGGTCACCAGAAGTCTTTACATGAGCAGATGCCGGCAACGAAATGGTGGAATCGTTTTGTGTCTCTGAGGACTATGACTCTCCCAGTTACTTGCGATACAATCTTCATCCATGAATGGCAGTCTGCACATACCCTCAGATTCTTGGTAACCCTAACTGGAACCCCTTCACCGGTGTGAATTAGAGAATAAGTTGTCGCGAGTCTCTCGCTGTGTCCACAAACCCAATTTGCCTGGAAACCTCTTCTCTGTGAATTTACAGTAAGAAAGTAGCGGAGAAGTTATTCCTCAGTTGAGTAGAAACAGAGAGGGATATGGATAAGCCACCCCAATCATATTTTGTTTTGTGATATTAGTGGGCCTCTATTGGGCCTTTTTGTCCTGTTTTTTCCTCTCTCTTCTATTTGGGCTCATCTTGTTGTTTGATGCTTCCCAAATATATATATATTGTTTTTATTTTTCTAATATATATATATATATTTTTTTTAATATGGAATAATTCGGGCTTGTTACACACCCGACCAGAAGAAACTATGTTAAATCAACTGTGGCCAAAGTGAATCGAATGCAGGTGGGAGAAGTTCACATAGATATTTCTTACCACTGAACTAAGGCAATTTGGTTATATATATATATATATATATATATATATATTTTTTTTTTTTGCAACAATATTGTATTTATTTTTCTTTGCTCTCATTGTGTATTTTGAAACATTATATTCTAGTCCATGAATTTCATTCTGAAGCGAAAAAAGACTTAAGTCCAAACGTTATACTAAAATGCATAATTGGGAAATTCTCGACATCTAAGAAGAGTAGACAGTAGAAAAAGAATTCAAAAAAAAAAAAACACTGGGCAGAGGATGCATCGTCGCTGTTGGATACTCTTTGCGAGCCTTCAACTTTTTTCTCAATTCTCTCTCTGTTTTGATTAATTTTACAAAGGCAGCGTGCGTGTATACAATACATACTATAATATATGGTGGTTGTGACAGATTCACACGTGAGGTTTGCATGACTAGATTCGGTTTATAAGCTTCCACTGCCAGCCACGTGTCATAAAGTATCCACATGGCGACCTCTGTATTTTTTGCTCTATTCAACAAAACGGCGTCGTACCGTTGAGACCAATCATGTTCCGTGTCGGGTGTCTCATACATGAATCAGTGCATCACACAACTTTCAAATTGATTAGTATATTCCAATTATTAACAGGAAAATTATTCCAAATACAATACAATGGCAAAATAAAATACCGTCTTCGCTCGGTACTCACAAAAGGAGATGGTTTTTGTTCATGTTGTCGGAATCTAAAAGAAGCTACAAATTGTGAACATATTACAAGGAAACATGGGATTGTACAATGCGTAAAGGTTATTGTTATTCTCTCAGTTTTATGGAAAGAAAAAGGAAAAAGAAGAAAACTTTTGTTTTGTTGATTCTGTCTTTGTCACTTGTTCTTGTCCCACCCAGAATCCGAGCAGACAAGGATAAAAAAAGAAGGGGCAAAGTGTTTTTGTCTCTCAGGTAAAGAATTTACATGTAATCATTGGCGCCGGAGCTACCGACTCCGACAGTTCTCTTGCTCATGTTTGCTCTTTGCACTAGCACAACCAACGCCTGCACCACTTCGGACATCGGTGGTCTAAACTCTGGCTCCGGCTGTCACAAATCAAGAACACCATTTACATTCAGATTTCATTTCTTTCTTTCTATCTGCAGACACACATTTATATGTATGTATATGCATTACCTGGACGCAAAGGGCGATAACATCTGCAAATCGGGAGAGAGATTTAACGGGGTAAAGCCCTTTCAGAGCTGGATCAACCATTTTTCCCAAAGCATCAATGTCGTGAAGCTGAGGTGTTGCCCATCTCACCAATGACTGCTCAGACCTTCCCCTTGTGCTGTCACGCAGCAATATCAAGCACATCAGTAATCTCTTCACAAAAAGTTCCTCACCTTACCAGAGAGATATGGATCATATAAAAAAAAGTACCTGTCGAATGGTTTTCTACCGGTTAAAAGCTCAAGCATCACTACCCCAAAACTGTAAACATCGCTCTTCAGAGAGTATTGGCCTGACATTGAAACTTCTGGTGCGCTGTATCCTTCGTCGTTTTGGTTTAGTAGCTGCACATTGCATCAGAATGATATGTAATGGACAAAAAAGAGAGAGAACGATACTAGAGACTGGAGAAGATATGAAACTCTTGGAAGTTTCTGTATATATACCTCATTCGCAGTGGGAAGGAAGCTAGCGAGACCTGAGTCTGAGAGGTGCGGGTTTAGCTCTGAGTCAAGTAAAATATTTGCTGATTTGATGTTCTTGTGGACTATAGATGGTGAACAAACTTCATGCAAGTACCTGCAACAACAACAATACTTTCCATGAGAGACTTGCCATATAAACGGCAATAATGTGATTGAGATGTTTAAAGACTTACTCCAATGCGTGTGCAGTGCCAAGAGCGATCTTGACGCGAGGATTCCATATTAATGGTTTGCTTTCCTCTTCCGAAAGATGTAAAAAGTCATGCAATGATCCGTTTCTATGGAACTCATAGATCACCAAGTGTTGCCCGTGTTCAGAACAGTAACCGTCAAGCTTTGTGACATTTTCATGATCCAAGTGCGCAATTTTCGATACTATTTCGGTAAAATCATCAGCCGTGTCAGTGGGAAGCGCAGACGAGTCTATTTTCTTCACAGCTAGTACCTATTAGATTAAAACAATATCTCAGCAGCAGAATATTATGAAATTGTGCTGTTACATGTAAAGAAATCTATAAAATTAAATACCTTCCCATCATCAAACTGAGCTCTGTATACTCTTCCAAAAGTCCCTTCACCAAGAAGATTATCAACGCTGAAACTATTGGTAGCTATTTGAAGATCTGCAACCGTATACGTATTCACATTTGAAGGAACAACAACAGCAGGTTTCTTTGCAGCAATGGGTTTTCTCACTATTGAATCATCTTCATCAAACGACTTATGTCGCTCAGCTGGTGGAGGGCGTAGATTCATCGACAATGAAGTATCCAGTTTCTTTGTCTCAACTAATGGTGGATTCTGTATAGACTTATTCTCTGCAGCCACATGTATACAAAGTTAGAATACCATAAGAACACTTAATGTATATACATTATAACAAACTCTTTTAACGTGTTATTGCCTTGGTGAAAGTCATTTGAAGCGAGTGTGAAGGGTTGGTTAACGTTGTTATCAGTCTTTTCAATGTCTGTGGACGATGTCCGCTTTGATCTTTTTCTCTTGATCAAGAAGAAAGCTATGACTGCTGTTACAACTAACAATGAAATGACTATTCCTGCTATTCCACCAGCTCCAATCCCTGATTTCTTGGAGTCTTTGCTACTGCTGGAATCACCATTGGACCGGTGTTCACCGTTACTGGATTTAGGAGTAGGTGATTTACTGATCGGAGGTGTACCAGGAGGTGGTGGAGGTGCAGGCCCGGAATTGAATGAATTACCATCCTTTCTGTTTCCAAGATCGTTCAGGACAAAATTAGCTAGATAAGAAAAAAGTTCCAAGAAAATCGAAGAAACTAATGAAAAACTTACTGCAAGTTAATGCCTTTCAACGAATCTGGGATCCAACCCGTGAAACGATTGTTAGCAATATTCCTGAGGAAGTATTAAGCAAGAACAACATTCAAATTGATGTTTAAATGTGATAGATTTCTAAAACAGATAAGCTTCAGTTACCCACAAATTTTCGAGAGAGAGGCTTGCTAGTATATCGATGGTGCCTGAAAACTGATTGTTCTGAAGATAACTGTGAAGTTCAATAAACACAATGTTAGTAATTAACTGATCCCTTACAGTGATTTCTTTCGATACATGGAGGATACTTAAAGAAGCCTTACATTGATTTTGCACTCGTAAGAGAGCTAAAGGTGCTCGGAAGAGAACCCGTGATGGAATTGGAAGAGAGGTCCCTGAAAAACACACATGAATTTTGTCACAACTTTTGTTTATTAACTAATCAAGTTTCTTAACTGACTTAACTCAGGAAGAAGAAGATCTTACATGATAGTTAGAGAGGTGAGTTTCGTGAAGTCAATAGCTAGTTGCTTCAACTGATTGTGAGCAAGATTGCTGGGCAAAACCAGGGGAGCATTAAATAACCAATCTCCTCCAAGAGATGTCTGAAGATAAATAATTGAACTATATTAAGAACTTACAGGTACTTGAGAGATGTCATTAGAGAAATGGAATACTGAGCAGATCCAGTGAACTGGTTATTAGCAAGATTCCTAAACAAATTCAGAAATTTTATCAACTTGGAAACACACATAGAAACTTGTAGAACATATAGAGAGAAACATCAAACATACAATCGCTCCACGTTTGGAGGAAGCTGATATGGCAAATCGCCTCCAAGATTATTGTTGCTTAGATCACTGCAGGTTACACCAAAACAATCCATGAGATTATAAGCTATGCCATTAAATACAAAAGATAAAAAACTTTTGGAGTATCATAGAAGATGAATCTTACAACTCAGTAACAGAAGTCAATTTATCAAGCATGTATCCTAGTGATCCAGAAAGTCCAAGACCTGATAACTTTCTGGAAGTAGATAAAAAAAAATCAATGTATTAAGCATAGATAGAAAAGAAAACAAGACAGAACACATTGATTTGATATAATGATTATAATACAAAAATCATTACATTTGAGTAACTCTTGAGCCAGAGCACGTTATGCCTTTCCAGTTTTGGCCACAAGGATCTCCTCCTGATCCTGTCCATTGTGATAGCTGTCCCGGAGAATTCATGGAGTTGAACATGGTGTTTAACGCCGATGCTGCACATATTGAGAATCACTGAATCAGAGACCATGAGGGAACATTTCAAACCATGGACTGAATCATAATCATCTTGATTTTTTTTTGCCGATTCCGTGAAGCAGATCCAAGATTAGTGATCATTGGGGCTTTTTATGAACTATGAGAGGACTTAAAGTTTCCGGTCTAGTTGAAGAAATGCTTGAGACTGAACAATAACAACAAAACAAAACAAAACAAAAAACCCAGAAAAGAGATACACACAAGAACGGAAAAGAAGAAACAAAATAGAAAGTGGGTGGAAAGGAGAAAAGATTCGAGATTTGGGGAAACCCATTTTGGACGAAACAAACCCGTTTTGAAGAAAAGAACATTATGACAGAAAGTTTTGAGTTTTGGAGATGAAGAAATCAAAAGTTCGTAAGAGACACATAAACCCAGAATCACCGATAAAACTTACACAAAAGATGGATTAGATAGAGAGAAAACAAAATAAAAAGATCGAGACTTTTGGGGAGAAAGAGAGAAAACACAGTGGAAGATTTTAAGGAAAATGAAAAAAGTAAACTCACTATCTGATGCATCTGTGGCTCCATGAATGAAACTTGGCTCAAACCCTATAATGCAGAGTATAAACAGAGCCAAAACCACCCGATTCTCAGTCATCTTCTTCTCCTTCCTCTCCCTCTCCCTCTCTCTCTCTCTCTCTCTCTCTCTAAAACCAGATGAGACAGAAGAAAACCCAAATGGCAAAAACCCAAAAAGCTGAATTTGTAAATTTTCAAGCTTTTGTGCTCTGAAGGTTTATTATATTATTATTATTTGAGGATAAATTTGGGTTAGCTAGATTTTATACTGTTTCAGCCATAAGACGAGTGTATCGAGTAAAGCTGGCAAGCACGATTTGCTATAAGTAAGAATCCAAGAACCATAGAAATAGGCTATACGGCGCTTAGCTTTGCAATTTTTTTGTTTCTTCGATATACTTTTACATTTGTTTATTCATCAATGCTCATTTTAATACTAATTAATGTTACACTTAATAGGATAAAATTCATTAATTCTCCTTTTATATCTGTCCATGAGATTTATACCTGAAGTTTTCATAAGGCCTACACGCTTTTAAATGTTGTATATTCTTCTTTCTTTTCGGTATTTTAAATTTCTTTTTAGCTTATACTACTAACATTTTTTCTGTGAATAAAAAAAAAATTCATATACTGAGTTTATTTTTATTATTTACAAAAAGAAGAAGCTTTCATACAGTATATATTACTTTGAAGTTTGAAGATTGGTTATGATTGGTCTTTCAGTCATTGCTTTGAAGAATTAATTACTTTCCCTTCACATCTAAGTGGGATTTAAAAGGAAAGAGAGAGATTTCTTTTTTTTTAAAAGGAAATAGAGTAAAAAGTTTAATTTTTAGGTATTTTTTTGTTTGTGAAGAAACATGTGGGTGACTATGAGCTAAACTACGCATTAATATCGCAATTATGGGGGTATACAATGTATTAGTAATAAATTCATCTTAAAGAAACTCACGAGATTCTTGCAGTAAATATGACCTTTTCTATTAGAGAGACAGAAATTAGTTACTGATTAAGATTAATATTATTAGACCATCTCCAATTGAACACTATAACACCAAAAACTGTGTAATTTTTGCACTAAAAGCGTCATTCAGAATTGTTATGTATGCCAATCATTTCGTTAACATTTAAATTATTGTCAAACTAAAAGTTAAATCATCGATAATCAATCATTTATTTAGATTATCCCAATCAAAACGAAATAAATAGTTTGGTAAAAACGTGTTAATCGGTCATTGTACGTGGTTTGCCTCTCATTCGCTTAGTTAATGTCTTCGTTGAAAAATTCTTAGTGTACGTTCGCTTTCTTGAATTTTCTCAACTTAATAAACAACTTGCTCAGTTGCTCTTAATATTTGACCGGCCAAAAAAAATACGTGTTTGAGGTATTAGTTTTAAAATGCACCGACGTGACAAATATATATTTGACACGGGGTTTGGAATTTAGCATTTTGGAATAATAGTAGTGCAAATATATTTTCATACAATTTCGAGAAACCTATTCGCAACACCTATCTATTTTTTTTCTACAATTCATATATCACAAATGGTAGATTAAATTTATACAGTAATATAATTAGCCATTTAGATAGCTAAAACTCTTATACTACGATTCCCGCAAATACAGAGTTTTCATATAATCATATTCATATCCCCACGTAAGTTGGATCAATTTAAAACTGACTAATGTTCTAATTTAGGTATATGAAATTATGAATAGATCAATCGAGGCTTGAAGCCAAGCGTGTGCCAGCAAGAAGGTGTGACACGGACAGTATAAATTATCTAATGAAAGATTTGACGTATCTCTCCAGCATATTTATTTTTCTTTTAAACGTTTATTAATTAAAATGAGCAACTATATATTTAATAACAAAAACAGATTTGAAGAAAATTTTAGATACAAACGAAACACAAACAAGTTAGCTTCGATGAAACCTGACGTTTATCTACATATATTTATCAGGTGACAAAAACAATCTCATCAAGCTGATATTTTTTATTATCTTTTTTTGTTTTTTGTTTCTCTCATTATTAGTAGTTTCAGTTCATGAAAAGCTATAAATCTTGTAGGATTGTATCGTGGAGTAGGTATTAGGTAGCACTAGGGCTGGGATTATTATCCGGTATCCGGTATCCGATTCGGTATCCGTTCCGATCCAATCCGAAAAACGGATATCCGGGTAGTTCGGATACGGATACGGATAGTGAAATAACATATCCGGCGGATACGGATACGGATCCGGATAATCGAAAAATTTGAAAACGGATATCCGATATCCGTTTATATATATATATATATATATATATATATTTTTTTTTTATTGTGAAATTAATCTCACTTCTCACACGTTTTTTCTTTCTTGTCTCTCCCTTGTTCATCGCCAAAGCAGCAATGAGAAAGTTTCGTACATCTCTATCTTCTTCATCTTTACAATCCCTTCTTGTTTCGCCCAATAAATTCTCGTCTCACTCTTTGGTATGTTTTTTTGGGGTAAAATCACTCTTTGGTATGTTCAACATTGACCCTATCCTCTCCCTTTCTCTCGTTACCCTTGTTCGACTAATCAACCATTAAGCTTCGACGGAGAACATCGAGCCGAATCCCGTCTGGGTTTCGCCCAAAAGAACGACACGGAATCGAAATCTTCTTCTGTGTATTCGAATTCGAATGAGATTGTTCAATCAGACGGTGGAAAAAGAAATACACCGGGAAGTGAGGGATTTGGAAATCAAGGATAAGGTTTTGCAAGTTAGAGAGACGGCGATGAGATCTTGAGGGTTTAGCCATGGAAGAATCAAACTTGCACATCGGAGGAATGGATCGGATCCGGTTATCCGCGAATATCCGAGTTTTTTAACGGATATTCGGAACCCGGATATCCGGAGCTTTCGGATCCGGATTCGGATAATGAAATTAATTATCCGGCGGATACGGATACGGATCCGGATACCTTGAAAAATCCGGATATCCGCTCCGTTCCCAGGCCTAGGTAGCACTAGGTATATTCTAATTTCTATCGAGACTTCGATAAATAAATAAATTCTTAGAAAACAAAAAAAAAATGAAAAAGAAGATGTTCAACTGATATTTATCATCAGTCGTAACTAGGCCCGGAGAAAATAACCAGAACCGAAATACCAAAACTGGAATCGAACTGAAATATCCGAATCGGAATCAAACCGAAATTGTCAAAATATCCATTGGATTCTTCACATTGATACCCATGGGTATCAGATAGAACCGAAACCGAACCGAAAATATTTTGAATACCCGAATACCCAAAATATAATTAAATATCCAAAAATATTAAATATATATCAGGTTTTTAGGTATATTTTTTGTATTATGGGTATATTGTTTTTAGTTTTTTTTTTATTTTCGGGTATATTTTTGGGTTTTCAGATATAATTTCGGGTTTTCGGGTATATTTTTGGTATTTCGGGTATATGTTACTTAAAACTTTTTCGGATTTTCGGGTAAAGTTTCGGGTTTTCGGATTTTGGGTATATTTTATACATTTTGGGTAAAAAATACACGGAACCGAACCGGAACCGATTAAGATCCGAATATTTCCGGTATATTTCGGTTCCTATACCTTTCTACCCGAAATACCCGGAACCGAAATTATTTCGGTACCTATATGGATCATAAACCTCTCTACCCAAAATACCCGGAACCGAACATGAACCGAAAATGCCCAGGCCTACTCGTAACCAAAAATCTTACAGAAAAGGCAATGAAGCCGTTAACTACAAGACGACGTCGTACGATCCTTGACTAGACTACGCGTAATATGCTGCCGTTTATTTGTTTGCCTACAAACTACGCGTCGTTTTGATTTCAGTTGTCTTCATAAAGATAGGCGACCTAAGAGCATGTGTATCCGAGTTCCTTATTTAAAGGTGCTAAACAATATCGACAAAAACAAACAAAAATTCGACGAATAAGGAGACGACAGGTGTCTAGGAACGGGACCAAAAACGCTTAAATTGGTATCGATACTAAACTCTTATGCATTATTTTATTTCCACAAATTGTTTTTTGCACCAGCCCCAATGTTTAGAATTGGGCAAAAGTCACCGATACACATGCTCTAATTACGTTATTTTGGTAGGTCCATTCGCAAGGATGGAGGATAACTATTTGCTTGCATAATAAAATGGTTGGTGTGTGTGTTAGTGTGTATTGTCATTGTGTATGCTTTTATTTATGGGCCTTTATTTATTCCAACTTTTTTTTTTATAATCGATGGTGTATGCTTGTATGGTTTACTTCAAAAGATGTTTTTCCACCCACGAAATTTTAAATGTCAATTAATATATCGATCAACCCACTTCAAACCCTTTATACAGATTATAGATCCTATAGTTTTTTTTTTGTTTTGTCAATGACCTATACGAACACTTGGTTTATTAACCTTACACATGGAAAAGTAAGATCGAATTTTGGGTGTACGAGACGCTCTGCTAAGTAAAGTACCACTGCACTATATAGTGTTCTGCGACTCTGGATCCTATAAATTATTCGTGAGTTCGTAACATTTACAAACTTCGTAGTTATTACTATTCATACGTATTTTTATGTCCTTTATCGTTTTATTCCTTCGGAATCTAGACTCTGCATTGTATATGTTTTTGTGTTGTATACGGACCGAATAGTGTATTTCTATTATTTAAATAAATAAAGTACTGAAGTTATTCCAACACTAGTTTCTAGGAATATCAAATAAGCCAATTGTAAACAATTTTGGCTAGGATCCGTCTTAACTGACACTCGCGATCTTATGACCTTTTGGATTATCCGATGATAACTCGATCTCTGGTCAATTGTTAACAATTCTTATAGAAAGAAACATAGAAAATAGTATTTACTTCAAAAAATAAATAAAATAAAGCAATTGTTTTGGTAACCTATTAGTACACATATATATGTCTTTCATCAAAATTACTTCTTTATATATAGTTTACAATTTTGCCGTCAAATATATATATATATAATATATATATATATATATCGTTTATACATTCAAAGTACCATATTCAACTATCGATATCACAACAAAGATTCTGAACAGATAATCCGCTTTCACTTAAATTCTATATGTATAAATATTCTTTCTCTCTTATTTTTGAAAATTCCGCTGTATAAACTTTGAATACTAAAAATAAAAAAATGATAAATGAAATGGTACAAATTATTTTATTTATTTAGCCGTCTGAGAAAAGAGAAACACATAAGAAAAAAATGCTTTGCTTGTTGGAGAGTTTACTTTCTTTCGGAACTGAGAAGAGACAGAACCGACGTGTTGCGTGCATGTCAAGAGAAGACAAATTTATTTGTTCCAAAAAAGTTACAAAACCTTGCATTAAATGAAATAAACCGTGCCTTTTTAATCTATCTTTAGCGAGAGTCGAGAGGGCCGCTTTTAACCGACCGGTCCTTACGCCTTAAACGATGAAGTGCTTACAGCTTTATGTTACAACGATCAATTCTACTTGCCAAAACCAGTATAATCCTATACTAACCACAACATAAAAGCAGTTTCTCAATCATATGGATTTGCCGTGAATACACATGTGATTCGAAATTTCCTCCAATAATGATTATTGGAAACCGGTTTAACCATATATGTACAGTGACATGTTTATGTAAAATCGTAGCTTAGAAAGATTATTTTTAGCGATGTCAAAAAAAGAAGAAGATTATTTTGGGGTAAGGTGTGATGAGATAGCAATGAAACATTTGTCGAGATATGGCCTATGAGTAAGAAAGAGCGGGACCGAGAGGACACGTCGACTACGTAAATTGCGTTGGAATATTGGGCCGTTGAGGACAGAGGCCCACTTTGTGAACATCTACACACGTAGGCACGCGCATTTGTTGGGCCATTGTGATGAAGGTCCACTTTCTGAACACCTACCTACACGTAGGCGTGCGTGCGTGACGTGCGTCTACCCGCATTTTTCCTTTTGTCATTTTCATTTTCTTGCATTAGTCCTTACAGAACACGAATTTTACATATTGATTAATAGTTAGGAAAATAAAAACCTATGAATACACAGAAAAGACGAAGATGGATAAATATTTATCATGTTATATTTGCTAATTTTACTTCCACAAAAGACTTGTTTATCCAATAAGTGTTCTTTATATCAAACGTGAAGAAAGCAAACTGTTCTTTTGATCCATGACGGGACTTTCTATAGTTTCTTGGAAAGAATACAAACGAATCCAGCGTTAAAAGTATATATAATACACAGCGAACCCGTTTACATTTTTGAAAATTATATTGGCTTAAATGAATCATTTAAATGATTTGACAAACAATTATAAAACATTATTGAATAGAGAAAAAATGATTGAATAGAAATTGCAGCTATTCTCTATCAACTAACATGTAAACCAACATCAACGTGGTTCAGAGAATCAAGTTATTTAGAAACGATCGACGACTTTCAACAATGTTTAAAATATGAGATTCTAGTTTTGGATTAATCTTTTATTGTCATTAACCATTCTAATTTTGGATTTAAACAATTTATTTAAGAAATGCTATATATTTTAAGTTTGGAAGTATAATAAATCGTAACAACTGAGATTTATTACGCATAGAACTTATGAAAAGAAAACGTTCCTTAATATAGACTCAATTAAAAGTTGAAATGGTAGGTGTGAATAAGTTTCTTTCTTCTTTTTGGTCAGATGACTCTAAGTGCATTAACCAGTGCAACTTTTGTTTTGGTCACGAATTAGTCGAACTTTCCAAAACTAGTTTTTCTTGTTCGTAACTGACGCAATTATTTTGGTTTCTCCATTGACAAACAAAAATAATTAAAAAACAAAAAGAAAAGAATAGTAAACAAGTAACACAAGCTAACTAAATAAAATCAGAATCTGCAGTACATGATAAGCAAATGACGAAACTTATCTTATAAAAATAATAAAAATTTAACCTAAAATATTAAGAGATCGATGAGATCGACCATATCAAAATTATGGAAAACATAAATATCAAAAAAATATAAATATTTATCAATATCTTAGATCTAAAAAATTTAGCTTATAGATGATAAAAAAAAAAAAAAAAATTTTAGTTTATATCTAAAATATTGATAAATATTTATATTTTTCTTGATCTTCGTTTTTTCCATAATCTTAATATGGTGGATCTGATAATATTAAAAGACAAACAACAATTAAAGCCTAAACACAAACAGATAGATATATGCATTCATATATACATTCATCCATATACAATATAAGCTAGCCTCCATTTGATCGATACAAAGGAAAAGAGTAAACCAGAGACATGCACCAAGACAACGAATCGGGTTCGGGTTCGGGTTCGAATCCGGATCACGGGTCGAACTACTTGATCGTTCGGCCTCACCGAGGTGGGTACAGGGACTTGTTTCGGTACGGTGTCAGAGGCGACGAAACGAGTAAGAAAAAGTTCCTGGAACGGCCTGATGAGGAAGCGGATGATCACCGTTGGGTAATCGTGGTTTCGATTCTGGTCCGTAAGATCATCGGACTTCTCCGAACGCCTATGAAACACACAGGTTTCTTCGTTGAATTTCTCCTCAATCTCTTGTCTGCAAATGGCGGCTTCTTCGGTTTGCTTCTCGGGTCAATCCAAGGTAATCAAAGTCGCAAACTTTTGAGAGGGAAAAAAAAATCGCATTTTTAATGAGTTTGGGTGATTTTAATGCGAATTGATTGTGTTGCAGCGAAGGTTGTGATACCAGAAAGAGGCTCTGTGACGTATGTTAGTACAATTGGGCAACTTGATGGGCGACTTGGTCTGTACAAGGGTTGGAGTTTCGTCGAACAGTTCGTGAGCATTGACTCGGTTAATTCGGGTTCTTCTGGAAGGGTTAGAATCGAACCGGGAAGTCGTGGGCTTATGGATCTGTGTGTGATGGCGTCGAAGCTTGCGTATGAGAACGCCAAGGTTGTTGAAAACGTCGTTAATCTCCATTGGAAGGCAAGTTAATTAAGAATAGAAACATCAAACATATTTTCACGAGGGAAAAAGTTTGCAACTTTTAAAAGTTTCCATCTCTTAATGTCTGCAGATGAATCTGGTTGAGTTCTTGGATTGTTGGAATGGTGAGAATTAGATAGCAAGATTTAAGACTCTTAACATTTGCTTAATTAGACCGTCTTGACTTTATATATGAACACTTTGTGTGGATGTGTTTTTTTTCCTTTTTTGGTCTATCTTCTCAGATTATCAGAGGCAGATGTCTACACAAGTTTTTATACTTACGGATAAGCAGAAAGATGCAAACTTGATACTAATAAGCTTCAGAGGCACTGAGCCGTTTGATGCAGACGACTGGGGAACCGATTTCGACTATTCTTGGTACGAAGTCCCCAATGTGGGAAAGCTTCACATGGGTTTCATCGAAGCCATGGGTTTAGGTACCAGAAACGACACTCCCACTTTCAAAAACCATCTCTTCGAGCAAACCTCCTCCGAGGAAGAGAATCGTAAAGAGAATCTCCTAGAGATGGTAGAGAGAAGCGCCTATTACTTAGTTCGAAAAACTCTGAAACGTTTGCTTTCGGAACACGAAAACGCCCAATTTTTAGTCACAGGTCACAGCTTAGGAGGTGCTTTAGCGGTACTGTTTCCCACATTGCTTGTGTTGAAAGAGGAGACAGAGATGATGAAGAGGCTGCTTGGAGTTTACACGTTTGGACAACCGAGGATCGGGAACAGAGAGGTCGGGTTATTCATGACAGCTCAACTGAATCACCCTGTGGACCGATACTTTCGAGTTGTATACTGCAACGATCTTGTCCCGAGATTGCCTTACGACGACAAAACGTTCCTCTATAAACATTTTGGACTCTGTCTTTACTATGACAGCTTCTACAACGAGACAGTAATGTTATCATCTTTAAAACAAACTTACGGATTTCAGATTTGGAATGAGAAATTAATGGTTTTTCTTAAATGTTTGACAGAAAGCAGAGGATGAGCCGGACCCGAACCCTTACGGTATGCGTTACGAGGTTCTTAGTCATGTAAACGCGGTTTGGGAGTTGGTTAGAGGCTTGACAATGGGGTTTATTCATGGACCGGATTATAAAGAAGGATGGTTTAGGATCTTGTTTAGGCTACTGGGACTGTTGATTCCAGGTCTGTCGGATCATTGCACGACTGACTACGTTAACTCGGTCAGGCTTGGACCGGATTATGACCTTCAGATGTCCCCTCTTTGAAGAGTGCTCTGTTTTTGAACTTGAACTTGGTTCTTGGAGTAAACCGTGACTGAACCGGAACTCAGTTAAAGTGTTGGTTTGTAATATATAATAATAAGATGAGTTTTTGAGCTTGAGCCAATAAAAGAATCTAAATTGCCAAACTTAAAAGTTTATTCGTCTTATTATTATTATTCTTGCATTGTTACAACCAGAGGCAAAAATCAAACAAGAAGATCTTAGGTCATATATAGATGAAATCAAAAGAGACTTCATTGGTTACAATGAAACTTAAATCCAAAATTTCCAGAATAATTGATAGTACGAAACTCCTTTTTTCACATAAACCATGGCGTCTCTCTCTATGTTTCCAAAAACAGTAAAAACTTCGCCAGCTCAATCGGCGGATAATGCCTCTCTCTTTTGGTTTATGCAAAATAACCCATGAGAAAAAAGAAAAAAAAAACCCAAAAGATTGATTCTTTAGGTTTAAAAAAGACACGATTTTGCAGGGTTTTGCACCAATAGAAGAGAGAGAACCAAAAGTTTTTGGAGAGCGATCAAGCCATGCAGATGCAGCCACCAATAGTCCAACACCAACACAAACACCAACAGAGAGAGCTTCAAGAAGAAGAGAGGGATATATAATATATACATATATAAAGATATGTAGAGGTTAATTTGAAAGGAGAACTCAGAGGGGATCTCTTTATTCATCGCCATGAATGTACCAGCAGCAAAGCATGGTTGCGCAACGGCGGAGAATGTAGAGACGAGCTCGTTGTTCCTTCACCAAGGAAACACATTTGCTTGTAAAGGCATGACCTTTGTTGAACTTTTTCTTGAATTCTGCCATGGGATTAACAATTAGGTTTATATTAGTGATCAGAGATTGAGACTTTGGGTGCCCAAAGAAAAAGAAAAAAAACCCTTTTGTGGGTGATGGAAGAGAGTGCAAATGAAAGAGTTGCAATGAAGGAGAAAAGGATTTGAAGAGTATTTATAGAGGAGAAAAAGAAGAAAGAGGTGTAGTAAATATAAAGGAAATGAATTAAGAGGAGATGAACATGGTCTTGATTTTTTTTTTTGGTTCATTGACATTGGGATTTGCATGGCTCGCTTTGAAATCTCCAAGGAACTATACTTTCACGAAATCGTAACTTAATTTGGACATAAATATTTGCAAATCTTTGAAATACCACATTTTATGTTTTTTATATATTAAAAATAACATAACAAACTTTAACAAATAAAAATCCCATTAAAAACTTAGGAAGGTTCCAACATTTATACGAATCCTTTCAAAAGATTTCGGTGGTATTTTAAATTGTTTTATTGAGTTTTACTAGACCCGAAATTCGAATGTGTTATTGTGTATAGAAAGGAACAAGATGGGGAACATGGATGCACAAGTATACAATTCTTATTTGGTGTGCCTTTATTATATGTAATTAAGAAACGCGGTAAACACAGCTGTTGGTTAATATTATTTGTTATTAACACTTGAAGCAAATGATTTTAACTTAACAACATTGTTGTTTAATAGGCTTCAACACAATCTACAGAAAGAAGTAGAAACTAGAAAGAGTAGAAAAGGGAGAAAGGTGGGCATGAAAAGAGGAGAGATGTTGAAAGAAGACAAAACATTGAGATTGGGTTTAGGTTTAGGGGAACATGCAACCGGCAATCTTATCTTCGCCATCTCCAGCAATCTCAACTTATATTTTTTTCAACCAAAAAACCAATGTCATTAAAACTGAATTATAATATCTAAGAGCATCAGAACATCGAATCAAACCGGATCAAATAATATAAAGCTAAACCATTTAATTTATTTAAAGATAAAAATACTTCGAATTCGATCTCATAGACTGGTATTTGCTTTGTTACTGACTGCTTCGGTTTGATTTTGATGGAAAATAACTCGAGGAATGGGACTCTCAAGCCTTCTTTCCCTTTTGTTTGGCCATTCATTTTATTTTATGTTGTACTACTGTCAGTATAAATTGTCTTGCGAAAAGGGCAAGAGCACGAGGTGTGATATTTGGCTTAACTATGGCGTTTTGTTAATATACATAATTGTATATTAGATAAAAACTACCAAAATAGTGTTTTACATTTATAATTGAATTTTATTTGGCTTGTAAACTTGGTAATTACTTTTAAAGTTTTAAATAGAGGTTTACGTACAATAAATCATAAACCGGTCACAAAAACTAAAATAAAATATTTTCTAGATTGTGGTCGGACCAACCATATCAAAATGGATTTAAAAACATTATCTTTAACCAATGTCCTAATTCAACTACGCAAAACAAAAATCTGTAAGCGAGATTGTGACTGTTCCCGTTTCTCCATCGTTCGTTGCGGTTTTACAGCTGGTAGAACAAAATCATCCATCTTGATTTCTTCCTCATTTTTCTAATCACTTCTTCGTCACTTCGTCTATCAGTTTCCGGATCACAACAGATTTGGATCACACTAAAATCCTCATTAATCATGTTATACGTATTCAAATATGAAGATTTTATATACTCCCTCTGTTTTTATATATAAGGGGTTTTCCCTAAAAACACAAAAATTAAGAAAATCTCTTTTTTTTTGTTTGAAACATTAAACACTATCATAACATCATTTAGTTATCCAATTAGATAGAGAAGTATTAATGTTTTATGATAATACCAAGACTACTAATGAGTATAATTAATTAAATTTTGTATGGGAACGTGAGAAACTCTTATAAAAAAAAACAAAACAAAATATCTAAAACCCCTTATAAAAAAAACAGAGGGAATATATGTTATCGTGGGTGTAAGGATTCTTAGCCCAACCAGAATCATAATTTTTATTATGTTGTTTCTTAATGCGCACATTCCAATAAATCGAAAGATACGATGATGTGGGCTACTACTTCTAGCTTCCCTCCTACTCCATTGCATTGAGATATAATCGGCCTAACGATAAGGCCCAATTTCTTAAACTCCACTCCATTTTTGAATACTATGGATCTTAATTAGACCCATTTGTCTCTATTTAGTAAATGTTACTAATCATTGTTTTATTTAACGTCTTTGTCACCCAACTTGATAGTTTACGCCTTACGGATGTTTACAAGGTTCAGTGCAATGAATTGGAGAAAACAAATTAGTTACATGTCTCCTTTTAGCAAAACTTGCTTATGAGCCAATTATCGTTTGATCGGAGTTGATGAAACGATACTAATGCAGTCGGTAGTATATATACGATTCTGGTATAATTTGCATATACAAAATCGTTGAACATCGTATTGTATACATTCACTAATAATAACACATATACACCCTCTATCTCTATGTTCGTGTTGCTTTGCCTCTAAACTCGTATACGAAAATTGATAAAAGAAAGAAAAAGAAGAAGCGTGAGACGCCTTAAACGCGTTTGCGGCTCGCGTAGCTTTTGCCTACATAATGATAATAATTACTGTTGCTATGATTTTTACTTCCACCACTAGAGCTTTTACCGCGAAGTAAATAGAACAATGCCCTCCACAAAAACGACTTCCTCCGTCGCGGCGAAACTGCTGTCACGTGACCAGCATGTGCTCTCGTCGACTTCTTAATCACAAGACCTCTAACTTCCTCCGGTGGCTTATAATGCCTTATCAACGGCCACTTTATCCCGTCGAAAAACGGATGACGTTTGATATCCTGCGCACCTTTGGCGCATCCTAGCCTTTTCCTCGGATCCTTCACCAAAAGCTTCTCGATCAAGTCTCTCGCTTCCTCCGAATCACCGTCCACGTGGAAACTCACGGTCTTAGTGGTCGATGCTATATTGCGCAGGGTCTCCTCTTTACTACATCCCTTAAACGGCGTCGTTCCGTACAGCAATTCGTATAGGAATATTCCGAAGGCCCACCAATCTACTCCGCTTCCGTGTCCGTTTCCGGAGACTAGCTCCGGCGCAAGGTATTCATGCGTTCCGACGCACGACCGTGAATACGCCGTCACCGGCTCCGCCGAAAACTCTGCCACGATCTCCTCCCTCTCGTACTTTTCCTCCGCCGCGACCCCAGAGAAGCAACCGCTCCTCCTCCGACGGAGTGACGGAGAAGAAGAGGTTCTCCGATACCGGCAAGATTTAAAAGTAGGGACCACGTCGGATTTAAAACAGAGATCGAAATCCGACAACATGACGTGTCCGTCTTCCCGGAGCAAAACGTTTTCCGGTTTGAGATCGCGATATACTATTCCCATTGCGTGAAGGTATTCTAAGGCGACGAGAACTTCGGCGGCGAAGAACCTAACCGGCTGAATCGGTAAACGGTTACCAGGTTGCTTGCGGAGCAAGGAATGTAAGTCTCCGTTGGGAGCATAATCGATGAGGAGACACGTGTAGTGAGACTCGTCGATACGAGCGTATAGCGTAGGAAGGAAAGGATGGTCTAGCAAGGAGAGGACATCTGCTTCCATCTCGACCTGAGATAGCTTTTTTGCCGTCGTGAGATTGTTCCGATCGATGACCTTTAGGGCGAATCTTGCGGAGGAGTCACGGAGGTTACAGAGGAAGACTCGGCCTAGGTTTCCGGTGCCGAGGTGGCGTATAAGTTTCAGGTGACGGAGGTGGATGTTTCCGTCGGAGGAGAGAAGTTTTGCCGATTTGATTGCCGACCAGTGAGGATCGTGACGACGGTGGTTGACGGTGGAGGAGGAGGCGGATGAGTTTGTTACGACGGATGAAGTGGAGAGTCTGTCATTGAAGCTTAACGTGATGCTGGAGCGTGCGCTCGATGAGGCAAATGTACGGTCGGTGACGGTGGATGTGAAGCTGAGATCAAGATCGGTGTCGGGGAAATATATATCTTCTTCTTCCATTTTTTTCTTTCTTGATTCACTTCTTTTTGTTTGTTTGTGTGTTTAAAGGGCGGGGAATTCTGAGTTATTTATAAAGAAGACATATAGTTGAGTTGAGTCTAGAGAGGAGAAATGTGATTAATTAATATATTACTAGGATTTAACCCGCGCTAGTTATAGCGCGGAGTAATTTTTTTAAGTAAATTATTTTGAAATTTAAGAAAATTGTTTTTATCTGAATTTTATAATATATCCAACTAATTAATGATTATAGATAAAATTATCAATTTGTAATAATTTATCTATTTAACCCGTTTTGCAATGAACTAAAATATTATTCGGGCTAACCCGCAAAAACTTCTAATCTTGAAAACATAACTCTAATATGCACAAATGACTCTAGTTTTTGTGGTTAGTCTACGAATTTTTTAATAAAATTAGTAAAATATTTTTCAACTTTTGTTTTGATATATATTCAAATAAAATATAATAAATTATAGTGAAAAATATAGCAAGATTTTGAATATATATGAATTGATTATTATTTTAAAATATATAGTATTAAAAATAATTAAGAAATTAAATAATAAATAACCTTTTTAATGCAAAATATATACTTTCCATATTCTAATCAATAATTTTAAAAGACTATTATATCATTTCCTATTTCAATTATTCTTTGTTATTTGTAATGACATTTCATGTAATAACTTACAAAACAAAATTTATTTTAAAAAACGTCTTCTTAAATAATATTATAGAGATTATTGATTAAAAGAAAAAGGTTATGTTGATAGGCGATTTAGGCTTGACTTGATGAGGCAGTTGGGGAAAGGACAAGGGAATGCGATTCGTTTGACCTTAACGGGTCAGTTTAAATAACTAGTATTAATCATGGATATTGGAGCTATGATTAATCTTGTGTGTGCAATCACATGCTTGTTTTTACCATAAGTCCATAACACAAATTTAGCCTTGAGGGAAATTAGTAGTATTTTACTTATACAAAAACAATTCAAGTAGTTTTTACCCTAATTTTAAATAGGTGCGTGAATGTGAAGAAACTTAAGAGTAAATGCGCGACTGTGTGCATTAATGAGGCAGTAACAGTTTGTCGGTTTTAACGTTCCTCAAATTTAGCTTCATCACGCTTACGTGTACTGAGCTAAGCCTACGGTAACGATCTTATCTATCGTTAATTAATGAGTCAATTATATACGTATAATGCTAAAATAGTAGAGCATTTGCGTAGCAAGACTATTAGTTGAACTTCAAAGGCAATAGTTTTGAGATATAAGTACTTTATCTATAACAAAGAAGAAGAAAAAACAACTTAGCAATTTTACTTTTCGCCATATTCCAACAAATACAAATGATGTCATCTATCAACTTTTTTATGCTAAAAGGGCGAGAGGGACTCTTACCACCATATGCATGCATGTGCATTTTACAAGTCTTTACTTTGAAAAGAAAGTTCATATTTTAGAAGTAGTATACTACTATGTGACAACTTAAAGATATAGAGTACTAAATAACTGTGAATAAAGTATTTTAATAGTTTTGTCAAACAAAACGATTTTGATTATGAAAACTAATTAATATTTTCTCAAAACGATGCGAATTTTAATAATTGGTATTTCGTATTAAAAACATAAAACTTGATCGTTGAATTTTGGGTAGTGGGTCAGAAATTTAAGAGGGATTCGCATGTTGAAGAGAATATGGGAACTGGATCCATGTGATGGGCCATTACTAAGGCTTCTTACCGTTGTGGGACCCCCGTCGGCTCCAAAGTCTTACTTTGTCTGTCACGTGGCCAACATAGGACCCACCTTTGTCGCTTCTATCATTTTATAATCTGTTCTCTGTGGGTCTCTCTCTTTTAAAAACTAATATAATTAGGTTAATAATTCTTCCAATAATTACTTCCCATTTACTACCTACCTAAATTATTATTATTTCTTATAAGATGCCACCTTTGTTTTTTTTTAATCAATTATTGAAGTTATCAATTACAAGCTCGTGGATTGCTCGTTCATCAGGTTAAGAAGGCTATAGTATAAAATTTATAATATACAATATAGGTCTTCTTAAGAAAGCTAAGTGGAGAGATTGACGGTTAGTATATGGCTTAAACGGTCGTATAGAGAAGACTATACGTAGATTAATGATTGGTTTTCTCATTTGAACAACTAATTTCATTAGAACGCAGATAGTTACATTAGGGGCGAAAGAACTCAAAGCGCCCTTTGCTAAAGAAGCCGCTGAATGATTGGCGGTTCTCGATGCATACTTAAAAACGATATTAGAGAACATAGAAGAAATTTGTTTGACATGTCTTGAAGTATTCTATAGAATTCCTTGTTTTAGGTGTAGCTAGCTTCTTAAAAAGATTTGCTCATTTAAGAGCAATTTTATATATAGTCTTTTATATAATCATTAATAAACTATAGACAAGGGATATATGCCAGATCAGACCGGGACATAATTGCATGATGCAAGTTGCAAAACAAAAACTGTAATCCCAAGATGTCAGGAAAGGAAAACACGAGGATCTTCTTAAGTAGATGTGTTAACCGGTAACTGAACACAATAATGTCAAATTGTCAATATATCATTAAGCGATTTGCAATTGAAGTAATGGGATTTTATTAATTAACCACGTGGTTTGGCATACTGAAATGTAGAAAAGCAAAAACGTGCTTTCAAAGTGTCCCACAAGTCTTTAGCATTGGAGACAAACGACACGGAAGATCTAACACGAGCTGAAAGAGACGCACGCAGCCATCCAACCACCATGGAGTTGACAGAAATCCATGATTCCTGTTCTGTACCAGCCTGCGCAAGTTTGGCAATCGAGCCATCAATGAACCCTACTTTCTTCTTAGCACGAAGGGCATTCATCATCTCCTCCGCCCATTCATTAAAATTCTCTCCTGTCATAATCACTGGTGTAATCAAAGCACCTGGATTGTCAGAGGAATATAACGTGTATGGCGTGCTAACGGTGGAATCACCAACCGTACGCACAATAGCATCATCACCAGCCATGTTTTATCGAAAAAATCAAAGCTGAGAGAAATAAGAAACAGAGATCGAGTAGAAACAAAACTTGAATTCAATAGAGAATAGAAAAGAACAAGGGTTCGGAGAAAGCAAGATTTAGAGTCCAGGATTTGGCTCTGATACCATGTAGAAAAGCTAGAATGTGCTTTCTGCCCCTTTATTCAATGCTTACATACGGCATATATACATCGTCACTTGACCGCCTGATTGTGTAACCCTAACGTAATATGTATATAAGCCCAATAACATATAATATGGCCCAATATGAAACTCTCCATTTGTACTAGTCGACGAACGAGATTATACCTTCTTATCTTCTATCAGAACTACAATTAAGTAGCTTTACCTTTACGTACGATATCCACAATTGGGAGTAAAAGTGTATATGTAAGTCTGCATGCATGTATCATACTACTTATACTAGTAAATTTTTAATAGTATATATATATATATATTCTCGAAGGTACTAACTCTCATTAAAGATTTCTTGTTTTTTTGTTTCTTTCAATTTCAAATGCTACGAATAATACACTGCAAAAGGAAGAAAAAAGGATTTTAGAGATAATAAATGATGGGAGCAAAGAATCCAACCTGTATTAAATTATTAATTATTAAGAGAAACCATTATTTGAAGACGAAATAATGTTTAACCTTTCATGTGATGAATAGTTGGATTTTTGCCACAACTACTTCTAACAGAAATTGAAAAAATCTCATCAGTTATAAGATGTCTATAAATTAGTACACACACACACACACACACATATATATATATATATATATATATATATATTGGTCACTTTAATTTATATGCACCTCTTATATATTTAAGGGAGGTTTTGAGGGTATGCTAGAGGTGCAAATGCACAAGATCCATACATAAATTTAGTGTATTTTAAGGTCCATACATTTTTATTATTAATTACATGTAATTAGGACATATATTTCAAATATTGAACGGTCCCAAAACATTTTTGGCTACCAATATTATATATATTAAACCATTCTAAGAACTCAAATTCAAACTTATGCTTTGATAGTTTACGATATATTACTTTGTGAGGAATTTAAAGGGTTTAACCTAATTTATCAATATCTCAACGATTTTTAATTTTCTTTTCAAGACTATACTATAAATGCATCGGAGTAATGTTTTTTTTTTTTGATAAACCCTATCGGCTGATCAGGTCAGCTCTGGTAGGAACGCACCGAGGTGCTACAGAGTGGACTTCTCCCGCGAGTTCAACGGTTCAACGGATACCATGAGGTTCGAGCCCCTACTCTTGTCAACGGGCCATGAGATCCATGAGACACCATATGGGCCACCACACTGCCTGTCCCGAGTTTGAAATACCTTCCGACTAATGGTAGCCAGATCGCCTGTTACTGGATTACCAGGTAAATTGACTGGGTTTTTAGGCCCAGATCTAAACTTCCACACACGAATGTGTTTTTGTTTCAGAGGAGATTCGAACTCAGATTGCGCATGAAGCAAACATTCTAAAGTCTTCCTCTACCACCGACCACAGACGTGCGGGGCATCGGAGTAATGTTGACGCCCAAATAAATTTGCATTGGAGTGTAAACCATATAGTTAGTCCCATTTGAGGTGCAGCCTACCTTGAATTTTGTTTACTACGATGATTAATTATGATAGTTTATTATAATATAGTGTGTCCTAATTAAGGTCCCTGTTTAGTACAAGGCACTTTAATTTAACAAGTTTGAAATGGTCATATTACATGTACCAACGTTCATTGACATCAAGACATAACAGAAACTTCTAATCATAACCTTGGAGCCCACGACCAATTTATTTAATAAAACAACATACCATATGGGTTTTCAAATACATTGAACTATGCCCATTTTTAAGTTAAAACAATTTAAAATAACTAAATACAAACCTAACTGGAGACTGAAATAAATATAAATAGTGTTACTTCCGAATTAATTTTTGACGTAACCAATAGTCCAACACACAAAGGGACATGCACACCCTAATACGTCTACAAATTATAGAATATAATTATTTGAGGTTAGTACTATCAATAATACAATTTCACTCAAGAAGTCAAATAGTCAACGTTTATCGCTGATTACTTCAATCTCGGCCCATACATATAAATGGGCCTTATGTGATGGTTTTGAACTTTTGATTTCTAACTCGCCTTCAATCTTCTATCACATGGGGTCACTACAATTTTGTTCTGTTTGTAGTCTGTAGATTATATATCTATATGCAGTTTGTTGTCTTTGATTCACATTTGATTCCTAACACTTCTATCTGATGGCAACATGAATTTGACTTTGTCTACATAACAAATTAGCCCTTTTTGTTGCTTATGAGTAGGTCTGGACGTTTATAACCATACCCGATATCCGAATCCGATCCGAAATAGCAGGTTCAGATTGAATACGAATCTTCTAAAATATCTGAATGGGGTTCGATGCTTAGTATTTTAGATATCGGATCAGGATTAGATATAATCCAAAATCAGAAGTAAACCCGAACAAATCCGAAGTAAAATCGAAGTTTTTTTTATGTATCCCAAATTGTGTGTTTGCAATTTGGGACTTGTAAACGTTTGTTGAATTATGTTGAACTATTTAGGGTTTTGATCATATTATGGGTCAAAATACCCGAATTTACTCGAACCCATAATTATTTCGGTTACAAAATACATTATGTAACTGTATCCGAAATGTTATTCGGGTAAAGGCGGATTCTAATCAATTTACTAAACCTGAACCAAACTCGATAAGTCCTGAACCGAACCCGACCTAATGGTTTAAAATATTCGAACGGAGCCTCTGAGCCTAAACCCAAAAATCCGAAAATCCAAAAAACTCGAACCGAACCCGAACGCCCAATCCTAATTATGAGTGCTAATTTTTTGTTTCCTTGTAGAAATTCTAACATATATACGTATTATAAATCACCTAACCACATGGTCATTCATTTTCTGCATTTTCTCTAATACGAAGTTCGGTGAGGACCATCTTTATTGCATTAACTGGAAATATTTGTGAGGGTTTTTTGCAAGTTTTGTAATTTAATTGAAATTTCATTAGTATATTAACACTTTAAAAACTTTAGTAAAATATAACACTTTTTTTACTGTTCAACACAAATTTATCCATGCACAGTACTACGTGTACGATAATGGACGGTACACGATGTAGTAATAAGAGGGATCGGATAAAATCGACTTTTCACTCAAAAAGTGCTACTTTCTATTACACTTTTAAAAAGTGATAAAAACTAATTAATCTTAAGTTAAGTGACAATACATACAATTATATCTATTTGTGATTGTATCATCTTTGTTATAGAAAAAATGATGATAACCTATTTCTCCATCTGATTGATCATATAACACCATTTTATACATAAAGTTAGGGTTTCATACTAGATCTCTACGAAATGAAAGTTAAAAACCTAGTTCATGAAGAAACTGATAAAATATAACACTTTTTTTACTGTTCAACACAAATTTATCCATGCACAGTACTACGTGTACGATAATGGACGGTACACGATGTAGTAATAAGAGGGATCGGATAAAATCGACTTTTCACTCAAAAAGTGCTACTTTCTATTACACTTTTAAAAAGTGATAAAAACTAATTAATCTTAAGTTAAGTGACAATACATACAATTATATCTATTTGTGATTGTATCATCTTTGTTATAGAAAAAATGTTGATAACCTATTTCTCCATCTGATTGATCATATAACACCATTTTATACATAAAGTTAGGGTTTCATACTAGATCTCTACGAAATGAAAGTTAAAAACCTAGTTCTCCACCAAATGAAAGTTCGAAATAAAAACTTATATAAAATATCTACTTGACATTAGCGGAATAAAAACTTACATTTCAGTTACTCTTTTATTCAACCTTCTCTTTTACTTTAACTAAACATAACATAGTTCTCTTTCATTGTCTCTTGTACTTTTGCCTTCCTGGTCCTGTGTTCTTTTTATTCACTGCTTAGGTGCTTCAAATCTGCTGAAGAGTCTATAAGAAGAGATGAGTGAAAGCGACATGTAAAGAACAGCCACAATGAATGTGAATATAACTGAAACCAGTGCCTTGTGACAGAAAACTCCATAGTAATCACAAGCAGAGCTCCAAGTGATGGCTAAGTTTCCTTTATATGCTAAGTAAACCGTCTCTGCAGATACAGTCCCAGCCGCTAGAACCGCATACGTGACCACCTGGTCAAGCAAGAACAATGTCCATACTCGGAGCTTGCTTATTGGACACGGAATGGCTATTACAAAGATAGCAGAAAGAAGAGAATAGACAGCACAAACTCCATTAGCATTCACCAAATACCTACAAGAAGAGAACAACAAAAGCAAATTAAGGTTCATTGATTGATTACTCTCAAAGTGAAGCAAGAAGAAAAGAGACAAAGAGAAGAAGCTGCACTTGAAAGCTCCAAGATTTGAGTAAGAAAGAGAGCCAAAGTCGTTGGAAATAGAGTTTTTGATCATAATCACGAGACCTGCAATACTTAGAGCCATTGATGCTACTCGCAGGACTGTCTCTACCGTTCTCTCCGTGCGGTTAAGCTCTAAGGCTGAGCCATCAATGGCGTTTTGATCGGTCTTGTTCATTTTTTTTTCCTGTTTCAAGGAAAGAGAGATCTTTGCCTCTTATTATAGTGTAAGTAGTGTTTCAAGTCATAATAGACAAAATAGTTGCTCAAGCATTCAATATAGTCATGTGATCTTATGACGTCAGGAAGCTAAGTTTTAGGTAACTGTCTTGTTTTGTTTGCTCTAATGTATCAATCTTATTAACTACTATTTTATCCATATTTGGTAATACTTACTAGAACTGAAGAAAGTTTGATACTATTTGATTAGACTTGATCAGTAATTAATGATACTTTAGTTATGTCTCCATTCATTTAACATTGCCATTTGGTTCGGCAATATGTCTTGGCAGGACCCTCTGACGCAGCAAGAGATTTCGATCCATAAGCTGACTTTACAGTATTAATAATTAAATTCGATCCATTGGTTGGCGCGACCAAAGCAATTTTGACCAACCACAAGACAGATCGAATAGAATCTTAAATAGTTGAAATGTGAATAGTATTGTATTCGTAGCACTAGTTATCGCATCAAAATGAGATTTATAGTATAGACTATAGACCGTTGCATTGATCATCCACGCGTCGCATCATTAAGCATCAAATCTATTTATTCCACCTCGTGATTTAAATTTAGGGGTTTTGAGGGGAAAAAACAAAGTAATCTTAGACCACATATTTTTTTTTTAAACCCTAACAATTGATGAACTAAATTCAGCGTAGAAATATATATTACTTAAAACAATTATTTGATTTTCTTGATGATTAATTGAAGTGGAATAAGAAAGAAAGAAAGGGACATCTTTCTCAGAAAAAGAAAGAAAGAAAGAATTATAAGTGATGTTAATTAGATTCTAAGTTCTAGCGAAAAGTTTAAAAGGAAAAAATAAACGAATAAAGTTTTTGCGTTTTGTTTTATCTAACCAATAAAGTTATTTAACTTTCTAAGAAATGCAAGTAGTTAACTGTAATTAAACGAACATTTGAAGCGTGGAAAACTAACGAGATGAACAATAGTGAAACAAATTAACATCGAAACCATAATTTGGAGAGTTTGAATGTTTATATGACGTGCCAGTTTCATACGATATATCGGTCAATCCCATCCATGAGACCAAATATATATTATATATCTGGAATCTAACATGGATGAATAGAGAACGAAACAGAGCCAAAGTCAACTTGCCAGACACAAATCAACTTGTGTACGGGACCAAACCAATGGTCATAAACCGGTTGTGTTTAAACCGGCAAGTCATCCTTGGCTCAATCCCACTCTCTATTCCTTCATGCAAGACCCTCTGATACAACAAAGAGACCCCCCATCATCGTCTCTCGATCTAGAGCTACTTATTTTATATTGTGTTACCTCTTTCTTTAACTCCTGTGTTGTGGTAAAGCCTAGTTGAGATGTATTGGTATTTATAGGCATACAAATGCGATAATTTGTGTGTATTGTTTTATTCTCGATTCCATTTCCCATATGCATGTTTGGGAGGTTTGACCAAAACCCTAATTCAAGAATATAATCTAAAAGTTGGGATTAAAGAATATAATCTAGAAGATGGGCGCTGACCAAATTTTCCAAATTCCAATTTCCGATTTAATTCGAACAGTTTATATTCGTTCCACTACTTTATCGCCCATAAATATGTAAGAAAGTAATACAATGTAGATGGTCGCAGAAGCTAATAGATATAGGAATTTCAATTTTTTTCTTGTGGATAAGTGGAATATTAGAGAATGGTCTTTACTGTGGGAAATGGGAAAAGTATTATAATATTAGATTCTTCAACAAGATGAAAACATTCTTCAACAAAATTTACAAGTCCGCATGGAGTGGAGCTTAAGCACAAACTCTCTAAGTCAATAGACCTTGAGTTCATAGGAAGATTCCAAAATAAACCTTGAAGAAGCAAAATGGTCCCATGCGACGCCGTATTAGAGCAGCTATCTTTCTCTGCCATAGAATATAAAGTGGTCCTTTAATTTATTTTGTTTCTGCATGTGGTTTCTATAATAACTTATCAGTTTTGAATGCTTTATATGGTACGACGTCTAACAACTATGTAATCTGAATTGTCCCATCAGGCCATTAAATACGTACGTACGGAGTAGATTTTTGTCTTCTAATTTATAAACTTATAACTTGGTGTTTAGTCTCTTCAATCTGATTCTATATTTGATATTTGATTCATCAAAATAACTACGAAATTTGAGTTTTTCTTCTATAGATGGATTTGGATACAGTGCTTCATAATTTCTGCTCTAGTACCAGGCCTTTAAACCGCTATGATCCAAACATATATCTAATTTCATGTTCAATTTGAACTTAAAAAAAAAAAAAATCGAACTGAATATCCACGTCTTATTTACATAAATGAGATTAGATCAATCGATTTATATATTACAGTTTTGTTTCGAGTTAGATGTTCATCAACTTTAATAGAATAATCTAAAAAAACTAAAGTTTTCGATTCAAACGAAACAAAACCTAAACGCCCAGGCCGAGCCCTACATATTCTGGCTTTTGAGTTAAGTTAAGAGACGGTAATGTATATCCAACGTAAATTTATATGTCATCTTCAGGAAATTAATGCTAAAAGTTTGGGTGGCCAACTCATTTTGCTACGATATGTTACCACTTACCGTTAAGTTGCTATCACTTTTTGTTTTTAGGGTTTTATAAATATGGTAATTTTAATGGGTACGTATCGTATCATACAGCCATATATTAAAAGGATGGGAAAATAGGATAATAATCTTCTATATATTTAGCAATTGTTTTTTTCTTATATCTGAAAGAAATACTGTAATTTTGGAGTCTTGGGAAATACTTATAAGATGATAATATATATGAGCTTTAAATGATCTTTAGGATAAAAAGAACAACAAGTGAAAGATGAACTATAATTAATTTGAGAATAGAAACTCAAAGCTAAAAAGGCAATGGTTGTCGCTATTTTATAGGCTTTTGGATTATAAATGAAGAGCCCCCACACCGTCGTCCCTTTGGAAGCAACTTCGTACCTTTCACTTGATTTTGCATCCGTACCAGTGTATAATATTCTTGATTTGAGTTTGTTTTTTGGGTGGTGTTTGTACTATTCGGTTTAGAACGTAAAACGTTTCTCGTTAAACCATCTAGTTGAAATCCAATGATTTGGTCATCATTTAGGTTCAAAGTACAAAGTGGTTCTAATTTATTTGGTACAAAATTGATATATTTCTAATTCAAAATTGATATATTTCTCTTGTCATATAACTCAAAAGTTTTCATCTCAGTTTCGTTGGGGATTCGTAACCATACGAAATAATTAAGTTTGGCCATAAGAAAATAATAGTATCGTTTTGTGAAAATTGGTGGTTGATTAAAGATCATATACAATCATATTACAAATTGGGTTTATATTTTGTCTAATCACGAGGGGGAGTGTAAGTACTCTTCCATCACTACAAGAAAACATCACGATTTCCGACCACATTTCCGACCAATTTAAAATGGTCGGGAATTTCCGACCATATTCCGACGATATTCCGATTAAAACACACCCGTCGGAAATTGGTCGGTAATTCCCGACAATTTTATGTTGGTCGGAAAATTGGTCGGAAATACCGACGGATTTCCGACGTATTGGAGACTGACTAAGAATCGTCGGAAATTAGTCGGCATTTCCGACCAATTTTCCGACTGTTTTCCGATGATAAATACGTTATTATAATAGTCGGATATCGGTCGGAAATTAGTCGGGAATTGAATCCAATTTCCGACCGATTTCCGACCATCACATAATCCGACTAAATTCCGACGACGTATTGGAGACCGATTAAACTCGTCGGAAAATGGTCGGAAATTTCAGACCATTTTCCGACCATTTTCCGACGAGATATATACGTTAGTATACCCGTTGAATTAACCGTTTAAAGCCGTTGGTGAATATTAGTATAGTCGGAACGTGGTTGGAAATTTAATCACATTTCCGACCAAATTCCGACCAGTAAGGAATCCGACTAAATTCCGACGAAATATATACGTTAATCTACCCGTTGCACTAGCCGTTTCATAGCCGTTAGAATTTTACATTGGTCGGAAATTGGTCGGAAATCGGTCGGAAAGCCGCGGAAATTTTAATTATAAATACAACACCACCCTCATTCACAATTTACAACAAAAAAAAAAAAACTGAAAATGTCTTCTTCAAATCCAAACACTACTAGAGATTATTTTCGATCGTGGATGGATAGACCACGGCAAGATCCAGCGACGAATTTACTGACGGATGAGTATGCACAAGGTGTTGAGGAATTCATGACATTTGCGACAAACAATAGCATGACGTCGGAATACGGTAAATTGTATTGTCCTTGTCCTAAATGTCGGAATCATAGATTAGTCTCTGTTGGGGATGTATGGAAGCATCTTTATAGGAATGGGTTAATGCCGAGTTATAAGATTTGGTATACGCATGGAGAAACTGATGCAATGGTGCAACATCATTGTAGTGGTTTTAATTATTCGGGTAGAATAGAGGAATCAACACCGGAAGTAGATGCAAACGTTCAGATGGTGAATGATGCGTATCGCGAAAACGTAGCATCGTATGTTCCAGATGGTATTAGAATAGAGGAACCTAATTTAGAAGCTCGGAAGTTTTTTGATATGCTAGATGCAGCTAAACATCCACTATACGAAGGATGTAGAGAGGGAATATCGCCTTTATCAACTGCAAGCAGGTTGATGACAATAAAGACCGATTTCAACTTGGCAGAGGATTGTGTGGATGCGATAGCTGATTTTGTGAAAGATCTTTTACCTGAAGATAATCTCTCACCGGCTTCATACTACGAGGTTCAGAAACTTGTAGCTGGTCTTGGATTGCCGTATCAGATGATAGATGTGTGCATCGACAATTGTATGATATACTGGAGAAAGGACGAAAACCGTCGCAAGTGTCGTTTTTGTGGGAAACCTCGGTATCAGGAAACGGGTGGAAGAGTACCAGTTCCACATAAACGGATGTGGTATTTGCCGTTAACAGATAGGTTGAAGAGGTTATATCAATCCGAGCGCACGGCAGGAGCTATGAGATGGCATGCAGAACATAACTCATATGGAGAGATTGCGCATCCTTCAGATGCAGAAGCGTGGAAACATTTTCAAGAGGTGTATCCTAGTTTTGCGGCTGAGCCACGTAACGTATACCTCGGGTTATCTACAGATGGATTCAACCCTTTTGGGAAACATGGGAGGCAATATTCATTGTGGCCAGTAATAGTCACACCTTACAATTTGCCGCCTAGTTTGTGCATGAAACGAGAGTTTTTGTTCCTCACGATTCTTGTCCCCGGACCGGAGCATCCTAAGAGGTCCCTTGATATTTTCTTGCAGCCATTAATTTATGAGTTGAAAATGTTATGGAAAGATGGTGTTCAAGCGTTCGATGTTTCTCTCCAACAGAATTTCACTATGCGTGCGGTACTTATGTGGACCATAAGTGATTTTCCAGCATTTGGTATGCTATCTGGATGGTCGACTCATGGAAGGTTGGCGTGCCCGTATTGTCAAGATAACACTGATGCGTTCCAATTGAAGCACGGTCGAAAGACTTCTTGGTTCGATTGTCATCGACGATTTCTGCCGCATGATCATCCATATCGTCGGAGCACGACATTGTTTAAGAAGAACAAAAAAGTATTTGATGGTCCACCTCCTGAGCCGGATGGGAATAACATCATCACTCAGTTGAGAGATTTTGGTGCTGAGAAGACGGTTTCATGTGGTGGTAATGGTCATTTTCCCGTAGATGGTTGTGGCGAGTACCACAATTGGAACAAGAGGAGTATTTTTTGGGATTTGCCATATTGGAAGAACCATCTGCTGCGCCATAATCTAGATGTCATGCACATTGAAAAAAACTTTTTTGACAACATCATTAATACTGTTCTAAATGTGCAAGGGAAGACGAAAGATAATTTGAAAGCCAGATTGGATTTGCCAGAAATTTGTTCTCGGAAGGAACTCCATATAATGGCGAACGGAAAATCTCAGGCCCCCGCTTTCCGTTTGGATGAGCCTTCAAAAGAGGTGTTCTTCGACTGGATTACGCATAGTGTTCAATTCCCAGACGGATACGCATCTAACCTTCGTAATTGCGTTAATATTGGAGAAGGGAAGTTTTTAGGGTTGAAGAGTCATGATTGTCACGTTATCATGCAACGCCTCCTTCCATTTGCCTTTGCCGGTCTTCTTCCTAGAAACGTCCATGGAGCAATTGCAGGTACATTTATAATTTACAAAATTATATCTAAATTTTACTAAATTTATCTAAATTGTCTAAATTTTACTAATTTTATTTATCATTTATGCAGGGATCGGTGCTTTCTTCCGGGATTTATGCACGAGATCACTTACAGCAGACGGTATCCAAAATTTGGAGGAGAAGATACCGGCTCTACTATGCAACCTCGAGAAAATATTTCCACCAGCATTTTTCGATGTTATGGAACATCTTCCTATTCATCTTCCTAGGGAAGCAAGACTTGGTGGGCCAGTTCAATATCGATGGATGTATCCGTTTGAGCGATATATGCTCCACCTAAAGAAGAAGGTGAAAAATCTTGCAAGAGTCGAGGGTTCTATTGTTGCACAGAGCGTGAATGAAGAAGCATCCAACTTTGCTAGCTACTACTTTCCATCTTCGTGAAGACTAAAAGTAGACGACCTGCACGTCATGATGATGGAGGAGAAAAACCGCTGTATCCGGTCTATGTCCCAAATATTTTTGCAGAAATTGGAAGGCTTAGTGGAAAAGGAAGGTCTAGACGACTAACAGAGGAGGAACAAAGGCATTTGCATACATATATTCTGACAAACTGCGTAGACATTTTCGAATATGAGAGGTACGTCACTTGATTTTGAATAATGTATTTGTTTAGTAATTACCATAAATTAATCCTTGATAGTATTTTGAATAATGTATTTGTTTTATTCACAGTATATACATGGAGCAAATAAGGAATTGGTTTCCAAATTGCACAGAGGATGAGCTTATGGTCCGTAAACAGAATGAATTCACGGATTGGTTGAAATATTACGTAAGTGCTCGATTTCCCGCAATTAAACTAAATTTTACATACTTACACATATTGTTTATGAGTGTCCACAAATTGTACAGGTTGATCAGATTAATACTACCGGGACATCGATTCCCACATGGTTAGTTGAGATGGTGCGTGGCCCTACTTTTGTTCCAAGTGTTTATCCGATGTATTGCACTCGGGGGTATGCTTTTAAGGCTTTTCGTGAAGGGAGTTCAAGGACAACTTGCAACTACGGTATTTCGTCTACATCTGGAGAATTTGTCTACTACGGAATACTCCGCGAAATATTAGAAGTCAAATATCCAGGAATGATTGGTTTGAAGTGCATTGTGTTCTATTGCGATTGGTATGATCCAGTGGAAGGTCTACGTCAGGACGAATTTGGTGTGACATCTGTTCACGGAGGCAAGCGACATCGGAAATACGATCCATTTATTCTTGCTTCACAAGCAGACCAGGTTTCCTACATTCGATACCCCCGTGTTAGGAACAAGCAAGATCCGTGGATTGCAGTAACATCCATACAACCAAGAGGAATGATATCTGGTGTTTCCGAGCATGATCCTTTACAGGAAATGCCAATTGCTAATTTAGGTGAAATCGAGCATTCTCTAGAGGTTGACCTTGTGGTTGACTTCACCGGCATGGGCGAACTATTTGAGGATTCTGAAGAAGAGAGAGGAGAATTTGATGAGGAATCCGATTCAGCTTCTTCAGATTATTCATCGGACTCAGAATAGTTTTTGTAAAAAATATTTTATATGCATTTATTTTTAAGTAACAAATTTATGAAACTTTTTTCACATGCTTTAATTAGTTGTACGAATATTTTTAATTAATTAATAAGGATTCACAATGTTTTTCACATCTATATCATTTTATTCATCAGTTTCAGAATAAATTTGTCACAATGTTTTTTCATATGCATCTATTTTAAATAAACAAAATTTTCAAAATTGTTCAAATGCTTAAATACATTTAACTCTACATTCCGACCATTTTCCGACCGGACACAAAACGCGGTCGGTAATTGGTCGGGAATGATTGAATTATATTTGCCCCGGCTAAAACATGTCCCGGGTAAATTTCCCCCGGCTAAAAAATTCCTTGGTGGTCGGAAATTGGTCGGAAATTCCTCGACATTTCCGACCAAATTCCGACCCATTGGGGTTTCGAAACCTCAAAACGCATAAATATTGATATGGACTATGTTTAATATGGTTAGATATGATCTTTTGAAATAATTAAATGTCCATACAGCTTAAGTAAAACAATTTTGGGCATATAATAAAAAACCTACAAGAAACCGAAAAGTATACGTATAAGGTTAATGTTTCGTTATGAAATGTTTAACTCAATATACTTTCAATTTATAAAACATCATATACTCTATTAAATGTTTATTTTGGGGCATATATATGTTAGACATAATATGTTTACATGTTTTTTAAAGAATATACAGTTTCAAAATTAAGAGTTTTTAACCCTAAACCCTATATGGTCGGAAATTGGTCGGAAATATCAAGGAATTTCCGACCAATTTCCGACCAATATAGATAAATAGTCGGAAATTATAAGGAAATTAGTCGGAAATTATAAGGAAATTCTAAAGTTTTATGTTGGATTTATAAACCCTAAACCGTGTATGAAATACTAAATTTTATCTTAAGAATCAATATTCTTCAACATCTAATCCAAACCTTACAAGAAAACGAATAGTGTAAGTATAAGTTATATGTTTCGTTAAGAGAGGTTTAACCCGTTCTCTTATCGATTCATAAAAATCGTCATATACTCTATTTATGTCTACCTTGCCATATTGTTTTCATACCTATGATATTTAGATGTTTTATACGGTATTCAATTTTAGAATTTCATACCCTATACCCTATCTGGTCGGAAATTGGTTGGAAATTTCCGACCAATTTCCGACCAATGTAATTTTTTTTCGAAAAAATGCCAAGTGTTAACAATATACATCAACCCGAGACACGCAATATTATGAATGGTCGGAATACTGTCGGAATTACCGACCAATTTCCGACCAATGTAATTTTTTCGATAAAATGCCAAGTGTTAACAATATATGTCAACCCGCGATACGCAGTATTATGAATGGTCGGAATCCTGTCGGAATTACCGACCGATTTCCGACCAGAATGAAATTAAACCCGCGAAAATTAACCGCTAAATGAAATATTGAGACGGTTTCGTATTTTTTGAAAACCGACGGAATTCCGACGGAATTCCGACCAACACTAAATCTAAATACCTGTACCGCATCGTCTTCTTCATTTCTTCATCGCTCTCTGTCTTCTCTCTCTGCGATTTCTCTCCGCCTTCCTCCGTCTCCGTCTCGCGACCGCCTCCGTCTTCCTTCCTCGCCGGTAAGTGCCTCTTCCTTCTCTTCTCTCCCTCTTCCTCTTCCTTCTCTTCTCTCCCTCTTATCTTCCTTTTTTCTTCTTCGTTTGTAGATCGCCGGAGCCGCCGTCTCTTCGCCGGAGCCGCCGTCTCTCCTCCCGCCGCCGTCTCTCCTCCCGCCGCCGTCTCTCCTCCCTCCGACGTCTCTCCTACCGCCGGCCAATTATTACCATGTAAGGATGTCGTTGTTTAGTTTGAGTTTTGTGGTTAGATTAGAGATAATTAGGATCATAGTTCTTATGCTTTGTGGTTAGATTTGTGAGATTTGTGGGTTAGATTGGAGATTAGGATGTTAGTTCTTATGATTTGTGGTTAGATTTGTGAGATTTGTGGGTTAGATTTTTAGGATTTGTTGTTAGATTATAGTTTTTGGATTTGTTGTTTACACATAGTGTTTTTCATAATTTTTTTGGATTTTTTGGTTTAATTAGATTTTTTGGATTTGTTGGGTTTTTTACACAATTGGATTTTTTGGATTTTTGGATTTTTGTTATAAATATAAACTTTAATAGATAATTTTTAGATTAAAAATACAAAAATCTATTTTTTAAATGTTATAGAAATCATGTATATAACACATTTTTAAATCTAAGATATTTTTAAGATTTTTCGGATTTTTTTTAATTTAATCATTTGTATAATTAATGAATTTATTATTACTCTTTTTCATAAATTTCTTATAATTTTATGAATTTTTGAAATTTTCATAAAAACTTTTTGTCTAATTTTCATAGTTTTTTCGGGTTTTTCGTAATATTTTGGATTTTTGGTAATTGTTACGGTTTTTGGTCATTGTTTCGCGTTATTCTGAATATTTTAATAGTATTCGTTTTTTCTTTTGCGAATCAATATTATAGTTTGCGTTTTATTTATAGTTTGCGTTTGCGTTTAATATCTAACAAATTTTGCGTTTTTTTTTCAGGGCGTACGAGGGTTTCGCGAACCTTACCATCGGTGGTTCTTCTCAAGGGATGCAACAACCTCGACATACCAGTCCGGCCGCATCGAATATCCCAGAGTCGCAGAGTCAAGCTCCTCGAATCATGACCATCGAGGAGTTAGTCCAACAACCGGGCCGGGACTTGCACATCCGGCTTGATCCACATCTCGTTGGAAGATCGACATGGTAAAAACCTTTAGTTCATATATATATATATATATATATATATATTTAATATCAAATTGTTTATATTTTATCTTTTTTTGTAGGTTTGGTATATCGAACAACGGGATTAGCAAGGCTATTATGAGGATGTTCCATTCGATCCTCGACAAACCGTACAAGAAGTTTTCAGAAGTCCCGTATGATGAGAAGCAACTTTGGTTTAGACAATTTGCGGTAAGTTGTCAATTACTATATTTTTTCTTATATTTATAAGTATTTTTTTAATATTTTACTAAGCATTTTTATTTATGTTTTCGTAGCAAGAGTTTACATGGCATCATTCTCATACTGCCACGGTGGAAAAATTATTTATGAAGGAAGCGAGTACGCAGTTCAAGAGACACATGAACGAGTGGAAGAAAAAGTGGAGGAAAGGGGCAGACAAGCCGAAAGGCTTGAATTTGGAGGTTTGGAATCACTACGGACCCTATTGGCAACAACCGGAGACAGAGAAAGTCTCGAAGACTAATTCGGGAAACCGAAAGAGTGATCGCAACGGGAAGGGCCAATACATCCACAACTCCGGATCGAGCAGCTTCCAGACCCGAGAAATTCAAATGGTAATATTTTATTGTTTACATTGTTTTCTTTACTTAATTAATTATTAAATTATTTATTCATATTTAAATTTATTTGTTTTTATAGACTAATGAGGCCGGAGGGGTGCGTCCGAATCATTTAGACTTAATGAAGAGGTGCCACACGAACAAGACAACCGGGTTTATTCAAGATCCCCTCATAAGGGAGATCTACGAGAACGTGACGAAGCAGAAGACCGACATTGAGCTGACCCAACAGTCACAAGGTGACTCCTCCTCCTCCTTCGAGATGTCGCGGGAAGCGGTCAACCAACTCGTTTTGAACGTAAGTTTTTTTTTTCTTATAGTTTTACATTATAATTTTATTATGTTTTAATTTATTTATATTTTATACAGGAATTTCCCCTTGATAAAAAAGGGCGACGTCGTGGCGGTTTGGGTACGATCCCGTTTATGGACGACCGGTCTTCTTCTGGTTCATTTTTCTCTGAAGATCTCATCCACCAGAATGAAGAGCTCAAGTCCAAAGTAGAAGCTTTGGAGGCGGCGAAAACGGACACCGAATTCAGGTTAGGTGCCACGCAAGATGAGCTTTCGGAGGCGAGGTCAGATATCGCTAGCATGTCGTCGTGGATGAAAGCGAAGTTTCCGGATTTTCCGGGAACGTGATCCGGATCCGAATCCGGATTTGCAAATGTTTAATAATGTTAATTTTTAATGTTTTAAAAACACTTTTTTATTTATTTCTAAACTATTTTAATTTTAAATATATTAATGTTTAATATTAATGTTTAATGTTTAATATTAATTTTAATTTTCGAATAAATTTAATTTCATTTTCGAAAAATGTTTAATTTTAATTTTAATATTCAAAATTTTTAAAATACAAAATAAAATATTTTGTCGGAATTTGGTCGGAAATTAGATCGGTCGGAAATCGGTCGGAAATGAAACACGTCGGCATTTGGTCGGAATTTGGTCATCGGACATTTGTCGGAATTTGGTCGGAAATTATTATAGTCGGAGTTTGGTCGGATATTAGTAACGTCGGCATTTGGTCGGCATTTGGTCGGAAACAAAGTTATCGGAATGTTGTCGGTAAATCGTCGGGTATTATTATGGTCGGAATATGGTCGGAACTTAGTTCGGTCGGTTTTTGGTCGGTATTTGGTCGGGAATGGTTGCATCGGTCTTTGGTCGGTAAATCGTCGGGAATAATCTGGTCGGGAATCGGTCGGGAATTACCGACCAATTTCCGACCATATTTGATTTCCGACGCTATAGTTCCGACGGGCGATATTGGTCGGAAATTCGTCGGGAATGACGTTTTCCGACCGTTTTCCGACCAATATACCCGTCGGAAATCGAGTGTATTCTTGTAGTGCATGCACATATAGTATTGTCCTTTTGTAGATGCAAGTATTTTACATGGATGCACTTCATACTCTCTATAAATCCACTTCAATTCTCACCAAAATCTTTCACAATATTATCTTCTTCTGCAATCTCTTATTTCTCTATCCTTTTTTTTCCCTTCCCATGCCCAACGAAGAACATTTCTTCTCCCAACACTCTCTTTTCGATCAAGAAGATCTCAACCTCAATCACCAATGGAAACAGCTAAGACCTCCAGGTTCATCACCGAGGTGGCTCCGGCTAAGTTGATATCGGCAACGAGAGAACCATTCAAGAACATGCTGACCACAATCTCCGAGGAAGACTTGGATTTTGAAGAATTAGTCAGAGCCACTGCAGAGAGACTCTCTTCTTCTTGTCCAGGCTCATCCTCCTGGTCTCTTGGCCACTACGCCAAGACCAACAGACTCTCTTCTTCTTAGGCCATTAAGTTTGCGATCCCAACAAATGCATTTTTTTCTTTCTCTATTTTCAATAAGACTAAGACCGAAGAAATCATACGTTTCTTGGACTATTCATCCATCAACTTCCTGTTTGTAATCTCTCAGCAACAGAGTTGTTTGTTTAATTTTCCATCTACTCCTTGAATATTTTCGGCTTCATTTTCAGATGTCCCTGCTCATTATTATATAATGTACAAGTGAAACATTCTTGTTACATCTTTGATCGATCTTTTTTATGTAATACCAACCAAAAATCCATTTTATTTTGTTGTAACGAAGCCACGTGAATCTCAAATGTTTAAAGAAAATGATAACACACAAAATCTGTAACGAAAGTAAAGCGAAGAACGCTCTTATATTGATATCCACAGGACTAATATGTATGTGTTAAGCTTCATCGTCATCAATAGGGACAACAAAAAAAAATTCCAAGAAGGCTCATATTATACAGAACACAATGAGATCTGTTTTGTTTTTTTTTCTATTTCTTTTCCGATAATTACTTTTACTCTTCCAAAAATGTTAAAACTAATAATAAGAAAATAGAAAAACTCACTTTCAACCTCACAGGAAAAAAATGTCGATCCGCTCTCTTTGTATCACAACCAAACGGGATGGGTTAAGCAATACGTGTGATGTGATGAAAGTGAGGACTGAGGAAAGTGTAAAGGCTTTAACGGTTAAGCAAACAATGAATGGGTTTCACGAGTATTTCTTCTCGCTAGTTTCCTTGAGAGACGGTTTGCGAGTTCCGCTTTCAATTCATCTGGAATCTGGGATAAACTTGATTTTACACCTGCTATCAACCTCCTCCTGCACAAGTTCCCACCGTTAAAATGAATTTAAAACAACACGATTCTCTAATGAATCACGAAGCTATAAGATGTCAAAATTCAATATGTGCAAATTATACTATTACAAGTTAGAGAGAGAACAGAAAAGAAAACTCGGGGTTTCACTTACTTTAAGTTGTTACCATCTCCTCCTGATTGCTCTGTGCGCAATCTCTTCTTGGCACGCATGGAGATTTCTACTTGATCATACCATCCGCATGACCGTAAATATGACAATGCGTCTTTCTCCAGACTGAAGAAATTTGCAAACATAATCATCCTAGGTTAAGCTGTCATCAGATACAATACAAGTATTTAAACAAACCGAAGTTACCTCTCTTTTATTGCTTCAACTTCATCACGAGACGATTTGTCTTTTCCAAGCAAAATGCAGGGGTCTTTTGTCGAAGAACCCACGGCTTTGGATTGGGTTGTACTAACACCGCCCTTCTCAATTTCCTGGTGATCAGTTCCATTTTGTGAACCATTACTCTCGCATGGATGTAAGTTATCTTTGTGGTGATCACCCCCATTGCTGGAGCCGTTACGCTCCTGGGGATGCAATATCACTTCATTATTACCTTGTGCACTGCCGTTTTCTTTAACTCCATTGCCACCATTTTCAATACCAAACTTCTTCTCCGAGCAAGTGTAAACCCTAGTTGGCGAAACGGATACGATATTCTCTTTGTCCGCCTTTGGAGCTATGTTCTCATCTTGGTGGAAAGAAAGTCTGCCACTGACAGTACTGATTTTTGCAGGTGGCTTCAAAGGAGCCTTTTCAACAAGGTTATTCTTCTGGAGGGACAGCTCTGCTCGTGGTTTCATATTAGCATCTTTAAGGGGACGAATAAATTTATGGGGCTTTGAAGAGGCCAGGTTATCCTTCTGGAAGGACTGCTTGGCCTGTGGTTTCATGTTGACATTATTAAGGGGACCAATTAACTTCTGGGGCGGCTTTGATGTGTCACAGCCATTAACTTCATTAGATGTAGTCCCATTGTTTGTTACCAGAGTTTTAGCAGATGCTGGCCTCTGGCTGGAACGGCTGAAAAACAGAATATAAGCTTTCTCTGACAAAACCTCTTGCAAGGTGGAGAGTGAAACGAACGAATCATTGCAGCAATACCACTGACCCAAGGAATCCTACACACGGCAGTTAAAAAAATTAAGTAAGGAATTCGAGAGTTGGGTTGCGTTGAAAACTTGAAAGGGACAGAAAAGAACCTTAACGTATGCATAATAATGCCCAGATTCAGGAGAAAATCCTGCATGCACAATTATCCCAAAAAGCTTGTATTCTGGTTGAGGGTCCTGCAGTTTTGATAGAGTAAATCAATAAAGAAAAGCGGGAATTGGGAAGAACAACCAGAATAAAATTTCACAAGTTAGATGATGATTTCAAAGGTAGATGCGGGCACTGGGAATCATATTGAGTTCATGTAAAAGAACTCGGAAGCATCAACCCGAAAAAACAGAAACTGACAACCAACTTAAAGTTAAGTTGAAATTGAAAGTGTTAGAATCTTGTACCCTGCTTGCTTTACTCATGAAGCCCGAGAGAAGTAAAATCTCACCAAATGAAATGGCCTTATCAATCTTCCCACCAAAAATGCCCTCAAACCTCTGTTAAACAAATTTATCAAGACAAACGTTTAAGATACTTTTCTACTTAAAATTACACTCAAATTTTGTAAACAGAAACATGATATATTCACCTTCAATTGGATAACAAGGATATTAGGCGCTTGGAGTACTGACATCTGCTTCCTCGCCGTCACCAGTTTCTTACAGCTAAACAAATGAAACAGTTATTTAAAAAAAAAAAACTGAAACACTCTGAAAGAAAAAGACTGACTACAGTAGTCAAATCACATCACTTACCTTTCGCATCTATACTTATTGTTGCCATCTAAAATTTCAGGCTGAAAGAACTTTTGCATTGATTCCTTCACTGAGTTGCTGTGTAAAATTTCAAGACTGATATCCATAATCTCGTCAGCCTTATTCGACTCCGCACCACATGACAAACACTTAACCTGGCTCTGCAAAGCCCCACCAAAAATCTCCTTCACCGCAGTATTGCCATTAAAGGGCTCAGCACCCTTTGTTCGCAACTTCTTGAGGCGGAGAGACGTGTTGTGGCATGCATCAATCACATACCGCAAGAACTCATGAGCGTCCTCTTGGCGCCCAAACTTAAAATGCTCTGCAAAAATTTTGAGGCAGTTTGAAATCTTGACAGGCGCATCGGTTGCTTGATCCACACTAAGAGACCTTGCTATTCTTTTCTCAACTAAGCAAAAAGGACATTCCCGTTTCCGCTCCCCATCCCCATACGAGTCGCCTATCAAATAAACGGCCCCCGAACACAGAGAGAACATATCATCATCAAAAGCGTAAACAATACAGCTTGTAAGCATTAGAACAATCTCTTGGGAAAGAGAAACAAAACTTACAGTGGGAGGAGTGATTGTGACTAAGGCAGAAATTAGCGAGGGGAGGAGTGTAGGTGAGGCACTGAAGGACACTATTGAGGTAGCAGGTGTTGCCGAGATTCCGCAACCCTAAAGGCGGACCGTTCCTCCGCTTCTGACTCAGTAGACTCGGCATCCAGCTCATCTGCAGTTTAAATCCCATCAAAATCGGTTCTTCTCCGCCGGAGAAAAACACCGAAGCAACCGCTCATCGCTGACTCACCGCCACGGCGAAGCCAACAGCTGCGATCGCATCGCTCGCCACCACCACAACCACGCGTTTTCCCGCTCCTCTTTCTCTCTAAATCACGCGCTTCGCATCAATTTTCTACTCGAAATTTCTGGAAGATTTATTGATTTTGAGGGGAAATGAGTTTGGAAGGAAGACGAGATCGATTCAATGGTGGTAACTGCCGAGGGAAGAGAGACCCGCCCAGCAACAAACCCCACGCGAGGATTCCTATTTACCCTTTTTTCTTCTTCTTTTTTTTAAAAAAATGTAAACTCCAGGTGGATAAACAAAAAAGGAAATCCTAATACTGGGCTTTTAGGCCCATTTTTAAAGCGACTAGTAAAGTCAAAACACGATTTAACGACATGTAGCGATATTTTTTACTTATGCAATATGTTTCAGTTATGGAAATTTCAAAATATTTACTTCTTGGAAAGGGAAAAATTCAAACAAAATATACTTTTCTCTGCCTTATGTGAATGATAATATTCGCTCAACGTTCATATATAATATCAACTACAGTACATAATGTTGCGACTAAAAATCATGAGAATTGGAGAAAAAATTGATTTAAATATTTTTTTCTTTTTCAGGTACAGAATAGTTTGTATGAGTTATAGAATTCGGACGGTACATATCACAAAACAAACAATCAAAGATTACCTCAAGACTGATGAGAAACTACATTTTCTCCGCCATCATCATCTCTCTGTATTATTAGCCTGTGATACCAACGGTATAGATTCACCATCTCCTGGAGTATCGGAGGTTACTCGGGATGCTTCTTTCTTCAACTTATGGTTGTTATAAGCCGCTACACCGGCAATGGCTGCGTGTAAAACACAAAGCACAATTATAAGAGAAGCTAAACTCTTTGATTCTAAAGCCAATTGGTAATGTGAGGAGTTTTTTTTGGCTTACCAATGGCGTAACCAAAAAGATTTATGATTGTGAGTTTTGTGTCGGCAAAGAGAAGAGCTGAGACCAAAACAACCACCCAATCCTTGACAACGCCAGCAACTCGGATAGTGAGAGCACTCGTGTGAGAAATCACTAGGAAAACCGACAAGTTGAGAGCAAATGTGCAGAGGGAATTAAGGGTCAACACTACGAAATGGAAGTTCCATGTGCCATTGCCGTCCATCTTCGATTTCTCTAGAAATATCCATGGTACAAACAAGCAAATAGCACTGCAAAAGGAGGCACATAAAGATAAATTACTCCTTAGGCTTTACATAATGAGAGAATTGAAGATGGGTTCTTCTTCGATTTCACTTACCTGCAGGGGCTCACGTAGTACATAAGAGAGATTGGGTTTAACTTGATGCCTTTCCTCTTGACAAGAATTTCCATGAAGATTAGCCGCAGGGCTTCTCCAACGACACCACCCATTTGGTAAACCACTCCGATCCAGTTGATGTTTAATTCCCCATAAGAGGCCACTAAAACACCTACACTTATGATAGACATTATCAAAAGCATCCTGCAGCTCATCATTTCAAGTCCAAAAGCTACTCCAAGGACAAACACAGCAACAGGCACTGCAAGTATGAAACAAGATTATATCAGTATCCAGAGTCCAGCTCATTAAGATGTAAGAAGTAGAAAAATGACTTATGAGGAAATGAGAGTAAGAACAGTAAGGTCTTCTTACTTATAGCCTTCAACATCTGGGCAAATGCAACTGATATGTACAGATAGGCAGTGTTTCCCAACCAGAGGGTCATTGCAAACATCGCACCTATTGGAATAACTGATGTAACATATCTGAGTACATAAAGTGAATTATTTATTACTAAACCAAAGATCATACTACATTTTAAGTTATGGGTATTTTCAACTACTCCAAAATCAAATTGCTTACGAAGTCTCTCTCTTCCTTACATTTCTAGTGTCATTCCTTCCTCAACCTTCACGATCTTCATGGAGGAAATAATAGAGAAAAAAAAGAGACCAAAAGTGAGAATATATGCATTCTTAGTTACGAACAAATAAAGAAAGATCATTGCAAGATTGGAATACCTTAAGAGCTTTGGTAAGAATAAAGCACAAGACAGAGGAAAATATCATATGGAGTAAAGTCAATCCAAGCGGATAAGGGAAGTTTATTTCCTTAGATGACAAAACCCACTGCAGAAGAGCAAGTCAGAGACAAGAACGTTAGTCATGAAGCAAACTCTCGCATGACCAATAATTTTACAATTTCGATGGTAACGTACTCTAATGCATAACCAGTAATAAGGCCGCCGTTAAACATACTCAACTGATCTCAGTACCAACCCCTCAAGACTTAAACCGAGCTTACGTGACTACAGTTTATTGTCTACTGTACAAAACTATAACAATTCTCAGGAATCACAGAAGTTTATACCAGGAGAGCTAGAATCTCATACGCTAACAAGCACCTAATCTGAAAAACTGATGCACCGGATTAAAACGAGAGCAAACGAGACGCGATCAAACCTTAAACCCGGAGACATTTCGCATATCTTTTATGTTGATTTGTACACTACACATGAATTCTAAAATCTGTTAGTCAACTTCCTAGAAAACTATCACAGTCAGAAAAACCATACATTGCACCGAACTCCCCACACGCGCAAGCTCAATCCTTACGAAAACTAGCGATCGGTTCACAAATCGAAAGAACACAAAACAATACGATGCGAGAGCACAGATCCAGTGAAAGACAGATTGTGAGAATTAAGTTAAACCTTATTGAAGAAGATTTGACCGCTAGAAAGGGCGATATATAGAAGAATGTAAGCATAGGTCACGAATTCATCTCTCATAAAGCCTCTGCTCCGATCCGCCATTGAAACCGATAATTGTGATGATCTCCGATCACGGAAAAAAAAGTTGTCACCGCTATTTTTTCCAGTTGCTTTCTTTCGTTCTTTTAGTTTCGTCCTCTCCCTTCACTGAAGCATTTCACTTTTCCATCTTCTCAAACAACAGCTCTATATAGGAAAGACGGTGAGATGAGCGACTATAAGTGGGTCCCACTTTGATTATCCCCCTCGACGAGCCGTGTAATATGGGCGGGCTTTTCGTGAAGCCCAACCGTTTTGGGCTTCTAATCTTCTAATGAAACCTTTTATAAGGCCCATGAATGTTCGTTCTTCTCTTCGCACGCTTTCTTTTTCATTTTCTTTGTTCAGTTTCAGTTTCAGTTTCAGTTTCATCAACTCTTCTTGGATTTATGTCCTTTCAAAAAGAAAGAAAAAACAATTGGTTTATCAAATTATTATTTTTCCTCGAGATTGTGAACGATAAATATAAAAGAAAAGCTAAGGAACACACAAGTTGCTTGTGGATTAGACAAAAACCCATCTGATCTTTGTCCGTATCTCGTCATCCATTCTTCACCTCCAGCTTCTCATCCATATTATTTTCCCAACAATTTTTACACAGTTACAGATTAATCAATCAAAGATATTTAACATTTAACTAAATATAAACATTGAGATTTATATAATATAAGCTTTACTCACACCAGTCACACCCTTCTTCTCTCCCGAGAGCTCCATTGTCATCAAGGTGTGTGAGATTCTGTGTTTAAGACCAAACATAGACACTCACTTGTGGTCTGAAGTCTGGAGATTAGAATCGTAGCTATGACTATGTCTGAATTCCACAAAACTCACGCCTTTCTACTCTTTTGACAGAATAACATCAGAAAATGGAGATCACAAACGTAACCGAGTATGAAGCAATCGCAAAGGAGAAGTTGCCTAAGATGGTATACGATTACTATGCGTCTGGCGCAGAAGACCAATGGACTCTTCAAGAGAACAGAAACGCTTTCGCAAGGATCCTGTGAGTTTTTCATATTTCTTAAGATAAGATGCACTTTTTTTTTTACTGGTTTTACAAGAGATGTGATTTGATATACATACCTTTTGCCATGTTTTAACAGCTTTCGTCCTCGGATTCTGATTGATGTGAACAAAATTGATATGACAACAACCGTCTTGGGATTCAAGATCTCGATGCCGATCATGGTTGCTCCTACTGCCTTCCAAAAGATGGCTCACCCAGAAGGTAAAAGGCGTCTGCCTTTTCTTGAAAAACATTCCGTAGAAACCGAGTTATGTTATAGAGAGTGAAAACTTGCTTTAGTATCGCTAGAGACAGACATTCAGGATTGTTCTGATGGAAACTAATGCAGGGGAGTATGCTACGGCTAGAGCTGCGTCTGCTGCTGGAACCATCATGGTATGTCACGATTACGAATGGTTTCATTCAAAGCAAGATTCTTAACCTTCTCAGTGTTTAGAGCTTCTTAATCCACCATCCATGCATATCCATGTCTTCGGTTTGACTTCTTTTCTTCCATGATGCTTTCAGACACTTTCTTCATGGGCTACTTCCAGTGTTGAAGAAGTTGCTTCCACAGGACCAGGGATCCGATTCTTCCAGCTCTATGTAAGTAATTTTGGTTGCTTCTCGTACACTCTCATAAACCTGGTCATATTTGATGGTTCACAAGTTATGATCGTTGTGAGTAGGTATACAAGAATAGGAAGGTGGTTGAGCAGCTCGTGAGAAGAGCCGAGAAGGCTGGGTTCAAAGCCATTGCTCTCACCGTAGACACCCCAAGGCTAGGCCGTAGAGAGTCTGATATCAAGAACAGGTAAAGCCGAGTCAGTTGAAATGTGACAAGAGTTGATTGAATTTTAATATGCAAATACATAGCAAGAAAGTATAAAGCAAGACTTGATTGGATTCAAACATGCAAACAGATAGCAAAAAATGGTGAACTAACGATGTGTGTTCTTCTACACAGATTCACTTTGCCTCCAAACCTGACACTGAAGAACTTTGAAGGTCTTGACCTCGGAAAGATGGATGAGGTAAGCATCAATCTTCTTAATAGTGGCAGTCATAAAACAAGTCTTAAAGCAAACTTGTTATGTTGACGTTTCCTAATTGTTCCTGAGCTTGTTATGTGTCCACCTGCAGGCCAATGACTCTGGTTTGGCTTCATATGTTGCTGGTCAAATCGACCGTACCTTGAACTGGAAGGTAAAAGAATACAACAAATTAGCACAGAAAAACTTGATTGATTGATTCAGATTTCTCAAACTTTCATCTACACAAACAGGACGTCCAGTGGCTCCAGACAATCACCAACATGCCGATTCTTGTCAAGGGTGTTCTTACAGGAGAGGATGGTGAGTTACTATCTGACAATCATCATTGAAGTTTCATAAAAATACTTTACCAGGTAAACTACTATCATTGTCCTCGTGCAGCAAGGATAGCGATTCAAGCTGGTGCAGCCGGGATCATTGTGTCAAACCATGGAGCTCGCCAGCTTGACTATGTGCCAGCAACAATCTCAGCACTGGAAGAGGTAGACCATTCAAGACTATAAAAGGTCAAATTGTGTTCCCAAAAGATTGTTTGGTTCAGCACTGTTCTCCTGTGTTCAGGTTGTTAAAGCGACACAAGGACGAGTTCCTGTCTTCTTGGATGGTGGTGTTCGACGTGGCACTGATGTCTTCAAGGCACTTGCACTTGGAGCCTCGGGGATATTTGTAAGCATCATATATCCATTTACACTGCTAGAAACCATTGAAAACTGACACATTATAAACAATTGCCCTCGATCTCAGATTGGAAGACCAGTGGTGTTCTCACTGGCTGCTGAAGGAGAGGCTGGAGTCAGAAAGGTGCTTCAAATGCTACGCGATGAGTTCGAGCTAACCATGGCACTAAGTGGCTGCCGGTCTCTCAGTGAAATTACCCGCAACCACATTGTCACGGAATGGGACACTCCGCGCCATTTGCCCAGGTTATAGAGGAAAGAAACAACAACCAGAGAACTATTGGAGATATCTTGGGAACCAAGTATTGTGGGCCATAAGAGCCCGGTTATGAAGTGAAGCTCGTGAATCCAACCGAAAAATATTCTCATAGATATTCTATTGTGATAAAGATTAGGAAGATTTACATTATTTGGTGTTATCAATATGTCAATGTTAAACACTATATATATGTGTCTTATGATCTTGTATCTGAACAACTTAATAATATATTATATTCTATAATATTTGACATGGTATCAGAGCATTCGATTTTAGACTTTAAAATTCCGCATTAGATATGATCTTTAACGTTGGAGTAAGTGGTGGTGAAGAAGACGGCTCTAGTGATGCCGAAGATGAAGATGGCGATCTTGCCGTGAACCTTTCTTAATTTTCTTTATAAATTGGGGGCCACGTTAGTTTTTTGCTTAAGAGCATAGGTATTTGTTTTTTTTTCTTCTTCTTTTCCTTTATTTCTTTTATCGTTTTTATTTTATTTTTTATAATTCTACAAGTTATTATGGTTTTAATGCAAGAGATGTCGGGAGATATTTTTTGGATAATTGAGTTTGAAAGCTTCAGGGTTTTTCACGGGTTATAGTTTTTGAGATTTATTCTTAAATTTAGAATTTTTCAGAATTTATAAGTTTTTGCTTCTTCTATTACGGGGGAGTTGGTTATAGTTTTAGGGATTTCTTTTTGGAACGCTCATGTTTTTAGGTCATTTTTAGTCCGATTTATGGACTGTCCGAGATTAGGACAATTGTTTGTGGAGTTTCATGATGCACCCACGGGATGTTTATTCCTTTTTCAGCACCAAAGACGAACTAAAGTTCCATCCCTATTTGTTTTGAAGATTGAAGTTTAATTCGGAGGAGTCAATTGTCATGTTTTGTCCGTCCTCGACAAGTGTCCACGACATAGGTGTTCCGCTTTGTGATTGCATATTTTGCGTTTCGCGTACCACCTTTGTCGTGCGTGGGAGTATTGGAGATATCTTGGGAACCAAGTATTGTGGACCATAAGAGCCCGGTTATGAAGTGAAGCCCGTGAATCCAACCGAAGAATATTCTCATAGATATCCTATTGTGATAAGGATTAGGAAGATTTACATTATTTGGTGTTATCAATATGTCAATGTTAAACACTATATATATGTGTCTTATGATCTTGTATCAGAACAACTTAATAATATATTATATTCTATAATATTTGACATGATATAATTTGGAGGAAACCTTAGAAGTATAATAGTTTCTCTTAGTTTATTGATTTGGCCATTAGACTTATTTATACAAAGTCCTAACTTGTCTAACAAGTTCTTTACAAATATGAGAATAGGAAATCTACCTATTTAACAATAAGGAAATATGCACAAATGTTAACTTTCCGTTTAACTCGATCTCGTATAATCTTTGAAATCTCCTAACACCCTCCCGCAACTCATACGTGGTAAAACGTATGAGATTGGACAATCCTTAAAATCCATAATGCCGTATATCGCCTGGATCGTTTAGAAACTTGAAATCCTCAAGTCGATTCGAACTAAAGTCACAAGTCTGGGTCGCTCGTCGAACTTCTTGTCCATGAAGAAACTTGTGTCTTAAGTTAAAAAAATGTCATATACATTATCATAAACCACCAGATCAGTATATATCCGTTGGAGTCATCATCTTCGCGGCCACATCGAATTTGTAATTGATGGAGAACCACAAGAAGACCTGAAAATAAAATATTAAATATGAACGAACCCTTCAGGTTCATGCTCATAATCCATATCATAATTTCCAATAGTTACCAAACGTTTGTTTCTTTTTTTTTTTTTTCAAGAGATCAATACGTAACTAGAAGAAATAGAAAAAAAAAAGTAAAGGGGCAGAAGATAATAAAAGGAATAAATCGTTGAAGGAGGTCAAAGAAAAAGGAGTAGAATATTAAAGGATAGATCGGCATAGCGGTAAGCAGCCAAGATCGAAACAAAAAACCTTTAGTAGTTAGGTTAATGCTCTGATACCATGATAGAATTTGGAGGAAACCTAAGAAGTATAATAGTTTCTCTCAGTTTATTGATCTGGCCATTAGACTTATTTATACAAAATCCTAACTTGTCTAACAAGTTCTTTACAAATATGAGAATTGAGGGAGAGATTGCAGAAGAGTAATTGAGGGAGAGATTATAGAGATATGATTGAGGGAGAGATTGCAGAAGAGTAATTTAGGGAGAGATTATAGAGATATTATTGATATGTCTTAATACGCCCCCTCAAGACGGAGCACCGGAGGTGAGACCGATCTTGACAAGTAGATTTTGAAGTCGAGCCGGAGAGAGAGGTTTTGTTAGAGCATCGGCCAACTGGTCCGTGGAGGAGACGTGAGTCACAGGTATATTGCCCGTTTGAACATGTTGATGCACGAAATGATAGTCTAAAGCAATGTGCTTCATTCTCGAGTGGAAGACCGGGTTGGCACTAAGGTAAGTGGCACCTTTGTTGTCACAATAGATGGCTGGTGTGGTGGTGAGTTTGATGCTGAGTTCACCTAGGAGAGACACAATCCAACAAATCTCTGAGGCAGTTAAGGCAATGGACCGATATTCAGCTTCCGTTGATGAGCGTGCAACACCGATTTGCTTTTTGGATGCCCATGCGATAGGATGTTTACCAAAGTAGACTATGTAGGCACTTGTGGATGTGTAATCATATCTGTTCCCCGCCCAATCTGCGTCAGTGAAGGCATGGAGAGATGGTGGGTTGTTGGTTTTGAGTAGAATTCCTGTAGCAGGCGAGCCAGCAAGATATCGAAGTATGCGTTTTGCAGCCAGCCAGTGATCTGTTGTGGGGCGGTGCATGAACTGCGAGAGCTTGTTAACAGCATAAGAGATATCGGGGCGTGTGAGGGACAAATACTGTAGACTCCCAATGACGGCACGAAATTCAGTTGCATCGGGTAAATGATCGCCGGTGTGGAGTGTGAGAACAGTGTTGGGACACATCGGTGTGGGCATGGCTTTGGCATCAGTCATCTTTGTCCTGTGAAGAAGATCTGCAACATAGCGAGTTTGAGTTAGTAGAAGTCCAGAATCATTGCGGTGTACCTCAATTCCAAGAAAATAAGAGAGGTCGCCTAAGTCTTTAAGAGAGAATCGAGTTGAGAGAGAGAGTATGAAGCGCTGGAGGTAAGCCATGTTGTTTCCTGTGATGATTATATCATCAACATACACCAGCATGTAAAGGAGAACACCATTCTGGTTGTAGATGAACAAAGAAGCATCGGCGAGGGAGTTGGTGAAGCCAGATTGAAGAAGAAATTGCCGCAGCTCATTGTACCAAGAGCGAGGAGCTTTCTTGAGTCCATAGATCGCTTTGTGTAGCTTGCAAATGGCTGTTGGATTCGCAGGATCATGAAAACCAGGTGGTTGAGTCATGTACACTTCGTCTTCAAGTTTCCCTTGAAGGAAAGCGTTGTTGACATCCAACTGTCGTATAGGCCAACCACGTGAGACTGAGACACTAAGTACCAGCCGGATTGTTGCTAGTTTAACAACCGGACTGAGTGTGTGGTGAAAGTCGATTCCGGGTCGTTGGTGGAAGCCTTTGGCGACGAGCCGAGCCTTGAACCTGTCAAGTGCACCATTAGGAAGACGTTTGATTGTAAAAACCTATCGACAACCTACAAGATTAGAAGCCAAGTCAGGTGAGACTAAATCATAAGTATGATTGCGAGTAAGAGAGTCAATTTTGTCTTGCATCGCTTTGCGCCATCGAGGATCTTTGAGGGCTTGTGCGACGGTGGTGGGTGGTTTTTCCGACTGTGGAATAACAGCAGCACGAAGATTTAGTTTTTGGACTGGTTTGCGTTCTCGGTTGCTTGCTCGTCGTGGTACAGGTGGTGGCGGCGGAGATTGTGTTGGCTGAATGACGTGTACGTCTGAATTTGGTAGAGGATTGGGATCGGAAGCAGTGATTGGTTGACTGGAGCCAGCAGCTTGTGGTGTGTCCGATGATGATATAGGATCTGCCGTAATAACATTTGGTGAAGAATTGGGTTGTGCATTTGTCGTTGGTGGGGTTGGCAACGAGATTGTCGTTTGAGAGAGAGGGATGATAGCAACATTAGAAGATGAGTGAGGCACTGGATCTGAGTCTTCAATTGGTGCGGAAGTGGCAGCGATAGAACCTGAAACTTGAAACGGGAAAACGGATTCATGAAAGATAACATGACGAGAAGTGTAAATACGAGTAGTTTCTCGATCAAGACAGAAATATTCACTTTGCGTACTAGAATATCCTAGAAATACACATGGTGTTGAACGAGAATCAAGTTTGTGTGATGCATAAGGTCTTAACCAAGGAAAACAAAGACAACCGAAAATACGTAATTTTTGAAAATTGGGATGACGGCCAAAAATATTTTGAAATGGAGACTGAAGAGCAAGAGTAGGTGTAGGCATTAGATTTATTAAATACACAGCCGTTGTAAATGCGTAGGTCCAATATGACCGAGGCATTGAAGCATGGGATAGGAGAGCTAGATCCGTTTCGACTATATGTCGGTGACGGCGCTCAACAAGCCCATTGTGTTCCGGTGTGTGAGGTGGGGTAGTGAGGTGAGATATAGTGAGTTGATTTTGTGCTTGATTTTCAAAATCAGTGATCGAGGATATTCTAGTACGCAATCCTCGAAGGGTTTAAACATTGTTTAAGAAAAAAGGTCGAGTATAAGAGGGTATTGATAAAGAACCAGTGTGTGAAATTTGCAATCCCGAGCCATCTCCAAGCATCACATCATCACCACCTTGATAGGGATTGTGAAGCGCGAGATTGCCGAGATCAGACGTCATGTGGTGCGAGGCACCAGTATCAAAGAGCCAGGTGGATGAATCAGACAACATTGCTGGATTTGCTCTTGGCTGCCACGACTGGTGTTACTGTGGTGGTTGCCACGGTTGAGGAGACTGCTGCCACGGCTGAGGAGGCTGCCACGGTTGGGAGTTTTGACCTCGGACAATACGAAAGTCAGGACAATACTTAGCACTATGGCATTGTATTCCGAAAGCCTGACACCGACCCAAATATTGTCTCGGACCATTGCGATTCTGATTCTGGTTGCCACGGTCATTCTGGTTTGGAACGTTGCGATGGTTTTGATTCTGATTTGATTTCCAGGCTTGGCGATTACGGGACTTGGTAGCATTAGCAACAATAGGCGCGACAGAGGCTGATTCTGTGCAAAGAATCATGGCTTCGCGATTCAAAAGACGTTCATGGAGCTCGGTGTAGGACATTGGTACATCCCTACCATTGACAGCATCGATTTCGGATTTGTACTCCTCACTGAGACCAGCAAGAATATCCTCAGTGAGATCTTCTTGGTCCATGGGCTTACCGAGAGAGGCTAATTCGTCGGCCTTAGCTTTAATGATCCGTAAATAGTCAGTGATTGATTTTGTGCCTTTCACACACGATTTTATCTGAAATCGGAGTTGGCGGAGATGTCCGCGAGTTGGGTTGCCGAACGTGGAGGCGAGGATGCTCCATACTTCAGCGGTGGTGGTGGCACTTGTGACAACAGATTGGACCGGCAAAGAAATTGCCCCAATTATTGCGCTATAGAGAAGTCGATCTTGCCTCCGCCATGGAGCAAAGGCAGAATTTGGGACAGATTGGCCATCGACGATGACTGTTGGTTGAGGATCCGTGTCTGATTTCTCCAAAAATCCATGAAGTTCATGCCCTTCGAGGAGAGCACGAACCTGTTTTTGCCACATCAAATAGTTTAGATTTGTGAGTTTTGTAACACTCGACATGTTAACAGGCAAGAGAGTGGTCTGTGGATTTTGAGCATCGAATACAGATGTGTGTTCGACAGAAGTGGGAGTTGTAGAAGACATTTGTGAGAGAGACGTAAAGAAAAAAAAAGAAAAAAAAGAAGAAGAGTTGAAACGGAAGAAGACAGAGAAGAAGAACAGAAGAGAAGAAGAAATTGGGGATTTAGGTCTAGGAGTGTTGCTCTGATACCATATAGGAATATGTAATTGGATGATTTTATTAATATGATACAGTTTTTCTTATATACACAAGGGATGAGAGAAAATAGGGAAAACATATATACAGTAATTATAGAGGAGTAATTGAGGGAGAGATTGCAGAAGATTAATTGAGGGAGAGATTATAGAGATATGATTGATATGTCTTAATAAACAAGAAAGGGCATGTAATGGCTACACTTTACATTTCATATTCTGATTGCTCACTTCACATTTGGCTTCTACTCAGCTATTTATCGAAATTCACAAACCATAACTAAAGAATTCTCTGTAATGCTATTTGGCTACTTCTACCTTCAGTCCATTCTTCTTGCTTATACAATCAATAGAGACGACTAGCGATCGGTTCACAAATCACAAACAAAAAAAACAAAAAAACGATGCGAGAACGTAGGATCCAGGGAAATGGAAATATGATGCTTACAAATATCCCTCTACGAATTATGGACTCTGCCTCCCATTGTTAAGCCCAATAATTTTTGGGCTTTAAGTTTTATAACTAGGCCTATTGTTCTTCTGTATAATTAGCCTCATGAATTCGATTCTTCCTTTCACGCTTTTCGAGCTCACTCCATCTCATCGACTCTTGGATTTATTTATGTCCTTCCAAAAAGAAAAGAAAAACAATTGGTTTACGAAATATTGAGATTAAGAACGATAATATTGAAAGAAAATCTAAGGAACACACAAGTTGCTAGTGAATTAGACACACACAACCCCATCTCATCTTTGTCCGTATCTTCTCATCCATTCTTTACCTCCAGCTTCTCATCCATTTTTCAACTGTTAGAAAACATATTTCACATCACAAATACTTTTTAACCAAATATAAAACATTGAGATATATGATAATATAAGCCTTACCAAGTCACACCCTTCATCTCTCCCGAGACCTCCATCCCCATCAAGGTGTGTGAGATTCTGTGTTTAAGAGACCAAAAAGAAACCAGACTGTTTTGGTTTTGTGGACTATCTCTTGAGTTTCAGTACAGATAACTTAACTCAGGCCTTTTTGCTTTTTTTGACAGACCCGCAGCGGAAAATGGAGATCACAAACGTAACCGAGTATGAAGCAATCGCAAAGGAGAAGTTGCCTAAGATGGTATACGACTACTATGCGTCTGGCGCAGAAGACCAATGGACTCTTCAAGAGAACAGAAACGCTTTCGCAAGGATCCTGTGAGTTCTTTTTTTTTTTTCTCAAGACACGATAACACGTTGTTTTGGAGATGTGATTTGATATACGTACCTTGGGATGTTTAACAGCTTTCGGCCTCGGATTCTGATTGATGTGAGCAAGATTGATATGACAACAACCATCTTGGGGTTCAAGATCTCGATGCCGATCATGGTTGCTCCTACTGCCATGCAAAAGATGGCTCACCCAGAAGGTAAAGACGTCTGCTTTTTTTCCTGAAACACACTGGCCAGAAGCGAAACATTCTGTAGAAACTTGGTTGTGTAGAGAGTGAAAACTTGTTTGAGCACCGCTAGTGACAAAGACTAAAGCTTTGTTCTAATGACACTAACGGAAAACTAATGCAGGGGAATATGCTACGGCTAGAGCTGCGTCTGCAGCTGGAACCATCATGGTATGTTACTATTTCATAACGAAAGATTTCATCTAAAGCAAATATACTTAAACTTTCCGGTGTTTGGAGCTTCTTTTCATCCAATATCCATGCATACCCAATGTCTCTGGTTTGAGTTATTCCGTGATGCTTTCAGACACTGTCTTCATGGGCTACTTCCAGTGTTGAAGAAGTTGCTTCCACAGGGCCAGGGATTCGATTTTTCCAGCTCTATGTAAGTAATCTCAGTCGCTTGTGGTACATCCTGATAAACCAGGTCACACTTGATGGTTCACATGTTATCATTGTTCTGAGTAGGTATACAAGAACAGGAATGTCGTTGAGCAGCTCGTGAGAAGAGCTGAGAGGGCTGGGTTCAAAGCTATTGCTCTCACTGTCGACACCCCAAGGCTAGGCCGCAGAGAGTCTGATATCAAGAACAGGTAAAGCTAGCCACTTCAACTGAAATGTGATGAGAGCTTGATTGGATTCGAATATGCAAACAGATAGCTAGAAATTATAGGATAACGATGTGCGTTCTTCTAGTACAGATTCACTTTGCCTCCAAACCTGACATTGAAGAACTTTGAAGGTCTTGACCTCGGAAAGATGGATGAGGTAAGCATCCATCAGATACTATCTAGCATTATAGTCTGTACATGATTGTCAGAAGACAAGTCTTAAAGCAGACTTGTTATGTTTATGTTTCCTGAGCGTTCCTGAGTTTGTTATGTTTCCACCTGCAGGCCAATGACTCTGGCTTGGCTTCATATGTTGCTGGTCAAATTGACCGTACCTTAAGCTGGAAGGTAAGAGAGTTCAACAGTTTAAAAGAAAAACAATAAACCAGAATTGAAACTTGATTTTGACTGCTCTAACTTTCATTTACACAACCAGGACGTCCAGTGGCTCCAGACAATCACCAAAATGCCAATTCTTGTCAAAGGTGTTCTTACGGGAGAGGATGGTGAGTTACTATCTGACAGACAAATGTCTCCTTCACTTAATTTTGATAAATACCTAACCAGGTCAACTATAATTATCCTCTTGCAGCAAGGATAGCGATTCAAGCTGGTGCAGCCGGGATCATTGTGTCAAACCATGGAGCTCGCCAGCTTGACTATGTTCCAGCAACGATCTCAGCCCTGGAAGAGGTAGATCATTCTGGACTATAAAGGTCAAATTGTGTCCTCATGAAACTGTTTTTGGTCAGCAATTTCAGCTTTGTTCTCCTGTGTTCAGGTTGTCAAAGCGACACAAGGACGAATTCCTGTCTTCTTGGATGGTGGTGTTCGACGTGGCACTGATGTCTTCAAGGCACTTGCACTTGGAGCCTCGGGGATATTTGTAAGAATCATATTTCTTTACCAGAAAGATGCTTGAGACCACTAACAGTGATAACACGTTATTTTTATGCCCTCTCAATCTCAGATTGGAAGACCAGTGGTATTCTCACTGGCTGCTGAAGGAGAGGCTGGAGTCAAAAAGGTGCTTCAAATGCTACGCGATGAGTTCGAGCTGACCATGGCACTAAGTGGCTGCCGGTCTCTCAAGGAAATCACCCGTAACCACATTACCACCGAATGGGACACTCCACGCCCTTTGGCCAGATTATAGAGAGACCAAAACAACCAGCAACAACACAGAGCATGTAATGGTTAAACATATTCATATTATGATGGGTCAACTGGCTTCTACTCTGTTATTTATCTCAAGACTTGTTTCTCCCTATATCAAATCACAAACCATGCCTAGAGATTCTGTAATTCTATTTGGCTTCTTCTTCCTTCAGTCCATTATTCTTGCTTAAACAACAACGCATACACTGCTAAACCATGAAACTATCTATCATCACCTCCTATGCGTAGATTGAGCTCAACTGAAACACAGATGCTAAATTCCATTTATTTATCGCCACAAATCAGTTTCTCGTGATTCCCAAAGATTAACATGCCAATAAGCCGAGCAAGAGTAGTGATTTATCACTCAAAACACAAAAGAATTTAACGAAAACGATGCATTAATACTATGGAAGGAGAATTACACTGACCAATCGAACAAAGTGACATGTACAAGAGAAGAAAGATAAGCTGTTCATTGCCGTGTACACACGTTTTACAGAAACATGAGTTTGTGATTTAAAACGGCCAGACGTCAGATCCACCGGGTTTCTCCACAAGAATACGATTGTACTCCGGCCTCGCCGTCTGCAAAAATAACAAAAACTTTCAGAGAAGCAATCAACATGAGAAAAATGCGATCCGCTGTCGAAATCGCCATGCTAATAAGTAATTTTCTACGAGTTTCGAGTGAAATTACCAGATCTTTGAAGATGACGTAGGTTATTAAGATGAAGAGAACAAACAGGATCTCAAACTCAGCCAATCGGAAGAAATAGAATACTGAGTCAACAAACCGAGTCAGAAGGGAATCGTCCCTCCTCATACCAACTCGATTCGTTCCAGCACGACGGCCGATCATCCTCGACAAACCTTCCCGCCCACTTTGATCACGCACCACCGTCGCTACTCGTTTGTTCTCTCTCCCGAGTCTTGCCGGCGAGTTTGTTATCCGTCGTCGAATAAGAAAATGTTTGCTTTGCTTTATATCTAAAAAAGCCTTTCTACAACTTATGAGAATCTGGGCCGTTATTTTTAAAAGGCGATATATCATCAGAGCCCAACAACAGATGATCAAAGAAAAGAAACGACAAGTAGTTCTCCGTGCTAATGCAAAGACAGCACGTTTGTTTACAACGTCAACATTACTATTATTTAAGAATATTATCCTACATCCGAAGTTAGAAAAGATCATAAGTAATATATAAAAGATAAGGGCTAATCTACTAATTGTCAATTGGTTTTGAGTTGGAAGCCCATGTAATTTAACATGGTATCAGAGCCCGATCCATTACTGACTCGACCCAAAATTGGTCCATCGATCCATGCCCGAACATACTGAGATTGATAGGCAAATAGCCATCATCTCAAGAGAGCGTATTAGAGAATATTATCTCGCATCGGAAGTTGGAAGAGATTATAAGTAATATATAAGGGACATTGGCCAATTCACTCATTGCTAATTGATTTTGAGTTGAAAATCCATGTAACTCACCAACTACTTCGTCGGTTTGATTTGGCTAATGCAAAGACAACGGTTTGATTTGGCAGCCTTTTGCGTCTCGCTTTGTTCTCTTGACCTTATCAGATTTTCCAATGTCGGTATCAAAATCTCGAAGTGGGTCATATAAGAAGAAGCATCGTTTTCATGTCATTAAAGAGATGAGGAGAGAATGTTCTTCTTCTTCTTCTTCCTCTGCGTCTTCTACTTTTTAATCAGTGAGTGCCCTATGAGACTGGGTTTGTGGTTACGTTGACGGTCACGTGGTTGTGTCCTTCTCGGCCTTCCAAACCTCTAATACGTCCAGAGGTGTTTGCGCGTGGCTGATTGCTACATTTCATCTTTTTTCGGGAATATGACGATGATGATTGAAAGCAAATTGGATTTTAAGTTAGTTCCCCCAAAATATATAAAAGGAAAATAATGAAAATTGGTCTCCCTTATCCGTTTTGTGGCTTTGTAAGTTTTCGTATCATCTTAAGCGGTCCATGGTGGCTTGTCTCCAGACAGATTTTTTTAGTCACGATATTGCTAGATATAGAAACTAATTAATAATATCTCATTGTAATAATATGCGAACTATATTTGAACCGTCTTGGATAAGGATTTGAAACATACGTATATCCAAGTTTAAATCAAATTCATATGTTTTTTTTTCTGTAACTACATTAGATCTTGGATCGGAAAAAAACTAATCTTTCGATTTTTATAAAAAAATCGGATTGGATCTCTATAATATTATTTAAGGATATATTTTTGTAAATGAACTTTGTTTTGTAAGTTATTACATATTATGCCATTACAAATAAGAAAAAAATAATTGAAATAGGAAAAGATATAATTGTCTTTTAAATTTATTGATGAGAATATCGAACGTGTTTATTTATCATTAAAGAGGTTATTTACTATTTAGTTTCTCAATTATTTTTAATATTATATATTTTTAAATAATAATCAATTCATATATATTCAAATAAAAAATCTATTCGAAATATTGATATATTTTTCACTGTAATTTATTATATTTTTTTTGAATATATATATCAAAATAAAAGTTAAAAAATATTTTACTAATTTTATAAAAAAATTAGACACAAAAAATTGATTTTTAAAAAGAGTTCGTGAACTAACCACAAAACTAGAGTCATTAAACGATGCATATTATATTTATGTTTTCAAGATTATAAGTTTTGCGGATTAGTCCGAATAATATTTTAGTCAACTGTAAAACGGGTTAAATAGATAAATTATTATGTTTGACAACTCTATATATATATATATAATCACGAGTTCGACATAATATAAAATTCAAATAAAAACAATTTAAAAAAAATTCAAAATAATATTTTTTTAAAAAAGTATTCCACGCTAAAAAAATTCAAAATCATGGTTCTTGTTATTTAAGACGTCTATAATGATTAAAAAAAAGGATTCTGAAGATTTTGTAGATAGTGGAACTCGTTTCATGACCTAGATTCACATGAAGAATCTTTTTCATTCGAACAAATCATTAGGTCACTGGTTAATCTAATCACATTCATCATCTTATATCTTAATATTACTATTGGTAATGCGAATAAGTAATTTTCAGCCAATTATATAATTGACAGCCTAAATTTTAAATAATTAAACGGAGCAAACCTCATAATCGAATTGCCTGCGATATTAGTTTGCAACATTGTTTGTGTAAATTATACATCAACATTGTGTTGGTCTGTGTATTGTAAGGAAATTGAGCGTCTGCAAAATTGTATTTTCTTAAGTGCATAATCAAATCGAATTAAACCAAACCAAATAACTTGCTAGTATTAGTTTTGTTTTGTAATTATGATGAATTCGATAAAATTATAGGCAAAAGAAGAAGAAGAAGATCAAATTATAGCAACATCCAATAAAAAGGATAATGAGTAACATCTTCTTCTTTTTTGTATGAGAATGGGTAACATCTTAATCAGTGTATGTGTGATATTCACGTGAACATTCAAAGATTATGACGGATGTTAACGAGTGAGATAATAACATATTAAAAAATTGTACTATACTCTGTCGACCAAAAAAAAGATTGTACTACTATATAGTAGTAAACTAATATTATGAAATAACATCAAAATATATTAAAAAAAAATCATGATTGGCCAATCTTAACGCTGAAAGGTCGACCTCCACACAACACAAACCAGCTGTTGGTTTCTTTCTGGGGAGCTTTACACTGTATATATCTATAAATAATGTATATATTCAGCATCAAATATACAAAACGAATCGATTCGATTAGTTTACAAAGAAGGTTGATATCCAAGTAAAATTCGAATCTATATTATTAGATCGATGACACTAATATATGGTAGTTACTAGTTAGTTAGGATCGTGTGTATAAATATAATTATATCTGCTAATGTGGCGTGCATTCGTTGGCGTTTATCTTTTGTAATATATGAGCCTCGATTATAGTGGTATACATCATCTTGTTCGTCACTCTCCTCATTTTTTCACATTTAAAGAAGAAGAAAAAAACAAATAATTTGAAATTTTATACTTTTCTCTTTGTTGCAAATAATCATTTCTCGCTTTTATCCACAGCAACGATCTTATGCTTACTATGTACGAACACGTGCCCCAACGATAACCATCATCCATTGGAGGAAAGATCAAATCATTCTCTCTCTTTTATCTAATTCATAATTTCATAGATCGACGACAATTGCAGCAGTAGTAAGCAAATGGAAATATATATAAACACGTAAATACATTCCAGTACTCTCATTGGACTTGCGAGTTTTAGAAGGAGTCCAAAACTAGAAAATGACGAAGACTTAATTAGTAGATACGTTTGAGAGATAAATTAAATGTCAAAAAAAAAAAAAAAAGAGATACGTTTTGAGTTGAGAGATAGAGATGATTTACCGAAAAAACTAGTTTCGATAGATTTGAGAACAAGTCGACACAACCTATTTGTTTATAAGAAATCGACAAATTTAGTTAGGGTGACTATATATATCGCTTTCCCAATTATATCCACATGTATATGTATTTATATACACCATATATGGTTCGAGTTTATAAACTTATACTCTCATATTTTTCCATTATAAGCGTAAATATATATACACTGTTACACATAAATTAGTAAATACATGTGCGTGTACGTGTATGCAAATACCCCGTCAATGAATCGTCATTTTGTCTCATGACTTCCCAATATAGTAACACATGTAAAAGTTCAGTAAATAATTAATAGCTTACTAGAATGCTGTATACACTTTGATTATTAAAATTCAAATAGTTGAAAGCATAGGGGTCCCCTCAGTATTTCTTGCCACTATATATTATTACATATTATTATTTGTTTGTTTGTATCTTTGGATATATTTCAATATACTTTAGCTAGCATTTGGTAGTTATGGATCGTAATTAACATATGTAGCCATTTGCCACGTGGTTCTGCTCCATACCAAATTTTTTTATATTTTTTTATACCGACATATATAGATATATATATACGACACATATTGTCAATGAGAATATCCTTCGACATTTCGTTGAACTAATCATTTGATGCTGTATTGATTAGTTTACCATAATAATATCTCAAAGCAAAAGAAAGAGCTATAAAGCAAAGAAAAAAAGAGAGAGCTATATAACTTATAGAAATCCGAATTTAAAAACAACATTATACTATATTTGTTTAATATAAACAGCATTAAGTTGTATCCATAATCGTTTTTGAGCAAGATTGCATAGGTAATATTTCTTATGCTGTGTTTTGTTGTTCTGCAAAAAAAATCACGTAAAATTTGGTGTTTCGTCGTTTTCGATAACACTTGTTTGCATGATTTTCATTTTCGATCGTTTCAAATAATTAAGAGGAACAATTAATGTAGAGAAAGAGAGAGAGAGGTATACAGTTTTTTATACTTTATGGCCTCCACTTGCTAAGCCATGGACAGTCTCTATTCCTTCTTGAAGCATTATTTTTGGATAGCTAATTATCAGTAGTTACTTACTATATACTACGATTTAATAATCCGTAGAAAATGATAGAATGGTATAGTAGTTGTGACTTTTTGCAATTTTTTCAATGGTTCAAGTGTCTGTTCGATAATTCCGCGATTCCATCAATTTCACAACAAAAATAATAAATAATTGTACATCCGTTAATTTTCGAGCTAAATTATTTGTTATATCCACAATTGGACCGTCATTATGGAAAGGTCCGCCTTCGCCATACTAGGATAGATACAAAATCTACCGTTATGGGAATAATATGGAAACACACATTTTGCGATGTGGGAACCTTACGATACCTACCACATGTAGTCTATATTAGCTAAGAACCTTTAAATATATAAATTCAAAATTATTTTTCTATATCAGAAAACAAAAATATCACATGTTAGCATATATCTGCGAATCACAATGGCGGATTTCGCTGTCTAAATAAGGTAAGAGTAAGTAGTAACTGCCAATATATAAATGGAAATCGTAAGTGCCAACCTTCCACTAAAGGAAAGTAGTTAGGCTTGAATCAGGTGGGAGAAAAGTCACCTTCTACTTTGGGTAAATAGTGAACATCTAATTGTTGGCTTCAACAGATTCCCTCATCTATATATATATACTGAAACGTGGACGGCCGAAATTAAATGTTTGTTTTTGGTTTTGGATCAACTATTTGGCCATATCCAATGAAGCTTTTTTCTGATTAAAATATTTTCATCCAACGAACTTTCACAACAGTTACTTATTCTTAAGATATTTTTGTTTTTTGTGCAACTATTCTTAAGATATTATTACTTAAAACTTGCAACTATTCATAAGGGATGCATACTCTCTCGACATTGAAAGCGTATATACGCGTGTACGTTTGTATAATAATTAAACACGAATAAAAAAAAAACACACACACACACAAACGATCGTTTCCTATAATGTTTCTAAAAATATAGATCACATGATTGTAAGAAAAAATCCCCTAAAAAATAATAACTCTTAAAAAATCAAAAATTCTAGACGATAATTCTTTTTTTGTCTTAAATGATTAATGATATTTTTTCTTTTAAAACAGATTTTTATTTTAAGATCACATTAAGTTTATTTTACGTGAAGCAGTCTCTCAAAACCTAAACACTGTATATATATATATATATACATATATACTACAATTATATTCCAACAAGAATGTTATTAATTAGCGGGTTTCTATTGTATTGGAAGAGAACGTGAACAAACAAACAAATTAAAAATCCACCATATGAAGATATCGACTCCAAGTTGGCCAAATATTAATATCTCTTTTTGACATTTTAAAAAAATCATGTATGACCTCTGTGTTTAACACTTTTTGGTGTTTGAGATATTTTCGTGTGTTGACAACTAAATAAAAAAGGAGATATTTTGGTGTAAATGTGAAAGTGGACTAATGTGCTTTTGATCCCTATAGCATTAACTAATGGAATGTTCAGTTTGTGCTTCTTTTGCAGACCATTACCCAATTAACTATTTCCTTCATCCTATATAATATATACACACACACATACATCACACATATATACGTAGACAAGCTTTTTTTTTTGGTAATTAACCACAAAATTTTCAACCCTTAATGTTTCGATATAAACATAGAGAAATAATTTAACGGTTGTTATATATGGGTGTTGTGTTTAAATAAGTATAGTCGTTATTACTTTCGCAACCTGCTAAATTTAGAAAATAACAATTTTCCTAGGTAGATCTATACGATGACTAGCGTGTACGTAAAACTTACAAGATTTTAAATCTATGCAAGCAACATAAGGTTACTCTCCCCTAACTAAAGTTGATAAATGATAACAAATGTAAATTATCGCAAACCAATTACTTTGGAAATGTCTTAATCTCAAAACACCGAAACACTCTTTCGGATAGTTGGACTTTGCTTTCTTTGTTTACATATTTAATAATTTTCTACAAATAATCATAGATCATCCAATCATATTAAGTGTTACATCTTTTTTTTAAAAAACATTCGAAATATATTTAAGAAAAAGTAAAAAATGCGTTATTACTTATTATAAGAATAATGCCGTTAATTTCGTCACAATTCCACTAGTTTTGATTGGTCTCTCCACTGTGTCACCACACACCACTCCCAGATATCCAATGTTTTACGGTTTCTGCTTACCAAAACAACAATAGTTTTTTGTTTTTTATGACAACGACCAGTTACTATGTCCTTTACATACTTACTCTTTTTTTGACGTGGGTTAACTTCACTCGTTGGTTTCTATTTCCAAATTGACTTTGGCGATTCTCTTCCATGCAAATACCAAAATTGACTAACTAAATTTATACGGCGTGTGATTTGGTTATTACCTTTTGTCTGTGATTTGGTTATTACCTTTTTGTCTTAAAGTCCAAAAGTTTACTTGAGTCTTGTCCGTCTCTCATTGGTCCATTATTTAAAATTATACTATAATCATTGGAAAATATATTTTTACTAATAAAATCACATGGCAACAAACCAGAAAACGTGTTTCCATAAAGTAAAATTAAACTAATAGGGTATTGAAAATTCAATATATAATGTTGCTTAATTTTTGCTAGAATATATACATAGACACACATATATATAATAAACATAGTTTTGTATCTCTTTAATAATATATATATACTTCTCACTATGAACAACAATAAGTGAAAGAATAACAGAAACCAGCTGAGCTCGAATGGCTAGGCTACCCTACAGCCCAAAAGCTACAAGCTGGTCCCTCAAAATCTTTCAGATTTCTAGATTGACCCCAAAAAAGAGGGAAATAGCAAACCGCACCCCACGAGAAAAAAAACAAACAAACAAAGAAACAGAGCAAAATCAAAAAGAAAACACAAGAGGAGCAGATTCCGGGGACGTATATGCAGAGCATCCCACTGAAAAATCCCTCTCTCTTTTTCGTATAGAAGCTTCTTCATCATCACGTATATGTATTCGTATGTGTATATACACATAACAGTCACACCTGCTTCGCCAAGTCATTGGCTCCGATGAATGTGCCGTGAAATCCGTACGGAACCCTTGACGGAAGTTTAACCGTTGCTTCAACCTCCAAGCTAACGGCGTTAACTATCTGTAACTCCGATTTCCATGTCTTCTCGTCGTGAACGAAACAGAGGATGTGTCCGTCGTCTTCTCCTCCGTTGTTGTTCTCGTCTCCGGGAAGAAACAGAGGTTCTCCACCGTAACGGTTATCACCATAGAGATGTTTCTTGATATCTCTGGTCGCGAGATCAACTTTGGCGAATCCGGAGACTTTAGGCCAAGGCTCGGCTAGAGCGAGGTAAGCGAATTTTGTTTTACGGCCGAGCATGTTTCGGTTGACCATCCCTGCTTCGAGGTTAACTTGTTGGTCTTCGTCGGAGATGATCGGACGGCGAGTTGATTCTCCGGTTTTGAGATTCAGGCGGATTTCGGAGAGGACACTCTTGAGATTCTCGTCGGACTCGTTGAAAATTGAGTCCGGTGGAGTCATACACGACCCGATCACGACGATTTCCTCTGTTTCCGGCTCCTCCCAAGCGTTCCAGAGATGGAAGCAGAAGCAATCCGGCGCATCAATCCACCTGATTTTCGACGAATCCTCGGCGTATTTGTCTAGAATTCCGAATCTCGCAACCTTGTTCTTGTCGTAAACCACCGGAGAGCCGCCGAGGATCATCTCCGGCAGCTTGAAAACGACTTGCTGGTCCGGTATCACCACGAATTTCCCTGTTATCGCGAAATCGTGCATCATCGTCGGCTGATCGAGCTGGATCTCGACGTCCGGGGATTTCGTTCCGTCCGGTGAGAATCGGAAGTACTTCAGGTAAGGTTTCGAAACGACGTCGTAGCTTAAAGCGAAAAGCTCGCCGGATTCCGGGTCGACTTTCGGGTGGGCGATCATTGTGGATTCCAATTGACCGCCGAAATCGTACCGGCCAACGGTTTTCAAGTCTCCACCTGGAGTGATCTGCACTTGATAAGGCAAATCGTCCTCCGACATCGCCAATAACCGGTCGTTGAAATAGACCAAACCGGCGTTAGCTACTCCAGTTCCGTGTGCCGGGTCGACTATACCGGCTGCAGCTCTGGCGTAGAATAGCATGAGTCGAGCAATACCGGTGTGACCGTGAAGCTCGCCGATGGCCTTGGGGAAAACCGGTCGACCCAATTGACGCTCCTGGATAAACCGGTTTGTCTGAGTAAACCGGCAAGCATAGCTAGCTGAACCGTCTTCGAATTTGACGGCGTGAACCATCCCGTCGCCGTCGAAGAAGTGGTGACCAGTCACCGGTTCATGAAGCGGATTAGCTCCGTTGCGCACATACACTCCTTTAATGTAATCGGGTATTTTTCCGACAACCGGAAGATTACGCCGGACGGGCTGTTCGTTCACCGGAGCGAAATTTCCGGCGATCTGAACACTAGGATCGGCGGTTCTAGGTAGCGGATGTTGTCGCTCGTGGCTCACGAGGAAACCCTCCGCCGCGTCCAACGCAGCCGCTGCCGCTCTCTGGAACAAATTCATCTGTTTAGTGTCGGATTCTTTCGCTTTGGGATTAACAAAAATGGCGGGAGAGTTGGAGGATTGCTTGGGGAAATGGAGAGCGGGAGGAGTGTGAAGCGCAGAAGAAACATTGAGGTTTCTTTGGACACGACTCGTCATGGGTATGGAGCAACAATAACTCAAGTCGGAGCTTTGAGAAGACGATAATGGTGGCTGAGTATGATTGCCACCGACCCATCTCCGAGAGACCGCCGCCGTCGCCGTGAAAGAAGCCATTTTTTAAGGATGCGCAATCAGTATTTGGTGCTTAAGGTGCGAGTTCAATTTTGAGATTTGTAAAGGCTCTGTTTTTTTGCTTTTTTGTTGAAGTGGAGAAGAGAAGCGAGAGTTGGTTTGAGAGCGATGAAGTGTTAAGGGTTTATATAAACCGGGAGGTGGGTAAGGGGAATGGTGGGTCCCATCTTGGTGGCCACGTGTTGAATCAGTGACAGAGAGAGGAATGTAGTGAGTGGGTATGAAGAGTAAAAGGGTACTTTGGGAACAAACAGAAAAAACAGAGTAATAATATGTCATGGTTCAAAGTTGAGACCTTTCACACTTAGACAAATGCATCCCCTTCAATCTTTAACTCCCTTTGTCTTCTTTTTTTTTGGTCGAAACCCTTTGTCTTCTTTGTGGCTTCTTTTCTTCCTAAGTTTGTTAACAAAAGCTATCAATATTTTGGCAACTTGAAAATACATCGGTCGTAAAAATTCTAGTAAAAATGTATCCTCCTTACCTGAGATCGGTGGTTCGAGGCAGTGTATGGCATAGTTTGTCCACCTGAAATTTATGTGCAAACAAATTCTAATATAGTCTGAAATTCGTCTAACAAAATAGATGAATATAAGGGATAAATGTCGAAGGAGTATTTCTCCACTGCGCGCATAAATTGAAGCACTTATTTGGACATTGCACTGCATGATTAGAAATCAGAAGACGGCGATAACTTTTGCAACAGACTGTTACGAGTTGGTGATGATGATGTCTACACCCGAAGAGTAACCGGCCTTTATATTACACTTAGAGGAGTTCGAGGAGAGTAAAGAGGAGTTTATTTTTTCTCTATCTCACACATCTCACGTGCAAACAACACAGTGGGATACAAGTTAGAACGAGGTGCTCGTGTCTACTCATTATATTTTATTTATGTCAACTTGGTACCCTGATTTGGCTTATTGAACCGATGTAGGTATTTAGGTTGTTGATAATAATTAAAAAAAAAGATAAATGTTTATATATTAACAAAAGGAAAATCGCATAAAAAACCTTCAAAGTGGTATCTACTGACACTTTAAACCTCCAAAATATTTCACTAGCACTTTAAACCATCAACTTAGAATGTTTAACAGAATAAACATTCAAAGTGGATCATTTGTACGCGCCGTCAAAATTTTTAACGGAATACTAAACTCCGTTAACGGAAAAATTAAAACCGTTAAGAAAATCAATTATTTTATTTAAAATTAATTTTAATTATTATTACAATTAAAACATTTTTAAAAAAATATGAAAAAAAAATTGTTTCTTCTCTTTTCGGCCATCTTCCTGACCCTCGCTGCAAATCTTGACATTTTTCTTTCTTTGCCGGGAAAACAATGAGAAGAGAGTTAAAGTTTCTTTTCCTCTTCCCTTTCTCACTGCACATAACAAATAAAAAAATACACACAAAACCTCTTCAAATCAATTTTCGTCGGAGAATTAAATCGGTAATCTCATCTTGAGATTCCCGACGGTTTACTATGAAGCGGACTACCTCATCGAACTCGGAAGCGCATAGTTACATTGAATCACCACTCTCTCCTCTTCGATTTCATTCTCCCCTATCAGATGCCGGAGATCCACCGGAGAGCCGTCACGTTCGCCTGAGGGATCTCCGTTTAAAAAATTGAGACAACTTCGCCGCCGCCGTACCTTTCGAGCTCCCTGAACCCTCGCTGCAAGTCTCCACCGCGTCAGAAATTGGATCGGTTGACTTCACGATGGATCTTTGCCGAGATGGACCGATCCAAGAGGCAAATTTGGGCCACCCTAACCTACGACCAAATCGGAAGCTGAAGGAGAGAAGCGACGAAGGCTTACCTGGAGGTTCGGCGGCGGTGGTCGGTGACACACGTGAAGAATCATCGGCGAGAGAAGAGGCTTGCCGGGAACCGCATCGAGACTCCCGTCGTCGGAGGAAGTGACAATTGGAGAGAAGCACCGTGAGGACCTCATGAGCATCGGAAATGGGGAGAAGCGTGGCTGAGCCCAGGGGGAGAGTCGACATCGGCAATACCACCAGAGGGGTTCGGCGACATAGACAAATCGCCGGGAAGGAAGCGCCGTTTGTCTTGTCCCGAGAAGAGATGAAGCTCTTCGGGTTGTTAATTGATTCAAAATTAAATATGATTCTTAGGAGTTTGTGGATTTATGGGTTTAGGAATCGTGGGTAGTTTCCGATTAAAAATGGCACAGGCGACGGTGATCGGAAGCATTTCCGGAGAGGCGTCGTCGAAGATGACTGAGGAAGAAGAAACATTTTTTTTGTTTTTCATTTCTTTTTATTTTTTATTTATTTTTTAATTGTAATAATAATTAAAATTAATTTTTAAATAAAATAATTGATTTTTTTTAAACGGTTTTAATTTTTTCGTTAACGGAGTTTAGTATTCCGTTAAAAATTTTGACGGCGCGTACTAATGATCCACTTTGAAGGTTTATTCTGTTAAACATTATAAGTTGATGGTTTAAAATGCTAGTGAAATACTTTAGAGGTTTAAAGTGTCAGTGGGTACCACTTTGAAAGTTTTTTATGCGATTTTCCCTATTAAGAAAGATGTTTTTATGCATTTATTGGCAACATGATGTTTCATCATTAATTACAATCACCAACTTGGCTTATGTCGTGGCTCAAGAGCTTCTTGTTTGCAAACTCCAACTTGGCATATTCATCTCCACTTGAAAATTTCTTAGACTACATAATATGTTCCTATGTATGATATGGTCAAGCTAGTGGTGTTAAAATTTAAAAAGTCAAGAGTTATACAAGTATTGAAATCTCAGTTTGCTAGTCATATTGCTTGACTCAAGAGTCTGTGTCCGTACAACTGATCCATGTTATTTAATTTAAATCTCCGACCTTTTCTCTTTCTTGTGTGTGTAGATATTTCTTAATTATACGGACACAAGCCAACAAACACTCCGTCTCCGTATGACTCATGAGTTGTTGTATGTCATGTATGCTCTCATGAGTTGTTGTATGTTTTGTATGACTTGAGATGATGATGACTTTGATTCTGTGGAGTGTAACCTAGCTTTTGTTTCTCTGTCTCCAAACTTCATAAACCGTGGCATGTAATAAGAGTTTACAAATAACATTGAGCTTCGCATCTCTAGTTGGAGCCTTAATCCATACTAGAATATTCAAAAGATCCATAGAAGGTGAAATGTGACTTGACGAGAATAAGAAGGTCCAAACCTTTTTTGCAAATTCACATTTGAAAGAAAATTTGGTATCTACTTTCAGGAGCCGAATCACAAAGGATACACGAAGTAAAAACATTTAGACCCTAACTTCTATATATCACGAGTAGTGAGCCTATCTTTAACTATTACCCGTAGAATGAATGCAAATTTTTGGTACTCGTTGATAAAACCAAACTGTTTGGTTTATTTGAAACTTTATAATTTAACACTTTTAAAACTTTTGAAAACCTAAAATAAAAATTGCACATGCAACATAACAAATCCTTGTGTCTCGCTCTATATTTACCCGATAAAGTAAAAAAAAAAATCGTCCACTACTTATTAGCTCATTTAGTTGTCTAATTATCCTATAAACCAGTTACCCAAAAAATCATAACTTATAGAATGAATAAATTCGTTGCTCTCTGAGATATTAAATTTGATAAAGTTTTTTTTGTTTTCACTTAGATTTTTAGTTGACGAGATCTATAGATATGTTCGACCACTCCTTTTTCTATATATTGGGTCAACACTCAAACAGGAATTCTCACATTTATGTTTTTTTTGTTTTATTTTCTCGTCATCACATTAATTCTTAAATAAATTTACCCAAATACTTGTCGGCAACAAATACTAACTGAATCACCTTTTTAAGTTTTTATAAATCATCGTTACTTTTGGATATTTTTTTGGGTTAAAAATCGTTACTTTTGGATATAGTTCTTTTTCTGTTTTCAAAATTTGTTATTTGTATGACCATTTAAAATTTAAATTTATGATATACGTTGATGGTGCCTTTAAAAGTCTAAGCACGTTAATATATTATTTTTTGTATTAATAATCATAGTATATGAGTTACTTGTTTAAGTCTTATATATAATAACGACTCGAGTCATTAATTAATTATGAGATTACAAGAATTAGAAGAGTTTCGAATTTGTGGGTATTATATGTCGACACATATAAATTAGCGAAACAAACTTCGCATATTATTTAACGAGATAAAACATACTTCTTCACGTATTAATTTTATAGAAACTCCGCCTAACAATTTAATAGAAAAGAAGCATATAAATATCGAAAGGAAGAATCCCTACACCAAACCAGCTTTGTATAATCATGATGTGGCCTCGTGTAAAAACAAAATATTGCATTATAAAATTAGGTGTATTTGGTCATTTTTAAAAGGAAAACAAAAACCTTAGAAAATAGATCAAATAACAAGAAAATAACACGTATATAGATGACTAAAAGGACATTTGGGTCTGTATTGTCTCACTAATCTCCGATTGGACAATTGTGTCGTTTATCTTTCTTTCTTTCTTTCTTTCATTCTTATTTTGTTTTGGTTAGAGAAGTGAAATCGAATTGGTTTGGTGCGTCGTTAGTGAAGAGGACACGTTTTAAAGAGCCCGCGTCTTTGCCTCATAACCGAGTTCTGCCATATAACACGTGGCATCCTTCTCTTTAATTTTTTCTCTCTTTTTTATCTTCGTCTTTTTCATATCATTTCTTCTTTTTCCTTTAATTTTTTTTTAACAAACACAATTTCTGTTTATTTTTTTTCACCGTAATAGAGTATGTGAATGCTGTGAAAACAAAAATTTACTTGAAATTTTTGTTAGAAAATTTACTTGAAATTTTTTAACAAACGCAATTTAAAAAAAAAATCACCGTAACGCCAAATTTTACTTTTTGATCAACAATATATAATATATGAACCATTTTACTTTCGTAACAAAATAAATAACATGCGCTCCATTTGATTTATACGACTAAAACAATATGATATAATAAAAGTAATACTTGAAGGTAGCGAATCATATTTAAATCTCAGAGAAATGTCACTATACTTTATTTATTTTTTAATTAGTTAGTAATTATCTTAAACCGTCAAAGTTAGGTGTAAACTTTTAATACATCTTCACTTATAGATATTCTTTTTTTTTCTGGCAACCACTCATATATAATTATGTTCTAAAAATCGATCTAATGGGTAATACACGTTTCTTCGACAACTCGGTTTTGAGATAAGCCCTTCTGGACTTCACACGATCTTATGTTCTAAGAACAATTGTCTACGCTTCCTAAATCTTTGTAAGACTTTCTAACGTAACTATAATTCATACACGTAAACTTGCAAATTTGATATTACATCGCAACGTTATTAATAATTTAATATAACCTAATAGACTACAGATTTTTATATAACGTAATTAAAGATTATTAGAATAGTCATAGTTTTGACTAGTATATAACGTAACTTATATATTTGTATTTTCCACCTTAAATTTTAGTTACAAATGCCCTCACAACATTTATTTTTATAAATTTTTAATTTCTTTTTCTCTTAACTTTTCATTTAATATTGTATTCTTTACATAAAATTTTCAAACCAGTTTTCTAAATTTTCATATTTCCTTTTGTATTTTTTTTTGTTTGATTTGAATAAAAGCTTTTCATCGCACCAAAGTTGTTGTTGTTGTTTTTTTTTTTTTTTGGTACCAAAATTATTAGTATCTAAGATTATTTTAAAAGTGAAATAAAATCATATAAACATATTATACTTTCAAAAAAAAATTATTTTATATAAAAACGTATTATATTATACTCCACTAAAAAAAATTTATGGCTCCGCCATTGCTTGTATAGTAGTCAACCATGTAAGAAACACACAAATTAAACATGCATGTATTAAGTTTTGCAGCGGCAAAAAAAAAACATGACTTTCAAAATTGAGAATGGATACAGTTATTTTTGATAAAAGATTGTTGTAAAATTAAAGGAATAATGAGCTAATTAATAAATAAAAAATTAAAATTATCATCGGAGATTAAGCAGCTATGTGACTGTTTTTTCTTACAATAAATTAAAAGAAAATAAAAGTGATAATTGTTTACTAGCTAGATGTAGTGAAGATGAATAAAGTGGGATCACCAGCCAATACGAAATTGAACGTAAGATAACTTTATAAGAAATTAAACTATGTATTTTTCGACTTGGGAACAAATTAATAATTACCCATCGAATATAAGATTCGAAGGTTCAAAAACAAAAAATAAGATTCGACAAATGATCATTAATCCTTATGTTATTCTTAAGTTTTGATCGATCCAAAAAGAGTAAATATACTTGTGTGTTCGATATATAATCACTAATAACAAATTAAATTTGGTTTCAATTTTAACGGGAAATGTATTTAACATGTCATATATATATATATATATATATATATATATTCTGTGAGACCCTAGATGTGTTAATATCATGAATATTTTAAAAATTATAATGAATAATTAGGTTTCCCTGACGACCAATAACATAATGCCTAGCTAGTAAATTTGTACCCGTATTAAATGATCGCCAGATAACTGATAATTTAAATATTAAAATTTCACATTGCGAATGCGAACAACATAGGCTTACCTGCCAAATCCTACAATATAATGTCGCTAGAAAAAAAAAGTGATTTAAAACTAATTATATAGCCTCATAAAAAATTATTGTCTAAGTGGGATTTTTTTTTGTCTCGTTTGATTAGAGTCATCAATGACTCAATTAAAGCCCAATGAAAAGTGGAGGGGAAAATTAAAAAATAGGAATAATTAACAACATAATATAAAATTAACGGTTGATTCGATCATCCTCATGATATTTTAATTATATATATATATACTTTCAATCATGCCTGTGATCTTAACCATCCTTTCTTTTTAGTTTTATAATTTATGAAAAAGATACAAAAAATATATCATAAGTTATCGTCACGTCAGCTTTATCGACACCTCATTTATAATCCGAGTGTCTTTTTTTTTGTCAACGAGTGTCTAATCTTTATATATCTTAATTTATTAGTGTTTACACACGATGCTTATACTATACATACATCTGATTTCGGGAAAGGTACCGAAGATGTTGTGTTTAACGGACGAACTCGTGGCTCACGAGACACCTCATAAATAATTGTATACTCCACATGTATTATGGTATAAATTTTTCTTACAATATGATGGTAACAAATAATATATAATAATATTAATCCATTTTCACGTACTTTAGTATTTTCTGTTAACTCGGTCAATTGTAACTTTTTGCTTATGATGGTACGCATGTTACATGATCTAATAGGTCGATAATGATGTTTTATTTATGGCTAAATTTAGTAGATAAGTGTTAGCGACTATATGAGATTTTATATACAAATGGGTTGCATCAATATAATTTACACCATAGGAAAACCCGTTTGTTTAATATACTGAATCTACGAAAATTTTCATAATTTTTTTTTTTGGGGTTAAAAGGTATCTATATATTGAAAAATGTCATAAATTGTTGTCTAGTCTAATCTTCAAAATTTCCACAAATATTGTGAGTTGACTCAAAATCCTAAGTACTCGTAACGAGAGCTACATTCAATACACGTCAAGATATTTTTTTCACCGTACAAATTAAAGAAGAATAGGGACATTATGTGCTCTTTGTTTTGACACTTGTGAAAGTAACATGATGTTGGATCAATAATATAACACTTGAACTGAACAAACTGAATAGTGAATACTGAAAAAAATACGAAGTGTGACTTAATAATTAAAAGGGTAATATAATATGATATGATTCAAAGAATATATATAAAAAAACAGAAATCTTATCCTCCATAGAATGGAATATTGTCAGAACCCTAATCGATTAGACCTGGTTCCATGGTTTCTATTTTCTGGTGGGTCAAAGGTCGACTCGCTCACGTCACATGTCACATTAATAATGGCGTGCTCCAATTATATATATAACAATTCTGCGTATAATTGAGCTATTGTGTAACACTTTTAACACGACGCTAGGGGGCACTTATGCGACTCTATTTTAAGTTGTTTTTTAGTGATAAAAAGCTATTTTTAGCTGTTGATCTGGATGATCACCGAAGAGTTTGTAGTATTTTAAGATAGGATATTGTAAAATGGGAGTGAGATTTTCGTAAATAGAAGGGAGATAGCTCAGCAAAGACTAAATCGGAGTTTGCGAAAGGCAGATCGGGTGTAAATGATGAACATGTCGAAGATCGTGTTCTTTGTATTTATGACTGAAATAGGATAAATTATTTAAACTTTCGAACTAGTTCTGAAAGGAATCCAGTTCGGGGTTCTAAATAATGGTGTTACAACAATCACTACAAGAAAACAATCGATTTGCAATGGAATTTGCGATGGATATTATCCGTCGCAAATTTGCAACGGATTTGCGAGGGATTTGCGAGGGATTTGCGAGTGACTATTTGTCGTCGCAAATCCGTCGCTATTTTGCGAGGGAAAAAGTCGTCGCAAATTGCGACAATTTTGCAACATATTTGCGACGAAAATGCGAGGGAAAGTTTAGAGTCGCAAATCCCTCGCAAATTTGCGAGGGGCAAGAGGTCGTCGCAAATTCGTTGCAAATTTGCGAGGAATCTGCGAGGGATTAGCGAGCAAAATTTGCAATAGAATTGCTAGGGATTCATTCCTTATTTCCGGCGAGGATAAAATCGTGACAAATGTCTAACGGTTTTAAAAGTGAATCTCAAAAAATTATATTTCTAAATTTATTTAATGATGGGCATTCATAAACCACGAAAATTTGAAAATGTCTCCGTATGATATATAAAACGTCATATATCCGTATCTGTTGTTTATGAATATATATATATAAGTTTAACATCCCTCGTACCCTCAAATTCATTATATTTTTGAAAAAAAATTCTTATGATCATGACTCTTATGAGATTATAAACTGTAAACTTTATTACGTTATTATACCCTATACCCTAAACCTTAAAAAATAAAAATCATGAATTTGCAACGGATTTGCAATGGATCCGTCGCAAATCCGTTGCAAATACAAAATCCATCGCAAATCCGTTGCAAATTTGCGATGGATTTGCGATGGATATGTTGCAAATCTGTTGCAAATAAAGGATCCATCGCAAATCCGTTGCAAATTTGTAATGGAATTGCTAGGGATTCATTCTTTATTTCCGGCGAGGATAAAATCATGACAAATATCTAACGGTTTTAAAAGTGAATCTCAAAAAATTATATTTCTAAAGTTACTTAATGATATGTATTCATAAATCGCGAAAATTTGGAAATGTCTCCGTATGATATATAAAACGTCATATATCCGTATATGTTGTTTAGGAATATATATATAAGTTCAACATCCCTCGTACCCTCAAATTCATTATATTTTTGAAAAAAAATTCTTATGATCATGACTCTTATGAGATTATAAACTGTAAACTTTATAATGAATATATACGTTATTATACCCTAAACCCTAAACACTAAACCTTAAAAAATAAAAATCATGAATTTGCAACGGATTTGCAATGGATCCGTCGCAAATCCATTGCAAATACAGGATCCATCGCAAATCCGTTGCAAATTTGCGATGGATTTGCGATGGATCCGTTGCAAATCCGTTGCAAATAAAGGATCCATCGCAAATCCGTTGCAAATTTACAATGGAATTGCTAGGGATTCATTCCTTATTTCCGGCGAGGATAAAATCGTGACAAATATCTAACGGTTTTAAAAGTGAATCTCAAAAAATTATATTTCTAAAGTTACTTAATGATATGTATTCATAAATCGCGAAAATTTGGAAATGTCTCCGTATGATATATAAAACGTCATATATCCGTATATGTTGTTTAGGAATATATATATAAGTTCAACATCCCTCGTACCCTCAAATTCATTATATTTTTGAAAAAAAATTCTTATGATCATGACTCTTATGAGATTATAAACTGTAAACTTTATTACGTTATTATACCCTAAACCCTAAACCTTAAAAAATAAAATCATGAATTTGCAACGGATTTGCAATGGATCCGTCGCAAATCCGTTGCAAATACAGGATCCATCGCAAATCCGTTGCAAATTTGCGATGGATTTGCGATGGATCCGTTGCAAATCCGTTGCAAATAAAGGATCCATCGCAAATCCGTTGCAAATTTACAATGGAATTGCTAGGGATTCATTCCTTATTTCCGGCGAGGATAAAATCGTGACAAATATCTAACGGTTTTAAAAGTGAATCTCAAAAAATTATATTTCTAAAGTTACTTAATGATATGTATTCATAAATCGCGAAAATTTGGAAATGTCTCCGTATGATATATAAAACGTCATATATCCGTATATGTTGTTTAGGAATATATATATAAGTTCAACATCCCTCGTACCTTCAAATTCATTATATTTTTGAAAAAAAATTCTTATGATCATGACTCTTATGAGATTATAAACTGTAAACTTTATTACGTTATTATACCCTAAACCCTAAACCTTAAAAAATAAAAATCATGAATTTGCAACGGATTTGCAATGGATCCGTCGCAAATCCGTTGCAAATACAGGATCCATCGCAAATCCGTTGCAAATTTGCGATGGATTTGCGATGGATCCGTTGCAAATCCGTTGCAAATAAAGGATCCATCGCAAATCCGTTGCAAATTTACAATGGAATTGCTAGGGATTCATTCCTTATTTCCGGCGAGGATAAAATCGTGACAAATATCTAACGGTTTTAAAAGTGAATCTCAAAAAATTATATTTCTAAAGTTACTTAATGATATGTATTCATAAATCGCGAAAATTTGGAAATGTCTCCGTATGATATATAAAACGTCATATATCCGTATATGTTGTTTAGGAATATATATATAAGTTCAACATCCCTCGTACCCTCAAATTCATTATATTTTTGAAAAAAAATTCTTATGATCATGACTCTTATGAGATTATAAACTGTAAACTTTATTACGTTATTATACCCTAAACCCTAAACCCTAAACCCTAAACCTTAAAAAATAAAAATCATGAATTTGCAACGGATTTGCAATGGATCCGTCGCAAATCCGTTGCAAATACATGATCCATCGCAAATCCGTTGCAAATTTGCGATGGATTTGCGATGGATCCGTTGCAAATCCGTTGCAAATAAAGGATCCATCGCAAATCCGTTGCAAATTTACAATGGAATTGCTAGGGATTCATTCCTTATTTCCGGCGAGGATAAAATCGTGACAAATATCTAACGGTTTTAAAAGTGAATCTCAAAAAATTATATTTCTAAAGTTATTTAATGATGTGCATTCATAAATCGCGAAAATTTAGAAATGTCTTCGTATGATATATAAAACGTCATATATCCGTATGTGTTGTTTATGAATATATATATAAGTTCAACATCCCTCGTACCCTCAAATTCATTATATTTTTGAAAAAAATGCTTATGATCATGACTCTTATGAGATTATAAACTGTAAACTTTATTATGTTATTATACCCTAAACCCTAAACCTTAAAAAATAAAACTCATGAATTTGCAACGGATTTGCGATGGATCCGTCGCAAATCCGTTGCAAATACAGGATCCATCGCAAATCCGTTGCAAAATGATTTTTTTTGAAATTTGGTACGAAAATTGAATTTTTTCAGCACATGTTGGGCCAAATTTAACCGCGAATTGGTAGTGGACCAAACATTTTGCGATGGATTAATCCGTTGCAAATCCGTTGCAAATGTTGGAGCTATCGCAATTCCGTTGCAAATCCATCGCGTATTAGTTTATAAATTAACCTGTTTATCTTCTTCTTCCTTTCTCCCTTCTTAATTCCCTCAATCTCAATCTCCCGTCGATCTAAAATCGATCTCCGGCCCACTGTACATTCCGGTGACCCCACTCCTCCTCCTCCTCCGGCGATCGGTTCCTCTTCCTCTGGCGATCGGTTTCTCTTCCCTTCCTCTCCTCCGCGACCTCCTCCCTTCACCTCGCGAGCTCTTTCTTCTCCTCCTCCGCCGGCGAGCACTCCTCTCCCTCCGGCGACCTCCTCTCCCTCCGGCGAGCCCCTCCCTCCGGCGAGTCCCCTCCTCTCCCCTCTCCCTCCGGCGACCTCTTCCTCTCCTGGGCGAAGGTAAGTATTTTTTTTTAATTTCATTTTTTATTTCAAAAATATATGTTGTTATCTTAAAAAAACAAATATTGGATTTGATAGATTTGTGAAATTTGTTAGATTTGAGAACAAAAATTTAGATTTGTTAGATTTAGATTTGTATTTAATTTAGATTTTTAGATTTTTAGAATTGTTAGATTTTGTTAGATTATTTAGATTTTTAGATTTGTTAAAAAAATATATTTGTTAGATTTGTATTTAAATTAGGATGAATTTAGATTGTTAGATTTAGATTTGTTATTTATTAAGTTGTTAAATTTGTATTTTAATTCGGATGAATATTATATAATTTTATAATTTTTATGACATTATATAAAATTATTAGTTTGATTGTAATTTTTTTGTATTTTCTAAATTATAATATAATTATATGAATTAATTATTAAATTTTTTTTTGTAGATGTCGGGATTTCGAGGTAACGACTACACTCGATTTCTTTCGATGGGTTCCACAAGTACTCCTCATGTTATACAGATGGATTTCGTAACTTCAGCTGTTCCTGAGACCGTGGAGCCTGCCCCAGCACCGGCGGATCCCGCACCGTCTAACCCCGCGGTTGACTCCATCCCCATTGATATTGGACTACTTTGCTGAGAAGGATCCGGCTTTTGCAAGACTTCGCGCAGCACGTAACCCTTCGGGATCGGGATCCAGAACCGGTACCGAAACCGGAACCGGTCCTTTTGTAAACATTTTGTTTTGTTTTTTTAAAACAATTATGCATTTTTTGTAATAAATAAATTATATAATTATGTTTTTTAATTTTATATGTTAATTATTTTTAATTATTATTCAATTTATAAATTAATTTTTTAATTATTTTTTTTTTTTTAATTACAAAATTCAATTTTTCTCGCAAATCCATTGCAATTTTGCGAGGGAATATGCGACGGATTTGCGAGGGAGAGTTGCCTTTGCAAATTTGCGACGGAATTTTTCTCGTCGCAAATTTGCGACGGATATGCGAAGGACATTTGCCGTTGCAAATTTGCGAGGGACTCTATCTCGTCGCAAATTTGCGACGGAGTTGCGAGGGAACTTGGCCGTTGCAAATTTGCGAGCGAGTATATCTCCTCGCAAATTTGCGACGAATTTGCGACGGAATTTGGCCGTTGCAATTTTGCGAGGAAAATTGTTTCGTCGCAAATTTGCGACGGATTTGCGAGGAAAACTGTTTTGCGACGACTGATTTGCGACGGAAGTGGTGTCGTCGCAATTCCGTCGCAAAGCGTGATTTGCGACGGATTTGCTATGGATTTTTCCATCGCAAAACGGTTGTTTTCTTGTAGTGAATGCAGAGAGAGAGATGGAGTGTTTTTAGGCCAGAGCAATAAATTCGGGATCCCTCTCATAAATTCATGTCAAAAGGCATTTATAGCAAGAACATACCACCTGCTCCCCGCAATTCCGGGGTGACTTGGCACTTAGAGCGCTTTTCACGGGTAAGGTATCTTAAGACGTGCGTCCAGTCTCTTTGGTGGATAGGTAATGATGAGCTCGTTGCCGAACTGCTACGTAGATAGTGCACTATTCGAAAAGTTGCTCTCCACGTGTCATCTTTTCCCTTGATCCCTCTGCGCAGAGTTTGCGAGATGTCAGCGTGAGCTCGGTGCACATTGTTTAGCCAGCTGCCCTCCACGTGTCATCTTTTCCCTTGGTCTTTTCTTGCAGAGCTGGTAGGATTGTCAGCGCGAACTCAATGGATCCCAATGTTGACTTTTGACTGAACTTAAATTTAATGGACTTTATTTGTTGAAATGAGCCTAACTAATTGGAAGTGCTAAACCCACCTCTAACATTAGCCGTTTATCTATTAATTTGCTATGTTTCTGTTTTATATATTCATATTTAAACATAGCATCGTTGTTAAAAAAACAAAAATACAGGTGCTCCTACAGTGAATCCGATAAAAAAAAAATTGATTATGTAACGGTAAACTTTTTAACGAATGGATTTAGTTGTTCCTTAAAAATATGGCGAAACACGACAAAATACAATTTGCGGTCAAAGAGTCAAAGTTTCCCGTCCTTGACACGTGTACCCTTTATATTGGAGGACATCTATCCGACAAAAGATTTCGTCACCATGTGTTGCGCACGCACATGTCAGACCATATAACTTTGAAAGTCTTAATGCCACGCAGTTTCAATACTTTGTCACTCTTTTTGTTTACAGCATGTAACATTGTTCTAACTAATTTAGCTGGTTGAAGTAACATTGTTTACATAGAAAACACGTTAAAAACCGCAAAACGGACCAAATTAAATATCAAAAGTAATATATAAGAAGAGATAAGATTAATTTATTTATTTATTGTCAATTGATTTTGAATTTCAAACCTAAAATCATTCACATGGTATTATAATTAGATTGATTCAATTTGGATGGAATTTGGTTGTTCCCACATGGATTAGAAAGATTATTAATTCGATCGTGTTAGAAAACATTCTGTCCAAAACAAGACAAAACAAAAAATAATAAATGAAATGGGTTATTTCATTTATCATATCATCAAGACATCAACTAGTTTTAAACTGAAAATTCATATATTGACACGTAAATTTACAAAATATTTATTCTATATATATATATATATATAAAATATATCACACAGTTGAGAAAAGCTACAGTATGATAAACTCCATTTATTCACAATGATGTTCTGTATTTCACGTGATCGGTCCTAGGTTTTATGAGATATTACAAATGAAAATTAAAACATCAATGTATTATTTCTGTTTTATTATTATTTTTGACATCTCTGTATTTTATTTTGTCACGGGAATTTTTTGAGTTAATTCCCAACTTTTATAATGTTTAAATTGACAGGTGTTGACTCGTGCATATATACCTATGTTAGCGCGTGCATATATGCACACTTTATTTAACAAAAAAGTGTATAATATGCACACATATGTGCGTATTGTATATATACTACAGTTGACAGTTGGTCTCCAAATTATTTTATTGTTTTTTTGGCTGCCATTTTTTTATTAAGTATGGTAATATTTAATACTTTCTTCGTTTTATAAAGATGTTCGTTCTAAATTTTTATTTTTGTTTCATAAAAATATATTAATTTAATTATTTTAATGTATTAATTAGATCAAAAGAGAAAATTTGTTTAATGTATTAATAAAAAATAATATAAAATTTTTAATAATTTTTTTAATATATAAAAATATAATAAAATAATACTGTTTATGATAATAGCTATATATGTACATCGTATATTTAGTCTTTACTGTAATTATCTCCTACCTTAATTAGTCTCCTCTGTTCTGTATAAATTGTAACCTATTCACTCTAATGAGATTTAAGACATTAAACTTTTATATGGTATCAGAGCAAAATGATTTCCAAAACCATTTTTTTTCTTCCTTCAAACCTAGCCGTCAACAATGGCTGACACTCAGGCTAACCCAACACCTATTGCGCTCAATACCGAATCTGTTCTCAACATCACCATGTCTCATTTTACAAAACTGACAAGCACTAACTACCTCATGTGGATCATTCAAGTTCGAGAGTACATTCATAGAGTATTTACTGTCCTAGATAAATGCAGAGTATGAAGCTAGTACGTGACCAGTTGGTCCCGTGGTTGATAAAATATTTATTAATGTATCTACATACTACATTAGTCATTAGATATGGACTCCGGTTTTCAAAAAGTACATTTTTTTTTTGTTTTCGAACATCAAAAGTACATTTCTTGTAGCTAATAATTGTAAATTTATTGTATATTTTAGCATGTTGTATTTAAATATTAATCTTGAGTGTGATGCATATAAATTCTTATGTCGGGATTCACGTTGATAGTAAGATGTGATTTGTCTTTTATATTTAGTAAAAAATAGATATATCTTATATATTAATCGACGAACATTGTAAAAAAATAAAACTTTGTTTTCACATATAATTACAAGAATATCATACGGAGTGTAGTCACCAGATGACCTCTCAAAACATATTTGAATAGGGGTTTAGTTTACTAGACTAAACATCATATGTCGTTAGAATATTTCTAAATATCATTATTATATTGTCGATTACACATTTATTTATGATGTAGCGGAAGTAACGATGAACAGCTCAACCAATGGATTCAAAGGAATCGATTGGGACTTGCCAACTCAACCAAATGATTTGAGAGAATCTTCGTTTGGGACCTGTTTCTTGAATTCGTTGAAATCTTGATAGATCTGCCGAAAATAAAGATAGAGAATATTGTTATCTCAAAAGCAAAAACTCTTTATTAAAAATCAACAACTGAATAATACATTAAATCTGAGAAGCTATTTATAAGAAAACATAAACCCCTAAAAACAATAAAAGAAAATTATCTAAATAATAAAATAAATAATAAAGATATTTAAAATATTTCTAAATATCTCCCTGCATTATTCTCTTCGATGACGAAAATATTCGTCCTCGAATCTTAAACATGCCATCGATGGAGATTGTTTATCTTTTTCCTTGTTTTTTTCTCTTGCGCTTCTTTTACTGATAATACTCATTCAATAAAAAAAGTATAATTTTGCTGCGATTTAATCACCGTACTCATCCAAATATGAGAATTTTCTATTTCCATGTGCTTCCCGGTACTACGATGATGAGTTGAAGCTCTTATTGGAGAATCTTTATTATCAGCCCAAAACGTACTCTCCACATCATCCACATAAGTATATTCTTTTGTATGGTCTTTGTGGGGATCGTGGACTTCATCAGAGAAAATTAAGCCACCTTGATTAAAATCTATCAAAGGACGTACGTTTTCCAATTCTTCAATATTGGATAACGCTTTACCATCTTCTTTTCGGATAAGATATTCACCATCATAAACATTAAAAATTGGATTTCCAATAATTTCTCTGAACTCTGCGCACAAATCTTCAGAAAAACCAAATAGATTTTCATATGTAGGATAAAAAAAGACCGAGCGACATGGTAATCGAATCTTTATTGGAAAATCGAAGTGTTGTCTCTGATACCAACTGATGTAGCTGAAGTAACGATAAACACCTCAACCAATGGATTCAAAGGAATCGATTGGGACCTGCCAGATCAACCAAGGAATTCGAGAGAATTCTCCCTTGGGACCTGCTTCTTAAACTCGTTGAGATCTTGATAGATCTGCCGAAAACAAGGATAGAGAATACTCTTCTCTCAAAAGCAAAATCTCTTTATTAAAAATCAACAACTGAATAATACATTAAACCTGAGAAGCTATTTATAATAAAACATAAAAACCCTAAAAATAATAAAAATGTTGTCTCTGATACCAACTGATGTAGCGGAAGTAACGATAAACAGCTCAACCAATGGATTCAAAGGAATCGATTGGGACCTGCCAGATCAACCAAGAAATTCGAGAGAATTCTCCCTTGGGACATGCTTCTTAAACTCGTTGAGATCTTGATAGATCTGCCGAAAACAAGGATAGAGAATACTCTTCTCTCAAAAGCAAAATCTCTTTATTAAAAATCAACAACTGAATAATACATTAAACCTGAGAAGCTATTTATAATAAAACATAAAAACCCTAAAAATAATAAAAAGAAATTATCTAAATAATAAAATAAATAATAAAGATATTTGGAATATTTCTAAATATCTCCATGCATCAATTTCCATCTGAATAAAAATTACATATGTAAAAACCGGTTCCAAAATCACTCGAATCACATCCCTATTCTACTATGCAGAATCATAATTTATTTTGTTTATACAATTGCTTCAGTCTAAAAACCTACAATAATAATTTAAATTCATCACTACCAGATACAATGCAATAACAAATATTTTATTTTTCTATACGAAACATATTTATGTTTTTTGAATTATAATTCATTTTAAGTCTTGGTTATATAACTCATCGCTAAATTCTCATACCTATCATTATGCAGCAGCATATTTTCTATTCTTCATTAATAATTTTTTTTTTTTGAATCGCCGAGGTTTTGGATCCGTAGACCCGTACATCTTCGGAGCGGGGCTCAAACTATGTTAAAGTCACTCCTTCGAAAGAGACCCCTCCCAACAAGAATCGAACTCATGACCGATAGAAAAGCCACATACCCACTGCTCCTTCTTCATTAGTAATTGCATCAAATATAAAACCTTGCAATACTAAGTTCATTATTTTGTTCACTATTTTGTTCTCTGAATTTTCGTTTATATTTGTTAAGAGAAACGGTCAATTTGTCAATTAACTCTATCAAAAAATTATATTTCCGATATGTAATTGCGGAGACTGATTAACGTTTAGTTTAGTGATAAATTATTTTTTGATAAGAAAGACAAAAAAAAACCTAATTCTTTTTTCTGTAACGACGATACTACCTACTTGTTTATAGTAGGATAATATCAATATAACATAAAGTTGCAAATTATAAAATTTAATTACACAATTTTTTTTACTACAGATTTAATTACACAATTGTAGCTTAATATTTAGAAGTTAAAAGTAGGCTTCTTCAGATACAATAATCTAAGAGTGAGATATATTGTTCACTAAATGATGGTGGTTCAGTGATTTGTAAGTTGTAACAGTAAATTTTGTGTTCTGTTTGTGTAGAATTATTTCTGTATATAAACCATGGATAATATCTTCATCAACGGATTTCCACTGAAATTCTGTTTGGCCACTTAAACGCACTAATAAAAAACTTTTGTTTTTAATACATGATAGATCCCAAAGATTAGACTAGGTTTGTATTTTCATTTTATTGTCATGAGTATCTTATAATTTTTGAGTATACATTGAATTCATTAATACTAAAACTATAATCCGCCAGAGCACGAAATACGTAAATAGTTACGCATAAACAATTATGGACATCCGTTGTCCAAGAGCTGGGTATATTCTAAATGGATAAGATTTTTTTTAAAAATATATATTTTAATCTAATTTTTGTTTGACGGGGGCTATTCCCATGTTATTGGACAATATTGGAGATAAAAAGGCTGCACCTGATAAACATAGGACCAAAAATGAAAATAAAAATAAAACAACCAATGTATGTTTACGGTAACGGGCCCACATTAGTCTTCTGCGCGTGGGACCCAACCAAAGTGCCCCTGAGTCCCTGACTTTTTGTTAGCCTTGCGCCGACCGGCCAATCAGCGTTCATCTATACAATACACTCACATGTGTTTAAAGTGCATTTGTATCTCTCACTATATAGTGTATATATATATAAATATTTTACAATATAAATATTTTACATGTGTGTTTATCAAATGCTTAATTAGATGAAACGTCACGTCTTTGTAACACTGGTTACGAATCAGTTTAAATGGATCAGTTTGTCTATTTTGAACAAGTTGCTAATTCTTATACGTAAATTTTGAAACGTCTTTGTAACACTGGTTTCGAATCAGTTTAAATGGATCAAAATCTAATCTTTTTTATAAATTATAAATTTTCTTATGTTTATGTATGTGAATGTAAATAATTGGAGCCAAAATGTGTGGGCATGACGACATCGGAGAGAAGAGCACAAGAAAAAGGGACACAGAGTTAAGGACAACTTTGGCAGGTGTCAAATCAAGTTTCTGTTATTATTAATAGTTGCAGAGAAAACGCCACAATATGGGTCCCACTCCAAACACTGTTCTTCTGCTGAAATTGTTGAACATTACTATTAGTCATTTTTCCATTTTCCCATTTTCGTCAACGAATTTTCCTTTTATTTATCGTTATCAATTATCATGCATGCAAAATTGCAACTTTAACTAATATTTCTGCGCACGGTTGAAATGATTAAGATACATTAACCACAATTTTTTTTTTTTACAAATTTTTAAAATTCAAGGTATTAGCTAATTACGAGACAACAGTCCAACTCCACCATGTCAAAAACCTGACACAAATTCTTATTACGTTTTCTTTTGTGATTTGATTTGTTACGAATATTTTAGAGATGTTTGTTTCTTCATTAAAAGTATAAAGATATATATATATATTAAAAGAAAAAAAAATCCGAATTGTACCTAATTAAAGACTAAAGTAGCGGTGCGAATATGCTTATTATCCATGTGTCATCATTATGTTTCTGTTTATTGATATGTGTATTGATTGTGTCATTAAACTTCCACATTATAGTATTTCTAGAAAACTTATCAGAAAAAAGTAAATGGCTTAATCAGTCAAATGGAAGGTAAAAAAGGATTATAAATGAAATTACCAAAAGAAGACTTTATCAACTTCATTTAATTTGTTTTCGTTGCTATTTTAGGAGACGAAATTTACTCCATCAGCCTGTAAAGTTGGTCAAAGTTCAACGTATTTACATATAGAGCACTAATTCTAAAGATCACAAACTCAAAGTATTATACGTCTCCTTAAGTATTTAAATTTCGTAGGCAACCAAAACAATCGTCGTCATTATCTTCTCCGGATAAGATGCAAGTCAAGCAATTTCCTTTTTCGCTTGTTCTAAATGATTTTTCAAATTAATGAATTCGATCGAGTTGATGTCTCATTTGCTATAATTATCGACATGGCATAGCACATTTTTTTTTTTTGATTATGAGTTTACTGGTATAGCTAGCTAGGAGCCGTTTCTAACTTTTTAAAAACCATTTATCAACTCTCCTCTGACAGCAAAAACCTTAATTAGCAGTATTACCGGTGATCAAACAAACACTAAGCTTCGGTTGGAAAAACATCGACATCAAATTCGATTCACAAAAGCTCATTCGAGCCATCAACACAAGAAATAGCGTGAAAGAGATCTACCGTATAATGCACGACATCAATAAGATCTTATAACTGTTTGAATCAATTTATTTTTCTTTTATTATGGGAAACGCAAATTTGATAGCCGACTCTCTCGCTAAATCATTTTTGAGAAATTTTTCTCCAGCGGTAGTTTAAACGTTGTGTTATTTTAGGCTTTCTTTTATTGAATTTTCAGTTGCTAAAAAAAGTTCATAAACGACTAAAAAAGTATGCTCTAACTTTTAATTCAAACAAGAATATAATATCCATTTTTATTCAAATGACAATTTAATATCCAGTTTAATTCTAAGAAATCATAAAATATCTTACACTAATAAATTTATAATTACTAATATATAATTATAGTAAAAAAACAAATTGTACACATCATTTTTTTTTAATGAAATTCAATGTTTCATTTGTTCTAAAATAGTAAGCTCGACATACCAAAACTTGTTTGTTACAAGAAAATACAAGTAAAAAATTAGAGGTGAAAACAAGAATCTATACTATAAAAGAATGCTAACTCTCTCCAGCTGCTTGCCACGTCAGCGCTGGAGAGGTTGAGATGTGACATCTTCTTAAAAAAAAAAAATTTGAAACCTACGATCTGTTCATCTTCCATTTCAAGGTTGGCACATTCATAATTATCAATATTTAATTGTGGAAAATGATCAATGACAACATTATTGATGGTTTCAAATTTAATAGAATGGATTGAAACCATAAAACTATAAAAACTTAAAATAATTTACCGACTCAAACTATAATTATGTGTCATATCATGTGGCGTGCACAAAACTTTAAAATTTTGATAGAGTAGGTAAATTATTTGAGTTGTTCATTGAGAATAAATACAATATTATTCATGGTTTTCAATTTAAAATTGGCATAATGAAACCTATAAAAAATATTTTGTTTACAAGTTAAAAATATCAAACAGTTAAAATAAATTAATTTTAATATTATACGTTAATAGGTTTCACCCGTTTTTTAATAAAATACGGGATACTTCAGACCATGAATTATTCACCTGTTCCATTTTACTTAAACAATGGTTGTTAGATAAACATATTTTGTAAAAAAAAAATTGACAAAAAAAAATTAAAAAAATAAATATCTAAAACCAATCGCGCGTTGCACGGATATTCATCTAGTCTCTTATAATACAAGCACCACGTCCCTTTATCAAGAACATTGTGACGCATGGCATATATTATATATCATATAAAGATACAAATCGTTGTTTTTAATTTAATGTTTGGTTGATAAGAGAAACTAACATTTTAACTATAGTTCCATTTCTAACTTGATAGCTAGGGATGGTTGAATCGTTTCGGGACATGGCGTAAATCGTTCTTTCAAATTTCGATTCTCGTCTGAAACAATTTTGTTGTTGTTGGGTCAGTTAGCCATGGGCTACGGTTCGGGTATTTAATATGGTGTATGGTATATATATACCTTAGCTCTGGTTTCATAAGGAATATGGTATATGTATATATGTTTAACAAAGCCGCACATCTATAAAACCAGTCGGGCTTAAACCAGATCACGCATGTAAATTTTTCATGCATGTAGATTAAAACAAATCATTTTGTTAATGATATCTGGACACATGTGGATAGTTTTATTTTGTTAATGATATCTCCATTGATCTCGTGAATTAGTAATTTAATGAGTCCAACTGGTAACCATATTTAAGCGAGGCGATAAAAAGAATATGGTTATAAAAAAGACATTAAAAGATAACGGATAGAAATGACGATGTGGTAAAACATGGTGGGTCAATATAAAACTTTGATTGGTAACAATATAAATTAAGATTGAATAGTATAATTAGATAAGATTATAAGATGAAAACGAGCTTAGTTAATTATATAAAATATGAAACAATAATAGTTTTTTTATCTAATTCATAATGTGAATTTTTTGTTGTTGTTAAAATGCAATGTGAAATAAATTAGAATTATTAGTTTCTAAATATTGTTTTCTATCTTTTTCTGTTAATTTTAGTCAAAATGTGGTCAAAATTGCTGAAAAAGAAAATGTAAATATAAAATATTATCACTGTCTTTTTTTTTTTTGTGTGTGCCAAAGTGAGCATAAAGATAATTAACATTACTGTTCTTCCATTCTCCGTTTACATGTAAACGATTCACGTCAGGGTGGTTGAAAACACTCTCACAACCCCTCTAAATCAACTTCAAACATCTCTTTCAGTCATCTTTATTCAAACACTCCAACGAAGTGTCCATATGAACCGCTTTGATGATTGGTAACCACTAATAATCAGAATGATTAGTCTCCCAATAATGTGATTGGTAGCTACTAATCATAGTTGTTTCGAGATTTGTTTCATCTTTTAGAAGCAAATTTTCTATAAGATAAACAAACACATTGAAGTCCGGAAAACACAATAAAATAGTGTTTTCCGAGAACTCTCCAACACTCAAGTCAGTAAACTCTAAAATTTTGACTTACATAGAACAAATCTAATAACACATGAATTTAATACATAATTTAAAACTAACAAATGAATGACAAGAAATTAGTAGAAAATAATAATATTTTAAATTTTATTTTGGGTGTTTTGCAAGAATTGATACTTATTCTAACTTCTATTAGTTTCTTAGCATTTATAAAAACATTGTGCAAAAAAACTTTGTGCAAAAATAATAATCACTGAATATCATTTGTCTGATTGGCTAGTTCGAAGAATAATTTTTTTTATAAATCTGTTTTCGTCAAGTATAATAATTAAACAATATTCCCACCGTCGAATCGTTGTCGCTCCAAAGATATGCGTGGTGAGCTATCGCACCCGAAACCGCGTTCACGTTTAAGATACACTGAACAGCATCGTAATAGTTAATTTCTGAAGCGAATACTTATATTTATACCTAACTATTAAGCGAATACTTATATTTATACCTAAGTATTATTTTTAAAAAAAATACTTCCAGCTAATGTTTTGTACCACACAGATTTTGTGCAGTGCTATTAGATGTCACTAATAACAATAATTTATAATAATAGCAACATTAACAATAATATACATACTTTCACTCACACTTCTTTTTAAGTTACTCTTTCTTTCTGTTTTACATCAAGTGTTGTTTTAGATTTTAAAATTTTATTTCATTTTAAGAGTTTTTTATATTTTCATACAGCATATTTTTGATATTTTTCCACTTTTATTCTTACACTTTTAGCTTATTAATTAGTGAAATCATATTATATAGTGCATTAATAAGGGGTAAAACATATTTTTTTTAATATATCTGAAAAAATTAAAAGGAACATCTTTTTATGTTATTCTAAATGTTGTAAGGTGTAATAAGATCTGGTTTTTACAAGTTTCAAAGGATTAGTTTGAGATTTTTCCGTTTATTGGAAATTAAAGACAATAAAATTAATAGTAATTAATGGTAGTTATATATACTTTATTTTTCTAAGAAACATAAGATATACTTTATCTGTTTCATAAAAAATGTTATTTTGACACATTTCATACATATTAAGAAAACTATTAAAAATTCAATATTATCTCTTATTAATATATTAAATATTTTTTTTTCTTTCAAATTAATACATTAAAAAAATTAAAGTAAAACTGGATTTTTATTCAAAATTATGCATTAAAAACATAATATGACATTCTTTGTAAAACGAAAAGAGTAAAAATCAAAAATAAAACTTACTATGATATTCTAGGTAGTCGATCCAACTGAACCATGTTAATTTTTATAAAATTGGTAAAATATTTTTTAATTTTAATTTTGATATATATTCAAATAAACTATAATAAATTATAGTGAAAATATAGTAAAATTTCGAATAGAATTTTTTTCTTTGAATATATATAACTTGATTATTATTTAAAAATATATAATATCTTATTATATAAAGTTGGATCCCTCGACGAGAGTGTGACACGTAGTTTCATTTTCAATCACAAGATCGTAACATGTATCGTTGTTACTTAAGATCGCAATATATGTCAAAATAATAATCTGAATAAATGGAAAACAATAAAAAGGAAATTAAGATTTTAACTAAGTTTCTAACAATCATGAGATCGTGACATGTTTAAAAAATGGAAAATAACAATGAAATAAAATAAATTTGTCTATCAGACAAAATAATAAAAAAACAAAAATAAATTGTCTTTTATTTAAATATAAACTAATAACAAAAAATAATAAAAGAAAAGAAAAAATAGAAACTACAAAAAACTATAAAATTTATATATGATTCATATATATATATATATATATATATATGTCGAGTTAATCCATTAGATTTTAACACGTGTAAAAAAAATATGAATTATGTTTTGACACATAATATTAAAAATAAAGAAAAAATATAATTTAGACTTATTCCTAAAAGTAAAGTTAACACACAAAAAAAGAAAATAAAAGTTGAACGATCAAATTTTGACACATGTTTAATAAATTTTCAATTATATATTAACACATAATATTAACATTAATAAAAGTAAAATTTAAAATCGGTTCCTAATCCTAAAAAAAAATGAAAAATAGTAGTTATTTTTATATTGAGAAAATTAAACAAAAATTATAAATAAAAGCCAAAGTTAGAAAAAACCATATTTTAGTTTAGAATAAGGAAATTAAACAATATAATACAATCCTAAAAACAAAAGGAATAAAAGCCGAAATTTTATATATATATAAAAGAAAAAACCATATTTTAGTTTAGAATAAGGAAATTAAACAATAGTTTACAATCCTAAAAGACTAAAGTTTTAAAAAAGAAAAAATATTTAGTATTTAGATTAAGGAAATTAAAAAATGGAATACAGTCCTAAAAAAATGAATTCTCATTCCTCACCTCTATATAACCAAATTGATAGCTTCTCAATTTCACAACAAATAAATACTTTTCATCAAATAAATACTTCTCAATTTCACAACGATTTTTGATTCTCGAATTCGCTGAGGAAGTTTTCTGATTCGACGAAGTAACCATTCTCTTTTGTTTTCGTCGCCCCCCTTAACCCTAGCCTATTGTGTTCTTCAATGTTTGACCACGACTCGCGATAAATAAGAGTTTAATGGAGATCTCAAGTTTTTTTTTTTTTATCTTTGCTTCTCAACTTAAGATTTTTTATGTGATAGATCTCAATAAATGAATTTGACTCACTGGTATCCTTGTTCACTCCAGAATCGATTGCCCAAGGTTCAATTCCTTACTGTTGATCCGTAAATCACACAAAAAGGGTAAAACAGTACTTTTAATCGGAATCTCGTTTATTGATCTAAGTCGGCGGTTACAACAGAGTTTAAGTAAGAAAGCAAAGACAAAAGACTTGAGATCGGTAATGAGCTCTCTCTTGTATTCTCTGTCTCTGCGGAAGTTGTGTATGTCTTGATGAATGAACCTTCTCCTCTATTTATATTGTCTTGAGGCGGCTCTAAATGTGAATATTCCCTTTTCCTTGCTCGATTAGGGAATGGAAATATTCCGGATTCCCCTCCGAGATAAGGATATATTCCTTATTCTTCGGCGGTCTATTCGCAAGGAATATTTCCATTTCCGAGATCGGCGGGAAAGAGGAAATATTCCGATTTTATATGTTGTAACGGATTGGGCTCGTGATGGGCCTAGATCGGTAGCCGAGATGGGCTTTCAGCGAGATTCCGAGCTCGGCCCAACGTTTTTGGGCCGACTTGTCTTTGATCCGAACCATCGTAGACCGGTCTTGATTGAACCGATCTCGGTTCGAACCGAGTTAAACCAGGGGGTGCTAATCCCCCCTCTAACAATTGGTCCCCCCCTCAGTTCGGCGAGGGAGTTTACGAGTTCGGTGAATTTTTGGGGAGTATTCTTTAGCTCGGTTAAAACTGAGATCGGTACGATCTGATCAGATTCTATTTCGAGTGCGGAGGATTTTCGGGTTCGGCGAATTTTGAGTTCGGCGAACTTCTTTCGAAAATGAAGATCGGAACTCCCGTGATCGAATAGATTTTGGAGCTTTCGAGTTCGACAGATTTTTCTCGGGAAAAGTGTGCCGCCTTATCTTCTTTAGTCGCGGAATTCGAGGAGTCGCGCGTCATTGCGTTTTTCCTTATAAATACCGCTCGACCCTCTTTCTGTTTTTTACTTCTGCTTTGCTTCCGAAAAGAAAAAGGTACTTTCTCTCTCTAAACGCTCTCCCTTCTCTCTAGAATTTATTTTTCTTTCCGTTCTCCGATCATTTCTCCGCCGTGATTCTTCCGATCTGTTTGAAGATCTTCGAACTTTCTGGGCGATCTTCAAGCTGTTCTTCGTTAGCATTCAAGTTGTTCTTCATCAGTTCTTTCTTTCGATCGAGATGGTTTCAAGGACTTCTTCTCCTTCTGTTAAAGACCGATCTCCGAATCAAGACTTCCTAGACCTTAGACGTTTTATGGATGATTCTGTTTCGAGCTCGGATATGCAAGATCTACTCAGACATAACTCGCGTCGTGGTGAAGTGAGTAGTTCCAGGGTTACGATCGAGGTTCCTCAACTTATTGATGAGGATTAACTTGAAGAAGTCGTTGAGCCAGATGAACAGATTCGGGCAGATCGGGAATTTGCAGTTCGGCTCGCGGAGGGCGATGATGCTGCCTGTCTGGACGATCACGCTGTATCGCCAGCGGCTCGTCAGGATGATGTTTCCAGGTCTGCTACCGGACGGGTGGTTGAAAAGCCCGCGAATATTGGGCCGTCTCGTTCCAAGGCCGAGACGGTCCAAGTTACTTTGGAAAGATGCAATGCTCCGGATGGTATCCTTATCAAGATCCCGAAAGAGACCGACCGCCCGTGGGACGCTCCTGACAGTTACCTTTGTGTTTACGAGGAGTATTTCAGGAGCTGCGGTCTTAAGTTTCCCATCCCGGAACTCTTCTATAAGTATTGCAAGAGGCGGCATATTGCGATCTCTCAGTTGATGCCGGCCACGGTAATAAATCTTATGGGTCTTCTCTCTCTTGGGGAGGAGTGCGGCATACCCATCTCGGCGAAGATTTTTGAATGATTGTTCCGGGTTAATTTGTCGAAGGCGAAACCTTGGTACTTATCAGCTAATGCGAAGCCGGAGTGTGACCTCGTCACCGGGAATAAACCGAGCAAGGTTAACAACTGGAATGCTCGGTACTTCTATGTGAAGATTGACGAGTCTTCTGTCGAGCATCCAAACGGGAGTTACCGAACTCAGTGGAGGACGCCTATTGGTAGATATTCGTTCCTGACTCCTTTTAGTGCTTTATTTTGCCTAAGTTATATTTCTTCGTTTCTTTTTCAGATCGTCACATACCGGGCTTCCTTATCACCACGCCTGGATTCACCTTTATCCACGTGAAGAAATTAAGTGCGGCAGGGAAAGCTCGGTGGCCAGAAGCTTACCAGGAAAAGCTTGATTTCAAGGCGAAGAGAGTTCTCAGAGGTATAAATCTGTCATTTTTGTAGATCGTTCGATACCGATACTCATTTTTCCGATGTTCATATCGCTTTTTCCCTTTTGCAGCAAAGTCATCACGTCGTCGGAGAAAAATGAAGTTCGATGATATCCCTAATCTTTCAGCCGAGATGGACGGCGACGAGATGGACGTGGATGTTCCCGTGCCTGATGACCAAGTGAATCCCGAGGCTACGGCCGTTGACGAACAGGTTGGCCAAGAGGAGTATCCTGCTGGGGATCGGACTCCTTCGGCGACCGAACGGGCAAACCCGGAAGCTCCAGCCGAAGAGATTGGCCAAGGAGACGTTCCTGCTGGGGAGCACACTTCTCATCCGACCGAGAAGAAGAAAAAAAGGAAGACCAAACGGGGGTCTCGGCGGGCTGCTGGTTCAACCGCTGGAGTCGGTACCGAGCACGCCGAAGGTGGCGAAGGCGACGAGGGGATTACCGAACCCCAACAAGCTGATTGAGATACAATTGTCCTATCGGACAGTTATCCAGTGTCGAAGAAGCGTCGGACGTCAGATCCCGAGGTCAATTCCTGGGATTACGTCGAATCGTATCTGCGCTTGAGTTTCGGCCCGGACTTCCTTCCGCCGATCGATTGCATTCGCCAATCTGAGGCCTATAAGAAACTGGCCCAGACTACTGCCGAGGTAAACCTTTCTCTCTTCCCTTTTTTTTTTAGTTCGTTATCCTTTTTCTTTCGATTGCTTATTTTTAAAGTTCGTTATTTCTGCAGATGGTTGCTCAGACGAACGAGATTGTCGGGTCTTACGACCGCGAGCTCGGAGAATCGCGCCGTAAAGATTTCGAGGCGAGGGTTCAAGCGGCGGAGCTTCGCAGGGAGCTGCACATATCCGAGGACCGAGTGGAGGCGGGCGATCGTGCGGTGGACCAACTGACTCGCGAGATTGCCGCACTTAAGAGATCCAATGCCGAGCTGGGGTTGGAAAGAAACGCTCTCTCGATAAAGCTGTTCGCGGAAACTTCGCGATTGAGGGCTGGTCGTACCCAGCAGATCTCCAGGAGAAAAGCGGTCACTGAAAAGTGCCAAGTCCGGCTTCAGAAGGTAAAGGACCATTTGTCGGCGGTTGAGCAGGCGAAGAAACCGTTCCTCATTATCAATCAGGTTCAGGGAGTACTTGATTTCTGTGAGGGCCTCAAGAAGAAGCACGGTATTGTTGTCCCTTCGTCTCGTATCGATCGGCTCGAGAAGCTTAAGGCCGAAAAGGTGAAGGAATATGCCGCGATCGACCTCTGTGAGCTGGATGAGGCGGACTTGGTTGTCACGCCTTTTAGTGATCCGGTGCATGCAGAGGTTTCGACGTCGATGGGCAATGAGGTTCCACCGGGCCTCGACGAGTTCGGATCCAATCACGCTTCCATGTCGGCTGATCGCGCTGATGCGATGCGGAAGCAAAATGTCTAGGCTCCTTTTTTTTGTGATTCGTTTAGTTTTCTTTTGCCCGAATGGGCTTATAACTTGACCTCTTGGACCGGAGGGTTTTTAAAGTCCGGTATCCGTTTTGCCCGAGGGGCTTTTGAATGAATCTGATTTTTATCGATCTTTTTATTTTGAGTGTTTATGCTTTGTTATTTCTCAAGTTATTTTTATGCCGAGTTCTGATATATTTGAAGTCGTACATAATACGAACCTCTCGAATTTATCGTACACAGTGGTGCCGTAAACTGTACGGTCTTAGCCGGGTGAAGAGGATAAATTCGACTGAACCTGTTCGAGGTCGGCAATCCCTATCGTAGATCGGCTTACTGCTTTTGCGATTGTTGAGAAATCGGCTTACTTGTTTTTGCGACTGTTGAGAAATCGGCTTACTAGTCTTGCGACTGTTGAGAAGTCGGCTTAGATTTGCGAGGAAGGACGTTCGGCTTGACCCTAGAGTTTAGTTTAAGAGTACGTGAACAGCCCATCTTAATATGCTCTAGGTTTCTCACATTGAATCCGAGTGTGCGAGACGGACTTGGCTTATTTAGCTCGGATAATCTGAGAATTTGGTGCGAGACTGATCTCGGCTTTGAATGTGGAAAGTGTATTATCCATTGCACCATGAGGATGCGTGCGAGCTAAGCTCGGCTTTATCAGATCGTCTGGCCAGGACGTTGATATGTAGCCGTTGGTGGTTGAAAATGCGAACTGTTGAAGTTCGGCAAACTAAAAGTTTGACTTAGAAAATACGAACTGTTGGAGTTCGGCAAACTAAAAGTTTGACTTAGAAAATACGAACTGTTGGAGTTCGGCAAACTAAAAGTTTGACTTAGAAAATACGAACTGTTGGAGTTCGGCAAACATAAAGTTTGGCTTAGAAAATACGAACTGTTGAAGTTCGGCAAACGACAAGTTTGACTTAGAGGATACGAACTGTTGGAGTTCGGCAAACTAAAAGTTTGACTTAGAAGATACGAACTGTTGGAGTTCGGCAAACATAAAGTTTGGCTTAGAAAATACGAACTGTTGAAGTTCGGCAAACGACAAGTTTGACTTAGAGGATACGAACTGTTGGAGTTCGGCAAACTAAAAGTTTGACTTAGAAGATACGAACTGTTGGAGTTCGGCAAACGAAAAGTTTGACTTAGAAAATACGAACTGTTGAAGTTCGGCAAACGAAAAGTTTGAATTTAGAGGATACGAACCGTTGAAGTTCGGCAAACGAAAAGTTTGACTTAGAGGATACGAACCGTTGGAGTTCGGCAAACATAAAGTTTGGCTTTGAAGGTACGAACTATTGGAGTTCGGTAGAATGCCTTGGTAAACTTTTATTAATGTTATAGATGCGCCTTGTGAGGGCTGCCTACGTACCTTCGAAAGAAGGATCAAGCCATTCGTAGTTCATATGACATATTAGAATCGAGCGTATGTGTAGTAGCTCGGTGATCTTTTTTTTTTTTTTTTTTTTTTTTTTTTTTTTTTAGCGCTTGAGGGTTGGCCTAGATGTAGTACCGCTTGAGGTTCATGGAATTCCACCAACGGGGAATGGGGGTTCCGTCTAGCTTCATGAGCTCGTAGACGCCTGGTTTGACTACCCTCATGACCTGATAAGGTCCTTCCCAGTTTGTGCCGAGCTTGCCGGCATTCTTTTCTTCGGTGCCTTCGAAGACTTTTCTTAAGACAAGGTCGCCGTCGGTGAAGTGACGTCCGCGGACCTTTTTGTTGTAGTAGCGTGCTGCCAAGTTCTGATAATTCTGAATCCGAAGTAAGGCTTGATCGCGTTGTTCCTCGAGATTGTCGAGGTTGTCGAGCATGATTTCGTTGTTAAGATCAGGATTTTGTACGAGCATCGTCCGACGGATAGTCGGGATGGTGAGTTCGGCGGGGCATAGGGCTTCCACGCCATAGGCCATGTAGAAGGGGGATTGCCCCGTTGACGATCTTGGGGTCGTTCGGTATGACCATAAGACTCCGTCGAGTTTATCTGACCATGTCCATTTATGAGTATCCAATCGTTTCTTGAGGCCGGCTATGATTGTTTTATTTGTTGCCTCGGCCTGACCGTTGCTCGGCGGGTATCTTGGTGTAGAAAAACTTAGTCGAATTTTCCACTTAGCGCAGAAGTCGTTGAATAGTGTTGATATGAATTGGGGACCGTTATCAGTGATAATCTCGTACGGAATTCCGTGTATGCAGATAATGAATTTCCAGACGAATTTCTGAACGTCAGAGGCGAGGATGACGGGATATGCCTAGGCTTCTACCCATTTGGTAAAGTAATCTGTCATGACGAGGATTAACTTTTTCTGCGTAGTGGATCGTCTGAAAGGACCGATGATGTCCATCCCCCATCGCATGAATGGATACGGAGCTGTCGAAGTGGTTAGCAGCTCGGTAAGAAGATGTATCATTGGGCCATGCCTTTGGCATTTGTCGCACTTCGCGACGAACCTCTCGCAGTCTGCTTGCATACTTGGCCAATAATAGCTTGCTCTCTTGATCTTCAGGGCTAGAGATCGGCCGCCGGAGTGATTGCCGCCATCGCCTTCGTGTATTTTTTTCATGACTTCCTGAATTTCATCGCCTGAGATGCATTTGAGGAGGATTCCTGCTGCACTCCAACGAAACAGTCCGTCCTTGATAAGTACGTAGCGAGCGGCTCGCATTTTGAGTCGTCGAGCGGCCCATCTATCGGCCGGAACTTTGCCATCGATGATGTACATTTTTATCTCCAGTGTCCAATTGGCGGGAGTCTGCTCGTCGTACTGTTCGAGGTCTATTGGCTCATGAAGTCCGTTCGTCTGTTCCTCCGTTTCATCGTCTGATCGGGCCGATTCATCGACTTGCAGCGTGTCGTTGTTGCCTTCGGCGGTACTAGAGTGTTCGGGCTCGGTGTCTTGATCGGGCTCGATGGTTGGAGTCCGTCTCTGTCGACGTAGGACAGGTTCAGTCGCAGGATTTTCCTCGTAATCCCGTCTACGAGTCGTGACGATGCATTGTTCTGTGCTTCCGATACTAGGTTCTGATATACTTTCCACCGGGATCGTTCGTTTGAGGTGAGGGTCGGAGCTCGATGCCAAGGCAGCGAGTGCGTCGGCTGGAGCGTTTTCTCCCCGCGGAATCTTGGTAAGTTCGAACGAATCGAATTCGGAAACGAGTTATTTGACGAGCTTGAGGTATGCGTCCATTCGATCATTCTTGGCGTCATACTCCCCGCTGAACTGACTTGCGACGAGCTGCGAGTCGCAGTAGGCGTGAATGCGTGTAACGCCGATGGCTTTGGCCAAACGTAGTCCGGCGATTAGCGCTTCGTATTCTGCCTCGTTGTTAGATGCGTTGAACGTCAGGCGGAAAGATTGTTATAAGATTTCTCCCGTTGGAGATTTGAGGCGAATGCCTATTCCAGAGCCTCGGTGAGACGACGACCCATCGACGTGAAGGATCCATTGGTCGGCGGTTATGACATCAGTGTTGACGTATTCCGGAGATAGTTCAATGAGGAAATCGGCGAGGACTTGTGATTTGATGCTTGTCCGGCTTTTGTAATCGATGTCGTACTCGCTGAGTTCGATAGCCCATTTAGCCAACCGACCGGACTGGCTTGGGATATGTAGGATTGTCCGGAGTGGTTGATCGGTTAGCACGGTGACTGAGTGTGATTGGAAATAAGGGCGTAATTTCCGAGCTGAAACAACAACGGCGAGGGCCAGCTTTTCGAGAGTCGGATATCGCCCTTCAGCTCCATCTAGTGATTTGCTGATATAGAAGATCAGTTTTTGTTCGCCCCGGTCTTCCCGAACGAGGACCCCGCTGATCGCCGAGGTTGAGATCGCGATGTAGAGATAGAGGGTCTCGCCGTCTTCGGGTTTTGCCAAAACTGGTGGTGTTGATAAGTAATCTTTGAGCTGCTTGAATGCTTCCTCGCACTTATCATCCCACTCAAGATTTTTGTTTCCGCGCAGCAATTTGTAGAAGGGGAGACACTTATCGGTGGACCGGGAGATAAACCGGTTGAGTGCGGCAATGCGTCCCGTGAGTCTTTGCACTTCCCTTCTCGTTGTTGGAGATGGTAGGTCGAGGATTGCCGAGATCTGTTTAGGATTGGCTTCGATTCCCCTTTGAGTCACGATATACCCGAGGAATTCTCCGGAGGTTACACCGAATGTGCACTTGGTCGGGTTTAGCTTCATGCCGTACTCGTTCAGGATGTCAAAACAGGTGTTGAGATGTCCGGCATGATCCTTCGCAACTAAAGATTTGACTAGCATGTCATCGATGTAAACCTCCATCGTTTTGCCGAGCTGGCTAGCGAACATCCGATTAACGAGGCGTTGGTAGGTAGCACCGGCGTTTTTTAGGCCGAACGGCATCACTTTGTAGCAATAGATACCGAGATCGGTAATGAATGAGGTTTTCTCGCGATCGTCCGGGTGCATGAGTATCTGATTGTAGCCTGAAAAGGCGTCCATGAATGAGAGGAGTTCGTTCCCGGCGGTGGCTTCGACGAGTTTGTCGATATGTGGGAGTGGGAAACTATCCTTTGGGCAGGCTTTGTTTAGGTCGGTAAAGTCGACGCATATCCTCCACTTTCCGTTCTTCTTCTTCACAACGACCGGGTTTGCCAACCAGTCGGGATACCAAACTTCTGTAATCGATCCTGCGCTAAGTAATCTTTCGACTTCATCGTTTACAGCTCGGGCTTTCTCGGGACCGAGCTTGCGTCGTTTCTGTTTGATCGGTTTGAAGGTGGGGTCGATGTTGAGTTCATGGCTTATTATCTTTGGGTCGATTCCGGGCATATCTGTGATTGACCAGGCGAAGGTCGAAACGTTTCTTTTGAGGAGTCGGATTAAATCCTCTTTGATGTCTTTGTCGAGCTCGGCTCCGATTCCTACGCATTTTTCCGGATTGAAATCATCGATATTGACTTGGACGATCGTTTCGCGTCGCGGCAGATCGGGATCGTTTGGGATTTTCTTCTTATTGATCACGCATGTGCGGGGAGTGGTCCTTAGTTTGCATTCGTTTATGAAACACGTTCGGGACATCACCTGGTCGCCTTTAAGGGTGAAAACTCCGGAAGGTGTCGGGAACTTGACGCATTGATGATACGTTGACACGACTGCTTTCATCGAGAATATCCACGGCGTGCCGAGTATTACGTTGTAGATCGCGGGTTTGTCTAGCACCAAGAACATGACCATTCGACATATTCCCCCGGTATACATAGGAATTTTGACCGTTCCTGCTGTCATGGTTTGCTCGCTTGAGAATCCGGTGAGTGGTTCGATGTTTGGTCTGATTTGGTTGTCGGGAAAATCCATATTTTTCAGGGTATCCTTGAAAATCACGTTAACCGAGCTTCCAGTGTCGATCAAAATTCGCCCGACTACGACATCACCGATGAGTGTCTCGACGACTAACGGGTCGTTATGCGGCATATGAAGTCCTTCCGTGTCGGCCTCAGAGAAGGTGATCGGCGTTCCGCAGGGTGTAGTCTGATGTGACTGTTTTGCGGCCACTGCTTCCTTACTGTATGTCTTCAGAGCTCGGACGGAATAGTTGCATGTTTCCAATGCACCCATGATCATGTTGACACTTTTTCGAACCTGCGGAGGTTGTTGAGTTTCCACGTTGTCCTCCCGATCTCGTTTCGGTTGTTCGTCGTCGGTTCCTGAGCCGTTGACGAGGGCTGCGGTGGTATCGACTGGAAGAACCATTGCCGAACTTCAATCAAACGATATCCGAAAGTACTGTTCTATTAGTCCCCACAGTCGGCGCCAATTGTTGATCCGTAAATCACACAAAAAGGGTAAAACAGTACTTTTAATCGGAATCTCGTTTATTGATCTAAGTCGGCGGTTACAACAGAGTTTAAGTAAGAAAGCAAAGACAAAAGACTTGAGATCGGTAATGAGCTCTCTCTTGTATTCTCTGTCTCTGCGGAAGTTGTGTATGTCTTGATGAATGAACCTTCTCCTCTATTTATATTGTCTTGAGGCGGCTCTAAATGTGAATATTCCCTTTTCCTTGCTCGATTAGGGAATGAAAATATTCCGGATTCCCCTCCGAGATAAGGATATATTCCTTATTCTTCGGCGGTCTGTTCGCAAGGAATATTTCCATTTCCGAGATCGGCGGGAGAGAAGAAATATTCCGATTTTATCTGTTGTAACGGATTGGGCTCGTGATGGGCCTAGATCGGTAGCCGAGATGGGCTTTCAGCGAGATTCCGAGCTCGACCCAACGTTTTTGGGCCGACTTGTCTTTGATCCGAACCATCGTAGACCGGTCTTGATTGAACCGATCTCGGTTCGAACCGAGTTAAACCAGGGGGTGCTAATCCCCCCTCTAACACTTACATCTTTTTTATACTCAAAACGATGTCGTTTAACATTATCGTTCTAACGAGGATTACACCGTGGCAGCTAACTCATCTCTTCTAATGGTTTAATTGACTTACGAAATCCGGATCAATGTATGATTCGGCAAAAAAACAAATTATGTATGAATATTCAAATTTTTAGAAATTTGAGTATGTTTTAGCACAATTAAATTATTATGGCACTAATTGTTATCATTGGTAAGCAAAAATTAGTCTTTCTACCGTGGGATGGGATGGGATAGGATGGGATGGGCTTAGAACATCTGCATTTATGGGTGTCTCAACATGGATGTCTCACCTAAACAATATTAATATTTTTGTATAATTTAGTTAAATAATTAAATTTAAAATTTAAAAACAAAATTTGACCAATTAAAAATCAACACCTAAGATTAGAATGTCTCAAAAAAATTTGTGGAGTGTCTCAAATGAGACAGCTACAACACTCTCTCTTTACCTTTTTTTTTTTAATAGTGATTGTCTCAATGAGACATTCTTATTTAAAAAAAAAAAAATGAAAAAAAAGAGAGAGAGTGAGATACCCAACAAAAAGTTTGAGACGTCCATATCATATATGTCATTTTTAGGTTGGTCTATTTAAAAAAAAATTTTTAATTATTTAATTAAACTAAAAAACAAAAATTATTTTTTTATTAGTTGAGACACCCTTGTAAGTGTCTTACCATTGGTGATGCTCTTATGTCCTAATTGCACAGACTTGCATTGTTTGCATTGTTTTTCAATGATGCCCCTACATCTTTTTTTTCTTCTTTTCTGACACTTTACATTTTTTTTCATTATTATTATTATTATTATTGTTTAACCCAAATGTAGGCTCAAACAAGCGAATAAATATCTAGACTTTTATTTATTACTTTATTCACATCAAAAGACACGTGTGTTGTGAGAGTGTGTTGTTTCTGTTTGAGTCACAAATACTTTTGTATGTTAGATATTTTGGCTTAATTATTATATTTTATATACCAAGAACTTTTAGTCCATTTCCAACGGTTAAATTATTGAAATCGCGTAGACATCGACCATTTTCGAATGTGGTTCTCCGTTTTAGATGTTTTAAACCAATTTTTATACAAAAGAATTCATGAGTTACATTCGGTTATTTTTTAATATCAGAACCAAGCCGTATGATAAATATCATTTTTCTATAACGAAATGTCTTTTCTATTAAAAAAAAGATAGTATCATTTTTCTACGTTAGCAATTAATTCTCAAATATCAGATTGTATTTGAAGTCTAAATGATATAGCAGATGTTATTTCATTATAACGAAATTAACTAAATACACAGGTATATGATAACACTTAGTTGTCGAAAACAAGTTTGCAAAAATATAAAACCAAAAAAAAAAAACTTGCAAAACAAATTATATAAGCGTACACAAAAAACCTAAACAAAGTATATATGTTAGTTGAATACATTGGTGGATACAGAACTTGCAACTATATCAAACAAATTAAAAGATCTTTCTTTGGATTCGGAACTTTGTTTCAGAAGATTTAAAACTTCAATTTGTACTGTATACTTGATTAATTACCACAGTAAAGTTATTTTTAATCCTTTTATTATTAAAAAGAAACGAACATAACCTCCATGCACATTGTTTCGACTTTTCTCATAGAGAGATGACAAAATAAGTTATGGAGCTCAGTGGTAAGGGAATGTCTATGTGGGCTTCCCCCATCTGGGTTCGAGTCACCTTAGCCACAGTGGATTTAACATGGCTTCTTCTGACCTATGGGGATTAGTCAGGTGTGTAGCAAACCACGGATTACCCCATATTAATCAAAAAAAAAAAAAGTTATGATTAAAGAAAGTGCGTAAAATAAGAGATAGAGACATTCACTACCTCACTTTCATTGATTCATGTACTCCTTTCATTTTAATAGCTTTCTTCCAATCAAATTTCTTTTCTGTCCCACTCTCTCCAATCTCCATATCCATTCTTCTTAACTATTTTATAAAAAGAAACTATTCGACCGTCTTGTCCAATCAATGCATGTCGTTGAATATTGACTTAATTACTTTAAGATTCCAAATGAAAAGTAAATAAAATAAAATAAAGATCCCTTTCAAATTTAATAATATATCTACTTAATATTAATCCTGGATTGATGGAGAAAATATATTTGTTTTATTTGTTTTTGTTATGTTTTTTTTATAATCAAGATGATCCACATTTTTACCAATCGGTTAATTGTGGAAACCATTAGCCCATTATCACTTTTTTTTGGTAATCAAATATCATACACGCCTAAATCGCAAATACAATTCAAAGCTACAAGCGTACAAGTAAAGCTTGGAATTTCATATTAAATTTGAGATTCTGAAAATAAGTTGGCTAATTAATAGACTTTTTTGAAAACAAAAAAAAAAATCAAAAGTTGATATCCTGATTTAGACAAGTAGCATAACTTTAGCACGAAAAAATGAAGAAAAAAAAGCCATGGTGATACTTTGATAAATACCATTACAACAATGTAAATAAACATAATTTTTGCGTTTCGAAATCAGTTTTTTTTTTTTGGATACTCCTGGTGGTTTTTGTCTTAGTTTTAGCTTCGATTTTAGTTTTCAATCATGTATAGTTTCCCTTGTTTGAATTTTTGTTTCCTTTTTTTAGACTTCATCTTTTACGGATTTTAAATTATTCCGCCGGCCCCTATTATATTCCATCTTTGTAAATTTGTAATACTAATGAAAAATCAGATCATATGACAAAAAAAAGGTTCTCCAAAGCTTCAAAACTGCCGCCAAATATACGATACCGTTAATTAAAAGACACGTCATTAGTCAGCGCCTTCCGACAGAATAAGACACGCTGGAGAAAACGTGTCCGATTCACCAAGATAATGACCAGCACGTGGCAAGGCGTGATTTTGTTTTGACGCGTTTCATAACGGTCAATGAAAAGCGCTTGAACCGACCGCACTCAATGAAACGATCTGATTGCTTTAATTATTTGCTAACGGAATCTTCTATTATGCTTTTATGTTATACTAATCAACAAACATTATCGGTTATTTTGTAAAAGTGTACAAATTTCAAATAATGTTCCCTTCTTCTGATAATATTACGAAGACGTGAAACCAATGTTCGTAAAAATTCAAACAATTTTTCGTGTTTTTCTTTTCAATTTTTTTCTTCATGTGAATAGATTTTAATATTTCATGTACTATTATAACCTTAATTTTTACTCGTGGGTCAGTGGTAGCAGCGAATTCGTTGGCGTGAATATGTGCTCCGTTCCCTGGCTTCGAATTCCCTTGGCCATCCATCCACGTTTAAATCAGCATATTGCTGTCGTGAACCCCGGAGTTAGACCGCCAGAGATTAGTTTGGGCCTAGAAAACCTAGAATCAATCTGGTTTATAAGAAAAAAAAAATACTTAATTTTTAAGCTAAATATTGATAAAAAATCGAAAAACTTCACAACATTTTTTTGTTTTTGATGCATTTCGGTTTTCGGGAGTAATCACAAACCTTAACATGCCCAGACTAGTTTTTCTGGTGGGAGTGACACAATCCACTTATAATATCTCACTTGGCAAAATGCTTGTTCTGATAATTCCACTCCTACAGGAAATCGATCTCTGGTCTGAACCAGTAAAACCGACACTTACCGCAAAAAAAAAATGACTACCAACAACTTGGTTAAAATTTCACAACATTAATAAATAAATGATATATATATAGCTTTTAATATAATATGTATTATGCTTATGCTGATGCAAATCATATACAGTAGTAACATAACTACGAATATTAGTAAAAAAAAAAACATAACTACGAATATGACTATAAGACAAACCACTATCTTATATATATTCAAATCATAAAAATAATTATACCCTATACATATTCTTTTTTTTTCTTAAAACGTTTCTATACATATTCATACGGGTTTTATGTATTAATTCCGTTATGAGTTTGAAGTTTGGTCGAAGAGACACATTTATTCAAAATCAATACTTTTTGTATGTAATTCATTAAAAGCAAACACATGTAATCAATGCAATTTAAGGATAGGCCACGTACTCACGTTGATATAGTGTGTTTCACCTACCATCTGTGGTCAATTATTCTTTAACTATAAAAGGATGTTTTCGTAGAATATAAATACTGAAGGAAGATTCTTATAAATTTATATTTTCAAGAGATATATATAGAAGAAAAAAATAACTCAAATCCAATTTTGATAGCTCGGAGCCTCGATACAAAGTTTGGTACGTTGGTTGATTGGCACCTTCTAGAAGCCTTCAGATAATTCGAGGATATAATTTTTTTTTATGAACGGTGGAATATGATTGTATACGTAGTACACGTGAATGAACCAATATATCAGTACTAAAAATAAAATTAGTTATACTATTAAAACAGAAACATTTTTTTACCTACAAACATAAAAAATTCATATAAACTTATAATTTATTTGGATAGTTAACAAGTTTTTTTTTAAATCTCTATATAATAATTTAAAGAGTTATTTAAGAAAATAAACTTTATTTTGTACCTTATTACATTAAATTTCATAACAAATAAGAAAAAATAATTAAAATAGAAAAGGACATAAATGTCTTTCAAAGTTATTGAAAAAAATATGCAAATTTATTTGTTCATTCAACATGCATTTAATATTATATATAATTTGTTTGTTTATTAAAATATTAAAATATATTTGATTATATTAAATAATAATTAACCCATATAAATTCAAATAAAAAATCTATTCGAGATTGCAATATTTTTTATTTGTATTTTTAAAATAATTTTTATTTTATTCAAAAATCAATTCAATAATGTTTTTTAAAAAATAACAATTATATCAAAATGTGTTTTAAAAGTATTTTTATAGCTTCTATTATAATGTTGATCAATATTTTGTATTATTTATTTCCAAAAGCAATCTACTAGTTAAATATATTCAATATTTTGTAATATTTCTATTTATTTTTATATAATTAAATTGTATTATATAATTAAGGGTGTCAATTGAGACTAATGTCATAGGATTGGACATAAAATGTTTTGCCATATGACGGGTTAAGACTTTAATTTTTAAATGTCTAGAAAAACGGATTTTACGAGTCAAAATATTAGTTTTTAGTTTTAAAAATATATGTTATAGTCACTTTACTAAATAATATGAAACTTTCTTTAAAAATCAACAATAGTTTGTTATATTAATATATCAAAACTAAATTTGATAAAATATTTTATTACTTCGAGTTAAACACAAAAATTGATTTTTCAAGAATTCGTAAACCGACCACAAAACCCACATACATTAAACATGGCAAATTAGAGTTGGTATTTTTAAGATTCAAGATTGTAGTTCTTATGGTTAGTCCAAAAATATGTTAGTCCATTGTGGAATGTATAAAGTAGACAGGTTAGTTCGCTTTGATAATCCAATTTATAACCATCTGATCTCAAAAAAAAAAAAAATCCACAACCAAATTCTTATTGTACGGATATATATATGGGTTCTAATTCATTTTGGTATATATTAACATCACATCATTTTCACAACTAAAATTTACTTATAGATTATACTCACTCAACAAAACTAATTCTTATTCGACGTATACTATACACGTAAATTTTGGTTGTATGATGTTAATATATACATATTTATCTACGTAACTATTAATTTTAACTTGACCAAAATTTTAAAACAATTTTTTGGAAAAAATTACCCCGCATTTTGGTTCACTTCCGATACCGTTTTTTATGCACCAACAGAAATCAAAATATTTCTATTTTTTTATTTAGGAGAAAATTCTATAAAAATATCCAAATTTAATTTCGATAAGTTTTTTAATATCCCAACTATTTTCGTACACATGAAAATACTCTAAATAATATATTTTCCATTATAATACATTAATTTTTTAGATTATACCCATTTAATATCTCTGATTTAACGGCAAGATAACATTCGTTATCTTTTATTTTGTTAATAATAAAATATTAATATTTAAATAAAATTGTAATTTACAAAAAAATCCCCTTTTTTAAAAAAACCAAAAGAATTCCGAAAAACTAAAGTTAAAAAACAATAATTTTAAATATTATATAAAAGTATTATTTTTGAATCCTTGAACTAAAAAATCCCAAAAATACAAAAATCCATAAAAATTCTAAAAAAAAAAAGTAATTTACAATTTAAGATTAGTAAATTATATTAATTTATTTGTTTTGTCAAAGAGAGGAATTTATGGTATGTTATACAAATGATATACATCAACTTTGTAACTTGAAAAAAATTGGTTTTGCTAATTTTTGTTTTTAAAAAAATTATAGAATAAGCTATTGTATTTTAGTATTCATTGTAAAAAATGTTTTTCGAAAATTGAATCTTATAGATTTAAGAATTTTTATAGAATTTTATAGTTTTTTGAGTTTATAGAAAATTTTAGTTCAAAGATTTAAAATTTTAAATATATCTAAAATTTAAAATTATTGTCTCTTAACTTAGAAAAATTTTGGATACAATTTTTCTGACATTTTCGTGATTTTTTGTTTTGTATTTTTGAAATTTAATATATATATTTTAAAAAATATTAATATTTTATTATTAAAAATATTACGGATGTTATCTTGCCGTTAATCAGAGATCTTGAATGTGTATAAACTAAAAAATTGAGATATTATAATAGAAAAATAATTAAAGTATTAAAAATGTATCGAATTTTCCCTATTATCTAGTTAGTCGACAGTCGACAATACGACATTATTGTTTAAGAAAGAAATGTAGGCCCATATATGTAAGGTTGGCCTCAAATAGTAAAACCCAACATAAATAATATTCCTTATTAGACCAATCATACCGACTTTCTTTCCCAGGAAATACCGATGGGCCTAAATGGGCCTGGAACGGTTGGAACCTACCGGAAAACATGGGAGGGACGATTATTAGCCTTTTTATTCATAACTAAGTATCTCTAAAATCTTAATACCTCTACAAGAATTCAGACATCTAAGAGGCTTTAGAATCAACTTTTGTACAATAAAGAAAAATCGGATCGTAAAAATAAATTTCTATACGAATCCGAAATTAGAAAAATGTGATATAGAAATTACAATATAACGGTGAAGTCAGAATTTTTAGTAAAGTAAACGAATAGAACAGCAATCTCATTAGTAATTAACTAATTATAATACTTTGTCGAGGAGGGTTTGAATATGGATTTTACTACATATAGAACGAGAATTAAAATTTATGTGAGAATCAAAAATTATTCTTTTCATGCGATTTTTTAACAATTTTGATATATTATATTTCAGAATTAGGTTTATCACGATATATTTTAATGTTTATTGACATCATATATTTTTAAAATCCGTTCTAATTTTTTTAACCGAGTTCAAAAATCAAATCACAACGAATTTTGTGATCTAAACCGAATTTAGTTGATTTCGTGAATGGTATAAAAGACTTATCATATGCAAAACCCAATATGAGTTTGACACGTAAACAAGCAACCGATCGATAGGATTATTTCGGCAATGGTTTGTTTTAAAGATACCGCACACATCGTCGAATCATTGCGAATGAGAAGTAGACACATGACTTCATTAAAAGTATTAATGTCTTTTGTCAGTTGAAACTTGATGAAAGCTCACCACATATAAGCAAATCACTATACATTTAATATATTGATTATTACTCTTTTTTATGTAACTTTTTTTTTTTGGTAACAAAACTGTAATTTTTTTTTTATCACTTATGGGTAAATTCCAGATCTATGAAGAGGCTCAGACTAATTTTTTGGGGATGTATTACCAACGGACTAAGCGTATATCTGGATTTACAAATGAGGCATAAACATTAGCCCTATATCCTATTTGACCACAAATGAGAGAGTTTGTAAAGCAATGGTAACTTTTCTTTCTTTCCAATCACATAATGAAGGGATCATGAATACAACGCAATGGTAACATATTTGAGTATTAGATGTATATATCACTCAAACGAAATGTAATAAACGAAAATAATTACGTGACAAAAAAGAAACTTTTATAAATTCACGACGAGGACGGTGGATTCTGTTGTTGAACAATCAGATATTTATTTCGATTTGAATTCAACAATCCAGAATCGCCGAGATTTCAGAGTAAAATATATACAGTGGAGAGGAACGAGAAAAACGAAATTTATACCAAAAAAAGAAAGAAAGAAAGAAAAATAGATAAAATCCTAACAAACCCAAAGATTCATGGAGCAAGCAACGGACTTATTAGTTATTTAACGAGTCTACGAACAAAATTTTGTTTGAAATAAAAAAATGTAAAAACAACAACATGGAACTATAGAAGATTAAAAAAAAGAAGAATTTTTCGGTTGTTGTTGTTGCAAACAAAAGAAGAAGAATATAATCGGGAAAATGGAATAAAAATAAAAGTGTGGTCGATTTTGCCACTTTATATTATACGATAACATATCATTTTTTTTTACTCTACTCGAATAACATCGAAACTGAAACAATACAAACTGTGAGGCATATTGGAAAATAAAAAGAAAATAGAGGGGGTAATTAAATAATAATAATTGTTTTTTTGTTCACTCTTATGAAAAAGTTAGCGTCTTTGCAAGTAGAAAAGGCCAAAATAGAGAGCGGCCAAAACGGAAGCAAAAAAGCCTCATCATTCCTTTCTTTTTTTACTCCATCTCCTCCCTTCGCTCATCGCCATAACCACACCACAGAGAAAGCTTTCTGTAATCGCAAACTTCTACCTTCCCTTTAATGGGCTGATTATTACATTTTGACTCAACTCCTGTTTATATATAATATCATCCTACGAGATCAAGCACCCTCGTGTTTGCTTGCGTTTATTTGGTGGAATTTCTTAAATGGGTTTCAATTAAGAGTGTCACATTTTTGGATTTCGTCGTCAAAGTTTCGAATTTTACGAAAAAAATTACTGAAAAGGAGAGACTTGTTCCTCCTTAGTTTTTTTTTTGGGTCTAATTCTGTTTTTCTGGGAATCTGATCCAATGGCTGCGATCACTGAGATGCCCACTGATGTTGTCGACGATGCTCATGAGATTAGTATCAACAGCGATGGCGAAAAGATCAATTGTGAAGGAATTGAGAAGAGCTCGATGATCACGGGTTCTAAAACTGAATCCGAGCTCAAACCCGAATCCAAGTTAGATATGGAGAAGCTTGTGGCGATGTTCAAGAAACTGAATCCTTTGGCTAAGGAGTTTTTTCCGTCTTACTACAACACGAAGAAGAACAATCAGATTGGGAAAGGTAATCAATTTCTGTCGTCTGACGATTTTCCGACCACGAAGAAGCAACCGGGTGAAGAATTTGATCCTGATGGCAAGAAGGATGACAATACCCGGAAGGTATAATCGTAAATTTGTTTTTTTTTTGTTTGTTTATTAATGATATAGCTGATAAATTAATCTGATGATTTTCAATGTGACTACTTTTTTTTGTTATAAAGCTGCAAACTTTGATTCAAGGGGTTTGCTTGTGTTAAATTTTGTTCTGTTTGTGATAATAACAGAGAAGAAACAGTAGTAGCCAAGGGAGGAGGAGGTTAACTGGAAGAATTTCTAAGGCTGAGAGAGAGGATAGTATTAGAAGAACAGTATATGTTTCTGACATTGACCAGAGTGTAAGTTTGTTACTGTCTTTTTAAGGTTCTCAAAAGGATTAAAGTTAGTTTGCATCAATGTAACATTGTAACATAAATCTGCTTTGTGGTTTAGGTGACTGAGGAGGGTCTCGCTGGCTTGTTTAGTAACTGTGGACAAGTAAGATGACATTTAAGCTTTAAATGCTTGTTATATCTTTCCCCTTCATGGGTTTTGCATAATGTGATTAATTTAGACAAATTTTTGAGTCTGTGCAAAAGCTAGATTGAGCTTTATAAGCTTATCTGTTGAAAGTGAGATTATGTGCTAAATATTGCTGCCAAGATTTTTTTTTTAATCTAAATGTTTCTTTAATGGTATATAATGTTTGTGAAGTAACAGTGAGTTCTTCTTTTGTCAAGGTTGTTGATTGTCGAATATGTGGGGATCCACATTCAGTTCTTCGATTTGCGTTTGTTGAGTTTGCTGATGACCGTAAGTTTGGCTGCTGGAATCTTTAAATGCTTTAACAAAAAATTTCACTGTTACTCTTTTGACCCATAGTAGGCATTTACATGGTAAATTTGCTTCTACAGAGGGCGCTCGGGAAGCTTTAAGCCTTGGTGGAACAATGCTCGGGTACTACCCAGTGAGGGTCTTACCCTCCAAAACTGCTATTCTTCCAGTGAATCCCACATTTCTTCCCAGGGTAAGCTCACATGTTCATCAGAAGTTCCACTAATAAATTTGGTTTTAAGTTTTTGAGTTTTGAATAAAATTTGATATCTAATAATGATTTGGTGTTTAATTCAGTCAGAAGATGAAAGGGAGATGTGTACAAGGACAATCTATTGCACAAATATCGACAAGAAGGTAAATGCTGAACAATCTACAACCATATTTATTGTATTTTCTTTTAGTAGCTTCTCCTGGTTTAAATTTTTCTTTATACACCTGCAGGTTTCTCAAGCTGATGTGAGAAACTTCTTTGAGTCGGCATGTGGTGAGGTCAGAACAAAACCTAGACCTGCTTGATCTCTCTCTCTCTCTGTTAAATTAGCTGAAATGTTTCTTTTTAAGGAGTGGTGCTTAAGTTGTTTTTTAATACGCAGGTAACTCGCCTGAGGCTTCTTGGCGATCAACTGCATTCAACTCGCATAGCTTTTGTTGAATTTGCTCTGGTGAGCTCTTCAGCTATTCACTAAAGGATAAATTTTCTCCATGGATGTGGCTTAATACATTGAAAGTCTATTCCCTATATTCACTTTTTTTGCGGCTCATGACTAGAGAAGTTTCTTGAGTGTAATGTTTGATTAAGTGATGAATTGATGTAATATATAATTTGAAAAATTGGCTTGACACTGTTTTCACCTGCAAACTCAGAAACTTATATTTCTTTCTTTTCAAATGAAACAGGCAGATAATGCACTTAGGGCGCTCAATTGCAGCGGGATGGTCGTTGGATCCCAACCGATAAGGTAAAGTTTCATCGATGCAATGTATTTTTCTGAATATCTCAGTTGGATCAACATTTGGCTCTATTTCTTTTCTTTTTCCAGGGTAAGTCCGTCAAAGACACCAGTAAGGCCACGAATCACTCGACCACCATCGACAAACTAGAAAACAGACGTGACTAAGCTTGGCTTTCCAGAAGAGAGATGATTGCAAACATTTCGTTTCCTTGAGTAACTTTTTGTTTTTGGAGTTTTCTTTATCTTCAACGTTTTAGAACAATTTTATCTCCAGTAATGTTAGTAGCTGGAAACACCATGATCCTGCTTCTGAGTTCTTGTTTTCGACTGAGATACTTCCATTTGTCTTTCTCTAATGGATTTTTGGAGCATTTGCTTTTGAAAGTTGTTGGCTTTTCACAAGATCATTTATTGTTTGCTCTCCTTTTTCTCAAGGTTAGAAAATAGGTCATTATTTTGAGATAGAATAGAATAAAAGATGTCAAATGTTGGAGATCTCTGAGAAAAGCTGGTAGTATGAGACAGATTTTGTAAAATAGATAAAACCCAACCCTAGAAACCCTTTTTGGATTCGAAGAGAGGAGAAAACAAGACTAGAAGGTGATCTTAGATGAAAAACAATCACCTTGAAAAACTTGATTTCAGGTGGAAGATGACAATGGTGGATCAGAAATGAGAGAGAGAATAAACTTTACTTTTTGATTACCCTTTTAGAATACTGGCCGTAAGCCTTACAAATAATGTGATTCTCAGCAAACGACAAAACTACTAAACCAAACGTTTAAACCAAATGTTAAACCAAGATTTAAAACATGAACCATACGGTAAGTAAACGTAATTTGGATAAGGGAAATCTCTGTAACAATACTCCCTGTTCGAGAAGAGCCTTGTCCTCAAGGATAGAATGTTGGGTACTTTGCTGCAAAATCCTGATAGAACTCCCATGTTGCTTCATCCGATGGGAAACCCTTCCACTGAACCAAGACCTTTGTAACCGCAGAATTACGATGCTTGACCATCTTTTTGTCAAGAATAGCTTCAGGTTCCTTTGAGTTTCCTAGGTCAGACCAATTGGGGAAGATTAGGAGTAGTGGATGGTGGGTTTGGGTAAAGCTTGAGCTGACTTACGTGGAACACATTGTGAATGACAGCAGTAGGAGGCAGATAGAGTTTGTAAGCTACAGCACCAACCTTCTCAAGCACACAGAAAGGACCATAAAACCTTGGTGAGAGTTTGTGAGGTGTCTTTCTATTTTTGAGGGAATGCTGACGGTAGGGCTGAAGCTTTAAGTAAACACAGTCTCCTGTTTTGAACTCTCTCCGAGGCCTGTGAGAATCAGCAGCTTGCTTCATTCTGTTATGAGCACGCAGAAGATGGAATTTCAACATGTTGATGATCTCTTCTCTCTTTTGCATATCCCTGTCAACTGTTGTGGATGAGCTTTCACCAGGAAGATAGGGCAGATGGAGTGGAGGTGGCTGTCCGTATATAACCTCAAATGGAGTCTTTTGAATGGAAGAGTGGAATGTTGTATTGTACCACCATTCAGCGAGAGGCAACCATTTGCTCCAAGTGTGAGGCGCATCAGCTGTCATGCAACGCAGGTAAGTCTCCAGTGTTTTGTTTATCACTTCAGTCTGACAATCAGTCTGAGGGTGGTAGGCTGTAGAGTATTTTAAGTCAACACCATGCACTCTGAATAATTCTTTCCACACTTCACTAAGAAAAGTTGGATCCCTATCACTTACTATATCCCTTGGCATGCCATGAAGTTTGAAAACATTGTCAAGAAATACCTGGGCAACGTTAGCAGCAGTATATGGATGCGATAAAGCTAAGAAATGGGCATTCTTACTTAGTATATCGATCACCACCAGAATGCAATGCTTACCAGAGGAAGGAGGCAGACCTTCAATGAAATCGAGACTTATGGATTCCCATACTCCATTTGGGATTGGTAAAGGTTGCAAGAGACCCGGTTTTGCAGCCAAGTCGTACTTATTCCTCTGACAAATGGAAAAATTACAGACATAATTCTGTACCTCAACATTCATTCGCGGCCAGTAGAACAAGGACTTGATTCGATGAAGAGTAGCATCACGACCTGAATGCCCACCAACCGCAGAGTCATGTAACCACTTCAGAATATGCAGCTTGACATCATGATCATTACCCACAACAAGTTTCCCTTTTCTGCGTAACTCATCATTTACAAAACTGAAAGAAGGGTTAGAAGAAGTATCAGTTTGTAACTCAGATATTACCTTCTTTAGCTGAGGATCTGATTGCCACAACAGTTTGAGAGAGTCATAAAACCCTTGATGAGCTTGAGAAAGAGTAATGTGCAACAGTTGTGAACCGGTGACCCGAGAAAGGGCATCGGCAGCCACATTTTCTTTCCCTTACTTGTAGTGTATCTCAAAAGTGTATCCCATCAGTTTGGAGAGCCACATGTGCTGGAAGGGAGTAGTGATCTTCTGTTCCATCAATAATTTAAGACTTTTCTGATCAGTTTTGATGATAAAAAGCTTATGAGCAAGGTATGCATTCCATGTTTGTACATCATGAACAACTGCCATAAGCTCCTTCTCGTATACTGATAAAGCTTGGTGCCTAGGTCCCAATGCTCTGCTGATGAAACAGATGGGGTGGCTGTCTTGCATCAATACTGCTCTAATACATGTATTGGATGCATCAGTCTCCACGACAAACAGCTTGTCAAAGTTGGGCAGAGCAAGTACCGGAGTAGACGATAGGGCTGTCTTGAGGGTTGTGAAAGCAGAGGTAGCTTCATGAGACCAAGAGAAACCATCTTTCTTCAGTAAATTTGTCAGTGGGCGAGCTGTAATGCTATAACCCCTGATAAACCTCCTGTAATAGTTGGCTAAGCCCAGAAAACTATGCAACTGTTTCTGTGAAGTAGGCATTGGCCACTGCTTGATCACTTCGACCTTGCTAGGATCTGTACTAACTCCCTCTTCAGAGATGAAGTGCCCTAAATACTCAATAACTGTGGCGCCGAAGGTGCACTTTGAAGGTTTGAGGTAAAGCTGCTGCTGTCGCAGAATGGAGAACACTTCAGTCAACTGTTCAAGGTGATCCTCCCAATTCCTGCTATAAACAAGTATATCATCAAAGAAAACTAAGAGATATTTCCTTGCTATAGCTTGGAAAACGTGATTCATCAAACTCTGAAAAGTGCAAGGAGCATTTGTCAAGCCAAAAGGCATTACAAGGTATTCATAATGCCCTACATGAGTTTTGAAGGCTGTTTTATAAACATCTTCTGGTGAAACACGTAATTGATGGAATCCTGCACTAAGATCTAACTTGTAAAAGAACTTTGCTCCTCCTAGTTCATTCAATAGATCTTCCAAGAGAGGGATTGAGTACTTATCCTTAACAGTTTGCTTGTTGAGACCTATGTAATCTACACATAGTCTCCATGACCCATCTTTCTTCTTCACCAGCACAATAGGAGATGCGTATGGGCTGGAGCTATATGTTGTATGATTTCCTGTTTCAGCATGTCTTTAATCATCTTGTCGATTGTGTCCTTCTGCAGAGATGAGTATCGGTAGGGACGAAGGTTGACTGGATTAGAACCTGCTTCTAGAGGGATTTGGTGGTCAAAACCTTCTCTGAATGGTGGTAGATGAGATGGTTCCTCAAACACATCCGAGTAGGTATCCAGTAATTTCTGCAGGGAAGGATCTGTAGACAAAGCTCCACTGTTTGCAGAGATATGGGAGAATAACATCGCCGATTCTAAAGGGTCTTGTTCCGGAGTGGAATCTGTAACTTCTCTTATCTGCAGTAATGCAATCTGCGGTTGATGCAACAAGAGTTTGTCAAGACTACTGCCCTTAACCACCTTGAAACTGGATTTAGTAACTCCTCGCAAAACATGCTTCAAACCTCTAAAAGTAAACTCCATCTTTAGGTTGAGGAAATCCCATAGAATGGGGCCTAAAGGAGCTAACCATTGGACACCAAATACAAAATCACAGCAATCAAGTGGTAAGGTGCGAATTTCAGTAGTGAAGGTATATCCCTGCACCTTCCATGTGAAATTGCTGCATTTGTAGTTAGTCATCAGCATGCTTCCATGTGCTGCAGCAACAGCCATAGGTCTCATCTCCTCCAAATCGCATCCTAAAATCTTGGCGGTGCTCAGGTCAAGAAAATTATGAGTACTGCCCAGATCTATGAGGATGTGTAGTTTCTTCTTCACGTATTGGCCCACGACCCTCATACAGCTGTATGTGGCCGAACCGTTAAGAGCATTGATCGAGATTGCTGGCATCTTATTTCCTGCCTCCTCAACAGCTTCTTTGTTTGTAATTTCCTCTATTCCATCATCATCAGAGGAATCCTCTTCATCATCATCATCACACTCCATAACAAACACCTGGGAACGTCTATGCTTTAGATGGTGGCCAGGTGTGAATGGCTCATCACAAAACATACACAATCCTTTAGCTTTTCTTTCTTGCATCTCTGGGTATGTGTATTTTCTGGGTTGTTTATCTGTGGGTGATCTGGGGATGAAATTTGGTTTAGGGGAGTGGTGTTTTGGTGTATCTGGTGAAGGGAGAAGGGGGATGTGTTTAAGCTTTTGTGGTAAGGTTGGTTGTTTGTTTTTGGGTAAGGATTGAAGGGGGCTCTCGATGGTTTAGTAGGGGTGTGGAACAGAGAGGATTCATGGAGTTTTGCTATCGTTGCTGCAGCGGATACCTTAGTGACCTCAAACTGCCTAACGTGGAGTGACAGATGATGGTTCATGTTGGTCAGAAATATGCTCAGAGCATATTCATCCGGCAGTGATAACCTGGTAAGAGTATCTTCAAATTTTTCCAGATGAGTCTCCACAGAGTCTCCTCCTTGTCTCAAACTTACCAACTCAGACAAAGGGTCATCATACAGCTCATTAAACCGATCAGAGATAACTCTCACATAGTCATTCCAGGAAGGGAAGATACCGAACCTGTTAGACATGTAGTTGTGGTGCCATTAGAGTGCTTTACCCTCAAGATGGATCGAAACCAGCCTAACCTTCAACTCCGGCGGCGTTCCGTCGAGGCTAAAGAACTGATCGCAACGGTAAATCCACTCACGCAGTTTTGACCCATCGAACATCGGAAACCCAATCTTTGACAGCCGAGATGACAACCCATTTGGCAACAACGAACCTTTATCCTTGTCTGGGTTAACGTTGTCGGTCTGATGTTGAACAAATCCGCTCCGATCAGGTGGATCCGGTGGCTGTACAGATCCAGGTGAAATCAAATCTGCCGTGGGGGATGAGCTCGACGTTGGGTCTTGGTGTGGTGTGCGCGCTGGTCCTTGCGAAAAGTAGGAGGACATCATCGTCTCGAGCTTAGCAAAACGACCGTTCATCGCGTTTTCAAGGGAATCAGTTCGCTTCTGCTGATCGTCCGCTTGCTTCTCCTGGTGGAGTCATAAAGCTTCGACCTGCTCAGCCATCGTCTGTTGCCGTGTTTCAACCATGATCGCAGTCCTTGGGAAAGAAAAGCTCTGATACCAGTGAGACAGATTTTGTAAAATAGATAAAACCCAACCCTAGAAACCCCTTTTGAATTCGAAGAGAGGAGAAAACAAGACTAGAAGGTGATCTTAGATGAAGAACAATCACCTCGAAGAACTTGATTTCAGGTGGAAGATGACAATGGCAGATCAGAAATGAGAGAGAGAGAATAAACTTTACTTTTTGATTACCTTTTAGAATACTGGCCGTAAACCTTACAAATAATGTGATTCTCAGCAAACGACAAAACTACTAAACCAAACGTTTAAATCAAATGTTAAACCAAGATTTAAAACATAAACCATACGGTAAGTAAACGTAATTTGGATATGGGAAATCTCTGTAACATAGTAAAAAGTGTGAATTTTATCGGATGTCGTGTGCATCAAGTAAGGTATCTATTGTGTATCAAGAGAAGATCTCGCCGTCGACTTCCACATGTGGAATGCTCAATACCTTGAAGAACTCTGTTTCTGCTTCCGTCAACAATGGGCATGAGCTTATTCGAAGGCAAGACAAGGAAGGAGGAAGATCTTCATCCATCGATATCCGTAGCTTATCACAGCCGTTGATCTCCATCGTCTCAAGAGCTTTTGTATCTTGAAACCCTTTGTGATTCAAAGCCCTGAGGTTTTCGAAACGGCTTATCCGCAGAGAAAAAACACCTTTTGGCAGTAACCCTTCTTCCGGAAACGATTCAATGTCCTCGTTTCCTCCTTCGATCTCGAGATTTCGAAGGTTTTCCAGATCTCTCAATCCCCATTCGACTCTCGGCGTGAGCTTGCCGCATAGGTTGATGCTCAGTGTTCGAAGACTACTCGGAAACCCTCCACCAGGGATCGTCTCGATTAGTGGGCATTTGACTATGAACAGCGACAGGAGAGAAGTGAGCCCGAACAATTTCTCCGGTAATGCTCGGAGATTCTTGCAGTTCGAGAGTAACATCGATGAGAGCTTCGGAGTTGGGAGTCCTCCCTCCGGGAAATTTTTCAGATTTGGGCAATCCCTAATTTCCAGAGACTCGAGTGCAATACGGTCGTCGCCGAGTCCGGCGTGAATCGAGAAAGTTCTGAAGCTTTCGCAATCCCTAATTGTGAGGCTTTTGAGCTTCGGAAACAAGGATAGAGGGAAACAGAGGAGATTTCTGCAGCTACTTCCGATGAAAAGGTACTCGAGATGCGAGTAACTCCTCGTTGGCTGCAAACTCTCTGCGAAATCTAGATTCTTGCAATCTCTTACGTAGAGGGTTTTCAATGTGGTTGGAGGGTGGCTCCCAGGGAAAGATTCCAGAGATCGACAAGAAACGATGATGAGTTCATGGAGATTGGGGTAGCTCTCGGATAGGCTCTCCGGCAGAGAAGTTAGTCCGTCGCAGCTGTCAATGAGGAGTGACTGCAGATTCTGGGGAAGCTCCATGAGGTGAGAGATATCTGTCACATCCAGAAATTCCATGTCTGTTTCATCATCATTTTGTGAGGGCCTTCTTTCACTTGACCGTGGACTCTGATCAGACGGCTTTACAGATTGCCGGTAGTGGTAGCCTCCACTTCCAGGAAAATCAGAAGCTTCATTTTTGGGATCTGGAAGAACTGATGATCTTGACATATATGGACTTAACGAGCTCGACATATATCCTGAGTATCTTGCCGAGATCACAGCAGGTTCTTCAATATTCTGATGTGAGCTTTCAAACTGAGTTTCATATTGCTCCAAAATTTCTGTTGGTGACAGTGTACGGTCCTTTGGCAAAGATGACAGGCTTGACATCGAAGTTACTTCAGTGTCATCATTACTTAGACTACTTGAAACTAAACCTGGTTGAGCACTTGTACTCGCATCCAATTGTGGATTCTCTGTAGCGGAAGACACTTCACTTCTGCTCATAGAGGGAATGCTGGCTGGAATTTCTGGAATGTTTATTAGATTTCCGATGGAGGAATCTTCACCTCCAGAAACTAGTCTTATGGGGCATTCAGAGATGGTGACTTCAGTGGAAAACGGGAGTCCTTCTGGAAACTTTTTTTTTAAGATGGGGCATCTTTGTATTATGAGTTTTTTAAGGCAAGGAAAGATCCCACCTTCTAGTTCTGGACAAATCCATTCTTCCCATCTCGGCATTGCATAGAATTTTAGAGTCTGCAAGGACTGAAATGGTACAAAAAAGCTAGAGTTGTTCTCACCGAAGAAGAAGTCTAAACCAACCTTCTGCAGAATGTTAAATTTCTCAATGCTGAGGTACTTGAGTGAAGGCAACTGCCCCACTGGAGGCAGTGATAGGCAGAGGTTGCAGCTACTGAGAGTGATGGACGCAATACTGATAAATGAAGAATCACCCAACCACTCAGGAAATCCTGCACCCTGATAAGACTCAATGCAGAACGTTTTCAAGTGTGGATGAGGTTCTAGCATCCTCAGGACCTCTTTCTGGTCGCAAGCCAATGCATTAAAACTACCAGGGACGAAGCTAGAAGCTTTAACAGTCCACTTCAGGATTAACCCATCAAGGAATATCTTCCTTTTCAAACCAGCGTCCTTTGCTTCAGAGGCAAAGGCCACATTTTGTAGCTCAGAGATGCGAAGTGTCCCTCGGAGATGAGAAAGTTCTTTGAGCTCATGCAGTCCGGCACCACTCAGTCTTCCTATAACAAAATTAGATAGCTTCTGCAAGCTTCTCAACTTTCTTATTCCTGGTGGCATCTCTAACAAGGGAGTGCCAACAAGGTCAAGGAGGCGCAAGTTGATGAGTTCGGCCATGCTTGTTGGCAGGCTTGTGAGGTCACAGCAATTTGACAATAACAGTGTCTGCAAATTACAGAGGGTACACACAAACTCTGGAAGCTCTTTTATTTTGGTGCTTGACAGATCTAGATAACGTAACTGCTTCAAACCCTTTAATGATTTAGGCAAGTGGGTTATCTGATAATGAGACAAGCTAAGAATCCTTAGGCGGCTCAATGCCTGAAGCAAAGGATTCAAAATTTTCTCTGTTAGTTGAAGAGATTCAAGACCCGTTGGCATGTTGAACGGAAGAATGGTTCTCAGAAACTCAGCTCCACAGATGGACCTGAAAGCCACTGAAGCATCACATTGGCTTCTAGAAAATGAAAAATGCCGAGCCATGCTTGGTATCTCCGGAATTTTGTCATCTTCCAGTCTGAAGCAAAAATCTCCTGAAACAGCTTTAGCCAAATCATTCATGAGATCGTGCATCACAAAGTTTGTCATGGTGATGTCCGACCTCTGGAAAAAAGATCGAGCAACTAAATCATCAAGGTAATCATAACCAATCTCTTCCAATCTTTTGTTGCTCCTTGGTTGGTATAAGAGGTCTATTGCCATCCATAGAAGCACCAATTCCTCCCTATCGAACACATAACCCTTGGGAAAAATTGAGCAGAGGGCAAAGCATCGCTTAAGTTGAGGAGGGAGAGAGTCATAGCTCAGTTTAAGAACAGGAAGTACACTGTTTGTGTATGTCGAGAAATTCTTTGATACAGCATACCAGTCATCAGGATTTTGCTTTGACCGGAGATGAGATGCGATGGCTCTAGCAGCTAATGGTAAGCCCTTACATTGATCTGCAATCCTTTTTCCAATTCCTTCTAGCTCTTGGTTGATAGAACCGACTGATATATTTCCAAAAGCAGATCTTGAGATCAGCTCCCAGCATTCTTCATTCGTCATCAACTTCATTTGGTAGCTTTTTTCAGCCTGTGCGACTGTTGAGACAATTTCACTTCGTGTGGTTACAACAATCTTGCTCCCTTTCTCTGCATCAGCAAAGGCGACCTGGAAACTTTCCCATTCTGTGTTACTTTCAGACCAAAAATCATCCAGAACGAGTAAAAATCTCTTCCCTGATAGCGTTTTCTTCAGCTGAACTTGAAGTGAAGGTAGATCATCAGTATTAACTGCACTTGAAGTGATCTCTTGCAGAACGGCTTTTGTAACCGTGAAGACATTAGAGTTAAGCCCAGCAGAGATCCACATTTTTTCATCAAAATGTTCGGTCACACTGTTGTCATTAAAAACTCTCTCTGTCAAGGTAGTCTTTCCAACCCCTGGCATACCCACTATAGAGATCACAGTTGGTTTCCCAATGCACATCTCATCATCAGAAAGCAGAAAATTAACTAATGCTAGCTTATCGTCTACTCGCCCAACCACTATGCCTTGTGGAAGATGATCATGTCTTGACCGTGATGCTTGCCTCCATTGTGGTTCTCGAATCTCACTATATTCTTTCAGTCCAATAATTTCAATGTGTTTCACATGATGTTCCAGTAGTCTAACTACTTTTTCCATCTTTGGTTCTATCTTTTTCTGGATGGCTTCGCGACCAGCCATAAGATTCTGGAATAGTCCTCCGAATCTTCCCGCTTCAGCTACTACTCTTCTTCTCAAAGCTTCTGTTCGTAACTCATCAAGAATATCCTCTGCTTGGAAGAAAGCATCCTTGATTCCCGTAAGCCAATGTTTTACTTCCCGAACATGTTCTGATCTCTGCTCAGCATCTGCAAGCACCGGGTTCGCAGTCACCAAAGCGGCCTTCAATCTCTTTAGCAATGCACTGGAGGACTTTCCCTTACATACTTCGACCAATTCTTGAGAAGTATTGATCCGCTCAACCATCACACTCACACAATTTGATAAATAGGAGTTCGCCATGTTTGTCCGCGTAACTTGTTGGAGCAAAGGAGATGCAACAAGTTACACAGGAAAAACCCAAATTTAAATAAGCAAGCGGAAAGGTTTGTTGACTTGCTGTTCTATATGCAATTTGTCAGCTGGCCTGAAACAAGTTACAATAATGTCAAGATTTTGGAGATTTTCTTCTTCCACTTGATTACGAGGTTCATAAGTTTGCAAACGTTGTGCTACATCTCCATTTTCTAAAACTTATTACAACGAGTCACATTCAAGAAAAAGAAGATAAATTAAGAAAGAAAGAAGTAAGGTGAATCTGACCTGCAGTATAAAGTTCTATCTCTTGTAATGTCTTCTTCCTCTTCCCTATTTCCAAATATCTCTTGAAGCAGAATTTTCAATGCTTCTTCGTCTTCTTCTTCTTTTTTCTGTTATGTTGTGCCTTATGTCTGGATTTTAGGATCTATGTGCAGCGTTGAGGTCAGACGAGGAACCAAAAAGGGTTTGGCTGCATAGTATTCAATGTTCTATGTTCCTACGAAGGTTCAGGGGAAGAAAAGGTCCTGCCAATGTCTCGGTTCAATCAATATATACCACATGATGTAAGTTTTCTTGTATATTACACATCTCTTTTTCTATATTCTCTAATTGATGTAAATTATGTATAAAGGATTTGACATATGGTATTGAAGTCACCTCAGTTCTGAATTAAAATTATGTCTCTCACAAGTTTAGTCCTTTAAATATGGGTTGTGCTTAAACCAATCGATCTCCAGAAAGACCCTATAGAAGACAAAAACATTGAAAGGTCTAAACTAAAAATATTTACGAAGACTCCAAAAATGTACATCCGTTGATTTAACTCAATTTTTTTTTTTTTTTGCATTTTTGTGTCTTAGCGCATAAGATTGACTTTGTCTCAGTTGGTAGACCAAGACAAAATTACGATTTTTCGTGCCAGCTCATGAGGGAGTCAATCTCGAATTTAATATTTTGTTCGTTTGTGGAAGATAACACACTATTAATTTGAAGTCGCCTTTTACCTATTATTTAATTAATTTGTTATCTTTTAACTTATCAGAAGTTTTCATGAGTATTATTTTTCTCAAGTCAGCCTAATTCCTCTGCTATTTTTATCTAAGTAAATGATTTTGACTAATTCATCATAAAAGTTTCGTCCTTTTCAGGCTTAGCTGTAAGATTCTCCACGAAAATGCAGGCAACTTCCAAGTATTTTCAGTCGGTAATTGGAAAATTCACTTCGGTGGCATGATTCATGGCGCTTTGTTTTATCAAGTCAACTTCAACAACGTTGTGGGGAAATACAGTTTAATTAGTATTTGGAATCTTTGATTTTTGTGAGTGTATTTCTCTGGCGAATTGACCCTTATAGATCAAATAATTTGAGGAGGATAAAACTGAAGAATTATATAGCCTGCTGTGAAGTTATTCATCCTGAGAAATAAATCTCCAACTTCTTGATTTCGTCTCTTGTTTGTCGTGTTTTCCCAGAAAGCTTTGTCTGTGCAAGACAGACGAGATGATGGTAGGAGAGATGGTTCTCTCAGCTTTCTTACAAGCTCTCTTCCAGACGCTGATGTCTTCTCATTTCAAGGCCTTCTTCAAGAGGCGAGAACTGAACGAGACTGTACTAGAGAGGCTCAACACTGCGTTGTTGACAATAAGTGCGGTGCTTATTGATGCGGAGGAGAAGCAGATTACAAACCCGGTGGTGGAAAAATGGGTCAACGAGCTGAGAGATGTTGTTTACCATGCTGAGGATGCTCTTGATGATATTGCTACAGAAGCTCTGCGTCTCAACATAGGAGCTGGATCTTCTTCTTCCAACAGGCTGAGACAGCTTCGTGGCATAATGTCCCTCGGAGATTTTCTTGACGGAAACAATGACCATTTGGAGACCAGGCTTGAGAAGGTTACGATAAGGCTCGAGCGTTTAGCCTTACAAAGAAATATCTTGGGTTTGAAAGAGCTAACTGCAATGATACCCAAACAAAGGTTGCCAACGACATCTCTTGTGGATGAATCTGAAGTGTTTGGTAGAGATGATGATAAAGATGAGATCATGAAATTCTTGATTCCTGAGAATGGAGACGATAGCCGGACAACTGTTGTAGCTATTGTTGGAATTGGTGGGGTTGGTAAAACCACAATTTCACAACTCCTATACAATGATCAGCGTGTTCAGAGTCATTTTGGAACTAAGGTGTGGGCTCATGTCTCAGAGGAGTTTGACGTTTTTAAGATCACCAAAAAGATTTATGAATCCGTGACTTCCCGGCCTTGCGAATTCACCGACCTGGATGTACTTCAAGTCAAATTGAAGGAGAGGTTAATAGACTTACCGTTTCTGCTTGTTCTAGATGATTTGTGGAATGAAAAGTTTGCGGATTGGGATCTTCTACGCCAACCCTTCATATCTGCTGCTCGAGGGAGCCGGATTCTTGTGACAACACGAAGCCAGCGCGTTGCATTCATTATGTGTTCTGTCCATTTACACAACCTTCAGCCATTATCTGATGGAGATTGCTGGTCGTTGTTCATGAAAACTGTATTTGGTAATCAAGATCCATGCCTAGATCGAGAAATTGGAGATCTTGCAGAAAGGATAGTGCACAAGTGTCGCGGCCTGCCTTTGGCTGTGAAAACACTCGGTGGTGTGTTACGGTTTGAAGGTAAAGTTGGAGAATGGGAAAGAGTTCTAAAGAGCATGATTTGGGATCTTCCAGCTGATAAGAGCAACTTGCTTCCAGTTTTACGGGTAAGCTACTACTACCTTCCAGCTCACTTGAAACGATGTTTTGCCTATTGCTCGATATTTCCCAAAGGGCATGCGTTTGAGAAGGAAAAAGTAGTTCTATTGTGGATGGCAGAAGGTTTCTTACAAGAGACGAGCAGCAGTAAGAATCTAGAAGAGATCGGGGATGAGTACTTTTCTGAACTAGAATCAAGGTCGCTTTTTCAAAAGAGCAAGACGCGATACATAATGCATGATTTTATCAGTGAGCTGTCTCAGTTTGCTTCAGGAGAGTTCAGCTCCAAATTTGAAGATGGTTGCAAACTTCAGATTTCAGAAAGGACCAGATATTTATCCTACCTGCGAGATAATCATGGTGAGCCTATGGAGTTTGAGGCTCTTCGCCAGGTCAAGTTTCTCAGAACTTTTCTACCGCTCAGCCTCACAAATTCTTCTAGGTCATGCTGCTTAGATACAATTGTCTGCGAGAAGTTACTTCCAATGCTTACCCGCTTGCGTGTTTTGTCTTTGTCTCATTACAAGATCGCAAGGCTGCCGTCAGATTTTTTCAGGAACTTAAGCCATGCCCGGTTCTTGGATCTATCTCGCACTGAACTCGAGAAACTTCCGAGATCCCTTTGTTATATGTACAACCTCCAGACACTTCTTCTCTCCTACTGTTCCAGTCTGAAGGAGCTACCTACAGACATCTGCAACCTCAGCAATCTGCGCTATCTTGATATGATTGGGACTAAGCTAAAACAGATGCCACGAAGATTTGGTAGATTGAAGAGCCTCCAGACCCTAACCACTTTTTTCGTAAGTGCTAGTGACGGGGCAAGGATTTGTGAACTTGGAGAGCTTCATGAACTTCATGGAAAACTTAAAATAGTTGAGCTACAACGAGTTGTGGATGTTGCTGATGCTGCAGCTGCAAATTTAATCAGCAAAAAACATCTAAAGGAGATGGATTTTGTCTGGAGATCTGGATCTAGTAGCTCAGAGAGCAACACAAATCCTCACAGGACGCAAAATGAAGCTGAAGTCTTCGAGCAGTTACGCCCACATCGTCATATCGAGAAAATCAAGATTGAGAGATACAACGGAAGAAGGTTTCCAGAGTGGTTGAGTGATCCTTCATTTTCTAGAATCCTATGCATACGCCTCAATGAATGTCAAAACTGTTCCTCCTTGCCATCTCTTGGTCAGCTACCAGGTCTGAGAGAACTTTACATTTCAGGAATGGCCGGGCTTAGAAGCATAGGTTCCGGTTTCTACTTCAGCAATCTATCACAGCGTGATCGAGAACAACAGCCGTTTAGATCGCTGGAAACGCTGCGATTTGATAACCTGCCGGATTGGGAAGACTGGTTAGACATAAGGGTCACAAGAGGAGACTTATTCCCTTCTCTCAAGCACCTTTTCATACTGAGATGTCCAGAGCTTACCGGGAATCTACCGACCTTTCTTCCTTCTCTGATCTCTCTTCACATCCATAAATGCGGGCTCTTAAATTTCCAGCCAGACCACGACGAGTACAGCTACGAGAGTCTTCAAACACTAAGCATAAAGAGCAGCTGTGACTCTCTCGTGACATTTCCGTTAGGCCATTTTGCCAACCTCGACAAGCTTGAAATCGATAACTGCATATCTCTGCATTGTCTCCAGCTCTCAAACGAGCATTCGTATGGTCTGAATGCTCTAAGAAGCCTGAGAATCAATGACTGTCAGAATCTGCAGCGTCTTCCAGAGCTAAGCTTCCTGTCTCAGTTACAGGTCACGATCTCAAACTGCAGGTATCTCAGACAGCCAATGGAACAACAGCCTCAATACCATCCACCTCAGTTTCATCTTCCAAGAGTAAACGTTTCAGGTTCAACGAGGTCTCATGGTTCACACAGATCGTATGATTCACGTTCACCCTCAAGATTTTGACTAAACCTGATTCACTCGCATCAATCAAAGACCTTTTTACTTTGTTCCATTTCTAAGTGGTCTTGTTTTTTCTTTCTTTTTCTAGTTGTGTCTGTTTATATACATGTGTTCCCTGTTCTGCGTTTTGTATCAAAGTATTCCATTATCTCTATTTCTCTCAGTCACAGAGGATTTTCCTTCCCAAAAGAAAATCTTGGCACTTATTCATCAAATATAGAAAATATAAGAGTAGACATTGCCAAAATCCCAATGGGTTTAGCCTTACAGCCATAGCCAAGCAGACCCTTTTTTTTTCTCAGCCATAGCCAAGCAGACCCAATAGTAATAATTTTTATATTTTTTGCAGGAAGCCATAGATGATGATATGGAGAATCAGTGATTAAAGAGATTGTTAATCACTTAGTGGATTAAGAAACAGAATTACCAACTGTTAAAAGTCAACCGTCGATGAGACGAGTTTCAATTTCCAAACAGATACCTTTAACGGAATTTCCAAGCAGATACCTTTAACGGAATCCACATAATCACGTTCCTCACTTGCTTTGTTCCCATGTGCAAACCTTAATGATATTTACTGAAACCTGACATTAAGATTCAAGAACACAAAACTAAAACAGAGAAGTGATCGCAACATAAATGGTTCATAGGAAAGAAGACCAGAGGGCGAACTAAACAGACTTATTAGGACATTAGATGCATTGAGCATATGATCAGTTTATGCAAAAGATCAGTTGTGTCTTCCAGCAATGTAGCTAGCCAGAGCCACCAGAGGCGCCGCCTTATTCGGATCAAACCCTTGAAGCAGTTCCTCTGCTTCTCTTCTCAACTTCTCTGCGACTTCCCTTGATCTTTCTAAACCAATCAGCCTTGGATACGTCAGCTTTCCGGCAACCAAGTCTTTCCCGGCAGTCTTACCCAATTCATCAGAGGCTTTCGTTAGGTCAAGAATATCATCAACCACCTGGAACAATAGCCCAATACATCTCGCATACTTTCTAAGCTTCTCTATCTCTTCCTCTGTTCCACCTCCCATTAGAACCCCCAAAACCGCAGCTGCCTCCAACAACGCCGCCGTTTTGTGGAGGTGGATAAACTCTAGACGCTCCAATCCAACATCGTCTGGATTCAATCCTTGGCTTCTTAGGTCAATCACTTGCCCTGCCACTAGCCCTTTTGTCCCTATGGCCTTTGCCAGCTCAATTACCGATCGGACTGTCCTCTCGGGAGCGACCAACCCACTTGACACGATCGTCATGTGCTCAAACGCCAAAGCAACGAGTGCATCACCCGCCAAAACTGCCATGTCTTCTCCAAATACCTTGTTTGAGCAAAAATGGGTTCAGCACTAGTGAGCATGCATTAACATCAATGAAAGATTCAACACTAGTATGTATTTTATCTGAGGCTTCATATGATTGAACAACATACCTTGTGGTTGGTTGGCTTACCTCTGCGGAGGTCGGCATTGTCCATACAGGGAAGGTCGTCATGAATAAGAGAGCTCGTGTGGATCATCTCGACTGCGCAAGCGGCTGACATGGCAGTAGCCTCGTCGCCGCCCACGAGTTCGCAGGCAGCAATGCAGAGAAGAGGCCTCACACGTTTTCCGCCCGCTAGCAATGAGTACCGCACCGCCTCTTGAATCGTGAGGGGTTTCAGAAGCGGTACAGAAACGCCGAGAGCCGCACTTACAGATTCGGCTTTACGGATCATATACGACTTGAAGTCAAAGGCAGAGCTGTGATCATTGCGTTTTCCCTCTGTTGGAATCATGTCTCCGCCTCGTGAGGTGAGAGCAGAAGAGAGAGAAAACACTGCGTTTTTGGAGACTCTTGACGGAGGATATGGAGTTGAATCTTCTTCCTTTGGATTGGATGAAGAGGGAGGATGAGCTGAGATGAAAAGTAGCCACGGGTGATCCACCTTCTCTCAATACAATTTTATAATTGGGTTTGCCCATTAAGAGCATGTGAAGCTCTTAATAGGTTTCTTGGACTTGGAAGCAATGAAGGTCAACGTCTTTGCTGTTATCTTAAATTGTATCATCTGCGAAGACGACAAATTGAATTTTAAATTATGGGATGAAAAAGTCACTATCTAATGTATGTACATATATATTGTAAGGTAAGAAGTTCAAACAATAATTAGAGTAATTGAATGCAATTCAAATTTCATTAGTTAGTTATTGGAGGAAGTTCTTAAAAAAATTTTAAAAAAGGTTGACCTCAGGTACAGAGTTTATGAAGTCTGGTCCCAGAGCATTGTGAGGCTTTTGCCCAATTTTTTAGTCAAGACATTGTGAACTATATAAGAAAATTTGTAAAGATCTGATCCTAGAACATTATGAATGCCCTAACTTCTGAGCCACTTGATCAGAGTAAGTAAAATACAGAGAATCATGTACTTACAGTTCATATTTGATTTGTTCTAGGAGAACACGCTTGGTCTACGAGAGAACACCATGTAGTAAGATAACATCCCTTAAGATGATACATATCAGATAACATAAGCTGTAATTTTCAGTCATAAGCCATGCCGATCTTCACAATTTTTGCAGTCCTTAGATCAATGCAGCCAAAGCAGATATTGTGCGGGACACACTACTGAAAGTTGGGAGCTTTGGATAAACGTTTTCCCTAGAGCGCCTCCTCATGCTCTCCGTTGCTCACAAACGCAGATATTATAACGGTCCAGGTGATATCGTTCTTTTTAGGCAACACTATGAACAAACTCTGCGCATTTAGAGATGTCTCCTTTTTTCTAGAAAATCTGTTTGGTAATATCTGCCAAGTAAAACTACGTCTATCTTCAGCATCTTGTCAAAAAGTTCATAAGCTTCAAATACTTGGTCATGCTCACAGTCTAGAGGCATGGATGAAACTAACCCATATCTCTTCCCACAGGCTTTAAACATGGAGCTAGAATAAACACTGACACCTCCCTCCTGTCTCATTGTCAGAAACAAAACCAAACCCATCTTTGAAACAACCATCAATCGCAGCTCAGTTTTTCAAAGGGATTCTATCAAAAATATTGCCTTGATTGACCCATCAAATAGCGAGCTAATATGATACTAGAAATGTTTCTCACATATTAAAGTATGTGCCTTTGTTACACATCCCTGCACGAAAGAAACCATTAATGCTCCCCCCACCAAGGCGTTGTAAGAAGCTGTGGTTCTCTCGGGCATTTCATCGAACAGCTTCATGGCTTTACTCAATCTTACCGTTTTCCACATTGGCGGTCAACATCGCAGTCCAGGAAACTAAATTGGAATACGACATAGGCCTAAAAACTTGTTCCATATTTCCAGTCCTTCCGTGATTCGTGATCTGAGAACTGCAGTCAACGACGGGTTTGCTTGATTTCAGACGAATGGCGTGATTCCTAGGGTTCCGGCTTGAGCTTAGGAGACAATATGCGTAGAAAACAGGGGGATTTCGAAGAGTAAATGCCAAAAGTGTATCTGAGAAGTGAGAAGAAGGCGATGTCCGTAAATCAAGCGGGTCGTTGAAATCTCCCGCGATTGTTAGTCGCATGACCCAGTGAGGAGAGACAAGCAAGGACGAAATGGCGGGAATATTTAGGGTTGTATCACTATCAGCACAAGCCCTTCCAGTTGCTTTAAAGGTTTCAACTAGGTCTGGGCAAAATACCCAAAACCAAAAAATCGAATCGAATTAAAAAGTATCGTATCGAATCGAACCGAATTTTCATAAATATCCGAATGGTTCCTTTTAACAACTATTTCAGGTATCCGACCAAACCGGACCGAACCGAAACTCGAATGGATACCCAAAATATATGAAATATAATTATATATCCAAAAATATTATGTATATTTAGATTTGAAATAACCAAAATACTCATAATTACAATTATAAACTAAATATATTAGTTAGGTTTAAAACTAAAGAACCAAAATACCAAAAATATCCGAACGGTTCCTTTTATAAACTATTTCAGGTATCCGAACCGAACCGAACCGAAACTCGAATGGATAACCAAAATATATGAAATATAATTATATATCCAAAAATATTATGTATATTTAGATTTGAAATAACCAAAATACCCATAATTATAAACTAAATATATTAGTTAGGTTTAAAACGAAAGAACCAAAATACCAAAAATATCCAAAAATCTCTATAATTATATTTGTCAAAATTAAATAATTTTTTGAAATTTAACCAAACTTTATTTAAATTGAACTATTTTTTAGTTTTTGTCGAGTATTTATGATAAATTTTGGGTACCCGAATCCGGCAGGAACCGAATCGAAAAATAAAATATCTGAATGGGTTCTAGACCTGTAATACCGAAATACCCAAAAACTGGAAAAACCGAACCCAATCCAACCCGAAATCCGAATACCTAGACTTAGTTTCAACAAACGCACCATAATTTATTTTCTTTTACATAATGTGTTTTTCCTTTTTGATTATTTTTAAGAAGAAAGACACAATATAACAAGGGCAATACTACTTAATTACCATACTGGAGTTCATAATTTAAGGACTAACGATATAAATGGTTTGGTTAGAATATATGTAGTGTATATATTCTATTAGGACTTAACATGCGATATAATTAGCGCGAGATCATTTTTTAAAAAAGAAAATATTTTAAAATTTAAGACAAATTAATTTATTTGAATTTTATAATATGTCTAGCTCATAATTATAAATAGAGTTGTCAAACAGAATAATTTATCTATTTAACCCGTTTTTTCAGTGGACTAAGATATTATTCAGGCTAACTCGTAAAACATATAATCTTGAAAACATAACTCTATTATGCACCGTTTAATGACTCTAGTTTTGTGGTTAGTTCATGAACTTTTTAAAAAATCAATTTTCTTGTGTTTAACTTTTTATAAAATTAGTAAAATATTTTTTAACTTTTATTTTGATATAAATTCAAATAAAATATAATAAATTATAGTGAAAAATATATCAAGTTTTCGAATAGATTTTTGTTCTTTGAATATATATGAATTGATTATTATTTAAAAATATATAGTAGATAACATCTTTAATGCAAAATAAATACTTTCTATATTTTTATCACTAATTGTTAATTATATCATTTTCTATTTTAATTATTATTTATTATTTATAATGACATTTCAAATAACAACTTATAAAACCAAATTTATTTTCAAAAATATCTTCTGTTTTAATCTTTATACAAGTCTCACGTCACGTGGCAATCTTTATTTTGTTCTCTTACTTTATGACACTTCCTTCTCTCTCTCTCTCTCTCTTCACCATGAAACCTTCGTCACTGTCATAACAGTTACTCTTTCTCCTTCTCCATTCAGCCATTATCTCCGCCGCTCCATCCCTCTCTCCGACTCCTTCACTGACCATCTCTCCCGTTCCTCGCACCCCTCCGACTTCTTCTTCTTTTCTTCCATCTTCAAACGCCCGATGACTCCACCAATCTGAGCGTATGTTGATGTTAATGTAGCCAACGAATCGGGGCTCGAGCATGAACTCAATCGCTAAAACAAAAGTAACTCAAATGGATAGGGTAAAACAAAACAGTACAGTCCAAAAAATATGTGTCACAGCAATGCTCTCTCCATTTTCCCGCTCAGCTTAATTAACAAGGGAGAAGAGAGTAAAAAATTGTGACTTTGGTTACTGACCTCAGTTCATTAGAATATGGCTATATTCTTAAATGTCAGACCCAATAGAAAGAGCACCTCCAATGCTAAGACTCTCTTTGAGTCTCTTAGCAATAAAATAACAACATTTTTTGTGATGGTGATTACCTAAGGACTCCATTTAATTTAAGGCCTCCAATGGTGTTACTAATGTTTGGTTTCTTAAATAAAAAATTAATTTTTAACATTTAATTTAAAATATTTATTTATACTAATAATAATTTTAAACATACAATAATTATACAAATACTAATAGTAAACATTCAATAATTTTAAGCAAACTTAATTTAAAAATCTAGATTACCAAATTTGTCCCATATATTCTCAATCAAATCATTTTTCAGTTGTTCATGTATCCGTCTATCACGAACTTGATTCCGAATCCCAATCATATTACTGAGATTTGTAGGCATGTCTGTAGAATACGACAAATCCACCTGTGAACTTCTGCTTGACTCTCCTAGTTCGAAGTCAGATGTATCATACTGAGTGTATCCATCGCGTTCGTCTTCTACTATCATGTTGTGTAGTATGATACATGTTCTCATAATCCGTCCTATTTTTTTCTTGTCCCAAATAAGAGCCGGGTTTTTTACAATAGCGAATCGAGCTTGCAATACTCCAAAAGCACGCTCAACATCTTTTCGGGCGGCTTCCTGACGTTCGGCAAATAACTCTGCTTTATGACCTTGAGGCAATGAGATAGATTGGATAAAGGTTGCCCATTTTGGGTAAATTCCGTCTGTGAGGTAGTACGCCAAATGATACTTGTGTCCGTTGACAACAAACTCTACTTTTGGAGCTCGGCCTTTTGCTCATTGCTTACAACTGGGTCCTTGCTGGTGTTAAGCCACGCACCAATGAGGATTACATCCTCTTTGGGCGACCATTTCCTTCTCTCTTTACCACTTGATTCATCAGAACATTGGCTGCTAAACCTAGGAAGTTCTGATGAATCAAGTTCCACAGTTTGACTAGCTAGAAGGCTAACAAAGCTTGTGGAATCTGATGAGTAAGTGTTACTGTAATTCATTCTGGTGTGAACTAAATTTTGTGGTAGGTTTCTCTAGTTTGATGATGTTTTGTTAACAAAGCGTGTGGAATATTAAAAGAGGATTTGGCAATCAATTCCTAACCACCAGACATTGAAACACACAACAACTCCTAACCACCAGACATCTAATTCACATTTAAGACCCAACAAGTCAAAGTACTTTTGCTTCTTTATTTACTTGTTACAAAGATACAGAGTTTTAGTCTATGTTACTTTACAAAGGTACATAGTTCTCACTATGTTACAAAGGTACATAGTTCTCACTATGTTACAAAGGTACATAGTTCTCACTATGTTACTGATATGCTCAATTTAATACCCTAAGATACTAAAGCAGTTGTTGTAGTAAGTGTAGGGGTCGAACCACAAAGAACTCAAAAATCACTCAATAGATTCTATAGATCAGAAACAAGCTAAACCAGATGATGTAATTGAAAAACAGGGTTGCAAGTAAAACGTTTGTAAATTCAATTGGAGGAATGTAGGCTTAGGGTATTTCTCAGGAAATCAATGAATGCAGCTAAGCTACCTAACAGGATCCAGATTAAGCACTGTTCTAGAACTCAAATCACTAAAATATAATTAACCAACTCTCGTTGCGAAAACTATCTAAATCTAAATCCTAGAAATTCCAAATCTCTTTGCGAATCCTAAAATCTAAATCAGCTTTAAAATCAGGTTTGATATGTTCACAAATCAATTAAACCAAATCTCTTTGCGAATAATCAATTTGCTCGCCTAAGGTTCTATCAGGTAATTAATCGCACTCTCGTGCCTAATTAATTATCCTAAGATCTAAGTTCCAGATTCGTCAACCTAGAATTAGCTTTGAGAACAACCTAAGGCGAAGAACTAATTTAGATAGTGAATCCTAACAGATAATCAACCTAGCATTCAAAGAAATCCCTATGAGAAAACCCTAAACCTAACAGGTGATCTACTCAGACATGGATATTAAATTAATAAACATGTTGAATAAATACTCTTATATTAAATCAGAAAGAGAAACAAGGTTTTGAGATCTGATCTCGGACGAAGGGAAACCAGACTTGTCTCTCACCAAAATCTCTCTTAAACCTAAACAAAAATAAAGCATAGCCTAAACAATGGCTGTAAAATCCTATTTATAACCTAAATCACGATTTGGGGCTTTCTTGTAATTATCAAAGTCTTCTGGGTGCTTTTGCAATTCTCCAAGGTTTCATAACTAGTCGCGGCCCATGAAATCTCGATGAGTGTCGATCGATACCAGGGGGTATCGATCGATGCTCGGTGCTCAGATCGGGCTCTTAGTCATCAGACTTCAGTCTCGCTCCAGAATGCTCCAGAAAAGCTCCAATAATTCCAATTAAGCTCCAAATGCGCTATAACCTGTGAAAGACTCTAAAAGACTCCAAAACACAAGAAAAGACTCTATAAAAGGACTTATATCATGGCCTAAACAGGGTAAAAACCATGATATATCAACTCCCCCAGACTTAGCCTTTTGCTTGTCCTCAAGCAAATAGAAGACTAAATCAGAAAAAGAGGTTTGAAAACGTAGAGACTCACCTGTTCCTGAACCATCGAAATGACCTTCTTTCCAAGCACCCAAATGTTACCTGATCAGCTTTTGATCTGACCACCATGTACTTCTCCGTAGACATTCGCAGCTTTTCCAGACTCCACACAAAATCCCACAGCATTGTTCAAGTAAAACCTTCATCGCCAGTTTCATCGCTGCAGTTAATGTTCAAGAACCTTCTAGATTCTTTACCAGACAATATCATGACAAAGGAACCACCCTTTTTAACACTTTTTGTATCAGTTTCTCTCCCCCAGACTTATTTCTTATTATGTTCTATTTATATATATTTTTTTATTTTCAGCTTAGCATATACACATCAAGGTATGAGACGCGAGTATTGATGGTGTTTGCCACCGAATCCCCGGTTCTTCCCTCTCTATGTATCAAAGGATGTAGGCGAATAATGGCATCATAGGAAAATCCTAGCCTCGCTTCCAATCCTTTGTGTGATCATCCCCTCTCAAGTAGAATAATGGGATCGCTGGAAATTTTCCTAACCCTCTACTCAGAAGAAAATCATTTCAATCTTTTATGCTCTTATCTATCAACTTATTTCAGGGGAGAGAGATACCATAATTCTAAACACACGGGTTCCTTTATCAGATATGAATGATGAATCAAGCTCTATGAACACTAACCATATTGATGAAGTGCAAAAATTTGGCTCAGGTTTCAGAAGAACTCTGCTGGAGACATGGATGTTTTCTAGTCAACTGGTCAGCCTTTGGATTTTTCATTAGTCGATCTAGAACTGATCCTGTAACACTGTGCACTCAAAAACAAAATCAAATTAATAGGTTCAAGCACAGGATCATCATCTCCAACAAATTTTGACTCAATAAAACAGTTTTGACTCGATAAAACGACTGACTCTAAGAAAAACGAAAACAATGTCAGCAGACACCTCCCCCAGACTTGAACAACACTGTCCTCAGTGTTATCTAGCCTAGAGTCAGTGAAAGAAACAAAGAAAAAGGATAGAACGAAGAGAAACAAGAAATTACCGTTCTGGAACAGTCGGTGTCGATCGACACACGGCATGGTATCGATCGATACCATGCTTAGATCGACTTTGTGAATTTTCATCCGCGATTGGTGTCGATCGATACCATAGGGGTATCGATCGATGCTTAGGCGATTTCGAGTTGCTCCTTGTTCATCCTGACACAGACTCAAAACAAATGAAAAATCAAAAGGAAAAACGACTCAAGGACAGACTCACCAGTGGGTTGCCTCCCACCAAGCGCTCGTTTAACGTCAATAGCTTGACTGTAACGCCATTCAGGCTGTTGGTGCATCATCCAGAGGCATTATCTGCCCTGTTGGAATCTCGGCTTGCGCCCAATAGTGTTTCACTCTTTGTCCATTGACAGTGAATTCCTCGCCTGTACGATTTATCAGCACTACAGCACCATGTGGTCTGACTTCTTTGATTTTGAAGGGACCTGACCAACGTGAACGCAGTTTACCAGGAAACAATTGCAAACGAGAGTTATACAGAAGTACCTGGTCGTTCGGCTTGAAGTGTCTGGAGATGATCTTCTTATCATGATAAGCTTTGGTTCTCTCCTTGTACAGCCTCGAGTTCTCATAAGCATGGTGCCTGATCTCATCCAGCTCGTTCAGCTGAATCAACCTCCTCTCAGCAGCAGGCTTGATGTCGAAGTTCAGCATCTTTGTTGCCCATGCAGCCTTGTGCTCAATCTCTACTGGAAGGTGGCATGCTTTCCCATACAGCATTTGGAAAGGTGTAGTACCCAGCGGTGTCTTGAAGGCAGTCCTGTATGCCCAAAGTGCATCATCCAGCTTTGTAGACCAATTATTTCTAGAAGCATTCACTGTCTTCTCCAAGATCTCCTTGATCTGCCTGTTAGAGACTTCAACTTGCCCACTTGTCTGAGGGTGATATGGAGTAGCCACACGATGGTTTACACCATATTGCTTCAACAACCTCTCGAACACCTTGTTGATAAAGTGAGAGCCACCATCACTTATCACAATTCGAGGTACTCCAAAGCGAGGGAAAATGATGGTCTTAAACAGCTTAAGAACCACCGCAGAGTCATTCTTCTCACTGGCTATCGCTTCCACCCATTTAGACACATAGTCCACAGCAACCAGGATGTAGGTCTTCTTGTGTGAAGATGGGAAAGGACCCATAAAGTCAATGCCCCAGCAATCAAAAACTTCAACCTCAAGGATGAAATTTTGTGGCATCTCATGTCTCTTACTGATCTTCCCTCTCCTCTGACAAGCGTCGCACTGTGAGACGAAAGTGTGAGCATCCTTGAACATGGTAGGCCACCAGAAGTCTGCTTGAAGAGCCTTGGATACTGTCTTGAAGGTGGCAAAGTGTCCAGCATAGTCTGATCCATGGCAATGAAACAAAAGATCGGAAACTTCTGACTCAGCAATGCATCTCCTGTATATTCCGTCAGAACAATGCTTGTACAAGTAAGGTTCATCCCAAAAGAATCTCCTTATGTCGCGCATGAACTTCTTCTTGTCATACTTCTTGAGGTGGTTTGGCTTTGCGTCTGCAGCGAGATAATTTGCAATATCAGCGTACCATGGAGTATCAGAATCTGCTGCAGCGACGAGATGGTGGTTAGAAACGACTGAATGATCGATGATGAAAACAGCGTCTGAATCGTCAGGGTATCGACCGATACCATCATGGTATCGATCGATACCGGAACCTGCAACTCGTGGAAATTGCTGATTCTCGGCCAGATTCATCTGAAACCCAGTTTCAATGAAGTAGATGGCTTCCTCAGGTAGTTGATCATCAATGGGGACGTCCTCATCGATCCGCATCCGCGAGAGATGGTCAGCAACTCCATTCTCTATGCCTTTCTTGTCCTTAACCTCAATGTCAAACCCTTGTAGCAAAAGAACCCAACGACAGAGACGAGGCTTGAGATCCTTGTTGTTCATCAGATACTTGAGAGCAGCATGATCAGTATGAACAACCACCTTGCTCCCAACCAAGTAAGATCGGAATTTCTCAAAGGAGAAAACAACAGCAAGTAGCTCCTTCTCTGTGGTGCTGTAATTCCTCTGAGCGTCATCTAAAGTCCTGCTGGCATAGTAGATGACGTGCAGCTGTCTGTCTTTCCTCTGACCCAGAACTGACCCCACAGCAAAATCACTGGCATCACACATGATCTCGAAAGGCAGAGTCCAATCAGGAGGTTGCACAACAGGAGCACTCACTAAAGCCTTTTTGATCTCCTCAAAGGCTGCAAGACAATCGGCTGTGAAATCAAATTTGATCTCTTTGCATAGCAGAGCAGTGAGTGGACGTGCTATCTTGGAGAAATCCTTGATGAACCTCCTGTAAAACCCAGCATGACCAAGGAAACTCCGAATATCCTTCACAGAAGTAGGTGGTGGGAGACTTGTCATGACCTGAATCTTGGCTTTGTCAACTTCGATTCCAGCTTCAGAGACTTTGTGCCCAAGTACAATGCCATCCTGAACCATAAAATGACACTTTTCCCAGTTAAGGACCAAGTGTTTCTCCTCACACCTCTGGAGCACCTTGCACAGATTAGTCAAACAAATCTTGAATGATGACCCATATACTGAAAAATCATCCATGAACACCTCCATGAAGTCCTCGATCATGTCTGTGAAGATAGACATCATGCACCTCTGAAAAGTGGCTGGAGCGTTGCACAATCCAAATGGCATTCTCCTGTATGCGAACGTGCCATAGGGACACGTGAAAGTGGTATACCCTTGGTCATCTGGATGGATAGGAATCTGGAAGAAACCTGAATATCCATCAAGGAAGCAGTAGTAGGGATGACTGGCCAATCTCTCCAACATCTGGTCAATGAATGGCAATGGGAAGTGATCTTTCCGTGTGGCCGCGTTCAACTTCCTGTAATCAATGCACATTCGATGTCCTGTGATAGTCCTCGTGGGAATCATCTCATCCATGTTGTTCTTCACCACAGTTATCCCTCCTTTCTTAGGAACAACGTGCACTGGACTGACCCAAGAGCTATCTGAGATAGCATAGATAACTCCTGCATCTAAGAGTTTCATGATCTCTTTCTTAACCACTTCCTTCAGGTTTGGATTCAGCCTCCTTTGATGCTCAACTGAAGCCTTTGACTCGTCCTCAAGATGAATCCTATGCATGCACAGGTTCGGGGAAATACCTGAAATGTCATCAAGAGAATAGCCAAGAGCTTTGCGATACTTGCGCAGCTTGCTTAGCAGTAAAGTGACCTCTGCGTTGTTCAAAGAAGAATTAAGGATTACAGGGTACGTGGAATTAGGACCAAGAAAACCATACCTTAAATTCGCAGGAAGTGGTTTGAGTTCCACTTTAGGAGCGTTCTCCTCGCTCCAATCTCCAAGCCCAGCAGCTTGCATAGTTCTTTCGGCCAAACTTGTTTCTGGCCGTAGGGTATCGATCGATACCATCCGAGTATCGATCGATACTGGTCGTGCTGAATCGAGTATCCTTCCGTATTCAGCAGCAGCATCGTGTGGCTTAACCTCTGACTCAGCAGAACAGGCCAATGCTCTCTCCAATGGGTCCTCAGGATGCATCTCTAAGAAGTACTCCTCAGCAATATCACAGAAGGTATCAACGAAGAAAGTCCGCCCATCGATGGTTGGTCTCTTCATCATCTTCTCCATGTTAAAATTCATGACCAACTCACCAATGTTAAGAGATATCTTCCCATTCCTGCAATCAATCAGAGCACCAGCTGTTGCTAGGAATGGTCTTCCCAAGATGAGAGGATCTCTGGGTTCCGAATCATACTCCAAGACAATGAAATCAGTTGGGATTAAGCAGTTCCCAATCACAATCGGAACATCCTCGAGCAATCCTTCTGGAAGTCTAATTGAACGATCAGCGAGAATCAGCGAGATTCTAGTAGCAGTGAAGTCTGTCATTCCCATTCTCTTAGCAACCGAGTATGGCATGAGGTTGACACTTGAGCCAAGGTCACAGAGAGAGCGCTCAAACCTGTCAGTAGCTATTGTGCAATCCAAGACAAAGCTCCCTGGATCTGGAAGTTTCGTTGGGATCCTGTTGCTTAGGATTGCACTGCACTCATGAGTGATCATCAGACAGCCTTCTTCAAGGTTCACATTGCTGGACACCATCTTCTTGACATACCTCTTGAAAGCTACAGAGGTCTTGATAGCATCGATGAAGGGAAGTTCAACAACCAGCTTGTCCAAAATTTCCTTGCATTTAGCATCCTCTACTTCCTTCTTAGTCTTCCCAAGAGCTCTGGGATAGGGTACCCTCGGGATGTAGACCCTCTCTGGTGCTGCTTTAGGCTTCTCCTTCACAATCTCAACTTCTGCATCGTCTTCAGGTTCGGTATCGATCGATACTGGGGGGGTATCGATCGATACACGGGAATTTGAGTTTTCCCGTCTGAGAATCGCGATCGGTGTCGATCGATGCTGAGTAGTGTCGATCGATGCCTTAGCGATTTCAGTGTCTTCATCGTCAGACAACTCGAGATTTGCATTAGGCTGATCTATTTTTGCCCCTGATTTGACCTCCTTACCACTTCTCAAGGTAATGGCATTGATGTGTGCCCTTGGGTTCTCTCCTTTTCCTGGTAGAAAACCGTCTTGTCTTCTCGAATTCTCTGAAGTCTGAGCTACCTGAGTTTCCAGCTTCTTCTGACCAATACCCAGAGAATCGATCCTTCCACTCAGATCTTTGTACATGGCGTCCATCTTACCATTGAAGGTCACTGTAATCTGCTGCTGTCCTTGAACGAGTGTTTCAAGCATGGCTTCAATCTTGTTCTCTGATGTCTTAGCAGTCACAGGCTCGTAAGAAGGATTTCCGTAGTTCCTGGTGTAACCACTGGTCTGGGCAGGTTTCTGGTTGAATCCTCCTTGCTGGAAGTTGTTGAAACCTCGATTGTTGTTGTACTGGTTCCTCTGTCCCTGAAATCCAGAACCACCAATGTAGTTCACGTCTTCTGCTTCATTCTCATTGAAAACCTCAACATCCTCAGCAAAATGGACAGCTTTTGTTGTCTTTCCCAGCAGAAGACTGTGCATAGAATCTAGTTGAGCCTTAAACTCAGCGATCTGCGATCCATCTTTATTACCAGCCAGCTTCTTGCGCTCGAAATCTGCACTCTTTGTGCTGCTGCTAGATGCAAAATTCTCAATCAACACATAGGCGTCCTCAGGATAGTTGGTGTTGAAGTTCCCATTGCTTGAAGAGTCCAGAGCCATCTGATACCTCCAATCTATTCCTCTGAAGAAGATACCTAGCAGCTGCACATCAGAGTATCCATGGTGTGGACAGTCTCTTTGGTACGATCTGAATCTTGTCCAAGCAGCCTTGAACGCCTCAGTAGGTCCTTGAGAAAAAATGGAGATCTTATTCCTCAGATCTTCAGATCGTCCATCATCATAGAAGTTAATTAGGAAGGCTCTCTTGGTGTCTTCCCAATTAGTCAGTGACCCAGGAGGTAGCTGCCTCAGCCAGTAAGTAGCCTCTCCACCTAGAGAGTAGGGGAAAAGCTTGCAGAAGAGATAATCGTAGGACACTCCATTGCTCTTGATGCTAGTGACCAAGTCCTCGAATTTCTCTACATGATCCATTGGATGCTCATGAGGCAAACCATGGAAGAGATGCTGTCCTACTAGAGTGTAGTAAGCAGGCTTCAGCTCAAAGTCATTCCGCTCATACGCAGGGGGACGAATTGCAGAGCGATTGGCGAAAAATTGCTCTGGCCTGTTGTGTTCACCAATCGTTCTACCACGATTAACCACAGCATCCCTTGCGTTCCTAGCGGCATTCTCAGCGACAACTGGAGCAGGTTGAATGACAATCCCATCTCCATCCAGACGTTGTCCTTGCTCATTGCACAACCGACCCTGTTGGTCCCTGTAAGCTCCAGCAGCATCACGAACCAACCCAACTTGATTGTTGTTCATCTTAGCTGACTTCTTTGCTTTCCTGTTTGTGCGTTCCACTTGTGCTAGCTGTTCCAGTGATAGATCAACTAGCGGAGTACTCTTTTTGCTTCTGGTTTCAAGATTATGCATGCACCTGAAATCACAAGTAAAGAGCGTAAGTAACTGAAATTTACGACGGGTATCGACCGATACTCAAGGGTATCGATCGATACTCGGGCGATTTAGACGAATTTCCTAGCTAAAATCTAACGGCGAATTGAGTTCCCCGGCAACGGCGCCAAAATTGATATGCTCAATTTAATACCCTAAGATACTAAAGCAGTTGTTGTAGTAAGTGTAGGGGTCGAACCACAAAGAACTCAAAAATCACTCAATAGATTCTATAGATCAGAAACAAGCTAAACCAGATGATGTAATTGAAAAACAGGGTTGCAAGTAAAACGTTTGTAAATTCAATTGGAGGAATGTAGGCTTAGGGTATTTCTCAGGAAATCAATGAATGCAGCTAAGCTACCTAACAGGATCCAGATTAAGCACTGTTCTAGAACTCAAATCACTAAAATATAATTAACCAACTCTCGTTGCGAAAACTATCTAAATCTAAATCCTAGAAATTCCAAATCTCTTTGCGAATCCTAAAATCTAAATCAGCTTTAAAATCAGGTTTGATATGTTCACAAATCAATTAAACCAAATCTCTTTGCGAATAATCAATTTGCTCGCCTAAGGTTCTATCAGGTAATTAATCGCACTCTCGTGCCTAATTAATTATCCTAAGATCTAAGTTCCAGATTCGTCAACCTAGAATTAGCTTTGAGAACAACCTAAGGCGAAGAACTAATTTAGATAGTGAATCCTAACAGATAATCAACCTAGCATTCAAAGAAATCCCTATGAGAAAACCCTAAACCTAACAGGTGATCTACTCAGACATGGATATTAAATTAATAAACATGTTGAATAAATACTCTTATATTAAATCAGAAAGAGAAACAAGGTTTTGAGATCTGATCTCGGACGAAGGGAAACCAGACTTGTCTCTCACCAAAATCTCTCTTAAACCTAAACAAAAATAAAGCATAGCCTAAACAATGGCTGTAAAATCCTATTTATAACCTAAATCACGATTTGGGGCTTTCTTGTAATTATCAAAGTCTTCTGGGTGCTTTTGCAATTCTCCAAGGTTTCATAACTAGTCGCGGCCCATGAAATCTCGATGAGTGTCGATCGATACCAGGGGGTATCGATCGATGCTCGGTGCTCAGATCGGGCTCTTAGTCATCAGACTTCAGTCTCGCTCCAGAATGCTCCAGAAAAGCTCCAATAATTCCAATTAAGCTCCAAATGCGCTATAACCTGTGAAAGACTCTAAAAGACTCCAAAACACAAGAAAAGACTCTATAAAAGGACTTATATCATGGCCTAAACAGGGTAAAAACCATGATATATCAGTTACAAATGTACATAGTTCTCACTATGTTACAAAGGATCATTTTCATTGCATTTATTAGCATCTAGGTCTCACTATGTTAGAAACGCAATCACATTTACTAGTTACAGTAATAACAATCAACTTAGCCAAACAAAACGCAATCACATTTTTAAAAAAATATAAAGCCTAGAGCAAGGAAGCAGTAAAACACTCACCTTAACTCAGGTACTCCAGCTCCGCAACCCGGCTAGTTAGCTTGTCAACTTCTGCCTACATAGTTTTATGAGACACATAACAGTTAAAGAAAATGATTCAAAACAGAGCAACATTTCTAAAGAAGCAAGGCACTCTATTTCGATGTGTCAAACTATGATGAATAAAACAGAAAACAACTGTAAAACAATTCTCCTTTGTAAACAGAACAACAGTTCACAAACTCTGATGAATAATCATCAAGAGTTAACAACCATATTTTTTTAGACCATAAATCGTTTAACCATGAAGCTAATCTATGCAATCATCAAATCACAAAGGCATTATTCAACTCGCAAAGTCTTTATTAAACATTGTCGAACCGGAAATGGGGAAAAAAAAATCGAGCCGCAAATCCAATTTTAACCCTAATACGAACCCTAAATCGCTTAACAAATTCAACTCCCTTATCGATTTGTAAGCCTAAATCGATTAATAACCCCATATCTATTAAGAACCCTAAATATAACCCTAAATCGAACCCTAAATCGAATCAAAAATCGATTTGAAACCCTAAAACTGACACGAAAAGGTTAAGAACACCCTAAATCGAAATCATAAATCGATTCGAAACAACAAAAACAAACAAATTTGCTCGTTCTTGGTCGTTTTACCTGATTTTGTGATGAGCCCTATAAATCGCCCCCAATTTCGCTGCCTCGAGAGTTCTCGTCTTCAAATTCGCGATATCAGAGATAGCCAAGAGTTCTTCTGGTCGCGCGTGTTAACCCTGCGAAAATCCTCTGGTCGGGACGGAGGGTTCGAGACAGCCAACAAAAAAAATGGCCATTCACGCTATGACACGTCCCTAAGAATTGGTTTCTAAAAAACCTTAAATAAGGATCGATTCTTAACATAATTAGAGTTTTTCATTTATTTTTTTTTCTTTTCCCATTGGTTTCTGGGTCAAGAGCTGGTTAAAAACCAGCATTGGAGCTGGTCTTAGTTGTACGTAAGTCAAGTCTCTAAGTAAAGTATGTATTTTTTTCTTCAAAATCCTATGTTATTTTTTTATTATTATAAAAATCATATTTTTTATATCAAAATCCTATTTTAATTTTTGAAGTAAACTTACGAGTAATTTAGATATTTTGCAAAATTTAGTGATTTCAAAATCGACTTCAATTAATGTTTGTAAATATGTAGATTTTATTTAGATTTTTTTGTTTAATGCTGAAATCTTTATTTTATTATTAAAATCCTGAAACATACAAAGCTGGCCGAACATAAAAAAATTTCGAAGACAAAAAGCTGACAGAAAACAATATTTCTCTGGAGTCAAAAGCCTTATGAAAAGGAGATATATGAAAAAACAAAATCATATAACCAAGTAAGCTTATGAAACTAAGTTCATCTATCAAAAATATAAACCGTTACATAAAATATAAAGAACATAACAAAACTTTTTGCCGAAAATAAGATTTGTCATATTGAAACCTAGTTTTAGATTCCATTACAAGCTCCAAACACGATCGAAGACAAAAGATTACTAAAAAAGCTCAACATCTAACTACTATCCAAAAAATTAAAAATCTAGAATAAGAGATTTTTTTGTAAAAATCTGGTGAAACAACGATAAGGATGGAGATAATTGTAACTATGTATGATGTATTATACTATGGATGATTAATGATTTGATTTCTCTCGGATGCTTTCGAGAAGGTAACAACCAACAACCATAGCTTAATTTTTGTTACAAAAAAAAAAACAACAACCATAACTTAATTAATAAAGAGTATATTAATTGAGACGATTTTTGTTGATTTACCGTCATTTGTTATATAATACGAGAGGCCACAAGAATAAAAAAGAGTGTAGATTACGATAACAATGATTTGATGTGTCTTTAACAAAAAACAATTATTTGATGTGCCTTTAACAAAAAACAATTATTTGATGTGGTATGATATGATATGCTTGTAAATCTATATATATATATATATATATATATACAAAACGACTTTACCATCAACACCACTACAAAAAACATGGTGGAAGACGTCGGTTTTCTAAAGTTGTTTCCTTAACCGACGTTAAGGAGTTAAAACGGGAAGGGGTAGCGTCGTTTGATCAACCGGCTAAACTCTTTTTACCATTATTATTAATAAATAGTTAACTCAAGATTCGTGTTGGATTAAAAAACACATTACTTTATTAGTATAAAAATATTGGGTTTAACTAGTAATTTGTAAAATAACTTTATAATATACATAGATTATATTAAAATTTGAATGAACGATTATGATTACTTGGTTGAAAGGAGTGAAATTTGTTTGATATCGTTGTAACATGTCACTTTTGTTGACGAATGTAAAACGAACAATATTAAGCCTCCAACAACAATGAACGAATTAAAGTTCATAAAACCTATATAAAGAAGGAAATCATCAAACTAGAAAGTTTTGAATCAAAATACATACTAAAGACTAATTCTACAAATCCTCGAGAATAATCGGAGAACATTAAATAAGACGAAAACAGAGGTGGAGACATGTGAACCGATCGATAATTGATGCGATTAAGATGGGGTGGGTCGGTCCACTAGAAGAACCACCACTCGTGCTAATGTTTCTATAAAGCTTCGAATCTCATTTCTTCGGTCAAATCATTTCTTCTCCAACGTCCAACACCCACATGTGACACGTACCTTATCAAGCATATCGTATACGACCCCCAAATTAAAGTTTTCTTTTTATATCTTTAATATAAATTTAGTGTCGGTAAGTGTATATATTGTGAATGTGACGTGCATTTGCACTCTTAAGTTTACATTATATGTTAGATGTTAGATGTTAGATGTTAGATGTTAGATGTTAGATGTTAGATGTTAGATGTTAGATGTTAGATGTGCAATACACCCGAAACGTTTTTATGGGCGTGTAAATTGTGTACTCTAATTACAAACCAAAAACCAAAAATTATATATTAGTTAGATTGATATATATATATATATATATATATATTTAAATAAAATTATTTACATATTTCACAAAATATGAGACATCATTATATCATATATTTTTTCTTTTTAATAAAAGTATTAAATTGTTTTTTTATAAACTCGAAGTTCGGAATCGAAATCTAAAACTAAACAATCGATAATACTATGACACAACTTAAATCATCCTTTTCCAATGAGATTGAACTTAAAGGACAGTGAAATCAACTCTTTACACTAACCAGTAATCACTAACTAAGTCACCACACTTTTAGTATAAAACCTTATTTTTTACACATAACCACCTTAAAATGTTTTTTAGTTGTTTATGGTAAGTAATAAAATAACTGAATTTCTAAAATTTATTACTAATCACACGAATTTAAAGAATCGTGATTATGTAGAAATATTCCGTCATATTATCATTTCATAATTTTATTTATTAAAAAACAAAGAATTTCTTCGTTGTACAGTTATGTTAAGTCTAATATCTGATAGCTATATGTTATTCGATTCCACGTGTTTTCTTTATCCTCACAATTCTGTTGTTACCAATCATAATTTTTTTCTTTAAGAAATGGTGATGGTGATTTATTAATCAAAGTTTAACAAATCATTCAATTTTTTTCCCGGTAAAATAATTTCCTCAAAGATAAAATATTTCATAAAAAAAACTATTACTTTGTGGATATTTTATAGTAGAGTCTACATATAGTAGTGGTATTTTCAAAATAAAATCTCTAAAATAAATATGCATCCGTTGATTTTATTCCCAAATTAATTGCAAACACGAGTAAAGTAGATGTCTCTGCTTTGTTTATCAGTCTGTCCTAAACCAAATCTATAAGTGGGTTGTGCATTGTACCAAACTTACAAGATCTTGCCTATACGCATATTCCACTTGGACACTTGAGCTTTGACATTCAACTAATTTCCTAATTATAATAAATATCCATGAATTAATCTCATTCAGTTATGTCTCGTCGATGGTCCATTATCAGTTAGGCCAAAAGCTATCATATTATCCCATTCTTATTCTTTATTATAAACTGTTATTATATTGGGAGATCAATGAGATCGACCATATCGAAATTATGGAAAACATGAAAATCAAAAAAAATATAGATATTTATCAATATCTTATTAGGAAATTTAGCTTTATATTAAATATAATATTTCCATATTAGTTTAGGAAATTAAGTTGCTTTCATCTCTATATAAGTTTATTCACCTTATAACATTATTTTTATGAGAGTCTAATAATAATTCTTCCTATACACGTTTGTGTTCTTACTCTCATCAATTTATCATATTATCATCATCATCATCATATCACATTACATATGATCACATGATTGGTCGTGTAGTGTGGGGAGACATCTTATCTCATACGCCAATATGCCTAATTAATTAATTTAACCTTTCCCTATATATAAGACCTTAGCCTTGGCACAAGTTATGATATATTCTCAAAGTTATAAATAAATATATATATTTGCTATTCTTAACTGTTTCTCTCTTCTCACAAATGGCGTCTGTGCAATATGGTTTGGATCAAGGCATGGACATTTTCAACGATGAGCTTATGATCATGTCTTTTTTGGAAGAAGAATCGCCTGTCGAAAATCATAGTAGTGTTAACGAAGAGGAAGAAGAGAAATTAAACCGCGTCATTAGATCGCTAGAAGTGGAGATCAACATGAGTTCTCCGACGACCATACTAGAATCTCGGAAAACGGATCTCCAACAGATAAAATCCGGTCTTGAAGATGATTTCGGGTGGCTTAACGACTTTGATATTGGTGTGGTTTCGTCGCAAAATGATGATGAGATGATGAATTGGTGTACGGAACTTTCTTACATGGATAGTCTTGAGATTGAAGGTGGTGATTATTATTCTCATATTAACTATGGACTTGCATTTGAGGAACCAACTCTTTCTCTGTGGCAAGACGATAATGATGTAGTTATGTATTGATTGGTTTCGTGAAGTCATAATATAACAAAGGCTGTTTCATATCGGTTAATTAACCTTTTAAGTTCATGTATGAATTCGTAAATGTTATGCTATCGTTACTTGATATAGAATATATATATATTCGTTAAATAATGTATCTATCACTTGAGAAGACTAATTACCAAAACTAGCATGTGTCAACATGAGTTGGATACAAATATACACTTTAGTTCACACGTTTTTTTATATGATTAAAAGATAGATTTTTATAAGCATAATAACTTGATGAATACTCGTTGACGTTAACAAGAATTACGTGCTTTTACATATTGTAGAATAAAAAAATAGCCGAATCATACATAAACTACAAAAAGTTACCTAAAAATCATTTGGAATATGAACTTTTAAAATTTCCACCAAGATATTAATTGGATTTAATAATGGATGCATATTCGCATAATCAACTTTTTTTTTCCATACATAATGGATGCATATTCGCATAATCAACTTTTTTTTTCACTCGACATAGATCAACCTTTTTTCTCAAACATATTCGTATGATTAATCTCAAACATATACGATCTTTTTCTTTTTTCTTCATTCCTAGCTATTATTTCTCTTTTCTAGGCTTTGATCTCTCCTTCACAGTATTGGATTCTCTATATTCGTGGATTTTTGTCTCCGAAGAATTATTTCTGTTGGCTTTTGGGTTTCTTTTTCATCCTAGTCTACGATTATTTCGACGTTTCGTATTTTCAAACGTCAATCAATGCAATTGCATTAAGAATCTTTCAAGAACATGGAGCAAAGCTTATGTCCGTGTCCGTTTTTTTGTTTGACCTTTCACATCTTTTATAAAGATCAAAATTCCTTAAGTTACCAACAAATGAAACAGTTTATGTGTCGTATTTATCTTGAACGGATTCAAAAGCGATGCTATTCTTGTCAATTGCTTACACATGAGCAGGAAAAGTGCCCTTTTAAGTATAATATCTGATCTCAGACTACGGTAAAGAAGAATCAAAGAAAGCAAGTGGTGAAATAGAGTACATGTTTTCTAATAGAATCATATACTATTTGTTCGCTCCTTTTCAACGAAGTTGATGCGTGATTTGAAATGTATCAAATGAATGGTGTATGGAGTGTAAACTTTCGAATGCAAATAAATGGCCATCTCTAATTGGTAGAAGTGTCATATTTGATGATGATCGACAAACTTATGTGACTATGTCTAGTAGTTTACCATTGTTATTGAAATGTTCTCTAACAGTTTTGAATTTTGAACCTGTTTTTACCCGGTTATGGATAATCGTAGCTCTTGGTTTGAGAGAATTTATTTCACGTTAGAATTAGTTATCCTATAATGGATTTACGTGTATCCTAAGTGAGTTGTATTTACTTGTACTGGGTTAACTCTCATATAATGTTTTAACATCAATGAATATGGGTTGAACAAGAAAAGAAGACTTGTGAGTTACTGAGTTGACAAAAAGGAATAATATGGATTGAAAAAAAGAGAGAAGTAACCAAACTAGCGGTGACCTGGTGGTAAGAGTCGATTTAGGAAGCCATGAACAATGGTTTCCCCTGAGTTCGATTCCTGTTGGGAACTAAGTTTCTGCTAAGTAATATCGCTATAATTAATTTATAGTCAATTAGCTAGAAAATAAAAACAAAAATATAATTAGCTAAGTAACAACGATATGTGACATAATAACAAAGTTACTATTTATATTAGTAGGGTTTTTTTTTTAATGTTTTAGCCATTGGTTTTAGTGTATCTTGACAAAGTCACGAAATTCCTATTTTATTGTTATAAAATACATATATGAGCTATCTGAAAAATACATGTATACATATAAATAACATGTTACATATTTTTTTAACAAGTTAAAATATTTGTTTGTACCATATAAATATAGAAATATTTAAACGTATTTCTAACTTTTTATTTAACGCGGTAAGTAAATGATTGAGTGTTAATTTTCAGATTTATATATCTATACTTAGGAGAGAATACTTTTTCTAAGTTTAAGTTTTATGCGTGTTATTAATTGTTTAACGTGCTACAAATAAATCTAACTCGTTGTCAGAATATTTATATGCAAAAACAATAATTTATATATTTAAAAATATATTTCTGTATAAAATATAATATTTATTGCGTTACATTTATTTGTAATAAATTTGGCTAATCTATGAGTTTCTCTAGTCATGGTGATTAAGATCTCAGCTGCGAGATATTTTATTGTCGGGAAACTCACAATCATCATGTTCTTGTTGAAAAACAATAGTCAGATACCAATTTCGAAAATCAAATCCACAAGTCAAAACTCTTTTCTACCTCTCCAACCCAAACACCATGAATTTCGCCACCTCACCGTTGACATCTAAATACCACTATTCAGACAATGCGGCTAAGTCATCTTCATCCATCAGCACAGACGGTCACGGCGATGTCAGAGACAGAGGCAGTAGAGAAACTCTGACTCAAAGCTATCAGTTGATATAACATCATTAACAAATTTAAAACGGTATAACATGACATAAAGCCCATGGGCTTTCGATAAACCATTCCAAGAAGTATATATTGGCGGATAGGCTTAAAAGTCTATTTTTACATACCAGGCCCAATTATCACATTAAAACCAACTACGCTAATTTGTGTTTTTTGTTAGTACAAAACTACCACTAGAAAGAACTTCCCAATATATTCATATTGTGGTCTTTTAGTATATTCTTAGTGACTAAGAAATAGATACATATGCACATCAACTCCGGAAGTATATGCGCTTTATCTTCCAATTTATTTAAATAAGATTTGGCTGCTTTACAGTCAATCAACTCTTTTTTTTATGTTTTTTTCTTTTTTCCATGCACGTTGGTATTATGGTGTAAACTATTTTTGTGATGCTACTTTCTTTTAGTAAAAAAACAATTTTATTTTTCAATAAAACTACATATACCAAATGTCTGTTTCCACATATCCTATTATCTTTCACTTTAACCCTTTCTTCATTTTGTTTCTTTTGAGAAAAAGCTTACTTAGTTAATTAATTAAAACTCCTTTCCCACTTTAATGACCAATTATGTTAGCTAAGCCAATATATATATATATAATTAGTTTTGCTCTTTTCTCATGGTGCCACATCATCATCCACATGTTAAATTTTAATTAATCATTTTTAACATCATTTTAATTATTATTTTTTAACAATTGGTTCTAATTACATACATACAAAACAAAAAGCATACTGATAATTAGTTTCAACAAAAATTAAAATCTATTGATATCTACCACATTTTTAATATTTAATTTATAAAAAACATCCTCAAAATAAGCTTAAATATCAAAATATGATAATTTATTTCAACTCTCACATTTTTATAGACACAACAAAATTACAACTAAATACAAATACAAATTAAACACCACATAAAACAAAACTTAGAATCTAATAAAATTATTAAATAAACATCGAGGAAAAAAAATTCACACCAAAACAGCAATCCGAATGAAATCATAGAAATTTCCTTTATGAAGATGCAGCAAAATTACTCAGCTACTATATGACAGAAGCATGACCGACTCACTAATAAAGTGGACCATGCGCATATTATAAAAAAAATTCTAATTTTAGGCATATAAACAATTCTTTTTTATAAAGAACCCATAAATATTTACATATAAAACCTTTAAACATGACAAAATTTTACAAAAATCAGGTGGTGACTACGCATTTGCACCTTCAACACTTGCCTAGAGCCGGGCCTGGACACAAGATACAAATGAAAAATATGTGAAAAATCATAATAAATCAAGACTTGGATATGTATGTTATATTATCATCTTAATCTACACTTGAAGACTTATAACTTAAAAATTTGAAACAAAAAGGCTTAAGAATTAGAAACATATTTTACACAATAATGAGGATTAGAATCGTACATCAACAATATTGGAAATAATACTAAAATTAAAACAAAAAAATATAAAACGAAAAAACACAATATTACCCGAAGAAGACAAGAGCCACAAACCTACAATTCGGTGCAACTAGCTCCATCCCAAAACATAATATCTAATTCTAAGTAAGGATAAACCAAACATCTGCCACATATGCTTCAGAACCGAACTCTCAACCTCCTTCCGCAATAACTCTAAAACAAAATAACTCATTTAGTGTATTTTTATCTCTTTGGTGTCTTCATTACGCTTTAATGTAAATACTTCAAAGATGAACTTTACGACATCAATTAACATATAATTAATACACTCTAATTGATATAAATTAAAATAAAAATGCAATATTAGAGATTTTTAATGTCTTCCACTATAAAAACGCAAAATAACAAACTTTAAAAAAAAAATTAATTGCATAAATTGACAACAAACGTAAAAAATAAAAAATGTACAAACACTTTCTATTTTTATAAGAAAAAACAATATTGAAAATAATATATCTAAAATATTAACCTATCAAAAACAAAATATATAAAGAAAAAAAGTTAATACGCCCACACGTAACGCATATCACATTCTAGTCAACAATATAATTCTCCTCTATGGACGTGTAGTAATCAAAATTCGGACCTGCTATTTAAAATCCCGGAATTAATCTTACATTTTCTGAAAATCTAACTAAACAAGTATCTAAAATTTTCATACTCAAATCAAGTTTTTTTTTGTTTTTCTTTGTTTTAAAATCAAGTTTTTATTTGTTGTGTGAATTAAACTCAAGTTACTCAACTAAACTAACAAAAAAAAACTTTGTGACGCAACACTATGGGTCTGTTCGTTTGCTTGTGGCAAAAAATTATTCGTTTACCAGACGCATCCTCCTGCAGTCAAACACAGCATCAGGTCGCAGCGATCTGCGATCGGAATTTTTGAACGCTGGAGAAATCCAGCGTTGCGTTGCGATTAGAGTTGCGACTGGAATGGTAAAAGACAAATATATCCTTATTATTACTGTAAATTACAAAAATGTCATTTACCCTTAAATTAATTTTAAGTATCGATCTCCTTCTCTGTGCGCCGAAACTCATCTTCTCTTTTCATCTATGTGCTGAAGTTCTATGTGTTGCAGAAACTGTCTTCTCTTTTTTTTCATGTCTCTCTTTGTTTTTCTTGATCGACAGCTTAAAAAATGAAAACTGAAAACAACATTATCTAATTAGGTTATATATATAGTTATTAAAGTTAAAACTGAAATGTTTTATGAAAGAAAAAACAAAAAATTTCATTATTTTTATATATATTTTGTAATTTATCTTTGTTCACCTATAGCACTCTCACCGTTTTTCCCTCTCAAAAAAAGAACGGGCAACTAATAAAGAAAAGCAAAAAGCCAAAAAAAAGAAATCGCACCAATCATCTCTCTTCTTAAAAAATCGCAACTTTCTTCAAAATTTTCCGCCATGGAAACTCACCTCGCTAAGCAAATACCGCTTTATATAATAAACCCTTCCATCTCCACCCATCTCCTCCCTCCACGAATGCTTCCCTCCAAAACCCCACCGACCAAACCCCTAAAAGAATCAGCTTTTCGTCTCTGATTCTGATTTTCTCCCAAATTAATGTCTCACGAAATCGTCCCCGTGGATCCCATCGATGTCCCAAGCACGAGCTACTCACGTCCGGCTCTGGGTCGGGAAGATTCGCCGGAACGCCGCCAGTTCACGAGATCCCTCACTTTTCGGGAACACGTGTCGGAGCCATTTGACAGCGAGAGGCTTCCGGCGACATTAGCCTCCGAGATCCAGAGATTTCTTCGTATTGCAAACTTGGTTGAGTCTGAAGAACCTCGTATTGCTTATCTATGTGAGTTTACCTCTTCCCTAATTGTTATAGGTTTGAATTTAAACCATTTTTTTCTTCTTCAAAAACTCAATAATCATACTTCACTACCAGTGTTTTTGTTTTTAAAAAATAGAATTTTTCCTTGGCAGGCCGTTTTCATGCTTTCGAGATTGCTCACCACATGGACAGAAATTCCACAGGAAGAGGTGTACGGCAGTTCAAAACTTCTCTTCTTCAAAGGCTTGAACAGGCAAGTCTCTGTTTTTGTTTTTGGTCATAATATGACCGATCAGATGAGTGATGTGGACCACTTTTCATGAGATTTCTAAACAATGATCAGTTTACTTGTGTTTCCTTGTAGGATGAAGAGTTTACTGTGAGAAGAAGAAAGGAGAAGAGTGATGTTCGGGAACTCAAACGTGTTTATCATGCTTACAAGGAATACATTATCAGACATGGTGCAGCATTCAATCTAGATAATAGGTATCCTTTCTATTTTTTAATCTACTAACCATAGTTCTACTTCAATTTCAGCTAATCCAACATTAACCTTAATTTGGAAATTTTTTTTTTATCTTAATAGTCAGCGAGAGAAGTTGATTAACGCACGAAGAATTGCTTCTGTTTTGTATGAAGTTCTAAAGACAGTCACAAGTGGCGCTGGCCCGCAGGTTCTGGCCTCCTTCTGTATAACGTGTGCAGCGGTTTTTTGCAATTTTGTATATCTAACTTGAAATTATGGTTTTTGATAGGCCATTGCGGATAGAGAAAGTATTCGGGCTAAATCTGAATTCTATGTGCCATATAACATTCTTCCTCTTGACAGAGGAGGGGTGCACCAAGCAATTATGCATCTGCCTGAGGTATAAACATATATGGACTCATGCGAAAAGCGAATTCTTTTGTTGTCTCGTCAAGTAATCCCTGTTTTTATTTGGTGTCTTTCTTGTTATGCTTTCTCATTGTAGTATATACGCATGCTTATGCCATGCCCCACAGCATATTGAAAATTTTCATGGTGAAATGTTCCTCTGTGTCCTTAACTACAGATTAAAGCTGCTGTTGCAATTGTACGTAACACTCGCGGATTGCCTCCTCCAGAGGAGTTTCAGAGACACCAGCCTTTTGTGGATTTATTTGAATTTCTGCAGTATGCATTTGGGTTCCAGGTACTTGTCAGGATCCTGTTATCGGTATTGTGAAGACTGTAATTACATATGGTAACCAAACTTTCATTTTATCTTTTTTTATCCTAGAATGGAAATGTTGCCAATCAGAGAGAGCATATGATCCTACTACTCAGTAACACCATCATACGGCAACCTCAGAAACAGTCTTCAGCACCAAAGGTGTTGTTATTATTCCCCTTCTTTATTGAATTGGTTTAGTTCTCCATATTTGAATTTGACATAATCTTAAAATCATGTAATCAGTCTGGTGATGAGGCAGTAGATGCATTGATGAAGAAATTCTTCAAGAACTACACAAACTGGAGCAAGTTTCTTGGGAGAAAAAATAACATCAGGTATTCTTAGCATATCTTTCATCTGTTCGACATTCTGTATTGTTTCATCTCTTTAGGCCGTGTTTATTTCTAACTGGCTGGCCTCACAATCCACCTGCAGGCTGCCCTATGTGAAACAGGAAGCCCTACAATATAAAACATTGTACATAGGACTCTACCTTCTCATATGGGGAGAAGCTTCGAATTTGAGGTTCATGCCAGAGTGCTTGTGTTATATTTTCCACCAAGTAAGCTGAAAATATGTTTATATGTTTTTAGTACATCTTCTTCAAAAGTTTATCAGTCAATTAATCTGATCACTATTCCAACACTGATGTTGATGTTGATTCAGATGGCTTATGAATTGCATGGAGCTTTAACTGGTGACGTTAGTCTGATTACTGGGGAGAAGGTCGCGCCTGCATATGGTGGGGGAAACGAATCTTTCCTTGAGAATGTAGTTACCCCGATATATAGAGTTATCGAGAAGGTGATCTTCTATTTGATGGAGTGCTTTAACTGGCTTAAAAATGAGTAGTCAATTGTAAAGTTTATGTCTGCAGGAAGCTGAGAAGAACAAGAATGGAACTGCAGATCATTCTATGTGGAGAAACTACGATGACCTGAACGAGTTCTTCTGGTCAGAACATTCACTACATAATGTCTGTTTGCTACCATGTCTGTGTTTTTAAAATCACTAATAAGATTTGTTACGTCTTTCCACAGGTCACTTGAATGCTTCGAAATAGGCTGGCCAATGCGACTGGACCATGATTTTTTCTGTGTAGAATCGTTGGATACCAGTAAACCATGGAGATGGCGAGGAATGCTTAGATTTCGCAAGCAGACAAAGAAAACGGATGAAGATATGGAGGATGACGAAGAACTTGGGGTACATATCTCTGTAACTCATGGAAACATCTCTTCCCCTGATTATGCATTTGCATATAAACACTAAGTAATCTAAAAGATAATGAAAGCTTTATTCATCAGTAGCCTGTTCATTTGTGACATAGCAGTATGGTGTTCCTAGCTTGTTGAGGAGACTACGGAGCATATTATCGCTTAATATCTAAGTAAGCACATTATTCAAATCGGTCAATTCGTGAGTGAACGGCTTCCATAGTCAGAATTCAGAAAAAAGAACTTGGGCAGTCACAAGGACTAATGCTTTTAGGCTCAGCAAATTGCATTGCTTTTAAAATCCTAACAAAGAATTCTCTTGTATGTCTCAAAACACTACATGGGTATGTCTCATGTGATGTTTTCGTTACTGCAGCCAATCAGTGAGGAGCAGACTAAATCAACCCCAAGATGGTTGGGGAAGACAAATTTTGTAGAGACTCGTTCCTTCTGGCAGATATTCCGGAGCTTTGACAGAATGTGGAGTTTCTTTGTTTTGTCTCTACAGGTTTCTCTTCTTCTGCTCTTTCATCTTTCAAATTATATCCAAGTATATAATATTTACAAAATATGAGATTCTTATTTCCCTTTCAGGCATTGATAATTATGGCTTGTCATGATGTGGGATCTCCACTCCAAATTTTTAACGCCAACATATTTGAAGATGTCATGAGCATTTTCATTACTTCTGCAATTATAAAGCTTTTAAAAGGTTATTAGCCATTTTCTTAATGTATAAACTAAGATACAATACTTATTGCTGACATTTTAGGGGGCTTGTGGCAGGTGTTCTTGACATAATCTTCAAGTGGAAAGCCAGAAACACAATGCCGATCGATGAAAAGAAGAAGCAGATGGTGAAGTTGGGTTTTGCTGCGATGTGGACTATTATTCTACCAGTGCTGTATTCTCATTCAAGAAGGAAATACATTTGTTATTTCAAAAATTACAAAACCTGGCTTGGTGAATGGTGTTTTTCTCCGTATATGGTGGCAGTCACGATATACTTGACAGGAAGTGCGATTGAGTTGGTCTTGTTTTTCGTTCCTGCCATTAGCAAATACATTGAAACCTCCAATCATCGCATCTTCAAAACTTTGTCTTGGTGGGGACAGGTACTTCAATCTCAGAAACTCTACAGTTTCTGCAATTAGTATGTTTTACTTTTGGTGTATTTCAAACTCACTTTACAAGTTACTATCCAATTACTTTATAAACTGCTAGCTTTTTTCTGCAGCCTAGGTTATACGTTGGGCGAGGAATGCAAGAAACTCAGATATCACAATTCAAGTATGCCTCTGGCCAATTTTCCACTGTGTTTCTTTTGTTAATCATGTCTTTTTGTGGTTTTGATTTCTCTTTTTTTGTTTGTTTGTTCAGATACACCTTCTTTTGGATTCTGGTTCTCTTGACCAAATTTGCTTTCAGCTATGCATTTGAGGTAGATAGGCGCTACTGATAATTTTTTGTTGTATGCGTTGCATTCAAAACAGTTTCTTACATTCATTACGATCTGAAAGTGCAGATAAAACCTCTAATAGAACCTACACGACTGATAATGAAAGTTGGCGTGCGGAATTATGAATGGCATGAAATTTTCCCACAAGGTTTACTCTTTACTTTAAACTTTTGTTCTTCTGTTTTAAAGTATGTATTGTGGCGCACTAAAGCTCCTTTTTTTGTCGTCTCCTTTAATAGTGAAGAGTAATGCTGCTGCGATTGTTGCAGTATGGGCGCCAATCATGGTGGTGAGTTCTCAGCTCCATGCATGTACTAGAAATATGAGGGTTTATGATAAACTATCGCTTAACTTCTATTCTGAAACAAATGTTGTACTTTCAGGTCTATTTCATGGATACACAAATATGGTATTCAGTTTTCTGTACTATCTTTGGTGGGTTGTATGGAGTTCTGCATCACCTTGGTGAGGTAAGCACACATTTCTTCAAAGAGGGAGTTGTCATTTTGTGCATTTCCTGGCCAGGTTAATAATATATTCTTTTTATTTCTATCCAGATTCGAACTTTAGGCATGTTGAGAGGCCGGTTTCATACTTTACCTTCTGCTTTCAATGCATCCCTTATTCCACACTCAACGAAAGATGATAAAAGGAGAAAACAAAGAGGCTTTTTCCCCTTCAGTTTAGGCAGGGTAAGAGGTTTTCTGAATCGATCACGAAAGACTAAACTGTACACTTTTTTATGAGTTCCGTATAAAGAAGTCGTCCACTTTTTGTTTCCAGGGGTCAGACGGCCAGAAAAATAGTATGGCCAAGTTTGTCTTGGTCTGGAACCAAGTCATTAACAGTTTCAGAACAGAAGATCTGATAAGTAACAAGTAAATTGCTCTCTTCTGTATTGTTTGCATGTTAAGTTCTGACATATAAAATAGCTAGCATTTAATAACTCTATATTTTATGATCAGGGAGCTAGATTTGATGACGATGCCGATGTCATCGGAGGTATTATCCGGAATCATCCGTTGGCCCATTTTCCTCCTAGCAAATAAGGTACATTTCTTACAAATTTTCTTCAAAAATTTGTTATTGGTGGGAATCTCGGTTTGTTGGTAAATATAGCTGCCCCATCTTACTAGTTTTCAACAGCTCTGAGCATTGCAAAAGATTTTGTCGGCAAGGATGAGGCTCTGTATCGAAGGATTCGGAGAGACGAGTACATGTACTATGCAGTAAAAGAATGCTATGAATCATTGAAGTACATTCTTCAGATTCTTGTTGTTGGTGATCTCGAGAAAAAGTAAAGCCTTATATATAGTAGCTTCATCCAGTTACAACTTTTACTTCAACTTCTGCTGTTTTCGGAATGTAATTTAGATATTTGACATTTTGCTCAGGATTATATCTGGCATAATAAACGAGATAGAGGAAAGCATCAGACAGTCAAGTTTACTTGAAGAATTCAAGATGAAAGAGCTCCCAGCGTTGCATGAAAAATGTATTGAGCTGGTTCAACTTCTGGTAATCATCTTGTGGTGTTGCTATAGATTTCAGGTTTTAAAGTGACAGCTTAAACTTTTGAGTTTTTTCTGTACTTTTTAGGTTGAGGGAAATGAAGAGCAGCTTCAGGTTGAGAAAATTGAAGAGCAGCATAGTAAACTTGTAAAAGCTCTTCAAGATATCTTTGAGCTTGTAACAAATGATATGATGGTACACGGTGACAGGTTAGTGAATTTCGAAGTTGTGGAGCCTCTTGTTCCTTTTAGTTCGTCATTTTGTACAGTTTTAGATCATTTTCACTAAAATAATTCTTTGAATGTTTAGAATTCTGGATTTGCTCAAACCCCGGGAGGGTTCAGAAGAGGACACAGAAATTTTTATGAGGGTTGTAGAACCACAGTTGTTTGAATCCTACGGAGAAATGAGATGCATTCATTTTCCGCTTCCAGATAGTGCTTCACTGAGTGAACAGGTACCCTTGTGATCGTGCTGCAATGCGTTCTTCATTCAAATGTTTTCTAATGTTGCAGTGTGGTGATATTTCTGAGTTGGTTTTTGCAGATCCAGCGTTTTCTGTTATTGTTAACCGTCAGAGATAGTGCAATGGACATACCAGAGAACTTAGAAGCTCAAAGACGCATATCTTTCTTTGCAACTTCGCTTTTCATGGATATGCCAGACGCTCCCAAAGTACGCAATATGATGTCATTCAGGTCTGCCTTCACGATTTTTCCCTCAGAAAGATTTACAAATTCTTGAATCATCAATTTATGACTAACACTTTGGTTGCAGTGTTTTGACACCGCACTATCAGGAGGATATTAACTTTTCAACCAAGGAACTACACTCCACCAAGTCTAACGTGTCAATCATTTTTTATATGCAGAAGATTTTTCCAGGTAAAACTCAAATACATGTTCATTTTGATTGATGACTGTCTTCTCTGCTCGTGTTTAATCTAATCTCTGGGTTGTTAGATGAATGGAAAAACTTTCTGGAGCGAATGGGATGTGAGAATTTGGACGCATTAAAGAGAGAAGGTAAAGAAGAAGAGCTTCGAAACTGGGCATCATTTCGTGGACAAACATTGAGCAGAACAGGTGAGAAACTATAATAAAGTCTGATTTGATCCTCATCACCACTTTAACAGGGAACTAATAAACTTTTACTTTGTTTTCATGCGTAACACAGTTCGTGGTATGATGTATTGCCGAGAAGCTCTGAAACTGCAGGCCTTCCTTGACATGGCAGATGACGAGGGTAAGCCATCTTGACTCTAGCCTCTCATCTTTGCGATTTCCGTTTGAAGAAAAACTGTTCTAATTGTTTCTCCTCTAGATATTCTTGAAGGATATGACGACGTGGAACGAAGTAATCGTCCTTTAGCCGCACAACTTGATGCATTGGCAGATATGAAATTCACGTATGTTGTGTCTTGCCAAATGTTTGGAGCCCAAAAATCAGCCGGAGATCCCCACGCGCAAGACATACTCGACCTGATGATAAAGTAAGCTGTCATTGTTATGTAACCAAACGTTATTCATTGTACATGATCTCAGTTAGAGTCAGTTCCCTAAAGCTACATGAATGTTGCGTGTAGGTACCCATCTCTCCGTGTTGCATACGTCGAGGAGAGGGAAGAAATCGTGTTGGATGTTCCGAGGAAGGTTTACTACTCTATACTGGTTAAAGCTGTCAACGGTTTCGATCAGGTATCAAAAAGCTTGCGTCTACACAATCCTTTATAATTCGATGTGCAAGTTGAGCTGTTAAATCTTGGTTTCGATAATCTAGGAAATATACCGTGTCAAACTTCCTGGACCACCTAACATAGGAGAGGGGAAGCCTGAGAATCAAAATCACGCCATAGTTTTCACGCGAGGTGAAGCACTTCAGACAATTGACATGAACCAAGTAAGTTTTCTGTTTCTGCCTCTTGAATATACAAACCACCTTTGTCTTCTACAACTTCTCACATAACGATTTAGGATAACTATCTGGAAGAGGCTTTCAAAATGAGAAATCTCCTCCAAGAATTTCTTCGGAACCGTGGAAGAAGACCTCCAACAATCCTTGGATTAAGGGAACACATCTTCACCGGAAGGTTTGTTCCACACTTACATGCATATAATAAATATCTTACTCATCATATAAATCATAAGCAGGGATTTTACTGATTTTCTGATATTGCAGTGTTTCTTCTCTAGCATGGTTCATGTCATATCAAGAAACCAGTTTTGTCACAATCGGTCAAAGGCTTCTTGCTAATCCTCTCAGGCAAATAATCTCTAAATCCTAAACCCTCAAAATCACAGTTTCCACTTGCCGAGGCCAAGAAAACAAAAACTTTTTTTTTCATTGATTTACAGAGTTCGGTTTCACTATGGACATCCTGATGTCTTCGACAGAATATTTCACATAACAAGGGGTGGTATTAGTAAAGCATCTAGAACTATTAACTTAAGCGAAGACGTTTTCGCCGGTATGAAATCACATTTTAAGGAGCTCTTTCTCAGCAATTTTGTAAGGTTTACTTGTAATTACATTCTTTCTTGTATTATGTAGGTTATAATACCACCCTAAGACGCGGATGCATAACCTACAATGAGTACCTCCAAGTTGGAAAAGGTCGTGACGTTGGCCTCAATCAGATCTCAAAGTTTGAGGCCAAGGTGGCTAACGGAAACAGCGAGCAGACTATTAGCCGTGATATATACCGTTTAGGACAACGGTTTGATTTCTTCAGGATGCTGTCTTGTTATTTCACAACCATTGGATTCTACTTCAGTAGCTTGGTAACGTCCATGAAACTTTATCTGAATAGTAACGCTTCTTTGTCTCAGTTCTGGATGAGCTCTAATTTCGGCTGATGTTTGTACAGATTTCCGTGATGGGGATCTATATCTATCTCTATGGTCAACTCTACCTCGTGCTCAGTGGGTTGCAGAAAACGCTTATTCTTGAGGCTAAGGTGAAGAACATAAAATCATTGGAAACAGCTCTTGCCTCTCAATCATTTATCCAGCTAGGTCTCTTGACCGGTTTACCGATGGTGATGGAGATTGGATTGGAGAAAGGATTTCTCATAGCCTTTCAAGATTTCATACTCATGCAGCTTCAGCTTGCTGCATTCTTCTTCACTTTCTCTCTAGGAACCAAAACGCATTACTTTGGAAGGACAATTCTCCATGGAGGCGCCAAATACAGGCCCACAGGGCGTAAAGTGGTGGTGTTCCACGCCAACTTCAGTGAAAACTACAGATTATATTCGCGAAGCCATTTCATCAAAGGGTTTGAGCTCCTCATTCTTCTGGTGGTCTACGAGTTGTTCAAGCATACATCTCAAAGCAACATGGCTTACTCATTCATCACTTTCTCAGTGTGGTTCATGTCCCTTACTTGGTTATGTGCCCCGTTTCTCTTCAACCCTTCAGGCTTTACCTGGGAAATAATAGTCGGTGACTGGAGAGATTGGAACAGGTGGATCAAAGAGCAAGGTGGGATTGGGATTCAGCAAGACAAGAGCTGGCAATCTTGGTGGAACGACGAGCAAGCCCATCTCCGCGGCTCTGGTGTTGGAGCTCGCTGTTTGGAGATAATATTGTCTCTCAGGTTCTTTGTGTATCAGTATGGTTTGGTCTATCACCTTGACATTTCCCAAAGCAGCACAAATATCATAGTCTACGGGCTTTCTTGGGTCGTGATCCTCGCCACCTTTCTCACAGTCAAGGTAAAATCTCTCATCTTCTTTCTATGTATATCTGATGGAGTAAGTAGAAGATGCACAAAAACAGAACCAAAGTCAAGCTAGAAACAATTCTCTCTGTTTTCTCTTACAGGCCGTAGACCTAGGGAGGCAACTGTTCAGCACAAGAAAGCATCTTGTGTTTCGGTTCTTCAAAGTCTTCGTCTTCGTTAGCATTTTAACAGTCATTATCACTCTATCAAACATATGTCACCTCTCTCTCAAGGACCTTATAGTCTCTTGCTTAGCTTTCTTGCCTACCGGTTGGGGTCTGATTCTGGTACCAATCCTTCCCAATTCACTATGTTAAAAAAAAACACATTTAGTTTCTTATGGAATCTGTAAATTGTTGCAGATTGCACAAGCTGTTAGGCCAAAGATAGAAGGGACAAGCTTGTGGGAGTTCACACAAGTTCTTGCTCGAGCTTATGATTATGGAATGGGAGTCGTTCTGTTTGCACCAATGGCTATCTTAGCATGGCTTCCTATCATTTCTGCGTTTCAAACGCGGTTTCTCTTCAACGAAGCTTTTAACAGAAGGCTTCAAATTCAACCTATTCTTGCAGGGAAGAAGAAGAAATAGATGAATGAATATGCCTCTCTTCTTTCTTCGTCTCCTTTGCTTTGTACATCTTGTAACTATTTCACTTATTAATTGCTCTGTACAAAAATTCTATTCATTAAAAAAAATATTTCACTGGTGTTCAATGTAGTGTAAATTCAAGAGTTAGTGATGAACATTCTAACCGATCTGAACCATAATCAAAAATTCCCCAATTGAAAGTGAATAGAATAAAAAAAAAATATATATATATATATGATTTGATTGCTATATTTTTCAAGTTTATATTTTTTAACTTTTTTACACAAAAACAAAAACAGTTATATACTCCATCTGTTTCACAAAGAGTGTCATTTTGACACATTTCACACATATTAAAAAATGATTAAAAGTTCTATATTACCCTTAGTTAATACACTAAACAATTTTTTCTCTCCATTTAATACATTAAAACAACAAGATTAAAATTGGAATTTTATTCAAAATTCTGTATTGAAAATGTAAAAGACACTTTTTTATGAAACAAAAATAAAAACTTAAAACGACATCTCTATAATATTATTTGAGAAGACATTTTTAAAAATGAACTTTGTTTTGTAAGTTATTACATGAAATGCCATTACAAATAACAAAGAATAATTGAAATAGGAAATGATATAATAGTCTTTTAAAATTATTGATAATAATATGGAAAGTATATATTTTTCATTAAAGAGATAATTTATTATTTAATTTCTTAATTATTTTTAATACTATATATTTTTAAATAATAATCAATTCATATATATTCAAAGAAAAAAATATATATTCAAAATTTTGGTATATTTTTAACTATAATTTATTATATTTTATTTGAATATATATCAAAACAAAATTTGAAAAATATTTTACTAATTTTATAAAAAGTTAGACACAAAAAAACTATTTTTGTTTAAGAGTTCGTAGACTAACCACAAAACTATAGTTATTTAACGGTGCATATTAGAGTTATATTTTCAAGATTATAAGTTTTTGCGGGTTAGGTCGAATAATATTTTAGTTCACTGTAGAACATGTTAAATAGACAAATTGTAAAACGGGTTAAATAGACAAATTGTAAAACGGGTTAAATAGACAAATTATTATAAATTGACAGTTTTAATTATAATCATTAATTAGCTATATTATAAAATTCAGATAAAAACAATTTTCTTAAATTTCAAAACAATTTCTTTAAAAAAAATTACTCAGCGCTATAATTAGCGCGGATTAAATACTAGTTTATTGTGAAATGGAAGGAGTATATTATTAAAAGAATAATTATATTTTTAGTTTGTTTATCTTAAAACACTAAAACCACTTGGTTTAAGTTATTGTTGGGCCAACACATAAACAGTTCGCGGTTTCTGTTGCGTTTCAGCGTCTTTAAGTGAAGAAACAATGATTCTTAGGAGGCTTGTTCTGTCTGCAACATGGAATTCGAATCCCAGAAGAAGCCAATCACTTTCTTCTTCTGCTGTTCGTCGACTTCTCTCATCAAAGGGTCTTCGTGAGTGCTCCTAAACTGGGTGTGGAAATCGATGCTTGTTGCTTGAATATACTCATCAAAGGGCTGTGCGAGAGTGGGAATCTGGATGCTGCACACCAACTGCTCGACGAATTTCCTAAACAAAAATCTCGGCCTAATGTCATGACTTTTTCACCTTTAATCCGCGGTTTCTGTAACAAGGGCAAGTTCGAGGAAGCCTTCAAATTGTTGGAGAGGATGGAGAAGGAACGAATCGAACCGGACACTATCACGTTCAACATTCTGATTTCAGGCCTTAGGAAGAAAGGTAGGGTTGAAGAAGGGATTGATCTTTTGGAGAGAATGAGGCTAAAAGGGTGTCAACCAAATTCTGGGACTTATCAGGAGGTACTCTATGGTCTCTTGGATAAAAAGAGGAACTTGGAAGCTAAAGAGATGATGAGTCAGATGATTTCATGGGGTATGAGACCCAGTTTTCTGTCGTACAAGAAGATGGTTCTGGGGCTCTGCGAAACGAAGTCTTGCGGAAATGGACTGGGTTTTGAGGCAAATGGTGAATCATGGCTTTCTTCCAAAAACAGGGATGTGGTGGAAAGTTCTTTGCTGCATAGTTTTAAAGAACATCGAGTCTAAAGCCGATTTGGGTCGCATTATTGATTGCCAGGAAACTCCTGGATAAGGTTTATACAGAGAGAACATGTACTATGTAATGTCTCAGAGTTTGGTTCTGTTGCAGAATCAACACGTGGTTGGTTTGCCTGATGTCTGTTGGGAACAATTTTTCTGCAGGAATTAGAGAGTCTGGATTCAGTTTTTGTGCAGTTGTTATTCATAATCCAGGTCTCTTCACTTTGATTGTAGTGGATGACACACAACTATGTTTGGCATTGGATAGAGGACTTGAACAATGTGTAATCAGAGAAAAAAGTATGAGAATATAGATCCTTGTATAAACAATATCAAAGAAGTTAACAAAATCTCTGTGAATGAAGGTAAAAGAATAAATACAATGCAAATCGTGTATGCTATGATTCTACAGAGCTAGCATTTGTGAGAAAATTGCCTCAACAAGAAAATTGACCTGCAGAAAACACCTAATAATCGTCCGTTCAAGTCACCGCAGACGATTTAGTGATGAAATTCTAGGGAACTGGCAATCCCATAAAGAAGTCTTACTCTTGTCATGTACGTCCAATCCCATGAGTATAGACAAGGATGTTCTCAAGCTCCTCCCTTGCAGGTAAACCATACATTTTCTTTCCCTGTTTGCTTTTTTCTTTTAGTTTATCAGCTTAACTGTTTTCTTATTAGGTTGTTTGTTGATCTTCCTAATGCTCATACAAGAGGCCAGATTCTGAAGCAAATCCTAGATGAGAAAGAGATCAAAGTATCCGAGGATGTGGATCTACAGATTTGGTCAAAAGTAACTTATGGGTTTTCCTATCTTGACTTGCAAGTTACTTCACTTTTGTGTTAAGTTTATAAATAACTTGTTCTTTTTCAATCTACAGATTGTAATAACTACCTATGTGAAGTTGCTGCTGCATTTCGTTTAACCGAGCTTGAGGAAAAGGAGAAAGATGGCATAAACAGAGCAGAGCCAAGGTCTCAAGCAGATTTGGATCGCATTATTGATTGCCAGGAAATTCTAGGATAAGATTTGTACATTCTGCTGTATTGTTTGATAGAAAGAACATCCTGTGCACAGAAGCTATCTGTTCTTCTGAGTGGAAAAAGAAAATGGAAGAAGCAAGCCAGACTCTCAAAAAGTTGTGAAGCAAGACAGAGACTCAAAATTCAAAAGCTGTACAAGAATCCTTTGGCGTAAATTTACAACTACTTGACTGGAACATACTCAAATTACCATCCTCAAGCTTCTGATTATTAGCCTATGATTCCCTTTCTATCCTTCGATATTCTTGGGCGTGACGACTCTCTTAGCTCCAGCAGAAGAGTTCCTGGTATCGATATACGTAGTAGTTTCTAAGTTTTCTGGCTTTACTTTTTGTACCTTTGCTTCTTTATTTGTCGAAATGTCAGAAACGCCTTTAGAACCTTCTTTAGAGTTTGCTGATGTATTTACATGATCATCTTCCCCTGCCCCAACAATTTTACCTTAAGGTTTTGCTTTTTTTGGTGTCCCTAGGTCCTGCACACTGCTAAGTGCAGATTCATCATCAGAATATTGAAATTCCGAATCAGACACAGACTCAGATTCAGGAACAACATCTTGCTCTGACACGGTTGAACACTCATCATCTCTTGATTTCCTTGACCCTTTACGCGAAAATGCATGCTTTAAGTTTCTTGCAGAGTTTTCAGCATGTTTCAGTATGCTCTTTGCAACATCTTTCATGTGTCCCTTGTGCTGACTGTCTTCAGAACCAGCGCTCTCACCTTTTGGACTTCTTCCTGTGAGAGGCCCCGATAGACGGTCTTCAATGATGTATTTAACCCCAACATCCTTTTGATTTAACGCCTTCAAATTAATCCGAGGAGACCTGATATCCTCTTCCATGTTCCCTAAGTGGTGCCATTCTTCCTTTTTCTCATTCCTATGAAAAACTAAACCGACTTTCTTCAAGCCCCGACCAACAGACCTCACCGTGTTCTTCCCTTCCTGATTTTCATCGGGGCTGCTGCTTTCAATGTTGGGCGATGCAGATGCAGATGCAGTGGAACGGACACTGCCAGCAGAAGTATCATTCGGAACTCCTCGTATTTGGTTATCGAGGCATCGACTCTTGCCTTTTCTTGGTTCCCAAATCTGTGAGACTTCCGTTCCTGGTTGATGTACCCAGATTCCAGTCTCTTCTTGTCCTTCAACGTTTATTGGTTCCATGTTATCCAGAACCCTTGGAGACTTATCAGATACCACTGATGAGAAGGAACCTTTATTTGTAGCGTCGGAAGCAAAAGAAGCCCACATATCTTCCTTACTTATTGTTACTCCTTCAAACGGGTCATCGTTCCACTGTAAGAAAATCAGATGCACATTGCATAAGACTTAATAATGAAACTCTGTGTTTAGGAAAATAAACAGAATCTCAATCTACCTTTGCTTCGTCTTCAAGTACGGTAATAGCAAGGTGCAGCCTCCCCATTTTGATGTTCTGAAGAGGCAACCACATATCATTTCTTTGCCCGCCTCTAAACTCTGCAATGTTTATTGAACAATCACCAAGGCTGTCATCACTGAATCGGTCTTTGTCTTGAACTTCAATGTTAAGTATATTTGGAGAGTCCCATGTCAAGATTGGTATCTTGAACTCTTCTTGCCATTTTGGAGCCAACGTTTTCCTTAGTATCTTGGTTTTGAATCTGTAAGCGCCAAGCTGCCCTTTCACATAAGGATCAGCTAAACCTGAAGCAGCCAAATCAGAGCAGTTCATAAAATGGCGTTCAAACTTAACTAAAGTGGAGGAAAACTAACTAGCCCAGTGATTTCCAGACTGACCATTTAGATCTGATGGTTTCACATCAGATGCTTCAACGACTTCAACAAGAGCGTGTGCAACTGGTTCTTTCTCATCAACAAAGAACCAATTTTCTGGAAGCAAACACAGACAAACAAATATATATATTCATATGGACTTATTAAATGAAGGTTTGAGAGATGTTAATAACTTTGAGGAACCAAACAAAAAAAAGTACAACCGAGAAGTCATGGATTCTGAACATCCCCTACAATAGTTACCTCCTGATTGTGGGCTAACAAATTTCTCCATATCAACTACCAGCATATTTGGCTGCAAATTAGACACAAGCTTCATTTAGCTGGCTTCATTGTAATGACAATGTTTGCTAAACTACATGAGGGGATAAATCCCGAGCATCAGGAAAGAAAGGCGACAAAGCACAAGAAACTTACCTCAACAAGAGTCTGCTCAAATGCAATAGACAAGAGTTTGTCCTGATTGGGAAATAACAATAATGGTGGGAGTGTCATAAGAGTAAAAACTCAAAAGAGGCGGAGGAGAGTATCTACACTACTTAAGTTTACAAGCTCATCAGGCGTTGATACTTACTAGCCATCCTGCAATCCCTGGAAGCACAGTAACATCAAGTCCATGAGTGAAGATTGGTTTTACATTCATTTGGAAATAAGGTGGCTCTGCAAAACAGACACGTAAACGCCCCAGAAACGGCCATCGGCGAAGGAACTTCACTCCAATCAACACCTTCAAGAGTATAGGGTATCCAGATGAAGCAAGGTACTTCATTCAAGAGAGCGTGTAAGTATGTGAATTAATTACAGAAAAGTCATTACCTTTCCTTCGACATGCATTCCTGTCAGATGTAACTTTGTCCACATTCCAAACCCAAGTCTTTTTCTTAACTTCACAGCAAGTATTGCGCTCATATCATCTGCTGTGAGGAAGTTCATTCCAAGTTCCAGCACCTGTAAACACAACGGTATAAGTTCTACTTTCTCTATAGATATTAAACACCAGATCTCACAGTGATAATCTATTTATGGCGAAACCAAAGTTGTGAAACTATACCAAGTGATCATCACCCGTAGATTGCCGAAGCACCCTTATATCGGTCAACAAAGGCGGGTTTCTTCCCAAATAGAGATGTTGTATCAAAGCTTTTTTCTGCACAAGTTATCATACCATCAGTAATGAAGTATTTCAAAATGTCTAACTAGGCCCAAAAAGGAATCTATTAAAAGACTCAAAAAGAGTCACATGTTAGTAAAAACAGAGAACCAAGTTTGAATGGGTTACCGCGGTCCAAGGTCTATACTTGTCCAAGAACCAAGGTATGATCGGACGCAGAATCTTCTGAGACGCAATCTGTTCCATACAAATTGGCCATATCTTCTCCACAGCATGATTCATCCACCGGACCGATTCAGAATCAGAGAGAACCTAAAAAGATGTATTAAAAACAACAAGAAAGGATTACCGTTTAATGCCAAAAAAAAGAAGCTAAAGTCAGGATCTTGAGAGCCCTAGAACTTAAACTAGTGTCTGCATAATGAATTAAGAAAAGCAACTTAAATAGGAATCTTTCTCTCCATAGAAGGGAAATTACCCGTCTCTGGTTAGCCTGCTTCCTCTCTTCGAACTGCAGTTTCCTCCTCAATCTCATCACATACCGTTCATGGACCTAAAGAAACCCACCAAAACAAAACAAGAGTCTTGTTCACCCAATCCATCAAAATCAAGGCTTTAACTCCCAAAGGAAAGATATGTCAACCAGAGAGAGAGAGAGAGGCAAAAGAAACGATACCAGGTAGAGATAAATCAGCGCGAGGAAATAGAAAAGGGCGTGTGATCGATTCAAGTAAGAGAGAGCCCAAAGGGACATCAACACAATCACCACATGATGGAACACCGAACACTCCATTACTACACACACTTCCACTTCCTAAGTTCCTATCGATTGAAATCCGTTACGAAACCCATGAAATCCCCGACGAGAAACTGCAAAGATTCTTCCTTTACTTGACCCGGAGATCAAACACCAGTCTCATGAAACCAAACAATCCGAATCGATTCGAAATTCTTCGTGTGAGTGTTTTGGTTCGACAAAAAGACGCCAATTACTGCAGCGAGAGAAACAGATGATTACAGTTTTTTTGTTTCTTTCTGATTACAGATGATTAGTTTAATGGAGACAAAGACAGAGAGACGGGAACAAAGAAAAACATTCGATCTAAAATCCTATTGTGGCGATTTTCTCGGTTCTCTTTCGATCGGACCATAGTATACCACTATTCTCAAATTTTAATCACAAATTTTATTCTGTAGTTAAATGTCAATTTTATCCTTAATAAATAGTTGTAAAGATGAAGTAGAATTAAATTGGTAAGAGGACAACGAAAAGCACGGGAGCTCAGTGGTTGCGAGTTTCACACGCGTTACCTGCGTACGCGCGACCGGGGTTCGAATTGGGTAATACTAGAGTATAGTAATACTGGGTAATACTAGAGTATAGTAATCCTGGGTAATACTAGGAGTAATACTGGGTAATACTCGGGTAATACTCAGGTGTAATACTAGGTAATACTGGGTAATACTAGAGTATAGTAATACTGGGTGATACTAGGGTGTAATACTGGATAATACTATGGAATACTGGCGGTGATATTTCATTTAAAACAGCTCAGGGGTATTTTCGTCGTTTCACTTAAAGAGAGGGGTATTGTGATTAACTTAGGGTAGTGATGGTTAAAAATTTCCACATAGTGATATTTGAGGTGATAATCCCTTTCGATCAGCCAAAAACGAAGTCGTTTTTAGTTTTCGGTTGATCGGTTCTACAAAAAACAGAGACTCTCTGGAAAAAAAAAACATTTCTTTGAAAGAGAAATGCGTCAACCGCCTGAATGAGTGCAAGCGTATCAAACACGTGTGAGGAAGATACCAAAGAAGTCCGTCCTTATGTCATGTTCAGTTGAATCGTGAATAAGAAGAAATAATGGGATTCTTACCATTATTTATAATAATAATTTTAAAAAATTTTAACTTAAAAACTTTATTAAGAGTTTTTAATTTTTCTCTCTTCCAATAGTAGAGTCCCAAGTTATAAATAAAAGATTTTTTTTTTAAATTATAATATTTGAAATAAAATTTATTTTGTTTAAATTTATAAACATTTTATAACTAAATATTATTGCATTTTATAAAATTTTAAACATATATGACATAAAAGCATATAAAAAATAGATGTGCAAATCATAAACCGGAAAAACGATTAGTTGGAATCTTGACTTGTGCCAAATTTGTGTCATATATGCTCAACCAAATCAGCTTTCAATTGTTGATGCATTGTTCGATCACGAACTCGATTTCGAATGCCCATCATATTTCCGAGATTTGAAGGCATATCTGTAAAATACGTGAAATCCACTTGTGAAGTTCTGTTTGCTTATGCTTGTGCGAATTCAGATACATCAAACTGAGTGTACCCATCTCGTTCGTCTTCCACTATCATATTTTGAAGTATTATACATGCTCGCATAATCTTTCCTATTTTTACCTTATCCCAAATAAGAGCTAGATTTTTGACAATGGCAAATCGAGCTTGCAAGACTCCAAAAGCACGCTCGACATCTTTACGGGCAGCTTCTTGATATGTAGCAATTAAGGATGCTTTCGGACCTTGCGGAATTGAAATAGATTGGATAAATGTTGCCCATTTAGGATAAATTCCATCGGTGAGATAGTCAGCCAAATGATACTCGTGTCCGTTGACAAAGTAATTTCACTTTTGGAGCTTTACCTTGTCATATATCATCAAAAACTGGTGAGCGATCAAGAATATTGATATCGTTTAAGGTACCTGGAGGTCCAAAAAATGCGTGCCATATCCAAAGATCTTGTGAAGCTACAGCCTCTAAAACGATTGTCGGTTTTCCAGATCCACGAGTGTATTGCCCTTTTCAAGCGGTGGGGCAATTCTTCCACTCCCAATGCATACAATCGATGCTTCCAATCATCCCGGAAATTCCGCGTATCTCTCCAATATCGAGTAGTCGTTGAAGATCTTCTGGTGTGGGTCTTCTTAGGTACTCATCTCCAAACAAATATATGATTCCTTCAACAAAATGTTCCAAGCATGAAATCGCAGTGCTTTCACCAAGCCGGAGGTATTCATCAACCGCATCAGCCGCACAACCATATGCCATCATACGAATTGCTGCCGTAAACTTTTGTAGTCCAGAGAGACCTAACCTTCCGGGAGCATCTCTTCTTTGTTGAAAGAATGGAACTTCATTGGAGAGTCGATCAACAATACGCATGAACAAGGGTTTGTTCATTCTAAAACGGCGTCGAAATATATAATGAGGGTATGTTGCATCTTCTCTGAAATAATCGTTCCATAAGCGGTTGTGTCCTTCTTCACGACTTCTTTCAATGTAGGCTCTTTTTTTCTTGGTTGCTTCTTGACGATCACCATGATCAACGAAAAGATTTTTGAATGCTTGATCGAAAACTTGGTCAAATTTTTCATCCATCGTTTCGTCGAAATTATTACGGGAAGAAGATGCCATTTTGTGTGAATGAATGTGTTTGAGAAAAGGAAGAGTGTTTTGGAGAAAGTGAAAAGTGTTTTTTATGAGATGGAGAGAAGTGTTGGATTTTTGTAGTGACAAAGTGTTGTATATATTGAGAATACAATGAGTGTCACATGGGAATTTTGTGGTGTATAATACAAATAATCAAAAGCATAGAACAAGGTCATGTATCAAATTATCAAAACAAGTGTGTCGGCACAAAAACACAAAACAAGTGGTGTTGGTGTCGGCACAAGAATACAAAACAAGGTCATGTATCAAATTATTACAATTTTGTATCCAAGTATCTAACTCATGCTTTCTTCTCTCTTGCAGATGTTATGCTGAAACCTGAAAGATATAATAAAAACAATCAAAAACCGAAAGATATAATAAAACCACAAAACCAGAAACATCTTTACTCAAACCAACAATCAATTACCAAGTATTATTATTCTAATAAAAGGTTACCTTATGGAGGAAGAAGACCGAAAATAGCAAAGAAAAAAATACTGTTAGATAGATTTGAACCAACCCACCACTGGATAACAAAAGCTTAATATATAAAGAACATTTAATAGACTTCTGAAGTGTGTCTTTAAAGAAAATATATACTTTAGTTTTTGTACTAACCGTAAAGAATAATATCATCACAAGACTGCCAGGATACTAGTTTCCCTAGCCTTAAGGAATGCTGCAGCAGATGGGGCTACTGTGGCTGGCGGACCCATGTAGTGTAATAAGGTGTTAAGAACCTGTGCTTGAAACCAATTTTTTACCTGTAAATGCAATGATTGAGAATATCAGAACAAAGAACCAGAATAACTAACAAGACTTCTTTGATAACAGAACCATAACAAAGCAAAAACAAAACAATACCTCTTTGAAACAGAACCAGAACAAAGCAAAAACAAAACAACTTATGCTTACTAAGCTTCAAGCATGTCAGTTATTAGCTTGTTATTCAAAGCCGTTTCTATATCACTAAGTGGCTCTGTTTTTGCAAGTACACTCTCCAACAACTTATGCTTACTAAGCTTCTCTTTCAAAGCAAAGTCCTTCTGTTTTATCTCCCACATGGTCTTAAACTCCAACAGCGAATTCCCATCTCCTTCCACAGCCAAAGCATTGGTAACATTCTTTTTGCCTTTACCCTTTGATGCTTTAATACCAGAAGGACGATGCATTGCTTCATCATCTCCATGGGTAAGTGGGTGTGAGCTTGAAGACTGGGTAGAACCCTCCTTAGTCCTTCTTCTTTTTGACATTCCACTTCCTTCTTTTTGACACCATTTATGATCATGTCGAAGCTCTCTCCAAGCATGCTCCAGGGTGAACTTCAACTTGTGATCATTGAAGTATATATCGTGTGCCATCTTCATCACATCATTGTCATTTTGCCCACTCGATTTCTGAGATGATACATCCTCATAGCACCCGACAAACTTGCAAACTAGCTCATTTATCTTCTCCCACCTTTGCTTACAATTACCTGGCTCTCTCTTTTCCAGACCGGCAAGCTTTGGACTTGAGGCAAAGTAAGCGGCAATTCGTTTCCAAAATGCTTCAGCTTTTTGCTCATTCCCAACTATTGGATCCTTGCTTATGTTTAGCCATACACTTATGAGCACAACATCTTCTGTGGGAGTCCATTTCCTTCTTGATCTACGGTCTTTGGCTGTGCATTCACCTTGACTTGGAGCGTCACACCATTGGGTACCAAACACATGAACTTCTGATTCACCAAGTTCAATACTTGGTGAAACACTCTCATAAGGATTGGGTTCAAGGCTGTGGGTTCTTTGCTGGCTAGTTAAGAGGTCCATGAAGCCTGAATGCTCACTAAATGGATTCGGAGAATCCATATTCTACTTCTGCGGGTGTTTAAAGGAGAATGAAAGAGAAAACTGAAGGGGTTTGGGTTATGTTAAAAAAATAGATTTAGGCTTTAATATATAAGGTTAGGTTTAAGTTAGACAAGCAAGCTTCAGTTTGTGTTGTTATCATTCAATATCAAACTAAAGTCTTTACCTAACCTAAAACTACCAATCATTGAACACAAAATGACATAAAACTTCAGCGTTGATTAACTTTCTACTTCAAACCAACCACTACCAAGCATTGATACAATGTCTAATCACCACCAATACCATTCAATTTTAAACTAACAACTGTAAATCGTTTTACATAAAAAAACACAAGAGAACACAAGAGAATCATGTGATACCTGGTGATGGTGTAAGCGCAAATGCATCGACCTCTGCAAAATACACTCTCTGCTGTTCGATATAATCCTACGAAGCTCCATGAGCCAAATTATCTTTCTCATCCTTAACCGTTCCCTGCCTCTGTAATGTAACCATAGATAGAATTAAATTTGGAGCAAACATAGATGGTAACAATACGTACAAGGCTCTACAGATGACAATTTTACAGGTTGCATCTTTTATTAGACATGCTTGAATTCAACAAAGGCCACAAAATGCTAAACAAATTTGATGGGTTTACATATATTAATTAAATACATTATACACATACATAAGAAGAAAAACGCATACCTCATAATTGATTTCTGAGCATCTTATGAGAGAACCTAGGGACTCGTTGAGGCATGGCTCAGATTGGAAAAAGCATGGGATCGAGTTTCAGGAGCAGCTCTTCAAGAAATGAGCTTGAGGATGAGGCAGAGCATGCTCTGCAATGGGCTGAGATCCAGAGATTACCCACACATAAACGGCTTAGAACGGTTCTGGTTAACGAAGAAGACGAGTCTGTGGAGAAAGGGAAAAGGGTCGGTGATGTCACCAAGCTTGGAGCCATGGAACGTCATCTGATGATTGAGAAGCTGATCCTCCCGCCATAGGTTTCGATTCCTCCACTAAAAAAAAAAAAAAAACCAAATCGCCATAGATTTCGCCGAAGGCGACACCAACGAAGAACCAGAGAAAGATGAGGAGAGAGAACGTTGCCAATGAGGGAAATTGTTTTTGACCCAAAAAAAGACTAAACCAATAAAATCAAGCCACCTGTTTTTAAGAATCGGTTCTTAAACAAATTTTTTTAGAACCATCTCTTAGTTTTTAATTAATTTTTCATTTATTTTAAATACAATAAAAACCTCAGAACTCCATAAAAATCTTCTGTTAGAGATGATCTAAGATCCTACGTATTTATTTAAGAGTGGACCATTTAAAAATAGGATATGTTTCCATATAATAGTATGATATGTATTATGCGGACTTATGGTTATGATTATCTACATTATTCAAAATCCAGCCATTTACATTAAGTATGATCAACTCAATATTCTACTAAACAAATAATAATCATTCTTTTTTTCGAAAGTATCATCATGTAGAAGAAGAAGTGGGGTATATTCACCTCGAACCTGTATTATAGTTGGATGCACATGTGACCTATTTTCTTTAACCATTTAAATAGACAAAATTGTTAGAAAAAGAAAAATGAACAAAGTAAATTAAAGAGGAGATAATTGAGAAAGCTAAAACGTGATTAGCGATGGTTTCTTGTCTGGGGATTAACGATAGTTTCAATCAATTCCTTTTATATATTTTTTTCATTTCACAAAAAATATTATTTTATATTTTTAATGCATAATTTAAAATAAAAATTCAGTTTTAACCTATTTTAGTGTATTAATTAGAAAAATAAAAATTATTTAATATAATAATAAATAGTAATGTTAAATTTTTAATAATTTTTTAATATGTGTAAAATATGTCAAAACATCATTTATTTATTTTCGTTCGTGTTTTTATATATATACACATATATATATATAATGAAAAATACATACTACTACTACAGTGTACGTATATAGAAAGCAAATCTTTCCCCTCGGGTTACGCAAGTTCAAAATGATAGGAGCATGTGGCTGTCATCCGACCAACCGCATAAACAGCCACGTGGCATGTGCATCCCTCAAATACAAAACCTTAAAATGGAAAAAAAATCCAAATCTTCTCATCAGATCACAACAAATCCAATTCCAAATCACAGAAGATTGTTTTTGTTTATTGATCTGAGAGAGAGAGAGATGACGAGCGGCGTAGAAGACGACAAAAACAGATCAGTGGCGACTGATCATCACCCCCACCAGCAGCCTCCGCCGTTTCAAGGCGTCACCAACTATCCACCTCCGCCTCAGCAGCAGCCGCCGGGCGCCGGTTATCCACAGCCGGCTCAGCCCTGCGTCTCCGGTAATTAAGTTTCCTCCTTTTTTTTATAAATGTAAGTTTCTCCCTCATGTTCTCGTTATACGGACAAAATGTGAATTTATCAGATCAGCTGTTTGATTTGGTTTTTTTTTTTTTTTGCTCTATTAAAGACCCTTTTGATAATTTTGTTAGGATATTTAATTTCGTTTCGGGGATAGAATAGTTTTTTTTTTTCCCCACTAAAGATGTTAAAATTCGCATTTGATCTGACTCTTGGAGAATTCGTTAGATCCGTTGTAGTATTGTATTCGAACCTGATCTATTGCACATCTTCATCACGGTCATACTATCTCTACTTTGAGAGAAATCAAGATGCTTATTCACTTGAGAATGAGGAGATGAAATAAAATTAAAAAAAAAGGAATCTACTAGAATTGCATACATTAGAATCTACTATCTGTCAAAATGTCTTGCCAAAAGTCTAGTTTCTCAAAAAGGGTTTTTGTGTCATTATTGCCACGCATCAATTGGCTGTTCTAAAGCTCGTTCCGGTTTCTCTAGGTTACGCTGTTGCTGGAGGAAGGCATGAAACAGAACACCATCGTCTTCCTTGTTGTGGTATAGGCATTGGTTGGTTATTGTAAGTCTAATTCGTCATTTTACCTTCTCTAGCTTCTGATCATTTACATTCTTGTTCAAGTTCTGAGCAAACACAAACCCACATATATGTTTTTTCTTGAAGATTCATCCTTGGTTTCTTCTTCGGCGCTATCCCCTGGTACATCGGATTCTTCTGTTTACTATTCTCTAGAAACCCGCGTGAGAAACCAGGATATATGGCTTGCGCGATTGGAGTGAGTTTATATTCTCTCTCTCTCACTTAACAATACCCTCTTCTTCTTCTTTTTTTCTTGTTGTCCTGATCACATTAAACTAACGCATGTCACAGGCTGTTATCGCTACGATTATCATCGTTATTGGAGCCATAAGAGGTTCAGGGGTCTGGTAATAAAGTGAAGATGTGACGCTCTTTATCCGGTATAGACCGGTTAGGCCGTGGAGATACTGTTGCAGAAGAAGATTGTACATGTGTGTTTACTTAAAGAAATCAATGTGTATTGTTTGAAGATTACAGAGAGAGCTCTTTGTATTTTGTTACTTAAAAGTGTCTTCTTCTCAAAACCATAGCAATGTTTTTATTACTGAAATAAAAAGAATTATATTTGCATTTGTTTTCGATCCATTAATTATTTAGCCACGTTATGACTGTTTACATTTCATTCTATGGTGTTACTTTAAATGTAGAAATGGATATATTTTCTTGCTTTTTTGTTGTTTTCTGTGAAAACTGAAAATGATGAAAAAATTTATTCACTGATTGGAAAACTGAGGTATAATCATTGAAAATTCATTTAAAAGTTGTCACAACCGATATGCTATCAGACAAAAGTTCGATCTTTACTTCATCAAGATAAAACTGACAAAAATATATTAATTCGTCAATTTTTTGTTATTTTAAATTAGTTTCAAAATTCATTTCATATTCATCTATTTTCTTGGTTTCAATTAAAGTTGTCATGAATCTTAAATCAAGAGATGTGTTTATTATTTTGTTTTTCAAATTAGTAGATTAAATCATAAATTTGTATTGGTTAAATTAGCTAAGGAAAGAAAATAATTTTTGACTTTATTACTTTTTGTTATTTTCATAGAAAACATATATAACGAGGATGAAACTGAAAATGATGAAAAATATTATTTTCTTGATTTGAAGAACTGATGTATAATATTTGATCTTCATGTTAATACTATGTTTATTAAATAGCTTTTGATTACCTTGGTACACTTTTGGTTGGCTTTAGTATACTAACTTATAAGTATTTTACCAAATAATACATTTTTTAAACGAGACATATATAGATTCAAAACAAGACATACATAGATTCAAAACAATACCGTTGAAATTATATATAATTTATAAGATTAAAATTGCAATATATATATATATTATTAAAATTATCAATATACACAATGTAATATCTCAATATAAATATAATTGGTTGCATATGATTTTTCTCAAAATAATATTAAAAAGAATACGGTGCAAAATCTAGTTAAAGATGATAACTGAAAAAGCTAAAACGTGATTAGCGATGGTTTCTTGTCGCTTGTCGGGGATTAACGATGGTTTCAATCAATTCCTTCTATATAAGGAATTAAACACAACTTATTTGTTTCCGTTCGTGTTTTTTTTATATATATAATGAAAAAGGTACATACTACTACAGTATATATAGCCACGTCGCAACGTGCATCCCTCAAATACAAAACCTTTAAATGAAAAAAAATCGAAATCTTGGGTTCACCTTCTCATCATCAGATCAAAACAAATCCAATTCCAAATCACAGAAGATTGTTTTTGTTTATTGATCTGAGAGAGAGATGACAAATCCAACGTTCGTCGTAGAAGACGACAAAAACAGATCAGTGATGACGGATCATCACCACCACCAGCCTCCGCCGTTTCAAGGCTTCTCCAACTATCCACCTCCGCCGCAGCATCAGCCGCCGGCCGCTGGTTATCAACAGCCGGCTCAGACCAACGTCTCCGGTAAGTTTATACCTCATGTTCTCGTTATATGGACAAAATGTGAATTTATCAGATCAGCTGTTTGATTTCTTTTTTTTTTTTCTTGATCTATTAAAGACCCTTTTGATAATTTTGTTAGGATATTTAATTTTGTTTCGGGGATAGAATAGTTCCCCCCCCCCCCCCCACTAAAGTTGTTAAAATTCGCATTTGATTACAATCTATTTGACTCTTGGAGAATTCGTTAGATCCATTGTAGTACTGTATTCGAACCTGATCTATTGCACATCTTCATCACGGTCCTACTTCATACTATCTCTACTTTGAGAGAAATCAAGATGCTAATTCACTTGAGAATGAGAAGCTGAAATAAAATTCAAAAAAAAAAAAAAAAAGGAATCAGGGTTTTGAAATAGAAATTGTTTAAAAAGAAAAAAACAAATAAAGTGCATATGCAAATGGAATTATCTTCTGCTTTGGCGTTTACGTTTACAATTAACGAATGAATTATGGAAATTTCTTTTTATTTGGCCCTTACGTTTACAATTAACAAATGAACTAGGTAGTAATCCGCGTCTTGCACGGAGTGAGATATCTATGAAAATTTTGTAATATTCGGGTTTAAATGATAATATGGGACATAAGAATTTGAAATTCTGAATCTAATATATATGTCTTTTGTAAATCATTTGAGTTACGATGATATAATAGACCTTATTTATATTTAACGGGGTTTGTGTGTTAATGATGTTGTGTAATTGATGAATGAAATGGTTATGCAATAGTGCTCAAATTAAGGGTTTACCACTTAATAAGAGGATATAAATGCAAAATATGTTTGATAACTATATTAGGTAACAACCAAATTCCATCGGCATTATATTTGCAAATTTTTGTAACTGATATTTTGTCTTATTATCGTCTAACGTAAGTTTCATCTAATATGAATATAATTAAATGATGATTTGATGATATTTATAGTGCCAAAACTTAAAATGAATTCTAATTTCAAAGCACATAAATATGTTTTGTTTATTTTTTTATTGCAATATGTTTTTGGAGTGATGATATGAAATTATTTTTGCAGAATTTTATATTTATTGGTAAATAAAGAAATGGAAACACGATTTTGCATTATGAAATAGATACGTGATTTAAACGATATTGATATAGATTTTTGTTTGTTGTTGTGAAAGTTCTTTTAAATGGCTAAAGTACAAGGATTTTCCTAAAAGTATAAAAAGTACAAAATAATCGATAGAAATATTGAATGCGTAGTTTTAGTTAAATATTTTTGTCAATTATAAATAAATAGTTTTGGTAAATATTAAATTTGTAAGAATAATATTTTAACATTAAAAAATTGAAAACAAAATTTTATTTTAAAAATGAAATAACTTATAAAATAATATTGATTTAACAGTGTATATAAAATCTCATAATAAAACTTATATGATTATGCATATTAATCAAGTAAAATATAAGTTTAATGTGAATGACATGAATGCAATTATTTTAATAAGTGAAATCTTTTTACAAAAATATATTGAGAGACTGTATGATTATGCATATTAATAAAGTGAAACATAAGTTTAATGTGAATGACATGAATGTAATTATTCTAGTAAGTGAAACTTTTTTTCAAAAATAGAATGAGATGCTCTATGGTAATGACACATCATCATGGCACAATTGTAAATCACATGTCAAGCCAAGTTTTTTTTAACCAGTCCTTCTCAATTAATATATAAGGGATAGCGAAAATATATCTTTCCACGAAAATTAGTAATAGCAAAAATCATTCTTGCCACAAAAATCTCTCTTTCCACGAAAATCTCGCTTTTATTGCAATTGATTTGTAAATCACAATTTATTATGATTAGATTTGAATATGCAGTTAAATTTGATTTGAATTTGAATATGCAAAATAAATGGTAATCTCAAAACAATTTAATCCATTTTGAATTCAAATGTCAAATCCGTCACGTGAATATCCATTAATACGTGTGTTTGATGAGACCATTAGCATCAAACTATATCAACTTAATATATAGTTTGATGATACCATTAGCATCAAATTATATTATAAGATTTATATCTCAATAATCATTAGTACGTGTGTGTTAACTATAATATACGCGTTATATCTCAATAATCATAACAATAATATGAAGGCTAGATTTTATATTATAATTTGAACTTGAATATGCAAAAATTTGTATGGAATGAAATTTAATTAAAAGATTTTGCAAAAAAAAAAAAAAAAATTAACAAACAATCATATACAAATTTGTGACTTACATTGAATTCAAATGACAAAAAAAATTTGTGATATACACTGAATTTGAATATGCAAAAATTAGTATGATATTTAATGTGAATGGCACTAACGTAATTAGTTTAGTAAGTTAAACATTTTTTATAAAAGTTTTGAAAAGCTTTATATTGATGACACCTCAGCAATGGCACATTTGTAAATCATACATAAAACCAAATTTTTTTTTAGTCATTCTCAATTAATATATAAGGGATTATGGAATTTTCTTCTGATTTGGCTCTTACGTTTACAATTAACAAATGAATTTTGCAAAGAACGGGTTAATTTAAAGTTCAAAAAAATAATAATAATAAAGAACGGGTTCATTTGGAAAAAAATATACACACTAAAAGCAAATTCAAACACAAAAACAAACAATGGAGGCCGTATTCTTGCTGAATCATATGCGGAAAATCGATTTTCTTTGTTCAAATTATGTGGAATTTAAGTAATGGTAGCTACTAGAATTGCATACATTAGAATCTACTATCTGTCAAAATGTTTCTCAAAAAGGGTTTTGTGTCATTATTGCCACGCATCACTTGGCTGTTCTAAAGCTCGTTCTGGTTTCTCTAGTTTATGCTGTTGCTGGAGGAAGGCCTGAAACAGAACACCATCATCATCCTTGTTGTGATATAGGCATTGGTTGGTTATTGTAAGTGTAATTCGTCATTTTACCTTCTCTAGCTTCTAATCATTTACATTCTTGTTCAAGTTCTGAGAAAACACAAACCCACATATATGTTTTTCTTGGTTTTTTGTTTCTTGAAGATTCATCCTTGGTTTCTTATTCGGTGCTATCCCCTGGTACATCGGATTCTTCCTTTTACTATTCTCTAAAAACCCGCGTGAGAAACCAGGATATGTGGCTTGCGCAATTGGAGTGAGTTTATATTCTCTCTCTCTCACTTAACAATACCCTTTTGGCATTTTTGTTGTTGTTGTTGCTGCTGTTGTCCTGATCACATTTAATCAAATCCGACTAACGCATGTCACAGGCTGTTATCGTTACGATATTAATCGTTGTGATAGCCATAAGTGGTTCAGGGGTCTGATAATAAAGTGAAGATGTGACGCTCTTAACACGGTATACACCGGTTAGGCCGTGGAGATACTGTTGCAGATCGAAGAAGATTGTACATGTGTGTTTAGAAATCAATGTGTATTGTTTGAAGATTACAGAGAGCTCTTTGTATTTTGTTACTTAAAAGTGTCTTCTTTTTCACTCAAAAAAAAGAAAGTGTGTTCTTCTCAAAACCATAGCAATGTGTTTATTACTGAAATAAAAAGAATTATATTTGCATTTGTTTTCGAACCATTAATAACTTAATACTATTTATTTATTTCATTCTATGGTGTTACTTTAAATGTAAAAAAATGGAGATATTTAGTCTGTTCATATTTATTTAAAAAACAAATGTGGAACCGATTAGAAAATATTTTGGCAAATATTTAATTTATTTTATCGTTAAAGTTGCAGAATATATAATTTATTAGTTTTGTTCGTTCCAAAAAAAAAAAATTTAATAACCTTTTGTATAAATATTACTCCCTCCGTTCTATATTAAGTGATGTTTTAGAGATTTTTTTTTGTTTTCAATTAAGTGATGTTCTCACAAATCAATGTTAATGTTGACATAATATGATTTTTTGTATTTATATTATTGAGATAATTTTCAGTCAAAAACTCGAAAACTCAAAAAATATTGTATTTAATTTTCAGTCAAAAACTCAAAAATTATTGAGATAATTTTCAGTCAAAAACTCAAAAATTAATCAATGTTAAAATTAATCAATGATAAAAAAAGTTAGAAATAGTATTACACAAGTTTTCTTAATAGGTGTGTAAAACATCACTTAATATAGAATTATATATTTTAGTATTTATACAAAAGGCTAATAAATGATATATTTTTTATTCAAGGCCCAATTAAAAAAAGCCCACAGATACGTGTATCTCGCCTAGGGTTTGTCCTAGAAGCTCTTTTATAGTTTTCTCATCAGCGCCACTGTCTAGCTCTTGCGCTCTGTTTCCTTTTGGCTGAATTCTTTGGGAGCTTGATCTCTCCGTTGAAATGGTTGCTTTCCGGGTAAGTTGTTTCGTTTTATCGTAGAGGAAACCTGAGTTACGAGGGATTCTGGGTTTTGGAGTGTATACGTGAGTTATGATCCTGATTTGGATATTTATGAACTGTGTTCGATCGGGAGAATGTATCGTAGTGATGAAATCAGTTCTGATTCGTTGAGAAAGCACGAAAATTTGTTATCGACATCCGTTCTTTTCTTCATCATACTTTGTAAATAATTTGATCTTAAAGTTTTTACTGCCGACCAAAGGAAGCGGAATGCAATATTTTATTGATTGGGTTCGAATCTCTAGGATGTTGTTGCTTGCTTCTTAGCTCCGATTATGATCCGCTTGAACCTTTTTGAGCTTCATTGGCTATCCTTGATTCTAGATTGGTGTTGTCATTTGACAGAGAGAGTAGTAGATATGGTTTTTTTTTATTATGTTGATTGTCTTATGCTGTATGAGTGTTTGCCAAATGTGACGTCTTTATGTTTTATAATGGATTTGATTCAATGAGCTTTTGTTTCTTTGATCAGTTTCACCAGTATCAAGTGGTTGGGAGAGCCCTCCCTACAGAGAAAGATGTGCAACCTAAGATCTACCGTATGAAGCTATGGGCCACAAACGAAGTCCGCTCCATGTCCAAGTTTTGGTGAGTCATGCAATGCCCTCTTTTGGTGCCAGATTTGTTGGTGGAGACTCCATTTTCCCTGATGGTAAACGCATTTGCTTGTATCTAGGTACTTCCTAAGGAAACTGAAGAAGATTAAGAAAAGCAACGGACAAATGCTTGCCATCAATGAGGTATAGATTGCATTTTGCGATTCGGTATCTTACATGCCATTGCTTAAAGATGGCTACTTGTTAGCCATTGCTTTTTCTGCTCAGTGTGTGTATGATTTTGCTGTTCGACTTTGGTAGATTTTTGAGAAGAACCCCACGACGATCAAGAACTACGGTATATGGCTGCGTTATCAGAGCCGAACTGGGTACCACAACATGTACAAGGAGTTCCGTGACACCACGCTCAATGGTGCAGTGGAGCAGATGTACACTGAGATGGCTTCTCGCCATAGAGTGAGGTTCCCTTGCATTCAGATCATCAAGACCGCGACAGTCCCTGCAAAGCTGTGCAAGAGAGAGAGCACCAAGCAGTTCCACAACTCGAAGATCAAGTTCCCTCTTGTTTTCAGGAAGGTCAGGCCACCAACCAGGAAGCTCAAGACTACATACAAGGCGTCAAAGCCCAACCTTTTCATGTAAAACCAAATATTACATGATTCAACCTCGTCCTTTTCAAATTTCAACCATCAGTTTAGGCTTCTTGTTCCTCAGTCTGAACAAAAACAACCAGTCGGATTCATCTTCTCTTGAAATTTTAAATTTTTGCATCTTTTGAACTTTTATTTTCTAGATGTGATACGATATATTCAGATGATTTTCAAAGTTTTGCTGCTTCAAAAATAATGCTGCATTAAACTAACTTTAAAGTAAGTGAATTGTTGGTGAGTTGACTATACATTATCATAAATCAAATCTGCTTAGTTCCCACTTTCCGGCGTTTGACACACGCGCACTTACCCTTCATCTGCTAAAGCGTTGAGAGCACTTTTATAATAGAAGTTATATTCATGATGCTGAGTGGATCTCTTACACGACAAAGCACTGTGTAATTAGATAAGAACAGATGGAAACCCCGTCCACGACAAAGCACAGACAAAGCCCCTTTGGCGGCAAAGGATCGAAACTCCAGTGTCTCAATATGCGGAATCCAGCGTGAGTGAGAGAAGAATCGAAGATGTCTTTTACAGTAGTAGCAGCTTTAGTGGTTGTTGTAGCAGTTGTGTTGCTGTGGACATGGCGGGTCGTGAAGTGGGTCTGGATAAAACCCAAGATGCTGGAGAGTTGTCTGAGAAGACATGGTCTCGCCGGAACTCCTTACACTCCTCTCGTCGGAGATATCAAGAGGAATGTTAATATGTTGATGGAGGCGAGATCTAAACCCATCAATGTAACGGATGATATCACCCCACGTCTCCTTCCTCTCGCCTTGGAGATGTTCAATTCTCACGGTATTTGTGTCTCTCTTCGCTTTCCTCTTACAGCTTGAGAGATCAGGTTTTCTAGATTTAGAGATTGCCCTTTTTGTTTCCGCAAAGCTGGGAAGTGAATTGTGTTGAATTTAGGTTGACTTGATTGAGTTATGTTGTTGGAACAGGAAAGACTTTCTTTATATGGATTGGACCAATTCCAGCGATCATGATAACGAATCCAGAGCAGATCAAGGAAGTCTTTAATAAAGTTTACGACTTTGAGAAGGCTGCTACATTCCCTCTGTTCAGATTGTTAGCAGGCGGGCTCGCGAGCTATAAGGGAGATAAATGGGCGAATCACAGGAGGATCATCAACCCGGCTTTTCACCTCGAGAAGATCAAGGTTTTGGTTTTCTCTCTGTTGTCTTGAGTGTCTGAATCAAGTTAGACTGTGTTATGTGTGTGATCTTTTAGCGACCTGCTTTTTGGTTTACAGAACATGGTCCCTGCGTTCTACCATTGTTGCAGCGAGGTTGTCTGCCAATGGGAGAGGCTATTCACGGATAAAGAATCACCTTGCGAGGTCGATGTTTGGCCTTGGCTTGTGAATTTGACTGCGGATGTGATCTCACATACTGCTTTTGGAAGCAGCTATAAAGAAGGACAGAGGATATTTCAACTCCAAGGGGAATTAGCTGAGCTCATCGCACAAGCTTTTAAGAAATCTTACATCCCTGGATTGAGGTTAATAAACACCCCCATTGTCTTTGTCCTGTCGTAAACTAAAACTTGAAGATTGTGGGACTTATGAGGGTTTGTTGTTTTGTGTAGGTTTTGCCCAACAAAGAGCAATAGAAGGATGAAAGCAATAGACAGAGAAATAGATATAATACTGAGAGGTATAGTCAGCAAACGAGAGAAGGCGAGAGAAGCGGGGGAAGCAGCGAACGATGATTTGTTGGGGATACTGCTTGAATCAAATTCAGAGGAATCTCAAAGAAATGGAATGAGCGTAGAAGAAGTGATGAAAGAGTGCAAGCTGTTTTATTTCGCAGGACAAGAGACAACGTCAGTACTGTTAGTCTGGACTATGGTCTTATTAAGCCACCACCAAGACTGGCAAGCTCGGGCACGAGAGGAAGTGAGGCAAATACTCGGTGACAGTAATAAACCCGATATAGATTCTCTTAGCAACCTCAAAGTCGTAAGTAAAACTTCCACATCCTCTTGCATAGAAAAAAAACTGCGTTTATAGTTACCAGATTCACTTGAATTTAAAATTTTCAACAGATGACTATGATCTTCTATGAGGTTCTGAGGCTATATCCTCCGGTGGCTCAGCTTAAAAGAGCTATCAACAAAGAAATGAAGCTAGGAAAGCTTATCCTTCCAGCTGGAGTTCACGTTTATATACCAACTGCTCTTGTCCATCGCGACACCGAGCTCTGGGGAGATGATGCAGCGGATTTTAAGCCAGAGCGGTTCAGAGACGGGCTCTCAAAGGCAACAAAGAACCAGGTCTCTTTTTTCCCCTTTGGGTGGGGACCGAGGATATGCATCGGTCAGAGTTTTGCTCTGCTGGAGGCTAAGATGGCAATGGCTTTGACTCTGCAGAGATTCTCCTTCGAGCTCTCTCCTTCTTATGTTCACGCGCCTCAAACAGTCATGACCACTCGTCCTCAATTCGGAGCTCATCTCATCCTGCACAAGCTCTGATTTTTATGTAATTCCATGGTGATGTCATCAAATGTCTCTGTTATATAACAGACATATTTTAAGAAAGACTTATTATATCCATAGGTTATCAAGATTTCAATTTCTGTGTCTAAGGTCGTTTTCCATAGATAGTGGATGCATTATTAATCTTGAAAAGTCTATCATACGAAGCCAATTTCAACTCTACCACCTTTTGTATGTGTGTTACAAAAGCCAGAATATGAGATTAACATAAGAAATGTTTAGAAAATCTACAACACTCGTTGAATTTTCCTCTGCCTCACACTTCATTTGACTTGCCGCAAACACAAATTAACAACAATTTTTTTATCAATATATATATAATAATAATACATAGCATTTTCATCTGGCATCTTCAATCTTGTTAAAAAAAAACATCTAGTAAATTTTCTCAAAGAAGTGCGTTTATGAGTGATACAGAGATTTCAGCGGTAGCAGCTGCGGCTGCGATTGTGGTGGTAACTGTGGTTGCGGTATGGATATGGAAAGGCCTGAACCTGGCTTGGTTTAGACCAAAGAAACATGAGGCTTATCTAAAGAGACAAGGTCTCTCTGGAACTCCTTTCACCTTTCTTATCGGAGACGCTAGAAGGGAAGCCAGTATGGTGGAGCAAGCAAAGTCCAGACCCATCAGTCTAACCGATGATTACACGACACGTGTCATGCCTATGATACTACGGACCGTTAAGGATCATGGTAAGCAACGGTTTGATCTGAACTCAAAACAGAGATCCTCTGTTTTTTCTAATCTATGAACTTGGTGTACTGTTTCTATGGTTTGGTGTTTCTGTAGGAAAGACATCTTACATGTGGTTAGGACCTACAGCGAGTGTTATTGTGACGAAACCAGAACACATCAAAGAAGTTCTAAACAGAATTTACGATTTCCCGAAACCGCCATTGCACCCAATTGTTGAGCTTTTCGCCACTGGAGTCGCAGTGTATGGAGGAGAGAAATGGTCTAAGCACAGGAAGATTATAAACCCTTCTTTCAATCTAGAAAAGCTCAAGGTCTTTCTTACATCAATTCCTATGGTCTTAACCTTTGTTCTAAATTGTATGCTGATTTTTGCTTTTATGTTTATTTTGTAGATTATGATACCTGCGTTCTACGAGAGCTGCAGCGAGATGATAAGTAAATGGGAGAGGTTGGTGCGCGAGCAAGGATCATCGAAAGAGATCGATGTTTGGCCATACCTTAGTGATGTAACCTCAGATGTAATTTCTCGTACTGCGTTTGGTAGTAGCTACGAGGAAGGTAAGAGAATCTTTGAGCTTCAAGAAGAACAAGGTCGGCGTGTTTTAAAAGCTCTTGAGATGGCGTTCATCCCTGGAATGAGGTAAACAGATTTTTTTTCGTGTTACTTTGGCCTTTAGAGATACGGAAAGATCACATGTTCTTAATTCACATTGTTTAGGCTTCTTCCAACAAAGAACAACATGAAGATGAAGCAGATAGACAGAGAAGTGAAGTCTAGATTGGGGGAGATCATCAAGAAAAGACAGATGGATATGGAAGCAGGGGAGGCTCCAAAGAATGATCTGTTGGGAATACTTTTGGAATCGAATTCCGGAGATCACGGGATGAGTACCAAAGATGTGATAGAAGAGTGCAGGCTGTTTCACTTTGCGGGTCAAGAAACCACTGCGGAGTTGCTTGTGTGGACTATGATTATGCTGAGCCATCACCAGATATGGCAAGATCAAGCTAGAGAAGAGATTTTACAAGTCATTGGGAAGAGCAACAAACCAAACTTTGATGCCCTCTCTCGACTCAAAATAGTAAAAACATCATCAATCTTGTGTTTTCCTCTACTTTCCGTTTTTCCTTATAACCGGAGGATTCCAGACAAAAACTCAGACTAACGTTTCCTCGGTTTTTATTTTTATTTTTATTACAGATGAGCATGATCTTGAACGAGGTGTTGAGGCTATACCCACCAGGGATTCTACTTGGCCGAACCATAGAGAAAGAAACAAAGCTTGGTGAGGAGATGACACTTCCAGGTGGTGCACAAGTAGTGATTCCTGTTCTTATGGTTCATCGTGATCCCGAGCTCTGGGGAGAAGATGTTCATGAGTTTAAGCCCGAGAGATTCGCAGATGGGATCTCAAAGGCCACGAAGAACCAAGTCTCGTTTCTTCCGTTTGGATGGGGACCAAGATTCTGTCCTGGCCAGAATTTCGCTCTCATGGAAGCTAAGATGGCTCTTGTCTTGATTCTGCGGAGATTCTCCTTAGAGCTGTCCCCATCGTACACTCACGCACCTCACACGGTTCTGACACTTCATCCTCAGTTTGGTGCTCCGTTGATCTTCCACATGCTCGGAGATCAGTAAACTAAGTTTCCAAGATCCTCTTTTTTTTTTTTTTTTTTTTGTTCTGTATCAAGATTCAAGATTAAGTAGCATATAATACCCAAATAATAACGAGGAATTCATGTGACTTCTACTACAAAATTCTCATGAATGTTTCGCCCATAAAGAATATATAGCATCTAAATATATTATAATATATACTCTTTACCAAAAAAAAAAAAAATAATATATATATATATATATATATATATATATATATGTAGCTCTATTAAGTGTACCTAGGGACCTTTGAAAATGAGTGCGCACATAAAAAGCATGAAAGTGAGCGTATGCATGTATTTTTTCTCTGTGGAAAAAGACGAGATCATGCTTTTCAAGATTCCCGTACACAACAAGAATAATACATTCTTATACTACAGACACACACACTCGAATCTTGCTTTTCATTAGATTATCTATAATTCGATACATACAAATGTCATATATATATATAGTTCTATTAGACATTTGTAACACATGTAGATCTACTACTTTAACAAAAAAAAAAATACACATGTAGATCTATTCGAGTTTCATTTTATTATTCCAAAACTTTTATTAAAAAAAGTGATTGAAAACCATAAGATAAGGTTGACCAAAAAAAAAATAAAAAAACCATAAGATAAGGAATCTCATTCATCAATCTAGCAGCACTATCTAATAAATTGTGATTGTTAACATTGATAATATTTCTCATGCCAAAGCAAAAGATGAGACATCTGTTTCCACACAGTCATATCCATTATTTGGACACGACAGTTGTCTACTTGTCTTCATGGCTTATTGCGTGGACAATCTCTGGAAGATCTTGAGCAAATAGATATTTCTGTGGTTGTTCACAGAAGAAATCGTGAGGACAAGTGTTCTGTCCAAACGATTGGTGAATATGTGGAAACGAGGTGATATCTTTTTTTGACATTCGAAAGATTTGAAAAAATATTTTTGAACGATTAAAGCTTCTCGCATTTATAAAAGATAACAAATAACAGTATTTTTGGCTATCTATAATAATTAAATATATGATTAAGAAATTAGAAACAAAGCAGAATTCCAAGTCTGCACTGACACCAAAATCCTCCATTAGTACTAAAAAAACAAGAGCTCATAAATTAATGTGATGTATCCAGAAGTAGAAATTTACAAGAGAGTTAGGACAAAAGCTGAAGATAGGGTGTGAAGTGCCTTTCTCCCTTATAAGATGCCTCTCGAGCACTATCAAAGTGTGAAAACATTGTTTTTCCCTTTTTGGCTTTTCCGAAATGAAATCTGAGGCTTGTGTTAGGGCCAGAACTCACTAGTAACCAGGATGCATACTTTGCCGTACTTTACCCTTACAAGATAGGAATGAAGAATTGATCAAACTCACCTAATACCTGATTGAAAAATCCGAGTGATAGGACACTTAAGACTATTGTGGATAAGTTTGGACTATTCTTCATGACTTCTCGACAAGTGACCACCTTCTGAATAGAAAAATACATGACAGATTATTATTTGCTTTTCACTCTGTAACCAATAAGAAGCAATTCAAAGTGACCACGAACAGTGACATGTCGTCCCGGCAAAAACTTATCAAAGTGGTTTACAAAAAGAACAAACAAAAATTAATACTTCTGAGCAAAGCTCACCACATAACTTATGCCCCAGGTCTATTTAGATATTACAAGTATTCAAATAAAAGATATTATGAATCTTTTATTTTCTTTTCTTTTTCACAAACGGACTTCATTTATCAATTATCCAAATACATTACATGCATCAACTATATTACTGACATGAAAATTAATGTTACTCTCTCTGTTTCATTATAAACGATGTTTAAAGTTTTTGCACATAAATTAAAAAAAACTATTTATTTTATTTTCTAAATCTAAACATCAATTATTATCTATCTAACTACAATTCAACAAATGTTAAAACAAACTGCATAATACAAATAGTTACAAAACATACAAAGTTAATTAATTTTGAATAGAATAACGAGAACATCACTTAATTTGAAACAAACAAAAAATTCATAAAACAACATTTATTGTGAAACAGAGAGAATATTATATATGTTCGTGTAATGTTATTACTTGGTTAACATTTTCCTGTAAATTATTATTCTATATTTTTTGTTTGTTAATCTATTTTTCAAAGTCTATTTGGTTGTGAAAACCCCTTTAGTACAGTGGTTGATCAAATTGTTCATTAATAATTCTATATCAGGAGGTCCGAGTTTCGATTCCCGGAAGACGCAAAAAGTCTATTTGGTTGATACATGAATTTGAGTGACATATATTTTTATTAATTATATCTCTATAATATTATTTAATTACAAAGTTTAATTGAATTGATTAAGGAGTTCGTGAACTAAACACAAAACTAGAGTTATTAAACGGTGCATATTAGAGTTATATTTTCAAGATTATATGTTTTGCGGATTATCCCGAATAATATTTTAGTCCAAATAGATAAATTATTCTATTTGACAACTCTATCTATAATAATGAGTTAGATATATTATAAAATTCAAATAAAAATAATTTTTATTAAATTTCAAAACAATTCTTTTAAAAAAAATTACAGCGCTATAATTAACCGGGGGGGGATTAAGTCATAGTTTTCTTTTATTTGTGCAAATTCATGTTTGACTGGCAGTTAAGTCATAAAAATAGTATTTCATAATTAACTAGCAATAATGACATCGAAGTTAATTGTGACAAAAAAAAACGAAAAAGGCTTAAGGCATGGAAGACAGATGTGGCCAGAGGCCGTGAGGTTCCGAGTAGTAAAGGCAAAAGTTCGACGGTTAAAAGAAATATTTTATTGTCCGAAACACAAATTCTACAAGTATTAAAGACATATCACCTCATGCATTTCTCAAACTTGAGAGACCGAAAACAATTAGCAAATGGAGATATCATCAGTTGCATCACTGGCTCTAGTTGTTGTATTGTGGTGGATATGGAGAATTGTGGAGTGGGCTTGGCTTAAACCTAAGATGCGTGAGAGTTTTCTGAGAAGACAAGGTCTTGTCGGAACTCGTTACACGCCTCTTGTCGGAGATGTGAGAAGGACTTTTAGCATGTTGAAGGAGGCAAGATCGAAACCACTGAAACCAACAGATGATCTCATTTCACTTGTCATGCCTTACTCCTTTCACATGCTCAATACTTACGGTATATATGTTTCTTGGTTTGGCTTATAGATTTTGAATTCCTTTTTTAATAACTTCTTCCTTTCAATATATATATGTATGTGTATGTGGCTGCTACAGGAAATACTTATTTCACATGGTTAGGACCCGTACCATCCATCACAATAATGAATCCACAGCTGATCAAAGAAGTGTATAACAAAGTTTATGATTTCCCCAAGACGCACACGTTTCCTTTGGTTGAGTTGATAACTGATGGACTCGCTAATGCTGATGGGGGTAAATGGGCGAAACACCGGAAGATCATCAACCCGGCATTCCATTTTGAGAAGATCAAGGTCTCATATTCTCTTTTCTAATATTGTCACAACCAAGTTAAATTTGCTTTTGGCTGATGAGATGACCATTTTCCATTTTGTGCCTTGATAATGATTTTGTGTATAGAATATGGTTCCTACGTTTCATAAAAGTTGCAGCGAGGTTGTGCGCGAGTGGGAGAAGTTAGTTTCAGATAAAGGGTCCTCCTGTGAGGTTGATGTATGGCCATGGATTGTGAATTTGACCGGGGATGTGATCTCTCGTACCGCTTTTGGTAGCAGCTACAAAGAAGGACAGAGGATATTTATACTACAAGAGGAACTAGCAAAGCTCATCATACAAGCTCTTGGGAAGAACTACATCCCTGGATATCGGTAAGAAACTTGACTTGTTTTGGTCTAATACTAGCAAGAGTGATCGGTTTTCTAACAATCTTCTTTTGTATATTTGAATCTCCTTGCTCTCTTTCCCTGAGGTTGTGGCTTCCATTACACTTGATTATTAATTATTAGTATTTCAACATGAGATTTCTAATATATTTCACTTTTGGACCGGATACATCTAATACTATGAAAAAATTGACGAGTTTTAATTCAAAACCAATATACAATGAGAATAGTGGGTTCATGGCTCGTATTTACAATCTCAATTTTTTGTCAATGCGGAATTGTGACATTTATTCTTCACTTTTTTTTGCGTAGGCATTTCCCAACAAAGAATAATAGAAGGATTAAGACAATAGTTAGAGAAATCCAAGTTATACTAAAAGGGATCATTAGCAATAGAGAAAAGGCGAGAGACGCTGGCGAAGCACCAAGTGACGATTTGTTGGATCTACTTCTTGAATCAAATTCAGAGCAAACTAAAGGAAATGGACTGACCACCGAAGAAATTATAGAAGAGTGCAAGTTGTTTTATTTCGCGGGACAAGAGACCACTTCAGTACTATTGGCTTGGACAATGGTTTTGTTAAGCCAACACCAAGACTGGCAAGCTCGCGCACGAGAGGAAGTGATGCAAGTTTTTGGCGATAGAGAACCTAATTTAGAAGGCATTAACCAACTCAAAGTTGTAAGTATAAACCAAACCAAAAAGCTTTTCAAGTTTATGCTTTCTTTTTTGGGCTTCAAAAGTGCTATGTTTGCAAGCCTTTTTCACAGAGTGTCGAAAAGTGCTACAAAACAACATTAAGAAGTTGGAAAAAGTGCTATAAGTGAAAATTACTCTTCTTTTATTGCGTTTTGTTGATTTTATTGAATGAATTCTACAGATGACGATGATTATTTATGAGGTCCTTAGGCTATATCCACCACTCATCCAGATGAACCGAGCGATCCACAAAGAGATAAGACTAGGTCATCTGACACTACCGGCCGGTGTTCAAGTCAATATGCCTGTTCTGCTAATCCATCGGGACACTAAGCTTTGGGGCGACGATGCAGCGGAATTCAAGCCCGATAGATTCAAAGACGGGGTCTCAAAGGCAACAAAGAACCAGGTCTGTTTCTTGCCTTTCGGATGGGGACCGAGGATTTGCATCGGTCAGAATTTTTCTCTGTTGGAGGCAAAGATGGCTCTGGCTTTGATTCTACGGAGATTCTCCTTCGAGCTTTCTCCTTCTTATGTGCATGCGCCTTACCAAGTCATCACTATTCATCCACAGTTTGGTGCTCCTCTTATCCTGCAAAAGCTATAAACTTGTGATTTTATCAAATGAACTTGTTAGTTATACACAAGGGAAACAAGATTTCACAGAAGAAACGAATCAAGATCATAGTCATAAAACCATGTTTCTCTCAATCGAGATAACTACTCCATCTTTTTTCTTGTAATAGACGCCATTAACCATATATTCATCTTTACCAATCGTACAAAGTTTTCCTATGTCTTCTATTATAAATTAAGTTTTGAAATAAAAGAATACTAATTCTAATTTAAAGATGAAAATAAAAATAAATATCTTTCAGTTTTTTTCCCCCACTAATTTGCAGCTGGTTTTATAGTATTGATCAAATTTGAGTTATTTTTTTACTAGAAAAAATAATGTAAAACTTTTTACATGTGTAATCACGGGAGATTTATCTAGTTGTACATCGTATATTTTAGAAATTAATTAGTTGTAAAAATAATAGAAAATGTTAGCTTTTGATAAACTTTTTTTTTTTTAAAAGTCTGATGTTATATATATTAATTAAGAACCGATAGTACACAAAACCGGGGGATGGCACGATATCTCCGGAGTCAAAAGCCTGCGGATGACACAATATCCCCAAAGTCAAAAGCCAGCGGAATATAATTAAAATTCTCCGGAAACAAAGCCATAAAATAGGGAGACCATTACACAAAACAACTAAAAATCGGCCATCAAACAAAGACTAGCAAGAAAGGGAAAACCAAGAAGACCTAAGCACTAAAACTGAAAGACTGATCACTGACCCAACATCCTTCTACAATCTTCTCCAAAGAAACTTTAGGCGCTGCAGAATTGCCGACGAACAAAAGAACCGAGAAGAAACCAAGGCTAGATCTTAACCAGAAGTCTGCAGAACCTGAAGCACTCCAACATAGACTCACACAAGAGCCGACAAATCCGGCCAGAGCTAGGGACAAGGTCACAAACCTTGAAATCGGGCAGGGAAACGTCTAAGAGGACTCACCATTCTTACACGCGGACACTCACGAATCAATCTCGGCAACCTACAGGCTGAAAATTGATCACCTCCTCGCAAGAGAAGAACCGATGATCGAAACCACTGCTTCGCTTTAAACCCAACCAAAGGACCACAAGAGGAACCCGGGAAAGGTTAGTAGATATCTCCACAGCAGAGTACCATCCGAAAGACGAGCCCAAAACCAGAATCTAGTCCTACTCCAAACAACCGAAATCTGGATAGAGCTAGACAAAGCAGAAGAACCTAGGACCAGCAATGACTCCACAATCGCTAACCAAAACTCATAATCTAAAAGCCAAGAACTTAAGTAAGATATTTATTTATTTATAGATTTAAAATTCATTTATATATATATATATATATATATTGATTGATAGTTTCTATATATATTATTAAAAAAAAAACTAATTAAGTTCAAAATTTTATGGAAAAAATCAATTTATATAGAACAAAATAAATTTGCACGATGTACATGAATTTGATTGGTTGATTTTATCCCAAAAATAGTTTACAAAAATATGATTTAGTCCGAAAATACAAAATCAATAAGTAAGTATTCTTTAACGCTCATATGTATTTCTTCATCAAAGTTTTTGTTGATAAAGAACCTGATACAGTCACAGAAGGCCTTAACCAGCTCAAAGTTGTAAGTAAAACCTTGATTGAGGTGTACTTTTGTTGTGTTTTGCTGAAAGATTTGATCCCTCGCAGATGACGATGATACTATATGAGGTCCTTAGGCTATATCCTCCAGTAGCCCAGCTGACCCGAGCCATTCACAAAGATATGAAGCTAGGCGACCTGACGCTACCCGGAGGCGTTCAAGTCAATCTACCTATTTTGCTAGTCCAACACGATACCGAGCTGTGGGGCTACGATGCTGCAGAGTTCAAGCCCGAGAGATTCAAAGAAGGTCTCTCAAAGGCGACAAAGAGCCAAGTATCCTTCTTTCCCTTTGCGTGGGGACCGAGGATATGCATTGGCCATAATTTTGCCCTGTTGGAGGCAAAGATGGCGATGGCTTTGATTCTACAGAGATTCTCCATTGAGCTATCTCCTTCCTATGTCCATGCGCCTTACCCACTCATCACAATGCTTCCACAGTTCGGTGCTCATCTTATCCTGCACAAGCTATAACCCAATGCGATATTGCCCAAGGGCGAAAACTTTCCCATCCGAAAACGCTAGTTTCACGCCACCATTCTCTTTTGATTCGCCTCCCCGGTGAACGGCGCTTCTCGCCGGAGCCGAGGGAGGGCTTCCTCCTTTTCCTTTCTTTGCTTTTTCTCTGTTCGGCCTCCTCCGTAACTCCCTCCTCGCGGCGTGGAGGTCGGTTTCTCCCCAATGGTTGAAACGGGCTCTGCGGCGACTCGGCTTCGTTCGATTAGCATAGGGTTCGGTTCTTCCTTGGTGGTTTTCTCCGGCGATTCTGCTCCAACGGGTTTTTAGTTGTCGGCGATTGAGGCTCGCCGGTTTCAACGGGTGTACAGTCCTTAGAGCTAACAACGGCTTCGTCTCCTCGCTCTCCCCTTGCCGGTGTGACAGCTCGGACCGACGGTTGTTGTGTGACGATGTGACTCCTCGGTCTTCGATTGAAGCTCGGCTTGGATCTGCGATTTCCCGGCGGTAGAGGGTGTATCATTTGGATTGGGCTCTTCGAGCTCCGGACGGCGGTGTCAGCGGCCCTCGAGGACGGGGCTTCTCACGGTGTCTAGTTTGGGGGCTCAATTCCGGTTTGATGTGGCTAGGAGAGGTGGCAAGCGGAGATAAAGTCCTCGGTTGGCTCCATCGGTGGGTTTTCAACGGCGGGGTATAGGCGGTGGCTCGGTGGAAGTCCTCTGGGTGGAGGGTTTTTGTCGCGTTTACAACCTCCGGGTGGCTCGTTTGTCTGTCGCCGGTGTGTGTGTTTTGTGACTAAGTTCGGCGGATCCTCGAGTGGGTCATAGACAGTGTTTCGGTTGAGGAAAGCTCTGACATGTTCGGTGTTGTTGCAGGAGTTTTTGGGCGTCGAATGTTGAGGCGGCGGGCTTGAGTAGCGGTTTTTTTGTTGCTGTGGGAGCAGGTCCCGTTGGTACTTCGCGACCAAGGGATTGTGGCCGGAGACGGCTTCTTTGGCTGCCCGTTGTAGCTCCCGTGCCGCCAGTAGCAAGGCGGCTCGCTATCTCAGGCTCGCATATTGCGTTAGACTCAGAGAAGCTGTAGGCGATTCCCTTTGGAGGTTTTGAGGATAGGCTTCCGGAATTGCTCGTGGCAACGAAGACGAGTTCTCCAGTTCTCCGGGACTGCGGCAAAACGTGATGGTCCACGTCTTCGGTGTGGATTGCTGCGTCGACGTCTGGGATCTTCGTTCTTCATTTCTTGTTCTCACGAACCATTGTCTTCGACTGCTTGTGTAATCTTGTTGTTCTGTGTCGTCTTTGTAGCTTGTAGTTGTAGCTTTCGGTCTTTCTGTATTCTTAGTATTCTCTGTATTTCTGTCAAAAATTTAAAATCTGGTATAAAATTTAACATTTAACAAAAAAAAAAAAAAAAAACTTATGATACACAGAGGAAACTCAATCTTGTTACGTATTCAAGTCAGATCACCGCGCGTATCTCATAGATTAAAACCCTTTGAGTAGTGAAACTAAGACCCAATATGAAGTAAAAGAGACGAAATTCCATTGCTTTCAGTAGAACCAGAACTCAAACTCAAAGCTTCTACTCTCCAGAGGTTTCCCTTGTCTGCCAATGCATGTTCCATTCCATTTGTTTTACGTTACAAAAACTTGATATCATTTGTGGGAAAATCTTACACACATTGTCCGTAATCCGGCCCAAAAGAAGGCCCGACCGCCCCGATCCGAGGATTGATGGTCTGTCGAGATTAATGGCTCTTCTAGAGCCATTATCTCGAAAGGGAGGTATTAGGATTAGGTAGAGATTAATGGGCCATGAGCCTTAATCTATAGGGAATGTGTGAAGATTGTCCCACATCGGGAGTGGGAAGGGACATTGAATAATATATAAGGGACTTGGGCCAATTCACTCATTGCCAATTGGTTTTGAGTTTATTAGTCCAAATCCCTTATATATTACTCAATGTCCCTTCCCACTTCCGATATGGGACAATATTCACATATTCCCAAGAGATTAAGGCTCATGGGCCATTAATCTCTACATAATCCCAATAGTTTGCAACTATGGCAAGATATGTTATGGGAAATTGTATTCAATAACCATAAAAAATATTATAATTAGGTGGATAACCAAAAAAAAAATGCAGATGATATTTTTTATATAATATGTATTAATACAATTATATCCTTTGTCTTTTTTTCTTTTTTTCTTTTTTTCTTTTTTCCATCTCTCCTTTTTATCTTTTTTCTTTCTTTTTTCTCTCCTCCTTTACGCGTCTTCTCCCAAGATATTTTCCCGCACAACTATTCATCCTGGGATTATTATGTGATATCAAACATTCATCCCGGGATTACTATCTACTATTCATCCCGAGATTACTATGTACTATTCATCCCGGGATTACTATGTACTATTCATCCCGAGATTACTATTCAACTTTTCTTTCTTTTATCTCGTTTATATTTTTTTATTTTTCCTTTCTCGACACAATCACCACTACTATTCATCCCGGGACACTATTCATCATGGGACACTATTCATCCCGGAACACTATTCATCCCAAGACTACTATTCACTCCGAGTCTTCTCCTTTAGCTTAGACGAGGTTGGTTCTTTTCCGTGGTTACTATTCATCCTGGGATTACTATTCGTCCTGAGACTCCGTAATCCTGGGATTACTATTCAACACGGGATTACTATGTGCTATCAAATATTCATCACATGATTTCTATGTACTATTTATCTCGAGACTCCGTAATCCCGAGATTACTATTCAACCCGGGATTACTACGCGCTATCAAATATTCATCCCATGATTACTATGTACTATTCTTCTCCTACCCGATCAATCTCAAAGCAACCACGAATGGACTCTGCTCTTCGTTTATCAATTCCTCTTCGCCTTCTCTCTCCTCTCCACAACCGCCGTCGTCTTCACCGTCGCGTTTTGTCTACACGAGAAACCCGCCTAGATTCACCGTCGAAAGGTCTCACCCATATCATGCAGCGATTTTCGGCGACCGCGTCTCTGTCCTTAAAACTCCCGTCGGAGAAACGGATCGGAGGATCCTTTGTCCAGGCCGGCCGTTAATCGTCGGTGCCTCTGGATTTAGCAGTTACGGCGAACGGAATTGGAAAACTGTGATCGAATTGGCACAAATTTGGGATGGTATTTCGATATTCACGCTTTATACTTGCTCTTGTAATCTCGTCTTCGCCATTCGATTCTCTTGTAATCTCTAGTCGATTTATGTGGCAATTTCGCTATTTTTCTTCAAACCAGAATATATGTCATCATTTTTGTGGATATACTATTTCCGTGTTTAGTTTATGGATGTACTATTTTTCTTCAAACCATAGTTTAGTTCTTGATTTTTCTTCGAACCATAGAACATAGACAGTCTATTTGGCTTTTATGGTGTATGTTCTATATTTGGCTTTTGTTAAATTCGATTGTTGGTTTTATTACTTCGCAACAATACCCAGTGCTTTGCCGTTCTATTTGTATAAAACGTCTATTAGTGTAGAACGTCTATTGTTTTTGTTTTTAATGTTGGAACCTAATTTTTATGTGTATAGAACGTCTACTTTTTGTAATTTTGCAATTTAGTTGAGCCACTTTTTATGTATAGAACGTCTGTTTTGTAATTTCTGTGTGTATAGAACGTCTATTTTATAATTTTGCAATTTGCTTGAGCTTCCTTTCCTTTTGTGTTGAGAGTATTTTGTATAGAACTTCTATTTGTATAGAACATCGTCGGAGACTAATTTCTATGTGTTAATTAAGAGTGTTCATCATTTTAGTGTATTCAATATTAGAGACTATTTTCTATGTGTCTATAGAACGTCTATTTTTATAATTTTGCAGTTTGTTTGAGCTTCCTTTTCTTTGTTATTGAGACTATTTTGTTATTTGCAACTTCATTGCTTACACTTTTGGTATTTTCTATTTGCTAATTTATATGTGTGTATAGAACGTCTATTTTTTTATAAGGAAACCTATTTAGTGATTAGCTTCGGTGCATCAGATCCAAGCTTCGTATCAAGTGGATTCTTCCCGAACATCGCTCTAGCCAAGAAATCAAAAGTTGCTCCATCACAAGGACAACCGAACTCGGCTTTGATTGCTTTGTTACTAGACACACAAAAACTTTGGATCCTTAGTTATATTTGCAATGGCGGCTAAAATTATAAAGATCTCTAATTTTGAGTGTAAAAATTATTCTAACATTGATATGTAATGTAGTAAAAAAACGTTAGTCTACATAGAACACATAAATTGTCTATACTCAAAATTTTCTCCCTTGATTCCATCGCACACCATCGAAGATGATGAGAGAGCTTCCTTTCCTTTGGTATGGAAGGTCTATGTTTCTCAGTTGGAGACGAACGTTTTGACATGTTGTAAATGATGATTTAATATATGGATGAGCAAAGTGCACAATGGCTTCTATACTATTTTTTTCAAATCTGTATGAAAGGTCTGTGTTTTTTAGTTGGTAGATTTGTTAAGTCTTTGATTTTTAAAAATAGACATGCTATGTTATTGATAAAAAAAATAGACTTACTACGTTATAGGTGTAATTATTGTTGTATAAAAAAAGTTCGGGTTTGTTTTTCTAAATTTAAGGCATGTTAGACGTGAAATAAAATCAGTGTTTTTTTGTACTAATACAAGGTTGAACAAGTTACCAGTATGCGAATTATGCAAAAAAACAAAATCCTTGGGATAAACATATGTGTTGTCATAATAAATTGTATAGTTAATCTATTTTTTATGTGACTAACAGCATAATGGTCAGAAAAACAAGTGAAATGTTACTTGCTTGATTTTTTTTTTTTTAGCTATTTTCTTAACCAATTATCCAAAATTGGTTATCCAGCAAATTGTCCCATATGTTATTGTGTGTGACATTAGAAAAGCCCAATTTTATATAACTGATTTGATGTTTTGTTGTGTGTGAGTGGAACAACAGGAAGGACTTTCTTCACATGGCTTGGTCCTATACAGATCATCACAATAATGAATCCAGAGCAGATCAAACAAGTGTTCAACAGAGTTTACGATTTTCAGAAGCCGCATACACTCCCATTGGCTAGATTAATAGGCACTGGACTGGTTTTCTCTGATGGAGATAAATGTGCCAAACACCGGAGAATTATTAACCCAGCTTTCCACCGTGTGAAGATCAAGGTTTCTTCATTGTCCAAAGATCATGTTAGATACTTTATAATATGTATCTCTATGCTGACATATTCATTTATTGTGTGTAAAATATGGTACCTGCGTTCCACCAGAGCTGCATCGAGGTTGTGAGCGAATGGGAAAAGCTAGTTTCAGATAAAGGGTTTTCGTGTGAGGTCGATGTTTGGCCATGGCTAGTGAATCTTTCTGCGGATGTGATCTCTCGTACTGCTTTTGGTAGCAGATATAAACAAGGGCAGAAGATATTTCAGTTTCAAGCAGAACTTGCACAGCTTATCATATTATCTGTTCAGAAATCTTACAGCCCTGGATGGCAGTAAAAACCGCATTACCCTCTGGTCTTTTACCGGTAAAATACTACCCGAGACATGTTTATGTATTCACCCTTTCTTTTTCTTTCTTTGCATAGGTATCTTCCAACGAAGAGAAACAGAAGGATGATAGCAATAGACAAAGAGATCCAAGCTATCCTGAGAAGGACTATTAGTAATCGGGAAATGGCGATAGAAGCTGGGTAAGCACCGGGCTTTGATTTGCTGAGTATACTTCTTGAATCAAATTTGGGAGAAGCTCAAGGAGATGGAATGAGCATTGAGGATTTGATGGACGAGTGCAAGTTGTTTTATATAGGCGGACAAGAGACAACTTCAGTACTTTTGGTTTGGACAATGGTTTTGTTAAGCCAACACCAAGACTGGCAGGCCCGTGCACATGAAGAGGTGATGCAAGTGTTTGGCAATAAAGAACCTGATACAGAAGGCATGAACCAACTCAAAGTTGTAAGTGAAAATTAAATCAATAACCTTAGAGTGACGACGTTTCCTTTATTGTGTGTGTTTTTGATGATTTTCTGAAATGTTTCTAAACAGATGACGATAATATTCTATGAGGTCCTTAGGCTATATCCTCCAGTAATCCAGCTGAACCGAGCCATTCACAAAGAGCTGAAGCTCGGAGATTTGACACTACCTGGTGGTGTTCAGATCAATCTGCATGTTCTACTTGTCCAACGTGACACTGAGCTGTGGGGAGACGATGCAGCGGAGTTCAAGCCCGAGAGGTTTCAAGAAGGGATCTCAAAGGCAACAAAGAACCAGGTCTCTTTCTTCCCATTAGGGTGGGGACCGAGGATCTGCATTGGTCATCAGAGTTTTGCTCTGTTGGAGGCAAAGATGGCAATGGCATTGATTCTACAGAGATTCTCCTTGGAGCTATCTCCTTCCTATGTTCATGCGCCTTACACGGTCATCACCCTTCACCCACAGTTTGGCGCTCATCTTCTCCTCCATCAAGCAAGAGGAGTTCCATTAGATGAATTTACTCGAAGGTCCGTCAAGAGAAATCCTGTTTTGAAACCGCTTGTCCACAAATCACTCACACTTAAAAGAATGAAATTCACCCCAATAATAATCATTTAACTAATTTGTTTTTCCCAATTATATCTATCCCGCTATTAAACATCTATATAATATTATTTAAAAAGTCATTTAGTAAAATGAATTTTATTTTATAAGTTATTACATACTATGCCATTACAAATAAGAAAATATAATTGAAATAGGAAAGGATTCAATTGTCTTTTAAAATTATTGAAATGCATATGGAAAGTATTTGTTTTCCATTAAATAGAGTATTTACTATTTAGTTTCTTAATTATTACAATTAAAAATATTATATAATTTTAAATAATAATCAATTCACACATATTCAAAAAAAAAAATCGAAATATTTTAATATTTTCACTATAATTTGTATGTTTGAATTTGAATATATATCAAAACAAAAGTTGAACAATATTTTACTATTTTTATAAAGAGTTAGACACGAGAAAATTGATTTTTTAAAAAGTTCGTTGACTGACCACAAAACCTAGAGTCATTAAACGGAGCATATTAGAGTTGATGTTTCAATATTGAAGTTCTTTGCGGGTTATCCCAAATCATATTTTAGTCCACCGTAAAATGGGTTAAATAAGCGGGTTAACTCGCCATGGACGAGTAAGGATTTTAATTTTCAAATGCCCACAAAAACGGGTTTCGCAAGCCAAAATATTAATTTTTAGTTTTAAAAATAGATGACTCAATTTACTAAAGAATATGATTTTTTCTTAGAAAATTAACTCTAATTTTTTCTTAGTAAGCGGGTTAGCTGGCCATGGACGAGTTAGGATTCTAATTTTTAAATGCCCACAAAAACGGGTCTCGCAAATCAAAATATTAATTTTTATTTTTAAAGATATACGGTATACTCAATTAACTAAATAATATGATTTTTTCTTAGAAAATTAATTATAGTTTGTTATATTTTTATTTGATTATGTATAAGTTTAAGTTTATATTTTAGTCCGCTGCAAAACGGATTAAATAAACAGATTAGTCCGGTTTGACGGTTCTATCTATAATCATTAGTTAGACATATTATAAAATTCAGAAAAAAATCAAAACAAAATTTCTTAAATTTTTAAACAAATTTTAAGATAAAATTATTCCGCGCTATAACGCGGATTAATTCTTAGTTCTATAATAATAAATAAGTATGGATTGTTGTAAGAATACAAAACTCATACTAAAGTTGGGGAAAAAAAAAAGAGTCAGTGGACAAGTCTTAACTGGATTCATATAAGAATTTTAGTATATAGTTTTTTGAAAGAAGAACATTTGTTTGGTTTACATATGACTGAGATGTACAAAATGGCATTCGCTTTTAATAGCAACAGTTGGTCGCGGACTAATGTTTCTTCTTTAATATCAAAGAAATGTCAAAAGGTCGACGTTCAAGTTATAACCAATCTTCACATATGGCTGCGATGCTCCAAGTATAGCAAAAGATCAACGGTCACAAAAAAAATGATTGTCCGAGACGCAAATTATACATCAGGGGTGATGTCATCACCACCTCCTTATCTTGGAAATTCTCAATCTATATCTCTCTCTCTCTCTCTCTGGGAAAGAAAATGGAAACATCAGCTGCGTTGGTAACAGTTTATGTAGCTATAGCAGTTGTATTGTGGTGGATATGGAGAATTCTAAAGTGGGTTTGGTTTAAACCTAAGATGCTTGAGAGTTACCTGAGAAGACAGGGTCTTGGCGGAACTCCTTACACGCCTCTTGTCGGCGATTTGAAGAGGAATTTTAGTATGATGATGGAGGCAAGATCCAAACCAATCAATCTTACGGATGATATCCTCCCCCGTGTCTTGCCTTTCCCCTTGCACATGCTCAAGACTTACGGTATGTTTCTTGATTCCTATCTGTTAAAGTAACAACTTAGAGATGCAGAAAACAAAAAAAAAGGTTTCAACTTTTGTATCTCTACGACATGGGAACAGGAAGGACTTCCTTTACATGGCGTGGACCTACACCAATTATCACCATAATGGATCCTGAGCAAATCAAGGAAGTGTTCAACAAAATTTATGATTTCCAGAAGCCGCATACATTCCCTTTGAGCAGATTGATAGCCACTGGACTCTTTAGTTATGACGGTGATAAATGGGCAAAACACCGAAGAATCATCAACCCGGCTTTCCACCTTGAGAAGATCAAGGTTTCGGCTTTACCTTTCATATATAGTCCCAAATCAGGTTAGCTTGCTTTATGTATGTATGTTCATTTGGATCTGACCCAATTTGTGCCTTCTGCTTCTATGTATAGAATATGGTACCTGCTTTCCACCAGATCTGTAGCGAGGTTGTTGGCGAATGGGACAAGTTAGTGTCGGATAAAGGGTCATCATGTGAGGTGGACGTTTGGCCTTGGCTTGTGAGTATGACTGCAGATGTGATCTCTCGTACTGCTTTTGGCAGCAGCTACAAAGAAGGGCAGAGAATATTTGAGCTCCAAGCAGAACTAGCACAGCTCATCATATTATCTGTTCCCAGAGCTTCCATCCCTGGATATAGGTAATCAACTTGCCTGGCTTGACTCTTGGTCTTTTAGCACTGCAATCTATTAGGAGACATGAATCATGTTGTGTCATATTCTTTGTTCTTTTGTTTGCGAAGATATCTCCCAACCAAACGTAATAGAAGGATGAAAGCAGCAGCCAGAGAAATCCAAGTTATACTGAGAGGTATCGTTAACAAAAGGTTAAGGACGAGAGAAGGTGGGGAAGCACCAAGCGACGATTTTCTGGGTATACTTCTTGAATCGAATTTGGGGCAAGCTAAAGGAAATGGAATGAGCATTGAGGATGTGATGGAGGAGTGCAAGTTGTTCTATTTCGCCGGGCAGGAGACAACTTCAGTACTTCTGGTCTGGACAATGGTTCTGTTAAGCCAACACAAAGACTGGCAGGCTCGTGCACGAGAAGAAGTGAAGAAAGTTTTTGGTGATAAAGAACCTGATACAGAAGGCTTTAACCAGCTCAAAGTTGTAAGTATACACCGAATTATAAACCTTGAGGTGACTTCCGTACTTTTGTTGTATTATGATGATTTTGCTGAATGTTTCCAACAGATGACGATGATATTTGATGAGGTCCTTAGGCTATATCCTCCAGTAGCCCAGCTGACCCGAGCCATTCACAAAGAGATGAAGCTAGGCGACCTGACGCTACCAGGCGGCGTTCTGATCAGTCTACCTATTCTGCTAGTCCAACGCGACACGGAGCTGTGGGGAAACGATGCAGCGGAATTCAAGCCCGAGAGGTTCAAAGACGGCGTCTCAAAGGCAACAAAGAGCCAAGTCTCCTTCTTTCCCTTTTCGTGGGGACCGAGGATATGCATAGGCCAGAATTTTGCTCTGTTGGAGGCAAAGATGGCAATGGCATTGATTCTACAGAGATTCTCCTTGGAGCTATCTCCTTCATATGTTCATGCGCCTTACACAGTATTCACCATTCGCCCACAGTTTGGTGCTCATCTTATCCTGCACAAGCTATAACTCCATAACCCCATGTGATGTTTTCAAATGAACTTCCTATACGTAGGAGAAATAAGATTCGATTTACAGAAATGAAGGGAAAGTTAGAGAAGATTCCCAGATTCCAAGATGCAGTCCCAATGTTTTTTAAATTTACTTTTTTCAAGCATATCTTCCTATCATTATCCAAACCAGAGCAGTACAAGAACTCAGACTAAAAGCTTCTATGTACTTTCCATTATCAACCATTCCAAATTTCCATGCATTCACCGAGATATCTATATACCAAAAAATTTACATTCTCGGTACTGAGTCACATTTCAATTCCCCTGCAGTAATGTCAAGCCAATTAACTTAGCCAGCTAAATAATCCCAGAGATAGACAGAATCAAGTAAAACACAGAAGAACAAGAAGCCTCAGAATCGTTGAAAGCAAGTACCTTTGGTGTAAAACCGAGCAATCCATGCCCTGAAATTGTAGTTGGCAGCTTCCTCCTCAGACACAGTAATAGAAGCAGTATCATCCGTCTTACAAAATCTCGAGTCCCTTAACGAAATGCATCTTTTGTGTTTGTGCATGTTGGCTTAAGGTTGAAGCCAATATTAGAAAAGGAAAAGTATGTTTAGGAGAAAAGCTAAATATACATTTATAATTAGGAGTTATCTAATTATGTATTATTTCCTAATTGCTGCTAGGAAATGGTTTTTTCTTTTCTTCCTCTATATATGGAGATGCTGGTTTATAGCATCGATTATGAGTTGTAAGAGAGAACAAAGAGAGCTTAAGTTTTGAGTAAGTTTCTTAAGCAATAAAAGAGAGTAATTCTTTTGATATTTGTTCCTTTTAAATCAATAATTGGTATCAGAGCTTGAGATACAAGATGGGCGACGATGAGAAGAAACCATCAACATCCGGGCTGAAGAAGGAAGGAGGAGCTTCCTCAATCAAATGTCCGATGCTCAATTCCAGTAATTATACTGTTTGGGCAATTAGGATGAAGACCTTGCTTAAAGTGAACAAGGTATGGGAAGCCATCGAAAAAGGAGAAGATGATGGAGATAAAAACAACTTAGCAACAGCTTTGTTGTTCCAATCAATCCCGGAAGTTCTAATTCTACAGGTCGGAAGTCTAGATACTGCAAAGAAAGTCTGGGACGCTATAAAAACACGAAACGTTGGAGCAAATCGTGTCAAAGAAGCGAGACTTCAGACGTTAATGGCTGAATTCGATAGACTTAGGATGAAAGAAACAGAGAAAATTGATGAGTTCGTTGGAAAATTAACAGAAATAACGTCAAAAGCTGATGCTTTAGGAGAAGAAATAGGAGAGCCCAAAATTATTCAGAAATTCCTTCAAAACCTCCCTCGAAAGAAATATATTCACATGGTAGCTTCTCTTGAGCAACTACTGGATCTTAAGAAAACTCCTTTTGAGGATGTTATAGGGCGTATGAAAGCCTATGAAGAACGTATTGCCGACGATGAAGAAGAGACTCGTGAAAACCAAAGCAAGCTCATGTTTGTAAATTCAGAAACACCAACTCGCGAATTTGATGGAGAAAATCGAAGTAGAGGACGAGGTTCTTATAGAGGAGGAGGACGAAGTTACAGAGGTAGAGGACGCGGAGGACGTTATAATGGAAACAAAGACGTATCCAAAATCGAATGTTTCCGGTGTGATAAGTTTGGACACTACGCATCGAATTGTCCGGATCGTCTTCTCAAGTTACATGAGGCTCAGGAGAATAATAACTCAGACACACAGGAAGCAGATGGACTCATGATGCATGAGATTGTGGAAACGAATGAAGTAGTTTTGCTTAATGAGAAAAACGTAAAACCAAAGGATTTCGAAACTTCTACAGACGGAGAAAACGTTTGGTACTTGGATAACGGAGCTAGTAACCATATGACAGGAAATCAAAACTATTTCAATTTCATTAATAAATCCATCAAAGGGAAGGTCAGATTTGGGGATGATTCTCGAGTTGACATAAAAGGGAAAGGTTCAATTCAGTTTGTCAGTAAGAATGGAGAGAAGAAAGTTTTGGCCGATGTCTACTTCATTCCAGAATTAAAAAGCAACATTATCAGCCTTGGACAGGCTACGGAATCAGGCTGCGATGTTAGGATAAAGGAAGACTATCTTACTTTACACGACAAAGAAGGAAATTTGATCACAAGAGCGAACAGATCAAAGAATCGACTATACAAAGTGATAATGGAGATTGTTGATACAAGGTGTCTTCAACTTGTGACCACAAGTGATTCAAGTAAGTGGCATGCTAGATTAGGACATATTGGAGTGGATTCAATGAAATCAATGGTAAAGAAGAAGCTAGTGGTCGGAATACCTGAAATTATAATTGAAAAGGAAACGTGTGCTTCGTGTCTGTTGGGAAAACAAACGAGAGGACCATTCCCACAAGCCTCCAAATATAGTGCCTCTCATGTGCTTGAGCTCATACACGGAGATCTTTGTGGACCTATCACACCTCCTACACCGGCGAGAAACAGATATATATTTGTCTTGATAGATGATTTTTCTCGCTACATGTGGACAATTCTGTTAAAGGAAAAGGGAGAAGCATTTGAAAAATTCAGAAAGTTCAAGATATTAGTTGAACAAGAGACTTGAACTGCTATCAAATGTTTTCGTATACGGACAGAGGTGGTGAATTTACGTCTTTGGAATTTCAGAGTTTCTGTGAAAATTCTGGGGTAAAGAGACACTTAACAGCTCCCTATTCACCTCAACAAAACGGAGTAGTAGAGAGGCAAAATAGGACACTGTTGGAGATGACAAGAAGTATTCTCAAACACATGAGCATACCAAATTACCTATGGGGAGAAGCAGTGAGACACTCCACCTATCTAATCAATCGAGTTGCATCAAGAATTCTAGCAAATCAAACTCCATATGAAGCGTTTAAGAAAAGGAAGCCTAATGTTGAGCATTTGAGGATATTTGGGTGTATCGGTTTCGCCAAAACAGAAATTCAGCATCTTAAAAAATTAGATGATAGGTCAAAGAAGTTAGTGCATCTTGGAACCGAACCAGGAACAAAGGCATACATGATGTTTGATCCAACGAATCAGAAGATAATCGTTAGTCGTGATGTTGTGTTCGATGAGTCAAGAGGCTGGGACTGGAATCAACGGAATAAAACAACCAACGGAACCAAAGGTTTTATAATAGAATTTGGAGAATTCGGAAATCACGGAGTCGATATCAATACGGAGAACAACTATGTCTTCTCCAACCCAGAATTCGGAGGCTCTGTTTTGGCATCTGAAAACAGAGGTGATACAGAACCAGAGCACAATGACAACGAAGGGGATGTTCAAATAGATAGCGAAGAAGATGATGAAGCTGCAGAAGAAAATCAAGATCGTTTGATTCCAAGAAGAACACAACGAGTAAGCGTTAAACCAAATTACCTCAATGACTATGTAATGATGGCAGAAGAGGAAGGTGAGTATCTGTTGCTATGCTTAAACAAAGAACCACGTGATTTCTCTGAAGCTAAAGAATCAAACGTTTGGTTGATGGCGTGCGAAGACGAAATACGATCAATTACGAAGAACCAAACCTGGAATCTCGAAGACCCTTCGCTGGGAATTAAACCAATCGGTTTAAAATGGATTTTTAAGCAAAAGAAAAATTCAGATGGTAGTATCAACAAATACAAAGCAAGACTTGTTGCTAAGGGATATGTGCAAAAACATGGAATAGATTATGAAGAAGTATTTGCGCATGTGGCTCGAATTGAGACAATTCGCCTTCTTATTAATCTTGCAGCTTCTAGTGGATGGGAAATACATCATCTAGATGTCAAAACGGCGTTCCTTCATGGAGAACTAAAGGAAACAGTTTATGATACACAACCGGAAGGTTTTGAAGTAAAAGGATGCGAAGGCAAAGTTTACAAACTCAAGAAAGCATTGTACGGATTAAAGCAAGCTCCAAGAGCTTGGAATGAAAAGTTGAATCAAATACTTCGAGATCTTCAATTTGCAAGGTGTTCGAAGGAACCATCAGTTTATCGAAGAGAAGGAAAGCAAGAAATCTTACTTGTTGCGGTATACGTTGATGATTTATTTGTTACAGGATCAAGCTTAAAGGTTATCATCAATTTCAAGAAAGAGATGGAATCCAAATTTGAGATGAGTGACCTTGGCAAATTATCTTGCTATCTAGGAATGGAGGTATGTCAAGATAAGGAAGGAATTACGTTAAACCAAAGACGCTATGCTTTAAAAATCCTGGAAGAAGCTGGAATGAAGAAATGCAATTTGGTGCATACGCCTATGGAAGCTGGAATTAAATTGTCTAAAGTGCTGGAAGAAAAGGATATCGATGCTACAAGTTATAGAAAGATTGTTGGATGTCTTCGTTACTTACTTCACACAAGACCAGATTTATCTTATTGCGTAGGAGTGCTAAGTCGTTATATGCAAAACCCTAAGGAATCTCATGGAGTAGCATTGAAGCAATGTCTAAGGTATTTACGAGGTACTGTCAATTTCGGGTTGGAGTTCAAACAAGTTGGATTAAGGGAGACAAATTTGGTTGGTTATAGCGATAGTAGCCATAATGTTGATCCAGGTGATGGAAAAAGTACAACGGGGCATGTGTTTTACCTTGGTGGAAGTCCAATAACTTGGTGTTCGCAGAAGCAGGAAACTGTAGCATTATCATCTTGTGAGGCTGAATTCATGGCAGGTACAAAGGCAGCAAAACAAGCTATTTGGCTTCAAGATTTACTTGGTGAAATCATTGGAAAGATATATAAAAAGGCTACCATTCGAATTGATAACCAATCTGCAATCGCTCTCACTAGAAACCCGGTGTTTCATGGTAGAAGCAAACACATACATACAAGGTATCATTTTATCAGAGAATGTGTTGAGAAAGGGTTAATAGAAGTAGAGCATGTTCCGGGAAATGAGCAAAAGGCAGACATTCTAACGAAGGCTCTTGGAAGACACAAGTTTAAGGAGATGAGGGATCTCATTGGCATGAAGGATTTGGCTTGAGGATAATTTCAAGCTTAGGAGGGAGAATGTTGGCTTAAGCTTGAAGCCAATATTAGAAAAGGAAAAGTATGTTTAGGAGAAAAGCTAAAGATACATTTATAATTAGGAGTTATCTAATTATGTATTATTTCCTAATTGCTGCTAGGAAATGGTTTTTTCTTTTCTTCTTCTATATATGGAGATGCTGGTTTATAGCATCGATTATGAGTTGTAAGAGAGAACAAAGATGACTTAAGTTTTGAGTAAGTTTCTTAAGCAATAAAAGAGAGTAATTCTTTTGATCTTTGTTCCTTTTAAATCAATAGTGCAGCTCATTGCGATTCCTCCCATATATTCCATCTTTCTTTCTTCGAGCGGATTTCAAAACAAAAAGTACCGAATTGATCGAAAGATCTAGAAGAACAAAAGGAAGGAAGAAGAAACCGCTGTGAAAAGTTTTCAAAACAAAAGCCTCGTGATGGGCCTCTTATTCTGATTCTTTTTTGGGCCTTTTTAGTATTACCAAAAAATGGACTTGAATGATTGACCAATCAAATTAATTACAAGACAAGATTACAAAACCTAAGGTTTCATTATTTGATTGTAGCGCAAGAAAATTAGAAAGTTCTTCTAGTCAGCCACCCAGCTGCCTCGTAAGTTCTCTGCCATTCTTCTTTCAACATTCCTCTATTCTATTTCGAGTTTTATCAATTAGGGTTCTTGGTAATCCATAAAATTCTTATTACATCGTTGCTGTTTGAATGTTGTCGGTGAATTATTGTGATTGAAGTGAAAGTTGGAGATTGCCTTTTCTCTGATCTTCCTTTTTCGATACATATTCATAAGGTATTTGAAAATTATTTTTCCTATTCTTGTTAGGATTCTAATTAGGGTAGTTTCGTTATTGTCAATATAACCTAGATCTCTATCTCTTGTGTCTATATATATATATATATATATATATATATATATATATATCACAAGGTATTTAGAATTCTTAACGATTGCATTTCTCGGAATCCTTTCACAATTTTGCTTTGAAGAAGAATTCGATGAGGAAGAATAAGAAATTGGTTATAAATATTATTGCTCTAAAAAAAGAAGGTCTTGCTTCAAGATTTGAAGCTGATCAGGATCTTGGTTCTTCAAGAGATGGTGAGAAAAGGATGTTTGAATCATCAGTGAGGCAGAGAGATGTGTTTCAAGGGGTTTGTTCCAAAGCTGAAGAGATTGATGGTTCCCTTGATGAAGATAAGGCAATTGATCATGATCATCCTAGTGCTAGAGTTGGAGTGATGCGTGAGGTTGATGTCGGTACAGGATTATCCGGCGCATTAAACCTACTTAGAGAGCAAGGAACTTTTAAGGAGAAACGCAAGCTTCTAGGTGTTACGGATCATGAAGATGACAGATTCAGAGATGCTAATAAGGAAATTCGGATTGAGAGGGTGGATGAGTGTGGCAGGATATTGACTACGAAAGAAGCGTTTCGGTCACTGTCTCACAGGTTCCATGGGAAGAAACCTGGGAAGAGGAAGCAAGAGAAACGGAAGAGGAAACAGGAAGATAAGTCAAAACAGATGGAATCTTCAGATAGAGCTGTGAAAAGAATGAGACTACTTCATGCCGAATTGAAGAGTCCTTACATTGTTCTCTAATCTTGAATGTCTCTTTGATTTGCCTTTTACGATACATCTCAAAGTCTTTTAGATAAAATTTCATAGATTTGCCTGATATTTGAACATTTCTTTGCATACATTGGTTTCACCTATATTTCCTTTTCTTTTCACTATGATCTAACGTTTTTCGCACTCCTCTTTAAATTTTTTTTTCTGGTTGTATCAGGAAAATAAAATCAATGCATCCCGAGTCAAAACGAGCCCGTTTAGAGACGATTCCTCCATCTTCCAAGAAGACTCAGCTTTGTAGTGAGAACCTTAATGATAAATTCAGCGATTTGCGTGAGAGCATTCTTAGCATAATTCTGAGTCATCTTCCAACTGTGGAAGCTGTTAGGACTTCTGTATTATCAGAGGCATGGAGGACCATATGGACCAACGTCACAGAGTTACAGTTTGATGACATAAGGCATAGGGAACCGAGGGATTATGGATTTAAATTCGTCGACTGAGTGATTCGCGACATTGGAAGTCCGGAAATTAACAGTTTCCATCTACATTATGTTAATTCTTACGATGAGACTCCTCTCATTCTGTGTCACTAGCTACAGCCTCGACAATTGAGAATGTGTCTCTGTCTCTACAGAACCGCCAACCACTTCTTCGAATTTCAGCAACAATTAAACTATTGAGTCGCCTACTTTGGGGGCTGCTAGATCTTTTCCAGTCACCACTGTAGGACCAAAATTATCGCACAATAGACAGGAGAGATTTAATCACGATTTATATAAATAAACAGTAAGGAACAGACGATTCATAAAACGATAAAGCAATAAAATAAATCTAAGGAGGCGAGATGAATCTCTTTCCTTAACTCTAAGAATCTCCCGTAGTGCGACGGGTTTTAATAGATCCATGAGTCCCAGGATACAACCAAAGTAATCTGTATCATCTACACTTGATATCAGATATGTCGAACATTATACTACGATACTCTCGAATAAAGACTTACTCTAAGCTGTAGAGGATTGAAGGAACTCTTTTTTTTGTAAGTGTGTTTTCTGTGTGTGATTGGATGCCTTTCTCTCAAGAGAGGCGATCCTATATATAGGAGAAGATCATGTCCCTCACTTTTCCTTTTTTTTTTAGGTTTTTCTTTTTTTTAGGTTTTTCCTTTTCTTAAGGCTTTTCCTTTTTTGTAAGCTTTTCCTTTTTATAAGGCTTTTCCTTTTTTCTAAGGTTTTTCCTTTTCTTAAGGCTTTTCCTTTTTTTGTAGGCTTTTCCTTTTTTAAGGCTTTTCCTTTTTTTTTTAAAGGTTTTTCCTTTTCTTAAGGCTTTGCCTTTTTTGTAGGCTTTTCCTTTTTTTAAGGCTTTTCCTTTTTTTAAGGTTTTTCCTTTTTACATTCACAAGGCTTTTTTACTTAGCCCAAATGTCTCATTTCAATTCACACATACACATATTTATAAAGCCCACAAGCTCTTATAAATTTTGTTCCAACAATCCCCCACATGAATAGAAATGACTCTAAACATATGAAAATTGAACAGACTAGACTTTACTAGACATACTTGACTAGACTCATCTAGACGTAGACAGACTTTCGAGAGTATACGAAAATGTAACTGTCACTGAATGGTAGCGTTTTTCAGCTTTGAACCAAACAATTTTAATATCTGTTGCGTTTACTCGGCCAGGAGGTGAACATGATGTCTTGAACCACCCGGATTTTGATGTAAACTGATACAACAGATATCGCACAGCGACATTTTCTCGTAGAACTTTGTTCTCTATTGGGTTCATTTTGGCCTTGAACATTCCTGGTATTCGTGAGTGAATTTGGAGAATATAGCCTTATCCTTCATTCTCCTAGAAACGGCCCCATTTCACACTTCACAAGGTGATCTTTTATTAGCTTGTTTTCAGAAGTGTCCTGTCACACTCCACTATATACACAACTATGCAATCATTAAAAGCCAACGCTTATCCTTACTATCCACAGGTAGCACTGTTTTATCATCCTAGGAACTGGGCAGAGACATAGTCTCACAGTGCTCAAATTCGAATCAGTTTAATTTTGTTTCCCTTTGAACCTAGATCTTGGGATCTCCAGTCACATAGGTGGGGTATCTGTCAAACGTCATCTTTTTCTATAGGCTTTAAACCCATTCCTTTTGATGATTTAACTAACTTGATCTCGAGGCTAACTTTTTAGGAAACAGATCCGCTAAGTTATCAGCCGTTGTGAGATCAGTTGTCTAAATGGTCTTATATCATTCTCGAGATTTGCCATTTTATAACTTACTCAGTGCCTGCGAGATAGCTCACTAACTCTCACAGTGTACACATAAAGTTGGCACTGGTTTTTCCCACATCGGGATATCTTCCACAAAGTTTCGAAGCCATTCTGCTTCCTTTGCAGCTTTATCTAAAGCTATAAACTTTGACTCCTTGGTTAATTAGGCCAAGAGTGTTTGTTTGGAAGATTTCCAGGATACTGCTGCACTACCAAGAAAAAATATTATCCACTTATAATATCTGTCAGGTTTACGAGACCAAGAGGTGAACATAATGTCTTGAACCCCCCCAGACTTTGATGTAAATCGAGACGACATGTAACGCTGGATAATTCAACATTCTAGTTATGGCTTTCCACAGAGTATGACCTGGATTACTCATGTAGCGACTTATTTACTGAATGCGCCAAATCGGATCTAGTACGATTCATCAAGTACGTTAGACTTCCGATAATTCTTGCATACATCACTTGTGACACAACTTTATCACAATTAAAGTTATTGCAATCTTGTTTGAGTAGTACTCAAAACATTCTAGGATCTTGAGACAAGATTATCCACTAATCTTATGTCTATCAAACTTCCCACTAAACACTTTCTTAGTGTGTTGGATTATGTCCTTCTTGCTTCCATGATGAACGTGTCATCTTATAAACATAACAAAACGTATCCATGTGGAGTACTTTTGATGTATATCACCTTAAGTGATTTTGAAGCTATTTGACATCACTTTGTTGTCAAACTTTCCAAGCTATTGCTTAGGAGCTAACTTAAGCTCGTATAAGGACTTTGCAAGTCTACTTATTTTCTTTCCTTGTTCAGGAGTGACATAACCCTCGGGTTGTTTCATGTAAATCTCCTCTTCTAAATGGTCGTTTAGAAAGGCAGATTTTACATCCATTTGATGGATTACAAGATCTCATATTGCTGTGATTCCAATCAGCATACGACTAATTTCAACTTTAGCCTCTTCTGCTTCTTTACAGAAGTACCGGCATTGCTCGATCTAAGGTCCAATACCCGTCAAGCATCGATCGATACCGAGGGGTATCGAACGATACGCATAAAAGCGTAAGAGCCCAAGAACTCAATTGCTCGCCTCAATTCGTGAGGTACTAGAGCTTATCCTTTACACGGAAACTCATGTTCAAAGGAAGACACATTCCTTGTTTACCGTGATTACTTGGATGTCTGGTATATCTATTTTATATACCATAAAGTAATCAGCACTACATTGTGTGCATATACACAATGAAGATACAATCCACCTTCTTAGGTGGTTGATAGGCACCCCCACACTTTCATGTATTTGTATAAAAACACATTACTTTTCCAAAGTTCACATAAAACATTTCCAGTGACTTTGTGTGGTATTTAGTTCAGGATATAACTTGTGGTAAGCAATGCTTCCCCCCACATTTCTGGACTAACCCAGATTCCTGCAACATTGCATTCATCATTTCCTTGAGAGTTATGTTCTTTCTTTCAGCAACTCCATTGGATTCAGGTGAGTAGGGATCAATCGTTTGATGTATACTACCTTGTTCATGTCCTCTATCACTTCAAACTATGTTGATAGTTCTTTCGAGTTGGTTTTCAACCTCGAGTTTAAACTCCTTGAGTTTTACACGGTCTCGTATTTGCTTCTTAGCAAATAGACATAACTATATTTCGTACAATCCTCAACGAAAGTTACGAAATATTTCTCACCACCTTTTGTATGAGTCAAACCAAGAGGTTCACTCGATTGTGGTGTTTTAGTGAGTTTGGTTAGAACGCAAACCTCACACTCATCTTTGCTTATTTTGTATTTCGGGATCTCATTCAACCTACGCATAGATTCGAATATACTGTGACCGAAACATTCAGATCAAATACTAAGAGATTATGTACCATAAGCAAATGATTCTTTCTCATTAATGTCAACAACATTGGTTACATTAATTTTTAAGTCCGACTGTCTTAACTTTAATTTTGACCAGTCCGTCCTTAATATAGACAACATTCTTTGTCAATACATGCTAACCAGCTTTGACAATTGACTATGAATTCGTGCCTAATTAGCATTGTGCCCTAAATAAGATTTTTATGCATCTCTAGCACATGCTTTACATTAGTGAGAGTGAGCTTCTTTGAGAAGTCAACTTCAGCACCAAAATTCTTGTCATTATTTATGGTAGGAGGGAAACATTCCCATCTCAACGCATATATTGGTATAATACCACCACTCATGTGGGTTATGCTCAACCATATTGACTCCGAGGATGACATTACACATGTCTATCTCGACTACATTGGCTTGAGCCATTTCATTATCTTTTACACCACCGAATCTTAACAATGATCATATCGGTGTTGTTAGTCATATTGAAATTTGATTTTGTTCAAGAGAATCAAACCAAATTAATATACTAACCAATACCCAACTCTCAAGTTAAAGGGTAAAATTAAATTCAATTTCTAGAATTTAATAAACTTAATACAATATCGAATTGTATTAGTATTCTTGAACTCATATCAAGAATCACAAGAGGCCTGCTCACTTAACCCAAAGATTTAATTATTTAAATTAAATCAGCCTCCAATACTTAATTGAACATCAATTATTCCAAAAATCGCAAAATTTTTGGACACATAATATTGAGCTACACGTCTTTAAATTTTGTCCAAGGCTTTATCTTTACTCCGCAGTAGAAAGATGTATCAATATCTCGTGCAATCGTCTATGAATGTCACGAAATATTTCTTGCCTCCTCTGGTTTGAATATATTTCAAATCACATCAAACTGTGTGAATTAAACCTAGAGGTTCTGTTGTTCTTTGAACGCTGGGTGATGGCGTTTTAGTGAGTTTGGCTTGGACACAAAACTTCACATTTGTCTTTGCTTAATTTGCATTTAGGAATCATGTTCATGTTCATTAATCTACTCATAGACTTGAAATTAACATGTCCTAATTGTTCATGCCAAATAGCAAATGGTTTCTTATCATTAATCTTTAGGGTTCTACGAGGTGGATGCCTCGGTTACATTATCTTTTCGGATTACTTCCTCAACAGATATCTTACACAGATTATCACATACAAAACCCTTACCCACATACATCCCATTTTTCGTTAGGATTAGCTTATCACCTTCCAGCTTCACAGAGAATCCATGCTTACTTATGAGCGATCCTGAGATCAGATTCTTGCGTATGTCTGGTACATGGACGACGTTCGTGAGAACTAGTTCCTGTCCAGAGGTGAGTTTCAGAACAACCTTCCTGTGACCATCAACTGTCGACGAGGCAGAATTTCCCATCAAGAGTTTATCACCACGCTTGTTTTTTTTTTTTTGTGTATGTCGAGAACATCTAGCGATCCATACAGATGTGTCTGGTTGCACCAGTATCGAACCACCAAGTCTTTGGATAGCTCTCTGCAACATTGGCCTCAGTGACCACATCACACATGTCAGCTTCTATCAAGTTTGCTTGACCTTTCACTGTTTCGATCAGACTCGCAGTCGTTTGATCCACTTTGTCACTGGTTTTCTCCATAGTTCCAGAGTTGTTGTTTGTCATTTCTCTAAGACAATGAGAACACAACTTTCAGTTAGTACCGATATATAAACTCAAGAATCGCAATTCTAAGACTGATATCGAACTGAATCGCATTGGTGTCGATCCATATTCCTTGGTATCGATCGATACACACACAATGTCTATCGATACACCCATATGGTGTCGATCGATGCCCTCAGTGTCGATCGATACACCCTTGGTGATGATCGATGCACGTGAGTTTTGCATAAGATCTATCGATACACCTCGGTGTCGATCGATGATCAGCTTGTATCGATTGATACACCTCGGTGTCGATCGATGCTCAGCTTGTGTCGATCGATACACATATAGTGTCGATCGATGCACCCTGTGTGTCGATCGATGCAAGTGAATTTTTACACAGGATCGATCGATAAACCACAGTGTCGATCGATGCTCGATGCACATACTGTGTTAATCGTAGCATCTTGGTGTCGATCGATACACATTGAGTGTCGATCGATACACCCTGGGTTCCTATTGATGCTCGATGCACATACTGTGTCATTCGAAGCAACCTGGTATCGATCGATACACGCTCAGTGTCGATCGATATACATTGGGTGTCGATCGATACAAGTGAATTTCACAGGATCGATCATAGCACCAGTGTCGATCGATACATGTGTCTTATACACAGTATCGATCGACATAGACCAACTTGGTCGATGCAAAGTATCGATCGATACACTGAGGTGCCGACCGATACACTGTTTGCATGGTATCGATCGATACACTTAAGTGTCGACCGATACAATTTAGTCCAATATCGACCGATACCATAGGGTGTCGATCGATACTCACAAGGCCTCGATCTGAATCGAACCTTTCAAGAACAGATGTGTGTTCGTTGATTATACCGTTCTTTAATCGCAATTAAAGACGGTTTTTTAGAAGATGTTTAAGCAGATCTGCTTCTACTACACGTTTCAAGTTGCTAAACAGCTGTTTGATTAACGTTTGAGTATCACTAGAAGAAGAACATCTTCTTAAAAAATAGAGAGAGATGAAGATTGCCTCTACTACACGTTTCAATTTGCTAAAAGCTTTTTGACAACGTTTGAGTATCATCAGCAGTAGAAGAATCGTTTTAAAAACCGTTTGAAAACGTTTATTTACTCGTGATTAAAGATCCAATTGAAGTAATAAAACAGAAATTGGATCTTCTTAGAGTTAAGATTGTAGGACCAAAATTATCGCACAATAGACAGGAGAGATTTAATCACGATTTATATAAATAAACAGTAAGGAACAGACGATTCATAAAACGATAAAGCAATAAAATAAATCTAAGGAGGCGAGATGAATCTCTTTCCTTAACTCTAAGAATCTCCCGTAGTGCGACGGGTTTTAATAGATCCATGAGTCCCAGGATACAACCAAAGTAATCTGTATCATCTACACTTGATATCAGATCTGTCGAACATTATACTACGATACTCTCGAATAAAGACTTACTCTAAGCTGTAGAGGATTGAAGGAACTCTTTCTTTTGTAAGTGTGTTTTCTGTGTGTGATTGGATGCCTTTCTCTCAAAAGAGGCGATCCTATATATAGGAGAAGATCATGTCCCTCACTTTTCTTTTTTTTTTAGGTTTTTCCTTTTTTTAGGTTTTTCCTTTTCTTAAGGCTTTTCCTTTTTTGTAAGCTTTTCTTTTTTAAGGCTTTTCCTTTTTTCTAAAGTTTTTCCTTTTCTTAAGGCTTTTCCTTTTTTGTAGGCTTTTCCTTTTTTAAGGCTTTTCCTTTTTTTTTAAAGGTTTTTCCTTTTCTTAAGGCTTTGCCTTTTTTGTAGGTTTTTCCTTTTTTTAAGGCTTTTTCTTTTTTTAAGGTTTTTCCTTTTTTTTTAAGGTTTTTCCTTTTTACATTCACAAGGCTTTTTTACTTAGCCCAAATGTCTCATTTCAATTCACACATACACATATTTATAAAGCCCACAAGCTCTTATAAATTTTGTTCCAACAACCACCACTAGTATTGCTCAAGTACACTCTACGGTCCGGAAGGAAAGTGTGAGAATAGCTGAGCCTGATTTTGGTTCTAACAAAGTTTGCCTCATTGATTTCTCTTGAAAGAGAAGAAGACCCATCGAATTCAGATAAAGAGTCAGATTCATTGGATCTTATGACACATGTGGGGAAAATAATTCTTCGAAAAAGACCGGTTAAAACCATCATCAAAGGCTAAGGAGATGAGTTGACAATCCACGTGTTGTGGACGTGGGAACCGAGGTGGTTGTGACTAAACCTTTTTTAATCCTAAGCATTGAATTCAATCGAAGCAAAATATTCGATTGTATCTGGTTCATTATTTGTACTCCAAACTTATTGTATAATTTTGGTCATGACTTATAACGTTCATCTTTTAATAATGGAAAACAGATTTCTGAAAGAAAAAAAAAATGTTGATGTGCCCTTAACCACAGGCAACTTGTTGTGTCACACTCACTGGACCACTACTAATATGCATTATAATATGATGCAGCATCCTCTATTGTATTTTACATCAACTCTATATTATATTAAATGTTTTCTGCATTAATTGTTTGTATAATAATAATATTAATATTAGACTAAATCTCATAAAATTGGTTTATATTTAAGTTATGGTCCTCTGTTATTCTGTTCTAAAATATTGAAAAAATTGTTTTGGAGTAATGCGTTAAAGATACTTTCTTCTATTTGATGTAATAGGTGACACAAACTTATTAGCATAATAATTTTGATAGTGATGTGCTTTTAATATTGAACTATAAATAAGGTTCGTTGATTCTTTTTGGAGGCTACAAAACAAAACAAGAAAAAATTCTCCGGCAAGGAGATTTTTCGGCCCTCTACGCTGTTTTGATGATTTTAAACGGCAAAATGTGAATGAAAACAAATAAAAACGATACTACTCGACTCTAGTGAAATTTTCTGTTCTATTTGCTGATTATATTTGTTTTTAACCTGTTATTGTTAGTTAGACTTAATAGATAACTAATGAATCTGTAATGATTTTTTTTTAAATAATGGACTAGCAAAAAAAAAACAGAATACTGAAAAAATCATTTACGGTTTACCTTAAAAATAAAGATGTCAAACAACACAATCTAGCTTTACCTGAACCCGTACTAAAAGAGCTTCAAGAATATTACATCTGTGTCAGCCTGTCAGGTCTGGGACTCAGAGCATCAGCAACGGCTGGGGTTTTAAGGGTGGGGATCTCAATAATTAACTTCCTAATAAATAAAAAAATTTGAGTCAATACAAAAGCTACACATCAAATGAGGAGTTCTAAGAGCATCATTATCGCAGTTGGTTATGAGAATTTCTTAAGGTTTTATTGAATAAAATTAAATCAAAACTAAAATATTAATGAAGAGTCGGTTCTTAATTAAGACCCGTAAAAAACGGTTCTTATGGGGCACGTGTCACTTTTTTCTTCGACCAAAATTTTTTCTCCTTCTCCTCGTTCTCTCCGTCGACGAGAATCTTCTTCTCCGATCAAATTCTTCTCTTCACCGATCAAATAGTCACTCATGTTCTTCTTCTCCGATCAATTACTCACTCCTGTTCTTTGCCTCAATCATGTTCTTTGCCTCAATCGATTTCCCGTAATCATTTCCCGAAACCAAAGTGTCAAGGTCTTCTCTTCATGTTCAGGTAATCATTTGGTAATTTCTTCACTCGATTTCTTCTTGACAAGTGGGGAATTAGATTTTAGGGGGTTTTACAATTTTAAGGGTTTTTTTTAACCAATTTATTTTCTCTCTTATGATGATGAATGTAAATCGACTATTGAGAAAGAAAAGAAAATAAATTTTCAGTATGAAGATTGGATCGTTAGGTTAATAGCCAGTAGGGATGCTTACTCTTGTTAGAAAAGGCTGAGAATTTATGGGTTCTATTGAAAACGTATCAATGATTCGTAGTAGAGCAACTGAATTTGAGAATTTATGGGTTCTATTGAGATTTGAGAATGTATCAATGATTCTGGTTTCTGCATTTGGTGATTCTGGTGGGGTATGAATCATATGACTAAGGGGGCAATGTTTTCTGAATGGTTCTAGTTCCTTTGGTAATCTTGATTTCCTTTGTTTTGCAATCTATGCTGGATTCGTTGATGCGTTTGATTTGTAACCAGATTTTCAAATTGCTAGTCCTGATCCACTAGATAGAATGTTCTGGGTTTGGTTTCACAAGCTGTTCATGATGGTTCCACGATGATTAGTTTAAAGTTCCAAGATGATTAGTTAAATGGGATACTCTTTTTTGGCAGCTGACATGTGCAAGAGCAGTTGCAGGATAAGGGCAAGAGCAGTTGCAGATATGCATCAAAGAAAAGCAGAGATGGATAGACACTCTAATGCTTAAATTTTTTTTTTTTAAGAACCCCATTAGGGGTTCTACCAATAAACTAGTTATTTCTTAAGTTTCTAAAAAGAGGTTCTTAACTTAAGTTTATTAATAAAAAATTCTCTAAAAACCCTTAATGGGTTTCTCCCAATAATGATGCTCTAAAGTTTTTTTTTTTTTTGTCTCGTTTGAGAATCCCTTTCTTCTCTCTCTTGCTTTTACATTTTTTATTTTTTTTATTCTATAGACACTCTAAAGCCATTTCCAACCATGCATCAGATTTGGTGTTGATTCTTCTCCAATGATGCACCAAATCTTGCACCAAATTTTTTTTTTGTGTTTTATGAATAGTATTGCACCAAATTTGGTGCAACACTATTCACTGCACCAAACATTAAAATATTTTTTTATTTACTAATATAATTTAATTGTTATTAACTAGTTAATTAAATTTTATAGTTTGGCCATTTGGATACCGTTCGGATTCTGATTCAGATCAGTTTTTGGATTTTGATATTTCAGTACTAGAGATGTAGGATCCATTCTGATAATTTAGAATTGCACAAAATATTGTTATTGATATGCAAATTGATTAAGATTAAAAATACATAATAAAATTCAATAAAACATTCCAACATAAAATTACTAAATCAAATGATATAATGACAACATGTATCATAATGCATAATATGATCATATAGGATGAACGTGATGTTGATGCAACAATTAAAGAACGAATTGAAGTCCCATCTGCAGAAGTTGAGATGGTAAATAATGAAGATGCCCGATTTCAAGAATTCTTAGCTCGGCACAGAAAAATCAAAGACCGGGAAGCTCATATGTAATGTTATATCGAATTTGAAATTAATTTATTTTATGAATAATTAGTATTTATCATAATTATTAAAAAAATAAAGAGAATTTTAAATTTAATAATATAATAATAAAAGTTATTTTTTGATGTGGGATTTAGTGTTGTGGTTGGAGATGAAATAAAACACTATTCACTTTTACACCAAATTTGACACTATTCACCGCACCAAATTTGATGCTATGGTTGGAGATGACCTTAGACACCCTCTCAATTCCATCAATACGGTTGCTCTCAGGGCCAAAAAAAAAAGTTTCGATTGACTAATATGTCATTTTGAAATTCTCAAAACTTTAGTGGTGAGCAAATATCAACTTCTGACATGTTATTTTAAGCAACTATCAAATGTATAGATCATTTTTATAAATCGAAATTAGGCTAAATCAGCCTCTCTTTTTTGTTGTGTGCAGTGATCTAGAGATACTGACTTTACACGTTTCCAATATAATAGTATAAATTGATAATTGGCTTATTGACAGATTAAAAAAAAAACGACCAATGGACTTGTAGATTTTATTAATAATAAAAAAAGGTCACCACAACGAAGAAAATGTGATGGAAAATGAAAGATCAACTTTAGTTTAAATGTTTAAATTATTGTAACTTATTTGACACCTTGCCCTACATTGTTATATTAAATTATACTATTTGTGTGGCTTAAGATTTTAGATTCTTTATTCATCCGTGATATGTAGTAAATCTGTCTTTTTCATGCTTTAGCTAATGGACCGACTTTGCATCTCACCCATATGTTGAAATACCGCCAATTGTATAATACAAGTACAAAAATACGTTTTGAGACTGATTGTTTAGATTTGGAGAAAATAATCAAGAACATGATAGATAGGTCGGGGTTTATTTTGAAACTAGATTTTTCTTATGTTTTCATAGCGTAATCTATCAACTTCAGCTTATTTTCTATTTATTTTTTTGTCAACTACCCATTTTATTAAATCAAGTTTGGCCGAAAAGTTTATTATCTCTTACCGGCTCCATCTGACTTACATGAGAAAATAAAAAACTTCGTGCTCGAGCTCTTTTTGCAAGAGAATCGGCATGAACATTCGATACTCGTGGAATGGAAGATAAGCTGAAATTGATAAATGACGATCTAAGGACATGAAATGAGTCTAGTTCCGAAATAAACGCCGACCAGTTTATCGGGTTCTCGATCATCTTCACCAAGTCTGAACAGTCCGTCTCAAAATGCACGTTTTTTCCTTAGACATAACATATCCCAAAGGAGTCCATCCATCTCAGCATGTAATGCCGAGAGGCTTCTGCGGTATCCTTGCAATCCAAAAATCTCTCGTCCCATGTGATCCCTATGACTCCACCCTAGTCCACTAACAAGGCCATGATCAATCCAGGATGCATCGATCTGACATGTTGGGGATCGAGGGGCCAAAGGGGAGACTCTCGATTCATCTTGTCCTGGTGGGCCTTCTATCTCTTCTTCACATTCATGTTGGTTTGCGATCCTCCAACTTTCCGCTTCCACAGTAGCGAGCTAGAAAGTATCCTCAGGAGAAATTTCTTTCCCGTTGAACACTTTGTCGTTCCTTGCTTTCCATATGTACCATATGATCCAAGGATATATGTCTTTTTGAGGGTCAGTAAGACCTACTTCTTTAGTTTGCCAAAATAGGAAATCCATATTTCGGAAAATAGATGTACTCGGGAAGAAACCCGGAAGGGACGGATAGTCCGAAATAGCCCAAACTTATAAAGCTGGAGGGCATTCAAAAAGAAGATGGTTGATCGTTTCCTCAGGAGCACCACACCTAGGGCAACTTCTATCGGTGCCCATGTGCATGTAGGTAAGACGCTCACACGTTGCCACACATCCAGACAAGGCCTGCCACATAAAATATTTTAGCTTTCCGGTCGTCCGGACCTTCCACACATGGCTCTGAAGGCACGTAATGCTTGGTTATCTCACTTCATTGGATTCACGAAGAATTTTTGTCTTCCTTTTCAGATCATAGCCGGATTTTACTGTATAACAGCCCGACTTAGTATGGCTCCATGCGTACCCATCGTGGGTAGAATGTCGGCTAGGTCTCAACCCTAGGATAAGAGGGATATCCTCGGGTTGGTAATGGTCTCGCAGAAGAGGTATATTCCACTCTCTCGTATATTGCCTAATGAAAGTATGGACACGAAGTTGAGGATTCCTATACCGGACTTGTGCGGATGCTCTCGCGGGTCGAGCCAGAATATCTGGGATCCAGGGTTCACTCCAAACCTTTGTGTTGAACCCCGACCCTATAGTCTTTCTTAATCCAAGTTTAAGGAGAGGCTTTGCAGCCATAAAACAACGCCATCCGTAGGATGGAGAACGAGCCTTCCGGTCAACAAACGGGTCAGATTGTCTATAATATCGACCTCGAAGTACCCGCGCAAGTAGAGATGAAGGATTCTGAATTAGGCACCACAATTGCTTTCCTAGCAGAGCAAGGTTGAAATCTTGAAGGTCTCGAAATCCCAACCCTCCCAATTCCTGGGGAACACAAATCTTGTCCCATGCTATCCAATGTATTCCTCTGCTATTTTGCTTGAAGCTCCACCAAAAGTTTGAGATATCACTTCTCAATTTGTCGGTTATGCATTGAGGGAGTTGGAAACATGACATCACATATGTCGGAATTGCTTGTGCTACAGATTTGATTTGGACCACTTTCCCGCTTTTAGAAAGGAGTTGTGCCGACCAAGAATTGACACGATTATTGAGTCGATCTTGAACAAACGCGAAGATTTTCTTTTTTGATCCACAAATTTGTTCGGGTAATCCCAAGTACATTCCCACACCACCTTCGTTAGTGATACCTTTTGATATCTTTATACTTCGACACAACCTCTGGTCTACTTTATCTCTGAAAACTCTGGAAGATTTAGCTAGGTTTAGTTGTTGTCCCAAAGTAACGCCATAAGTATCAATAATTTTAAAAATCTCGGCACTTTGCCGGATATTCGCCTCGCAAAATAAAAGGCTATCATCAGCAAACAACAGGTGGGAAACCCGAGGGCTGGCTCTCGCAACTCGCAAACCTGTAATGCGTTTTTCTTCTTCCACTCCCTTTAGGAGGGAGATAAGTGCCTCAGTGCATAAGATGAATAGAAAGGGTGATAAGGGGTCTCTTTGCCGAAGTCCTCTAGAGGGTTTTATTCTTCCTTTCGCTTCCCCATTTATGAGAACCTGATATGAGACCGAGGAGATATAGAACATCAGTAGTTTAACCCATTTTTCCGCGAATCCCAACTTTAGTCGAAGAGCTTCTAAGAATTTCCATTCCACACGGTCGTATGCTTTGCTCATATCCGTCTTTATGGCCATGAAGTTTGATCTACAGCTCGGGTTCGTACGAAGTGCATGGAAATTTTCCTGGGCGAGGAGAATGTTATATGTTATCAAACGCCTAGTCATAAAGGTCGATTGGGTCTCCGAGATTAAATTCGGGAGGGCTTTTTTTAGTCTTTTGCAAAGGAGTTTGGAAATAATTTTATAGCTCACGTTGCACAAGCTAATCGGCCTGAACTCGGCCATTGCTCTTGGTCTCTCCTTTTTAGGGATGAGCAAATATTTGTCTGGTTAAGTCTAGGGTGATACACGATATTTTTGTGTCAATTATCCCAAGTGTACTCATGTCATTGTAGTACTTGAGATGTCAATCCATAAGGGGTTAAGATTGAGGCACTAAGAATGCAAGAAACTTCTTAAGCTAGAGCAAACTTTGTTTTTGGTTTTTATATGTTTATGGGAAAAGAAAACAAATGCAAGAAGGAAAACAAAACACAAAGACACAAGGCAAAGTGTTGGATCAAGAACTAAGCTATCAATGAGATGGGTAACAATCAAACAATGAATCATTTGGAAGCATTAATCACTATCTTAGAACATGGAATTCACAAATATGACTAATCCATTTCCATGGCAATAATCACTTTGTTAATTATCTAATCATTGACAAATTTCCATTTGTGATTAAATAATCAACAACATTAAGAAACAATCCCAATTGTTCACTAAACACCCTAAACATCAACTTTCGTTGGCTAGGATATGCAAAGCTCACAAAAAGTTCGGGTCAAGCAACTAAACTCGGGTCATGAGTGAAATGCCTAAGATCTAGAAATGAATGAACAATCCTAATCTAGTACTAACACCGCTTACTCGAATCTATCCCTAATGCATAGGATGAGACCAAAAATCTAACTAATCTAAGGTGTAGTACTAGGTTTCGGTTTATCATGTCAAATCTAGCATTACGAACCAACCTAAGTGAAAGACTCATCCAAAATCATCCTAAATAACCATTATCTAACCATCAAGACAATTGACTAATGATGCCTAAACATTCAATGCACATTCATTCTTATGACATGGACCATACAAGTAGATTAGTTCATTTCCATGATACTAATTCATTTACAAATCATCTAGTTATCAAGAACTTCCGTTCAAAACTAAATGATCCATAATCATTAAGCATTAGTCCATACAAGCCAACAATTCACCTTAATCATCAATTTCCATTGGCTAAGAATTGAATTGCATGCTTAGAAGTTTTCTAGACATTTCATCGAACACCTTCCGGGCGAGAAATGTCTTAAGTTCTAGAAATGAGTTGTCAATTCGATTCTAGCATTAAGATCCCTCCTAACATGAGAACAAATGATTATCTAAGCCTAAACATCAAGAATCAACCATCAACCATCCAAATCAAACATTATCTAAAATCCAACAAAAAGTCAACTCACAAGAACATGAAGAACACAAGAGAAAAAGACATAGAAATGAAGAACAAGAATCAAATAAGCATAATATAAAGATAGAGTGAAGAAATATTCTCTAGAATGGCATTTGTATGAAGAACAATCCCAAAACATCAAGAAGAGAGAGTTGGGGACGAGCCCCCACTCTTAGAAGAAGAAAACTTCCTTTTTTAATAAAATTAGGTTTTTTGGCTTTTAATAGAGTTTGGGTCGAATTTTTGAGTTTCAGATGATCCACAGCGGTCAGCTCATACCGCTGCATGACCGCTGTGATTCTCTGTTTTTTTTCGACGGATGAACCCGCAGCGGTCACTGTAGACCGCTGCGGTACACCGCTGCGAGCTCCACTGAGTTCCTTCGCGCGCCAGACTGGACCGTCGTCACGGAAATTGGCATAACTTCTGATCGCACCGTTGGAATTGCCTCAAACCACTTCCAAATGAAAGCTAATCCATTGAAATATCTCGTGTTAAAATTTGAGCTCAATCCATCGGTGGAAAGTCCTTCATCCAATGCCAAACTTATGACGTCTCAACCTGATCCTGCATCTTTGTATTCCGAAATGAACTTTTTGATGGCTATCTTCACTCCTCCAACTCCTATGACTCCAAGAACACCTGAAAATGGCTCAAGCAAGCCAAAAAGAATGCAAAGACAACCTAGGACATCTAAAATGCAATGAGACTCAAGTTGGACCTAAATGCATGAAAATATCCAAAAACTATACAAATTGGAACTAAAAACCTATGAAACTAAACCTTAAAAACATGTAAAATATGGTGTTATCAACTCCCCCGGACTTGCCTTTTGCTTGTCCGCAAGCAAACAAGAAAAGACAAACCGAAAGAGAGGTTTTAAAGAGTGGGAATTCATAACTAAAGGACATGTCAAAGCATTCAAAGTGGGAATTCTATGCCCAAGATAATACCAAGACATTGCAAAAACGTATCTCAATTATGACTCTAACTTCTCTAGACTTATCGCAACTCCTAATCTTTTCTCTTAACAACAATGCCTCATGCCTACAAGTCCTCTTCTCAACCAACCCTCACATTCATTTGATCTTTCTAAAGGTGCGGTCTCACAAATGGGCAAGTGATCAAGTCCAATCGGTTTGGAAGAAAAGGCAATTGGCACTAGTAAATGTGAGTGCAAGGAGGTTCATTCTCTTTTTGGGTGACTTACTCTCAAGAAAAAGGAATGCTATATGTTATGCAAAAGCAAGGAAGACTAGAAACAATTTATGCATACAAAGTTAAGCTCACATTGTTCTACCCTCCTAGCAAAGCATTCTACCCAAATGGTGATTCCATTTCCTCTTCTTATCTTATTTTCTTGAAGCTCATTAAACCCTCAAAGCCCTTTTGGCTAAATCAAAACTCCCTTTTTAAACCCCTTTTCTTTTCCAAACACCAAACTCCTAGAGACATTTTTAATCGACCCCTTTCTTTTCTTCTTACTCTCCCTAAACTTTTTATTCTTTCTCTTTTTCAAACATGGAGAGTGTTTTTCTTTTTCTTTTTCTAGGGTCTTTCTTTTACGCTCTTCTCTAGAGTTTTCTTTTCCAACCAAGGATTCTTTTTCTACCATTTCTCATTTCACTTTTCATGAGCTCATGCTCCCCAAAACCAAATACCATTCAATCCATTGATCCCCATCTTGATGCTAGCCTCTTTTCTTTGAACAACAATGACTAGCTAAAAATGAAAGCTAACCTTTGTCGTTTCCGATACTTACAAGATTTTACACACAATAGCATATCAAGAAAAGGCCTCACTCAATAAAAAAAACAAGGGGTGGAAAGGAAACGGTTATGGTGAAAGGTAGGGAACCATTCTAAAAATGAGAATGGCCACTCGGGTTATTAGAGAGTGGTAAAAGTGGATAAGATAACCCGAATGTTTTCTTTGAACCATGGTTATGTATCACAAGCCCATAAGCAAGAAGATTATATTCATTTAAGTCCAATTATCAAGGGGTTGATTTCAAATTAAACAAGTATTTACAAGACAAAGAGTTAAGAGTAGAGAGATCAAAGTACGAAGTTTTCAAGTCTTTTGAAATCGTTTAAGCAATATAAAACCATTATCGAGAGCATCACAATGAAAGCTTATCATACATGTTTTATGAACTCTCATGCACATGAATGCAACCAATATGATCTAGAAATGAGTGATCAAGTCAAGTCTAGAATGCACATGGACTAATGCAAACTACATGATGATTTTTTTTGTTTTTTGTTTTTTTTTTTATGCAATTAAAAATATACAATGCAATGACTCAAGAAAATGAAAATAAGACAAAATACACAATGTCAAAACACAAGAACCTCTCCCCCGGACTAAATCACACCGTCTCGGTGTGAATTGAGCCAAAGAGAGAGTAAAACAAACATAAAAACGAAATGGTATATACAAAGGGAAAAGTTAGTGGTACCTTGGAGTGGAGTGGATTCACGAGGAGGAAGCATTGTGCGTTGAAGCTCACGGACTTAGACCATTCCATCCGTCCCATTTATTCACCCTTATTGCTCCTACAAAAACATGAAAACAAAATTTATCAAACAATAAAAAGGCATAAAACAAGAAGTAAAGGATAGGATTGCTTGTTTTATGTCTCTAGTATTGACGGTGGATAGGATTGGGGGAGTCCCCAATGGCGCGTTTAACGTCGCTAGCTTGACGGTTGCGTCCTCTTATTCACTCTCTCCTTGAATGTTTCCTTTACTCCTAGTTTCGAACCTAAGAGATCAAGATCACAAGAAAAGAGAAAAAAGATTAACAACAAAAGAAAATAAAAAGCTCTAGTCTCAAGAAGAATCCAAATCCTAATGATCAATGCTAAACCCCAATGGCAACGGCGCCAAATTGATACACGATATTTTCGTGTCAATTATCCCAAGTGTACTCATGTCATTGTAGTACTTGAGATGTCAATCCATAAGGGGTTAAGATTGAGGCACTAAGAATGCAAGAAACTTCTTAAGCTAGAGCAAACTTTGTTTTTGGTTTTTATATGTTTATGGGAAAAGAAAACAAATGCAAGAAGGAAAACAAAACACAAAGACACAAGACAAAGTGTTGGATCAAGAACTAAGCTATCAATGAGATGGGTAACAATCAAACAATGAATCATTTGGAAGCATTAATCACTATCTTAGAACATGGAATTCACAAATATGACTAATCCATTTCCATGGCAATAATCACTTTGTTAATTATCTAATCATTGACAAATTTCCATTTGTGATTAAATAATCAACAACATTAAGAAACAATCCCAATTGTTCACTAAACACCCTAAACATCAACTTTCGTTGGCTAGGATATGCAAAGCTCACAAAAAGTTCGGGTCAAGCAACTAAACTCGGGTCATGAGTGAAATGCCTAAGATCTAGAAATGAATGAACAATCCTAATCTAGTACTAACACCGCTTACTCGAATCTATCCCTAATGCATAGGATGAGACCAAAAATCTAACTAATCTAAGGTGTAGTACTAGGTTTCGGTTTATCATGTCAAATCTAGCATTACGAACCAACCTAAGTGAAAGACTCATCCAAAATCATCCTAAATAACCATTATCTAACCATCAAGACAATTGACTAATGATGCCTAAACATTCAATGCACATTCATTCTTATGACATGGACCATACAAGTAGATTAGTTCATTTCCATGATACTAATTCATTTACAAATCATCTAGTTATCAAGAACTTCCGTTCAAAACTAAATGATCCATAATCATTAAGCATTAGTCCATACAAGCCAACAATTCACCTTAATCATCAATTTCCATTGGCTAAGAATTGAATTGCATGCTTAGAAGTTTTCTAGACATTTCATCGAACACCTTCCGGGCGAGAAATGTCTTAAGTTCTAGAAATGAGTTGTCAATTCGATTCTAGCATTAAGATCCCTCCTAACATGAGAACAAATGATTATCTAAGCCTAAACATCAAGAATCAACCATCAACCATCCAAATCAAACATTATCTAAAATCCAACAAAAAGTCAACTCACAAGAACATGAAGAACACAAGAGAAAAAGACATAGAAATGAAGAACAAGAATCAAATAAGCATAATATAAAGATAGAGTGAAGAAATATTCTCTAGAATGGCATTTGTATGAAGAACAATCCCAAAACATCAAGAAGAGAGAGTTGGGGACGAGCCCCCACTCTTAGAAGAAGAAAACTTCCTTTTTTAATAAAATTAGGTTTTTTGGCTTTTAATAGAGTTTGGGTCGAATTTTTGAGTTTCAGATGATCCACAGCGGTCAGCTCATACCGCTGCATGACCGCTGTGATTCTCTGTTTTTTTTCGACGGATGAACCCGCAGCGGTCACTGTAGACCGCTGCGGTACACCGCTGCGAGCTCCACTGAGTTCCTTCGCGCGCCAGACTGGACCGTCGTCACGGAAATTGGCATAACTTCTGATCGCACCGTTGGAATTGCCTCAAACCACTTCCAAATGAAAGCTAATCCATTGATATATCTCGTGTTAAAATTTGAGCTCAATCCATCGGTGGAAAGTCCTTCATCCAATGCCAAACTTATGACGTCTCAACCTGATCCTGCATCTTTGTATTCCGAAATGAACTTTTTGATGGCTATCTTCACTCCTCCAACTCCTATGACTCCAAGAACACCTGAAAATGGCTCAAGCAAGCCAAAAAGAATGCAAAGACAACCTAGGACATCTAAAATGCAATGAGACTCAAGTTGGACCTAAATGCATGAAAATATCCAAAAACTATACAAATTGGAACTAAAAACCTATGAAACTAAACCTTAAAAACATGTAAAATATGGTGTTATCAACTCCCCCGGACTTGCCTTTTGCTTGTCCGCAAGCAAACAAGAAAAGACAAACCGAAAGAGAGGTTTTAAAGAGTGGGAATTCATAACTAAAGGACATGTCAAAGCATTCAAAGTGGGAATTCTATGCCCAAGATAATACCAAGACATTGCAAAAACGTATCTCAATTATGACTCTAACTTCTCTAGACTTATCGCAACTCTTAATCTTTTCTCTTAACAACAATGCCTCATGCCTACAAGTCCTCTTCTCAACCAACCCTCACATTCATTTGATCTTTCTAAAGGTGCGGTCTCACAAATGGGCAAGTGATCAAGTCCAATCGGTTTGGAAGAAAAGGCAATTGGCACTAGTAAATGTGAGTGCAAGGAGGTTCATTCTCTTTTTGGGTGACTTACTCTCAAGAAAAAGGAATGCTATATGTTATGCAAAAGCAAGGAAGACTAGAAACAATTTATGCATACAAAGTTAAGCTCACATTGTTCTACCCTCCTAGCAAAGCATTCTACCCAAATGGTGATTCCATTTCCTCTTCTTATCTTATTTTCTTGAAGCTCATTAAACCCTCAAAGCCCTTTTGGCTAAATCAAAACTCCCTTTTTAAACCCCTTTTCTTTTCCAAACACCAAACTCCTAGAGACATTTTTAATCGACCCCTTTCTTTTCTTCTTACTCTCCCTAAACTTTTTATTCTTTCTCTTTTTCAAACATGGAGAGTGTTTTTCTTTTTCTTTTTCTAGGGTCTTTCTTTTACGCTCTTCTCTAGAGTTTTCTTTTCCAACCAAGGATTCTTTTTCTACCATTTCTCATTTCACTTTTCATGAGCTCATGCTCCCCAAAACCAAATACCATTCAATCCATTGATCCCCATCTTGATGCTAGCCTCTTTTCTTTGAACAACAATGACTAGCTAAAAATGAAAGCTAACCTTTGTCGTTTCCGATACTTACAAGATTTTACACACAATAGCATATCAAGAAAAGGCCTCACTCAATAAAAAAAACAAGGGGTGGAAAGGAAACGGTTATGGTGAAAGGTAGGGAACCATTCTAAAAATGAGAATGGCCACTCGGGTTATTAGAGAGTGGTAAAAGTGGATAAGATAACCCGAATGTTTTCTTTGAACCATGGTTATGTATCACAAGCCCATAAGCAAGAAGATTATATTCATTTAAGTCCAATTATCAAGGGGTTGATTTCAAATTAAACAAGTATTTACAAGACAAAGAGTTAAGAGTAGAGAGATCAAAGTACGAAGTTTTCAAGTCTTTTGAAATCGTTTAAGCAATATAAAACCATTATCGAGAGCATCACAATGAAAGCTTATCATACATGTTTTATGAACTCTCATGCACATGAATGCAACCAATATGATCTAGAAATGAGTGATCAAGTCAAGTCTAGAATGCACATGGACTAATGCAAACTACATGATGATTTTTTTTTGTTTTTTGTTTTTTTTTATGCAATTAAAAATATACAATGCAATGACTCAAGAAAATGAAAATAAGACAAAATACACAATGTCAAAACACAAGAACCTCTCCCCCGGACTTAAATCACACCGTATCGGTGTGAATTGAGCCAAAGAGAGAGTAAAACAAACATAAAAACGAAATGGTATATACAAAGGGAAAAGTTAGTGGTACCTTGGAGTGGAGTGGATTCACGAGGAGGAAGCATTGTGCGTTGAAGCTCACGGACTTAGACCATTCCATCCGTCCCATTTATTCACCCTTATTGCTCCTACAAAAACATGAAAACAAAATTTATCAAACAATAAAAAGGCATAAAACAAGAAGTAAAGGATAGGATTGCTTGTTTTATGTCTCTAGTATTGACGGTGGATAGGATTGGGGGAGTCCCCAATGGCGCGTTTAACGTCGCTAGCTTGACGGTTGCGTCCTCTTATTCACTCTCTCCTTGAATGTTTCCTTTACTCCTAGTTTCGAACCTAAGAGATCAAGATCACAAGAAAAGAGAAAAAAGATTAACAACAAAAGAAAATAAAAAGCTCTAGTCTCAAGAAGAATCCAAATCCTAATGATCAATGCTAAACCCCAATGGCAACGGCGCCAAATTGATACACGATATTTTCGTGTCAATTATCCCAAGTGTACTCATGTCATTGTAGTACTTGAGATGTCAATCCATAAGGGGTTAAGATTGAGGCACTAAGAATGCAAGAAACTTCTTAAGCTAGAGCAAACTTTGTTTTTGGTTTTTATATGTTTATGGGAAAAGAAAACAAATGCAAGAAGGAAAACAAAACACAAAGACACAAGACAAAGTGTTGGATCAAGAACTAAGCTATCAATGAGATGGGTAACAATCAAACAATGAATCATTTGGAAGCATTAATCACTATCTTAGAACATGGAATTCACAAATATGACTAATCCATTTCCATGGCAATAATCACTTTGTTAATTATCTAATCATTGACAAATTTCCATTTGTGATTAAATAATCAACAACATTAAGAAACAATCCCAATTGTTCACTAAACACCCTAAACATCAACTTTCGTTGGCTAGGATATGCAAAGCTCACAAAAAGTTCGGGTCAAGCAACTAAACTCGGGTCATGAGTGAAATGCCTAAGATCTAGAAATGAATGAACAATCCTAATCTAGTACTAACACCGCTTACTCGAATCTATCCCTAATGCATAGGATGAGACCAAAAATCTAACTAATCTAAGGTGTAGTACTAGGTTTCGGTTTATCATGTCAAATCTAGCATTACGAACCAACCTAAGTGAAAGACTCATCCAAAATCATCCTAAATAACCATTATCTAACCATCAAGACAATTGACTAATGATGCCTAAACATTCAATGCACATTCATTCTTATGACATGAAACATACAAGTAGATTAGTTCATTTCCATGATACTAATTCATTTACAAATCATCTAGTTATCAAGAACTTCCGTTCAAAACTAAATGATCCATAATCATTAAGCATTAGTCCATACAAGCCAACAATTCACCTTAATCATCAATTTCCATTGGCTAAGAATTGAATTGCATGCTTAGAAGTTTTCTAGACATTTCATCGAACACCTTCCGGGCGAGAAATGTCTTAAGTTCTAGAAATGAGTTGTCAATTCGATTCTAGCATTAAGATCCCTCCTAACATGAGAACAAATGATTATCTAAGCCTAAACATCAAGAATCAACCATCAACCATCCAAATCAAACATTATCTAAAATCCAACAAAAAGTCAACTCACAAGAACATGAAGAACACAAGAGAAAAAGACATAGAAATGAAGAACAAGAATCAAATAAGCATAATATAAAGATAGAGTGAAGAAATCTTCTCTAGAATGGCATTTGTATGAAGAACAATCCCAAAACATCAAGAAGAGAGAGTTGGGGACGAGCCCCCACTCTTAGAAGAAGAAAACTTCCTTTTTTAATAAAATTAGGTTTTTTGGCTTTTAATAGAGTTTGGGTCGAATTTTTGAGTTTCAGATGATCCACAGCGGTCAGCTCATACCGCTGCATGACCGCTGTGATTCTCTGTTTTTTTTCGACGGATGAACCCGCAGCGGTCACTGTAGACCGCTGCGGTACACCGCTGCGAGCTCCACTGAGTTCCTTCGCGCGCCAGACTGGACCGTCGTCACGGAAATTGGCATAACTTCTGATCGCACCGTTGGAATTGCCTCAAACCACTTCCAAATGAAAGCTAATCCATTGATATATCTCGTGTTAAAATTTGAGCTCAATCCATCGGTGAAAAGTCCTTCATCCAATGCCAAACTTATGACGTCTCAACCTGATCCTGCATCTTTGTATTCCGAAATGAACTTTTTGATGGCTATCTTCACTCCTCCAACTCCTATGACTCCAAGAACACCTGAAAATGGCTCAAGCAAGCCAAAAAGAATGCAAAGACAACCTAGGACATCTAAAATGCAATGAGACTCAAGTTGGACCTAAATGCATGAAAATATCCAAAAACTATACAAATTGGAACTAAAAACCTATGAAACTAAACCTTAAAAACATGTAAAATATGGTGTTATCAACTCCCCCGGACTTGCCTTTTGCTTGTCCGCAAGCAAACAAGAAAAGACAAACCGAAAGAGAGGTTTTAAAGAGTGGGAATTCATAACTAAAGGACATGTCAAAGCATTCAAAGTGGGAATTCTATGCCCAAGATAATACCAAGACATTGCAAAAACGTATCTCAATTATGACTCTAACTTCTCTAGACTTATCGCAACTCCTAATCTTTTCTCTTAACAACAATGCCTCATGCCTACAAGTCCTCTTCTCAACCAACCCTCACATTCATTTGATCTTTCTAAAGGTGCGGTCTCACAAATGGGCAAGTGATCAAGTCCAATCGGTTTGGAAGAAAAGGCAATTGGCACTAGTAAATGTGAGTGCAAAGAGGTTCATTCTCTTTTTGGGTGACTTACTCTCAAGAAAAAGGAATGCTATATGTTATGCAAAAGCAAGGAAGACTAGAAACAATTTATGCATACAAAGTTAAGCTCACATTGTTCTACCCTCCTAGCAAAGCATTCTACCCAAATGGTGATTCCATTTCCTCTTCTTATCTTATTTTCTTGAAGCTCATTAAACCCTCAAAGCCCTTTTGGCTAAATCAAAACTCCCTTTTTAAACCCCTTTTCTTTTCCAAACACCAAACTCCTAGAGACATTTTTAATCGACCCCTTTCTTTTCTTCTTACTCTCCCTAAACTTTTTATTCTTTCTCTTTTTCAAACATGGAGAGTGTTTTTCTTTTTCTTTTTCTAGGGTCTTTCTTTTACGCTCTTCTCTAGAGTTTTCTTTTCCAACCAAGGATTCTTTTTCTACCATTTCTCATTTCACTTTTCATGAGCTCATGCTCCCCAAAACCAAATACCATTCAATCCATTGATCCCCATCTTGATGCTAGCCTCTTTTCTTTGAACAACAATGACTAGCTAAAAATGAAAGCTAACCTTTGTCGTTTCCGATACTTACAAGATTTTACACACAATAGCATATCAAGAAAAGGCCTCACTCAATAAAAAAAACAAGGGGTGGAAAGGAAACGGTTATGGTGAAAGGTAGGGAACCATTCTAAAAATGAGAATGGCCACTCGGGTTATTAGAGAGTGGTAAAAGTGGATAAGATAACCCGAATGTTTTCTTTGAACCATGGTTATGTATCACAAGCCCATAAGCAAGAAGATTATATTCATTTAAGTCCAATTATCAAGGGGTTGATTTCAAATTAAACAAGTATTTACAAGACAAAGAGTTAAGAGTAGAGAGATCAAAGTACGAAGTTTTCAAGTCTTTTGAAATCGTTTAAGCAATATAAAACCATTATCGAGAGCATCACAATGAAAGCTTATCATACATGTTTTATGAACTCTCATGCACATGAATGCAACCAATATGATCTAGAAATGAGTGATCAAGTCAAGTCTAGAATGCACATGGACTAATGCAAACTACATGATGATTTTTTTTTGTTTTTTGTTTTTTTTTATGCAATTAAAAATATACAATGCAATGACTCAAGAAAATGAAAATAAGACAAAATACACAATGTCAAAACACAAGAACCTCTCCCCCGGACTTAAATCACACCGTATCGGTGTGAATTGAGCCAAAGAGAGAGTAAAACAAACATAAAAACGAAATGGTATATACAAAGGGAAAAGTTAGTGGTACCTTGGAGTGGAGTGGATTCACGAGGAGGAAGCATTGTGCGTTGAAGCTCACGGACTTAGACCATTCCATCCGTCCCATTTATTCACCCTTATTGCTCCTACAAAAACATGAAAACAAAATTTATCAAACAATAAAAAGGCATAAAACAAGAAGTAAAGGATAGGATTGCTTGTTTTATGTCTCTAGTATTGACGGTGGATAGGATTGGGGGAGTCCCCAATGGCGCGTTTAACGTCGCTAGCTTGACGGTTGCGTCCTCTTATTCACTCTCTCCTTGAATGTTTCCTTTACTCCTAGTTTCGAACCTAAGAGATCAAGATCACAAGAAAAGAGAAAAAAGATTAACAACAAAAGAAAATAAAAAGCTCTAGTCTCAAGAAGAATCCAAATCCTAATGATCAATGCTAAACCCCAATGGCAACGGCGCCAAATTGATACACGATATTTTCGTGTCAATTATCCCAAGTGTACTCATGTCATTGTAGTACTTGAGATGTCAATCCATAAGGGGTTAAGATTGAGGCACTAAGAATGCAAGAAACTTCTTAAGCTAGAGCAAACTTTGTTTTTGGTTTTTATATGTTTATGGGAAAAGAAAACAAATGCAAGAAGGAAAACAAAACACAAAGACACAAGACAAAGTGTTGGATCAAGAACTAAGCTATCAATGAGATGGGTAACAATCAAACAATGAATCATTTGGAAGCATTAATCACTATCTTAGAACATGGAATTCACAAATATGACTAATCCATTTCCATGGCAATAATCACTTTGTTAATTATCTAATCATTGACAAATTTCCATTTGTGATTAAATAATCAACAACATTAAGAAACAATCCCAATTGTTCACTAAACACCCTAAACATCAACTTTCGTTGGCTAGGATATGCAAAGCTCACAAAAAGTTCGGGTCAAGCAACTAAACTCGGGTCATGAGTGAAATGCCTAAGATCTAGAAATGAATGAACAATCCTAATCTAGTACTAACACCGCTTACTCGAATCTATCCCTAATGCATAGGATGAGACCAAAAATCTAACTAATCTAAGGTGTAGTACTAGGTTTCGGTTTATCATGTCAAATCTAGCATTACGAACCAACCTAAGTGAAAGACTCATCCAAAATCATCCTAAATAACCATTATCTAACCATCAAGACAATTGACTAATGATGCCTAAACATTCAATGCACATTCATTCTTATGACATGAAACATACAAGTAGATTAGTTCATTTCCATGATACTAATTCATTTACAAATCATCTAGTTATCAAGAACTTCCGTTCAAAACTAAATGATCCATAATCATTAAGCATTAGTCCATACAAGCCAACAATTCACCTTAATCATCAATTTCCATTGGCTAAGAATTGAATTGCATGCTTAGAAGTTTTCTAGACATTTCATCGAACACCTTCCGGGCGAGAAATGTCTTAAGTTCTAGAAATGAGTTGTCAATTCGATTCTAGCATTAAGATCCCTCCTAACATGAGAACAAATGATTATCTAAGCCTAAACATCAAGAATCAACCATCAACCATCCAAATCAAACATTATCTAAAATCCAACAAAAAGTCAACTCACAAGAACATGAAGAACACAAGAGAAAAAGACATAGAAATGAAGAACAAGAATCAAATAAGCATAATATAAAGATAGAGTGAAGAAATCTTCTCTAGAATGGCATTTGTATGAAGAACAATCCCAAAACATCAAGAAGAGAGAGTTGGGGACGAGCCCCCACTCTTAGAAGAAGAAAACTTCCTTTTTTAATAAAATTAGGTTTTTTGGCTTTTAATAGAGTTTGGGTCGAATTTTTGAGTTTCAGATGATCCACAGCGGTCAGCTCATACCGCTGCAAACTACATGATGATTTTTTTTGTTTTTTGTTTTTTTTTTATGCAATTAAAAATATACAATGCAATGACTCAAGAAAATGAAAATAAGACAAAATACACAATGTCAAAACACAAGAACCTCTCCCCCGGACTTAAATCACACCGTATCTCATGGTTGCCCGTAATTTCGTTAAAATCCCCGATCATAAACCATGCATCTCGTCGATTAAGACTGATCCTCGTGAGTCTTTCCCAAACTCGTTCTCGGTTTCTTACAACTGGATCTCCATACACAAAGGTCATAAAGATCTTATGACCTTCAAATGTAGACTCAATATCAATCATGCGATCATCCGAATAACCAACTGTAACCTTCGGCTCGTCCATATAAAAAAGTGCTAATCCTCCGCTTCGGCCTCTCGGCTCAACTGTAAAAACATGGTCGTATCCAAAATGAACTTGCATGTCTTGCAGAAAGTACCGACAAAAATAAAAAAACTCGGTTGGAAACATTTGTGAAGCTCTTCCAGGTGCTCTTTTGTCAGATAAGAACCGACCCCCTGACAATTCCAACAGATCGCATTCATTATCGATTTTTGATAGTTTATAGGATACCACAAAACCAATTAAAAACCTTATGATTTTAGAGGTTTTAATCCAATCCTCCTCGTTATGAGGGAAATTCTTCTTAGGTTTACTTTGTTGTGGGTCGAGTCCAAAAAAATCCTTCCTTTCCAGCTCGCCAAGTAGAAATTAGAACGTGGATTGCCAGTTTGAATACACGCCAAAAAATATGGAAATATCAGATGAATGAGTTCGAATTTGAGTTCAAAACACCGGCTTCACCGCGAACTTTTGTGAAACACGTCTGTTAATTAGTCAACTTAGAAAATTTGTACAACCCAATAACAAAAACTTAGCACTAGGCTAGAAAGCTTATGAAAAAGAGCTTGTATTGTTCGAAGACTTGAGTTGGCAAAAAAACTGTAACTATGGCAGAGTCGCAGAGATCTTAAAGTTTCAAATCTGCAGTAAAGACTTAGCACAAGGCTAGAAGAGTTCAAAGTCGAACAAGAAAGAGAGGAGGTGACAGTGGTTTCAGAAAGGCTTCGATCTTCAGACTAAAAGAATCTCTCCGGGAAGGACAGATTCGGCGGAGGAGAAGCTCCCGAAGGCTTGACGGTGGTCTAGGAGAGATTCAAAATTCGAATTCTCTCACTACAAATGCGGCTTTGTTGTAGAAACATGCCACGAAATTCGGAGTTGCGCGGTGGTCTTTACAGAGGGTTGTCGTAGATTTTACGAAAGTTTGACGAGGCTTTGTAGATTTTTTAATCTGTTCTTCAGCAAGAGATGGGAGGGATCTATGAAGATTCACCGAAATTCATAGAGACGGAGGCTTGTTATGTTAGAGGAGTCCCCGTCTGAGCTCCAGCGGTTTGAGGAGCAGAGATTTGACTCGACATCTTTGAAATCGACTTCATACTTCAAATCTTCGTAAACCCAGAGCAAATATGAACTATTGGTAAGGACATGTAGATTGACATAGATATAAGTGCCCATAATTTTTGCTCACACCAGAGGAAAATGGAGCAGTATCCAAACAAAAACTTTCGTAGCCCAAGGCTAGATCTTGTGTAAACTCGTTGTAAGGAGTAGTACTTGTTGGAACGTGTTTGAGCACGTCTCCGGCAAATAATCTGTATCGGGGAGGTTCGGGGATTTTCTGTTAAGATAGAGCCGGTTGCGTTCCGGTCTGCAAATGAGGAAGAAGATGTGATTTATAGATGTGCCTTGAGGGCTGTCTACGTACCCCAGGTTGGGGATCAAGCCATTCGTAGTGCGTTGTTGAGGAGGCGTATGTGAGGAACTAGGGAGCTCGGGAGAGCTGCGGAGAGCTGAGAGCTCGGGAGAGTTGCTGGAGAGTTGGGAGCTCGTCAGGTCGTCAGGTCGGGAGAGCTGTGAGCTCGTCAGGTCGGGAGGGCTGGGAGCTCGTCCGGCCGGGATAGCTGGGAGCTCGTCAGGTCGGGAGAGCTGGGAGCTCGTCAGGTCGGGAGAGCAGGGAGCTCGGGAGAGCTGCAGAGGGCGGAGAGCTGGGAGAGCTGCGGAGAGCTGGGAGAGCTGCGTCGAGTTGGGAGCTCGGGAGAGCTGCGGAGAGCTAGGAAAGCTGCGCCGTGCTGGGAGCTCGGGAGAGCTGCGCCGAGTTGGGAGAGCTGCGCCGGGCTGGGAGAGCTGCGCCGGGCTGGGAGAGCTGTGCCGGGCTGGGAGAGTTGCGCCGAGCTGCGCCGAGCTGGGAGAGCTGCAGAGAGCTCTTTTTAGAGAGGGAAAGTTATTTAGAGAGAAAGAGAAGGAGAGTTTTTTGTGTCCCTTGACAATGAACTACAAGGGGGTATTTATAGTTGGAGTTGAGCAGACAACTCTCCGCTTTTTGGGGATGACGTGGCGGTTCGTGAACAGTACAAGGCATGTAGTGAACAGTTCCAGACAGGTAGTAAACAGTGATGTGCATATCGTGAATAGTGCCGTGCATATAGTGAACAGTGCTGGGCAGGTCGTGAACAGTGTCGTGCATGTCGTGAACCGTGTCGGCCATGTCGTGAACAGTGCTGGTCATGTCGTGAACAGTGCCGAATAGGCCAAAAAAAAAGGGTGTGCTCATCCCCACACCTACAATAGCCCTCCCCCAAGTTCGGCGAACGAGTGTCGAAGTCGGCGGACGAAACAATTTTTAGCTCGGTATATGTTAACATGCGAGTAAGGGTGAACTTGATTAGCGTTTAAAATCTTATGCGTATGTGCGAGACTAGGCTCGGCACTTGTTGATCGTGTTGTTTGCGAGTTGAGCTCGACTTTTGATGACTCCTAAGCTTAAGTACGAGGCTGGGCTCGGCACTTATCTTGTCGAGTGTTTGCGAGATGAGCTCGACTTTTGATGACTCTTAAACTTAAGTACGAGGCTAGGCTCGACACTTATCTTGTCGAGTGTTTGCGAGATGAGCTCGGCTTTTGATGACTCTTAAGCTTAAGTACGAGGTTGGGCTCGGCACTTATCTTGTCGAGTGTTTGCGAGATGAGCTCGGCTTTTGATGACTCTTAAGCTTAAGTACGAGGCTGGACTCGGCACTTATCTTGTCGAGTGTTTGCGAGATGAGCTCGGCTTTTGGTGACTTTTAAGCTTAAGTACGAGGTTGGGCTCGACACTTATCGTTTCGAGTGTTTGCGAGATGAGCTCGGGTTTTGAGGAGAAAGAAAAGAGTAAAAAATAAAATAAGCTCGGCACTTATCTGTATGGAGCTGTTCGGAGATGAGGGCGATGTTCCCGACATTTGACGAGCTACTCTTTGTGTAGAAAATCCTCAAACCCCCCTCCCTCTAGCGCCAATTGTTGGAACGTGTTTGTGCACGTTTCCCGCAAATCAATTTGTATCGGGGAGGTTCGGGGATTTTCTGTTAAGATAGAGCCGGTTGCGTTCCGGTCGGCAAATGAGGAAGAAGAGGTGATTTATAGATGTGCCCGGAGGGCTGCCTACGTACCCCAGGTTGGGGATCAAGCCATTCGTAGTGCGTTGTTGAGAAGGCGTATGTGAGGAACTAGGGAGCTCGGGAGAGCTGAGAGCTCGGGAGAGTTGCTGGAGAGCTGGGAGCTCGTCAGGTCATCAGGTCGGGAGAGCTGAGAGCTCTTCAGGTCGTCAGGTCGGGAGAGTTGGGAGCTCGTCAGGTCGGGAGAGCTGGGAGCTCGTCAGGTCGGGAGAGCTGCAGAGAGCGGAGAGCTGGGAGAGCTGCGGAGAGCTGGGAGAGCTGCGAAGAGCTATGAGAGCTGCGGCGAGTTTGGAGCTCGGGAGAGCTGCGGACTGGGAGCTCGGGAGAGCTGCGGACTGGGAGCTCGTGAGAGCTGCGGAGAGCTGAGAGAGCTGCGCCGAGCTAGGAGAGTTGCGCCGAACTGGGAGCTCGGGAGAGCTGCGCCGAGCTGGGAGTGTTGCGCCGAGCTGGGAGTGCTGCACTGGGCTGGGAGAGCTGCGCCGAGCTGGGAGAGTTGCGCCGAGCTGGGAGAGCTGCGCCGAGCTGGGAGAGATGCGCAGAGCTGGGAGAGCTGCAGAGAGCTTTTTTTTAAAAGGGAAATTTATTTAGAGAGAGAGAGAGAAGGAGAGTTTTGTGTCCCTTGACAATGAACTCCAATGGGGGTATTTATGGTGGGAGTTGAGCAGACAACTCTCTGCTTTTTGGGGATGACGTGGCGGTTCGTGAACATTACAATGCAGGTAGTGAACAGTGCCAAGCAGGTAGTGAACAGTGCCATGCATATCGTAAACAGTGTCGGGTATATCGTGAACAGTGCCGTGCAGGTCGTGAACAGTGCCAGCCATGTCGTGAACAGTGCCGGCCATGTCGTGATCAGTGCTGAATGGGCCAAAAAAAATGGGTGTGATCATCCCCACACCTACAGTACTATACTTCCCAAACAGGGAGAAAAGCTTCTCAGATTGTTAAAAGCCTTGAAGGGTAAGAAGCTTTTCCTATCTTCATCTTCAAGCTCTCCCCGTTTCTCATAAACAAAGTTTTAGCCATTTTTGAAACTATAAAAGACTCGTCGGAGAGTTGATGAGATTTGCAAAAGCTTGGTGGAGATTAGGTGAGATTGAAAAGGGGTGGTGGAGATTAATTCAAATTTGAAAAACGCTTGGGACAAAATTTGTGGGGAAGAGTGCCTGAGAGCATTTTCCCACACATGTTTTCTCTCTCATCCAGCTTATCTTCTATTCTATGAATATCAAATGTCCGTGTCGATTCTCTTGCAAAAAAAGTTCAAATACGAAATTTTTTATTCTCTCATGTAAGTCAGACGAAACCGATAAAAAATAATAATTTTATCGACCAAATAAAATACATCCATAGAAACGAAGGTATAATTGACCTTAGAAATCAATAATCTGTTATTTTTCACAAGTATTATAATATTTTTATTTGATCTTAACGTCCTAGCGGCAACAACAGCAACAGCAAGGTCGCTTGCGGAAGTCATTATCTCAAATTTATTTTTTCACACTTTAAGTCTTATCATTTTATTAAATATGTAATGGTAATTACTAGTATTGTTATTATATTTAGACAACTCCCAGAAAACTCAAAAAGTTTGTTTATATCATGCTAATTAAATCGCGCCATGTATCTCAACCATATGTTGACGATGGTTAGGTAAGTTTTACGGCTATATATATATATAAACTTGTCGGATTTATTATGTTCTATTTAATCAAATTTATTTACACAAATCCATAACATCAAAGCGAACAACCTACTTAAGTTTCTAAGATCTACCCTGTTAAATTAGCTGGAATTATCAAACTAATTCTTGGTCACGTAAGGTGTAATTAAGCGATTTTACGTCCGCTTGGAAAATTAGTCTAAATCCGTTAAAAATCTGGGATTACTTTCGACTCTAATAAAAAAAATATATATATATATATATAACGGAAGAAATCAATAAACAATGAATAAATTAATAGCAGATGCGGCTCAATTAATAACGATCAGAAAAAGAGTGGCTGAATTATTAATTTATGAATAATTTGAGGGTGCAACATAGAAATATTTAAATAGTAAAACGGTCCATTGGTAGTTGCCTCCGCAACGGGTCAATTTCAAAAAGATCACCGACAGTGCACCTAACGAAACTAACAAGGCTCAGAGTTGTAAAGTATTACGATACTGCCATTGCAAAATTCCTCGTGACCTGTTGTCTCACGTACGCAATAAGTACCACGAAAATTGCTAAAATTAGGAATATATAATTTTGAGGGAACAACGGAAAGAAAGAAAATCAAATCGGGTGTATATAAACATTTGTGATCTACAGATTTTCTCTATCATCTTTCTCCGATCGCTGGATCTTGAGGATCTAGATTTTCTCATCTTTCACTGACTCGGTTCATCTTTTGAGAATCTAGGGTTTCTCGAGATTTACGATCGGGTTTTGGGTTTCTGGGATTTTTAATTTTTGACTTTGTGATTTGAAGAATTGCCATCACTACTATTTTTTTTATTGCGATCTCTTCCGAGATCATATTGAGTTGCTGAGTTTTTGGATTTTGAAACTGCGGAAGGCGATAGGGTTGTTGAGCGGTATTGTTCTCTGGTTTCGTCACTTTTCTACTTATATTGGTTGCTGAGAAAATCTTTTTTCTTGCCATTTGTGAAGACTCGAGTTTTTATTTTCTTTCAAGAGGATGCAACAAGGTCAGGGGAAGAAGGTTGGTCTCTCGCTTTTTGCAAAATGTTATTTAAATTGAGTACCTTAGTAAATGTGATTCATCGGAGATCTTTCTTTCGCTTCAGTTTTTCTTGGCATAATTTTACTGGATTTTTGATAAATTTTGTGCTATTCTTTACTTTGGTGGGCCAAACAGAACGTGAAAGAGATGGAATTTTTCACTGAGTATGGTGATGCCAACCGTTATCAGATTCTTGATGTCATTGGGAAAGGAAGCTACGGAGTTGTTTGTGCAGCGATTGATACACACACAGGAGAGAAAGTCGCCATTAAGAAGATTAATGATGTATTTGAACATATCTCTGATGCTCTCCGTATCCTCCGTGAGGTCAAGCTTCTCAGGCTCCTAAGGCACCCAGATATAGTCGAAATCAAAAGCATCATGCTTCCACCTTCGAAGAGGGAGTTCAAAGACATTTATGTGGTGTTTGAGCTCATGGAATCAGACCTACACCAAGTCATCAAAGCCAACGATGACTTGACAAGGGAGCACCACCAGTTTTTCCTTTATCAGATGCTTCGTGCCTTGAAGTATATGCATACAGGTGGATTTTTATTCTTTTTCCCTCTCAAATTTCGCCATATTTCATTATTAACTGGATTCCGTCTTGGTGCAGCTAATGTTTACCATCGTGATCTTAAACCGAAGAACATACTGGCAAATGCAAACTGCAAGTTGAAAGTCTGCGACTTTGGACTAGCAAGAGTGTCGTTCAATGATACCCCTACAACAGTCTTTTGGACGGTCTGCACACTTGTCGCCACCTTTCTGTTAATTATCTATTCAGTTTTTGTAATCTCTCCAGTGTGTTTGAATTTCCTTCTCTGTCTTTCTTGTTCCAGGATTATGTTGCCACAAGGTGGTACAGAGCACCTGAGCTCTGTGGATCATTCTGTTCTAAGGTACTGGTTATTTTTCTTCTTCTTCCTTGTATGCTTTTTGCCTTTTTCTGTGTGGTTGTAAATGTTAGAAGTTTGGTGTAGAATCTATGTGAAACAATGTTAGAGATATGACTGGTACTCTATAAGTTAAGAGCTGCGTCCAATGGGATTGAATAAACCAACGTGTTAAAATATTTCCTGTTTAGGAGGATTTTGACTCTCCCGAAAGTTGAAAACCTCAACTTACACTTGTGTTAGGCTATACACGTTTTTCCAAATGTTTCTTTTTGCAAGCTGCACGTTTTTCCAAATTATATGCTCAATAGTCTGACTTGCAGTTTTTATCCTTTGCAGTATACTCCAGCTATTGACATTTGGAGCATTGGCTGCATCTTTGCGGAGGTTTTATTAGGGAAGCCTTTGTTTCCTGGAAAAAGTGTCGTCCATCAGTTAGAATTGATTACCGATCTTCTTGGCACACCAAAATCAGAGACCATTGCTGGAGTGAGTTCTTTTTGCTTCCACATTACCAAGTTTCTTTTTTGGTTGCTGGGAGGAGACATGCATAACTAATAGTATATCTCTAATGCAGGTTCGAAATGAAAAAGCTAGAAAATACTTGGGCGAAATGAGGAAGAAAAATCTTGTCCCCTTTTCGCAAAAGTTTCCTAACGCAGATCCTTTAGCATTGCGCCTTTTGCAAAGACTGTTGGCTTTTGATCCAAAGGATAGGCCGACTGCTGCAGAGGTGCTTTTTCTTTCATTTCACATTTCACTTGTCACTAGATTCACTATGCCCTCCCCCTTAGAACAAGTGGCTTGCTTCTAGTGCAGAAGGCTCTTGTTCATATATCATCTCCTTAGATGTTAACATTGTGATGTTATTTGACAGGCGCTGGCTGATCCTTACTTTAAGTGCCTTGCTAAGGTTGAAAGAGAACCTTCTTGTCATCCAATCTCGAAGATGGAGTTTGAGTTTGAAAGACGAAGGTTGACAAAGGATGACATTAGAGAGCTAATATACAGGGAGATACTAGAATACCATCCACAGCTGCTCAAGGATTATATGAACGGATCTGAAGGCTCAAATTTTTTATATCCTAGGTATTTACTTCCTCTTTTGAACTATAGTCTGTCTTCCTTTCGTAGCAAAATAAATGTGAGACCTCAAACTAACTCTGTTTATTCAATTTTCGCTGATTGATTGATTTTGACATTGCAGTGCCATTGGTCATCTGAGGAAACAATTTGCGTACCTAGAAGAAAATAGCGGCAAAAGTGGGCCAGTCATACCTCCAGAGAGAAAGCATGCTTCACTACCACGGTATGTTCTCTCTTCCGTTCATCATATCAACCGCGGAGAATATACATCTCTTTTGATTCAGTATGGCACTTGTGATTAATATATGCATCTTCATCTTCGTAGGTCTACAGTTCACTCCAGTGTAGTAACCTCCAATGCTCAACCTGGCTTGAATGCACCAGAGAGTCGACGTGTTTCTTTAGAGCCTTCAAGAAATGGAGTAGTTCCATCAACTTCAGCAAATTCAACTAAACCTTTAGGACCTCCTCCAAGAGTACCATCAGGTAAAAAACCAAATCGATAATCTGTGGAAGTATTTGACTTTTTTCTCTGGGGCTGAAAAGTTGTAGCCATCTCCCACCGGTTGATACCACAGATAGAGATATGATATTCTTCTCAGACTCAATCGACTTCCTTGTATTTTAACAGGTAGACCAGGCCGTGCTGTGGAATCATCTGTAACTTATGAGAGTGACAGGAAGCTCAAAGATTCATCCTATGATGCAAGGACATCATATTACAGAAGCACAGTACTCCCTCCACAGACCGTATCTCCTAACTGTTTCTTCCATCCTAACAGCATGAACCAAGAGAAGCGCGGTGGTACAGAAGCTGCTTCTCGGCCAAAACCGCAGTTTGTCCCCACCCAATGCAACTCCGCGAAGCCAGCTGAGCTGAACCCAAACCCTTATGTCCAACCTCAGCACAAGGTGGGTATTGATGCTAAGCTGTTCCAGGCACAATCCCAGTATGGTCCTGCTGGAGCCGCCGCGGTTGCAGTAGCAGCACACCGGAACATAGGCACGGTTGGGTATGGCATGTCTTAGAATTAGCAGATTGTTGGTGTCAGGTGATTGATTGCCAGAACCTCCCCTCGTTAGTCGTTATGTAATGTAAGTATTATTCGATCAAGCCTGATTTGAACACATTTGACTATTTGAGATTGTAATAATACAAAAATAAAAAGCTCAGTTTTAACCCCACCAAACGTCTCGGCGAAAGCCAAATGTGCTCTTGGAAACTGCTCTGCTAAGCCTGGATCATCCAGGTGATTTCTGTGGCTATCTTGTTGAAAGAAATTAAGATTTTGGTCTTCCAAGATCGGTCCCATTGTTCTTTCTTATGTGACAAAGAACAAAGGATTACAAAAGATAAAAATCAATGTTATCCGAAATTGGTCTCTTGGCTAATAATACAGAGCAATGGCCAAAGAATTTACCATATCCCCAAATGTGGTTGGTTCGTAGATTTTCTAGCCCGTGAACGATTGTCTTTCGCACAACATAATTAGAAAATTATATACTCAAAAGGTTAAAAAAACAAAATTATACTCCATGGTTACAAAAAGAAGGATCTGATGTCTACCCAAAATTACTCGTAGTCGTCGAGCCGCATATATTCATGACCACACATATGAGAAGCCAACAGACTTAACCAAGCTTGGATAGATTCATATTCCGGGTGAGTCTTATCGCCGTTAAAGAACGTGTGAACGCTATTCTTGAGCATAATCCAGCTGCTACCTGGTGTCTTCTTCACATTCCGTTGTTTCATTGCGTCTCTAACGTCCAACACTTGCTCGTATTTCCCAGCTTTCACATACACATTAGACATCAATACATAACCGCCGCAATGCTCTGGCTCAAGCTCATATAGCCGTTTTCCTGCCACCTGTGCAAGATCTGTGTTCCCGTGGAGGCGACATGATGACAATATTGATCTCCAGACAACAGGATTATCCCCTACGGGCATTGTTACTGCTAACTCATATGCTTCCTCTAGCTTGCCTGCACGGCCAAGCATGTCTATCACACAAGTGTAGTGATCACTTGTTGGGACAATGTTATATACTGTTTCCATCTGTGCCAGAAGTCTTCGCCCTTCGCTCACAAAGCCCGAGTGGCTACATGATTGTAGCAACCCAACGAATGTGATTTCATCGGGTTTGACGCCTGCTTTGCACATACGTGAAAACATTTCCAAAGCTAACTCACCGCAGCTCTGCACACCATAACCATTAATCATGATATTCCAAGAAGCTGAGTCTTTATTCCTCATCGAGTCGAAAACCGTCCGTGCATCCTTCAAGTCCCCGCATTTCGCGTACATATCCATCAAAGAATTGTTTATGAATTCATCGTTGGAATTTCGGTTTAAAAGTCCATTGACGATCATGTAGCCATGAATCTCTCTGCCCTGATTCAATGCAGCTAGACGGCCGCAAGTGGGGAGAACGGTTGTCAATGTAACAAGATCAGGTCGGATTCCGGAAGAAAGCATCCTCTTTAACAGAGCTAAAGTTCCATCATGATCACCACAGTAGTCATGAACACATAACACTGTGTTCCACGTAAATATGTCTCTCTCGTGACCCATTGCTTCAAATATCTTGATTGCTTCCTCTAGCCATATACTCTTTCCATACATATCAATCAAGGCATTTGATACAACAATTCCAGAACCAAAACCTGTTTTCACCGCAAGGCCATGGATCGATCTACCATTGTCAAGATCCCCTAACACAGTCAATGCTGATAAGACGCCGGTGATGGTATGCCTACTAAGGGCTACTCCTTCTTCACGCATTTTACCGAAAACTATTAAAGCATCCTCAAATCTAAAAATCTGCGAATAGCCAATAACCAAAGCATTCCAAAGCACGTTGTCATCTCTGTCAGGCAATTCATCGAACACCTTCTGTGCATCCTTCATTAACATGAACTTCAAGTATGAAGTCACTAAGGCACTCGCCACAAAGAAATCGGAATCAAACCCAAGTTTAAACGCCAACCCATGAACCTTTTTGACATCACAAGTCTCCATAGCATCGCTTCCTTTTAGCAAACTAGGAAATGTATACTTATCCGGGGAAACTCCCTTAGCTCTCATTTCTCTATACATCTCAATCGCATCGAAAGGAGACCCATTCGCCACAAACCCAGATATAATGGCGTTATAGCCAAACACATCGCGCTCGGATCCACCGGAGACCGAGATCGCGCGCCGCACAAGACCACACTTAGCGTACATATTGACGAGGCTCGTGACGGCGCGAGGCGAATCATCGAGAAACCCTTTCCTAACCATGAAACCGTGGACCTGTTCGCCGGGAACGGCGTCTTTGCGCAGCGCACACCGTTTCAATGTGGCGATACATGTAGCAACATTGTGGTACTCGTATCTCTTCGGCTGTTCTTCGATTTGCCCAGAAACCGTGGAATACAAAGATGCAAAAGCAGAAGGCTTTATAGCGGCGAAGAAATCTAGGTTTCTTGGAAGCAACCTCAGAGTTCCGACAGAAAAAAATTGAATCTCGATCCGAAGAAAGAATATGGTCATGTTTTTCGTTCCATTATATTTGAAATTGAGCATTATATACCTTTTGAGAACAGTGTGGGAAAAAAGAAACATGGTCAATAACGTTAATGGGCTTATAAAGAATAGATAGAGAGGCCTTTTGAGAAACAGGCCTATTTAAGCTGTTCGACAGTCCCATATCGTTCAGGTAAATCAAAGAAGCTACGTTTATATATGGCACAGAGTCGACTAAGTTATTGTACCCTTCGGGGACATCCGATAAAATTGGAACGATACAGAGAAGATTAGCATGGCCCCTGCGCAAGGATGACACGCACAAATCGAGAAATGGTCCAAATTTTTTTTTTTTTTAAATTCTGTTTCTTCTGCCTCTGTGTTCTTCTTCTGGGTTTCGAATTTTAGGGTTCTTCTGGAACCAGAACTGAAGTTTCGGATGCAAAACTGCGTAAAAGAGAAAGACTACAGGTTTCTAAAACCCTAGATTTTCACGAAGAAACACGATTTACAAATGTGTGAGAGCTTTTGGACTAGTTCATTGGTTCGATTTTGATGGAATAATTATTTAAAAGTAACAATCCGGTTTGTTGTCGTTGTTGCAGTTCCGATGGTCGGGAAACATTTAACTTTGCTTAGATCTAAACCGTGAGCTTATCATCCTCTTGTGGAGACAGAGGGTTCTGAATAATAATAAGTTATTGAGCTCTTGCTAGTAATACACAACAACATGATATAAGTTGCATTCCACAAAATTCATAATAAGACCCACCATTTTAAATCGAAGAAAGATTCTAACTTTGTAGGGGAAAAAAAATAATCAAAGAGAAAACTTGGAATGTTTTTGTAGAGGTGGTTACATCACATGCCCATGCCGGACATATCAGGGACATGGTTTTGAGTTTTCTCGTCTGCGTTCACAAAAACTGAGGCCTCTGTTGTTGTCAAAAGCAAAGAAACGCTGCGTTTTGGGACACAAAAGCCAAAACACATGGATGAGATAAGTTGGTTAGCTTTCCTTATAAAGGAGTAACAACGGTTGATGATGTTTGCGTTTATTATAACTTCTCAAAGACGCTACTACACTAACCTTTGGCAGCATCAAAACCAAAATTGCAATCGTCTTGCTATAATAACTTGCCAACCACTAAAGAACCATCGTAACTGGCATTTGCAGCTATTGTTACTGCAGGAGCCTACACATGATTCACAGCTTCTTGTCATGGCTTACAGTTTTGGACTGAGAGATTTTTCATTTAAACAAGTTAGAGATCAAACATTGAGAGCATTCTGAACTATCTCAACACCTCTTCTTTGATCCTCGTTTTCAGTTTGAAGGTTGTCTAAAGCCTTTGTAGCATATAATAGAGCCACACCACCCCCTATTAAAAAAAATTCCAGTTAAAAGAACATGATTAAAAATAATCAGAGGAAATATAGAGAAAACAAAAGCATAATATTTACTTACCTGGAATGATGCCTTCTTCCACCGCTGCTCGTGTAGCGTTTAAAGCATCAGTGACTCTGTCTTTTCTTTCTCCAACTTCAGATTCACTTGCCCCTCCCACCTAAATAAGAACCAGACATATATCAGCTACTTTGGCATGTAAGAATTTAAAAAGGACACATTGATGGGTGACTGACTAACCTTGAAGACTGCAAGACCACCTGAAAGTTTTGAGAGTATCTCTCTTGCGTTTTCTCTTTATCAAAAGTGGAAGTGCTCTTTTCATTCGCTGACCTTAACTGTACACCATGAGAAGAAAAAGGATTGCTTCTACTGTATTCTAATGAGCAAAATTTGTATGATAGGGATAGCGTAAGAAATAATCATATACCTCTTCACATCTTTCTTCGATCAGCTTCTTATCGCCACCACCGTGCAGGATGATAGTTTCATCACGAGAGATATGGTGACCTTTTTCAATGAATTTGTATTAGATTCGAATCTTGTAAAAAAATTTATCACAAGCAGAAACCAAACATATTTTTCTATGCGACAATCTAAAATCAAGAGACATGTCGCCAAGCCTAAACTTAAAACAATAAATTGGACCCATAACGAATCAGAAAAAGAGGCCCTGTAATAAAAAGGCCCATCTAAATAATAGCATTTGTCCCACATCGGTTATGTAGTTAAAATCAGCAGCGTTTATATAGCGTTAGAGTCGACTACATGATTGTTCCTTCGGGGACATCCTATAAAATTGGAACGATATATAAATCGAAAAATGGTCCAAATTGTTTTTTGCCAAATTGGTTTCTTCTTCGTCTGTTTTCTTCTGGGTTTCGAGTTTTTCGAGTTCTTGTGATCTAAACAACAACAATTTGATTCCTTACAATTACCCTCTTCATCATGTTCAAGAACCAAATCAGCAACAACAATATTGTTCTTCCGACAACTTTAATGGGTTACAAGAAGATATGTCATATGTGGTGTCTTCAACTTCAAGATTCATCAACGACAGTGAATCTAAAGGGTGGCTTCATTGATGAGTGTGACGACGTTAAGCCTGTGGAAGAGGTTTCTAGCGAGACACACGAGTTCGAGCATCATGAAGATTTCATTGAACAATGAAAACTCGACTTGCTTTCGGCACAATTCATCATTTCTTCTTAGATTTTTTAATTTTTTGGTTTTGGGATAATTAGAAATATAAGACCAATTTAGGAGACTCTTAAGACTTGAAATTTTAATTTTGTCCCATTAAGATTTAATTTAATATTAAACCAGTTTTACCCCTAATATTGTTTTACTTAATTTGTAACATATGTTTTAATTATAAAATTTTACTTTACAAAAAAAATTAACCCTAAAAATTACTTTTAAAAAAATAAAAAATTAAGAATCACTTTTTTTGGGCTCTCAACAAATTCTCCTCTCATTGATCGATTTCAACAGATATGTTCCCCTTTATGTTGTTTTCTTTTGGATTTTTTTTTGTATCTTATTTAGTAAAATTTGTCCTAGGATTAGATGTGAAAGAGGTATGGAATCTTCAACAATATGTTGCACAAGAATTTGATGGAATATGTGAAATAAGATCGTTCAATAATAAAATAGGCCCATGAAGAATAAGGATGAGAAGCCTTGCGATAAAGAGGCTCATTTACACTGAAACAGTAGTATTTGTCCCACATCGGTCAGGTAAAACACAAAAGCTACGTTTATATATGGCTAGAGTCGACTACATGATCGTCCCTTTGGGGACATCCGATAAAATTGGAACGATACAGAGAAGATTAGCATGGCCCCTGCGCAAGGATGACACGCACAAATCGAGAAATGGTCCAAATTTTTTTTTGGGGAAAAAGAGAGATTTCTGAAACCCTAAAATTCTAGCTTTTAACTGGAAGTGCAGTAGCTAAGACAATATGATTGGTTCGTTGATGCAGTTCTGTATCGCTGTTTGTTTGTTTTAAATCCCTCTTTGGTTACCGGTATGAATTGTATTGAGCGAGATTCAGATTTGATTATCGGTTTATGTAAACCAACGGAACTCATCTTATAATGTTAATGCCGGTTGTATTGAGCGAGATTCAGATTTGATTATCGGTAATGCTGTATTTAAGAATCTGAAATAAGAGTGGGTATTTTATTTCTGTTATGTTTATCAGAGAAGGGACAAAGATTTGACTTTTAATTTGGGTAAACATGTTCTCAAGAGAAACATGCATATCATTAAGACTAGCTCTACCTCTCTGAGCTTTCCAATATCAATGCCACGAGTCTAACATGATTTGGCCAGCAAAATCACTGAACTTCCACCATGTTGAGTCTGAGTTTGAAGAGCAGAACATGATCAACGTTCTGATCGATCTTCCAAAAAGGAAATCTACTTATGATAATCATGACATAAACCATAAGAGATACAATGAGGATGGAATTAGACTGACCCAAGTTTTAGCCTTGTACAACTTTAAACAATTCCAACGTAGAACATAACATAAACTTGACAAACATTAAGCACCAGAAGCTTCAGAGTTGCAAGCAAAAGAATGCTCTTTTCTACTTCTTATCTTCATCTCTGGCAACAATCTTGTACTTTCCACTTTCCTGTTGCTGACAAACAAAACTTATCATCAAAATTGAGCCCTAAACATAAATACACACAACTAACAGATGAGAGAAAAAAGTATGATGCAAATCTTACCCTTTCCCACAGTTTGGTATGCTCATTGCAGAAACCAACAACAATACCACCACTCTTTTTGCCTTCACGATACTCGATGCAAAGATCTTCCTTCAAACCGCAAGTAACATGGAAAGCCAACTGACATTTCATCTCTGAACACTCGATAACACACCCGCGTCTAATCTTGCACAAATAACACCTATCTTTCCACCTCTTGTTCGGTATCTCGCTGCAACAAATCCCTTCCCTTCCTTCAGGATCCTCAAAGTAGACTTCCGGCACAAACAACGAGCAGGTGATGTGAGCCCATCGACCATCCTTGGTGGGTTTCATCGCTCCACCTTTGGTTGTACACAAGCAGCAAGAGAAGAGTTTTTCCCGGTTCTTCGATGCAATACACTGTCTGCAAAACCAATCACCTTCTGGTATAGCCTTAACAAGAGGGTTCCCATAACATGAAGCATGAACCATTAAATCACACCCATCACAGAACACGATTGGATTTGATGGATCACCATCTGTGCTTTGGCATACAGCACACATAATGCCATCTTCTTCTTTCTCTTCTTCTCTATCAGACAGATCCAAAACTAATTCTTTCCCTAGAGGATCGATATTCTCTTTATCATCATCATCTTCTACTTCTAAACTCGATTCAACCATTACAGAACCATTCTTCTCAATTCCGTTCTCCGCAACAGAAGGTTTATACTCAATATTCAGATCAAAAGGCGAAAGGGGATTACCGGAGAGCAGATCGGGATCAATCGCCCATATCCTTTTCTTCGCCGGAAGACAACGATAGGTGGGATTAGAGTTCTCGCAATCGCCATCGTCGTCGTAATCAACGCGAGTATGCTTCCTCTTCTTCGCCGGCAGCTGCAACGACTTCACCTCCGACTGACTCGGTAGCTGCGGCTGCGCACGTTCAAGATCTCGCTGCATCAATCTCAATCTTTTGAGAGGAGGTAAATCCTGAAACTGAGCATCCATGGCTTCTACTTCAGATCTATGGGATTATGTGAACATTCATAGATCTCAGAGAAATTAAAAGGGCAATCGAAATCATTACTTTGCCGCCTGATTTGGTGTTTAGTGAAACAGTGAGTGGGAAAGAATACCCGCGAAATCTCAATTTTATTCTCTTTGAAAATTTCATTAATTTCTTCATTCTTTCTCATCAACCCATACAATTTACCCGCCATTTTTTTTTTATGTTAAATGGACGGGGGAGGTGATTACTAATAGGCCTAAATTCGGCCCATTTCAGGTCTTTTTTATTTATTTTTTGCGTAAATAACCGTGTATGACAGTTTATTGGTTCATGGATTTTAACGAATTTGAAAATCCAAACAAAATTAAGTGTTATTCAATCATTGATTTTCAAATCTTTATTAAAATCATGTGTTATTGGTTTTATGATTTTCAAATCCCTATTAATGTAAAATACAAAGGCTGAAACCCTTACCCAAACCTCGTTATTTCAAATGATTTGACAAAAGAATTTTTTTTTATTGTGAACACTTTCTCATGAGTATATGAGACCACCTTCCAAAACATTCTAGTTTTTTCATTAAACATCATCACATCTCGATTTCTAATTATTCAAATCTTTGGGAATAAAAAAGACACAAGCCAAGAACAACAAAGAACAACAAAGAGAATATGCCAATCAATGGAAAGCAACCATCGCAACAAATATGTGGACGGATTCGAACAATTTGGAAAGTCAAATATGAGAAATGCGAATTTTTTTTTTTTTAACGTCTAGAAATGCAAAGTTTTTATATTATTTTTTTTAGCAACAAATGGAAATGGTTTTATTACTTATCAAAACTAGTGTTAACGATTGTTTTATCTTTATATCATAAGACATAAATCTACATTATTTGATTTTCAAATCCACTTTATGATTTTCAAATCCACTTATTCGATTTCAAATCCACTTTATTAAATTTAAAAATCCTTAGATTTCCAAATCCTATAAAAATTTCTAAATTCATTAAAATCTATGAACCAATAAACCCTCCAATTTTAGAAAACTGTAGAATGTTGGGTTGTTTCACAATCCATATGCATAACAAAAGAGATGCTTGTTTTGCCTTTAATTTCATGAGTTGTCGGAAAAATGGAGGACTTTGACATTTTCATCGATGTCCTTGTCCTTGTCCTTGTGGCTGCTGCTGCTGCTGCTGCATATCGTAGCCACCAGCCCACGTAGCGGGTGGTCCATAAGGAGGAGGATAATAGCCTTCAACGCCTGCCTGTGCCTGAACCAGCATTGTCATCATATGAGCACTTTTAGTTTAGATGTGTATATATGTATGCATCTAAAACTACAACATCAGGAGATATGTGAAGATAGTTGTTGTTCTGTTAGATATTTTGTCACAGGTTTCATCGACCACAGCTCCATTGTTGACTCAAGATTGGTGTAACAAGTCCCATTAAGGCAGTTATGGTTACATTAGATTGACTTGTTCGAACCTTAGGCTCTAATATTGGCAAATGTAGTTTGGTTCATATCCAAGATTTAAAGTTCAAACTAAAGTGTGGAACTGTCTAAACTAAGGCATGTTATCTTGCTTTACTACAGCACTAGCAATGCTCTTCTTGGTAAAAACTAAACTAGAGAGTCCCACGAGAAATGGTTAAAACTTTAAATTTATAACTTACTGGATTCATGCCATAGTTGGGTTGATAAGGATTCACAGCATACCCCGCCTCATGATTCCCATAGCCACCACCATAACCAACTCCACCTGATCAAAAACATGTTTGTTTTCTTAACATTTTCAACTGTAGAAGATATTCATTGCTAGTAATTATTTTTCCTTCCTATTTGTGCATTTAATGGCATTGTGATGATTTATAGTTATTCAAGTTTACCATACCAGGATTGCCAACAGGACCAGTTGCATGAGCTCTATTTTCTGTGTTAGCAAGCTCTGCTCGAAGTTTCTCCAGTTCCCGAGCCATTGCAACTAATTTATGCTCCATAACTTTACCGTGCTCGTAATTTTCCGCATACCCTTTCTTCTCATAATCAATAGCCGCTCTACAAAACAGAAACCACAGCTTTAATACACATAAACATCAAGATGAACAAAAGCAAATCTATAAAGAGACTGGTCAAACCTTGCACGTTGCAGCTCTTGCTTTGTGTTCTCAATTTCAGCAGTTAGTGTGGGTATCTGCTGCAAATCTGCTGTAAGTCTAGCCAAATCTTGAGTCATCACATGGACCTGGCTGGTTAGTTCCTCCCTACTCGAAGTAAACTCTTTAATATCCGCACGGACCTTTTGAATCTGAGCTCGCATATCATCGACTTGACGCAGTTCCATTTCGGATCGCAAAGATTTGTCATACATCTCCCTCATCATTATATCTTCCTCAGCTCTCAAGGAATCAATGTAATGCATCATTCTTTGCAACTCATGCTGAGCAACTTCCAGTTCCTGTTTAAGCGCAACATGAGTGGCACCCAGCCTCTTGTTATCAGCAAGAAAGCCCTGCACATCTTGATTTTGAGCAGCGATACGATCCTCCATGATTAAAAGATGTTGAGGAAGACCTCTTGGATCCACTCTGAATTGGGTTTCCCTAGTCTCACCTATCATAGAGGAACGAGGAGGAGGAGGCACTGGTCCCCCCAAGCCTCTAACGAAAGCCGTTTGTTGGTTAACCGGAGCTTGCAAGCCACTGTAAGATCCACCTTTGATGGAAGGAGGAGGTCCACGATTTCTTCCAGACATTAACGCTCTGATCTTAGAATTGCTGAAAATCTGCTAAACGAAAGGAATTTCTCAAGGATCAGATCTGCAGACTTCAAAACTTTGCGATGTAATCAGATTAGGTCTACAAACTCAAAATCACGCAGTGACCTTCGACGATTGCAAACCCTTGAAGCCTTCTGATGTAAGCCTCGGAATCCACCGAAATTATTATCACGCGGTGATCGAGAGATTCCAAGCTTTAGCGGAAGATGGTTGAAGGTAGAGATGGAGATGGGGATTTGTTGAATGAATCCACACTCAACACGAATAGAATAACTTGAATCCACAAGTTATTAGACTCGCCAATCACACAAGCAAAGTGAATCCACACTAGACTTGAAATGATAATACACAAAGACAAATCTTTGCCGAAAACTAGAAGTTCTTTATTTCTTAGGTAAAAGCGTATATGTTACAATGACAAGGGCTGAGCTTTTATAATAGCTCGTACAGAATCGGCCACAAAGAAAATAAGGAAAGTAAATATTACGAATTAAACGAAAACTAGCCGTTGCATGTTAATGCCTTGGCGAAGAAGAAGGAAAGCTTGATTTGGTCGTGATGGATCTTCTAGAAGCCTTGGAGGGCGCTTCCTCCAAGTGGGGCCACGAGTTTTATTCCCTGTTTTGCGACCATTGTGAACCCAAGTGTGAACGGGTCCGTTTAAGGCAAGTTTTGGTCCATGTGGCTTTTCTTTAGTGTGAATGCTCCAAATAGAATATGCACGTGATTTCCTCTTCCATGCACGTCCAAGATGGTCTCTAATGACTTGAGATCCTGCAGCAACTCTAAAATAATGGAGTTCATCTTTGAACTCACGATACGTCTCCCGGTAGGGTCCGAATGGAGTGCTTCGGGGAGCTTCGGGTAGAGCTTGTTCAAAGTGTATTCTTCCACGATCAAACACAATATTGTAGATGGTTTGTGGATGAATTTTGAAGCTGAGATGGCCTGCTTCATCCGATTTGAAGTTGGGTTGTGATTTGAGCTCGTAGGATGGCCTAGAGGCGGCTTTATGGGCCATAGGAAGATTGGCTCGTCCAAATGGGATTCTGCTTCGACCATTGGTTCTAGGAGGTGATTTAGGTCGGTGAAAGTAGTCTCCCTCAGTGGAGATCAGGTCGTTTGGGCCGTCGTTTGGATTTGACTTCTTTGTCCCGGCTAAAACTGTCTCCGAGTAAAGTTCTTCGGCTAAAACTGGTTCCGGGGCTGTATGGCCAAAACCACTCGACCTGTTAGTCTTGTCATGGTCACTTGGGTGGGGGAACTTACATCCTTTAGTGACGGTGAGATCGTTCGGACGGTCATAGGGCGTGAGCTTTCTTCTCCCGGCTAAAGCTTGCAATTGGGCGTTTTGGAAACGATTGAATTGCAACTGAGGGACTCGACCAGGGTCTTCAGCATGGTTGGTTGGTTGGGAGAAATGGTTTTCCCGGGTTGATTTGATGCACGGATTCCTCAGTTCAGCTCCGGTAAGTTTTCCCTCAGTTTCGGGGAAAATGTCTCCGTCGTCGGATTTCTCGAATTGGGACTGAGGGATTTGACCAAAGTGCCGGCTATAGTCACTTTGTCGATGAAAGTGCGATCCCTCAGTTAGTAGCTTAGGCGCAACTGTCCCAACAACAAGAAAGGTCATGCTGTCGCCAATAGGATCAGGGTCTAAGCCTGCCGTACGCACAGTACAGTCTCTTTCTGAGGTGGTAGTCGTTCCATGGGCTGTCTTGATACCGATGTCCACATCATACCCTCTCTCTTGGAAAAGTTTCGTCCTCGAAACTTCTTCTTTACCTGCACCAAAATAGAGCAAGTTAGTACCTTCGTAAATGAGTGGGTCTAGAGATTCACCTCGGGGAATTTTTTTGTTGCAGCTTCGGTGGGATTGATGATGTGCATCCGGCGGTTCTTCTTTGATCAACAAAGAGGCAATGACTCCTCTCCAAGGTGTGTTGCTGATTGTCTTGGGCAGGACGGTAGTCGCCTTAGTGAAATCTCCTTTTTCACTCTCGATGTTGCCATTGATCTTTTGCCGTCTTGTCTCTTGTTGCTTATCCTCGGTTCCTGAAATAGTCTCTACACTTTTGACAAGAGGCAAGTGTGTTATCACAGTCATAGATTGAAATAACTTAGATTGGACCGTTTCATTTGTAAGGAGCGAGACAATCTCCTTTTTCTCGTTTTCTTGCCGAACATTACTTAGGCGTTTATCTATTTTTCCTTCGGTACCTAAGTCTACTTTAATATTCGGTTCTTGAGGCACTTGCAGTATACTAGTATTTTGACACAAGGAATTAATCTTATTAAGTTCAGAATTAACCTTGTTACTAGTCGAGACTTGAATGCTTTCAAGTGGGCTCTCTTGCGAGTTGAACCATGAGTTGGAGCATGGCTCCGGGTCCTTCTTAAGGGCTTCTTGAGCACGTCCCATTGGTGCTGGGCTGATGGTAATGAGCTCCTTAACCGGTCCAGGGGCTGCTGGTCGGATTTCACCACTCACGGTTTCTTGTGGTATACACTTTTCAGCTTGGACTCCGTTTGGCGATGTTGCCCTTTTTCTTGGGCAATCTTTTGCTATATGACCCCTGTTCTTACAATGATAACAAGTCAGCTCTACGGGATTTTTAAAAATAGAGCACTTACTTTGATCCTTGACTTGTTTAGAGTCTTGCACAATTTTGGAAGTGGTGCCTTCTCGGCTTGGCTCCTTTGGAAGGTGCGTCGTCTTGCTTGCTGGTTTCGGGATCTGTGGTGAATATCTCTCATACATAATCCATTTTAAGTTCTCCCACGTTCTGATCTTTGGCTCCTTATAGTACCATTGTGCGTACTCTTCTTCGTCCCACCATTTAAGTGCTTCGCCGTTGAGCTGTCCAAGTGCTATTGGTAGCTTCTCTTTATTGGGGATGGAATAATACCTAAAGTACTTATCCATTCTGCCTTCCCATGCTAGATAGCCTGATCTTTCACCATGAAATTCAAAGAATTCTGGTCCATAATATTTATAGCCATTGTCTAGAGATAACCTGATTTTTCTTATGTAGGCTCGGGTGAATCGGGCTTGCACTTGGCCTGATCTTGGGCCGTGGTACAGCTTGTCTTCTCTTGCTGTTCGGGTTCTCAATTCTTCCCTAGTTAGGCAATCACGTCTACCACCTGAAAATCCAAAAATTGGAGGATCATAATCCGATTTATAATTTGATTCATAAGTTACCATAGGTTCGGATTTGTTTGGGATTCGATAGGTGTGGCTCCATGTGCTGTCCGGTGGCTTTGGTGAACTTGCTTGGCAGCCTGGCTCGTCTTCAAAATCAGAATCTTCATGCCACGGTTCTCCTTCACTATTTGTCTCGCCTTCCGAACCGGAACTCGCGTAGCCATCTCCTGGCCATGGCGGGGACTCATAGTCCTTTTCTTGGTCGGACCATCCTTGGTTCGATTTTTCATAAGTGTATTCGAATTCATCATCTGAGTCCGAACACTCCATTGATACTCTTGAGTTTTTCACCTCGCACAGAATAAAGCAATTAGGAAAAAAATCAGATTCGTGATATGAAGCAAATAAAGGAAAAAGGAAACAAGGACTTGCGATTTTAAAAAGATGGAATGTTCACTTGTTTTAATTATTTTTTTTTTTTTTTTTTTAAAAAACTTTTAAGGAAACAAAATTCGAAATTCAAAATAAAAGGAAACAAATTCTGGTGAATATATTTTTTTTTTTATGGGTTTTAGAAAAATGAAACAACAAGAACACAAAAACTGTTTTTTTCGCACAGGAATTTTCCGGTTCAGTATTGCTGGATCTAAAATTAGTAAATCAACTTCTAAAATTCCAGAAACAATTTTATAATTTTCTACGATGAGTTAACAAGCAAATCCAAAAGACTAAACGTTTTTATGAGTTTTTATGATTTTATGAAAATTAAAACAAAACAGACGGGTAAAGCAGATAATTTTTTTTTTTTGTATATAACGAATGAAACAAAAACAAAACAGAAAATTGAAAGATAAAGGTTGGATGAACACAACCTGGGGGATAGGAGCTTTTGAGCTCTGATACCAGATGATGTAAGCCTCGGAATCCACCGAAATTATTATCACGCGGTGATCGAGAGATTCCAAGCTTTAGCGGAAGATGGTTGAAGGTAGAGATGGAGATGGGGATTTGTTGAATGAATCCACACTCAACACGAATAGAATAACTTGAATCCACAAGTTATTAGACTCGCCAATCACACAAGCAAAGTGAATCCACACTAGACTTGAAATGATAATACACAAAGACAAATCTTTGCCGAAAACTAGAAGTTCTTTATTTCTTAGGTAAAAGCGTATATGTTACAATGACAAGGGCTGAGCTTTTATAATAGCTCGTACAGAATCGGCCACAAAGAAAATAAGGAAAGTAAATATTACGAATTAAACGAAAACTAGCCGTTGCATGTTAATGCCTTGGCGAAGAAGAAGGAAAGCTTGATTTGGTCGTGATGGATCTTCTAGAAGCCTTGGAGGGCGCTTCCTCCAAGTGGGGCCACGAGTTTTATTCCCTGTTTTGCGACCATTGTGAACCCAAGTGTGAACGGGTCCGTTTAAGGCAAGTTTTGGTCCATGTGGCTTTTCTTTAGTGTGAATGCTCCAAATAGAATATGCACGTGATTTCCTCTTCCATGCACGTCCAAGATGGTCTCTAATGACTTGAGATCCTGCAGCAACTCTAAAATAATGGAGTTCATCTTTGAACTCACGATACGTCTCCCGGTAGGGTCCGAATGGAGTGCTTCGGGGAGCTTCGGGTAGAGCTTGTTCAAAGTGTATTCTTCCACGATCAAACACGATATTGTAGATGGTTTGTGGATGAATTTTGAAGCTGAGATGGCCTGCTTCATCCGATTTGAAGTTGGGTTGTGATTTGAGCTCGTAGGACGGCCTAGAGGCGGCTTTATGGGCCATAGGAAGATTGGCTCGACCAAATGGGATTCTGCTTCGACCATTGGTTCTAGGAGGTGATTTAGGTCGGTGAAAGTAGTCTCCCTCAGTGGAGATCAGGTCGTTTGGGCCGTCGTTTGGATTTGACTTCTTTGTCCCGGCTAAAACTGTCTCCGAGTAAAGTTCTTCGGCTAAAACTGGTTCCGGGGCTGTATGGCCAAAACCACTCGACCTGTTAGTCTTGTCATGGTCACTTGGGTGGGGGAACTTACATCCTTTAGTGACGGTGAGATCGTTCGGACGGTCATAGGGCGTGAGCTTTCTTCTCCCGGCTAAAGCTTGCAATTGGGCGTTTTGGAAACGATTGAATTGCAACTGAGGGACTCGACCAGGGTCTTCAGCATGGTTGGTTGGTTGGGAGAAATGGTTTTCCCGGGTTGATTTGATGCACGGATTCCTCAGTTCAGCTCCGGTAAGTTTTCCCTCAGTTTCGGGGAAAATGTCTCCGTCGTCGGATTTCTCGAATTGGGACTGAGGGATTTGACCAAAGTGCCGGCTATAGTCACTTTGTCGATGAAAGTGCGATCCCTCAGTTAGTAGCTTAGGCGCAACTGTCCCAACAACAAGAAAGGTCCTGCTGTCGCCAATAGGATCAGGGTCTAAGCCTGCCGTACGCACAGTACAGTCTCTTTCTGAGGTGGTAGTCGTTCCATGGGCTGTCTTGATACCGATGTCCACATCACCTTCTCAAACAAATTTGGATTCCTGAGAATTGTTCATCAGATTTGGAGATCGAGCAACTCAAAACTCTTTCGCAGAATTGTAGGAACTCCGATTACTCGAGAGAAATTAAAACCTTCGAATCACTCCTTTTAGTTTTCGTATTTACAGAATTTTCTGGTTATACTGCCATATTTTCAATTTCCACCCACTTATTTAGATCTTTTCAGTTTGCTCCTTCGTCTTTAATTCTTGTGTACCACAATTCCATAGGTCCCAACCAACAAGAACATGAACAACCCTTGTGTGGCTCGTGATGTCATAAAAACCTTGTGTCCTTACAAGCTACCGTGATATATTTAGTCCATAAGATATAACAAACGAAAACAAACCTTTCAAGTAACAATTTATGTCGTTTTTTCCATTAACAAAAAAGAAAAATATATCAAATTATTTCTAATATTGTATTTGTATTTGCTCGAAGGTATAGACTACAACGGCTATAGTTTATAGCTGCCATAATGAATCAAACTAACTTTTAGTCAATTGAGGTATTAAAAATGGGTTATATCACTTCCATCCGAGAGATTAATTTGGGCCCATTAAAATTTGGGATTGCTTCCGGAGATCCACAAAGACTAAAAAAAAAAAAAAAAAAAACATAATGAATCATCGAGTCAAGGACATTGGCTCAAAGTGAGGGTAAAGAAAACGATAGCCGATAGGGTATATATAATAATAATGAACAATAAATTTATAAAGGATTGATTCCAAAAAATATATATATATATTATAACGGTGGAGTTCACATGAAGCCCACCATTTTCACCTATATACTTTCCTCACACTTAACTCTCCAATTGCTCTAATAGACCCATAAAAAAGACCAAAGACAAAAACAATGGAAGCCTTGTGGAAGTTGGAGGAGAAACGAAAGAAGCGGTCGTGATCTTGGTCGGAACAGCAGCTGCTGTAACGCTCCTCTGCATGGCCGCAGCGTTTCTCAACCGCAACTCTCGAGGAAAGCAAGTAGCAGACGCGGAGTGGGCGTCCGAAACAGGGGTTGGATCAAGAACAATGGAGGACAAGAGGAATTGTAACTGGAGCAAAGTGAAGAGAAGGTTGATGGGTTCGTTTTGTTGGAGCTCTGCAGCGAAGTGGATGGAGATGGAGACGCGGAGGCCGCGGCCATTGCTTGCGGTTAAGGAAAGGAGTCTTAATGCGGTTGATCCGGTTTGGCAGCGACCGATTCTGATGGGTGAGAAATGTGAATTGCCCCGGTTTAGCGGTTTAATATTGTATGATGAACGCGGCCATCCGCTTCATCATACTCAACCTCAAGAAGAAGTGAGTGTTAGTTTACTCTTTTTCTACATTAAACAACAACAAAACACCAAAAGATGTCTTTATTTGGTTGTTCTAGAGATGGGTAATAAGTTCTTGTTGCTGTTTTGCAGGTAAAACACAGTTCTCTGGTAAGAACAACTCTGAGAGATTTGCTTTAATAGCTGTTTTCTCTGCAAGGAAGTCTCTTGATGTTTCGTGTACTACAAGTTAAAACCGCAATGAAAGGTGAGAGTGCAAAAAAAAAAATGTTTCTGTAGACAATGTCGTCTTATGTGATGTAGATGCGAATTTAATTTCTTTTTTTGGTGTGTGTTTTTAATTGCTTAGATGGACAAAGAAAAATGATTCCTTATTAACAAACAATTTGCTACAAATACATGCAAATTTTCTTCTTTTTTTTGGACAAAGAAAGCAAAATCTTATGAACAAACAAATAGAATAATCTTCTAAAACAAACAATATATGGACAAATGTTCTTCAAATCAACCGACCAGATAATCTTCAGCAATTGAGCCATCAAAACTGAAAAAAAGATCTCCATATCTTTCGATCATGACAGAAGCCAAGAGGATAAACATCTTCACGCCATGGGAGAATCAAAGCCGGTAGATATAGTCACAAGAAGCTACAAAGAGTAGACAACAACAACAACAACAACAACAACAACAAAAGAATCTTTGATGTAACCACATTTTTGTTTTCTTTTTCCCCACCGTAGATTTGCTTCTTTGCGCGAATCTCACACATAAGAAACAATCAAAGGCTCTTTTGTTTCTTCCGCTATAGAATGTCTGTGGTAGTAACAGTACAAACACAGCTGCACAATACCAAGAATCGTTCCTATCCCATTCGGTGTCTGAGTTTTTTTCAAGAAACAATAAAGGTTTGTTAATACTTTATGGTAAAACAACACAAATTGCAGAAGCAATTATTGAAGAGAAGCAACTTACATAAACAAAGGCATCGCTGTTGAATAACCCGTAAAGGAAGAAGGAACCGCTCATCAAGAAAGTCGATAGAGAGAGATAAAACGGCATAAACTCAACACTCTTAGTTTGAATCACTAGGTTCTTCAAAAGAGCAAGAAAGTCAGGGAATCAATAAAGCTGCACATTTTGAAAAGAATATGTTGACGTTTGTGGGAACTTACGATAACAAACAAGGGTGAGGCAAACATCGAGACAAGAGTAGCGCAGCTCAAGAACCCGACAAAGTACCATCGTGTGAGCTTCTCGGGTATCTGCAGACTTCCAGCTACAATCAATCCAACCACAGCAAACACCACAAGAAGCAAAACAAGCATCCTCATCTGCCATGATCAAGATCTTTATTAGAAGAACAAAAAAACAGGGGATTTAGCGGATTTTTTCGTGTGAATAAAAGTGGAATCAATCAAGAAACCTTGTTTTTCTTGTCTGTATGCATGATGAAGAGGATAATGTAGCAAAGCTGAAAAGTGGCTCCAACAGAATTCACAGTCATAAGCATGACATTGCTGTGGGAAATGAAAGGTGTACCATACCAAAGGCAGATCAAGCAGTTTAAGAGAGCGTAAATGTATGGTAAACCCGAGAATTGTTCGGTCGATTTGTTCCTCATGATTCTCCTAAACGTTGGCCTGAAAATAAAACAGAGTGACACACACACAATTGAGAAACAAATCAGTGAAGTCCATAGATAAGAAGAAAACTATGTTTTAATACAAGGAAGGAACAAGGTTTAGTAAGTGATGAAGAAGAAGAACTCACATTGGTGAAACGAATAGCCCAAAAGCAAATATGTTGCCTGAAACAGAACAAAAGATGCAACAGTAGTAATAAGCATCAATTCGGTTTCTACAGAAGCATATTTTTTGTTGGGTGCAAATGGTGGTGAGTGAGTGGAACAAATATTAGTGGAATTAGGCCTTTTTACGCTAATATTTTCCTCTCTTATTAGGAACCATTTATAGTGGAATTAGACTTATTTTTCACTTTTTGGTGGGTCCACTATAATTTGGAAGAATGCAAATTTAACATAAATGGTTAATTTTTAGAAGAATCCAAAAGAATAATCAATTTCACTCAAAATTTTTCCACTAATGTGTCAACCATTTGCACAAGTTGTCTCGGAGGAAATTGATCAGAAACAACATTTGAATCTTATTAAGATGCCAAAGAGGAAGAACTAAAGTGCAGACCAAAAATGGCCAACATATCTCTTGATTTGGGGATATTCATGGCAATTAAGCCAGATCCAAATACATATTTATGTAGTTATAAAAGAATCTAAATTTTGGGTTTTATTCCCAAATTAGCATAAGAATTACCAAAAAAAATCCAGTGAATAGATTTTTAAAAAGCAGGTTAAAAAGTATCTACCTGCGATTCCGGCGACGTCTTTCCACATGGACAAAGAGCCATTGAAAGCAAATAAATCCATGAGAAGCTTCTCTTTTTAAAAAGGCTCTTTTTTTTCTTCTTCAGAACAACAAAGCCTTCAGCTTTTCTTCTATGCTCTGTTCTGTTCTTATGGAGGTCAGAGATTTTGCAAAAAAAAGAGAGAAGTAATAGAGACAGAATAAATAGATGAGATTTGTAATAGAAGACTTTATCTAAAGTGCAAGGAGCAAAAGATTGAATGCGTACGACTATATATATGCGGTCCATATTTGGCTGTGTCTTCTATTCTACCATCTTGTAAAAGTTAACAAAACATATCAAAACAAAAATGTCGTAAAGTTACATATTTGTTAGTAAACTCCGAAATAATATGAAAACTTTTGACATTCGGAACATCATCATCTAATCCAAAACTTCTATTAAAAGTCATATTTTTTTATAGAAAAATGATCTTTGACTAGTAGACGTGCTTGAAATAAATCATTGATTATGCTTTAAATATAATTTGTCTGTATTATAAATAGAATGTAAAACTATGATTGAACAGGCTAAGGGTTTCAAACCAAAAGTTATCTGCACAATTACATTATAAATTTACCAACTCAACTATCAATAAAATTCGAAAAAAAAAATGTGAGATTCTGAAATATATAAATTTGGTTCAGTCACTTAAAAAAAAAAAAAAATTAAGTTGATAAAAGATTTGTACCTCAGTTTGAATTGTTATGTGTAAACACTTTCATTGCATAATTCAATTTCACGAATATTCCGAAATTCCAAAATTATATAGCAAATCCGAAGCCTTATAAATGTAATTTCGATTGAGAGCTATTGCTCCCGTCGACATTGATGCCCCACTTGATTTTTTCCCTTTTCTGGATTGAGTTTTTAGCTTTTTGTGTGGTCTACATTCGACATTCATTCTCCCACACAAGAATTTGAAAATAATAAACGATAAATAAATAGTAACATTTGGTCGTCGTGTGTTCTATTTTAACAAGCTGTCGTGAGTGGCTGGTTACTCAATGCATGTGTCTCGCACTAAATCACTCGCTTAAATCCCGAGAATGACAAGTCCAACGGGATGCAAGGCAGTAATTGTCAAAGAGTCCACCATACCATAGGTTAAACGAGGGATAAAATGAAATTAAGTTTTATCAAAAGACACCATAAGGGATCGAATATCGAATAAAATCGGGAAAATCGTATTTTAAATTTTCAAAATATAATTTATTAATATTTTTAACTTTTAGATTTTACTATTCCCATTATGAACCATAATAAAAGTAATAAAATTAACATTTTAAACCCTCAAATTAACTGTCGATTTTGTGCCGCCAAAAAATTAAACGGAACAGTTAACTACGTTGAATTTAATAAAAATGTGGTGATTATTTAATTTTATTATATTTGAAATAGCAATTTTTTATAAAAACATGAATAAAATATAAGGGAATAAAAAAGAAGAAATAGGGGTAAAATTAGAAATCTCCAAATCGATTTGGGAATCTCACTACAAGAAAACAGGCTATTTCTGACGACATGATCCGTCGGAAATGTGACTTCCGTCGGAAATCCGTCGGAAATTCCGACGGATTTTCGGCGTCAGAATACCGTTGGAAATTTCCGACGGAAAACCGACAGCCATATTTCCGACGGTATTTCCGATGGGTTTTTGATCGAAAATACCGTCGGAAATCCGTCGGTTGGCCGTCGAGCATTTCCGACGGATATATTTTCGAAAGAATTTCCAACGGATAATGGATCGGAAGTTTGTGTCGGAAGTCCGTCAGATGTTCGTCGGAAATTCGTCGGAAATAGTTTCCGACAGAAAACCGACGGTGGCTGTTTCCGACGGAACTGTTTCCGACGAATAACCGTCAGAAACAGTTCCGACGTATTTACGACGAACAATTTTTGACAGACAGTTTCCGACGGATAAAGAATAAATTATATTGTGAATTTTTTTATTTAACTAATTTTTTTTTTTGAAATTTATAAATTAGAAAAATAATAAATATTAAAATTCATTAAACAAAAATAAAAAATTCATTACACATTAAAAAAATTGTTCAAAAAAAAAACCATAAAATTAAATATTTAAACGGTTGGAGAGTTCCCAAAGTCGTCGTCGGGATTATTATCCCGAAACATATGCTGGAAACATTGCTGCATCATCATCTCCAACGAGGAGAGCTTCTTAGTGGTAGACTGTTGCTCCGTCTGTAGCTCTTCGACCTGCTGGTCACGGTCTTTCACCATTTGGGTGAGCTTCTCGATTTCTACCCGGTACTCCGAAGGATAACGAGGAAGCGAGGAAGAAGATTCCTGGGTCGGAAGGGTGCCTAACCCAGCGAATCGACCTTTCACTTGCCGGGTTTGCTGCGAATAATTATAACCGTTAATGAAATAACAAAAATAAAAAGAAAACGAAATGAAATTAAAACTTACCTCAAGTACAATCTGGTTTATCTCTACCTGGGATAACGAGTTCGAAGACGTCGATCCGTCGATAGTGAGCTGCGACATTCAAACTTCACGGTCCAGCTTCGTCTTCTTGCTCTTCTCGACAACATCCCGCATCCCCAAGTCCTGTATCTGACCGGTTTTCTTTTTGGTGTGCCTCTTCTCGATGACTTTAAGATAATCTGGTTCCTAGGGAAAATTTGTTAACTTAAATAAATATAAAAACACAAAATTAGTAATAAAAATTTGAAATTAAACTTACCATTTCCATCACTTCGCGTTCGATGGTCTTTGCGCCCCTGTTGTGGATGTAGACCCCCTTCCCGCCCCGCTGGCTCTTTCGGTTCTTCGACTATTGCTCGGAGGTCTTTTTCATCGCAGGCTTACTCCAGTACTCGCAGAAGCCCTTCTAGACGTCGTCGTCAAGGTCCTTCGGCTTGTCTTTGTTGTACTTCCACTTCTGCTTCCACTCGTACATGTGCTTCGAGTACGAGTTTGCGGCATACCTGTTGTATGTGTTGATAACATTGCGCGTATGTTGTTAGACCTACGTGAACTCTTCCTACAATTAAAAAAAAATATATGTTAAATTTCAAAAAGAAAAATTGACAAAATGAAGTAAAAAAGGAATAATAAATCAATAAATAACTTACCGCGAAAGTCCGGTGCCACACGTCTTTCTTCTCGATAGGCATGTCCGAATACTTCTCGTACAGTTTGTCCAACAAGTTGTGGAGCATCCGCAATATCGCCTTGGTGATCTCAATCGACAGCTTAAACCTGAAAACATTGTTAAAAGATATAAATATGTTAAGTTTAAAAATCTAAATAAATTGAAATAATATACAAAAAAAATCTTACCAAGTCTCGTCCTCAAACTTCGGGTCGAGTCGGTTGCAATGGCCCCGGTTCGGCTGTTGGACTAGCTCCTCGATCTGAATGTTGCTCCGAGCAGCGGATTACTGGGAATCCGGGATTTGAGTTCCCGAGCTCGTTGGTCCCGGAAGCTTAGACCGAGAACAGCGTCCTTGGTTGCCACCTCTCAATTGAAGTATGTCCTCGTAATCCCTACAGAAAACCGTAAAATCGTTAATAAATTACCAAAAATTTTAAAATTTACAAAAAAATTAAAAATTTCACCAAAATTTGAAAATTTCCAGAAAATTTGAAAATTTCTCGAAAATTTGAAAATTTCTCGAAAATTTGAAAATTCACCGAAAATTTCAAATTTTCCGAAAAATTCAAAATTTCCCCGAAATTTTGAAAATATACCGAAATTTTTAAATTTTTCGAAAAATTCAAAATTTTGAAAAAAATTGTAATTCCCAAAAAATATAAATACGAATTTATTTGAAAACATTTTTATTATATACAAATATTTTTAAAACGTTTTTATTACTTAAAAAATATTTTGAAAACGTTTTTATTACTAAAAAAAATATTTTAAAAACGTTTTTATTATATACATATTTTAAAAAAGTTTTTAATATATAAAAATAATTAAAAACATTTTTATTAGTTATACAAACACTTTTAAAAACGTTTTTATTATGTGAAAAATTGAATTGTAATTTTTTAAATACTTAAAAAAATATTTAAAAACGTTTTTAAGAAGTCATAAATTTGTTTTCTAAATTAACAATCTAATCAAATAAACCCTAACACTAATATTATTCTACATAACAATTACATAAGAACTTCCATTTTAACCACCTAACAATACACATAAATTAGATTCTAACAACCTAACTAATATATTCCCTAAAATCTAACAAAATCTACATAAAAAAAAAAGAATTGATGAAACTTACATGGTTTTGAGAAGAGAGAGTTGAGGATTTGAGGATTGAAAAGAGATTTGAGGAAGAAGAAGAGAGAATCTGTGAGGAAGAAGAAGAGAAAAGCGAAGAAGAAGAGTCCGAAGAGAGAGAGAGAGAAGAGAGAAATGAGGAAAGAAAGTTACGCGTTTGTCGATATATATCTATTTCCGACGGATTATCCGTCGAAAATCCGTCGGATTCCGAAATAAAATTCATTTACGCGGTTGATATTCCCGGGTCCTCGAAAATACCAAAACCCGTCGGAAATTTCCGACGGAATTGAGAAGATAGGGTATATTCCTTGCATGTTTGTCGATTGGCCAGTCAACAGGCACGTGTCATAGGTGCCAGATCCGTCGGAAATTTCCGACGGATTTCCGACTGAATTATGGTATATTTGGGGTTTAGCGTTTAGGATTTTTTTATATGATTTAGGGACCCATAATTTACATGTTTCATTCAAAATATATGAAATTCATCAATATTAAAGGCTTTGCATGAGTTTATAACTTATACAACATCAAAACCTATCATTTCACATAAATCAACTATATCTTATACTATAACTTATACAAACACTTCCATCAAATTTTATAAATTCTATATAACACATTTTTTTTGAAATATGACAAGTTCAACCTATTGTATATACATCATACAAGTGTTTGTAAACAATTTCCACAAAAAAAACCTATACCCTATACCTCAAAAAACATTTTTGAATATATCCGTCAGAGATTTAGTTACCCCGGCTAAAACTAAATCCCTCGGCTATAAATATGTACTTTTATATATAGATATATATATATATATATATATATTTTATTTCCACTTTTGTTACACTTAGTAAATCAAATATCTAAGTTTATAAAACTTCCACATATCTGATATATTACACATTACAATTCTAGTTCAAATATAAGTACATATTTTACAATGCAAAGTTTTTAATTAAAACTACTCTGAATCCGATGATGAGTAATCTGATTCTCATAAATCGGAAGTTTCCCCAAATTCGTCAAATTCTTCTTCTGAATCCTCAAATACCCGATCGTCTGCAAGTATGGTGAAATCAACAACAAGGTCGACCTCAAGGGAATGCTCGATTGAACCCAAACCTACGGAGCTTTGTTGGAGGGGTTCATGATCAGACATCCCATGAAATATACCTCTCGGGTTTATCGATGTGACTGTAACCCACAGGTCTTGCTTGTTTGTCACCCGAGGATAGGGAATGTAGCATACCTACACCATGTAAAAATTTAACCACGGGAATGCAACAATACTAAATTAAAAATTAACGTAAAAGAAAAACAAACATGGTCTGCTTGTGATGCAAGTACAAATGGCTCGTATTTCTGGAGTTTTCTTCTGCTATGTAATGATGTAACACCAAATTGGTCGTGTCGCACACCGTTTCCTACTAATGGGTCGTTCCAGTCGCATAAAAATGCAACGCATCTTAGACCGAGCATTCCCGGGTACTGAATATCGAAAATCTCACGTTCGACACCATAGTATACAAGATCACCTGACTGAGTTGATACACCGTAATCTGAAGTTGCCGCACTCCTATCATCCCGAAGAATCTTAAAAGCGTACCCCCGTGTGCTATACATCACATGTGACTGCACGGTTGCTAGTGGAAATCGCACAATTTCTTCTAACCACGTGGGAAATGTTTGTCCGTTAGCCTTCTCTGTCGTGACCTGCACAAATAAAATAAAAAAACGTCAAATAAATCATTCATTACATATGATGATAGTTAAAAACAAGGCAATTAAAAGACTTACATAATCTCTTAACCAACGTCTGAACTCTTCTGGTTTGAGCTCGATTAGCTCGTCCTCTGTTTTTTTCGGAAATGCAAAACGTTGATAAGCCATATACATCCTGTGAGATTGAAGCAATTATCACGTTAGTACACATATATAATCAATAACCCAATCAGTAATTAATAATTTGGTTCAATATAATACCTCTCATATTCATCAACTCCTTCGCAGTTTGCGAGAATATACATATGCAAATGCTCTCGCTCCTGTGGTGAAAGTCTCTGATTCTTGCCTTTTCCACTAAGTCGTCCAATCTCTAAAAATATATGAGGAACATCGACCGGATAGAAAGGTAGTCCGCCTCCGTCATCATGTCGAGCTGATCTACGACTCTTTGTTTTGACTTGTGATGGAAAGTATAACTCGGCAAAATGTGAGGTTTCTTCATTGATGCTCTGTGCGACGATAGAACCCTCCACTCTGCTCAAAATTTTCACCTTCTTCTTTAGATGAAACATATACGTTCGAAAGGATACATCCAACGGTACTGAACCAGGCCCCCAAGCTATGCTTCTCGAGGGAGATGAATTGTTAGATGTTCCAAATTGCAAAGGATAACATCATTTAAATAAGGCGGAAATATCTTCTCCAAATTGCAAAGGATTACAGGTATATTATCCCCAAAATTACGGATACCGTCTGATGTAAGAGAGCGAGAACATATATCTCGAAAAAGGCACCAATCCCTGCAAAATATGGATAACAAATGAATAATTAAATAATAAAGTATATATTGTGTAAAGTAGTAACAAAATAATTTCATGATTGTACCTGTAATTGCTTCGTGGACATTACGTGGTAGAAGACATGCAAAGGCTAATGGAAGGAGGCGCTGCATCACCACATGATAATCATGACTCTTCATCCCAGTAAACTTCTCTTCTCCATGATCAACGCAGTTCCGAAGCTTAGATGCGTATCCGTCCGAGAATCTAACACTTTCGGAAATCCAGTAAAAAAACTCGGCCTTTGAAGGTTCATCCAAACGAAAAGCCGGGACAGGAGGCTTCCCGTTCTCTGTCACATGTAGTGCCCTACGAGAACAAATGTCTGGCAAGTCCAATCTAGATTTCAAATTGTCCTTCGTCTTCCCTTGGACATTGAGAACGATGTTCATAATGTTGTCGAAACAATTCTTCTCAATGTGCATGACATCCAAATTATGCCTCAAAATATGGTTCTTCCAATAAGACAAATCCCAAAAAATGCTCATCTTGTGCTAATTATGAACGTTGCCACAACCATCAACAGGATTATGCCCGTTACCACCACAATCAACAGTCCTCTCTGCACCAAAATCTCTGAACTGAGTCAACAATACTCACCATCTAACTCAGGAGGTGGACCATCAAATATTTTTCGGTTCTTCCTAAACAATGTGGTGCTCTGACGAGAAGGATGATCGCTAAGTAGAAATCGCCTATGACAATCAAACCAAGACGTTTTGCGTCTGTGCTTTGATTGAAACGCACAATTGTTATCTTGACAGTACGGGCACGATAACTTTCCGTGCGTTGTCCATCCTGATAACATGCCATATGCTGGAAAATCGCTAATGGTCCACATAAGTACCGACCGCATGATAAAATTCTGGTGACAAGAAACATCAAACGCTTCAATACCTTGGTCATATAACATTCACAGCTCAAAAATCAATGGTTGCAAAAACACATCAAGTGATCTCTTCGGATGCTCTGGTCCAGGAACGAGAATTCTAAGGAACAAGAACTCTCTTCGCATGCACAAAGATGGAGGCAAATTGTAAGGTGTTACAATTACTGGCCACAAAGAACATTGTCTGCCGTGCTTCCCAAAAGGGTTGAAACCATCGGTACATAATCCAAGGTATACGTTCCTCGCCTCAAACGCAAAGCTGGGATACATTGATTGAAAATGTTTCCATGCTCATGCGTCTGACGGATAAACGATTTGTCCATCTGTTTTATGCTCTGCATGCCATCTCATTGCTCCCGCTGTGCGCTCTGACTGATATAACCTCTTCAATCTCTATGTTAACGGTAAATACCACATCCGTTTATATGGCACTGGCACTCTTCCACCTGTTTCCTTATACCGAAGTTTGCGACAAAAACGGCATGTCGAACAGTCTGCGTCCTCTCTCCAGTAGAGCATACAGTTGTCTATGCATACATCTATCATCTGATACGGCAATCCTAGACCTTGAACAAGTTTTTGTATCTCATAGTATGATGCCGGTGCAAGATTATCTTCTGGCAAAATGTCTTTCACAAAATCAGCGATTGCATCCACGCACTCCTCACTCAAATTGAAATCCGTCTTTATACCCATCATCCTTGTTGCAGTTGATAAAGGGGAATGTTCACCTCTACACCCATCATATAACGGATGTTTAGCAGCGTCTAACATATCAAAGAATCTCCGAGCTTCTAAGTTAGGTTCTTCTCCTCTATCTCCATACTCAGCAACCGATGGTATACTTTCACGAAATGCATCGTTCACCATCTGAACATGACCTACAGTACTTTGTACTTCCATCGTGGGTTCTTCTAAGCTAGCGTTATCCCCAATATAATGTTCACTAGTACTAGCATAATTATCCACCATTGTATCATTTTCTCCATGATAATACCAAATCTTGTAACCCAGCATAAACCCATGACAATACAAGTGTGACCATACTTCATCTATCACGATAAATCTACGATTCCCACAATTGGTACAAGGGCAATAGATTTTACCGGTTTTTTTTTTTGCTTTCTTCTGCATATCCGCAAATGCCATGAATTCCTGCAGACTTTCTTTGAATTCCTCTGTAACTAGGCCCGTGTCCGGAATTTGATGAGGCTTGTCCATCCATGATCGAAAATAATTATAAGGATTTGAAGAAGACATTTTCGTAAGGAATTAGATAAGAGAGATTTTTTTTGTTGTGATTATAATTGAGGGGTGGATACGTTTTTATAAGGAAAATTTTGTGCATTTTCCGACGGATTTAAAGTAGATATTATCGATGTCGGCAACCATGTCGGCAAAGTCACCATCTGTCGGAAATTTCTGACGGATGGCAGTCGTCGGAAATCCGTCGGCAGTATGTCGGCAACATCAGCATTTCTCAGAAAGTCGTCGGAAAGTGTCCGACGGATTATGGTCGTCGGAAATCCGTCGTAAATTTCCGACGGGTACGCTTTTCCGACGGATTTCCGACGGATGACACGTTCGTCGAAAATCCGTCGATAATCCGTCGGAAATTTCCGATGGAATTATGGCCGTCGGAAATGGCCATGTTTTCTTGTAGTGTCTAGGGTTCATGAGCAACATTGGATCAAGCTGGTTTTTAATTGACAAGAGAAGCGTCGAAATGGGGTAAGAGTAATTTCAGTCTTTCTCTAACATCATGCGTGTTTTCCTATTCGATTTCTCTTTATGCGATTTCGATGGGTTTTTCTTTTTTTGGATTTGCGATTTCGACGAGGTTATAAGTCTCATTGTTTTTAATTTGATTTTGAGTATCAGATGAATGATTTCGAGTATACGTTGGATTTCGATTCTTCTTTATTAATTAACTTTTGATTTTGAATTTATGAATTTTTGAATTAATGTCGAATTTATAAGCTTATTTGTTTTGTATACAGTGATGATCTTGTTTTAGATTGCTACTGTTTCGAGTAGTATTAACAGAATGATTGGTTGGAATTTCTAGATTTGTGAACTCGTGTTGAATTTAGAAATTTTTTAGGTTCATATGTATTCTTGATTATTAAATAATACCATTTAGTGTCTTTTTTTGTTATACAAGTCTTTGACCTAACAAAAACCACATTAACCACAAAATAAAGATATATTTTTTATAAAAAAATTGGGTTCCAATATTATTTCAATAGACCGGTGCTGCTTGACAAATTGACTTTAAAAACTGTGAAGAAGACTACCCGGGTTGAAAAATTCCAAATATGTTGATCTATAAATTCCAAATATGAAACAAAACAAACTTAATTCCATCTTGGATTTCATATACTTTTTACTTGCATGCGCGCGCATAGCAACATTACTAATTAAAAAAATGATTATATGGGTATTAAAAATGTATCTGTTCTTAAATTCACATATAAAAGATAAATTGTCTGGAGTACGGATTAAAATGATCGTTATTATTAAAAAAGAGAGGGGTATTTACACCATAAACGATTGAATATAGATATGTGGTGGAAATTAACTAATATAAAATAGACATTTGTATCAAAATCTAAGAAATAAAACAATATTTTATAGATACGTACGACTTACCTGGAGGAAATTAACTAATACCAAATATAAATTTGTATCAAAATATAAGAAATAAACACAGTTTTTGAGGACTTTTTATGTGAAGAAATTTATTTTAAAGAAATTTATTTTACAAACCCCATACTTGTGAAGAAATTTATTTTACATGTATTTATCTACGTTGAAGACTTTTTTTGTTTTTTCCGCTGAAGACTTTGCAGTTTTCTTTCCGATAATACCGTGTACGGATCTTAGTCCTTATCCAATAATAATCAACAAGTTGATTAAACCAAGTCCCCGATGACCTAAATTGAAAGCAAAGTCACGCGATCTATGTACAAAGCGTGGGACAACTAATCTTTTCATTTTAAATCTAACGTTACGCAAATATCAAGAGTACAATTCCATTCATCATATATATATATATATATATATATATAGATATATGTCTTTTGCTACTGTGTATTGGTTTATATAAATAATATAGATGAAAAAAGATCCGATAATTTATTAACGTAAAACTAATCATTTTCAACTGAAAATATATGTATTCAATGGGTTTCATGACTTTTATTTGCGACACATTTGTTATTCATTCACCAAGCGGAGTACTTTTTAATGCTTTTAGATCCTTTTTTCGTTTGCAAGTTCGTGTTAGCATAAACAATCGACGTCTTTTTTTATATGTCAACGATCGAGGTCTTAGTTGTCGACTTATGCAAAACTATATATTATATAAAAAAAACTTGTATATGCAAAACATTTATTTTTAAAACATAATGCCAATAGTTACATTTACAGTAATCATATGATTAAGTTGAGTGAGGTTTAGACTAAACTACAAAAATCACCTGATTCAAATACAGGATTCAACCCGGACTCGACGAGACAACAAAATTTACTAACCCAATGACAATAAATTGATTCAATATAAGAAATAAACAAGATTTAATAAACATTTACATATCTCTATATTATTATTTAAAGAGTCATTTAAGAAAATAAACTTTATTTTGTAATTTATTACATATTATGACATTACAAATAATAAAAGTTAATTAAAATAGAAAAGAATAAAATTATCTTGAAGAGAATATGAAAATATTTATTTTTTATTAAATAGGTTATTTATTATTTAATTTATTAAGTTTTATGATATATTTTTAAATAATAATCAATCCATATATATATTCAAAGAAAAAAATATATTAGAGATATTACAATATTTTCATTATAATATATTATATTTTATTTGAATATATATCAAACAAAAAAAAAAAATTTATTACTTTTATAAAAAGTTAGACAAGATAAAATTGATTTTTTTAAGAGTTTGTGAATTGATCACAAAAACCAAAGTCAGTAAACGATGCATATTAAAGTTATGTTTTCAAGATTATAGCTCGAATACTATTTTAGTTAATTACAAAACAGGTTAAATAGACAAGTTAATCCGGTTTGATAGCTCTATTTATAATCATTAGTTAGATATATTATAAAATTTAAATAAAAATATTTTTTCTTAAATTTTAAAATATTTTTTTTAAGTTCATCCTGTTGGCTACGAATGGGAAGCCACTCCGGTTTGACAGCTCAATTTTAAATTAGTAAAGTACGTTACCTAACTTTTACGTCGTATGGAAATATATATTATGATATCCGAGATGTAATCATTAATCAAATGTTGATCAGATGTAGAAATCAATAGATCGCCACGTACGTAAGTATCAACAAGCTTATTATGTTGATTTGTAAACGTTAGATTACTTCTCTCTCACAATATATTTCAGTCGTTATAAGGGAAAACAAAACACGTTTGTTATATAGATCATATACATGTGGACGGTAATGGATACGAAAAGTGAACAAGCCCAACTCCATACGTAACCTGCCAATTGCGCCGCAAATAATGATCCTCGACTACAGTGGATTATTTTGTTACCTTAAAAGAAAAGAAAAAGTCTACCGTTTCAAATATATAGTCCCAAACAGGCGCGGATCTAGAAACGTTTTTAGTATGGGACACATCTTGTAATTAATATTTAGATTATAGATATTTAAATAAATTTTTTATTAATTACTTAAAGAAAAACAAAATTTAGTGTGGGGCACATGCCACACCCCTTCCTCACTTGCAACCGTCCCTGGTCCCAAACATTTTTTTTTTTTTTTTTTGGGTTAAATGTTAAATTTTATACCAAGATTTTAAATTTTTTACAGAAGATACAGAGATACAACGAAGAAATCAGAAAACGGAAATCTAATGACAATACAAAAAGCGACAAAGAACCAACAAAATCCCAAATAAGACAATGGACCGGCAAGCGAGACTATGAAGCTAAACCCGAAACATAACAAGGCGATAAGGCAGCAATCACGTGCCTAAGCACGGACCATCACGAATTTGCCGCAGCTCAAAGAACTGGAGTTCATCTTAGTTGCCACGAGCATCCTTCTGAGGCACGACCTCAAATGCCGGAAGGAGCCTACAGCTTCTCCGAAAACTAACGCGATTTCCAGAATGCGTAGCGGACTAAATTGCAACTGGTGACAAGGAAGTCCGATCGGTAATCAGAGAAGTCACATCCGACCACCATTCCCGTAGAAACCGAAGTCTCCATAAGGACCAACCTCCACAGATTCAACCTAACCGAACAACAGACTGGCGCCTCTACACTACACGCCTCGAGATGCTCCACCATCTACACCGTACCACAAAATCGGAGCTCTCACGAACCGAAACCAAGACCAACTTGAGAACCTGCTGAAACATGCCGAGACAACACACACCAACCGCGAAACTCGAGACAACAGCGAGAAGACGGCGCCGGAGCAGCTCCGACAAAAGAACCGAGGGAAACCACCGCCGAGCCGACCGCTTAGAGCCATCGCCGAGAAACACCGCTGGAGGAGCCGCACTTACCGGGAGAGACGAGAGCCACCACTCCGAGGCTAGCCACAAGACAACCACCTCCCACGACACCAAAACCAGAGATTGGACCCGTCCCCGAGACCCAAATCGCCGCTACCGGAGCCGAGGAAAGCAGATCTTTCATCACCACCACATCTCTGCCTCGGGAACACCGTTATTTGCAAACGAGGCGGAGAGGGACCTTAGTCGGGGAGAGGTCAACACGCCACCACCTCACACGAGACGGCCAGAGTGCACGCCGCCGGCACGAGGGCTCTAGAAGGTAACGCCGAGGAACCGTCGGCGAGAGAAACGTCGGAGAGCAAAGAGGCGTCGGAACACACCGATGGGAAGACGAAGCGGACGAAGGAGAGAACGCCGTCCCAAGGGGGGACATCCTTCCGCCACCGTGAGCCCAGCGACGCCGCTGAGCACACGCCGCCGTCAGACGAGGACCCGTCGCCGAGAAGCCACCTCCTACACGTAAACCGAGCCGATGGTCCAAAACAAGAAACAAGACAAAACACCTACCAAAAGATAAAGGAGATCAGCGGGGTCCCTTCTCCGGCGACGGTGAGCCACCACGCGTACCGGAGAGGGAGATCGGATGGGATTTAGTTCATCGGCAAGTTTTGAGAGAAGAAAAGTAAATCGCCTCGTAAATGCAGAGAGGAGGAGAGAGAAAAAGTCGGTCTTTAATAAATAACTCAAAGTTCGGTCCCAAACACTTACAAAGTTGATCTTGTACCCTAGTTCTATTATATTTCTACATTATATAATATATTTCCTTTAACAAAAAATATAATATATTTTTATTAAGCGATTAAGGAGCCACCGCGATTAAGGAGCCACCGCGATTAAGGAAAGAATAAAATATTAATTTCAAAAAAAAAAAAAAGGAACCACCGTGATTTTAACCTAATTGGCCAAAAACTCTGAAGTTTTGAAAAAAACGTATTTTTTTGTATTCGTTTTCACTTAAAAGTCAATATATTTCTACTATGTGATATATCTATAATTTTTTTTTTGTACAAACTTGAAGAAACCGAAATTTTTTTGATAAAAATGATGGAAAAAAGTCGAAAGGTTGAGCGTTCTAGGGTTGCAGAACGCTATCCTTTAGGAAAATGATGAAATTGAAAAGACTATAATAACTTTTGTTAAAGCCAAAATAAAACAATGACCAAAATTTATCATATTGAGATCGAACTTATAACATTTAAGTCTACAAAAAAATCCCAAATCAATATTTTGTGTTCGAGATATGTATTATATCAACAATAAAACTAGATAAAAACTCTAAACTTATTCTTTGATTAATCTCCGATTAATCAGCTAGATGCTGTATCCGTTATGAACGTCCGATTAACGTCTAGCGACTTTTTAACAAGGGATAGAATCATAGAAATAGTGGATTTATTCCCACTATATACAAATATTTGGAGTGGCCCTTTTTAATACTTGTGAATGAGAGATTCCTAGGCCCATAAACCGATAAACGATAACAAATGTTGTTTAAGGCACTAGATCATCATTAAACTTTTGCGTGACGTGATGATTTAGCATTTGCAATTAATGAACACTTCTGTTTTTTTTTTTTACCACTTCTGTGTTTTCTTTTTGATTAACATGTAAATATCATTTGAATTAGTATTTAGTAGTTCAATTAAGTTTTCAACGTAATATTTATAACGAGAACAATATTTGTATTTTATTCGAAAAATCAATTTTTTTTTAATGTTTGTGTGGTCAATTCAAAGTTCAGCGCAAGTTCGTTTTTTCTATATTGAGATTTCTACGTTGAAATTGCGAAGCCGAAACTCATGCGGACATGTTGAGATTTCTACGTGTTGCCTATATTTTCGGTTGGTAATTTATATCTTTTGACGTAATAAAAACAAGGGACAAATTAAGAAAAAACTTCTAAAAATTGTACCGTATTTTTAAAGCGTAGTAATGGCAATTTGGTCATTTTGTAGTCCTCTGGTTCTCCGTAACTGTCTCAAATGAAAAGAGGGGCTTCCCTCTCTTTCTTCTTCATTTCTCCTCTTCGTCTTCACTGTTATTTCCATTGATCTCTTTCCCTCTCCTCTGAATTTCACTCTCTACAAATCTCGATACCTTCTCAAGTTTAGATTGTTCTTGATCCGAATCGAGCCGGTACGCACCCGAACTCTTTCTGTTTCCTATTTCTGTTTGCTTTCTGAGCTAATCGGTGGATGTACGTGGTCATGCTGCGTTTTCGATGTTTTGAGTTGTTTTTTCTTTTGTTTGGTTTGTATGATCTGTGATGCTTGTTTATCGTTTTGCCTTTGGATCTCCTGCTCAATCTGGGCAATTTCGCGCATTTGATTGCTACATTTGTCATTCTTCTGGATCTGGATCTGAATGAGCTCTTCTTCTTAGTGACGCTTAATCGATTTCATGAAGTAACACGGGTCATCGTAGTTTCCTTAGTAGTCCATCTGTTCGATTAAATTACATGATGATATTCTACTTGCCGATTAATTTCCACTTGGAGATGGAATTGCCCGATTTTCCGGAATTTTTGTTTTTGGGTCTAAATGTGCCAAGATCGAGTCTTCTTGTGCTGTTTCGGAGTGTGACGAAAGCTTTGCTGAATCCAATTTTTCATGTTATCTGATGTTGCAGATATTATATTTAAAATCAAATGGCTACATATAAGCCCAAGAACATCCTCATCACTGGGGCTGCTGGATTCATAGCGTCCCATGTTGCCAACAGGCTAGTTCGCAGCTACCCTGACTACAAAATTGTTGTCCTTGACAAGCTTGATTACTGTTCAAACCTGAAGAACCTCAATCCTTCTAAATCCTCTCCCAACTTCAAGTTTGTCAAGGGAGACATCGCCAGTGCTGACCTCGTCAACTACCTTCTCATCACTGAAAACATCGACACGATTATGCACTTTGCTGCTCAGACCCATGTTGACAACTCTTTCGGTAATAGCTTTGAGTTTACCAAGAACAATATTTACGGTACTCATGTCCTTCTGGAAGCTTGCAAAGTCACTGGGCAGATCAGGAGGTTTATCCATGTGAGTACTGATGAGGTCTATGGAGAAACTGATGAGGATGCTTCTGTGGGAAATCACGAGGCTTCTCAGTTGCTCCCAACCAATCCATACTCTGCCACTAAGGCTGGAGCTGAGATGCTTGTGATGGCATATGGTAGATCATATGGGTTGCCAGTTATAACAACTCGCGGTAACAATGTTTATGGTCCTAACCAGTTTCCTGAAAAGTTGATTCCTAAGTTCATCCTGTTGGCCATGAATGGGAAGCCACTCCCAATCCACGGAGATGGATCTAACGTGAGGAGTTACCTCTACTGTGAAGATGTTGCTGAGGCATTTGAGGTTGTTCTACACAAAGGGGAAGTTAACCATGTCTACAATATAGGGACAACGAGAGAAAGGAGAGTGATTGACGTGGCCAACGACATCTCAAAACTCTTTGGAACAGACCCTGACTCCACCATTCAGTTTGTTGAGAACCGACCTTTTAATGACCAGAGGTACTTCCTTGATGACCAGAAGCTAAAGAAATTGGGATGGTCTGAACGAACCACTTGGGAAGAAGGACTGAGGAAGACAATGGAATGGTACACTGAGAACCCTGAGTGGTGGGGAGATGTTTCTGGAGCTCTACTGCCTCATCCACGGATGCTGATGATGCCCGGTGATAGACTCTCGGATGGCTCTGACGAGCACAACGATGCAGGTGGTAATCAGACATTCACAGTGGTTACTCCCACCAAGACTGGTAGTTCTGGAGACAAAACATCCTTAAAGTTTCTCATCTATGGCAAGACTGGGTGGCTCGGCGGTCTTCTAGGAAAACTATGTGAGAAGCAAGGTATTCTATACGAGTATGGAAAAGGGAGACTAGAGGACAGGGCTTCTCTCATGGCGGATATTCGCAGCGTCAAACCTACTCATGTCTTCAACGCTGCCGGTTTAACTGGCAGACCCAATGTTGACTGGTGTGAGTCTCACAAAACCGAGACTATCCGAGTCAACGTTTCTGGTACTTTGACTCTGGCAGATGTCTGCAGAGAGAATGATCTGTTGATGATGAACTTTGCCACCGGTTGTATATTTGAGTATGACGCTGCGCATCCAGAAGGTTCAGGGATTGGCTTTAAGGAAGAAGACAAACCGAATTTCACCGGTTCTTTCTACTCAAAAACAAAGGCAATGGTAATATACTATCACATAACTAAATCACATCTGATCCTCAATCTCATGAAACTCTGTCCATAAATCCTCTGTTTCTATTTTCCTCAGGTCGAAGAGCTTCTAAGAGAATTTGACAACGTATGCACCTTGAGAGTGCGGATGCCAATTTCATCCGACTTGAACAACCCGCGAAACTTCATCACGAAGATCTCGCGTTATAACAAAGTGGTGAACATCCCAAACAGCATGACCATACTCGACGAACTCTTACCAATCTCAATCGAGATGGCGAAGAGGAACCTAAGGGGAATATGGAATTTCACCAATCCAGGAGTGGTGAGTCACAACGAGATACTAGAGATGTACAAGAGTTACATCGAGCCAGGTTTTAAATGGTCCAACTTCACTTTGGAAGAACAGGCTAAGGTCATTGTCGCACCACGGAGCAACAATGAGATGGATGGCTCTAAGCTAAGTAAGGAGTTTCCAGAGATGCTTTCCATCAAAGATTCATTGATCAAATACGTCTTCGAGCCCAACAAGAGAACGCAAACGCCTCAATAACATACACTTCCTCTTTCTCTGTTCATTGTTATAGCATCCTGCAGGTAGTTTCACTATAATGATTCTACTATAATTTGATTTGTTTTGTCATATGATTAATTTACTCTCGGTTTTGCATTCTACGACGAACTTGTAGCTCTCTGTTGACACATTCTACGTCACGAATCAACTTTGTTTACATTAAATATTATTACACAAATGATTTTATTTTGAGTTTTTTTTTTCACTTTGATGATTGATTTCTAGTACAATGCCCTTTTGTTTTCTTGTCAAGATAAGTAAGTAAAACTGTGAAAGAGTTGAAAGACAAATGAAGAAGAAACAAAAGTGACTGCTTTAACTTATTCCTTTGCTTCAAACTTGAGGATTCTATTTGTTACAAGAACAATGTCTCTCATAAGTTAATCTTTCTAATGCATAAATCGAAATTGCAAACTCAAAATGTAATATAAATTAAATCTCTGTACTTCCTGTCCCGAAATCTTCAACACCTTCAAACTACGACCAACATTCCATAATCTGGTCATCCAGAAACAATACATACCAATTCGTAACGTAACTTGTAAGCAACAAAATACCTTCAATTTGAATGAAGATGTACAAATGATGACTAAAGGGTGGAAGAGAGGAACAGAAAAATCTCAATACCTTGAATTTGTTGTTCTCTAACTTCACAGAGCTTGAGCGTATTGTTGTCTAGACCATGGTTGAATTTCTTGGCTCGTTATAAAATTCAAAGGCAAAGTCAGTAGTAGTTGATGATTGATTGGCTTTCTTATAAAGGAGGGGAATACGTAAAAAGAGTTTGAGGTTGTACCATCTGCCTCTGTAGACAACCAATCATGTGCACAGAACAAAGCCTGTCTAATATCAGGGCTCAGTGAACTCTGGTTTTCGTCGATCACCGGTCTCCCAGGGTTGAATGTTGAATCGGGCGTAAGGATTGACATCGGCGTCCCCAGAATATCACGTGCCATCATAGAGAGGATAGGGTATCTCGGTGTATGGACCTTCCAGTAATTCAGAATGTTGAATTCGCCACTACGGGGAAAGATTGGTTCAGACAAGTACTTGTCCAAATCCGATGTTGTGTTTTGGTTTTGGGAGGTCTCATGGAGAAACTTGTCGAATCCTTTGAATCTGTCTCTAGTGTCCATACTACCTCTAGCTAAGCCAGAGCCAGAGAAGGAAGAGTCTTCCCCAACAATGGCTGAGCAGATCGAATATGCATCAAGAAGCTCCTTGACACCATTCGACACTTCCTTGATGCGATCCAGAGCTGTACTGCCATAGATTTTAGAGTAGTAATACTCTACCAACTTCATCTTGAACCGTGGATCCAAGATAGCAGCGATTGCTAAAACAAGGCTGCATTTGTTCCAATACTCATCAAATTTCGCCTTCATTTTCGCTGCCAGAGAACTCAAGAAATTGTCCTGGTTCTTGCACCACTCGATCAATTGGATGTGGATGTCACACATCTCAGCAAAGTATACATTCGCTGTCGGACACTTGTTTCCAGAAAAATCAGCGGCAATCTCGAATACAAGTTTAAGATAACCGGTAACGGATCTTGTCCATTCCCACTCCTCGTCAGTTAGAGATGAATCAAACCTGTGGTCGTGATCACGCAAATGGCAAAACGCACCTTGGTACTCTAGTACGGTTTCAAGCATCGCGTAAGTAGAGTTCCAGGTACCAAGAGAATCAAGAACTAAGATCTTCTCGGAGTTGATCCCGGCGAGTTGAGCGATTTCGTTGAACCTTGCTTGTGTTGATTGTGAGTTCTTGACATATCTCACACTTCCTCGAATCTTTTGGATCACATCTCTCATGGCCTCCAAGCAATCTTGTACAACAGAGTTCAGAAGATGAGCGGCGGATTTCAACTCAAATAACTTCCCGTTGAGTAAGATCTGGCTGCTCTGAGACATGTGGTCTTTAATCCGCAGGACAATCTCATCATTAACAGAAAAACTGTCAAAAGTAACAGCGAAAAGCTTGCTCTCAAGACTCCACTCCATCAAACACCTGATGATTACTTCAGAGAGCATATCTTCCGTATGAGAAGGATCCAATGTGATAAAGTTGAGAACATTCCTCTGTAGCCTCCATTCCTCATCAATATAGTGAGAGGCCAAACAAACATAGTTAGCATTATCCCGGGAAGACCACATCTCCACCGAAAGATTGATCTTACCGTATAAATGATTCAAAGTGTGTTGCACTCTCTGCTTCTCTCTAATGTAAATCTCCATACATGAATCCTCGATGGTGCTATTAGGCACAGCTTCAAACAACGGCTGAAGATTCCTAGCAAACACTTTGAACCCTACATGATCAACCATGGCTAACGGATAACCGTGCAAAATAATCATGCGTGCAAGATCAATCTGACTCCTGTCTTGACTGAACCTTCCTCCACTTCCTCGGCTTAGAACCAGCTCGTCCCTACGTTGCTCCTGATCAAACTTAGGCCTGAGGTAATCGTCTTTCGTCTGACCCTCATCGAAATTGATAGAAGCAACAGTAACAGGATTCTCTTTTTTCCTTCTTTTCGGCGTCAGCAACTGAGACATGTCGTGATTGGTTCTTTTCAGACACCGCATGAGATGGTTCCGGAGATGAGTTGTCCCGCTGTTGCTGGAACCGCTGAGTTTCTTATTACACTGAATGCAAACAGCATAGCATACATCAGCCTTTCTCACCCTCTCAAAGTAATTCCAGACAACAGATGTCAACCTCTTTGATTTCTGCAGGATGATCTCATTTGATTCATCCATCATACAATACTCTTTTCGCTGCAGCACCAAAAATCACAATTCATTGATTAAAACACAACAAACTTTACACTGGAAAACAAACACCTTTTTACATAATTACAATGGCATGAGAGCTACAAAGATCATCCTAAAGAACCAATCCCCATCACCATCTATTGCAAAAGAGATCAAATCGTGCCACATTCAATAACATAACCACGCAAATCGGATTCACAAAAAGAAAAAAAAAAGAAGCTTTCTGCTGAATGAAAACAATCACAGCTACAAAAATTCGGATGAAATTAGTTATTATACACTAAAATGTAAACCCTTTTTGAAAATTGCGAAGAACGGAAGAGTATTTCCATATGAAGAAACTAGCCGAGAGAGTGAAAGACGAACAGAGCAAAAAGCAAAAGGTTTGAAATTTAGGAACCTTTGCTTATAGCCGTCAGAATCTGTGGAGACTCAGACTACAATCGGAGGATCCGAGGAGTTGTTTTTAAGGGTTACGGGTGGAAGAAGCTGGATCGAAGAATATCAGATCCGATGGACGATCTGGCTTATAAAGACCCGAATTTTAGGAATTCGGGTGGGTTAAACCGAAGATACATAAGGGAAAACCGATCCGGTTCTGGATCCGACTCTATCCCGGTTTCCGTATATATATCAAAACGCGGTTGGATAGATCTGATTCCGCGATCCAATCTCACATTAATCCACTAAATTATTCTTTGTGGTTTATTCGTAAGGTTACATTGGGGAAAATGTACTTCAGAAGGGTTATTGGTTCTTGTATTTTAATAGATTGGAAATTTAAACTAAATCAAATGTTATTGATTCTATAATTTTGAAATTCATATTCAAATCTTGTGTTATTGGTTTTATGATTTTAAAATCCATGCTAAAATCAAGTGTTATTCAATAGTAAAAATTTTCATAAGGATTTGATTTTAATTTGGATTTGAATGGATTTACAAGTGTTTTTAAGAGTAAAATACAAAAGAGCAAATATCGAGTCAAACCTTGTTATTTGGTTGGATTTAGATTTACAAGTTTTTTTTCAAGATGAAACTACTACGTATAATTAAAAATAGAAAGATACATATCAATTAATGTGTATAATAAGAGACAAGAAATAACTACACGAAATAGCTAGCCTCGTGCCCAGCAAGAAATAACTACAAGAAATAACTCTAAAGTATTATTTGAACCGCTGCATAATTTTGTTTGTGTTTGTGATTGTGTTTCATAATTTTCTTCGACATTCATGGAAAACTCTTCACCATAATTTGTTTGCTCTTTTTCCGTTTCCATAAATCCACATGTTCGAGCATCAGTAATATCGCCCAATCCAATCGCACTCCTACCTGACGCTACATTCTTTTCAAATATCACTTTGAAATCATCAAACTCTTCAAAAGGGAAATTTTTTATAGTTCGGATGTGCCCAAAATACGATAAAAAAACTCAACATAATGAAAAATCTATGCATATATCAAAGAAGCCGTAAATCATTTAAAAAAAAAAAAAATTTACCTTTATGTAGTCAGCCCATACATCATATGGAGCTGTAAACCGTTTTGTGGTTGGATCTCATCCAAACCCAGAACTGAAGCGCAGAAGGTCAGCACCACTTAGATATTTCCCCTTCAAAATCTTCATTATGTTCGAGTATTTTTGATAAGTTTTGGTATACCCATGTATTTTATTTAGAGCAGGTAGTATTCGTCTCTCCACCGTATATTTAAAATTCTTGTAAATCTATTTGGTTGATTTGTAATAATCCATTTATTTGATTTTGAAATCCAATTATTTAACTTTGAAATCTACTTCTCTGATTTTAAAATCAATGGATTCATTAGAATTTCTAAATCTGAGAAATCCATTAAAATGCAAGAACCAATAACCTCCACTTAATTTCACAAGTATTTTGCAATTGGAGAATTTTTTAACTATTGAGTGTGCATCGCAATTAAAATCTTCAAATTAATGTTGATTTCGTAAATTTAAATATGAGTAAAGTCAATGTTAACTAAGAAAACAGAGACATTAGAGTTGACTTTTTATGCATCCAATTTTGTGAAGTCTGCATAAACTTGATGAATTAATTTGTCAACCTAAAAATTGAAAAATTAATATGCAAAATTATAAAATTTGAGGAATTAAATGATCTTAATTTAAAATATATACACATAATTGTTAAAATTTATTCATAACAACGGTAAATATTATCATGTGGCACTAAGAACTACTGAATTTGGAAAAAAAATCAAATAAACTATATACAATCGAGTCCAATGAAAATGGTGGTTCGAGTCGAGAAAAAAAATGTGGCTCTTTGTAAACAACAAATTCCATTGTAAAAAACAGCAAAATCTATCTTTTTTAGTTTCAATCTATTTTAAAAATAATTGATAAAAAAGAAAAAAAATTACATGACACACAAAAAAAATAAATAAGTTTTAGAAAGTAATTTAATAAACATATATATTTTTTAATTTGTTGGTAGCTCTTAGATGGTTAATTATGTGACTCAAACCAATTTTTTTATAATTGGAAAATAATATTTTTTTAAAAAAATGTGAATTTTAAATTTTGTAGTTTAAAAACTATTAATCTAAAATAAAAAATATGGCCCATAAAAAAATAAAAAAATAGGTGGTCCTATACGATGACCTGCCCTATCCCTTAAAGACTTGTGAGTGTTCACTGTAAGTATTTCGGCTTATTCTTTTCCCTACTTGAGAGTCTTTCCGTTACTTGCTCATCTTGAACAGCTTAGAATTGAACCTTTTTCATCTAAAGTCCTAAGCTTTTTTACTTGTAATTGCGTCTTCATTTCTGGATATAATCCTCCATTTACCAGAACAATATCAAAAATGTCTTAGAGCCTATTTCGTTGACTAGATACTTATTCTCAAATCTCGAATTACTACTTCAAGAATAAAAGAGAACAAAAAAGCAAACTCTTACAAAACCACTCATACATAATATATATACACACAAAAATCATATTCTTCTTACGCATAACGCAATGAAAAATCACTTTTCTCTCTCGCCTCAACAATCTTTACAATTCAGGCACCGCGTTGTTGCATCCAGGCAGGAGGAATACGGTCTGAAGTCCCCGGAGTAACCGGAGGAGGGAGACTTCGAATATGAATGCTTTGAGGATATAAACGATACTCGATATCGAGCTCCCTACAAGATTTTCCAACTTCCTCTAGTAATTGACCTCTCCTTATATACCTCTCTCCCATGTCTTGAAAATTCATTCTATGTGTCAACCACACCGCGATCTTTATACTTTTCAAGTCATCCATGTTTAGGAACACAATCATAGGTGCAGGATACCAATGATCCTTCTTGTTGTCTATATAACTGCATGATATATTAACATAAGTATATGGTTAGGAATCTTTGCTTCCAAGGTACTTTAACCTAAACCTAGCATATCAATCCGGGTTTAATTAGGGTTTCAGGTTTAACTAACCTGAGTATTCTCTGTTTAATAGCAGCTATCTTTTCTGGAGGAGTTGCTATGTGAACACAGAATTCAACCGCATCTCCCATATCGGGACTTCGGTAATAGTTAGCTATAGGTTTTGTGCCGAGAACACTATTCGGGTATATGATCTTTTGATTATCATATCGCAAGAAAACAGTCGTCAATATGTTCATTTCCTCCACAACCAACTGGTAAAAGAAATATCAAGATCAGAAACAGGGTCACAATATTATAAGACCAGCGCAATGACTTGTATCAGGAGGGAACAAACCTGAACACCGTCGATTTCGCAGCGGTCACCAACATCAAATGGGTGCATAACGAAAAGGAAAATGATGGCTTCGAAGATGGTTTTGCAGGAGTTTCCAAATACAAAAGCTACTAGAAGGAGCTGAGAGCTTAAGAGTAGCAAGAATCTGGTTGTGGCGATTCCGAGTATAAGAAGCCAGATGATTATGATTATAATGCTAATCAACACATTGATTATACGGTGAAGCCGATTCACTGCTGTTTTTGTATCGTTTAACGTCAAAGCCAGAGCCCTCCGTTCTCTAAACGCCTTAACCTGTGAACAAATTGCGCGGTCAAGATAGCTCTGTTTTGTATATGCAAAAATTCTTGACATAACGAATTTGAAACTTACCACCCAATTCTTGAGGCAAGACTTGCTGATCCTATGGCTCTCTGAAACTCCTTCAAATAGAGCCATGGCTCTTTCAGACTCCTCATCAGACAGAAAACGCAAGAAGTCTTCCAAATATATGTACCTAAAACCCGGAAAAAACAAAAATCCTCTCAAGATTTGAGCACATAAACCAAACTAAATCACACAACTTTGAGAAATATGATCAAATTCAAGCTATATACCTGGAACCAGGCTCAGTGACATTGTGGAAAATCTTCTTAGCTGCAATTTTTGCTTCACACTCGCTTCTTATCTGTGTTGCGTCTTCATCCTCCTGAACTGTGTCCGATATATGTTTATCCAAAGTAGAAAGAGCGCCTTTTCGTATTATCTTCATCAATTTCTTCATATTCCAAGCAGACACGTTATCTGTGTTCATTCTCTGCAAATGATCAATCCTTATCCCTTCGCCATCTCCTTCTTTGTTAGAACCAACCCGAGACAGTCTCGGACTTTTCTTCATAAAACTTCTAACCGTCGCCTTTAGAGCTGGAGGCAACATAGCTCCAGCCAATTTCTCTAAGCTCTTGACATCTTCTGTTACTTTCTGCTCTTCTTCCTCCATTCTCTGAATCTCCATCAAAGGAGGACCAGAGAGAGTTTCAATCACGTATTGAGTGAAGATCGATTCCTGAATCCGATCAAAGTACGTGCTCATGTGGAACGATGAAGCCATAACCTTAACCAGAAGTGTCTTAATCAACCAAATGATCACAGCAACAAGCAAACAGACCAGCACTCGCGTCACGTACCTAATCGCAGTTGTCCGAGTCTCTCTTTCGACTTTCTTGTCGAACAAGAAGTGCCACGCGAGCAACACTAGCCCTAACCACAAGCTGTTTTGAACCGATTTTCGGACACCATAGACGAAATACAAAACCCTTTTCCTCACAAGGAAGTTCTTTTCGGCCGAGAAGACAAGTATTCTCACTATCCAACTCGAGACTAATCTCCCACAGATCAACACCAATACCGTCACTTCCCATTTCCATAAATCCAGCTTCCACCATGTCTTGCGCTGCAAGCTATGTACGGTTAAGCTACAGACCAAACTGGTGATTATCAGAACTAGACTTATCCATTCAAGCAAAACCCAGATGCTAAGTTTATCCCTTTTGAATTCCTCCGGTAAATCCTCGTCTTGAAACGGATCTTCCTCTTCTTCTTCGTCCAACATCCCGCCGCGAACTGGAGTCCCCGGTTTAGGGCTTTTCCCGAGAAACCCGGATTTAAAAGCCCCGGATCTCCGACCCGATTTCATCTCTGTTTTGTCAATCGCTGGATGTGTCGGTGTCGGAGGATCCTGCAATCTGGATTTCGTCTGGTTCCTCCTCAGCATCGGTTTATTCGAACTACACCTCACAACTTCTGCCTCGTTTCTGTTACCGTGACGGCCTTCTTCGTCGCTACTTCCACCGAGTGATATTCTGTTCTTCCTACGTCTTACCGCGTCGGCTTTTCCTTTAGCCGTGAACGGAGAAGAGGATTCTGAAATCGGCGTTAGGCCACTTGGCAGTGTGTTGCTCTGGAGCTCCGCCTTGTTAAGCTCCATATCGATAGAGATCTCTCCGCCGAAAGTTTTCTGCTTTTGAAGAAACTGATCGACTAGTTTCGATGGCGGATCAGTTAAATCATCCGACCGTCCCCTCCGCCGCGTGAAATGGAAACTTCCGCCGTCTTCGTCGCCGCCGACGTCGACTCCTTTATCATCATTCTTACCCTTTTCCCCATCCCAGAAATCGTAGCTCGATTCCCTCCAGATATTTCCTCCTTCAGCATTGCTGCTTGATCCTGTAGCACCGAAGGCTCCGCTCTCTTCGCCGTTTATTTTCACGACGAAGTCCCGCCGATCAGTTGAATCGACTGCCATGATTGATAGATCTCGCAAAGCAAAAGAGTTATATTATTTCAGACAAAGTTGGAGAGAGGTTTCAAAAGTTAGGATTTTTCTTTGGAGCAGAGACCGGCGACAAAGTACGATCAGATAGGAAGATGAGGGTGAGAGGTAAGTAACCAATTGAGCCAATAAATAGTAAATGTTATAAAACAAAATAGCAGGTGTATTTTGGTGTTAATGAGAAACCGGAACAAAATTTGATTCTCATATTCAAACGTAAACGTGTAAATGTTTTTTTGTTTTTTCTATTTTCAATAATATATTTGATAATGTAACTATGTTGATCTATGATGTGATGTGATTTGGTGGAGATGAGATCTGTGCTCATTGCTAAAAGCAACAAAATCAATAATACGATATAAGAGCATCATTATTGGGAGAAACCCAAATGGATTTCTTAACTAATATTTAATTATAAATTTGAAGTTAAGAAACTCCGTTAAGAAACTTCTGTTTTTGCTGTTTTATTGGTAGAACCCTATTAGGGGTTCTTAAAAAAAATTAATAATTTTGTTTTATTTTAAATAGAGTTTATTTTTTAATTAAACATAATTGACATAAAAACATAACATTTTAAACATAGATTTTGAAAAAAAATGCAAAAGAACGCTCAATTTGGTTTTTTCTGATCTTGTATATGAATCGCTTCATGTTCACCCACCGAATGATTCCAATTCATTAATATGTAAAAAAAAGTTTAATATGTAAATATTCAAATTCATTATGTAAAGATTCTAATTCATTAATATGTAAAAAAAAGTTTAGAATTTTAAAGTTGAAGTTAAGAAAAATTTATAAAAAAAGGTAAGAATTTTTTTTTAAGTTAAAGTTAAGAAAAAGTTTTAAAAAAAAAATTGGCAAAAAAAAAAAATCGGCGAATTAGGTTTTGACACGTGGCTAAGAATAGTGTAAGAACCCCCTTAAGAACCGGTTCTTAAAACTCTTATTTAAGAACCGGTTCTTACACTGTTCATAATTTTATTTATTTATTTATTTATTTTTTGGGTTAAGAACCCCTTTAAGAGCCCCCAATAATGATGCTCTAAAGTATTTCCTTTTACTATGTCCCCTCAATTTAAAGAAAATAAATAATAGTGTGTTGTTTATTACTTAACGAAAGCCTTTAAAAAAAAGTGAGGTTTTTTGTTCCACTGCGTCGCACACCGGGAGTCTTTGTCATATTGTTGGTTTGTAAGTTTATCGTAGGTATATATGTATTTCATCGGAACTTGACAAAACTAGAGTAGAGGTACATCCATGGTATTGGTTTATGTGACTTTTTATTTCATCAGAACTAAACAAAACTAGAGTGGAGGTACATTCATGGTGTTGGTTTATGGTGCTTGTTCTTATGGTTTTCAATATATGTGACTTTTTTTTGAATCGAGGTTCATCGATTAAGAGTAATCGATTAAGTTTTGAAAATTTGGGTTACTATTTTGATTTACGAAGAGGCATGCGCCAAATGTACATATCTTCATATTTGTTGACGGTGTGGCTAGCTACTTTCGATGTCATTTTCGTAGTTGAGTAGTGTTTCCATTTTTGTCGTCGTTTCACCGGTTTTTTACAAAAAACAAAAATATCTCCTTCTAGATTTTAATATTTTTGGATAGTAGCTAGGTGTTGATTTTTTTAATAATCTCTTGTCTTCGATCGTTTTTGAAACTTTGTAATCGGATTTAAAAATGTGTTTCAATCTGACAACTCTTATTTTCGGCAATGAGTTTTGCTAAGTTATTTATATTGTCTGTAGCGGTATATCTATTTTATCGATAGACTTAGTTTCATAGACTTGCTTATAATGATTGTATGGTTTTGATTTTTCATATGTCTCCCTTTCATAAGATTTTTGTTTCCGGATAAATCTTATTTTCCGCGGGCTTTTGTTGTCAGAAGATTTTTATTTTTTGCTGGTTTTGTATGTTTCAAAGTTTTTAAGAATAAATAAAAAATCTCAGCAGCGTTAAAAAGATAATAGTATTTTGTACGGAGTGAAAAAAAATGGTGGCATGATAATGGGATCTCATAAAATGATAACAAAGGTTTTAGACTTTGGCATTCTAATCATTATTATTTTGAAATTGCGTGTACATCACATTCTATGCCATCTTCCTTAGACTATTATTAAACCAAACTTCAATTGCACAAGCCATTCTACAGAAGATTAGACTAACATCTGCCTTAACCTTGTCTCCCTCTCTAGCTAATTGAATATCAGCTTTCTCTTATATTACTATTATATGTCACTTCCTTGTCCTATTCTTTTAGTTTTAGACTTTTAGTATGCATGGGGGTAAGGAGATATTGATTACACAGTAGTTAGGATTTTTGCTAAACCCAAGATAGATTAAGCAAAACTAGCTAGTAATATTCAGTTTTTACCGATAGTAATTCAACGTCAGTAACTTAACCACTTAATCCACTATAATTTTTTTAAAAGAGATACTTAAAAATTTTGGACTAAGAATTTATTAATGTTTATACATTATGCTTAGGGATAGATTCTCATAATGCAAATTATACATATTAAAGATAAAGTTACCAGAGATTTCCACCATTGTGCAGGTAGAACTGTTCGATATAGGTTCATTTATTAAGATTAGAGATGACCATCGTAAACATGGTATAAGAAAAACCATCTATTTTAGTGTGGATAGAATTGTTTATCACGAACTCATCTGTAAAGATGTTCGTTGTGTTTTCAATTACCGCAAATAGATTCACAAAATCAATAAATAGAAAATAAAATGCATATCTATATTATTTTATTGGATAAAAATCAAGGTAAATAGAAAGAAAAAAAAAACTAAAAACAGTACTCTTCTAATTATTACTATTTTCCGTTTCAATATAAGTTATGTTTATGGTTTTTACACACACATTAAAAAATTATTTCATTTTTTTTTCTGAACTAAAACATCATTTAGTATCTACTTAACCACAATTCATTCAATTAATAATAAAACAATATGCATGATATAAATAGTCAAGAAATAAAAAAATAATAATCAATGTTGTATTGAAAGTTGAAAATATTATATAATTTGGAACATTTTTTAAAAATATTACTTATTGTGAAACAGATGGAGCTGAAATAATATTTTGGATTCATTTTTATCACGTAAGTACTACCACCTTGACAAAACTTTAACAATTACCACCACTTTTTGTTGGTCGTCCATTACTACCACTTACTTACTAGTATCTCCCATTCAACTTTAAACTTTAACAAAAACAAAACAAAAGTACTCCAGTTTGACCTTTATATTAAACTCCAATTATTTCTTTAAAAAAATTCCAATTCATTTGATATAGCACTGAAACATGATTCTGCTGATTGAATGGCCCATTTATTTTTGGTTGGAATCATTACGAACCATCATTGTTCTATGATCTTCCAAATTCGAATAAAAATATCTTAATGTCAGCACCACTAATTCTTTTTTTATAATCCTAGTACGGGGACGCGTGTCATGCACTCAATGGTTTGGGTCTAATAAGTCAAAAAGTACACAGAGTTTTGGAGTTTGGAAACTCTAAAGAACATATTTAAGAAATAAAATCATAAATCCAATGACTGAAGCGATTGCGATTAGTGTTGCACTTATGTCTGAAACGATTGTGATTCGTGCTGTACTGTCGTATGCCCTGGAAAAAAACTACACCAAACTCTGTTTCAAATCCGATTTTCAGGACTTTGTCTGAACCATTACTTCTTAGGATCCGATTAAAGAGATCTATGGTTTTCTTTTTGATATCTTCTCCCTCTCAAACAATTTTTTAATTCTATCGTTTGTCTACGTTCCACGACTTGCCTTTGTAATCGCATTTCAGCTTAATGCATTTGGTGTTAAAAAAATTAAAAAATAAAATAAAATCGTTTTTCTTATCGGTTTGCCTTGAGTGAAAAATATCACTGAAACAATAAAAAAAAACAGAAGGCACTTGCTATGTTGGGATGGGGGAGCGAATAAGTAAAATTTTTAATAATATCCAAACGGTCCAAAGATACGGAAGTTAATTTTTTTTAATAAAACACAATAAATGACTGTTGTACCAAACTGACTTACGTGGCCGCATATTAGCGGCGGAAAGAAATTCAGAATAATGCCAGTTGGACTGATAAGAAGGTACACGTGGGGGTGGCCACAAGGTTGTAAGAAAACGACATGAAAGCGACATATGATAATAGATGAAAACGGCACACAAGCCGTAGACGCAACTAAGACCAGCTCCAATGCTGGTTTTTAACCATTTCTTGATCCAGAAACCAATGACAAAAGAGAAAAAAATAAATGAAAAACTCTAATTATGCTAAGAATCGATCATTATTTAAGGTATTTTAGAAACCGTTTCTTAGGCACGTGTCAAAGCGTGAATGAGCATTTTTTTGTTGGCTGTCTCGAACCCTCCGTCCCGACCAGAGTGTTTCCGCAGGAACTCATTTATCTCTGATATCGTGAATTGCAAGACCAGAACTCTCGAGGCAGCGAAATTGGGGGCGATTTATAGGGCTCATCACAAAATCAGGTAAAAGGACCAAGAACGAGCAAATTTGTTTGTTTTTGTTGTTTCGAATCGATTTATGATTTCGATTTAGTGTGTTCTTAACCTTTTCGTGTCAGTTTTAGGGTTTCAAATCGATTTTTGATTCGATTTAGGGTTCGATTTAGGGGTCCATTTAGGGTTCTTAATAGATATGGGGTTATTAATCGATTTAGGCTTACAAATCGATAAGGGAGTTGAATTTGTTAAGCGATTTAGGGTTCGTATTAGGGTTACAATTGGATTTGCGGCTCGATTTTGTTTTTCCCCATTTCTGGTTCGACAATGTTTAATAAAGACTTTGCGAGTTGAATAATGCCTTTGTGATTTGATGATTGCATAGATTAGCTTCATGGTTAAACGATTTATGGTCTAAAAAAATATGGTTGTTAACTCTTGTTGATTATTCATCAGAGTTTGTGAACTGTTGTTCTGTTTACAAAGGAGAATTGTTTTACAGTTGTTTTCTGTTTTATTCATCATAGTTTGACACATCGAAATAGAGTGCCTTGCTTCTTTAGAAATGTTGCTCTGTTTTGAATCATTTTCTTTAACTGTTATGTGTCTTTGAATTATTTCAAATCGACTGACTACATCTCATAAAACTATGTAGGCAGAAGTTGACAAGCTAACTAGCCGGGTTGCTGAGCTGGAGTACCTGAGTTAAGGTTAGTGTTTTACTGCTTCCTTGCTCTAGGCTTTATATTTTTTTTAAAATGTGATTGCGTTTTGTTTGGCAAAGTTGATTGTTATTACTGTAACTAGTAAATGTGATTGCGTTTCTAACATAGTGAGACCTAGATGCTAATAAATGCAAGTAAAGGTCAATCGACATGGTTTCTCATTCTCGACCGGTTTGGACAATGGGACACTGCATAAATCATGCTGAGTGTATCTTTTAATTATCGTCTCTACTAAAGTTTTTATATAGAAATCAGAATATATATATATCTTTGGCAATGTTCGACCCGATTTGGCTTTCGTTCAGATTTTTTTTCTTCCATTTTTAGTTTTTATTTTTAATAACAATACTATTTCAAAGAAAACCAAATATAATATGGTATAGTTTTTTTTTTGTTAACAATATATAATCCGGGTGATGATCATGACATAACGACGACACAACCATAATCCACTAGGCTACATGTCCAAGTCGACGATTCTGGTTTTGATGATTGAACTCGGTTTTTAATAACATATATAATATATATTTTTATAAGGTACAATTCTACCTTCAACATCATTGAGTAATAGCAAAAACAAAAACAAAAAATCAATGAATTGCATGATGGCTAAAAAGAAAAACAGATAGAGGATATACCATATTTTGGATTTCTCTACCCAAATCATGGTTATGTAATGGAAAAATCCATCAAATTAAAAAAAAACAAAAAGTAACGTTATATTTAAAAGTAACATATTGATGGGCATAATTAGAAAGACTATAAAAGTTTGTTTTAAGTTGGCTGAATATCTAAGGTTATTCATGAACTAATAATATATGGTAAGGTCTAGTGGCGCGTGATTGAATCACTAAATATTAGTCATGGACATTCGGATATTCGGTTCGGTTATGAGTCTTTCGGGTAGAAAGACTTTGTGCATCAAATAACCGATATATAAAAACCGATAAGGTTTCGGTTCGGTTTCGGATCTGTTCAATTCTTAATTTTGAGAACCGATAAATACCCAAATTAAAATTATATGGTTCGTTTCTGGTATTTTTTATCCGAAATATCCAAAATATACCAAAAAATTTAAAAATATATCCGAAAACCCGAAAAAAAACTAAAGAAAATATATCCGTAAAACCCAAAATATACCTGAAATATATCCATTAACTAATATTTATGGGTATATAATTATATTTTGGATATTTTGGATATCCGATCAGTTCTCGGTTCGGTTCTAATTCTTCGGGTATAAGAGTTTAGGATCCATCGGTATTTTTATAAGTTTTGGTATGGGTTCAGGACCTCCAAATTCGGTTCCGGTTCGGTTCTTTGGTTGCAAGTATTTTTGCCCAGGCCTACTAAATACCTTATTGGGCAAGTGGCTTGCGGGCATGGACCCAAACTCCTCGTCGGACCCACATTAAATATGGTAAGGAATCGTTGGATGTTGGATATAAAATAGGAAGTGGTTTGGTGAGCGAAATGATGCCAAGAAAAGGCAGGTTTTTGATTCTGTTGGAAAGAAAAAGGAACAAAAAAGAGAGGGGATGATTTGCATTGAATCAATGTTCGTGATCGTTAGATGTGAAGACGATCGTGAACATGGATTTCAAAGTGACTGCATGTGGTGGACGGAGCCTCGGTCCAATCATCGTTCGTTTTATATATACATAAGATTTTCGTCTATGCGGGCCATCTGATTTGTGATAGTGGAATTATGGTTGAGCTTGTCTGTTCTTTAATTTCATTCGGTATAGTCAGCATGCTTTGATCCTCATCCGCATTTGAATTTCATCTTTTGGGACCGGGTCATGTGACCACATAAAATTAGAAACACAATATAATACATTTTTGATCGAATATATGCCTACCAAATATGTTATGGTGTATAACTGCATGTATACTATCTATCAAGTCGTTCAACGTTTTCGATATCATGCTACTTATTCATCAATGTGCATTTCCTCTAGATCTAGATCTATATATATAGTTACTACGATGCATTGAAATAATATATATTTAGGGATTTAGGCATATTGTATGAATTTGTAATAGACAACAAACAAACTTCTTTTTGAAGTTGTTCAACACACAAAACATAATACGTAGCTCTAACAAATATTCCCACGCACACTAAAACTTAATCAGAACAATATGCTAAACATTATAAATATATTGATGCACAATACGATATTTAATATAGCTAGGTATAATCAATGGTATTCACATTCATTGCAAATCTTACACTTTTGCTCATTTACTTCTTCTGTATTTTTCAGCTTTTCCGGATAAAAATGAAAATTTATAAAATTTCCTCTTTCCGTTCCCTTTTGGTTGTCTATGTACATACTACATACATATATACAGTAAAAACATCTATATATATATATACAACGTATGTACTACAAAACACTATTATTTTCTAGATTTAAGAAACAATATTTGCGTGCTGGTAATATCACATTCTATATGTATGTTTTTTAACATCTAATTTTATAATTTGAGAATTCACACAAATGTCCATATATAATTTTCTTTGATATATTTCCTTCTTGTCTAGTTTCTATATCTCCATAATTTCATTTCTATATTAAAACTATTACCATGATTTGTTTGTTTCCGTTGCCTTTTAAAATTATTTTTTACTTTAGTTGTAATGAAAATTCCATTATATATATATTTCTCTTTTAGTTATAGATTCGGTGTATTATATTTTATATTTTTTTTCTTTTCAACGTATTGCTATAAAAAGAAAAGTAGCTGGATATATAATTTCACTAACAAAATAATAATTTCATAAAATCTATATATTTATATGTAGGCATGTTTCTGTTCTCAACATCTTCTAAACAAAAAGAAAAATTGTTTTCTCTCTCGATTAAGCATCATATTTTTGGTAGAATGGATCTGCATTTTATAGGTTTTCTCTTGTTGTTTTTTGTCGCAGAAGCGACCACAAGCACTGGTACATACATCAAAACTTGATAACAGTTTCTAGATTTTTTTTATATATATATTATTATAGTCACACTCATATCTTTTTTTTTTTTTTTTTTGCATTAAGCTCCTACGAACATAACAGTTCCGGCACTAATAGTATTTGGAGACTCAATTATGGATACTGGAAATAATAATGACATCCCAACTCTTCTTAAATCCAACTTTCCACCGTATGGCCGAGATTTTCCAGATGGTATTCCTACAGGTAGATTTTCAGACGGGAAAGTTCCATCGGACATTATAGGTAGATATCAAACTCTTTATAACTCGTTTTTCCAATTGCTTAGTCTGTTTTTAGTCCTTCTTTAATGTACGCATACTATATAATATTACAAGTTTTTTGCAGCGGACAGATTGGGGATAGCAAAGACACTACCACCCTATTTAGGCTCCAATCTAAAACCAAATGATCTTTTAAAAGGTGTAATTTTTGCTTCTGGAGGTTCCGGTTATGATCCATTAACATCTACATTACTGGTATAAAATATTTACGTATGTTATTAATTGTTATTATAATATTTCTATTTTTTTTTCAACTTTTCTATATTTTTTTTTTTTGTTTTCAGTCTGTAGTATCAATGTCAGATCAACTCAAATATTTTCAAGAATATTTATCAAAAATTAAGCAAAACTTTGGAGAAGAAAAGGTTAAGTTTATACTGGAGAAAAGTGTGTTTTTAGTGGTCTCTAGCAGTAATGATCTCGCCGAGACTTATTTGGTTCGAGCGGTCGAGTTTAATCGTACCTCATATGCTGAATATCTTGCTGAAATGGCTTCAAAGTTTATCAAGGTAAGTTTTTTTTGTCTTTTCATTATATACCTAACCACGAAATTTAATTAAAAAAATCATTTAAGAATAATATCTTTGTGCTTCAAACGTTTTAGGAATTATCTGGACTCGGAGCTAAAACTATAGGAGTGTTTAGCGGAGTACCTGTGGGATGCGTACCCGCGCAAAGAACACTTTTTGGAGGTCTAAGAAGAGAATGTTTTGAAAATTTGAACAACATGGCACTTCATTTCAACTCAAAGTTATCATCTAGTATGGATGCTCTACAAAAAGTGTTGCCCAGTAAACTAGTATTTATCGACGTTTACGAAACTCTTCTCGACATCATACAAAATCCTACAAAATACGGTAACCATGATACGAGTTGATATAGCTTTTTATTTTTCTTACGTATATCAATGTTAATATATATAATTAACATATACTACATGTTTTTATAATTTTGTAGGATTTGAAGTAGCAGATAAAGGATGTTGTGGTACAGGAAGAATTGAGTTAGTTGAATTGTGCAACAAACTTACTCCTTTTACATGCTCGGATCCATCGACTCATGTGTTCTTTGATGCTTATCATCCGAGTGAAAAGGCGTACCATATTATCACTGATAAATTGGTGGATAAGTACCTTAAGTACCTTAACAATTGAATATGTTTATTCAAGAGATATTAGTCTAATGAATACACTTTGATTATCTGTTTTCTACAGTAATTTTTTATTTGTTTTACGATTACCATTATTTTGTTCAATTAGCCCTAGCGGCCTAGCCGAGTATCTAACTATTGCGTAAATTTGGGTAAGGAATACTTACGAGAGCATTAATTGGATCACTGTGTTCCTTTTGGATGCTTGCCCTAGTAAAATATTTGTTGTTTTGTTTTAATTGGTTGATATGAAAAGAAAAACAAAACTTTAAAGAGTAGAGTAGCAGATCTTGCCTTAATAAAATACATTGACTACCATGCTTTACATAAAATGTTATAAAACTATATATTAACATATAGTACACATCATGTAATAAAAATATTATTTTTAAAAGTTAATGGTGAAGATTAAGAATCTAACAAAGAAACAATCATTACCTAATCTTTCCTAATTTTATAAGTTATCAACAATTTTATCATTATTTTTCACCGATATATTTAATCAAGGTGGCGGTAATTACAACACTAAATCAAAATTCCCATGGAGAATCATGTTTGATCTGATTAATTAGTGACAGCACATAAGATTCTGTATATATACAGTAACTTTTCTCATTAGTTTTACTTACATAAGTAATATTAGTAAACTAAAATATCATAAATTAATAAAAGAATATAGAGGGATGAATAATATAAACTAATTTTAAAATTTGAAAAGTAGAGATATATTAGTTTATGAATATTTTTTTGTGAACGGAGTTTATGAATACTTAATGTTACAAATATTTTAGTAACCATATTAAGTTTTAAATCTTCAAAATATTTAAAAATAATTTTGCGTATAGCACTAACCAAATTGTAGTTAAATTATAAAATAAACATGGGGTTGTTTTTTTTTCCGTCAACTAAATTTCATGGGGTTGTTGAACTGATGATTTTCTGGTTTTAAATGCTCGGATCTATCGTAATAGTCGGCTAGGTTAATTAAAAATAAAAATAATGGTAATCGTAATTAAAACAAATAAAATTTTACTTTAATGAAATACATCCTTATTTTTATACTGTAGAAAACAGATAATCAAAGTACTTTCATTAGACTAATATCGCCTGACTAAACATATTCAATTGTTAAGGTATTTAAAGTATTTATCTATCAATTTATCAGTGATAACTTCATACGCCTTTTCATTCGGATGATAAGAATAAAAAAAAAGAAAAGAGAAAATCAAAGTAACTTATTCACGTTCCGAAATTAATCGTTAACAGGTTGCCGACAAAGAAAAAAATCGTTAACAGGTTACAACCTTATTCTCCCTATTGTTTGTCGCTACCAGATAGCAACGTTATAGTTTACAGCGTAAACTTTAGTTGTCTTCTATAGTTCTTTCCCATTAACCAATAATTCCATCACTTTGTGCCACTGTCTTCGATGAACATATGTTTACAGCGTAAACTTTAGTTAGACAATTTATCATCACTTTGTGCCACTGTTTCTTATCTTAATTGTCTTCTATAGTTCTTTCCCATTAACCAATAATTCCAAAAAAGGATTCTTACCTTTTTAAGATATGAAATTGGAGATCATATATTTCTTTCTTTATTTAAACACTGAGCTAGGCCCTATAATTAATATTTTAGATTCTGCATTTTAATAAAAGAATATTTACAGAAAAAAACAATTTGGGGATCATCTAATCTAGTATATAATCTAAGCTCTTTAGAGATTGACAGCTCATCATTTGAGAGTAAATAAAAAATTAACATGTATCTAACTAGTAGTGCAACAAAAAATCATTTAATTTGAATTTAAATATGCCAAAAAACCATTGAAGCATAAGAATAAATTAAATGAAATTCAAATGCTTCTAGATTCTAAGTGTGTCATCTCATTTTGTAAGTGATTTAATCGTCACATTCGAACTAACGAATATAATTTAATCTCAATATAAATGAAGAAAATGAACAAGTTATGAGACAAAAAAAAATGAAAACAATAGGTTTATAAAGTTTTAACCAACTAAAGAAGAAAAAACAGAATTATAAAACCATAACACACAAAGAACATTGGGAGAATTGGAAATAAATGATACTTTTTTAAAAGTCTTGTCCATCTACACCTTTAATTTGTAGGCACAATTTTGACAAAACTATCCCTAAAATCATATATTTTAATATCTAATTTGTTTTTAAAAATTGTTTTTAATACCAATTTAATTATTAAAAAGGAAAATAAATATATTTAAAGAAATAGAAATTTTTGATAATTCCAAAAACGTAAGAAAAAATATTTAGAAAATCTTTTTTTTTTTTGTTCTACGGATGGTAGAATACATATTCTACAATCTCGTTACGTTCTGCGAGTTTCAGAATACATATTCTGTCTGTCTAATCTAAATGTTCTGCAAATTGTAGAACGTGTATTCTACGGGTTTTCTGTGTTCTACGACGGCATAGAATACATTTTCTACCTAATGTAATGTTCTGCAAGTTTTTAAACGTGTCTTCTGCGGGAAATAAGAGAATCATGATCTCCAATTTTATCCATGTTTCTCCACGCCGTCGTCTTCCATTTCTTCTATGTTTCTTCTTTTTCACATCTATGCAAAGTATTGGATACATTTCAAACTTGTTATGGTGAGTTTATCGAATTTGTTCTTTGTTTTACCACAAATTGATTTGTGTGAATTCTTTTCTTTTTTAAATTCATCGATTTTTTTTGTATCACAGATAAGTATACTGGAGATTTACGTGACGTGTGGTGTTTGGAGATCCTCTGGCAACAACGAATGGAGATTTATTGTTGATCAAGAAAACCTTGGTAGATTATTTACTTTGGAATCCACTACTACTCTTTAAGAACTAAAGATGATGGTTTCCGAAGACTACATAGTAGAAACGAGTATGGTTGATATGGAATTCAGTTATATACCTAGTGCTTTGGTTAGTAATGGAGAAAACGAAGAAGAACGGGAGGAGCTAGAGAAGGCCAGACAAATTTAAGAGAAGATATAAGAAAAGAAAGAAGATTCACGGAAAATAGAAAAAAAACTGAAAAAGAGATTTTGAGATTTCTTTGGTTAATGGGATTAAAATTACAGATTTCATAATTATTTGTGATAATAATTATATTAAAAAAAAATAATAACCTAAAAGGGTATACTTGGATTTACATTAATATAAAACTTAAGTCACCGAAAATGATTTGGAAAGGTGTATATGGAAAAATATGAAGAAAAACTATCCTTTATTTCCAATTTTCCCAAGAAAATTCGATAAACAATCGACGAGATAACATATTATCAAAAATAGAAAGAAAAAGATGACAAAAACAGAGAAAAAAATACGGAAACAAAGAAATATACAAATATTTAAGGGTGTGAAAAAGGAAGATGCAATCAATGAAAGATATGTGAAAACAAAAATTAAAAATGGTAAATTAAAAAAGTTAAAAAAATTATTACAACATCGATATTTGGATGAACGAAAGTATGAAAAATAAGTAAATATTCGAAAAACAATAGATGAAAGAGATTATTAAGTTCATAAAAAAATTAAAAAAACTATTAAGGAAAATGCAAGAGAGATTGATAGTCTAATTGAATATCTAAAAACATATTTATTTACAACACAAATTAAAACAAGATCCGTGTGTACCGCGGGGTTTCTCCTAATATATATAATATCAATGGGAAAAGGTGGTGAATAATGTAATATTGCTGACAAAAAAATGTAATAGGCCCACAAAGAGGCCTAGCCATGGGCGTTCGGATACCCATTCAGGTTCAGGTCGGGTCTTCCGAGTATCAGATCTATCATGTTTAGGATTTAGGACCCATTCGAGTATTATATATTTTTTGGATCGGTTCGGATCGGTTCCAATCGGGTTCGGGTTGGTTCAGATCTTTTAATCGGGAACCGATGTTTACCCGAAAAAAATTCGGGTTCAGATTGAATTGGTTATAATGTACCCGAACATAATCGAACCTATCAAAATACCTGAAACCAATCCGATTTACCCATAAATCATATACTTTGTATATCAAAACTTTCAATAAACGTGATTAGAACCAACGCGAACCCGATTGGGAAGCTAAAAAGCCATATGCTCGAGTTGGTAATATATATGTTTGGTTACTTCGGTTACTACTTCAGTTATCGGGTATTATCCGAACCGAACCGATATCCATAATTACTCATCCTACAGACCCATTCGTGTATTTTTATAGATCTGAACCTAAACCAAAGCTGACTCGAACCGACTTTTTTAATTAGATTTCAGTTCAATTTTTTGGGTTTGGATATTATGCCCAAGACTAGAGAGGCCTTTTAATAAACAAAACAACATCTCTTAAGAAACTAAAAAATATATATATATATAGCGTTAGAGTAAAAAATGTGATTATCCTTTTGGGAATTTCCGGTAAAATTGGAACGATACATAGAAAATTAGTATTGTCTATGCGCAAGAATAACATGCACAAATCGAAAAATGTTCCATAATTTTTTCAGATCGATATCTTCTTTCTCTATGGTTTTCTGGGTTTTTCTTCATTTTCTGAAACAATTTTCTTATGAACATGGGTGAAAAAAGAATCTATTCACTAATAAATATTGCAGATTCAAATTCAAATCATTATTACAGTTAAATTGATACATCCATCTAATCTATTCACTAATCAATATTGCACTTATAATGGTCAAAATTTTCGTTTACATCTCAAATTCTTTATCTTTCGAAAGTCAAATCGCTCTTCTAACAGCAAAATCAATATGTTCTGTTATTGTTAACCATTTAACCAGTATGTGAAATTGAGTGAGATTCTGGTTGGTGTAAGTTTACTGAACTGATCTTTGCCATTGTCCTATAGTTGTGTCAGAAAGTTTATGGATAAGTTATGATTACGCCATAAACTATGGTTATCAGGGTCAAAGATTTGATATTTTTAAAAATCAAAATTTTGTGAAAATATGTTAGCCTGAGGCTTCTATCATCAAAAGCCGTGAAAACAGTCAATTTATGCTTCAATTATGGCTTTGAATGGAAGAACGTAGAAAAAACAGATTTTTCTACCATAATACATTTGTCATTCACCATTTATTTTTAAAAAGTAATTTACAACCGAAAAATATAATTAAAAAAATAAAATTTAGTGTTTGAACCGCAAGTGGTTCAAAACCACGAACAAAACACATGATCCACTTTGAACAGTATGCTGGGTAATTAGAGTATTCCAAGTACGGATGATGCTTTTTTATTATTTTAACTCTCTAACAAACAAAAAACTTTATACATTTACTAACCAATACAACTAATTTATAATATCATTTTTGGACATTTTTTAATTTTTGACGATCGATTGCTTATCATATATGTATATGTTATAATAATTATATATTTAAAATAATATATTTTGATAAGTATAAAACGAATCGTATATCATTTGAATTATTCAAATAACGTTTTTGGGTAATTTAGAATTTACATTTTACAAAATTATTTTTAAAAAATCTAAATTATATTTCTCAATATTTTTTGAATTACCTCCATTTTTTGAAATAGTGAGATTTCATGTAAATATTTTAGTTTAATCGTCGAATAATCCTATCGTCGATGATTATATATTATAGTTTTTACCTAAAACAATAAATGTTGCTATAATAATCATTAAATTATATGATATTCTAATTTTAAAATTTATTTGTTAAAAATGTTAAATTAGGCAAATTTATATTTAATATAATTTTTTATAACTATTATACTTTTTAATAAACTATTTTATGTATAATATTATACATAGTTCTATTCATAACAATATTTATTACATTTATATTTAATTCAAATATACGTTATGTACCGCTTTTTCCATTCAACCATATATTTTGGACCGTTTGATCCGCTTGATCCTCACTTGTTCTGCATGATCTGCTTGATCCGCACTTGATCTGCCTGATCTGCTTGAACCGCTAGATCTACACCGCCGGATCCGCTTTTTCCATTCGGAGCATATATATGGGTCACAGTCCAAATTCGTTCTTATACTCATGATTTTTTTTTCAAAAAATCATACTTGAATTAACGGATTGGTTTATACATACATTGACTCTAACTCCGTTAGTCAAATCATTATCTGATGCTAAGCTAGTTACCAAGTCATCAAATAAATAATTGAGGCATAAATTAATTGTTTTCCTATAAAAAAACACAAATGTATATATATATTTTTTTAACTTCTGATTCATTAATTAATTCCAAATCATATACAAGAGTTGATACATCCATACTACATCAATAATGAACAAAACCAAATACACACCCACAATTACATAACCAACTATTAAGAAGAACGATGAAGAAGTGAATTTCAACGATGCTTTGGATACGAAGCCTTACTCGCCAACAGGTTAATAAACCTGTTTCTTTCCTTCTCCAGAATCAATCCCAAAGTGATGAGATCGTCGTTCCTGGCTATCATCTTTTGGATGAAACTCTACAGTCGTCTAATATTCTTGATAATACTGAGTATCTTCTCTTGCACTGATTCGTCGATTCTCCGTGAATATGCTATACCCGGATCCCATATTCGTTGATCGAAATGCCATATAACTCTTCGAAAATTATACGTAACCATTTCTATTGATTGGGATTGTGAATATTGGGCATCATGAAAAATCGAAAGACCCTTCACGGGGATAACGGGCTCGTCTTGGATGAAGTTAGGACAACGACATACTCCGATGACGAACCATGAATGAATTGTCTCCAAAATTGGAGGAAAATATCGAAAACATAATTGTTTCCGTTTGGTAAACGAAAAGTCCCGAAACGAGACTCCATAAACAATTTGCTTTAAAGGATGTGTAATAGTACGTCTTGATTTCAGATCTGCAAACGACACTACATGAATCGGAATTCGCATCAACGGATTTGAAAAATGATAGACAGTTGTCTTCGATGTAATCTCGAACACAGTCGTTGCAATCGCCAGAGACAAGAGAATAGATCGAACAATTGTTCGATGGAAATCATCAACACCCATCGCAATTATTGAAAGAAGGGAAATTAGACAGAAATTAAATGGCTGAGAGCCACCGGCAAACGCCGGCGATCCAAAAAATTGAAGGAAGAAGAAAAAGTTTAACGATCGCTTCTTTTGTCGCAGGTAACACAAATGTATTATTTTTGCCGTTACCACTATAATTTTTATTAAGATAATATTAATTTTTATTTTGTTTAAATAAATTAGATGTCATATTTTGATTGGTTAAAAAATGGATGAATAAAGAGGTTCATTGAACTGATGATTTTTTTACGATAGAGTTTTAAATTAAAAATAATAAATAAAGGCCACTTTATAATTTAAATGCACGTCGATGAACATATGTTTACACTTTACAGCGTAAACTTTTTGTTAATAAAGTTTACTAAATGCAGGTGGCAACTTTATGGTTTAAATGCAGAAAGTAACTTCTAAATGCAGGTCGCAACTTTATGGTTTTAATGCAGAAAGTAACTTCTAAATGCAGGTCGCAACTTTATAGTTTTTATAAGGGAAATTACCCAGAATGTCTCCAATTTTATAAAAAAATTACTAAAATGACTCTTTTTTGATAAATTTACTAAAATGATTCTAATTTTAATTAAAAAGATATGTAACCCCATTTTAATTTATTTTTATACTAAAAATAAAAAAATTACACAGACATCAATAAATTTAACACAATTAAATCACAAAATACCACAATTTTTATTGGTAATATAATAATTGCGTGAGGTTGCCTTAATCACAAATAATAATATTCTATTTTTGCTTCCTTCACGCCGTTTGTTACGAGTGAGAGAGAGATTCAGTTTAAACTCCGCCGCCGGTAACGCCCACCCCCACCCGACTCCGACCTCCTCCTCGCCGATAGGTAAGGTCCTAAACTTGGCCTCCTCCTCTCTCTCAGTTGCTAAACTTGGGTGTAATTTCATTGTCTTTATTGATTTCTGATTTTGTTTTGGGTTGTGGGCTGATGGTGCTTAAAGAAAAGCCAAGATTTGAAATGGATATCTCAGATTGTTCTACAAATCAACAACCGACATACCTAAAAAGTTGATATCTTGGAGTGTGGGAATCAGATGGATGAGTTTAAAGAGGAATATTTGTTTTTTCTTTGTCCATGCTACTAAAAAGTAACAAGTAGCATGGCCAAGCCTTGTTACTCCTTTGGACTAGACATTAGAACTCTTGTTTTGGGTCTTTGTCATCTGTTTTCTTTGGTATGGATGTCTTGTTGTATCCAATTCCCATCTTCCCTTTCTTGCTGGTTACTTTTGTATTTGGTGGTTGTAATGGTTCTTAAACGTTTCCTTTTGTATCCCTTTATTATTGATGAAAGCCTTTTAACAAAAAAAAGTTTTGGAAAAAGACATACAATGAGAGAAGTCAATGTTTTGCTCAATCACTGGTGTATCACATTTGGAACATCACAATCTTCAAGTAATCCCTCCATTAACAATCTTCAAGTAATCCCTCCATTAACAATCTTCAACAATATCGATTGAGAGATCAGAAATACTATCAAAGCGAAAAAACATCGGAAACATTTTGGTGACTTAATGTGTCGGTGGCTTAAATGAGAGATGTCAAATTTTTCTCAAAAACTTATGCATCCTTGTTTTTTATTTGATTTTTTGGCCAATGTTACATTCAATAGGTTAACTATTTGTATAACCAAAAACCTTCATTATTAATGATATTTACATTCATAGCAAAAAAAAAAAAAAAAAAACATACAACAAGTTAACAACCAATATATTGACATTCATACAACAAGGTATAACATATATACATATAATCTTCGTCTTTCTTTTATTTTCTTAAAACTAACCCCCCAAAAGAGTATTCTTGACTAAAGTTTCAATATTTCTTGGTCAACTTGAGCTTTTCGATCACAAACATGCCTTCTTTAAACCTCTGTTTAAGATCGAAGGTCTCAACATACTTCCAACCCAACGTCTCACCACACTTACTACACGTGACATCTGCCACCACGTACGATCCGACAATGGTACTGTTTCTCAGGGTTTCCTCTTTCGATTTCGTTTCATTTGTGTGGAAGTCGGCTAGAGTTATTAATGTTTATGATTTTGTTTGACTAATGGTTCTGCATTTAATTCTTTTGATCGTAAATTTTTATTTCGGTGAGCGTTTCAGCTCGGTCTGTCACATCATCGGTTCTTTTAAGCCCATTTAGTTACTTTGAGCTTGTTTGCCTTCTTTAAATTTATTAGACCTTTTTACATTTGATTTATTGAACCCAATTTTATGGGGTCCAGATTTTAACCCCACACATCTAGTCAAAATCATTAGTCATCTATTCACTTTACCACTATTTCTTATCATGTAAAAAAGTAATAGGCCCACGGAAAATCAAAAGGAGAGGCCTTTTAATAAACGGACTCATTTAAGTTGCCTAACGATGTAAAAAACTTCCATATAGCTTGAGTAGGAAAAAAAATAGTGTTTATCTAAGTCGCATGAAATCAGAAACGGATATACAAAAACGGAAGTATTTAGAAGTGAAGAAACGATTTAAAAATAAAAATAAAAGCTGGTTTGAGTTAGAAGATATATATATAGAAACAACAAACATAAAAGCCTATCAAAAAATGTTTTAAAACAGCAAAAATCCAATAAATAATTTGAAAAAAAAATATCTGAAGTTTAGGGAAGGACGTTTCATCTCCTTTCTTTCTTTGAATTTAATAGGTAACTAATTTAATAGGTAATTAGGACTTGACACTCACTTACTAATGTGCGGGATAATATTTTTTAACAAATTATTTTATAATATCTAATTAATGATTATATATGTAATTATCAAACCGAAATAATTTGTCTATTTAACTCGTTTTGTAATATACTAAAATATTATTCGGGCTAACCCACAAAAACCTATAATCTTGAAAATATAAATCTAACATGCACCGCTTAATGACTGATGTTTGTGGTTAGTCCATGAACTCTTTTAAAAAATCAATTTTTTGTCTAACTTTTTGTAAAATTAGTAAAATATTTTTTTAACTTTTGTTTTGATATATATTCAAATAAATTATAGTGAAAAATATAGCAAAAATTCAAATAGATTTTTTTTTGGAATATATATAGATTGATTATTATTTAAAAATATATAATATTAAAAATAATTAAAAACTAAATAATAAATAACCTTTTTAATGGTAATAAATACTTTTCATATTTTTTAATAGTTTTAAAATATAATTATATCCTTTCCTATTTGAATCATATTTTTTTGTCTGTAATGGCATAATATGTAATAACTTACAAAATAAAATTCATTTTTTAAAATGTTTTTTAATAATATTATAGAGATTGTGTATTATTTTTATCAGGTTTTGATTTTTACTGAAGCGTAGTGGGCTTCTGTTGGGCCAGTTCTTCATTCTGTTTGTGTAGCAGGCCCGTAGAAGTCGAAGCCTCTTGATGGTGTAGAGTCTTCTCCTTCTCTTTAGTTGAGATTTATTATTGTTAACCGGTACGTAAATTGAGTGAGATTCCGGTTACTGAACTGATATTTGTCGGTACCCCCTAATTGGTTCAGAACTCGGAAGGTTTCTTATTTCTAGTAATGCCCGTGGCGACGAAATCAAACATGGGAGAAAGATTTGATATTTATAAAAATCATATTTTTGTGTCTTTGGGGAAAAGATGGTGGCGTGAGAAAGAGGCCTCTATCACCAAGAGCCAAATGTATTGCTTTCAAAGTGGTGGTAACTGGTAAGGTGAATGAATCTGTGAAAGCTCTTCTCTTTCCTAGGTTTCATGGCATCTCCGTAACGCTTATCTTTCCGGCTTTCCCCCCCTTTTTTGTTTGTTCAGAGTCTCCCCAACTTTTCGAGTTTCTATTGTCACTTTCAGGGTGGATATCCCAATTCCGTTTCTTTTCTCTATCTCGATTTGTCAAATCATGTTTCCGAAATCCTCTTCTTTTCTGGTTTCAGAAATCGATTTCAACTGATCAATTCGCCGAGATACCGTGTTTGATGATCCGCATGAGGATTTGAATACGCAAGGAAAAACAAACAAAAAATGTCTGTGGAGAGATCTTTAGAAGCCTGGGAAGAGGTTCAGCGACATGGGCAAGATTTAGCTGATCGTCTTGCTCAGGGCTTTACGGGTTTGATTCAGATCAACCCACCTTCATTATCATTTCCATGGCCGCCGAATCATCACCACAAGGCAAAACTGTTCGATCTCGAGTTCCCGAGTCAACATTTCACTGTTATTAGGGATTCTAGGTTTGGTATCAACCAACCCATCAACGGCGTCTCAGCGATTTTGGATATCGGGAGTAAGATAGGTCAAGCTGGTGTTGATTTCGGTGCTGGATTCAACGTGATGCTCCAACAATTCTTCAGGAGGTTGCCTATACCGTTCCTGCACGACGATAACAATTTTGGTGTCTCTGTGGAAGGTGATACGAGTACAAGGAGCCATAAGGCTTCTGTGAACACAAAAGATGAATTGGGATTAGCTGCAGAACGATTGAGGGGCTCAGGGTTTTCCAAAACTGAGGATACTGTTTCTGTTACTATGTCTGAGGAGGAAGTTGCAGATTCCTGTTTAAGAATGTCTGGTTTGCTTGGAAGATCAAAGGTACTTGTTTTCCACCGATTTTGTGCTTCTTGTTCGTCTGTGTTTCACCTGATTGTGACTATTTTACGGGATTTTATAAGTTAGATCTTGCCTTCTAGTTTGACATTACTTTAGGGATATCGAGATTGAGTTGAAATGTAGGATAGCTCATAGAATACAGGTTATCGAGGATGAGAATGTTAAAAAATTTGCAAATAAAGATGATGGTTTGATCATGATCTAGCGCATTTAGCTGCGGTAATGTCAATGTGAATTCCGAAGAAACTATTACTATTTTGAAGCATGTGATGTTTTGAAGCAAAGTAATGTAAACTATTAGGGAGTATTCTTTTTATTTTTGGCGATGTTCTGTGATGTTTATGTTTTTTTTATATATGTTTTGTTCTCTCTGTCTGCTTCTTGATCTAGTAACTATAGATTTGTCGGTTAATGCAGGGAAAGATTGATATGTCATCAAGTTATGATAGTAGAACAAATAGTATGGAAAATTCATTGGCAGCCAGGGGAGACCTTTGGAGAGTAGAAGCTTCGAGTTCAAGTTCTACTGCAAGCGATGGAACTTCGTCTCTCTTTCTTCTCCAGCTTGGACCGCTTCTTTTTCTACGCGATTCGACTCTTCTTTTACCGTTGCACTTATCAAAACAACACTTGCTCTGGTATGGATATGATAGGAAGGTATGCTTAAATGTTTTGCCCTTTTTAATGAGTGTTTTCTCCTCTTAGAATTCTGTCCCAAAACTCATGTAATGTTCTTAATTTTCGTTGCAGAAAAATATGCATTCACTTTGTCCAGCTTTATGGTCAAAGCATCGAAGGTGGCTTATGATGTCAATGCTCTGTCTCAATCCTTTATCTTGTGTAAGCCACTCTTTCCCTTAGAAGTGCTATTATGTTCTTACTTTTTGCGGAACTGATTCCCTGAAGTTGCCGTGTCCGTGCTTCGGACAGTCTTTTATGGATTTGCAGTTCCCAAACGGGCAATTGACATATGTATCTGGCGAGGGACTGACAATAAGTGCCTTTGTGCCTTTCTGTAGCGGTCTTCTTCAAGCACAGGGTCAATACCCAGGCGATATGAGATTTAGTTACTCTTGTAAGGTTAGATAGAGATCATAACCCATCATGATCCGTATGGAGCTTATTCTCAACAAGCTTAAATAGGTTTATCTTTTTAACCTCTTTATTCGTGGAACAGAACAAATGTGGAACACGAATCACACCAATGGTACATTGGCCTGACAAATCATTTGCATTGGAAATTTCTCAAGGCTTTCCTTGGCGTAGATCCGGACTACTGATGAAACCAACAATTCAACTCAGGTAAAGCTTGTCTTAAACCCGTTCCCGTTAAACCGAAAAGAAAAAGAAGAAGAAAAATTGTTTACATAATTCATAAACCGTAACAGTGTATGTCCCACATTTGGTGGAAGCAATCCCGGGATGAAAGCAGAAGCTATTCACTCGTTGAGCGATGATTTGAATCTGATATATGGCTACGAGCTCAACACACATCCCTCAGCATTTGCCTCTGTATCTGTAAGCAAAACTTCTTCTCTTTTAATTTCTCTCTGTCTCTCTTTCTTAAGCTAGAAGAACGTTGCCTCTTACTCATGGCCATGACTTAAGTTACTTTGTGTTTCCCAATCGAAAACTGCAGTTTGGTCGGTCGAAATGGAATGGCAACATCGGACGCACGGGAATAGTTGTTAGAGCTGATACTCCTCTTGCAAGTATTGGCCAGCCTTCTTTCTCTGTCCAGCTCAATAACGCTTTCGACTTCTGAATCTTTCTGATATACAAAGAAGACGACACACGGCACGATTTATTTCAATGTACATATGTGTGAAAAGATTAGTTTGCCCCTCGGTAACTTTTGTAGAGTTAAATAACCAATCTGACGAACGTTACTTAAAAATGATACAGTAATAAACAAAAGTAGACAAATGTTTAGTGTGTCAGAGACACATGCAGTTGGAACGTAGGTTTAATGAAGACTTAACGATATAATATAAGTATAATAAAGTGAGTCCACTACGTACAGCATTAATTGATTACCTAATTAGATCCCGTTTTTAGATTGTTCAAATTTGACGATGCCAAAAAACTGCATTTCTGGATTTTGGGTTATTATACTGTGATTAGCTCCGGGCATAATATCCGGATCTGAAAAAAAGGAACCGAATCCGAACCGAAACCGATAAAATATCCGAACGGATCCTAGATTCCTATATATGAAGAACCGAAACCGAACCCAAACTGAACCGAGAACCAAATGGATACCCAAAATACCCGAAATATAATTATATACCAAAATATTAATTATATTTAGATTTGATACCCAAAATTACAATTATAAACTGAACCGAACCCGAATAGATCCGAACTGAACCCAAACCGAAATTCTAAAATATCCGAATGGATAATAAATCATAAATCCAAAAATCCAAAAACCTGAATGGATCCGAACCGAATCCGATCGGATATCCGAACGCCGATGGCTATTGTGATGACTCAAAAAAAATCATGCATGGAACGATTTCAAAATTCGTAAACATTGTATAATAAAATGAATTAATTAGTGGACTCGATGCTTAATGGGAAATTGTTAGGTTATAAAGTAATACATTCCAAATGAATAAAGGCCCCACTGAATAAATGACTTGAAGTTAGAGAATTGTCTCCTTAATGACTTTTTCATAATTATTATTCTCGAAATTTTAACAGTATTTTTATCTTTCTCGAGTCTAATATGAGTGGCTTTGACTTGTCTTCGAGATTTATTCTTCGATCAAAAGGTAATGTTTGATTCAATGAACTAATGTTGATGGTTAGGAAGTATAGAAGAAGAAAAATTAGAATTTGCAAAGATGATAAGAAAACGTGCCACACTGTCACTATTATCATATCATTAGCAATTTTTCAATAACATTGTGAATTATTTCATATTTCAAAACTAACTACATAAATAGAGATAGCTAATCACTAGCGTACTTTCAGAATAATCTATGTCGAGTTAGGAGAAAGTCGACCAGCTAGCGATACGTACGGGGGAACATTGATTGCTCTGTTTTAAAAAAACCTAAACTTATGTATTCCACGATTTACCAAAAAAAAACACTTACGTAAAATTAAGGGGTCTTACGTATATACATTTCATGGAAACGATGGTAGAATCTTTTTTTGTTCTATTGTATGATGATAGAATTTTGGTTCATAGATTTGGGATAACACTGTTCACGATTCACGACCTAGAGCCACGAAAACAATGACGACCGCATTTTCTTTATTAATTTGCAACAAAACAAACAAAAAAACTCCAATGAAAATGCATGTGAGCTGTCTCCAGCGTGGGACTTGCTGCGTTTTTACTTCCTGTAATGTGTGACTCGATGACTCCATCGATCCATCTATAATGTTATTATTATTATTATTTTTATGTTTAAGAACTCTATAATGTTATTATTGACTAAAATAATTAAAAAAACGAGAAAATGTATGCCACAAATTCCACCAAATGGTTCACAACTTCATCCAACTATTAGAGGTTTTTAGACCCCAAAAAAAAACTATTAGGGGTTTAAAATCTTGATTATATCAGACACGGTTCACTTATGGAAAACAAGTACTAAAAGACTCTTATCTGATTCATATGCCGTGCTATAACAAATGGTATTGGTTTTTAGAGAATTATCCTTTTTTCTATTTTAGCAAAATGCATAATATGGTTTTAAATCCAAATGGTGATACAACTATTATATATATATATATTTTTAATATTTGGTTGTATTCCATGTAATGACTGAGTTACAATAGATGAGAATAGAAGAAAAAAAGCAAAGCTTGAAACCTTATGTCATAACCATGAAAACAATACAAGAAATAAAGAAAAGAAGAGAATGGGAGAAAAACGAGAAAGGATTAAGTACCTATGAACCACAAAGTTAGAGAATCCTGAAAACTAGGCCTGTTTTTACGCGCCAAACACGAATCACAGATTTCTCTGTCTACCTTTTTGAAGAGTACTTCCATTGATAGTTTGATGTCATTGAAGATGCGATCGCTGTTTCTACAAAAAGTAGATGATTTCTTGAGCCATTAGGAGCCTCAAGTGATACAACTATTATATTAGCACAAACCACTACAATATATGGTGTTGTGGTCTCTATAAACAATTCATATGTGATTTAATTTATTATGTTTGTAAATGATAGACTTTATAAATTAACATGGATGAGTCTTGCTCTGGGGAGGTCCGAGCACACAAGCTATAAATTTCTTAGTTATCAAAGAATAAAATAAATATGAGGTTGAACTGATGAATTTCAGTTTCAAATTAAAAGAAATAATAATTAATCAAAAAAAAGGAGCTATCAAACATAGACAAAATAATATGTTATCTACCCTTTTATTGTAATGTAACAATTATCTTATTGGGTGAATACTAAATAGATACAGATTTTAAAAATTCATTTATTTATTGCTAGAGAGAAAACATAATATTAGAAGTCAATCTCTTTATATAACAAAAAAAAAAATGGATTCTCTTGCAAGAAATGAACATATAGAATTATGGTAGCAGGCTAAATCTATAAACTCATCTATATGATTATATCTCATCATCATGAAAATGACAATTTTAAAACCTTGTATCTTGAAAATGTACGAAATAAATCTGATTTGTTTTTGAATCATTTTCTTATTTTGAATCATATTTAATTATAACATCTTCTTTTTTTTCAATACTCGTACATAATGAATTTTGTAAGACAAACAGAATTCAAGATTACAAACATACGGTTTGAAATATATCGGTAATATTGAAATATATAAGATAGTTATAGGCAATTGTGATTTGATTGTTTGTAATATTCGGTTCATACCAAATCAATCGTAGACAAATGTTTTTTAAAAAAACTGCAACTTATCATTTTAATAGTTATTTTCTTTTAATTAAGAGATGATATATACCAAAGAAGCAATGAATTATTGTGATGCTGAACAACTCGCTGGCCCGCCTTTGTTTTTCTCAACCTGGTCCACTTTGTTTTACGCAAGTTGCACATTTGTTAAAACAAAAATAAAAAGAGAAGACAATACAATTATTATAATCTTAATTTAATATTGTTGACTTACTTTATCATCTCTCCATTTCTCAAATGTCTTCGTGAGGTCTCTTCCCAAATCGTCACATAAACAAAAACACCTTCTTCACTCTCATCGCATCTCCTCAAACACACACAAAAATTTATAACAAATCGAGCGAAAAGGGTAAAAAAAATCTCGATTTAATTCGATTATCGGATTCGGATCTTGGAAACCCCTGATGTTAAAATGTCGTTGAATCGACTTATCTTCCCTTACTTCCTCGTCTCTCTCATCCTCTCCGGCTTCACGTCCTCTCAAACACTACCCAAAGAAGAAGGTATATATATGTTTGAGTCAGTGTAATGATTGAAGTTGTCTGCAATTTGAATATGTTTTTCCCAGTGGATGCTTTAAGAGCCGTAGCGAAGGCGCTGAAGAAGAGCGAATGGAAATTCAATGTGGATCCATGCGACCTAACTTCATCTGACGGAGGATGGAGAGATCCTAACGCCGGCAAGGAAGTCCTAAACGCCGTTACTTGTAACTGCTCCACCGTTTGCCACGTCACCAGCATGTGCGTTCGTCTCTCTTCTTCCCCTTTTTTTTTCTCCCTAGTATACATTATTTAAGCAAGGAGGAAATTGATTTTTTTTTTTTTTAAATTAGACTTGTTCGATCATAGTAATTAATTAAGAATTATAAATAGATTGTTTTTCACACGTTTTATTTAATAAAGTAAGTTTAGTTGTCTGAATGTAGACAAATCTATGACGCGCAGTCGCTGTTGACCTTTTCGACGCGTCCGTGAATCTATCTAACTAAAACTAATCATTTAGTTGTTTTTGAATGCTATTGGGCCGAATACATAATGGGCCTATATTTTGCAAACCGTTTTATTGAAAAACCTGTTTTCTTTTTTTGCCCTCTTAATCTTGAAACAGACTTCTCAAGGGGCAAAACCTTCAAGGCTCTCTTCCTAAAGAACTCGCGGGACTTCCTTTTCTGCAGGAGATGTAAGAAGCTGAATAGCCAATATTAGCCCTCGAACATTCCCACTATTACAATATCTGCCACTTAACTCTCTTCTCATTCTTGCAGTGATCTGACTAGAAACTATCTCAACGGATCCATTCCTCCCGAATGGGGAGCCTTGCCACTTGTCAACGTGTATGTATATGCGTATCTCATATGTATATATATTGATTTACTAAGTCTGTTGGATGACGAAATGCAGCTCATTACTCGGAAACCGGATTAGTGGTCCAATCCCTAAAGAGATTGGAAACATTACAACCCTTGAGAGCTTGTGAGTACACTTCTTTGTTCTCTCTCTCTCTCTCTCTATCTTTAATAATGTTACTTTGGTAATATCTGATTTGGTATTTTTTTTTCTCTGGAATATTTGGGTTTTAGTGTCTTGGAATACAACCAGATTTCAGGGAAATTGCCTCCGGAGCTCGGGAATCTACGAAACATTCAAAGACTGTGAGAATCTTTATCCAAGTCCTCTAAAAAAATGAAATCTTTACTAGTGTTGAGACTCTGTTTTCTCCTTGTAGCTTTCTTAGCTCGAACTACTTGAGTGGGGACATCCCAAGTACATTTTCCAAACTTACTACATTGACTGATTTGTAAGTATACTCCTCTGCTTTTCTTTGATCCCGGAATGCATAATTTTCTGGAGATTCTGTCTTTTTAAATGTTGTTCTCTTTTTTTTTTTTTATAGCCGTATAAGTGACAACCAGTTCACCGGTACTATACCAGATTTCATCCAGAACTGGACAGAACTTGGAAAATTGTAAGCAATCCTTTCAGCGTAATCAGGTATTCTTTCGTTTTCCATATCGGTTTTTGAGTGGAATGTTGTGTGTTGGTGCATGATTCAGGGTTATTCAAGCAAGTGGTTTAGTCGGACCGATTCCTAGTACCATTGGTCCTCTTGGGAAGTTAACAGACTTGTAAGTACACCAACTTCGTGGTTGTTGTCGCCTTTCGTGGTCTCACTATCAATGATATTTATTGTTTCTTTTCCAAATTTGAAATTTTGTAGGAGAATCAGTGACTTGAGCGGACCCGAATCTCCATTTCCGCCACTACAAAACATGACATCGATGAAGAATTTGTGAGTTTTAGCCTAAGACTACACGAATTTAGTAATTGTTTATTCCCGCCTTCGGTGAGCTTAACTTCCGTTTCCACTCGCTGTTTGTTGCAGGGTTCTAAGGAACTGCAATATTACAGGAGAATTACCCCCGTATCTCGGACCGATCACATCGTTAAAACTCTTGTTAGTAAACTATTTGTTCTTCGCCAAGCATAAAATCAATTTTTTTTTTTTGTGAAAGGAATTCAAGCTCACATTGTGAGACTCGTTGTGCAGTGATCTTAGTTTTAACAAACTAAGTGGACCAATCCCGGTAGAATATAGCGCTCTTTCGGATGTAGATAACATGTATGATGCTCTTCTCTTGTCTTCTCTTCTTTCTTCATGTTTTGTTAAAAGCTTTTATTTGTATGAGAGTTAAATACGTTGAATTTTGTTTTCTGATTTCGCAGATATTTTACTAGTAACATGTTAAACGGGGAAGTGCCAAATTGGATGGTAAACCAAGGAGACAAGATGTGGGTTTTTCTTCACCGATTTATACAACACAACTCTTTATAGTGACAAATCAGAATAACGTTTTCTTTGGTTATCGTATCTTATATTGCAGTGATCTTACTTACAATAACTTCTCCAGAGATCCAAGAACCGCATATTGTCTGCAGAAGGACGTGTAAGAATAGCACGTTTAAACTTCTCGTGCCCTCAAGTTCGCAATTGCTTACAGCTTCTTGGTTCTTTTTATTTGCAGGAACATGTTTTCAAGCACAAGCCCTTTGGTGGCAAATAACTAGTAAGTCTTTATTTCGTCTCATAGCTTTTAAAAGCTTTGGTTCTAACACTAACTAGAATATTGATAATTATGTTATGTTTTGCCACAGCTCAAATGTTTCGTGTCTGAGTAACTATATCTGTCCTAAACGTAAGTTTTTTGAAGCTATACATACATACAAACCATATCACTTACAATCTAGCCGCGCATCTGATATATCTTTGGTTATTAATCGTTGTTTTCTCAGCTTTCTATGGCCTTCATATAAACTGTGGTGGTAATGAAGTAACAATCAACGAGACTAAGTATGATGCTGACACATCGGATACAAGCTTCTATGATAGTAGAAACGGTTGGGTTTCTAGCAACTCGGGAAAATTCTTGGATGATGATCGGTCTCCCAAAGGTGCCATATGGGAAAATACGACAGGGCTTAAGACAACAGATTCTAGGCTTTATACACATGCCCGTCTCTCGGCCATCTCCCTCACCTACTATGCGTTGTGTCTTGGAGAAGGAAATTACACGGTTAATCTTCATTTCGCTGAAATAGTGTTCAACGAAAATAACACGTATGACAGTTTGGGAAGACGATTCTTTGACATCTACGTTCAGGTAATTTAATTAAACTTGTCACATAAATGTCTGAAAGATCGTAATTCTTAAATCATTTGGCTGGTGTTATAATGTGCAGGGTAAGCTTGAGATTAAGGATTTCAATATTGTAGATGAGGCAAAAGGTGCTGGAAGAGCTGTGGTTAAGAGTTTTCCGGTCATGATTACAAATGGGACACATGGGAAATTGGAAATAAGATTGTTTTGGGCTGGTAAAGGAACTCAAGCTCTACCTGTGAGAGGTGTATATGGTCCTCTCATATCGGCTGTGTCGGTAGATCCAAGTAAACTTTCTAAACCCGAAACTATCTCAGAGAGATTTCGCCTTTGTTTGAGTGTTTTTTGCTCTCTCTTGACTTTATCTTCCTACAGATTTCATTCCACCAAAAGAACCTGGCACCGGAACTGGTGGTGGAAGCTCTGTTGGTACGATAGTTGGTGCCGTACTCGCGTCAACGGTGTTTCTTGTGCTTTTAATCGGCGGTATTTTATGGTGGAAAGGCTGCTTAAGACCCAAGAGTCAGATGGAAAAAGGTACTTATAAAGACTTTCCAATTGATTTTGAGTTAAGTCTCTGTTTCTTCCTAAACTTAACTATGTTTCTTCACCTCAGATTTCAAGAACTTGGATTTCCAGATTAGTTCCTTCTCGTTGAGGCAAATCAAAGTTGCTACAGATAACTTTGATCCTGAAAACAAGATCGGAGAAGGTGGCTTCGGTCCTGTACACAAGGTTAGCATCATAATGTAAAAATGACATTGTTATGAGAAAAAAGAAAGATGAATAGTGTATGACTAAAGGTCTGTCCATTGAATGAAAACAGGGACAGTTGACTGATGGAACCGTAATCGCGGTGAAGCAGCTATCATCGAAATCAAAACAAGGGAATCGAGAGTTTTTGAACGAGATTGCTATGATTTCTGCTCTCCAACATCCACATTTGGTTAAACTATATGGATGTTGTGTCGAAGGTGACCAGCTATTGCTAGTCTACGAGTACTTGGAAAACAACAGTCTCGCCCGAGCACTCTTCGGTTAGTTTCCATTTATAAAAAGATCTTGGCTTAAAACATTATATATCCAAATTTTGAGTTTCGCTCAACAACTTTTGTTTCTCAATCTAAAGGTCCTCAAGAGACTCAGATCCGACTAAACTGGCCAACGAGGCAGAAGATTTGTGTCGGAATAGCGAGAGGGCTAGCCTATCTCCACGAGGAATCAAGACTAAAAATCGTACACCGAGACATCAAGGCCACTAATGTCTTGCTGGATAAGGAACTAAATCCAAAGATTTCGGATTTCGGTCTTGCTAAGCTTGATGAAGAGGAAAACACACACATCAGCACCAAAGTTGCCGGAACATAGTGAGTCTATCAATCAAATCAATAGAAGTTTCAGCACTGTAAGATTCCTTGTAACCAAAACTCTTTTTTTGTGCAGCGGATACATGGCTCCAGAATACGCCATGAGAGGCCATTTGACAGATAAAGCAGACGTCTACAGTTTTGGCGTCGTGGCTCTAGAAATCGTTCACGGAAGAAGCAACACGAGCGCGCGATCCAAAGGCGAAACCTTCTACCTTCTTGACTGGGTAACTAAAGAAACCCTAAACACTAAGCACATTTCTGAACCAAAAATCATGGATCTGAATCTCGATTTCTTCCGCAGGTACACGTTCTAAGGGAACAAAACAAACTGATGGAAGTAGTAGACCCGAGGCTAGGAACAGATTACAACAGAGAAGAAGCAATGACGATGATCCAGATCGGGATCCTCTGCACCAGTCAAGTTCCGTCGGACAGACCGTCGATGTCCACGGTGGTGAGCATGCTCGAAGGACATTCGACGGTGGATGTTGAGAAGCTTCTAGAAGCTTCGTTCAGCAGGGGAAGCGAGAAAGACGAAGAGAGCGTGAGGGCGATGAAGAAGCATTACGCGATGATAAGTGGAGAGGAGATAACGTATACGACGGATCAGAATACCACCACCGACGGACCTTACACGTCGTCTTCTACGTCCACGGCCAACGCCGGCGATCTTTACCCTGTTAAGCTTGATTCCGCTTATTGGAACACTAGAACTTAATTATGGATTATGTACGTTTTCGCATAAAAAAGATTATGGAGTTATTACGTATTCTGAAACATAATGTAAGATATATCTATCTTAAGAGAATCAAAAGGTCCATAAACATTTAGATGAAGTAATGCGAGTGAAGACAAAATATATTGTTGTTCTGTTAGCATCTCTTTTTTTTTTTTTTTCATTTGACGTATGATTTGGCTTTTACTTTTCTGAATAGAATCGTCTTTGACGGTTATAATGTGGTTTATAAAGTTTCTATACACTCGGCTTATTGGAACACCAGAGCTTAATTATGGACTAGGACTAGAATTGGGTAAAAGTTTTGCAGTCATATGTTGTTTCTTCTTCTTCTTTATTGTTGATTATTTTTGTCGCAACAGACCGACCCAATATCCAAATACCTTCACACATACAGGGCATGTGCAGTCGAACTCGACACCGGTAAGATGGCAGCAGAGGTGTGACAATCACTGACCCCCTTGCTCCTTTTTTATTGTTGATTTTCTTATTTATCTTAATTTTATAATATGTCTGAAGAACAAATAAATTGTTTATAATGCTAAACTTAGCCTATGGTTTTTCACATCATGCGTAAAAAAAATACTCCGCGCTAATTTTATAATATGTGTAACTAATTATTATATATAGAATTGTCAAACCGAAATAATTTGTCGATCTAACTCGTTTTGTAATGGATTAAAATATTATTCGGGTTAATCCGCAAAAACCTATAATCTTGAAAACATAACTTTAATATGCATCGTTTAATGACTCTGGTTTTTGTGATTAATCCACACTCTTTTTAAAAAAAAATCAATTTTCTTGTGTCTAACTTTTTATAAATTAGTAAAATATTTTTCAACTTTTGTTTTGATATATATTCAAATAAAATCTAATAAATTATAGTGAAAATATAGCAAGCTTTTAAATAGATTTTTTCTTTGAATATATATAAATTGATTATTATTTAAACATATATAATATTTAAAATAATTAAGAAACTAAATAATAAATAACCTCTTAAATGGCAACAAATCATTTCTTATTTCAATTATTTTTTGTTATTTATAATGGCATAATATGTAATAAAATAAAATTTATTTTCCTAAATAAACTCTTAAATAATAATATAGAGATATTTCCCTGAATATGATTGTCTTAGTCAACTATTTTTTCAATAATTTCAATACGTTTCATGATACATTTAATAAGAATTATTTGGTCTACTTGCTAACCACAACGATTAATTTGGAATAAATAAGGAAGACAGAATATATTGTTGTTCTTTCAACGTCTATTTCTATTGACAAATGATTTGGCTTGTACTTGTTTAATATGATCTATCTATACTGTCGTTTACGAAATTTATCTATACAAAATTATAACTAAACCTAATGGAATGATTAAAAATATCGATTTATAGGTCCTCAAGTTTTTCACGGGGTAGCACCGGCGAAGTGAAATTCTTTTAAATAGTCGAAACAAAAAGAAACGTCTTCACAGAAAATTTATGGTCCGAACAAATCGATTAATTCAGGGAAAGAAAATTTAAGCATGATCTCGAAGTAAATTATAGAAAAGAATATCGCACTAAATTCATATCATTAAATTTCTTGACCACGTAATTCAAAATTCATATCACTAAAATTTTGAAATCAAAATATTAAAAGATAATTGTTAGTAAATCACGTAATTATATAGTGAATACATCAACACAAAGAATGTTGAGATTTGATTTCAGAGTTTCTTACCAAACCAAATATGGCATTATGGTTGTTGACTCAAATTTATGGTCCGAATAAATCGATTAATTCAGGGAATGAAAATTTAAGCATGATCTCGAAGTAAATTATAGAAAAGAATATCGCACTAAATTCATATCATTAAATTTCTTGACCACGTAATATTATGTTACTAAAATTTTGAAATCAAAATATTAAAAGATAATTGTTAGTAAATCACGTTATTAAATAGTGAATACATCAACACAAAGAATGTTGAGATTTGATTTCAGAGTTTCTTACCAAACCAAATATGGCATTATGGATTCGGTCAAAAAAAAAAAAAAATGGCATTATGGTTATTGACTCAAAACAAATAAAATCCTCTTTTAATATGACAACTATATATATATATATATATATATATATATATGCGTGGGTGTATAAAAACCCAGATGCGTATTTGAATCTGTCCCTCTCTCTCTCTCTTGTGTGTTGAAATGGGTTTTAAGGATAACGCCATTTCTTATGGCTCTGCATTAGTGTTATCGCTTCTTCTTCTTCTTCCTCTTCTTCACGAAGCAGAGGGATGTGATATGTTCACGGGGCGGTGGGTGAAGGACGCTTCCTATCCACTCTACGATTCATCCACGTGTCCTTTCATACGACGCGAGTTCGCTTGCAAGAAAAATGGACGGCCGGATCTCGATTACCCTACCTTCAGATGGCAGCCTCAGGACTGCAAATTAGCAAGGTATCATCATAATTTAAACTACTTTTATCTTTTAACCTTTTTTTTGTTAGTTTCTATTTATATTGAATCAAGGTATCGTTATTATAAATATAAACCCGCACAGCAAATTTCTTATTACTTACTTTTTAATTATAGCTTTTTTTTTATTTGTTGAAATTTGATATATACTACTACATTAATAAAAATGAAATGAATAAAAAGGAAGTTATACAACCAAAAAAAAAAACTAAGGAAAAAGGTATTACTATATAAATTGTCGGTTCAAAATTTGTTACTATTAAGAATAAACATAATAATTCATAAGTGTGAAAAAAATCTTGATTTGATTCATATTTAAATATACTTTACATGAAAACAGAAAATATTTACAGATGTTTGTATATCTATACCTTTTTGCAAAGCAGTTTTTTTAGTGAGCGACCAATGATAAAAGAGAATGCTATTTATATATTTGTTTTGCCATATTTGAATGATGTGTTTTGGAATCTCTAAACTGCACGAGAAGAAAAACGAACTCTCTTGTCACAAATCACAATATGCCAACTGGTTGTTCTGTGTGAGTTTCACGCGCAGCCAGTGAGATTAGGACACCCACCAAACTCTATAAGAAGAAGACATATATTCCCCACACATGTGGGGACACTAAGTCTAATTCCCATTTATTTCGACTGCCATAAAACGCCACCGTTTTATGTGTGTAGGTTCAATGGAGTGGAGTTTTTGGAGAAAAATAAAGGGAAGAAGATAATGTTTGTTGGTGATTCTCTTAGCCTAAATCAATGGCAATCTTTGACATGTATGCTTCACTCTTCTGTTCCCAATTCTCCCTATAATTTAACCACACAAGGCAGTATCTCAACCTTCACATTCCAGGTAATAAACCAATAATTCTACACTTTTTTTCTTGGTTAAGTAAAAAAGTCTTATCGAATAGAAAACCGGGATGAGCTAAACCGAAAGTGGTGAAATATAATTACAGGAGTATGGAGTGGAATTGAAGATTGATAGGAATGTGTATTTGGTAGATATAGTGAGGGAGAAGATTGGGAGAGTGTTGAAGCTTGATTCTATCAACGATGGAAAGAATTGGTCAGAAATGGATACATTGATTTTCAATACTTGGCATTGGTGGAGCCGTAGAGGTCCTTCACAACCGTACGTTGAGTTCCCTTCAGTCAACTAACTCTCTAATTAATCACTATACAATTTTTATGTTCAAAATTCAATCTCTCTTTTGGCAGATGGGATTGGATTCAATTAGGGCGTAACGTTACAAAAGACATGGACCGTGTGGCAGCATTCGAAATCGCACTTGGGACTTGGGGAAAATGGGTTGATACCGTCGTAGATACTCAGAAAACTCGAGTCTTTTTTCAAGGAATTTCACCGTCTCATTACAAGTAAGTTGTTATACAGTTTTACTTAACCTAAAAAAATAAAAACCCTAATTTAAAATGTTGATTCTTTTGTGTAATCAGAGGAGCTCTTTGGGGAGAACCAACGGCAAAGAGCTGCGCGGGACAGAAGGAACCACTTTTGGGGACAAATTATCCAGGAGGAATGCCAACGGAAGTTGGAGTTTTGAAGAGAGCACTCGGAAAAATATCGAAACCGGTGACTTTGCTAGACATTACGATGCTTTCATTGCTTCGAAAAGATGGCCATCCTTCCGTTTACGGTCTTGGCGGCCGAACCGGCAATGATTGCAGCCACTGGTGTCTCTCTGGCGTACCAGATACTTGGAATGAGATTCTCTACAATTACATGATTTAGTAAGAAATTTTTAACACATAGAAAACAAAATTATAGCATCATTTGTTACTGTATTTGATTCTATTTGAATCTGAATAAATAAAAAAGAAGGTCCGTTTCTGGTAAGGCTAAGTAGGACTCATGAATAAATCGAATTTATAAGAAAAGTTTTTTAAAAAATAATATACATACGAGTGAAATCGAAGAGAGTTAGTGAGGTTGAGAAAGAGGATGTAGTGTGGCCCAAGCAATTTACTCGGATTATGTGAAATTTGTGTTAAAACATTGACTGATTATGTAAATCTGCTCAGTTTTAGAGGCAGGCAATATGCATTTGTTTGTATTAGATTTAATATTTCTGTTACTTCGTTTAGTTAGATCATTTCTCAAAGGAAGGATACTCATGTAAACAAATTACGCATCCAATAGTATTAAAATTTCAAGTGAATCTCTACTTGAAATTGAATGAGAATTTAAGTTTTGACCAAAGTCGATCAAAAATCATATTTGTAAATTAGTCTCTCTATATTTAAATGCTAAACAACCAACCTATTTCCAATGATATTCTCAACAAAAAGTATTTGCTAGATGTAATGCACCAACAGAGGGTCATTAGCTCAGTGGTAGAGCATTTGACTGTACTTCAAGAGGTCACCGGTTCGAACCCAGTAGGGTTTTTACCAAAACTAGTGATTTTTAGTGCCATACTTTTCCTTAGGATCATTGTCTCAAGGCTCTTCTCTCGTCTTGTTTTCGGTAAACAAGGAACATTTTCCGAGAGTGATAAGAGTGACCTCACTGTCTCCTTGCGTCGACTGTGACGATCCAACAGAACCCATTTGTCTCCTTGATTCTTCTTCTGACCCTGAAAACAGCCAGAAAGTTTCTCTCGGAAGCAAGCAAACCCCAAGATGATGAATTAGACAACTTCCTGCCCCCAACAAAGTTTAGTCGGAACCAAGTCAAAATTGTAAACTTCTTAAGAAACAGAATGGTAATCGTCGGCTTAAGTAGAACAATGGAGACGAGATTACAAGTCCAAGAGAGAGATGAGAACGGATACCAAGTTGATGGTAAATACGTATTGACTCTAGCGACATTTATGATGATAATATTTGAAACAAAATAAAATTTATAGCCGTGTTTATAGTAACGAAGAGCCAGTTCTTGTGAGCTCGCAAACATTTAATGACGATTTAAATTTCAAAACAAATCAGAGTTTCAGGAAGAAATCAACAATCCTTTAACCTTTTTTTCTCTTCATCTTTGTAATAAGATTTTCTCAGAAACTACAAAAACATAACCAATCTCCCCCAAAGCAAGGTTCAGCGGGTTCAATGAGGATGTGATTTGAAATTTTTAGAATCGAAAAGGATTTTCAGGTCCATACTTGTTGCTCCTCATGTTGAAATGATCAAACTTTGAACTATTACTGTACTCTACAGGCTTCACAGTATCTGATGCTGCCTTCTTTGGTTCTGTATCGGTTGTTTTATCTCTATGGCGACGCCTCGATCGTTCTTTATGGACCTTCGGTTGGACAACCTCTCCCGAGGCATAGAACTCGGCATAGTCCTGCCGTTTTGATGATGACCGGTGGTGCTTGGATGATGTCAAAGTCGGATCCTTTATTGCACTACTCGATCTCATCTTCGCTGTCTTGTGTTCCGGGTAACTATCACTCGGTTTAGGCAAGTGGGCATGTCGGGATTCAGAGATTGGTGCTGGGGCGGTATGCCTTTGGACTAAAGGTGGTTCTTGTTCGTCTTCAGGCATTTTGAGTTTATCTTTTAGTGGCCTTAGATTGGGGCTGGTTTTGAATCGGGTTGGGACTAGGTGGCTGGTTAAAAACTCTAGAGCCAGTTTGCAGAGATAGATAAGGAGTTGCCCAAATGATGGCCAACCAGGTTCTTCCTTGGCTGTTGTCTCAAGGCCAGGTCGAGAGAGTTTCCCTTTGCCTGGATGCTCCTCTTCAAAGCTGGTTTCTGAGCTTAGCTGCTGTAATATAAACCAAAAAACTTTGTTGTTTGTAGCATATGGCTAAGGAGAAGTGAACAAAAGGCGCGAACGAAAAGAAATTGAAACTTACCGTCTTTGAGAAAAATGAATGTCCAAAACCCTGCTGGAGGAAACAAGTGGCGTAACCTATGACAACGGCACCAATAACCAAGAGGATATCTGCACAAGAACGAACAAATGTAAGCGCAAGCAATGATCTTCGGTTAACACTCTCGACCCACCTCTGAACAAAGTATTCAAAATGATCTATGTAGTTCACAATAGGTAGAGGTGTTTTTGACTTCTTACCAGTTGAAGAGATTGAGCTATACTGATAGTCACAGTCCTCTTCACTAAGAGAGATTTGGCGAAGAGCTGCGTTTCCTCTGTCAATTACCAGCAACGAGCAGGTAGGCCGAACATATACAACATCAAAATCATTTGAAAACTTTGCATCCTCACTTGGTCCATCTCTATACCCAGCTACATTTGATTTTCCCCCGGCTATTGTAGTAACACCTGTTAAAAAATGTCCCACGCTCTTAAATTCTTCTCAGTTCGGTTCGGAATGATTATACTTTTCAAGCACAAGCAAACCACCAATCCCCTTCAGTTTTGAGTGCAAATCTTAGTACAACATATAAAGGAAACCTGCATACCTGAATCTCCAATCTTTCGGATGGCGACATTCAAAGTATCAGCGACATAAATGTTCCCTTTATCATCCATTGTCACTCCTCTCGGATGATTAAAACGAGCCTCGCTCGGTTTTCCATCTGCGTGTCCTGTTTTTCCTTGAAACGATCCAGCCACCAATCTTCCCCTGCTGTCTGCCCATAAGCACACAGAATATAAACAATGTCATGACAATCAAATGTTTCATATGAATCACTACGGAGCACACAGAACCAGAACAGAAGAGTAAAATAGGAAACGTAAATGACAGGAGCTGGCCCTAAGCAAATAACACGAGCTGTCCGGAATCACGGCTTTATGCGTAAACTGCAAACAGATAAGAACAGAGTCATAAATCGAAGGAGAGTTTACACTGGGACAAGGGAGGGGTGATTTTCATGATGTTGCTATTAACTTCATCAACAGCGTAAAGTTCTCCATCATCGGAAACTCGGATCTTGTAAGGAACAACACCGATTTCGTTTCCTTCCACAACGGTTTCGACCAAGTAACCATTCTCAAATTGAAGAACATTAGTATCTGCACAAGAAGCAGATAGAGAAACGATACATCAAACCCATGTTTTTATTTTAACAACAAGCATTCAAGCTAACAACAACACCAAATTGAGGAATTACCTGATTGGGATATTTGAGAGGATGATCCAGTAGTCCACTTCAAAACCCAGGACATGTGCTTAACCAACGAACCTGGATTCCATTTACAAAATTACCCAGAAAAATTCAACAGCAAATTTAGAAAGAGTGGATTAACTAAATAAGGAAGTGAGTGAACAGGTCAAATCACTAATAATAATCAACCAAAAATAACAACTCTGTTAAGTTGGTAATAAAATACCAGAAGGAGCAGCTTGAGCTTGAAATGGAAAGCTGTGAAGAGTGAAGAGGATCGATAAAGTAAACAAAGTCTTTAAAGACCAAGAAAGGCTCTCAACGACAAGAATCTGAGATTTGCCCATATCTTTCCTGTAGCTTCCAAGTACAATTATGTTCGAATCGAACCCTAGAGGCGATTCACATATTCCAAAGACTAAAAAAAACTGATAGAAAGAGACCAATTTGCAGATGACAAGAGTCTTTTCTTTAGTTTTTGAAAGTAAAAAATAATACACTTTTACTCTTACTTGCCATTTCAAGCTTCTTTTTTGTTTTTTTTTTCTTCTCGTTTTCTTATGAAAAAAGCAGTCGTCTTTACTGATCCCATTACTGGACCTTTTAGAGGGCCCATAACGGAGCCCATTAGGGTTCCTACCCACACTAAAAGTCTTGAAGAATAGACAAAATAATTAGAAAAAACTGATCAGAGCAGAAGCACTTCTTCGATTTGTCTAATCACATCAGACCTTTTTACTGTCTGTTTTCTTCTAGGTAAATTAACAATAATACTTCATGACTATATAGTATGCATGTTGATGATGTGAATAGAGTTTTTTTTTTGTATTGAATCATCAAATAAAGGGAAATTCATATCATAGGGGATGCCTACTTTACTAGGGCTCGCTCATAGCTCTCAATTCTTTTTTTTGAAATCGAAATTCAATTGTCTCATCTTTTTTCCATTAACTCCTTCGTCACTAACTCCACTCCATGTATAACTACGCGATTATAGTTATGTTATACTCCTACTTACTACTGAGGAATCATATATTTTCTATGGCACAGTAAGTTTGTATTTAAAACCCACCAAGACTAATTGTTTAATTATATAAGATAATTCAAAACTTTGGACTTGGCAATACGCATCCTTTGATTCACTTCCATCGATAAGACAACTGTAATTGCTCAGTTGTTCACGTATTTAGTGAAAACCAATACTGCTATATTTAGCTGTCTTTACGATGCAAGTTGGAGTTCTCTTAAAATTTTAAAATAATAGATTTGATTATAAGTTTGTGGAATGATGCGCTATTTTACAGTCTCTTCTGATGAGAGTTATTTAGAGCAAGACCATCTCCAAGTCCACTCCATCTTTTACTTCAAAATAAATTTCTTTCCAATCCCATTCCATTTTCCATTTTAAAATGGAGTTTCTCCATATTCTACTCCATACTTGGAGTAACTCCATATTCTACTTCATTATAGAGTTGGATTTTTTTAATTGTAAATTGATCTTTTAAATATTAAATATTTATATTTTATACTTTTTATTAATTTAGCAATGTATTTGTCGTACATATTATCAACTATCAACATATATACATGTGACACTATACTAATATTTAAATGCATAAAATGTATTTGACTATTATAATGATTTAAACACTAAAAAATTTTAAACACTAAAACACTCAAAAAAATGTGTTGCATGACTTAATAACTACATGTGTGATTTTACATAACATGGTAATCGAGGATGAACGTGATCTCGAAACACCAATTAGAGTTGGAAGAGAAGCTTCACCTCCAGAGATCCAAGCAGTAGATGATGATAATATCCTATTTCAAGAGTTTCTTGGTCGATTTAGAGCAATCAAAGATAAAAAAAGCTCATTTTTTATTTCGAAATGCACTAATTGATCATTTATGAAAAAAATTTAGTGTCGGTGATGTTTAATGATATTATGTAATTTTTTATATTTAATAAGTATTAAATTTTATTAAATTCATAATTTATAAAAAATTACAAAAAAATGGATTAATTTGTAACTTTTAGAAATAAAATGCATTATTAATAAAATACAAAAAAAAATATTTAGAATATTTTTTTTTTGAGTAAAAAATGGAGTTATACATTGGACCAAAACATAACTCTATTTTAAAGTTGTTCAATTTTAGAGTAAAAAATGAAGATATATATTGGAGATGGTCTAAATTATGGAAAGTATGCATATTTTCTTAAATTATGGAATTAACCTACAAATTCTCTCGTTGATTAAATACAGAACTAAAAGGGTAATAAATAAATAAATAGTGGGATCGTCGTTACAATCTTTAACTGCCACGTGTCGACTACCGACCCCGCTCATACGGAACGGACCGGTCTTCGCGTATGTACGCAACAGCAACAACAACAACTTCCCAGTAAATTTCACTTTCAAAAGAAAAGTATGGTTTTTGCGTTCTGTCTGATTACAGTTGTAGTAGCATTTTAAAACACGTCATAAATATCCTTTATCTTCATCCTACCAAAAACACCCTTTCCGTTTCGACGTTTCCGCAGAGTTAAGCGGCAATGTCGGTGTAAATATCTCCTAGTCGCGAGGGTATATTGGGAAACTTTAGTCTTTTGAACTTCCCTAGGCTCTCTCTCTCTATCTCTCTGTCATTTACTACTGTCTCTCTTCCTACTAATACCCTTTCTCTCTCTAAAGCATAACACTTTTTTCTGTTTCTTAAATCTCTCCTCTTTTCTTTCTTCTCCACATTCTGGGTTTGTCTTGAAACCGTGAAGGAATCTGTATCTTTCTTTTTTTGTTACCCATAATTGTCGTTTGGTGGTAAAACGCAGAGAGATATTCCGGGGAGGGCGTGTTTTACTCGATCAGGTTGTTCATCAACATCTGATCAATTTTGTTTTGTTTCTCTCATTTTTCAATCAATAAGTAACTTGTGAGGCTTCACGAATCCCATCGTTTGAAAGAAAACTCATAACATCAGAACGTTCATATTATTCTCATTTTTTGGAGTCTTTCGTTCTCCTTATCGACTCTGTGTTTCTTACCCTTTTCTTCAATCTTCCTTCACCGTCTCACATTGAAGTACATTTGAGTCTAAACCAAGTGAAATAGAGAATTTGGCTGTTTTGTGAGTAGCCTGTGACTGTACTAAGTGTTAGGTAGCTATGTTAGGCTTAGAGGCTGTCCGTCCTACTTTTTTTTTCTTTCTTCAAATGCGTGGAATCAAATGACCACTCAAGAGAATCATATCACATACAGGCATGTGTGTGTTTGTGTGTGGGGGCACTTTTAGTTCTTGGATTCTAGTTTAACTTATTTGGTTTGTAGCAATTATGATTCCTGAATACTCTAATCCTTTCTCTCAGTGGTCCATAATTGATAACTTATGAACAACTTATATGCATTAAACTCATCAGTTCTTTTTGTATTTTCTTTTGCACTTTTTCTTGACTGTTTCTTTTCAGAAAGAGTGAACAGAAAACGGGAACGAGGGGTGTTGAATTATTTTGCATGTGTCATGTGTTTTGCAGATAACCCATTTGGGTACAATTTGTATTATATATTGTTTTTCTCACTTTTGTTTGATTCTGTAGCAGCACATTTTGACTAAATAGCCCCACCATATATATAGCATAAGATTTCTGAACATTAATAAGAAAAAGAAAAAAAGTAGATCGGTTCATGAAAAGAAATGGTACTAGACACGCAAGTTGTTTATTCTTCTTCCTTGGACATTTCTCAATTGTTTATTCCTTTAGAAAAAAACACATTTCTTTTATATATGAACCACATTGTCCCCACAACTTTGGATGAATCTTTAAGCTGTATCCACTTGATAATCTAGGCATGTATCTCTCTCTCTCTCGATTTGTGTACAAATATAAATGTATATGCATACCTCTCTCTTTGTGACCAAAAAAGTGTAGTGTTAGCCATTAGTGAATCAATCTCTTCAAGCTTCTTCTATGCTCTTCATATTTTTTTTTGGTTAACTAAAGAAGTCTTACAACAAAGTGAAGCTCCATTAATGGTCCGGGATTCAATTTTGCTTTTTCTTTTACTTCTTGTTCGAAGTAGACATCGTTACAAGTCCTAATCACCCCCTTCTTTTTTCATTATTGTCGCCGTAACTAAGCATTGGTGATGTATTTTGCAGATGGAGACTGTGAAACCACTGGATGTTGCTTCAGGAAAAGGAAAACTCAGGCGCGCATTTGTGAAAGTTATCAACGTTAAAAAGCTAACCGGTGTTGTTCCAGAAGGTGACAAGGTCGAGAGAGTGAAGAAGAGCCAAGAAAAGGTGAAGTTAGATAAAGATTTAGTGAAGAATGCAGCAAATCTTTCAGAGTCCTTTGACAAGCTCGAGGAAGAGTATGAGAAAAGACTTGCCATGGAAGCTCTTCTCGCAAAGCTGTTTGCTACGGTTTCTTCGATAAAATCGGGTTATGCGCAGTTGCAGTATGCTCAGTCTCCGTATGATCCAGCTGGGATTCAGAAATCAGACAACTTGGTTGTGTCAGAGCTGAAGACATTGTCTGAGCTGAAACAGAGTTTCTTGAAGAAACAGTTTGATCCTAATCCTGACAGAACTCTTGGTCTTGCGGAAATTCAAGAGCTGAGAAGCCTGTTGAAGACTTATGAGATCATGGGGAAGAAGCTGGAGTGTCAGCTGAAGCTTAAAGACTCTGAGATCATATTTCTTAAAGAGAAGTTTGAAGAATCCATGAATCAGAACAAGTTGATGGAGAAGAGACTTAACCAAAGCGGCCAGCTTTGCAATCCTCTGAATCATAATCTTCATTTATCAGCACTAAGTCCGACTCATTTGGCTACTTATCTGCACCACACTGTCAAATCAATCCGAGGATTCGTCAAATTGATGGTTCAACAGATGAAGATGGCAGGTTGGGACATCTGTACGGCGGCCGATTCGATACAGCCTGAAGTATTCTATTACAAGCAAGACCACAAGTGTTTGGCTTTCGAGCATTTCGTTTGCAAGATTATGTTTGAAGCGTTTCATCTACCTTACTTCTCAAACGAATCATCAGCTCACAAGAAGAGCAAAGAGATGTTCTTCGAGAGGTTCACGGAGCTTAGATCAGTGAAAACAAAGGAGTATTTAGCGTCACGGCCTAAATCAAGGTTTTGGAGGTTTTGCAGAGCCAAGTATTTGCAGCTCGTACACCCAAAGATGGAGCAAGCGTTCTTCGGACATTTGCATATGAGAAACCAAGTCTCTGCAGGTGAGTTCCCGGAGACGAGTTTCTGCACTGCGTTTCTCGATATGGCGAAACGGGTTTGGCTCTTGCATTGCCTTGCTTTCTCCTTCGACCCTGAAGCTTCAATCTTTCAAGTATCTAGAGGTTGCAAATTCTCGGAAGTGTATATGAAGAGCGTGGCGGAGGAAGCGTTTCTCTCTCCGCCGGAGGAGGGAGAAGATTCGCCGGGATCTGAGCCGCGAGTTGCGTTTACTGTGGTTCCAGGGTTTAGAATTGGGAAAACTTCGATACAATGCGAGGTTTACCTCTCGCGTTCATGTCAACGCCGTTCGGCCAGATAGATCCGTCACCGGAAAGTGGAGATTTTCCCGGCGATTGCGTAACAGGGGTATTAGGGTAATTTAGGCGGTGGGGATATTTTTGGGGTAGGCAAATAAATGGCGAGATAATTTGCTGACCGTTGGATCGAGGGAAGAGGCACTGTGTAACTTTTGAGATTATGGTTTTTTTTTTTTTTTTCTTGTTCTTTTCTTTTGTCAATATTAGAGCAGAGAGACAGAAGCATCTCTGAGCTGTTTTCCCATCAATTATTAGCTATCGTCACTACCTTATTCTATCTTATATGTAAATATTTCGTAATAATTTGTAGAATGTTATTAGCTATTTCAACCTACATTATGTTAATCAGTTGATAGATATAGGTCTGTTCGTTTGCCTGTCATAAGAGGGTGCAGCTGCGATTAAACGGTGTTCGTTTATCAGATGCACTCTTCTCTTGTTGTAAATATCTCGGGGAGCAAGGTATTCGAGAAGAACACAGATGGTCTCATCTGGGAGGACACTGAGACTTGTGTGAGTGGAATGGAAATGATATCTTCTAAAAGCGATTTTGAATCAGTTGATAGATATACTATTTTTGGGCCCAGAAGATCTATCAAAATATAATGGACTTTATTGTTTGCTAGCTTCTTCAATTTTGTGACCAATCCCTTCATTTGTTTATTCTGACCGACCGACCAAACATATCAGATAAAAATCTGATGGGTCCATTATAAAGTTGATAGATCTTCTGGGCCCAATAAATAGTCCGTCCAATCCAAGGATCTATATTCACCCACAACCTCTGGGTCCAGGCTCAGTGGGTATTGACCCGGTTTGGTCTTTTATCCGCGAACGTTACCCGAACTAATCCGGTTAGCTTATCATAATGTAAAATTGTACCAATTTAAAGACTCAACATTCAAAGTTCAACCTTGTCAATCCCCCCCATAGTTTTTATAAATTTTTAGAATTCTGTTTTGATTTGGTCACAGTTTTACAAAAAATCCTGCAAAGCGATAAAACTTTCCTTTTTGACTGGTCAATAAATTATATCTAAATTTTTTGGGAAAACAAAAATACAAATTTGAACGTTAATACGATACAAAATAATAATAATATAAAAGCATAATGTATGACATATACAGAAATGGTTGGACCATCCCAAACACTACGGAAGACACCAAAATGAACCAAGATACAGCGATAACAAGCTTCAAGAAATTCCAACAGTCATGGATCGAACAGCTACAACACCACCTCAACCACCTCCGCTCCGTTACGGGCGACGAGGATCGGCTGTTGGAGGGGGTGGAGAGAGTGATGGAACACTGTAGAGACTACCACAGAGAGAAATGGGCGACGACGGAGAAATATGTGATCGGAGTTATGGCTGCTCCATGGTCGTCGGCTCTCGAACGGTCGCTCCATTGGGTCGGAGGTTGGCGACCAACTACCTTGTTTCACCTGATTTACACCGAGTCGAGTATTTTGTTCGAGTCTCGTATCGTTGATATCCTCCGTGGTTTTCGTACCGGTGATCTCAGTGATCTATCTCCTTCTCAATTCAGGTTATATACCAACCCGTAATTAAATAGCTACTTAACTTTTACTAATCACAAATCCTAGTCTCTAATATGTTTGTATATATATCGATCTTATTTACTAACTAATATTCTAAAATTGTAATTTGGTTTACTTATTATCGTGATCATCATAGATTATGTTATATATGTTTGTTATCTTGGTAGTTGAAATAGTTTTTGAAAAAATGTTAATTATATGATTTTGTTTTTAATTTATTTCGATGTGTTAGCATTTCGACTAACTAAACACATTTTGATTATTTAAAATTTAATATTAGGGTTAAATTTTTCAAAGGCAGGACGGTGAGCGAGCTACAATGTGAGACGGTGAAGGAAGAGAATGCGATAACGGAAGAGTTATCGGAGTGGCAAGACGACGCAAGCGAGCTCGTCATGGGAACGATGTCTGATCTCGACCAGAGGATCCGACGGCTAGCAGAGATCGTTCATCGAGCCGATGATCTACGGCTGAGAACGGTCACAGGTGTGGTGGAGTTCCTTCGTCCGCTTCAACAAGCGGAGTTTCTTATCGCTGCGGCTGAGCTTCGTACCGGCGTTTCTGGTTGGGGGACTAGCCATGACCGTCGTCGAACTTCCGACGTCTAAAGCTTATTTAAACGGTTATTAAGCTAATGAGAATTGAGGAAATTTTATTAGTTTTTAGATAATAATACTATCATTTTAGTTTTTAGATAATAATAATACTATCATTTTAGTTTTTACTTTGTATTTTCTCCAAATTGGGTTTGCCGGTTTTTACATTTTCTCCTACGTTATGGATGTCATTTACATTTTCTCCTACGTTATGGATGTCATAAAGATCATCGAACTATGTCTCGTGTTTGTTAAATTACCTTTTTCGGTTGGACTTCTATGTATTTGAATTTCTGATGTAAAACAATCGGACTAATACGGGTTTATGTTATTTTGTTAACAAAAAAAAAAACACATACAGAACCGGAGACATGGGTTATATTGTTGGTTTCTTTAGACCAAGTGGGTAAACAAACAATAGTTTCACCAACAAAAAGTTACAAAAAGATATGAAGTGAACGTGGCATGGTCATGTCTCTTGAAGACATGCATGAGGACACTTGGTATATGACTCGATTCACGTCCTCATAACGGCGTCGATGACTCTATTCCTAGCAGGTTGGGTTTATGGATTCTTCATCATAATTATGCTATTTTAATTGACGACAAGTTGCTGACATGACAATTTCTTCTTATATTTGTTTTATTCGAGGACATCTAACTCCCCCCCAACATCGTATTACATACTTGGTGTAGTTTTTGTTTCTCCTTTCATCTTTGTGGAATTTTAGTCATTTTTGAAATTTTGTACTTGAAAGTTGGTTGCTTTACCTTTTTTTTTATTTCATATAATGCATATATCTATTACTAATAAAAGTTGATGTTATAGACCTCTAAAGATATCTATATAGGATTTCAAACGACCAATTAAATTATGTCAAATCATTATTTTAATTAAATTTTAAATAATGTTAAAAATTCTAAAAAAATCGTATCTCTTAAAATATAAATAAATATTTTTAAAAAGCTAAATTAACAAAAAAAAAATTAAAAATAGAAATAAAAATCAAAAAAGCTAAATGAACAACAGGAAAAATTATTTAAAAGAAAATTAACTTGATATCTATGCTAACTTTATGAAAAATAAACATAAAAAGCTTAATAAAAAAGAAAGAAATTATATGTCAAAATAATATCTATTACTAATAAAAGTTGATGCTATAAGCCTCTAAAGGCGTCCTCATAGGATTTAAAACGATCAATTAAAATATACCAATCAGCATTTTAATTAAATCTTAAATAATATCAAAAATTCGAAAAATTCGTCTCTTAAAATGAACATAAATATCAAAAAGTTATAATTAACAAAAGAAAAAAAAAATTTAAAAAAAAAAAATTTGATATCTATGATAACTCTATGAAAAATCAACATAAAAAGCTTAACAAAAAAAAATTATATGCCAAAAAATTGTATCTCTTAAAATGGAAATAATTATCAAAAGAGCTAAATTAACAAAAGAAAAATATCAAAAATATAAATAAATATCAAAAGAGCTAAATTGACAAAAGAAAATTTTATTTAAATGGAAATTAACTTGATATTTATGCTAACTCTATAGAAAATCAACATAAAAACTTAACAAACAAAAAAGAAAAAGGAAATTATATATCAAAATAAAATCTATTACTAATAAAAGTTGATGCTATATGCCTCTAAGGGTATTGATTTTGTCTACTCAATTGTTTTCTTGATCAAAGCTATGATCTAAAGGAATAAAAATAAAATAAAAGAACGACATGAGACAAAATTCATCCATCGATTGAGAAAGACGACTATAATGAAAGAAAAATGATTATATGTAAACCAATATTCTCAGATATAAAATAATATTTGCTACTTCAATATTATTTGCAATGACCCCTAAGTATGAGAATTAAATCATCATCGCTTAGGTTTATGATCTCATCAAAAAACCATTGAGAAGTTACCACAGCCAATATGTCACAAGACAAAATTTTTGCTTCTATCTCTCCAATGTAAAATTTACAAAAATTATATTTACTTTGTCGGTTTTTGTTATTATAACTTTGTTTCAAAGTTCATATCATATTCATATATTTTTTTGGTTTCAAAATTGATTTTTATCATAGATATGAGAGCAATAGTTGTGTTTATTACATTGGTTTTCGATTTGTAGATTAAATTATTTTTTTTGTATTGATTAAAATAGTTAAGGAAGAAAAATTATTTTTGTTTTTTGTTGTTTTTATAGAAAACACATATATCGAGAATGAAAATGAATATGATGGAAAAATTTATTCACTCTGATTGGAAGAAGTAAAGTACAATCATTGAAAAATCATTTAAAAGTTACCACAACCAATATGCTAACAGACAAAAGTCCCGTCTTTAAATCTTCAAGATAAAACTGAAAAAATTGTTGATCTTTTGTGATTTTAAATTAGTTTCAAAATTCATTTCATATTCATCTATTGTCTTAGTTTCAAAATTAAAGTTGTCATGAATGTGAAAGCAAGAACTGTGTTTATTAGTTTTTTCTTAATTTAGTAGATTAAATCAAAAATTTGTATTGGTTAAATTAGCTAAGGAAAGGAAATAACTTTATAATTTTTGTTGTTGTTTGCATAGAAAACATATATAACGAAGATGAAACTGAAAATGATTAAAAAACCTTATTTTCTTGATTTAAAGAAGTGATGTATAATTTTTTATCTTCGTGTCAATACTATGATTATTAAAATAGTATTTGATTACTTTGTTACACTTTTAGTTGATTTTGATATATTAACTTATAAATGTTCGACCATATAATACGTTTTTCAAAAAGGACATATATAGATTCAAAACAAGACCGTTGAAATATCACAAACTATATATAATTACTGAGATTAAAAATGCAATATTTTTAAAATATATTTTTTTAAATCACCATTATACATAAAATAATATCTCAATAAATATAATTGATTTTATATGATTTTTATAAAAATAATATTAAAGTGCAAAACCTAGTAGTAAAATAAAAGATCAAAAGACTATAATTACTCAAAATGATTTCTTTTTCCTGAAATTTGGTGCATTTTATATGTAAATGTGGCAAAAGTTGCAATTGTAAAAACAAAAGCTATACTACCCATTAGGACCCAAGTAATCAGCCCAAAACAAAGATTCTAATCAGAATCAGAATGGAAGCCCATGGACAAGGCCCATTGAAGAAAGGTGGTGGAAGCACTTGGTGACTGCGGCAAATACATCGATCGAACAGTTCAAGGCAGATAGAGCAGTATCGGTTTGCCTAGGTCATCGGTTACCTAGGAAGTTGATAAGCGGACAAAAGGGAGACCAAGGAGAAGTCCACAAGTGACATTGCAACCCGTTACCAGGTATGATTCTGAGCCATTGAGAAGCTTGCTGTCTGAGCTTTATAGTAGACGCTTGAAAATCCATGTTTCAGATCGCTGAGATACTCAAAATGACTTCCACTAATCAACCGATTATTAATTACTCAAAATAAATGACTTACAATAATGAAAACTTCATAATTTCGAACCAATTCATAATGGTCTACTGGTTGAAATGATTCATTCTAATAGTTAGAGACTATGATTCGAGTCTTCCTACTATCATTTAAACTAGATGAGTCCCCGCGCGTTATAATTTTATTTAAAAGTTTTTTTTGTATTTTTTCTTTAATAAATTTCCATAACAAATACAGATCTAGAGAGACATTATGGCAGCTGATATTCCGATTATTACTACAACGTCGTAACCCATTATATCTATCCAGTAAGCCAAATACATATGCTCCTACTCTGAATCATGCAACATATGCTTATCCAAAAACAACCACAATATGAGCACATGCATTGTTATAAAACACAAGAGGTTACATCAAGAGCGTACCATAAATAGTTTGAGTAGTCATGAAACAAGCCACCAACATCCGAATCTTTACCATCCCCTCTTTTCCCGGTATCCGAATCAGGATAAGCATTAGGCATGTGACCTCTAAAATAAGATCCCATAACTGATAGACCATCACCAACGCATGGCTCACCAATACCACCCATCTGGTTCTACTGCAACTAATCATGGCTCAACCCACCATGGGTTTGAGCGCTCACCAACATCGGATACATGTAACCTCCTCCGGCTGTTGCTGCTAAATATGGATTCTCTAACATTCTAGTTACATAAACCGGATGGTATGGTTCCCTAACATAAACGGCGATGTAGCCATTCCACCACCGGTAAATACATGTTGCCCATCTTCACCGGACCCGCCTGGTGATGCCCCTTTCCCGACGACACATGCCCCATTGAAGCAAGCTGGCATGTTGCCGTTCGATTAAGAATCATCTTCTTCGGCTCTTTAAGCGCCTCTCTTACTCCTTTCTTCGTCTGAAATCTTTAGTATTGCCCCTTGTAATTCATGAGATTGAATCCACGATCATTTCTATTCCAAAACGAATCATCGCTGGAAGAGTCTTGTTTATATGCTATATATATATTTTCTAATTTGTGTTTAGTAAAATATGATTAATTTTTTTTGTTTTTTAACAAATACAACCTAATTCAAGATAGAGGCCATTTGATGAATTTATTTTATTAATGTATAATTAATTTGTTTTTTCCAATTTTCTTTATTATTAAACTAAAATAAATATATAAAATAAAACAATGAATTTATAATATTGTGATGAGCCCATGTGTGTTTACAAATAAAACTGTTTGACTTTCATCTTCTTGTAATCTATTTGCCTTCTTTTCTATGGTTTGCATCCGTCTCCACCAAACTTTGAAACCATTCACTATGTGTTACCACCATGTTCTGATGCGGCCATTGATTCATAGAATTCTTTATCACCATCAAAGAGTCTTATGACACAACGATTTTCTTTGAAATTTTTATGTGTAACGCTTCTAACGGTTCGAATAACTTCATAGCTCATATAATTTCTTTTGTAATTTATCATCATTCGCAGATAATATAGCTCACATGCTGATGAATTAATGTTAAATGTCTTATCGGTGCTCTTTCCTCTTAGTCGTGTTTTTTTATCCTAAACAAATATTGTAGGAAACTCGTGATATGTTAGACTGTTTGCATGCCAAAAAGTAGCCAAATTTTTTTCTTGCGCAACTATAAATAAGGTACTTAAAAGAATCAACACTTGCAATAATATACATAATACATATGTTAAGTTTGTATTTAAAAGAACAATTTAACATACCTTTGAATTTAAACAGAATTTGTTATATGAATAGAATAGCAACCATTGAGTGGGTATTTATATATTTTTTTCTTTATATATATTAAATGTTTTAAGTTAATTTTGTTTTCTCGTTTTTCATAAATACATTTTAGATATATAAATAACATGAATTTAGACTTGTTTTAACTATTTTTTTACTTTAAAATTATCATAAATGCATAAATATTGATTATTTTTTCAATTATTTGATAATTAAAAAAAACTGATCAATAAAGGGGGGCTAAGTGTCAGAGCCCTGGAGAGCCCCCTTCACTCTATATAAAGTAGATCACGATTGGTCATCTGTAAATATTTTAAACGACAAGAAAATTTGAATTTTCACATGTTTCATGAAATGGTTTAGATTTATGCACGAAAAGCAAACTTCAGAATTTGAACTTTCCCACACCTATCCAAAAAGTCAGAAATTGGGCTTTTAAATCTCAAAATGGCCCAATAAGACTTAAATTAGGCCGTTTGTTTTTGTTTTTGTCGGCAACCGACGTTGAGAGACTTAGGTGGTTCTACATATTTACATTTATGCCCTCATAAACCTAATCATTTACAATTCCACAGTCTTCCACTTCCGAATGGCGGGAATGTGAGCTGAAACCTAATTACCTTTTTCTCTCGAAATTCCCCCAATGGCCATATGGTAACAGTCTCCTTCGTGTCTCGTCGTTCTCATTTGATTATCCATCGGTCCAATCTCTTTATCCGAGAACGTTCTCAGTATCTCTGCCACCGTTACATTTGGAGAACAACGGCGAAGACGATTTCACCGGAGACTATGCCCATCGTAGCTGAGTACGCGAAGTCGAACCGATCGTCGTGCAAGGCATGTTCTAAGACGATTGCGTCGAAAACCCTGAGGGTAGGGTTGATTAGCAAGGGACCTGGCGGGTTCGACATGACCAGATGGCACCATTTGGATTGTTTTCCTACTGATTCAGAGTCGATTCCTTCCGTCGATGACATCAAAGGATTATCCGATTTAGAGGTTAGGGTTTCTCAGCATCTAACTTACATTTGGGTATTTTGGACTCCCCCCCAAGGGTTTCGTTAGCGTACAAGTTGTTAAGAAAAATCATTTTTTTCATAGTCGACAACTAAGGAATGTTCATAGACTTTCACTTATTCCTGTTATTTGTGTTAATCCATCTGTTTATGGTCACAGAAAGATGATCAGGATGCTTTGGCGAAATTGGTGGAACAGTGTGGCGAGCCTGCTAAAGAAGTAAGATCTGAAAGCGACATTCTTCTTTTGTATAGGCGTACTTCAGTCTCATTTGCTCATTTAGATTTAGAATGTAGACTAAATTAGTTTTCTTAACTGCTTGTTTCGGTTAAAATAATGCAGGTCGATGAGAAGGAAGAGAAGATTAAGGAGACGAAAGGTTCTTCTACTTCTTCAAAAGTTATTGTTGAGTATGCGAAATCAAGCAGATCATCATGCAAGAAATGCTCTCAGACAATCGCTGCAAAGGAACTGAGACTGGGGCTGGTGACCAAAGACTCCCGGGGATTTGATATGACAAAATGGCATCACTTTGGTTGTTTTCCCGTTGAATCAGATCCAATTGATTCTATAGATCACATTGGTGGATTTTCATCACTGCAGGTTAGTACGTACTACATATTAGGAATTTCTTGTTCAGGGGATAGAGCTTCTGGATGGTTGCATATGTCGTCTGGTTTGATATTTAAATTTATCAATGGCATCACATCTTTGTCAGTGTCATATTGGATAAATTCCCAAACATATAACTATCCTTACTGTTATTTGTACTGACATATATTTTATATATGATTCATTTGTTATGCTAAACAGAGCGATGACCAGGATGCAGTAAAGGAATTGGTCCTACAATGCGGGAAGAAGACTTTGGTAGATGTACTAGCAAAAACATTCTTTTGTAAAAAATTGTTTATTTTCTTTGATGAAAGCATTGTGTTTTTACGTGTTTTCATGTACTAACTTCTTATTTTATCTCCTGGCGGGATTGCAGAATATGAAAGAAGATATTGATGAATCTGTAGCTGATAAAGGGCTAACGGAGGAGACAAACAGAAGAAAACATTCTCAGGTTATTAGATAGCAATATAAAGGGCTTACTTCAGTCTCGTTTGCTCATCTGGATCTTGAATGTAGACTAAATTACTTTTCGTAACTGCTTGTCTCGGTTAAAATAAAGCAGGTTGATGAGGAGGAAGAGGTTAAAAAGCCTGGATCAGATGAAATAAGTGGGCAGAAGATTAAGGAGACTAAAGGTTCGGCTTCTTCAAAAGTTATTGCTGAGTACGCGAAATCAAGCAGATCATCATGCAAGAAGTGCTCTCAGACGATTGCTGCAAAGGAACTGCGCTTGGGGCTGGTGACCAGAGACCGGGGATATGATATGAAAAAATGGCATCACTTGGGTTGTTTTCCGGTTGAGTCAGATCCAATCGATTATGTAGACGACATTGGTGGCTTTTCATCACTGCAGGTTAGTCTGTATTTACAGATTAAGAATTTCCAGTCAAGGGGATAGAACTTCTGGATGATTGCATATGTCCTCTGGTTAATAGGATCATAAAATTGGACAGATGATGCTATTTTGAATATAGATGTGGTATGAATTAAAACTATTGTCGCGTTGAATGTCAAATATACCAGTGCCATGACATCGTTGCCAGTGTCCTGTTGAATAAACACCCAAATATAAAACTATCCTTATTCGTGCTGACACATCTTTGATTCATTTGTTGCAATAAACAGAATGGTGACCAGGATGCATTAAAGGAATTGCTCCAACAATGCGAGAAGAAGACTTTGGTAGATTTACTAGCAAACCACTTTTTTACATAATATTTGTTTTCTTTTACAAAACTTTAATATTCTAGGCCTCTTCAGACTAACTTCTTACTTCATTTCCTGGGGGGATTGCAGAAGATGGATGATGAATCTGGAACTGATAACCGACTAACGGAGGAGACAAACAAAAGAAAACATTCTCAGGTTATTAGATAAGCAATAATCAGAATTTTAATATAATTTTGTAAAAGTGGAATTTTCATTGACCTGTAATTTATTGTTTCTTATGAAGGTTGGGGATATGGTGGAAGAAGATGAAGTGCAAACCAACGAAGACCAACAGACTACCAGAAAACCTAAGGTATGCAAAAAATGAGATGTACTGAATACCTGCTAATGGTTGCCAGTCTCTTCCTTATGTAGAAATTCACCTAAATGATTTTAAAATACTGTGTTATGCAGATGAACATCAGTGAGTCAACATCTCAGGTCGTAGCTGAAGCAGAAATCTCTCTTTCAGCTTCTGATGTGAAGGACAAATACAGGGTATTCACTCTTAGTGTCTGTTAGGTTTACGTCGTGTATTTTCGTGTAAACTTTTTTTTTTTCTTTGCGAGTTTTCAGCTTTGGCATATGTATTCGTTTTTCAATCATTATGTCTCTGGCTGCTAATATCCTTGTTTTTCAGGATGCCAGTTTATTGCCAAAATGGAAAGCGTTCGAGACAGTAATATTTCTTGAGCGGGTCAGAATCATCTTCAGATATGATGATGCTTTTCGAATATATGGTAATGTATTATGTTCTAACAATAAATTCGCTTACTGCATCTTAACAGGATGATGGTCTTAATGATTCAGAGAAGATAGCTGCATTTGACTTTGATGGATGCCTTGCAAAAACCTCTATGAAAATGTAAGAAGCTATTTCGTCACTCATAATTTTTCTGTTTCTTGGCCAATTATGATTTCTGGACCTGTAGTTTGTCTACTTCAGTGATTAGGTTTTTCCAGAAAGGCAATCACACAATGCTTAGTAAATTTGGGCGGCTCATTGTTGTTGTCTTTTCTTAATATAATTGTGGTAATCATGAACGTCTTAATGGATCACATTGTTTTCGTTTTCCTTTTTCTCAGGGTAGGTGCCGATGCATGGTCCCTTATGTATCCTTCTATTCCTGAGAAACTGCAAAGTCTGTATAGTCAAGGCTATAAGCTGGTACCTTATTTTCATTTTGAATTCCATCTAAGCCATGTAACTCGATTGTCTCAATTTGTTTGTATAGAGATGCTGATTTTAAATGTTCATCAGGTCATTTTCACAAATGAGTCCAACATTGATCGGTGGAAGAACAAAAGACAAGCTGCTGTGGACTCGAAAATTGGACGCCTCAACAGTTTTATCAAGCGCGTGGAGGTCCCCATTCAGGTGAAGCGCACTTTAGCTTTTCATAATTAAGAACGTTATTTAATCTACTCAAGATTACTGCTTCAACAAATCCTAATTATAATTTTGAGTAATTGAAAGAAACTATGATGCGTACAAACTCCCTATTTTAATTCACGCAAGTTCTTATTAGCCAACATTTTAACTTTTAAAAGTTTCAAAAGTATCAATTCTCTGACATGCTGTTGATATATGAAGATTATAAATAGTTTCGTTCTGGAAACAGGTGTTTATAGCCTGCGGAGTCGCAAGTTCTGGTGGTAAAGATGACCTTTACCGCAAACCCAGGGCTGGGATGTGGCAACTCATGAAGAAGCATTTTAACTCTGGAATTGCAATTGATATGGATAAGTTCGTTTTCTCCTAACTTCCTCTTCGAAACTTGGATTTACCTGAAACTTCTAACAAAGCTAGAAGATTGCACAGATTTGTCCATCAGCCTTCCTGATTAAACTCTATCCGTTTGTATTCTCTTTAGCACTTAAGTTTGGTTCATACTAACTTCTGTGCCATCAGATCCTTCTACGTTGGGGATGCAGCTGGAAGAAAAGGTGATCACAGCGACGCAGACATAAAATTTGCACAGGTATTTGTTATAAACATCAGGAATCTCAGCAATACTCTAAGATACTTTTGCGACGTTTCTGATTGACAGTTACTTTTTTTTGGTTGCAGGCTAGTGGATTGAAGTTTTATACCCCAGAGGAGTACTTTATCTCTTGAAGTGCATCAGTAGGACTTATCTGTATCGGGCTTGTGCATTATGTTTGCAACTTGTTTTGTTGACAGTCGACACGAATGTTTTTAGTGATCAAACTATCAGTATGTATTCAATTCAGTTTTTTGTGATCAAACTATCAGTATGTATTCAATTCAACACTTTTGTATACGAGTCTGCCATTTAAGCATCAACTTATCAGCGTTACAGAGCTTACTGAACCAGGAAAAAAACTCATTCGAACAAGCAGAGTTGCAGAAGCAACATAACAAATCATTGACAACAAAAAATGGTTCAATTTCCGACACATTCACATACATGATGTTGGAAAATTCTTGAATAATCTCTTCCGATGCTAATGACGTACATGAAATATTCACTCTCTTTTCTTTTTAATAATCAAAATAGATTTGGACCTGAAGTGGTGGTTATCACTCCTTTTGACCAATCTCGCCTTCCAGGATGGCGTGTCTTGTCAGAACAATCTCTTTCACTAAGTTCCTGTAAACAAAGGGCCTAACAGCAGCACGGAGGAATAGCTCAGGTGGGATTCTACTCTTCTTTATCTTCTTCATCCACCTTCCATACCCTACTGTTTTCCATTCTTCTGGCTTCACTTTCGCTTTCTTACCTCTCATTTCCAGCTCATCTCCTGCCATATCTCCCTTTTCTTTTTCCTCCATTGCCTTTAACTGCTTCTCATAAAACTTATCTGACACCACCATACTCATCTCCGCAAGCTTCTCCATCCTCTCCGCGTTACTTGTCGCTTTCTTGAATTGCTCTTCCCAATACCTCTCATCCTCTTCCGGATCCAACTCCTCTATTTCACCTTCCAGACTGTCTTCTTCCTCATTTCCCTCCACATCCACTACCATGTTATCATCATCATCATCTTCTTCTTCCTCCACCTCACTATCGTCATCATCATCATCATTGTCAGCCTCATCTTCAACCCATTCAGAGAATTCAGCCTTTTCTGAATTTCCACTAATGTTCATCTTATCCTCATCTTCATCTGGAGCATCACACCCTAGCTCCATCTCCTCCAGCTTCGCTTTCCATTCTTTTGTGTACGGATGCAACAGCTCGATCGGGTGGTTTCCGAGCAAGAACTTCAAAACTTTCGACTTCTTTTCATCGCTCGACTTCTCATAAGCCTTCACCACATCATCCACAAAAGCTGTCTGTCTCACCTTCAACATCTTACACAACCCTCCGTAATAAGTACTCAGATCCACTCTACCTTCATCATCCTCCACTTCAAACACGAAACCAGATTCTGTTACCGGGTTTAGATAAGGGATGATCGAGTTAAAGAAATCTTCTTGAGGCTCAAACCTACACTGAAACACAGGCTTCTTCACATACACAATATCAGGTCTAAACCAAGCCGCACATTGACATATCAAAGACCTTGATTTGTTCCCCAGTCTCCCCATCAGATTCCATTTGTCCAGCCTCTGCTTCTTCTCCGCTTCCACAACCACTTCGCTAACCAACGTCCACTGCTCCCACGGCGATTCACCGAGCCTCCATTTCGGATGCCTAACGAAAACCCAGAAATACCTCAAACCAACATTCGAATCCAACTCCTTCACCCTTTTCTGGAAAGCTATATTCATCTCATGCTGCTCAATCTTCTCAAACTCCTCATGATTCTCCACTTCACCTATCATAGTAACACACTCATCAGAGATAGTACCACGAACCGGATCACCAACCACAACACCACGCCACGAGTAAGGTCCAAACTCTCCGTACTTGAACCAGTCATAAGGATGACGCAATCTCGGGTCGTCCTTATCCATAAACCGGACCATCCTATCGTAACCAAGCCCTATCATCTCAAGCTCCTCCTCCGTGAACTTATCCGGGTGACTACTGAGGATACTGCTTCGACTCTTGTCAGGGTTATTATACAATCGATAAAACAGAGATTCCGCTAGCTTCTTCGACTTTTCACGAGCATTCCGCTTCACCTGCTTCCTCATATCCGAATCCCCTTCAATCCTTCCGCCTGACGAACCTCCAGGCTTCTTCTTGCTCCGCCCTGCCAAAGCGCGAACGTCTCGCCGGAATCCACCATCTTTTCTGAGCAAAAGCTCGGAGCTTTTGACCCTGAACGGAAAATTCCTCTCGGTAACCGGTAAAATCGAGACGGTCCTTCTTACGACGGAGCTAGGTGGAGATTTACGGATGGAGAAAGGGAAGATGGAGAAGCTAGGGTTCAGGGTTTTAGAAAAGGATAAATCTTGACCCAACATTTCTTCCTTTGCGAAACAACCAAGAGATGTGATTAGAAACTGTAAAATAATATAAGCGGATGAATACGACGACTTTTTGCCGTTTAGATCCGAGAAGCCATTTAGTGGGTTTATTGGTTCTTCCATTTTAATGGATTTCTCATATTTATAAATTTTAATGAATCTATTAATTTTATAATCAGAAAAGTGGATTTCAAAGTTAAATAATTGGATTTCAAAATCAAATAAGTAGATTATTGTAAATCAACCAAATAGATTTACAAAAATTTTAGTATTATAAGAATTTTTTTTTAAAAAAACCAAAAAAAAAATTAGTTCTTTTTGTTTCACTAATCATCTAGTATTCTTCTAAAATATAGAATTTCCACATATTTGTTATAATTATTGCTCTCAATTGATTGGCATGTTCTATTTCTTGATCATGGGTTCCAAGAATTTATTCATCATTGTTATTAACTTCTTCAAGATCTTCTTCTTCTTCTTCATCAGAATTTGTTTCTTCAGAAAAACTATCTGTTCGACAGTACTTTCGAAAGAAGTTATGTAAACCAGCACATACAAGTACGATTTCTGTATGTGTCTTATAAGGAAAAAGAGAAGCAGACTTAAAAATTAGGAATCGAGATTTGAATATACCAAAGATAGCTGTCTGTGTATTTTAAGTTTAGCGATCGTGCAGAACAATCACAACATTTGTTTGTACATTAGTAGATACTGATTACATGAAACCTGAGAGGTCTCACGGGCAATGTTTTGAACCTCCACTTAGAAACTAACTGTCCTCGTATCCATCATGTAGTATATGTTACGTATCCACTTAAAAATTAGCCTTGTAACATGTAGTAGTTTAATGTTACGTGTAGTTATTTCTTGTCTCTTCTTCTACACATTAATTGATAAGTGTCTTTCTATTTTTAATTCTACGTAATAGTTTCATCTTAAAAAAAATATTACTTGTGAATCCAAATCCAACCAAATAACAAGGTTTCACTTAGAGGTGTCAAAATGGGCGGGCCGCCCATGGGCTGTCCATGTCCAAAACATTATGGACCGGACATGGACAAGCCCATATACAAAGCGGTCCAAATGGGCTTGGTCTAATTTTGTCCACGGACAAAACGGGCTTGGACAAAGTGGACATGGTCTGTCCAAAATACTTTAAAAACTAGGTCAAAATTGATTTTCATTAAATATTTAAATAATATTTTTATTGAAAAGTAAAAGAATGTAATTTTGATTTACTCACGGGATTTCACATTTTTTTATGAAAAACAAAATTTTTGTTTTTGGGAGAAAAACGGAATATACGTTTTTGGCGGGAACACGAAAAACAAAATTTCATGTTTTTGGCGGGAAAATGAAATTTTACGTTTTTAGCGAGAAAACGAAATTTTACGTTTTTGGTGAGAATAAGAAATTTTACGTTTTGGCGGAAAAACGAAATTTTATGTTTTTGGCGGGGAAAACGCAATTTTACGTTTTTGGCGGGAAAACGGAATTTTATGTTTTTGGCGGGAAAACGCAATTTTACGTTTTTGGGGAGAAAACATAATTTTACGTTTTTGGCGGGAAAACAGAATTTTATGTTTTTGGCGGGAAAACGGAATTTTACGTTTTTGGGGAGAAAACATAATTTTACGTTTTTGGCGGGAAAACAGAATTTTATATTTTAGGCGGGAAAACGAAATTTTATGTTTTTGGCGGGAAAACAGAATTTTACGTTTTTGGGGGAGAAAACATAATTTTACGTTTTTGGGGGAGAAAACATAATTTTACGTTTTTGGGGGAGAAAACGGAATTTTACGTTTTTGGGGGAGAAAACATAATTTTACGTTTTTGGGGGAGAAAACATAATTTTACGTTTTTGGGGGAGAAAACGGAATTTTACGTTTTTGGGGGAGAAAACATAATTTTACGTTTTTGGGGGAGAAAACATAATTTTACGTTTTTGGGGGAGAAAACGGAATTTTACGTTTTTGGGGGAGAAAACGGAATTTTACGTTTTTGGGGGAGAAAACATAATTTTACGTTTTTGGCGGGAAAACGGAATTTTACTTTTTTTGCGGGAAAACGGAATTTTATGTTTTTTTGCACAAAAACGAAATTTTACGTTTTTGAGGAGAAAACATAATTTTACGTTTTTGCGGGAAAACGAGATTTTTTGTTTTTTCGGGAAAGCGGAATTATAAGTAAAGAAAAATTATTATTTATTTATCAATTATTAATTTTACTTTTAAAACAATTTGGTATATTCTGACCAATGGACACTAATGGACAGCCCATTTGGACATGGTCGTTAATGGGCATGGTCGTTAATGGACATGGACGTTAATGGACATGGACACAATTTGTCCATAATCAAAATGGACACTATTGGACGGGTCTAAATGGACGTGGACAGCCCATTTTGACAGCACTAGTTTCACTCGATATTTTCTCATTTATATTTTACTCTTAAAAACACTTGTAAATCCATTCAAATCTAAATTAAAATCAAATGTTTATGAAAATTTTTACTATTGAATAACACTTGATTTTAAAGTGAAATTTAAAATCATAAACCAATAACACAGTATTTGAATATGGATTTCAAAATTATAGAACCAAGTGATTTGGTTTGGATTTCCAAATCCAAATCCAAACCAATAAGCGCAGTTAGTAACTTAAACATTCAGTCTCCAGGATTTGCGATGGCGAAGAGGATCCACCTGACGGAACTAGGCTGCATCGCGTGCGAAGAACTCAGCGAGCTCGGTGCGGGTAAGGAAGGGAGGCTCGTGGAAAATCCAAACCATCTTTGCGCACTCGATTCCCACTCTTTAGCCCTAGCCCATCGATTTCTCATCCTGATTGTGAATTGGGGTGATCCTGATGCCCCCGCGTCAAGATCAAACCCGATCTATCTCCGATTGAGGCGGAATCGATTACGGCGATCGAGTGGTTGGTATTTGACGACGTCAGAGTCGTCGTTGCAGGGACTTCCTGTGGATATCTCCTAGTTTACTCTATTGCCGGTGATCTGATTCATAAGCAGGTAAATTCCCAATTTTTGCTCGGTCCCATTATTAATTTCTCGATTTCGGCTTAAACATTGGTTTTATGAACACTGTCGTCTCCAAGAACCGTAAAACATTGTGGAAGTTGTTTGGTTAGGTACTTAAGAGATCTTTCGTTATACTTTCAAGTGGTCTTATGGATGAATTACTTAATTTTGTGTGTATTTACAGATGGTACATCCAAGCCGTATCTTGAAACTAAGAGTTCGAGGAACTAAAAAAGATTTGATGCAAGAGACATCCTCTGAGGAGATTTGCGTTGTATTGCCTGGCATTATTGCCCGCTTTGATGGCTCTAATATTCAGGTAGCGTAGAAAAAACTTCTGACAAAAGGAGGATTGTTTGAGTGTTCAACTTTCTCTGAATGATTTGCTAAGTTCTGAGATTTGTTTATTTTGTCTTTATAATTGTAGAGTATGCTTCAGAAATGGGTTCAAGAAAAAAATTCAAACTTTTGGGAACAAAAGAATAGAAAGGTTGATCCAGAAGATAGTGGAAGTTTGTACCAACGACTACCGTATCAGATATGGAATGTCAACAAGAATGGTGTGTGTGTTGATGCTACTGTCACTGGCATAATGCCTCCTCCATTACTGGAACATCAGGTGACTAGTGATGTCTATTTGATTGCTTCAAACTAGGAACTCTCTTTGCGGTTTTCTTAAGCATAGTTATGTTTCTGCTGTCGGATAAAAACAATAACCGAGACCTTTTTAGTTTAATCCGGTTTATAAATCTGGCTGATTTTATTCTTTGACAGTCAAGTCAACGTTATTATTGTGCAGTGACCATTGGAGAGGATGCTGTAATCTCAGCTTACAGGTTGGCAATATCTTCAGTGATGTTTTCCATATGTTACTTTTATGGTGTTCTTTTGTTGATGAAAGAAACCTTTTGTTGATTAGAGTTTTTATGTTATGCTTTTTTGAAAGGCTATCGGAAGATAGAGGTAGGTCACTTGTTGGAGCGATTCTATCAAAGGTTGTGCCTGCAGCTGCTTCAACCATAGCTTCGTTTTCTAAACTGATCTGGAGAAGTAGTGATCAATCACCAAAGCGAAAGCCAGAAGCCAAGATTCAGTCATTTGCTCGAGGTAGATTTAATTCGTCTCTCTAATCACTTCACAAGAATAAGTCACTTGTTGAGCATCCATCTATGCTTAACCTTGTCGAATGTTGGTGCAGCGTCGTCCTTGACATGTATAAAAGACTATCCAAGGAAAGGTGAGAAGCTCACATTATCACCGAGTGGGACTTTGGCTGCGATAACAGATTCTCTTGGTCGAATACTTCTGCTAGACACCCAAGCTCTCGTGGTTGTCCGACTATGGAAGGTTTGTTTTACAATCCTAAATACTTCTTCTCACGGATTTCTAGTCTATTTTCATAAAAAAAAAAAAACATTCTTTTCTAGGGTTATCGTGACGCGAGCTGCGTGTTCATGGAGATGTTAGCCAAAAAAGATAAAGGAAAATCTATAATTCACACAGAGCCGATGAAAAGCGATTACTGTCTATGCTTAGCCATTCATGCGCCACGCAAAGGCATAATCGAGGTAGCGTTGTCTTCTCTCAACAACATTATCGTTGTTTTGATTATATGCGTGATTGAATTGCTCGGGATTGAAACCAGGTGTGGCAGATGAGAACGGGGCCGCGTCTTCTAACGATTCAATGTGCGAAAGGTAGCAAACTGTTGCAGCCAGCATACAGGTTTGGATCAAATTCATCATCTTCTCCTTACATTCCTCTTGAAGTCTTCTTACTCAATGGAGATTCCGGCCAAATCTCTATGCTCAACCGATCTCTATCTTAAATATCTCTTAACCTTTTCTTCATTTGTTTTTTTTTTAACACAAACCTTTTGTGCATAGCTAAGCGAAATGTCTAATTGAGATTATAAGAGCAATTGATGGTATGTAATCAAGAACAAGAACTTAGCAGTGATTCTTAATGTGTAGTCAGGTGTATATGCTTTTCTTTTCTTTTCTTTTTTATGTTTTGATCTTATGATTGTAACTACATACTCTCTATTGCTTTGCTTCAAAGATACAACAAATATTTCTTTGATTACCAGACAGAGACCAAAAAGTTCCAGTCGTACGGTCATGGCTTCCTCTCTTCCTCCACTCATCTTCTTCACCATCTTCTTCGCCCTCCACTCTCTCTCCGCCGTCGCCGATCACCACATAACCAGATCGCGTTTCAAACCTCCCCATTTCTCTCCTCTCTTCTTCTCTTCTCCGACCCAAAACGTCACATCACCTACTCGCTACTTCGAGGTCACAAAGCCTCCCGTTCCCGATTTCCCGACAGCTCAACGACCGTGTTCGCATCGAATACTCCGCCATGACTTTGGCTACACCTATGGTAAACCGCCGGTTCTCGCCAACTACACCGTCCCCTCTCACTGCCCGTCTCGAGGATTCTCCAAAATCGTCCTCGAATTCAAATCCACTTGCCAGGGAAGACAATTCGACCGGATATTCGGCGTTTGGCTTGACGGAGTCGAGATTCTCCGGAGCTGCACCGCCGAGCCTAGGGCAAATGGAATCGTTTGGTCGGTCGAGAAAGATGTGACCAGGTATCACTCTATGCTCGTCAAGAACGAGACTCAGATTCTCGCTGTTTATCTCGGTAATCTGATAGATAAAACCTATACTGGCGTTTACCATGTCGATGTCATCTTCCATTTTTATCCAGTCGAAAGAAACCTGCGAGATTCTTCTTCTGTATCATCTGCTTACAGCTCTCCTCAAGCCGATATGATCCTCCCAGTTTCGCGAAACCTTCCGCTGAACGATGGATTGTGGTTTGAAATCGTGAATTCGGATGATTCTGTATACAAGGAAATCGAAATTCCTAGGAATGTGTATAGAGCTGTTCTTGAGGTTTATGTTTCTTTCCATGAGAAGGATGAGTTCTGGTATGGAAATCTTCCCAATGACTTTGTTACTGCCAACAATCTCAGTGCTGCTGGTAATGGACCTTTCAGAGAAGTTGTGGTTAGCCTCGACGGCAAAACTGCCGGTGCGGTTTGGCCTTTCCCTGTTGTTTTCACCGGAGGGATCAATCCTTTACTCTGGAGACCCATCACAGCTATTGGCTCTTTTGATTTGCCAAGTTATGACATCGAGATCACGCCCTTCTTGGGAAGCTTGTTAGATGGAAAGACTCATAAGCTGGGGTTTAGCGTGACCAATGCCTTGAATGTTTGGTATATCGATGCGAATTTGCATCTTTGGTTGGATCAAGAGAAGGAGATAGTCGAAGGAAAGGTGTTGGAGATCAGTAGAAGCTCTCTGGAGATCAGCTCTGTCTCGGACTTCAAGGGCTTGAATGGAAACTTCACTACGAAAGCAAAGAGGTCGATAAATTCGATCGGGCTGGTCAAATCCTCTCATGGGGACATCATAACCAATGCCAATCAAGAATTCAGCTATGGAAACACGATGGTTTTAGGTAAAGATGGGAACTTTCAGATCATAGATCAGTTGATCCAAGCCGATGACCGTATTCACGCCAAGAAAGGCTCGAGAGAAATCTACGCAGCAAAATCCATCAAGAGCTTTCCTTTTTACCTCTACGCTGACTCGTTGGAGCAACAGAATAACACATCTTTGGAGATTGCAAATGTCACGATGGGATTCGACGAGGAGAAATCAGAGAGCAACAACGGGTTGAGGAGAACATTTGAGAGCAAGCTAGAGAACAAGCAAGAAGGGTCAGGAGTTATGGTGGTGAAGAATAACTTAGTGGTCAGTGGATATGGAAGCACACAACAAGTGTATAACTATGTTGGAAGTGACCAATGTTACTTCAGGAACATCAGTAGCTTCAACTACACCATTCTATATGACAAGCTTGAAACTGTTTGCAAGAAGAAAACACTGAAGCTGCCACCACGGCTCGAGATGACCAGACAACCTTTGTTGGCTTGATATATGACCAGAGACAGAGACCTCGCTCTTGCTGTGAGTGATGGTGGAGAAAGAAAATCACATATAAATAAAAAAAGATCCTTTCTGTTTTTTCCCGTTTTTGCGACGATGTCTCGGTGAGATCTGCTGTATAAACTGTCGTCCTGGTCAACAACGCTCATCGTGCCTGTGCAAATGAACTCTGTGTAGCAATAGAACGGGTTATTATCAATGGTTAATGATTGAATTCCCCTCACAGTGAACCGGTATCTGAACTATGTTTCCTTTGTCACAGTAAAACTAGTTTCGGAATTATGAGACAAGAGTAAGTGGAAGTTGTGTCCAAAACATTCTAATTGTGGAGTAAACGTATTATGTAAATTGCCAAATTCTATATATCGAACCAGAGAATCGTACCGGAAAATTTACCTCAGAGGAGCAAGGAAATCCGGAAGGTAGGTCCCACTATTATCCAGAAAGATCATACGTGGCTAAATTACAGCCGTCAAAGTGATTGACTTAAGAAGGTCAAACCTTGAATCGCATCTCTCCCGTCTTCCCTCGGTGATAAGGAAGGAAACACCAGATCTTCGAAACTTTAGGTTCTTCTGTGATTGAGAATGAGCTTATCATCGCCAACCAGGTCCGTTATATTTGGAAATTCTTTCGCCTTTAGTGCTTTTTTGCTACATCCTGAGACTTTTCTTCCTCTTTTTTTTTGGTGTGGAATTTTTGGCGGTTGTAATCAGTGCCTGTAGTTCGTCGAGATGTTACTCTTCGGGTTTATCGTTGCCGATAGGGTTTCGATCGAATCCCATCAATGTAGGATTGGTTTGTTACCCAAGAAGACACAATAATGCTGCTCGGAAGTTCGTCGTGGCTTGCTCCTCCTCCTCCTCCTCCTCTACCGGTACGTATGTCCTGCAATCCAAACTCTTTTAAGATTTATTCTCTGCGTTCAATTTTCGATCTTGAATTGATTCGGGTTCCTTGCTGCTCATTGGAATATCCGTTGCCCTTGAAATGTTGCTTCTTTCTCTTTTGGGCATGTCGAATAGAATCAGATATTTCCAGTTTTGAAGTCACTCAACGACGAATCTGTGCCATTATCCTTTTGTTAGTCTTAAAGAATCTTTCTCACGCTTGTTCAAAATGTGTAAATCAGATCCATTGTTAGTTAAGGCTGCTAAAGGGCAAGCCGTGAGTCGCCCTCCAGCTTGGATGATGAGGCAAGCAGGAAGGTATATGGCTGTTTACAAAAAGCTCGCCCAGAAACACCCGTCCTTCAGAGAGAGATCAGAGAACACTGATCTAATAGTGGAAATCTCTTTGCAGCCTTGGCAAGCATTCAGACCAGACGGCGTCATCATCTTCTCTGACATCCTCACTCCTTTACCCGCATTCGGTGTCCCATTTGACATCGAAGAAATTAAAGGCCCCGTGATCCAATCTCCCATCCGAACTGAAGAAGATTTGAAGAGATTGCATCCTATTGATCTCGACAAACTTCACTTCGTTGGAGATTCTCTCAAGATTCTGAGACAAGAGGTGGTTTTTCCTTTTCTCTCTGCTTTCCCCTAGTGTTTAACCAAATGCCTTGAAAACGGATTCTTGTTTTGAAAGGTCGGGGAACATGCTGCGGTATTGGGTTTCGTTGGAGCGCCTTGGACAATTGCGACATACATTGTTGAAGGTGGAACAACTCGGACATATACAGTGATAAAGAGCATGTGCCACACTGCACCAAATGTACTGAGAGCCCTCTTATCTCATTTAACCAAAGCCATCACGGAATACGTTGTTTACCAAGTTGAGCACGGAGCTCACTGCATACAAATATTCGATTCATGGGGTGGACAATTGACTCCTGAGATGTGGGAGCGCTGGTCCAAACCCTACATCGAAGAGGTATAGTTGAGTGCTTTCATCTTGAGGACTTGAAAGATTCTCTTATGGCGCTAACGTTTTTTTTGTCATTTGGGCTCGCCAGATCATTCATGCTGTAAAGAAAAGATGTCCAGATACGCCGATAGTTTTCTACATCAATGGAAACGGTGGCCTTCTTGAGCGGATGAAAGGAACTGGAGCTGATGTTATTGGACTTGACTGGACTGTAGATATGGCTGATGGAAGGAGGCGATTGGGAAGCGAGGTTAGTGTACAGGGAAATGTTGATCCAGCTTACCTTTTCTCTCCGCTTCCTGCTTTAACCGAAGAAATTCAAAGGTAGGTGGTTACTTTGTTCAGCTGAAGATAGTAGTGCTTATATTCATTTCAAGAAACCGAAAGAAAGTGTCTGTTTTGTGTCAGAGTTGTGAAGAGTGCCGGACCAAAAGGGCATATACTCAACCTAGGACATGGTGTCTTGGTAGGGACACCAGAGGAAGCCGTGGCTCATTTCTTTGAAACCGCTAGGAGCTTGGATTACCAAACAGTTTTCCCAAATCATGTTCCTGCAGAAAAAGCTGAATCTGAATTGGTTGCCTGAGGAATGTTGAGCAGACAGGTGAGACAATTCTCTATGCTGAAGATATCTGCTGTTTTAGGTTTGTGAACAAATGTTTGAGTCTCTTAATTTTGGTGCAGGAATCAGAGAAAAACTTGCATGTCTGACTCATAATCTATCCCAGAGTTGGTAACTTGCTATGAGAGAGACATTCGAAGCTGTCTTGGTCTTAACTCCTAACAGTGTCTTGAGTTGCTCAATGTTGCTGCTTCTTTTGGAGATATGACTCTGGTTAAAGTTTTAACCAAACATCAATCTCTTTCCCTGTTTGTTATCCTTTTTTTCTTCATATGATTCTTTTCGAACTCCATATCTGATGTATCTTCTCTCTTGTCCCACTTGGATGTGAAACCAAGTAAGCTTATTTTGTATCATGACTTGTCACATATATGTGTATTCGCTATTCATGAAACGTGCCGCATGAGACCTACACGACGAGTCGACACACTTACTTACTTACTTGTATTGTATGCATTTTCTTCGTGATATACCTCAATTTTATATTTATTTTTGATAAGAGTATATATGTACATGAATTGAAATTTGAGTTTGTTTGAGTTTTCTCTGAAAGAAATCTTTGATAAAAATTTATCTAAAATTACACCAAATGATGTCAAATTAGTTTATTTCCTGTAACCTCAAAAGAAACTAATCCAAACTCTAGACTAAGCACTAATCACGTAAATGAAACCTCACATCAACATCTTGATGATAAAATGATTTTCTTTTTATAAAACGAAGAATAATATACGTGAAAAGAAATATAGAAATTAGAAACAAATAAACAAAATAAAAATTTGGAAAAGGAAACGAAAATTGGAAAAAGGGAAAAAGAAAAATAAATTTAATAGAGAAAAAGACGTGTATGCAAGGAAGATAACTTTAGTAGATAGCGGGATTTTAGCCTATTCCCCTATGAAGTATTCCTCTCCTGATTATTAATACACGAAGTATTGAGTCATGCCAAAAACAACATCAATTATTTAATAATTTGAATTTCCTACATGAACTTCAGAAATTTGGTCAATTCCATCAAAACCGTAAACGGTGTTAATTTCTCCGTCAACGGTAGTGACGTGGCTGACAGGTGGAAGGCCGGTTTGAGATTTGGTCAATTTGTTTTTTTTTATCAGACCAAAACGTTGTCGTTTTAATCTAGATTTCAAGATTCAACATTGCCAAAACGACCTCGTTTTGGCAAGATCAATTAAAAAAAAAAAGAATTTCCCAAAACCTTACTTCTCTTCTCCTCTCGTCTTCGAGAAACCAGTCAGATGAACCAGGGTCGGGAAAATCTCCCGGATCTGCCGCCGCAAAAGACTCGCTCAATTCTTCAGATCGGCCTTCTTTACGCCAACGCGGATCGTCGACGACTTCATCGTCGTCCTACACCGAAGAACATATCTCGGTCGTCAGAAAGATAAAACCGAAGAAGGATTATTACGAGATATGTCTGATTTGATTGTGGTTTCGGATTTTTACTAGTGTGATTGCTACTCCTCGAATTACGATTTCTATGCGATGGTGAGTACTTCGGTATCGGTATCGGCGAAGCTGGCCGGAAAGTTCCTGCCAATGAATCCACCATTGGAAGCGTCGAATTTGATGAATCAGATAATATTATCCAATAAAAATGATGAATCGGATAATGATATATATTATGATTTGGGGATAAAAGGGAAGAAGAGAGAGGGAGAGAAGCACAGAAAAATGTCGCTGAGATTACTTCATCTTCTTCCCCAAAACACTTCCTTTACTCGAAGTCTCGAATATCGCCGTTTGTTGACCCGACTCGTAACCATGATTCAGTGCATAAGGAGAGATGATGAAGACGATGGCATCATCAGCAACCGGAGGACGAGGAAGCCTAAGAAGAAGAAGAAAAGTATGAGCGATTCGGAGCTGGCGAAGGATTTGGCTAGAGAAATCGGGAAAGCAAACACGGTCTCAGAACAGAGACGAGAGGCGATGAAGAAAAGCGGTGAGATTCTATGGGGAGAGTTTTGTCGGCATGTGGATTTGAAAGAGGAAGAGATGAGGATTAAATGAAGGAAGATGGGAGAAAAAGAGAAATTGGTTATGGTTGGAGAGTTTGTGGTTGAGTGGGGTATCGATTTTCAACATTAATCTGTTAGATCTGTCAAGGAAATGGTGGAAGAAGAGTGTATGGGTTTCTGACCAAACAATCGAGTTGGGCAATAATTTTATTTTATTTTTATTCATTTTTCCAAACGACGTCGTTTTGGCAATGTTGAATAAAAAAAAAAATTATTGACCAAATCTCAAACCAGCTTTCCACCTGTCAGCCACGTCACTACTGTTGACGGAAAAATTAACACCGTTTACGGTTTTGATGAAATTGACCGAATTTCAGAAGTTTATGTAGAAAATTCAAATTATTAAATAATTGATGTTGTTTTTGGCATGACTCAATACTTCGTGTATGAATAATCAGGAGAGGAATACTTCATAGGGGAATAGGCTAAAATCCCAGTAGATAGCTTAGTGATAGATGGTCCATTTTTAGTGATTACATACTGCATTGCGTTGCATTATTTCGACATATTCATGTATTTTTTTGGTCCAATTTCTTTTAAATATTAACGTGACTTAAAACCAGTTACCAAAAAAGAAGAAAAATATATTTACGAGACCCACTCTCTTCTTAACTAATTAATTGGCAAACTAAAAGGCTCAGAAAAATAATAAATTTATAAGTGTTCAGAGAAACCAAGAATATCTGTCCAAAAAATCATAGCGATGCATTCATATAACACGATAAAACCTAAAAACCAACCATTACAAGCATTCTACTTCTTAGGTTGTTTCGCTTCAAGTGCTTCGATCCTAGCTTCGAAGGCTTCCAGCCAAGCTTCGAGGGCCTCGCGAGCATCTAGCCTTAATTCAAAGCTATCAAGTCTTCTCAAGAGAGATTCAATAGCATATTCTGCATTTTGAAGCCTAACTACAACCGACTCAACCAAATCTTTCAACAATGGAATCAATTCTACTGTTAAACTTATTATTTTCAACTCGTTTGCAAACTGAATCTGAATTTTAGAAAGTTGTTCGGTAGAAACCTGAACAAATCTATCAAATCGTAGAAAAACACCAATTTCAGACAGAGCAAAAGCTATGGAAAAAAAAACCAAAACCCCAGAGCAACCATCAATTCTTTGAGCTTGTTTTGCCCTCAATCAAATTGTGTTAGTTTAGCCCCATCAGCATTTTTTGTTTTGAAAATAATGTATATAACAAGATGGCCATGTAATCTTTTGAACTTTTGTTTGTATTTGGTTTGTGAGCATTGTTTTCAGAACTGCACAAAAAACGCACAAAAAATACAATTTCGTTAGATATTCTTTTGATTAGTAGTAATTTTCTTTGTTGAAATTGAAAAAAAAAACATATTCTTTTTTTTTTGAAATTGAAATTTACATTGTGTGTATAATCAAAGAACATTACCCTTGCTGCTACCATGAACAGATGAAGAGAACTTTCGAGCAGCTTCGCGAGAAGCCATCGATCTCTCACCTCGGTATACATACACAATGACATCTTTCAGAATACATGTCTAGTTTCAGAAATCCAGAAACGGTCATTACTTACACGAATAGCTCTTTCAATGTTGTTAACCACATATTGAAATGGAAAATGGGATGGTAGATGACAGTTCTCGTTATCCCAGAATATTGCAACTTCGTAATTTGGATCATTCTCCATAGTTTTAGAAATGACTAAGATTCAGGCAAATCATCGAGAACAATAAACAAATAAGATTAATCATACTATTTGAGGGATCGATTGATAGAAAAAGAGCAAAACCTGAAATCTTCATACTATTGAAAGGATCGATGTAGAAAAAAGAGGCAAAACATGAAATGGTGTTCAAATTTGCCTCGACCGCTTTACGAAGTGGGAAATAAACCATCGACCGTCTTACGAAGTGGGAAAGTAGTAATCTCGCTTTTAAGCTCATATGTCTTGGGCCTAGTTCCATTAATTTTACAGAACATTTTTAAACCATTATAATAGGCAGGGAGCTTCAGCTTCATAGGATACATACATAAACATCCAAAATTCCCAAGAGCAACACATTTTTGTCATTTACTATTATTTTACTCTGTTTTCTTCTCTCCATCTTATGGATTAAAAGGTGAGATTTTTTTCTTGTTTTTCTCATTGCAAAATTGACGAGTTCAACGAGTAAAGAGTTAATCTGTAGCTCTTTGCAATTAATGTCAGCAAATCTAGAAGCAAAAGCAATTTAGTTTTCTTTATTGATGTAGCATCATCAGAGGCTATTTACATAAAGGAAGTAGGTAAAAGAGAAAATGAATCAAGACAAAGAACAACTCGAAAGAATTTCAATTAGAAATAATTAACGCCAATTTGCCAGAGCCCAATTAGCCTCACTTCCTCTTCTGGGGATGCCATTGATCTTAGAACAAGCATCTACTTTGAAGTTAGATCCACATATAACACCTTCACTGTCAATCCTCGGCATCGCCTTCATCTTGTTAGTCGGATGTTCAAAACTCTTGAGCCCCGTCTTACTGTGAAACATACAACCTGCGAATACATAAAACACATCCATCAAAACTTCAGATTTCATGTCGGAAGGCGCGAAGTTTTACTGGTTTGACATGTGGTAGCCAATCTCTATTTTTCCAGTATGATGTCGATCGGATAGCCTAGGTTATCAAAAAAAAGAAAAAAAAAACTTTAGATTTCACATTTTTGGTTTTGTTATTTCATTATTTCGCCGTTATAAGTTATAACGTTATCGAATAAGATTATTATGACGGTAATTATAGCTGAATACGCGTGAATCAATTTATTACGTTGGATCCACGTCATTCCCCATCAATTATCTCGTTGAAATTTCTCCTTTACAATTATCTCGTTAGAACTTTATAAAACTATTAGATAAGTACTCGCATATATGCGGATTTGTAATTAAATATTTTATAATCCATGAAAAAAAAACTAAAAACAAAAAAATAAAAAACAAATTTAGATCACCTATAAAAATATATAATACATAAATTTAGAAAATATGTTTATGATGAAATAAATTATGGTTTATATAGAAGTGAGAAATTAGAATTTTTTTCTCTTTTTAGGATTAATTTCTTTAATATAAATAGAAAATTAAGATATTTTTTCCATTTTTATATTAATTTTGCCACTTAGGATATATTTTTTTTGTAATATTACCAATTATGAATCGGTTATTAAATTTTTAGAATTTTTAAGTTTTTTTTATTAATAGATTTTATTTTTTTACAACTTTGACTTAACATTTGTTGCGATCAGGTAAGTTAGCAACATTGAAACATTCAACTTTATATAATAAGATTTCATTATTCTAAACTGAAATATAGTTTTTCTTTTTTAATTTTTTTTGGCTTGTATTCCTTTTCTTTTTAGGATTTTTATATACTGTCTAATTTTCTTATTCTAATCTGAAATATAGTTTTTATTTATTTAAAATTTTTTGGCTTTTATTTATAATTTTTGTTTAATTTTTTAAATCAAAACATAACTATTTTTTTTCTTTTTACCTTTTAGGATTATGAATTGATTATAAATGTTATTTTCTTGTTAATATTATACGTTAAAATATAATTGGAAAATTATTTAAATTCGGTCAAAATATAATTGAAAATTTATTAACTACGTGTCAAAATCTCTATATTAGGCCTCGCTTATACACGGAGTTTATAATTTAATTTTTAAAACTTGTGAAAATAAAACCAAAAAGAAAAAAGTAAAATCAGCCGTGAAAATAAATAAAATAAAACTTTGAACGAAAATCACTCATTGATAACGAAGTCTAACAGAGTAACAATTATCTATTTATTTATTATTTGATTTCCAATTAATTTCTCACATGTTCCTAAATATTTAATTTTTGTTATTCCTATTTTAATTATGTTTATTATTATTATTATTATTAATTAACTCTACCTTTTATGATAAATGTATTTTTTGTTTAGTAATTTTATCTTTAGGGTTAGTAATGGTTATAGTTTTTTTTTGATTTTTTTATTAATTTTGGATTTTTAGGATAAATTAACATTTTTTCTTTTAATTTTTTTGTTTATTAACTTTAAATTTTAGGATAAGAACACGATTATATAAAATTTAAAATTTAAAACTCGTGAAAATAAAACCAAAAAAGTGAAATCACATATGAAAGTAAATAAAATAAGATTGTGAACGTCAAATACGAAATCAATCACCGATAGAAAATACTAATAAAGTAACCAAAATTTATTTATTTAAATTTTACTATTATTTGATTTTCAATTAAATTTCTCATATGTTTCCAAATATTTAGTTTTTTATTCCTATTTGAATTATGTTTATTATTATTATCATTTTTAGTTAACTCGGCCTTTTATGATAAGTTTAATTTTTCTATTTTTTATAGTAAATTTACATTTTAAGATTAGAAATCAGTTATAGATTTTTCTATTTTTTATTTTTATTAACTTTGGATTTTAGGATAATTTTTATTTATTTATTTTTATTAACTTTATCTTTTAAAATTATGACTTGAATATAAAATTTTCCCTTGTTTTCTTAATATTATGTGGAATATAATTTTTTATAGTCTATAAAAACTACCGATTGAGATCCAATGGATTGAAATAATTTCGTCATTTCGTCTATTTTTTTATCACGGTATATTGTAGTCTTTTTTTTGTCAACGATATATTGTAGTTGAATAGCTTACATTAGAATTTTGTCTTGTTATAATCCATTGATTGCTCTTTAATCATGCCGCCATGATTAACTAAACGGAATTTATCGTATTTAAAACTAATGAGATACAATATAAATTATAATTAGTTTAATAAATTTAGTATTACCGAATTAGTAGATTATCTTTAATTTTATCAAATTTATAAAGCGGTTAATATGTAATAATCTATTTGATTTCTATTATTTTTGGTTATGTACACAACAAAGCATAATTTTCTTTAACATAATTTCGGTAACGTACAACATAATTTAAATTTTAGTTTAGATAGCGTACAACATAATGTCGGGTGTAGATAATGAAAATATGTGAAACGGTGTACATAACGAAGATATTTCATAACGTACTTCTTAATTTCGATTAAACAGAAGATAGCGGGTGTAGCTTATGGACGAAATATATGAGTGAAAGTTTTTTTTGTTGTAAAATTGAGAATGTATTAATTGGTTATATAGAGGTGAGGAATTAGAATTCTTTTGCCTTAAAGGATTGTATTCATTTAAAAAAAAAAATCTTAATCAAAATATAAATTTTTTTATCTCCTTTTTAAAACTTTAACTTTTATCCTTTTTTTTAACTTTAGTTTTTAGGATAATTTTTGGTTTAATTTTTCTTTGTTTACTTTTCTTTTTATGATGTCAATCTATTGTTTTATTGTTTTGTTATAAACATAACAAAAATTCATTTTAAGCAACTTTTATTTTCCTTTTTTTGAAAACTTTACTTTTACGATTCAGTATATATTATATTTTTTTTTCTTTATTGTTAATATTATGTGTCGAGTCTTTATTTTTTTTTCATTTATTGTTAATATTATGTGTAAATTCATCGCGACAAGTGTCGAGTCTTTTTTAGTTTAACTTTTTTAATATTTACTTTAATTCATTTTTTTACTTTTTAATTAAATTGACACATGTCAATATCTAAATTATCCGTGACAAATATTACGATCTCGTGATTGATAATTATCCTACGTGTCACGCTAACGTCGAAAGATCCAGCTTTATATAATAAGATATCTTTGGAATTTGTTAAAGATTCACTAAATCTAGAATTATTCAATATAGGCAAATATTTTAAAAATTATAATCATGAACTAATAGGCTTTCATATCCTTATTTACTATTTAGTTTCTTAATTATTATGATATTATTAAATAATAATCAATTCATACATATTCAAAGAAAATATATGCGAGATCTTGCAATATTTTCCACTATGATTATTATATTTATTTGAATATATATATCAAAACAAAAGTTTAAAAAATATTTTACTAGTTTTATAAAAAATTAAATACGAGAAAATTTATTTTTTTAAAGTTTGTGGACTGACCACAAAAATTATAATCATTAAGTGGTGCATATTATAGTTATGTTTTCAAGATTATAAGTTTTTGAGGATTAGTCCGAATAATATTTTAGTTCATTGTAAAACGGGTTAAGTAGACATGTTAGTCCGGGTTGACAGTTCTATATATAATCATTAGTTAGACATATTATAAAATTCATATAATTTTATTTTTCTTAAATTTCAAAATAATTTTTAATAAAAAAAACTATTTCGCGCTATATAGCTAGCCCGAGTTGAATTATAGTAAATCATTAATAGTAAATTTAGAATCAACCATTTTAACTTTCATTCTCAACCAAAATTACTCCTCAAATAAAATAATAGATAAAAAACTATTTTATATATGAAATTAACATTCCATTTAGAAAAACTAATAGTTTGAAACAAAATGAAAAGGACTAAGTTGTAGTTTAATAGAGTGGTTTGGGTTAGTATTTGTTATCGATAAAAAATCGAAATGGAAAATGCTGAAAATTGAGAGATTATGATTGTAAGATAATTTATATGATCTGAAGTCAAATGAAATCGCAGCATATAAAACAAATTCATAAGGTAGTGGTATAGTGACAACCATGGCCTAACCAATTTGCTTTCGTGAATCATCCCACTTGTATATTTTTTTTTATCTATTAAAAGTTAAAACAGAGAAATGCAAATCGAAGACTATACTATAGTCTTGCCCTCCCCGAATGTTTCTGATAAATAATGTTAACTATCATCTAATACGTCAACCGAATTATCACCGACACTGACCCCACACCAAACCATTAATTATGCATAATTTTATAATAATGTAGCTATCATCCAATATATTGTCCAATAATTGAACCTTGTTATTCTTTAATCTATAAAGGGATCTATAAACTACAAAGTTTTCATCAAACCCGTAAAGAAATACAAAAGGGTCAATGATGAATGTACGAACGAATCAGTCTACCCAAGAGCCATTTTTGTAATATATTTTTAATAATTCATAAACTTATACACTTTATCTAGTCCAGAACATTTTACATGACAAAACGAACTGTTTTAGTCCTCTAATTTGATACGTATGGGATGTGTTTAAGTGTAATACTGCGAAGAAAATGAATTAATTTTGAGCGAATATTCTAACAGATAGAAAAGAACCCAAATAGCGACTAGCGATACAGATCACAAACAGTTTTTTCTTTTTTTTCTTACAAATCACAAACTTGGTTGACTCGGAGTACACATTATATAATGATGTATTCAGTGATTCGAGATTTCGAATATTCCATTAATTAATAGCTGTAAAAATAAATAAACCTTTGATGTATTAGTCGTTTATCTCATACTCTATTCTTTTTTCTCTCTTTCATAAAAGGTAGTCAATTTTTTAAAAATATAAAAACAAGGACAAAACTATAACTTTCATAAAAGGTTTAGGGTTTAGGGTTTAGGGTTTATAATTTATTTATTTCTAAAAAAAATAGAGTGGAGTTGCAAATTAGTCCCAAATTTGTAAGATCTAGTTTACAATTTAAGATTTAGATCAAGTTTATGATTAAGGGTTAGAGTTATAGGGTTTAGGGTTTAGGGTTAAGGGTTTGTGGTTTAAGTTTAGAATTTAGAATTTATTGATTTCTAAAAAAAAATCAAGTGGAGTTACAAATTAGTCCCAAATTTGGGACTATTTTGTGACTACTATTAAAAATTAGTCGCAAATTAGTCTCAAATTAGTCATAAAAACAGGGTTTTAGATTTAGAGTTTATGATTAAGGCTTAGAGGTTTATGATTTAAGATTTATAGTTTATGATTAATGGTTAGAGGTTTATGATTAAGAGTTATAGGTTTATGATTTAAGTTTTATATTTTACAATTTAAGATTTAGAGTTTATGTTTAAGGGTTAGAGGTTTCACTACAAGAAAACACAGTTTTGTGACTATTTTTTGCGACTACTTTTTTTAGTCACAAAAAAGAGGGACGATATTGTGACTGATTTGCGACTACTCATAATGCAGAAACATAATAGTCACAAATTACCGACTAAAAAAAGTAGTCAGACAATAGTCGTTTATTTGCGACTGTTTAAGGACTTGCAAAAATAGTCCCAAATTTGTGACTGATTTGCTTCGGTTTAACAACTCCACTTGAATTTTTTTAAAATATAAATCAAATAATATACAAAAAAATTATAAACCATCAAATAATATAAAAAACATCAAATAAATAAACATCAAATAATATACAAAAATTTCAACACTTACAATTTTTGAAATATAATCATTTTATAAAATCCTAAATTATAAACCCTAAACCTCTAACCCTTAATCTTTAACTCTAAATATTAAATTGTAAAATATATTTTTGAACAGCTATATACCCAAAATCATTGTAAAGTGATATTCAAACCTTATATGTTCTTAAAGTTTATGGTTTATGGTAACATGTACACTAAATTGCAAACCCAGTTTTTGTGACCAATTTGGGACTAATTTACGACTAATTTTTAATAGTAGTCACAAAATAGTCCCAAATTTGGGACTAATTTGGAACTACACTCGATTTTTTTAGAAATCAATAAATTTCTAAACTCAAACCACAAACCCTTAACCCGAAATCCTAAACCTCTAATACTTAATAAGAAACTTGATTTAAATCTTAAATTGTAAACAACATCAAATAATATACAAATAATTCAACACTTACAATTTTTTTAAATATAATCATTTTATAAATCATAAATTCTAAACCCTAAACCACTAACCCTTAATCATAAAATCTAAATCTTAAATTCTAAAATATATTTCTGAACAACTATATACCCAAAATCATTGTAAATTGATATTCAAACCTTATATGTTCTTAAAGTTTATGGTTTAAGGTAACATGTACACTAATTTGCAAACCCAGTTTTTGTGACTAATTTGAGACTAATTAAGTCTATTTTTTAATAGTAGTCACAAAATAGTCCTAAATTTGGGACTAATTTGCAACTCCACTTGGTTTTTTTTATAGAAATCAATAAATTCTAAACTCAAACCACAAACCCTTAACCCTAAACCCTAAACCTCTAACCCTTAATCATAAACTTGATATAAATCTTAAATTTTAAACTAAATCTTACACATAAACATCAAATATTATACAAAAAATTCAATACTTACAATTTTTTAAAATATGATCATTTATAATCCATTTTATAAATCCTAAATTCTAAACCCTAAACCTCTAACCCTTAATCATAAACTATAAATCTTAAATTGTAAACTAGATCTTACACATAAACAAAAAAATATAAGACTTACAAAAATTTCAATCTAATCATAACATCTACTAAGTGTTACATGTGTTTTATAAGGAATGATTTTGAAATATAAAAATTCTCTCAAAATTTACTTATTTTTAAGTTTTAATATATTCTTGAAATGCTAGATACACATAATCATTGTAAAATCATATTCATTCAAATCTTCTAGGTTCTTAAAGTTTAGGGTTTAGGGTAAATGTTTTTTATTGTCACAAAATAGTCCCAAATTTGGGACTAATTTGCGACAAAATGACAAAAATAAAGAAAGTTTCTCATTGGCTAGTTTATTGTGACGAAGATTGAGATACTCCACCGTTGATTGGTTTAATCCAACGGTGGAGGATCTATTTTTTTAAATGACTTTATCTTTTTTTTTTCTCTCTCTCCTTCCTGCGATTTTCTTTTTCTCCTTCTCTTCCAAATCTTAATCTCTCTATCTTCTTCTCCTTATCTTCGACATCTTCTTCTCCTTCTCTTCGACTAACTCTTTTTTTTTCAGATGCTCACCTTCTCTTCGACATCTAACTCTCTTTCTCTTCCTCGATTTCTGCATCTCGTTTCCTTTTCGAATCATGGCGGCAGGGCTCTCTTTACATTCCTCACGCTTTGGTGTGCCGAGGAGATGAAGAGCTTGAACAATCCACCACCCACCACCACCAGAGGAGCTCGGCGGCCTAAGCCAGACGGAGTGAGCTCGCGAGGAGGAGCAGATCGGGATGGAGGTTTCTCTGTGCGATGCAGATCGGATCGAGATGGTGATTTCTCTGTGGGATGGTGGTTTCTCTGTGCGATGCAGGTTCGAGGAGGAGGAGCTCGCTCGGAGGATCAGAACGGCGCCGGCGAGGGAGCAGATCGGCGCCGGCGAGGAATCAGATCGGCAAGGAATCAGATCGGCGAGGGATGCGATTGAAGATTTAATTTAGATTTTTTTTTTTTAATTTAGATTTAGATTTTTGTTTTTTTTTTAATCTAGATTTTTGTTTTTTTGTTTTTTTAATTTTCTGTAATTATTTAATATAATAAAAATATATTTTTGTTTGTAATTTTTTTTTTTTTTTTTAATTTTGTTTACAAGTAGTCGCAAACATAGTCTCTATATTAGGACTGATATTTGGTGTCACATATTAGTCGCAAAAGAGCGATTGTTTTGTGATTATTGTATTTAGCGACCAAATATTTGCGACTATTTTTTCTAGTACCAAAATAGTCGCAAATGAGTCATTTGCGACTATTTTGGGACTATTTTGGTAGTCGCAAAAACTGTGTTTTTTTTGTAGTGTTTAGGGTTTATAATTTAGGTTTATAAAATTATAATATTTAAAAAAAATTGTAAGCATTGATTTTTTTTGTATATTATTTGATGTTTATTTATTTGATGTTTTTGTATATTATTTGATGGTTTAGGGTTTAGGGTTTAGAATTTAGGGTTTAGAATTTTTTGTATATTATTTGATGTTTATTTAAAAAAAATCGAGTGGTGTTGCTAAACCGAAGCAAACAAGTCACAAATTTGGGACTACTTTTGCAAGTCCTTAAACAGTCGCAAATAAGCGACTATTTTCTAACTAATTTTTTTAGTCGGTAATTTGGGACTATTGTGCATCTGCTTTATGGGTAGTCGCTTATTAGTCGCAAATTAGTCACAATATTGTCCCTCTTTTTTGTGACTAAAAAAATAGTCGCAAATGGTAGTCACAAAAACTGTTTTTTCTTGTAATGACTTACGGGCTTCTTTGATAGTTCTGTTGTAACTCTCTGACAAATTGTTGCAAACATCCTCGCACCTTGCATGATGACTGAACCAAGCCCTACACCAAGTCTTTGGTTCTGTTCTCTTTAGGTCTTCATGTGCAACTTCATCAAACATTTTCAGAGCCTCCATGTTGTATGTATAATCACCAACAAATGAGCTATATGCAATTGCCCAAAAGTAATCCTCATACTCATATTGGTCGTAAACCTTCTTCCAATTCGCAAATATGTGTCGAGCACAATGCCTATGTTCTGCATTTGGGAGGAGATCAGCAACAGCATTGATCAAACCCTTCTGTTTGTCTGAAATAACTGTGAATCCCCGACCTAAGTCCAACCCCAAATCAGTCTTCAGCTTGTCAACAAACCATACCCATGAATCATTATCCTCCACTCTCACAATAGCCCAAGCTATGGGGAAAATTCTGTTATCTGTGTCCCTTCCAACCGCAGCCAAGATCTCACCTTTTAACTCCCATTTCATGAAAGCCCCATCAAGTCCAATAATAGGCCTACAACATCTTTTCCAAGTGTTTCTCAGATTTTCAAAGCAAATGTAGATCTGTCGAAAATAGCCTTACCATCAGCACGAGGAAGAGTAACGATCTCTGTAGTTACATTCTTATTGCTCCTTCTGAGTTCAGCCTCATAATCCCACAGCTTGGCAAACGGCTCCCTTTGAGTTTCAATAACAAAATCTAGAGCTATTCTTCTTGCCTTGGAGCAGATCCACTTAGATACATTGAGATTGTATCTCATCATTATCTCATCTTTTATGTCAGTCCACTTTAAACCAGGCTTTCTCCTTGCTTCATCCTTGTATAACTTCCCAATAATTCCCTGTTTCAGCATCCGAGCTTTGCTACTCTTCATATGGTTTTCACCATCCATTTCTTTTTTGGCTTCTCAACTGAGCAATATATCTTCCAAGGACATTTCTCATTTGTACACACTGCCGCCAACTTATTCTTCTCCCACCTACACTGCTTGATATCATAGTTGGTTTTTAAGGCATACCTCAGTAGCTGCTCTTTAAACTCTTCACCAGTCTTGAAATTCTGCATTAACCACAAGTATGGTTCTTTCTCATTATTGTATGCAGTTCTTGATATCTATGTTTCCTTTCTACTGAAATCTTCCCATTCATCATATGTATCTACAACAGGTTCCGGTCTATCAGAAACCCTACATTGTCTCTCCATTTCAGCCTCATCATCAACCAAAGTCTCATGCCCATCATCAATAACAGGTTCAGCAACATCCTCATTACCTTCACCAGTCACTTCAGCATCCTCAATAAGACGAATTTCTTCAAAAAAATTCGGAAACCTTGCATCATCTTCTTCTTGCACTATTTCTTCTTCTTGTTCATCTACATTCTCTCTCGCAGCTTCTGTCTCAACCTCAGCAGCTTCTGTCTCAACCTCAGCAGCTTTTGTCTCAACCTCATCAGCTTCTGTCTCATCCCTTTGAGGAAGTCCAACTTGCTCAATAAACAAATCAATTTCTCCTCCTTTCATACCTTCAGCACACATTTCCATTATCTCTGCATCAGAACTGAGATGGAAGATAGCCCTACATGATTCCATTTCTGTGGGTGGACGTTTGTACCAGACTTGTTCCACAGCACCGCCTCCTAAGCCATGCTTTTCAAAATACTCATCGAAGATACTCCAAGTCATATAATCTGGATCCACAACTAAGTCTTTCTTCATAGATCCTCCCTTGTATGTCCACTTAGAATCCTTCACATACATAAGTCCTCCATAATACAGATTCACTTTGATAGTAGTGTCACTGCATTATCGAAGAAAAAACAAAATGTACTTAAAATCCAAAACCAAATCGAAGCAAACCGAACCAAATATTGATTCTATCTAACTTAACTACAGAATCGAAACAATCAACAACTTTAGAGACCACGATACCAAAATTTCGATTCCATACCTCATCCATCTCCGACTCGCGATTCCGTTTCGGGTCTTCAGCTCTTCGAGTTCTTCTATATCATTTCGTGTGGAGTGAGAATTCGAGAGACAATGTCGATTTTGGGAATCGGTTTAGGGAAAATCGATTAGGGCTCGTGATTTGGGAAAACGATTTGGGGGAAATCGATCGATTATGGCTCCTTCTTTACTTTGATTTGGGGGAAAATCGATTAGGGTTTCGTTTGAATTTGGGGAAAATAAGTTAAGGGCATGAGTGGTCTTTTCACATGGAATAAACCCACGTTTTTTTTTTTTTTTTCTGTAAACGAAGTTATGTAACATCCGTTCGACGGTTTAACGGCCATGACGGAATCTGTGTTAAAATTATGATTTTTGAAAGTTTAAGTATTAAAACGGGTGCCAAAATGAGTATGTGTATTTTTATGGGTTCCAAAATAGTTCATGTATTAAACGTCTAAATTATGTAGAGTTTGTGTATTTTTAAGCTTTTTTTCTTTAGGGATATTAAGAGCATACACTTATTAGCTAGTAAATAAGAGAAGAAGAGAATGAAGGAAACATATATATTTAAAGAAGTTGCATAGAAGATGAGTAACATGCCCGCAAAAGCTAATAGTTTTGCTGTTGCTTCCACAGTTTTCGTGTTCTCATATGTCATCTACTGACGAAAGATGTTACGATTGAACCGATTTACTTTGAAAAACAATACTATATGAAATGTCAATTACGTGCAAGAAAATAATTTTTTGTTCCCTTTGTTTATATAAACATTTAACTAACCATAAATATTTAGCTGAAGAATTTGTCATAATATTGTTGTTGTATCATCATCCAAATTCACACTCATAATATCTGTTATGCATGTTGACAAAAAAATGTAATATAAACATTTCCTTTTTGGATAATCGGCGTGAGATTAGAGGCAACAAAGAAAAAGATGAGTGAATCTTTAATTAGAAGAAAAAACATCATTAGATACTCTTAAGTCCTAATTATGATTTTTTCTTCAGCATACTCTTAATTATCATTAGAGTTGTGATAACATAAGTTAAATAAGTCAATAGAGACAACTCTACCGAAAAAGTATTTTATAAATAGCAAATCGAGTAATAAAGCAGGATCCTGAAAATTTTAAAAGTCAACTTGATTGCCTGTGAAAGTTAGGGTCAGAGATTTGTGCATCTTCGTGCATAGACAAAATGCATGCACGAGCTCACACGATCCTGTTTTTTTTTTTTCATAAGCTAAAAAACCAATTGTTTTTCTGTTTTACCAAAGGTAGGATTAAATACAAAACCTTGTTAAATGTAATTCCATAACGCTTATAACTAAGAAATCAAATTCATTTTCTTACTTAATTTTGTAAAGATTCTAATGATCAATATAATTATAAAAATTACAAATTAAGTAACAAACTTTAGTTTACCATATGAAATGGAATGGAATTAAGGAAAATATTCTATTTCCTTATGTTATGTAATTTGTTTGCAATAATATCAAAAAGATGCAAAATATCCGTGAGTATTATCATTCCTTTTAACTATATAAAATAAAAAATATGGATTCCACGAATAATATTTTTGACAAATTAATTCACAAATAGAATAGTCAAATAAAAATATGGAAAAATAATAATAATGAAAAAGTTAAATCTGAGTCGCAAGCGCGCATCACAATGTAACGCACTTGCTCTATATATATATATATATAGACTTGACTCATACTTTCTCATTCGCTATCATCCTCTGAATCTGATTCCACATTCTCCCTATTCTCTGTGGCTTCGATTTTGATTTCCACCTACACATTCTCCGCAGATTTCTTCTTATAGGTTTCTTTTGTCTCAATCCATTCAAATTCTGTTTTTTTTTATTTCCGGTTCCATCGGCGAGATTTGTGCAACAAAAAAAAAAGACAAATCTTTTTCGATTTATTATTGTTAATTATTAAAAAACGTTCCTTGATCTGATGATTGCAGAAGAACTCAGAGAGCGCGAGATCGATCGATTGATTGTGATCGTCGACGATAATGGCGGGTCGGAACATAGAGAAGATGGCATCAATTGATGCGCAGCTTCGTCAACTGGTTCCTGCTAAAGTGAGTGAAGACGATAAGCTTGTCGAGTATGATGCTCTTCTCCTCGATCGCTTTCTCGACATTCTCCAGGATTTACACGGAGAGGATCTCCGTGAAACGGTAACGTATCCTCTTTATTTATATATAATCTGATTGCATCGATACCCATTTGCTATAGATCTCAAAAATTACAAACCTTTAGAGAATATCTGTTTTGATGATGATGAAAATATTTAAACTTGGAATCGGATTCGATTGACGTATTGGTTTTTGATTCATCTGAATCTGTTTAGGTTCATGGTAGAATAATGATCTTACTGTACAGGTCCAAGAGCTGTACGAGCTTTCTGCTGAGTATGAAGGGAACCGTGAGCCTAAGAAGCTTGAGGAACTAGGGAGTGTCCTTACGAGTTTGGATCCTGGTGACTCCATTGTTATCTCCAAGGCTTTCTCTCACATGCTTAACTTAGCCAACTTGGCCGAGGAGGTGCAGATTGCTTACCGCCGCAGGATCAAGAAGCTCAAGAAGGGTGATTTCGTTGATGAGAGCTCTGCGACTACCGAATCCGATATCGAAGAGACTTTCAAGAGACTCGTCGCGGATCTTGGAAAGTCTCCTGAAGAGATCTTTGATGCCCTGAAGAATCAGACTGTGGATCTTGTTTTGACTGCTCATCCTACTCAGTCTGTGCGTAGATCGTTGCTTCAGAAGCATGGGAGGTTAGTTTTTGACTTCCTCCTGGATTTTTTCATGTTTGCTGAAGAGAGTCAAACAGCTCTTTTTCGCTTGTGTATTGACCTTAAATGCTTTCTCAGGATAAGGGACTGTCTTGCTCAACTGTATGCAAAGGATATCACTCCTGATGACAAGCAGGAGCTCGATGAGTCTCTTCAAAGAGAGGTAACTTACTCAACCTCACTGGATTGTAACATGTTGATTTGATATTACTGGAAAGATTGGCCTTTTAAAACTCTCCTGTTTTGTTTAGATTCAAGCTGCATTCCGCACAGATGAGATTAGAAGAACACCTCCGACCCCGCAAGATGAAATGAGAGCCGGAATGAGCTACTTCCATGAGACAATCTGGAAAGGTGTCCCTAAGTTCTTGCGCCGTGTGGACACAGCGCTGAAAAACATTGGGATTGATGAACGTGTCCCTTACAATGCCCCATTGATTCAGTTCTCTTCGTGGATGGGTGGTGATCGTGATGGTACATGCGTTTTCTGCGATACTGACAAAAGAATCTCTTTCTCGTTTCCTCTTGTTCACCCTCTAATCGACTGACCTGAATTTCAGGTAATCCGAGGGTCACACCTGAGGTCACTAGAGATGTGTGCTTGCTGGCTAGAATGATGGCTGCCAATCTCTACTATAACCAAATCGAGAATCTGATGTTTGAGGTTTTTTTTATCTCTTTTGAAATCTCATTATATTTTCGGTTTTCCTGCAATTACATTCTCTTGATTCATTCATTTTTCTTCTTGGCAGTTGTCTATGTGGCGTTGCACTGATGAGTTCCGTGCCATGGCTGATGAAATCCATAGGAACTCAAGGAAAGATGCTGCAAAACATTACATAGGTTTGAAGCAGAAAACCTTCTTTGGAGATTTTTTACTAGCAAGATCAAAAAAGTAACACAAAAGTATACAATGGTATTATTTTTGCATTCTTAAGTTTTTTTTTTTTTTCTTAACTCAATGCAGAATTCTGGAAGACAATTCCTCCAACTGAGCCATATCGTGTGATTCTTGGTGATGTGAGGGATAAACTGTATCACACACGTGAGCGCTCTCGCCAATTGCTGAGTAACGGAATCTCGGACATCCCTGAAGAAGCTACTTTCACCAATGTGGAACAGGTAAGCAATCTCTGTACTCTGCAAAATGTTTCTTTACTAAATTGTTGCCTGATTCTAACAACCTGTTAGTTCTTGCCATTAGATTTTCTTCCAGTCTTAAACTTGTTCCCCTCGCAATATTCATGGAATTTAATTTGTCTTTACTGTTCTTTTTTCTATCTACGCAGTTCTTGGAGCCTCTTGAGCTTTGTTACCGATCACTATGTTCATGTGGTGACCGCCCTATAGCTGATGGAAGCCTTCTTGATTTCCTGAGGCAAGTCTCTACCTTTGGACTCTCCCTTGTGAGACTTGACATTAGGCAAGAGTCTGAACGCCACACCGATGCCTTGGATGCTATCACCAAGCACTTGGATATCGGTTCCTCCTATAGAGACTGGTCTGAAGAAGGCCGACAGGAATGGCTTCTAGCTGAACTAAGCGGCAAGCGTCCACTTTTTGGACCTGATCTTCCCAAAACTGAAGAAATTGCTGATGTCCTGGACACATTCAAAGTCATATCCGAGCTGCCTTCAGATTGCTTTGGAGCTTACATTATCTCTATGGCAACTTCACCTAGTGATGTGCTTGCAGTTGAGCTTTTACAGCGTGAATGCCACGTGAAAAAGCCACTTAGAGTTGTTCCACTCTTTGAGAAGCTAGCTGATCTTGAAGCGGCTCCTGCTGCTGTTGGAAGACTCTTTTCTTTAGACTGGTACAAAAACCGTATTAACGGTAAACAAGAGGTTATGATCGGTTACTCAGATTCAGGGAAAGACGCTGGGCGTCTCTCAGCTGCTTGGGAACTATACAAAGCTCAAGAAGAGCTTGTGAAGGTTGCTAAGGAATATGGAGTGAAGCTAACTATGTTCCATGGCCGTGGTGGCACAGTCGGAAGAGGAGGTGGTCCCACTCATCTTGCTATATTGTCTCAGCCACCGGATACAGTTAATGGCTCACTCCGAGTCACGGTTCAGGGTGAAGTCATTGAGCAATCATTTGGAGAGGAACACTTATGCTTTAGAACACTTCAGCGTTTCACAGCTGCTACTCTTGAGCACGGAATGAACCCTCCGGTTTCACCAAAACCCGAGTGGCGTGCTTTGCTAGATGAAATGGCGGTTGTTGCAACTGAAGAATACCGATCTGTCGTTTTCCAAGAACCTCGATTTGTCGAGTACTTCCGCCTCGTAAGTATCCATTCACATCAATCCGAGATTTCAACAAAGCTTTTGCGTGTGTTTTAAGTACCTCAACCGTTGGTTTGGTTTGCAGGCTACTCCGGAGCTGGAGTATGGACGTATGAACATCGGAAGCAGACCTTCAAAGCGAAAACCGAGCGGTGGGATCGAATCTCTCCGTGCAATCCCATGGATCTTTGCATGGACACAAACAAGATTCCATCTTCCTGTGTGGTTAGGATTCGGAGCAGCTTTCAGGTATGCAATCAAGAAGGATGTGAGGAACCTCCACATGCTGCAAGATATGTACAAACACTGGCCGTTTTTCCGAGTCACCATCGATCTTATTGAAATGGTGTTTGCCAAGGGAGACCCCGGGATCGCTGCTTTGTACGATAAACTTCTTGTCTCAGAGGATTTATGGGCTTTTGGAGAGAAACTCAGAACCAACTTTGAAGAAACCAAGAACCTCGTCCTCCAGGTATAAATAAAAACAGAGTCCTCTGTTTCGTATTCGTTTAGATTGAAGTTCCACTAAAATCCCTCTGTTGCAGACTGCTGGACACAGAGACCTTCTTGAAGGAGACCCTTACTTGAAGCAGAGACTTAGGCTGCGTGACTCTTACATTACAACCCTCAACGTTTGCCAAGCCTACACATTGAAGAGAATCCGTGATCCAAACTACAATGTGACTCTGCGACCACACATTTCCAAAGAGATCATGCAATCAAGCAAATCAGCACAAGAGCTAGTCACTCTTAACCCAACGAGTGAATACGCGCCTGGACTTGAGGACACACTCATCTTAACCATGAAGGGTATTGCCGCAGGATTGCAAAACACCGGTTAAGCGAGTGAGTGAGAGAGAAAACAACAACACTTCGAATCTCTTGTCTTTTCTATCTGCCCTTTTTAATAATCTCTTTTTTTTGTAGAATCCAAAATAATAAGTCATTACGGTTGGATTACAGTTTACTTTATGTATCCACCGTTAAAAGTTATAATCTTCCCTTTTGTATTAATCTAAACACTGCTCTGTTTCTGGAAGTGGAAACAAAAACAGAAACAAAGACAGTGAATCTTAATTTTATCTTCTTTGTCTTTTTGTTTCTGCTCTCTTTCTCACAATACCAGAATCATTCACAGTTGTTGATATGTTTCAATGACACGTGTACCTTGCACGTCGTCTAAAGTCTGAATGTGGTCCCTGAAGCGGCATGCTGCATGCATGTTTAAAACACACGGCACGTATTTCGTCTACATCTATGTCATACAGTTCCTACTCTACATTGCTAAAGATGTAAGTCAGGAGCGAGTGTTAATCACGCGTCCTAAACCGGTGTAAAGTCTCATTTGGCTTGCCTTGCGTGTGCTGCAAGCAAAATCATCATCTAATTATTATTGCCATACTTTACTGGAAGTAAGTAATATTTTATTGTTTTGACAAGATGAATGAATGGTTTTTGCTCTCTCCGTTTATTTTCTATGGTTTCATCATCACCTAAGTAACCAAAATTTTCTCTTATGTACACATGACTAAATCTCTCTTTCAATTCCTAAACCTAACAAGAGAAATGAATAAATCAAATCACAATTGATTCTCTAAACTAAACGCCTAAGCCTGAGAGATTATTGACAAGTTTTCCTCTTCTTCTTCTTTTTTTTTTTTTTTTAATATGAACATATTGTAGTAACGTGTCTTGAGTTTGCTAAAGGCCATAGTGCCTCACTGAATTCTCCAGTGCTTCCTTGCTTGGACACACAATCTCCTTCATCCGAATCCCAAGTTTGTAAATTTTGAATGCTGGTACAACTCTCACTTTCTCTGCATCACCCACTGAAGGACATTTCTCGATTTCCACCTACAGACACATCACAGTAAGTTTACTTCTTGTTGCATAGACAGATGTTTGAAATTTTGTTTTTTATTTTCTTTACCTTGAGGAAGTGCAGAGATGGGTAACGAATACAGAGTGCGTCCATGAAAACAGACATCTCTTTGCAATGTTGATCAGAAGATTTCATAAATAGTACAATTGAAACTCCTGCCAATTGAAGTATACAACAAATTAAGGAAAGTTCTCTCCCTGTAAGCAAAAACAGACAAGTTCAAATATCACTTACCTGGTCGGGTCAATGCAGCTTTTAACTCTTCAAGACTAAAGATTTCTTCAACTTCTCCTCCAAATTCCATGTTTAGAACTACTTCTCCTCGAGATTTCTTCAATGCAACTTGAGCGTGAAACAAAGATTCAGCAATTTCTTTGTCATAAGACAGCTCCTTTCTTAAGGTTTCGTAATCGCTCACTGCCTCAGCCCATCTTTCCAGCTACAGTTTCACAGGAAGAAGATTAGAGAACAAGTAAAAAATCCAAAACTAAGTCATTCCATATTAGATTGTTACCTTGCTGTATGATGCAGCCCTTTGACGAAGAGGCTTTGTGTAACTAGGTAGAATGAGCAATGCATGGCTACAATCTTCGATTGAGCTCTCCCACATCCCAACCTTAAAGAAACAATCTGCTCTATGACTGAATAGAGTAGCATTGTATGGATCAAACCTAAGGCCTTCTGCATAAGCTGCGCTTGCTTCAGTGTATCTTTCCAATTCGTAAAGATGGTTACCACGATCACGCGCCCTAGCAATCAATCTAACATTTCTATAAAACGTTTCAATCTCACTGTTTCGTGGATCAATCTTTAAAGCTTTCTCTGCAGCTGTAATTGCATTTTCAAACCTACAAAAAGTTTTTACCCATGAACATAACACAATAATAAACCAATAATCAAACTATATATAGGTGTCTATATATAAATCTCACCTTCCTAGAGCCAACTCCATTTGGGATTTGACAAAAGATGAGTAGGCTTCACATATCATATCGAAAAACCGAGTATGTGAGAACGAAGCTGGGAATGGTTCTACTTTGGGGACAAATTCTAGTACTGTTTGAGCATCATCAAGCCGTAAGAGTTTCAGTAGTGCTTCAGCTTTACACATAGCTAGCTGCATATTTGAGATAGTTAAAACATTTGATTCTGATTCTTCATGTGGTAGTAATACAGAAAAAATGTTTGTTCCTTACCTGAGGAGACCAATCAGCTCCAGACGCCATAGCTTCACTTACTTCTGTCAAAACAATATTCCATTCACCGCGTCTTCTTGCAACTGCGCATTGGTTCAAGTGTTTATCTACTAGTTCAAGCAACTTCACCACCGTGGGATCGGATGGTTCCTCCACGGCAAAAAAGTGCTTCCCGGCATCATCGACCTGACCTAATCTGTGCAACCAATTAAAGACTCTTACATATCCTTTCTGTATCAAGAATCTATAAAAGCAATTCAGCTTACCTAAGAAGCAATGTGGCTAAACGTTGATGAGCTCTTGCAAAATCTGGATCCAATCTAATAGCTTCTTCACACTCAGTGACAGCTTCCCCAATCCGACCCAAACCTGACAATGCAGCTGCTCGATTGCTATGGTAAGTAGCATTAGTCGGTGAGAGCTCTAATGCTCGGTCGTAAAACTTCAAAGCCTCGCTGAAACAACCTTTCTTGAACATTTCGTTTCCAATTCTCTTTACTTCCTCTGGATTCGAACAAGTCACCACTTTCGTATCTGCGTCTGGCCCGCCGGCAAAGCTACCGGCGGTTACGAGTGAACGAGACGTTGTTGTTGGCTTCGCAGGAGAGTAGCTGTTTCCTCGAATTACGCTACCGTATCCGTATGATTTCGCACCTGGTCCAAGAACCAAGCTTTTTGGATTTCCTTGAGTCATGCCTGTAATTTGTACCTTCCCCGATGGGAAAAGGTTCCCGCCGGGAACTATCTTGACCTGCTGCGGCGGCACAGTAGACATTTTCCCCGATGCTTTTGCTGTACCTGAAGGTGAGTTCGACGTAGCAGAAACCCGACCTTGTCTCACGACCTTTGGGCTGCTACTGCCTGACCCAGATTTATCGCCGGCGGAGGCACTGCTCGGCTTCGATTGTGCGCCGGAGGGAGCGGTGGGCTTAGAAGATTTAGCGGCGGCGGAGGGTGTGCTAGGCTTAGATTGAGCGGCGGAGGGATTTGATAGACCGGAATCGGGTTTACTTGTAACCGGAGTGTGACCCGTTACGGATCCAGACGAGCTAGAACTGCAGCTACTAGTGGTTGCCGCGGAGGTGAGTCCACTCGGGCGAGTCTGAAGCGGGGTAGTTGGTGATCCAAGATCGACATTAACAGTATCATGCTTATCATTATCCATAATCAATGAATCGTGAAGCTTATCGGCGACAGTGTCAGGTTCCGGGACAAGTTTATTGGTCTTCAACATTGCGTCTTTGCAAGGTGAAGATAGCCGGAAATGATCGCCTGAATCCCAAATTTCCCTGTCTCCGGAAATGACCGTCAATGGCGGAACAAGATAGAAAGTAGGATCAGGTATTCTGATCAATGCATCAACGGGAGAGGAGAGAGAAGGGAAAGATTGGGATCTTGCGATATATAAAAAAAGTGATTGTGTGTTTCTAGAGAGAGAAAATAGTTTCAGAGAAAGAATAGAAGAGAGGAAGGAGACGAAGATCGAGTGAAACAGAAAACAAAAAAAAGGTGAATTATTTAATTTAAGAATAACTAATTAAACAAAATCTTACACCGTACGGATAAAATTAAATTTATGAGGAGGAATATGAAGTTGTGTTTTTTTTATTTATTTAGCATTGATTTTCACCAGATTTTGCCTAGTCAAATGAAAACTAATGTCACAATGATCAAAACTTTTTGCGATTGTAGAATCATCTAATTTAGGATTTGGTTTTAGCTATTTTAATATTGAAATCCAATAGTCTTTGACTGAATCCTTCTCGTCGATTGCGCTACGACTATGTCCACGCAACACTCTCTACTACATAATTTATTTCTTCTCATGATGTGAAGCTTCGTCATAAAATCATAGTTTATTGTTTTAGGCTCAGACTATCTCTTATAATTTTCGGAAATATTATTTTATTAAAGAGAAATTGCATTCAATAACCATAAAAAATATTATAATTTGGTGGATAACAAAAAAAAAAATGCAGATGATATTATTTATATTATGTATTAATACAATTTTAACCTTTGCCTTTTCTTTTCCATCTCTCCCTTTTTATCTTTTTTTTTTTTTTTTTCTCTCCTCCTTTATGCGTCTTCTTTCAATATATTTTCTCGCACTACTATTCATCATGGCATTACTATGTGCTATCAAACATTCATCCCGTGATTACTATGTACTATTCATCCCGGGATTGCTATTCATCTTTCCTTTTTTTATCTCTTTTCTATTTTTTCTTTTTTTCTTTTTCGACACAATCACCACTACTATTCATCTCGGGACACTATTCATCCCGAGACTACTATTCACTCCGAGTCTTCTCCTTTAGCTTAGACGAGGTTGGTTCTTCTCCGTGGATATTATTCATCCCAGGATTACTATTCATCTCGAGACTCAGTAATCATAGGATTACTATTCATCACGGGATTACTATGTGCTATCAAATATTCATCACGGGATTTCTATGTATCCCGGGACTCCGTAATCCCGGGATTACTATGTGATATCAAATATTCATCTCATGATTACTATGTACTATTCTTCTCCTCCCCGATCAATCTCAAACCAACCACGAATGGACTCTGCTCTTCGTTTATCAATTCCTCTTCGCCTTCTCTCTCCTCTCCACAACCGTCGTCGTCTTCACCGTCGCGTTTTGTCTACACGAGAAACCCGCCTAGATTCACCGTCGAAAGGTCTCGCCCATATCATGCAGCGATTTTTGGCGACCGCGTTTCTGTCCTTATAACTCCCGTCGGAGAAACGGATCGGAGGATCCTATGTCCAGGCCGGCTGTTAATCGTCGGTGTCTCTGGATTTAGCAGTTCCGGCGAACGGAATTGGGAAACTGTGATCGAATTGCACAAATTTGGGATGGTATTTCGATCTTCACGCTTTATACTTGCTCTTGAAATCTCGTCTTCGCCATTCGATTCTCTTGTAATCTCTAGTCGATTTTTGTGGCAATTTTGCTATTTTTCTTCAAACCAGAATCTATGTCATCATTTTTATGGATATACTATTTCCATGTTTAATTTATGGATGTACTATTTTTCTTCAAACCATAGTTTAGTTCTTGATTTTTCTTCGAACCATAGAACATAGACTGTCTATTTGGCTTTTATGGTGGAGGTTCTATATTTGGCTTTTGTTAAATTCGATTGTTGGTTTTATTACTTCGCAACACTACCCAGTACTTCGCCGTTCTATTTGTATAGAACGTCTATTAGTGTAGAACGTCTATTGTTTTTGTTTTCAATATTGGAACCTAATTTCTATGTGTATAGAACGTCTACTTTTTGTAATTTTGTAATTTGGTTGAGCCATTTTTTATGTATAGAATGTTTGTTTTGTAATTTCTGTGTGTATAGAACGTCTATTTTGTAATTTTGCAATTTGCTTGAGCTTCCTTTCCTTTTGTGTTGAGAGTATTTTGTATAGAACGTCTATTTGTATAGACTATCGTCGGAGACTAATTTTTATGTGTTAATTAAGAGTGTTCATCATTTTAGTGTATTCAATATTAGAGACTATTTTCTACGTGTCTATAGAACGTCTATTTTTATAATTTTGCAGTTTATTCGAGCTTCCTTTTCTTTGTTATTGAGACTATTTTGTTATTTGCAACTTCATTGCTTACACTTTTGGTATTTTCTATTTGCTAATTCATATGTGTATAGAACGTCTATTTTTTTTATAAGAAAACATATTTAGTGATTAGTTTCGGTGCATCAGATCCAAGCTTCGTATCAAGTGGATTCTTCCCGAACATCACTCTAGCCAAGAAATCAAAAGATGCTCCATCACAAGGACAACCGAACTCGGATTTGATTGCTTTGTTACTAGACACACAAAAACTTTGGATCCTTAGTTATATTTGCAATAGCGACTAAAATTATAAAGATCTCTAATTTTGAGTGTAAACATTATTCTAACATTGATATGTAATGTAGTAAAAAACGTTAGTCTACATAGAACACATAAATTGTCTATACTCAAAATTTTCTCCCTCGATTCCATCGCACACCATCGAAGATGATGAGAGAGCTTCCTTTCCTTTGGTATGGAAGGTCTGCAAAAAAAATGTATGGAAGGTCTATGTTTCTCAGTTGGAGACAAATGTTTTGACATGTTGTAAATGATGATTTAATATATGGATGAGCAAAGTTACTATTTTTTTCAAATCTGTATGAAAGATCTGTATTTTTTAGTTGGTAGATTTGTTAATTCTTTGATTTTAAAAAATAGACATGCTATGTTATTGATAAAAAAAAATAGACTTACTACGTTATAGGTGTAATTATTGCCGTATAAAAAAGTTCGGGTTTGTTTTTCAAAATTTAAAGCATGTTAGACGTGAAATAAAATCAGTGTTTTTTTAGTACTAATACAAGGTTGAACAAGTTATCAGTATGTGAATTATGCAAAAAACAAAATCATTGGGGTAAACATATGTGTTGTCATAATAAATTGTATAGTCAATCTATTTTTTCCGTGACTAAAGGCATAATAGTCAGAAAAACAAGCAAAATGTTATTTGCTTAATTTCTGTTTATCAATAGCTATATTTTTAACACTTTATTGAAATTTGGTTATACACCCAATTTTCCCTTTATTAAATCTTCTTGACAAAAAATAGGCTTTGCTTTACAGATTTTTTTCAATTTGGAAGGAATAATGTCTTATCATCAGAACAGAAGAAATCATAAAAATATTTGAAGCAAAATAAATTATTGAATAGTAATCTGCTGACTTGGTTTCTTTCGTTACTTTCTCGTTTCTCTCCCTACTTACAATATTTACAACCCCACTCGCGTTCCGTGAGAAGTGACGTCCACGCTCCTAAAGCATTTGATCAAAGGTTATTCAAATTAAATAAACCAAAGGACTATAAGCTATGGCTTTCATCAAAGTTATTCAAATTAAATAAATGTAAATCACAGTGTGTTGGGAAGTTAAAATATGGAACTTTAGAAGAGGAAATGGTGGAGATTACCCAACGCTTACTTAATTACATCATTAACCAATCGTCAATAAGTAAGGGGTTAGTTGAACATTCCAGTTCGCAAGCTCACAGCCAATATAACAACATGCACTTAGCTTATATAAAATATTTTATTAAAAAAAATATGAAATATTGGTTTACTAATGGTAAGAAAAAGTGTGATAATATGTACTTACGTAACTTATTAATTTCTTCACTAACTCAATCACAATTTACCACACATTTTTTATCAACTATTTTACCAAACTTTTGTCTAGCTCTACATATATACTTCTGTTATATACATGTATATATTCTAAATGTTCGACTAATTTATTAAGAATTGACTATTCACAAGGCTCGTTCGGACTATTTACCGGGAAACACAATGGTTGATTTTGGTCTAATAAATTTAATTATTTATTACTATTATCTATTGACACTTGGAGTGGAGACAATCTCCGAGTAAAGTATTCACGATACGATAGTATATAAAAATACGTTCGTGCAGACGACATATATGTCTGTGTTATGTGTTTCCTAGATCGAATCCTATATACATTTGCGGCTATTAGAGCTACCTCCGCCACTGCTAACTTGTTTGGTAAGTTCATGGACCTACTTCTAATTAGATAACGGTGGTTGTATTCAATATTTCTAGATTTTATAGTAAGAGTAGGTAAGTACGCACTTAATTCTTTTAACAAAAAGTACGCACTTAATGGGACAGATCAAATATCCAAAAAAAATTATGATATTCAGATCCGGTGGATCTCTGAATTTTAATTATTCGGATCCGGATCCAGGGCTTCCAGATATCCAGATTTTAGATATTAAAATATTTGCGGATATCCGGATCCGTAAAAAATAATAAAAAATAATGATAAAATTAAAATTTTATAATAAAAAAAATTACATTAGACATTTTATACCAAATGACATTAATTAATTTTTAAAAAGACATAATTTAGTCCTACTTTTGCATTGACATTTTACATGAACATCCCTATTATTCTGAAACAATAAAATAATGTTATAAGCATCATTCGAAATTAAAAAGAAACAGGCGAAAAAGTATATTAATTTGATGCTTCATAACTTTGTGAAAATATATGCGTATAAGTAAAAAGCATGTGATGAAATGTGTGTTTATATGTAATTGAGAAAGATGAAACTAAAACTGCTTATTCTGCAAACTTTATTTTGATGTTTTTAACAGAGATGGCATAAACATTAACAAACAATGACACGAAATCGAAATATCGAAAATACTAATATGTATGTAAGAAGCAAATTAAAGACCAACTATTGGTTTGTAAACATGCTTTGCATCAAAACTTTTTTAATGACGTAATCACCCATAACTAACTTGGTGTGTTCAAAACTACCTTATGCAATTTGATGGTTTTTAGTCAAATCATGACGTTGGAATCCTAAATATGACGTCAGATTAATCATCACTGTCTCTGGTTAACATAGATAAGAGAGGGCGTGGCAGAAAGTACGTGTACGTATTAAATGATTAGAATGTTCTTCTTTTTCTTGGTTCTTGCAGAAATGTTTTTCTCTCACCTTTTAGTAAAAAAATCATTTTTATTTACTTCTTAAAGAAGATGTTCCAAAAGAACGACCATAATTTTCTTTTTGACAGCAGAACGACCATTTAGTGATGTTTAATTTTCTTTTTGTTAATGCATAATTTAGTGATGTTTCTTTCTCTTAATGCATAATCTAGGCAGCAGAGAAAGTCCACTTTTACTCTCCTTTTTTCGTAATATGATAAAACAACAAACGAAGGATGCAAAATTATGAAGAAAAAGATAGCGAATGGGTGAAGGATGGTGTTGTTGTTGTTATGTTATTATGGGTTTTGACAGCGTTGAACATGTTTACACGAAGATGGTAAGATTCCAACTTTTTTTGTTGGGTAAAAAGTTTCTATTTTTCTATTTTTTCTTTTCTTTTTCGAATAGCTATTTTTCAATCTTAAATATGATGAAAATAGAGATCCTACACGTATTACAAAACTACTAGTCTATGCACCTAACTACGAATCAATTATGTTTTTATGTATCGACTAAGAATTTAAAATCCTTAAGACAAACTAAAGGCACATAATATGCTACTGTCATATATTGAAATTTTTTATAATCATATAAGGTTAAGCCCTTGATATATTTACATAAAGTTATAAAGTAATCTTCTTTCATGGAAAGTTCATATTTTACTACCAAGCAAAAAGTGATGGAAGAAAACTTGATCGATTCACACTGTAACGTTATTTCCATTCCTCATCGGTAAAAGCGAGATCGAAATCGCAATTAGTTCACTCTTATACTTGTACAACAGGGAATCACCCAAAACTTGGGTTACACAAAAATTACTAACCCTACTTTTAAAAAACCCTAAAGCCGTGTAAGCGAATGATCAACTCTCGTCGCTTTTCTGGCATTGCCAACGCAAGTACAGAGCATAGTAAGTGAAAAAACGAAAGTCTTGCACGATCTGTGCGAAGCAAGTTCAATGGCGGACGTGTCGCCTCGGGATCTTCGACCATCAAAGGAGATATATAAGAGGTAAGATCATTCATCATCCGATGGCAAAGTCGGGCTCTTTGAGCAGCTCTCTAGCTTGTGAAGTTCCAACATCCTTTTCTCTGGGTTACAAAGACCTGCACCAATTCAATCCAAACTGTGATCAGTTGTTGTAGAAATGCTCATGCAAAGTGACTCTGGATATATACTCCTCAAGGCTGGGACGGGGAAAATGTGAATATCATCGAACCTGAGCATTTTGGGATATCCCAAACCGCAATGGAGTAAGGTGAGCACTCTGGTTCACAAAGGGTGTGGTGGTTCTCGTGGTTGACGTTCATTGCCAGCATCCACGCACCTATTGTCACGTCCTCATTGCTAAACATCCTGAAACTGAAGTTTGGGAAAATTTTCACCTTGTTAAACAGAAAGGGTCACAGGTAAAAGACCTATTCAAGAAGGCAATCTAAGGCAAGCCGAAATCGTAAACAAAAAGCATAGAACTCGTGGAGTCTTCAGTGTTCAAAGACAAATAAAATCGAGACATAACTTGCCTGTTGTTCTTGAGGGCAACCAAACTTGTGACAACATCAGCAGAAAGAGCATATATTGGGCCATAGGCATGAAGAAAGTACTCTTTCCCGAGCAGATCTGCCAAAGGTTCATACCTGCAAAAATTACAACCGATTTCGAACAATATTTAGGTATATTGAACCACAAGAGATGATTAGGTGTCACAAATCCGATCTTATCTTAAAATTTCTCAAAAGAGAAGCATGATTCGCTTGTTCTGTTAGTTCTTCATTCTAGCTTGTTTCCCCTGTCCTTACCATTTGAGCTTTGCATCTGTGAAAACAGGACCCTTTTTCAGGCAACCAAGGTATGTCTGCGAGTGACTCCGCTCTTTAGCCAACAGTAAAGACAACCGGTCTGTGAAGAAAATAACAGCCTCTAATCAAAATTCAGAACTTTCCTAAAGACACGGATTCGTGTGCAAAATCAGAGAATGCAATGAAAATTACCTGGCCTCAAATATATATCATCATCAGCTTTGACATAGAACTCTGAATCATATAGGGCGTATGCAGCTTTGAAGAAAGCCAAACTATACAACAACAGAAAAACATATGGATTAAAAAGCCTTTCCTGTAATCTGTCAAAATAAGATGTGAAGAGAGAAGTGTTACTCTCTAACTAACGTTTTGTATGGGAGCTTACTGTACTCCTCCTCGATATCGAGCAGTATAAAGTCATCGTACTCTGCGATCTCCCTTCGAATCTCAGCCATTTTGGCCTCATCTTTGGTTTTGCCTACAATAAACCTGATGGCCAATCCTGTAGATTCTTCCAAGCTGCAGAGAGCAGTGGTTTTCAGTGAGATGGTGAAAGCCTCAAAGATCATGTGAGTGTATTCAGAAGAATGCTATATTCAGCTTCATTGGTTCCAGATCTTTAAGGTTTAAGATTATTATCAATGATCAGATTCCAGACCAACCCAGATATGATGCAAAAGCTCAATCATTCTGACAAATCGATTCCAGAGAACCCTAAAGCTAGCAGAGAGAGATAACAAGAAGAATGGAAGAAGAAATAAATCAAATTGAGAATTGAGAGAAGACGAATCAGTACAGTACCGTCGAAGCCCGTCTGGATCGGACGGCATCCACGTGTTCCTGAGCGCTCGTCTCCGGCCAGCCGACGCGAATCCGGTCTGGATTCCGACGAATCCCATGACCTTGTGCCTCTTGACTTCGCCGCGACCGCCATTACCGTTACTATTTCCAGCGACGTCCCAGACGACCCGTACCGTCTTCGGAGGAGAGTTCGTGAGGCAAGTCCGGCCGGATAACCGGAGACCCGGGAAAACAATCACGGATAGTCCGAAGAGGAATCCGGTGAGCCCGAAGGCAAGAGAGGTGAAAACGATCAAAGCCGTCGATCGGCGCGTGGAGAGTGATGGACGCGCGTGAAACAGCTTGGGAGAAGATGGCATGATTTGTAACGGATCCACTTATTCGTAAGTTCTCAAGCTTGAACGTTATAACGGTCGTTAATGGCGATACGGAGTTTGTGTTTCCATCAGATTTTCCGGATTCGGATCCTTTTTCTCAAGATGCACGGACTTTTATCAAAGTTATGATGAATAAACCATTTTTGGTCTGGTAATAAACAATTTTATCATTAATTAGGCAGTAATGTCAATGGAAAACATCTACAAAACCAGAGTAGCATTCATGGTGAAAACGTTTTTGGTCTGGTAATAATAATTAAGAAATGAGATTCATTTTCTAAAATATGCAAAATTCTTATAGATTATTACGAAAGCTAACTTGGTTCTCTTCAACTCCAATCAACAATGTTTAGCTAATTTTGTTTTTCTTTCTTCTTATATATATATATGTTATATGCCATTATTTATTTATTTATTTCTATTTATATAAACCGAAAGCAGGATCGAAAAAGAGACAAGAAAATAAAGTCAAAAGTCATAGTTTTTATTTAGTCTAATATTTAATCCGAATCTTCAGAGCTATCAGAGTCGAGTTGTTCATCAAGACAAAGCAACATCTCATCACTAACATTATTTACTACTCCTACAACACTAACTTGCCTTTCTTCTTCTAAAGCTGCTGAGGAACAAGAAGCTCTTGTCTTCACTTCTTCTTCTGATGAAAACTTTGACACTTCCTTCTGCAAATAACCTTCTTTTTCTCCCATGGACACCGTTGTTGTCTTTCGCCTATCAGCGGCATTGCTCTCTCGGGATGGGTTCTCTCTTTCTGAAGTTGGTTCTATTTGGTTGGTTCCAAGTGGCATAGGTAAGCCTGGGGGAGGTTCATCATCTGACCCTTCTGGAACCATCTGATCAAAGCTCTCGAGTTGGGTAGTCATGGCAAGCCTGGCTTTGTCTACACCTGTCTCTAGATCTGCTTCTTTGTTCGATGGGTTATCGCCATCTTTAGCGAGACAAACGCCTGTGCAAAAGTGAGAATTCGATGAAGTACGCTGTAACTATAGAGAGAATGAAAGAGAGGTTGGTTTTTACCTTTCACAGTGTTGGGTTTTGTGCACTCGTATAGCGTTTTCTTGAGTAGAATTGTCCCAGGGAACACCATCAAGTTTAATCTTTTGAGAGCATCGCGTTCTTCATCATCCATGGGTTTAAAGCCAAAACCTTCAGTCCAAGTTTCCACTAAACTTGGCAACGCAGCTACCACAAGCTTCTCCACTTTGAGAGACATAAGCATCTGCAGCCAAAACCAATCAACAGAGCAGAAATCAGAGCATGAGAAAAATGCAAGTTATGAGTTTTTCCTATGGTAGCTGAGGAAATTAAGAGGGAAATGGGCAAAAGATCATATGAGCTAAGAGATTACTGAGTAGCCATGTATACAACTATCTGGGTCAGCATATGGGTGGTGTTGTGCGTCTATCGTTATACTTCAGCTTAGACATTATTAATTTGGATTGAGCCTCAAGAACAATGACATGGGCATATTCTAAATACTTGTACCTCTTCAATGGCAGTCACGAGGATTCTGCACATCCCCTGACGACGATACTTGCTGCAGGTAGCTACTAGAGGCATTTCTGCAACACTCACTCCATGCACCCTGGAGACAGTAAAATGGGTTTTCATATGTAACTCATTGCAGTGTACGGAATTGATAGAATAGTTCTAAGCATCCATTTGCCAGTAGTGTCAAATATCTGTTTGTTCAGATGAGATATATACACACAAAAGGGCTTCATACATTGCCTGGAGGATTCTAAAACACATACCAAACATGTGTGATAGCCATGAAATTACACTTTCTTGTGAAGTCGAATTTATTCTTACTAACCTGATGGATGCTACTGAGATCACCACATCGTTCTTTTCCACAACTACTGTGTTAAACCCATCAAAGTCTAAGCGGGCAAAGTTTGACCTTAAAAGTGCAACAAAAGATTCAAAAAAGGTAAGAAAGATCGTTAAATATGAAACACAGAACTGAAGGTACAAAATTAACACACAGAAACCTAAGTGTGCAAGCTAATGACATAAGGACGTTACCCCCAGTTGTATAGCACATGAGGTATCATGTCAATACCAGTTCTTGAATCTACCATAGACTGAAAGCATTCCTCCATAATTGATAGAGCAACAGCTAATTTCGAGTTGCATTCAGCCTTCAGTGCCAACCTTCGGGCAGAATGAACCTTTCCATCTTCTTGAAAACATTTCAAAATTGTCCAAGACAGACCATCAGCATTAGGATTAATGACCCCAATACGAGAACTGAGACCAGCGTGCACCTGCATTACAGCTACTTATTAAGAAACTAGATAGTTGCTAAGTAGCTGTAACAACTTCTCTGGTTATATGTCAAAGAGCCCAAGAACACCGAGAAAGACATCAATTTTTCAATGTAAATCTAAAAAGTACTTGGAAGTACAAAAGTTACTCACGATACATTACTATATGAGTCACAGAAACTAGGAATGAGTAATACCTTCTCGCAATTTTTACCACAAAAGTAGGTTGCTCGAAAAGGTTCTCTGCGTTTACTTATCTCTTGCAGACATCCTCCATGATCTGATAAAATAAGTAACAGTTATCAGCCATACTAGACTTCCAATCAAAATAATTGGTTTTGCAAAGAATCAATTACTAAATAATGAAAAAATGGAGAAGAGCCGAGTCTGGCAGATAAACCAACATCTGCCATTGTAACTGATGAACAGGGGCATCAATCATGACAACATCTCAGTGCACCATGATCGAATACAATTCAAACCAGGAGTTTCCTTTGGATCATCAGAAGCTATCTTTCATGTGAAAAAAAAATTTAATTTTAATTTCTAACGGTTGACGAGCGGGGAGAGGTGATTACATTTATGCGCACATTGGGAACATTTAAAATCCTGAGAGTGTTCAGCAGGAGCATTATCACTAACCAACTCTCTGCATATCCAACATGTGCAGCTTGAGCAATACCAACTGCCTTCAGGGAGCACCTGAATACAAAAAGCAGAAGTTTTACAGCCATTCTCTTTAGAGGATAGCAATTTACTGAGAATACAGTTCTAGCAATGTAAGAAAATATGGTTATACTAATGCCAAGTAATTTACTGAAATTATACCCTGAACAAGCCACACGTTACCTTCATTGCTAAGCAAGCCTGATGGAAGGTAGATGGACAATTATCACAGCAGATCAGCTCACCCCCATCACCACAAAGTCCACAAGAATCATCATTTGGATCATCATCACAATTTTCCTCCGATCTCGATCCGTTTCTCCGGGCCTTATACTCAGCATACCAAGCTTCCATCTGACATGATGCTAAAGGCTTTCCTGACCCCATGAATAGATTCAGACATGGACAGTTCGGGTTAAATCCAGCATGGTTCTTGAACTCAGAAAGTGATATAGTCCTATTGCAACATGTACAGACCACTCCATCTTTAGTTACCAGGCCTGTTTTTACCACAGTATCATCATCTGGATCTCGTAACTGGATTACGTCGTCCCTAGAGATTACTTTGGTAGCTATCAACCATGATAAGACAGTTCTTGGACCTAAAGTAGACCAATTTCCTTGACAAAATTGTTTTTCCACATTGCTCGTGCTACGGGGAAGCAGCCTGCACCCTCCCCTATTATTTCTTTTTTTCGTTCTAGCTTTTGATTTCTGGGCTTTATTTTTCTGACTTGATCTGCTAGCACAGCCACCCTTACCTTTGGTTTTGAAAAGGTCATTATCCTGATTACAGAGCTTTCTAGCTTTTTTTCTTCCCTTCTTTGAATTGCCACATGAGTTCTTTATCTTATCATTCCTCAACCTTTCATCCCGATTTTCCTCTGAGATGATGTGGATGTTTCCCATATCTTTATCCTGGCATTCAAGGCTACCGGGAGAATTAGAATCTAGTGTATCATGTTGGTCCAAGGGAGCTGGTTTAATTTCGGATATTTTTTTCGACCTTTTGTGTAACTTCTTCCTCATAACACTGTCATGCATGCCTTCTGCTATCAACTTTGAAGCTCCAACGACCTTGCTAACCTCCTGCTCATCAAGCCTAGCAATTTCCTTACCAATTCTGTTCTGCTTCTCTTGTCTTGAAGAATCTTTTCCAGGGGAAATGTTAGTTTTCCCCTCAATATCTGAATGAATCTCGTGGTTAGCATTTTCGTCATAAACAAGAAGACTGCTCTCAGATACTGTCAGTACACTATCAGGACAGCCTGAAATCATGTTCAAACAAATTGCATCTTCTTTCTTAAACTTGTCAATAACTGAATTCCTTGCAACTTCAACTTTATATCCTTTTCTTAAAGAACCAACTTTCTTAGCAATGAAGACAGCAGTCACAAAAGGCTCCAAGGCACTCCACCAAAGTGCCCGCGTGTTGGCAAGATTTAATTTTTTCATGTTCTCCTCAATGTCCAACAATGTAAGCGAGAGATCAGACCAAAAGTCATTGATACCGGTCCATTTCTTAACACCTGTATCCATTAACTTATGATCAACTAATAGGATCTCACCCAATGATCTCCAAGCTGACCCAAATTCACGAAATCTCCGTCCCTCTGAAGATATGTATATAGTTTCCAGGTATTTCCTACTTGCTCTTTGGCGCTTCTCGATTTTCCATCGGGCAGAACTTAGCAGCTTACAGACATACTTGTAGAGAAGAGGACGGGGGTCCTCTTTAGGATCAATGTTTAAACAAGTTTCAGACATATTAAACTCAGTAGGAGATACTTTAGATCCGTCGTTCAGCTGTAGTGGGAAGTAAGACTTCTCACTATGAGGGGTAGATGCACCTGCACAGATCACTTTGGTGGCGAAGCTTTCCTGAGAAACAGGAGACGCAATTGCTTTAAATTCCTTTCCATCAGATTTTTCCACGTTTTGTAAGTTGCACTTTTCTGAGACAATGCGACCCAGATAAACTTCTTTTCCCTTTTCTATGATTTGCTTTAGCAAATATGATCTAGTTGAAACACCCTTGTTAGATGATTCGACTAAATGGAGAGGTATCGCTTCCCTAGCAAAATCCGAATTTGGAAAACCAATCAAAGGCGATCCCTTTTCGGCCCTTGCATCCAGATGCTTATTACCAGAAAGCTTTGCTCTTTTAGATTTTTTGGTAAAGTCTGAACCATCTTTTGAAGCAGATGGCTCAGAACTTTCTACACATGCATATCCACTAGTCACCGCAGAGTTGTCATTGTTGGAAGTCAGAGAGGAATTGACATTCTTAGTGGAATCACATTCGAAGTTAATGACTCCAGTAACAAGACATCTTTTAGTAGTGTATCCGGCATCACTTCCAAAGAAAACTTCTCTGAATATCCGATGATCCTCATATGAGCCCTCAAAGCAATCATCTCCTAACATCTCGATCTCAGCTTTGCAAAGCATCTTTACAAACTAACAGCATATTCCACTTCACCTTAAATAAAGGGGAAGGTAGATAGAGATACCTGCAATAATGTAATGTAATAATGACAAATTCAGCAGAGAAGTTTTCAGCAAAACGTCAATCTCCTAATTGCCACAAAGACACAGAAGCACATACTATTTTCAATCTCTGACTAATAGTCAGCAAAAGATAAGGAAACTACAAATGGAAACAAAGGGCATCATGCTTTTTTTCTTTCTTTTGTGGTATTGTAGGCTTTCAGTCTGAGACATTGATAGTATAGAGGCAAATGTAAGCATGAATTGCGCTTGAGTTTCTTATCTTTCCAACTACAGTTGATGGTTAACGAAACAAAAATCAAACAGGTCATATTTACATTTTGGTCTAAGGATAGTACCAATCTACTTTAAGTTCCACATCAATTTCTCAGATCAAAGAGAGAGAAAGAGGAAAAACAACAAAAGAATCATACGAGATTATCAGACAACACAGGAGATGGCCATAAGCGGAAGATAGAATAAAACAAGCTAAAACCAGAGACCCAAAAGGCCAAATCTATGACGTAGGGCAGATTAAAGGAAATTGAGATGTAATGAAAGAGGAGATTACCAGCATGCAGAATGGATCAGAGCAGCAAAATTGGTGGATCAATGCTTTGAATCGGATAAGGGTTGTTGCGAAATCTCACTGAAAAATCCTCTGAAAAGACTCACAATCCTCTCTCTCTCTCTCTCTCTCTCCGCAAGTGGGAAACGCATTTTCATTTTCATTTCATTTCATTTCACGTTCTCTGCACTCACACTCTCTCTCTCTCTCACGCGACACAGAAGAAAACACACAATTTGCTATTCTCTCTCTGTAATTTCGGAACCTGTGATAGTGATTCGGTGTTAAATCCTCAAAAAAAACATCGAGAATTTGATTAACGGATTTCACCTCTGAATCTGATATCGATTTGTACAGTGTCTGTCTACTTACCATTGGCTATTCTCTCTCTCTTTTCTTTCTATTTTTATTTTTTGTTTACACCAAAAAGGCATCTTCATATATTTTTTCTTATTACGAAAAAGGCATCTTCATTTTTCACCTTAAGATTCTGTCTCCTTTGATGAAAACGGAACGGAGCAGCGGTTATATACTTAGACCTGAAAATTCAACGGATTTCGTCTAGACCTGAAAATCTTTCAACGTCACAAATTAAGATAACCAAATTACTTACTTCTGACCTAGCTGTAGATCTTATGATGATGCATCTAGGTAGCTTCCGAGATTCGATGTCGCTTATTCTTGTTGAGTTTTCAGCTTTATTTTCTATTGTTTTCAAGTTTTATTATATTAAAAGAGTTTTGACGAGTTTAAATGAATGAAAAGAAATGTTGCACACAAAAAAAAAAAACTTAGAACGATTAACTACAAAATTAAAAACTTAATTTTCGTAATTAAAACCCAATTTCGTGTTTGACTTTCTTCAGTTCTTGAATTCGTAATAACTTGTAGTATGTTACATTTCACTAGAAACCCCAATTAATGACTGGTGACTATATTTTTTTTGTGAATTCGTCGACACTTAATTAACAGACAAATTGGAAATAGAAAACGTTGGCATATTTTAATTGCCAGGTTTTAAACGTCTTTTTAGTTTTAGTTTTTTTCTTCTTTAAAAAACCATTAATTCATCACCGATTTGTAACTCGTTTTAATCTGATTTTTCTCTCTTTTTCTATATATATAATATTAATCTTAATATTTATAATCAAGATATGGTAAGTGGATGCTTTGTAATTTGCGCGGGGAATCTTTACGTGTTTAACGATAACACTAATAGGTTATTCTTATTTAATAAGAATATAGGTGGTGGATATAGTAGGAAACTATTTTACAATGGAGCTTGACAAAACAAACAAACAAACAATTTATGGCACTACAATAATACTTGTTGAAAAAATAAAGATTTACTAAGACTACTACTAATCATGTCATTTCATTTGGCGTGTTCACATTTGCATTATATTTTTTACAAAATTAAAATTATAGACAGTTTGTAACTGTATTATACGACATACGTACCAAAACACAATATTTTTATCTTTATTTTTTTAGTTTTATATATATTTAGGAAGCTCGACTCATGAATATCTCTAAAACTTACGATGTGCCATATAAAATTAAATTTTAAATATATGATTCGTTTAACTTTAAGTATATATTGATCTTTTTAGCCCAAATAGTGGTGATAACTCACTTGATTTAAGAAAATTCCTATAGAATAGAAGTTGAGTTCTTGGTCCCAAATTCGAGTTTCCATTTGAGAAAAAATGGTTTACATTTTATTAAGTACTACATTTTATTAAGTATTATGATTTAACCCGCGCTAATTATAGCTCGGAGTAATTTTTTATAAATAAATTGTTTTGAAATTTAAGAAATTTATTTTTGTCTTAATTTTACAATATGATTAACTAATGATTATAGATAAAGCTATCAATTTGTAATAATTTGTCTATTTAACCCGTTTTGCAGTGAACTAAAATATTATTCGGGCTAACCCGCAAAAACTTATAATCATGAAAACATAACTATAATATGTACCGTTAAATGACTCTAGTTTTTGTGGTTAATCTACGAACTTTTTTTAAAAAAATAAATTTTTTGTGTCTGATTTTTTATAAAATTAGTAAAATATTTTTCAATTTTGATATAAATTCAAATAAAATATAATAAATTATATTGAAAAATATAGCAAGATTTTGAATAGATTTTTTTCTTCTTTGAGTATATATGAATTGATTATTATTTTGAAATATATAATATTAAAAATAATTAAGAAATTAAATAATAAATAACCTTTTTAATGAAAAATATATACTTTCTATATTCTAATCAATAATTTTAAAAGACTCTTATATCATTTCCTATTTCAATTATTTTTTGTTATTTGTAATGGCATTTTATGTAATAACTTACAAAACAAAATTTATTTAAAAAAATGTATTCTTGAATAATATTATAGAGATTACCAAATGTTGATCCTAATCCGGACCGAAAGAGATTTTGGGCCAAATGCCGAGAACTTCCTCATTAACAAAAAAAAAGAAAAGTTGATCTTTTACATTAAAAATACTATGAATATATGTCGACCATCTTTTACATTTACAATCCGTGCATGTACCACAAAACCTGAGTAACCGTTCTTGAGAACCTAGAACACAGGTTGCAACACAACTCGATCTACTTCTGATAAGGTTAGAGAGTTAGAAAAGAACTTGTACTCAATCAGAAGCTAGACATCTCGGATTTACTAACATATTGTATGTTGTTGGATACATTGCAATGCCAGAGAAAAGACGGCGAGGTTTTTATGTTGGGGCTAGATCAGAAGGAATTAAGACGGACAGTGGCTTTTGTGTTGGAATCGCCGTATCTATTCACGTCCTGTGCTATGATGGGTATGGTAGTGCCACTTGCATCGGCATTGGAGTTACATGCCACTATGCTGAAAGTTAATTTCTTGGGTATGATTTGTTTTGAGAAATCCGAGGATGTTGTTTTGTTTTGAACTTATAAAAAAAATATATATATATATATATATATATATTTGTGTTTTTTTTAAGGTGAATTCAGAGAATACAAGTTGTTTTTCATTTATCCACTAAGATAGAGAGGCAAATAAAGAAGTATTATTCTACAATCAAGTTTCTGATCAGTAAGAACTATAATAGAAACAATGACGTTGCAAGAGGTCTTCTTCTTTATTTTTGCATGGTGTAATTTGGTTGATTTGCACTAAACTTGGAACATAAGAGCACATAAGTGGGTAAGAATACGGAGATTTTCCACCGGGCAGATGGCGACTCACAGCTTCTCCGAAATCCACTTTTTCCAAGTATCCATTCTCTCCAATGATGTAAGCTGTTTGGTAGCAGCGGCTCCTGGTCATTCTATGAGCATCGTATAAGCCAAAAACCACGGCAATTTTCTTCTCCTCGTCAATGAAGAAACTGCTAGGGTAAAGGCCAGACTGAAATCCAATACCGAGTGGTTCCATGTCAACTTTAAAAAGGGGGATCCACGACACTGCATTGGGCTCAATCTTAGTTGTGACCCAAATCTCCACCTCACGGTACACACTTGAGCACTGATATAGCGCCACGAGTTTCTCGTCTCTAAGAGTAGACAACTTTAATAAAAGGAAGCCTAGTTCTCCCATGTAACGGTGAAGATATAACAGTAACCAGAAGTGAGATCAACCCAGTTACATATTTAGAAGATAGAAAGAAGGGGATAGAAATCATCTCAGCAGGAAGAAGGATCTGTAAGATGACGATGGAGAAAGAGGGAGAAGAACAGATGAGAGAGAATAGGAGAGAAAAGTAGAAGAGAGAGAGTGAGGAATATTATTGTTATGCATTAATGTAATCGATCAGGTGTATTTGATTACATCACAAACGTACCAACTGAAAGATAAACCGGTTTACACATATACCGGATCAAAGTAGAATTACAATTAAAGAGATAAATAAGTTATCCTGTGACAATACCTGTGACATCCCAAAAAAAAGAAAAAAAAAAAGAGAAAATCTCAGATCAAAGTCCATTCAAAACGTTCAAATTGGCAAACCATTACTAAAATCGTAGTACCTCTACATCAGAAATATTCACCACAAGTTTCCTCACCTGTGGTTAATTATGAACCAGAGAATGAGGCAATGAGCCATGAGCAGTGAGCCATGAGATTTGAGGTATCATCATTATTCATTTGTTTTCGATGATTTGGGAGCAAAGCAATCACAAACTTGCATCACAAACAAAAGGAAGCCGATCTTACAACCATATTGAGAAACGGTTTAGTATTCGTTTGTGACAACAAAAATCTTATTCGGTTACAACTATGAGAATTTGAGATAAAAGTTTTGGTTAAAAAAAAAACTTTTGAAAATGGATAACGCAATATAGATCACATAGTATTAGAATATCCCTTCATACATACAGATGAAGCTATAATAATATTGTTTTCATGATTATGTGTGTACTATTATGACTATCCCTTCACACATACAGACAGAGCAGGGCCGTGCCTATGCACAAATGAAATAAACATTCGCCTATGGACCTAATTTTATTTAAGAAAATGAAGGACTCAACTAATTTCTTCTTTTTTTCACAACAACCACATTATCAATTGTTACTTGCTAATTGCTAAGTATTTTTTTCATCATAATTTTGGTTCATCTAATATTAGAGTTAGTTTGATTGGTGATTTAGATTAAATTACAAACGAAACTCAAATAATTGGCAAATTTATCAACTTTAAGGAAAATGAAGTATGATTTGGAATTTTAGATTGGAATTTGTTTAAAATTTTAAATATGCATGTATTGTAGTTTTGTGAATATGGAGACAATCAATTGTTGTTATGATGAAGGAACACATGTTGCTTTAGACTCTTAGTGCACATTTAGTGCACATGCTCTTTTTATCAAAGTCATATAAGATTGCCAACAATAGCTATGCAAAGGAAAACAATAGATTTTAGAAAATGATCCAACGAGGAAAACAATGATCTACAATCAATTGAAGCAGCAAACAAGGAAAACAATAGATCTTAGAAACTGATGAAAATAATGATCTAAGAGGAAAACAATGAGATGAAGCAGAAACAATGAATGCAAGCAGAAATCAATGCAAACTGATCCAATCAATTGAAGCAGCAAACAAGTAAAGCAATAGATCTTAGAAACAGATGAAAACAGTGATCTAAGAGGAAAACAATGAGTTGAAGCAGAAACAATGAGTTCAAGCAGAAAACAAAGCAAATTGATCCGAGTAAAACAATTGAAGCGCACAATCAATTGAAGCAGCAAACAAGGAAAACAATGAGTTGAAGCAGAAACAATGAGTGCAAGCAGAAATCAATGCAAACTGATCCAATCAATTGAAGCAGCAAACAAGTAAAGCAATAGATCTTTGAAACTGATGAAAACAGTGATCTAAGAGGAAAACAATGAGTTGAAGTAGAAACAATGAGTTCAAGCAGAAAACAAAGCAAATTGATCCGAGTAAAACAATTGAAGCGCACAATCAATTGAAGCAACAAACAATGAGTTGAAGCAGAAACAATGAGTGCAAGCAGAAATCAATGCAAACTGATCCAATCAATTGAAGCAGCAAACAAGTAAAGCAATATATCTTAGAAACTGATGAAACCAGTGATCTAAATGGAAAACAATGAGTTGAAGCAGAAACAATGAGTTCAAGCAGAAAACAAAGCAAATTGATCCGAGTAAAACAATTGAAGCGCACAACCAATTGAAGCAGCAAACAAGGAAAACAATGAGTTGAAGCAGAAACAATGAGTGCAAGCATAAATCAATGAAACTGATCCAATCAATTGAAGCAGCAAACAAGTAAAGCAATATATCTTAGAAACTGATGAAAACAGTCTGATGAAAACAGTGATCTAAGAGGAAAACAATGAGTAGAAGTAGAAACAATGAGTTCAAGCAGAAAACAAAGCAATGTAATCGCTATCAACTAGCTTAGCCAGTAGTCCAACATGTAACTTCTTTATTTCATCCCACGCATCTCTTCCTATTGATTCTCTAACGAGAATAAAATTGCCCAACTGACAATTGTGATTGATGCTTCTATTCTGCAAAGGAGAAGTCCCTTATTCATAACAATTAGGCGGGTACTTCTTTGTTCCATTAGAAGTATCCATCTGTTCATAACACATAATCAACCATCATATAAATATAAATCAGTCATCATATAAGCATAAATCAGCCATCATATAAACATAAATCAATCGTCAAACATAAATCAGCTATTAAGTGTAAAAGCATCAGACAAGAGTTTTGAAATTAAAGGCCGTAGTATGGCCGGAATATGGCCGGAATATAGAAAATTAACTAAAAACCCCGCAAAATCAGCCATCACATTAACTTAAATCAGCTTTCATGCAAACATAAATCAGCCATCATGCACACTTAAATCAGCCATCGAATATGTAAATCAGCTGGCAATTGGATAAATCAGCCATAACTGTAAGATCATCATACTCGGGTTTTGATATTAAAGATCGGAATATGGCCAGAAAATTGATTATGGAGCCATCGATTATGAAAAATTAACTGTATAATTTCATAAATCGTTGAATCACAGTAGTTAGTAGTCAGCTTCGATCTTTCAAACGATGAAAATCCTTCCAATCTTTGATGCGGCGAGGCGGACGAGACGAGTCGTAACCGGAAGAGATGAACCGCAACACCGGCGGTTAGGGCGTCGGAATCATGATTCAGTTTCTGTATTTTTTTAGAATTAACTGTAAACACACTAAAAAAAGATCTCACAAAAAAAAATATATATTGCATTATTGTTAATAACAGTTTTAAACTGTCCTTAATGGACATTTCCTTTAGATTTTATATCATTTAATTAATATCAAAAAGATAACTGCTACTCTAATTATTTCACAACATTTCTGTTATATTTAAGTAATTATCTCTAAAAATAATAGACAAAATACACCTATATTATATCGGTTTAATTTGTTCGATTTTTAGGCTCTTTTTTCACCTATATTATATACCGAAATAGAGTTTCAAAATTTTGGTTTAGATTTGATTGAATTTTGGACAGAAATGTTTTTGAAAATATGTATATTTTCAAAACCAGATTACAAAAAAACACTTGTATAAATATAGAACAAACGAGATTACGTCCCGGTTCTTATATATATTCCGGTTCGGAAATTCGTCCGGTTTACTCTGCCACAAAAAGAGAATCAAAACAACAACACGTGCATGATCTCGTTAGTTGTAAATACTTTTTTCTCGCAACTACACGCCGTCTTAGTTTACCGAAATCCAAAGTGGGATAAAGCTCCAATAAGATGACGTGTAAAACTCGAAGTAAAGCTATCGCCACATTCTACAAATCAGTGCTTGCCACGTCTCTACCGACTGCTTTTTTCCTCGGTGCTTACGTCATCGCACACGTCGTCTACCTTTGATCAAAGTGATAAAAAGCAAAGTCGTAAATGGCGTCGTCACCGAGTCTCTCACTATTATAATCCCATCACTCACACTCCTTTCTTCTTCGCTAAACTCCAATTCCACTTTCTCTCTTCGATACGATCTTCGTTTTTCTCTCGAATCTTTGCAACTAATGGCTCCACCTACGAAGACGGTACAGGATCATTGTTTTCCTCCTCGTACGTAACGGATTTTTTTCTTTCCTTTTGTAGTTTCTCTTGATAATCCGAGTTTTTTGTTTTTGTTTTTGGCTTATTTTTAGGTCTTGATCCCTATTGCTCATGGTACGGAGCCTCTAGAAGCGGTGGCGATGATCACCGTGTTGCGGCGAGGTGGTGCTGACGTGACGGTGGCGTCCGTCGAGAATCAGGTTGGCGTTGATGCTTGTCATGGCATCAAGATGGTCGCCGATACTCTCCTCTCTGATATTACCGACTCCATTTTCGACCTTATTGTGCTCCCCGTAAGTCTCTCTGCTAGTATATGGGTGATGATTGGAGCGAATTGTTAGTTTTTTTTACCTCATGACAATCAATTAGCAGTGTTAGTTTAGACTCGATACTGATGTTGATAGTTCCTACAAAGAACGTTGGTTGTATAAAGAATGATTTTTGAGATGTATCTATTGCAATTTATCTCCTTTGATCCAGAATTGGGTTGCTGATATTACTTTTGATTATATGATTGGTAAAAGGGAGGGCTTCCCGGCGGCGAGACGCTTAAAAACTGCAAACCTTTAGAGAATATGGTGAAGAAACAAGACACAGATGGACGACTTAACGCAGCTATCTGTTGTGCTCCTGCGTTGGCTCTTGGTACTTGGGGTCTACTAGAGGGCAAAAAAGTAAGTCACAAGTAATCAGTATCCAAGAATGTTGTTATCTTGTTTTCAGTTCTTGTCTAATGTCTGGATTACATGGGGTTTCTTGCAGGCAACATGTTACCCGGTTTTCATGGAGAAACTTGCGGCTACTTGTGCCACTGCTAGTGAGTCGAGAGTGGTGATAGATGGAAGGATATTGACCAGTCGAGGACCAGGAACCACCATTGAATTCTCTCTCACCCTTGTGGAGCAGTTGTATGGGAAACAGAAAGCTGATGAAGTCTCTAGTATCTTGGTATGTTTTGTCTCTGCCTCTTTTATCAACCGCACTTCGATTTACAAACCTGAAAACGGACAGAGATCTTAGTGATTTGATTTCTATTAGAAGCAGCGCAGTAATTACGTTATTGTGATCATACTTGCTTTGTCGTCTCCTCTTAGACTTACTTGTTCTCTTTTTGAAATCAGCTGGTTCGTCCTAATCCTGGTGAGGAGTATACTTTCACCGAGCTTAACCAAACGAACTGGTCATTCGAAGATACCCCACAGGTATATTGTTCATTTACCTCTCCACTTGGTCCTTTAACATACTACAAGACAGTCTCTGTTTTATAGTCAAATTGATTCCTAGGAGCATGCTGTGTTGTAAAGCTTTTGTCTTTCTTTATCAATAATCGTTTTTTTTTAGTCAGAAAGATAATGTTTTGCTGTTTCAGATTCTCGTTCCCATTGCAGAGGACTCGGAGGAAATTGAAGCTATTGCGCTTGTAGATATCCTGAGGCGGGCAAAAGCAAATGTCGTGATTGCTGCAATTGGTAACAGTTTGGAAGTTGTAGGATCTCGCAAAGCTAAGCTAGTCGCAGATGTGCTTCTCGACGAGGTGGCAGAGAAGTCGTTTGATCTTATTGTGTTGCCTGTGAGTGCTAACTTTCAATAGATGAACATTTATAAGTCTCAAAGAAAGTTTTGAGATTCATTGAAAACTAACAACAACAAAAATCAAACTTCTTTAATCAATCACAGGGCGGTCTTAACGGTGCTCAAAGATTCGCGAGATGCGAGAAACTGGTGAATATGTTAAAGAAACAGGCAGAAGCAGACAAACCATATGGAGGAATCTGCGCATCGCCTGCTTATGTCTTGGAGCCTAATGGTTTACTCAAGGTGCAAAATTCAAATCAGTACTTGAGTTGTGAAAACGTTATATCACTCTTCTTGTTATATCATAAGTCATTAAACTGAGATATAAGGTACATGTTTTGTATAGGGTAAGAAGGCAACTACCCACCCAGTGGTGAGCAACAAACTTTCAGACCAGAGTCACATTGATCACAGAGTCGTGGTGGACGGAAACGTCATAACGAGCAGAGCTCCAGGGATTGCAATGGAGTTTTCACTTGCGATTGTTGAGAAGTTTTACGGGCGGGAGAAAGCGCTTCAACTCGCCAAGGCAACACTTGTGTAAATTCAAAGAATGGAGTGTGAGAGGGACGCGAATAAAAGAGCTTTAGTCATCTCTCCATTGATGATGAGTGACTTTGTGATAGCTTTGGCTGAGTGGAGTGTGTGTAATCTATGTCTTTATTATAAATGAATAAACGAGGTTCTGCGACTGAGTTTTATGCATATGGCTGAATCTTTAAACCTCTGGTAGAGTTAGAGGATTCGCATGAGGAAGATATTTTTATATTTTACTGGAAGGATATTTTATTTCCTTTTTAGAACTTTTCACCAAATTCACCTTTCATTAATTACAAATTACAATTTGCCCCCATATTTTTGCCTGGGCGTGATATTTGTGACCATTCGATAATATCATTCTATACCAAATTAAGTGAAATCATATCAAGTCGTCAGTCTTCATAGCAAAAATAATAATTTTCAATAAAAAGCAGGATAATACTCAGCAATATATAGTGGCATTATTTGTAACTTTCGTTAAAGTTGGGGCCATTTAGTTGCATCTGATAAGATCAAGGGGTATTACCGTAGATTTCGTCGCTATTGTTTGGTTCTGAAATGCCGGAAATGCCCTCGACTGATTATCTAGTATCTACTATTAAACCCCGCAAAACCCTTGATTTCATTTCTAGCTTATCTGTTTTTTCACACTTGCTAGGGTTTTATCTCCGAAACCCATCGAGAGCTTCCATGGCGACGCATACCATTTCTCGCTCCATCCTTTTCCGACCGGCGAAATCTCTATCCTTTCTGCTCACACGATCCTTTGCTTCGTCTTCTCCTCTCGCCAAAACTCCAGCGTCTTCTCTTTACTCGTCGTCTCTGCTGAGCCGATCCCGTCCCCTCGTCGCCGCTTTTTCCTCCGTTGTCCGTGGTGGCCTTGTGTCTGTTAAAGGTCTTTCTACGCAGGCTACATCGTCCTCTTTGAACGATCCGAATCCCAACTGGTCGAACAGGCCACCAAAGGAGACGATCCTGCTCGATGGTTGCGATTTCGAACACTGGCTTGTCGTCGTGGATCCGCCTGAGGGTGATCCTACTAGAGACGAAATCATTGACAGCTACATCAAAACCCTAGCCCAGATTGTTGGCAGGTAAACCCCCGAATTTTAAAAGTCTCTTATACCTGTTCTTTTGGGTTACTATGTTGAAGCTTTCGATATATACTAGAGTCCATATGACGGGATCTGTTTGCTTACGTACATCATTTTGGAAGCTCTTATGTGATATTATCTCGTTTTGAATGTTTCAGTGAAGAAGAAGCGAGGATGAAGATCTACTCGGTTTCAACTCGGTGCTACTATGCTTTCGGAGCCCTTGTGTCAGAAGATCTTTCTCACAAGATGAAAGGTAATATCTCCTGCTTAGGTTTTAATTTTACCCTTTTCTGTGATAAAATCCGCCTTCTAACTTCTTTCTGTATCTCTCCAGAGTTGCCAAAGGTGCGCTGGGTTCTTCCTGATTCTTACCTGGATGTGAGGAACAAAGACTACGGAGGTAAGGCTTAGTTTGTTTTCTCTATCACAAACCTAGAATTGGGGGAGTTGCTTTCCTCTTCCATTGTACTTGCGGGTTTTGAAATGTCGATAAGGAGGAAGTATCTGTTGTTAGTCTTTCAAAAAGTTCTATTTCTATTTTTAGTTAATTAACATTTTTGGAATTTAAGTTTCGGTGCATTTGTTAGACTTGATTAGTGATATCAATTTTGAGACTGGTGTAGTAGAAGTTGCAGTACTGATATTGCTTTGTTGATAGTTTAAATCTTTCTGGTGATACTATTAGAGAGTTAGCTTGATGGGTTTTTTACATTGACTTTCAGGTGAACCTTTCATTGATGGTAAGGCTGTTCCTTATGATCCTAAGTACCACGAGGAGTGGATAAGGAACAATGCTAGAGCAAATGAAAGAAACAGGCGCAATGACCGTCCTCGCAACTTTGACAGAAGCAGAAACTTTGAGAGGAAAAGAGAGAACATGGCAGGAGGCCCTCCTCCTCAACGTCCTCCCATGGGAGGTCCTCCTCCGCCTCACATGGGTGGCTCTGCCCCTCCTCCACCTCATATGGGTGGCTCTGCACCTCCTCCACCTCACATGGGGGGCTCTGCACCTCCTCCGCCTCACATGGGGCAGAACTACGGGGGACCACCACCACCGAACAACATGGGAGGACAAAGGCCTCCACCAAATTATGGAGGACCACCACCACAGAACAACATGGGAGGACAGAGGCCTCCAGCAAACTATGGAGGAGCACCCCCACTAAACTACGGAGGAGCACCACCAAGCAACATGGGAGGAGGAGCACCACCACCAAACTATGGAGGAGCACCACCACCGAACTATGGAGGAGCACCACCACAGAACAACATGGGAGGAGGTCCACCAAATGCAGGATGGTCAGGTAACAACAACTACCAGCAGCAGAGTGGTGGAATGCAGCAGCCACAGTACCAGAACAACTATCCACCTAACCGGGATGGCAGCGGGAACCCGTACCAGGGTTAAAGTAGTTGAACCAGTCGCGGGTTTTCTTTTTTAATCGTGCATTCTGGACGATGTATAGATGAGGGAGGAGGGAGAGTGCAAATGCAAGACTTTAAAAACTTCTTTTGTCTTCGGTGTTTATCAGTCTGGTATTGTGTGAGAGAATAGCCTAAGTAACTGTGGCATGGTTAGAACATCTTTACTCTTGCGTTTTGTTTCTTTTAGTTTATATCCTAAATCGATTTTAAGAGTTGCTAAGTGGACGCCTTGTGTTGTGGGTTCATCTCAAGTCTTGTAGCAGTTCATCTAAATCAAAGCATGAATTTAGTTACAAAATCGTTCATAGTTGATCGTTTTGTGCCTTCGTTTGGCTTCTTCTGTGTCGAGTTAGTCTAACTTACAGTTCTCCAAGCATGTTTCCTGGCTTCTTGTGGGACAACATGGATGATCAAAAACCTTTCTCAAGAAGGACAATTGTCTAACATATACCTCAAGATGCTTTGCAGAGAAGTTGTCTATCTAAGCTTGCCGAAAATATGATGTGAAAAAGCGAAATCTCGATGAGAACGGTGGTGGACTCATTACCAATGGTGGCAGAACCTATCATCTTTGTGTTTTTCATATAGCGTATCTAATTCGATATTACTAAATGGAAATGGTATGCCAAGAACCTAGTTTTTCCTTGCTAGTTGCTTTTTCCAACTAACCTTACTCTTGATCTGGTGTTCAACCAAGTGAGTGAGCTTTGCAAATTTCTCTCTTTATTGAATCAGGCACTTGTGAACATGATCTGCAACCCTGTGAACTCTACTGTTCCTATTGCAGCAGAGATTTTCAAGAAGGCTGGTATGGTACCTACGATGAGAAGAAATTGTTTGGTGTTACCACTCTTGACGTTGTTAGGGCCAAGACTTTCTATGCTGGAAAAGCAAATGTCCCTGTTGCAGGTTGCTCTTATTGTCTTTTTGCATTTTCCTAGGATTGTTGGCTGCATAATCAGCACTTGGTTATCTGCTTCAAACAATATAGCAATGCTATGAGTTGATGATGTTTAGTTTTGAATGCTTGGCTACGCAGAGGTTAATGTTCCAGTTGCTGGTGGTCATGCTGATATTACGATTCTTTCTCTCTTTTCTCAGGTTACCTAGCAACCATCAATCAAAATCACCAGATTATAGATCAAGATGGCCATTAACCGCATGTCTCTTTTTGGTTTGGCAGGTAAGACTGGGGAAGAACTAAGTGGAGGAAGTGCTCGATCTAGGGCCGCTCTCAGCAGGCCCGGCCCTGAACAGATACATATGACACATATGTATTGTGCCTCCGATTTTCTAAAATTTTTAGGACCCATTAAAAAATCTTTTTATGCATAAGTTTTTTTTTTGAAATTTTGTTTTCTTACCGTAGGAAAATAAAATTGTGGAGAAGATTGTAAGGCCCATCATAAATATTATTTCTTTCTATTTTGGTAAACTTGAGTTTTTAAAAGAAATTTGATGTATTATAGGACACCGGTTTTTAGTTTCGTATTAGACTCCAAAAATTTCATAATCGGCCATGGCTCTCAGACTTTGAAAAGAAATGCTTAGAAGCCCTCAAAGCAGAAACTCAAATCCTCCATCGACAAGGGAATCAAATTTGCCAACCAATGAGTTTTTTTGCTTCTTTAAATCATTGGCTTTGGACTAAAACTTTAGGTTCATGTTCTTGTCTTGCTACTTTCTTCGGCTTTCCAATTTTCCGGTAGAGTTGTTGTCTTTGAGAACCATTGGGGACACACTATAATAATAAGTAAGTAAAAAAAAAATTACTGCTGCTATGTAATGTAAGCTATATGATTCTTCATCTTTTTGGCGCTCTTATTTTGATTTGAAAAAGAAAAGAAAAAATCACAGTCCTTAATGTATATATATTATATAAGTTGCATTGCTTGGACATATCTCTGTATTTATAAGATCAATTGATATGCCTTAAAGTATTTATTAATTTAAAGACAGATGAAAGTGTACTTGTTGTTATTGTTGGATCACGAGCCCTTCTGTCTTTATGATTTTTATTTTCTTGCTTTGATGAATAAATAGATGTCAAAAGAAGTGAGAGATTGAAAGGACATTATGTCCCTTCTCAATGTCTCACCTTTTCTTTTCTTTTCCTTCTTTCTGTGTAAAATTATTATTTTTATGTGGAAATATAAATTTAGTTATACGCTTTAAGAAAAATAAGAAATAGATATCCTTTTTTTTTTCATCGAAAATAAGATATAGAAAAGTGTTTTTCAAATAGTTTCTTTTTCATTTCTTACCTTGTAAATAAAATTTTATCATTCAATGGGTTAAACACACCAACAACAACAATATGAGTAGTAAATAAATAGAGACCCTTCGAAAGTGACAAATAATATCGAACAAAACAAAATAATTTTTGATAGCGAATGGACGGAACGGTGTTTAATATTTTCATTCATTCATAAGAAAGAAAAAAAGTAATTGAAAATCAAAATTTATGTTTTTGAGAATAAAATGAGACAAATGATTTTTATAGAACTGATCCGAATGGTACTATCGATAACATACGACAAAAAGCACGAATTTGCCAGTCGAAGGGTAAAATCGTGATTTCGTTTGATTATCGAAGGGTAAAAGTAGCTGAAGTGTTAATTTCGTTTGATTGTCATGTGTCGCCACGTCATCATTATTTAGTAGCAAAGTCACGTCCTACGTGCCAATCCGACGTCACGTGTCTCTTTCTCTTTTCTTTTTTTTTTCTTTCTTCAACTCTAAGATGAGTTGCATGTTTACTCCTTATACTGTTATTACAAAGTAAATTGGGCTTTATATTTAAATTGTTACATTTTGAAGCTTAATACTCACAACAAGCGAGTCAAATAATGTATAACGTTTTTGAGTACACCAAAATTACCAACCAGTGAAAAAATGGAGAACTGACTGGAAACATGTTTCCAACTTGTTTACATGTTTTAGATTTCTTATCTTTAGAAGTTTATGTAGTTTGCAATTTTGTGTAACAAATCTCTCGGAAATTGTTATTCACATCTCCAATACCTTTTCGTATCTAAATCTTTGACCAAAATAATCAAATATGTAGTATTGATTTATATTTACTTATTTGACCATTCTTGAAACATGATTACTGACGAGTCATTATTGTATGTCCACTAGCTTATTTCGATACAATAAATTTTTTTTTTTGAATAACAACAAAATTTTGGGTGGAAGCCGTATATCCCTTTAGATTCGTGCAAACCTTTAATATTTTTACTCGTTCTAGTTATCATTTGATTGTGTGACCTTTTCGATTATCTCATGATACATTTCCATTCGAGCTATAGACCTTTGGTAATGATCAATTATTTTGTGTGATGAACGGTATCATTTGAATTTTTTTTTTTTAAAATAAACGAGTCGTTTGTTCTTTTCGTTTTGGTAATTGTCGACTGCATCGTCCTTAATTAATACACAAAAGAGTCTATGAATCTTCACTTCGTACATATGTCGTATATGAAACACGTTACAAAAGCGGTTATTCAGTTGATCTATGATATATGGACATGCTTTAAGTGTTTGATAATAATAAATTGTTATTACTTTGTTGCGGGGACATTTTAAATGAAGTGATTGCATCTGTATCTGCACAATATCTATAATATAAGTAATAAAATTTATCTATTTTTAGGGTCCAAATGTTTTTTTGTTTGTCAAAAAAATATTAACATACATATAACATTTATCTAAAATCTTGAACATATATATGCTCAAAAGGGGGATTCTGAAGACATGATTAGTGATTAGAGTTTTTTTTTTTTATGATTCAGGGGTAGATTCCAGGTCTATAGGGAAGCCCAAATTATTCCTTTGGGGAGGTGCAGTCCACGGATAGACCCTCTCTTCGGATATTCAAATAGACCCTAAAGTATGGGCCCATATCCGTGTGGGGTATCCAGGAAATGGTAATGAATGTTTCCAAAAACGTTCGAACCTGAGACTTTGACAATTTATGCCAAGACTCTTCAGCCCCTCAAACCACTGAGCCACCATCGCCCAGACTTTTTTTTTTTTTAATCGGAGCATGACTAATGATTAGAGTTAAGTCGTATCCCCTCGTGATTGGCTTCGAAAACCTGTTTGATATACGAGTCCGAAATTTCTAATCGTAATCCATACATTATAAGACCGGACCAGGTTGGTTTGAAGGTTCCAGTCCTTACTTTGCACGTTTTATTATTGGTTAGACATTATGCTGAACTGAATCTGTTATACATTCGATTATACCTTCTATGTTACGTTATATTATGATATAATAATATTTAAAAATAAATAAAATCCATGAATTGATCGTAGAAGTCTTTCGAGCATCCAATTAGTACATAAAGTCACCGAACACAGTGAAGATTAATGTAAAATGACAAACAAAAGTTACACCAAGTGATCAATTAGTTTAAGTGAAATCAAGTGGTGATAGTAGGGTGATTCCTTTATGTAGTGGTGAGAGTTATGACATGATAATGATACAGTTTAAAACCATCAAATAATGCTGAATAATTTGTCCAACTAATAATTAATAATACAATTTAAAAATATGACATGATACGTTACGTAAAGTTTTTATTTTTGCGATGAAAAAAAAACTTATTGAACGACTTGTGAAAACAATGTTAGCTTACCGTACGTGTGTTCAAATTTAATAGTATGCTATAAATTGCGTGAACAATAATATGGTTTTGTTGTTATTCGTTATTTAACCAAATTGGAGATATTTTTGTTAACTATATTATCACCACAAATATGGTGAATTAGTTTTGTGCGAGTTGTGGTCAATTTGGTTGGGATTCAAGAAGAAGCATTATGAAGTCCCACCAATTGTTTTCGAACTTGTAAAAATTCTCATAATAAAGATCTGAAATATCTCCATTGAAGCTTAGATTGTCTTTTACTCTCCTTTATTAAACTATTCTTATAACTCAACATACATGTTCTATATGAATATGGGTTATACGCATGATACGGTTAACAACAATTACTTGGACAAGTCAAGTCAAGTAGGGAAGAAGTTTGCTTTTCTAATTGTAATTTGTAAGTGAATCACTAATTTAGAGTTTATAGTACTAGAATTTAAGACAAGGTCAAAAAAAAAAATGAAAATTGCATACTAAACGTAAAGACTAATATGAAAGAGCGTTAGTTGTGCAAATATTATTTATATTGTGTGATCAAGTTTTGGATGATGTGTTCCGAATAAAATCTGCTTTAGTTAACTATTGATGAGATTCTTACAACAACAAAAAAGTGGAGCATCAACGAGACCTCTATATAATAGATATCCACAAGATGGGTCAACCCTTAAAAAGAAGAAACCGGAGATGCACGAAGCGCTGAATTGAAGCTTGACCCAGCCAACACCATAGGTTTTTTAGGGTATTTATTCGTTTCTTGATTCTGGAAACCCGAAAAATGTTCTTTCCAGTCAAATTCTACTATATATATATTATTAAGTGTGCGATTATTATATGATGTGCTCATGATATATTATATTAATATGCGTTTCTGCTTCCTTTTATATATATACTAGATAAGTATCCGCATATATACGAGTTTGTAATTTAATATTTTATAATCCATGAAAAAAATGAAAGACGATAAAATAAAAAATAAAATTAGATCACCCGTGAAAATATCTTATACATAAATTTAGAAACAAAGTTCACGATAAAATAAATATATATATTGAAAGAAAAATTTGGTGAATAGATGCAGTAAATAGTTGTGGATACGATTATTGGACTTTTATTTCTTTTTGGTGTAATTGATATACTACCAAATTGTGGTCTATATAGAAGTGAGAAATTAATATTCTTTTCTTTTATGTCTAATTTTCTTAATCTAATTGGAAAATAACGAAATATTTTTTCCTTACTATATTAATATTGTCTTTTAGGATAAATTATAAATTAAAACTAATTTGATTAATATTTACTTTAATTCATTTGTTTTTTAAATTAAACTGAAACATGCCAAGATCTAAATTAACCGTGACAAATGTCATGATCTCGTGAGTGAGAATTATCCTACATGTCACACTCACATTGAGAGATCCAACTTTATATAATACGATATATATATTAGTAACTTTACATTTTCGAATTATGAATGTGAAATTGAGAAGCTATCAATTTGGTTATCTAGAGGTTGGGAATGATAATTCATTTTCTATTTAGGATTGTATTCCATTTTAAGTTTTTCGTTTTTTTAATAATTACTAATTGTTCTTTCCTTTTTTAAAACTTTAGTTTTTTTATGATTGCAATATATTGTTTAATTTCCTTATTCTAAACTGAAATATGTTTTTAAAAAATAAAATTTGGCTTTTATTCATTTTATTTTTAGGATTGTTTAATTGATTTATTCTAATTTAAAATATGGTTTTTTTAACTTTGGCTTTTATTTATAATTTTTGTTTATTTTTTTTTAATCTAAACATAACTACTTTTTCAATTACTTTTTAGGATTAGGAATCGATTTAAAATCATATATTAATAATTTTCCTTTTAAGTTTAGAGTATATTTATAATTTTTCTTTTTTAAGTTTGATCGTGGTTGTAGATTATAAACTTTTAAGTTTTCTTTTGTCATTTTCCTTTATTATAAGGTTTCTTTACTTATACTTATTTTTTTTGTAAGATTGCCTTTTTTAGTTTAAACTTTTTTAATACTTACTTTAATTCATTTTTACTAAAATTGCCCTTTTTAGTTTAAGCTTTTTAAATATTTACTTTAATTCATTTTTACCTTTCTAATTAAATTGACACATGTCAAGATTTAAATTAACAATCGTGACAAATGTCACAATCTCGTGATTAAAAATTATACTACGTGTCACACTCACGTCGAGGGATCCAGCTTTATATAATATATATATATATATATATATATCGATATATGAATCATATATAAATGTTATAGTTTTTTTGTTGTTTATATATTTTTTTAATTATTTATTAGTTTATATTTAAATAAAACACAATTTATTTTTGCTTTTTTATTATTTTGTGTTATAGGAAAGTTTATATTATTGCATTGTTATTTTTTTATTTTTTACACATGTAACGATCTCATGATTGTTAGAATCTTAGTTAGAATCTTAATTTTCTTTTTATTTTTTTCCTTTTATTCATATTATTATTTTGACACATGTCGCGATCTTAAGTAACAACAATACATGTCACGATCTCGTGATTGAAAATTATCCTACGTGTCACACTCTCGTCGAGGGATTCAGCTTTATATAATAAGATTTCTTTAATCTAAATGAAAAAACTAAGTAATGTTTTTTCTTTTCTATATTAATTTTGCCTTTTAAGATAAATTTAATTCGTTAACTTTTTATTTTTATTTTTAGTAACTTTCTCTTTTAAGATTATGAATAAGAATTTTTAAGTTTTTTATTAATCGATTTTAAATATTTCTAACTTTGACTTGACACATGTCGCGATCAGGTGAATTAGCATTTTTGAAACATTTAATTTCATATGATAAAAATTTTACTAATTCTTAACTGAAATATGTTTTTTTTTTTGGCTTTTATTCATTTTTTAAAAATTTAGAAATATGTAGATTATTATATAGAGTTTGGTCGTTGTTGTATATTAATAATTTTCCCTTTTTAAGTTTCCTTTTGTCATTTATAAGAAACCCAAAAGGAAATACGTTTTATATCTCAATACTCATAATAATAATATGAAGACTAGATTTCATATTATAATTTGAATTTGAAGTAGTTGAATGATTCCTGTTTGTCGATGGTTATGGGTTACCATATTCTGTCTCTCGGAAGCGGAGTCATCAGTGATCAATTATGATCAGAAGGTCGGTTTTTTTGGACTTGTTTTGGATCTATTTCCGGTGGTATCGCGCTCTCGGTGGGATCTGATGCGGACAAGATTTTTCGGGCTGATATCATGGGTTTTCAAATCAGCCATGATTTTTCATCGCGGGATCTCAATTACAATTCGGATTTCATCACAAGATCTCAAATCTGCTTTGATTCTTCATTACGGGATCTCAACATCCTCGATGACCTTTTTACGGGATCTCAAAGTTACTGCGGTCTCCAGTCTCGTTAAGCCACAGAGTACCAAATCTGTGAGTTACGTAAAGCTCGGGCTCGGTAGGATAGACAGTCCGGTTTATTTGGATTTGGTGGAGGATTCAACGAATCAATTAATCAAGCCAAGATGGATTCTAGAGCGGATTCTGCTACGCGCAAAAATCAGACTATCAGGTACTTCAATGGGGACAGTGGGTCCGTTGAGCAACTCACGAACCAATTACGGCAAGACCTATGGCGAAAGATTGATACGATTCTGGGATTGCTACAATCACGGGATCACATATGGGTTTTCAAACTTCGGAGGAGCGATACCACGATTCGGAATGCGATTGATAACGGAAAATTTAAACAAACCCTTCCGTTTCGGGATTGGGATATTGGAGATATTACGGGACATGAATGGAACTGGGTATAAAAGGGGGATGGAGGGATCGATTAACAACACACATTCAGTTTTCCTTCACTCCAGATTCTCGATCTTTACTGGTCTACTTACTCTCAAAATTATGTCTCAAACTCTACTACTCACGAAGAACGGTTCAGAGAGGAAGATGGAAGCGGGACTACAGAAGCTGAAGATTAAGATCCCCCATTTTGACAATTCCGAGTTGATTGCGGGTTATTCCAAAACTTTGATTGGGAGATGTATGAATCCCAAGAAGCAAGACATGAAGGTCTTGCTCCATATGCTCCCAAGAATCTTGAATGTGGAGGAGAGAGTTGCTGCGGCGGACTTGGGAATGGGCAGATTCCAGTTCGATTTTGACAGGGAAGAAGATATCACGGAGATATTGAAGATGGAACCATTTCACTTCGATTATTGGATGATTTCTCTTGTCCAATGGGAACCGGTAGTGGATAACAGGTATCCTTCGGCAATCAAATTTTGGGTACGAGTGATGGGAATCCCCCTACACTACTGGGCGGAACAGACTTTCCGCAGCATTGGCGAGGCACTAGGTGAAGTGAAAGAGGTGGATCTCGATGGTGGACGAGTTCAGGTGATTTTGGATGGTTTCAGGCCATTATGCTTCGACACTACGGTGGAGTTCCATGGAGGCGAGGAGACAGCCATCACTCTCCGGTATGAAAGATTATTCGGATACTGTCGAGTTTGTTTCAGTCTATGCCACGACTCCTCTACGTGTCCTGACCGGGATGGAAGGCCAGTAAGCTCGGATACTAACTCGGAGGAGCCAAAGCACGGCTTGAATGTGGTTAGCTTTAAAGCTGCGACAATTAAAGGTACGGCTGGAAGCATGGCTCCACACCATCATGAATCTGCCAATAAACATCATCAGGGACAGGAGAAAGGTAAAGGCAAGATTTACGAATCCAGAGAGGTTGCGGTCGCTAACCATAGCAGCAAGGAGCTTCGTTATGGTCCTTGGAAGAGTGATAGGAGATACAGAGAAAGAGGTACAAGATCCTCTTCTGCATCGGGCTATTTGCCATCTAACCTCGGTGGAGAGCATCAGACTAGGAGGACTGCAATGTCTATTTCCGGGATAAATGAGATGAGATCCTCAGAGGTTGGGAAACACTTATCGGACCAGGAGAGACTGATGATGCAAGCTTTTCACAGCAGCAGCACAAGTCAAAATCAGGTTCCAAATAAAGGTGTAATTCTTGAGACAAATGGTGAGGCAGCACCGGCTTCAGGGGAGACTGCTCGTAGGGGCCTTCTTTTCGAGAACGATGTCAATGATTTAACCACGGTGGAGAGCACTAAAGATTTAGATGGAGTTGATCTGATGCTGGCAGAGGATGTTGATAATGGATTGGTATTAGAGACGGAACTTTCTACGGACTCGACGATGGTTGAAGAGAAACTAGAACATGTAAGGGAGGAGAAAACAGGTGATGGGGACGAGATCCCAAAGGCCAAGCGGAAACAGGGAGTTAAACTCAAGAATAATCTGACTGGTGCGGGTTCAAAAAAGAGGATTGTGCAGGGCATTATTTCCCCAAGGAAAAGGGTGATACCAAAGACCTCGGGCCGTTTCGGCGAGGATCACCATGCAGCTAGTAAGGTCTCTTCAAACCCGAGAGCAGATCCGGACACTTCGAAATCGGAAAATAAGGGATGAAAGTTGGATTGTGGAGGGCTCAACGCAGTGGCACTAAGGGAATACAAAGCTACTATCGGGATTTCTTGAAGCAGCACTTGCGTTTGTTGGCGCCTCGTTTAATATCAAATCAAAAGATGTTATTTATGTTTGCTTTTCAGTTTCATTTCGGATTTCTTAAGTTGTATACGGTTGTATACGGTCTTGCTTTTCTTTATAATAATAAATTTGAGATCACCATTTTTCTTCCAAGAAGCCGAGTATTAGAGTTAATGAGGTTGAGTTAAAGGTATCGGGAAGATATTTTCCCCTCTTTAATTTTTGAAAAACAGGTGACAAAATTGAGAGTTTCAGTATGGAAGCGGGTAACAAGAATATTTTTGACTCGAATTGGTTCAGGATTTGGCATAAATGATTTACATAAGATAACCAGAAATCAAGACAAATTTGGAGGAAATTTATGTCACGTCTCTTCTCTTGCGTTTTTGGTACTTAGCAAGGGGTTTATACTCGGTGCAAACATGCTTTTCTCACGGAAATGCATTGATTATGGGATCAGTTTGGTTTCAAAGGTTGTGGAGGTAGGGAAACATTTTATAATTAACTATGGGGTTACATTCGGGGAAGTCATGCTTCGGTTAGGGGAATGTTTAGCTTGCTGGAACGGTCCCGCTCCGATTTTTGAAAGCAGGATTAAACGATTCTGGTCCCACGTGTTTTTGGTGACGGTAACGCCGGCTTTTAGGTATGGTTATATTTTTCAGGATTTTTTGAGACATACAAATGCTATTTCGGCTGAACAGTGTCGGCCCAATGGAGGTTCCTCCTTTATTTATTATAACTTTCTAGGGATTTATTATCTTACTGCAAAAGAATCTCTTCCGCGGTATGAGAGGGGAATTGCGTTGGAAGGATGGCGGAATTACCTCGGGTCATCTAGAGAATGGATCAGATCAAATGACTCCATAGGGATCTTCAACCCTAACGATGGAGAGAAATATAAATCAAAAGTACATATTGGTTAATTTATGAGAATCCTTAGTTGGAATTGCCAGGGACTTGGGAACAAATATACAATAGGTTACCTTAGGGAGGTGTGGAAGAAGCATAAACCTGAGTTTTTGTTTCTTTCAGAAACCAAACAAGACTTCTCTTTTATTCAAAAATTTCAGTTTCACTTTGGTTATAATAAATTATTCACGGTCGAGCCGTGTGGTGCGAGCGGAGAACTAGCTTTATATTATGATGATTCCTTCAAGGTTACGGTTTTATACTCAAGCAATCGAGTAATCGATATCGAGGCAACTATACAAGGGAAAAAGGTATGTTTATCATTTATATATGGTGATCCGATACCAAAAAAGAGAGACCAAGTTTGGGAACGCTTAACACGGACGAGTCTAATAAGAACGGATCCTTGGTTTATAATAGGTGATCTAAACGAAATAACGGGGAATAACGAGAAACAAGGAGGCAATTCAAGACCCGCTTCTTCTTTCATGTCATTTAACCTGATGATACAACACTGCGGTTTTCTGGAATTCCAATGTTTGGGTAACACAATGTCTTGGCGAGGAAGACGAAACTCAAAAGTTGTGCGGTGTCGACTGGATAGGGCCCTAGCAAACGGGGATTGGCATGAGATATTCTCCCATTCATTTGTAGAATACCTAGCAATGATTGGATCGGATCATAGGCCGATTATTGCCACTATAGAGGATAAAATACCCAGGAAACAGGGTCAGTTTCGGTTCGATAAACGGTGGATTGGGCGGGACGGTTTTATGGAAACGATAGCAAAGGGCTGGGAAATTAGCACAGCGGAAAGTGGGACCCTCTTTATAGAAAAAATAAAAAATTGCCGGAGAGAAATTTCAAAATGGCGGACAATTAGGGATTTACAACAAGCTTTAGAGGAGATTCAAAATGATGATAATAGTACAAACGAGGAACTCATGGAGATCACGAGAAGACTGAAAGAGGCTTATCTGGATGAAGAATTATTCTGGCAACAGAAGAGTCGAACCTTATGGGCAACGGTGGGGGACATAAATACAAAGTTTTACCACGCGCAAGTTAAGCAACGCAGGGCGAGAAATAGAATTACCGGACTACACGATGCATCAGGGGCTTGGGTTACCTCGGACAAAGATGTAGAACAAGTAGCGGTAAACTAATTCGAGGAATTATTCACATCCACTTTACCGACGGATTTTGAGGAGGCCCTCAGAGAGATTCCAGCATCAGTCTCGGAACAAAATAATGATATGCTCACGGCAATGGCTACGGAAGAGGAAGTTCGGAGAGCACTTTTCATGATGAATCCAGAGAAGGCTCCGGGCCCGGACGGAATGACGGCTTTATTCTTTCAAAGATCATGGCACATAATAAAGGCAGATGTAGTAAAACTGGTTAACGATTTTCTGGAAACGGGTTCCTTTGATCAAAGACTGAATATGACAAACATTTGCTTAATACCAAAGTCGGGAAGACCAACTCGTATGACGGAATTAAGACCTATAAGTTTGTGTAATGTGGGGTATAAGATCATCTCGAAAGTGTTATGTCAGAGGTTAAAGATATTGCTACCGGATCTGATTTCCGAGACTCAATCAGCTTTTGTATCAGGGCGACTAATATCGGATAATATTTTGATTGCCCAGGAGATGTTTCACGGACTACGAACCAATAAATCCTGCAAGAGTAAGTTCATGGCAATCAAGATGGATATGAGTAAAGCATATGATCGAGTTGAATGGACCTTCATTGAACACCTATTGAGGAAATTTGGTTTTGCGGAAAAATGGATTGCATGGATGATGTGGTGCATACAATCGGTACAATATAAGGTACTCATTAACGGTAATCCCAAAGGACAAATAACGCCATTCAGAGGATTGCGGCAAGGCGACCCATTATCTCCATACTTGTTCATTCTCTGCACAGAGGTTTTGATAGCTAATATACGGAAAGCAGAAAGGGAGAAATCGCTTACGGGGCTAAAGGTAGCGAGGGCAGGTCCAGCGATTTCACACTTACTCTTTGCGGACGATAGTATTTTCTTCTGCAAGGCTTCGGTACAAGAGTGTCACACTATCTTGCAAATACTTAAGCAATACGAGTTGGTCTCGGGGCAACAAATTAATTTTTCAAAATTTTCTTTAAATTTCGGATTCACGGTCCCAGAAGCGGTACAAGATGAGGTAAAACAATTGCTGGGAATCCAAAATATGGGAGGGATGGGCACTTATCTAGGTCTGCCAGAAAGTCTAGGAGGGGCAAAGAGTAAGATTTTCACCTTCGTTGTCGAAAGACACAATGATAGAGTCAACGGATGGACATCCAGACTCCTGACTAAAGGAGGGAAAGAGGTACTAATTAAATCGGTAGCCACGGCTATGCCGACTTTCGTTATGTCTTGTTTTCGGTTACCGAAGTCTATTACCGCAAAATTAACCAGTGCGGCAGCGCGTTTTTGGTGGAGCTCAGACGGTCAACAGAAAGGTATGCACTGGATGACATGGAAGAAGATGTGCCGGAATAAGGTAGACGGCGGAATCGGGTTTCGATCAATAGAGGAATTCAATACAGCATTACTAGCAAAACAGCTATGGGGGTTAATGGAACAACCAAAATCGCTTTTCGCTCGGATCTTTAAGGGGCGGTACTATCGAAACACAGACCCTTTAGACCCTATTAAGTCGTACTCCCCGTCCTTTGGATGGAGGAGTATCATCTCAGCTAGACCTCTGGTTTCAAAAGGGCTTATCAAAAGAGTTGGTTCAGGGGGTACCATATCAGTATGGAATGACCCATGGATACCATCATCTCCCCCGAGGTCAGCATCATGCAAAGGGTACAATTATTACCCAAATCTCAGAGTTAATCATTTGGTTGACCCAACGACACAAACGTGGAACCTGAAACTGATAAACGCAATCATCGAACCGGCCGATGTGGAACTTATACGTGGAATACACATCAGTAGTATTTATCGACCAGATACGCCTGGTTGGCACTATACGAAATCAGGGAAATATACGGTAAAGTCGGGATATCAGGTTGGCCAACAAATCACAGACAACGGCGACAATTATTTTTACGGTCCAGATATAAAGATGCTACAGGCAAACTCATGGAAATTGACGTGTCCACCGAAATTGCGACATTTTATATGGCAAGCAATCTCGGGGTGTCTGTCGGTCACAGCGAACCTACGCGCTAGAGGAATAAATTGTGACACACAATGTGCTAGGTGTGGTGTGGAGGGGGAAACGATCAACCATGTATTGTTTGAATGCCCCCCAGCACTACAAACTTGGGCACTCTCTCATATTCCATCGGCCCCGGGAGTTTTCCCGATGACATCGGTTTTCGCCAATTTCGATAATCTATTTTGGAGAATGCCAGATGAGGAAAAGAACATAATGTTTCCGTGGATTGTGTGGAATATTTGGAAAGCAAGGAATGACAAGGTATTCTCAAATGGGGATAGAACCCCACAAGAGATTCAGAGGTTAGCGGAAACATAAGTCGCAACTTGGGAAGCGGCACAAATTAGTGAACCTGACATATCTCCCCTACCACCGGATCTCAATACGAGAATAAATGAACCAGATGAATATAACGGCCTCACATGCTATATTGACGGGTCATGGAAGGAAGGAGATAAATTTTCTGGTTTAGGATGGTTTTGCTTTCAGGAGGGAATTGAAGGAAAGCTTATGGGGTCCCGTAATCTACGAAGAAGCCTATCCCCGCTACACGTGGAATTGGAAGCGCTCATCTGGGCGATGCATTGCATGATTGCAAACCACAAAACGACGATAGCGTTTGCAACAGACTGCTCAGAATTGGTGAAGATGGTGTCTATACCGAAGGAGTGGCCGGCATTTACGTTACAACTGGAGGAGTTCGAGAAGAGCAAGGAGGTTTTCACCTATTTCTCTATCACACAAATCCCACGCACGAGAAACACAGTGGCAGACAAATTAGCACGAGGTGCTCGAGTCTACCCATCAGATTTCACTTATGTAAACTCGATACCCCCGATTTGGTTCACCGAATAGGGTTCGGTATCAAGGCTGTCGACAAAAAAAAAAGTTTCCTTTTGTCATAATGGAAATGATTATAATTTTTTAAGTTTGGTCGTATATTAATAATTTTTCTTTTAAGTTTAGAGTATATTTATAATTTTCATTTTTAAGTTGGTCATGGTTGTAAATTATAAAATTTACCTTTTATAATTATGAATGTGAAATTGATAAAGTATCAATTTGGTTATCTAGAGTCGAGGAATGAGAATTTTTTTTCTTTTTAGGATTGTATTCCTTTTTAAGAGTGTTATTTTTTTAAGAATTACTAATTGTTCTTTCCTTTTTTAAATCTTTAGCTTTTTATGATTGTAATCCATTGTTTAATTTCCTAATTCTAAATTGAAATATGTTTTTTTAATAAAATTTGGATTTTATTCCTTTTCTTTTTATGATTGTAATCTATTGTTTAATTTATTTATTTTAAACTAAAATATGAGTTTTTTTTTAACTTTGACTTTTTTTTATAATTTTTGTTTAATTTTTCATAATTTAAACATAACTACTTTTTCCATTTACTTTTTAGTATTAGGAATCGATTTTAAATCATATATTAATAAAAAAAATTTTAAGTTTAGAGTATATTTATAATTTTCCCTTTTTAAGTTTGATCGTGGTTGTAGATTATAAACTTTTAAGTTTTCTTTTGTCACTTTCCTTTATTATAAGTTTTCGTTACTTTATACTTATATATTTTGTTTTTTTGTAAGATTGCCTTTTTACTTTACACCTTTTAATATTTACTTTAATTCATTTTTACTAAGATTGCATTTTTAGTTTAACATTTTTTAATATTTATTTTAATTTATTTTTACTTTTTAATTAAATTGATACATGTCAAGATCTAAATTAACAACCGTGATAAATATCACGATCTCGTGAGTTATATTTTTGTCTACGTGTCGCGCTCACGTTGAGGGGTCATGCTTTATATAATAAGATATATATATATATATATATATATATATATATATATGCATATCTGATCCAACAAAAATGGTGGTCTGAGACAAAAAAAAATATGATCATTTGTAAAATATATATAAAATATAAAAGTTGTAAGGCATACTTCCAATTCATTTTGAAAAACATTAAAAAATAAAAAATAAAATAACTTGATATAAAAAAGGATAAATATAAAAAAAATTTGGTGGCATTATAAAAAATGAATTTCAAATTTAAAAATTAAAACCTTATAACTTATTAACTTAAAATTAATATTGTGACCTATCAAGAACTAAAAAAAAGATGATCTAAAGCCATGGTCTAGCTACCTAACCTCTGGATCGGACATGTATATATGGAAATGATATGTTTTTCAATATAAGTGGATAGAGTCCAAAATGTAGTTTATAAATGTGATAATTGATATTCAAATCCGATAGTATTTTTTTTTTTTTTTAACTTCTGAATATATTATCATGATGAAGTAACATAATCCGAATGTAAGATATTAGATATTACAGGAGGAACTAAGGAATAAAAATTATATGAAACATTTTCTGGAATCGCTTCTTTAGCCAACTTGTCTGCCGTTTTATTACCATTTCTTGGTGTCCATTCGAATCTGATTTCATCAAAGTGTTTGCTCCAATCCCATGCTTCTTGAATCCAATTGTATACACCAAAATTCAGAGTTTCTTTATGAAGCAGATGGATGAGATTTTTGCAATCTCCTTCAAAGATTACCCGTCGATATCCATGAGACCAACAACTTTGCATTGCCATTATCAATGCTTGAATTTCACCTTCTAAGGCATTATTAGGAGCTTGATGTTCTGCCTGTCCTGCCCCTAAGAACACACTTCTTTCATTACGAATTACCCAACCAGCTTTTGAAATCCTCCTTGTCGAGACGTAAGAACCATCGTAGTTACACTTGATCCATCCGTTCATCGGTCGTTTCCATGTGTTATTATCACTTGTAATGTTACAATGACCTATCCGCCTATTCGTAAGTGAATGTTGAGCTACCAAATCTTGAGTATCTAACCATTCTTTTGTATCATCTTGTGCCAAAAATAATGATTTTCGCCAAGTGATTGTTTGTCGTTGAAAAAGTAATAGATTGCGACTTTTCCATATGCGCCACAGTATCCATAGAGGAAGTTGTTGTATATGGGGAGGTATAGCTGTGGTTTGTGAAAGTAGAAGATCCAGCTTCGATTCCCATTGTCGAGTTTGATCCAAGATTGTATGGTTCAGAAATCCAGAAGCCCGCCAAATGTTTTGAGCATACTGGCATTCAAAGAATATGTGATTTACGGTTTCTTCATTATGTTGGCACCGTGGACAGACTGAAGACTTTGTTATATGTCTTCTCTTTAGACATTCGCCAACTGGTAGTGCAAGAGAGACCATTTTCCAGAGAAAATGTTTTAGTTTTGGAGCTGTATTGAGTTTCCATATCTTCATTTTGAGCAGAGAACATCCCGGTGGAGGAGTAATCCGTGGAGCAGTATCAGCCAAATGGGTCGATAGCCAATAAGCTGATTTAACCGTGTAGAGACCTGATTTGTTGTAATGCCAGCCCAGAAAATCTTTAGAATTGCGTGATCCTATTCTTAGTGACATGATCAAATCTGCATCTGCTTCAGGTATTAGGCGTCTGATTTTCGCTTCATTCCATCTCTGATTTGTTAACATCAAATCGCTGATCAAACAATGATCTTCAGTAGGATTTAAATGTCTTGGTGGACGTGGTGGATTTGTAGGTAACCAAGGATCAATCCAAGTGCTAATTGATGAACCGTTTCCGATGTTAAATCGTAAACCTCTCTTTAGTAAATCTCTGCCTTGTAGGAGTGATTTCCATATATATGAGCTTCTCTTTCGATCACCCGTAGTTAGAATATTTTTCTCTGCAAAATATCGACCTTTTAAAACACGAGCCATCAAGCAGTTGGGATATTGGAGTATTCTCCATACTTGTTTCCCCAGTAAAGCTAAATTGAAGCTTTCAATATCCCGAAATCCTAGACCTCCCTCTTTTTTAGGTAAGCATAATCTATTCCAAGCACACCAATGCATTCCTCTAATATCATCTCCTTTTCCCCACCAAAAGCGAGCCAGAATACTGTTAATTTCCTCACATATACTCTTCGGGAGTTTGAAAATATTCATTGAATAGACTGGCATGGAGGTAGCCACTGACTTTAGTAGTACTTCTTTACCACCGTGTGACAAAAACTTCTTATCCCAACCTTGTGTCCGCGATTTCACTTTGTCGATGATGTATTGAAACATATCCGCTTTCTTCTTCCCTATCAGTTCTGGAATACCCAAATATTTCCCTCCTCCTCCTTCATTATGAATACCAAGCAATCTTCTCATCTGTGATTTAACACTATCCTTGACCCGACTACCAAATGTAATAGATGATTTCCTGAGGTTAACAGATTGTCCAGATGCTGCTTCATAGAGAGATAAGACATCCTTAATAGTTTTGCCTGATTTCGGATTTGCAAGAGAGAAAAATAGAGAGTCGTCAGCAAATAGTAGGTGATTCACTGCAGTGGCTTGATTACTGATCTTCAGGCCTTGAATAGTTCTTTCTCTCATTGCTTTAGTCATTAAATGTGATAGAATTTCTGCACATAGTATGAATAAATACGGAGATAGAGGATCTCCTTGACGAATCCCACGTTTCGGTTGAATGAAACCCAACGGTGTGCCATTCACCTGAACTGAGAAACTGACTGTTGTTACACATGTCATAATCCAGGAAATCCATCTTTGATCAAAACCCATCCTCTTCATTGTTTCCTCAAGAAAAACCCATTCCAAACGGTCATAGGCTTTTGTAATATCTGTTTTTAAGGCCATGTATGATTTAGATTGTCTTTTGCAAGCCTTGAGAGAATGATAAACTTCATGAGCAATGATAATGTTATCTGTTATCATTCTACCAGGCACGAATGCAGCTTGATTCTCAGAGACAATCTCATCAAGATGCTTCTTTAGTCTATTTACGAGGATTTTGGAGATGATTTTGTAACTTACATTGCAAAGAGCAATTGGTCGAAAATCACTCATTACCGTTGGTGGAGAAACCTTTGGGATGAGACACAAATTTGTGTGATTGTGGCATTGATCCAATTGTCCCGTATCAAAAAACTCTTGGATTTCTTTAAGAATTGCCGGATGTGTTTCTTCCCAGAATTTTTGATAGAAAGCTCCAGAAAAAATAAAGAGATGATGATATGTTTTTTTTTAATCTTATTTAGGTATATTCGTTTATAGAACATGAATATTATTTATTTAGGAGTAAAAAACCAATGAGATTTTTTTGGGGGTCAAAACAAGAGAGGAATGAATTTGGGAGACAACTAAACTTTGATTACCCAAAAAAGAAAGAAAAAAAATAAGAAAAAGGAAAATTGAATGTGGGAAAGATCTTTAATGAGAGCAAAACACTGTCATCTTACCAGTTGCGTCATCATCAAACCCACAACACACTCTCCTCTTTCTTCTTCTTCTTTTATTTACTTTTCCTTTTACCATCTTCTCTCTTTATATTTTCCCGAGAAAATAAAATCGAAAAAGCTTTCTCTGGGTTTTTCTTGATTGGTCAATTTTCACATACATCTCCCTTTCTCTCTCCCCTCGCTTGCTTGCTTGCTTCATCTGTTTGGTCTCCTTCTTGCAAGTACAGAGAGAGATAATTTAAGCGAGGTAGAGAGAGATTTAGATATGGGTTAGTCTGCTGAAATTTTGATAAATCTTCCTCTTCTTCTTCTTCTTCTTCTTCTTCTTCTTCTCCTTCTTCTTCTTCTTCTTCTTCTTCTTAGGCTTTAGCTAGCTCTGGTCTTTAGGGTTAGGGTTAGGGTTTTGAGGTGAGAGGCAATTATGCGTGAGTTACATCCATTTTGAGTGACTCTGGATTCCCCACCGTCTAACGACCGCCGTCGCCGCCGCCGCCTCGACGAAGAAGACGCTGAGCTTCCTCAATATGCTCAGGCAATGGCAGACGACGACGAAGCACACCACTTCCTCCACCCCTCAGCACCGCCGCCGTATTCAATGAGGCACCGTGCTACGTCGGAGGCGGCGGATGCGGCGAACGGCGGCTGCGGCGAGATCGTGGAGGTGCAAGGAGGTCACATTGTGCGGTCGACGGGAAGGAAAGATCGGCACAGCAAAGTCTGCACGGCCAAAGGGCCACGTGACCGGCGCGTGAGGCTCTCTGCTCACACGGCGATTCAGTTTTACGATGTTCAAGACAGGCTTGGCTTCGACCGACCCAGCAAAGCCGTCGATTGGCTTATCAAAAAGGCTAAGACTTCCATTGACGAGCTCGCTGAGCTTCCTCCGTGGAATCCTGCCGATGCTATCCGCAACGCCGCCGCTAACGCTAAACCCAGAAGAACCGCCGCCAAAACCCAAATCTCTCCGTCGCCGCCACCGCCGCAACAGCAACATCAACATCTTCAGTTCGGTGGTCCACGGGCCGTTGGATTCGACGGAGCGGAGCATCCGAGTAACAACGATAACGAGTCGAGTTTTCTTCCGCCGTCAATGGACTCAGATTCGATTGCTGACACTATAAAATCGTTTTTCCCGGTGGTTGGCTCTTCAACGGAAGCTCCTCCGAATCAGCTTATGCACAACTATCATCATCATCATAATCATCCGCCGGATTTGCTTTCTCGAACCAACAGCCAAAACCAAGATCTCCGTCTCTCGCTGCAATCGTTCCCGGATGGTCCACCGTCGCTTCTCCACCAGCAGCAGCAGCAGAACCACCACCACTCCGCTTCCGCCTCCGTCGCCGAGCCAGTTATGTTCTACGGGCAGAGCAATCCGCTAGGGTTTGACACAACGACGGGTGGTTGGGAGCAACAGTCATCGGAATTCGGAAGGATTCAGAGGCTGGTGGCTTGGAACAGCGGCGGAGCAACCGATACAGGAAACGGAGGAGGAGGGTTTCTCTTCGCTCCTCCTCCTTCGGCGACGTCGTTTCAGCCAGTACTCGGCCAAAGCCAGCTTTATTCTCAGAGGGGTCCCCTTCAGTCCAGTTACACGCCCATGATCCGTGCTTGGTTTGATCCTCACCATCATCAATCCATCTCCACCGACGATCTAAACCACCATCACCACCACCACCACCATATTCCTCCGCCGGTTCACCAATCAGCAATCCCGGGAATCGGATTCGCCTCAGGTGAATTCTCTTCCGGTTTTCGCATACCAGCACGGTTTCAGGGCCAAGAAGAGGAGCAGCACGACGGTCTCACCAACAAGCCGTCCTCCGCTTCCTCTATTTCTCGCCATTGATAACAATCGAAAACAAATCCTCTTTAAATTCCAGGTTATCTAAATTCTCTCCTTTTTTCACATCAAATTTGACTACTTTAATGTTCATTGAACTCAAAACCCATTTTTTTCAGGGCTTGTCAAGCTTCCATTCACGTTGAAAGCTTGGCTTAGATTGTTCGGAACAGGGAAGGCGTTCTCGCTTTGTATTCAATGGCGAACGCAAGGAAAGACTGAAAGAGAAGAAGAGGAAGGAACAACAAATGTGGCCCACAATTTCAGGTTCGTCTTCTTTTTCTTCCAATATCTTGACCTTGCCTATTGTAATTTTAATATTTTTCACCAGTTAGACCATGTTCTGTAGCTCAGTTATGGTAGATTTCTTCTTGTGTTGTGTTTGTATCATCATCATTTTCTTCTTCTTTGTAACTGCAATACCCAGATACTTTGAGAAATTGCAGTTCCCTGCTCTTGTTGTGTGTGTAACTCCATGAATGCTCTAATAAAGTCTTGAACTTTCTCTTTATTTTGATATTGGTTTTTGCTGCTTTCCTCAGCTGTAAAAACAAAAAACCTTAACCTAGATAGGTTCTGTTCAAACTAGATAGATCCTTGTTGTTCGTTAAACAACATGAGACTGGGTTGATTCTTAAATCTCACTCAATCCTTTGGCCCCAGTGAATAAAAAAAGCTAGTCATTTTCCATGAACAGTAAGTTTTGAATTGTTGCTTCTTCTGGAACATCAGGGGGATTTAGCCAGTTCCCTTAAATTACAAGTGAAACTTTCATCACAAGAGTAAAATAAAATAAAAAAAGGGATTGTTTATTCTATGTCTGATGTCATTAATTGTTCTCTCTCACCTACATTTAGTGGTAGGAGGAGATCCACCAAACTTGAATGTGTTGTTGTCTTCCTTGATGAGTAAGAAGAATGGGGACATGAGATAGGTATAGAGAGCCACCCATGTTTGTCTAAATGTAGGAAGTTCAGCATAACTAGCCAATCTTCTCTATCATCTTTAGACAATATAATATTGGATTTGCAAGTTAGTCAAATACAATACTTGTGGTTAAATGCATGATATCAGATGCTTTATTTTACATACCTTCATTTATCAAAGAATTATTTAGAAATTTACCTTTTTAAAAAAGAAAAGCAAACACCTTTTCATGTGATTTGATAAATAATACATCACCAACCACACCAGATGAGAAGGTGTTGAGATGTATCATAAAGTACGTTCTACCAAAAGATAGAAAGGCCGAATCTTTTTTTTTTTTTTTTTTAACTCAAAAAATCATATCGAATCTACCATTTATTCCCTCTTTTCATTTTTCTTTTGTCAACTGATAATACCATCAATAAGTTTCTTCTATAAGACAATTAGATATATATAGTACAACCTATCTGTTATATGACCAAGTAGAACGTTTCTCACTAAACCTCAAAATATCTAATGGGTTTGAGAGGGATGTTGAATAAGATGGAACCAAATTTGTAAAAGAGCTGTCACTTTAAGAATGGTCCCCTCTCTCTTTCTCTTGTAAGATCTTAATGCCTTTTTTCAAAAGATCTAAGTCACAGCTTTTAACCGAGCAAAGATTGCAAAAAGAAACACATTGAGATACAGAAAAAGGCGATTATTTTTCTTCTGAGAGAAGACTATGACGACTTTTAGAGATTAGTCAAATTTAGATTAGGGTATCCACCACTGTAAGAACTTTCCAAAGCCGTCATTAAGAAATGCGTAAATGTGAAACTCAAACCTCAAAACGACTCTAAAGCTCTCTCTATCATCAACATGTGAAGCAATTATAAACACATACCAAACACATGTGCAATCACATCAATCTCTTTGATATGAGGTAACAAATCGTCTAATGTAGACAACATATATGAACAACAATACATTGAAACGTTTCTGAGGCCACATAAAACAGGTTCAATTGGATAACAAATTAAAGAATGGTCTTTGGTGAAAAAAAGAAAGAAAAAAATCAATCTATGAAACCGGTTCTTCTGAAAACAGCATTCCTTACCTGCCGGAGATCTCTCCCTTTAAGTGTTCTTCCTGCTCCTTCAAGCACAGAGCAAGATAGCAACGAAGACTGAGCCAAAGACCGAGCTACAATCTCGTGTGGCGGAAGCATTTCGCCTTCTTCTTCTTCTTCCTCCTCATCGTCATCCACCACATCCGTCAGCCTGAACTCCTTCTTATGACGATTCATCATCGCCAAAGATGCTAACGGCACTTGAACAGGAGCTGATTGAGGATACTTCCCTCCACCTGCCGCAAATGGAAGCCTCTCTTGAGGCGGTTTCGGAGCGGTGGGGATGGTTCGAGCCGAAGATGAAGAAGCGGCTGATGCACCACCGCCTGAAGAAGACGAGGAAGAAGCTGTGGAAGAGACTGAAGTGGAGAGAACAGCCGCAGGCTTGTGGTGAAAGACGTGGTTTAGGTAACTGTTTCCAGAAGGTTCAGGAAGAGCAGCGAGGATACCAGAAGCTTCCACGTTCTTCAAACCGCTTTTGCTCCTCTGAATCTGGCGAGCAGGTGGATGTTGCGCCGGAGAAGATGACGGAGAATGTCGAGGCGCGTGAGATATATCAATTGCAAAGATGTCGTCTTCATTCAGCTCACCATCTGCGGAAGCTGAGGCAGAGGCTGGAGAAGACGATGATGGGATGTCGATCCGTGGATTTTTGTTCATTTTTGTTAAAACTCTTGAGATCTGCGAATCAGAGAAGATTTATGTCGATTGATTAAGAAAAAGCCCACGAAAGATTAGGTTTTTATTTACAAAAAAGATAAGATGGATCCAAGGTTCAATTTTGTTTTGTTTTTTCTGTGTAATCAAATATTTCAAGAGATTTACTGAAAGAACTCAATCATCACGATAATTTGGAAAACCTCTTACGTGAACAAGAAAATTAGGTCATTTTAATCCAGAAATCTCGAAGCATAAGAAATAGCAGCAAACACCAAGGTCGATCCCATTGAAAGAAGATGAATTTAAGCAATCATCATTAAAGAGGATTAAAATTACCTCAACTATGGGAAGAAGAACAAATACAGCAGCAAATTAGATGCACGACCAGCTAGCGATCTGAATGTTTTTAGCGACACAGAGAGAGAGACGAAAAGCAACAAGAAGACCTGAATGTGAGAGATTTCTAGAATTTGGCATCCGTCGTTTTTCATGATGTTGAAGCCCAATAGAGTTAAGCCCAAATAGACCAATTTATAAGACATAACGGATGAAGATTTTCCGTTACCGTTAACGAACTTGTATATGTATGAGTGTGTTTTACAATTTATAGAAACAAACCATTGAGAAACCAAACAAGACAATTCTAAGATGTTGTTGTTGATTTCTTAATCAAAATCATCCGGAACCAGGTTTTTTGGATTTTGCAGCTTCCTTGGTGTTTGGCAAACCCGGGTTAGCAGAGGTCTTCTTTGTGATCACATTGGGTGATAATTTCTCCGATTTTCTAGCTGGTTTGATCGGTTTAGTGAATTGGCATTGAGCCCTAATCTCCCAAGGTCGAGCTGCTATCCACCGTTCTTTCCAACTCCATCCCCAGTTTTCTTTGTCAAGGTTAAACGAAGCTTGACCTAGGTACTGTGTAGCATTAGCCCTCCACTGCAAAACAAAAACCAGAAAGTTACTTGAGCTACAAGGTATCTGAAATACTAACCAATTAATTTATTTGAGTCTCAGTTTTTCTTTGACCTGATGGGAGAACGCATAAGCCATTGCTCGTTCACGCTTCACTGTAGCTTCTTCTCTCTGTTGTATCCTCGCGAGAATCTCCTCCCTTGTTTCAGACCCTACACACCATTCAACTTCTAGCTCCTGAAGCTTGATCTCCAGCTTCAACCGATTCTCCAATCTTTTATGCTGGAGTCTACACTGTGTCTCCATATACAAACGTCGTGCTCTGATCTGACTCTGTATATCGCACCAAGAATGCATCACATTGAGTGCAATCGAAGTTTGGTTCTTCACTGTATGGGCTTCGATCAATGAGTTAAATCTCCTTGCGCTCTTTAAGCTGTATAGTGTTTTTCTAGCCTGAAGATTCGCAAGAAACGCTAAAATTGGAGCGGTAAATAAGTTTCAAAATTGTGGAAAAGTACAGACCTTGTGTGCTCGAAAAGCCTTTTGAATGCGAATAACAGCGATTTCTACGGTAAGAGTAGTGGAAGCAGAGCGTGATTCAATCGGTTTGACACGGTTTGATGTTTCAGAATGTACCTAAAAAGCACATCTTTTTAAGTTCAGAGTAGACGAGACAGAAAAAGAGAATGAAACAGAGTTTTTACTAACGTTTCCTCGACTTGATTTGTTCTGTTTTGTTCCTTTTAAACAGATGAGAGAACGGAGCAACCATCCAGATCCCATAACAAAAGATTATCAGTATAAAGCTTGAGAGATTCAGAACAAAAAAAGGTTTTATTGGAGAAGATAATGTAGGTTAAAGATTTAACCAGATTATGTGATAGAGAGATGGGATTATAATGTGTGTTCTTTGTTTTAAGGCACAAGAAGGTTAGTGTCGGGTGGTTTTTAAGTAAATGGAGGGAGAGAGATAGAGAGAAAGTTGAAGCTTCGCTCTCTGTGTGGTGAATAAACCCATCTCGGTGATTGACATTTCAACCAATGGTGAAGTTGGTGTTTGATCTTTTCTTCAAATACAAGGTGGGGCAATTTCTGATAATTTAATTAGTTTAAGCCAAGATTGAGGAAGCTAATCAAAATAAAGGTCAAGATTCAACAAAAAAAGGATGGTTTAAGATTTTTAGAGGTTTCCCTGATAGTATTGATTAGTTTGGGATGAAATTGTTAAAGTTGCTAAAACATGAGGGTGGATTAAAAAAAAGAAACAACAGTTCCCATCTCAGTGATTGACATTTCAACCAATGGTGAAGTTGGTGTTTGATCTTTTCTTCAAATACAAGGTGGGGCAATTTCTGATAATTTAATTAGTTTAAGCCAAGATTGAGGAAGCTAATCAAAATAAAGGTCAAGATTCAACAAAAAAAGGATGGTTTAAGATTTTTAGAGGTTTCCCTGATAGTATTGATTAGTTTGGGATGAAATTGTTAAAGTTGCTAAAACATGAGGGTGGATTAAAAAAAAGAAACAACAGTTACAATCTCAGTTGGTCCCGGCGGGGCTCGAACCCGCGACCTTCGGCTCATAAGACCAACGCTCTAACCAACTGAGCTACGGGACCTGCATGACAAAACTACTCCATGCTTTAATATATTTCTGTATTGTACTGCTCGTTTCTTATTCATCTTCTTCCTCATTTCTGCTTATGTGCCATTGTTGGCACATAATTACAGAACTAACAAAAAAAGAAGAAGATATTTTAACCATAACTTTATTAAGTTTTGATATTCCTCGTTTAGACAGCAACATCGTCACTTTAATTTACTCCTTGTGTGTATATCTCACAGTGGAAGACTTATGTAAAGCAATGTAACCACTATGATACGATTGTAATATAGAAACTGAATTTTTTAGATTATATTTCTGGAATTACAAAGACATTTGAAGAATTTGACAATAGAGCTCCTCCCACTCCCATAAGACAAAACATTCCATGGATTTTTTTCCACAATCCCTTAGACAACTTATATAGATAGAGAGACTAAAGACCATGACCTCATCGTTACTTACTTTATAACACTTAGTAAACAGTTATAAACCACTTAACCTCTAAATTTTAGTGATGGAGAAGTTAGATCAATACTATTTACTTGACGCTTAAGGAGTTGTATTTTGTGCCGAAGCCGAGAATCAGTACTTCATATAGACAGCAAATACTACTAACCTCCCTCACAATAAGATTTTGCTTAATGTCAGGAGATGACTTTGAATATCTCTTTCGTCGGCTCCAAGCAAATGCTTCCTAAAAAATATTCTGTATTTTGGTATCAAAGAATCGACAAATCTCCTAACGCGATTATAAAGTGATTTGCTCTTGGTTTGGGAGAAGAACTTAAAAGAAGTGTAAGCGTCATCACAAACCTTGATCGATATTTTTTTTAACAACATAGATCAGCGCAAAGCCCACTCTCAAAACCTTTGAACCTGCAGCTTGTCATGCTTGGACCTGAGCTCCACCAAATCAAGGGTAAATTTTATCTAAGGAAAGTAGGTTATGAGATGGGAATAACAACTAAATCACCGCAATAATCGATAAATCAAACGAAACAAACCGTAGCAAGATCAATTTCATAATCTTCCTCGCCAACAATGATTCCAACTTCAATTTTCGTCCTTGGTGATAGCCCAAGACAGAGGAATCTGATGCATCCGTGGAGAGTGGATCCCGGATTTAAGCTCACTTGATAGCCAACTCCTGGGCGTTGGGATGGAGATAATGGCCTTGTTGATTGATATCTGGTGGTCTTTGCAAGTGGAACACTGCATATCCATGAAATTCAGTAAGAGAGTATGCAAGCTTGACTCGGGAGACCTGATTCCTTTGGCAGTATCCTCTAGTTCCTTTTTCATTTTAGATGATGCACTAGTTTCATTCATAGATACAACAGCACAGCCACAACATCACTCACCAGAAAATTAAGTGACCCTTTTATCTTCTGGAGCTTGGACAAACATAGGAGAAGCAGCGGCTGCCATCACTCGGGATGTGGGGTTCGCAGGAAACTTAAATGCAGCCTTGGAGTAGTTTCCATAGGATGCATATCTTCCGTACATAGAAGCTTGAACACCAGCTTCCCATCTTGTATTCTGCTTATCTTGGATGTGATCTTCAACAACTTTTTCCGAGCTTGGTGTTCCAATGTGTACACGCCAACTCCATTATACCAATTATCCATCCTAACTCCTTTCACCAATAACAACGTCTGAGCATCTCTTCTTTCTTCATTTTTCAGAAAACAACATCTCTTCAAATTTCCAATTAACAGAGAAACTTCAAAACAATCATTTTCCCTATCACACGCAACCATAAGATCTTTCAAGACGTATGAAGCCATCTTTCCAAGTTTCTTTACCTCATCACCATCAGATTCATCTTGTTGTTCGCAGGTTCTAACCTCATCCCCTTTAGTATGGTTCCATTTGAGTACCCTCTGCAGAAAACACCAAAGATTCACCATAAAATACCATTTGATTATCTATGGAAGATATCAGATTCTCCCTTGTGATTTCTTTTTGCTGCTTCTCTTTACTTCTTTTGGTGTAAGTGTTAGAGGGGGATTTAGCACTCCCCCGGTTTAATCCGGTTTGAATAGAAATCAGCCCAACAATCAACTTCAAGGCCCATCGAAACCGATCTACGTAATTAAAGGGAAATTTCCTTTAATTAATAAAGAGAAGATTTCCTTTATTTGGATAAAGGCAAATCCCGGAAAGAAAGGAGATTATCCTTATCAGCTTCAAGGAAAAAGGATAATTGCCAATACAAAGTCAAGAAGGAAAAGGAAGAGCTAAGGACTTCAAGACTTATAAATAAGGAGGCCATCGCCTCATTCTTAATGATCTAAAAATCCCATCACATCCTTTGTAACAAGAACTACGTTTTGGCTTGATCCCTATTTGAAGGGTACGTAGGCAGCCTTCAAACGGCACAGCTATAAATCTAATAAAAATAATTCTCCTAAACTCTAAACTGAATTCGCCAATCTACGATATGTGCGAATTCTGGTTCCTTCAATTGGCGCTAGAAGGAGGGGGCAAGAAAAATCTGGTGTTTATGGAGAATTATTTTAAAACCCTAGAAATCCGACAAAGCCTCCGACTCTTCTCGCCATGATGAACCCGCCGATCTCAAACTCACCATGAACGAGCTCGCCGAAGAAGAAGAACGAGCTCAACAAAGATGGTTCTGGCCGAGCACGACACGCCGAGCTCACTCCCACGAGCTTACAAACGCCGAGTTCGCACATGACGAGACGACCTTGCGGAACACGCCGACCTCGGCAAACACACCGAACTCATCAGACCGCAGCCGTTGAACACGCCGAGCTCGCGGAGGCAAACTTATCGTACCGCCGATCTCGAACTCAACGTGACGAACTCACTTGCCGAGCATGAAAACCACCATGACCAGAGAAGATGTAACTTGCATGCCGACCAGGAAGCACCCGATGCTGACCTCACTCACCATCACCGCCGACATGAAAGAAGATCAGATTTCTCTTTTTTGTTGGGCTTGCTCCAACGTAGTCAAATTCGGTAAAAAAAAAAAAAAAAAAAAAAAGAAAAAAGGACATCCACTGATAGATCCAGCTCGTCACTTATCGATTATAGCTCGTCTACAGAGCTCCCTAAAATTCAGGTATTTTTTATCAAATTTTTTACTTGTTATTCGAAGATATTTTCTTTTCAGATTATATCATAGGATCCGTTCCTTCAAGCCGAACTTAAGCAGTTCGCCGAACTCGTACAGTTCGTATCATCAAGCCGAACTTAAGCAGTTCGCCGAACTCGTACAGTTCGTATCATCAGGCCGAACTTAAGCAGTTCGCCGAACTCGTACAGTTCGTATCATCAAGCCAAACTCAAGCAGTTCACCTACCTCCCAATCGAACATATCGCCTACTTCGCAGTAAAGCAGCTCGTGGTCGTAGCTCGACGATCCGACAGTAAGGTAGCTAGCGGTCGCAGCTCGTCGGTCTAACAGTTAGGTAGCTCAGTCGCAACTTACTCATCATGCAGTCACAGTTCGCCGATCTCGCAGCCCCACCTAACTCACGGCCACAGCTCGCCAACCCCCTGCTCGCCAAACTCACGATCGCAGTTCTCCGACCGCACAGCTCGCTGACCCCGCAGTATGGCAACTCGTAATCGTAATTCACCGATCTAAACAATTGGGCAGCTCGCAATCACAGCTCGCCGACCTCACAGTCCCGCACGAACTATCGAAACCGAACTTGGAAAAGCCGAGACCGACCTCGCACCTAACTAACAAACGCCGAGCTCAGTCTCGAGCTCAATCTCTCGTCTTTAGTAATTTTTGCAGGAACAAAGACGAACAACGTTTAAAAGGAAATTCGACCAGATGCTGATTTCAATTCCAATCGGGCTAAAGAAATCCGCCGAACTCGAACACTCCTTCGCCGAACTGAGGGGGGGACTAATTGTTAGAGGGGGATTTAGCACTCCCCCGGTTTAACCCGGTTTGAATAGAAATCAGCCCAACAATCAACTTCAAGGCCCATCGAAACCGATCTACGTAATTAAAGGGAAATTTCCTTTAATTAATAAAGAGAAGATTTACTTTATTTGGATAAAGGCAAATCCCGGAAAGAAAGGAGATTATCCTTATCAGCTTCAAGGAAAAAGGATAATTGCCAATACAAAGTCAAGAAGGAAAAGGAAGAGCTAAGGACTTCAAGACTTATAAATAAGGAGGCCATCGCCTCATTCTTAATGATCTAAAAATCCCATCACATCCTTTGTAACAAGAACTACGTTTTGGCTTGATCCCTATTTGAAGGGTACGTAGGCAGCCTTCAAACGGCACAGCTATAAATCTAATAAAAATAATTCTCCTAAACTCTAAACTGAATTCGCCAATCTACGATATGTGCGAATTCTGGTTCCTTCAGTAAGTTTCTCGGATCCTTATAATGTTTTAAATATCTTCACACAATTATGTTCGAGAATCTATGAACAAAGAAAGATGCTCTACTTGAAGACGTCAAAAGAAACTTCAAAGGAGCAACCAAATGTACAAAGAACCAAAGAAGCCTATCTCAGCTTTAGACTGTCACACAAATAATGTGCGCAAAAAGTACAAATTTACAGGATTTGGGGCTGAAAATTGCCCTGACTCTGTTTCTCTTATAAAACCTATAGATAAAAGCTAAAATCACCTCGAAAAAACCCATCTGCGGTAACCACTCTTAGGTTGAATCCGCAACAACCTCTTCTCTTATACTTAACCGTACCTTCTTCTTCTCTGTGACTAGTGCCTCTGATTTACAGATTGGGCAAACGTTCTTGATAACCAACCACTTCTTCAAGCATTCGGTATGGTACTCGTGCCTGCAATCCAGCGTTGCGATCTTATCTTGGTTCTTGTAGTTTTCCTGTCAATTCCCCATCATAAAAACAAAAAAAAACGAGATTTTTACTACTAAGATGAGTGTGTGTGAATTTTTGCATAAGCTTGGAGGATGCCGTCTCAAGATTTTATTGGTTTTACCTGGCATATAGTGCAAGAATCGTTTTCTAGATCGCTAGATGGAGCTTCTTCCAGGTTGATTCTGGTTGATAAAGAGGTTCTTCTTTTCAGAAAATCTTTAACATCTTCTTCTGACAATCCAGTCTTCACAGTTCCAATCTGGTCGCTCAAAGCAAGAAGCTCCTGCAACACCCGGGTTTTGAATGTCATAAGATGAGAAAAACCAATGTGAATTCATTATATATTTATTAGCTATGTGGTAAAGAGTAACTGTGGACTCGCCTCATATGACATGTCCTCTATGTCCAAGCGCATGTCTTGATGATGATCAACATAATTAACAGCATCGAATAAGTCTCCTTCCCCCAAAACTGCAATTTCCTACACATATTAAAAGGAAAAAGCCAATATTTAAGAGCAAACACTCCTGAACAAACTGACACTAGAGATGAAAAATGTGCTCAAGAGGATATTACATCCGCGGGAATTGCTCTGAAGTGAGGCAGTCCATGGTGTCTAAGAGTCGCTGCAGGTACAAAATCATCTCGGGGATGTTGCCGGTTTATCCTAAACCCACTTGATTGAACCGGTCCCATATGACTGTACGAAGCATCATGCATAGTCACGGGAACAGTGTATGAAGCTGAAGCCATGTGAGGGTATACGGTGGGAGGAGGAGGAGGAGGAGGTGCCGGATGATGGCTAAAATAGTTGTGCATAGGGTATACAAATGGTGTGGGGTTTCTGCTACCAGATGTTTCATGGTATCCCGGAAAGCAGACATTACCAGAGTCTATGGAGCCAGTAACAACGTTACCTAAGAGATCATTCAACAATAAGAATAAGTTTTACAAGAACTTGCAGAAAGACCAGTCTCAATGCTGACAATAAGGATATTACCATGCATATAAGGTACAGAGGGTGCTTGGGACCAAAGCGAAGATGATCCATCAGATCTGTTGCCATTACAATGTTGGTCATACCAGATTGAGCCAGGAGGTGGAAAAGGATGAGCTGCATAGTTTCCTTGAATGAAATTGTTATGACCATGGGAGAGAAGCGGATCCATTGTAGCAGCTCCTGATCTGTTCCTCACACTTCTCTGATCTAGTGGTTGCGGGTAAGTACCAAACTGTGGGAATGAAAAAGGTGCAGCCTCCAGTGTATTCAATTGGGGGAAAGAACATGGAGCTGCTGCTGCAGTGCTTAGATACTGAGAATTTACGGGTATTACTTCAGCACTCTTTCTTTTGTATCCGTGACCCATAAAATGGGCATTCCTCTCATGTTCAGTGGAAGCAACTCCAGCAACTGCACCATGACTTCCAGGAGCTAACAGATGACTCGGTGGAGCATGAACAGCTGCGTAAGGGAGATAGAAATTTGGTGTGGTTGGCATGCCAGGACGAAGATTTGAAGCATGTTGACGATGGTATTGTGGAAGCCCGTAGAACATTGAGTTGTTGTCATAAGGTTCTTGCAGAGAATGCGCTTCTAAATTAGGCACAGTGTTCACGGGTGGGATATCTGGATGCGGAAAGCTAGATCCGATGCAAAGTTCAGGAAGGAGGAGAAAGCTTTGAGAATTCTGCTCCATGTCTAAACCAGTCATCATGTTTCTTTGTCTCATATTGCTCTCGTTGCAGAAGCCCCCTGGTAGTTGAATTTACAAAGATAAGCAGCATTACCGCGAAAGAACAAGTAAAATTCGCCCACAAAGAGAGCAAAAGCTATTACATCACAAGCTGATTCTAGCTAGTGTTTTTCAATAAGCGTATCAAACTTTTTGATATCTAGTAATGGAATCAAAACATACAAAAAGTAAATAGTATCCGAGAAAGGCAACACACGAAAGTCTCAAAACATGCCCAAACATTTTTCGTCATAATCCCAAGGTATGGAGCCATAAAGAAACTGTATCCTCAGACAGAACATTGAACATTCAAGCTTCACCAATACATTGTATTGTACGAAATCTTAGCTGCATATACCAAACCCAATTCAGAATTCAGAAAGCAAGAACACCTTCCCGAATCATATAGAAGGTTAAAACCACAGACATGTCTTAACAACATCAGATCAAACCCCATTCACACAATATAAAAGTAAGAAAGATACAGAGAATTCTGAGATGTTTTTTGTAAGTAAACAGGCCTGATGTTGCTAAGATTAAGATTGAAGAACAAAAAAAAAAGCTTGGAAGTTCAGCAACTACATACTAGTAATTCGGATAATCGGAAACTCCCCTGTAAGCACAATTCAAAAAAATTAGAAAATTAACAACCTAGACGATCAAAACAGATGAAGCACAAATTGTGATTAACCAAAAACCAATGCAATTCTTCAGCAGCTCGTATAAAAAACAATATTCGAAGATGATCAGCAAAACGAGCATGTATTCAGAATCAAAAGCTCGAGGATTATCGTGATGATCAATGAGAGATACGAACCTGATTATCGAGAATTAGTCAGGCCTGATGTTGTTTCTAAATTTCTTTCCTCACGGTGACGGAAGGTTTTTATTCTCTCTTTTTTTTTTTTTAATGCTTTTATCTTTCCTTTTTCAAAAATACTTAATTTACTTTTTTTTTTGGGGGCTTTTTCATTGGTTTCTTGAGCTTTCGGACAGCAAATATTTTTGTATGCTAATTAAAAATAATAATTGATGAGAACGACGTCGTAAATTATTGTTTTTATTAATTAACACAATCTTTTGATTACTACTTTTAATAACAAGATCGCTTTTGTCTTCTTCCAAAGCATTGTCATTAAATTACACCAGAAAGAAAAAATAAGCATGCCATTGGCAACCATTAATGAAGATATGCTTGCTTCTACTCTAATTGTTTAACTTCTTTTTACGGTGGTTAAAAGTTAGGCAAAAACGAATGAAATAAGTCAATGACTATATGATGATTACTGCCGAACAATTGAAAACAAAAAAAAGATGCTTATGTTCCATTTACATACACTTTATCACAATAGCAAAGTATACAATTGAGTCCGAGGAGGCACGTTAACCATACGATGCGAATATTTATATTATATGGAGGTGAGGTACTTCACATGTGCCTTTTTTGGTTGAACCAACCACCTAATTAATCATTCCAGTTTCTGTTTATGTCAAGAAAAAGCATTATTAATACATGTTTCTTTAATCATACAAAAAACTAATTAAAAAAACGAGAATGCCCAAGTTGCTAAAGTGGTGAAAATTGTGTATTATTGTTAGGGCCGTGTCTATGAACAAGCGAAATAAACATTCGTTTATGGGTCCATTTTTTTTTTAAAAAATGAAACGTTCCAATTCTTTAGTTAAGTTCATTAGTTGTTAGTAATAGAAAAACGTTTGTTTATATAAAAATAGCAACTAATTAAAATTTAATTTAACAATACAATAAAATATTATAGCAACACACCTAGCAACTAAAACAATTAGACAAATTAAGCTTTTAATCTCCACTTCTTTGTCCAAGATTTTTGCACCTCAATTCTTCTTTTCACAACAACCACATAATCAATTGGTACTTGCTAATTGCTAAATATTTTTTATCATAATTTTGTTTAATCTAATATTAGAGTTAGTTTGATTGGTGATTTAGATTAAATTACAAACGAAACTCAAATAATTAGCAAATTTATCAACTTTAAGGAAAATAAAGTATGATTTGGAATTTTAGATTGGAATATGTTTAAAATTTTAAATATGTATTATAGTTTTGTGAATATGGAGACAATCAATTGTTGTTATGATGAAGGAACCCGTGTTGCTTTAGATTCTTAGTGCACAGTCTTTTTATCAAAGTCATATAAAACGTGAATTATTTTTTAATATACAATACATTTGTGTAATTAAGTATGTTTTTTAATTGAAAAATTGTTGTAATTTTTTATGAATTGGATGATTTTATATGAATTTGAGATATGATGATTAATTAAGATTTTTTTTAACACCGCTTATGGGTTCGTATCTCTACTCTAGGCACGACTCTGATTATTTTATCACACAAGGTCACAAAAATTGTTATATTACGTTTGGTTTAAATTAAACACATTGAAACGGAATCGTTTCGGGTGCAAGGAAACGACAGCGTTTGCAGTAGGTCTTAAACCTTCCTCTTGAGCCGCTTCGAGACTTTTTTAGTGTTTCTCAACCATTTTTTTTTGTTCTTTCTAAGGGCATCTCCAATATGAGGATTTGATGGTGGTTTACTCTAACAATGAATCCTCAAATCCTAATGAGGATTTGATGGGCATCTCCAATATGAGGATTTGTTCTTGCTAAGGGGAGTTGATGGTGGTTTACTCTAACAATGAATCCTCAAAAAAATTCTTAAAAGTTGAAAAAGACTTTTTCTCTCTCCTGATAAACTTTTCTTTCTTTCTCTCTCCTCCCGAAACTTTTCTTGCCGACACTTTTTCTTTCGCTCCGATCTCCCTCTCCGGCGAGCGTGGTGACTCACCGCCGCCGGAAGAGGGACCCCGGTGATCTCCTCTTTCTTTTGATAGGTGTTTAGTTGTGTTTGGTCGTCGGTTCGGTTGTGGCGACGGGGTGAAGTTTCTCCGGTCTCCGGCGCGTTCCTCGATCGACGGCGGCGGAGCTTCAACGGCGTCGCTGGGCTGCGGTGGTGGAAGGCTGTCTCCTCGTGACGATTCGCCTCTCCTCAGCCTGCCTCTTTCTTTGCCGGCGGATTTTCTTCTCTTTCTCGGGTTCATCGGCTTTTCCTCCGACGGTCTTTCTCGGCTTTTCTTTGAGGGTCCTCGTCGCTGGCGGCGTGCTCTCCGACTTTCCTCGGTGGTGGGGTGGTGGTGATGCTTGACTCCTCCCGTTTAAAGTCCCGCTCCGCCTCGTTTTGCATATAGCAGTGTTCTCGAGGCAGTGGTGTGGTGGCGATGTTAGGCTTGATCTCCTTGGCTCCGGCGGCGGCGATGTGGACCTCGAGGACTGGTTCAATCTCTGTTTGTTGGTGTCGTGGGAGGTGTTTGTCTTGTGGCTAGCTTCGGAGTGGTGGCTCTCGTCTCTTTCGGCGTTCGCAGCTCCACCGGTGGTGTCTCTCGGCGGTGACTCTAGGCGGGTGGCTCGGCGGCGGTTTCTCTTGGTTCGTTTCGACGGAGAAGCTCCGGTGCCTTCTTTTCACCGTTGTGGCTCGGGTTTCACGGTCGGTGTGTGTTCTCGTTCTTGGCAAGTTTCAGCAGGTTCGCGAAATTGGTTTGGTTTAAGTTTGTGAGGGCTCCGACTCGGTGGTTTGGTGTAGATGGTGGAGCGTCTCGAGGCGTGTATTGTTGAGGCGCCGGTTTGTTGTTTGGTTAGGTTGTAATTGTGTAGGTTGGTCCCTATGGAGACTTCGGTTTCTATGGGAATGGTGGTCGGAAGTGACTTCTCCGATTATCGCTCGGACTTCCTTGTCTCTAATTGCTATTTAGTCCGTAACGCATTCCGGAAATCGCGTTAGTTCTCGGAGAAGTTGTAGGCACCATTTTCCGGCGTTTAGAGGACGAGCCTCGGAAGGATGCTCGTGGCAACTAGGATGGGAACTCCAATTCTTTGAGCTGTGGCAAAAACGGGATGGTCCGTGCTTTGGCACGTGATTGCTGCTTTCTCGTCTTGTTTTGTTTCGTTTTTAGCTTCTTTGTCTCACTTGCCGACTCTTTAGCCTTTTTGTGTTTTTGTAGTTTTTGTCGTTTTAGTCTGTCTGTAGTTTTCGGTTATTCTGCTATCTTTGTTGTATCTCTGTAACGCTGTCACAAATTAAAATGGTATAAAATTTAACATTTAACCCAAAAAAAAAAATCTTAAAAGTTTATTAATTTGCAATATAGTCCTTCATATTGATAAATGTTAATAATAATGATAAAATTTCATAAATAAATATGAAACATACATTTAATATATTATACAACACAAAATATTACATAATAAAGTTACATGATAATATAAATTACATATATAATAATAAAACATACATAAATACAAATTTTGCAAAATTACATATAAAATACCAACTTAATAATCATTATTTCCGTAATACTTCCAAATGCACGTTCAAATTTTGTTCGATATGTTTATTGTCTTGCTGCAAATAATTTTATTTATATTTTGGTTGAACTTTGTATTTTGTTTTTGTTTTTGTTTTTAATGTTATGTAATATTTCTCATATTTTATTTTATTTTATTTTATTTTGTATAATTAAGTTATTCTAAATTAAGTTTAGTACAATTATTTGTGAAAAACATAATTATAAGGACTAAGAAGAAAATAAAAAGAGGTTTCACTGTTTAAAACCTCAAAATTTGAGAACTTGTTGGAATGCCAAAGGGCTTGTTGGAGATGCCCTAAACGACCGCCGAAGGAAGAAGATGAGTTCTGATCTGAAGAGAAAGCCGAATAAGAAAAATCCTAAACCCGTTCAGTTAAACCCTAATTGGTCACTCCTCCAACAAGTTCGTCACTTTCTTTCTCTCCGCTTTTCTTCGTTCTTTCAGACTTTGTTCAACCATTGATTTTTTTGTAGAAGCTCAAGTCTGATTCGCATAGCACGGGCAATCGAAGCTCGTCAAATAATGGCAACCCCGAAAATCCCAGCTCCGTATTAGGTAGTGTCCAACTGAAAAATTCGAGCTTGAAGTTTGGGTTTAGGTTTTCTAGGCAACGGTTTGGTTTCTCAGTTGTTCTAACTTATGCAGAAAACTTGCAGGGAAGCGGAAGGAGAGACCTGACTCGGAGGTGGACGTTCCTAAGATTAATCCCTTAACTCCGGTTAATGACGATTTCAGGTGGGTCATGTTTGCTGTTGGGCTCTGTGGACTTTCTCTGTAATTAATTGCTAGATGATGACTAACTAGCTGAGAGGTACTCGATGTAATTGACAACACTTCATAACATTTTTTTGGGTGAAATTTACATGTAAGTGTCTTCCTGCTCTGGAAAAATTAGGGGTTTGTTGAATTGTAGGTTTTCTTTAGGTTCCTCGGATTATCTTGTACAGAAGTTTTGGTTATAAGCTAAAATCTTGCTCATCTTTTCATTATTGTGAAATGTTGATTGTTGTGGAACGGACTTAGGTTACTTTAATAGCTAAACAGTGTTAAGAAATTGCTCTAAGCAAAAAAAGAAAGGTTCTTGCTAATATCTGTTCTTTTTTTTAGAAACCTGTGTACCGAATCTTACCAACCTTCTGCGTAGTTTGACAGATGAAGTGGCTATGGATTGCGAAATGGTTGGTGTCAGTCAAGGAACCAAAAGCGCCCTTGGACGAGTTACCTTGGTATACATTGCTTTTCCGAGTAGTGTATTTTTTTGGTATCATGATGCAAACCTTCCAGTTCGTTTCAGTTCTGAGCCCTATAGATAAAAAACAAATTATCATTAAATCTATTTTATTGAGTAGTGTATATATCTCTTCTTCTACATGAAAGTCGGTGGTTATTTCACTCATGTTATTGACAGGTAAATAAATGGGGGAATGTTCTATACGATGAGTTTGTCCGTCCAGTAGAACGCGTTGTTGACTTTCGAACGCATATTAGCGGGATTCGACCTCGAGATTTAAGAAAGGGTTGGTTTTAACTTTTATCATTTTGTACCTTCTTTCTTGAATCTGTCAACATTCTTGACCTTTTGTTCCTCCGAAAACTTAGGCTTTTAGGGTGCAAATGAAATGGAACATCTGCTAAAAAGTTTGGATCTTTGATATTAAATTTAGTTTCTTTTGAGCCTCAGCCAAAGATTTTCGCGTTGCTCAGACCAAAGTAGCGGAGATGATCAAGGGAAAGATTCTCGTGGGACACGCCTTGCACAACGATCTCAAGGTCTGCAGATTTCACAAATCTGGAATCTGGTTACATTGCCAATACATGGTTTTTAACAGAATTAGACTTTGCAACAGGTCTTGCTACTAACTCACCCGAAAAAGGACTTAAGGGACACAGCAGAGTATCAGCCCTTTCTCAAGTACTCACACTTCAACAACCCCTCTCTCTCTCTCTCTCTTATCTCTGACTGATTTCTTGTCACACTTTCGCTTTCCCAAAGTGTAAACCTTTCGATTGAATCCTAATAAACTCACCTGTAAACTTCCAAACAGGGACAAAACCAGGAAGTCTCTGAAACATCTTGCAGCTGAGTTTCTAGGGGCTGACATTCAAAACGGAGAGCACTGCCCTGTAAGTGTGTACATCTGAGTAAAAACTAATATCTTCGATTCCCTTTTGTAATGTTGTGGATCTGCAATTCTCAACTCTGTATCCATGGCAGATTGATGATGCACGAGCTGCAATGCTGCTTTACCAGAAGAACAAAAGAGAGTGGGAGAGAAATGTGAAAGACCAGATACGGATGAGGCTGAAACAAAAGAAGCGTAAGCCTAAGAAGAAGGTAAAAGAAGGGAAGGCTTCCACCAATCACACCCCAATTGTTTGAATCAATCAAGAGAGAGCAAAAGCTGATTAAACAGAAACAAAGCATCCCTGAAAAGTTTTGGTCTTATTTTCTTTTTCATCCATTTTTGTTGTGGGCTTTTGATTCTTCATAGCATCAGGTTCCCCAAATGTACCATCTTGTTGTATACAAGTTCATCACGATGTTATACCATATTAGTATTATCAAATTTACTCTTCCCAAAAGGTTTGTAGACATATTCATGTTCTTGGGTTCGGTTTTGTCCAATTCCAGTTGGGTTTGAGGATCTTTCGAACATTGTAGAATGCAAAACAACTCTGCTCACATCACGTGTACTAGTTGGGAACCTTCGAACATATAATACAAATTTTGGTACACACATAGAACTGACAAATTCCGCTTGGTTTACCAAATTTCTGGTCGAGTCGGTTCGTTTTGGAATAAACCGGTTAATTAAAAGCTACACTTGCATGAACAGTCAAGTAAACAAAACCCGCTTTGCGGAAGCAAATGCTGCCACGTCTTAATTTTTCCGTTTCTGTGTAAAGAAAAGAAAACCTAAAAGGCTAAAATAGAAGAAGCAGATTTTTCGCATTAGCGAAGGAAGAAGACGAGTAAATTGATTCCATAGACGACGGAGGAATGCGAGTGATGAGATCATTGCGCGGTAATTCTGCTGCCGGATTGGTTATCCGGCCGGAGAGGTTAAGTTCTCTTCGGAGCGTCTTTACCGGTTGCCGTGCTGTGATGTTGCCTCGCTTTGGAGGTCCGGAGGTTTTGGAGCTCCGGGAGAATGTTCCGGTGCCGACTCTCAATCCGAATGAGGTTCTCGTCCGGGCGAAAGCTGTATCCGTCAACCCTCTTGATTGCAGAGTGAGTGTTCTCTGCTTGATCCGCTCTGATTTCATTTGTTTAGTGGCATTGGATTTAATCGAAGAATTAGGATTGGCGTGGATCTCTTACCGTATGTTGTAGGAGCTTGTCGGAAACATTAATCTGCCATGGATGATAATATTAAGAATGCTTAGTGCTTCACTTCTTGTGCTGATATGGCAAATTGATGTCAGATACGAGCAGGATATGGGCGTTCTGTATTCGAACCACATCTACCTATTATAATTGGACGCGATGTCAGTGGCGAAGTTGCGGCAATTGGGAATTCAGTAAAGTCATTTAAAGTAGGACAAGAAGTTTTTGGTGCATTGCATCCTACGGCGTTAAGAGGTACTTATACTGAATATGGAATTCTTTCTGAAGAAGAACTCACTGAAAAGCCATCATCGGTTTCTCATGTGGTAAGTAGGAAGTTCGATCTCTCTATCTGTGCCTTTTGTTTTTTCGATTCATCAGAATGTCTTTATTGGCTAGCCATTTGATTGTTTTCGGTTATGAGTTTTCAGCTCTTCTTTTGTCTGCCTTTTGTAGGAGGCAAGTGCCATTCCTTTTGCAGCGTTGACTGCTTGGCGCGCTTTGAAGAGTAATGCTCGGATTATCGAAGGGTATGATTTCGAGAAACTATTAACTGTCTGCATATGGCAGGAAGCTTAGACTAATTCACCTTTCAACACTCACACAGATGCTTTCGTGTTATTTGTCTGCTACTATGGACTCAACAGCGTGTTTTAAAAACTTTCTCTTTGCAGACAAAGACTATTAGTTTTTGGAGGAGGAGGAGCAGTAGGGTTTGCTGCAATCCAGCTCGCTGTAGCCTCTGGGTGTCATGTTACAGCCTCTTGCGTCGGGGAGACCAAAGATAGAATACTAGCAGCTGGTGCCGAGCAAGCGGTTGACTACACAACCGAGGTAGTGACATATGTTGTTTATTTATCTGCTAATCCAAAGTAGAGCCATGATTATCTTGTTCCGATTCATGAACTTGGATCTGTTTCACGTACAGGACATTGAGTTGGCAGTAAAAGGAAAGTTTGACGCTGTGTTGGATACTATTGGTCGGCCTGAAACCGAGAGAATAGGCATAAACTTCTTGAGGAAGGGTGGAAACTATATGACTCTCCAGGTATATAATATTTCTTGAGTTTCTCCTTTACGAGCTACAGTGACCTTGGTTGCTTAGGTCTTGGATTTTGCTTAACAAAAGCTTCTCTCTTTTTTTCTTTCTCTTATGCATTTATCTGTTGAAGGGTGAGGCCGCATCATTGACTGATAGATACGGATTTGTGATTGGGCTTCCGCTTGCAACTTCACTCTTGGCGAAGAAAAAGATACAATATCAGTATTCTCATGGAATAGGTATGTGATAGATCCTGTATTACTCTCTCTTTACTTTTGCAGGAACTATTCTGATAATAAGACCGGTATCATTTAGACTGGGAAAGAAAAGGTAAATCTGATTAAATCTGACTGTGGTGAACTAATAACAGACTATTGGTGGACGTATATGAGGGCTGATCCTGAAGGTCTGGCCGAGATTCAGCGGTTAGTTGGAGCCGGAAAGCTAAAGATACCTGTGGAAAAAACATTTCCGATAACAGAAGTTGTAGCAGCTCATGAAGCCAAGGAGAAGAAGCAGATTCCGGGTAAGGTGGTTCTAGAGTTCTGAACTATATATATATATATAGTAACAGTAATAATACCTGCATAGCTCTCTAGCAGTTGTTCTTTCTAGAAATTACACGCAAGAGAAACAAATGTCTTTGCGTCTGGAGTTATCTGTAAATGAGATCTATCAGGCTTAGATTCAGATCAAGAACTTGAAGTTTCTGTATAGACTTTCCAAAGGGTTCTTTTTATTTCGACACGCCTTTGTTGCAACTTGCAGTAAACCAACTAAGCCAAGTAATGAAAATGGTTTAGAACCTCTCTTTTTTTTTTTTTGGTAGTTGTTGTCTATTGTATGTGAATCTTATCAGTGTACTAAGAATGACCGATCTATCTTCAACATATTACTCCCAGCAATAAACAAAACGATAACTGTAATATGCGGGTGTTGTTTTTGAAACTATTATTTTAATATGAGATTTAAACCCCAGATCTAAAGGTGTAAACTAGTAAACCATGAGATAACGTAGATTTAAATATTAGGGGTGGGTATTTCGGTTTAATTTCGGGTTCGGTTCGGGTTCGGTTCGGTTCGGTTAATTCGGGTTGAATAAAATTCTAGCCGAACTCAACCGAAATAAGTTTGGTTCGGTTTGTGTTCGGTTTGGGTTTAGTTCGGTTTGGTTTAGTTTGGTTCGGTTGTACGTTGGTTTGGTTTTAGTTCGGTTTTAAGAAAATTAATTTATAAAAACAAGAATACTAACGAAACGTAAACAAAACGAAATCCTAAAAAAAATTATTCTCTAAAATTTTAAAATCAAACCGAAAGTATTCCACTTAATCAAAATTAAAAAAAATGAAAAAATTCATGGTTTCGTCTTTCCCATACCACTAAAATGAATCTATAACAAGCCAATAACTTAAATATAAGTTAATTATACAAGTCAATGTTTATTCATCTCTTATATGAGTCTATATAGGCTTATATATCATTAATATAAAACTATCACTATGTGTTATTATTTTTAATATTATTAATTATCTAATTAACAAAAACACATTGGTTTATCGGTTCGGTTCGGTTTTAAACCGAACCAAACCGAACCGTTCGGGTGGAGAAAAACTTCAACCAAATGGTTGGGTATTAACTATGGTTTGGTTTGGGTCGGTTTGAGTTCAGTTTGGTTTGGTTGGTTCGGTTCGGTTCAGTTAAAATGCCCACCCCTAGATTTAATCATAATTACTAAATGTGTGACGCGAAGCCAAAGTTGATCAAAGGATGGAACAAATCCCACAATATCAAAATCCAAACTCATAGAAATAGAATTAGCATTCGTACTTGATTAAAATTATGTCTTTAAGACCCTCCTAGTAGTTTAATTTAATTAAAAAAATGTTTGGAAGTGTCATTAAAAGCATAACATGGCAGTGTTAATCAGGTTATTAAATGTATGTTTTGTCTGGTTCGCTCACTTTAATAGTCTGCCAGATCAGCAAACAACTTAGTTTTTCTTACGCGATACGATGCGCGTGTTCTTCACAGCCTTGTCACCGAGTAAACTTCTGGCGACGTCATCAGTGGGACCGGAACATTCTCTTTCCTTCCAGGTCGTGGAAACTTTTCTGTTCTGGTAAAAATGTTATTGCTGCTAAAGTCAGTTTTAAGTCTTCGAAATCGAAACCTTGTTCAGTTCTGTAATTTCTTATAAATAATTACTTATTTTGGGGACCAATCAATGACCACATGTTTATATGTCATCATATTGTCATAAAATCACCTAGATACCTTCCATCTCTATAAATCGAATTGGCAAGTCATAGTAAGAAATAAATTGTATATGATTTTTTTTGTTTTAGATTTTGTTTTGGTATAATACTATAAGGCCACCTCCAATGCATATATTTAGAGGGTTTCAATGATGGATCTTAAGAAAAAAATAATCAAATTTAATCAAAAAGTTGGGTCTTAAAATTAGATCCGTGTCCAATACTAGACCCGTGCCTTAACACAAAATCAACATTTCTGGGCAGGAGAGAGAAATGTATTTTTCTTTTGGGTTTTTTGTTAAGACACAACATAATTTGTTAAGACACCTACAATGGGTGTCTCCATTGAATGGGTCCAAAACATTAAATTAGGAAAGTGTATCTAAAAACTAAATCCATATAAAACTTATTAATTAATTGTTTTAGATACCCTTACATGAGTTAACCATCGAAGATGCCCTAACTTCTATATTTCATTCAAAATTGTCTTTGTAACAAATAAAATTAAGATAGCCGAAGGAAGGAGTATGCGTTTAGTATTTACTATATATGGTTAAGAAATGCTTTTTTGTTTTGTTTTTATCACAAAAAAACACTGTATTAGTAGTAGTCTAGTTGATAAATAAAGTAAAAGTAGAAGTGTTATTAAAAGCAATGTTAATGCAATGACCTGTATAGTGTGGTCCTTTTAAGTCTTTTAATGGTCTGGTCAAACTCCTTTCTTCTAATCTCTATGACTGCCACATCTTCCTCCATTTTTTTTTCTGTTTATTGTGACCGTTACTTCTCGCGCCTTCAGTACGCTCAGCTCACGCGCGTGTTTTTTAACGCCATTCTCTTCTTCGTCGCAATTTTAATGTTCCTCAATCTTTATATGTAGACAGAACTTCCTATTTTTGGAGGAGGAGGAGCAGTAGGGTTTGCTGCAATCCAGCTCGCTGTAGCCTCTGGGTGTCATGTTACAGCCTCTTGCGTCGGGGAGACCAAAGATAGAATACTAGCAGCTGGTGCCGAGCAAGCGGTTGACTACACAACCGAGGTAGTGACATATGTTGTTTATTTATCTGCTAATCCAAAGTAGAGCCATGATTATCTTGTTCCGATTCATGAACTTGGATCTGTTTCACGTACAGGACATTGAGTTGGCAGTAAAAGGAAAGTTTGACGCTGTGTTGGATACTATTGGTCGGCCTGAAACCGAGAGAATAGGCATAAACTTCTTGAGGAAGGGTGGAAACTATATGACTCTCCAGGTATATAATATTTCTTGAGTTTCTCCTTTACGAGCTACAGTGACCTTGGTTGCTTAGGTCTTGGATTTTGCTTAACAAAAGCTTCTCTCTTTTTTTCTTTCTCTTATGCATTTATCTGTTGAAGGGTGAGGCCGCATCATTGACTGATAGATACGGATTTGTGATTGGGCTTCCGCTTGCAACTTCACTCTTGGCGAAGAAAAAGATACAATATCAGTATTCTCATGGAATAGGTATGTGATAGATCCTGTATTACTCTCTCTTTACTTTTGCAGGAACTATTCTGATAATAAGACCGGTATCATTTAGACTGGGAAAGAAAAGGTAAATCTGATTAAATCTGACTGTGGTGAACTAATAACAGACTATTGGTGGACGTATATGAGGGCTGATCCTGAAGGTCTGGCCGAGATTCAGCGGTTAGTTGGAGCCGGAAAGCTAAAGATACCTGTGGAAAAAACATTTCCGATAACAGAAGTTGTAGCAGCTCATGAAGCCAAGGAGAAGAAGCAGATTCCGGGTAAGGTGGTTCTAGAGTTCTGAACTATATATATATATATAGTAACAGTAATAATACCTGCATAGCTCTCTAGCAGTTGTTCTTTCTAGAAATTACACGCAAGAGAAACAAATGTCTTTGCGTCTGGAGTTATCTGTAAATGAGATCTATCAGGCTTAGATTCAGATCAAGAACTTGAAGTTTCTGTATAGACTTTCCAAAGGGTTCTTTTTATTTCGACACGCCTTTGTTGCAACTTGCAGTAAACCAACTAAGCCAAGTAATGAAAATGGTTTAGAACCTCTCTTTTTTTTTTTTTGGTAGTTGTTGTCTATTGTATGTGAATCTTATCAGTGTACTAAGAATGACCGATCTATCTTCAACATATTACTCCCAGCAATAAACAAAACGATAACTGTAATATGCGGGTGTTGTTTTTGAAACTATTATTTTAATATGAGATTTAAACCCCAGATCTAAAGGTGTAAACTAGTAAACCATGAGATAACGTAGATTTAAATATTAGGGGTGGGTATTTCGGTTTAATTTCGGGTTCGGTTCGGGTTCGGTTCGGTTCGGTTAATTCGGGTTGAATAAAATTCTAGCCGAACTCAACCGAAATAAGTTTGGTTCGGTTTGTGTTCGGTTTGGGTTTAGTTCGGTTTGGTTTAGTTTGGTTCGGTTGTACGTTGGTTTGGTTTTAGTTCGGTTTTAAGAAAATTAATTTATAAAAACAAGAATACTAACGAAACGTAAACAAAACGAAATCCTAAAAAAAATTATTCTCTAAAATTTTAAAATCAAACCGAAAGTATTCCACTTAATCAAAATTAAAAAAAATGAAAAAATTCATGGTTTCGTCTTTCCCATACCACTAAAATGAATCTATAACAAGCCAATAACTTAAATATAAGTTAATTATACAAGTCAATGTTTATTCATCTCTTATATGAGTCTATATAGGCTTATATATCATTAATATAAAACTATCACTATGTGTTATTATTTTTAATATTATTAATTATCTAATTAACAAAAACACATTGGTTTATCGGTTCGGTTCGGTTTTAAACCGAACCAAACCGAACCGTTCGGGTGGAGAAAAACTTCAACCAAATGGTTGGGTATTAACTATGGTTTGGTTTGGGTCGGTTTGAGTTCAGTTTGGTTTGGTTGGTTCGGTTCGGTTCAGTTAAAATGCCCACCCCTAGATTTAATCATAATTACTAAATGTGTGACGCGAAGCCAAAGTTGATCAAAGGATGGAACAAATCCCACAATATCAAAATCCAAACTCATAGAAATAGAATTAGCATTCGTACTTGATTAAAATTATGTCTTTAAGACCCTCCTAGTAGTTTAATTTAATTAAAAAATGTTTGGAAGTGTCATTAAAAGCATAACATGGCAGTGTTAATCAGGTTATTAAATGTATGTTTTGTCTGGTTCGCTCACTTTAATAGTCTGCCAGATCAGCAAACAACTTAGTTTTTCTTACGCGATACGATGCGCGTGTTCTTCACAGCCTTGTCACCGAGTAAACTTCTGGCGACGTCATCAGTGGGACCGGAACATTCTCTTTCCTTCCAGGTCGTGGAAACTTTTCTGTTCTGGTAAAAATGTTATTGCTGCTAAAGTCAGTTTTAAGTCTTCGAAATCGAAACCTTGTTCAGTTCTGTAATTTCTTATAAATAATTACTTATTTTGGGGACCAATCAATGACCACATGTTTATATGTCATCATATTGTCATAAAATCACCTAGATACCTTCCATCTCTATAAATCGAATTGGCAAGTCATAGTAAGAAATAAATTGTATATGATTTTTTTTGTTTTAGATTTTGTTTTGGTATAATACTATAAGGCCACCTCCAATGCATATATTTAGAGGGTTTCAATGATGGATCTTAAGAAAAAAATAATCAAATTTAATCAAAAAGTTGGGTCTTAAAATTAGATCCGTGTCCAATACTAGACCCGTGCCTTAACACAAAATCAACATTTCTGGGCAGGAGAGAGAAATGTATTTTTCTTTTGGGTTTTTTGTTAAGACACAACATAATTTGTTAAGACACCTACAATGGGTGTCTCCATTGAATGGGTCCAAAACATTAAATTAGGAAAGTGTATCTAAAAACTAAATCCATATAAAACTTATTAATTAATTGTTTTAGATACCCTTACATGAGTTAACCATCGAAGATGCCCTAACTTCTATATTTCATTCAAAATTGTCTTTGTAACAAATAAAATTAAGATAGCCGAAGGAAGGAGTATGCGTTTAGTATTTACTATATATGGTTAAGAAATGCTTTTTTGTTTTGTTTTTATCACAAAAAAACACTGTATTAGTAGTAGTCTAGTTGATAAATAAAGTAAAAGTAGAAGTGTTATTAAAAGCAATGTTAATGCAATGACCTGTATAGTGTGGTCCTTTTAAGTCTTTTAATGGTCTGGTCAAACTCCTTTCTTCTAATCTCTATGACTGCCACATCTTCCTCCATTTTTTTTTCTGTTTATTGTGACCGTTACTTCTCGCGCCTTCAGTACGCTCAGCTCACGCGCGTGTTTTTTAACGCCATTCTCTTCTTCGTCGCAATTTTAATGTTCCTCAATCTTTATATGTAGACAGAACTTCCTATTTTTGCTGAGTTGATATCTAGTAGTATTTGATAATCTCCATGCTTTTATAAACTGAATTATTAAAGAGTATAATTTGACCATACTCCAATTAGGAACAACATAAATGGTAAAGAGGAGAGTGGGTCCGACACCTTAAGTGCTACAAAAAGCATCACGACGTGCCCTTAGTTTCATGCATCCACAAGAAAGAAAGTAAAGTGACAGCTTCACGAGAAGAGAACTCAAAAGTTGTATTCTAAAGTTATATTAAATATAAAAATGGAGTAGTAATTAGGTATAGCTAAAATAAGGAAAACAACGGCCAGATCGACTCATTACCATATCTCTCGATAGTCCGATCACGTGCAAACTTTGTGTTCTCTAATGTTTTTATTTTATCTATATATATATATATTAAGGTTTTTCTTCTTTAATTTACTTTTAATATTATACATGTGCTATTATTTGTCTTCGACCGCATTTAGCCCAAACCATGTGAGTCATGTGACTAGGATTTTCGGTCTACTGTTTTTATCATTATGAAGAAGAAAAAAAAATTCGATTGCCCCTTAATTGGGTTTTAGAAAAATTGAATAAAAAATTATAATTTATTTCACTTATCTCTCCACCTTGATCTTTGTGGTTTGGTTATTTTCCAGTTTGTAATCCCAAATGTTTGGTTAGATGAGTAAATCTCAATCAATTATCCAAAATGATTATAATTTCGAGCCTAAACACAACATAACATTATTCCGGTTTTGTAATCCCAAATGTTTGGCTAGATGAGTAAATCTCAATCATTTATCCAAAATGATTATAAATTCGAGCCTAAACACAACATAGAATTATTTTCCAGATTTGTAATCCCAAAAGTTTGGTTAATAGATGAGTAAAGCTCAATCATTTAATCCAAAACGATTATAATTTTCAATCATTACTCTTCACTTAGATCCGTTCCTGATTATAATGTGATAACATCTAAAAGGTTTCCAAGAACAGACGTACATGTTGATGAAAAATAGGATGATACCAAGTAAGTACTATATATATTATCGCGAAGATCCATTTTAATATCCTTAACCACCCGTATCAATCAACATACTATCCACAAATCAATATGTCAAATGATTGAAAATTGAATTAGAATCATTTTGATAAAATCCATAACACTAGATAACAAAATTTTGTGATAAAATCTCAATCATATAATATAATATATATTTAATATACTAGATAAATACATATTACAATTTGCAGCCAAAGTTATAAATTACCATCCAAGATCCATCACACAAAGACATGCATATATATATATATATATATATTTAATCCTTTAAGGAAGAAAAAACATACATATATATATATATATATATATATTTGAAAAGACCAATCTACAAAATGTTGTGAATTTTTAAGAAACACTTGGTCCACGACGGGGTCCAATGATCTAGTTACAAGAAAGAAAAAAATATCCTAAACTTTTGAAATTCACAAAAAGTCATATCATTTGAAAATAAAAACTTTGTATTATAGTATTATTTTCAGGGAAATCCAAAAGCGCAAAAGAAAAGAATACATGCAAATACACACGAGAGTGAGACATGCGTGTCTGAGTGTTTGTGTTTTCGGGAAAGCCAATAGCTTTAGTGTGCACATGTGTGTATCCACAGTGCACAGACGTACGAACCCTTTAACTCATTTCACTCTCTTGGGGCCACACACATACAATTTTACTAATTTACCCTTTCATCAGGATTCTCCCTACTATTACCACAGCCGATTATTATTGAGAGATTTAGGAAGAACGAATCTTTCCGCTAACTAGATCGAAGGGTAGTTTGGTAATTTTCATAAGGTCCCCTAAGTAGTCTCTCGATCCGTTACACTCTGAATCAGATACTATCTCGAATGGCTATGGCTACTTCACTTTCACAGTAAAAACAAAACACGATAACAATGGCGGAAACCGAGAGACCCCACCGTTCTTCAAGTATTAACAGCAGCAGCAACACAACGAATGCTTCTTCTACCGATCTATTCATTTGTTTCACATCTCGTTTCTCTTCTTCTTCTTCTTCTTCCATGCGTCTCTCTTCCCTCAGCCCCGCTCGCTCCGCCTGTCTCACCACTTCTCTCAGCCGTCGTCTCCGTACGAGCGGAAGCTTGAAGAACGCTTCTGCCGGAGTTGTCAACTCTCCCATGTTCGGTGCGAATGGACGGAAGAGATCTGGATCTGGTTACGAGAATAGCAACATCGAGCCGTCGTCTCCGAAGGTGACGTGTATCGGACAGGTTAGGGTGAAGACTAGGAAGCATGTGAAGAAGAAGATGAGAGCGAGATCTAGGAGGAAAGGCGAGACGAGTTTCAGGAGATCCTCAAGCGACCAAAACGACGGAGGAGGTTGCCGTTTCGATGCGAGCGAGAACCGGTGGGTGCATCTTCCGGTGACTATCTGTGAGTCGCTGAGAGCGTTCGGCTCCGAGCTCAACTGCTTCTTCCCTTGTAAATCCTCGTGTACGGATAGGAGGCGAGTTGATGGCAACAACGATGGATGCGGCGGCGGAAACTCGTGCGGCGCTGTGTTTACGCGGTGGTTTGTGGCGGTGGAGGAGACGGGAGGGAAGAGAAGGGAGGTTGAGCTTGTGGTGGGTGGAGAAGACGACGCGGAGGAGGATAGGAGGAGGAGTCGCCGGAGAAACGTGTTCGAGGGGCTCGATTTGAGCGAGATAGAGATGAAGACGGAGAAGAAAGAGAGACAAGAAGTTGGACGGATCAGCATCTGCTCTCCGCCGAAGAACGCTTTACTGTTGATGCGGTGTAGATCTGATCCGGTTAAAGTGGCGGCGCTAGCTAACCGGGTTCGAGAGAGGCAGATGTCACTCAACGATGTCGCGCAAGGAGGAGATGACGAGGAAGATGAAGAGAGAAGAAGACGGTTTGAGCTGGATTTGGAAGATAAGAAACGGATCGAGTTATGCGAGAAATGGATTTCCGGCGAGACAACAGTGGAGGAAGAAGTTGTAGTTCCAGTTCCAGTTGCAGTTGCAGAAGTTTCTTTAGCTTCAAATCCAGCGAACGAGGAAGAAACAGTCCAAGTTCTCGAAGAAGAGGAGGTAGATTCGTTTGATGAAGAAATTGAAGCCACGTTCATAAAAACCATCGAAGACGACATCAGAAACGCCATAGAAGAAGAGGAGCATATGGCTGAGATGGAAGAATTATCGGCGGTGGCTAAGGCGGAGGAAGAAGAAGAAAGCAAAGAGGCTGCCTCGGTAACCCCAAACGTAGAAAGATCCGAACAAGGAAACCGAGAACCCGACCCGAGTCCGGAAGTGGTGAGAAGAGGAAGTCAGCTGGAGGAAACAACGGAGAAAGAGAAGACGACGGCGACGCCGTATAAGGTGTTACCGGATTGTCTATTGCTAATGATGTGTGAACCGAAGCTATCAATGGAAGTCTCTAAGGAGACTTGGGTCTGCAGTACAGATTTCGTCAGATATTTACCGGGAAGACCTCCGGCGAAGAAGATACCGGAAGCTGCCGGAGATCATACTCATCAACCTAAGAAGCGAACCGTCACCGCAGTTGATTCAAACGCATCTTCTCGCCGGCGTTCAATCGATAAACCACCGGTTCACCAAGCGCCACGGTCATCGTGCTCATACCCAGCAGCTCCGCCGATAATTGCGGCAGCTGCGGGGGTTGGGGAGCAGAAGGTAGCCAAGGCATACGAGCCACCAGTGCTGCCACGTTGCAAATCGGAGCCTAGGAAGTCAGCTTCGAAGCTTGCGCCGGAAGCTTGTTTCTGGAAAAATCGGAAGCTGGAGCCGCGTCATCCTCCAGCTACCGTCGGAGTCGGCGCCGCCGGAGTAGGGTTCTAGATGAAAGGAGGAGGAGACTTAAGCTGGAATATAAAAAAAACTATTTGGGTGTAATAGTAATTTCAAAATACTATTTGTCCTTGTTTGTAAATTTGTTTTGTTAGTCATAATTCATTTCTTTCGCTATGCCAATGTTTTGTTCCATGAAAATCTCTGTATCCCTTCTTTTGTCCGTTAGTCTAATGTCTCTCTCGGGTAGATAAAGTCCTATCGAAACTAACAACTAATCACTTGCCAACAAACAGATACGTAGTTACAATAAATCTAAATAAAAAATAATAATTTGTATATATATATATATAGATACTATCATTACATGTTTCATAGTACAAAACACAAATACAAAGACCGGACTAATCACCTGAACTTTGATCCTCGTTGCTTTTATTTACTTCAGTGTCGTTACCTGATGACTCTGTTGTTGTGGCCTTCATGTCTTCATCAGAATCTTCGTTGAAAGCTAGTTGGCCAGAGTAGAGGAGAAGTCCGATGGCGTTGATACCGAAAACAAATGTTGCAAGATAGCATATACCGTTGATGATAGTCCTGCAGAAAAAAAATAAACAGTTAGGTCCGTCTAAGCAAGAGAATGGCTTGAGATGAATACAGAGAAGGTGGTAAAGCTTATATATACCTTACGGTTACTGTGATTTGCCTAACCTGCAAGAGATACAAGACACAGATGAAGCTTTTTAGAGAAGAAGATTAGGGTTTCAACAATTATTGTTCCTTCAGTCAATGAGTGGGGAGAGGTTATCCATCATTCTCAGTTACGGGGATTTATACATAGAGATCAGAGAAACCATGGATTATAGAATCCTCTAGTACACACAAGCAATGATCAAAACAGAGATTCGAGTTTCGACTAGAATAGGTCCCTTGGCATAATGAATATAGCTAGTTGCACATTGAATTCAGCATAGAGATAAGTTATCTCTCATTTACAGAGACGATGATGATACTTGGGGCAGAAGGTAAACGTTCCCAACGCCCAAAGCAAAGATAGACAGAAACAGGAACTTTGACACAAGCAACGAATGATCAAGAAAGAGAGAAGAAGAAACGAACCGAGAAGTTATCAGAAATAGTCTGGCGATTGAGCGATGATTCAATGGTGAGAGTGAATTTGTAAAGAATGAGAGCAATGACTCCGGCTGAAATGGCTCCCAGAAACGCCTGAGCCGCCGATGGAGTTGACTTGCCACTTTCTATCGGAGTTGAGCCCATTGCTTTCAGATTCTCCATTGCCTCTTCTTTCAACGATTTATCCTTTGCTCCGGATGATCTGAATGTCTACAATTTCACACCGAATCAGACATTTCTCCCTCCTAATCTCTTAATTCAAGTGGAATACTGATAACTGGTTAATTTGGATTCTGGTCACGAAATTGTTCCTTCCTTGGTGCTATCTTAAGCGTGTCTAGGGTTTAACGAGAGGAGAATTGAAATCTTACCAGCTCTTTCGAACGCTTAGCTCGTCGTCGAATCGATCGGAATAGGAAGATAGTGATGGCACCGGTTAGCATTACGCTGGTTGCCAACTGGAGTGGAGAAGGGTCATCGGAAGTGGCGAAAATGGAGTTAGTAGACGAAAACGGAGATGTAGACGGCGGAGGAAGCTCAATGGGACCATCTCCTTCCTCCTCCGCCACATCGGCGATTTCTTTTAAGGCGGATACCCGGATTCTATGGGGTCGGATCCGGGTAAAAGCGGATAGCGAAATGATTGGAGAGTTAGAATCCGGTGGCCGGTAGAGAGAGATAGGACGCGTCTTCCGGCGACGGTGAGGTAGAGAGACGGCGGAAGTGGAGGAGGAGAAGAGACATTGGTGGCTCTGCAACACTAACATTTTTTCTTAGCCGTCGAAGATTTTCATCTCACCGTTAACGTCCTCAAATATCCTTAGTCGAAGCTTCTTTCTGGTTTAGAGGGTTCGCTCTACCATTTTAGAGCAATTTGAGTCAAATTATGAGAAATTGCTAATTTTATTCTTTAACTATTTGCAATTGGCACAAATAATTTTCAACTATCGTGGTTGCAAAATAATTCTCCAATTCATCGCTGACCACGCAGAATCGGGATTCAAAAAGTCAAACGCTAAATAGATACATGTCCACTAAATCGGTTGTAACTCCTTCAATACAACTCCGAATGAGGTGAGCCTACTACCATTGGAAAGCTTACTCAATTTACTATAACTTTGATGAGGAGATCCAAAACTAAATCCAAAGAGAAGACTTTCGTACGCGTAGATCTTTTAGACACATATTCTTGATGCAAGATCTATTTGTATGGAATGGATATACACGTACATACAGGTAGATCTTTCATTAAAAATATGTATCTAGAAGATTTATGCGTATGAAAGCCTTCCTTTTAGATTTAGCTTTAGATCTCTTCATCAAAGTTATAGTAAATTGAGTTAGCTTTCCAATGGTAGCGGTCTCATCTCATTCGGAGTTGTATTGAAAGAGTTACAACCGATTTAGTGGACATGTTTCCATTTAGTAATTAGCGTTTGACTTTTTGAATCCCGATTTTATGTGGTCAAAAATTAGTTGAGAAATTATTTTGCAACCACAATAGTTAAAGAATTATTTGTGTCAATTGCAAATAGTTAAAAAATAAAATGAGCAAATTTCCGTCAAATTATATATGTTTTCTGGGAAGTGTGGTTTCATTAATTTCACTTAATTGTTTTTTATCTACTTCTAGTGCATTCTTCTTCCTATAAATTATTATTACTCCAATCCGCTTTCGCCGTCAAATCACAAAACCCATAATTATGTTTTTCTTCTTCTTATTTTGGGTAAAATAATAGATGACCATTTTTGAACAAAAAAGGAACGAAAGAATATGGAAATGAGTGTTATATTTATAGAAATCATTTTGTTGTTAACGAAAACGAATGATTTTCAGCATTCTTGCCGAACATTACTTGCGACGGTTCGAGCCCAGAACTTGATTTGCGCTTTCATGTCTCTTCTCGAATCCTTTGGAACCCAAACCGGGATTGGCGGTCCCACCACCGCTTCAGACCGGCTTTTCACAGCGGCGCGTGGGACCCTCCTCTGTTCTTCGTCTTCTTTTTCTTGATTCTTCTCCGAATCAATGTCCAATTTCTTCAACACCAGAATCTCTTTCGTCTCGATGCTGCTTAATGTCTTACGCAGAGTTTTGCGATTTGGGATTCTTTGTGACTTGACGACCATTTCTTGAATAGCTGCTTCTGATCTCGAGTTTCTCGGTGGTCTATGTCTTGGAATGCTTGAAATCTGCACAAAGGTTTTGAAACTTTCTGATCAAAATTCAGATTCTCCACAACAGGAAAGATTTAATCAAATCATCCAAAAATAGAAAAGAAGAGATCACCTTTGGGGTATTCTGTTTCGTCGGAGTAAACCCAGAAGAAGAGCTTGAGATGGCTTCACGAATTAAGAATCCCATTCTTGAATCGTCGCTCTCTTGATCTTGAAACTCATTTCCATCAACTTCTCTTCCTATGTAACTGGGTAATGTCTGAGTTCTCTGCAAACTCCCTCCCATCGGGCAACACTGGACACTATTGTCATTACCAGTTCTGTTCTTTCTAGAACCTTCTTTAATTCCCTTCTCTCGAACTACTGGATCCTTCTTCTGCAAGGAAGTACTTCGTTCTTGAACCCTAATCTTCTCGGAGAGCTGCCTTCTCATCTTGTTTATCTTCTCAGACTCGCCTCCGCCTTTTTTTTTCTCTGTACACGGCGGTGGAACCGAGTCTTCTCCTGTAGGAGCTTCTAGAAGCTTCTTCTCCGAATCCGAATCTCCAATTTTTGGGAATTCGGGTTTCGGATAAGTGGAGGAGGAAGAAGAAGGAGAAAAAGGGCAAGGATCTGAATGACAGTACCTCAAGATTCTTGATCTTCTGTCGAGTAAGTTATCGAAGAACCAGAAATCGTCGAGAAGATCATCGATGGCTTCGACTTGTTCCAACTCTTGATGATCATTCGAAGTAGAATCCATTTTTAATTCAGACAAGAGATAATAACAAAAAGAGATAAGTATTTGTTCTGTCTTTCTTCTTCTTCTTCATTTGTTCGGTTTGTATTTGAAGCATAGATTCTGGAGACTTATTAGGAGGTGCCCATGTGGGCAACCATTCAGCACTTATTTTTGTTTTTAATATTATTTTTAATGTTTTATGTGGAGTCAATTTTTTGTTTTTATTACATAGGAAAAAAAAACAAAGAAGTGAAAACATAAAAGGAAATAAATTGAGACGTATTCCGAATATATAAAGATTCATTCATTTTCCAATTAGACTGATTTTGGAGTCAATATATAATATAACTTCCAAGAAAAAATAGACTCCATTATTTTTTTAATTTTATTGACAAAAATCGCATTATATTTTCATTTAGGACGTTGCAGAAACTAACACTGCATTCTTTTGACAATTTGATAAACCAAAAGTAGTTTTTGAAAAGAAAAAATAAGAATTAAGTATATAAGTGGATAATTAAGATAAAATTATATAAAAAATGGAAAGGATTTCTGGCAACAACTAAGAAAAATAAGGGATTCAACAAATGTATGATAAGCCCTGTCATGACAGTCAACATGCCATGTGATTTCATAAACTAATATGTAACAAATTGAAATTTATATAATATAAAATAAAATTGAAATTTATATAATATAAAATAATACAATTTTATTATATATATATTCTTTGTTCTCCATCGCCTCCTACGCGACAGCTAAGAATTATAGTAACCTAATAAATACAAAGAATTTGATGGTATTAAAATACATGTAATGTAAAAGCAATAAGTCTCGAGCTCTGAACCTATATTGTTCTCCAATTATAGTCTTGCATTACATACGGCTATAATTAACATTAACTATATTAATCAGCCGTAATCTTTGTTGCGTGACATGTGGCTGAGGAAAAGAATGCTACAGGGAAGTTAAGGGAATCACATCACAGTTAATCAATTCCAAGAGAAAGATATTTTATTAGCAAACAAAATAGAATGAGAAAACTGGAACTAGAGCCAAGAAACTGCTGATTGTTTTCATAACTCAAGACAAAATTTACTATTCTGTGACAGTAAATCAATGGCAGAGACACTGATTTGAGTAATCAAAAGATTAAAAAGATCAATCAATCAAAAAGGCTTCATCTCAGTTGCAATCAACTCTATGAGAGAGCCAAGGCAGAAACTATCATATTTACAGTGCAAAGAGCGATCATCTTCACTACTTACTGGAACCAATATTCCATCTTTGAAAACGAATAATGGCTCAAGCCAAGTCTTAGGGCTTGGATGTGTATTTGCTTCATCTAAGCTCCGATGCTTTTCAGCAGAATGACTGAAACATTCAGCCGAGGCAAGGAAATTATCAGGTAAGCTTTTGCAAGAACATGCTTCCTTTTCTGAGCATTCATCACGTTCTTCAACCTCTGCTTCCTGCATAGTGCCATTGTTTTTCGCAGATATGAACTTTCTAACAGCAGCAATAAGCTCCACTGATAATGAAGACACTGCATCATGTATTCCCTCCGTTGTGATGTAACTTTTACCAAGTCTCAATTCCCGAGTAACTAATTTATGCATTGAATCTTGGAGGATGGAGACACACAGGGAGCAGCAACGGTACAAACACACCAAACTAGGGTCATCCAGAGGATTGGTGCTTGCAGTTGTGTCAACTTGTTTAACTGATTCAGGCATGCTGTTTGCAGATTCTAAGACATGAACTCCGTCCCAGGCTTCACCATTACTTGAGTCAGCTGATCTATGGGGATCTTTCAGGGAGATAGAATTGGATTCCCCAGATCCAATACCATTGTTTTGGGAATTAGCTTTTCCTTGCAAAGCAGTGGCCGTTGCTGTAGTTTCTACCTCACATGATCCAAGGTGAGTATCACTCTGTTCATGGTCAGCTGCAGGAGAGTTAAGATCAAAGAGAACAGCCTGCCGAATGGAACTTACTCCTGAATCCTCCATCATCATTGCAGAAGTCGAAGTATCATCTTTGATCAAAGTTAAGCCATCCGTACTATGGTTTGTAAGAGGTCCAGTATCTTCATGAAAAGGTTCATGATTTGTTCCAGTATGAACATTTGTAATCTCTACAACTGGATGATGATTGTCGGTGACATTACTAGATGTTATAGGGTCTGGACAGTTCATGTTTTGGGTATCTTCTTTCGGGTCTTCTTCTGACCCTTTTGATCGATCAAATGTTCCTTGCTCAGTTGGCTCATTCCTCACTGATGGATTGACTACAGAACAAGACAATGGATTCGTTGACTCTGTTTGAGCATTCAACTCAAAACTGTAAACAATGAAGTTGTGTTAGATGCGGACAAAGCTTTAGATCAAACATATATAAAACAAAATATTTCACGGCGTACCTTCGCATTGCATATACCCAACTATTAACCAGGTCTTCCAGATAAGCAACTTGAGACAAAATTCGGATATATCGACATCTGTCCTTTCCAGCATCGATTTTTACATTGATCCGCCGGACTAAGAGCTCGAGAACTTTCCGTACCTCAAAGGAGACTTCCCTCAGTGATATATAGGTTCCTCTATACGCTGATAATCCAACAGCAATGAGGCCTCTGACAATGCCAGATGAATCTTTGCCTTTAACATTGTTAGAACCGGAAGCAGTACAAGTCTGCTCTGATGAATTACAAGGACAAATGATACACGAATTAAATGGCCATCCTCTCCAAGGACCCGAAACATCTGCACTTGGCCCTTCCTTAAGCTTTGATGTCACCCAACAAAGCTCAGCAAATTGAGGATACCGTACAATTTGATAACCAAATGTAGAGACAGCTAACTGCAGGTTTGATTTCGCTTTCACATTTATGCTGATAGGTAATGGTTGCACTTTTAAAGAACCATCATCAAGAGGTTTTGATTTAACACCTACTTCTTCCCCTGCGCCTTGGTCAGTACTATTCTGATTAGCTGCTCTGCAACTCTGGTCAGGATCCTCTCTTTTGTATTTCTTCTGTAAGTCATTGTGAGTATGGGTTCCCTGATGCACCAAATGAAGAAACACTTGGATTGCCCGCTTTGACAACTCAGTAGCAGACAGGTCAATGGCCATGTCCTGGTCAGAATTTTCAACAACTTGTATAGTGAATTGTGGAACAGCCTCGGACATATTTGGCTGATACTCCTTTGATAGGTCGGTCTTAAAGAACTGTTGTATCTTAGGAGGCAGTAGTTTGTAAGGCACGCCAGAAGTAGCCTATCACCAAAACATAAACAATTTTAGTCTCAAGTGTTGACAGTCTTCTCAGAGATTGCTAATAAAAAAATTAGGGAATACACAAAACTAAGGCTTACATTACCCTTCTCAAAATACCAAAAATAAATATAAAAAAAAAACCGAAAGTGATTAAATAAGCAAGATGTCGAGACAGCCCATTATCAACAGCCGAAACAAGGAAAATATATTGGAGAAAAGACATTAAGTAAGAAAGTAAGCATACCAGAATCATCATCTTTGTGGAAACTCGCAGTGACTCTACTTGCTCAAAAAATGTGTTCCAAGCATGTGAAATTCGAGCAGAATTCTGCAACTCCATTTTCTCTACCGTTTCTGGACAAACAGGAGAAGAATTTTCTTTTACAGAATCATCATCACACTCGACCTCCTCATTCAGTGGAGATTCTGTCTCTACAGCCCACAAATCAATCCTTGGCATGAATACCACACATGATTTCCTGCTAGCACATTTAACTACAACCGGGCAGATATACCAGTTAGTAAGTTATCTGGAAATGAACTAGAACCAAGCAAATAACAAAGTTGCAGATGATGAAAAACTACAAGAAAAAAATGTATGTAACAGCATGAAAAGTTTAATAACGAAAGACGTACTTAATAAGTGAGTTACGCCTAGCACCAAATCCCCGTTTCCTTCTTGTGAAATTGTTGCCGTGTCTATCTTCTGCATCTCTGCATTTCCAATAAAACAATGCAAGATACAAGAAGCAAGATGTCGTTGACCAGATTTAGGTCCTCCAGCAATAAGCAGTTGGAACCCTGACTTGCTCATTGATTCTAGAGGAGTATTCCCCAAAAGCCCAGGATGTCGGCAGACTCTGTGTACCATAAATTGTGCAGAATCCAAACTACAGTCGCCAGCACCAGGGGTGCTTGAAACAGATCTAACCAAGTCACATCCTCCATCCAGTATCCCAGCATTAGAAAGTCTCTGAACTATATCCTTTACAACATCTACCTCCTGGAGAAGGGTCTCAACATGAGACCACCAGCAACCCTCAGTTATATTCTTGTTGCTCAAAGCAGAACGGATCACATTTTGGAAATCAGCCGCAGCTTTGGAAAGAAGAGGTGGTAGCACGATGCGCTCTTCAAGAAGAAAAGCAACAAGTAAAGAACACAGTGGCGGCAATAAAGAAGGCACCAAGTAAACAGGAAGAGGAGAAGAAAATATATCGCTAGCTGCTTTTCCTGCTCCTCTACGTGAGCATGGGGGTGGGGAGCGGGATAAAGCTTCCAACCAATCTCTTTCTTCAACTGAGAAAAATGGAAGAGCAACACGATTACTACTAGACATCCCCAACTCTGCAGCGGCCAAAGATTCTTGCAAAGGAAAACTCCTATTTAAGGCAATCATGGCAGCTTGTGTGCAGAGAGCTTGTATATCCGCACCAGCAAAACCGGCAGTCTCTTTAGCAATCCACTTGAGCAAGTATCCAGACACCGGCTTAGGCCACTTCCTAGTATGGAGTGAGATGATTGCAGCCCTATCGTCGAGCGATGGTAGTGGAAAATAGATCTCTCTATCAAATCTCCCAGGCCTCCTTAATGCTGGGTCAATAGCATCAGGGTAGTTTGTTGCACCTATGACCACCACTGAGCCACGCGACTTTAAGCCGTCTAGTAAAGCGAGCAAAGTGGATACAACGGAGCTGTGTGTTTGATCTTGCTGCCTTGACCGCTTGGGAGCGAGACCATCTATTTCATCAAAAAATATGATAGATGGTTGGCATTTTTCAGCGACCTGAAATAAGAGCCTCAACTGGCGCTCAGCATCACCAACGTATTTTCCCAGACAGTCTGCCCCTTTCCGGGCAAAGTAGGCGATCCGTCTATTACCACGAGCAAGGGAACCAATCAGCGCTCGAACCACAAGCGTTTTTCCAGTTCCAGGATGTCCATGCAAGAGTATACCTCTTGGAGGTGTGAGTCCAAGGTTATCAAAGAATTCTGGATATAGTAAGGGTAAAAGAACAACCTCTTTCATACATTGAGTTACACCCTCAAGCCCAGCAACAGAGTCCCATCCCTCAAATGCCTTTCCACTCTCAGAATCAGAGCCTCCGATATACTCGGGAGCAACTCTTACTAGATCTCGATGTAGTCTCTTGCTTTCACGTTTTAAAAATTCTTCATCTTCACCACATTTCTCAAACCACTTTTCTTCCGCTTCCACATCCTTACGCCAGGCATCATTTGAGTGCTTCCTCATCTCCAATCGCATCCTCTTGGTTTTCATCTTCTTCATTCTGACTTGACATTGACGACCGTGGGGTTGGAAATGATGTCTATGGTCTGTGCAAGCAATCAGAAATTTACGGTGATCAAAGATGCAACCGTTAGCTCGTGCACAGGGCTGCAAAATACAGAACACCGCAAAGAAGTTATCAGAGCATGATACAGTAACAGTTACAGCTGCAATTTTATTAGCCTATAACTCAGAGGCGAGGAAGGGAAACCAGAGAGGGAGTAGTAATAGACCAAATGATAGGTTCTTGGACATCGATCAACACGACAACCGATGGTTGCCCCAGGTCTTGCACAGCGAGTGCATTTTAATGACTTCCCTCTGCAAAGTGCCGCCCTTATATTTTTTAAGCATCCTACACCAGCAAAGTAAACCTGCAGTACAAGAGTATTGAACATTATCGTCTACAGAAAACAGGATTTGGGAGAAGAAAATTAATGAGAAGGCAGTAAGAGCATAGCTAAAATATAAAACAAAACAAATGCAGAGACCTTTGTATGCTTAGATCAAGGAATACAGGAAACTAAAATATCAAGAAAATTGACAGGCCTTTTTGTATATTCTGCTCATTAACTGTTGTCTTAATTTTTCATCAGCATTGAAAAATACACAATGTCAGAGAGATATCAATATTTACCAACAATGACAACCAAACAAGACATTACAGAGCAACTAACGATTAAGCGAAACACAGAATTGAAAAGAGAAATAAACACTAATACTGTCACACATTGTGTGTCCATGAACCCAAGAAACATATAACAATGAAGTGATAAACACATGTAAATGCACCTAAGCAATCAAAAGGCGTGTTGTGTCATATAATCAGAACCACACATTACCTCGGGACTCCATACTGCACAGTGCAGATGAACCCACGTTCCAGAAATTCCATAACGATCGTTTATAGGGCCCAATAGACGACCAAGCCATCCAGGATCATCGCCAAAACCATCCAATATGTCATAGTTTGGCTCCTCTGAAGACGAAGATCCGCTATGTGCCTCTATGTCACTGTCACCATTATCTTGTATCAACTTCTTCGGGTGTCTGCCATCAGTGCCAACTCCACATAAACCACAGCGTCTGGCTTGTTTGAAGAGAGGCTTACCAAGTCTATCCAATGAAGTGCAAATTGAGTCAACTACCTTGTTGCAAGTTTCATTCTGAATAGGCAACTCGTCAAGCATTTCCACATGTTCACCTCCTCTATCGTGAAACTCACTATGTTCTTTGGTCTTATCAGTAGATGGTGTTCTAGAAACACCTTGCTCTCTGATGTCATCATTCTGCTTCAAACTCTCATTAACCTCGATGCTAGCTTTCTGTAGTAGTTCAGGATGTAAAGTATCTCCTTTTTTTGTCTTAACATTATCAGCAGAATCATTATCATCCCCTAGTATCCCAGTGCCATTTCCACTTTCAGAAACCATTAGACCCACCTCCGTATTCTCAATTCCTTCAACTTCCATCTCAATCTCATTTTCCAACCCTTCCATTTGATCCCCACTCTCATTTTCCACTCCTTCCTTTCTAACATTAGTATCAGCCGTCGTTTCATCCACATTGCCTTCAGTCTCACTTCCTGTCTTCTCTGCACTACCTTGTGTTTCACTTTCGCCCTCTTCATCACTATCCGCAGTCTCTTTTTCAGTACTGTCTATTCCATCTCCACTCTCAGTCTCCGTTCCATCAACTTCAGCTTCATTTTCACTCTCTAAAACAACTGATCTTTTGGTAGTCTTCTCCTTCTCATCTTCCTCTCCAGCTTCACTGTCAGCATGCGTTGATTCCTCCGACTCGCTAGCACTCTCATCTTCAGCATTACTGGTATCTGACTCATTTTCCCCATCTTCCGAGCTTTCACATTGGTGAACTTCCACTTGCATTTTTGTTTTCATCAGCTTCCCACCACTAGGAGCTCCTCTTTCATCTTCCATTTCTCTTGGCGCTGCTTTATCTCTCAGCTCATTGGCACGACCTCTGAAAACGAGCTTTCTTTTCCCCTTAACCACACTTCTCTGTCTCCCATTCGCTTGAAAACCAACGTTCCTCCTCCTTGACCTCAACCTGGATTTCCAACCATCCGGTGTATCCGAATCACCATTCTCCTCCTTCACCACTATACCTAGTTTGGAACTCATACCCCCACGATTACTAAAGCGCCGCCTTTTCTTTGGAGGAGGAGGAGAAGCGTCCAGGATGGACGGTATCCGCCTGACCCTAGAGCTCCGCCTAAGTTCCGAGTCAGCAGAAGCCAACGCAGACCCAGCATCTCTGTCCTTGGAGTCTCCATGGTTTTTGTTGTATTCCTCCTCACATATTGCGGCGAGCTTCTTACTCTTCTTTCCAGAAGGAGAAGCTGAATGATTCTGATACTTCTTGACCACACGCGAGGACGCCATGACAAATCAATACGCATACGACTACTGTTCTTCTCGAGGCCGATCAACTGTTGCTTCGGCCACTGCGACGGAAATGCTTAAGAAAACGCAACAGAGCGATTAACATGATCAGCCCAAATTTGCAGAATCCGAATTAACCCAAAAATCCATACCCTAGACCCAAATTTCCACTAATATAACATGTGAATGCCAAAATTGGGATTGTCGTGCGTGAAACAATCGAAATCTTCTTCCTCCGAGAACTTCGATTTTTCCGATGAATACTCCTCCGCTAATAGCCCGCCTCGGAGACTTAGGGCTCCATGGTTAAGTCAAATAAATTAAATTACTAGGAAAAAAACAAATAATCACAAATCCCACGAAATTTGAATATCTAATTTTATTTACTAATTTTTATACCCACGCTCCTATAAAGCAAGTGAATCTCAGTCGCGCCATACCAAAGTCATACACAGGAGTAAACACTAAGGCCGATATTGGGCCTACTCCTGGGCCTCATTTTTAATGTTGGTATTTCTCATATTTTCCTACCAAAAGTTGCCGCCAAACTAAGTTATATTTATTTTTCTGCCAATTTTATAAAAAGAGAAGAAGAGGGAGAGCTCTTATTAAGCCAAAAACTCCATTAGAACACAAAGGCCTATGAATCTGCAAAACCTTCACACCACATTACATTGTCTTCTTCCCAGTGTCTTAGAGAAAGAATTATTATCATTCCAATACTCTAAAGCTCTGTTGTATTTAAAACTTGACTTGAGTTATTTACGCCCTTTGATCCTGAGAATTGCTCCTTCTAGCTGTGATCTTGAGAATTGCACCATCCTGAGAAATCTCAAGATAGCTTATATCAAGAGAAGAACAAAAATCCAAATCATCATCATGGGCGCAAATTCATTTTATGGGTGATGATCGCAAAATGTAACTACAGCAGAAATCAAATATGATACTGACCAAAGAACAAAACCAATCAAGTAAACTATGATCAGGTATTTTTCAGATGAAGTAAGCCGACGATATCCTAACATAAATATGTACTCAACAAATCTGTGATGAACAAAACCAAATCACACACACACACACACACACATACACAGCTAATCTACACTCACAGGTCACAACAGTGTTGAATCAAGCAATGTCATCTAACATACATCTTCAGCTAACCTCTTTGATCTGAGATTTTGATGGAGCAACCCTGAGATGCCCTGCTGAGATGTGTCTAATTTTGGAATTTTAACACCTGAGGTTGCGGTAGAGACTTATTTGTACCGTTCTTTTTCTTCTGAAGATCAGAGTCAGAATAACAGTAAGCTTAACGCTCTTACAGGAAGTCATCGAGCTTAAGAGTCACCAGTAATCTCCACAGGAACAATGACCATTTTCAAAACTGTGAAATCTAACAGCATCTCTCACAACAAATGCTACATTCATGATCTTAGACAACCCCTTGATGAACTCATGACAATCTACGCATACCCTCAAGTTCTTGAACACTCTTATTGTCTTTCCTTTCTGCTTTAAATCGCCTGATACCAATGCCAGACCAATCGCTAGCTTCTCGCTGTGAGCTCTAAGGTTCTCCTCCTTCGACTCATCATCTATATCATGCATTTCTTGTTTTAGGCCGTAAACATATCCCAATTCTTCTCTCATTCTTCTTTCAACATCTTTCAAAGTTTCTTGGATACTAAGCGTCAGGGGATGTGAATACTCTCCGCTGCGGAAGAAATGTACCTCTCTCTCAATCTCTACCCAGCTCATACCAGCTTCTTTCTTCAACCCTTTTATCATCCCAAGCTCTCGCGCCTTCCCATGTTCGTGCCAATAACCAGCTTGTCCATAAAGGTTGGACACCATCACGTAATTTGCAGGATTTTTCCCATCGATCCTCAAAAGAACCTTGCCTACTTCTTTCCCTAGTTTGATGTCCCCGTGTAATCGACAGCCGCTAAGAAGTGTTTGCCATATTCCAACATTTGGTTTAACAGGCATTGTGTCAATCAGATGTTTAGCTTCCTTCAAACGACCAGCTCGTCCTAATAGATCAACAACACATGCATAGTGTTCTACCCTAGGTTTGATTCCTCTTGTCCCTAGTAACTTTGAAAAAAGTTCTTCCCCTTCTTTGATCAGACCAGAATGGCTACAAGCTGAGAGGACTGCTAAGTAGCATACCTCATCAGGCTCAATGTTATGTCTCAACATTTTGTTAAAAACACTAACTGCTTTTTTGCCAAGCCCATGCTTCCCGTAGCCAGTAATCATTACGGTCCAGGAGATCACATCTCTGGGCTGCATTTCGGCGAAGCATTTCTCAGCCTCATCAACTAATCCACACTTGAGATACATGTCCACCACTGAATTTGAAACAGATGTTTCTAACCCGGATGGGAGTTTAACAGCGAGTGCTTGCATTTGCTTCCCTTGCCGCAAGAGGGCAAAATCAGCAAAGACTCCAATGATGCTAGAAAGAACAAAACAGTCGATCTGAGAGTTTAGCTCCCGTAGTCGCCTAAACAAACCCATCGCCTCCACGAAGTCGCCCTCTTGAGCATATCCAAGAATCAATGAACTCCATGAGATCATTGTCTTTTCCTTGATTTGATCGAAAGCTTTCCGAGCACCAACGAGATTTCCACACTTGACATACAAATCAACGAGAGAACCGGTGATGGTTGCGGAACTTGAACAAGGGAACCCACTCCTGATTAGAAAACCATGTGTCTGTTTTCCCCCTTGAATCATACCAATGCTACTGCAAGCTTTCAACAAGCTAGTCAATGTGAACTCGTCCGGCCTTTCCTTTATCTTTTCGTCTTGCATCATCCGAAACGTAGCCAAAGCTCTACTACCATACCCCGCATGTACGTATCCAGCTATCATCGCGTTCCAGCTTATGAGACTCTTATCCACCATCCAACGAAACACTTTCTCAGCTTCGTTGATTCTTCCACATTTTGAATACAGGTCAACCAAAGAATTTCCCACCTCAACCATCATTTCAAAACCAATCTTCAAACAAAACCCATGGATCTGCAATCCCTTTTCAAGTGCGTTAAGCAAACCACAAGCTTTTAGATTCGTCGAGAAAGTGAACCCATTCGGGTAAAAACCCTGACGCCCCATTTCGGTGAACAGAGATAAGGATCCCTTAAGGTCACCATTAAACACACGTCCGCTCATGAGAGCCGTCCATGAAACAACATTTCTCTCCGGCATACTGTCGAACACCTTATAAGCAATGAAGGGTTCTCTGCATTTACAATACATGTCAATGAGATAATTGCTCATAACCATATCCAACCCAGATCCAGACTTGAGAAGAAAACCATGAACTTGACCCCCTTGATCAGTAAACCCATTCTTTGTGCAAACCCGCAAGATTCTAACAAGGTTTTGTCGCTGATTCAGAATCATCAGTGAAATCTTGTCCAAATGAAACACGATTTGTGTGTGTAATAATTACAAGCTCAAGCCTATAAGCAAAAATGTGATGAACAAATCTTCCAAGCAGAGACTTAAGTGGAGAGTCAGTGAAGAGCTACAGTGACGATGCTGACAACATAAGAGCATCTCCATTCCTAAACCCCTCATGGGTTCTTAAAATTATTTTAATCATATATTTTAGATGATTTTAAAAATTTAGAACCCCATCAATTTTTGAATGTCCAATGGTGAACCTCGAGTAGGAATTCCTAAAAAAATAATTAATATTTTAGAATATCATTCATTTGAAATATAAATAATAATTTTAAACATACAATATTTTATAAAATCAAATTTATATTGCATTACATGAAATTTAAAACATACAAAATATAGATATTGAAATACAAAAACTTTTAGTTGTATAATTCACAAACAAAAACATATATGTTAAAAATGTTTAAAACATATGCACATGAACATTTTTTGATTCAACCATCCTCATTCCATATGTTAAAAAATGACAAGTACTTGGAAGTTGTTATATGAGCTGATGTGTATACTTTTGTTAGTGTCTCTTTGTATATGATCTTGAATGCAGTCGATAGCAAGATCCCAAGTGTTGTATCTGTAACCCTGTTCAGACCAAAAACCAAGTATGATTACCACAACAAAGATTTGAACAAGAGTTTAACTCTTATACACACCATTGTAATAGTCTGGTTTTCACGTTGATATCTTGCTAAAAAAGAGCCATCTTTCTCAAGGAACAGAAAGCAAATTGACAAGAGGAAAACCAAAATCTAATTCTTGAAACCAAAAGAGAGGGCAATTTCAAAATGTGGGGAGGCAAGTGGATAAGTTCTTAAAGGAACTCACACAGTGGCTCTAACTTGCATCTGAATTCATAAAAGTATGGACAGCGTGATCTAGGTTCAACGCATGCTGCATCAGCCTGTACTTAAGCCTCGTCCTGCATAATAAACAAAGCCATTAAAAGAAACAAACACGTAAAGGCTATCTGAAAGTTTAAACCATTCATGAAGTCAGAAGGAACCACCTAAAAAGAAGAAGAAAGAGAAACTCGTCATGATCACTGTTATGGCTGCTTGAGAGATTACATTGCTTCTTTCTTCTCTGTACCTCATCCTTTACTCTCTGCATCAAGGAGAAAGAAATCACATAGGGAATGCGTGAAAAATGTGAAAATAACCGATAAAAGGGATGAATCCTAGTGCAGAAACAAATGCAATATATGTTCTATCTGATGAAAATTGAGAAAGTCCTCATTTCAACAGATAGAATCAAAGATACACAAAAACACTCATACATCAATAAATCCGATGTTTCTTAGTGCATCACCACCACTTTTGTAAACAAGAACTAACAAATCATCAAGCTTGACATATTATCATATACACTATTGGTTCTATGTTCGTGCTATTGTCTTTTGGATCTACACTTGTAACAATAGTTCTAATTGGCACCGTCATCTCTCACAAATAAACTAAGACAAAACAGAAACGAGATCAAAATCGAAATCGAACCTGAAGCATCGTCAAATCGAACTTGGGCTGACCAATGTGCTCAACAGTAATGGAACCGAAGAGGTTCCCTAACAATGCAACATCAGGAACATCCAAACCCTCAACAAGACCAACCACCAAACCTCCGAGGAAGCTGTCTCCGGCGCCGGTAGGATCCACCTGCTTCGCCAGGAACGGAGGTACCGCGATTTCATCATCTTTATGATAAATCCTACACTGATTCTATGCAAGATGTGATGGAACCCACTTTCTTTCAGATTCACGAGCTTCACGGCTCCATCAACGGGATCGAATCGTCCCCAAATCGCTTTTGATTTCGACAAGAAATTGTCGAGAGAAGGAGAGAGATTTTCCCGTCAATTTTTTAAGCAAAAACCAATGAGGACTCAACACCTGTCCTAAGAGACTCGTTAAGAACCGGCTCTTAGCTAAGGAGCGGTTCACCGCGAAAAATCGATTTTTCATTTTTTTTTCTTTTCTTTTTGCATATGAATCTGTGCCCAAATGGTCTAAAATCCTCCAATGGAGGTGCTCTAACTACACTCCAGAATAGAGTTCTCTTTGACTTTCGATGAACCACCACACGAAATTGGGCCTCTTCATGGGCCTCTTATTAATTTGGAATCTCAGACTTTCATTTTTTATTCTCTCTTCTCTTTTTTTTCTGCCAATTTTATAAATTTATATAATCTCGCACTCGTTAAATGAATACATATCAGCTCTTAGACCTCTGAATCGGCAAAAACTTCTCACCACTATCATCACACTGTCTTCTTAGAGTTATCATCATAATACTCAAAACGACTTGGCTAAGTAATTTATGGATCATAGATCTTGTTGGGTTTGTCATTATTCCTACAGAGCTTACTTGATCCGGTTCTTGAACAGAAACTCGACGTTTCTCATATTGGACTTGCTCCTTCGAGCTGTGATCTTGAATACTGCACCATCCGCGAGCATCCGTTGCACCACCCTCGTGATGTTCTTTGTGTCATCAATGCCCAGATGGTGACTTCCCATGAGCCTTATTCCACATTGCCTCATCATTGACACCATTCCTCTGGCCTGTTATCTACCATTGATGAGTCTATAATAACATACAAGGGATGACACATAGTGATATCCAACCTTACCTCACGTCCGTAGAAATTCAAGTAGACGTCTTTGAGATTAATCCACTCCATAAAATACTGCGGAAGATTGATATTCGCCACTACGCATTGCTCGGGAATCTTTGTCTTTATATCCCAATTTCCACTGATAACATTAGCTTAATCAATCAGTATCCCAAAGATGTCAGGAACTCAAAAGAACTATTCAATCTCTCTGTGCATGAGGAAGCAACCTAATTAATTCTCACCAGGTTACAAAAGCTGCATCGTTCAGAGCCCCGTTAGTTTCTTTACCCCACAAGCCATGCTCAGCTAACCAGGCTTCAAACTCATCAACAACTTGCTTAAATGGAATAGCTGTGTCATGCCACACGCTGCAATTCGGCTTTTGACAAAATTAGTGTGACGGTCTCAGAATCCAAAGAGTACAAAAACAGGTGTTTGGAGAAGTTCGTGAACTCTAAACCAACTCTTATAAACAACTATCTTATCTTCCAGTAGCAGAATATAATTAACTATACCATTCGGTAAGCATTGTAGCCGTATCTATATCTACACTCAGAAGTAAGATAGAAGTAGCATACCGATCAACACCGAGTTCCCCGTACTTGCCTTCGATGTACTTGTTAATTGCTTGCTCGCTCATTTTGGTGGGTCTTACAAACCTTATGAAGTATAAAAATAAAATAAAATAATCAACCACATTGTAAGAATCTAGCCATGAGCAATAAAATTCATAAAGAATATAAATGTCCTAGCCATCCTTATTATCTCTAACTACGCACTTACAGTTCTTACACCAATGACACAAAAACTCAACCATTCAAACACCCCAAGACCCTTTGAGCATTACAAAAAAAAAGTTGCTTCTTTAAAGATAAGAAGCTGTTATAACCTGTGGAACAAGTCTACGACTTCCATGGTTTGGGCGTCTACGATCAAAACAGGAAATTCAAGAGTCTCAACTTTTCCTTCTAAGTCAAGAACCAAGAAATAGTTGAATTCTTGTGGGTTCTTTCTCTCAAGATCAGCAGCGGTCACTGGAAGTTCCTTCGAACAATCATGGTTGAAAACTTCCAAATGGGCAGGATCATCCATCTGAAGTCACCAACATAAGCTTTATTACCCATGATTCGCGATTATTTAAGTATAACAAACGAAGAAAGAATAATGATAACGATCGAGACACAAACAATAGTCTCCTCGATAGAATAGTTGATGAAAATTTCGTTCAGACATTCCATCAAACAGGTCGGGGACATTGAATAGTTGATGAAAATTTATCATCAAAAGCGCTTATTACGGAACAACACACGAAACAGGAGCCAATCAAAAGTCAAGCAACACATGTGCACTAATTCCGCTGTAGCAAACACACAATTTAACAAGAAAGATGAGTCGCAAAGTGTTTACCTTTGTGCACTTCCCGTGAGTGTAATACAAGCACATGGGTCTCCACCTCGGATTTTCATTTGTTTCCATCAACGAAAAAGAAGAAGAAGAAGAAGAAGTATCAGACGGAGAAGGAGACGAAGATACAGAACGCGAAGAGTTGCACAGGATTCGGTTGGTATGGGCTAAAACGAATGTGGCGGGAAAAGAGAAATGGCTAGCACGAAAAGGACTCATTTTGGACATCGAAATTCTAAATGCAGAGAAAGCGGAAGCCATTCTCGTCGAATAGCATCAAGATTGAAGAAGATGACTCCTTTCGAGTGATTCATGGTGACGCTGATTGGCCGGTATCGCCTGAAACTAAAACGGTCTCAGCGACAGAAGTTAAAGCCTTGTTTGTTATATATATTGCCCAATCCAATTCGAACCAACATTAAATTTAAAAACCAAACCGATTTACATCCACTCTAAGCAAACTCAAAGAAACGGAAAATTGTAATTACAAGTACACTTTTCATTGTTTTCAGTAGGCATGGACAAAATAACCTGGAACCAAAAAACCGAACCGAACTGAAAAGAACCGAACCAAATCGAACCGAAATCGACAAAATATCCGAATGGTTACTAATTTTCTAGAACTGAACCTAACCGAACCGAGAATCGAATGGTACCCGAAATATAATTTATATACCCAAAATATTAATTATGTTTAGATTTGATATAACCCAATTACCAAAAATTACAATTATAAACTCGAAAATATTAGTTTTTAGACCGAAATAACCGTAATACCCAAAATAACCAAAAGTTCTTAGTTATATTTGTCAAAATTTAACCAAAATTTATTTCAATTTAACAAAATTTATAATTTTCATTGTTTTCAGAGACCAAATCTAAATTAAAACTCAGTTTTTCATTCGGTTACTTTCTATATTTCATTTCATAAATCGAAAAAAATCTGAAAACCCAAAACTCCCCTAGAAGAAATGAAATAAGATATGACTAGCCTCAGAAAATGAAATACTTAGCCAAAACGAGCTGTTGAATCAAGAGTGGTATTTTGCCTATTTACATCCAAAACTGGAAACAATTGGTAGCAGACTTCACATTTGATAAATATACCGAATGGACTAAGAAAAGCAAAAGTTGTGAACTTGAAGAGATGTTTTGATCTCTAATCTTCATCGACTACTTCTGTGAAGTCTTCAATCACTTCCACCCTGTTAGATTGCTTGTTCATCGAGCGCAGCTCCTCGATTTCAAACTTCAACATTGGATCACAAACCACTTTGTTATTCTGCAGTCTACCTCGGCAGCCTGAGGATTTGAAGTGTACCATAGGAATAACATATCAGCATGGAAGAACAAGGGAATGGTGTCTATATGACGTTTGAAGAACTATTTTACCTGCTATTGGACATTTCGCATTGGGATTGTTAGCTATGTAATGCATGATTGCGGGTTTGTCGTAGACGTGCTTGCAATCCATACTGCTAACAGAGAAGGATCACAAAGAATCGGTATCAGTTCCGCACAATTGTCCAGCACAAAATGTGATTAGTTCTACTGCTATACGAAAGATGAAATAATATTCACGCTTTATGATCACTTATAGAACTCCGTATCGAGTAATATGGCTTGAAGGATCATCCGACATAGACATCAAGCGTGGGAGAGGACAAGCAAATCATCTGAACAAAACAAGCCTGGGAAAACAATAACATCAAGCCATCCATTGTACCTGCGAACTGGATCTGCTAGTTCAGTGAGAGGCTTCCCGCTCACGGGGCATGTCATGTTTAGGAGAGGGCACTGAGTACTGGTCATGACAATGTCCTCTTCGTCGTCACCAGGTATTGGTTCACCTGCATGATGAACGTTCTGCAGCAAAAAAGTGACAAGAACTTAGAGGAAATCGAACAATAGACTTATTCGATTCAAGTTAAGAACTTAACTGAACAACGATATTATTCTAAAAAAAAAAATGAGGACCTAATCGATGTATGACATAGAACGTCACAAATGGCATACCCAAACTGCTTCCCTGAACTGGCGCATCAAATGATCATTTTGTGGCACTGAAGAAGTTGTAGCCTTGAGCTTTGTGAACTCGTCGTCAAGCAACTTTTTAAAGTCAGTTAACTGCGGTCATTAGAGTGAGTCAGAAAGCAGTCTGCTAAAACTAAAAGTAAGCAACCGATAAAGCATTTAGATAAACACATGAATTAGGAATGTCAGAAACCTGTTCCCCAGGCTGGTACCCATTTGCGACAGATTGAATTGCCGACGAACGATGAGCACAAACACCATATAAATCCAAAAGCTCAGCCACAGAATTTTCAAGGTCTTTAACCTGTGGAACCCAAAATCTTGAAATGAACGGCAGGTATACAGAGCATTTAACCAAAAGAAAAAACAGACATCAAGGAAAGAGTGTGCTTCGAGCTGACAATACAATGTCGGAAAGAAAGAGAGATGTGTAATGTACACATTGTTCAGTGAGCCAAGAATCAACCAAAATCAAAAAGATAAAAAAAAACCAAGCAGTTCCCACCATTTATAGAAAAGTCACTAAATGAATTATTAGCCAAAAGCAAAAATTGAAGGAGAGAAACGGCCTTCCACTGAATTTCTTAAAGCACAGAAGTTAAGCAGCTACAACTGGGTTATGGCTGAAACACTTTCTCTAAACTCAAAAAAAAAAATTACAGATTTGATCAGACAAAACGGAAAATCACCTTCTCAGTTTGATTATCTTTCTCAAACTGAACAGCAATGTTCTTCATCATAGTCACAGCTTTACGAATGTCCTGCCAAAAAACAAAACAAAACAAAGGTAAACAAAAACCAGTCTACAATGAATATGTAGGAGGAAAAGCCGATTCATAGGAAAACAACAACGAACGATAAATACTCACAGCAATCGTGGAATTGGTATCGGACACAAGAACCAACGATGCGTTCCGAAGCCTTCCGGCAACTCCGTCGGAAGAGGACGCCGAGGCCATGTTTATTCGCTCCAATTCTCTCGTCCAGAGAGAGAAAATACAGGAGGAAAAACGAGGTTTACTGAACAAACTGCGTGCCGTCTTCTGCTACTATAAATGGCATGCAGTGATAAGAACCGGTGGACCAAACGGTGTCGTCTCGCCGCAGCCCAATCTGGTCTCGTGTTTTTTAGCTTTAAAGGCATGGACATAAAAACCGGAACCGAAAATTCGAATCGGAATCGAACCGAAATAACTGGAACTGGTTTCGGTTGTCCAAAATATCCGATGATTCCTCCTTATTGATTGTGGGTATCGGATAATACCCGGAACAGAACCGATATTCGATCGGGTACTCGAATTACCCGAATTGTAATTATATACTTAAAAATATTAAATATATCATGGGTTTTTGGATAAATTTTCGGATTTTCGGGTATATAATTATAATTTAGATCTTAATCGGTTCGGGTATATTTTATGTATTTTTGGATATATAATTATAATTCGGATAATCGATTCGGGTATATTTTCTTTAGTTTTTTTGGATTTTCAGGTATATTTTTGGGTTTTCGGTTATATTTTTGAGTTTTTAGGTATATTTTAGGTATTTCGGGTTATAAATACCCGAACCGATTAAGATCCAAATTTTTTCGGGTTTTTACCGGTTCTTAAATCTTGGAACCGAACCAACCCGAAATCAATTGGAACTGATCCGAAACTCTATCGGTTCCTAAATGGGTCTAAAATCCTTATACTGGAAAGACCTAGAACCGATCGGTTCTTAACCGGATACCCGAATACCCTGGGCTATTTGGAGGGTTTGCTTAACAACTGCGTGCCGTCTTTTGCTACTAAAACTGACACGTAGTTAAAACTATTCAAACGTGGAGAAGACATGTGGACAACCAAAGACGGCATGCAGTCTAATGATACAGATCATGTAAAAACGTCGTCGTCTCGCTTCAATCTTCTTGCTCTGGGACGGGTAATCGTCTCCTATGTCCCTCAGAGGACTTTCTAAATCACTATTGTCCCCGACTAATCCCTATAGCCCCTCACTTTTAAGAAACGACGAAAATACCCCTGAAACTTTTTAAATTAAATATCACCACTCTAATTATTTTTTTTAATGAAATATAAACGCCATAGTTATAACATCAGTTGTACCAGTATTACTGACATACCTAGTAGGGGTATTTATTACCAGTATTCCCTATTATTCCCCTAGTATCACTAGATATTACCACGCATAGGGAGATTCGGTGACGCGCGTGGAGCTCAAAACCACTAAACTACCGTGGTTTTCGTTGTCCCTTTACCGATTTAATTATATTTAACCCTTACAACCTTTCATTAAAGATAAAATTATCATTTTACTACCCAAAAACATCTTAACTTTTTTCTAATTAATAAGGGCATACTAGCGCTTGACCCGGCTGCAACTCGGAGTCGCCGAAGCCGAACAAGTTAGCTTTCGCATTCAACCAAAAAAAAAAAAAAGTCCATAGCTTCTCCACTCCATCTTCTTCGTCCATCATTTTGTTTTTTCTACTGATAACTCTTTGTGTTTGAAAACATGACTGATCAAGACGGAGACTGGAATTTTTATCTCAGAATCCTAAGCAATAGCGCGCGGGATTCCACTGATCCTGCTTCTGATCCATCTGTACTACAATCAGTACGCATCTTTGTGTGCATATTTATGGATATAGAATTGGCTCGTGAACAAGGGATTCATTGCTTGTGTTTTCTTTGAATTTCTATGGATTAGGTGAAGAAGCTACATGGGTTCTGTAAATTGGAGAAATCAGATGATCTGGTGGCTAGAATCTATCCGCAAATCAATAAGGTCTTCCAGCGTTCTGTTGCTTCACTGTCTCAGTCCGAGTCGGGGACGTCTAAAGGCCTTCTCTTGCTAGTATGTTACTCTCCCTGAGAATTTCTAATCTATCTGTTTAGCCTTGTTTCAAAAAATTACCCACCCAGATGCATTAGAGGATTATATGTTTCTGTTTTTGTTGCGTTTTAGGCCATTCTTCAGTTTTTTCTTGATTTTGGAGATATGGTTCTGCACGATGCTGACCCAAGTTTGAGGACATTCTTCCGCTCGTGTCTTAGCCGGTATGGGCTTTGCTTTTGTTTCAACTAGGGTCATACTGTGGCTCTCTGCTCATGCATGTTTGCTACAATCCCTTCATGTAGATCATTCTTGGGTATTTAATCAAGTACATTTGCTTTTCGTGTCATGATTTTCCTTGTAGTGAGTTCTCAGATACTGCTGTTGCAGAGGCAACTTGTCATTTTCTTATTGAGAACAAGAGAAAACTCTTGGCGTCTTTTCCAAACTTGCTTCCTCAGGTATATAAACTGCTTAATGTGATATTAATTCAATTCCGTTTATATTTCCACTGCTTGAGCAATGAAACCAGAACATACATACCATCTTCTCCATCTAATACAAGCAATTGTATCCGCAGTTTTTCCCTTTGTTGCTTAAGCTCATTGCCTGGAATTGGGAGAAGTAAGCTGGAAAATTCTTGCTATATTGTTGATTCTTTTTTGTCATATGATATCTAATCAATCACCTCAAGGAAGTTTTATTTCATGCTTCCTATTTCAGGTTGGATAAGTCCTTCCTGAAGATTTTTCCAGGACTGATATCACCTGGGTCATTTCTTCCTCTGTTTCCATCCATTCTAGACTTACCAGGTGAGTCCGCTTGTATGAAAAATGCTACTCAAGTTTGTACTGTAATTTCTAGGCCACTTAGGTGACTCACAAGCTACTGGTTTGGTAATTTCCATGGTTTTGAGCCTCTGTAGTATTTCTGTGCTGATGCTTGGACTTCTGTATTCTCTCGGCCTAATTGAGTTTATGAGTATTCTGCGTACTAATTATGTATCTTCTTGTGTTTTTTTTTTTGCTAGTGTTGGTTGTGGCATTGGAAAAAGTGGAAAGAAGCTCGGGGTCGGGTTCAAGGGTTGGAGGTAGCATCGCTTCAATCCAGAAGAGTGCAGCTCCGGAGGTCATATATTTCATAAAAACATATACTTGGTAGACAGTTCTCAGATAGTCAATGAATGGCAATTGACAAGATCCCTGTAATTGCAGATGCTTCTTGCCCTTATGGATGAAGCCTATACTGGTTCAACCATCGGGGATGGTGGGGATGACTCAGAATCTGAAGATAACAATACAATAGATGTAACTGATCCTCTGTTTCTGGAGCTTCTCAAGGATGAAAATGATGGTCTAGCTGTATGCCTCCTGCCTCAAGTTTTACTATATTCAGAAGTCCCAACAGAAGATTGTTCCATATAAATGTTGTACAATAGTAAACTTGGGGCTAGGTTACAGTTGGTAGGTTTTATTACCTGATATTTAAGACAAGCTTAAAATTTTTAGTCAACTTTGTGCTGCAGGAAAGACACCGCACTTCTCCTGCATTAAACGCAGCGCTGCAGGCTGCTGCAAGTGGTCCTCGGTCAGAGAGGATGAAACAGACACTTAAGATTGCTCCTCGACTTCTTGATGTCTACTTTAGTGTTACGTTGCGAGATGCAAATGACTGTAAGATTATTTACTGCCTTCCTAGTGTTCTTAAGTTGCTAAAGGAGGATATGTCAATTACCAATGTAGTTAGATCTTTGACCACTATTGAGTCTGTTCATGCTTGTTTTTCTTTCTCTTTTAATGTTTTATCTTCTTGCAGCTCTTATCTGTGCATTAATTCCTCTACTCATGACTAGAAACTCGACAATGTTTCCGGATAAGAATTTTTCTCACGAGGTATCACGCATCTTTTGTATTGTATATATGGTATATCCTCTGGATCTGATATTTAACTGTTCTTCAGATATGCCAAGGCTATTTGGACCTTTTAGTGTATGAACCTGTATTGCTGCCATATTGAACCTTAGCTTACAGAGATATGGTATGTGTATACAGATCCGTAGGAGGCTATTGGAATTTGTGCTAGCTGCATTTCAGAGGTCTCCAAATTTCATTGCGCTGTTGAAAGTAATGTCTTCGTTTTATTTCCTTTTTTGGTTTGTGCTAGTATTAAGATTTCACGCTGCATTAGTTGATATGGCATTCAAAATCATTCTATCTATCTTCATGGGTTACATAATCGTATGATTTACTGCATATTTTCTCAAGTATTGATTTGCTGAAACTTACTCTTAACTTTTTACATAATGCAGAAGCCTATAATTGACAGGCTTGGAGAAGCTTACGATGACGCTGCTAAGGTCAGTTTCTAATATTTCCACGGATGCTTTGTAAGATTATCTCCTCTTAACATTTTCTTCCATAGAGAGAGTTAGCTTTACAGCTATGTTGGGCAATTGGAGAGTATGGTGGTGGGGGGGAATCACACAAGGATGCTGCTCGCGAGCTCTTTGAAAGCTTAGAGTTGCTTCTGTATGAGAATCTCTCATCAAGGTATTATTAACTGTTGTTATATATCATTAAGCCTTTCTCAGCCAGAAAACAAAAAAAAATGGTATTTAAACAATTTTTGGGTATTTGCTTCCAACAACCAAAAAAAGTCGCCTAGGTCTGAGGCAAGAATCTGGGAATGCCTCCAGAAGAACAACACAGTCAAGGCTTTTGTGTTTTGTAGTGACAGCTATTGCAAAGCTCGCAACTTATCACCGGGAATTGTTGCCAAGAGCCCGCGTTGCCTTGGGAAAGGTAAATTGAGACATATTGAATCCATTAAAGCTTTTTTTTCAATGATCACTAATCTTAAAAAAAAAAAAAAAATCTGAGTTCAGAATTATGTACATGTGTGTAGGTAGTTCGGTCTCGGATATCTGATGCAAGGGTTTGGAGACGAGCACATGATTACTTAGGACTAATGAACGAACCAGGAATCTGTTGGTCTGTGTTAGGACCTTCAAGGTTATCAGAAAAGCGGTTTCCGGGCACGGTTAATTGGAGCGAGGGTGGGCAAAAAATGGTTGCACACATTCCATTTCACATTCTAAGTAAAGAAGGAGGTTAAAGAGTTCTTCTCGTCTCCTCACTTGATTCCACTAGATAGATGATAATGTGGTTGCAACTTGCAAGAGATCTAAAGTTGTGTCATTTTTTTTTGGGCAGGTCCTCCGTTTCATGACTTTGCATTCTCTGATGTCATCCCCAAAAACTGATCAAAGAAGTCTCTTAAATTATGTGTTTTTGTGAATAGTGAAACCCAAAGGTGTTTGTTCTGTTTTGTGTATTCATGTGCAATCTTTTTTGCCAGCAGTTGTAGCCATTATTCAATTTCTTCCATATTTGGACTACTACGAGCTTCTCTCCGATAAATACGTCACTCGGCTTCTCTTGCCACCTGTGTTTTTAATCTCGGTGCGCGAGTTTTCTCTCTCTCTCGCTTCCTTTCTCTGTTCTCATGCTGTTAAAAACAAAACAAACAATCCACAAAAAAAAAATAGAATTATAGGTTATTTGTGGGAAAGCATAGAGGTGAAAAACAGCTGGAGAGGGTGAATAAAAAAATGAAAGATGCATGCAAAAGAAAGGATGGGAATATGATTTGATGTAAAGCCTGTGTGACTCCATCCTTTTTTTTCAATTTTCTTTTTATGTGCGACGTTTCCTTGTGCCAGATATATGACGCGTCTATATCCTGTCCGTCCGTTTCAGACGTTGATGGATGGATGTAATTGCTTCTTATGATTTGATGCATCCATGCTCTTTTTTTCTCCTGTAATAAAGTTTTGTCTTGCATAATATTAATGCGTATAGAATTTTCGTGAAAAGATTCTTATTCATGGTGAAGCTCACACTGCTCAACAGACAAAGATACAAAGTATCTTCTATTGGCTAGTAGTAAATTTAATTTTTAATTTAATAAATCATTTTTTTCTAAAAGATTTGGCTGACGTATAATCCCCTGAGATTTCCAGTCACGCACGCATTGCATGCTAAAAAGACAAATGTTCAATTATACTACATCCTAATACAATTTAGCGATTTTAATATCTATACACACACGCATATATATTATTATTAATACACACATATTATTATTCGTTTTGTGTGGTGTATTGTACACATCAACATCAACTCTATCTGTCACTAGCTACTGTCAAATTATCACATCAGTTGCTTGTAGAACAGGAGAAACACAGATCATTAAAAAAGGACCCTTTTTTATTTCCCCATTCTTTTCACTTCCTTTGTCTTTAAACATTGGAAAATCTAGGGTTTTGTTTCCTCTTGTGTCTTGGCCTACAATGGATATTGATGTCTTTAATGGGTGGGAGAGCTCCAGATTTGAAGATGAAACCATAATGCCACCTGGGTTTAGGTTTCATCCAACTGATGAAGAGCTCATCACTTACTATCTCCTCGAGAAGGTTCTTGACTCCAATTTCTCCTGTGCCGCCATTTCTCAAGTTGATCTCAACAAGTCTGAGCCTTGGGAGCTTCCTGGTAACCCCACTAAAACACTATTAAAACCCATTTTCTGTTTCACTTGTTTTATTTGAAACAAAAAAACCCAGCTCTGAAATTGCATCTTAAATCCTCTCGTTATAGGTTCAAAGTTTCAGACTCTCCTCTGTTTTTACATACCTTAAGAGAGACATTGCTTTTAGGTTTAGACTTTTCTCATATCAATTAAGTTTCATAGATTTATACGATGAAGAGGGTCTTGTTGATGAAGACATTGTTATAACTCTACGAAGTTTGAACAGTGTTAAGAAACCCAACTTTTAACTAGCTCTACATAAAAAAAACTACATGATCATCAGTCTCTGTTCTGTTTTAAAATCAGAGTCTCTTACCTGAAACATTTTCTTTATATAAAATTTGACATTTTCCTCTCTGCAAAACCCTTTTTACGCAGAGAAAGCGAAAATGGGTGAGAAAGAGTGGTACTTCTTCACGCTAAGAGATCGGAAGTACCCAACGGGACTGAGGACGAACAGAGCAACAGAAGCTGGTTACTGGAAAGCCACTGGTAAAGACAGAGAGATCAAAAGCTCAAAGACAAATTCTCTTCTCGGGATGAAGAAAACTCTTGTCTTTTACAAAGGCAGAGCTCCTAAAGGAGAAAAAAGCTGTTGGGTCATGCATGAGTATCGCCTCGACGGAAAATTCTCTTACCATTACATTACCTCCTCCGCTAAGGTAACTTTTAAAACCCTTCCATATAGATATTCACTTTTTCTCCGTATAATAATAATCTATATACAATCAAAATGTTACTTTGCTGTTTCATCTACACAGGATGAATGGGTTCTCTCTAAAGTTTGTCTGAAAGCCGGCGTAGTCAGTAGAGATACGAAATTTATCTCTTCTAGCTCTTCCGGTGTCAATTTCTCCTCGTCCGCCGGATCTGTAACCGCTCCGATCAACGACGCATTTGCGACGGAGCACGTGTCCTGTTTCTCCAATAACTCTGCAGCTGCTCATCCCGATGCGAGCTTTTCTACATACCTTCCCGCTCCACCACCGTCGGTACCACGTCAGCGTCGCCGCATCGGTGATGACGTGGCGTTTGGTCAGTTTGTGGACCTGGGAACTCCTGCTGGGCAGTATAACATCGACGCAGGGTTCTTAGCGAATCTACCTTCTCTGCCTCCAACGGTTCTTCCTCCTCCTCCTCGGTCATTCGCAGTGTACGGTGGCTCAGCCGTGAGTTGCTGGCCGTTTGCTCTCTGATCGATCGTTATGCGGTCACGAACTATCTCTCCACCTTCTTATTATTGTTATCAACGAAAAAAAACTTTGGCTGGTTGTTTAATGGCTTGTATTATTAGTCTCAAATCATTTGCCTCTCGCATTTTGTGTTATGTACCTCTTTGTAATGTCTTTATGCATGTTTGAAACATGACTTCTATGTGAACTATGTATCATTCCTGTTTGCAGCAACTCAAATTTTCTTTTAAAAGGGCTTTGATTGAAAAATGTAAATGTCGCATTAACTAGGGGTAGGCATTTTAACCGAACCAAACCGAACTCAAACCGATCCAAACCAAACCATAGTTAATATCCAACTATTTGGTTGAAGTTTTTCTCAACCCGAACGGTTCGGTTTGGTTCGGTTTAAAATCGAACCGAACCGATAAACCAATGTGTTTTTGTTAATTAGTTAATTAATAATATTAAAAATAATAACACATATGGTGATAGTTTTATATTAATGATATAAGCCTATAATGATTCATATAAGAGATGAATAAACATTAACTTGTATAATTAAATTATATTTAAGTTATTGACTTGTTGTATATTCATTTTAGTGGCATGGAAAGACGAAACTATAAATTTTTAATTTTTTTTTAATTTTGATTAAGTGGAATACTTTCAGTTTAGTTTTAAAATTTTAGGGAATGGTTTTTTTATGACTTCGTTTTGTTTACGTTTCGTTAGGATTCTTGTTTTTATAAGTTGATTTTTTAAAACCGAATTAAAACCAAACCAAAGTACAACCGAACCGAACTAAACCAAACCGAACTAAACCCAAACCGAACACAAACCGAACCAAACTTATTTCAGTTGAGTTCGGCTAGAGTTTTATTCAACCCAAATTAACCGAACCAAACCGAACCCGAGTCGAACCCGAAATTAAACCGAAATGCCCACCCCTAGCATTAACCATTCAAATTTCTTTACTAGGTTTGGAAGTAGTAAGTAAATAACGTCCTAACGCATATTTTGACATAATTCATTGTGAATCTCCTAATTTCATTATTGTTCAACAAAATTCCCAAGTTTCGTAAACTGGTAAACGATAAACTTCCCGAATTTGAATGAGGCTTTTAATGGGCTGGGCCTTATTAAAACGTTTGTCGCCAATTGCCACGCGTTTGCCGTTTGATGAAGCGTCTGAGTGAGTCATCCTTTTTCGTCTCTCCTCTATTCGCAAATTTTAATTTTGGTGAGAAACAACAAAAATCGCCATGGAAGACGTAAACCAGTTGTTCGATTCTGCTATCGAGTTCGCACACTATCCCGGTAACTAGGCCACGCATCTACTCCGAATTCTCACACTACTTCACTTTTACGCATTGTGCGATTGTTTTAATCCCGTCGTGATTTGAGTAAAATCCGACTACCGTTTCGATTTCAGGTGCTCAGAGCGAATCCTCGGTTAAGGAGTTCCTAGATCGCTTCCCTCTTCCCGTTATATTCAAGTGATTGTCTTCCTTCAACTTTCACTTTTCATTGCGTTTTCTGACCTCTTTGAATCCGATCTTATGGTTTGGGGTTTATGGTTTAGTTAATTTCTTGATTTTGTTGGACTTAGTATGAGACTTTTTGTTGAACATGTTGTAACTGGAAATCGCAGTGCTTTGCAAACCGAACCGGATATCCCAGGCTTTGAAAGCACACTGATTACTTGCTTGGAAAGGGTTTTCAAGACTAAGTATGGCGCCTCACTTATTCCTCAGTACATGGTAAGACTCATAGATAGGATTTCTATTTATAGAATGTTGTTCCTGGAGTCGCAGAGCTCACTGTTATTTGTGTATGCACTATTAAAATAAAAATATGTTGAACCAATTGCTATATTCGTAGTCTGATTTTACCTTTTTTGGTGTTTGTTAAGCCTGTTCTACAAGCCGGTCTTAAGGCAGATTCTTCAGTAGTGAAATCTCTGGCTTGCAAAACTGTAAGTGTCTAACGGTTTATGCTTTCTCAATGTTTTCCTAGTTTGTAGTGTTTGCTTATGGTGGAGTTGTTTTTCTTTAGGTCTCTTGTCTCTTGGATAATTGTGATGCAAACGATGTTTCCCCTGTTCACCTAGTTGTTAACAATGGCATATACCCTCTTCTGCTTGACTATATCATAAAAAGGTAAGAAGCCATGCTTATAGCTCATCCGTATGGGATTAATCTAGTCTACCCATCCAGGGACAAACTGGAAAGAACTAAGTTGAAGATTTTTGGAGCATATCGATTAGTCTTGCGGGATTAGAATATGGCTTTAGTATCTCCAAATAGTTTCTTTACCTCAACATTCACCATTGTTATGTTTTTTGTCTCTGTAGCGATGATGAAGTGGCACATGCTGCAAGTGAGACAATTAAGAGCCTAGCACGCTTTCCAGATGCAATGGTATGTGTTTAAACGGTTTCATTTTGGTTTATTGGCTAATTCTTTTACACCATCTATTCATGCTGCATAGAACTTAAACCTCTTTTTTCACAGTCGGTAATATTCCCTGCTGAAACCAACGATTCTACACACCTTGGTAACCTTGCTGCAAGGAGTTCGTCGCTGGTAATGCACCGCTTTATAAATTGTCTTCACCATGAAGTTCCATTTCTTTCTGTCCCTTTACAATTTCTCAACTGTTTTTCAGGCCCGAGTACGGGTTTTGTCTTTGATAGTGAAGCTTTTTTCGATTTCTCCTCAAGTAGCTTCAGCAATTAAGAACTCAGGGCTTCTTGATTTATTGGAGGCAGAAATGAAGGGTACAAAAGACACTCTTGTAATCTTAAATGTTCTGGAACTCTACTATGAGGTTGGCCTCTGATTTCCAAGACTATTTATTCAGTCTCTTTCGTTTGTTTCCCAAATTTGAAGTGAAATAGAATTATGTTGAATGTTTATGCTTGATTAACCTGAAGGTAATGGAAGTGGAGCACAGTTCAGAGTTTGTGCCACAAACTTCACTTATTCAACTCTTGTGTTCTATCATCAGGTACAAGCAGTGTAAAACCTTACCCATGTTTACAGCAAAAAGAATGTGGATACCTATTAAGCTTGCTTCAGCTCACCCTTCTTTTTTCTTGGGGTCTTATAATTTGTATAGTGGTACATCAATGGAACCCTTTGTGAAGTTGAGAGCAATGATGATAAGTGGCAGGCTACTCTCGAGGGACAATATCTACAATATCGTGGAGGAAGCTTGTAAGATTTTAATATTTTTGCCTTTATTGATTAGAAAAACGTGATTGCTTGGGTTTCTTTTTATATGCTTTCGCAACAAGGAGTTTTTAGTTACTATGTTTTGGTAAGACTGGAAACGTTATGCAGTGGCTCTGTCTCAAATATTCTAGGTTATTTTTGCTCCTATTATCAGATAATGCAAGCCAATTGTCTCTGTTTGCTGTGCCTACAAATTGCTTTGTTTGTGGTGATATGCTGAGAAAGAGATTATAGCTTTACAGAAATAGACATATATTTTAGGCTGTACTGTAGCAAGCAAAGATCCATTTTTCAACTTTGTCCTGGATCCAGGTGTGAAGGCGTTAATTTCAGCTATTGATGGGAGTCTGGAGTCACCGGAGATGAATGATACAGATGCACAGGAAGCTGCACTTGATGCAATTGGTCAGATTGGATCAAGTAAGTAGCTCAATTTTCTTTGAAACTGCGTTTGTTCTAGTCTTCTACTAAAAGTGAGAGATAGCTAGGTCATACACTTAGTGGGTTATAAGAGCGACCGACAAGATATTTTGTTTCCCGTGTGACTTTTATGTATATATTTATAATAATTTTTAGCAACGAAGGGAGCGAATCTTGTCCTTTCAACTTCACCTCCAGTTGCACGACACGTTGTAGCTTATGCGTTTGATCGTAATGCACATGGAAAACAGTTGGTTAGTGTGTTTTTTCTTCTCATCAATTGAAATTCTGCCGAATATATGCTATGTGGAAGATATTTTTGAATATTCAATTATTCCTGTTTTAGGATTTCTAATTCTAACTACTGTTGGTTGAAATTTTGTTTCATTAGCGAAGACATTAATGAATTCGTATGACTGTTTTGTAAATGGCATGTACAGGCTGCGCTTCACGCACTGGCATACATTGCAGGTGAAACACGGGCTAAGAGCAGCAGAATAGTTGATGGAAAAGCTGAAGAAAGCCTTAGATGTTTAATATACGATGTTGCAGCACAGAGCACAAAACTAACTCCATCCGTAAGTTCATTTCATCTTTTGCCCGCGTAGACTACATATGTTTGAGCCGTAGCATGAGCTATTTTAACCACGTCGCACAAAAATCGCAGGGTTTATTCCTTTCAGTTCTTCAACAAAGCTCAGAAATTCGTCTTGCGGTAAAAACTTTAGCCTCAGCATCTGATCTTTCGCATCTTCTCCCCCTTTGTTTCCCTAGTTGGAAATTTTATAATGCACGCTGCATTACGTTCATAATTAAAACCTCTCTTCATTCCTTGTACGCAAAATTTCAGATACGTGTCTTCTACTTCCATCTCACATAAGACCGTCACGTGTAGCCCAGGGGAAACTGTATATACTTTGTGCTAATACTATGTTGTCCTCCTCAGGGTTATAGAACATTAGCAGCATTGGTGGCTCGGCCATGGGGGCTGATGGAAATCTTGTCCAAAGACGAGATAATAAACATAGTGACGGATGCAACCACTGAAAGCGCAAAAATAGGTAAACTCCTCTCGCATAACACATCGGCCATTGGATTGGCTTTTTCCGTAACCTCTTTGATCTACGAGTCTAAATCTCACATTCTTGACTCAGCAATGGAAGCAAGGTATAACTGCTGCAAATCAATTCACGAAGCGTTCTTGTGTAGTAGCTTGGTTGATGATCCTCGTCGTCTTAAAACTGGTGAAAAGGTTTGGATCTTTTACCCTCTGCTCTCTTAACAATAAAAAAAGAACATGTATCTTGTATTACGATGGAAGTTTTTTAGAAGCTTGCTTTCAATGATATGTTTGTACTTTTGCACATGTGTAAATTTGGTTGTTGCAGTTGCAAGAAGCTGTTCGGAGTGGACCGTATATGTCTAAGAAGTACAGAGACGCAATACCAGAAGTAATGGTGGCCGAAGGATTCTAATGACATAACTGAAAAACTTCTTCGTTGACCAAAGTTATTATCTTTCCCCGTTGTTGGATACTGGATACTTTAGTCTTTTCTTCTAAACAGTTAAAAACTGGGTTTTTGTTTTTGGAGTTTGAGATATGTGTTTTTATTTGTAGTGTTGAACGTTAAATGAAGAAAAAAGAAAAACGAGTTGGTCCGTTTGTCATCGTTTTTGCCACTATGGCCCATGGGGTTCCAAAACACGGGGGCTAAATTGGTCTTTTAAGTCAATCAACCAAGGGTAAAATAGTAACTACCGTTCAGGCGTCAGTATTACTCAGTATTACCCCCTAGTATTACCTAGTAGAGGGGGTTCGAACCCCGGTCGCGCGCACGCAGGTAACGCGCGTGGAGCTCGTAACCACTGAGCTCTAGTGCATTTCATTGTCCTCTTACCAATTCAATTATACTTAACCTCTACAACCATTCCGTTGTTGGATACTTTAGTCTTTTCTTCTAAACAGTTAAAAACTGGGTTTTTGTTTTTGGAGTTTGAGTTTTTTTTTTTTATTTGTAGTGTTGAACGTTAAATGAAGAAAAAAGAAAAACGAGTTGGTCCGTTTGTCATCGTTTTTGCCACTATGGCCCATGGGGTTCCAAAACACGGGGGCTAAATTGGTCTTTTAAGTCAATCAACCAAGGGTAAAATAGTAACTACCGTTCAGGCGTCATCTCCGGATTATCACCCCAAATACCACTATGTGGAAAATTCTAACCATCACTATCCTAACTTAATCACAATACCCCTCATTTTAAGTGAAAAGACGAACTCAGTATTACTCAGTATTACCCCCTAGTATTACCTAGTTATACCGCGTAGAGGGGGTTCGAACCCCGGTCGCGCGCACGCAGGTAACGCGCGTGGAGCTCGTAACCACTGAGCTCCCGTGCATTTCATTGTCCTCTTACCAATTCAATTATACTTAACCTCTACAACCATTCCGTTGTTGGATACTTTAGTCTTTTCTTCTAAACAGTTAAAAATTGGGTTTTTGTTTTTGGAGTTTGAGTTTTTTTTTTTTATTTGTAGTGTTGAACGTTAAATGAAGAAAAAAGAAAAACGAGTTGGTCCGTTTGTCATCGTTTTTGCCACTATGGCCTATGGGGTTCCAAAACACGGGGGCTAAATTGGTCTTTTAAGTCAATCAACACGGGAAAAATTCTAACCATCACTACCCTAACTTAATCACAATACCCCTCTCTTTAAGTGAAACGACGAAAATACCCTTGAGCTGTTTTAAATGAAATATCACTCAGGATTACTCAGTATTACTCCCTAGTATTACTCGGGAGGTTCGAACCCCGGTCGCGCGCAAGCAGGTAACGCGCGTGGAGCTCGTAACCACTGAGTTCCCGTGCATTTCGTTGTCCTCTTACCAATTTAATTATACTTAACCTTTACAACCCTTCATTAAGGGTAAAATCGACATTTCACTACAGGGAGATTTGTGATAAAATTTTGAGGAGAGTGGATATGAGACGATGGTCCGTCATCTCCTTCTATATGGATAACACAGTTCCGAAATGGAGCCAGTACTCTACTTACAGAGGGAGAGAAGAGAAGAGAAGAGAAGAGAAGCTTGTAGAAATCGATGGCGACGATAGTGCAGTGTCTTTCCTCCTGTGCGACCCTCGATTCCAAATTAAAAGTCTTTTCGCTTAAGGGAATTTCTTCTTCTCGTTCTTCGGCACCAGCATCATCCTCGTCCTCTTCCTTCTCCACTCGTCGCTGTTCGTCGGCTACTTTATGCTCCTCCCTTAGCTACTCTCAGAGCGTTTCTCAATGTGTCGCCTTCTCCTCCGGTAAACCCTGCGTCAGAATCGTGATTTGATTTCCCAGGAATTGAATGTTAAAATTGCATTTTGCATTTGATTCGTGCTCTTATGTTTCCAATAGTGGCTAGTTTTAGGGTTTAGGATTGGATTTTGAAATTTTGGGGGATATCTACAGGGAATTTGAGGGTACAGAAGCCAATGAGGCAATTGATTGTGTGTGAGGCTGCTCCGACGAAAAAAGCTGATTCAGCTGCAAAGAGAGCTCGCCAAGCCGAGAAGAGGCGTGTTTACAACAAATCTAAGAAATCTGAAGCCCGTACACGAATGAAGAAGGTAATGCCATAGTTTTTGTGCACTTTATTTTGTCAACCAAATGTTTGCTTTTTGAATATTTCTAGCGTCGGTTTGAAAAATGGATTAAAGATTGTTGATAAGCTTGTAATGCTCTTCCTCTGCAGTTTTAGTTACAAGTTGGGTGGAAACGGATAAGGAAATGTTTGTACTAACCTGTGGACAACACTTCACTTAGGTCATCGAGTGACTTGTTTGTTTCATATGGGGATTTAGATAATGTGAGCTTTTAGGTGGATGAGTAGTCATTGTTTTCAACCAGTGTATCGAAAAAATGAACTCATGTTGAAGCTGCTGAGGCGGTTTCATACTGTTCTAAGAACTTGGGAGACTTAAAGAAGTTACGATTGTTTAGAACATCTCATTCTTTTTTATTCATATAACGAGATTAAATTCCTATTGCGAAATATGCTAAACAGGTCTTGGAAGCACTCGAGGGGCTCAAGAAGAAAGCAGATGCGCAACCCGATGAGATTGTAACAGTGGAGAAACTGATAGGAGAGGCTTATTCTGCAATAGACAAAGCGGTGAAAGTTAGAGCGTTGCACAAGAACACTGGTGCGCGTAGGAAGTCTCGGTTGGCTAGGAGGAAAAAGGCCGTCGAGATCCACCACGGTTGGTACGTCCCAGACACAGCAGTAGCAGCAGCAGCAGAAGCTGTGACCATGGCTGCGTAAGAACATGGAAAGCGATAATGGAAATTCGTTTTTGTTATAAGATCATATGAAAGAAGATGTGAAAATTGCTTTCAATATCAAAGATGTTTTTTCAGGTATAATTCAGTCGCTTTCAGACTCTTCTTTTGTACTGTTGGGTCTAAGCTTTTTGTCTTCTTCTTTCGGCTTGTTCTTGATATGGTTCAGCAACATCTCAGTTCTTGGCTCTGGCACCAGTCCTCTTGACATCATTTCTTGATAATAACGCAATGCTTCTCCAAATTTTCCCTTTGTGTGAAGACCATGAACCCTGATTGTATATGTTCTTTGATCTGGTCATAATCCACTTCTCTCCATCTCATGGTCCTAATCCACTTCTCTCCATCTCATCCCATATCTCTCTCGCTTTCTCTTCATCGCCCCATTGCACATATAACCTAAACATCAAATTGTACAAGTCGCTTGTCATTTCACACCTGTTCTTCGCCATCCTCTCCAAACCTGCCTCAACATCTATTGGTTTCTGCGAATACTTAAGCAAGTAACCGAACGTCACATCGTTAGGCGAACAACTACCACCTTTATGATCCATTTCTTCCAGTAGCTCCCAAACTTTCTCTGTTCTCCTTATCTTGAAGAGATGCTTCAAAAGCGAGTTATAGGTCACAACATTCGGAGAGCAAGCTTTCTCACTCATCTCCCTGAACACTTGGAGAGCCTCTGGGATTCTCTTCTTGAAACACAATGCATCAATGATGTTATTGCAGATTTTGACGTCCGGGCTTCTTCCGGTTTCCCACATTGCACTGTATAGTTCCATGGCCTTCCCCAGATGGATCAATTGCCGGAAAGCCACCATTTCTCAAAATTTATTCTCATATGCCACTTTTTTTTGGTATTTTTAATAAACAATTATTTTGAAATCAAAATTGAGGGAAAAACCCAAAACCCCAAAACAAAAACAGAAAATTACAGATCCAACCAATTGGATCCGACGAAAAACCCACCCAGACCCAACAATCCGACCCAAACCCAAATTCAGTTAATTAAAATTTGAAAAAAAAAACAAAAAACCATAAAATCTCTCCCACTTCCCCATGCTTCGCGAAGAGCGAACCCATCGGTTGAGGAAGGATCGTTGAGGAACTCGACCACGAAATCCGACAAGAGTGAAGCCGAGATCTCCCACTTCCCCATGCTTCGCGAATAGCGAACCCATCGGTTGAGGAAGGATCGTTGAGGAACTCGACCACGAAATCCGACAAGAGCGAAGCCGAGAACTCCAAAGCTCAACTCCGGTTCCCTCGCCGTTGGAACTCGCCGTTCTGGACTTCGATTTCGTCTGCAGATTTCCCCTTTTTCTCTCAAACCCGAGAAATTCGAATCTTCCCTCAGACCCACGCGATTCATATCTTTCATTCTCAACAGGTAACGGAATCAAATGGTAGTTCTGATGCCTTAGTTTTCGATTTTCGATGATCGTCATTATGCCTAACTTCACTCCTTTCGGTTTTGATATGAAATTGTTCTCGAATTAGTTTGGATTATTCACAAATGGTATGTGGATGTGTTGTCTAACTTATATCTAGTTTTGGTTGTTTTAGGAATTACCTAGAAGCAATTATAGAAGGAGAAGCAATGGATTGTCATGAAACCAATCCGAAAGTAACGGTTAATGAAGGAGAAGAAGAAGAAGTTACTAAAGAGCAATTAGTTGAAGAAAACGTGGATGGAAGGAGAGTAGAGGAAGAAAACGTGGATGAAAGGGAAGAAACAGTTGCTGACGACGAAGAAAACGTTGCTGAAAACGTAGAAGAAAACGTTGCTGAAAACGTTGAAGAAAACATTGCTATCGCAGGGGAAGACAATGTTGTGGAGGAAAAAGAGGAAAAAGAGGTAACTGGAACATCTTAGGTTTGAAATTGTGATGTAGGGACATCTCTGGCTAACTGGAACATTTTAGGTTTGAAACTGTGATGTAGGGACAAATGTGTCTAACTGGAACATCTTAGGTTTGAAACTGTGATGTTAGGACAACTCTGGCTAACTGGAACATCGAAACTGTGATGTAGGGACAACTCTGCCTAACTGGAACATCTTAGGTATGAAATTGTGATGTAGGGACATCTATGGCTAACTGGAACATCTTAGTTCAACAGTGATGTAGGGACAACTCTGACTAACTGGAACATCTGAGTTCAACTCTGGATAAATGATAGTAATAAGTGTTTTTTTTTTTTGCAGGACTACGATAGTGATGCTGATGAAGATGATGATGATGATGATGAGAGCCAACCACTGCCGCCGGAGAAGATGTTTTTTGGTCCAAGCGAGTGCAGCAAGACTTGCAAGGTCGGAAGTAGGTGTAAGCTGAAATCGACGGTGGAGTACATTGAGGATGGTCTTGATGAAGAGTTGGAATGGTTTCGAAATCATTCTCAATTCAAGCATCTGTTCCACATGCCTAAGGAGGCAAACCACATGCTTCAAGGCATGTGGATGCTTCTCCTTCGGACAGCATCTACGGAGAAGGAGAGAGAAGCCTGGTTTGTGGTGAACGGAGTGCCTATCAGGTACTCTTTGAGAGAGCACGCCCTCCTTACTGGATTGGACTGCCACGATTACCCCGACAACTATAAGGCGTTGGGGGATTTGGAGTTTGCTGAGAGGATGTTTGGTAAGGACCTGAAGGTAACAATCAAAGATGTTGAGGAGAAGCTTGAAGAACTTAAAAAGAAGACCGAAGGAGTGAAGAAGAAGACCTCAGCAGTGAGGAAGACCTTGGGAGACAGGTTGAAGCTCACTATCTTGTATTTCTTATGCAAGGTAGTGAAAGCCAAGTCTAAGGTTGATGGTAACATAGATTCGTGGCTGCTGAGTATTGTTGATGATGTCCACGCTTGTGAGACATTTCCTTGGGGTCGGTTTACATTCGACGAAACCATGAAAGAGATCCGACGCTTTGTGAAAAGCTTCAAAGGCGTCGTGAAACCAAAACAGCAAGCGGCGTTTGGCGGCTTTGTTCTTCCTCTCGAGGTTAATATTTAAGAGTAATTTTTGATTTTAAATATTTGTTTAAAGATTTTAACACTGAGATAATATAACGATATGTGTAGATTATGGAATATGAGGCGATTCCAAATCTTGGACGAAGATTTCTGGAATCTGTACCCGCAGAGCAGGAATGTCCAAGGTGTTGTAAAAGTAAATTCTCAAAAAGTTTAATGAAAGGTCATCCTTTGGATGACATCAATGAAGCGGTCGGTCTCAGCAAGGTAAGAGTTTGTGAACATAGTTAGTTAGTAATATTTGTAATCTTTTAGAGTTTCATTTGATGTTCGAATTATTAATCTTTACAGGACATCTCTAGCATCTTGGAACCAGATTCAGAGGAGAATGATCTGTTGGAGCGGATCATAGACGATGACTATGATGATGGGATAGGTTTCATCGATCCCATTGTTGAAAGTTGGAGAGAGCGTCTAACTGTTGAGAAAAAGAAGATATTTTGGCGAGATCTCTTTGATTTGGACGTGGCTTCGCGGAGTGATGCAGTCCCTGAGACTGCGAGAGGTGATGTTGGCCTTGACAGAGTTTCTCCGGTACCTGGGCATGTACCTGCACAGTCTGGAGAAGCCTTGGAGAGGAAGATGAAGAAATGGATGGAAAAAGCGTTGGAGAAAGGGTTTGAGAAGATCACGGAGAAAATAACAGAGAAGGCTATGGACTTGGAGAAAGTGATGTATGGGAGACTGAAAGAGCTTGAGAATTTTGTCTCAACACATCGAGAGAGTCGATCTTATGAGACTCCATCCTATCAGCCAACTCGAACAATCATCGAGGAGACAAGTGAGTGTGGAGCTTATGAGACTCCATATGCAGCTGGTGTGGTTCTTTTCAGTGGAGTCCCTGACCCATCTCCACCAATCATCGAGGATATAAGTCAATTTTTTTGGTTTACGATTTTGGGTTTGGTGATTTCCTTATTGTGTTTAACTTTGTTTATTTTTTTATGCAGCTGAGGTAGAGGCTCATAAAGAGAAGGAAGGAAAAGGAAAGAAAGACAATAAGAAGAGGAAGGCGAAGGATCCCAGTGTCACTCCAATACCAACCGGAGAGAAGAGAAGAAGGGGAGAGTCTGACTATCTAAGGCCACCGTGGGTTGATGAGAAGAAGCCTGAGCAGGAGCCTGAGCAGGAGCCTGAGCAGGAGCCTGAGCAGGAGCCTGAGAAGAAGCCTGCGAAGAAGCCTGCGAAGAAGCCTACGAAGAAGTAGGGGTTTGTAGTAGTTTGGTTCTTTGGTTATGAACTGTTTGGGCGGAAACACACTACTTATCGTTTTTATGTATTTCAGTTTTTGGAACAACTGGTTTATATAGGTTCAACTTATTTAAGTTCCTTCAGAACAACTGGTTTATATAGGTTCAACTGAATTGAGTTTTTTGGAACAACTGGTTTATATAGGTTCAACTTATTTAAGTTATAAAGGAACAACTGGTTTATATAAGTTCAACTTATTTAAGTTCCTTCGGAACAACTGGTTTATATAGGTTCAACTTAAACATAAACATAAACATAAGGTTTTCAAAACATAAGGTTTTCAAGTCTTATAAAGCCACAGAAACATTAACATAAACATAAGATTCGTAATACAAATGGACCTTCAGCCGCATAAACTAAAGTCACTTCCTTCTCCCCGAAAGTTTCTCCCTCAGCATATGGATCTTGTGGTCCTTCTTGGCTAAGCTTTCCTTGATCTCATCAATTTCTTGACGCATTTGGGCAACGGCCATACGCATCTCACAATGGAGTTTGAAAGCACTGTGAGATGAAGCTCTCTGCTCATCTAGTCGGAGCTCTACTCTTGTAAACTGCTCTTGGATTGCATGATCCCACCACTGAAAAAGGTGGTCTCCACCATAACAAAGGTCTCCACCACCACTCGCTGTGCAATGGTAGTATCTTCTTCCTTCATCCCCCGGAGTTTTAGCCACGTCGACTCTCACTTGTTTACCGCTCCAACACTTTGAAGGAATACCAAAATTAGCGTCCTCTCATGCGTAGAGATCCTCGTAACTTTCTTTTGAGGAATCAGTCTCTCTTGCACTTATTGACATTATCACTGTAACGGGAAAACATTTTCATTAATAGTTAAACAGAAATCGAAACGAAATCCTATATACCCAGAAATCGAAACCTCCTTAATATCCAGAAATCGCGAAATCCAAAATCGAAATCTAAAATCGAAATCGCGAATCGAAAACCTCCTTAATACCTCATAAATCTAGAATCGAAACCTCCTTAATACCTCATAAATCTAGAATCGAAAGCTCCTTAATACCCAGGAAATCCAAAATCGCGAAAGCCAGAATCGCGTAATACCCAGAAATAGAAAACTTACCGATGTCGATTGTTGAACTCCACCTTCCAATTCCAGAAATTTGAGAACTTTTCCATTTTTCTCTCAAACCCTAGAAATCGCGGAAATCGCCACTCCTCTCTCGCTCTCTCTAAAAGGAATAAACTAAAAATGGTGAGAAATGAGAAATAAGTGAGAGGAGTGTGCCGACAAAAAGGTATATTGATTATAAATAAATAAATAAATGAACCAATTGTGGAAAAGAAGGGAGGGAATTTCCGAAAAAAAGGAGGGAAGTTCCAGAATGTATTTATTAAAGTTTGTGTGGTTTAAACATAGTTGTCCCCTAGATGTACAGTTGTTCACCAAACATCATAGTTGTGTTTTTGGCAATATTTGCGTATTTTAAGTTGGACCTTAATATAAATGATTATGATGTAGTTGTCCACGTGACTTCCCACATTTATGTATCATTTAGGAGGTTTTCGTAAGACAATTTGCACGAAATCGAATTTTTCAACTCTTTTCCATCGTATCGTAAGAGGTGAGTATTAACAAAGTCTTCCTTATACTATAAGGAGTATTTGATGTGAGAACAAGCATATGTATTAGGAAAATGTTTAATTCATTTTTATTGATTATAAATCGTTTCTTAAGGTATTACCAATCCTTTTACAACTTAATTTACCATTTTTATTATTAGTTGGATATTATATTAATAATTATGATTGTGTAAATATTTTGTTCGTAGTTGTACTATTTGAACCCGGTTGTACAAATCCAAGTACAGACATGTTCTTATCTGTACTTAGTTTAACCTGGTTGTACAAATTCGAGAACTGCTGAACAGACATGTTCTTATTTGTACTTAGTTAAACCTGGTTGTCAAGATCAGAGAAATACAGCAACATACATGCTCTTAGTCGTACTTAGTAACAGACATGTTCTTAGTTAAATTCGAGAATTACAAAGAAGAAAATATGTTTACTCATCAGGACTTTCGGGCTGCAACCACCTCTCCAACACTACAAGAAAACTGTCTATTTCCAACGAAACTTTACGACCGTTATAAATCGATGTAACTTTACATCGACATTACGACGGATTTACGACGAAATATGTGTCCGATGTAAAATCGTCGTAAATATGTCTCGTCGTAATTTCGATGTAAAATTACGACCATTTTACGACGTAACTACGACGATTTATGTTGTCGTCGTAATATCGTCGTAAAATTACATCGATAATACGACAAATATTTCGTCTGTATATTACGTTGATATTACGACCATTTTACGACGACATTACGACGATTTATGTTGTCGTCGTAATATCGTCGTAAAATTACTTCGATATTACGACGAATATTTCGTCTGTATATTACGTTGATATTACGAGGATTTGACGTCACATGTTTCCAGTTAGGTAACCCACGTTTTTTAATAGGTCCACCTACTAAATTTACATCGAATTTACATCGAAAAATTCGTCGTAAATTCGTTGGAAAATCGTTGGTAATTCTGAAAAAATTTCTATAAATACAGCCTAACTTCAAACGAAAGAATCAAAAAAAAAAAACCAAACAGAATAAAAAAAATATATATATATATAAATGTCTATATACGAACTACGAAAATGGATGTATACGCAAAAGGATTCAGAGGGAGATTTGACGGAAGAATTCAAAGAAGGGCTTGAAATATTCATGTATCAGGCCGGAAATATGCAAACAACCCTGGAAAGTGGTAAGATGTTCTGTCCTTGTCGTAAATGCAAGAATACGAGATATATGTTTATTGAGATGGTGTGGAAGCATTTACTAAATAGAGGGTTTATGCCGCAATATTATGTTTGGTATCAACATGGAGAGGGTTTTGAAAGAACTCAAGCAACGGATAGTAGTAGTAATTATCAAGGTCAAGTAGAATCAAATTATCAAGGTAGTTATGATCATGGTCAACATCAATTTGATCAGGGTGCTGATCATGATCGGATGCATGCCATGGTTAATGATGCATTTCATGAAACAAATGCTGATAATAGTACTGTTGAGGAACCCAACGTAGATGCGAAGCGATTTTATGATATGCTAGACGCTGCAAACCAGCCACTCTACGATGGATGTAGAGAAGGTCTGTCTAAATTGTCGTTAGCTGCTAGGATGATGACAATTAAAACTGATCATAACTTAGCTGAGGTTTGCATGGATGATTGGGCTGATCTTATTAAAGAGTATTTGCCAGAGGATAATTTGGCTGCCGAAACATACTATGAGATACAGAAGTTGGTGTTTAGTCTTGGGTTGCCTTCTGAAATGATAGATGTATGTGTTGACAATTGTATGCTTTTTTGGAAAGATGATGATAAGCTGCAGGAATGTCGATTTTGCCAAAAACCGAGATTTAGGCCCCAAACAACTGGGCGTAAAAAGATACCATACCAACGGATGTGGTATCTTCCTATAACTGATAGGTTGAAACGATTGTATCAATCTGAAAGGACAGCTGCATCGATGAGGTGGCATGCAGAACATTCACAGAGAGAAGGAGAAGTGACTCACCCGTCAGATGCAAAAGCTTGGAAACACTTTAACACGGTACACCCTGATTTTGCTAACTCGAAGCGAAATGTGTATCTTGGTCTTTGCACTGATGGATTTAGTCCATTCGGTATGTCTGGTAGGCAATATTCTTTGTGGCCAGTTATCGTAACTCCTTATAACCTTCCCCCAGATATGTGCATGCAAAGGGAATTTCTTTTCCTGAATATTTTAGTCCCTGGTCCCAATCATCCGAAGCGGTCCCTTGATGTGTTTTTGCAGCCTCTCATTCATGAGTTGAAACAGTTGTGGTATACAGGAGTGCGGACATATGATTGTTCGAGGAAAAAAAATTTTACGATGCGTGCGGTGCTTATGTGGACAATAAGCGACTTCCCTGCATACGGAATGCTATCAGGTTGGACGACGCATGGGAGGTTATCTTGTCCTTATTGCCTCGATCGGACAGATGCGTTTCAACTGAAACATGGTCGAAAAACATGCTGGTTTGATTGTCACCGCCGGTTTTTACCAATCAATCATCCATATAGGAGAAACAGGCGGTTGTTTAGGAAGAACAAAATCGTGCGTGTCCCCCCACCAGTGTATCTATCTGGGGAAGATCTAGAAGCGCAAATAGATCATTTTGGGGGACTAGAAACTGTGAATCGTAGGGGAAATTGGCACACTCCAGCTAATATGCCTGATGGATACGGGGTTAATCACAATTGGCACAAGAAAAGCATTTTTTGGGATCTTCCGTACTGGAAAAGTCATCTACTGAGACACAATCTTGATGTCATGCACATTGAGAAAAACTTTTTTGATAACATCATGCATACAGTGTTAAACGTGAAAGGAAGAACTAAAGACAGCGGAAAGTCAAAGTTGGACTTGCCAGATATTTGCAACAGAAATGAGTTGCATATAATGAGCAATGGAAAATCACCAGTTCCTATATTTCGGTTGGGTGCAGAACAAAAGGCATCGTTGTTCAATTGGGTTTCATCTGACGTGAAGTTTCCTGATGGGTATGTATCCAATCTTGCTAAATCTGTTGAGAAAGGACAAAAGTTTTCAGGGATGAAGAGTCATGACTGCCACGTGTTTATGCAACGTTTACTTCCTTTCTCATTTGCCGAACTCCTTCCAGAAAATGTTCATGAAGCAATTGGAGGTAAGATATTTCATCACATATAAAATTATTGAGATTAATTATAAATATATATATGTTACAATGTATATAATTTTGTCTTTGCAGGCATCGGAGCGTTTTTCCGGGATCTTAGTACACGGACGTTGTCAGAAGATGTAATTGCACAACTGGCTGCTAATATTCCAATCTTGTTGTGCAATTTGGTGAAGATATTCCCCCCTGCGTTTTTTGATGTTATGGAACATCTTCCCATTCATCTCCCCCACGAAGCAGAACTAGGAGGCCCTGTTCAGTTTAGGTGGATGTACCCATTCGAGCGCTTCATGAAACATTTAAAGGGAAAGGCAAAAAATCTAGAAAGGGTTGAAGGATCAATTGTTGCGGGAAGTTTGACAGAAGAAACTTCACACTTCACTTCATATTATTTCGCTCCAAAAGTCCGCACACGCAAACGGGCTCCCCGTCGATACGATGATGGCGGTGTGGGACGAATTTATGCAGTAGAGGGTGTCCCAGATATATTCTCACCAATTGGTCGTCTTAGTTGAAAATTGAAGGAAGTTTGGTGGGCTAACGAGAATGACAGGCACAGCGCACATACGTACATCCTCCTAAACTGTGATGAAGTGAGTCCTTTCGAAAGGTATAATAACAAAACTATTTAATTAATCAGTCATTAATAATTAATAATTAATATAATAATAATTAAATGTGTTAATTTTTATGTCTATATGTATTTTGCAGCTTATTTGTTACCCAGGTACGAGAATGCATTGAAGGGGTTTCATATGATGAAATAAACGACCGTAAAGATCGTCACTTTGTTGAGTGGTTGAAGACGCAAGTAAGTTAATATAGTTATAAATATTTTATTTAATGATATCGGCTTTCAATCTAACTTTTACACTTATCATAGGCTGATCATGGTGATCCCGCATATCCATTTTGGTTTCATGAGTTACTCCTATGCCCCATCGGGAAGATAACGACCGCACCCATGTATTTTACTCGGGGTTATGTGTTTCATACATACAAGTATGGCGTTCGTCGAGCAACTACCAACTACGGAGTATGTGTTAGGGGTGAAATAGATTTTTATGGGGTTTTGCAGGAAATAATTGAAGTGGAGTACCCCGGACTGGTTAGGTTGAAATGTGTTCTCTTCAAATGTGATTGGTTCGATCCAAAAGTCGGTCGAGGGGTGCGAATTAACAAATTTGGTGTGGTTGACGTCAACGAAGCACGACGTTACAACAAGTTTGAGCCATTCATCCTAGCATCACAAGCAGAACAAGTAACGTTCGTTCCATATCCGCGAGTTCGAACATCTGGGACCTCATGGTTATCGGTTATTAAAATAGCTCCAAGGGGTAAAATTGTTGGTGTTGATGATCTTCCAATGCAACAAGATTCTTGCCTTGATATTACAGAACCAGAGATTACGGAGAACGTTTTTTTAATTGATCCACGAAACAGGCAACTTGAATATCTACCTGACGATACAGAAGAAGAAGGCGATTCCGACGAGTTTGAAGAAACTGACGATGATGATGGACCTGAAGATGATGAACCCAATCAAGATGATGAGCCCAACGAAGATGATGATTCTGATTGAAAGCTTATATATATATATATATATATATATATATATATATATATATATATATATATATATATATATGTAATTTTTGGTTTGTTAGATGTTAAATTTTTTTTTGTAAAATTATATATTAAACTAATAAAAAATCGACGAAACATTGATGAATTAACAGTTTTTGTGAATGAAACACGTAGATCAGGGTTAGTTTAACATTATTACCAACGGATTTATTATCATTACAACGATTTTATTAACATTACAACGATTTTACATCGATTAGCATTACAACGATTTTACATCGATTAGAATTACAACGATTTTACATCGTTTAGCATTACAACGATTTTACATCGATTAGCATTACAACGATTTTACATCGTTTAGCATTACAACGATTTTACGACGAATCCGTCGTAATTTCGTTGTAATAGCCAAAATATTTAATTTACCCGCGTGAGGGTAATTTCGATAGGTTGAATTTTCGGTTCCAGTATAACGACGATTTTACGACGAATCCGTCGTAATATCGTTGTAATGTCATTTTGGGTTTAAGAGTTGAAAGTTGTTTAGCTGCTTCTGATGATCTGGCCAACAAAGAATTCTGGGAATCAAGTTTTCTATATTCATAAAGACCAACCACCATAAGTGAAAGATACATAGAATTGGACATCCTTATATTATGAAGGATTTACATAGATGTCCAATTCTATGAATCATTCACCTATGATAGTTGAAGACTGTCTTTACTTGAAAACAAGATCCTACAGGATTATTTATTGGCCAGATCATCAGGCAAGCAGGTATACAATGATCAACGTAAAAACTTAAAGAAAAGTGGATATGAATTTTTTTTTTGAGTTTGCAATGAAGGTGTGGAAGGTATTTATAGAAATTTGGTAGAAATTACCAACGGATTTGCAACGAAAATTTACAACGAATTTACATCGAATAGCATTACAACGATTTTACATGGAATATGCCACGAAATTACGTCGACAAAATGCGATGTAAATAATTAGGTGACCTATAAAAAACGTGTTTTACCAAACTCTGCCAATGTCAGTCATTTACGACTGGTTTACGACGATTTAGACATTACCAACGATTTTACATCGATTATCATTACAACGATTTTACATCGACTAGAATTACAACGATTTTACATCGATTAGCATTACAACGATTTTACATCGATTTATAAGGTTTAGGGTTTGATTTACTTGTTTGGTTTAAACAATTATAAGTAAGTTCTAATCATAGTTTAAACAAATTTATGTTTTTACAAAATCAATTAAATTATTTAAGTCATGCATGTTACGAATATACTTATAAGAACGAATGCTATACATTATTATGTAAGATAAGGAAATCGACGACAATATAGATTCAATCGTCGTTATTTAATCTATTGTTAAATATTAGAAGTATTAGATGCACAAATATAATTCGTTCTTACGTCCAGGATATGTGTATTGTGATTTAGGGTTTAGGGTATAGATTTTAGGTATTACAACGATTTTACGACGGATTCGTCGTAAAATCGTCGTAAATTTACAACGATTTTACGACGAATCCGTCGTAAAATCGTTGTAATACCTAAAATATAGGGTTTAGGGTGTGATGAACTTGTTTAGTTTTTAAAAAAAAAAATTTAATCTCATATCTTGTTTTACGTAAGTTCTAATCATAGTTTAAACAATTTTATGTTTTTGAAAATCATTTACATTATTTAAGTCATGCATGTTACGAATATACTTATAAGAACGAATGCTATACATTATTATATGTAAAATACGGAAATCGACGACGATATAGATTCAATCGTCGTTACTGAATCTATTGTTAAATATTAATTCGTTCTTACGTCCAGGATATGTGTATTGTGATTTAGGGTTTAGGGTATAGATTTTAGGTATTACAACGATTTTACGACGGATTCGTCGTAAAATCGTCGTAAATTTACAACGAGTTTACGACGAATCCGTCGTAAAATCGTTGTAATACCCCAATATTTAATTTACCGCGTGGTGGGAAATTTGCGATAGGTTTAATTTTAGGTAACAGTTTTGCGACGATTTTACGACGAATACGTCGTAAAATCGTCGTAAATTACCAACGAATTTACGACGACAGTAAAATCTATATATACGCGGACGATTTTTTCCCCTCCCTCACAAGTCTCAAATCTCTCCCTCTCTCTAGAAAATCAATCAACTCTCTCTCTCTCAAATCTCTGCCTTCTCCCTAAAACAAAAGGTAACATTTTTTTTTGTATTTATAAATTATATTATCGTTTTAAGAATTTTGAATTATTAGTTAGGATTGTAATATTTATTAGTTAGGATTGTAATATTTATTAGTTAGGATTGGAATTATTAGTTAGGAATGGAATTATATTATACTAAAATTGAGTTATTTTTAAATATTTTTTAGATATGGCGCCACGTAAGTCACACTATCGGCAGTTTCTCGCGACGGGACCTAGTGAAAATCAGCAACTCCCGTCATCTTCTACGACACAGTCCGCTGTTCCGGATTCTTTTTCCGGACCAACGCCGCCTCCAGATGCAATTGCTCGACCGCCGTTGTTGTATGCAGGATTGACGGTCGAAGATATTTTGCAGTCGCCGGGGCATGATTCTTTAGACCGGTTAGATCCACGACGGCTCCCAAATACTTTTTGGTACGTACCTAAAATTTTTTTTTTTTTAATTACAATATTATGATTTTGTTTTTTTTACTAATAATTTTTGTTTTATTTCTCAGGTTTACGGAAGATAACAAACTTGGACGGAGTGTGGCTGACACCATTAAAGCCTATTTCATGGAGCCTCACCGCAATTGGTCTTCGGTTCCGGAAGACGTTGTCGAGACATGGTTTAAATGTTTCGCGGTAAAATTTTTTTTTTAATTCAATATTATTTTGGAGAATTCTTTATCTTTAATATATCGTTTCTAATTTATTTTTTTTAACAGCAAAAATGGCATTGGGACGTTACGATCAACGAGACGGTGAAGGCGGAATTCAAAAAAAAGGGAAAATTGCGGCTCAACAATACCATTTCCGATTGGAAGGGGAAGTGGGAGGTTAAAGGCGATCATGGAAACCCGCCATACATGTCTTCCGATGTTTGGAACGGCTTGACGGCATACTGGAGAGATCCACATGCGCAGCAAGTGGCCGCTAAGTGTTCGGCTTCTCGAAACACTATGGGTCCAGACGGTCTTCCAGCGCTTATGCCTCATACGTCGGGTCAAACATCTTTTGCGGGAAGACGCCTTCAAATGGTAATAATTTTTTCGCTTATAATTTTATTTATGTAATTTTAATTTTTTTATTAATTTATATTATCCATCAACGTTTTGATTTCTTTTTTAATGTCTTTTTTGTTAAGCAAATGGAGGCGAACTTCCTCCAATGACCCGAGTTTTTGCGGAAACTCACAAGAAGAAAGACGGATCTTTTGTAGATCCTCGAGCTGAGGCAATCTACAATGACGCGCATGCAAGGATCGGCGAGCGTCAAACTCAGCTTTCTCAGCATCTATCACCTGGCGGTAGTTCGGTCCAATCCACTGCGACTTTGACGGTTGCCCAGATGGACGACATATACGCAGAGGTAATTTAACGGGTTTTTTTTACAAAAGTTAATGTTTTTTTATACAATTTATTAAATTTTTTGTTTATTTTTTAAAAGGTTGCCCCGAAGAAAAAGGGCAGAGTTTTAGGGATGGGATCGATCGTAGATAGTGCCGCCGCGTCGTCCCGTCGTCAGCTTTTCGACGATCCGGTTATTTTGCGGACGGAGTTAAACAACGCCAACTCCGAGATCAACAATTTGCGGGCGAAGCAGGTGATATACGATGAGAAGATCCAAGGATACGATAAAACGATCCAAGGATACAACACTCTCTTCGATATTATTGCCCTGACTAACCCGAGTTTGGCGTCTGCACTAAGGCAGCAGGAAGGATCGACATCGGGCCAGCCAACTGATCCGCTCGCGCAAGAACGAGCGAATATGGAGCAGAATGGATCAGACGACGAAATTTTTGATAATTTACGTTTTTCGGCTAGGCAATAGTTTGTATTAAAAATTTAATTTTGTATTTTGTATTTTAAATTTTATTTTATATTTATAAAATTTTATTTTTAAATTTTATTTTTTTAATATAATTTTTTAATTTTTTTTTTAATTTTATTTAATTTATATAAAAATTATATTTAAATTACGACGAATTTACATCGAATATTTTACATCGATTTCACATCGTTCCATAATTTACATCGATTTTATATCAATAGTTTTACATCGATTTTACATCGTTCATAAGTTACGACGAATTTACATCGACTATTTTACATCGATTTACCAACGTATTTACATCTTTATATTACGACGAATCCTTAAAAACAGAATTTTTATAATTCGTTGTAAATTCGATGTAATGTTTCATCCTATTACGACGAATTTACGACGATTTGTCGAAAAAAAAATTGTATAATTCGATGTAAAATCGATGTAAATTTTTATCGTTATATCGATGTAAAATCGATGTAATATATTCGTCGTAAAATCGATGTAATATATTCGTCGTACATTCGATGTAAATATACAACGCTTTTACGACGAATATATTACATCGATTTTACGACGATTTTTTGTCCTCCTTAATATTACGACCATTTTACGACGATTTGCGATTAACGACGATCAAATTACGACGAATTGTTAATCGTCGCTACTCCGTCGTAAATCATGTTTTACGACCGATTTACGACGATTCTGTTTGTTGTAAAAAGACAGTTTTCTTGTAGTGCAAGTTAATGTCAGGGACAGACTTGTTTCTCCTTTTCCTGCTACCTTCTCCGGTAGATGGAAACCGCGTTTCCTGATTTCTTCCAGATCGTTTTGTGTATTGCGGAGGTAAGGCGAACAATTCTTCTATTTCAGCAGGAACCATCCAGTTAGAGTCATGCGGGACGACATAAATCGATCTGTAATATGCCAACGCCGATGTATCAATCAAGTAATATTGAGAACAGAGATCATAGATTTGGATATTCGCGGTTCTCCCATCCTTCCTCATTAGGTTTCTCGTTGCGGCTATTGCGTGGACACACGGATACTTGTCTATATCAAAACATCTGCAAGAACAACTTTTCATTTTCAGGTCTACCAAATAACTCTTCCCATCGCGTCCAATAACGTTGTATTCAAGCTGGAAGCCGTTTAGCTCAGTCACCACTAATTTTGATGCAATTGCACATCGTGTGTGCAGCTCGTTCTCCACAAAAGGCACCACTCTCTTGTGGTCCGATGCAGCACCAGCTTCTTTCCTATGTTTGTTAAACCATTCAGAAAATTTTTCAAGAATCGCATCAATCATAGGTAATAGAGAGTACTTCCTTGCTTCCCTAAACACATTGTTCATTGACTCTGCGGAATTGCTGGTGTCTATGTTGTACTTGTCTCCTGGGAATTTGCACCTTGCCCATTTATCCGGCTCTATGCTCTTATCGAGATATTCTGCGACTTTAGGATACCTACTCCTAAAATCAGCATACTCTCGGTTGAAATCACTCTCCGTATAAATATGAGCAAAATCCCTGAATTTCATCGCGACATGATCCTTGTGTTGTTTCTTCACCTTTCCTCTCACGTTTTGAGACAAATGCCAGATACAATGTCCATGATGTGCGCTCGGGTACACCTCAAACACTGCCTTGATGATGCTTGCATGTCTGTCGCTTATAAAAACCATTCCAGGATCATCTGGTATAACTGTTTTCAGCATTTTGAAAAACCAGGTCCAGCTAGCATCTTTCTCACTATCAATTACACCAAACGCAATGGGGTAATGGTGATGATTGGGATCCTGAGCTGTTGCGAAAACCAACATACCACCATATACAGACTTAAAAAAAGTTGCATCTACAACTATCACTTTCCTCATAGCCCTAAACCCTTCAATGCTAGCTCCCAAAGCAATGAATAAGTACTTGAACCTTTTCTCTGCATCCAATTCCACAGCTGTTACTGATCCAGGATTCACCTTCTCTAACATGTACAGATAGGAATACAACATCTTGTAGCTTTTTTCAGGACTCCCTCGCACATCACTTACATGTTGTTTTTTTCCTCTCCAGGCCGTAGCGTAAGACAAATGCAAACTGAGTCTTCCTTGAACAATACTCATGAGATTTTTAGGACTCGGGGTGTCTAATAGACCTGGATAGTCTTCATGCAAAAGAGCTGCTACCAATCCTGGTGTGCCTTTCTGTTTACAACTGCTTGTGCTCGCAACAGCCCGAGAGCAACTATGCATCTTTCTATGTACTCTGACACTGAAAAATTCTGATTTCTGAATTCTCGCAGCTCGTAAATACCATTTGCAACCTTGTGCAGCTTGACCACATCGTAGCATAAGTCGCTCCGTATCCGACTTAACCGTACGAATCCCAAAACAGTTCAAATCTGCAGCTCTATGAACCAGTTCTTGCACTGCCTCCTTTGAACAAAATTCTTGACCCTTTTCAAGACCCGTACCATCTTCCCATTCTTTAACATACTGACTATCTTGTACAGGAGGTGGCAGCTTAACATATTCATGCCTACCATCGAAACCGTCATCCACATGGTTATCCACTGGGCTATCCACAGCCTCAAAATCGTTACGTGAATCATTCTCACAACCTTCATTACCATCATTCCTCGGCTCTTCATTGATATTCTCGTTATTTTGTTCTGATATTTCGCCAGCTCTGAAAATAGTAAGGATTCCACCATTATCTGCATCATCAACTCTCCCATTTGAAGTCGGCTCCCCATAATTCTTACCAAATGAACTTCCTCGCCCCGCTCTTGAAATTTGATCGACCCAGTGACTTTTTTCCAAATCATCATTCGACAACTCCACATGCATAACATGTCGAAGTTCCTTTTCATCCGATGTCGTCAAATAAACAAAAACGTCCTCGTCATCTACAATATATGACTCTCTCGCAGCATTAGATACGCTATAACTCAATTTCAGCTTCCTCGGGGTTTCATCTAACGCAATCTTCCTGCATATTTTCTCTACTAACATCGAATAAGTTATCTCTTCCATAGATGCGGTCTTAAATGATATAGCGTATACGGAATTTATTGAAACCCATTCATGCTCTTTTGTATAGTACCCTCCATAGTCAAAATGAACGTTTGTGTGCCTCTTCCTCATCGCCTCCTGGAAATAAGATAAAAAAACACAAATTACGAATTACATAATTTGTCATAGTTATTCCATTTGTTCCAGTTGTCCTAATATCTCCCAGTTATATACAATTTGAACCAGTTGTCCTACTATCTCTCAGTTATACCATATGTTCCAGTTGTCATAAGTTTGCAGATTTCCAGATTTGGGATCGATTCTAAATCGGGGTTTCCTCTAGATTTACCACTATTCAGCAGCTAAATTCGATAAATAACCTATGGTAATAGCTATTCTTACCATTAAACATCATTACAAACCAAATTGAACCAAATGTGCTACCAAAACAACCAAATTCCTTTTCAAATCCCTAAATCTAAAAAATCCCCAAATCCCCTAACAATGAACTCACCAAATCCGATGGACAAAGTGGAAGAAACCGACGACAACAAGAACGACGAACTCGCCGGAGGGGACGGCGGATGTAATGACCTCGGTTTCAGCAACAATGGCGTCTCGGGGAGGAGGGAAGGTGACAGGAGGTGAGTCTCGGGCGGGCTCGGTTATTGGTCTTCTTTTTTCGTTTTTTTTTTATTTTTAACAAATATCATTAAGGTTAATTTTGACATTACACATGCTTAGTGGCATGTAGAATGGTACATGGCATGGCAGAATTTTTTTTAAACAAAAGTGGCATATGAGAATGGAGCTCTCTCCAGTTTCCCCTTGTTCGTCAATGCATTAATCATTGTCCCGTAGCTGACAACATCTGGCCTTCATTTGGAAGCAATGATATCTTTCCAAATTCTCTTGGCTTCATGAACATTTCCCAAAACACACCACCCGTTGAGAATGATGTTCATCGCTTTTATATCACAGCCGAACTCTCTTCTATGAGAGCAGAGCAAGGTTTCCGCAAATTCGACGTGCTTATACCTACACAGCCACATCAAGAGCGCATGAAACGCATCCAAATCGTCCTCTATCCCAAACTCTCTCCTCCTCTGGAATACAGCTACGGCTCCATCTACTTTGTGTGCAGCAGCGTATCGGTTTAGCAAAACCTCATATGTCTTCTCGTCAGCAAGTCCATCTCTCTTTGACATTTCGTCGAACACTTGGTGGAACTCATCAAAGCGCCGCATTTTCCCAAGAAGGTCGAGGATTTCGTTGTACACCGAGGAGCTAGATAGATAAACAGATTGTTTACGGATCAATTGGGAAAGTGTATAAGCTGGCTTCCAATCATATCGATTCCGATAGATTTCCAGAGCCAGCCCTTCGGTTAACCTAATCCCGCACTTATCAAGAATCCGCTCGATTTCTTCAGATGAACTTCCACGGTGATTCTTTATGATATTATGAACATCAACAGCAGATTGCTTGTCTTGGTCTTCGTTGAATCCAGTGGAGTTTCTGTCGGGAGTTGAAAGAGAATGAAGAAAGTGAGCATATTGATTAACACCCAGAAAACGAAACCCAGAGATGCTGATGTTGTTCCCCGAAGGAAGAGCAACCAATGATGAGGAAGAAGAAAACCGGCGTCGCCATAGAGTATTCTGTAGCTGAAATAAGATTACAACTTTGTTTTTCCCTCCCATTTTCACAAATTCTCTCCAAGGATCGATCTTCGGAAACAATACGTTATTATACGTATATATTGCAATTAACATTTTTTGCTAATTATTTATTGCAATTAACATTACAAATTAACTTTTTAATCCACTGATTTTGCCGGAAAAAAACAAAAAACTACTGAATTTATGATGATTATATATTATATAGTTCTTACAAAAGTTTATTTTTTTTCATGACAGCACAAAAGTTTTATCTATAAAATGGATGATCTAGCGATATGTAAATTTGTTTTAAAACAACACAAATTTTTTAGGAATAATTTTTTTAATAAGAATGGTAATAAAAAAACTTCGTCTAAATTGTAATCTACTAAAATTGAAAAAAAATCTATGGATGATGTATAACGCATAATTATATCCGTTTAAAAAGATTTGCGATAAACGGTATTACATGCATCATGTTCGCGATAAACAATTTTATTTTTGACATATGGAACTATAATGAACCATTCTATTTATACAGCGCTTTAAATCTTATATAAATTTATTTCAATTAATTTGTATTTTTTAAGAATCGAATTTCATATCATCTAATATAAAATGTAAAAACATTAATGAACACAACCACTGAACCTATAGATTCCCACATAATAATAAAATTTAGTATAAGATTTTCTTTTTAATTTGTCCCACACAAAAATTTAAAGTTTTTTCTTAAGATTCTATTCTGAATTAAGTGATATTATATCGAAAACTTATGCTTACAATTTAATGATTTATACATTTACAATATACAAACCGAGTTTGAATATATATATAGACAGTATAAGCTACTACAAGTCTATAATCATGTTTAAAAAAAATCAAACAGTGGCTTAATAGTCCCATTATCTTCTTAGAAATGGAAAGAAAGGATAATATTTTTTACAGAAATGGTATTTTAATTATTATATCCAGCAGATTCTGTGGCCCAAGAAAACCCAATCCATTATCCATGGCGTGTGAACATATGTAGCTGTCGTTAAAGAATATAATTAAAATCGATTAACTAACTAATTTTAAATCTTAATCACACGTCTCCCTGCCGTCAATGTTAATTATCGTCTTTTAGGAAACAAGAGAAACAAAACACACGGCGGCCCCACCGCCGTTAGAATCTCGGTTAGCCGACGCGGCCACCATTCTCTCTCCTTGTCTCCTCTCTCGATCATTCTCCACGCGTCACGTTTACCACGTGGCATTATAGATCTTAAAAGAAATAACTTTTTTTTTTTTTTTTTTAGTGAGTGCGTTAGTGGGGCCATGTTTATTTATTTTATTTTTATATTTTGGCGGAGGGCGGCTAAATCGGCTATTTTTTCACGAAATAAAGAATAAAAAAGCAGTCAAACTCAACGTTGAATTGGAGCTGAGTCGAAGAAGTCACGCATAACGCTCTTTCAAGCGATCGCCGTCGGCACGTGTTTAGCGGTGAGTTTCACGCGCCTACATGGAAACGCGGTTCCTGAGCCGCGCGTCCTCGAGGTGTTGCCACATATTCTCACATTTTCGCGTCATCCAAATACATCTCTCATTTTCGAAAGCAAGATTGAGATGTTATAACGTCAAAAAAAAAAAAAGGTTGAGATGTTATATATCTCGAAAATTTAGTTACTCTGTAAATCATATTATCCACAAATTCTATTTATTTTTTGGATTTTCGGAGTTTAATCATTTTAAAGATTTTATTTAGTATACGTGCTGATTTTTCAATCGTAACTATATACTAATGTCCAATCTTTATTTGACATCTAAAAAGACAAAAAGCGTTACAATTAGGAAACATTATTAAAAAACATGAATTTTCAATGTTTGGTCATTCAAAACACGAACTATCGCGTGGATAGTTTAAATCATCAATTTATTTTAATTTTAAATTTAAATAACAAACTTATGTTGACTGAACCAAATTAGACACGATGTTAAGTCGACAAACGAAACAGATAAAATTGAAACAATATCGAATCATTTAACTGTGATTTACAACGATTTTTGTTAACCTCGTTTTATCCGTTCTGTTTAAAATCAACAAAAATGAAACAATGTCATGCTTTTTGACAATTTTTCCGTTACAATTATAAAGAAAATTAAATATGTGATTTTGGGTACAAATCTCTTTTCTTTTTCTTTTTTTTTTCCCTGTGAGCATAAAAACCCCATATTTTTATATTTATCGCAACAAGGTTATACATTTGATTAATATCCTTTATATAAAAAAAAATTGTACATTTTGCGTGGTGACTAACCCATTCGAAACAATTTCATAGCTAAGCGTGCGAATTCAAACGCAATAGAAATTAGTTTAGTTGTATCACTACCTATCATTTAGAGGAAATCCTAAATCACGTAGTTGATCCCAAACAAAACAAAACAAAATCTTAAATCACGTGAGTAAACGGCACAAAAAAAAAAAATCAAATTCAGAATTTAATTAACAACATAAATTAAATTCCGATATGGGATTACATTCTGAATTCCTTTGATTAAACAATAACAAAATATAATAAGCATTTATGGGAACATATTGTATAGGCAAACAGCAAACTATACACATCTTCATTAAATACGTAATATATTGTACCGATTTCTTTATATATATAATCCTTGTATTTTATACGTTTCACAAAAAAAATTGTTTTAGATTTGTTTTTTTGTTTTCAAAATAATGTCGTTTTAAGTTTTAATATGAGTTTCATATACAATTTCTGTTTTGACCATTATTTAAAGATAATAACATTTATATTTAAATTATTTATATTTAATTACTTGTATATTAAATAGGGATATAATTGTATATTTAAAAAGTTTTTTAATATAACTGAATTGTGTCAAAATGTTTTTTTTGGTTAAACAAAGGGAGTATCGTTGTTGTTTTTTTATAGCATATAGCTTTTTATTTTAACATAAAAATAAATAGATAAGAATATATGTTACTCTTAAAAAAAAAAGATGTTACTCTTAGATGAAATATATTATAAAGCAAAAAGGAAAATAAAGGATTTTTCATTGAATAATTTTCACAGGAAATAAAATAATTCAAAATATGTGTTGATTCAAATATGTTTCATAGTAAGATCTATTTTATAGTTTTAACCTTATTTCATAAAAATATATGAATGCATAGATAAACAAAAAAAATTGCATTCATATTAATGTTAAATATTAATTAATTAAATAAGAAAGATATATACAGTGATCATGTGTTATTTAAAAAGAAATATACAGTCAATCAATGTGTATATTTAAATGTTTAGTACCAAGTGTTAAATAAAGAGCAACAAACATGAAAACGCTTGGTGGTAAAAATAAAAAAACGAAGGGAGATTCCATGAAGGAGGAAACAGACACACGTGGCAAAGGATAAGTGGAGGTTAAAAAGAAAAACCATGAAAACCGCTATTGTTGTAAGAGAAGCCGCTAAAACCATTTCAGGCTTTGACTGTTCACAACAAAGCGCCCCAAAAGGAGCGTCGCTTTTACTCTCTCTCCATCTATATATAAACAACCACCTTCCTTCCTCCTTCCACCTTCAATTATCATCACACCACTCTCTCTCTCTCTCTCTCTCTCTCTCTTTCCTCCGATTTTTCATTATGGCCAAGATGGGTTTCAAACCCGACCCGGTTACTCCTAACCCGACCCACAATAATGCCAAGGAGATTCGTTACAGAGGCGTTAGGAAGCGTCCTTGGGGCCGTTATGCCGCCGAGATCCGAGATCCAGGTAAGAAAACCCGGGTCTGGCTTGGTACTTTCGATACCGCAGAGGAGGCGGCGCGTGCTTACGATTCGGCGGCGCGTGATTTTCGCGGAGCCAAGGCTAAAACCAATTTCCCGAATTTTCTGGAGCTGAGTGAGAAGGTGCCCGTCGGCGGCGGCGGTTTCGCGCGTAGCCCTAGCCAGAGCAGCACCCTCGACTGTGTTTCTCCTCCCACGACAGTTGCGCCGGCGACGTCTGGGATTGTTCTGCCGCAGCTCGAGCTCAGTCTCGGCGGCGGCGCTTGCTACCAGATCCCGATGGCGCGTCCAGTCTACTTTTTGGACCTTATGGGAATCGGAAACGGAGGTCGTGCTCAGCCTCCGGTGTCGGCGGCGTTTAGGTCGTCGGTGGTTCATGTAGGGACGAAGATGGCTTGTCGGGCACAGAGCGACTCTGATTCGTCCTCTGTCGTTGATTTCGAAGGTGGGATGGCCAAGAGATCTCAGCCGTTAGATCTAGATCTAAACTTGCCTCCTCCATCGGAACAGGACTGAGCTTTTGGCGGCGTCGTTTCATCTCCGACGCGCATGCGTTTTGTTTTTTTGTGGTTTTGGAGCTGAGGGAATTCGTTTTCTCGTTGTTTTTTTCTCTCTCTCACTCTAAAATTATAATTATCGGTTTTTAGAAGGAAAAAACAAAAAACCGGGAGAGAAAAATATAAGTTTAGCTGACATATGGATCGTTATGTACATATTATTACATAACCGGAGATCTGAACTTTTGTTGTGTGCTTTTTTGCGACTTGGTTTCACCATGTTGTTCCTCGTTTTGAGTTTTTTTTTTTTTTTGTTCCTAATTTTCAGTTAATATAATTTGGCAATCTTCAGAATTATGCTGTTTCCAAATTTTAATTATATTACTACGTGGGTATTATTAATCCGGCGGCATTTTTGATTGGCCTTCCCTTTCTGTCGTTAACGAAATGTAAATTGAAAGACTAAAATGACTTGTTTATTATTCTTTTGGCAGTGGTTTGATAAAAATAACAAAATAATCTTTAGTTTAAGTATAAGAAAACTAAATTAAAAGTGAGATTAGTAGTATCGTCGACTTTAAACAATGGTCCAAGTTTCCAGCAGACACGCAGCCGGCGTGTGTGGGGCCCTCCGTTTTTCTCTGCCGCGTATGTTAGAGTTTTTTTTTTCGCGCTTATGTCACCGAGTAGGGTCCACATACAGAGTACGGACATACTCTTCTGGCGAACTTCGAAATTGAGTTTTCAAGGATGAAAATATTAAACACTCTTAGGTTCTGACAGAGAGAACCTAGAATTTTAATTTGATAGATTCTCCCGTTTAAAGGTAAAAATATTAATACCAGAAAAATATATTTATATTATAAGGTAAGAGTAATTGTTGACCAACAAAAAGATACGAGTGATTATAATTTGGGTCCCAATTAAAAAACAAGATATCTAATTGATTAAACAAATTATTTTAAGAAACAAGTCTAGCTACCGTCTTTTATATCTGATAACTTTGTTTGTAATAATAACATAAATAGTGAGACATGTTTTTGATACTATTACTATATTATCATATTATAAGATCAATTTCAAATGAGGTATTTTAATGAGATATTCACTATTAAAAAAAAAAAAAATTAAAAAGGAAATAGAGAGAGACATGTGTATCTCATTTGAGATATCCAACAAAAAAATTTGAAATATCCAATACACATATGTCCATCTTTTATTAATCCAATTCTTTTTTTTAATTTAATTATTTAATTTTTGAAAAATATTAATATTGTATTGGTGAGATACCCTTAACATTAACATCAAGACTATCTCACCATTGAGGTTGCTGTAACATTGGCTCGATTCCGATATTGATTGGACTAACACAACATCATTATTATTTTTGGTTTTGATTTTGTATGTAAATAACTTGTTATTTGTTTTTGTGAGCATAATGATGCCGTGATGTGTTGGGAAAAAAAAGAAGGTATGATGTAATAAATAGATGCAATAATAATTATAGTTTGAAACAAAAACGACGACGTATGAGAGAAAGCGGCTTCATAATGAGAGGCAGAGAGAGCAGAGAGAGGGTTTGATTGGATTCTTGTCTCCAACTCCGCAATCAAAAAGGGCAAAGAACTATCCCTTCGTAGATCCAACGGTTAGATTCTATATCTTATCCACGTGGATGGATCTCATTATTTCATATTATTTAATTACAAAATATAAAGTTCGAGGCGGCACCGACGGCCAAGCAGCGCGACTAATCCTTTTCACAAGAGACCGAATCAGAGACGGTGGCGCCCACATTTCTTCTCCTTTTTTTGTTTTTTTATATGAAAATAGTCCTTCGTATTATTTTCTCAAAGTCATTGTCTTCTCAAAAATATTAATAGTGAGCAACAAACACTTTTATAACCTGTTTCCAGAACTATTAATATGCTCTTTTTGGGTTAAGAAGCTACTAATATGTTATTCTGCTTAACCACTTTCATACATCCAGAAAATAGTTTCTGTTTTTATGTTAAAAAGTTTTTTCATCCTTTTTTACAAACGTAGAGTTGAATTTGATTGCTTACATAGTAATCTAAGTCAAAAATAGTTTTTTTTTGTCAATAACGAAGTATAGAGAGGTTGCTACATTTGCGTATCGGTTCGGTTTTTTCGGGATTCATGTATTTCACTAATAGAGGTCTAGGATCCATTCAAATATTTTCTTTTTTTGGATCGTGTTCGGTTCGGTTCCGTCCGGATTCAGATCAGTTTTGGATATCTTGAATTTATCACAAATACTCGACAAAAACTAAAATAATAGTTTAATTTAAATAAAATTTAGTTAAATTACAAATTTGGTTTAATTTTGATAAATATAATTAAAAGAATTTGTATTTTTTTAGTATTTTGGTTATTTCGGTCTAAACATAATTAATATATTCTTTTTATAATTATAATTATGGGTATTTTGGTTATTTCAAATCTAAATATACATAATATTTTAGATATATACTTGTATTTTATATATTTCGGGTACCGATTCGGGTTTTGGTTCGGAGACCTAAAATATTTTATAAAAAAAACCATTCGGGTATTTATGAAAATTCGATTCGGTTCGATACCTACTAATTATGTTCGATTTTGGTTCGGTTTTTCGGTTATGGGTATTTTGGCCAGGTCTAATTGCTATATATATCAACCGGTTCAAAATCCGGTTTCGATATGTTATTAAGCGAAAACCGAAATGGTTTATAGGAGAGTAGAAGCGTGTGGTTTAGCATCTGGCGCGTAGGAAAGGGGCATGGGATGTAAATTCCGTGTTGACGAGGTTTATGTCGGGATTCTTGGTTGTCTTCACGTGCATCTCCACCGTCCGATAAAGTTTGATGCTCACTGTCTGTTTTTTCCCATTATTATTGTTTTAATTTTATTTATCACCTATCTATTTGTTTACGTGAATGACTCCGTAAATTGAGGTATTTTATAATTTGGCCCTCGTCTCATCATCTCGTTTCCCCCTCACTTCCTCGAATTTTCCAAATCAGAAAAAATGATTTTCAGATTTAAAAAATGTTTCATGCTTGATTAAAAAAAAAAAAGACCAGAGATCGATATCTCAATTGAAAATGTACAATTGGATAATCTAAAAGGTTACATAATCGATTAACAGATGGAATGGATGAAAATATTAAAAGCTTGTCCGGATCCAAAGAATATACGAGTTTGAGTTCATAATACTCTGATTATCTTAAACAAAAAGAAGGAGAAAAATGAACACAAGTTATACACATGAGTGTACGTATTGGGCGATACTTTTGTAGTTAATTTACATAGAATTATTAATAAGATACAAGTTAGTTGCAGATACGGGCTATCAGGATCACATCATAATTATATAAAAAAAATCACTAATATTAAAAGGATTAGAGTGGGAATAATTGATTAAAAAGTGAAAGACACGTGTGAAACAAGATTAGCTGCGGCGGCCGCTTTTCCTCGGGTAGGACCCACACGCTTCATATTAAAAGGTCATCCAGAATCTCAATCCCAACCAACCAGATTTTTTCCCTCCCTTTTCTTCTCACCCGATGCGAAGTCGGCCATTTACACCACATATACTATCTCTATATTGCTTATTCACCCCCTTTGTTTTGTTCTTTTTGCGACTACGGACCAATCATTTATTAAACTTATAAACTAACCCAACCACTTATGGAACACTGCATTAAATTAAACCTCGCAGGAAATTAACTACAGATCCAAGTACGGTTTCCAATTTCATTAATTAGAGTGTGGAGAATATCTTTTTTCTTAATTAGTTTTGTTTTTTTTTTGTTTTCCTAAATTCAACATTTTGTTGGTGTATGAGTTTTAAACCAGAGTCCAACAAATATAAAATTTGAGCTGGATGTTCTTTTTATTAAGTTAAGTTTCAATAACATTTAATTCAACTATAAATTATCAGTAACGAAAGTGTGAAAACTAATGCAACAAAGATTTTTAAAAATTTGTAAACCGAACGCGTTTTATTAACTAAAATTTGATAAGTTAATCGTTCCACATATTATAATTTATTTAAAATTACACAACTTTACAAAGTAGATTATTCTCAACCCGATTCCTAGTTCTACATAACACCAATCTTTCGGTATGTGTTTTTCGTTTGAGAGCTTTAAGGTTTTACAAGACAATGACTTGCGGCTCAAAGTGTTAACCTACACTCGAGTCGTAAATCCTCTTTTATACAAACTACCCAAACCTAGAATCTTTGAATAATGTATCTCCTACGCTTGTGTATCTACAATTTCCTTGAGAGAATAATCTTCGTGTATCTGATTGAAACCGTTTTCGGCAAATCTCTTACACGTCAACATTTCGTGCCTTTGTCAATCTTTACCCTTTGATGCGTTTTCTTCTGACAACTCAACTGGTTTCTCTTCAAAAATATACATCTTCAAGTAACTTTCGTCAACCTAACCACCCCAAAGCTTCATAGTTTTTGCACCACAAAAAAATACTCTTGAACAGGTAGGGGGTGAAGAAGAATGAAATAATATGGGGGATTAAATTTTGTGAGAAAAAAAAATAGAGTAAATTTTGTAAGAAGTTTAAACCAATGTGAAGCGGCCACGACCTGGACACATGTTACCAATTATGGGGACAGGTGGCGCTGTGAAATGTCATAACGTGACAGACAGTCACTATAGAAAATGGGTTGCGTCGGCTGAGTGGCGCTGATATCATTCCCACGTGCGGGGGCTCGTGAGGTAGGTCCGACCAAACACCATATTGGAACTCTGCAACCAAACAACGACAACTCCATTTACGTATTTATTTACATACATACACACTAGTCTGTAACACACACATTCATGTCTCTTAATAAATTTTTTTCTTTCTTTCCATTTAGAAAAAGAGACAAAAAAACAAGTCATTAATCATCGTCTGAATAATTTCGAAAGTAATTGTATGTTAAGTATGACCATCCATATTTTTAGTTTTATAAAAAAAACGCATTTTTCACCCTGATTCGTAATTCACTAATTAAACGGGAGTAATATTTGTTGGAGAAAGGTTTCCGTTTTTAAGCGCCGTTATTCGCGGCGTATGACTGTTGGGTGATGTGTCAGGTCAGCTGAACTGTCTTATTGGGCTTCACGTGTCCGTTTTCACATTTACAATGACACCGTCAACTCCTTTTATATATATAAAAAAACTAAATTAGCCTTTTCACACTTGCGTTTAATAGTATGATATATATATATTCTACATTACTCCTATAGTACGTTAGGTTCGGGACCGAATTCAGAAAAGCTCTTAGAATTTATTAATGGGCTGAAATAAAGGCCTACACAAAGTTAAATGAAAGAGAGCCACTGTATTAATATGGGGGCAATTTTATAGATATATATTTAACATTCTCATCAATGACACGTTAGTGAAATTCGCAATTTGTTAAACCTCTTTGCTAGAGGATACACAGTGCAAAAGCAGGGCGTCGTTCACATATGCTCGAGAATAGAAAATTCTTTGTTGTGTTTATATTTGTTTGTAGCTATGTTGTTGCACGGATCCTTGAGGAAGTTGCGCGATTGAGACTTGGAATCTTCTACAAGACTTGGGGGCTTGTTCTATTGGGACGAACTTAACAGAATAATCTTGGGTTTGAATCAGAGTGGATACTATGATCACTATTATATATAGTTTTATAGTGAACACACTATTTTTTTCGTATTTATTTGTTACACCATTTCCAATGTATTTCTCTATTTTTGATTTTAAAATAGAGTAACTCTAAAATAGAAGTAGGTTTCTTTCCAATGTATTCTTCTATTTTTGACTATAAAAAATATATTCTAAGTATATTCTATTTCTATTTTATTACTAATACATTTTATTTATAAACATTTACAATTTAACCCCACTTATTTTGTTCTTTGCAAATCTTCCATAAATTATGATATTATTTAAATTAAACATTTATTATATAAATAAAATTACATGACATCATATATAAATAACAAAACATAGTAGATTTTAGTTAAATATCACATTAGTATATTTTCACATAAATGATCAATTAACACATTTAGATGTGAGAAATGAGTTTCTTTGATTTCTCTAAATCACTAGTCTTTGTTGTTTAAATTTATTTTATGTTGCTTATCTTTAATTTCAGTATTTGCTATGTTGTTTATCTTTAATTTTAATGTTTTTTAAATCAAAATTGCTAAAAAAAATAAATCAAAAAAATAAATCAAAAAAAAGTTAGTAATAAATATAATGTTTTAAAATTAAAATGACTATTTTATAAAAAAAGAAGTTCAACTCTAAAATATAGTTACTCCAAATATAGAGTAAGAAATAGAATTGCTCTATTTTAGAGTTGAAAATAGAGTGGGGTTGAAGAAAATTTTGCTCTAAAATAGAGTTTATAGTAAAAAAATAGAATAGGATTGGAGATGCCCTTAAGTAGGAGATATTACAATTTTGTAACAATAACAAAAGCCAAACCCTTTAATTATACACAACTATAAATAATGTGCTTCCTCTTGAATGACTATCCGGGGAAGGAAAATTGCGAGAACATAAAAATAAAATAAAATAAACCTAATTTTATAAATACATTTATGTAAACAGATTATGCACATAAATAGCAAAAATCAATGCACCAATGAAAAAAAAAAAGCACAAAACCAATAAATCTCTGTATTTGTGTCCAGGCTTGTCTCTAACTTTTTTTAAACCTTAGGCCAAATAAAAATTTTGGACTTTTTATAGTATATAAAATTTATTATTTATTTTTTGGGACCTTTTTTGGGCTTTTTGGCATTTTTCTCAAATATATATACATTTTTTTTTTTAATTTTGGGATTTTTTTCTTAAAACAAAAAAAAATCTGACGTGGAGTCAAGGCATAAGCCCCTCTAACCACCCCATAGAGCCGGACCTGTTTGTGTCTTAGGGTGGGAGATTAAAGATCATGCGACGATTGGCTTAGCCATCTGCAGGGACATGCCCCAAGAATCCCATTTTAAATCTTTAAAATCAAATCTCTCAATCAAGACATTGAAGTTTTTAAAATTTTCAGGTTCCAAATTCAAGAAAAATTGTTCATTATTATCAATCGAACAAACCTTGAGAATAAGAATCAGCCGAGTGGGTTAACATTTGTGTGACATCTCAGGAATGAGTTTTAGGGCCTATTTTTTTTGGATTAAAACTCTAAAGCGAGAACCCTAAACCTTGCGCCCAAAGAAACCTAACCCTAACTTCCCGAAGAAGAAAACCCTATTTTGCGAAGGAAGCAATGTTTTTGGCTCTTAATCTTCGACTGAAATCGTTTTGGGTGTGGATCATTCATTCTAATTTGGACGTTAGGGGAGTTGGGCCAAACATCAAAGAGGAGGAGGAGTTGAACCGAAAGAATCATTAGCCGAGGAGTCGGGCCTGTTTTGAGTTAAGGAAAGCACAATCGAGAGGGAGTGATTGAGGCCCATTCTAAAAGAAACCTATAGTTTTGTGAGAACATTTTCGTGGCCCTAGAGGAAGAAGAAGAGAAGCCCAAAGTCGCAAGCCCAATAAGATCATTAAGGGCAATTTGGACCTTCCCTGTGCAGACCTAAGGTTCCCTCTCCACATCTATTTAAACGGGAGCTCGTGGCAGAGAGGAGGCAGAGAGTTCAGAGCGGCGAAGCCCTGTCGGAATCTCGTTGGAGCCACCACCGTTGAGCCACCTCGAAGGAGAAGCCACAACAGCCTCCTAAAAGGCAGATCTGACCCGTTTTGGAAGAGAAGAGTATCGGACAGATAATACAGATCGGATCAAGCTGAAACTTGGTAAGAATATTCTAAACTCCCATACCTAACCATTGTCGAAAGCGGATATTGATTTGAAGCTATAGAGCTAAAGTTATTGCCGTTTTTCTGAGATCCATATTTTTTTGTTAGAATCTTCGGACAGTCATATTCCAAGGAGATTATCCTACGAACCAGGAAGAACCAGGAAGCGATCTACATACCTCTGGAAAGCCTCGAGTCTTAGCTTTCTGTAAAGCCCGATTTTGTCCAATTCGGAGATCCGTGATGAAAGTTATCGATGTATCTTTTCGTCTGGTATATTCTGGCCGAACCTCCAACCATCGCAGATCAGACCCGTTTTGGTAGAAGGGAGAAGCGGATGAGAAGGTGTTCTCCGAATATTATGAAACTCGGTAAGGATATTCAAGACTTCTAGATCTAGCTACATCAGAAATCAGATTATCATTTGAAGTTATGGTTTGAAAGATATTTGTATTTTCCCGAGACTATTCTTCGCAGCATACAGATCCGGCCAGGCTGGAGAGTTGGGCTGTTTGGTTGGGCAAATTAATTCGGATCATTCTGAAACTTTGCAGAGACATGTAGGAATCATGGAGGTAGATTCTGGTAGAAGGGTGACCGGTTTGGAGTTCCGGAACATGAGGAAACGTGCTGATGAATTTAAGGCAGTGAATCTGTCCAAAGAAGAAGGAAGGAGAAAAATGTGTTTTACCTTCAACCCAAAGGCAAAGGTGAGGACTAGTTTGTAGATTCCTAAGATGTGTTAGTTGAATAGTAATAAGTGTATGCATGGTATAGGGATTAGACATGATTGATGGTTATGATTGATGATTGATAATTGATGATTGACGTTTGAATCGTAATGACTAAATATTGATAATGATGATATGATTATGAAGTAGACATTGTTTAGGTGTAGTTTTACTCATTGTTTGACGGCCTACAACGAGGAACTGAATATTGTGAAGTTGTAGTGATCTAGAAATTGTTTGACGGCCTACAACGAGGGACTAAATATTGTGAAGTTGTAGTGATCGAGAAGGGGCTGACGAGCCATTGTCAAGCCCAGAATGGGGTGGTGGCACCGTTACTATTAATTGTCAAGCCCGGTATGGGTCGAGGCATGAGAATAAGTACCTTGGGCGGAGGTTCCTTGGGAATGTGAAGTAGACTCGCTAAGTTGATTGTTATGAATGAATGATTGTCTTTATTTAGGAATATTAGAACAATGTTATATAATAATGTTGGTTATGTTAGGTTGGTTGTTACATGTGTTTAATGTCTATATTATGTATACTCGTTATTGCTATATCAAATGATGTGTCTAAGAATCTTGTGTGCCCCAAAAGCGCACCCTCACTGTGTATTCCCAAAATACTCACCCTCTTCCTCTTTTCAGGTTTTGCTTAAGAGATCAATTTGGCGTGGAGTGCAAGCCAAGTTATTTATTAGGGTTTCCCCGGGATAAGGTTTCTCAATTTGTGTTGGAACTAAACTCCTTGTTAGCTTGTTTTCTTTTGTTCTTCATAGCGGCGGGTGCAGTCTTGGAGAAAACACGGACCGCCATGTCCTGCACTTCCTTCACCGAAGCTTCTTTTGAACTGTTATGAATTTAAGATTCATCAGATCAAGTAATAATCCACAATCAGATGACCAAACATGTGTTTTTTGTTCGTGTTCTTTAAAATTTCATGTACCTTCCTAAAAGTTCAATCAGCTTGGCAACAAAAGCTTCACAAGAACCAGGGTTTTCACGTTCCATTGCCACGAGGGATCTCGACACTATGTCCTATAGACCCTTTTGAATCGTCACCAAGTGCCTACACCACAAAGCAAAATACATGATCTTTTCTATTTATTTATTAAAACATTCAAAACGCTCATAATTGTTTTTTTTTGGTTTGTTATATCTAAGTAAAATCGATGCATGCCTCTTTTAGGGACGGTATAACCAATAGTAACAACGATGCATGCAATGAATCCCACATGGAGTCATCTTCTTCATAACTCGCTTGTTGTGATCTTGGAAGTTATTTTTCTTTACCAGACTTGTCGCCGGAATTCCTGCATAGGTTTCATGTTAGGAATAACCACGCGAGATGTTGTGGCCAGCATAAGCTATGATATAGATGCACCTTGAATAGTTAGAATCTTCTGTCATATGATCCCTTCTTCGGTTAACTTTCCCATCATCATTGTTCTTCCCCATTCCAAGTATTTCTCTAGCATTTCCCCTTCTGAAACCTGCGTCAAGTGCTGCCTTTACCTGAAAAAAGAATGGAAGTTAACTGTAAGAATCCGATGACAAATCAAGATGACCAGTAGATATCTATATAAAGGATAATAAGATTAAAGATGTGGAACAACCTCGGCGAGATTTGCCATGCTATCTTCCGAGGCACTTGAAGTTCTCTCTTGCATCCCTAGTCTAGATTTTGAGGTTCGAGGTGATCCACAGTCATCGTGCTGTCCACGGACAACAACAGTTCCACTTGTTGAAGCATCATCAAACGATGCATACCTGCCGCTAGACTGCAAAGCATAACTGTAATCATTCATACGAATTGTGAAAAAAAAAACAGAGTTTATGTAAAAGATGTAGCAAAGACTGCCATATATTCTATACCGCAGAGCTTTGTTCACGGAATATTGAAGATGATGGAGAACTTCTTGGGGTTCTTATGACAACAATTCCTGATCCACTGAACGATGAATCATCCTGAATTTAGGTAAAAGGACAAAGAATAAACATATTTTACCTTGTTGTCATTCTATCCGTAAGAAGACATTAATATGTTAGAGTACAAAAGATCTAAAGGGTTATGTTATCCTAGTCCTCCACGTGAAACGTAACTAAGTTCCACATGCTAGATATGGTTTAGAAGATTATTTCTAGGTGGAATGGTTACAACAAATAAATGGTGTGAAAGGAGACACACTGCATCTGTTACACAAGAGACAAAGGATCTTACCTCTACGTAGAAGCCATCTTCATGGTCATTCTGATAAGAATGTCTTTTAACAAAACCCCCTTCAGAGGCTTCCTAAACTGTACTACAAGAAGTGGGTGACAATTGACTACCACTAGCTCTTGTTTTTCTTTGAGAAGTCTGATTAGAAGGAATTTCTTGGCACCTCTCCCTCGCTTGAGGAGGTTTTAAAGCACGAACTGTTCCAATACCCTGAGACCCCCCAATGCTAAAGTCCCACCTAGCATTTTTGACAGTTTTCCCCTGGAAACTGTAGCTACGAGTTAATAGAGATTTTAATAAACAAGAAACAGAAGAAACCCCAAGCGCAGAACAATCATCCAACCTGGATCCAGAAGTTCATTGGCTTCTCTCATCTCTAGCCACTAACAGTACCAGATGATTCAACTGGAGCTTTGGGACCATTCCTAGGAGTCTCTTCATACAAGATCAGCAACAGAACCACCGGCCATATATAATCCATGATGATCCACAACTTGGTCTGATGAAGGTAAGAACCATAGTATTCGGTAATATATGGGCAACGACATTGTGACAGTACTGAAATTTCCTGGGGTCAACAAAAGAAAATGAACACAACGATCTTTCTACACAAATGTCAACCACATAAACTGATGTCAATCAAGAGAGATACCTTCTGGATATCTTCGATCTCATCTTCTCTGCCATATATCAATAAAAAGGTCAGTAAGGAACAATCACTGAGCATGATGGTAGTATCAGACATACATACTGCAGCTAATAACTGAATCTGTTAGTCTACTGAAAGCCAAAGAAAGATTATTGTCCTTTAGCCTTTGAGAATCGTGAAGAGGTAACATTCATAGGATAATAAAATGTAATTACTCAACTTATTGGACAAAAAACAGTATAGTATTACCCAAAAGCTTAAGAGGAGAAGTGCATAGATAATACGAAGAGAAATAACTAAAATAGAAAATGTACTCACGATTCTTCCAGGTCGGTAACTTTAATGGCAACTTCTTTATTGTGGTCCTTATCAAAGCAGTACCAGCTCATCATACAAATAAGATAGCCTCAATATTTATTAGACAGTCTTTATTGCATAAACTAATAGATAAGTGCCAATTAGGGAACGGGGTAATGATTTCCCCTGAAATTCCAATTTTTTCCAACTGATGTCAATATCGGCACCCAACTCTTAATTCTTTCAGGCATGAAACATCAGCAATAAAGACTATGGTGCAAAATAGCAGCAAGTCTCAGGATTTCTATGCAGAGACAGCACTAAAGATAATTTGCGAACATGGATAATATAAACTAGTCATATGGACCTCTTATACATACGGTTTTGTTGAAGTGAAAACACATAAATAGCGTCAATGTAATCGTAAATAGATACATACGCTTTATAGACATCACCAAAAGATCCTCTTCCGATCAACTCAATCTGGCTAAATCTGGCTCCAGATGCCTCTTGTAAACCCGCAACATCTTCCATCTCCACATACAAGGAAAACAACCTCTCCCCGTAACGACACAATCATAGCTTTTCACCAGTCAGCTAAAGTATGCAACTAGTTTCCACTGCATCGGCTTACTAAATAGCACCACCAAAAGAAAGCAAAACGCAAACTAAAATCTGGTGAACTAAATTCGATTATAATCGCAATGCGGGAATCCTTTTTACTCAAAGCAAACAAAACAAAAAATAGATGGAAAATTGTTATATACCAGTGACCTACAAAAATCGCAAAAATCCGGCCGTTATGTGGATTCGAAGAAGTGACAGCTAACCCATAATTTTTTTAGCAACTAGTGAAACATATAGTGGATAGCAAATTGAGACGTCGTCACTGATCTTTCTCCTGTTTGATTAATCAGACAACAAATCTTTCAACAGTTCAGGATCGATCCTAATTCGAAAAAGACGAGGGATGATTACTACAGATCTTTTTGTTCGTCTTCCCTTTCGTTTTTCTGTAGCATTCCCCGAGAAAGCTCTTTCTCGAGCACCAAGGGTTCGAGAGAAACTGTTGGCAGATGAAGTTTCCTCTATTTGATTTTTAGATAATTAATTTCCCTCGTTTTAATTTTCCCTCCATTTTTTAAAAAACAATAATGGAAACTAATTCATACAGAACTCACGATCCAGTCAAGAATAACAACCCGGCCCAATTTAAAAGAATTAAAAAGTTCAATAAATTTTAATGCCCATTTAACGGCCTATGTTAATGAGAATCATTAAATCTAGGCGTGGACGTTTTACCCATACCCGATATCTAAACCCAAACCCGATCCGAATTAGCGGGTTCGGATCCTCTCAAATACTCGAATGAGGCTTACCATTTAGTATATCGGATATCGGGTCAGGTTCAAATATAACCCGAAATCCGTAGTAAATTTGAACAAATCTGAAATCTGGTCGATGCTTAGTAAAGTCGAAGTTTTTTTTTTATCGGATCAATGTTTGTAAACATTTGTTGAATTATGTTAAACTATTTTGGATTTTGATCATAATACGGGTAAAAATATCCGAACTTACCCGAAATACCCAAAAAATACTCGAACCCATAGTTATTTTGGTTACAAAATACCCGATGTAACTAGATCTGAAATATTATTCGAGTAAAGGCGGATTCTAATCAGTTTACTAAACCCGAACTGAATCCGATCCGATGGTTTACAATATCCAAACGAGGCTTCTGAACCTAAACCCGAAAATCCCAAAAATCCAAAAACCCAAAAAACCCAAAAAAACTGAAAAACCCGATCCGAATCCAAACATGTATCCGAACGCTCGGACCTAATTAAATCCATCATCCGTTCAACTTTATTTTTAAAATCACCGCACCTTAATTCGACAGATTCAGTAAGTTAGTACCATAAAATTCAAAAATAAAATAAAAAATACGGTGGGTCCCAGTAAAGAAAAATTGTGAGTAAAGAACAGAGCCGGTCAATGCGGAGCAAAGACCCGTCAGAATTTCAGACTGATGCAACACTCTGCTATTTTCAAGTTTCAATCAGTCACACTTCTCACGCGCTACCTTTTTGACGTATTCTTCACGCGCATCTGGTTTCTTCTTCCCTTTTGTTTTAGTGTCCATGTGCGTACTTTACACGCTCTTGATGACGCTGTGTCATTTTGTTGATGAGCAAAGCCACTCGAGTCTTACACACGAGCACGTGCGCACGTGACTCCTTAATCTCTTCTTCCTATATATTCTCTTTGTCGTGCCCTCTCTCCCCTCTTAATCTGCGTGCGTGCCACAGTTTGAATCTTGGTCCAAACCCAATTCCCAAGTTTTACGACAACAAAATAAAAAGCCTTTCTCTTCAGCTTTTGAAGAACAAATAATTACATTTAAACAAAACATTTTTTTGATTATTATAGTCTGAGTGATTAATTATAGTCTGATTGCAACTTTAATCATAACAACAACAGTTTATCCACTCCAAACCATATGATTATTCTCTTTCAGAAAAGGCAATGTTTATTATAATCTGCGGTTGATTAATTGGATTCCATTAAAAGAAACATAAAGCGAGTTAAAATGATTTTATCACGAAGATTTTCACGTATCTTTGACTTTCGTGGCCTAAGAGATCAAAACTTTTCTCATGCAAAAAAAAATAACTTTAACCTATTAATTATATAAATTTTGTTGTTTAAAACTAGTTATGTAATTTATTCATTGTTAATTATACCAAACCCCAAGAAATTCGTATCCTGTTTCCACAGGGTTGTTATCAGATTTTACCAACAAAGTAATCAAAACTAAAATAAGACAAAAAATAATAATCTAAAATAAGACATTAATACGTCGACAAACAGTACATGTTGGTTTGGCAATCAGATAATTAGCCTAAATATATAAAAAGGATCATTTTCATATAAAATTAAGATTTGGAACATAAAAGAGTCATGGCCTGAAGCTTGAGCAAAGCAGGAAAGAAGAACAAAGAGGCCAAAACGAGAGGAGAAATATATAACATAGTCACACATAAAGTACACATCGTCGACATATTTATATAGATGGTGGGCTCGGAACACCATCATCATCATCATCATCATCATCATCAACAACAACAACAACAACATCATCAAAACCATCAGCAGCAGCAACAAAGGAGCAAAGAAGCTTTGGGGATGGTGGCTCTCCACGAGGCCCTAAGAACCGTTTGTCTCAACACCGACTGGACTTACTCTGTCTTCTGGTCCATCCGTCCCCGTCCGTACGTATCTCTCTCTCTCCCTTTCTCTCTCTCTCTCCCTTTTTTCTCTCTCTTTGTCAAAGCGATGTCGTTTCTGCTCTTCAGGAGAGTTCGAGGCGGTGGCAACGGCTGCAAAGTCGGCGACGACAATGGAAGCTTGTAAGTTACACTTTTACAATTTTATTTACATTATAGTCAATGGTCAAGACTTTGCTTACCATAGTTTTAAAAAGTCAACATTTTCTTCTTGTGGTTTATTGTATTTAGTCGCTGGAAACCTATTGTCCGACAACAAACAAGAAACTAGATAGACTATTATAACTCTAGGCTTGAGTAAAAATATCCAAAAGCACTACAAAAACTGCTGCATGAAGATTTAGTTTAGACATGATAACGTGTATATATCTGCATCTACCTTTCTTATATGTTATTTTTTTTAGCTTTTTTTTATTTAACATACTTTTTCGCTTATGATATGTCTAATTGGGAAAAAAAAAGGGTTGTAATCTGCTGAAAAAGGCATTAACTGTAGGCCTATATATAACGAGGGCGATCTTGTCTAATAACCATAGTTTTTTTTCTATTATTACAATACGAAATTTAATGATTTATACGATCAGCATATGTATATATATATACAAACATATATGCTATGTATTGACATATCGATGTGTGGGGGTGCAGGATGTTGATGTGGGAAGATGGATACTGCAGAGGAAGAGGAGGATCAGGAGATTGCAATGGAGACATGGAAGGAGAAGATCCTGTTCGTAAATCTTTCAGCAAAATGTCAATTCAGTTATATAATTATGGCGAAGGGTGGGTACTTGGTAGGTCGATAATTTCTATTTTCTTATCATCATTTTTGGCTGTATGAATGTACATAACTCTTGACCTTATCACTGCAAATATACCATAAAAATAGAAACTATTTATCTTTCTTTCTTTTTTTTTTTCTGGGTTTTGCATCATATTTTTGGCTAACAGGTTAATGGGGAAGGTTGCTTCTGATAAATGCCATAAATGGGTTTTCAAGGAACAAACTGAATCTGAATCAAATGCCTCTAGTTACTGGCAAAGCTCCTTCGATGCTGTAAGTTTTTCCTATAAAATCCATGAAACATTTACGTATAATTAAGACTTTTACTTCGAATTTGTAACCCGTCCGAGACCTATCTATATCTAAAAAATGTAGATTCCTTCAGAGTGGAGTGATCAGTTCGAATCTGGAATTCAGGTAAGATAAAGAACACTAATCACTCAGAAATGTTCTTGAGTTTCTTGTTTCTCAAGTTACCTTCGTGATGTTTCTGATTGCACATACAGACCATAGCTGTTATTCAAGCTGGACATGGCCTTTTACAACTCGGTTCTTGCAAGATTGTGAGTATATTAAATTAAATTAGTTCTTACTTGGGATCTATCGGGTATGTTCTCTAAACCGGCCGGTTTTACTCAGATACCTGAAGATCTGCACTTTGTACTTCGGATGAGGCACACGTTTGAATCACTCGGCTACCAATCCGGCTTTTACCTCTCTCAGCTGTTCTCCTCAAACCGAACCACTTCGTCTTCAAGCACATCCCTCATGGGCTCGAACCACCCTATACTTCCTCCACAGACTCAACCATTGCAACCCTCTCTTCCTCTCTACAACTGGAGTGGTACGAGCCAACGACCGATGATGGCTCAATCCTCTTTGCCTACCTACCAGCCTCACATGTCTTTCCCGGGAATGCCGCATTCAAACAAAGAACAAGACGCCGACGTGAAATGGCCCACCGGGCTATCTTTCTTTAATGCGTTGACTAACAA